>CM048746.1:423823783-426375033 GCA_026315105.1 Locusta migratoria | reverse complement strand
GCCAGAGCTACATATATATTTTTGCCATTGCTGTCAATCATTAATGGTAAATGTCCATATACATTTTCAGGATTAATAGTAAAGTTCTATTCCTCCCGTCTGATTTTTCCCATGACGTCCAAAATGAACATGTTTTTTACGATATGAAAGATAGATTGATAATTCATCATCTCATAAATATCGGTAATATCGATGGATGTCATATCCACGAGAAACCATATAGTGTATATAAGCGTGTAACTAAATATCCGCCACTTTCCCGTGTTCTACTTTTGTTTAGTAGTTGATATTTTCCGTCATTTAGGACTAGCTCTTTTATGGTTAAATTTTACTTACGGCCTCGGCGGCGTGGGTGCGTTAATGTCGGCAACAAAACGTTTGCTTTCACATGATAATTAATTTCATGACTGACAAGGGTACATGCAAGAACCTGTCAACCATGGGGCCGGAACAGCATACATTATTCCCTTATTCTACGTGATTGAGTTTTCAGAGATCATTCAAAGGTCGTCGGCAACATTAGCATACTACGCCGCAGAAACACTTAAGTAAAATTATACCTCTTTTATTTAATGTCTCAGTTTTTGTTTGCATGTTGTTTCTTTTTGTTTAATAGAAACATTGTTCATTTTTTTTCTTCCGAAATTAGTACTTCACTCGGTATGGATTTATACATCTGTATCGCTCTGCCTGATAGTACAACACACAGTATCTTAAGATAGAGTTTTGGAGAGATCGTTAATTCGCCGTTTCATTTACCCTCCTTAGGCCCTTACTAGGCGATTATAAATGCGAAATCTATCTATACGGCACGTTACTTTCGGAACAACAATTGGCTGTTTTTATTCTGACACGATTTTAGAGTATGCTGTTCAGTTAGTCAGGAACCTGCGAGAACAGCTGAAAACCGAATGAAAATCAATAATATATGCGTTGTGTCGTTGTACGATTTTAGCGCGTGTTGTTACGTAGGGGCACTAGAACATAGCTTAACTTTCAGTTGCGTAAATTCGTGGCGGCAGAATTTTAAAATTCACTGCTATGTTTTACAGGGATAATTAATTCACTGAGCGAACAAGAGTAAATACAAGAGCCTGTCAGACGTAGAGCAGGATCAGCATGAATTAATTTCCTACTGGCCACAAATATTCTACTATTTCCCCCCTCCTATGCTGCGATTTCTGAAAGACGTCATTACATCACCACACAAAAGCACAGTTAAAATGGAAAAGGTTTCATATACGTAGGCATAATTTCTCAGTACTTAATTACGACATACCTTACCTTAAAATACGCGTTTTGCAAATGTCTTTCAAGCGCCGTTACATTTAGGCTGCCAGCTTTTGTAATATTGAAGTATGAATAAAAAATCCAGTAGTGCAATTTTCGTGACAAGCAAATGTAAATTTCATTTCAGCACTCTAGATGTATAATTAATTTACTAACCGTAAATACAAGAATGTGTCGACCATATAGCATAAATTCCCTTCTGTCCACGAATATCCAGCTATTATTTCCCCAAATATATCGTGAATTTCGACGTTTTCTTGCTAAAATATTTCTCGCGTCATTCGTGGCATCTGAAACAGCTTTCGGGGTCGTAGAATCCCTGGAGTCTGGCCTGTTTTGAGGAGGGGTCCACCACCATTTCAGATTCCTACTTGTATAAGTCTTTGGGTTTTCTTGGGTACATTGATTTAGCAGTTAATCACACAACAGAATTAAATTAGCACAATAGAGGGTTACTGGAAAGGGAGGGCAAACAGAATGATTATGTGGAGAAGGAATAGGGGCACTTCCACTATACTGTGACATCTGAAAGTTTGCCTACTGTTTGGAGGAGAAGTGTGTTTGACAGTGGACAATTTTGTAATTTCCTAGGAGCTGTGTACATCGAATGAAACGCCAATGCGATCGATATACATCGCACGGCGTTTCATATAGAAACGATAGGTATCGAACATGAGAATGTTATGATTTTTACGAAAATGTCATGATTTTAAAAGATGTGGTTAGGTAGGAACCTAAGAGTACAACTTCAATTGTTGTGAGTGAAAAAGCGAATGATGATTTTTACGAATATGTCATGATATTAGGCAGGAATCTAAGAGTACAGTTCTTCTGAGTGAACAAGTTTACTCTTAGGTTTCTGCCTAACATCATTTAAAATCGTGATATATATTCGTAAAAATCATAACATTCTCTTGTTCGATACCTATAGTTTGTTCTAATTACATAGCTTTGGCAGAGAAGTCATTTTCATTGATAACGAATATGAGTCATTTATTAATTGAATGCGGTCAATTTACATTGCGTAAAACAGTTACACCACTGTAGTGACTGAATCTGATGTAGTTTTACGATTCACGATCTGGTTATAATTTTTATTGGCCATGAAATTTCCTAAAATTATCACGTCAAGAATCAACATCGTTATTAGCTACACAAATCAGCTGTTCCGTCATCTTAATTTCCCGTCACTGCGAGCGGAGCGAGTCGAACATCCGATATATATCGATTGCACTGCCGTTTCATTCTATGCACACGGCTCCTAGGAAATTACCGACAATTTTTGTTCATTTCAAGTATTTCTCAAATAAGTCGGGAAAATACGTAGGTTGATGGATGTCTGTTAAGATTTTTTCTTATCCAGTTGCTTTGATGGGTTGGGACAAGGTCTGGATTTGGTTTTGTATCAGTGCAGTAGGACGTCTGTTAAAATGTTTTCTTATCCAGTTGGTTTGATGGGATGGGACAAGGATGGGATTTGGTTTCGTTTCATTGCAGTAGGGATGTGTTCCCTTGGAGTTCTGAGTTCCAGTACATTACTTCATTTTCACAGATTTATACAGTCTGCCTGGAAGTTACGTTTTCCTTTCTCTCATTAATTTTTCTTTAATTACTTCATCCATATATTTAGTTCAAGATGGAGGTTGTGTTGCTTTTGGGGTACTTGTGCTCCCCCCCCTCTCCCTATCCCATCTCTCTCCCTCTCTTTGTCATTGTGTATGTGAAAGTTGGGGGTTTGTTTTGGTGCTTGTATTCACTGCTATGTTTACAAGTATAATTAATTCATAGAGTTGACAAGGGTATATACAAGACAGTAGCATAGCGTGGATTTCTGCCACCCGGGGCCGGCCCTCATTTTGCTGCCCCCACCCCCAACGTATTTTTTGAATAGAGCAACAACAAAAATTGAGACTTTGGCAATACGTACCAATATTGCTTCAGTGTTTATCTCAATGAAATAGGAACGCTGCAGTTTATTTATCCTTAAAAAATTTTTGGTTTTTTTTTTTTTTTTTTTTTTTTTTTTTTTTTTTTTTTTTTTTTTTTTTTTTTTACCTTATGCTGAACAAATCCTATTTGAAGATTATTGTCTGAGATGTCTGTAACAGCAAAAAAACTTAATATATGTAAGATCGTTTCAATTAATAAGAAGTCTTGCACTGAGAAGTAAATACTTTGCAACATAAAATTTATGAGTCCATAGAGCTTTCATAGCAACAAGTTGTGGTATTCTGACCAAAGTCAGGTGAATACTTTCACATGTATTAGGCGCTAAGAAGTTCTTATCGTGCACCTCGGGTGCATAGTGGTAGAGTGTCAGACTACAAATCCAAAGGCTGCAGGTTCGATCCCCACCAGGTCCTAGGATTTTTATCTCTCACTTTCCACTTCTTTCACCTCTGGCAGTACTGCGCATGTAAAAAATATCCGAGTAGCACCGTGGTTCGGAACCCATGTTAAATTGTATGTCCCCCTATAACTGGCTGGGTAAGTCAGTTCGAAGGTCGGAGGAAGGCAATGGCATACCACCTCAAAACAGGACCATGCCTAGTAAAGCACTGTGGCGTTCAAACCAATCTTCGGATTGTTGACTGCTTTACCTTTTACTTTAAGTTCTTATCAGTAGGACTCAGGTGCGTCACGTCTGCATGTCGACACACACATTCAATTTTGTAGGCTTATCAGTTTCAGATTTTTAGCCCGTTTTCAAATCAACTAAATTAAGTTCTACAACACACCTTATGGCCATAAAGTTCTTTTTCTGGGTTGACAGTAGATCTTTCGTCGGCAACCATGTGTTAGTTTGTAGAGGTAGTAGTTTTGAAGGTTTTTCACTGAGAGAACAGATTTGTCTGTAACTACAGCAAAGAGGCAAAGTAGTTGTGACGGAATATCCTTGTCTCCCGTATTTGGGCGAACCTGTAAGTATTTCAAGATCCACCAATACAAACTGACTTAATGGTTCCTTTGCCGATAGTGATATAGCGACGATTACTTTGTCTATCGAACTAGAACTCGTCTCACTTCACGTGGAGCATAGGGACGAGGACAACGGACAGTCTCGCGAATGTGCCTAAAACACGGGAAGGAGCGTCACAACTTCACTGCTACCTATTCCTCGATGTTGACGGATTACAGTGGTCGAAATAATTTAAATAGAAAGTTTACTCGCAATATCGAATTTCCAGCTCCTGTATTAGGTATAGATGTACTACCAAGGGCAGACATAGGAAAATTTGTGCCTAGCTGCGACTCGGACCAGGGTTTCCTGCTTTTCGTGATCGGCCGCCTTGCAACTTTCGGCTATCTGACCACCTTTCCAGGACCGACCGAAATTTCTGTGTACAACAGTGACCGTATATACAACAGTCACTATGTTCAGGATCATTCGTCTCTATTGTCCTACGTATCTGGTTCCTTTCAAAGGGCACGGCCGAATTTCCTCTCCTAATCCTTCCCCAAAAAATCCGAGCGCATGCTCCGTCTCGAAACCCTAAGCTTCCTTCCTACGTATCATTGCACATAGAAAGCAACGAAACAAGTAAACTTGCGAGACTGATATAAATGTAAGAACATTTGGTCTATAGCTATAAAATAACATTAATTATTTGTAATCTCCTTTTGCTTTATATATGCAATTTCTTGCGGCCGCCGAGACGACCGTTATTGCCTCATACCTGCAATAGGTCCTCTCCTTTGACCATACCACACACTAGCGATTTTGAAAGCAGTTGCAGTTATTATTCCTAACGTCTCTGGTTCACGAAATTCTGTCACTAATTGCTATGTTTAGGAGCGTTTTCACTGATTTGCGTATGTTGTTCACTATATGTGCAAAACATGGAAAGAAATTCATTTAACTTGTTTCGGAATGCTTTTATTCCAAACTAGGCTTTCTTACACAATAAAATGCATTTTAAATTGACATGAAGTGTGTCGTGTAAATTTTTACAATTAGTATTTGAGAAATGAATTTCTGGAAACCTCTTACTTGTTTCTAAACAAACTGAGTAAATAACAGATATGACTTCGGTGAAGAATCCCTGCAATATATATTCCTTTTTACAGATTATTTTCGTCCAGAAATGAATATTATAGCGATCTGACATCAAGAGGATTGACTTATTTAGAAGTAGGAAATATTTTTCGTAGCGCAACGAAAATATTAGGGGAGGTTAGAATATATCTGAATGCAACATAATAAACACACCGGTTATTTTCCTGCCAAATCTGTGTCTTAGTACTCTGCTTTGTAGAAAGTATACTTGATATCGCCGAGTCAGACCCATTTCGGCCGTTCCTGCCGCCCCACCACGGCGCAGTGACCGAGCGCACTGAGGCGCTATGCTCCGATGCGCCAGGCCGTTTCCCATCAGGGGTTCGAATCCTCCCTTGGGAATGGATGTTTGTGCTGTCTTTAGTATAATTTAGGGTAAAGGTTTTATACGTTTAGGCATAATTCTACGTACTTAATTATGACATACCTTACCGAAAAATAAGTGTTTTGCAAATGTCTGTCAAGCGCAGTTACATTTAAGCAGCCAACTTTCGTAATATTGCAGTATAAATACAAAATCCTCCAAATACGGCACATTTGCTTCCGATCGCCTGAATTGGAGGCTGCGCAACGCGATGTTCATTTGTTGCAGACCACGTGATTGTCGTCAGCGAATCACAGCACAAAGAAGAGTATCGTTGTCAGCCAATGGTAACCAAACCTTACCGCCGCGCAACATGCAAATAAGAATTTTTCGCCTCTGTTGTATAATTTGGCGACATTTTATCCTCGCCATCCGAAAGGCCGCGATGTTGTCTGCAGTTGGCCGGCTCTCAAACCTACACAAAGCTGCACGCCTGGCCCTAATTTCCGAGCAACACTTAGAAGTCCATCAAGGGACAGATTGCCGCTTTGGTCGTCCTAACGTCAGCAGCATGATGTGTCAGCAGCAGTGTGTACCTTTGAGTGATACAGTCCACCCATACCTGGACATTGCCGCAAGTTTCCAGCTCAGCGAGTTGGCTGAACAGTGTCCAGTCAGGTTTACTGATCACCCATTGAGGTGATCTGCATTCGGTCCCTACTCTATCTGGTAGGTGAAGCCAGATGGGGAAATGGTCACTGCCATGCAGGTCATCGACGACTTCCCATTGTGTAGAGTAGGCGAGGACTGGAGAACAAAGCGAGAGATCTATGGCTGAGAATGACCCAATTGCAGTACAAAAATGTGTGGGCGCTCGATGACAAGAAATGTCTCTCGGTTACTCGACCCTTTTGGCGGGTTCTAGCAAAGCCCCAAAGCACGTTCTGTGTATTGAAATCACCACAGAGGATGAAAGGGTGGAGGGGCTGCGTCAGATCTTTGAGGGCCGCTACATCAAACGTGTCATGAGTTGGCAGATAGAGGGAGCACACTGTCAAACGGTGGCGCACATATGTGGATACTGCAACGGCTTGTAGATGTGTAGTG
This sequence comes from Locusta migratoria, assembly GCA_026315105.1. Classification (NCBI taxonomy): domain Eukaryota; kingdom Metazoa; phylum Arthropoda; class Insecta; order Orthoptera; family Acrididae; genus Locusta; species Locusta migratoria. The sequence continues at coordinate 426,368,275 of CM048746.1, read as the reverse complement.
AAAGAGAGGGGCTCGGAGTGATGGGCCGTATTAGTAAAAATTGCCACTCCACCTCTCGTTCTCTCTCTGCTAAGATCGTCCTTCTTGTGGAGTACATAGCCACAGAGCTCAGGGTTGTCAGTGGATTTAAAGTTTGTCTCTTGGAGGCATATACAAATCCGTTTAACCTGAGTCAATAAACCTAGTTTCTCCACATGCATCCTGAAACCCTGCAAGTTCCACTGCAGTACTGGGGCCATTTATCAGGGTTGTTGGTTCGTTACCCTCTCTGTCTTCCGAGACCGAGACCCTGAACGTGGTGGAGGCCCAGAATTGGAGCAAGAGGGTTGCCTCTGAGGGATATCCAGCTAAATGGGGTCTGGCGCTGGGTCAGACGAAGCATCGGGTAGGATAACTTCAACATAGTCTGAAAGGTTCATTGCTGCTTTCGCCTGTGACTGCGTTTTGCTGGTAACTTTCTTTGGTTTAGGTGGCTTGGTGATAGATACAGAGGACATGGTTGCAACTGTGGTGGTGGCGTCGTTGACGGTGGGTTCTGCAGTAAGAAATACCACAGGCTCTGCAAAGGCAGTGTCTGTACCTTTATCGGCTGTTGTCAGTGGGGCTATGGAAGATGCAGGTTCTGCATGTCCTAGTGCATGTGTTGATGCCTACACTAACAACCTCAGTTTGTGTGCAGGTATCAGCTCTGGCAACTGGCTTTTGCAGTTCAGAACCGAAGGAGGTGGTAAATGCAGGATGTTGCATGGCTTTGAAGGTCTTCTTGGCCTCTGCATAGGAGATACGCTGAGTTGTTTTGATTAATTGCTGCATTGTCTTCTCCTGAAGGTAGACTGCACAGTCCCTACTCCAGACTAGGCGGTCGCCCAAACAGTTGACACAGGTCATAGGTGGAGTACAGTCAAACCCTTCGTGTGCTGCTTTCCCACATTTGCCAAAGGTAGCTTCTACCTTGCATCCCAAGGTGGTGTGTCCAAAGCGCTGGCACTTGAAACAGTGCATGGGGTTAGGGACATAGAGCCTTATATTTAAACGCAGAAAATCCGCCTTAACGTGCTCAGGTAGTCGAGGACTGTTGAAGGTAAGGATGAAGGACTCAGATGGTACGAGTTCTCCATCCACCCTTTTATTAATATTCTGAACATCGACTATGCCTTCTCAGCCCATTCTTCCTTCAGTTCGTCCACTGGAAAGTCCATCAGATCTCTCCAGTAGACTATATCCTTGCTAAAATTAAGTGTACTGTGTAGCTCTGTTTCGATTTGATATTCCCCAAGACTCTTTGCTGTTTGTAGTTCAGACGCCTGTTGGGAAGTTGATGTTTCCACCAACAGGGTGACATTCCGCAACCGTTTTACTGACTTCTAGTTACCAGCAATTCCTTCGAGACCTTTGTATATATAGAAGGGTGATAACCTTCTCAAACGAACCTTCCTTTCTATTCACGACAAGAAACACATTCTGGTTAACAGCCTGTGTTCTGCTACTCTGAACAAATTATTTTTGAAGAACCTAAATCCGAAGGACTGGATACCCGAGCCCTCTTTATTTCCATCCCACTAGGAGGTGGAAAATTTCTCGAAAGGTCCATCTCGGTCCCACGAGCAGCTAGGGAACTAAATGTCCACCTATACAGAGCCTCGCATGCCTAGGTAAGCCTCATACAACTGAGGTGCGGCAATATCCCCAGAGGTTGCTGACGAGCGACTGTTCCACTTCTACAGCCATGCATTCCATCAGCACATAGAACACCTTGGGATTGAAGTTTTTTTTTTTTTTTAGAGGTTTGTACCATCCTCGTGACCCGGACGATCAAGCCAAGATCCCCATTGCCTGGTACACACAACATTCCACCGCCGCCCCACACGGTGGTCGCTGAAGCGTGCCAAGAGGTTACGGTGTCTAGAGGACTGGTGGCGCCTACCAATCTCCAGCTCAGGACCCCTGGTTCGCCAGGCCCGTACTCAACAAATTAATGCTGAGCCCCTGAGGGGTATTTGAGGTACAGCACACTCAAAATGATGTAATGCATTGGATATAGTAACGACATTCACACTCTACATCTGAACTGTTGGCAGTAAATTTCAACGTGTTTCATAATATAATAGAAAAACATTTAGGCGGAACAAAAAGTGTGAATTGTGAAGTAAATTTCTTATGGCAAATGCTACCCTTATTGTAACATCATCCCAGGAATACTCTTCTGCAATCTTTTTAAAACATTTCAGTAAGGGTAATATGTTTCCTTTGACAGTATTTACAATGTAGGACTGGAAGTTTCATCTAGTTGAAGAGACTAAGGAATTCTCTTGATGCAGACTGTGTGTAAAAAAATATCTTTGCTTGGGAGATGAAGAAAAATACTTTGTAAAACCAGCAATATTTGCGAAGAACAACTTCATGCTTTTACTGCAAGCATTCAGAAGAATCAAATTCATTTGGTGTGCATATCAGTGAACGTACTTGGCATGTGGGAAAGTGTCTGCACACCACTGTGACACTCCCTCATTACTAGGGCGCCTTCGTATGCCAGAGCAAGGAATTTTTCTTGAACATTTAAAGGCTCCAGACTTCTTTTTAAAACCCACATAAGTCCATATGCTGTCCTATCATTACCGTATTCAAAGGAAAGAAATCTTTCAACTGGTTTCTTCCCATGAATATATCGCAGAATAATGACAAATTGACTTCTGCATGTAATATCTAATGTTTCGTCAGTCTGCACAGAAACGAAAGTGATATCATTAATCTTTTTATTCGGTTCCTCGATGTAAACTTGATACATTCAGTCCAGAAGCTCATTTTGTATTGTGTGTGACGTATATTTTCACACGGAATTACTACAGCTGTTTGTGCTCATTTAATACAGGGCTGGGCACAGCGGGCCATATGGCCCAGGGCCAGTTGGCAGCCACGGGCGGGCAAGGTGAGGCTCGGACTGTCTCGGCGCTTCCCGCAAGTCCTCTCTATGGCGCGACATTCATGTTGTTGCAGTACGATGCGCCTCTGTTGCTTGCGGCTTATGGTGCGATATTTTCCTCAACTAGCGGCGCTGTTTGCTTTTGGTTAAGAGGGAGTGTGTGACAGAACTGTGGTTGCAGCAATGGCACATTCAGTAAAAAAAAGAGGCAGTCTAGCGACGTATTGTCACGAGCATTTAAATCTGAGTGGGGGTTACAATTCTTTGTCGAAGAGAAAGGTAAAAATTCTCAGTGGCTCGTATGTAGTCGCATAATCGCTGGACACCATAAATATCATATAGAAAGCCATTACACGACAGTACATAAAGAATTAAGTGCTTTTGGATAGAGAAAACAAGTTTGCATAACTAAAAAGTAGCAGTGCAGGGCAATAAGCCTATCTCAACGTAAGTAACCCATTAAAATATCGTGTTTGTGTTGTTTGTATGCAGAAATGCAACATGTTTACAGTCTGTTCCATTGCTTCCAGCTTTTAGCCGGCAACCAGCTGTAGTGGACCAGCATTAAAAGCAAGCTACAAAATAGCGCTCAAAATTGCCATATCCAACAAACCTTTCAACGATGGCGTGTTTATTAAGGAATGCATTATTGAGGCAGCCGAACTTGTGACGCCATTGGAGGTTCTGGAATTTTCTGAAATTAGTCTTTCGCGGCGAATAATAACTCGACGCATTGCTGGCATGGCAGGGATGTCTACGGACGGTAAATTCACAGTGTCGGCAAGTTCATTGCTTACTCAATTGCTTTGGATGAATCAAGCGATATTAAAGACACGGTACAACTTGCAGTTTACGTTCGTGGAGTCGACAGCAGTTTGCATGTGACAGAAGAACTGTTGGATTTGGTGCCAATGAGAGATACAACGAGTGGGATAGATTTGCTGAAAGCTGTTGGAGAGGCGGCTGAAGCCGTCGGACTAAATTGGAGTACGTTGGTTTCAAAAAATGTTCAAATGTTTCTTGAGCTTAAGGGATTTAACTCGGGGTCATCAGTCCCTAAACTTACAAACTACTTATGAACTACCTTATATTAAAGACGGCACAAACATCCATGCCCCAAGGGGGGAGGGATTCAAACCCCGACAGGAAACGACCTCGTGTAACGGAGCGTAGCGCCTCAATGCTCTCGGCTGCTCCACCGCGACCGTTCGTTTCATTTACCACCAATGGAGCGCCAGGGATGCGAGGGACACAAAATGGGCTCGTAGCACTGTTGCACAAAAACTACAACGATCACAACGCGATTTGTATGTAATTCATTGCTTCGTCCATAAAGAGCCATTTTGTGCTAAATTTTCAGGGATGGAGCACGTCATGAAACTGGTAGTCCGAACTGTAAATTATATAAAATCACATGGACTATTGCATCGCCAATTTCAACAGTTTTTGTCAGAAGTCCGTGAACAGTATGTAGATGCCATTTATTACTCCGAAGTATGCTGAATAAGTCGGGTAGCATGCCTGAAATGAGTTTAGAGTTAAGGCCTGCAATTGTTCAGTTTTTGAAGGACAAGGAACAGCATGAACCAATATTAGAAGATCCGGAATGGATTGCAGACCTTGAATTTTTAGTTGATTTGACCGCAGACTTGAACATCGTCAATAAGACGTTGCAAGGGGAAAAGCAGTTGATACCTCATTTAATGGAAAAATTAGAGGCGTTTAAAATGAAGATAGCATTGTGGAAGGGACAACTTTTAAACAAGATCACTGCCCATTGCCATAACCTTTCTGATGTGAAAGACAATGCAAATTTTGAAAAATTCATTTCAGTTTTAGAAGAAATAAAGGAACAGTTTGCAAATCGCTTTCAGAATACTGATAATCTCGCACCTCTTTTTGAGACGTTTACAAGCCCATTTGCTGTATCACTTAAAAGTGCCCCTGTGTATTTGCAGATGGAACTGACAGATTTGAGGCGTAATTCCCGGCTGAAAAAAAAAAAAACAAGTACTATTACGTAAAAATTATTCAGGAGTTCTACGAAGGATTTCCTCGAGACTACTTTCCGCGTCTTCATAATGAGGCTGCAAAGGTTAAGTCAATGTCTGGGTCAACAAATGTGCGTGAACGATTTTTTTCAGTAATTAAATTAAACAAGTCATGATTACGTGGCAGCCTTAGTGACGACAATCTCATAAACTACGTCCGCCCATCAGTGTGCCGGCAGTTTGTTCCAGATATCAGTTTTATTATTATATATTGAGCGAATCAAAAGGCAAATCAAACAATCGTTTTTTGTTTGTGATTTGTATGGTAAGAATTTGGCCATGACACTGCCTGTAGAGAGGTGCTACGTAATCGTTTTTTTTTTTTTTTCCCACATGTATTTGTGCTAATTGTTTCCATGCCTTTTTGTGATATTCTGTTTAGAACTGACCTGGACACTGTTGGCAGAGAATTGCTAAGTAATAATTCTGTTTTGCTTTTGCCTGCAGGTGTGATACATTATTCCATCCCTAACATCATTATAATGACGCTGAATTTTGTTTTCGCCTCTGTTTCTATATGTAAGTTAAAATGTGGGATTTTTACAAGAAAAAACGTGGCTTGCACACTATTACTATGAGAATGCAGTTGCAAGACATGTTATTTATTTATTAATTTATATTACAAATAGCAAGCCTCTCTTTGCAATTTATAGCTTCTTTAATACGGCATAATGTAACACATAGCAGCATGCAAAGCGTTCTTGTGTTCCGTGCGCGACGGTAGTGCCATCTAAGCGGCGGCTTTGCAGTTTATTCCTTCGAAGTTCCCGCTAAGACGGCAGAGCGACGTGGTGGGGCAAGTGGGCCATCAGGCGGGAAAGAATGACCCATGGGCCAATGGCTCGCCCGCGGGCCAGGTTTGTGCCCACCCTTGATTTAATAGACAGTCAAGATTTCCCAAAAGAGATAAGTCTAAGAAATTACCACGGTTTGCTGACTCTTGTTTTTCATTGTGAGTTCTTAGTGCTAACTCATGAGTTCAACAAAATAAGCACTCTTCTATCCTGTTTAATGTGTGTCTGTTCTTCGTAACTAATTCATTATGTTTTTGTTTTGACATTTCATACACCGAATCAAACTGAGCAGCAATGTTAATTGTACAAACATTTAATATTTACAAGCATTTTTCTAAATGAAGTCCACTTTCCACGTGATCCTTAACGTGTGAAGGAACATGTTTGCTAAGTAGTACAGACCAATATAGAATATATAGATCTCACTGTCACCTTTAGAACAAGAGCAAATCAAAAATGTTTGTATAGTCTATAGGACTTAACTATGGGATCATCAGTCCCTAAACTTACAAACTACTTATGAACTACTTACGAACTAGAACGGCACAAATATCCATGCCCGAGGGGGGATTCGAACCCCCGACCGTAGTGGCCGTGCGGACCGCGACTGGAGCGCCTTAGTCCCCTCGGCCACCGCGGCCGGCAGAACAAGAGCAAACCTCAATAAGCCTATCATGTCATGTGTTGCCAATGTTACACATAGTCAGTACATTAGTACAAGATGTAATGCGCACATGAAAATACATCCTTATGGATACATAAGCTGGCGTCCGTCCATTACATCATCATACATGACTATGCGCAGGCAATGTGCGGCCCTGTCAGAAGTAAACATCAAAGACCGACAGGTGGCACGCACGTGTCCTTGCATTAACATAAGCATACATCAAACATCGGTAAAACAACTGTAAAAGAATTGGGTATTGAACTCAGAAAATATATAAAAAGTATGTAGACATAAAAATTAGACACCAATGTACGATGTATGCTTATGTTAATGCAAGGACGCGTGCGTGCCACCTGTTGGTCTTTGCTGTTTACTTCTGACAAGCCCGCACATAGTCATGTATGACGGTGTATTGGACGGACGCCAGCTTATGTATCCATAAGGATGTATATTCATGTGCTGCTTACGTTACCCAAAGGTTGCTTGTCTCTTCATTGTTAATCACTTAACAGTGTAATCAGTTACTTTCTGTGTTTTAGTGTTCATGTGCATATTCATATGATCTTTTTTTATTGTCAATGAAAAATCAACAACGTTCAGTATTCAGAAACAAATTACTCAGCTTTCAGCTTGGATGAGAAGTGTGAAATAAAGAAGCTTTGTTGGTTGACGCTTCAGCTAGAGTTGAAGCAAGCGCAAGCAAGCCCAGGAAAGACATTCTGTACATAATGTAACGAAAATATATGTACAGGGGTTCGGGGGCGGGGGGGGGGGGGGGGGGGACCTGGGTGCTTTCCTCTGGCGCCACTCGCAGCAGTGCGCCAAATTGTCTTTAGACAATATATATATATATTAAATCGTTTTGCACTCTGTGTGATGTATATTTTGCTTTCCCACAATTGTTTTTCATGTGATCCTCCAACACTTTGTCCCCCGCACTTACTCTAAATAAAAGTAAATCCTGCAAATTTCCTTCGTTAGAATTTTTTCCTTTAATGGGTATGTCATACGTACCACAGAATATTATGGTAGCAAGAATTGATTTCAGTTTTTTTCTGTTGGTATTTACAAGCTCAGTGATCCCACTAACTGTTCAATCACGTTTTTCTTCCTCATTTCTACGGATGCACAAAAACTTTCGGTCATACGCGTAGATTCTAGATGCCAACTGCTCTTTTCATGGCCTCGAGCATCTTCGTGAAAATGTTTGTAATCTTGGTGAGCCTTTATGACAAAAGCACCAAATATTTCTCTTTTTAAAACAGGCTTGAAAAGAGCAAAAACTTACAAAGGCCTCCCTTCAACTTGGACGAATATACTAGCCATGAATACTTTTCTAGCCAAGTTTTCTGAAAAGGCCTTTTGATTTTTTTTCTCGTCAATGTCCTTTTTGAAATCGTGCCACATATTACGAGCACGTATGTTTGTTACTAACTGATACTTGACTTCGTCTGACACTGAATCATTTATGAATTCACCTAAATCAAAGCTTTGATTAAGTCTTAATGAACTGTTAATAAACTCTGGCTTGTTAATGGTGAAAACTGAAGAGGATCGGCTGATGTCATCCAATTGAGTACCATCAGGTATAATGATATTAGCAGACTCGGTGTTAATGGTGGAAGAACAATGTGGCGAAGCAAAGTCAGGAGCTGGTATTGAGCATAAATTGGAAGTAGTTGTGGGACGAACTTTCAAAGGTACTGGATTTGGAACTTCTAATGAGTCACCGAGGTTCCTTTTATGCGTAGCAGAAGCACCTTTCTGTCCAAAGAAGTTCCTGATATCCATCTCTGAAATAAATAAAAGGAAACTTAATATCAGATGTGTAAGAGTAATCCCCCTAAGGCCTGGCGCACACTTGACGCAGCACAGGCAGAGGATAGGCGACCAGCCGTCTCTAAACCGTGCTTTCTAATAGGACACAGCCTGCCGCACACTTAACACAGATGAGGTTCAGCAGGGGGCAGGCGTTTCCTCTGTCAGGCTCAAACGTTGTTTTGTAATTCTTATGGGACCAAACTACATTGGTCATCAGTCCCTAGACTTACAAACTTCATAAACTAACCAAAAGGCAACACACACATCCATGCCCGAGAGGGGATTCGAACTCCCGACGACGGACGGCCGCGCGCACCGCAACACGTCGCTCCAGTACGCGCGGCTAATCCGCCGCGGCTCTCAGTCAGGCCTCTGTCCGGTTGTGCGAGGCGCACAGTTTTCCTGCGCCTCTGTACCACCTCTGCCGCAAAGTGAAATTTCAAGTCATCCGATATGCTTAGAAAAAAATTGTTTTATGTAGACGAATATAAGCTTCATCCTTCTCTGTATTTAGTTTCTCTCTAATTCTTTTACTTTTCCCGTTAGAGAGAGAGAGAGAGAGAGAGAGAGAGAGAGAGAGAGAGAGAGAGGGAGAGAGAGAGAGAGAAATTGCCTGTTTTCGGATTTTGCAGAAACCATTCAGTAGAAAAAAATAATTTTTGTGTATCTTATAGCCAAAAGTCACTGCACGATATTGGACTGGTTTTCTTGTAGTTATTGACCATAGTTCTTCTTATGATAAAAACTAAATTACAAAGCCGCGCATGTTTTGAAGAGTTTGCACTGAAAAATGTAGTCGTCGGCCATCTTGCGTTTTGTGCATTTTACACCATACATTACTGCATACGAAATATAGTTAACACATCGAAATTGTTTTTAACGGTGGAAGGAGAGCCATACCTCTTTCCAGTCTCGAGAAAATACGTACGTGAGATAAGTTTGATGCATAGTGAGGCGGTCGGCAGCTAAGCAGCACACGCGCGGCTATTGCCGCCTTCTGTACCGAGTGCAGAGCTGCCTCTTGTTTCTTTTCTTCGTATACTACCAACTTAGTAAGCTGCAAATGAACAACTTACGGAAATGAAAAGACACAGAGAGTCATCGACTTAAGATGCTGACTGTGTTTTTTCGTAGTCCCTGGTTTCAGTAAGCTTTGTGAGAGATATGAAAGCACTGTATAAGCTAAAATTCCCAAATTCTGAATTATCAGCTCGGCTAAACAGGTAGGGGTGCGCAACGATTTCCTTTATCATCAGGGGCCTTCTTCCATTTCTGAAAATACATGTCCACCCCTTCGTGCTGCTACACCATAGTTAATGAATGATCTAGAAATCTAGTAATGTTTCTTCTCAGTACTCCTCAAGCTGAATTTCATACTACTTTACAAATTTCGACAGTGCAAAAATACTACCCTACCTTTACTGTTAACAAATACGATGGTTTCTGATATCATCAGAAATTATGACAGAGACAGAACTGGGACGCACTGTAATAAAGTAGTAGACGTACAAGAACAGCTGTTACCGAAGAAGAAGAAAAAAATCAGACGCCAATATTATGCACTCAGGCACTTAAATGTAATTTGCAGAGTATCCCATGTAGAGCAATGAAGAGGTATAAATGAGGAGACAATGAATAGGATTCTTCGCGTACAAATGCAAGAACACTGATATGCATAAATTTTCATATCGATTTATCTTTCAACCAACGACTTGTTAAAAGCCTCATAGATGTCACTGAGAAGTAAGGTTTAACAGATCGTACAAACTGCATCACATTCATGATTAAAATGTCAGGTGTATAAAGGTTCATTCAATTATTGAATTTATAGAAAATTAAATCTGATTTTAATTAGATACGGAGAAGTTATCCCAAATTTTACATTAGTAGAGTGGCGTCTCACAAGTTACGTTGCTTCTCCATCAGTATGTGAATCTCTTTGAACTGCCTACCGAGCGAGGTGCGCAGTGCTAAGACACTGGATCGCATTCGGGAGGATGGTGGTTCGAATCCACCTCCAGCCATCCAGATTTAGGTTTTCCGTGATTTCCCTAAATCACTGCAGGCAAATGCCGGGATGGTTCCTTTCAAAGAGCACGGCAGATTTTCTTCCCTATACTTACCCAAACAATCCGAGCGTAAGCTCCACCTCTAATGACTACACTGTCGACAGGGGGTCAAACACTAATCTTCCTTCCTTTAAACTGCAATCTATTTAGTCAGAAGCATTCTCTGGATAGCTGATAACAAACTTCAAAATGTTCAAATGTTTGTAAATGTATCGGACCAAACTGCGTGGTTATCGGTCCATAGCTTACAAACTACTTAAACCTAGGTAAACTAACCTAAGGACAACACACACACCCATGCCCCAGGGAGGACTCGAACCTCCACGGCGAGCAACCGCGCGCTTCGCAGCGAGACGCTTTAGACCGCTCGGCTACTCCACCGCGGCTAAGAAACTTCCACAGACTACATATGTTCGTCACTTTTCCCTTTTGATCAACATAGATCTTTCACGCACTTAACCAGAAGACACACACATATATATATAATTGATTTTAACAAGACTCTGGACTTGAGCCTAACTGCATCAAGAGGTTTGCAGTATGCTGTCTTACGAGAGCGCTACACGCTACTTTGCCCTACCTGTGCTGGGCCTATGCTGCGTGAAGTGAGTCCTGTGAAGTTGGCACCCTTTATTGGAAATAGACAGTTACGCAATAGTTCTGGATTTCTCTCTACAAAATTTAAATAGTTGTGCAAAATTTCGCGAAAAAATAGGAAAACTTACAACAAATTTTAGATTTTTCAAATTAATTATTTGCCTACTAGCGCAAATATAGTTCTTATCACATCTCTAAATAGCTCCCAAAGAGTTCTACAGGAAATCCTACTGACATTTTGTGTGCAGGTTTTACTTTATGAGAGAACTGCAATAATGGGGAATCCATTTTCACAAAACTGTGAAGTCGGCACCCCCCAACACCTTATATTATTTTTTATTTTTTGAAAAAATGTGATTTTTTTTCAGAGTTCTAGGCAGATTAGTAGCAATACTAATGGAGCCATATTGTCAACGCGGACATACCATGTATGTCGGCAACCGGTATACGTATAAGCCCACATTTCTTCGTCTGGCTTCACAACTACATGACATCAGCATGAGGTACTGTATGTAACAAAAGGCGCAACTTGCCGAAGTTTCAGAAGAAACTGAAACGAGGAGGAGTCGAGCCTGTGTAAACTGACACAGTGCTAGTCATCAAGTGGTGCGACAAGAAAGAAGTCTTAATGTTGTCTACCTGCAACACTACAGCCGCGGTGGAATAGCCGAGCGGTCTAAAGCGTCTCGCTGCAGAGCGCGCGGTTGCTCGCCGTGGAGGTTCGAGTCCTCCCTGGGGCATGGGTGTGTGTGTTTGTCCGTAGGTTAGTTTACCTATGTTTAAGTCGTTTGTAAGCTACGGACTGATGACCACGCAGTTTGGTCCGATAGATTTACAAACATTTGAACATTTTGAGCAACACTACAGAAATCCATGCAATAGGGAAGACGAAGACTAACAACAAAAGTAATGAAGCCGCAATGTACCGTTGATTACAATTCATGTATGGGCGTAGTAGACTCTTTAACATGCTAGTAACCTCAGTTACATCTATGTGTAAACCTGTCAAATGGCACAACACTTTCTGTTTTTCATGTTGGTGAAAAATTGTCATTAAGCATGTTAAGAAAACTTGTGAAAAAATTGTAACATGTTGGGGAACTTTCATGAGCAAATTGTCATTTAAGCCTGTTAAGAGACTTGTCAAAGAAGAAGAAGAAGAAGAAGAAGAAGAAGAAGAAGAAGAAAATGGGAAGACACTCGGTGATAATCTTGTATGATTTACTGGAAGGCATTTTCCAAATTTCATTCTAAGTGATCAATTCGAAAAACTCCAAATATGGCGTAGGATGTGCAGTCTACTCGAAAAAGAATGCGCGCTTAGAAACGAAATATGAATGCAAAAGATGGATCGTATTCTCCCCGTTTTGAAACTCACCATGCTAAGGAGGACTCGTAGCCAAGCTACTACACTAGAAGATGAAATTTGCATTTCCATTTGAAAAATGTTTAATGTTTATCAAAGCCCGGATGAGAAATAACGGTGGGAAATATAACAGTGTAAAATACTAACAATAATTCGTAGAGACGATTAGCGGAGTGTGAAGCGTCTCTCCAGATAAATTACTATGTTGACAAACGTGGATTGAATGGAAGGCCCGAAATTGAAACTCAGGATACATTTCATTATTTAAACAAAAATATACGATAAGCAGGAATTATTCAGCCATAAAAACAATAAAGTGAATGTCAAGCGGATAGAATCTATCAAGACCTAAGTAAAAAAGTATATTTCTCGAATAAGGTGTCCAAATTCACAGCTTTTCAGCTATCATAATTTTTATTCCGGGCAATTATGGAGAACTATTCCATTTTGTAAAAAGAACTCTAGAAGTATAGAATATCTACACAGAACCCCAAAACAATGTATATTTCTCGAAAAAGTAGTGCCAATTTCACATTAGCGTGAAAATTAATTCCACATTACTGCAGTTATCTCATAAACCTGAACACAGAAATGTCAGTAGGATTTCTTGTAGAACTCTTTCGGAGCTCTATTTAGTGCTGTCATCAGAACTATGTTTGCGCCAATAGAAAAATAATTATTTCTTAAAAAAATGTTGTAATTTTTTCACGAATTTGTGCAGAACTATTTAAATTTTATACAGGGAATTCCAGTATTATTGCATATCTCCCTGTAACTCTGAAAAAAAGTCCATTTTCCAAAAAAGGGGTGCCAACTTCACAGTAGCGTGAAAATGGATTCCCCATTATTACAATTATCTCTTAAAGTAAAACCTGCACAGAAAAATGTCATGAGGATTTCCTGCAGAACTCTTACGGAGCTATTTAGTGCTGTAATCAGAATTATTTTTCTGCTAATGTAATTCTTTTTTAATTTATCCGGGAAATTTTGCAGAACTATTGCGTATCTGTCTAGAACTCTGACAAACGTATATTTTTAAAAAAAGGGGGTGCCAACTTCACAGTATAAGGTAGTTTGTAAGTTTAGGGACTAATGTCCCCGCAGTTAAGTCCCATAAGCTTCACAAACATTTGAACTTTTTTTTCTCTCCTCTGCTTCTGCTGTGCTTGTGCTGCGTCAAGTGTGCGCCGGACCTTAAGCGTAAATTGGGCGGGCTGGCGTATAGCTATCTAATTGCTGATACATTTCTAATAATTATTTAGTTGCGTCAGAGCGATTGTAGCATCAACAGGTGAAGCACAACAATACGTTATTCCTGGATCTGCAGAAGCGGTTTACTTCGCACCTCGTCCGGTTATGTAATTACCAAGTTATTTCAAAAATGTTCAAATGTTTGTATAGTCTATGGGACTTAACACCGGGGTTATCAGTCCCTAAACTTACAAACTACTTATGAACTACTTACGAACTAGGACGGCACAAATATCCATGCCCGAGGGGGGATTCGAACCCCCGACCGTAGTGACCGTGCAGACCGTGACTGGAGCGCCTTAGTCTCCTCGGCCACCGCGGCCGGCCCAAGTTATTTCTAATTCTCATCATTATCTCTTGTATGTTAACACGAAGCAGATTGTTAGAAAGAGGCACATTTTAAAGATGCCCTCTAGCATACTTCATAAGCTGCTGACAATATCTCCAAGGAATTTGAGTGGCTTTTGTAAGATATACCTGCAGAAGAAGATGGCTGTGGCGATTAAGTCGGCGAACACGCCCCACTTACAAGAAGTAACAAATCAATACATTGTTTTCAAAAGCAAGGAAAACATGCAATGTTTCTGGCTTTCCCGGCTAGGCGTTATCATGCTGTAAGAATCGGGTATTAAGCCGGTTATTCGCGTCGAAGTTGCACGCGAATAACCGGTAGAATACCTGGTTGTGTCAGCATGAAAATATGGTACTCATGATTATGTAAATAATGTTTGTACTTACCTAGTATGTTCATCAAGATTATGGAGTTTCTTAATATAAAGCACAACACTGAACAGAGGGAAAGCTCTCACGCAGGCGATGTTCCTCACACTAGCACGGTCACTAACAGCTTTCTGAACTCGTGGGTCCAACACTGGATGTCTGGCGGCAAGCTTACCTGGTGGTTTATTGCCCCCAGGTCAGTCCCAGGGGAGACCATTGGCACAGACAAATATATACAGACGGGAAACCTCCGTAAGGGCCCGGTCCTACGCTCAGGGGTGCGGGGAGGGAGGGTTTCCAACTGTTCCGTAAGATGTCCCATGATGGCGCTGCGGTCAGAAGCAGCTTTTTAAACTGGCCAGAGCAGGCGGCAGGTAACAGCTGTCCCTACCACCACCTCCCCTCTAACGCCAGCACACCGCACACAGCCGTGGCCTTGTGGCAGGAGGCACGAGCTCTCCCCTCCACGCTACCCTGTGACCTGCGAGAGGCACCTTAAGCCAGCGATCCGCCTGACACCTGCTAGCATCTTACGGAACTACGAGGGGCACGTAGGAAAGTGGTTTAGGGGGGCTGCTCCTCTGTATATGTTACTCTGTGCCATTGGACATAGTGGGCGACGGCTGTCAGCTTGTGACGTCACGCAGACTACCTGCCCATTGTCGCGGGCTCTGGCTGCGCTACAGCGAGACTGCCCAGAGCCTGGTTCCACTACCTTCTGTTCGCTCGGTAGACACTGCTGGCCCCTTACTCACATCTAAGCTTACCATACCTAATTCGCTAAAACACCGAAATTACGAAATACTTAAAGCAAACATTTCCCCAAGCACTCAGTGGCGATTTTTTATTCAATGTCTCTTAACTGATTTGCTAACTTGTTAATCCGATTATTAGGTATTCTGTTACTGTGCACTATATGGAAACAAGAAAGCCATAGAGTTAGTCACTTTTCAACTGTGTTATGAAACAAATAATAAATAAATAATAATAATAATAGTAATAATAATACTTGCGTGTGGCTCAGAGACCTTGTGTAAGTCTGATAACGCAATAGTAATAAATGGCATCTTATCATTTACATAGTACACTGCGCACCTGCTCCTGCAAAGTTTTGGGTCCACTAGCATTTAGCAAGTAACATCAAGCACTTGCTGAAGTGTTAACATTAGTCAAAAATTTGCGGAAGTTTACTTCTGCAAGTCACTTGGGCAAATTAATTTTACAGACTATCCGCAAGTACTTGCAGAATAATTTAAGACTAAAGAAGCAATTGTGAGGCGAGTGAAGAAATGGGTACAGAAGAGTACATACTTAAGTTATCAAGAAACAATTTAATAAATTAAAATCAGTGCTCTTCGCACAGATTAAAAACTTTCGTAGATTATACTACCTATATGCAAGTTCAGAAAATCTTCTGTCTGTCGTACAATTAAATAATCGAAAACACGATACAGAAACGATGCAAGCAGTGTCGTTAAGAGATCGCCTTTTAAGTACTCTTCGAATTATGCAAGCTGTAATTATTACAAACTCAATGCACTCATTCATTTTTACGATTAAGATTTAAAAAATCGACTAAAATTGTAAGACGTCTGCACGGCTCTACTTCTATTCCACTCCTCCTCCTAATGAAATGAAGTAATCGCCCGTGTCAATAGTGAACTCACAGTGTTGTATCGTCGCGTGGCAGAGGGGGAGACTCGTCACGGACGTTACGCATTCTTTATCGCTGTACATGGCACCTTGAGACCGCGCCAACTAATGTAAAATAATAACACTACTGAAGAATACAGTTGTGTAAACATCATTATATAATAATATTTTATTGTTGAACCACTTCTATATAATCCTAACTTTTTATTCGTTTCTTCTCAGAAAAATTCTTGCTACAGCTTGTTTTTCTTTTTTTCTTCTTCTGAAGAGCTAGGGGGGGGGGAGGGGGCACGCCCCCCCCCCCCCCGGGTATGGGTGCCCTTGCTTCCGACAGCTTTATTCAAAATTTTTGAAAAACTTATTATTATCGAGTAGCTTCACATATTAGTAAAAATAAAGTTCTAACAAAATTTCAATTTGAATTAAAAAAAAAAAAAAAAAAAAAAAAAAAAAAAAAAATGTTTTTCCAACAGAAAATGCTATATAAGCATTCACTGATGAAATATTAAATGCTTTGAATAACCGGATATCACCCATTGGGGTCTCAAAGGCTTTTGATTGTGTAAATTATGTGATTCTTCAAGATAAGCTTAAGTATTGTGGTATGACTGGGACAGTACACAATGATTTAAATCATACTTAACTGGAAGAGTGCAGGAAGTTGAAATAAGCAGTTCACATGATATAGATGAAACAATTAATTCCTCTAACTGGGGAGCTATCATAGATGGGGTCACACCCAGGTCTTGGGTCATTTGCTATTTTTAATGACTTGCCATTCTATATTCATGAAGATAAGCTAGGTTTTTTTTTATGACGATACAAGTATAGCTATCACGCCTGAAAAACAGGAATTAACTGATGAAATTGTAAAAATTATTAAGTGGTTCTCTACTAATTGACTCTCATTAGACTTTGATAAAACTCAGTATATACAGTTTCATGTTAGCTATTTGCATTGACGAGAGATTGAATTGGAAGAAACACATTGAAGATCTGCTGAAATGTTTGAGTTCCGCTACTTATGCTATCAGGGTCATTGCAAAATTTGGTGATATATGTCTCAGTAAATAGCTTACTCTGTATTTTCATTCACTGCTTTAATATGGGATCGTATTCTGGGACAATTCAACATTGAGTAAAATAGTATTCATTGCACAAAAGCGTGTAATCGGAATAATTGCTGGAGCCCACCCAAGATTATTCTGCAGACATTTATTTATGGATCTAGGGATCTTAACTGTAGCTTCGCAATATATATATTCACTCATGAAATTTTTATACAACCCGACCCAATTCAAAAGTAATAGCAGTGTGGATGGCTACAACATTTGGAGAAAGGGTGATATTCACTATTCAAGGTTAAATCTAATTTTGGCACAGAAAGGGGTTAATTATGCTGCCACAAAAGTCTTCGGTCACTTACCAAGTAGCATCAAAAGTATGACAACCAACTACTATTGAAAAAGAAATTAAAAGAATTTCTGAATGGCAATTTCTTAGACACTTTAGATCAATTTTTAGATAAAACTTAGTAATTTTGCTAAAAAAATAAAACATAAAAATCCTTAAAATATTAATGTACACACATTATTTATTAAACTGACACTCTCCATATCCTTGCGAAATGTCATATTTATGATCTGTGGAATAAGTATTAATCTAATCTAGGGCATTTTTGCGGAGATATCACATGTGGGACTGTTAAGCTGCGTAGCGCAAGTCTTTTTAACTGACGCCACTTCATTGAAATGCTTTTCGATGATGATTAGGACAACTCACATCACCCAGTCCACAGCTGGGAATCGAACCTAGGCCCCCTGCATTGTAGTCAGCGACGCTGCCGTCTCAGCCACGGTGGGCACTGATATGCTGACGCTACGTAGCAAAGAGAGCTCCGCTTGGCGGTGTCTGCCCTGCTAACACCGATTTCGGCCACCGTGCCCTCAAATTCTAGGATACATCTCTAATATTTTTGCGACAGGTTTCAATGTCAACATTAACAAATGCAATATTACTGTAATTGTCTTCAGGATCTAACGAACGCAATTATAAAAAGTAAGCAGTTCTATTAAAATTAAAAAAATAATAATGTACTTGCTTCGATATCATAGTTGATACTGGTACTAAAAACGTTCACAAAAAAAGCCCCTTCACGCTCTAGCAAGAGCAGTAAACCGCGTTTCGATAAGTGCAACCGTTCGCGAAATAGAAGGGGTGTTATGTCTTACATGACACCCTGGCTTACAATCACTACTGCGAGGAAAAAGTTTTGTTTACATTAATAAAAATTCTGCTTTCCCCATACGTATATGTGCGAGAAAATGTTGTATACATTTTGAGATTTCTTTTTTTCTTTTGGAAATTCAATTCGATATGGTATAGATGAACGGTGAACATATTTTTCTGGTTTGAACTATCCTAAAACAGAATGTTCAAATGTTTGTAAGGCTCATGGGACTTAACTACGGGGTCATCAGTCCCTAAACTTACAAACTACGTATGAGCTACTTACGAACTAGGACGGCACAAATATCCATGCCCGAGGGGGGATTCGAACCCCCGACCGTAGTGGCCGTGCTAACCGTGACTGCAGCGCCTCAGTCACCTCGGCCGGCTAAAACAGAATCTTACATGATATGTCGCCTTCCATTCATATGACATTTTCCTGGTGTGTGCGTTTCCAGAGACTCGAAATTACATAAATAGAAGAAATTTTGAGATTCCCGATCCGCATCAAATCTAGTGGTTTAACTGAAATTAGAAAAAGTAGGAGAGATAAGGAAAGAAGTCTGAGGCAGTAACTGCGCCAAAGTGAGACAGCCATATTCCGACGATACATATAGCAAAATATAAAATTTTCACCACGCAGAAATTTCCATTGCAAAGGATCAATGTTTTCAGTCATTGATATTTATTTTTTAATTAAATCATGGGTCCACTCCCATGAACCACAGACATTGCCGAGGTGGGGTGGCTTGCGTGCCTCAACGATGCAGATAGCCATACCGTAGGTGCAACCACAGCGGAGGGGTATCTGTGGAGAGGCCAGACAAACGTGTGGTTCCTGAAGAGGGGCAGCAGCCTTTTCAGTAGTTACAGGGGCAACAGTCTGGATGATTGACTGAGCTGGCCTTGTAACATCAGCTAATGTGGCTTTGCCACACAGCTACTGCGAACAGCTGAAAGCAAGGGGAAACTACAGCCGCTACCTTTCCCGAGGACATGCAGCTCTACTGTATGAACATATGATGATGGCATCCTCTCGGGTAAAATATTCCGGAGGTAAAATAGTCCCCCATTCGGATCTCCGGGTGGGGACTACTCAGGAGGGTGTGATCATCAGGAAAGACAACACTGGCATTCTACGGGTCGGAGCGTGGAATGTTAGATCCCTTAATAGAGTAGAAAAATTAGAAAATTTAAAAAGGGAAATGGATAGGTTGAAGTTAGATATAGTGGGGATTAGTGAAGTTTGGTGGCAGGATGAACAGGATTTCTGGTCAGGTGAGTACAGGATTATAAATACAAAATCAGTTGGGGGTATCACAGGAGTAGGATTGATAATGAATAAGAAAATAGGAATGCGGGTAAACTCCTATGACCAGCACAGTGATCACATTATCATTGTCAAGATAGATACGAAGCCAACACCGACAACAGTAGTACAGGTTTATATGCCAACTAGCTCTGCCGATGATGAGGAAATCGAAGAAATATATGAGGAGCTAAAGGAAATTATTCAGACAATTAAGGGAGAGGAAAACTTAATTGTTATGGGAGACTGGAATTCGGTAGTAGGACAAGGAAGGGAAGGGAAGATAGTAGGTGAATATGGGCTGGGCAAAAGGAATGAAAGAGGAAGCCGCCTGGTAGAATTTTGCACAGAACATAATTTAATTATAACAAACACCTGGTTCAAGAATCACAAAAGAAGGTTGTATACGTGGAAGAGACCAGGAGACACAGGGATAGATTTTATAATGGTAAGACATAGATTTCGGAACCAGGTTTTACAGTGTAAGACATACCCAGGGGCAGATATAGACTCTGACCATAACTTGTTGGTTATGAACTGTAGGCTGAAATTGAAGAAACTACAAAAAGGTAGGAAAATAAGGAGATGGGACCTGGATAAATTGAAGGAACCTGGGGTTCTTAAAAATTTCAGAGGGAGCTTTAGGCAACAATTGACAGAAACAGGGGAAAATGAAACAGTAGAGGACGAATGGGTAAAATTGAGAGATGAAATAGTGAAGGTAGCAGAGGACAAAATAGGTAGGAAGGCAAGACCTACAAAAAATCCTTAGATATCATAGGAGATACTAAATTTAATCGATGAAAGGAGAAAATATAAAAATGCAGTAAATGAAACAGGCAAAATGGAGTACAGACGACTAAGAAATGAGATTGACAGGAAGTGCAAAATGGCTAAGCAGGAGTGGCTAGAAGGCAAATGCAAGGATGTAGAAGAATGTATAAATAGGGGGAAAATAGATACAGCCTACAGGAAAATAAAAGAAACATTTGGAGATAAGAAAAACAGCTCTATGAATATCAAGGACAATGATGGAAAACCAGTTCTCAGCAAAGAAGGGAAAGCTGAAAGGTGGAAAGAGTATATAGAGGGGCTCTACAAAGGGAATGAACTTCAAGACAATATTGTAGGAAGAGAAGAGAATGTAGATGAAGATGAAATAGGAGATACTGTACTGAGAGAAGAATTTGACAAAGCCCTGAAAGACCTGAGTCGAAACAAAGCCCCTGGAGTAGATGATATTCCCTCAGAGCTACTGAAGTCTCTGGGAGAACCAGCCATCACAAACCTGTTTCACCTGGTGTGTAAAATGTATGAGACAGGCGAAGTACCCTCAGACTTTAAGAAAAATGTTATAATCCCCATTCCAAAGAAAGCAGGTGCAGACAGGTGTGAAAACTACAGAACCATCAGTTTGATAAGTCATGGTTGCAAAATATTAACACGAATTATATACAGAAGGATGGAAAAACTGGTAGAAGCCGACCTCGGGGAAGATCAGTTTGGATTCAGGAGAAATGTAGGAACTCGGGAGGCAATACTCTCTTTACGGCTTATCCTAGAAGATAGATTAAGAAAAGGCAAACCTACATTTCTAGCTTTTGTAGATTTGGAGAAGGCTTTTGACAATGTTGATTGGAATAAACTCTTTCAAGTTCTGAAGCAAGCAGGAGTAAAATATAGGGAGCGTAAGGTTATTTACAACTTGTACAAAAACCAGACAGCGGTTGTCAGAGTTGAAGGGCATCAAAGGGATGCAGTGGTTGGGAAGGGAGTAAGACAGGGTTGTAGCCTTTCTCAAATGTTATTCAATTTGTACATTGAGCAAGCTATAAAGGAAAGCAAGGAGAAATTTGGAGTAGGAATTAAAGTTCAGGGTGAAGAATTAAAAACATTGCGTTTTGCTGACGACATAGTAATTATGTCAGATACAGCAAAGGACCTGGAAGAGCAATTGAACGGAATGGACAGTGTGCTGAAAGGAGCATATAAGATGAACATTAACAAGAGCAAAACTAGGGTAATGGAGTGCAGTGTAAGAAAATCAGGTGATGCTGAAGGAATTAGATTGGGAAACGAAGCAATAAAGAAGGTAGATGAATTTTGTTACTTGGGCAGTAAAATAACAAATGATGGTCGCAGTAAGAGGATTTAAAATGCAGAATGGAAATGGGTAGAAAAGCGTTTTTGAAAAAGAGAAATTTGTTAACATCGAATATTGATGTAAGCCTAAGGAACTCCTTTCTGAAGGCATATGTATGGAGTGTTGCCTTGTATGGGAGTGAGACATGGACGATAAACAGTGCGGACAGGAGGAGGATAGAGGCTTTTGAAATATGGTGCTATAGAAGAATGCTAAAGATTAGGTGGGTGGATCGCGTAACTAATGAGGAAGTACTGAACAGAATTGGGGAGAAAAGAAATTTCTGGCATACCTTGACTAAAAGAAGGGATCGCTTGGTAGGACACATTCTTAGACATCAAGGAATCGTGAATTTAGCATTGGAGGGAAGTGTGTGGGGTAAAAATCGCAGAGGGAGACCAAGAGATGGATACAGTAAGCAGATTCAGACAGATGTAGGTTGCCGTTCTTATGTGGAGATGAAGATTCTTGCTCAGGATAGGGTATTGTGGAGAGCTGCATCAAACCAGTCTCCGGACTGAAGACAACAACAACAACAACAACAAATCATGTGTCTCAGTAGGTAGATGGTTGAACGGAAATTGATAAGGTTATATTGTAAAAGTCAAAGTGGTATGCCATGGGCTACTCTAGAAAACAAAATGTTCAAATATTTGTAGAGCTTATCAGACTTAACTACGGGATCATCAGTCTTGAAGCTTACAAACTACTTATGAACTAGCTAATACTAAGGACGGTGCAAATATCCATGCCCGATTCGGGGTTTCGAACCCCCGACAGTAATGGCCGCACAGAACGTGACTGTCGCGCAGCACACCGCTCGGCTACTGTGGAAGTTACCAGAGGGCGAATATAGATTGAATATGGTCGAAACATGTCACTCAACGCCATCATCATAACATTTACGTATATTCAGCGATTTGTGATGTGAACGAATATCAATGAAAATATAAATTCATAATATAGTAAGGACAGTTTACAACTCACCGCAAAGACGTGGGGCCGAGCTGCGATGGGCACATACAAAAGACACACACATACAACATTTTTAGCTATCAGCCATGGCCTCCTTCAGATAATTGAACACTCACGCAATCACACAACACAGTCATACAACCATCACCTCCGGCTGCCGCACCTCGAATCAAGCTCTGTGGTGAGTAAATCGGGAAGGGGGAGGGGGAGCGGAGGGGAGAGGGGATAGAAAGGCTACGTCACGGTGGTGGGGATAGGTTAGATGGGAATAACGAGATGCAGCTTAAGAATGGCGTGGGGAGACCGGTGAGGGCAAAAATAAAATAAAATAAACAAACAAGATAAATATACATTAAAAAAATAAAATAAAATAGAATGCGTGCACACTGCAAGTACACAAGACCACACACACACACACACACACACACACACACACACACACACACACAAAGGCCTTCACAGACAGAAACTACCCCAAAGACCTATTCCGCAAACAAATCTCCCGTGCCATATCCTCACACATCCCAAATCCTCCTCCTAACACCAGTAACCATCCACAAAAGAGCGCTCCCCTTGTCACCCAGTCCTTCCCTGGACTTGAACAACTAAATTGCATCTTTTGTCAAGGTTTTGATTTTATATCCTCGTGCCCAGAAATGAGAACATCCTGCCCAAGATCCTTCCCACCCCTCCTAAAGTGGCGTTCCGCTGCCCTCCCAACCTCCACAACATCCTAGTTCATCCTTATGCTACCCCGAAACCCAACTCACTGCCACAGGGATCATATCCTTGAGGAAGACCCTACTGCAAGACCTGTCCAATCCACCCACCCAGCACTTCCTATTCCAGTCCTGTCACAGGCTTATCCTACCCGATCAGAGGCCGGGTCACCTGTGAAAGCAGCCATGTAATTTACCAACTGTGCTGCAATCACTGTGCAGCTTTCTATATTGGCATGATCACTAACCACCTGTCCATTACGATGAATGACCACTGCCAAACTGTGACCAAAAACAAGGTGGACCACCCTATGGCACAGCATGTAGCAGAGCACATGCTTGATTTCAATGGCTGCTTCACAACCCGGGCCATCTTGATCCTCCCATCCACCACCAGCTTTCCGGAACTGCACAGTTGGGAGTTATCCCTACCACACATTCTCCGATCCCGAAATCATCCATGCCTCAACCTACGATAACTTCCCTTTTTTTCCCATACCTTACAGTTCCTACACCAACCCCTCACCTATTTTGAGTGGTGTGTGAATGTGCGATCGCGTGTGTACATGCGCGCGAGCGCACATGTGTGAAGTACGCACGTGTGCGTGTGTGCACGCGTGCTTGTGTACTTGCAGTGTGCATGCATTTTTTTAAACTGTATATTTATCTTGTTTGTTTATTTTATTTTTCGCCCTCACCTGCCTCCCCACTCCATTATTCAGCTGCATCTCGTTATTCCCATCTAACCCATCCCCACCACTGTGACGTAACCTTCCTATCCCCTCTCCCCTCCTGTCCGCGATTTACTCGCCACATTGTGTGATTCGAGGTGCGGCAGCCGGAGGTGATGGTTGTATGACTGTGTTGCGTGCCTGTGTAATTGCATGAGTGTTCTATTTTCTGAAGAAGGCCATGGCCGATAGCTGGAAGTGTTGTATGTGTGTGTCGTTTGTATGAGCCTGTCGCAGCTCGTCGCCACGTCTTTGCTTTGAGTTGTAAACTGTCCTTACTATATTATTGATTCCATCCTGGACTTCCCATTATTATATAAAATATAAATTCAGTAATCCTGAGACGGTTTTTCATCTCGAATATGTCCAAGACATTACAGATAAAGGAGAAGCAATGAATTAAAATTTGTGATGCGGCAGGGAATCTTACCCGGACCTCCATGCTTCCTAGGCAGACGTCTTACCGTTAGACCACCACACCACTAACTTTCAAGGCGCCTCGGAATAGTCTAAGTACGACTTCCCTCCACGTCACAAACTTTAATTCAGCTTCTTTGATCCATAGATAATTACCACTACTGCCGAGGGTCTCCATTCAGCGGAATAGCACGTCGGCAATGGACATGGTGAAACATTCCTGCTAAGATGATATAAATATCAATTTAAATATAAATTCATATAAATATGTGATACAATGACAAATATTTCTTACAAGAACACCAAATATTTTGTCTTGTTTGATCTCAGGTTGTCTACACACAAACAAAATTCCTGACTAATGGCACATAGCTGCCCCAACACTGATGCTTCAGATGACCTATCCTGCAAATCTCTTTTAAGTTAACACCACAAAACATGTTGTTTTCTACCTAGAGACTATGTGTTTTTGAGATGTTTCTTGACAATTCTTGCTCAATCATGATTGACATATAATCAGTGCAAATCAGGGGGGTGTTGGAGGAACTGACTGTGAATGTGGTCGTACCCATGGGAGGTGTCAGGGCAGGCAGCAAGGGCACTTTCGAACTTCCACTTAGTAAAAGGGACGTTGTACGTTTCCTGACGTCATGTTCGGGAACATATTGGTGGCGCTCCATTTGTTCTTTAAGGGCGCAGAAAACAGCCCATAAGCAGCGTCACTGAGCTGCGAGCATGATGGTCGGCCATGTGCTCAGCTATGGCGACAGGGTCAGTACAGATTGTGCCCTGAATGCTGAGGCCCGGAATTCCCGCCAGTGGTGCCCGAAGAGGCATCAAACTTGCGAACACACCCATGAAGGAGTAGTGCGGGAACCAATGGAAGCAATGTACTTCTCCCAAAGTCCCTCTTGCTTTGCTGGATCAGTTGCCGGGCCCGTGCCTGGAGACACTTGAAGGCAACAAGATGGTGTACAGAAGGGTGCTGTCGGTGGCACTGTAGTGCTCGCCGACATTCTCGGATGGCTGTAGCGATCTCAGGTGTCCACCAGAGGGCACCAACTTACGATGGAGCGAGCCGAGTGTGGTGGGGTCAGTTTTTTCGGCTGCAGAAATGATGGCCTCTGTAACCTGCTGAACAGCGGCATCAACATCAGCCAGAAGGGGAGAGGAAATCACAGCAGCAGAAAAATAAGCTGGCCATGCCCTATGGAGGGACCAGTGAGGCAGACGATCGGCAGGCAGACACTTTGGGAGCGACAGGAAGATAGGAAAATGGTCACTGACACACAGGTCTTCGGGGACCCTCCAGGCGAGATGTGGAAGAAGGCTAGGGCTGCAGACAGACAAGTCAATGGCGGAATACGTGCCATGCACTACGCTAAAAAGCATAGCAGCAGCACCAGTGTTGAGGAGGCTTATGTTCTGCTGCGTCAGGAGAAATTAAACATCTAGACTCCGGGCCAAGGTCTATGTGCCACCCCCACAAAGTGGTGGGTGTTAAAATCCCCGAAAAGAAGGGTGGGGGAAGTTGAGCGACCAAGGCATCAAGGTCTACAGGCGAGACATCGCCTGGTGGAAGGCATACGGAACATACAGTAAAAATCTTGCAATGCACGAAGCCTAAAAGCGACTGCCTATAGAAACTCTATCATAAGAATTACGATTTTTAAAATAGCCCCTACAGCCTCGGAGGGCAGGGGTCTTCCCGACAGTAAACCAAATTTCCTGTAGGGCTAAACAGAGCACCATGAAGTGGCATAGTAACTGCTGCAGCTCAAACAGACGATGGAAAAAAAACGACCGCAGGTCCACTGCAAGATCTCTTTTGCAGCGGACCGAATAGCCTTAACGTAAGGGTTGAAAGGATTATTCCACAGCAGATCCCACTGCCAACTCATCAGAATCTGCAGGATCGAGAACCATTGGTTCCAGCGATCGAGCTACGCCAAGATCCTTGGGGGACGCAAGGATCTCCACCTCGTCTTCAGAAGCAGAAGATGTAGTCGAGCGTTTCTTTCGAGGCACTGAAGAGTCTTTTCTTGTCCTTTTTCTGTTTCCCCTCTTGTTGGCCCTTTGGTGTTAAGGGCTGAGAGGGCTTCTTGGGAGTGACATCAGGGACTGTCGAAGAACTGGAAGCTCTTCGACCTGCAATTCGCGGATCCTTCACCCATTGGCTGGGATCCCCTGGCACTCTTGCTTCTCCGGCTGGGGATTGGGGACTGGTGTCCCCAATGGTTGGAGGGAAGCTGTCCCCACAACAGGTGCTGGAGCAGTAGCTGGAGGATGCCCCTCATAACGAGGGAGCAGGAGAAGGTTTATGGCCTCTAGGACCCACAGGAGGAGGTGATACCTTGTGATGAGTCGTACCCATAGTGCGCGAGGATGACATTATAGCAGCAAAAGAGGTGTTCATGGTTACTGGATGGAGCCGCTTGTACTTCTTTCTTGCCTCATTGTGTGATAGCTGGTCCGAGGTCTTTATTTCCATGATCTTCTGTTCTTGATGTAGAATTGTACAGTCCAGAGAGCAAGGTGGACGTAACTGCTGACAGTTCACACAGACGGGAGGTGGGGTGCTTTGAGCATCCGGATGGAAAGGACGCCCACATTTCCTGCATGTGGTGCTGGAAGTGCACCGAGAGAACATTTGCCCGAACTTCCAGCACCTGAAGCACCTCATAAGGGGGGGGGGGGGGGGGACGTACGGCTTGACGTCACACTGGTACATCATTACCTTTACCTTCTCAGGCAATGTATCACCTTTGAATGCCAGGATGAATACACCGGTGGCAACCCTTTGATCTTTTAGTCCCCTATAAACACGCCTGACAAAGTGAATGGACGAAAGTGGATTGTTCAATGTAAACGAGAAGACAAAATTAATGTAAAAATGCTAGAATTTACTCGGAACATGTGTGA
Organism: Locusta migratoria; assembly: GCA_026315105.1. Classification (NCBI taxonomy): domain Eukaryota; kingdom Metazoa; phylum Arthropoda; class Insecta; order Orthoptera; family Acrididae; genus Locusta; species Locusta migratoria. Next base: position 426,340,921 of record CM048746.1, on the reverse strand, counting down.
AACCCATTATAAATGAGACTTGCAAAATGAATTGTTAGGTCTACCTACAAGGAAATTGCTGCAGGATAACGCTGTTCCATCTCAAAAAATGCCAACCTGGCACAGAAATAAATTCGAAGTTGCAGGTCCAAGCACGTGGAATGTTACCGATAGTGTAGTAACAGAGAGAGAACGCACAAAAAAAAAAAAAAAAAAAAAAAAAAAGAGCGCTCTCAACGTTCAAAAATTTTGTTTCCAAATTAAGCTGGACAAAGCTATCAACACAGAGACGGTTTTACTGAGCCAATAATTGCACTAGAAGATCAGAAATGGACAAAACAGTTCAAGTGTCAACCCAGTATTTTGAAACCACTTTTGGATTTAGTTAAAGGTAGGTCACAACTGTTCATATCGTTAGAAGCTGCAGTCCTGAGCTTTGACGAAACGAACATTGACAGTTGTGTGACATTCGATTCATCCAATAATGTCATACTCGGGACCTCACAGCAACGTCCAAGTCATGGTTTGCAGCTTGTTTTAAAAGTGGAAGCAACCAGTTTATTATGACTTTGATGTTGCAGTGTCTAATGATTTGTTGGAAAATATCATAAGTTGAAAGAGCAGACATCCGTTTTGTAGCTGTTACGTGTGACCTGGGGACCAAAAATATGAAAGTGTGGAAGCAACTTGCTGTGTCTACATCCAAGATTCTTTTTTTTACACCCTATTAATCATAGCAGAAATGTCTGCGTTTTCTTTGACGTTCCGCACTTGCTTAAACTGCTGCTAAATCATTTTCTTGATGACGGAATTACTTTGCCTGATGTTACTGTGATTACCAGAACTGTGCTAGAAGAAAGGTGCACATCAGAAAGGTGATGTTTCAGTAACTCATCACGTATTGGAGGTTCACCTTAATGTTAGTGGACGTAATTGTCAGAAAGTTCATATGGCTGCACAGCTACTTTCACGCCGTACTGCCCAAGCTGTGAAATATGCCCTTCATAAAGATCGTGAAGGAAGCTTCATTGAAGTAGTGAACAATGTTTTCGATGTGCTGAGCTCAAGATATCCTCAAGATAAAAAATCTCCACTTAGAAATGGTTATGGATTTTGTGTCAAAAGTCAGGAAAACTCTTTAAAAAGCTATCTAAAAATTTGTACTAATATGCGAATAGGAAAAAGAAACCGTCTCCTCCTGTTTCGTAGGGGTTCATTACATCAATAAATTAACTTTTTGGATTTCAAGACTGAATCAGGTTTGCCTAGAGAATTTCTTTTGTAGAATTCGAAGCCTTGGTGTATTTTACAACCATCCCACACCTTTCAAGGTGAAAAACAGAATCGTTTTATTGATACTGGAAATACAAGTAAAATACATTAGTCTCTTGGTGTTTCGATTACAGAGGACAAAAAATGAGAATTCTGCTTCTGAAAACTGTTCCAAGACTGGATTACTGTTATTTCAAAAGGGGGCCACATATCTCCCTGGCCACAATACATGAGCTGGAAATTATATTTGCTGCGTTCCATAGATCTACGATTTCTCGTTGTAATAAGTTGATGGGAACCTTAGATTACATAAATGAAAAATTTCTGGAACTTCACAGGTAAATAGTTCAGTTATACTTAAGAACAATAACTTTTATACGCATTAGACATATAAAGAAAAGCTGCAAAAGTCATACGATGTAACGAAGTTTGGCAAAAAAGACTCTGTAATTTTTGAAAGCATTTTTTGGAAACAGCGATCTTAATTTTTTAAAATAATTACAATACGACAGTCTAGATCGCAAGTTGGTGCGTTTCTAATTGGAAACCGGTTTCAGTCCTATAGGACGATCTTCAGGCCTTTAGCACCTTGTTGGTAAATGGTGGCGCTGGTCAGAGCAGGCGTCAAGGCCTGAAGATGGTCCTATAGGGCTGAAACCGGTTACCAATTAAAAATGCACCAACTTGCTATCTAGACTGTCGTATTTTAATTATTTAAAAGAAAGACTCTGCTCTGGACAGCGTAGCGTCAGCATCTTATACATAGATTCTGCGTTAGCTTTGAGGTAAGTTTACAAATTATCATAATTCTATTCACAAAAAAGTGTGTGAAGCTAGTAGTATGTAATTGAAAATATTTACTGTAGTTAGGTGCCTAAGACACGAGCATGAATTCAAACATTGCCCTAAGTTTTGCGTGCTGACAAAATCATTATTGCTGGTAATATTTAACGCATTTAATTCGGAAACTATGTACATATCATTAATAGGAAGTGTTCTGACCCCTCTCAACGTAAAACTTTACATGAGAAGAGAAAAGTATGAACAAATCTATTTTGTCATCTCCCGTATGCTACAAATGGAGACGGCTGCCATCTGACGTAATAGGTCGCTGACCAATCACAGTGCGCTAACTCAATCTGGCATACCTATCCAGTGTTTCGTTGATTATAATGTTGCTTGCCACGAACATTTCATTTTTTATTCTCAGTGTTTCCCCAGTTGCTTCTTACTTCAGTACCGTGACAAAACTTCATACAAGCAGATGGCAAGAATAACATTAGTTTTATTCATTGAAAACAAACAGGTTTATTCTTGTGATACTATGTAGTCGTGTCTAGAGACATTCTACATTACAGACCATTTTTCTTAAAAAAATTTAACATATCAAAATGTTCAAATGTTTGTATAGCTTATGGGACTTAACTACGGCGTCATCAGTAACTAAACTTACAAACTGCTTGTGAACTAGCTAATCTTAAGGAGGGCACAAATATCCATGCCCGAGGGGGGATTCCAACCCCCGACCGTAGTGGCCGTGCAGACCGTGACTGGAGCACCTCAGTCCCCTCGGCCACCGCGGCCGGCTTTAACATATCTGACGCTGTGTACATTTTGCTACGGACATGGTATTAATAGCTGTATTGCCTGCTACTACTTTCATCACATGAACCCACATTCCAGTGTGGCATTTTACGACGATTTTTCTCATTAGTAGGAGAATTACACATATTACTTAAACAAAAAAACAAAACATTTTTTTTATTTTTATTTATTTATTTTTTGCAAGAAGCTGTTATACATAAGACACAGCATGAAATGGGATTTATCAGTAAGTGATCATTTAGTAAAAGCAAAATCCTAGTAGAGAAATTTGGGCTAATTGGCTATAGTTGGTGAAGGCAAAATGTATTAATTTTCTGAGTTTTTATTACAATCTAAATTTTTAAGATGTATCCTCACTTGTCCCAATTGTTACATATTTTGAAACTATAACTGATGTGCATACTCTCTCATCATAGAATTTGAAGACATACAAGACATAGTCAGCAATTAAAAGAACAATGATTATGATGATAATTACAGCAACATTGTTGATGATGAATAATTTTTGAATAGATTCTTTACACGGAAAAACCTGAGTTTTCAGACATGATAAAACTTTCTTTTGGTACAAATATACCTTATGAAAGTAAAAGTATTAAACAATCATCCAAGATACTGGCAAATGTGGGCCAAAGAAATATATATGTGGTAAGTTAACAACCCTGAAATGAAACTCCGTTTTTTGCTAATGGGATGTGATTAAGTAATACAAAACCTTTGCAGCTTATGGAACATGAAGCTATTGAAAGGCTCCTGTCCCAATATCTATCTTGGTTACTCTTAAATTGATTATGACATATATTGCTCAAAGCTTATACACAGCAGTGTGCTAAAAATAGCTGAAATTTTCTTCGAGACACAAATGATATTTCATAACTTTGAGAGACGAGGGGTGTTCAAATGTGAAGGGAATTACCGTTCTTGCAAATAATTTTATTTATTATTGGTACTATGCATAACTATGCACACTTGTTATTAACACGGTGGCTGCCGTGTGGTTAGTGCCGGCCTCAGCAGGCGGCTCTGGCCTCTGACGTCATCAAGGCAGTCAACGTGTTAAGGGTCAATTACCAATTTTTGCACCATGCTGATATCTAAATTATTAGGCAGATGCTTTTGATCTTCTGCTGACTTCACTAAACGATAAATGACAGCATCACCCGCGATCAGTCTAAGAGAGCTAGGGGAAAGTAGGGTAAGATGATGTACGCAAGCTTCAGATGTACCCCTTCGGCATAATAATTGGTTTATAAACATTAATTTTGAAGTGAGAATTATTTTAACCTTTATTTTCGGTGAAACATCTTTGAAACTGTTTTATCCCCACTCAAATTTTGAAAAATATTCTATCAAAAGAAGGAGGTGATTTTGGTCATATTACCCCACCAGAGGGGTAAGATGACGAAGGGTGGTAGGTAAGATGATACACAGATGTAAGTTTAGTCAAAGGAGTGAAACATGATTTTAAATTTGCAGGGAAACAGCTTCACTTATTAAAATAAGATATGAAATACTACTAGATGGCACGCACTGTAAAATGGAATAATTATGCAAAATGAAAATTTAGAACATTAATAAGACACTACACTTTATATGCCAACACATAAAGTACATTTATGGGCGCGTCTTTTGCTTCCCTATCATTCCAACTGGAACATGCAGCATGTGCCCAAGATTTGGACTTAAAGCACTGATACCACAATTCTTCCTTTCCATGCTCCCCACAGATAAATCTCCTTCCAATAATGTCTGAGTCGCTGTCCTCCATATAGTGCACCTCTTGAGATGGCTCCTCGGATGACGAATAATCGAGACGAAGCTCTTTAGGTTTCCTACTTTTGTAGTTCTGGATACTGGAGATGATTTTGATTTATTTGACGCAAATTTTTCAGCTTTTTTAATTCTATCAAATCTTTTTATTTCTTCTTTTCTTCAAGAACTTGTTTCACAGGACTTCCAGAAATATGGTAAGAAGGCAATTTCTTCCCCGTTTTCCTGGTTTTCTTCTTGCTAGCCATCGGAAGTGGAGGATGAGCTGAGCAAGTGGGGAGCTGCAGAAGAAGAGTCAAAGGGGCTGATAGCTCTTGAGGAAGAGTTGAGGAAATGATAAGCTGTTGAGGTAGATTTAGTGGCATGGTGGACTCTAATACAGAAGTTGAGGAAATGAGCTGCTGACAGTGGTGGAAGTAGGCACATCATGTTGGTTATTTTCAACATTGGCAGTGTAAGAAGCTTTAAAATCTTCACCAGAGAAAATGTTACTGTCTAGAGGCTCAACACCATTAGCTCTGAACCCGTTCACAGCATTCTGTATGGTACGTACTCTGAGGTAAGCTCTTCCAAATACTGCGGCTAACTCTCGGGTTGTAATGACGAATCAAGGTTTAGAGATCAGATAGCCTTCACAGGTTTGACTATAGGCAGTCTTTAGTGTCCTATAAAAAGCCACACAAGTGGCTGCAACATGTGACTTGTATGAGCTGGAAAACCTAGAAGGCAATCCCCTTATTCTTGCAAAGGCAATGGACTCGAGGGTGACATATGATGCATGATTGTCTCTCATAAGTAGGACCGGTTTTTGTTTGCTTAGGTGAGCATGATTCTCAACGTATTCTAAGAATTTTAGGAAGGTTGAAGCAGTCATCCATCGTGATTCATTAGCAACAGCGTGCTGTCTTTCATGAGAACGATACTTTATGAATTCATGTTGACTGTGGGTCAATAGGTTGTTCCCTTCAAAGTAGTTCATAATATTTGAGGAAAGTATATGTTCTAAAATCCTACTGTAAACTGACATCAATAGTCCTGTAATTTTGCGGTTCACTCCTATTCCCTTTCTTGAATATTGGAGTGATCTGTGCAACTTTCCTGTGTTTGGGTACGGATCTTTCACTGAGTGAGTGGTTGTATATGGTAACTAGGTATGGAGCTAAGGCATCAGCATGCTCCGAAAAGAACCTAATTGATATACAGTCGGGACCGGAACACTTAGTATACTTTTGTTGTGATTATGCTGCTTTAAAGCTCCATGGGAATCTACGTCTAAATTACGCATGTTGGCAGCTGTTCTTAATACGAATTCTAAAGTATTTGCTTCGTCTTCTTTGGTGGGTGTATTTCGAAAAGCTGTGTTAGGGTGAAAACATAGTGGAGTAGCGACTCAAGTTGCGTTGCTTCTAAAAAATGCATGCAGTCCAATGGGGCAACACACAATGGAGCGGCAAGGTGCGCTGCTTGCAGCCGCGAGACGCTTCACTCACTTGCAGCACTGCTCCAGTCCAGACGCTTTGCCATCGAGCACAGAAAACAGAGAGGCCTTAAAATAGCTTCGTTCGAGTGGCGCTGCTGACGGTTTGAGTGGCACTTTTGACTCTTTCTGATGGACCAATCAGGTGTTCGAGTGGCGGAGCTGATGGTTTGCAACCATTTGTTTAAGTCAGCAGATTTTCGTCAAACTGTTTTCTGACTGACTTCAAAGTGTTTAACAAGCCTCCTCCAAAAGACAAGCCCGCATATTTACGAAGAGGTTTGTGTTCTAAGTCTTCGATTTTCTCTTGATTGAGGATGAGCTTTATATATTACACAGGCATTCTTTCAACTTATGTGGCCTTCTAATACAGTTTTTATTATACCCATACATACTATAAATGAAAGATGTGGAAATTTTCATAACATACGAATTTAAAGATGAATGCGTATGTTTTTACAGTTTGGATTGTGATATATTCGCCTGAAAATAAAGTGATTGACACATAAGAATAATATAGTTCACAACAGGCATTAGCAGTGATAGATTTTTATAACCGAAATCTAGCTTTATATGTGCCACTATAGCGTCTCACAATTACTGTTCCGCGTTTCTCCTTGTGGTTATATATTATAGAAATCTATTAGTGCCAATATGCCATAAATAATTACAAATTTCAGCTAGGGATAGCAAATCATACTTTTAAATAAAATAGAAGCACATTTTCCTCTGTCTGTCCCTTTAACCTTTTATAACTCGAGGGGTACTGACCGTATCGTCATGTGGTTTCTTTTAATTTCTCCTTTAGAAACCTAGGATAAGCTTAGGCTAATTTAATGTCAATAGGAATATGAAACAAAAAAAGAAAAAAAATAAGAATCACAATCTAGAATCGTTTACCGCTTCTGCACTTTAGTCATCTCTAGAGTAAAAAAAAAAAAAAAAAAAATTCTTTTTTCTTTTCTAATTCTTTGGCGCCAGATGGGGAGATCTGTACAAGTTAGATATATGATATCGCGATCTTCTTTTCTTTCTTTTTAAATATCGTTGTGAGTTCTATAATTCTAAACGATGTACTTTGACGCAGGTTTCATATTTTACACTACAAAGGTCACGAAAGCGCGGAAGTGGTAAACCATTCTATATTATTATTCTTATTTCAATTATTTCTCATTTTCGTATGGGCAGGCCTCTCTGTTTTCTGTGCTTGGTGGCAAAGCGTCTGGACTGGAGCAGCGCTGCAAGTGAGTGAAGCGTCTGGCGGCTGCAAGCAGCGCACCTTGCCGCTCCATTGAACACAGGATTATATCGAAGAAATAAATATCGAAATATCACGGTACATTCTGCAGTTTGCGAGTTAAAGTAATTTAAAGTTACCCATGCAACGCAGGAGCGGCTCAGCTAGTTAGTAATAAAATAATTAAAAAGTGTCGAGTCATAATTATTGTATCTCCAATCACAAATGTTTATCAATATTGGTCACAAAGTACAAGGTGAGTGGGCAACAGAATCTGTTCTCGCTGGTGGGCAAGCTCGCCGAAAGTAACGAGTAGAATTTGAAAAGTTCCACCACTCTATTGTATCCAAATTTGTGAGAAAAGCAGGGGAGCTATAAAAAAGTTGTTTAAATAAAAAGTTCATTTCATTATCTACAATTTTCTCACTGACGAAAATTTCCAGACAAAAAAAAAAGGGGGCAGGCGACTAACTTTTTCATATAATAATTTTTATTTCATATAAAAGTAATAGTTTCAATTATTATTTTTATATAAACAATACTTCTTATACTTGCTAAGAACACTGTTGAATTGCTTCAGTGTTCACCTGACTACGTAAAAAAAATTGGTATTTTTTTTACTATCCTAAGGGGTTCAAATGACAATGTAATTGAGGCAAGCGTCACTTAAATAACTACGCGTTTATCGGCCCAACTTAGTTTCTACACCCAACCAAGATGGCTGCCGTGCTTCACTGCCTGTACGCTGATGTAGGCGGTATAGCCTCTCTCTGTTATTCTGTGATCGCTGCGCTTTACTTGGTATGTTTTTTTCACTGCGCCCTTAGTTCCCTCTTAGAAGTAAATGCGTAACTATGCACTCTTAATTGTCAATATTAACTAATTCATCAAGTTTTTCATTTGTAGATGGAATTTATCAATAATTAAATTTATATTGAGTAGAACGAAATTGTAGTCATAATTTTACCTTCGGCGACCATTTGTTACTGCTTGGAAGGAGAATGCAAGAAGACGACGTCTTTCGTCGTTCAGTTTCTGATGAGTTAGGACACTCCTGTTCCTTCGACACCAACATTAAAACATATAAGTGTGAGCTGAAACTGCCTGTGCTTTTTTTTTTCTTTAAATAATCCCCTCCCATCATAGAATTTCATTCATGATTCCTTCTCTTATTGCAAATAATAACTAATTTCAGTACCGCAATTCTTATCATAGTACAAGAATTGGACGCCATTAGCCTTCATTATGCACTTCATGTAGTCAGTAATCCCCGTTGTCTTATGTTACAGCTTATTTCATTTCTCTAGTAAAAGAACATGCATTCGGTTAAACAGCTTTTCGAAGTGCAACCATACATATATTTTCCATTCCACGAGTAAATTCTTGCACGGTCTGCCACATATTGTAACGTGAATCTTAACATGCCCAAAATGTTATCTACGGTAACTTATTTCTATTTTTATAGTGATAGTTCGAGCTTGTTGTTTCAGCCTTGAATGTTACATCTACATCCGCCATTTCACGTCTTTATTCATTTACACTGCCGTTTCTGACTCTTTCTTTATCAAAATTGACTTTAATTGTTTTTTATCTTCACTCAGAATTATTCCATGTTTCATATCCATATCTTGCGGATTTTTGCAAACTGACCTATGCAGACAACAGAACCGGGGTATCACTATAGTGCCATGACGCCTTAGACCACGTGGCCTGTACGCGCGGCACAGGAATTCCACAAGATACAATAAGAAATCATTAAGAGCACCTGAAGATACTGCAGCAACAATGAATTACATATGGGTAATAAAATGAATTACAATGTTTTGCTCAAGGCAGAGTGATCCAATCATAAAAGAACTTTACAATAAAGCAAACATAGGCCGTAGGAGCTTGAACGTCAACGTTACCTAGTTATTTGCACTTTTCTTACGATAATGATATGTTGGAGAAAGCATACCTTAAAGTAATGACTAGCTTCTCTTCAGTTTCATTTAGCTGAGTTACAAAGTTAACCCAATTCGTTAGCATATGTGGTGCAATTAGGTTCAAGGTGTAGTGAGTTGGGCTTCAATCCAAATGGTCAGGAAGTTTCTGTAGCAGAAGTAATAAATGGCGATATTCGCCAAATTGTTCACGTTCATGATTTACAGCATAATTCCTCATCCCTAAAACCGACACTCATACAATATATCTTGTTTGCTGTTCGACTACATTCCCCTGACTGATGCAGCGAGCCTCGACTATACGGATGTGCAGCACCGCTGCAATCTTCATTCAAAAAACTGCTTGACTCTTCACTCCACTGTTTTCACTTTTAAGTAATTCTGCTTTAGCAAAACTCATCAGTAGCATCACCATTGCTATCGTGTAGCGAAGGTATTGATTGTGTTTTGCCGTTAGTATATTCTACATATGACCAGAATTTCTTAGGATTCTCTACCAAATTACGTGACAGGGTTTTGTTGTGGAAATTATTTAAGGTTCTCGCATTGATGTTTGATCTAAATTCGAGTTTTCAGTCTTGAGGTTTGTGTCACCATTTAAATTTGGAATGATTTTTTTCTTTTGTTTTTGGAAGACTGATCCAACCTGTTTTGTGTACTGTGGCAGGTCAGACCCCTCTTTTGTTTGGTGCAAATCTGTTAATGGTTTCAATATTTTACGAATATAAGCCACATCTGATCTACACTCACATTGTTAGTTCCAAAAGACTGGAGATTTTTTATTTTATTTTTGGTAGGTTTGGGAAAGCCAATATTCATTCTTGCTACAACAACTCTGTGTTCACTATTCCCTGTGTAAACCACAGCACCATATGTAAACATCTAAGGAGAATGATAGATAGTTCATAAATCATTCACCTACATCAAAAGCAATAGGTGGATGTAAAACACTTCCTTGGGGAACCTCATATCACTCCACGTAAGTACTAAAACTGAAGATTATGAATGGAAGATTTGGGACCTGTGAGATCCAGCTACTAAAAACATTACACACATATCTGAAGCAGCAATCAGATGTCATTAATCAAGGAGTCTTTTCACTTGGCAAACGTATAGAGGAAATTGCACAACTCACAAGTTCCATCACCTGTAATGGATTACTAAAGAGCCACAAGAATGGTGTTCCATTAAGATCAATTGCCAAATGCTTCTGTTCCACTGACATAAAAGCTGGTGAAACACACAGCTCCTTTGCTTCAACCACAGGTAGTAAAGACGACATGTATGTAAAGGGCTCTGGAAATTTCATTAAGAATTTGAAGAAATGACAACTTGGACCAAACATCATGGTCAGCTTTGTTGTTCTTTCTTTGTTCACCAAAGTACCACACTGTGTCTCTGAAGTGTATCAGTTCCTTTGTCTCGCAAGCTATTCATAGTTCATTCATGCATGTCTCACCACAAACTGTCTCATGGGTAATGTAAACTTATTGGCGGACAAGTTCTTCCTAAAACATTTCAACGCTGAAGCTGGCAGTTTTTAAACTTAAAGTGTGGTACAAGTAACTTGGTTGATACCTTTGTAGTGTGGAGCCAAACTGAGGAATAGCTTGGTGACCTTCTGAAATATCTGAACAGCCTTCAAACCAAACAACCAAGTTTCATTACGGAGGTAGAAAAGGACAAACATTTACCCTTGCTAGATGTCCTACTCACAAGGTATGGAGAACATGCAACACAGTGTGCACACGGACCAATACCAGCACAAACTGTAAAATCTACACCCAAGCCAGAAAAGAGAGAGAGTTTATATGCTTATATTGCAGTTCCGCAGCACAGTGGGAGAGTGCCAGACTACAAATCCAAAGGTCGCGGGTTCAATCCCCACCAGATCGTAGGATTTTAATCTGTCACTTTCTACTTCTTTCACCTCTGGCAGTGTCGCTGATGTGAAAAATATCAAGTAGCACCGTGGTTCGGAGCCCACGTTAAACTGTAAGTCCCTCTATAACTGGCTGGGTAAATCAGTCCAAAGGTCAGAGGAAGGCAACGGCATACCACCTCCAAAATGGACCTAGTAGAGCACTGTAGTATTCAAACCAACCTTCGGATTGTTGAGTGCTTTACCTTTAATGTCAGGTACGGCCTTTCTGCCATACATTACCAGAATAATGGACAGAATTGGTTGTATGTTATACAAGCATGGTGTAAGGACTGTTTGTAAACTGACAAAATGGACCCACTTTGCATACCAAGTACAGGTGGGAAGGTCATACATTGGAAGATCATCATATATAACTGCCAAACAATTGTCAAAATGAGAACCAAATATCGCTCTTTCCTACTGCCATTAAGGTTTCATTTTTCAGCTGCTTTTACACTGTCAAATTTTAAAAGGACTAAAAGAAATCTGCAGTTATCACATGTCATAGTTCCACTGTTAACTCACCATGTTTTTGAATCTGCGTCAACTGAATAGGCCAACTATCATTATTTCTGTGTATATTGGTTCTTGGTTGTCTATTATAAATAACTTTCTGCTGTCTTCAGCCAGTGGTAGGAGACTTCATTTTTTTGTCACTAAACATATTTCCCTATATATCATTCAGAAATTATGACGATATTGTTAGACACTGAACAGCCAGAACATTACGTCGGTCTCCCTACAATGTAATGTAAACCAGTCCAGGAGGTACCAGTATCACCTGAAGATAAACAACTGTTAGTCAGACACAGCTATGGTGCATATATTATAAGCGAATGCTGCCCATGTGTAAAATGAAGGTACATGCCATATCTGAATCTGACAGATGGTGGATTGTGATGGCCTGGAAGCTCAGCATGAGCATTTTGAAATCTGGACCCCTTGTGTGGTATTTGACAAATGCTGCAATAATTTTCTTCAACTGACTAAGGTGAAACTATGTCCAAACATGCAACAATCATTAAAATTTTTGTTCTTTCTAACACAACGGGTTGTTGGCAGTTCGTTTTACTCTTGTTAGTGTTCATCTTATATCTTTCTTTCAAGACACTGTCCATTCCACTCAATTGCTCTTCCAGAGCCTTTGCAGTCTCTGACAAAATTACTATGTCAGGGGCAAACATTTTAATTCTTCTCCCTGAACTTTAATTCCCTCTCCAAATTTCTCCTTCCATTCCTTCACTGCTTGCTCAATGTACAAATTGAACCACATTGGGGAAAGGCTACAGCCCTGTCTTACTCCCTTCCCAACCTCTGCGTCCCTTTCTTGCCCTTCTACTCTAATAACCGCTGTCTGGTTTTTGTATAGGTTAAATATAACTCTTTGCTCCCTATATTTTACCCCTGCTACCTTCAGAATTTGGAAGAGTGTATTTCAGTCGACATTGTTCCAAATCTTTCTCCAAATCTACAAACGCCAAAAATGTAGGTTTGCCCTTCCTTACCCTATGTTCTAAGTCGTAATGTGAATATTGCCTCCCATGTTCCTACAATTCTCCTAAATCCAAACTGATCTTCCCCGAGGTCATAGTCCACAAGTCTTTTCATTCATCTGTAAATAATTTGTGTTAGTATTTTGTAACCATGACTTATTAAACTAGTTCTGTAATTTTCACACTTGTCTGCACTTGCTTTCTTTGGAATTGGAATTACAATATTCTTCTTGAAGTCCGAGGATATTTCCCCTGTCTCATACATCTAGCATAACAGGCTGAAAAGTTTTTTCATGAATGGCTCTCCTAACAAAATCAGCAGTTCAGATGGAATATCATCTACTCCAAGGGCCTTGTTTCGACTCAAGTCCTTCAGCGCTCTGTTAAATTCTTCTCGCAGTATCATATCTCCTATCTCATCTTCCTCCACTTGGTCTTCCCTTTCTAGAATACTTCCTTCAAGTTTATTTCCTTTGTATAGGCCCTCTATATATTCCTTCCACAGTGCAGCTTTCCCCTCTTTGCCCAGTACTGGTTTTCCTTGAGTTCTTGATATTCATACAGCTGCTTTTCTTGTCTCCAAATATCTCCTTTATCTTCCTGTAGGCTGTATCTATCTTTCCCCTAGTTATACATTCTTATACGGTTCTGCATTTGTCCTGTAGCCACTCCTGCTTAGCCAGTTTGCACTTACTATCTATCTCATTTTTCAAACATCTGTACTCCCTTTTTCCTGCTTCACTTGCTGAACTTTTATATTTTCTCCTCTTATCAATTAAGTTCACTATATCGTGTGTTATCCAGGGATTTCTATTAAGCCTTGTCCTTCTGCCTATATGATCCTCTGCTGCCTTCACTACCCTATCTCTCAGAGCTACCCATTCTTCTTCTACTGAATTACTTTCCCCCATTTCAGCCATTCTTTGCCTAATACTCCCTCTCAAACTCTCAACCACCTCTGGTTCCTTCAATTTGTCCAAGTTCCATTTCCTAACTTTTATACCTTTCTGCAGTTTCTTAAGTTTTAATCTGCAGTTCACAACCAGTAAGTTATGGTAAAAGTCTATATCTGCACTTGGATATGTCTTACAGTTTAAAACCTAGTTTCTAAATAGGAAAATTAATTTGTTGCATTCTTGAAAGAGTTAAGAAAAGTTTGGTGTAATTACATAGAAATCACAATTGAGCAATAGTAGGATATAAAACTTAGTGTGCGATTTTTGTACCATATTACTTAATTTTATTGTAGGCTTTGTTCCCACAGGATGTACGAGTGCTGGGCCACATTACAATCCTTTGGCCAAGGACCATGGAGGACCAGAAGATGCAGTCAGACACATTGGTGATCTTGGAAATGTTACAGCAGATGATTATGGTGTAGCTAAAGTGTCAATCTATGACAAGCAGATCTCTCTGACAGGAGACCACAGTATTATTGGGAGAAGTTTAGTGGTGAGGCCATTATTTGTTGTGCCTGTTTGTTTTTTTACACTATGATACAAGTGTCCTAATGCCTAGATCTCATTTTACATGTATGTTCTATCGGGTTGTAATAAGGTACTACATAAAAAATACAAGCTTTACTTTATTTCCCGAGAACATTCCACATCACTAGACACTCAAAATTGTAGTACCTATTTTTAGTAACATTTGTATTTTTTCGACAAATTTAGCATCTATTTCAACAAAATTCACATTTATTTTTAATTATTAGACTTTGAAATTTGATAGGTTGACATTAGTTTCATGAAGACCTGGCCTTAGTGCTTTGAGGATTAACTATTTTTTTTTTTTTTTAAGAAGTTATGGTTGGGGAACTTTTTCACTGGAATGTTTGCTTTTGCAAGAAGTTGGTCTTTCTTTTCAAAATCTCATTGGTTTTCTTTTTGTGGCTGTTTAAGCTTTTGACAAATGGCATTTTTCTGTGGGTGAATTGATTTAAGGTAGGGATGGGAAAAACTGACCAGTTAAAGCCAATACAAGTGTTTCAGTTCTGAAAAACCATTTATTTTTTTAGTTGTTGCCAATAACTGGGTAAAAACACCAGTATAACTACTTTCTGTAATAGTGGTTTTAAATGGTTTTTGTTTTTAAATAATTTAAAAACTAGTAATATTTATTCCTAAATTTCCCCTGCTATGAAATATTAGGATATCATAGAAACTGGAAAATGTGATCAATGATAATTAAGAACAATCCTCAGTTATAAGTGAGCAACATGCATGGCATGCTAAATTTGTCGTCGTCGAGGCATCAGTGCACCTGCTGCCTTATGGTATGGGCTGTTAGACGACACACATGACATGCAGTGTGAAAGACTTTCCTCAGTCTGGTCATACGTCAGTTACTCGCTGTCATCGTCGGACATCGGTTATGTTTTAAATAGCACCATCCCCAGTCTGGAAGTACTTTACAAAGTTTGGTAGCAGTAAGGTATAATGCTCCACTTGTCTTAATGGGCTGTAAACGGGTGAAGGTATTACAAACTTGTGGTATCATTTAAGGAGAAAGCATCCACAATGTTCCTTGGAAGATAAGGTAAATTAGATTCATATTCCTATGATGATTTTGAAGTACAGTAAACTTGGAATAATAACCGATTTCTTAATTTTGGTGATTTTTTTAGTATTCAACCTTGCATTGCTTTCGATGTAAGCAATGAACAGTAGATGTACTCAAACTTTTCAAATTTTTGTAACCCTATTGGTCCAAACTGCTATGGCCAGGACAAGGTACACATCCATGCCCAAGGGAGGACTCTAAACTCTGGCAGGAACAGCCACCTCATTTGTAGCACGACGCCTTAGACCATGTAGCGATTCGGTGTGGCAGTAGACATACTAAGTTCTGTTTCAGTTCCCTATTTTAGCAGATATTTTTACTGTACATATCTTTAAGAAAAATATAATGTATATAAGTCTGAGGATGTCTTAAATTTTTCAACTTTTTAATTCTTCATTTGTTACTGGATATAAATGTTCAAATGTTTATATAGCTTATGGGACTTAACTACGGGGTCATCAGTCCCTAAACTTACAAACTACTTATGAACTACTTACGAACTAGGACGGCACAAATATCCATGCCCGAGGGGGATTTGAACCCCCGACCGTAGTGGTCATGCAGACCGTGACTGGAGCGCCTCAGTCTCCTCGGCCACCGTGGCGGGCTGTTACTGGATATAACAGCAATATATAAGCCAATGATTTCCCCCCCCCCCCCCTCCACAATCTGGACTCATGGCAAGGACACCCCTATCCACATTTCTTCACAACCTAAACTCAGCATCTTCTGGATTTCAACACCTAAACACTCCCCTCCCTCACCTCAGTGAAGGCCTCATCCACACCTTCGTCCACATTAAACCCACAAACTACCAACACTACCTCCACTTTGATAGCTGCCATCCATTACACATAAAAATCCCTCCCATACAGCCTTGCCACCAGTGGATAGAAACATCTTCCATGCCATATTCCCACACACCACCAACACTCCCTATATCCCCAATAACCAGCCACAAAGGAGTGCCCTGTCTTCATGCCCTGAGATGAGACCACCTACCCAAAATCTTTCCAATTACTCCTAAAGGGGTATTCTGATGGTGGTCGTGATATGGTATCAGGGCGCACGATGTAAGATCTTTAGCACCCGGATGAAGAGACAGTGAGATGAGTGTCAAACAAGACACGTACGTATTTGGTTTTGGAAGGGACTAAACTGCAAAGGTTATCAGTCTCTTGTTCCAATCATAGAGATAAAACGAAGTGTTAAACTTCCTTAAACATAGGATTTAACACTTCAAAGATAAAAGCAGGAGTTAAAAATGAACAAAGGATAAAAAGGTTTAACGATAATACCCAAGTGTTTTGGCTGGGTGATCACAAAAATAAAAGTAGGACATCCACTCTGTTAACGTTTAAAAACCACCTACCTATTAGTGTTAGGCAAGTGGAGAATGCATGGTTAAGAGATACTTAATAGCCACTCACATGAATAAAATTTAAAACAGAATCAACCATGGAGGCATTGTCAGCTAAAACAAGGTTCAAGGTGTCAGGGATATTGCAATTGGGGCAATCCAATGAAATGTGTGTCTGTCAGATGTGTCTCCGTTCTCAGTATACCATTATTTTTAGTGGCAATAAATGGTCTTGCTGCAGCTGTCGGATCATTAGTCTGTCGCTACTTGTTCACAGGTGACTTCTGCCTGTGTTTTAGCTCTGTTAGTATTAGTGTATCTGAATGGCAGCTGCAGGGTTCCATTTGCAAGGCCCAATCATGGGCCTCTGCCCATTGATTCCAGGTTTCCGCAAGGAAAACCTATAAATGCACTTAAGTTGTCATCAGGTAGTTCACCTGGACACAGAGAAACCTTGACTATAGTCGGGCCGCCGAAAGAACGACCCTGACAGTTCTCGCACATGGGCCGCAGAGGGTGGTGGGACACTCAACCACCAACCTGAGCTCTGGAATTCGGAAACGTTGCCATGGTAACGGTTCTGCGTTGCCACCCTGCCACTCAAGGTCGCGCGGGGTGGCATGCTTCAGTCGCTGGAAAGCATCTGTCGCGTGTTCATCGTTACCGGTTTTGTTCGTGCCGAGTTACGTGTCATTAATTTCACACGTATGTGAGATGGCTTCTTCCTCTAACCATAAGAAAGTCACTTCTGTGACCAACAGACTGGCTGTCGAAACTGATCTGATGAACACTATACTATTGCAGTCAATAGCGACCGTAAACGAATGAGGGGAAAAAATCCCTCTTCTTTTTATGCAAGAAGACAAATCATTTCACTGGAAGAGGCGATTTACTACTTATAAAGTGGTAGTCCTTATTTGTTTACCCTCTCGGTATACTGCACAATACAATGTCCGAGTAATAAAACCGAGTTTGTGGAAAATGGTTATAGAAGATGAAATATATAAACAAAATTCTTCAACTAGCGAAGTTTGGCTGAAGACTAAATTATACATTATACTTCATGGAATAGTGGAACATATGAAGCTTTACTTTAACTCGACATATATTTCTAAACCTTTCTTCTCAACTGCAAAAAAAAAAAAAAAAAAAAAAAAAAAAAGTTTATCATCACTTCGTGGTTCTTATCGTCCGCTCACACTTTCGTAGTACATAGTAACGGTTCCAAAATATTCGGACGTGATATTTGTATGCCAGCGACTGGCACGGCGTAACAACAAACAGCCGCGTAGCAGCATTGGCAACATAGCCGCTAGCTGTCAGAGTCGTTCTTTTGGCGGCTCGACTATAGTTTCTTCCCAAGCCCCATTTGTTGCGGTCAATCCAAGATGCCATTTTCGCCCTTGGTGAGTCAGGCTGTTCTGTCGTTCTTGTTTGGACGTCAGTGTACCACAGCAACACTGCAGAGGGTCCTCACGATGGAGATGGTGACTGTGCGTCAGCCAGGTATGGCCAATATGGAGACGGCAGAGGACAACTGACTTCCTATGAGAGGCCATCAGTGAGGACTTCTATACAGCGGTGGAGAGCTTGACAATGTGGAGCATGTTTGGTTCAGAATTCCAAACATCAAGGGGCTTGCAGTGTAACTGGGATCAGATGTATGTTTCCGAGAGGCCAATATCCAGGCACTGTGAAATGGTGGTGGGCTTTGCCAACTGATAGATGCGTTCACTGCCTGGTATACGTATGTGGACTAGAAGATTTCGGGGACTGTGGCCTCAGCAGCGGAAACAATGGACCTAGTAACGTGATCAACAGCCATATCAAAATTGTTTGGGAGTGGAGATGTTACTTTTGCAGCCGAGGTATAAAGCTAGCCAGTCTGCTCTATGGGGATACCATCTAGACAGGCAGCCTGCAGGTGGAGATTGTGGGAGTGCCAGGAATCTAGGGAAATGGTCGCTTCCACAAAGATCGTCATGGACCGTCCAAGTATGGTGGAGGTGGCTCGGGCTGCAAATGGCCAAGCCTGTGGCTGTGTAAGTGTCACATGCTATGTAAAATGTGTGGGGGCTCCATTGTTTAAAATGCAAATGTCGAGCTGTGCTAAAAGGTTCTCACTATCTCTATCACAGCCCATGGTCTCATTTCCACCCCCACAAAGGGTGGTGCATTGAAGTCACTTAAGAGTAGAAACGGTGGGGGTAGTTGGTTCTAGAGTTGTATTGAGAGGCACAGCAGCACTGATGATGGTGCCCAGGACAGACACAAACTCCGCTAGATGCTCTGTCATAGTTAACCCGATTTTTGTAATAGCCACATAGGGCTGGGGTCCTCTGTGCAGGAAACCAAGTTTCCTGCCGGGCTACAAAAAAGGCTGGGAAGTGGCACAACAATTGTTGCAACTCTGACAAATGGCAGAAAGAACTGCACAGTTCCCCTACAGAATCATAGTGTCTCCTGCTCCCTCAAACATGCTGATTTCACAGGTGCACTGGGATTCACAGAATTGTCTGCTGTCACAGATTTCTGAGGTTGAGCCTTAATGTTCATGGCTTCTGATGTTACTTTGTTTGTGGGATTATTACTCCCAAAGTAGGCATCTTGGGGACAACAGAAGAGGCGGCACCCTCAAACACCAAGGGTGCAGGTGTTACTGGTTGGGCCTGGGGGCCCACAATGGAAGACAAAACAGAAGGTGGTCTTGACAGGGATGGCAATGGTGATGGTGATGAAGTTGCAGCTGTGTCATATGATGGTTTCATGCTCACAGGGTGGAGCTTTACATACTTTTTCTTTGCCTCTGAATATGACAGCCTGTTTAGGGTCTTAAATTGAATTATTTTGCTTTCCTTCTGAATAACTGTGCAGTCTAGTGAGCAGGGAGAATGGTGTATGCTGCAGCTAACACAGATCGAAGGAGTAGTACGTGGGACGTCTGGATGTGACGCACGTCCGCATTCCAACAGGTGGGGTCGGCAACACAGTGGGAGGATATGTGACCAAATCTCCAGCACTTTAAGCACCACATATGGGGAGGAACATAGAGTTTTACGTCACACCAGTATATCACCACCTTGACTTTTTCGTCAAGTGAATCACCCTCAAAAGCCAAGATGAAGGCACCGGTGGCAACCCTGTTGTCCTCTGGACCCCAATATACGTGCTGAATAAATTGTACTCCTCACTTCTCCAAGTTCTTACACAGTTCATTATCCGACTGCAATAAAAGGTCCCTATGAAATATAATTCCCTGCACCATGTTCAGGCTCTTGTGTGGAGTGATGATAACGGGAACATAACCCAGTTTATCACAGGCGGGCAAACTGCCTGTGACTGGGCTGGGGATGACATTATCAGTACAGAACCAGATCTGATCTTCAGTCATTCCCTCCACCTCAACAAAAAATGGGTTTTACCGACAGAAATGATTTACCATCTGTTCTACAGCAGACCAGGTATCTCGGGCATATGCCTCACCTTGGTCGACAATCCCTACATTCTTCCCACGGTCTGGCCATGGAAGGAAACGTTTGGGGGTCATACTTTGCAACATTAAATTCACTTCTTCCACATTTAGAGATGGCGGTAGGGCATCCGCCACCACTATTGTTTGCTCATTTCATTGTGTTCCCACAAGCCGCTAGGTAAATATACTTCCACCCAGGCAGAGCCCCACTTGCCTGGGTAAGCCTAATACAACTGAGACGCAGCAGATTCCCCAGAGGTTGCCCGCTAGTGATTGTTCATCACCAGTCATGCATCTCCTCGGCATGTAGCACACCTTGTTATTGAGGGTGGTTTTTTTTTTTTTTTTTTTAAATAGAGGTTTGTACTGCTCTCATGACCTGGGCAATTAAGCCTACATCCCTGACCTCTGAAATGTACAACATCCCACCATCGCACCACATGGAGGTTGCTGAAGCATGCGCAGAGCTTACAGTGAGGACTGTTGGCATTACACAGTCCACAGCAGGGGACTCTGGGTTCGCCAAGCCCGTACTCAGCAAATAAATGCTGAGCCTGTACTCAGCAAATTAATGGTGAGCCCCTGAAGCATGAGCAAGGTAAACAAGGTCACAAAAAATAAAAAGTCATTATATCATGGCTTCAAAGAGAGGACTAAGTACCATAAGGACAGAACAGAAGGCACTCGCTGGCAGACTACACACAGAAAGAGGAACTCAGCCAGCCACTCTGTATCAAACTAAAATTTCCAACCTAAAAGCTTAGACCAGAGTGCAGACACTCCAAAAAATCTTAAAACATTTTTGAGACTTGCCTCATCAGCTTTCGTTGCACTGATCACCACTAAGATTGTCTTCTGACCTCGCAGCATGATGGAGGTTGTACTCAATTAAAATGTCACGTACAGTAACTTGCACACAACAGGTAGAACAAAAAGGAGAATCTTCTTGAAAAAGTAAAAAGTCGTGTGTTAACGGGCATTGCCCGATTCGGAGACGCGTCAAGGTCACATCATGTTGTCTCAGTTGCTGGCAAGAGGTTTGCCACGGCCGGACTGTTCATTTCACCAATCACAGCTTATTACCTGTCACTGCCAGTTACATGCCTTCCCACAGCTGAGAGCACTTCTGCCGAACCACAGAGAGGAAATCCTACAGGGGAATGGCAGACTGTAGTATGTTATGGTCACTGCCTTTGCAGCCCAATCAGGAACTTCATTTTCCCGAATTCTCACATGCCCAGGTGCCCAACAGAATGACACCTGCTTGCTCCGACGCTGGGAGAACAGTTGGTCTTTTATGTGCTGTGGAATCTTCTCATTTGGGTTTTTCAACGATTGCAGTGCGTTAATTAAATCGGAGCAAAGAAACAGTGTGCTCCAAACACGCCGCATTTCCTGCAATGCTTTCATAATTGCATGAAGCTCTGCTGTGAAGTCAGAAAAGACTGTTGGTGGGTGAATCCTAGTAACATGGTCAGGGAACATTATACAACATTCCCCCCACCTTCGAACCATCGGTGTAGACCACCGTAAAATCATAATGCCAGTCTAAAATTTTAAAAAATTCAGATCGATATGTAAAATCAGGAGTGCAACTTTTCTTAAAATTTGCGAAGTCTACAATAATGCTGAGCCTCCGAAGCAGCCAAAGATGAATTCTACTCCAACCCTGAAGTAATACATTAAAATCAGGTACACCCATCTGTGAGAGAATCATTCATGCAAATCCCAAAAGGTCTTATTGCCCTTTGTTGAGTACAAAACAACCCTGGCATAGAAGGTTGAACTACACTATGGTATGAAGGTGCATGTGGCATTGACAACATTTTGTTTCCCTGGCGCCATATGAGAAGTTGTTGTCTGATAGACAGTGGTGGCTCAGCAGCCTCAGCGCAGAGGCTTGGAATGGGGCTTGTTCTAAAGGTTCCAGTAGCCAGCCAAATCCCTGTGGTGCACCATGTCTGGCATCTTCAAATAAAGAGGGGTCTGGTAGAGACATACACCATGCATCCATAATCGAGGCGAGATCGCATGAAGGCTCGATAAAACCGATGCAGACAGGTTCTATCTGCACCACACAAATTGTGATTAAGACAATTTAAAATACTCAGTGCTGGAGGCGCTGTTTTTCCAGGTCATTGAGGTGTGGCAACCATGTGAGTCTCAAGCCAAAATTTGATCCAGAAACCTTACTGTTTCTTTAAAATGTAGGACAGTGTCCCTAATCCTCAGTTCAGGTAAGTTTACAATAGAACGGGAACAGTTAAAAAGAACACTTACAGACTTTTCAGTTGAAAAGTTAAAACCACTCTTCTTTGCCCAGTCATCAAATCATCAAAGAGTGAGTTGCAACTGACAAGTTATTGTTGCAAGGCTAGAAGAAGAGGAAAATATCAAGAATCATCAACAAATAATGAACACTGGACAGGACTTTTAACAATGGGTGCAAGACTTAATTGTTACGGCAAACAAAGCCACACTTAAAACACTACCCTGAGGAACACTATTCTCTAATTCAAAACAATCAGAGAGGATACCTAAAATAGCATGGAGAAAGAAATGACATAAGAAAAAGGGGAAGACAACCACAAAACCCCATTCATGGAGTTGCCTGAGGATAAGATGCCTCCAAGTAGTATCATAGGCTCACTAAATATCTTAAAATATAACAAAAAGGTGCTGCCAATGCAGGAAAACCTTTTGTACAGCCGCTTCCAGGAAGGCTAGGATGTAAAAGGTGAAGCCATATTTCTTGAACCCACACTGAAAACAACTAATGAGTTGGCTGGATTTTAACATCCAGACAAGGCAGCAGTTGACCATCCACTCTAAAGTCTATCCCACACAGCTAGTGAGGGCCATGCTACAATAATTACTCTGACTTCTACGGTTCTTCCCTGGTTTTAAAACAGGAACTAGAACTGCTTCAAGCCATGACAGGAAAATGACCAGAAGTTCAAACAACATTAAAAAGTGAGAAGAGGATTTCTCTGTTCTGTTCTGTAAGGTGCTGCAGCATTCTATGATGTATCCTATCATGTCCTGGGCATGTATCACAAGCTGCAGACAATGCAGAATTGAGCTCCCACATGGAGAAAGGGCAATGGTATTATTCTGCAGTGGTGGACCTGAAGTCCAAACTGCCCTTCGCAGCACCCATTCTGTGATGCTGGAAAGTAGGATCCTGCTTGGCAGTTGAAGTACAGTGGCAAAGTACTCTGCAATAGTATGTTAAATGTCTTGTGGATTGTTGTGGCGAGAGCCATTTGCCATTACAATTGCTACTGAACACCATTCTCCTCTTCCAGATATCCTCCTTATGATCTCCCAAAAATGTAGGGGTTGTGGAACGACTGATAGAATTTAGCAAGTGCTGTCATGATCTCTTCTTATTCTCTCTTATAACTCTGCGACATTTTGCCGTTGCTAACCCAAAGGCTGCAAGTTTCTCTTGAATTTTCACAGAGCGACATTCTTCAGTCCATTCTGTATAGATAACAGCCACCTATCTCTGGGGGAGGGGTCTGTTTCTTTGAAGCAAGTCTCTTCAAAACAGACTCACACAGGTCTATCCAAGTCTAATACCGCAATTGCTCCACCCTGGTCCTAAATTGCTGGAAGTTCCACTGCAGTATGGGAGCTATGTTCGTGCAGGCTGTTTCTTGACCCCCTCTTTCTGTTTAGTTAGAGAGACTGTACTAGGTGGCATTATGTATGCCCATGCGGGACATCCAACTCCATGAGCTCTGGAGTGGAATCAGAAGGGAGGTCAGGTAGAATGATCTCAATGTAATCTTATGGTCTATTGCCTGCACTTGACTTTCTCCTGTTATGTTTTTCTGCTTTGTACTCTTTATAGCAGTGGTAGCAGGAGCAGAATCTCAGTGCTGGCCTTCTGAATAGCCTCTGGCTTTGAAGGTGTCACGGCCAGGCCAACGGTCTCTGCTGGGGAGGGTGCCAGAAAGTCTAGTAATGTTGACACCAGTAACTTTTTCAGATGTACATGGCAGAGCTTCAGGTTCTGTAACAGCTACAACCTTACAGGTGCACTCACAGGTACAGGTGTTGTTATCGACACTAGCAACGTCCTTCTGAATGGACGCATCAACTTTGGGAACTGGCCTTTGAACAACAGCAGAAAAAGACATAAAAGACATGACAAAGGAGGGAGACTGCATGGCCTTAACATTTTGGTTGCCACAATGACGTCAGAGGTGCGCCAGAGCCGAGTGCTGTGGCCGCAGGCGGCTACACGGCAGCCAACGTGTTAAAAGATCTTTTTTAGCCTCACCCTAGGAAATTTGCTTGGTGGTTTTAATTTCCTGTACTTTTTTTCCCTCCAAATACACTTTGCAATCCCTACTCCAGACTGTGTGTTCCCCAGAGCAGTTGACGAACTTTGCAGGTGATGTACACTCCCACAAGTGGCCTCTCCTTTACAAGCTAGTGTAGTATGCCTGAACTGCTGACATTTAAAACATTGCATAGCGTTGGTTATATAGGGCCGCACCTTTAACCTAAGGAATCCTGCTTTTACATACCCCGGCAGCTTTAGACTATTAAAGGTTAGGATGAAGGATTCTGATTTAGTCCCCCATCCACCCTTTTTGTGATGTTCTGCATGTCCACTACTCCCTCTGAAGCTCACTCACTGTAATTTAGGGTACTATGCATCTCTGTCTCTATTTCATACTCCCCAAGGCATTTAGCATTTCAGAGGTTTGCTGCTTGTTGGGAACTAGAAGTTTCAACAACAGGGTACCATTTTTCAATCGTTCCAATGACTTCAGATCTCCTGCAATGCCCTCAAAACCCTTTTGGATGCAGAATTGTGAAATCTTTTCTAAACTTCCATATATCCTTTTAATTACTAAAAACACATTCTGCACAGCAAAATGTGCTCTGTTACTCTTTAACATGCTCATATTACTGAGTCCTGACTAAGGAGGACTGGCTAAGTGAGCTCTTTTTGGAGTGGGTGTTAGTTCCTTAGTTCTCCTCCAGTGGTACACCCATCCCACTGGGAGGGAAATATTCATGCTGGTTCCAGGAGCAGCTAGGGAAACATACATCTGCCTAGACAGAGCTCCTCATGCTTATGCAAGCCTTATACAACTGAGATACGGCAGTATCCCCAGAGGTTGCTCGCTAGTGACTGTTCCACCTCAAGAGCCATACATCCCATCAGCAACTTAGGATTTAGTTTTTTTTAATTTTTTTATTTTTTATTTTTTATTTTTTTTTTTTTTTAAGCGGTATTTCCTTCCTCACAATCCAGATAGTCAAGCCAAGATCCCTATTTCCTGGTACACACAACATTCCACCACTGCTTCACACAGTGGTCAGTGAAGCGTGCCCAGAGTTACGGTGTCAGAGGATTGGCTCTGGCACCAAGTTGGCCAAGCCTGTACCCAGCAAATTACTGCAGAGCCTCCAGAGGGGTAAAGTGGTATACTTTCACCCACCCAACTTCCACAAAATCCCTACGCCACTCCCAATGACAAACCATTA
The DNA here is from genome assembly GCA_026315105.1 of Locusta migratoria. NCBI lineage: Eukaryota > Metazoa > Arthropoda > Insecta > Orthoptera > Acrididae > Locusta > Locusta migratoria. Next base: position 426,315,316 of record CM048746.1, on the reverse strand, counting down.
TCACAGGAGTCATATCCCTGTGGAAGACCCTGACGAAAGACCAGCTCAATCCTACCACGTAGCACTTCTTATTCCAATCCTATCATAGGCTTATTCTACCTTATCAAAGAACAAGCTATCTGAGAAAGCAGCCATTGCATAGCATTTTATACAGGCATGGCAACAAGTCAGCTGTCCTTCATGATGAATGGCACAGTCAAACTATGGCAAAGAGGAAGGTGGGCTAACCTGTGGCATGCGACTGAACGCACCACACTTGATTTCAATGGCTGCTTTACAACCTGGCTATCTGTATCCTTGCTCTACTACCGGCTCTTCTGAAGTGCCAGATGGGAGATGTTGCTACAACACATTCTACAGTCCCACTACCACCATGGCCTCAACCTAAGATAACTTTCCCCTACACCCCATGGCTAACAGACCATCACTCCCCATTCATTATTCTCCATCTCCCTCCAATCCATGCCTCCTTCCAACTGTGTGTCACCCCCCCCCCCCCTTTTTTACATGTTTTTAAAATATTTTCATTTATTATCTAATATTTCAATATCTGTTTATTTTTGTCATTTTACAGTTACCCTTCCTCTACCCTCACCTTTTTCACTCTTCCATCCCTTCCATATACTGAATTTCATGGTACATCTCACATTTCCACCTATCATTCAATTTCGAATGTCCTCACCAGAGAAATAAAAGTACAATTTCACTGCTGACAATGTAACTGACCAATCTCAGGTGAGTGGAACAAAGACCTGTTAGTAAATTACACACACCCAGTTTCAAGTATTTGTTGTTACTCTGGGACATTTGCCATACAGCCATTGAAAGCATCAAATTTTATTTTTTCAGGTTCATGCAGATCCCGATGACCTTGGGAAAGGTGGTCATCCTCTGAGCAGAACTACAGGCAATTCTGGAGCCCGTGTGGCATGTGGAATTATTGGGTTAGCCAAATAAATGTAATGTTTACTTTGCTAAAAAGTCTAGTGAAATAAATGTAAAGTTATTGTTGTTAAAATAAATAAGGGTATCCCAATGAGAGAAAACACTTAGCTGGATCTACTTGATTAGAGGACCAATGTAGAACAAAGACAGTCTATATATCAATCTAAGGTACATTTACCAATTTTTTTTCAAATAAGTAAGTTCTTTGTGTTGAAATTTAATTATGTACATTGAGGTTAATTATAATGGAAGCATATATTGTTGGTTTTACACCTAACGTGGCTATGAATATAATAAGAAATTAAATTTTAAGATGTGTGTAACAATCTTCTGAAAAGCTGAACCTTTGTTTCCTATTGTGATGGTTACTCATCATACACATTTTACAGCTAATCTTCCACAGAACCACAAATGGGAATGCTTTGGGCAAAGAGTATAATTTCAGAGTATTTATTCACCATGGTTTATGGAGCGTGATTTATTAGGATGTTGATTGCTGCACTAATTTAATCATGCTCTTTCCTTATTTATAAGGAAATTTGTATTTTCTATCTTTTTTATACAGTTGCCCACTCATTGTATCGCCGAGCTGCAGATGTAGATGTAGAAAAGACAATCTCACTCTTGCATAACTTTGAAGTTTTCTGCCACACTGCACATGCGCACTGATTAGATTTTTGGGAGCCTGAGTGGAATAACACACCCAGAAATAGAGCTCATACGGAAATTTTATTTAGCATTGGACAAATTTCCTGGAAGGTTTGCCCAATTATCCACATTTCATGAGAGTCTAAAGAGAAAGGTGATTCTCTTCTTGTAGCAGCAAGACATTTCTCTTGTGTTCAGTTGAGACTTCCTATGCAGCCTAAACCGAAAGAAAACAGGAGTTGACTGCTGTTCTTGTACCACTTCATACCACACAGCTTGCCATGTGCAACTCAGCTAATGTACTGTGCAGCAAAATCAATATTTGAAATCCTTATTTCGATAGTAGTACACCATCACTTCATGTTGTGTGGATATATTGAAGCTTAGAAGTAAATGGGTTACGATAATTCTGTGACTGAGATACCTGAAATACTGCTTGTAATATTTCAGGTTTTTTAATCACAGAATTATCTTCACCCAGTTATGTTTAAGCCTCATTATATCAACAATAGTAAAGTGATGGAGCAACACTATTGAAATAAGGCATACAAACATACCAGAATCTGACATCAGAACTACATGTTCAAAGTAGTACGAACAAAAAACTACAAGGAAATTGGAATGAGACTAGTTTGGGAAAGAGGTGTAACAGTATTAATGAAACATTTCCATTAAGAAAAATCAGTTGTTGAGAGCATACACACTGAAAAATATACCCTTACCTGATTCAGTAAAAAATTGCATTTTTTATAAATAGACCTAATAATTAATTTAAAATTTGATTTGAACAAAAGACTTATGGAAAGAACAGTAACAGACTACTTGAAACTGTTGCCAACAGTAGTGAAATCAACTGCAATATTCAGTCAACTTGCTTACTGCAATCACCTTGTAAGGCAGTGACAATGCACTTCCTGCTTAGCTGTATTCTACATATAAATGGTACTCCATTTACATCTCCACTGGCCCTTAGATAAAGAAACACAAATTTTTGGGTACTGTATTGTTGTGTGGAACATATTTGTAAGAAATTCAGCATAAACATGTATTTAGTTAAACATGTCTCAATCTCCTCAGACTAAAAAACCCTTAAAGCTAATATATTTCACACTGATACTTCTGCATTTCGGTATGGTAAAGTATTAAGAGTGGGTGTGAACACTAGCAGTCTATACAGACAGAGCATTTATACAACAAAAAGCAATAAGAAGTGTAACTAAGTTGAACAGATCACCATTTGATTTTAATATGACTACTTTAAAAATCTTACAAAATAAATTGAAGCATTTATTGACAGATAAATACTGTAATTTAACAGATAATTTCAAATTGTTGAAAGGTAGCGAAGGAAGTGGTTGTGCATCCAGTCTGGTCCCGGGGAGGTATCGGGCATGCGGCAAGGGCAGTTTCGAATTCCCACTGACTGAACAGCGCATTGTACGTTTCGTCGTGCCGGGTACGGAATGATAGCCGCTGCCATTTGACCTGCACTTTCAGTGCACCGAAGGCCGCACAGTAAGCTGCAGCTGCGGAGCTGCAAGCGTAATGGTCCGCCATGTGTTCAGTGATAGCAGTGGGGTCTGTGCAGACAATGCCCTGAATGTTTATGTTGGGAATTGTTGCTGGTGGTTGGTGCCCAAAAGGTGACAAACCTGAGACCACACCTGAGACGTGGATGTGTGAGAGCCAATGTTGGTGACGTACTGCTCCCAACACTCTGGCTTACTTTGCCGAATGAGCTGTCGAGTTCAGGCCCGGAGCTGTTTAAAGGCGATCAGGTTTTCCATGTAGGATGACGGCGATGGAGCGCCCATCGACGATCCTGATGGTCTCAGCAATTTCTGGCGTCCACCAGGGCACGGACTTACGCTGAGGGAAGCCAGAAGTTGCCTCAGTGGCTGAATCAATGGAGCTGGTGAACCGACATGTCCACATCAGCTGGCAGTGAAACAGGAACCACAGCGGCTGAGGCATAATGTTGCCAATCAGCTCTACGGAGAGACCATATAGGCTGGAGGCCGGCAGGTTGAAAATTCATCAGTGACACGAGGATAGGGAAGTAGTCGCCACCGCAAAGGTCATGATGGACCTTCCATCAAAAATGCGGGAGCAGGCTTGGGCTACAAACAGAAAGATCTATCGCCGAATATGTGCCTCACGCCACACGAAAGGGTGTGGGTGCACCAGTGATTAAGAGGCAGACATCTCGCTGTCACAAAAGCCCCTCCACATCTCTACTGTGGCCCGTTGTCTGTGTTCCACCCCACAATGGGTGGTGGGCATTAAAATCCCCCAACAGGAGGAATGGTGGGGATAGTTGTGCTACCAACGCAGCGATAGAGACAGATTCATCTGGGGGAAGGTAGATAGAGCAGATGGTGAAGGCCTGCATCACCCGGATTCTAACAGCAACTGCCTCCAGAGTCGTGTGCAGGGGCACGGTAACACAGGGTACAGTTGCAAGAACGTAGATAAAAACCCCTCCTGAAGCTCTATCGTATGTCACCCGGTTCTTGTAGTATCCCCGATAGCCGCGAAGGGCTGGGGGTCTGCTGGGCAGGAAACCATGTTTCCTGCAACACCAAACAGAGCACATGGAAGCAGCAAAACTGCTGCAATTCAGCTAAGCGGTTGAAAAAACCACCGCAATTCCACTAAAGAAGCACATGGTCGTTGACCTGAAAAGCCATATTAAATTTGAGGATCGGGTTCATACATAGTTATGTCTGCCGCCAACTGTTCAGAATCGCCATTTTCAACGATCCCAGATTCTGGAGAACCCAGTATTGCGAGATCCTCAGGAGATGCGAGGATCTCAAACTCATCCTCCGAAGTAGAGGATGAGGATGCCTGTTGCTTTCTAGCTGCCAAAGACTCCTCCTTACTTTTCTTCTGCCATCCCTCTCGCTGGCCCTTCGGTTTAGAGGCCTGGGAGGGCTTCTCTATTTTTTTGTGGATGTAGGGCGCACAACTTCTACGGTCATTAGCGCTTAGACAAGAACTTAGATTCACTAGATCTAAAAAAAAACATTTGGTGACTGTCAGAAAATCAAGAAGAGGCTAAAAACGAAAGATAAAGGACAATGAAAAGGGTTAAATATCCTTCGATAAGTTGGCCAAGTTGATAAAACGCAAAACTCTAGCAGCTGCTCGTGTGTCATCAGCTAAAATTTCCTCCAGTGTAGACGGAAAGTGAAGGGCTACACGGAGATGATTAAAAATTACGCAAGACAATAAAACGTGTCGCACCGACAGCAATTCACCGCAGAAGCACAGCGGTGCAGGGTCGGCGGTTAGCAAATGACGGTTGCTGAAAAGGCAGTGACCGATCCACAACCGGGCCAGGAGGGGCGTGAGGAGGTCCTCCAAGCGGTCGGGATCGGTTTGACAGTTCGCAATTTATTGTATGACAGTGAAAGCCACGCACTGTGCCATGACGACACGATACTCCGGCGAAGAGCCTGCTGAACATCGTCCAGTGGGATGCAAAAGGTAGCCATGCGAGGCAAAAGAGCTGCGGCCTTGGCTGCTATGTCGGCGGCCTCATTCCCGGGCACACCCACGTGGCCCACAGAAAAGAAATGTGACAGATGTCATCTGCCAGCAACTGGAGGAAGCGTTGGATCCGATACACGAGAGGATGGTTCAAGAAAGGGTCCTTAAGACTTTGCAGGGCACTAAGGGAGTCCGAACATATGGCATAGAAAGGTTCGCGGTGGCGGCAGGTATACAAAACAGCTTGGTGGAGGGCAAAAAGCTCAGCCGTGAAGTTCGAGCACCGGTCAGGGAGCTTGTATTGGAAACAGTTGTCCCCGATGACGAAGGCAGATCCAACACCGGCAGTGCTCTTGGAACCATCAGTGTAAATAAATATGGCATTATCGAACCGCGAACGGAGTTCGACAAGCCTCAAGTGGTATACCAAATCCGGAGTCTCTCCTTGGAGAGCGAACTAAGTTCAAGGTGAGTGTGAACCTGGGCCTGATGCCATGGTGGCAATGCGCTTTCGTTCAACCGAAGGGTGGAAGGAAGGGTAAAATCGAGCCGCTGTAGCAGGCGGCGAAACCGAACTCCAGGTGGAAGCAAGGCAATCGCAAACAACTGATATTGGCGATTGAGTCGTCAAAAAATAATCGGTAAGATGGATGGTTGGGCATCGACCGCAGGCGGCATGCATACCGACACAAGAGTATGTCACGCCGAGTGGTCAAGGGTAATACAGCAGCCTCGGCATACAGACTTTCAACAGGGCTGGTATAAAATGCACCGGTCGCCAGACGTAATCCCCGATGGTGGATAGAGTTGAGACGGCGGAGAATCGACGGCCATGCAGAAGAGTATACAAGGCTTCCATAGTCGAGCTTCGACTGAACAATGACCTGGTAAAGGTGAAGCAGGACGGTACGATCCACTCCCCATGACGTGCCACTGAGGACACGAAGAACGTTAAGGGATCGGGCACAACGGGCAGCCAGGTAGGACACGTGTGTGGACCAGCAAAGTTTACAATCCAACATGAGTCCCAAGAATTTCGTAGTCTCCACGAAATGGAGAGCAACAGGGCCGAGACGTAGAGAAGGTGGAAGAAATTCCTTGTATCTCCAGAAGTTTAGACACAGTTTTCTCAGTGGAGAATCGGAAGCCGTTTGCGATGCTCCAGGAATATAGATGGTCAAGACAGCGTTGAAGAGAACGCTCCAAGAGACACGTCCACTGGGCGCTGCAATAAATTGCGAAATCGTGAACAAAAAGAGATCCGGAGACGTCGGCTGAAAGGCAATCTACGATCGGATTGATTGCAATGGCAAAGAGCGCCACACTCAAGACGGAGCCCTGCGGTACCCCATTTTGCTGGCAAAAGGTATCTGACAAAACAGAGCCCACCCGTACCTGGAACTTGCGATCCGCCAAAAATGCTTGAATGAAAAGAGGGAGGCGGCCCCGAAGGCCCCATGTGTGCAATGTGCGGAGAATGCTCGCTCTCCAACAGGTATCATATGCCTTCTCCAAGTCGAAGAACACTGCTACTGTTTGACGCTTCTTTAGAAAGTTATTCATAATGAAGGTCGACAACATAACGAGGTGATCAGCAGCAGAGCGGTGTCGACGAAAACCACATTGGATATTAGTCAGGAGGCGGCGAGATTCGAGGAGCCAGACCAACCGAGCGTTAACCATGCGTTCCATCACCTTACAGACGCAGCTCGTCAGAGAAATGGGGCGATAACTGGAAGGAAGGTGTTTGTCCTTCCCTGGTTTGGGGATGGGGACAACAATGGCTTCACGCCAACTTGTGGGAACATGACCTTCAGTCCATATGCGATTGTAGATACTAAGAAGAAAGCACTTGCCCGCAGGAGAGAGGTTCTTCAGCATCTCAATATGAATGGAATCGGGCCCGGGAGCAGAAGATTGGGACCGGGCGAGAGCACGGTCTAGCTCCTGCATGGTGAAGGCGGCATTATAATTTTCACGATTAAAAGAGTGGAAAGAAGGCGGCCGTGCCTCCTCTACCTGTTTGCGAGCGAGAAAGGCAGGGTGGTAATGGGCAGAGCTTGAAACCTCCGCAAAGAAACGGCCCAATGCGTTGGAAACATCATCGGGGTCCACTAGGGCTGCATTCTGCACGGTCAGGCCAGGAATCGGGGAGTGGACCTTGATGCCGGATAAACGGCATGGAGGGAGTAAAACGGTTAAAAGAACTAGTAAAAGCAGTCCAGAAAGCTTTCTTGCTGTTGTTTATGATACGACGACATTGCGCTCTCATACGTTTGTAATTGATGCAATTCTCCAAAGTTGGGTGGCGGCGGAAGGTGCGTAAAGCACGGCGCCGGGCTCTAAGCACACTGCGGCAGGCTGCAGTCCACCAAGGGACCTGGACACTACGTGGAGAAAAGGATGTACGAGGTATGGAACGTTCAGCAGCGGTGAGAATAACCTCTGTGAGGTAGTCGATCCGACTGTCACAGTTGGGAAAATTCTGATCGTGAAAAACAGCCATGGAAGAAAAAAGCCCCCAGTCGGCTTTAGAAATGTTCCAACTGGTGGGACGAGGAGATGGGGAATGATGCAGGAAGTGTATGATACAAGGGAAATGGTCACTCGAGTACGTGTCAGAAAGTGCATACCACTCAAACCGACCGGCAAGCTGAGGAGTGCATATTGCAAGGTCTATATGGAAATAAGTGTGTGTTGTGCCTAAGGAAGGTCGGTGCACCGGTGTTGGGGCAGACAAGATCGAGGTGTTGGAGAAGGTCCACCAAAAGGGAGCATCTCGTACAAGGTGCCGGAGAGCCCCGTAGGGGGTGGTGGGCATTAAAGTCGCCTACCAACACGAAAGGTGAAGGGAGCTGGTCAACAAGGTGTAGCACATCTGCTCTAGTAAGGGCAGATGACGATGGCGAATAGATATTACAGAGGGAAAAGGTAAATGTGGATAAAGTGTTGCGGACGGCAACTGCCTGTAGGTGAGTATGCAATGAAATGGGATGGAAAGAGACATCGTCTCGAAGGAGCATCAGAACCCCTCCATGGGCTGGGATACCTTCCACGGGTGGCAGGTCGAACCGCAAAGAGGTGTAGTGTGGAAAGTCTGCACGATCACTTGGACGCAACTTAGTTTCTTGGGGACAGACTAGAAGCGGGCAGTGCAACCGAAGGAGTAGTTTTAACTCCTCCCGATTGGAACGAATGCCGCGAATATTCCATTGAAGGAGCGCCATGATAAAAAATGAGATAAGAAATAAGGATAAAGACCAACTAGCAAGCGGGATCACCTCGACGGCCGCTGAGGACCGGATTTAGAGGGAGCACTGCTATCGCTGTCTAGGGGCAAAGGGTCGTGGTCCATAGGTTCGACCGACGCACCTGCCACCTCCCCGAGTTGATCAGGAGGGGCAGTTTCCACCGCTGGTAAAGGGCCGGGTGCCCGGCAGACCGATCGTCTCGGTGAAACAGAAGACGGCCGAGGCCGGCAACTGTTGGACGGCGTGACGGATGGGAGAGGAACTCTTTTTTCTTGTTGGCTCTTCTCTAAGAGTGACGGTGAGAAGAGGCAGTTTGACGGTTGGGAAGCCTGAGAACGCAGAAAATCCTCACGGACGGGTTCCTTTTTCAAAGTCTGGGCATCTTGTTTAGGTGCCTGCGGTTTACTAGAGGTTGACAAAGACTGTACTTTGGGAGCAGCAGGAGGAAGCGGGGACGTGGAACGAGCTATCTTCGGGCTGGCGGATCGCACAACTGTGTCAGCGAAAGTGAAATCACAAGTCTGGGTACTGGAATCCTTAGTAGGTCGAGTTGAGGTGAGGACCTTACTGTATGTGCCCGTTGGGAGGACAGTGGGCTTTCGACTCGCCAACAACTTTTGAGCGGCAGATGTTGATACCTTCTCCGTAACCCGAATTTGCTGGATGATTTTTTCATCCTTATATACAGGGCAGTCTCGAGAGGAAGCCGCATGGTTGCCGTTGCACTTGGGCAAGATTCATGGGTATGGTTGTACCTGTGGCATTGGAAACAGCGCGTTGGGTTTGGAATATAAGGGCGGACAGAGATGACTTCGTACCCTGCTTTGACCTTCGACGGAAGTTCAACTCTGTCGAATGTCAAGAACACATATGAGTCGGTGTCAGCTGATTATCTACCTTTTTCATCACCCTGTGGACGGCTGTCACACCCTGATCTGACATATAGGATTGGATGTCTTCATCAGACAACCCGTCAAGGTATCTTGTAAAAATTACCCCCCGTGACGAGTTGAGTGTGCGGTGCGCTTCTACCTTGACTGGAAACGTGTGTAATAACGTAGTCCGGATTAGTTTCTGGGCTTGGAAAGCACTGTCCACTTCCAGCAACAATGTTCCATTGCGCTGACGCGAACAGGTTTTAACAGGGCCAGCAATTGCATCAACACCTTTCTGTATAACGAAAGGATTGACAGAATTGAAATCTTTTCCGTCGGTGAGAGACACAACAAGAAATTTCGGTAAATTAGGCAGAGACTTCTTTTGCTGAGGCGAATCTATCTTACGTTTCTGGGTCAACGTCATTAAAGAAGAGAAGGAAGTCATCGCGGAGGTGTCCCCCGTGATTACCGGCGTCTCCGATGGCGCGCTCCTTCCTAGTGGGGGCCCTCTCCGAGGGCTTACTCGCCTTAGGTGATTGTTCACACCTCAGGTCACACCTCCCGAGAACTGACGGAGGGACCAATCGGCATGTTCGGAAAGTACCAGCTCGGGTAATCACCCCTCCCTGGGCCTGGCCTTTACCAGGGGGTACGTACGTGCCCTACTTGTCTATCCGGGGCGGGGAATTACGCGTTACCCTGTCACCTGTTACGCATGATAATGCGTGGGTCGGCCTTCAGACACGCACAGGGAGGAAAGAAGAAGAGGATAGGAAATGAAGAGAAAGAAGGAAAGAAGTGTCTCAAACACCGAAGCGGAGACTAATGAAGAGGAGAAGAAGGCTAGGAGAGTATAAGGAGAGAAAGACAGAAGCAAAGGTTTGGAAAGGAAGAAACCAAGGAATGAGAGAAACTACTACAAAAAAAAAAGACCTGAACTAGCAAAGGACGCCCGTCTCCGGGCGAAGGCATAAACCGGGAGGGGAAGTGAAGCAGCCTGGGGCAGAAGAAAGGCTGCTCCGGCTCGGGGCCCCTTGCGCACCACACACGTACCCACAAAAGAACTGTGGACCCCCTGGGGGGGAGGCCTGGGAGGGCTTCTCTGTAGTGGCATCAGGGGTGGAAGAAGAGCAAGAAGTCTTTCTACCAGCAGTTTGTGGACCCTTCAGCCATCGGCTGGGATCCCCATGTGCACTATGAGAAGCCTCGGAACGGAGTGTCCCCAGCAACCCCTTCCGAGCGAGAGGAGCCGGAGGTGGCTGCTCCTTCTTCGGCTCGGAGACAGGGACTGATGTCCTCGGTGGAGAGAGGGTAATTGCTCCTGCAGGTGGTGTTGTGGGAGCAACAGATGAAGAGGTGCCTCCACCCATCGACGGTGCAGTAGAAGGTTGTTGGCCCGAAGGGCCCACGGATAGAGAAAACACTGGTTCTGTTGACCACAATGAAACTGGTGCCGCTGTGACTGCGGCAAAAGATGTTGTCACCTTGACAGGATGGAGCCACTCATACTTTCTACGTGCCTCTGAATATGTCAAAGGTCCAGTGTCTTTATGTCCATTAGTTTTCTCTCGCGATGTAATACACCACAGTTCGGCGAGCATAGCGGATGTTGTTGCCCACAATTCACGCAAACTGAAGGTGGAGTACTTGGGGCGCCCGGATGCGATGGTCACCCACATTCCCTGCAGTTAGGGCTGAAAGTACATCGGGAAGACATGTGCCCGAACTTCCAACACCTAAAACACAGCATAGGTGGAGGGACATAGGGCTTTACGTCACACCGGTATATCATTACCTTGACCTTCTCAGGCAGTGTATCGCCTTCGAAGGCCAAGATAAAAGCACCGATGGCAACCCTCTGATCTTTAGGTCCCCTGTACCCATGCCTGACGAAGTGACCCCCCCCCCCCCCCCCAATGTTCCAGATTTGCTCACAACTCGTCATCAGAGGAGATCTCTGTGGTACATTAAACCCTGGACCATGTTTAGTGACTTATGGGGTGTGATACTAACTGGAACATCACCCAGCTTATTGCAGACAAGTAATGCCTTCGACTAGGCTGGGGACACCACCTGTATCACCACAACCCCACTTCGCATTTTCGAGAACGACTCCACTTCACCAAACTTATCCTCAAGCTGTTCTACAAAAACTGAGGCTTAGTGGTCATGAAAGATTCACCACCTGAACAAGCTCTGATCTATTAAGGGTCCTGCGTTTCTCCCATGCAGTGGCTAGGGAAGGAAACGTCTTAGGGTCATAGGTTGACACATTGAATTCCTTTTTGCCACACTTAGAGATGGCGTTTTTGAGACCGCCCACACTATTAAGTGCTCGTTTCATTTTCATCCCACGAGCAGCTAGGGAAAAAGAGGTCCACCCAGACAGAGCCCCAATTTCCTGGATAAGCCTTATACAACTGAGGTGCGACAGGTTCCTCAGAGGTTGCTCGCTAGCGACTGTTCAACCTCAACAGCCATGCATCTCCTGCAGGTAGACACCTTGAGATTGAGTTTCTTCTTCTCTCTCTCTCTCTCTCTCTCTCTCTCTCTCTCTCTCTCTCTCTCTCTCTCTCTCTCTCTCTTTTTTTTTTTTTTTTTATTTTTGAGGTTTGTACCGTCCTCATGCCCCTGGCCATTAAGCCAAGATCCCTGGGCCTTGAAACGTACAACATTCCACCGTCATGCCAAACGACGGTCATTAAAGCACGCACAAAGCTTATGGTGTTGCGAACTGTTGGCATGAAACAGCCCACAGCTCAGGACTCCGGGTTCGCCAAGCCCATACTCAGCAAATCACTGCTGAGCCCCTGAGGAGGCGTGGAGACTACCCAAGCCATTGTCCAATGCAGAGGTCGCACCTTCCACGGTTGTGATTGATGGAACAGGACATTCTCCATCAATCGCTATCACCATTTGCAATGTATCCTAAAAACATTAATAGACTTTTGCAAGAAGCGTTTGATCAACTACAGCATGATTTTGAACCTGCTATAAATGACTATGAGAGGACTTTAAATTTTCAATTAAAAACTTTAATAAATGATGCAATGAATGATGCCTATTTCGTAGAAACACATGAAACCTTAATGTTTGAGTATAGAAATGATATTCAAGGTCATATTTCAATCAGTGATGACTACATTTCTGATATTGAGAATGAAACATCATCTGACTTACAATTAGACACTTCAGAAGTTGATGCTGTCAAGGAAGAGTATAAACGAAAAGTAATTTAATATGGGAAGTCAGGAAAGAAAAGAAAACGGAAATTTGAATGTGTTCAAAATAAATTTAAGCAATCAAAAGCAAAGTGTCAGTTACACTCTTGGGAAGGTGGACACAGGAATGAAAAATTGAGGAAAATATCAGAATATCCCGATTTCAAGAAACAGTGGAAAAGTCAATAACAATTCATGATGTTGACATTCACAGATGGGCTTTAAAGGCTTGAGATGAATTTTCACTTTCCCCAATTCATTCACAGCATCATCGAAGAGGATTCGAAGTTTAAAACGAAGTACAAGATTATGTCAAGAAACGTTAATAAATTCATAACGCAAAAATCTGTGTATGATCAATCTGAACTTCAAGTACGAGCTACTGAATTCATTGATGATATAATCAGACTTATTGCAAAAGTAGGGGAATGTAATGTATTTAATACTGATCAGAGATCAGATCTAGAGATGCATGCTGGACGCAGTCTGTCATTGAAAAGAGAACGACAGATCGAAGTACTGATGCAATCTTTCCATTCAATGACTCACAGTTACACGATTTAACCTATTATTTCTGATAATGGTACTTTATTATCTCCATTGTTAATTGTTATCTAGGAAAAAGATGGTATATTCGGTCCGAGAATAAAAAATAATTTATTTATGCTTGAAAATGTCCATGTATTCACCTTGAAATCAGCTAAATTAACGTCAAACCTAGTCCAAAAATGGTTTAAAGAGGTGTACTTGCAATCAACGAACAATAAAAGTATTTTATTGTTAGATTCTTGGAGTGGGCAGAATTCAGAAATGCTTAATACTTTACAAACATCTGGAAAATCCGTTCTAATAAAAACTATTCATGCTGGTACAACGCGGATAATCCAACCCCTAGATGTCCTTTTATTTCAACCTTGGTAGAATTTTATTAGGTATTTTTCAGACAATGTCGTTTTACACAACTATGGCAAATTTTCACCATCAAAATAATGTCATTGAACTGCAGTCACTAATACAAAATCAGTTTGCTTCTCCTCGATTTCAAAATCTCATTAAATATGCACAGTATAAAAGCAGGTATATCAAAGAAGACCACTGACATTTGATAACCCAGTTCATTTCTGCTGTAGAACTTGTGAGACATATTGCACGTTCTGTAATGTATACGCATTACTATGATGTGCGTGGTGTAAAAAATCATTGTGCACAATACATTTTTTTAACAAAATGTATATTCAAAAGTATCAATGAATAATTTATTCATCACAGCAGCAGTGTACAAAATAATGTAATATTGCAAAATGAATGCAATGGACACACACAATACAAGTATGGATGACGAGAAAAAACAAAAAAATTACAACACCAATCGTTCATTACCTGTATGTATGTGTGCAAACAATGTATTGTGTTCTGACACACGAAAAGACAATTGTGAGTGGCAATGGGACTCACCATAATGAGGCAGCGGGAAGAGATGAAAATCTCGCTATGCAACCTCTACACGCTACATTACGAGCAACGCTAACACCGGCGGTTAAAACCAAAACACATTTTTAACATGTTTTATTCATTTCTATTCACTATTATTTCAAACGTTGGTTGTACGGTATTTTGAAAGTCGCATGTTGAGTTACTGTCTATACATGCATTTTTCGAGTTTTCATCCGCTTTGGTTGATCCAGCATATTGAATTTTGAGAATCTGATTTCAGATTAGGATTCAGCGACTTTAAATACCGATATATTGAAGAGATGAAACCGTTTAAAAATATTGTTTCACAAAGTGTTTCATGGGCAGTATGAAATGAGTGCAGCAATATAAGGGTTGTTTAACCGCCCCCCCCCCCCCAATATTGATAAATAAAACAAACAAAAAACCACTTATTCCTTAATTCACTTTCATTTTGAAGTTTTCATAGTTTCTACTTTGATTAAAGCAAAACAATTTTTTTGAGCACAAAAAATTTGTCACGTTAGGGGTAGTTGCCCCCCTAATTTTCACTCCCCCTGCAATATACCTAGGCCGATGTTCACCTTTTACCAAAAGATACTTTCATAGCAAAAATCATTAAAATCGCTTCACTAATCTAAGTTATCACGATGTTTCCATTTTAGCCCCAATTTTTTAGGGACCGTTTCGCCCCTTAAACATGTTTTTCCACTGCTAAAAAAAAAAAAGATACGAATCCCATAGTTTTTCTTGTGTTATAACATAGCCAAATTTCATAAAAATTAGAGGGTGACACTTGGGTAGGTTTCCTTGTCAGTTTCGTTATTGTGTGTTTGTTCTGTGTGTAATATGTGCTTCAAAAGAGTAGTAAGAGGTATCCTATGCATGGAATGCAAGTACAGGTATCATAAGTGCATGAAAATTAATCTCAAATTAATAAACAATGGGGACTAGTGGCAATGTCGTATGTGCGTCATATGTCTGTCAGAAGACAAAGATTCCCTAACACTGCGAGAAAAAAAAAAAAAAAAAAAAAAAAAAAAAAAAAAAAAAAAAAAAAAAAAAAAAAAAAAAAACTAAATAAAAGTAAAGAACAATGCGTTCTCAACATGAACATCTTGTGAAAAACACAAAATAGTGACAGAAAACTGAATGCTTAGCAGTAAGGAAAGGTGAGGTTCTTTTGGTGTCAAAAAAAAAAAAAAAAATAATAATAATAATAATAATAAATGCACTGAAAGAAGACTTGGCTGCAACAAGTCTGGAATAGGAAAAACATGTGAAGAAATACAAAATACTACAGGGAGAAATGATTTAAGCCTGAGAGTGAACAACATAAACACAATGCTTTTTGTAAGTGTGTTTCACGTGTGACTGGGAATGCCAAAAACTATAATCAAAATCATGGAAATGCTTCAAATAAGAACGCCAAGAAAACTGTGCATCCTCTCGAAAGTAGCCCCAGTGGTAAGGTACAACCATGTTTATTGTCATCTGAGACAAAGATTCATCCAAAAGCAATACAATTTCAAAATTATTAATCATGAATTCCCAAAACAAAATGGAATTCCAAATGTATGTAACAAACTGTGTGGTAAAAAGATCAAAGCTGTCATCCTTGGTGACAGCCAAGCCTGCAATGTTTCCAAATTTTTAAACAAAGACACATTGATAAAATGGTTAGGTTAAAAAGGTAAAGCAGTCAACAATCCGAAGATTGGTTTGAACACCTCAGTGCTTTACTAGGCATGGTCCTGTTTGGCCTTCCTCCAACCTTCGAACTGACTTACCCAGCCAATTATAGGGGGACCTACAGTTTAATGTGGGTTCCGAACCATGGTGCTAATCGGTATTTTTCACATGAGCAATACTGCCAGAGGTGAATCCAAATGCCGGTGCAAGCGCCTTCTTGAGAAACATTAACACAATCACTCCCAAAAACATTAACACAATCACTCCCAAAACAAGCACAGCTGACATTGTAGTTAAGCTGCAGGAACAAATGATGTTGCCTTCAACAGAAGCCAACAGCTAATAAAAACTTGGAGTAACAAACTCCCCTGCATTGTATCAAAGCTAACATTCATAGTGGACATGCCTTTCAGACATGACCTTACAGATGTGGCCTCATGGGAAAGCACGAGTGCTGCAGAATAGCCCTTCTTGATGGTGTTACGTTAATGGGGCCTTAAAAGTGGCAATTTTCTGAAAAATGGCCAAATACTTTCTGACGCCCAACATGGCTTCAGGCAAAACAAATCCAAAACTACTGCCATATACGAGTACATACCGTCCACCTTAGATACTAAAAAAAAAAAAAAAAAAAAAAAAGAGGCAGCCTGTATCTTCCTGGATTTGTCAAAGGCTTTTGACATTCTACTAGATGAATTGTAGTCTTATGGCATCAGAGGCATCCCTCTAAACTTATTCAGCTCATACCTTACCAACAGGAGACAAAAAAATCTCAATAAAATGCAAAGATCAAGGACGTGTTGAAACTTACTACTCTGACTGCGGCAATATCACACAAGGTACACCCCAAGGTTCAATACTTAGACCAAATCTGTTTCTTCTATATATTAACCATTGAACTTCAATGCCACTACCTGTACACTCTTTGCAGATGATGCTACTATCCTCCTCACCAGCAGAAATAATCGTCAGCTACAAGAGGCCACAAACTAAACTGCAGATGATTTGGGTGATTGGTTTGATGGAAGTAAACTGATTGTTAACACAACAAAAATCACCTTTTTGAACTTCCACCTGAGAGCCATGAAATCTAAGCCTGATGTGAAATCACATGGCTCTGAAATATTCCCATCATCAGAAATGAAAGTTCTTACATTTATGGATCCAAGGAAATTTAAAATGGCAAACACATATCAACAGGACACATAATAAGTTGAACCAATTGTGTTACTCATTACACAACCTTTCACACTGTACAAGCCCATATACTGTTTAAACTGCCTACTATGAACAGTTTTATAGTGTAATGGAATATGGTATCATATTCTGTGGGAGCCCACACACAGCTCAGACATTCTATTCACCCAAGAGAGAGCTGTGAGGGCAAGACCAACTGACAGTTGCAGATCTCTCTTCAAAAAACAATTCATACTACCTCTTGGCAGCCTGCACATATTGGAAACATGTAAGTTTGTAAAAAGTAATATTAAATTTTTCAATGAAAATGTGAATGTCAATAATCATGATACTAGACAGAAAATGAAACTCAACCAGGTACTGGTTCTGTACATATGTGAGGAGGACATGAAACCAAAAATGCATTATAATAATTTAATTATGTGAAATCATTTATATAACATATCACTTATAATAAATGTAATTATGTGAAATCATTTATATAACCTCATATCACTTTGCCATCAAATCATCACACCATGATGTCCAACATCAATTGTATGTTTTGCGCATCATCATTGCAGCATGTCTTGTACAATACTGATTCAAAGGACTAAATATATAAATAAATAAAAGTCAGCAGGCAGCTCCATTCAAGTCTTACTTAATGATACATTCAAATCATACTTAATGATACATTCAAGTCGTACTTAATGATAAACATACTTCAAGAGATCAATAGTGAATGCCACCCTGGTTGGCCATCAATGACGAACTTGTGGTCACACTTTTTGTAACATTCCCTTTGTTTCAAAAATGTGTGGCAGACTGGTAAACTTTGCTCTCATCAGTATTTCACTAGAGGTACTGGTGGAAGTGGAGATAATTATTCTCTCCTAAATTTTGTAGGTCACCTGCGGAAATCCTTTTACCCGGCTATGTTGGAAATACTGGCTTTGTATACACTTCTCAGAATTTTCTGTGACATAATTTATGATTGTATTACCCTCATGCTCCAGAAGCCACAACTTAACTTCATTTCTGGCACCTCGAGCATACTGTCCAATAGTACCATCATAACGAATAACTCTGTGACAAGGGACTACTATTTGGAATGGATTTGTAGCCATTGCTGTTCCAACAGCCTGGGCAGCCCCTGAAAAACACACACAATTTACAATATAAGTGTGTAAAATGTTATGTTTAAACTTCTAAGTTATCAATGATGTAATTGAGACGGACAGGGCCTCTGCCTACATTGCAATTACATGCTTATAAGACTCCATTTCAATAAGTTCAGTTATATTTAAGCAGGATGTGATGACAAGTAATTAGAATCCACACAAACTAATGTAAATCAAAACTGCAAGATAAAGTTGGACCCAAGTCTCAAATATTCTAAATAGAAAAATCATGCAGCTACCATTGTAAATGATAGTGTACCAAGACACTGCCCAATTTGTAGCAAAGAACACAGTCTGTATTTATATATTTTAGTACCTGGATGGCCAGCAACTTTTGCTAATTCTCCATATGTAATTGTACAGCCAGGTCCAACATGTTCCGCAAGTGTACTCCACACTTTGCCCCTAAATGTTCCTGAAATGTGAATTGTAAAATTGTCATTTTTATGAAATTTATTTTAAGTATAACTATGATATTCCATTTTTTTTTAATCATCATACCTTCCTCTACAGAAGGGCACTTTGGTGGAAGAGCTAAATTTGGTAAAGACTGAATCTCATAAAAATAAGTGTGAAGCCATCTCACAGTGTAAGCAATTTGTTCCTGTGTAGATTTTTCATCTTCTGAACCAATAATTCTTACTTCTTGACTAGAGGATGACACACAAAAAATCTTTTGAAATGCTATACAGTAAAAAACAACCTTTTTGAAAAAGACAAAATTGGACACTACAAACTACCACATTACCTAGAGATCAAATCCTTTCAAACAAATGTTTTGTTTCTAAGCTACATATGTATATATATATACACTCATAAATTACAAGAGTTCAAAGAAATTGAAAGGATGAACTACATACAAAGGATAAGATTCACAACACAAGAATGAAAATCACATAAGGCAGTCCAAATAAGACCATTAAAGAACACAGATGCAAGGGATCAATTGAAGATAGGGGTACCACCAGTAGGCTTTGACCAATGACATTGGTTTGCTGTTCTGTGACATCCTAGTTGTATGATAATTTTGAATTGTCTGTGTACCTAGTGTGTGTAGACACAAGGGTTCGCGGTCTTTTTTGGTTGTAATGTCTAAGGCATGTAAAGTGGTTGTTTCTTTTAAAGTGGTTTTCTGTCATGTGTGCACTACTATGCATTTGAAGTAGTGTGATGTTTCAAGTTTAGTTCGCCTTTCTATAATTACATGTTTTACTGTTATATTTTTGTAAGGCTGGATATGGCGAATAAGTTTAATTCTTTCTCGCTGTGTGATGTACTGTGTACAGACTACGTGGACCACAATAAATTTTTTTCAGCTGCTTGGTGTTATAGCTGATTGTGTTTGGTGTATAAGATGCTGCCACCCAAAGAATCTAATGAAAGTCCAGATGAGGGATGGTGTGGGGGGAGGTATGTGTTTATGTGGGGTTTTGAATACTGGGCGAGTTTTTAATGAATTTGTTGACTTTTTGTAAAGAAGTGTCTATCGGAGTTCGTGTTAATTGAGAATGTTTGTGTGAAGTTTAGATTATGGTAGGGGGGATTTTCAACGGCATTCCATATTGTGTAGGTTGGCAACGTACCAGATTGCATGAAGGAGGTGCTGGTGTGATTATTGCTTTTGGCAATGCCAACCAATGTGAAAAGCAAGAAACTAGTTGTAGTGACTGACTGATCTGAAGTGTAGCCTAAGGTCTAGGTTAGGTTGGGATGCAGCAATTTGGTTGCAAATTGTAAAGCAAATGAATGTAAAAGTACAAAAATGGTTGTAGTGAAGATCGTCAGACGGTTGGTTACATTTGAAATGACTCAAGTGCTTGATACTATTTCTTTGTTGTTTGGGGGGGGGGGGGGGTGTTTGAATTGGTATCACTGTCTTAATTTTAGATATCTTATAGGTCAATTGAACTATTCAATACCATGGTTTCTGCCTATTTTGACTGTATAAGAAGGTTTGCAAGAATGATTCATAGATGTTGATAGTTTAAGCTGTTTGGCCACTAAAAACAACATTGTTATCCATAAAACTGATTAGGAATCCTTGGAAAGTAACTACTAAAGGAAAAACTAATTTGTAATAATACTCTTGGATAAAAAGACAATATTTGGTGGTCCTAGTGTAACAACATTAGTTCCCACAAGTTTAAATAAAGAAGTCAGAGATCATATTTGTTACTTTCTTTCAAAGTGTGAAAAATATAGTGGAAATAATAATATTTATAAAACACACTTTCATATATATATTTTTTTTAGTTCACAAGATATTTTGAAGTTGGCCAGCAACCCAGCTCAACACATCTGACCCACAGTTTGGTAATCATTAGCTTGTCTCATTTGAAAATTACAGTGGGCTATCTTTTATCATGGCAATTTTCTATTTACTGAAGATTCTTGTGATTTAAACTGGTCTGTCAGATGCCGCATAAATAGATCCTGCATTCTGTCATCTGATTAACTTCATTTAGTTATTTTTCTTTGCCTACTTGCTATTATCTTATATTCTTTTCTGCTCTCTCTTTAATTAATTAAATAAAAACACTTCTGAGTTTCAGGCACTCTGAATCTAACTGTGACCACCTACACTTGTTAGATGTATAGGAACTATTCTTATCATAACAAGTACCCTTAAGGGTATTTATAAATTCTGAATTCATCATTAAAGACCTTTATTCATCAGAACAAAAATGTTACTCGCTCAACAACTAAAACAAAAGCTAAACCTAAAAACATATATAAAGACAAAGAACTCTTCAGTAGGCGTTTGCTCTGTCGATGGTGGCATGTAATCTTCCTGAGCGACATGTATATCTTGTTGATTCAGCTGTATATAACGTCTCTTTCCTGTTCTTGCTTCCCCTGTATCTTCTTCGGACCAATGCATTTGTGCTGGCTTAAGTCTGTCCAGGGAAACTGTTTGCAGCTTATCATTACATAAAATATTCATTGTACGTTCGCTTCTTGATGGCACCATATGTGGCCCGGAGTATGGAGGGTGTAACGGCGGTCTTACAGCATCTGTTTGTAACAGAGAACAAGACCTAAGTCCTTTGTGCACAAATGTCATTTCTATGCCATGACGAGAGCCTTGCACAGGACGTAGTTTGGTTATATGTTCTCATATCAGCTGTAGGACGCAAGGGACGTCCTCTGTTGTTGCCGCTGGTGGTGCAAAAAATCTGCAGGCAGACTTAAGGTTTCCCCGTAAACTAGCTCTGCAGTAGAAGCTTCCAACTCTCATTTGTAAGCAGTCCTAAGACCTAGTGAAACTAGTGGCAATGCTGAAATCCTGTTCTCAGTATGACACATCAAGGCAGCTTTGAGTGTCCTAGGCCATCTCTCGACCATGCCATTAGTAGCTGGATGGTATGCAGTCATATGATGCCGAAAACCATACACAGGACAGCCTAAACATGCAACCCACATAGATAAAAACATCCGTGCCACTGTCTCTGCTGAAATGTCAGCCAACAGTTCTGCCTCTGCCCATCTTGTAAAACGATCCGCTGCCGTCAGCAAAAAACGGTACCCTTCCGAAGATGTTAGAGGTCCCACAATGTCAATGTGGACATGTGCGAAACGTGTGTTAGTTAACAGAATTTCTCCCACTGGTTTGTGGACATGTCACCCAATTTTGCTTCTTTGACACGCAATACACGCTCTTGCCCAGGTACGACAGTCCTTTGTAACGTTTGGCCACACAAAACGGTCTGTTATCAGTTTCACAGTAATGTTAGCGCTTGGGTGAGCTATTCCATGGATGCTATCAAAGACTTCTTTTCACAATTCTTTGGGAATAAAAGGTCTAGGCTCGTTTTGTGATACATCACACCAGATGTTGACTTTTTCTCCTGCTGGTTGGACTGACTCAGCTGCAATCCTGTGGTGGTATTTAGCCGATAATCTCTTAATTGTTTATCTGTGGTTTGAGCTGCTGCTAATTTTTTGTAATCTATTGTTTGAGAAATGGCTCCAATTCTTGACCAGAATTCAGCAACAATGTTGTCTGCCCCTTTTATGTAATGAAAGTCTGTAGTGAATTGACTGATGAACTGTCGTGGAGAGCAATTGTCCTTGAGCTTGTTGAATGCAAAAGTAATAGGTTTGTGATCGGTGTAAATCGTACGTGGTCTTGTTTCTACATATGGGCGAAAATATCTCACTGCTTCATAGATTGCGAAGAGTTCCCTATCATATGCACTCCATTTCATTTGTGTTGGCGTGAGTTTGCGTGGGGAAAAAAAAAAAAAAAAAAAAAAAAAAAACTTAAAGGTTGTCAGCAATCTTTTACACACTGATGAAGAGCTGTTCCTATTGATTGCTGCCTGGCATTAACTACTATAGCTAACATTGCTTTTAGTAATGGGTAAGACAACAAAACTGCTTGTTTTAAGTTCTTTTTAATCAAGTCAAATGATTGCTGCATTTCTGGTGTCCACGCTAACGGTCGTCGCCCACTTGTGTTCATCCCTGCTAATGCTTCTGTCAAGGGTGCCTGTATTTCAGCTGCTCCTGGTAAGTGCTGACATTAGAAATTAATCGCTCCTAAAAATCTTCTAAGTTGTTGGTAATCTGTGGGACGAGGCATATGGTTGCTATCTTCTCTTCTGGAGGTTGTATTCCATTTGCAGATACTGAGTGGCCTAAGAATTTGACCCTCTCTTTGCGAAACATGCACTTTGCCTCATTGATTATGACGACATATTTATTTAGCCGTTCGAAAATGTCCTTAAGGTGCTCTTCATGTAATGCTTTAGACGCAGAAAATACCAAAATATCATCTAAATATGCAAAACAACATTGCAGTCCCCCCAAGTACTTCATCCACAAATCGTTGCCAGGTTTGTGCTGCATCTTTCAATCCAAAATGCATTCTGACATACTCAAAAAGCCCAACAGGTGTGATGACTGCTGTTTTGGGTACATCATCTTCTGCTACTGGAATTTGATGATATGCCTTTTTACAATCGATTACGCTAAATATTGTTGCACCTGCTAAAACATTAGTAAAATCCCTTAAATTGGGTATTGGATAACAATCGGGGATTGCACGGGCATTAAGTAATCGGTAATCGCCACAGGGCCTCCAAAGAGCTGTCTTTTTTTTCGTATGAGATGTGTAGGTGACGACCAAGGGCTGTCCGATCTGTGTAATACACCTGATTGTAACAAACTTTCAAATTCCCTCGTAGCTGATACGAAATGGTCTGCAGACTGTCTTTGTGGCTGTTGTGAAACTGGTTGGCCAGGAGTCGTCTTAATGCGATATACCTTGTTATGCAGTAACTTCGGCATTGGCGTCCCAGCGTTATCAATCTAGTTGTTTACTACCACAGCATGAAAACAATCAGTAGTATGACATGTGCATCATCCACGTATACCCGTGATCACTTCACAATCTTTCTTAATCTGTGCTGCACTGATATGCCAGTCAATATTACTTTTGCTTAGGAAATCTGCACCTAATAATAGCGACTGATACTTCAGCTAGTACAAAGTTCCACCTAAAACTACGTTGAAAACCTAAATCTACTTCTAACTCACACATTCCAAAAGTCGCTATTTGAGATTTAAAAAAAATGTTCAAATGTTTTTAAGGCTTATGGGACTCAACTACAGGGTTATCAGTCCCTAAACTTACAAACTACTTATGAACTACTTAATACTAAGGACGACACAAATATCCATGCCCGAGGGGGGATTCGAACCCCCGACCGTAGTGGCAGTGCAGACCGTGACTGGCGCGCCTTAGTCAGCTCGGCCACCGCGGCCGGCATTTGAGATTTATTCGCTGCTGCAAGAAGCAATGATTTTGTAACAGTTGAAGCTTTGTCATTTATATACGATGATGCACCTTGGAAAGGACCACTTGGTAGTGCACTTACACCCGAACCAGAGTCAATTAGATAACATTGTCCTGTTTTCACGTCTACAATGTACAATCTTTGTGATCTAATAAGAGAAGTTGACAAGTTACTCACCATGTTGAGTCCCTCGTTGTTCTCACCTTCAAATGCACAAGGTTTCATGTACCTTGTCGCCCTGCTGCCAAACCCTCGATGAAACCAACATACAGCCTTCTGACCGCTATCTTGTTTCTTTCCCTGAACCTTAGCTGACCTACAGTCTTTGTAAAGGTTTTTTACCTGCAATAACTGTGACACTTGGCTTTGCAGGGTGTTTAGCTTTTGTGCGAGTTCGTATAACTGCTTAGTGGTGTCTACTTTCCTGCTAGTCTGGATCGCTGCCATTTCTTGTTGTTCTATGTTCATTTGTTGTTGTGAGCTATCTGTGACCATTGCCACATTGGGCACTATTATTGTCGAATGTTGCATGAACTTTGTCGGCTACTTTTATTAGGGAACGATTATCTTCTTTTTCACATGCTGCTACCGCCGCTTTAACCGTTCCGGGAAATTGTGTAATCCATATGTGCTGTAACATTGCGTCTGATACGTCTGCTTCAGATACGTTGCCACGTAGATGACGCCAATATTCGGAAGGTGTCCTATCGCCCATATTTTCGCTCTTGAGTACTCATGTTTGTTGGCTTTGTGGCTTGAACATCCTATCGATCAACATTGATTTTAATTTTGTATATGGGCTTTCCAACGGTGGCGGGAGGATGGCGTCTCCGCCTTCAACAGCTGCCCTGGAATCCAATGCATTCACTGATATTGCAAATTTTGTACGTTGTTCGTGATTCCATACTGTTCGAAAGCCAGCTCCCGCATAGCAAACCAAAGTTCCGGTCTGTCGGGCATAAACTGTGGTCTGCGTACTTTCGTGTGCGGTCCGTTTACCGTAGCACATCTATTGATTATTGGACTCATTTCTGCGTTCTCTTGTTGCACTACTTTTGCTTGTAAGTCTTCAATATGTTTTTGCAGCTTGTCGCGGATCTCTTCTAATTGTCTTCTTGCGTGCATCTTCGCCGCGCTATGTGAAGACGATGTTGTCAGATTTTGTATCTCCCTACTGTCTGTCTTTTGCGGGATCACCACTTTATAGGAAATATTCTTATCATAACAAGTACCCATAAGGGTATTTATAAATTCTGAATTCATCATTAAAGACCTTTATTCATCAGAAAAAAATGTTACTGGCTCAACAACTGAAACATAACTAAAACAAAAGCTAAACCTAAGAAAAAACGTATATAAAGACAAACAATAAATGTACTGTCTTTCACTTGCTCATGGAATAATAACTATACATTGTACAGTTTATTCAATAATATGAGATTCCCACAGACGCAATCACTATCTTTCTTGGTTTGGTGAGGTTTAATAGCAAATCAGCTTTATTGTGAATTACATCAATAAACACAGCTTTACTTGGCTTGTTAAAGAGTAATAGAAGAAACTTGTTGCTAAGTTGAATAATTTTCAAAATGAAGGTGTAGAAAATTTTAAAAATTACAGTAAGTAGCCGTGGCATAATTTTATGATGCGATTCCACTCGCCTGCTTTGACCCATGACGTCATCAACATGTCGGAAAACCTGCATTTCAATCGTAGCCAACTGCAAATAATGTTTCATTTGATTATAGTTTTTACTTAAATCAGAGGAATCATTAAAATTTTACTGGTAATTTGGAAGAAGCGTTGCATCTTGTGGTTGCAACACACTATCAATACCAGTGATCTCTATACTACTTGGATGTGTAATTACAGATGGGCAACTCCATTGTCAAGGTTGGGACAATTGCACTATGTTTCTCAACATTCAAAAGCTAATATAACAAAAAGTATAAATAAAGTAAAAATTTATTGGTTATCATACGAATAGCCTTTAAATTAGAATATCAGAAGCTTACAAGCTTCCTCAAGGGTGGGATAGCAAATGGATGTAGTAATGAATATTCACCAACATTTTACAAAAAAGTCAGTTAATTATGCACTTATTTTCTTTTGAAAATACTGAATTCACACTAATAAAACAATTATCTACATTACCTTATATCAGAGGTCGGCAAGTAATCTTAGATGGGGTCCGGATACATTTGAAAATTTTTATAGAGGTCCAGACGTAAAACTGCATCTTTCTTTTTAATTTTAATTTTCACTTAAAAAAGCATATGAAATACAATAGATGTAAATCAATAATGTATAAACAATCCACAAAACTTATATACTTTGCTATTTATTTTTATTTTCACTCAAAAAAAGGACGAAATACAATGAATAAACAAACTTCTGTTGAAAAGTCCTGAAACAGGTCAAACATTATACATACTATTTCATTTTCACTAAGAAAGTTTGAAACACAATGAAATGTGAGTATATGTATTAAAAAATCCATGGAAAAAATTACATTTGAGGTCTTGAGCAGGTTTTTAAAGTTGTGTTCTCGTGCAGAGCAGTGTTCAAAGTGATCAGTCGATTAGTCTTGAGTGAAAATTATTCCCCAAAAAGTTCATTTTTTAAAATGGAATTTCACAAATATATGTGGAGCCAAACACAGCAGCCAGGAAGATCGCAAATTTTTGGCACTTTTCATATTTTTCCAGCACATTTTGACTCCTAAAGTCTTCAATGGATACAGTTTGATACATTTTCAAGGAAATGTCTTCTTGAAATTTTATTATCTCCATTTGGAGTGAAGGCTTTGAAAGGTGGAACAACTTCGCAGCCATGACTATCCATTCTGCTGCAGGAGAAACCTCAAAAGGTGATTTTAAGAATTGTGACAAGTCGTATATTACTTTGAATCTTACTGCCAATTTCTTTTTAAGATTTGCCAAGAAATTTGATAATACGGATTGTCAATTTGGATTATTTTTATATTAAAATTGTTGCAAAATAAAGGAATTCTTGACTTAAAACATCTCTTCCAATGAATCAGCTTGCGACGAAATGATGATACACTTTGAACCAATTCACATATTAATTTCCCATTTCCTTGTAGCTCGGTATTGTTACAAATCTTTTTCTAATAATTAAGAGTATGTAACTTCCACTTTAAAAATACTTTCAGTGGTCCACTTTTTGGCCTTCCGCAGTCCGGACCTGGACCGTGGTCCGTCAGTTGGCGACCACTGTTCTACATGAATAAATATTAAACTTTTAATATTTACTTATTACTGCAACCAAAGACTGTCACAGGTGGGACAAGGAACTGACACAGGTGGGACTTGTGTGAAGTAGAATCTGTATTTTTTTTAAAAATTTAAAATCAATTTTATTATATAAATTACCTTTGAATCAACAGATAACAGATATTTAGTCGACACTTTCAGTTTCGTTAACGTTGTATAAAACTTTGTTTGCCTGTAAATAACATAAATTCCAGTACATATAATAATGCAAAGTCCAGTTTGGAATTAGTAATATAGTAGGACAGTTTACAACTCACCGCAAAGACGTGGTGACGAGTTGCGACAGACAAATACAAAAGACACACATACAACACTTTCAGCTATATGCCATGGCCTTCTTCAGAAAATAGAACACTCACACAATGACATAGGCACAAAACACAGTCATACAACCATCACCTCTGGCTGCTGCACTTTGAAGTACGGCAGCTGGAGGTGATGGTCATATGACTGTGTTGTGTGCCTGTGCGTGAGTGTTCTATTTTCTGAAGAAGGCCATGACCGATAGCTGAAAGTGTTGTATGTGTGTCTTTTGTACGTTCCTGTCGCAACTCGTCGCCACGTCTTTGCGGTGAGTTGTAAACTGTCCTTACTATATTATAAATTCCAGTACAGTATTACTTCAAAGTCCTAAGCACTTATTTCACTTGAAAAATATACCACTTAGAAAAAATATATTGTGAAGCATCTCAAGAGTTAGAAAAACATTTTAGGCCACAAAACACAAAGTTTTGTACTCTTCATATCAATATAGGGATTCTTCTGTTTGGAAAAAAAATAATAATAATAAAGGTTCCTCAACTGCCACATTCATGTGACATTTCTGCAAGCCAACTTTTCCCAGTTTCACACTCTACAATAGACTTAACATCCTTTATACCAGGTGTCTGGCTGCCGATTTCATCATTCGTGAAGAAAATTTGTATTTTGAGCTTGCAAGTTTACAAGAAGTTTTCTTCTCTACTGAGAAAACTTGCTTTATCACATTTTTTTGTAAACTTTCACTTTCCATTTTTTTAATTGTTGCTGATTTTTTTAAGGGCTTGATGGAAGCACCTTATTTACTTCAGAAACTGCTTTGCTGAGGGACTGAGGACTTTTATATGATCCTAACTGGAAAGCACAGTCTCAAGCTGATCTTCAGTTGGTACAGATCTTAGTTTAAGTCTGTACTTTTTCTTTCAACTTCTTTCTTACGGCGTTCTAATAAATATATGTTTTTTTTTTATTAGAGGATGCTTTCATCATTGTTTCCCTTCTTTTATCCCATTCCTTTCCTTTTTCTTCACGAACATTGCACTTACTGGCATCCTTAAACTTTTCTCGAAGCTCCCTCATACACTCTGCCGATGTTGTTCTCCCCATATTCTGAATAAATAACAAGTTTTTATTTAGTGTAAAACATCAAGGCACTTGTTATACCAACAAACATAACAATAACATGAAGTGTTAAATGGTTTAGATTTTGGTAACATCCAAAAAACTGTCATGGGTGGAACACAGTTTCTTTTAACATTTATAAACAATCATTTAGAAATTAAAAGCTACCTTATGGGCCACTGGATGTTTTTATTTGCTTTTCTAACTCCTAACCTAAAATACATAAAATTGCTATAATGACTGGGTCAGAGGGTAAACGTTTTCATCTTTTTTGTCACGGGTGGGACAGTAAGTACATAGCTACTTTCGAGAATTAAATGCATGCTTAATAACTTAACCTTCCTTAAAAACTGAATATTACCTGAAAGATAAGGTCCTACTCTTAATCTCTACAATTAAAATGACAACAATGGCTGCAACACAAATTTAAATAGCTGCCGACAAAGAAAGCATATCTCTTGTGTCCATCCTCAGCTGCAGAAATGCGAACTTTGTTTAACTATATTTCCTGATTTTATTTTGTCACTTAAAAAATGACATAATTAAATTTTTAAAGATCTGTCTCAGGCTCACTTTGGAGTGGAATCGGCCAGATTTCTGAGCATGCCAACCTAAGATGTTCATATTCTGTTTCTTGATAAATTACAACATGGCTGCTACGAAGTGTTACAGGAAAACGAAAAGGAAATATGTTTAGATTCTGTACTCACACAAGTCTTACTTCGTATATTGATGTAACTTTCAAATACAGAGAAAATTTAGCTATTATTTGTCACATATTAACTGATGTAAGTTCGTTTGATCATTTACAACATGGCAGACAAAGCAAATGCGTTTGCAAAACGTGAATATGCAGGCACACTACAATTCTATGCTCAGACACCAGAGTTGTACATCCAGATTATACAGAGATCACTGATTGGTACATATCGAACATGCAAGCATCACAGTGCCATAGTTGCAGTTCACTCAACAATTTAAGCTGTACTCGTAGGTTCCTGCCTAACTTCATCCTTTAAAATTATGAGCTATATGTAAAAAATATTAAAGTACTTATGTCAATTAGAACAGACATCTATGCCGATGTCACGGGTCAAAGACAATGGGTGGAAAAGTGTTCAACAAATGACCCATAGCTGTTTGTAAAATCGTCAAAACGAGAAAGAATAGCTGAGCCATCAATATATGAAACTAGTTCCATTAGGGTAACACAAAATGCATATCATGAATAGGGTTATACACAATCAAGTTTTACGTAAAAAACAATGTGTGGAACAGTTGTGTAAGA
Source organism: Locusta migratoria (assembly GCA_026315105.1). NCBI lineage: Eukaryota > Metazoa > Arthropoda > Insecta > Orthoptera > Acrididae > Locusta > Locusta migratoria. Next base: position 426,285,609 of record CM048746.1, on the reverse strand, counting down.
TTTTCTTCAATATTGGGCCTGTAGCAGAACATAAATTATATAGTACTACAACATAATTTTTGAGAAGACACATCCGTTTGAGCTGCAGAAAGGCGGCTACCACATAAGAAGGTAACGGGATGTCAAACGGCGCATGCACGCGCGCACAGTCCACCTCCGTAGCGGTGAGTTGCCACATAGGAGGCCCGGGTTTAACTCCCAGTCATGTTGGATATTTTTTTTGTTTGGGAACTGGGTGTTGTGTCGTCGCCATCTTCATCATTGACACCCAAGTCGCCAAAGTGGTGTTAGCTGTAAATACTTGCACTAAGCAGGCCAAACACGATCCCAGTAGGGGACTAACGACCATAAATGTCACACCATCACACACAAATATGTCCGCTGTATGTGTATGTGTTTCTTCGTCTGACGAAGGCTTTAACGGCCAAAAGCTCTGTGCTAAGTTTATCTGTTATTGTCCCTTTCTGATACTCATTGTGAGGTCTCTGTTGTGAGTAGCAATCTATCTTTCTCAAAAATATTGTTGAATCCTTCCTGGAATTTCCATGACTTGGTACTAAAACATTAAAAATAAAAAAAGTAAACATCACTTCAAGCACAGATTTGTAGTCGGAGGAATAAAACCAAACCTCTATGAATAAAACAACTTTGGAAAACAGCATCTCAGAAAACCAGGCACATTATTATGTGATCAAAGGTAACACAGAAAACATCTTTATAAACATACAGTATTTAAAACAAACTGAACTTGGAGTCATTCCATGTTAATTCAACGCACCTCTCAACCTGACCCTCGCAGACTTATTTCAAATTTGGTGCATTCAATGACCCAGATAAGAGATGGAACAATACCAACTTGCAGGACTGTATTACAACTGCGAAGAAAGTTACAAGTCTGAAAAGTTTGGAATTTATGCGAAATTTAGATCCGGATGTCTCAACATAAGGTAAGGTAAGCAATCAACAATCCGAAGATTGGTTTGAACACCACAGTGCTTTACTAGGTATGGTTCTATTTGGAGGTGATACGCTGTTGCCTCCCTCCGACCTTCGAACTGACTTACTCAGCCAGTTATAGGGGGACCTACTGTTTAACGTGGGTTCCGAACCACAGTTCTACTCGGTACTTTTCACATGAGCAATACCGGCAGAGGTGAAAGAAGTGGAAAGTGACAGGACCTGGCAGGGATCAAACCCGCGATCTTTGGATTTGTAGTCTGGCACTCTACCACTGTGCAACCAAGGCGCAGTCTCAACATAAAAGATTGTAATTTTGGTTCTAATTAAGTTACAGCAATGAAAATGTTACCATTGGAAGGGTAATGAATAGACCTTTACACTGATAGGCCACATGGCAGGATCCTGAATATTTTTATTCTAAAGGTCATTGACCTTGACTTTTGACCTTCAATATCTCAAAACACCGCATCTTCAAATTTTCTGAAAAAAAAATAAAAAATAAATTGTTCTATTATGTTACTACAAATATGGTAAATATCAAGAAAAAATGTTCAAATGTTTGTAAATCTATCAAACCAAACTGTGAGGGCATCAGTCCGTAGCTTACAAACTACTTATACTAAGGTAAACTAACCTAAGGACAACACACACAGACATCCATGCCCCAGGGAGGATTCAAACGTCCAACGGCGAGCAACTGTGCATTCTGCAGCGAGGCACCTTTGACTGCTTGGCTACTCCATCGCGGTGTAAATATCACGATGGCACACAAAAGCATCATAATAAAAAAATAAAAATTAAGAAATCCGAACAAACACTACAGATGTTGCCTCAGTTGAGTCAGGTACTTTCAGAGAAGATTTAAGTGAATGTGAAGTAGCTTCAGATCTGGCACTCTCTGTTTAAAAAAAAAAGAGGCTTCAGAGTGAGAAAAAAATACCCCACAGAAACAAAAAGCTGCGTTGGAGCATACATATGTGGCACAACTGGAATCAGGACAGAGTGAAAATGGAGAAAGTAAAATCATTGGGCAGCTAAAAGATAAGTTTCACAATTCAGACCGTATGTGCAACAAAATACAAATTCTAACTGTTCTTCCAGAGTTGGAGTATAAGAAAAACTTTAAAAGAATTTTCTGCTTCAGATTACATGGTATGGAAAGCAAAACAATTAGTAGCAGAAGATGGTATATTGGTGACACCAAATCCAAAGCCAGGTAAGACATTATGTGAGAAAACTGTTCAGCGTGTGAATGATTTTTACTGTGATTAAGACATGAGCCATATGATGGCAAATCAACCAAAAAAAGTAAGATTTGACACCCATGGTCTTAGATTTTGATATAAATTGGCATATTTATTCCTTTTATGATTCTAAGTAGGGAACCGAAATATTTCTGCGGTGTCTCAAACTGTTGAACTGTTGGTGTACTGTTTCTTTCTGCAAGAGTTCTGAAACCAACAATATAGCTTTTTAGAAATACACAGCATTATACATCGTTGTCTTATTCTTGCACTCTTCTGTTTACTGAAAACGTTCCATCATACTCTACAAAGGCATTGATAAAACAGCTATTTAAGTGAGTAATTCTTCAATTTCAGACAATTTGAAAAAGATACCACATACGAAATTTTGTTTCTTTTCAAGATGCTAAAAGTGTGGAAGTAGGCCTGACAATTGAGCTGGACTCCAGTATCTGCTGTGATAATTCTGAGTCACTGGAGAGCTATTTTTTTAATTGTTTTATTCTGCTGTATAGTATAATGGAAAAATGCAGTGTTGGTCCAGTTACAAACAGTGATTGTCATTTATTGCATTATGTCAAACAGAAAGCTCTGCAATCTGTTGAATTGTCTGAAATTAATTTAACTCTTAAAATTGAGAACAGAGTCAGATGACAAATTGAAAACTATTTGCCACCACCATCAATGTGACTTTCTGAAAAGGTATGAGTTTTTACAAAAGGTTTGTTGTGACCCTTTCAAGAAACACAAATCACCAATTAAGAAAACACTTTGAATTGGAACAGTAGAACAAAGTAGAAAATGTGTATGAAAGGGCTACAAAGGGAAACCACGACAAAAACTGTATACATCCTGCAGGAAACAACTACTTGGGAAGGGGGGGGGGGAACAGATGAATGCAGTGTTGAAAATGAGGTAGTGGATGACGTTGGATTAGAGCTTGATGAAGTAGTCCTATTATAGAAAAGTATTGTCACTGATAAACTCAATTTTTCATTCAGTGTAACTGGAAATTCCCCAATGAAACTGCATGCCCCTCAATTTTTCATTCAGTGTAACTGGAAATTCCCCAATGAAACTGCATGCCCTTGGCAAACACAGCAGATCCTCCTATGGCAAAGAAAAATTACAGAGTACATATAAAAAAAAAAAAAAAAAAATAAATAAAATAAAAAAAAAACTGAATTTAAACTGTTCTCTCAGTTGACTTGACAGAAGAAAAGAATGACTTGGAAACAAGTATGAAGAAAAAGTCTTAAGATATGGACAAGCTTGTTGATTTAATTAACAATGAACCAGCCAATTCATCACGAAACTAACAGATTCAGATGTTGACAGTCCCAGCAGCACTGAGTTGGTGTAGGAGAAAAATAAGGGCTTTTAATGTCTGATTATTCTGTCCGTAAATTCCAAAAACTGTTGAAAGAAAAGTTAGTTGTGTGTTTTTTTTTATCAGAACCTGATAAAAAATGTGGGAAAATTTTGAGCCCTGAAACCATGGCGTTAGTGACAATGTTTTATCAAAATGATGACCAGTCTAGAATTTTGCCTGGAATGAAGGATGTAGTGAGCATAGGAAAAAGACGTATACAAGAGAAAGCGAATGATTTTGCTGGTGCAAGTGGTACACACTTAGTCTGCATATGCACCATACAACAAAATATCATTTTGTTGATACATGGAACTGGTATTGGAGAGAATTACGAAGAACTTATGAAATATCTTCTATGTGAAGATGCAAGCAGGAAATGTATGCTGAGGCATCAGAATAAGACAATGATGAACAAGATACTATTGAGTACAGACAGTGGGTTTTAACCGATCAAATTGAAATGCTACGGTCTTCAAGCTCAGTTGGGGAGTTCATTGAAAAGTTAGTGGAACAGCTGAACAAGTTAATACCACATTTATACATAGCTAAGTCTCAATAGTCTCTCTTAGAAATGTAAAGGAAACGGCTTCCTCAAACCTGGCAATCGTTACTATGAATTTCAGTGAAAACTATGCTTTTGTAATACAAGATGAAGTACAAGGTTAGCACTGGACGTCACTTTCATGCACTAGTCATCCAGTCATAATTCACTGCAGAGAAAAACTGATTTTACCTTTTTGTATCATTTTTGATGACCTTCAACATGATGTTTTTATGGTGTATGAGATCCTAAAAATAATAACCACATTTTTGAAATACAGTTACCCACGCATAAGAAACATTCACTACTTGAGTGATGGCTGTGCTGGCCAGTATTAAAAATAAATGTAATTTAATGAATCTGTGTATGCACCAGAAAGATTTTCAGCTCAAAGCCCAATGGTCGTTTTTTGGAACGAGTCATGGTAAAACAGAATGGGATGGTATAGGGGGTACTATAAAACGTTTATCTAGGAAGGAAAGTCTACAGTGACACCTGGAGAAGCAAATAACAACAGCAAATGAGCTATTTGAGTTTTGCAAAGCCAATATTAAAAATATTAATTTCAAACGTATCTGTAAAGGCTCGGTTGACTCAACTTGACAGACTTTGCAGAATCACATGAGAAATGTTCAAACACTTCCAGGAGCTAGAACTTTCCACAACTTCCAACCAGTTCATGATTTGGGAGTAATAGAATCTAGAAGAATCATCAGTGATTCAAAAACCAGCTCTCACATTCAATTTGTGTGACAAAATGCAAAACATATTTGTCAAACTAGAGGATTTATCTTCTGGATGTTTTATTGCTTGTGTTTATCAAAAACTATGGTATTTTGGCATGGTTAGTGAGGTAAATATTGAATAAAAAGATGTGCTTTTAAGATTTTTACATGCTCATGGGTCATCAGAATCATTTTTCTGGCCCGAGAGAGAAGATTCTTCTTTGATTCCCATCCTTCATGTTATCACCATTGTGGACCCTCCAAAGACAATGACTGGGAGAGCTTACATTTTTACTCAAGAATGCATGGCCCATGCGAACAATAAAGTTTCAAAAATTCTAGAGGAACTCAAATATAATTGACATAGAATTTAGAGTCGTTATACGACTGTTGTAATGAAATTTAAAACTTTTATTTATCTACTTGTTTACTAAGTTATTAATTGTGTTTAAAACCAAGAAACTAATTAATCTTGTTTCTATTTCTGAATACTGTCCACTTTTCAAGAATATAATTAAAATTGATTTACTTAAATATGAGGAATTGTACATTTACCAAAATCTAAGGACACAAGAGATGTTTGCTAATTAATTTTGTTTGTGGACTAATAAACCACGAAGGAGTGGAAAACCCACAAATTTTATTTTAATGTTTGGTAGAGTACGACTTTTAAAACAATAAAAAAAGTGTTATTAAAATATTATTTTCCCTTTTGACAATATTGCTCTTAATGCGGTTTTCTGTATTTGGTTCGAAAAATATTGGAAACTACAGTTAATGATTTTACCTGCACATGTGCAGTCTTATAAGGTTTTCATTAACATTATTTTTTAAATCTTTACACATTCATGCACACATACATGAAAAATTATCACTATTAGTTGGTAAATGAGGAAGATATTAATTATTTTCTGTATCTTAGTACAATGTATAGCCTATGCTCGACAACCAAAATCTACTAAATTCCATAAACTTCAAACAGGCTGTAAAATCTAAATGGTTTGAGACAGAGCAGAAATATTTTGGATTTTTAGTTAAGTGCATAAGTGGAACAAATGTGCCAAGTTATAACAAAATCTGAGACCATGGGTGTCATGGGGTGGTTGAACTGACGTGGAATGACCCGGCAGGAAGAAAAGACACTCTGTGAAAGAAAATGGCATTACAGTACATAAGTGCAGCTAGTGTTGCACAACCTTAAGGAACTGTATTCCTATTTCAAAGATAAATACTGGATTCTCAAAATTTTGTGAGTTGCGGACAAAGCCACTGTGTTCTTGCCAATACCAGTGGTACCCATACTGTTTGTGTGTGTGTGTGTGTGTGTGTGTGTGTGTGTGTGAGTAATCCTGCACTACCAGCTTTTTTTTGTGGTTTTAGAGCACACAATTTCTCAGGTCATTAGCGCCCGGATCGGAACAAAGATTCGCTAGATATCGAAAAAATTTATAACTGCTAAAAAGAGTATCAAGAGAAAGCTAAAACAGAAGGATAAAAAATAGAAGATTTAAATATCCTTTGATAAATTAGCCATGTTGATAAAATGCAAAACTCCAGCAGCTGCTCGTGTGTCATCATCTAAAAGTTCCTCCAGAGTAGACGGCAAATTAAGGGCTACACGGAGATGATTAAAATTAAGACAAGACAGTAAAACATGTTGCACCCTCAGCAATCCACCACAGGAGCATAGCGGTGCAGGGTCAGCAGTTAGCAAATGACGGTGGCTCAATCGGCAGTGACCAATCCGCAACCAGGCCAGGATGACCACCTCTTGTTGAGAGGGGTGTGAGGAGGTCCTACAAGCGGTCAGGATCGGTTCTCAGTCTATTGTCATGGAGTGAGAACCACGAACTGTGCCAGGATGACAATACACCGACGAAGTGCCCGTTGAATATCATCTGATGGGACGCAAAAGGTAGTCATGCAATGCAAAACAGCTGCTGCCTTGACCGCAATATCAGCAGTCTCATTCCTGAGCACAACCACGTGGCCAGGGACCCACAGGAAACAAACGCGACAGCCATTACCTGCAAGCAACTGAAGAGAGCGTTGGATTCGGTACATCACAGGATGGGTCGAGAAAGGGTCCCTAAGACTCTGCAGGGCACTTAGGGAGTCAGAGCAGCACTACCAGCATGTTTGTTAGGTTCATGTTCCTATTGTCCAATTGTGACAAGACTGACTGATTATCTGTATGATCAATATTGTTGAAACGAGAGTGTGGACGTCAGAGATACTGCATGTATGTACTGAGCCAAGCCAGAGAGGATAAATATAACCAAAGAGGAAAGATCAAGTAGTAAAGAGAAGAGAAGATGAGTGAAATTAATGATGCTGAGGGGTGTAGGAGGGGCGGGGGTGTCTAAAACGTTTTTCATAAACAGGGAAATATGGATGGACACAGGGAGGTGGGAACTTGCCCTCCAACATATCCTCTCCTCACGCCACCCCCCTGGCCTAAATTTATGCTAACCCCTCCCCTTCCTCCATCCTCAGCTCACCTATTCATTATCCGTTCCTTACCCCCCCCCCCCTCTCTCTCTCTCTCTCTACATATATATACCTCTCCCTCCCGGCCTCTCGCTCTCTATGTCATTCTCTCTATCTCTCTCCGTGTGTGTGTGTGTGTGTGTGTGTGTGTGTGTGTGTGTGTGTGTGTGTGTGTCCATCCATATTTCCCTGTTTATGAAAAACGTTCTAGACACCCCCACCCCCGCCCCTTCTACACCCCTCAGCATCATTAATTTCACTCATCTTCTCTTCTCTTTACTACTTGATCTTTCCTCTTTGGTTATATTTATCCTCTCTGGCTTGGCTCAGTACATACATGCAGTATCTCTGACGCCCACACTCCCAAAACACCACCTTCATGACGTAGGTCGTGAACCACCTTTCCCTTCTGTTCCCATCCTTTCTTCTTCCCTTCTCACCCACCTGACGAAGGAACTCTGTTCCGAAAGCTTGTCCCTTTGTCCCCTTTTTTTCTGTTTTTTTTTTTTTTTTTTTTTTTTTTTTTTCCTTCTTTCTTTCTTCATTTTGTGTTACTATCGGCAGTACAGCACAATGGTAAGTACTGGCCAGCCATTCTATCTCGTTTCAACAATATTTATCATCTCTTAGGAGAATTTTCATCATTAATCGTACATCTGTATGATCAGTTTAGTAAGAAATGCACTGACGAAATTACATGTAAGTGTTGGTTAACTAAATGGCAGGGTAATTCTAGAGGCTATAACACAGTCAACAGAGGTGTTTACATTGAGGTTACAACAGCTCCTGGCACACTTATTTATCTCCCATCAACAGTCACATTTCTGTAAAATCACTAAAGGTCTCAAAGTAAATGAGTATCTTGTTCTTTGTGACTTTGCAGAAAATTACTCCTTCACCAATCAGGATAAGGTACAGGGATTCCACTGGAATAATTCACAGGTTACAATTCACCCATTTGCAGCTTACTACAAAGACACAAGCACTAATGAAATACAACATTTATCATATGTGAAAATAAATGACTGCCTTCAGCATGATACAGTATATGTGTATTCTTTCCACAAAAATTTCATCAATTTCTTAAAATGTCAGTTTCCAAATCCAAAGCACATTTATTACTTTTCAGATGAATGTTCTGCCCAATACAAAAACAGAAATAACTTTATGAATCTGCCCTTTATGAATCTGTTACACTGGAATGGTATTTTTCTGCTACAGCGCATGGTAAAGGACCTTGGGATGGAATAGCAGGGACTGTAAAGAGATCAAGACTTGCAAGCCTCAAGTGACCTAATGAAAATCATATTCTGACATCAAGACAGTTATTTGAGTGGTGCAAGGAAAATATTCCTTCATGTATCTTCCATTATAGATCGGTTTCCCATCATAATGATGATTTGGCCAAGCTGAAACAACATTTCAAAAATTACAAGGACAATTCCAGGTACCCCATGGGCTTCATTGTGTAATACCTGTTAACAAAGGTTTAGTAAGGATGAAAACATTCTGCTTCTTCGCTGAGTAGAAAAGAGTCAGTGATTGCTATGGCAAATAAAATGCTGTTAACAGATATACGTGGATTAGTTGTCTGTATGTACAACAATCATTGGTGGGTTGCATATGTCTTACAAACCTGTGGAAAAACAGATGAAGTGAAGGTTAAGTTCTTGCATCCACATGAACTGTTTGTCATTTGTGATTCCTGCCAAACCAGACACTTGTGTCATCAGAAAATGTGACAGTATCACAAGAGTCGATCCAGTGACAACCACTGGAAGGACACAAAATCTCCCTGCATCAGATCTGGCAATATTAACAATTTAGTTGGAGAATTGTGAGGAGAGATCTAATCCCTTTTCAATAAAATTGTAATGTAAAAGGTTCATAATAACATCATAATAATGCAAACCATATTTTTGTAGAATATTACTTATAGATTGGATGTTATCGTAATTTGTGTTTCTTATAGGAGAGTTACCTTCTTCATTTCGGTGGTGTATTGATGCTGACAAAATAATATTTTGTGAATGATGCCTTTGATGTGCCACCTTGATATTTACCATATTTGTAGTAACATAATGGAACAATAAAACATATTTTTTTTTCCAGAAAATTTGAAGATCGGGTGTTTTGAGATATTGAAGGTCAAACGTCAAGGTCAATGACCTTTAGAATAAAAATAATGGGAAACCTGCCATATGGCATATGTGTAAATGTATATTCATTAGCTTTCCAATGGTACCTTTTTCATTGCTGTAACTTATTTAGGATCAGAATTACAGTCTTTTATGTCGAGACAGACACATGTAGGCTAAATTCCGCACAACTTCCAAACTTTCCAGACCTCAATTTCTTCGCAGTTGTAATACAGCCCTGCAAATTGGAATTTTTCCATCTCTTATCTGGGACATTGTATGCACCAAATTTGAAAGAAATCTGAAATGGTCAGGTTGAAAATGTTACTTTACTGTGTTGAATTGACATGGAATGACCCACTTATAACACAAACATCATAACTGTTTCATGAATATTTTCATTCTGCAGCAGAGTGTGTGTGCTGATATGATACTTCCTGGCAGAGTAAAATTGTGATTCAATTCAAGCTGGGACCTTTGTCTTTCGCAGGCAAGCACTCCAACCAATTAACTATATTGGCATGCATGAAGGCACTTATACTGTCACTTCCATCAGTACTTAGCCCTTTACTGCAAACCTTGCTGGACAAGCACTCCTGGAAGAAAGGGTAGCTCAGTCAGCAGAGCCCTTGCTGCAAAAAAAAAAAAAAAGTTTTGGATCGAATACTGGTCTGGTACACAGTATTAATTTACCATGAAGTTTCACACCAATGCATAGTCCACTACAATATGAAAATTTCATTCTGCAAACATCCCCAAGGCTGTGGCCACGCCATGTCTCCACCATATCCTTTCTTCCAGGAGTGCTAGTCCAGCAAAGTTTGCAGAACTTCAGTGAAATTTGGAAAGTAGAAGGTGAAATACTGGCAGAAGTAAAGGTGCAACAATGGGCCATGAAGCGTGCCAGGATAGCTGTCAGTAGAGCACTTGCCCACAAAAGCCACATGTTCTGGGCTCGAATCCTGGTCTGGTACACAGTTTTAATCTGCCAGGAAGTTTCATATAACAGTTTCATAATAAATACGCCTTAGCTTTGCTACGTAAAGCAAGTCCGAAAGCACAATTTGCATACCTAAACTGCATGTAGCATCAAAACGTTACTACACCAATGACATAAGTGGCAATAAATTTACTGATTGCTATACTCTTTATAAAAAAAAATACGTCAAATATTTATAACTGATACATTATTTCAAAGATCATCTGACAATGGCTGAAAAAGCTGTTGCTACCAAAATAAAAATTAGCAGCATCTGAAGAACAAATATTTGTTTATATAAAAGTTGTGTAAGATTTTCTGACGTACTGTACAGTAAATGTTTTGGCACACACTTATACTAAAGCAACAATGCGCAACGTAAAACGGGAAATGGATTTAGTAGCAAATAAAAACTTTAATCAAATATGGAAACACTGTAAAAACTGATATCTTATTGCAAACATTATTCCATCCATCGCATATCAAAGGATAATGAAGGCTGATCGATAGAATTTGTGACATTTTGCTTAAATTCCTTTTATGTTTAATGAAGACAGTAGTTCATGAAAACACCAAAGAAAAATATTTTATGCTTCTGTCCATAGTCATAAGCGAAACATACATCTGGTGATGAGAAGAAAATGTCAACCAGTTGTCCACAGCAAATGAGGTGCTCAGGACATTATTTACCATATTACCTGCATGTGTAGCATGTTCCTGGTCTGGAGCATCAACACAGATTTTCCATCTAAGGTGCTGAAATACCTCTTGCCTCAATTTCTATTATATCATAGATTCTACTAGGTACATTTTGTCATCAAACTGTAGGGCAGTTCCACGAGTAACGGAATGACTTGTTTGCACTTTTAGGATAATGAAAAGACAAAGAATAATTATAAAAGCCAATTTCTTTTTCTGTATTTTCAACATAAGCAAAGGAACATAAAAGGACAGTTTACAACTCACTGCAAAGTCGTGGCGACAAGCTGCAACAGGCACATATAAAAGACACACACATACAACACTTTCAGATATCGGCTATGGCCTTCTTCAGAAATTAGAACATTCTCGCAATCACACAAGACAGTCATACAGCAGCTGAAAGTGTTGTATGTATGTATCTTTTATATATGCCTGTCACAGCTCGTCGCCACGACTTTGCGGTGAGTTGTAAACTGTCCTTATTGGAATATAATTTTACTAATGTAAAAGTTTATATTCCATTCATATATTTAGACTTATGTGAAAAAATGACATGGTAACGGAATGACAAAATTTGGACATGTATGTTGTTATCATTTATAATACAACAGTAATTCAGCCCCACCATTTACTACACAAATATAAGTCATAAGAAGAGGAATAAATGGAAAACAAAATGGTATAGCAATGCAATGTAGCAAAAGTGCTTTAAATATCAGGCCTAATTAGTAGTGAGCTTCAACAATAGCCAACACTATTTTAGTAAACAGGAAGTTAGTAAAATGTTTTTCCTTTCGTCATTAGAAGTTCCCAGCAAAACTATTTATTTGGCTTAGGTTGTGTGAGAAGACTGTTCTTCAAAATAACTAGATTCTACATGTAGTGTGAAACGATTTACTCATTTCATTGTACATTTTAACTAAGAGGATTATTGGCTCACCTTTCAGCAATTGCTTTTCAGACAAACTGATATGATTCTTCTCCCTGAAGACTATGTTCCTGCTTCACAGGAATTTCCACCTTTGCATACACATTTACAGGGTGGCCAGATGACCTTCCTGTTACCACCCCATGCTCCCTTCCGCCTGGTACCCCAAATGTCTGTGTATAGTGGTATAGGTGTGAAAGTGTTTGTGAATCGAGTAACTGAGGTGGGACTTGGGGGACCAGCCGGGCAGTATTGACCTAGCTCGATGTGGAAAACTGCCTAAAAACCACATCTAGCGGATTTGAACCGGGGCCGGTACACCTCCCCGTCTCTGAAAGCGGTGTGTGACCACACGACTAACCAAGGGGATCCTCCAATTTTACAGCCAATATACAACTGCAGCATAGCTAACATACAGCTGCCTGCAACTGTAGTATAAACAACAATTTAAGGAATGTCGGACATTCCATTATAAAATTTATGTCATTCCATTACCATTAAAATGTTAAAATTAATAATACCTTTTTTTTTTTTATCGTGGGGCTTCTATTTATCTCTCAAATCTGTATTTTCATACTTCTAAAAAATTGCATTAGTACTGAAAAATAAATTTCAGGCTTTTTCTGGTAACAGAATGACAGGACATAGCAATTTCATACAAATCATGTTGGGAATATAAATAAATTCAATATAAGCTATTGAAGTGTACTGGCTTACGTTATTTGTATAGTTTTTCAGAGATATTATATTAATATATGCCTTTACAGTGCTTTTTTTGATTTGCTAAAAAAAGGGTTGTCAAGGGTATTTACAAGCTGCAATTTTAGACAAGTCAAAGGCATTTGCTCAGTTCCAGCAATTCTTGACATAAAAAGGAGCCTGAAATGAAAAATGTTTTAGGTAATAGGACTGGCAATTGGATTTATCATAAGATTTATTTTCATTTTGAGGTTTATTCCACTTTCTCATGGAACTGCCCTGTAGTTACACTAACATTTACTAACATTTCAATTTATTTACAACTTTTAAGCAGACATACAAAGACATAATATTTAATATAATGCAGTAGAAAATAATGCATTGATTCAATTGCCATAAGCTTTATAAAGTCTCTTTATACCGAGGGAAAGGGGATTGTAAAAATATTGGCTCCTGGTGTTGTAGATATAATCTTATATGTAAAAAAAGCAACGGTTTCACTGCAGTACCTAATCAAGCATTAAACACAGTGGTGTGATGCTCATCAGTTATTGTATGGCACCCTCCAAATGATTATCACGAACACTATAAGAATTAAATATTGTGACCGAAGGAAACTCCAGTGTGTAATAAAGCGCTAATAATGGGTAGCTGTCTTATTTTACTCTTCCTACTGAGTAAAACTTTTGAAGACAGTGAAACGGAATGCTGTGCAATCAATATACACCTCTTTGTTTACTTGACATAAAAAAATTTAAAATTTATTAAAAGGATAGGCCTAACGATGACGAAAAATGGTGCTACCAAAGATTTACTGTAGGCCATCTATTTCATAGAACGACTTAGGGCGAGAAAAATATTACCGCAGTTGGATAACCAAAATCCGACACAAAGTTCTCAAACATTGTTACCTTTTATCCGGTTGGAACTTATCTCCAACAATTTCATCGCTTTGTGACAGAAAGTGTAAACCTAGTTTGCAAACTTTGATTAACAAATTGCCTATTGGAGACGTAACAGTGTAGGAACTAATGTGACAGGGCAGCATATTCTTTCGTGTCACCATATCGTTCATAAATCACAATATAAAATACTGAATACGTTCACCCCAACTTCCAAAATCTTATTACAAATTTTGCGGCAATAACAAAGACTATTAGTCAAAGATGTAATAAAAGCTGAAGTACTCGAGGTTTTCGAGATATCGTTAGGGAATAGAATTGCAGAACACAGTATTAGTATATCTTTGACCCCGTTTTTCATTCTGGCATATAACTGTTTTTTAGGCGGTTATAGATAAAAGAGTGTCATTTCAACGCGACAGTGCAATATTGTTCCTTATCATTACATATCAAGGTGTAGACCCATTAATAAATCAATTATAAGTCCCAATAAGGCTTTTGCAGAGACATGGGTAGGAAGCTACCGAAATATTTATCTTGCGTGTATCAATTGGCCGAATAGAGTGGGAAAAATTTAAACATTTATTACTGCACAAGAGAAGAACTTGCATACTGAAAATACATAATTATTTGAGAAGGTTTTGCTTCTACATGACTATTCTCAATTAAGTAGAATGTGCGCCTGTCGAAGTAAATTCAGTACTGTTGTTTTTCAAGAAGCAGCATACAAAGCCCAGATTTTATACCACCTAAGAGAAAGGAACACGTCGTTCCTGCACGGAGTGCCTCTGGTGGGCGGTTTGATAAACTTTGTGACAGTTTAGCTTAAACACACCCTACACATTACACATCAGCGCAATGGAATGAGTAGCGGTAATTTCGCCGCTACATCAGCCGTCTCCAGGGAAACGGGATGCGAAAACGTCGACCGGATCTCGTTGTACTTTCTACTGTTGTGGGGCATGTGTGTGTGTGTGTGTGTTGTCCTTAGGTGAGTTTACTTTAGTTTAAGTAGTTTGTAAGCTACGGACTGATGACCATGCAGTTTGGTCCGATAGAATTAGAAACATTTGATTTTTCTACTGGTGTAGGAACCGGTACTGGTGAAGAAGCCGGCGCTGAAGAAGGCGCTGGTGCCAGTACTGGTGCCACAGGCGATCGATGTCGTGGAGAAGTAGTAGTAGCGCTTGTTGTTGACGAGCACTTCGATCGAGCGTTCTCCCCGATGTTTGACTTTGTGTGGGCCTGTGTATGGTGCTTGTAATGAAGGCTTAACACCGTCGGAACGCAGCATTACGTGAGCGCATTTGTCCAGGACGGGTTGAATAAAACTGGAACCTGTGCCGTGTCTTGATGCTTGGTGCTAGAGAATGCGAGAAATGTGTTCTCTCAATTGATTGACAAAGTCACAGTTCTCACTTTAAGGCTGCTGTATGGATCTGGCATCCACATACTCTCCTGGTAGCAACAACAATGCACCATACACTAATTCAGCAGCTGAAGAGTCCAAATCTGGTTTATGTTTCTTAGACCGAGTAAAACAAGTAGCAGGGCTGTGGTCCAAGTCACATCATGACACATGAGAGCAGTCTTCAACGTACAGTGCCAGGGTTCTATCATTCCATTACTCGCTGTATGGTTGCTTGTGGTCGTATGATATACTGTTCCACACAATTTTGTAAGCTTGGCGAACAGTTCGGACTCAAACTGACGACCTCGGTCTGTTGTGACATGTAAAAGACAGCCAAATCGTGATATCCAGGTGGAAATGAAGGTGGATGCTAAGGTCTCTGCTGAAATGTTATCCACCGGTGTTGCTTCTGTCCAACGGGTAAAGTGGTCAATCATTGTCACGAAATAACGTTGTCTATTCGATAGTGCGCTTACGTTAGTGCATATTGTAAACTCTCTGGCTTTCAGTTGTTGCCGGAAATGTTTAATAGCCTTTTAGATTGCCAAGAGTTCTCTGTCATAAGCGCTCCATTTCCATTACGATAGTGACAGCTTGTGGGAAAAGAAGACGAGTGGCTGCCATGCACCGTCACACAATTGTTGTAATGTTACACCGATCGCAGTCTGGCTCGCATCAACAACTAACGCCAAATGCGCTTTAGGTTCTAGGTGCACGAGTAATGTTATATCTGCTAAACTTCTTTAGGCTGCCTTGAATGCGACGGTCATGTTGTATGTCCATGTAACTGACGTGTTTCCTTTTCTCATGAGGCCAGTCAGTGCTGCTGCCAATGGTTCCTGCAACTCAGCTGCAAGTGGCACATGTCGACGGTAGACCGAGAAAACGACGTAGTTCTTTGAAGGTTCTCGGGTGTGAGAGTTGCGAGATGGCTTCAACTTTCTTGGGTAAAGGTAGTGAACCTGACCGTGAGATCCTATGGTCCAGGAAATTAATCTATGGCTGACTGAAGACACATTTAGCAGTGTTCAAGACGACTCCATACTGTTCTAAACGTTCAAACACTTCAATTAGATGTTGTTTGTGTACTTCTGGCGATGTAGAGAAAACCAAAATGTCATAGAGATACACAAAGCAAAAGGGAAGACCCTGCAATACTGAATCTATGAATCTTTGCCAGGTTTGGGCTCCATTTCTGAGACCAAATGCCATAAACGGACTCTCAAACAGACCAAATGGTGTTATTATTCCAGTTTTTTGAATGTCTGACTCTGCCACTGGTATCTGAGTGTATGGTTTTGCACAGTCGAGGACACTGAATACAGTTGCACCACTTAATGCATAATTGTAGTCACGTAGCAAGGGTACAGGGGTATCTGTTCGGTACTGTTCAGACATTGAGAGCATGATAATCTCCACACGGCCGCCAAGTCCTGCTGTTCTTAGGCACAAGATGGAGGGGAGACGACCATGGACTACTCGACGGCCGCATGACACCTTATCGAAGCATACCGTCGAATTCTGCCTTAGCTATGGAGAGACGATCAGTAGCCACACGTCGAGGTCTACAGGATACTGGTTGGTCCTTCAGTAGTTTTTATGTAATGCACTTAGCTATGACATACCTCTTTCGGTGCTCCCAGTGGTCGTGTCAGGGCCGGGAAATTCTGTAGTAAGTCCGCATACACGCCGCCCGTGGCTTGAATAACTTTGGTCGTGTGTGTTGCAGCATTCTGTCGAAAACCTGAGGTCGTTAAGCTGGCGACACTGTCCAAAAGTCGTGCATTTTTTATGTCTGACAACAGTTGGTAATGTCCGAGAAAATCTACCCATATAAATGTTTCGGATACATCAGCTATCGTAAAGTCCCAAGCAAGGCCACGACGCAGCCGAGATCCAGATTAATTCGCAGCATGCCGTACGTCCGTAGGGAAGAATTATTAGCTGCGGTAAAACAAAAATTGGGTTGGCGGCCGCTTGCTCTGTGTGTTCATGGAAACACACATATGTTCGACCCGGTGTCCACTAGGTATTTTTAGAGGCCGTCAAATACGGCCTGGCTCCCGCTCGTTCCCGCCAGAGGGAGCGGCTAGCGAGACCGCCGTATCCGGGAGCCGGCCGTGCCTATAATGCAGTCTCGGGAGCGAGAAGACTCGGTACTCCCGGCTGGCACGTGGAACAGCCGACAGCAGTGCGCATGCGCACGACCAGGCCCCCTCACGACGTCGTTAGAAATTATTGCGCCCGTCCGCCACACGTCTACGACGGTGCGTTCACACTGACGGCCGGGCCGAGCCGAGCGGGGATGTGCCAAGACGAAAAAGAGGGGGAAAAACAACTTTTTCGATTTTAAAGTTGTAAGAAATTTTGACGGTATATAGGACGACATGACATCGTTTTATCAACTTATTTTTTCCTTACAAGCTTTGCCTTGCCTGTGAAAAAATAAAAAGTCTACTTTTCATTCCGCACGAGTTTTCAGTTTCGTAAAGCTCCTCACTCGATTTTGATGAAAGTATTCGGTTAAAAAATCTGATTTTTGGACACAGGGTAGTACAAGACCTTAGCTTTCCAATAAAATATTCACCTTTTCGAAATTCGTAACAATCGTTTTCAAATGATTCTTTTTGTCAGGTATGTGCACTTGATTTACAAATCGTGTATTGAAAAAGTTCGATAGCGGGCAGCTTACTGTACTATGCATTTTAGGCCATACATTATAGCGAGTAAAATTGAGCTAACAGAAAAGTTTTTGAAATGGTAGTCGCACTGATATCTACCTCGTTTCACAAGTATTTGTGAGTTATCTGAGCGGCATCATGTCGCGTCCGCAAGCCTACGAACTCGGCGTGTGTTGAGCGTGGCTTAAAGCACTGCAGTGCCGAAAAAATTATTAGCTGGCCACGTATGTTGGTCCCTTGTGATGTGTTAATAATTCATAACCAGAAAATAGCTATACCCTAATTTTTCTTGGGTGGCAACCGATTACAATGGACAATGATCTGCTATGGTTTTATGTAAGGTAATACTTCACTTAAGAGGTATACAAGTAGTTTGTTGTCTACATTGTACAATTAATGGCATACATATTTCGTGTTTGAAACTACAAGAGAAGAAACAATTTTTTGTGTCCCAACTTCGTCGCCGCTTTTGTGTCCCAGCCTCGTCGTAGGTGTCGGTGGCCGAGTGGAATGAGACCAACACGCTGGTGCAGGTACGGAGGGGAGCAGCCAGAAACTATAAACACTAGAGTAAATTAGAAAGAGACATATATTGCACAGAATGTAACAATACTTAACTTTTACATAGTACTACAGAATGTTGATACATAGGTGTTAGAGGCCTGCCTAGTGCCTGTACAATAGCAAAGTCTTCACTGGTGCCTATTTGATTACGAAGGTCCTAACTCGTTGCTATCTCAGTCCGAAGTGACCGGTGTCTTTCCATGGTGGCCACGAGCGGGGTTCCAGCAGAGGGCGCTCGTGGCTGTCGTCGCGAGAACGCCGCGCCGTGCGTGCATGGCGGCGAGCGGCGAAAGTAGGTGGCGCGCACTTTGTACTTGTGCGACACCACACCCCTCCCCCCCAAACCGCCGCGCCGTCGTGGCGTAGGGCTGAGGGCCACGGCGACGGCACTGGAAGGAGGGCCTGGGCGGGGGCGTTACTGGTGGGACGGGCGTCGTAGCTGAGGCCGGGATCGAGACGCCGTCCACGCCCCGGCATCTGCCTTGAGATCCTCCAGGGAACCCGCCGAAACCTGGGGAAGGGCGCCCGCCCCCGCCCAGAGGGAGCAGGTCATCTTCTTCTGAGGTGCGTGGCCCAGGCGGTGGCGGCACGCACGGTCCCGGAGTCCCTCTCGGTGACGCTGTCATCTGCAGCGGCGACAGCGGCGGCGTCGCGTCGATCTCCATCGGGACGATCTCGTAGTCCGGGGACGAACGATGTGGTTGTGCTCCCTGGTGGTGAACTGGGTCTGGAATCAAGAAACCCGAGACAGGATCGCGTGGCCTGTGCAGGCGCAATTGGTTTGCGTGGCGCCGCAGCTCCGACCCTGTGGAAGAACGTACAACATACATATTGCTACCGAGCACGCGCTGAATGGTGCCCGGCAGCCATGTCTTCTTGTTTCCAGCAAACACCCTGTACAGCACCGGCGTAGAAACCTGAAAACGCGTAGCGCCATACGAACCGACTCGGTGCGTGGGAGGCTGCAGCAGGTGAAGGAGAGTGCGGTGACGGCGGCCGTGTAGCAGCTCGGTAGGAGACGGGCCGTCACGTGGCATGCACCGATACGTAGACAGGAAAATTTGAAGAGCTTGCTGCCTGGAGTGCTGACCTTTCATCTTCTCCATGTGAGACTTGAATGTTCGAACGAAACGTTCTGCTTCACCATTGGACTGAGGGTGAAAAGGTGCGGTGGTGATATGCTGAATGCCATTCACACGACAAAACTGTTGAAATTCCGCACTAACAAACTGAGGTCCATTGTCACTGACGATAGTTTCAGGCAAGCCTTCGATGCAAAACACTGATGTTAAGGCACTGATTGTACTAGAAGCTGTCGTTGAGTTCATGGCAATCACAAAAGGAAACTTGCTGAAAGCGTCTACAACAATTAACCAGCGCGTATTCCAGAAAGGTCCGGCAAAGTCAATATGTAAACGTTGCCATGGTCCCTTGGGGCGTGGCCAATCTGAGAAACGTTGCGGAGGAGCCGCCTGATGCTCTGCACAAACAGTACACTGTGACGTCATGTTCTCTATCTGAGCGTCCATACCAACCCAGGTACAATGACGTCTGGCCAGTTGCTTTGTCCTAACAATACCCCAATGTCCTTGATGCAGGAGGCGTAACACTTCTCGTTGCAGGGAACGAGGAACAATCACTCTTGCTTGGTCGTTGTTGGTATGCAACAACAGTACACCCTGACTTAAAGATAATGCATGACGTTGTGCAAAATAACGTCGAACCAGAGGCCGATCAATGTCTTTGGCTCTGGCAGGCCAACCAAAGCGAACAAAACGTGCTACCACACTTAAGTCTGCATCCGCAGCTGTTTCCTGTGCAACCCGACGAGAGTTCAAAGGGAAATCTGCGACAGCGGAAGCATCTCTGGAGTCTATCTGACAACATGCCATTTCTGAAGAATCAAACGACACATCCTGGCCAACCGGAAGTCGGGAAAGTGTGTCCGCGTTAGCATGTTTAGTGGTAGGTCGGTACAAAATCTCATACTGATAATTAGACAGTATTAAGGACCATCTCTGAAGCTTTTGTGCCGTACGTGGCGGAATCGGCTTTGTGGGTGAGAACAACGACGTGAGAGGCTTGTGGTCTGTCAACAAATAGAATTTTCTGCCATACAGATAATGATGAAACTTTGTGACGCCGTAAATGATTGCTAAGGCCACCTTTTCTATCTGACTGTAATTCTGTTGCGTTGGCGTCAGTAGCTTGGAAGCAAAGGCAATAGGACGATCGTGAGATCCAATGCGATGTGAGATTACCGCGCCCAGACCGTACGACGAGGCGTCAACTGCTAACACTACAGGCTTCTGTGGGTCAAAGGGAATCAAACATGCATCACTGAGTAGTGCAGACTTTAATTTGTCAAAGGCAACCTGACAATCTTTGGACCATACAAAAGGAACATTCTTCCTACGTAAGTGATGCAGTGGAGCTGCAATCTGAGAGGCATTGGGAATAAACCTGAAATAATAGTTAAGCTTTCCCATTACTGCTTGCAATTCATGCACATTCTTAGGAGGAGGCAAGTCTTTGATTGCTCTAAGATGTGACTGTAAGGGATGAATTCCTTGGGCATTAATCACATGGCCGAGGTACTCTATTTCAGTTTGAAAAAACGAACACTTTGCTTTATTGCAACGTAGACCTGCTGCAGTCAAAACTTTGAAAAGGCACTCCAGGTTTGCTAAATGTTCTTCAACTGTACGTCCGGATACCACAATATCATCTAAATAGTTCGAACAACACGGTACAGAAACTGTCAGCTGTTCCAAGAAACGCTGAAAAATAGCAGGGGCGGAAGAACTGCCAAATGGTAGGCGTTGAAACTGAAAAAGGCCCATGTGAGTATTAATGACGAAAAACTTTTTCGACTCGTCATCAAGTGGAATCTGTAAGTATGCCTCTGCTAAATCAATCTTGGAAAAGAAGCGAGACTGTCCTAATTTGTCCATAAGTTCGTCAGGTCTGGGCAGGGGATAAGTGTCTACAATAGTTTGACTGTTCACTGTTGATTTGAAGTCCGCACAGAGACGAAGTTTTCCTGACGGCTTGGGTATAATTACTATAGGCGAGGCCCACTGACTCTCAGAAACAGGAGAAATCACCCCACTATCTTGCCAACGTTTAAGTTCTTCGGCAACTGTATCACGCAAGGCGATAGGCACTGGTCTAGCTTTACGAAACTTTGGAACTGCAGATTCTTGTAAAGTTACATGTGCCACGAAGTCTTTTGCACAACCTAGTTCCGGCGAAAACAAGTCACTATATTTGTCACACAATGCATTGATTTTATCCTGAGGCACTATTGACGAAATTTGAAGCACATCTCTTTGAATTGATAGACCAAACAAGTCAAAAGCATCTAGTCCAAAAATGTTCTGCGTAGATTTGGCCTGAAGAACAACAAAAGCAACTGTTTTTGTTATACCTTGAAAAGAGGCAGGCAGGCTACACGTTCCTAGCACGGGAATATTTTGACCTGTATAAGCTGTTAACACTTGTTGACACAGCGATAATTTTGGCGAACCCAGAAGTTCATAAGTATCTTTATTAATTAAGGTAACAGCGGAACCAGTGTCGAGCTGAAATTGCACAGTCTTAGAGTCAATGGAAAGATTCACAAAAAGTTTTTGCTTTCGGCGCTCGACAGGTGCGCGAATGTGGGCAACGTCTGCTACGGTTTGTTTACTGCGCTTGCGCTGGCCGCGTAGTGAAGGAAGCGGCGCAGACTCTGCACGCAGCGGATTAACAACACTGTCACTAGATGACACTACCACCGGATCGGCGTCCGCGCAAGCCTGCGAAGCTACTCCAGATTTATTAACTACTGCACTACACTTTTGAGTAGCTACTTGATGTCTAATGTCACTAGCTACACAGTACTGGGCACTATTACAAGGAGCAGTTGCAGAAGGCACTATTTTCACTACAGGAATGCACTGTTCATAGTCATTTTGCTTGTCCCGAACCCTTTTCCGTTGCACTGTTTTACGCGCTCGTCGGCGCTTGCTACGTGGTGCACTATATAGTTTTGCCATAGGCGCAGAACTACTTTCTTGCAATTGAGATCCAAGGAAAGCACTGTTCAATTCCACAGCCCGTATAACATTCACAGAATGAACTGTTCTCGCACTTTGCGAAGCACTGTTTCTAACGTTACCGTTCTTTGAGTTTTTAATTTGCATGCACACAGACTGTACATGTCCTGATTTGCCACATTGATAACAGATTGCATTGCGACTAGGGCAATGAGCACGCTTGTGGCGAGACACACACTGGGGGCAAGATTTACGTACATTTTTCTGAAATGAGCGTTGGCGCCCGTTATTCAAATTACTGTTTCTAACACGACGGGGCGACCTTTGCGTCGCACTTTTACTCTGGCTACTGTTCACTGTCTGTTCAGCACGGCCTGTACTATTGTAAGAATCACTAGTGCTACACTGAGAACTACGGCTAGGAAAGCGTCCGTTGCGGCGCACTGAATTAACACTGTGGCTTTGCATTTCTACATCTGTTAAGTCAAAAGTATCATGCGCTTCTATAAGCTGCAGTACACTGTCTAATGAAGGGTCTGACTGTTTCAGAATTGCTGCCCTAATTCTGGGGTCCTGAATGTTCTGCGTAATCGCATCTCGCAACATAACGTCACTATAAGAAAGTCCACAAGAGCAAGTAAATTTACATTGGCGGGTTAAGCCCTTCAATTCCGTAATCCACTCTTGGTGTGACTGCTGCGGTAATTTTTTAAGTCTGAAAAATCGGTATCGTGCAGCGGCTACAAGAACTTTTCTCTCATAATGAGCATTCAGTGCATCTACAATTTGTTCAAAGTCTACATCACGAGGAGATACTTGCGGGAACAGTTTCTGCAGTAACACAAAAGTTTTGGGGCCCACCACGGACAATAAAAGATGCTTAACAGTCTAACCTGTAATTTGATGAGCCGCGACGAGTTCTTGAAACTGTGCGAAGTAGTCGCTCCATTCTTCCTCACGTTCGTTGTACTGGCGGAACGTAGGAAGTGTTGCGGCGGCAGGTGTGGGATGCCGAAGCGGCGGCTGTTGTTGTTGGTTAGCTGCCTGCGCTGTGAGCTGGGACACCGCCTGGAGGAGTTGCGTTATTTGCGCCGTCTGTAACTGAATAATTTCTGTTAAGTTTGGGTTCGGGGTAGTGGCCATGCTGACCGATTAGGCGCCGCGTATACAAGTAACTTATAACAAAACACAAATGCAATATGAAAGAGGACGCTCTGCAACAAAAAAGTCCACAAACATGTAACTGAAAATGTTCCACCAAAATTCTTATAATAAGGGTGGGTGGGCGGGAGCAATTTCTGTGTGCTCCGACTACTACTGCTGTCTGGCTGCTGCAAGCGGGCTGGTCCACGGTTCTATCACTCCTCGTCGCCACTTTTGTGTCCCAACTTCGTCGCCGCTTTTGTGTCCCAGCCTCGTCGTAGGTGTCGGTGGCCGAGTGGAATGAGACCGACACGCTGGTGCAGGTACGGAGGGGAGCAGCCAGAAACTATAAACACTAGAGTAAATTAGAAAGAGATATATATTGCACAGAATGTAACAATACTTAACTTTTACATAGTACTGCAGAATGTTGATACATAGGTGTTAGAGGCCTGCCTAGTGCCTGTACAATAGCAAAGTCTTCACTGGTGCCTATTTGATTACGAAGGTCCTAACTCGTTGCTATCTCAGTCCGAAGTGACCGGTGTCTTTCCGTGGTGGCCACGAGCGGAGTTCCAGCAGAGGGCGCTCGTGGCTGTCGTCGCGAGAACGCCGCGCCGTGCGTGCATGGCGGCGCGCGGCGGAAGTAGGTGGCGCGCACTTTGTACTTGTGCGACACCACACAATTAATGTAAACTGCGAATTTGCTGTTGATGGACTGAAATAAAATTTCTGAAATTCTACTCAATGACTTTCTAGTTAAGTATAATAAACGGAAGAAACTCAAAAATATACTTACATTTATTAATGCATTTACACCTAAGATTACACTATTTAGCCCTCTCTTAAGCCGGCCGCGGTGGCCGAGGAGACTGCGGCGCGCCAGTCACAGTCTGCACGGCCGCTATGGTCGGGAGTTCGAATCCCCCCCTCGGGCATGGATATTTGTGTCATCTTTAGTATAAGGTAGTTCATAAGTAGTTTGTAAGTTTAGGGACTGATGACACTGCTGTTAAGTCCCTCAAGCTTAACAAACATTTGAATCTTCTCTTAATTTTCGCTTTTGTTACTCCCAGAAAATGTTCTACCACAAGGTGAAACAATTTATATACAGTGTCTCACATAAAAGCGCTATCCCTCAGACCGAGACTAAAGTAGGAGTACCTAACATTAAAATTAAAGACATTTAGTTACCTCCTGATAAGGGATTCTGCAACTTATGGCTATGGGGGGCACGGCAGGTGTGCCAGATTTATGTGGTACACGCTGAACTATGTTTCAGCTCATCTCCACTTTCAAAGTGGCGCTGGACTGCTGTGCACATCGCTCTCGATTTTTTTATATAATTTTAGGATTAATATAATTATTTTAATTGTTATTTCGTGACAATATTCAATCTAGAGGTGTTCTAGTAAAGGATCATCAGTTATTTTAGAGTTTGTTGTGCCGTAATTGCTTTAAGTGGTGTTATTTGTGTTCGCGTGTGCGCCGGCATCGACGTCTTACTGCTTTGTTTACATCTTGTGGCAAGTGGTTCCAGCCGTAGCGGTCTCCGAAAGCTAAGTTCCAATAAGTGTTTGTGTATTGTAGTTAATTTATTAAAGTTTTAGATTTCAGGAGGTGTTATCGCGCTAGTTGTTTATTAACTTCAGTACTTTTCAACAGGTGACTTGCTGTTTTTAATGTAGTTGAGGTTGGGAAACTTTAAGTTACGGTATTTGATAACTCTTGTACTCTCACAGTGTTTAGTTATTTTATTAGTGACGCTTGAATTTGAACTTGTTTATACAAGCAACAGTGTAAAGTTTCTGTTGTAGTGTTATTTGCTCTTTTCTGATACTATTAGTTGGTGTTGTTACTTGATTTGTAGAGACTGAGGTTTGTTGATTGCTGTAGTTAAGAGGTACTTCCTACTTATTTTGTAGAAACTTAACTTCATAACGTAGACGTCTAGTTTTTCTTAACAAATTATTGTAAAATTTTACCATGAGTGAAAAGTGTGGGCTCTGTCGTAGGGTCGCGCGTAGTGGGCTGCAGTGTGGGATTTGTAGTAAGTATTTTCATGGGGGGGAGTGCAGTGGGGAAGACAGTGGACATTGTGGTGAGGTTCTCTCCTGGAACTGTAGGATTTGCAGCAGGAATAAGTTGATAGAGGAGCAGGAGCGTTTGATCTGCGCCCTTCAGGTGCAGTTGAAAAACGCTGAAGAGGAACTAGGTAGGTTGAGGAGGGGAAGGGGGGCTGGGGAATGGGAACTGGCAGTTGGCAAGAAGGTAGCTAGGAAAAGGTATTCAGATAGCTTTACATTGCAAGTTGCAAATAGGTTTGACCAACTGTCAGAGTTGAGTGGAGATGAACCTCCTGTAGCTGTAGGTGTAGGAAGTACGCAGCAGACCTCAGCTTTTGATAAGCCGAAATCTGTAGAGAAGTCTCTTAGGAAGAAGAAGGTTCTGCTGCTAGGTAGTTATCATGGCAGAGGTGTTGGCCAACAGTTGTAGGAAGTACTTGGGAGTGAGTACCAGATCACCAGCATAGTGAAGCCTAGTGCAGGGTTAGCTCAGGTCACTTGTAACATAGGGGACTTATGTAGGAATTTTTCAAAAGAGGATCAGGTAGTTATAGTGGGTGGGGCCGGGAATAGTCTTGATAGGGATGGGGAATATGATATAGGTGGTGATCTGGAAAGGATAGCAACTCAAACTGGTGGCACGAATGTGCATTTCGTGCAGCTGTTTCAGCATCATGATAGGCCTTGTCTTAATACGGCTGTCAGCCGTGTTAACATGGGGCTTGAGAAGGCGCTGATGACGGAGGGCATGGATCACATTGCAGTGGTGCCAGTTGAGACTATCCAAAGGTCGGATTTTACTAGGCACGGTCTGCACCTCAATAGGTATGGGAAGGGGAGGTTGGCAAAACTCATAGGTGACAGTGTAGTAGGGGGTGGGGGTTTCACTCATGGAAAAATTCCTGTAGTAGTTGGTGTTAGGGCTGCACCTTTTTTAGACTGAAGACAGCTGATAGATATTCCTGTATAAGGAAGTCCCTCTAAGAAATGAACCACCTTTGACAAAGTCTAAGAATATAAGTAATAAGGGAATTACTGTTTTTCATCAAAATATACAGAGTATCAGAGATAAAGCTAATGAAATGCTTATTGATACTGATTCTGACATTATTGGAATTTCAGAGCACTTTTTAAGTGGTGTGACAATTAAGAGACTTCCTTTGCCAGGATACAGGTTAGCTGCCTTTTACTCTAGGAGTTCCTTGCATTGTGGGGGAGTGGCCATGTATGTAAAAAACGATTTTTCATTGAGTCAATCGATTTTTCGAAACACTGCACAGAACAGATATTTGAATGTTGTGCAGGAGTTGTTAATGTTAATGGAACTAAACTAGTAATAGTTGTTATTTATAGATCCCCTGACTAAAATTTTAAAATGTTTCTGCCCAAGCTGGAATTGGTTCTGGGTTCACTGTATAGGAAGTATAAAAATTTAATTGTGTGTGGAGATTTCAACATTAATTGTGTAGGTGATAGCTCAAGGAAAAGTCAGCTGTTAGATCTATTTAATTCCTATAACATGATGCAAACAGTATTTTTTTCCAACGAGAGTGCAAGGAAATAGCAGTTCTACCATTGACAATATTTTTGTTCATTCTTCATTATTAGAGGGGCACTCTGTCAGCAGAATAGTAAAAGCCTATCAGACCACGATGCCCAACTTTTAATTCTAAAAAGTGTTTGTTCTCAAACAAATGTTAAACATAAATATCAACTACTCAGAAAAGTTAATCCAGTTGCAATTGAGACCTTTTTAAGCCTAATTAAGAACAAGAATGGCAGGATGTTTATAGTGCTGATAATGCAGATGATAAATATAATGCTTTTCTGAACACATTTATTATGCTGTTTGAAAGTTGCTTTCCGCTAGAACGCTCAAAACAAGGTACTTTCAGTAACAAACAGCCAGGGTGGCTGACAAAGGGGATAAGAGTATCATGTAGAACTAAGCGGGAGTTGTATCAAAATGTTAGAAGCAGTCAGAATGAAGATGCAGTAGCTCATTACAAACAGTACTGTAAGGTTCTGAAAAATGTCATTAAGAATGCAAAAGGTATGTGGTACGCAAAAAGAATAGCAAACTCTCGGGACAAAATTAAAACTATCTGGTCAGTCGTGAAGGAAGTGTCTGGTCAGGAGCAGCAGGTAGAAGATATAACGTCAGTGTATAGTAGGAATGTTTCTGTTACTGACAAGTTAGATATATGTGCAATATTCAATAATCACTTTCTGAATATAGTAGAGGAACTAAACAAAACTCTAGTTTCTACAGGTAATCATATAACGTTTTTAGAAAATGCCTTTCCGAGGCTGTTACCTGAAATGATCCTTCATGATACTTCCATAGGTGAGATTGAGTCAATAATTAAATCACTAAAGACTAAGGACTCTTGTGGATATGATGGGGTATCTAGCAGAATTCTAAAGTACTGTTCTCCATATGCTAGCCCAGTACTAAGCCATATTTGTAATTTTTCCTTTCAGAATGGTCAGTTTCCTAACAGATTAAAGTACTCAGTAGTGAAACCGCTTTATAAAAAAGGAGAAAGGGATAATGTAGACAACTATAGACCTATTTCTATGCCATCGGTTTTTTCCAAAGTTATTGAAAAGGCTGTATATTCAAGATTAATTGATCATCTCAGTTCACATAATTTCCTGTCAAACGTACAGTTTGGTTTTAGAAGTGGTTTAACGACTGAAAACGCTATATTTTCGTTTCTCTGTGAGGCACTTGATGGGTTAAATAAGAGGCTACGGACATTAGGCGTCTTCTTTGATTTAACAAAAGCGTTTGATTGTGTTGATCACAAAATATTGTTGCAGAAGTTGGAACATTATGGAATACGGGCAGTAGCCCACAACTGGTTCACCTCTTACTTTAATAATAGACAACAGAAGGTAATTCTCCGCAGTGTAGAAAATGGCTATGACGTGCAATCCCAATGGGGCACAATTAAGTATGGGGTGCCCCAGGGGTCTGTTTTGGGACCATTGCTGTTTCTTATTTATATAAATGATATGCCTTCGAGTATAACAGGTGATTGTAAAATATTTTTGTTTGCTGATGATACCAGCTTGGTAGTGAAGGATGTTGCTCGTAATACTGACACAATATCAAATAATGCAGTTCAAGAGATAAGTTCATGGCTAATAGAAAACAAGTTGATGTTAAATCACAGTAAAACTCAGTTTTTACAATTTCTAACACATAATTTGACGAAATCTGACATTATGATTACACATAATGGGCATGTGATAAGTGAGACTGAACAGTTCAAATTTCTAGGTGTTCATATAGACAGTAAGCTGTCATGGAAAGCCCATGTTCAGGATCTTGTTCCAAAACTAAATTCTGCTATATTTACCATTAGAACAATATCTGAGATAAGTGATTTTTCAACACGAAAAGTAGTCTATTTCGCTTACTTTCACTCAATTATGACGTACGGCATTGTTTTTTGGGGTAACTCGCCTGATGCAAAAAGGATATTTCTGGCTCAAAAACGGGCGGTTCGAGCAATATCTGGTGTAAGTTCGCGAACGTCATGTCGACCCCTTTTCAGTAGTCTGGGAATTTTGACTCTGGCGTCACAATACGTTTTTTCTTTAATGTCGTTTGTTGTTAATAATATCAGCTTATTCCCACGAGTTAGTAGCTTTCACTCGGTGAATACTAGACAGATGTCTAATCTACATTTGCACCACACCACCTTAACACTTGTGCAGAAAGGGGTGCAGTATTCTGCGGCATCCATTTTCAATAAGCTGCCACAAGAACTAAAGAATCTTAGCACTAATCCACATGCTTTCAAATCTAAATTGAAGAGTTACCTCGTGGCTCACTCCTTTTATTCTGTCGAGGAACTCCTAGAAAAGTTAAACAATTAAGCTAATTCATTTTTTCTTTATTGATTCTTTTCACTTTGTCTTAAGATTGTCGTGTACAAAGGACTACTTAAAATCTTTCTATTACCATTCTCGTGTAACAATGTATTGACTTGTTCCATGACCATGGAGTCTTACTCCTCAAGTGGGTCCTATGGAACAGAAAAAACCAATACAATACAAAAAAGAACTCTACACGGTTCTCAGAATTTTTATTTATTTTGTTAGGAAGCTGTCTGATGGGAACTCCTTTTCTATGAACATTTCCTGAATCTCACAATTTTCCTTGTGTCCATGGTACTTTCATATCGATTTTTATACTTTAAATGAAAGGAAAACACACAGATTTAGTTTAGCCTCAGACACTGCAGATCAGTAAAGGATGAAAAGCAGGTGTCATTTATTTCATGTTGTGATTTGTTTTTTGTTCTTAGTGCGCTTGTGGCCAGCAACAAAGGGAAGGTCACCCACTGTCAGTGGAAGATCGAAAGAAACACAGGTGTGACCAGTACTTGTTCACTGCCATCTACTTTGAGCCAGCTAACTGTTAATTGACTTTATAATTTTATTACTATTTTTTGCACACTGTAGTGACTCAGAATTATAAACACATTAGAAATATGTGGTATGGACCCATCCCATTAATTTCGACTAACATTTAGGAGAGTTTTTCCTTATGTGAAAAACTAAACATTTCTTAATTTTTTAAATTCATATTACAGAATTAATAGTAATAGAAGAAAAATGGACGTATTATCATAAGTATAATTGAGAAAAATCATGCAGAGGAGCTTCTGCTGAAAGCAGGCTGGAGACTTCTGATACTTGTGCTCCAGAAGCAACACCATACCCCAATCAGTTCGTGCCAGCGCCGAGTCGCTCCGGGAATATTAAAGATATCGAATGTTAAAAGAAAGGAAATACTCTCTTAAATGTTAGTCTATATGGATGGAACGAGTGCATTACCACCTATTTCTTATGTTCATAAAATTCGACGGTTTACTACAGTGTGAGAACAATAGTAATAAAACTAGGCGACCTGTACAAATACTTTGCAGCATTAGTGGCCAGTCATGTGAAATGGAAATAAATAAAATTAAATATTTATCATTTAAAAATATTTATTATAGATAGTAACAGTATACAGAATATTATATAAGCTTGTGTTTTCTTAAATTCATATCAAAACACTTATTTAAAATCAATTATAATTATAAAATAGATTCTTTTAATATATAAGAAAGATAGAGGACCCGTGCGAATAAGACCCATGTGAATACTTCGCACCTTTAGTGGAATGACTAAGATGTTGGGAAGACATGGAAGTAAAGTTGAATGTTGATGCATAGCTTTCTTCAGAATCAATCCGTGCAAGTGTTTAAAAGCACAAATGAAAGATCTTGATCCGTTGAGCGTTGTTAGGTCAAAGAGAACTGTGTACTTTATTTAGAACCAAAGATATCCTAAAACTAGCCGATTAAAATATTCACTGCAAGGACAGAAGGATCCCGCGTTTGAATGAAAGTAAAGGAAAGAGAGACGTAAGTTGATTATGATACTTGATGACAAATCTGCGAATAAATACCTTTCGTTTAAAGTGAAAATGAAGGAAATGGGGCGGATAGAACGGCCTGACAGAATGACTTAAGTTTACAGCCAGGACATCCCCATAAGAAATATACAGAAGGAAATCCCGTTTGAGTGTAGAAAAAGTGGATTAATACCTTTAGTTTTACACAAAAATGAAGGAAATCAGCTGGGTAGTTTAGTCTGTCCGACTGACTTTAGTTTTCGTAGAATCTTTTAACATATAATATAATAAAATCAATGAACTGTTAGCTGGATCCTTGAAGTGGCCAGCAATCGATCTTCTGCTGACAGTGGGTTGGGATTCCTTATAGCTGGGTACAAGCTCTCCCCTTCCATCGGAAAAAATAGAAAAAAGTGACAGACGCTTCTCATCCTTTACTGACCTGTCCTGCAGTGTCTGAGGCTAAAGTAAACCAGCGTATGTTGAAAATTCGAAAGTACCATCTTGCAGACAAAGAAAACTGTCTTCAAATGATACAGCAAAATGTTCGTAGAAACGTTGTTCGTCTCAGACAGGTTACTAAAAGCAACTCAGTTCATTCTTACTTTCATCTCAGACGTGAAAGTACCGCATTTATGTCGGACACACTGTATACAATTATTTTCACCCTGTGGGAACACATTTTCCGAAAGCTACAAAAGCGAAAAGGTATATATTGTGTCTTAGGAGTAGTCGCAGTATACATTACTTTGTTCTTCTCTTCTAGTTCCAAACACCAAATATAAATTCCATGAATTGTATTATGTGGAAAAAACCAGATGTATGCCTCTCAAAGTCAAGTATGATCTGCTGTAAAACCGTAACAGATGGTTGTCCATTGTAATCAGTTGCCACCCAAGAAAAATTAGTTCATTATTGTTCTCTGATTATGGATCTTCAACACATCACGAGGGACCGACAAACGTAGCCAGCAATTCAGATTTTTCGGGACTGCAGTGCTTCACGCTACGCTCAACACAGGCTAAGTTCGTAGACTTGTGATCGCGGCCTGAGGGCGTTCAGATAACTCGCAATTACTTGTGAAAGGAGGTAGATATCAGTGTGATTACCATTTTAAAAACTTTTTTTTTCTTTTAGCTCCATTTCACTCGCTGTAATATATGGTCTAAAAATCATAGAATAGTAACCTGCCACTATCTAACTTTTTCAATACACGCTTTGTAAATCAAGTGCATATACTTGAGAAATAGCGTCATTTGAAAACGACTGTTAGGAATTACGAAAAGGTGAATGTCTTATACGAAAGATAAGATGTTTTACTATAATGTGTCCAAAAATCAGATTTTTTTAAACGCATCCTTTCATCAAAATCGAGTGCGGAGCGTTACGGAACTAAAAACTCGTGCGGAATGAATATTAGCCTTTTTATTTTTTCACAGGCAAGGCAAAGCTAGTAAGGAAAAACTAATTTCATAAAACTATGTAGCATGGTCGTGTATACCATCAACAATTTTTACAACGTGAAAATCGGAAAAGTGTATTTTCCCCTTTTTTCGTCTCGGGTACGTCCGGCGCGAAGTGTGAACACGCAGCCGGCGGCGTGCGCCGACTAGACAGGCGGCTCAGACAAGCTCAGCTCGTCCCGGCGGGCGCGACGAGAACCCGGGAGTATCGTGACTCGTCCTGCCCGAAACGTCTCGCTCTCGCGAGTGTGACGTCATCGCTGCCCCTCTACCCGCCGTCAGCCGTCGAGAGCGAGGCGCGAGCGCTGCGGGAACCGAGCGGGAGTAACGGCCGTTTTGACCGGCTCTAGTATTTTTGGCCGGATTTGTGGTCACTTCTGAACAGGCGCTGCGATGTAAACAAGAAAACAAGAAGATAATATGTTTCGATAACGCTTCCATATTAGCCCTTTACATTGCGTATTGAGATAAATTTCGTATCAAGAGGTAAGCAAGCAATTCTTCGTCACGTAATAGCTGATGGAAATTCGTGGACAAAAGTGTGAAATTTTGTGTAATGTACGGTTTATTACCTGATAACAGACTTCTAAAGTGCATTAATTGCGAAGGTGTTCAGACAGTGCGAGTAGGAGTTGGCTAAGTCTCGATCAATTGCCTGGGGAGGATCGTGGTGCGTCTGTAGCAGTGTTAGGTTGATGATGAAGTACTTTTCAAGTAGCCAATGGCGTGTAACTTTGATTTTACAAATATGTCATGATTTTAAAGGTTGTGGTTAGGCAGGAACCGAAGAGTACAGATTAAATTGTTGCAAGCGTTCTATCAAATTATGAACATTGAAAGATATATTGTAATTAGTATGATTTGAGGTACAGACATACAGATTTTAATTTACAAAGTGTTACATCTGAACAGAAAGACAGTGCATATGGTGAAAGATAGTTGTAGTGTGCGATGTTTTACATTCGAATACTGTAATTCATTTCGAAAATAAAATCATTGAAACATGATGTTAACACATTCATTTTCACATCTTGTAAACATTGGGTGCCCCCATTCGTCCCAGCATCCACAGCGACTGTTGCCAGCACTGCCCCACCGCATCACGTAAGTACATTAGGCCATGCCGCTGATGGAGACTTTTACCGTAGGCCGATAAGGAAATTCCTTTTCTGTTGGTTTGCAAGAAATGTGGGAAGAAAACAACGATAAGAAGAAACACGTGGGTTGAGGTTATTGCCGATGGCTTACACATCAAATGGCTTCGTTCCTGACGAAAACGCCACTCAGGAATAATGTAAGTACACTATATACTTGTATTTGTATTGTGACAGTAGTTAAAGACGTAACACATGACGGAACTCTCGCCGGAACAGTAATCGCATGTTCGGTATATCGATAGGTGCCCAGCTATTTCGATGGAAAGCTTTTTTGTAAATTACCGAATATTTTTTTCGGCCAAATCGTCTACCGCGCCCAAGGGCATGTTGGTTTGGGATGCTATAATAGCCTTCACTTGAAGCGGCAGGTGGCTACTCCACAACGTACGTAGGAGATTGTCCGACAGAGTTCCAGTGTCAACATTGCTTCGTAAGTGCCTCAAGTATTGCGACGGCTTTCTGTCGCCAATATCAGTGACAACCGGTACCTCACATATTGGTAAAGATTGCCTGGGACTAGCAGTAAATGAGAACAGTGCGCAATCCTGGTCACTTTGTTCTTTCGATGCATTCGTATGCATTTGAAGTCTTTATTATTAACAAAAGCCACACTGTAGCACTAATTTTGAAGCATAAAAAAGTCGGTGGAATCCATTGCACCCCAGGGAATTTAAATCTAATATACTTCAGACACAGAATACATTCAGACCTAACCTAACTTTCTCCTTTAATCGGACCAAGTGACAAACTATATCGGATGCAGTGTGACTATGCTGCCAGTCGATGTTTTCAGTCAAACTTGGTCGACAGCGTCTG
This sequence comes from Locusta migratoria, assembly GCA_026315105.1. NCBI lineage: Eukaryota > Metazoa > Arthropoda > Insecta > Orthoptera > Acrididae > Locusta > Locusta migratoria. The sequence continues at coordinate 426,251,169 of CM048746.1, read as the reverse complement.
ACGACAGCCTGTCGATGCCACTGTGAACACAGCCTAAGAGAAAGCAACGCATCGTTCTTGCATGGAGCGCCTCTGGCGGGCGGTCTGATAAACTTTGTGACAACTCAGCGTAAACACACGTTCACAACACTACACACTACACATCAGTGCAATGCACTGAGGAGCGGTGATTTCGCAGCTACGAGACCACTCTTCGTTATGGTATAATAGCTAGAGTCAAAGCCTCACGTTGTCAGCGATGCAAGTTTGAATACCTACCTTTCTTTTCCATTTTTTCTTTATTTTAAATCTTTCATTTAAACACATTCAAGAAATTTCTTATGAATGTAAGGCAAGTATGATTCCTAATGATTTCCAAGAGTGTTCGCACAGTGCTACCTGGATGCTATTGCGGAAGTTTATTGAAACAGCTGGCAATCCTCATCATGTCAGTACATTTGTTTTCCTTATGCGCTCTCTGAACTATAATCAAACTCAGGGTGGCTGAGAGCTGGATTTGTGATTGCGACTCTGTTTGGTCAATGGACATTACATTTCATGTATTACAGTGACATGTGTTTTGCATATATAACACACTCTCTGTTTCTTGCACTCATTGTAATTTATGTAAAATATTTCCTTGTTATTTTTAGTTGTTCCTTGTATGTTCTCCACAAATGATTCATATACAGTTGATAAGAACAAGTTCCACCCCCAAGAACCACAGACATTGCCGAGGTGGGGTGGCTTGCATGCCTCAACGATGCAGATAGCCGTACCGTAGGTGCAACCACAGCGGAGGCGTATCTGTGGAGAGGCCAGACAAACGTGTGGTTCCTGAAGTGGGGCAGCAGCCTTTTCAGTAGTTACAGGGGCAACAGTCTGGATGATTGACTGAGCTGGACTTGTAACATCAGCTAATGTGGCTTTGCCACACAGTTACTGCGAACGGCTGAAAACTAGGGGAAACTACAGCCGTTACTTTTCCCGAGGACATGCAGCTCTACTGTATGAAAATATGATGATGGCATCCTCTCGGGTAAAATATTCCGAGGTAAAATAGTCCCCCATTTGGATCTCCGGGCGGGGACTACTCAGGAGGATGTTGTCATCAGGAAAGACAATACTGGCATTCTACGGATCAGAGTGTGGAATGTTAGATCCCTTAATCGAGTAGGAAAATTAGAAAATTTAAAAAGGGAAATGGATACGTTGAAGTTTGATATAGTGGGGATTAGTGAAGTTTGATGGCAGGATGAACAGGATTTCTGGTCAGGTGAGTACAGGATTATAAGTACAAAATCAGTTGGGGGTATCACAGAAGTAGGACTGATAATGAATAAGAAAATAGGAATGCGGGGAAACTACTATGAGCAGCACAGTGATTGCATTATCATTGTCAAGATAGATACGAAGCCAACACCGACAACAGTAGTACAGGTTTATATGCCAACTAGCTCTGCCGATGATGAGGAGATAGAAGAAATATATGAGGAGATAAAGGAAATTATTCAGACAGTTAAGGGAGAGGAAATCTTAATTGTGATGGGAGATTGGAATTCGGTAGTAGGAAAAGGAAGAGAAGGAAAAATAGTGGGTGAATATGGACTGGGCAAAAGGAATTTTGCACGGAACAGGATTTAATCATAACAAACAAGTGGTTTAAGAATCACAAAAGAAGGTTGTATACTTGGAAGAGACTAGGAGACACCGGAAGGTATCAGATAGATTTTATAATGGTAAAACATAGATTCCGGAACCAAGTTATTAACTGTAAGACATACCCAGGGGCAGATATAGACTCTGACCATAACTTGTTAGTCATGAACTGTAGGCTGAAACTGAAAAAACTGCAGAAAGGTAGGGAAATAAGGAGGTGGGACCTAGATAAATTGAAGGAACGTGAAGTTCTGGAGAATTTCAGAGGGAGATTTAGGCAACAATTGACAGAAACAGGGGGAAATAAAACAGTAGAAGAGGAATGGGTAGCATTGAGAGATGAAATAGTGAAGACAGCAGAGGACAAAATAGGTAGAAAGGCTAGATCTACAAAAAATCCTTGGATATCACAGGAAATACTAAATTTAATTGATGAAAGGAGAAAATATAAAAATGCAGTATATGAAACAGGCAAAATGGAGTACAGACAACTAAGAAATGAGATTGACAGGAAGTGCAAAGTGGCTAAGCAGGAGTGGCTAGAAGCCAAATGCAAATCTGTAGAAGAATGTATAAGAAGGGGAAAAGTAGATACCGTCTACAGGAAAGTAAAAGAGACATTTGGGGACAAGAAAAGCAACTCTACGAATATCAAGAACTCATATGGGAAACCAGTTCCCAGCAAGGAAGGGAAAGCTGAAAGGTGGAAAGAGTACATAGAACAGCTCTACAAAGGAAATGAACTTAGAGACGATGTTGTAGGAAGGGAAGAGGGAGTAGATCAAGATGAAATAGGAGATACTATACTGAGAGATGAATTTGACAGAGCCCTGAAAGAACAAGGCCCCAGGAGTAGATGACATACCCTCAGAGCTACTGAAGTCTCTGGGAGAGCCAGCCACGACAAGACTATTTGAACTGGTGTGTAGGATGTATGAGACAGGCGAAATACCCTCAGACTTTAAGAAAAATATAATAATCCCCATTCCAAAGAAATCAGGTGCAGACAGGTGTGAAATTTACAGAACCATCAGTTTGATAAGTCATGGTTGAAAAATTTTAACACGAATTATCCACAGGAGAATGGAAAAGGTGGTAGAAGCTGACCTCGGGAAAGATCAGTTTGGATTCAGGAGGAACGTAGGAACCCGGGAGGCAATACTGACTTTACATCTTATCTTAGAAGATAGATTAAGGAAAGGCAAACCTACATTTTTAGCTTTTGTAGATTTGGAGAAAGCGTTTGACAATGTTGACTGGAATACACTTTTTCAAATTCTGAAGTCAGCAGGGGTAAAACACAGGGAAAGGAGAGGTATTTACAACTTGTACAAAAGCCAGACCGCAGTTATTAGACTCGTAGGGCATGAAAGGAAAGCATCAGTTGGGAAGGGAGTAAGACAGGGTTGTAGCCTTTCTCCGATGTTATTCAATTTGAACATCGAGCAGGCGGTGAAGGAAAGCAAGGAAGCCGGCCACGGTGGCCGAGGTGACTGAGGCGCTCCAGTCACGGTCAGCATGGCCACTACGGTCGGGGATTCGAATCCCCCCTCGGGCATGGATATTTGTGCCGTCCTAGTTCGTAAGTAGTTCATAAGTAGTTTGTAAGTTTAGGGACTGATGACCCCGTAGTTAAGTCCCATAAGCTTAACAAACATTTTGACGTACGAGAACGTCAAAATTTTAGCTTCCACTTCATCTTTCTGGGACTCAGTAGTGAAAGAAGCAATAGAAATTCGCTTGGGGACCAATTTAATTAACAGAGACAGTGGCTTCAGTATAGATAAATCATGGAATCCGGCACTTTCTTTAATAAATTTACAAAGACGCCGCCACAACACAGATCATAATACATCGATTTCTCCACAGTAATCGACCATGCAGCCACAGACATAATTTACACATACGTGTACTTCCTTACCGCCGAGTAACGTCTTTGGCGCCTTGTATCTGTGGCCGCATGCACAGTAGCGCGGCCCGCGCGTATATAAGGACAAAGCGTGTGCAGGAGCGTCAGTCTTCGACTCGTCTCTGAAGACTCTGAAGATGGCTGAACGTTTCTCAGCCGAAATATTAGAAGAAGTAAACTTTATGCGGCTGCACGCCCGAAACTTCTTTGAGCAGTCATTGCGCCGCGAAAACATGAAGATGCACAATGAAGGTGGTAGATGAGTTTTGTTACTTGGGTAGTAAAATAACATGCGATGTTCGCAGTACAGAGGATATAAAATGCAGGATGGCAATGGGAAGAAAAGCATTTTTGAGAAAGGGAACTTGCTAACATCGAATATTAATTTAAGTGTAAGGAAGTCTTTTCTGAAGGCATTTGTGTGGAGTGTTGCCTTGTACGGGAGTGAAACATGGACGATAAGCAGTGCGGACAGGAAGAGAATAGAGGCTTTAGAAATGTGGTGCTAAAGAAGAATGCTGAAGATTAGGTGGGTAGATCGCATAACTAATGAAGAGGTACTGAACAGAATTGGTGAGAAAAGGAATAAAGGAATATTTGGCATACTCTGACCAAAAGAAGGGATCGCGTGGTAGGACACATTCTTAGACATTGAGGAATCGTAAATTTAGCATTGGTGGGAAGTGTGTGGGATAAAAATCGCAGAGGGAGACCAAGAGACGCGTATAGTAAGCAGATTGAAGTGGATGTGGGCTGCCGTTATTATGAGGAGATGAAAAGGCTTGCTCAGGATAGAGTAGGGTGGAGAGCTGCATCAAACCAGTCTCCGGACTGAAGACCATAACAAGAACCAGTTCTCAATTTTTACTTATTCGGCTGCGCTAATTCAACCAGTTTATGGGCCCAAAATTACATTCGGAATAAGTATATTGATAATAGTGACGTAAAAGTATAGGAAAAATTCTTAGTACTGTACAAATGTTGAGTACTTGCTATCCTTAGAAGTCGATTACACTTCACAAAAAAGGGAAGTTATCGTGAAAAATGAGGCCGACGCAAATTCAGCAAATTAAAAGGCTTGTAGGTGGCCAAAATTACACCACATGGAAGTTTGCAGTACAATTGTATTTACGTTTAGACCAATGCTTTCCAAACTTTCCCTCATGGCGACACCCTTTTATAGCTTACAGTTTTGCGCGGCACCCTTTCACTAATATAAATACCTATGGTAGAATTTAGATGGTTCTAGCCGTGAGGGGGGGGGGGGGTGGTGGACGGAAATAAAGTTCGCTTAATGCCTAACTCACACAGTAATATTTGCTTCTTCTACATGCGACCCAACTTCCTAAACACGAAAACTGTATATCGGAAACCGTTTTTCGCTGTCGTGTGTACATGTCAGGGCCAGATACAGTATTGCTGGATCGATTGAAAACGGCATCTGGATATTAGCTGCTCGGATTTCTGATTTAGACAGCACACTGGCTGTTCCCTTTCAGTTCAATATTATCACATTATTTTCAGAAATAAAGAGGATGTATTTATGACAAGTGATCTATCATTACTTAAGTTTTATTGTTAGGTTATTGCTTCACCACGACCTCGACATATTTGGAAAAAATGGATAAATATTTGTGACAAGTAAGAATATGAATTTCATTTCTGGTCCCAGAATCTGTTACATACAGGAAACTGAGAGAAAAAAAAAATATTAACGCATACCAGGGTTCGAACCAACGATACTGCGTTTAAAATACTATTCTCCTTAATACCCGGCCATACTCCATACTAAACATCGCCACTGAATAGCTTTAGTCAGTGGACAATTGTTACTACTTTTACAATTTGTGAAAGCTTTTGCAACCACCGTGTCATTGATTGACATTTAATTGTAAGAAACGCTACCGAGGGTGACGTGGCTTTGATAAATTTATTAAAAAACGCTCAGGTGCAGCTTTTTGAGAAGGAAAGCAGACTACAGTGAAGGTTCGTCCAAGCAGCTGCCAGTTGCAGCAAACTGCGCATGGGAAGCGCTGTCATCGAGTATCATCAGCAGCTCTGCGCATGCGCAGTTTGTTGGAATCTGGCAACTGGCAGCTGCTTGATCGAACCCTGAGTGTCTACTGCTGCTGAAGCATAACTGCTGCCTAGGAGCTGAGCACGCAATTAATGTGCACCGATCATTCCTTTAATACGTGATCTGTGGTGCACTGAATGAAGAGAAGGATGATTAGCTGCTGGCGAGTCTTCAGGGTAGGATGAAGAGAAGGATATTTTATGTTATTTTATAACAGTTTTTTTTTGTTTAGAGACCAAATTTGTTAGTCTCACGACACCCTTGATACTACTACACGACACCCCAAGGTGTCGCTACACCAAGTTTTGAAAGCTCTGGTTTAGACGATCTGGGGGATGTGGTGGTTGGAACAATGAAATTTACTAACCAGAATTATTCGACGAAAGATAGAAAAGCAAAATCAAAATTTATACTACTGATTGACTCAGTGGATTATGTCCATGTTGGAAAGGCAGTGACGGCAAAGGAAATTTGGGATAAATTAAGAAGTGTTACCAAAGCGCTAAGTATCATAATTTAATTGCGTGAATTTGCTTTGCCAGTTAATTTCTTAATTTTCATTGGTGCTTCTGTTTTTAATAGATTTATTCTCACCTACTTGGCAGATTTCGTTTGTGCTACTGTTTTAAGAGTTTATTACTGCGTACTTTGATAAATACCGTGTTTATAGTTTTCGTGTGCTGAAAGCTACGTGATTTAAGTGTCATGTTGTCACTTCCTTATTTTGTGTTCTGCTTTAAGAAAGTCCATGCCCGTTCGTCCTGTGAGTAAAGTGTGGCCACTTCTTCAGCAGGATCCGAGCAGGTGCAAGGGGGGAGGGAGAGATTATTAGTTATTGGGAGCTCCAATGTTAGGCACGTGATGGAGCCCCTTAGGCAGATAGCATCGAGATCCAGAAAGAAGTTCAACGTGCAATCGGTGTGTCTGCCAGGGGGCCTCATCCGAGATGTGCCGGCAGCTATCGGGAATGCGGGATGCGGTCGACTGCAAGTCGTGCTTCATGTCGGCACCAATGATGCTTGGGTTCTGTGGACATACTCAGTTCCTATGGGCAGCAGGTGGAATTGGTGAAGGCTGCTGCCCTTGCACGCAACGTGCAAACAGAGCTGTCGATTTGTAGCATTGTTCCCAGGGTTGATCGGGATCCTTTGGTTTGGAGCCGAGTGGAGGGTCTGAACCAGAAGCTTCGCTGACTCCGTGACAGTCATCGCTGCAGATTTCTGGATCTGCGTTATCGGGTGGGGAATTGTAGGGTGCCCCTAGCTAGATCAGGGGTGCACTACACTAAGGAAGTGGCTACTCGGGTAGCAGAGTACTTGTGGAGTGCACATAACTTTTTTATGCTAGGCGCTGACTCTGATGAGCACTTGCCTGTAAACATTCAGATGCGAATTAAGGCCGCGTCCGGCTAAAAAATTCAACTGTCAAAATATTAGCCGTGAGCTTTTAAAGTATTAAAAACAAAGTTCCCGACTTTGCTATGCTGCATGGAAATTCAGATAGCTAAATCATGATGTGGAAAGTTCAGAAATATTTAGCGTGGCATGGAATGTATATCGGAAAGATAGGAGGGGGGGGGGGTGTTCATCACTGTGGACAAAGATATTGTTTCTACTGAGATCGATGTTGAAAGTAACTGTGAAGTTATCTGGGCACGTATAACAGGACTAAAAGAAGTAAAGTTAATAGTTGGGTGTTTTTACCGGCTCCCCAGTGCTGCAGTAGAAGTTTTATAGTCATTCAAAGAAAGTCTACACCAGGTAGTGCGCAGGTATCCGGGCCATGTAATATAGATGGGGTAGACTTCAACCTTAAGAGTATAGATTAGGACCTCTCTAGTTACATTTCAGGTGGTACAGATAAGCAGTCTTGTGAGCTACTTTTGGACACATTCTCCGAAAACTGTCTTGAGCAGTTAAACCGGCAACCCACGCTCAATGGAATTATTTTAGACCTTATAGCTATGAACAGGCCTGACCTTATTAATGATGTCTGTGTACAGACAGGAATTAGTGATCATGATATCGTCATAGCGTCGATGGTCACCAATGTTCATAAACCAATCAACAAGACTAGGAGCGCGATTTTGTTGGGAAGAGCCGATAAGCAATTGTTAGGATCGTACCTAGAAAATGAATGGGCATCGGTTAGTTCCGGCACTATGGATGCAGAGGAATTGTGGACTAAATTTAAATGCATTGTACATAAAGCGTTAGAGAAAATAAAGTCAATTAAGGATGGTATAAGGTGGTATAATAATAATGTTAGAAAGCTACTGAGAACACAAAGACTGTTGCATTCTCGGATTAAAAAAACCACATAAATGATGACAGGCAAAAGTTAGTAGAGATTCGTGAATATATATAAAGATCTATGCGCGAAGCATACAGTAATTACCATAGCCATACCTTAACAAAAGATCTTTCGGAGAACCAGAAAAAATTATGGTGCTATGTAAAATCGATAAGGACGTCAAAGCCCACTATGCATTCACTCGTTGATCATTCTGGGGCAGTAATAGAAGAAAGCAAACAGAAATCTGAAGTTCTAAATTTAACCTTTAAGAAATCTTTCACGCAGGAGGACCGCACAAATGTACCGTCATTTGATCAACGTACTAATTCCGAAATGCAGGACATACTAATAGGTATTTCCGGTGTAGATAAGCAGCTGAGAGAGCTAAATACGAAAAAGTCTCCTGGTCCAGATGGAATACCAGTTCGGGTTTACAAAGAATATTCTATGGCATTGGCCCCTTACTTAGCTTGCATTTATCGCGAATCTTTAATTCAGTGGAAAGTTCCTAAGGATTGGAAAAAAGCGCAGTCGACTACCGTTTATAAGAAAGGAAAGAGAACTGACCCACATAATTACATGTCAATATCGATGACATCAGTTTCCTGTACATTTTTGGAGCATATTCTGAGTTCGAACATAGTACATTTTCTTGAGACGGAAAAGCTTCTATCTATGAATCAGCATGGGCTTAGGAAACATCGTTCATGTGAAACTCAGACTGCCCTTTTCTCACATGACATATTGCGAGCCATGGATGAAGGAAAACAGGCGGATTGTTTTTTTCTCGACTTCAAAAAGGCGTTTGACGTGGTGCAACACTGTAGACTGCTAACGAAGATACGAGCTTATGGAATAGGTTCACAGATTTGTGACTGACTGGAAGACTTCCTAAGTAATAGAACGCAGTACGTTGTTCTCGACGGCGAGTGTTCATCAGAGACGAGTGTATCGTCAGATGTGCCCCAGGGTAGGGACTGATGACCCCGTAGTTAAGTCCCATAAGTTGTACAAACATTTGAACGTTTGTGCCCCTTGTCTTTAACTGACTGTAATAGCATACAGGATTACTTAGACAATATTTGTAGTTGGTGCAAAGAATTGCAGCTAGCTCGCGATGTAGAAAAATATAAGGTGTTCTGCATGAGTAGGGAAAAAAATCCCATAAGGTTCGAATACATCTTTAGTAGTGAGCTCCTTGATGCAGTCGCTTCATTTAAATATCTATACATAACATTACAGAGCGATATGAAATGGAACGAACATGTAAGGACAGTTGTGAGTAAGGCGGACAGCCGACTTCGGTTTGTTGGGAGAATTTTGGAAAGATGTACTTCATCTTTAAAGGAGACCACGTATAAAATGCTTGTACGACCACGTCTTGAGTATTGCTCAAGTGTTTGGGACCCGCAGCAGATCAGTTTAAAGGAAGACATGGAAGCAGTTCAGAGGCGAGCAGCTAGGTTTGTTACTGGTAGGTTCCACCAATGTGGGAGTGTCACGGAAATGCTCCGGGAACCCAATAGAGGATCGCTTGAGAAAAGACGATGTTCTTTTCGTGAATTTCTTTTGAGGAAATTTAGAGGGCCGGAATTTGAAGCTGAGTGTATTATGATCTTGCTGCCATCTACTTACATTCCCCGTGGTGATCACAAAGACAAGATAAGAGAAATTAGGGCTCAAACGGAGGCATATAGGCATTCTTTTTTTTTCTCGTTCTATTTGGGAGTGGAATAGGAAAGGAAATGCCTCGTAGTGGCACAGTGTACCCTCCGCCACACACCTTATGGTGGATTATGTATGTAGATGTATATGGTTGGCTTACGAGAAAAGTAGGATTACTGCGGGAGTTAATAACAACTCAGCTGGAGAAATGTAAGAGTGTCGATGAATAAGTAAATAAAATAATAGCTACATAGAACAGACTGAGGAACATAAGATTTGAGATTGCCAGTGAACGCATTGGAACACTACTGTTGATGGGACTGTGCGAGAGGTATGTGCTGATGATTATGGGACTTGAAACCTGAGGCATACCTACCACAGTTGGATTAGATTAATATTTGTACGATAGATCATGAATACATCACTTTGTAATGATGTGGAACGTGTCAGGTTAATGAAGGGTGTCTGTACAAGACGTTACATTACACAAAATATTACATCGCACAATTTTTTTAAATTTTTTTCTTTTAGATTTATTAATTTATATTTAAAAAGTCATCCATTAAGTAGAAGGAGTTGTCATTCAGAAATTCTTTTAATTTAGTTTTAAATGCTAGTTGGCTATCTGTCAGGCTTCTGATGCTACTTGGTAGGTGACCAAAGACTTTTGTGGCAGCATAATTTACCCCTTTCTGTGCCAAACTCAGATTTAGCCCTACATAGTGAAGATCATCCTTTCTCCTGGTGTTATAGCTGTGCACACAGCTATTACTTTTGATCTGGTTTGGATTATTAACAACAAATTTCAAAAGTGAATATATAGACTGTGAGGGTATGTTAATCCTTAAATACGTGTCTGCAGGATGATCCTGGATGGGCGCCAGCAATTATTCTGATTACACGCTTTTGTGCAATGAATACTTTTTTACTCAATGATGAATTACCCCAGAATATGATGCCATACGAAAGCAGTGAATGAAAATAGGCATAGTAATCTAATTTACTGAGATTCTTACCACCAAAATTTGCAATAATCCTAACAGCATATGTAGTCGAACTCAAACGTTTCAGCAGACCGTCCAGTTTAATCTCTCATCAATGCACACACATAAAAATTTTGAAAATTCTATAGTGACAGTGTTAAACTGAAAATTGCTTCAAGCTCTCATGCATTGGAAAATGAGACAACTTCTGCACTTAATTCAAAAAATAAAAAGAAGAAACTAGTGAAAAGAAGGTCTAACATGCAACACAGAAGGTATGGTACAGATAGTCCAGAGAGAGGGAGAAAAAATAAAGGTAAGGCACTCTCATTGTTTCATTCTTTTGGAGAGATGGACAACTGCGAACTAGAATTGATTCTAGACTCAGGTGCATCTATGCATATTGGTAAAAATAAATTACTTTTTTATGAGGTTAAAGATAAGACCAATTTGGGGATATCTAGTGTGGATGAAACAAGCTACAGTGTCATCTTGCTGGGAAGCTAGATGTACTTGTTAGTGTACATGGTGAATTTCATAAAATCATGGCACATGATGTTCATTATGTAGAAAATGTTGCAACCAATGTGCTGTCTGTAGAGAAGATTGTCAGAAAGAGAAATACAGTCAGTTTTGACTTGCATGGAGCAAAAATAATCAATGAATGTGTTGAAACTATAGCTACAGCAAGTAATGACAGGGGTATTTTTAAATTAGATACTAGTACCATTGACAGTAAATGGAAATGTGTTAATCATTTAGTGTATTCTGCAGAACATTTTCTATGGCACCAGAGACTTGGACATTTAAATAGGAAGAGTATGTATCTAATGAAGAATATGGTAAGGAAAACAGGACTAGTAAAAGTAAAACCAGTGAACTCTTATAGTTAATTCAGACCAGTGTATGTGGTGTGATGGATTCTAAGTCCATAGGTGGAAGTTATTGTTTTCTTAAATTTATTGATGATTATTCTAGTTAAATGTATGTTTATTTTCTTGGTTCTAAGGATCAAGTGTGAGATATATTTGAGGAATATCGAAGTATGGCTAAAAGGTGGACAGGAAAGAAGATAAAGACAGTTAGATCTGATAATGGAACAGAATATATTAACAATAAATTCAAGAAACTTCTGGCAAGGATAGGTACCAGAGATCAAACTACTATTAGGTACAGCCCACCTCAAAATGGGGCTGCTGAGAGGGCAAACAGGACCTTAGTTGAAAAATCAAGGAGCATGCTAACTGATGGAACGTTATCAAAGGACTTCTGGGCAGAAGCAGGGTCAACATCTGTGAACAACAGATCACCAACAAAATCTGTAAAGAAGAAAACTCCTTATGAGATATGGATTGGGAGGAAACCAGATCGAAGCAATATTATTATTTAGATGTGATGCAGTGGCACAAATCCCAAAACAGTTGAGAGGAAAAAGGAATCCAAAGGCAAGAAGGTACATTTTTAAGGGCCACTGTGAGAATTCAAAGGGTTACCGATTAATGGATCAAATGAATAAAAATTTAGTTACAAAGAGAGATGTTATGTTCTTTGAAAATAGAAACAACCACTGGGGGAGTATAGACTCTAAGTAACTGTACCTAACTCAGATGTCAGTACATGGGACGAAGAAGTAGAGAGTGAAGAAGAGGAAGAAAAAAGTCAAGGGCAACAGAAGATATTCTGTGAAGACAGTGAGCTAAAAAATGACGAAATGGAAGAAAATAATATTACACATTCTTCTCGCATACCAAAACGGAAAAAGTATCCAGATAATGAGTTATATGCAGCTCAATCTTTTAGCAGGACGGCGCCTGTATGCCATACGGGTGCACTCGACCAGGCGCTGCTGATGGCGCCAGTATGGCGTACGGGCGAGATAATTTATTCTGTCTTAAGCACGTTTAGAGTGTCTCAAGCAGTCTGTTGATGTAATGTGGAGCTAGTTAATTGTTCTTTCACTAGACAGCAGCGGTTTTTGGCTATCTCAAGCTAGAGGCGATTTGTTGCTCGTTCACCAGATGATAGCGCTTATCAGCTGTCCCAACACTGTGGCGATTGCCAGAAGTGCGAGGCTGAAGTCAATTGTTCTTTCATGGGTGTTTACAAAAGTAGACATGGCACGCAACAAGGTCACAGAGTCAGAACTCCTAGATATTTTATATGGGGAGCCTGGATCAAAAATTGAGGATAGTGACAGAGAGAATTCGTACTCTCCATACAAAAGTACAAGTTGATGATACAGGCCTGTGTATGTTTTGATTATTTGTAAAGTGATTATTTTATTCCCGCGGTTTGTTATTGTAAGTATAGTTGGTTATTTCATTTAAATTTGTCACTTTCTAGTACTAAGGTTTCATTTGCTTCTGTGCAGACAGTGATACAAACAATCAGTCAGCAACTGAGCTGTCTGGCCATGTGCGTGATTCCAAGAAAAGGGAGCAGGACTGGTCGGAACTAGACGATCAGCCACAGCTGCTTGTGTTCCAGGAGGTAATCACTGTTTCCTCACATTTTTCAGACGTCAGTGAAGAGTTTAATTATTTTAATTACTTCTGTGGAGACTGCATAATTGGACAGATCAAGAGTGAAACAAATCGGTATGCTGGTAGTACTATAGCAGCAATGAAACATAAAGGCCGTCTAAAAATAAGCTATAAATGGCAAAAACGGTATGAGATAAAGTTACACGAAATATACTGATTTAGGCATTGAGTCTCTCTGTGCTTCCAGGATTACCACACAAAAAATAATTACATTTGATCTCCAAAAAAAGAACTTTTTGTTGCATGTATTTGCTTTTAGACTTCCCTGTACAATTTTTGCGAAAATAGATACAGAAATAATTGTTACACATAACAGACAGAGCTCATACACTATCTTTTCCACGCCTTTCATTATTTTATTTATTTATTTTTTTAGAAATTATGTCACTTGTATATATAGTACATTCTAAAATAAACTCATGTTTTTCAAATACAGTTGCAAATGACGTAAAAAACCATATTCCTCTCACATTTCTGTACTTTTCAATCGCCAGCCGCGGTGGCCGAGCGTTCTGTGGCACATCAGTCACAGTTTTCACGGCCACTACGGTCAGGGGTTCAAATCCCCTCTTGGGCATGGATATTTGTGCCGTCTTTAGTATAAGGTATTTCATAAGTAGTTTGTAAGTTTAGGGACTGATGACCCATTAGTTAAGTCCCATAAGCTCTACAAACATTTGAATTTGAATTTGATTTGAACTTTTCAATCTGTTTTATAAACATCCCAAAATATGCCATTTCACAGCTAAGTGCCGGGTGTGAATAGAGCAGTGTTGAAAGTGTTAATGATGAGCCAATAACAGCTGAGGAGGCAATTAGTGGGCAAGATTTTGTATTTTGGATCTACAGAACGAAAAACTAATATAATCTAATCTAATCTAGCAACGGAAATTGAATTGGATCTTTGCCTCAGAATGAAACATTTATTTCGTAAATACACCTGTGAATAAGAAACCCTTACAGACAAGTGGGTTTTCAGTTTAAAGGATCTTGAGAACTCATCACCAAAATATAAACAAGACTTGTGGTAAAAGGATGGTCTCAAAACTAAGGTGCTATCTATAAAGAAACTTTTTACCCAGTTGTGAAATGTGCATTATTGAGGTATCTCCTGCCTCTGGCAGGAAAACAAAATTTAATAATCCATTAGATGGCTGTAAAAACAACATATTTAAATGGGAAATTAGGTGAATAGATATATGTCATACCACCAAGAGAAGCTGTGATAATAAGATCAGAAAGGAAAAGTATTTATGGACTTAAACAAAGCTAACTTTGCTGGAATCGGTGTCTACATGAAACTTCAACGAATATGAAGGAATCCAAGGTAGATCCTAGAATTTGTTGCAAAAGAGGAGAAGGACTTATATACTGGCAATATGTGTGGATGACCTTTTTATCCCGTTAGAAAATGAAAGACAAATGAGCAGTTTTAAGAAGCAACTGCAAACCAAGTTTAAGATGCATGATTTGGGAGAAGTTAAAAGATATTTAGGCATGAAGATTAATAAAGATGAAGATACACAAGAACTGAGCATAAATCAGTCATCACACATATTCACAAAAAAGAACTAAAAACTCCAAACAAATTAGGCATGAATGATTTTAAGCCCATAGCTACTCCATTGGAAGTAGGAACAAAGTTAAGTGTAAATGAGACAGATGTGGATTGCATGAAGGATGTACCTTACCTAGAAGCAGTAGGAAGTTTGTTATATTTGTCCCAAACATCAAGACCAGGTATTGCATTTGCCACCAATGCAGTGAGCAGATATTGCAAGAACCCAGAGCAAAAGCACTGGAAATCAATAAAGAGAATTTTTCGGTATCTAAGGGAAACCTCAAATTATGAATTAAGATATCATAAAGAAGGTAATGCAAAACTAAAGGGCTACAGTTATATGGACTGAGGAAGTAATTTAGGAGACAGACACTATAACACTGGACGCTGTTTTAAAATAATTGAAGGCCTCATTTCATGGCCCAGTCAGAGACAAAGAACTGTTGAATTAAGTATTTTGGAGGCCAAATACATGGCACACACAAGCATTGTGGCTGAGGACATTAATGAGTGAAATTGAACCTATATCCAGTGCAGAACCTACAAAGATCTTCTCAGTAATATGGGAGATTTCCCATGCCATATCCCCACACAACACCAATCCTTCCTCCAACCCCAATAACCAGTTAAAGGAGTGTCCTTATTGTCACACAATATCACCCCCGACTGGAACAAATTCATCACATCCTTAATCAGGATTTTGATTATCTATCATCATACCCTGAAATGCAAGACATCGTACCCAAGGTCTTTCCGATCCCTCCTAAAGTGGTGTTCCATCGCTCACCTAACCTCCATAGACCACAAAGAGGAAATTAGGGAAAAATTGAGAAGATTGTACAACTATATAGACTCTCTTGTGGAGGTGTGGAGGCCTGGTTTTGAGAAATAGCCTTCGAAATATGTGTTCAAAGGGCTGAAGTTGGATCCATGAACATTATATTTTTTGTATGATTGCGATGAGTATGTTGCATATATAACAGACTCTCTGTTTTTTGCGCTTCTTGTAATTTATTTACTATATTTGCTTGTTATTAGAAGATGTTCCTTGTAAGTTTTCTCCAAATGATTAATAAACAGTTGATAAGAACAAATTATCAATTTTTACTTATTCTGCTGTGGTTCATTTCTGAACACACAAATCCAATATGATTCTCATTTTGAAGATGGTCTTGTATGTTTTAAACACCACTTAATTAGGTGATATTGGAAATACACAAAACTACTCAATGGTTTGAGATATAATCAGAATTGATCACAAAAGCAGTTTATACTGTGGTAATATATGATACACGATATATTATCGGCTGAAATCGAGCAAACTAACCTTTAATTCCGATGCAATTAATTGAATTTCCGGTCTCATAGTATGACACATTTATTGTAGATGCATTATTAATAGCATCAACTTCGACATTATGTAAGCTGCAGTAGTCTGTAATAAACAGCCTGTAAACATTCGAGGAAATAATGCAAATTTTGACATTTTTTTAAATATTTTTAATTCAGAAGCCACTGAAGGAAACGCTTAGTGTCTCAATGCAGAATACTAATTTTATATAGTGATGAATCAAAATAACTGTTAATAATTTTCTGTATCTATGGAGACAAGAATACAAACATTACTTCGCATCTGCAAGTGCTTGATTTCCTATGCAAAGGCAGTTTTAATCACTCAAACCCATTTCCACTGATCCTCTTCTCATAGAAACAATGAACTACCGAATGCAAATTTTTGTTGTGATTCAAAGAACATCTTCTGCAAGATTTGTTTCAAGTGTGAAAAATACATTAAATTATTTTTCTACAAAAATGCGCGAAGATAGATGTACTAGTTACATAATTTGCACAGCAAGTTAAATTTCCTGTTTGAACTAGGGGGCCTATGTAATTTTTATATGCATCTTTTCAGCATTTGTACATCTGATTTCCACTCACATTTGCACTTAGAATTATAGTAGATAGCGTTTGCTACACATTTAAGTAAAATTTGTAGATATGTTTGTAACATATTTAAGTGTAATTATGTTGCATAAAGAATACAGTTTGTAGCTCACTTGTGTGATGTACCATGCTAAAATCATGTTCTAAATTTCATACTTGTTTTACAATGGAGTCCTTTGAGAACACTTTTTTTTTTTACACTGCAGAGTTTCTTTCATATCATTGAAAGTTCAAAACGATGCATTTATGGACTTTGCTCTATTAAGAATAATGTGAGCTTACAAGCTTTCTAATATAAACTAGGAATAGTTCTATTACAGTCTAAATAATCTAGAATGTAACGACCAAAGAAAATAGTCGTAAAAACATGTATCAAATTTCCGACTGTGGCTCCAAAAGAACTAACACACCAGTCAGATGTGTGTGAATAAAATAAAATAAAAATCAGTAAGGAATACCACCGCTACAATTCTTTCATATCACAGAAGACAAGTCACAGAGGCAAAAATCGGGGTACTATTGATTAATATATTATTAAATTCGTCTCATTAAAATCAACAATTGTTATGCAATATTTATTATTTTATGGAAAATATATTTTGAATAGATTTTACAAATTTCAGCAGCGCTTTGTCTTTTACAGAATAATTTTAAAATTCTGTGCATGACATTTAGAAATTAGCATTTATTTGTATCTTGGCTTTTTCATGTTCAAGAAGCAGTTGAGTTCGTTTCTCAAAGTAAACTACATGTGTCTGTGAAAAAAAAGGCTCTCTATTGCAGAATTTGAGACAGGTATGGATACCATGAAGAAAAAATAACTATTGAAAATCAGGAAGATTTTGCAGGCAAGGACTGTACTGTCTGAGCTATTCTGTCACGCTTCACAGTCCATCCTCATGGCTTTACTTCGGCCAGTACCTCGCTTTCTACTTGCCAAACTTCACAGTAGTTCTCCTTCAAGACTAGCATTCCTGGAAGAAAGGCTATGGTGGAGACGTGGCTTAGCCACAGCCCAGGGGATGTTTACAGAATGGAGAGCGCTTATCCACAAAAGGCAAAGGTCCCAGGTTCGAATCCCAGTTCTAGCACCTACTTAACACATGGCAGCCTATACCTACTAAAGAAAAATTAGTATCATGTTTAAAGTTGCCTTAGACATTGCTGTACTGTGGGCTATGAGACAGGTGCAACAGACAGCGAAGCGTGGGAAAACACTACGGCGCAGTGCTGGCACTGATTTGGCACCAGACTGTCCTGTCCCACTTGACTACTACACTCTTTATCTACAGTTGGTCCGTATTTCGTCACGGGACTACAAAGAGTGCATATACCCACTTTCCTCTGCATTTGCTGTATGCAGAATAATACAAAATTTATTTTCAATTGAAGTCCGATATTTTACATTCTAAGCACCCCGTAAGGCCCAAACCCTTACTGACGTGGGCCCTGGGGATTTAACCCCCCCCCCCTCCCAGGAGACAAGAAGGAGCATGGTAAATTACTCAAGCATGGAACCATACTATTAACTTACACTTCATGTTACATTGGTAACTGGGGATATGGCTAAATCAAAAAGGCAGCTAAAACCTTATCTTCAGGATAACTATTCTTTATGAAGTTTTTTTAAAAGTTGTAATACTTTGTGTAATGTATTTAATTTTAAGATTGACCATAAGAACTAATTATGTAGCACTCTCATTGTTCGCTGTATACTTTTTCTACGAATTAGAAAGTATATTTTATGGTAAAATTTTACACATGGCAGCTTTGGGTTTGTTTGCTGTTATTGACAACGACCAGTGAATGCTCTCTAAAACACCCAATCACTTCGAATAAGCAGAATGATCTTTTGTGTGGAAGTGAAATAATTAATGCTGTTTCTGCTCTGTGACTGATAGGTTCTTGTATGTACCCCTGTCCAGTTAGTAAATCAATTTCCCTTGGAAAGAGAACATTTTATTGCCAACATTAACACACCTAGCCATTGCTGCCACAAGTAAAGTGTAAGTCTTTTCATGCATCCGTTTACAAACAATTGAGACAGCCTCATGAAATTTACATATGATTATTATTGGAATAACATGACATGTTCTACATTCTAGTGATACACCCCTGTCATGGATCCATGGATGTCTAAAATAAAAAATAAAACAAATCTTGCCAGGCAGGGAACTATTAGGACAGATTAAATTGCTTTGAGAGCAGCAATAATATTCTTATTCTCCTGCCTGATCTCATACTCAGAAATCGTTATATGTCTAGAAAGATACAGAGAAATAGTTGTGATAAGAAGGAACAGGAATTTTACTTCTACATGTGTCACTCACAGCTTCACTTTCCTACCTGAGCATATACTCAGAAATGGTATCATACTGGGAAATAAATAGCACTATATTTGGGACAGACAAAGAAGTAAATAATAACCAATGTTACAGAATATACTTGCATTACATTCAGAAAAAAGTGGCAAAATGCGTTCAAACTGCAATGCATTGGGTCAGAATACCAAAAAACTAGTCAAAATATAAGGAATTGTTGAATTTGTACCAAACTTAGTATGTAAGTTATGTAAGTGTTAACCAAGTTTCTGATTAAGAATATAATATGAAAAAGGGAAAAATAAAAAATGTCAGATCCAAGATGGCGGGCTCTATGTACACTACAATCATTTTATGATTATAAAAGTAATTTTTAGGGAATTATCGAGGTTGCTGATGGAAACTTGAGTTCAAAAATTAACAAGAAAGGTGCATGCAAGAAGGCAGTCAAAAACTGACGTCTCTTCATTTATTTCTTTTTTTGTTTATATTTGTATATTATTATAAAAGTCAGTTTTTAGGAGTAGTTGTAGTTAATTGTTAAAGTATATACCAAAAAAGTGGAAATTTCGAAGAAAGGAACTAACAGAAGACAGAAGATAGTGTGAAATATTACAAATAAATATTTCATTTTAAATACAATAATTTACTTTCTAAATTTTAGAAAACTGTCTTTTCTCAAAAATCTGATTCTGGAATACACTGGATAAGATGAAACTGGAGAAAAATAACTGTGTTACACTTTCGGACATTTTTTTATTCTTTACAATGCTTTCTGCATCGATTATAATTTAAATTGTACAAATGAAATTCATAATTAAAGAATTCAATTGTCGTTTTTGAAGATGTCTCAACAATGACATTTTGCTTTTTAAATGTGGCTCAAAGCTGGAGTGGCAACTAGTAGCAGTATTTGAAGCTTAATTTACAAAGGCAACAATATATACTTGCGGACACAGTTTGAAAGGAAGCGGAATGTCATGGAATTCATAACTTACCTGTATTTTTAAGCGCATTTTAGAATTTTCTCATTCATTTCCCTGTAGTACATTAACTGAAAAATAAACTTGCAAGATTGATGATTTGATAGTGATATACATGTTTTTTCATTAGAATATATCTCCTGAAATACCTTCCATATTGAATGTATTGGTTTCACTTGCACAAAACACAAATAACTCGCATCAACAACAAGAGTGTAGTCTGGCCAACAGCACACACAGTAACAATGAACAGCCACATTTGACAGGAGATATAACCAAACAAATGAATATCTGTTCGTCCACACATCTGGAATTCACTGGTTCCAGCATTGCTGCAGCCAACCTGATAGTCCAAAATTCCCATCTAGAAACTTTTTCCGCCGGCCGCAGTGGCCGAGGAGACTGAGGCGCTTCAGTCACGGTCTGCACAGCCACTACGGTCGGGGGTTCGAATCCCCCCTCAGGCATGGATATTTGTGCCGTCCTTAGTTGTAAGTAGTTTGTAAGTTTAGGGACTGATGACTCCGTAGTTAAGTCCCTTAAGCTTAACAAACATTTGAACAAACTTTTTCCCATTTTGGGCACATTTTCAAGATTCTGGCCCATTGTGTGCAACACCAAGGTAAAGTTTATATCAGTGTGTAATTCTATTGACACTCGGTATCCTGTAATGCTTATTCTCATTTTGTGTGTATCGACATTCTTGCAATACAAAGCAAAATAAAGGAGGGTGCACAGGTTAAATATTCATTAATAAGTTTGCAAAACCATCAATACCTTGAAGGAACTTCACACCATTAATAACATAGCAAATATTTTTCAATAGGCCACCCATTTTACAACGTTAACAAGTACACTAGATCACACCAAAAAGGCAACGTTTACCGCCATTATATTTGCTGTCACAACAGAAAACGACGAAAGGAGGAAATTGGTCAGCAAATAGGAAGAAAAGAAAAAGAATAGCAACTTTTTTCATGTTAATTTACTCACTGAAATTAGAATCACATTCCAGGAAAATTACATAGGGTTATATTAAAATAGGTTGGAAAAGTAAACAGCCACCAATTGCAAGGTTGCAGATTTATTTACAACCGGTTTTGAGTAATTATTGCCTTCTTCAGATTTATAAATTGTGCCCTACAGTTTTACACAGAGCAATTTGTAATCATGCTGTGACACAATTTATATACCTGAAGAAGGGCAATAATTGCTCAAAACCGGTTGTAAATAAATATGAAACCTTGTAGCTGGTGTCTGTTTACTTTTCCAACCTATAAAACACAGTTGCATAAATGGATAAAACGTTTACATTAAAATATTTTTGGACCAGTCCGTTATTGTGAGAAAGTACGTCATAAGCGGTCAATCGTTCTAGATGAGAGACTCGGAGCAACAAAGATATTTATCAATGTATACATGTCATTGTGTCATTCCAATGCTTGAAATTGATTTCTGTAATACTAGCAAATACGTTTTGTGAAACTGTATGGAAACCAGTAACACAATCAGAAGCAGAAGTTATTATGGCTTTAAAACTGTCAGTGAACAACAATTAATTCTGAGCGCTTTAATTATATCCTTGTGACAAGAATATTATATTCTAATAAGTAGCATAACAATTTATTATGTTTTCTTGTGAATCTGTGAAACAGAATTGCATTTCCACAGACTTATTACTAGTTACTGCAGATATTTCTCGTAGGGGAAAAACCTTTCCAATTTGATATGTAATTCACCAATCTATTTTTCAAATAACTAAAGCAACCAGTGTCATAGAGAATCTTCTGTTGACTATTTTAAAGTGGTATGTTCAGGAGGCACAAAAATAAGGTCTGGATTTAAAACTAGTAGAGGGTACTAATTGCCTCTTTATTGAGCAAATACAGAATTTACTTACATCATTACAGTTGATAATGTATACAGTTTATGATTCGCCACGATTTTCACATTTTAAAGATAGTGCCCTTCTTCATGAATACTCTTTGAACGTTTTTGTGTAATGTTCGCTTTTTTAGCAACATGGATTATGGGAATGGAACCATATGTCTATCATGTTCATTCGTATAGTGTTAGTTTTACACTGTGTAATCGGGATGAGAAAAAAGTCGCCTGGATAAAACAGTATTTGAATTCTGGTGAACCGTATTTTTCGGTGTTAATTTTTTGATTTAGATTACAACAGCTTGATTTTTCAAATTTTAGTTATAATCATATAAAAAACCACCATATCAATTTTCCATAGCAGTGGTGATAAAACTTCCAATTTTCAAAAAAACTTTTAAAAAATTCCATTGGTTTGAAATATTGTGTTGTTATTGAAATAGCAAAATGAATCAGTGTTATTATAATAACAGTGCAGACAGTTGGATCTAGCAACAACCCTGAGATTCGCAGATTCTGATTCTTGCTTCCATGTGACTGTATAGATGGCGAATACCATCTTGGGATAAATTATTACAACCCTGTTCAATCTGTTGATGTAGTTCTGCTAGAGTTGTGGGTAAAAGTTACTTATTGGACCATGCCTGTTAGTTACATTATTTCGTTTTGTAATTAGAAAGAATTTGGTTGCAGCATGTATGCTAATTATAGGATAATTTACTATGATTAAATAGTTATTGATGGCAATCTTTAAAATATGAATCTAATGTCAGCAACACATTTGAGAACATTTCTTCCATGGACTCAACTATCATCTACTCCTTTGCGTTCATTAAAGTTTTTCAATCTTTGTTAGAAATCTACATTTGTAACTGGAAATAACAGCAATAAAATACAGAAACCCAGCTCTTTCAAATGTTGGCCACTTTGAGCGATTCGAACGCTTAGATTAAATTGGAGATGGAAAGAACTAGCGTAACCGAAAATCGGTTTTGCAGTGATGGCTGCCATTCCTACTGTGCAATCGTTTCTGATGTGTTTCCTATGCGTCTTCTGCCAACTAGCCACACTATTCTTTATTCACTTCATCACTCATCATCAACACAACATGATCAGCAGCAAGATCTTCAAGCACTCTCTCACAAAACTGCCTCTGTTCGTCATAATCTTCTACATGATCATAATTTTGTAAGTTTAAAAATGTAATTCATCCTTTAGGATGCGCTGGAACGAGCGACAAGAACAGAGTTGGAGTATACTACTTGGTGGATAAGTGAAGACATACTCTATCGACTTTTTCCTGTGTTAGTATGGAGCAATGATGTCTGCTTCATGACTGATCTATTGTGGAGAAACAAACAACCCAATAAAAACTGTGTTTCAGTTAGATATTTAATAATTTTCTGTGACTTTGAAATGTGTATGGAAAAGCCATTAGACTGTGTTCACAGAGTCATTCTAGATTTATTCAACAGCAAAAACATTATACTCACACTACACTGCACCATTGCTGTTGAAACTGGATGCTGTAACCTACATAACAATAGGTCCCTCGTATTCCCATTACACTCTCAACACTGTAATTTGACTGCCTTTGCAATGGCATGTTAAAATAATTCTAAGTTAAAAATTTGATAATTTTAATTGTGATATGTACAAAAGCGAACTGAAAATATATATATAGGCAAGTCCTTTAAGTACTAAATTGCTTTGAATCGCTGTTTAAATCCAATGGATTAGAAAACACATAGGTAATTGCACTAACAATTAACGAGTCACCAGAAGGTAAAATCATTTCAAAAGACAACGGGGGACACTACTCTTAAAGAAGACTTAATGAGAGATTCATAATTTCTCTAGTTAAACCTTGAATATTTGTCTACTGATGAGTAGTTGTTAGTCCTAACCACTTTCAGTTATTTACACGTAAAATGAGATTCACTTTAATGTACAAAAATCAAATTTCTTGCTGAGTACATTTTTCTCAAATTGGATGATAAGTTACAAACAGGCCTGAAAGACGTCTCTCAGCACAATTCAGTCTTTAGCTGTTGAAACTTCATGGATTGTCAGACATATCCTGTTAAATGTTTAATTAATGGGTGATGTTCGATTATTCAGAGCATTTAATATTTGATCAGTGAATGACTTGACTTGAAGAGATGTCCCAAAATATTATACCATATGAAATTATGGAATAAAAGTAAGCAAAGCATGCAAGCCTTTTTATTTCTATGTCACCTATGTGTGATGACACTTGAATTGCAAATACAAATTTGTTAAGTCGTTTGTGCAGTTCTGTAGTGTGCTTCTCTGAACTGTATGTATTATCAAGATGTAATTTCAGGAATTTAATACTTCCAAACCTTCTATCTGCTCTTCATACTTTACATATACGTTGGTTGGAAACCTCTTATGTCCTCTGAATTGCATGTGGTGAGTCTTTCCAAAGTTTAATTCAATGATTTGACTTTAAACCATTTATTAATGTTATTGAAAATATCATTAGCTGACCTTTCATGACCTATACTCCACATGCTGTTATTGCAATACTTGAATCATTTGCAAACAAGCTGAACTCTGCTTCTGGCAGTGTAGCTGATAAGATTCATTAATGTACAAAAGAAAAACTAATAACCCTAAGATAGATCCTTGTGGGACACCACATGTAATT
Organism: Locusta migratoria; assembly: GCA_026315105.1. Classification (NCBI taxonomy): domain Eukaryota; kingdom Metazoa; phylum Arthropoda; class Insecta; order Orthoptera; family Acrididae; genus Locusta; species Locusta migratoria. Next base: position 426,226,692 of record CM048746.1, on the reverse strand, counting down.
TATTCCCAATTTGTTGATGACTGATGGCTTAATTCACTAGTCCCTTGCACTGACCCCATTTGTTTCCTGTAGCGAGGTACAACTGGGAGCATAGCCCATGACAATATAGAATTCTAATTTACTTAAAAGGATGTGGTTGTTCACATAATCAAATGCAAATGGAATTTAATCTAAAAAAAAAAAAAAAAAAAGCCATAGCAATGGGTACACCTGGTCTTAAATAACTTTTTGTTGTCTCTGAAAGCTATTAGACTGGCAGCTGAGACCGAGCATGATGAGCCATCAGCAGTGGTAGCTGGTGCTTCAGATGACTGGGGGTACACTTCTTTGCGTGTCCGATTTTGATAGTGCCCCCCCCCCCCCCCCTGTTGTCGGCGTGTCGATGCCTACCAAGCTTCTTTATTTCACACTTTTGTTCCAAGCTTAAAAATGAGTAATTTGTTTCTGTAGATACTGAACCTTGTTCGGTTTTCTTTGATAATAAACTCCAAGAACATATGAATATCCATATGAACCCTAAAACACAGTAAGTAACTGATTACACTGTTAAGTGACTGCAACAAAATTAATCTGTTACAATGAAGAAACAAGCTACCTTTGGGTCACGTGACACTGTAAGCAGCACCCCCTCCTAACCTTACACATGCGCAAAGTTTGCTCTTTTCAAACAGTTAGATACCGTATTTTAACGCGTAATCCCCCCCCCCTTTTTTTCTCGAAAAATTTTCTTGATAACAATAGGGAAGTAATTATGAGAGTAGTTATTCAGAACGGAAGGAAAACTATGTATTATACAGTAAAAGATACCGGTATAGGCAAATTGTGAAAAAATGGGACCTACAGTGCGTTTAAAATTAGTTGCGACTTTTGACATGTCGGTGTGGAGCGAGTGGAGGGTTCGCATAGTCTGCAGCGTATGCTCATCGCGCCGATAACATCTAACGCCACGCTGGCGCCTCGAAACATTCTTTGTTGGTAGGACACAACAATGCAGGACAGAACACAAAGGGCCACCGCGCGACACCACACCACGTGCTACTGTTTACACACGCTTTGGCAACAGCGGTGGCGGCGGGAACGGAAAAAGCCGACTCACTATTGGTGGGCAACGGCGTCTTCTTCACCCCGACAAGCCAAACTTCAGAAGTCGCAACTAATGTTAAACTTACTGTAGCGGTATTTATTTCCTTAACACAAGGCCTACGGAAAGATCTGGAGCTTGCCTTTGCAGCCACAAGTTTATCTTTTTGTCTCCGCCAATACCGTATTGAATTAGGATCGATGGAGAAATGCCTTCCTGCAGCTTTTACTCCGTTTCTATCGGCGTAAGATAACACATTTAGTTTAAATTTTGCCGTGTAGTTTGAATATTTCGCCATTATGACGACTGGCAGCAAACTGACCTAGAAATATATCTGCGGCTTAACGTTTCAAATTTGCGGTATGTTGTGACAATGGAAATATTCGTTCGTGGCAGTACCGCTACGTCCGTTGTCAAGTTATTTGAAGGCCTGTTAGAACGAACCAGGAGAGGGAATTATACGCGATATTAAAAAAAATAGTTTTTTAATTATCAAAAATCGTAGGGGAGGGGAATATCCGAGGGGGGAGCTTATGCGATAAAATACGGTATTTGTTACAATGGAGAGCATAAATGTCATTTACCCTCAAAATCGCGACATATTTGCTAAAACGTCGACAGATATGTGGCAAGTAACAATACAAAAGTCATTGTTGTTTTCATATCTGTTAAAAAGCAGTTTGGGTTAAAAAATGCCTACATTCAGTCTCGAACCCACCGGGCGCTGATGACCTCGCTGCTGAGCACCCTAAGACACCAATCATCATCATCGAACCCACTACCTTCGACAGCACAACGTGATGCCGCTAAGCACACAGCTATTGTTGCTAGGTTGAGAGTAGTGACTTAATTATTATTCATAATCGGATATTCTGTAAGCTTTTACATTTGATGCTTCTTTAATTTATAGTTATAAGATATTTTATCAAATATGATGTGGATTTGATGCCTCGTCAATGCGCCAAAACAAATATGAAGGGCGGATGGTGCCTTAATGGAGGATTTGCCTATGCACAATGCGTGGTGCACAGTAGCCGCATTGTCTTTGAATCGGGGCCATTTGTGTGTAACTGCCAGAGTTTGAGTAGCCTCGAGCTGGAGTCTCTACCAGCTCCAACACCAATGTTAAAATCGGCGTTTCCCCTCGCTCCTCCCTGTCTCTGTAGCGACCATATATTGCCTCCAGGGGGTTCAGAAAGGAATTTGAACCTCAGTCGTGCATGCGCATTGCAGCACTGTGGCCACTGCCGCCTATATTAAGTGGCCGGGCTAAGACTCGTATATGTGCTGTCTCCGCGACGTAGAACGTTACTCATACGATAAAAACAGTGGGTGATCAAAAAATTTGTATAAATTTGAAAACGTATTAAATCACGGAATAATGTAGATTCCACATGCTTGGAATGACATGGGATTTTATTAGAAAAAAAAGTTCAAAATATTTCCGACAGATAGCGCGTGATTATGGTTTTGTAACTGCTACCGTGACGGGTGAGAGGCACGCCAATATGTTACAGAATCACATCATCCCCAGCCTGGGTGATAAACACCTGCTGGAACGCAGGATTTTTAAGCAGGATGGCGCTCCACCCCATATTGCTAGACGCATGAACGATCTCTTGCGCGCGTCGATAGTGTGCTCAGCTGCCACTTTCGTCATGCTTGGCCTCCCAGGTCCCCAGATCTCAGTCCGTACGATTATTGGCTTTGGAGTTACCTGAAGTCGCTAGTATTCAGTGATCGACTGACATCTCTAGGGATGCTGGAATACAACATCCGACGCCAATGCCTCAACATTACTTCGAACATACTTTACAGTGCTGTTCACAACATTATTCCTCGAATATAGCTATTGTTGAGGAATGATGTTGAACATATTGAGCTTTTCCTGTAAATAACATCATCTTTGCTTTGTCCTAATTTCTTATGCTAATCATTGCTTTTCTGATCAGATGAAGCGGCATCTGTCGGACATTTTTTGAACCTTTTTTTTTTTTTTTTTTTTTTTTTTTTTTTTTTTTTTTTTTTTTTGGTTCGAATAAAACCCCATGTTATTCCAAGCATGTGTGTCAATTTTTCCCCTCTATCTACATTATTCCGTGATTTATTAAGTTTTGAAATTCATACTGACTTTTTGATCACCCGGTACTTTGATTGTGCATATAAAATGATCGGATAGAAGAATGAAACGAAGAATGATAGTTTAATAACACTTTGTATGTTATTTATTTATTTACTTGTTTTTCACAACGAGCTTTTCTCTGGGGGTTTACTAAGCCAGTGAACACATAGGACGCGCCGCCACTCGGCATCCTCCAATGCAACGTTTCGTCCGTTTCGGTATCTAGAAAACAGGAGCGAAATAAATAACTGTAACGATAAGTGACAGGGTGTGCAACGCTGCCCGGCGATACGAGCGCAGAGGCTGTATACAAAATTTTCATCGGCGAACCCGGCACGCGCAGGGGAGGGATTTAGGGGAGGCGGCGGGTACGGAGCGTGGCGCCATCGCCGCTCAGCGGGTCGGCTCGACAGCGAGCTCGCCGTGTGGAAACGAGATTGCGCCGCGGCTGAGGTGAGGCGGCGGCGCTATGGGCCGTGAGTTATTAGTGGCCCACCGCCGCCGCCGCCACAGCCGCCAGATAGCGCGCTTCCGCCCAGTTTAGCCGCGAGCGCCTCTCACCGAGTGTGAACACGCCTAACGCCGCCCGCGCATTCAGACGCGACGCTGCGTCCGAGGCCCCAGTGATTTACTGCCGGGCCCGCATTCTCCTCCCTCTCCCTTTCCCCACACTCCTTCCTACCGTCGCGTTTGGGCTTGTTCCACAAGTGTGGAAGAGCCGGTTGTAAAGCTCCATTTACACGGACCATAAAATTCAATATTAGGACCATTTCATTTGAAATCGGACGAAAAAAGAGAAAATTGGCATCATATTTTTCAAAATAATTACCTACAAGTGCCAGTTAATGTAAAAGAAAACAACTGTCATGAATATTGATGTCCATTTTTAATTGTGATATTTGAGTTATCGTTTTGAAATAATACGAATAAAAAAGGTAAAGCAGTCAACAATCCGAAGATTGGTTTGAACACCACAGTGCTTTACTAGGCATGGTCCTGTTTGGAGGTGGTATGCCGTTGCCTTCCTCCAGACCTTCGAACTGACTTACCCAGCCAGTTTAACGTGGGTTCCGAACCACGGTGCTACTAGGTATTTTTCACATCAGCAACACTACCAGAGGTGAAAGAAGTGGAAAGTGACTGATAAAAACCCGTAGGACGTGGTGGGGATCGAACCCGCGATCTTTGGATTTGTAGTCTTTTTTAATATTCATAGAATATATGACATCAACTGCGTTTGGGCAAAGCTGAAAATGTGTACCCAGCCGGGATTCGAACCCGGATCTCCTGCTTTCTATGCAGTTCCGCTGACCCCTACACCACTGGGGACACAGTGATCACGGGAATTAGTTCATAACTACGACTTTGAGTATTGTGGGCAGGGCAGAGCTGGGAATTTGTATCTGACGGGAGGCGTGCTTAGGTAGTCCTTGCAGGTGCGGTGATCACTGTGTCCCCAGTGGTGTTGGCCGGGCGCCGTGGCTCAGCGCACCCGGTCAGAGGGCTCAACGCTCTCTGAAATAAAAAAGCTGAGCCAACAACAAATCGAACAACAACGAACAAAAACGATCAGCGTCCGCAACAAAGAGAACTACCCTTAGCAAAAAAAAAAAAAAAAAAAAAAAAAAAAAAAAAAAAAAAAAAAAAAGTGGTGTAGGGGTCAGCGCAACTGCCTAGAAAGCAGGAGACCCGGGTTCGAATCCCGGCTGGGTACACATTTTCAGCTTTGCCCAATCGCACTTGATGTCATATATTCTATGAATATTAAATAACAGCAACTGTAGGATCAGAAGTGACGTCTGTTCTCTCGGAACAGACGCCACATCTATGTAGATCTTTGTTGCGAACGCTGATTGTTTTTGTTCGTTCTTGTTCGATGTGTTGTTGGCTCAGCTTTTTTATTACAGAGGGCGTTGAGCCCTCTGACCAAGCGCGCTGAGCCACGGCACCCGGCAGTAGTCTGGCACTCTACCACTGTGCAACCGAGGCGCACATAATACGAATATTGTGTCGTTATAATGAATCTGTACATTGAGCAGGCAGTGAAGGAATGGAATGAGAAATTTGGAGAGGACATTAGAGTGCAGGGAGAAGAAATAAAAGCATTGCGGTTTGCCGATGTCATAGTAATTCTGTCAGAGACCGCAATGGATCTGGAAGAGCAACTGAATGGAATGGAAAGGAAGATACCAGGCGCGTCCAGAAAGTAAGTTCCGTTTGGATATATAAAACGAACGGGTACAGATACAGAAAAAATATTGATTGTACAAAAATCAACAACTGTTAAACTACTTTTCTACACAGCTTCCGAAATTTTGTAGGCAATTGTCATAGCATGCCACAAGGTTTTGTGTGCCTTTTTCATAGAATGTTGCCGCCTGTGTATTCAACCATGTGATAATATGTTCTTTCAGCTCGTCATCATCGTTGAAGTGTTGTCCACCAAGGACAGATTTTAGGAGTAAGAAAAGGATTACTCTCAAATTTTTTTTTCACGATAATGCCTGACCTCACACACCGAATGTGACCAAACAATTCTTACGGAAATTTCAATGGGACCTGTTTGATCATCCTCCATACAGCTCGGACCTCTGTCCTAGCGGCTTTCATCTCTTCTTACACCTAAAATCTGTCCTTGGTGGTCAACACTTCAACGATGATAAAGAGCTGTTACCAAATGGTTGAATACACAGGCGGCAACCTTCTGTGAAGGATGCATGCAAAAACTTGTGGCACGCTATGACAAGTGCCTACAAAATTTCGGCATTTATGTGGAAAAGTAGTTTAAGAGTTGTAGAATTTTGTGCAATAAAAATTTCTTATGTATCTGTGTACAATTTCATTTTATTACCAAACGGAACTTACTTTCTGGACGCGCCTCGTACAAGATGAACATTAACAAGAGTAAAACAAAGGTAATGGAATGCAATGTTAGAAAATCAGGCGATGCTGAAGGAATTAGATTAGGTAATGAGACGATAAAAGTAGTAGATGAATTTTGTTATTTGGGTAGCAAAATAAATTCTGATGGCCGAAGTAAAGAAGGTATAAAATGCAGAAAGGCCATGGGGAGAAAAGCGTTTCTAAAGAAGCTAAACTTGTTAACGTCCAATATTAATTTAAATGTTGGAAGTCCTTTCTGAAAGCATTTGTCTGGAGTGTAGAATTGTATGGGAGTGAAACGTGGACAATAAGGAGTTCAGATAAAAAGATGATAGAATCTTTTGAAATGTGGTGCTACAGACGAATGAAGAAAATTGGATGGGTAGATCATATAAGTAATGAGGAGGTGCTTAACCGAATCGGGGAGAAAAGGAGTTTCTGGCATATACTGACTAAGAGAAGGGATAGATTGGTTGGACACATTCTGAGACATCAATGAATCGTTAACTTAGCACTAGAAGGAAGTGTGTGGGGTAAAAATTGTAGAGGAAGACCGAGGGAGGAATATAGTAAGCAGATTCAAAAGGATTTAGGTTGCCGAGCGTATTCTCAGATGAAGAAACTTGCACAGGACAGGGTAGTGTGGAGAGCTGCATCAAACCAGTCTACGGACTGAAGACCGAAACAACAACATAATGAAATTATAGCAGAGAAAGTAATTTTTCTTTACAAACTCATTTATTGTTGTTTCCCATTTGTAATTCATAATTATAGGCGGGGGAAGTCATTATTAACTGGATTTGTTGTTGATTTGTCTGTGGGACTGGAGACGATAGAAGGTTGCTATATAGGGCCAATCAAATTATTGGTCACTGAACATTATTCTATCAGCATAATTCAATAACAACTTTATTAATTAAACAACATTAATGATTCAGATTAATTATTGGGGGTCAGCCGCATCTATCCGTAATTCCTTGTTCTAAATACCCACCAAACATCTCATTTAACGTCCGCTGCCTCGTCTTCTATCAATCTAAAAAAATACACCTACACACCTACACCTTACAAGTTCAGTAACAGATGGAACGCAGCAACATGCACCAGCGACCCCGCTGGTAAACATGCAGAACTAGATGTCTTTGGCACTGTCGCTCCCCGCAGCTAATGGAGTCCTGTGGCGTCTTGGTCTGGAGCAAATCTTGGAGATGACGTGATTCCATGCATTGTCCAGCTGGAAGCCGCTGTTACGGTTTATAAAATTTTCTGCTACGCGTATTTCCACAGATTATTTTATGTTGTTGTTGTGATCTTCAGTGGTTTGATTCAGTTCTACATTCTACCCTGTCCTGTACAAGCCTCTTCATCTGCGAATAAGAATGGCAACCTATATTCTTTTGAACTTGCTTGCAGCATTCGTCTCTCGGCCTCCCTCTACAATGTTTACCACACACACTTCCTTGTAGTACTAAGTTGACGATTCCCTGATGTCTCCGAATGTGTCCCACCAACCTAACCCTTCTCTTAGTCAGGATATGGCAGGATCTCCTTTTCTCCCCAATTCTGTTGAGTACCTTCTCATTATTTACGTGATCTAGTCATCTAATCATCATCATTCGTCTGTAGTACCACATTTCAAAAACTTCTATCATCTTTTTGTCTGAACTCCTTATTGTCCAAGTTTCACTCCCATACAATGCTTCACTCCAAACAAATGATTTCAGAAATGATTATCTAACATTTAATATTCGATTTCAACAAATTTCGCTTCTTCAGAAACGTTTCTCTTCTCACAGCCATTCTGCATTTATATCTTCTTTACTTCGCCCATCAAGAGTAATTTTGCTACACAAATAACAAAACTGATTTTCTAATTTTGTTGCCTCGTTACCTAATCTGAATACTTCAGCATCGCCTGATTTTCTGACACAACTTTCCATTACCCTTATTTTACTCTTGTTAATGTTCATCTTTTACTCTCCTTTCAAGACAGTGTCCATTCCGTTCCATTGCTCTTCCATCTACATCTACATACATACTCCGCAATCCATCCAAAGGTGCGTGGCGGAGGGTACTTGCTTTCCTGTTCCACTCCCATATAAAACGAGAGGAAAACGAATACTTGTGTGCAATCCGTACGAACCCTAATATCTCTTATCTTATCCTTGTCTTTATACGAAATGTAGGTTGGTGGCAGCAGAATCGTTGTGCAGTCTGTCTCAAATTCCGGACCACTAAATTTCAACAGTGCTTCTCGAAAAGAACGTCGCCTCCCCTCCAGCGACTCCCAGTTGATATCCCAATGCATTTCGGTAACACATTGATCGAATCTACGAGTTACAAACATCACCGCCCACCTCTGAACTGTCTCTATGTCCTCTTTTAAACCGATGTGGTTGGGATCTCAAACACTGGAGCAATACTCAAGACGGGGTCGTACAAGCGTTTTATATGCAGTCTCCCTTACAGACGAATAACACCTTTCCAAAATTCTCCCAATAAAGCGAAGTCGACAATTTGCCTTCCCTACGATTTTCTTTATATGCTCGTTCCATTTCATATTACGCCTAGGTATTTAACTGACGCGACTCTTATCAAGTTGCACACAACTAATTCTGTATGCGAACATTACGGGATTGTTTTCCTTACTCATTTGCATCACCTTACATTTTCTACATTTAGCGCTAGTTGTCATTCCTCACACCACATGGAAATTTGGTCCAAGTCATCCTGCATTCTACTACAGTCATTCAATGACCACACCCTCTTGTACACCACAGCGTCATCAGGAAACAGACGCAGATTGGAACTCACTCTGTCCATCAGATCATTTATGTAGATAGAAAATACTAGTGGTCCTATCATACTTACCTGGGGCACTCCTGATGATATCCTGGTATCTAACACTCGCCATCGAGGACAACGTACTGGGTTCTATTAACTAAGTAGTCTTCGAGCCACTCTCAGATCTGGGTGCCTATTCCATACACTCGTACCTTCGTTAGCAGTCTATAGTGCGGTACCGCGACAAACGCCTTTCGAAAATCGAGATATATGCAGTTTGCTTGTTGCAATGCATCCGTAGCACTAAGATGTCTTGAGAGAAAAGGGCAAGCTGGGTTGCACACGATCGATGTTTCCTCAAGCCGTGATGATGCATTGACAGAAGCTTTTCCGTGTCAAGTAAATTTACTGTATTAGAACTGATAGTTTTGAAAAAAACAATTCCGGGTATTAGGCCGCATCATGTTTTAAACATGTACTCCAAGTACCGCTGCTCGAAGACAAGTATAAAACTGAGAGCAGAAGAGAAGCATCTGCTCTCCTCGGCTGCCCAAACACCAGTCTCCTCCTCTCTGTAAAGCCTCTAGGTTCCGCCTATTTCTATTGAAACGCCAATCCACAGCTAGGCGCCAAAGTACGGCCAATCACGGCTTGCGTTCAGGAGTCGGACAGCTGAACCCCCTTACTACAAAACAGCAGTCAATTGCCAGCTCTTCCGTGTTTCTAGCAGTCGGGCCTCGCCCTTACATCCAGCGTTCTCACGGTAGTTGCGGGATGGCCTGCAGGCACCTTAAAAAACACAGCCAGCAAGTTGTTCCCAGCAAACGGCCAAACTTCCTCGCTATTGTATAATTGTGGCGCGCGCCAGCGTAGAATGTCCTAGCGGGTGCCACCCTGGCGTCCGACGTCTCAGCTCTCCCTTTGCAAAGCACTGTACACTGCCCATGGAGACATATTGTATTGCTCCAGACGCTCCCGCCTAGACGACGCCAGCGTCGGTGGCGCCAGCCACATACTTAGAAGGCTCATGCCTCAGTCCTTCCTGCTGTGGCCTTCGGCCGTAAGGCTTCTTCCGGGAACCACTGACCCTCCGAATAACAGAGCCACCCTCGTGCTCGCCACCGGTCGCCGTCAGCGCTGAATACGTGCTTTTCCCCCCTGCTACAGGCCTCACACAACCAAGTAACAGAATATTTCTCTTACGCCACAAGTCATTAAATCGATAACCTACGAATAATCTAATAAAATTAACAAGGTTGCGTTTTCTTTTTACTGTTGGAAAGCAACGTGGCAGTACTGAAATCTCTCAAGCTTTAAATAATTCTCATTTACTTTATTAATTAACACGTTCGCTGCCGTTCACGCTCTGGCGTATTTTGACAGTATCTTTTCATAGTTTTGAGCCACTGAATGTTTTGGTTTTAGTTTTCAGTTTTTTGATATGGTTTTTTTATTTGCATTTGTATTTTTGTGAAAACAACAAATGAACTATACAAACAGTACATACAAGGTATTTCATAAAACATATGCTTATTTCTATATCATTAGCAATGTAAGTATGAATAATATCAAAACTAAGAAGTATTTTTTTATAAACTGGTAACTAATCGAAATAAAATTAAAATAATCAAAAGCTTGCTTGCTTGTTTACATAAGAATCCAATAAATCTATCATGACATAATGAGAAGCGTGTGTGGCTCGTAGCCGATAATGCAAACGCGGAAATCTGGAACCACTTGCGTGTGCATATCACTTATACTCTTCCCTGAGTGCCTACCAAAGTACAGCTTTATTAGACGATGCCAGTTTACAACAACCCATAATAAGATGCTAGGTCGCAGCATGCGTCACAGCGTGAGCGGTACCTGACTCAAGTAACGTTTACACGCGCCAGAGCGTGAACGGCAGCGAACGTGTTAAACATTACAATTTGAGAATTCATTGAATTGTAGGATACTAGGACGTTCCCACTGGAGGTTCGAGTCCTGTGTTATTAGTCCCTAGCTTACACACTACTTATACTAATTTAAACTAACCTCAGGACAACACCGCACATCCATGCCCGAAGGAGGATTCGAACCTCCGACGCGGGAGGCCTCGCGATCCGTAATGTGCTGCTCCAGAACGGTCGGCTACTCCCGTGGGGCGATGTTAATTTTATTAATATCTTTTGATGACAAATAATACGTATTCACATCTTATTTCACGGTGTCGCCAACCCATGTCCAATATGAGGTTGAAAGGCTACATGCACTGATCAGTCGCAAATATTCAAGTCTTGTTTCAATCAGTAGCCTCCATAAGATGACAAACACACTTTGTGAGTAAGGCTGGTAAAATATATTAATCTTACACAAAAAGACGAAAAGAAACCTTATTCCATAGCTACTTGATGATATTTCTTATCCCTCATAAATAGCCTGTCTACGTGGTTTTCTGCCGTCTGTCAACAATTTCTAGAGAAGTTTGTGAGAGTGCTTAGTCTTCGAAGGTGAATTTACTCTGTAATTTTAGCAGTGGCCTGTTATCGAAGCAAATTTATGGACTGGAAAAGTTTGCCAACAGCCATTACTTGGTTATTATCCGATAACGTATAGCCATAGAGTGAAAATTAAATTTCAAGCCTTGCGAACTCCCGAAGCATCTCGTGATTAGGTGCAAACAGCTCTCGATATTAAAAGACATAAACTTAATAAAAAAACAACGCAGGTTACGTTGCTAATAGCTTCGTTGTTTGATGAGGACGAGTATGTAAGGAAATTGTTTAATCTACCTGAATTGCATTAATTTTATGATGTAGTGAAAATGAAATACTTTATAATAAACTTTACTGCGCACAAGTTGTGCATATTATAATACATTATTTAGCACAGAGGTCTGTGATTGATTTCATACGGTTTTTACACGTCAGTACGTGGTATCGGTTACATTGTTTTCCACAGAGTTCACAGATGCTCATCGAGTCCGGGTAGTGGTACGTCTTCGTCCTGCAGATTATGTGGTGGTAGCCGTGGACTTCCATGGAGTGTACTAAGTGCCTCAGCTTCTGGTTTGTGCCAATCAGTGCTCTTTTCATCATCTCCCTCTCCCTCTCTAACCATAATTTCTTCCAATTGTCTGTGTAGGACAGATTGAATTTCCATCTCAGGTCTTCTATTAGGAATGTTTCTCTCGCGAATTCGTAAGTTAGTCTTGATTTGGTGTATTTGGAAATTCCGAGGGCTGCTTTCAGAAACATGGCTATCACTTTTTCCATTCGTAGGAGGTCTCCATAGCTTAACTTTTCCCATGTTATCTGTATTTCGTATGTTGGAATAGGAACGATTTTGGCTTCAAAGAGGGGTTTCTGACTGCATGTAGGGAGCTTCGGCTTTTCCTGAATCTAATACTTTAAAGAAATAGATTAGTGAGTCAGTGAACGCGTTGAGCATAATACTATTATTATCATCACTGATTTAGTTCCTGATTTTTCAGGTTGTTCTCTCCTTTTCCTTACCACTGCAGGATGCGCTGCTTAGAAAATACAAGCCGCTTAGGTATGTAAAGCAGGAAAGAAAGGAAGGAAGATTAGAATTTACGTCCCGCCAACAACGTGGTCCTTCGAGACGGAGCACAAGCTTGAATTGTTTTGGAAAGGATAACCGATGAGTCACATATCATATGTGCATATGTTTTCTTAGATTTTTTGAGACTTAACTACGGGATCATCAGTCCCTAAACTTACAAACTACTTATGAACTAGCTAATACTAAGGACGGCACAAATATCCATGCCCGAAGGGGGATTCTAACCCCCGACCGTAGTGGCCGTGCAGGCCGTGACTGGCGCGCCGCAGACGGCTCGGCCACCACGGCCGGCACCGATGAGTCCTTTTTAAAGGAACCACCCCGGAATTTGCAAGGTGCGATTTAGGAATATCAGGGATAACCTAAATCTGGATGGCTGTAGGCGGATTTGAACTACCACCCTCTTCAATGCGAGTCCATGTAAAGATTTGATTCCTCATGTGCTTGGACCATAATTATGAAGTGTATGAAATATAAGGAAAATAAATTGTCATTTATCGTGCGAAGATATAAACCTGACGATGTCCAAAATAAAATTTCTTCACAGAATAGTTTTCTTAAAATGGGATGATAAGTATTTCCTAACTGCTACCAAGAAGGCTTGGGCGGAAGAGAGCAAACCATGCGAGTTATGCCGCCGGATGTGAAACCAATGTTTAAAGAATGCCATAAGACATTGCTGTAATTTGATGCTACGTGGTATCTGTGACGAATAACGAAAATAATGTCAACTCCTTATCGAGCGACGGTACCAAACTGTAAGATATGCGTAAATCATACTTTTTCGTCGAGTAGATTTCTTGAAATCAGATATCAAGTTTCAAAGTGGCCAGAAGGCCGTCTCTCAGTACAAATCACACTTTTGGTACCCAAACAATTGTTTTTCGCTCGTTTTTTTTTTTTTTTTTTTTTTTTTTTTTTTTAAATAACAGATGAAGATTTTTGAAAACGAGAAAATTATGTTTATAGGTAAATATCTAAAGTATGTGTTGTTAAAATTTGAACCATTTGTTATGTTTATTCCGTGCTTATTAAATTAGCCCGTAACGAAGCGTGCTGCTTTCCTTTTCCTTAGAACTTTTATTAATCCTACCTGGCCGCGGTGGAGTGGCCGAGCGTTCTAAAGCTTCTTGCTGCGGAGCACACGGTTTCTCGCCGTCGAAGGTTCGAGTCCTCTCTCCAGCATGGGTGTGTGTGTTTTGTCCTTAGCATAAGTTAGTTTAAGCAGTTTTTAAGCCTAGGGACTGATAACCGTGGCAGTGAAGTCCCTTGGATTTACTTACTTTTGGTTTTTGAACCCTACCTGGTACGGATTCCACACTGATGAGTAGTAATCAAGCGACAGCCGAACGAGAGTTTAGTAACCTACTTCCTTTATTCGTACATTGCCTGAGCATTCTTGCATTGAATCTCAGTCTGGTATCTGCCTTAACCACGAATAATTTTATATAGTCTTTCAATTTCAGATCGTCCATTACGTCTACTTCCAGATGTTTTTTGGGAGTTAGTTCTGCGATAGCGTAGTCATATAATAACGGTTTTTCTTTCTATGTAAATGTAACACTTTACGCTCGTTTATGTTGAGACTTGATTGCAATTACTTACACCATGCGTCAATACACTGCAGCTCTATTTGTTTTAGATTGACCGTAGACACTTGAGTTGAATTTGGCGGCGTTCAGATATGTCACATCTCGCCAAGAGCATCTATAGCGTTCTCTTACCTAGTTGCACTACTGAACATGTCTCTTTCGCAGCACTTGACAGTGTTAGTTAGTAGACTCGTAGAGATGTCGTTGTACTGCTAAGTGGAGATCGTGAGAGAATGAGGAACTTGCCTAAAAGCAATGAAAAGTTCAAGAATAAATTTTGACGCAATATAACCTCTGAACTATTTCTGTTGTTGTTGTTGTTGTGGTCTTCAGTCCGCAGACTGATTTGATGCAGCTCTCCAAGCTACTCTGTCCTGTGCAAGTTTCTTCATCTGAGAATACGTTCGGCAACCTACATCCTTTTGAATCTGCTTATTATATTCGGCCCTAGGTCTCCCTCTACGATTTTTACCCCACACGTTCCTTCTAATGCTAAGTTGACAATTCCTTAATGTCTCAGAATGTGTCCAACCAATCTATCCCTTCTCTTAGTCAGGATATGCCGGAAACTCCTTTTCTCCCCGATTCGGTTAAGCACCTCCTCATTAGTTACGTGATCTACCCATATAATTTTCATCATTCGTCTGTGACACCACATTTCAAAAGCTTCTATCATCTTTTTATCCGAACTCCTTATCGTCTACCTTTCATTCTCATACAATGCTACACTCCAGACAAATGCTTTCAGAAAAGACTTCCTAACATTTAAATTAATACTGGATGTTAACAAGTTCCGCTTCTTTAGAAACGCTTTTCTTCCCATTGCCATTCTGCATTTTATATCTTCTTTACTTCGGCCATCAGAAGTAATCTTATATCTTCCTTTCAAGACACTGTCCATTCCATTCAGTTGCTCTTCCAGATCTTTTGCAGTCTCTGACAGAATTACTATGTCATCGGCAAATCGCAATGTTTTTATTTCGTCTCCCTGTACTTTAATGCCCTCTCGAAATGCTCAAATGTTTGTATAACTTATGGGACTTACTACGGGGTCATCAGTCCCTAAACTTACAAACTACTTATGAACTAGCTAAGACTAAAGACGGCACAAATATCCATGCCCGAGGGGGGATTCGAACCCCCGACCGTAGTGGCCGTGCTGACCGTGACTGGAGCGCCTCAGTCACCTTGGCCACCGCGGCCGGCTCTCGAAATGCCCTCTTACAAACTACTTATAAACTAACTTATACTAAAGACAGCACAAAGATCCTTACTCGAGGGAGGATTCGAACCCCCAACGGGGAACGGCCTCGCCGATCGGAGCATAGCGTCTCAATGCTCTCGGCCACTCCGCCGCGGCGGTTCGCGTTCTCCCTCGGGCATGAGTGAGTGTTTTCTGTGTTGTCCTTAGTGTAAGTTAGTTTATGTAGTCTGTAAGTGAAGGGTCTGATGACCGTAGCAGTTTGGTCCAATAGGTTTGCAAACATTTGAACATTTTTAAATGTCCCAAATTGAGGCACTATGCGTCATAAGGTGCTTTCTACATACAGAACATTGTTTTTTATTTTTTATTTTATTTTTTTAAGCGGTCACTTCTGTGTTGTTTCTAGTATGGCGATACCCACCTCCGTTAATGCCGGACAGTTCAGCTGTTATTTCATTTGCCCAGTCCCCATGATACGAATCAGTTAAACATTCTACGTGTAACAGAAAAAATATTACAACTGTTGGATACAAGTTATGTGATAACACTATTGAAAGTACTGAATGTTGATATTCATTTACATCCTTATTTTTATCTTACTTGAACTCAATTTTATAAGTTCTGTACTGTAAATTTATCACGTTCAGTATTTTTGCGTGTGAACGCAGTCTGTTTTTGCTATCAGTGAAAGCGAGGCTGTATTTGCCTATCGATGTGACCTTGGCTGTGTGAGTTTTCGCCTCGCCCTCTCTCTGATATTTTTTGCCATCCTGGGTCGCTGGTCCATTAACTGCTACTGCTCGCTCGCAGCGAGCCAGCCAACTCCATCAGTTTGCTGCTGCCTCCGTTGCGTCTTCAGTGACGAGCAGGCTGCTCAAATTTTCATTTACAAAATTGTTATCTTAAGTACACAGGATTATTGTAAATGGACGTGCTCTACATTCGATTTGAGAGATTATATGTAAGAGCACAATTCGCTCGAAACTTATCTGATATTTTACGATGTTATAATTACTACTTCTTTAATGGTCTGACGTCACTCAGACCAGTACATTTCGTGACATCAGTCTCCACAGTATTCCCTATTAAGTCACCAATTTTGTAGTATATTTCATCAGAACTTATAAAAGGGAAATATTATAATCTTATATATTAAAAGATTACAAAAACTAAAGTCAGTCGACCAGACCAAACTACGCCGCCAATTCCTTCATTTTTTTTTTTTTTTTTTTTTTTTTTTTTTTTTTTTTTTTTTTTTTTTTGGTAATGAAAATGTATTCACCCACTGATTTGTCATCAAATGTTAGAAATCACTTTCATTTGAGCCCTTAAACACATTCACTGGCTGATTAGGGAGAAAGTTATGAGTCCGCCGCGCTGGAGTAGCCGAGCGGTCTGGAGCACCACGTTGCGGATCGCGAGACCTCCCGCGTCGGAGGTTCGAATCCTCCCTCGGGCATGGGTGTGTGTGTGTGTGTTGTTCTTAGGTTAGTTTGACTTAGTTTAAGTAGTTTGTAAGTCTAGGGACTTACGAGCAAATTAGTTTGGACCCATAAAAGCAGTCAACAATCCGAAGATTGGTTTGAACAACACAGTGCTTTACTAGGCTTGGTCCTGTTTGGAGGTGGTATGCCGTTGCCTTCCTCCGACCTTCGAACTGACTTACCCAGCCAGTTATAGGGGGACCTACAGTTTAACGTGGGTTCCGAACCACGGTGCTACTCGGTATTTTTCACATGAGCAATACTGCCAGAGGTGAAATAAGTGGAAAGTGACAGATAAAAATCCTTGGACCTGGCGGGGATCGAACCCGCGACCTTCGGATTTGTAGTCTGGCACTCTACCACTGTGCAACCGAGGCGCATAAGAATTTCAAACATTTGAACATTTTTTGAAAGTTATGAGTGAACAAACAAACAAGAGTTATAAAGTCAGTCGGCTACGCTGCTCTAACTAACCGATTCCCTTTACTTTTTTGTAATTTACAACCTCTAAATCGGTGATATTGTCGTACATTTTTCTAGTCTGGCTACTAATGGAACAAAGTATTTGTACGTATCACCTAGTCTAATATATTAAAAATGATGTTTCTTGTCTTTTTTCGTATTTTACGCACTACCATACCGTATATCCGATTGCGATAAAACTGTCAACTCGTTGCTTGCACTCGCGTGAAGGTTATAGGCATATTAAAATTAACTGCGTATGGTGCATGTGCGGATGGTGTTTTACAATTAGTTAATTCGTTTCTTACGCCTTCACGCTGAGATTGCTAGACGGATATGAATGAAATTTTGAACAGAGGTAGCTCATACCCTGATTAATACATCGACTACCTTTAGTAATCTTCCATAGGTGCATGGCAGAGGGTACGTTACAACAAACATCCAGATTGTCTGACTGGTCACCATGAAAGAGAGCATCTAAATGAATGTTTTCATGAAGGAGATTTTTATAGTCTGCAAGCCTGTGAATTTAGCATGGCGGGGGACCTTGCGACACCATTTGACCAGCCACTATGAAACTTGGCGCGTATATATGAAACAAAAATGTTTCCAAAAATAAGCAAAGATCAAAGGAAATGTTCGTAGAACGTAAGGGACTTAACTGCGGGGTCATCAGTCCTTAAACTTAGAAACCACTTATGAACTAGCTTATACTAAAGACGGCACAAACATCGATGCCGGAGGGGGGATTCGAACCCTCGACGGGGAACGGCCTCGCGCATCGTAGCGTAGCGCCTCAATACGCTCGGCCGCTCCGCCGCGGCGACGTTAACTCACACTCGCCCGCTAATCACACCACGCACGGCATTGCGCGCTATTAATACGTTCGTAAACGGACCAAAAAGATGGAAGTCACATGTCCGGGCTGTAGGGCGGATGCTCAAGCTTCTCCCAACTGAGCTTAGCCAGTATACTTTGTGTAACTCTCGATACTTGTGGGCGCGCGTTTTCATGGAGCAGAATCACTACCTCCGGGAGCAGGCCAGGTCGTTTGCTCTTGATGGACTTGCATATGCTATGGAGTGTCTCACAGTACGTCACTGTTAACGGTTTTTCCGTGTTCGAGGAATTCGACGAGTATCGGACCTCGGACGTCGAGGGCACAGCTTTGAATTGTTTAGGCGGAGGTGACGATGCATGTTTCGCGTCCCTAGACGTCGTACTACATTGTCCCAAGCGGCATATTTGAACTTTAACGGGTTTGGTTGTTAAGACGTTTCGTACCTTTTCATTTCAACACACCTCGTACTTTCTAAGGTAGAGAAACATACTTAACATTTGAGGAACGTAATCATTTATTTCATCTGAACAACTTTGCAGAAACACCATGAGGACGCATTGCCATGTTTGACTTTGCCACTTTTATTTTCAGTAGGGCAACCTTTTTTTTTTTTTTTTTTTTTTTTTTTTTTTTTTTTTTTTTTTTTTTTTTTTTTTTTTTGGGAAGGACTTGTGTCTTGGGGACTACCGGTAATCTCAAGAGCAGAAAATGGAAAATGTTGTTCTGACTTTTAGACTTTTTTGTGAAGTTGGGTTACGCCAGATATCCCTGTCACTCTCCTGCTATAGATTTGTTGTGTGGGAGTTCAAGGATTCAAACTGCACAATTTCTGTTAGTTTGGATTGATTTTCCTGGGAGTTTTTGATTTCTCTCTTTACTAATTAATCCGCTTCTTTTCTAGTACCTGATTATAGATTGGATTAGTCACCACGAAGTCCGAATACGGAAAATACTGTGGATTCAGTTGCAAGATACCAGCTTTGGAGAGGCCGGTTATAGTATTTTGTTCGGTTGCAGTTCTGTCAGATGAATGGGGTTCCTGTCGAACGATGTGCGTGGCCAAATCATTCGTTGCAGTTTTCAGAATGTAACCTGGAGAGATGGTACTTTGTCATCCATAAAAATAAGACCGTTGTTTGTGGACAGCAGTTGTGGCCAAACATTACCATTCTTACTCAATGATCGATTGCGCTGCACCAGAGGTGTGACTGTTGACCCTTTAATGCATGATTTTTTATTTGAAGCTATATAAAAATACCTCGATTAATGTCTAGTGCGTATATACTGAGCAACATATTTTTAAAAAATCCTTAAAATTAACGCACTACTAGCAACAAACCGTTCATAGCTGGTCATCAATGTAGTGCTTCCATGATGCATCTGATACTGTAAATGTCACTATTGTGCCTCTCACCTTTCCATAAAGTAACTCATAATGCAATAGTAGTATGTGATTGACTACTTTCACATGGCAAAGGAGGAATAGTAAAGTAAAGAAACGTACATGTTAGGAGTAGCTCAATGCAGCTAACTGTCGAACTGATTCACGGATTTAGAAAATATCGTTCATGCGAAAGAAAACTAGCTCTTTATTCACACGAATTGATGGGTGCTACCGACAAGGGTTCGCAAATCTATTCTGTATTTCTTGATTTCCAGAAGGCTTTTGACACCGTACCTCACAAACGACTTTTAATCAAATTGCGTGGTTGTGGTATATCGTCCCAAATTTGCGATTGGATAGAGGATTTCATGTCAGAGAGGACACAGTTCATAGCAATCGATGGTAAGGCATCGACTAAAACAGAGGTGATATCGGGCGTTCCACAGGGTAGTGTTATTGGTCCTCTGCTGTTCCTTATTTACATGGAGAGATTCAGGCGTTCTTTCTTCCCGCGCGCTATTCGAGAATGGAATGGGAGATATATAGTATAATGGTGGTTCGATGAACCCTCTGCCAGGCACTTAAATGTGATTTGTAGAGTATCCCATGTAGATGTAGGTGTGATTCAGTAGCGCTCTGTGATAATTTCTAGGCCGAGCTACTAGCATATGCAGCTACAAATGAATTTGTGGTAAAATTTTGATCATTTTGAGACATAATGAGAAAAATAAGATATGCAATGATCAGCTACACTGTGCATTAAAGGGCTAAGACGTTTCGTACCTTTCCATTCGGATACCCCTCGTAGTTGTTCAAATTGCGGGGCTGTTGGAGGTAAGAAACGGGTGTGTAGGGGTGCTCCGGTTGTGTGGTATCCGGGCACGGTGGTTTAATTACAGGAAGAGGCAGGCAGAAATGGGCGCCGCGGCGTGAATTGTCGAGCGGAGGGACTATTGTGGCCGGCAGCGGCGCGCCACGAGGACTCTAGTCCGTGGAGTGGAGTGGTGCTGCAGCGAGCCGCGCCGAGCCGCAGAAATTGGCCGCTAGCCGCCAGCCGCAGCGCCGGGCCAGGGGCCGCCTTTGTGGGCCGAGTGGGCCGCGTAATTGACTGTCGACGCGCCGGCGCCGGCACTGGCACTGGCTGCGAAAAACAGCCGCCTCTGCCGCCGTCTTCCTCTCACTCTGCCGCGGCCGGCGAAGTGGGCGCCGCGCCGTTCAAGCGGCACACACTGCATGGGGACAGCTTTGTCGGGACACCCCAAGTCAGCAATTCTGTGGTAAAATGCGCACACGCGCGGGAATCGTGTTTTGACAGCTACTATAGTCCGCGTCACGTAGGAAGGCGGCCCACTTTTCAAGCCGCTCTGCGCATCCTCCTCCATTAGCACACTGGCAACTAATAATATTCATTCCCTAGGCGCATTGCTGGCCGCGAGTTAAGCAACGCCGCGCGGGAGTAGCCGAGTGGTCTGGAGCGCCACGTTACTGATCGCGAGGCCTCCCGCGTCGGAAATTCGAATCCTCCATAGGGCATGGATGTATGTTGTCCGAAGGTTACTTTAACTTAGTTCAAGTAGTTTGTAAGACTAAAAGTAGGCCACTGTACGGAATAAAATCTTAATTCTGGGAGGAGGTATCCAGATAAGAATTTACTGTTATAAAAAAACTTACTTTTAGCAGTAAAATTAGCAAAAGATCCGTGTGAGCTACCGGCTACTCCCTGCTGCAACACGTTGTTCCCTGGCCCAAATTGAGAATTTACTTGCTTCAAATTACTCCAATAACAGGAAGTTAACGATACAGTGGCCAATGTACGTAGCAGCTCACACGAAATTACACACAGACATTAATAAACAAACCACCACAATTAAAGTTATTTCATAAGGGTGGCTAAGAAAACATTTATGGCGCAACGTGCATCTGAGCTTGCTCTCAGCACTGGTAAAAACAATATAAAATAAAAGGGGGAAGGTGCTCGAAAAGTACAATTTATAGGCAAGTCAAATTTATGCTGAACTTGTTTATTCAAGTTCAACGCAAGCAAAATGGGGAACCAATTTTGTCAATACGATAAAAATGCATCTCCTTTACAGTAGCTAATACTGACGATGCCCAGCATTGAATTTAACATAAATTACACAGAACTTAATGCTACTGGGGGGGGGGAGGATTCACAAACAACACTCACTCGGTTACACATACGTAATGCAACAGCGAAACTCATCAAAATCAGCGTGCTGAAACGAGGCAGAAACAGGCGCCGCTATCGTAGGCGAAATTCAGCAAACCTGGAGGTACCACACAACACAATATACAATAAAAATGCGAAGACGGCTCTGGTCTGTCGTGTCTGATTTGAGGTGGTACGTGAGTATAGCAAAGTTAAGTTGGATTTAGATTAGACCGCGAGCAATGACGCTAACGGCGACACACGGCTACGTTACATGAACGCACTCCACTGAAAATGAAGTGGTTAAAAATCGGATTCATCGCACAAAATCACGGTGGACTCTTAAGTTGCGATCTGAGAGTAAACTATCTAGGCCCTGGTTTTATGAGAAGTAGCGTGAATTCAGGTGACTAGCTGCAAACCCCTGAAGGCGGAATTCAAACTCACGTGGTTCCGAAAACCAATAAAAATGTATAAATTCAATTTCCGAAAAATAAAATTTACTACGGCATGCAACCCATAGGAATGTTTAGAATTACAAAAGGAAACGAATGAAATGCACCTACACGCGATAGGGAGCGATTACAGAGATGGGTGAAGTCCAGTCTCAAAACCAGAAAAATGATATAATTAGAAAGACGGGAAAAATGAGAATGAAAACTACGGCATGCAACCCCTAGAAATACATAGAATTTCATAAGCAAGCTATTGAAGGAGGTTGTACAAGGCTCAGAGAGAATTACCGACAAACACTGAGTGCATACTACAAGTTCAGAGAAGAAATAGCAAAATTAAAATAGGCAGGGAGAGAAGAGCGCGAAATGTTAGTAGAAATCAGAATGATACATGCATAGTTACTTGCCTGATGGGCGTGGAACAAACAATGGTGGAAGCTGAAGGCATTGTTCTAAGAACCAACCATGTGGAATACATATCACTCATGGAAAGAAACAATGAGAAAAATTTTACATGCAGTGTAGAAAAATGAACATACCGTCTGTTAGAAACCGGGTACCACAGAGCTAGAAGGAATTTACACAGAGTTCATACACTGCCACATAATCACAAAAGGTTTGAATATACCAGGTTGTTATCTAACTGAAACTAGTAACACATACGCCACGTTCATCTGTTGTAAATCACTGGACTGAAAAACTAGAACACTTTTCCGCACATGATCGGAAAAATATTCCGAAAAATGAATCTAAGTCCAAGAGTCCAAGTTAAACATGTTAGACATCGAATCACTACCATCTCCACAGGCACAAGATCAGAATAAACCTTACCTCACCACGATCCGAGCACAAAAGTGACCACCGAGCGGCCAGGAGCGATGGGGAAACTACCAGAAACTGGGAAACACGGGAAATAGCGGAGGAGGGGAGAGAGGATCTCGAGACTCGCCCTGGAGAAGGCTCGTCGACTGGCTTGTAGCCAAAGGGTGTAGAAACCTCTTTGGACGCATCAGCAGCAGGGGTTGGTAACGACTAACTATCGAGTCTGAGCCAGAGAGAACCTTGCAAAGCGAGCTATCACTACCCACATTCAGACAGCCATTAGATTCTCGCACATCCACTTAAAAGTAAAACAAGTACACACTCTAACAGGGACAATAATAAATTATTAAAATAACAAAATCGTAATAATATTAACTAACATTTTAGAAATTAATATTTTAAAACATGAAATTAAAATGCTATTCCTCATGCCTTGAAAAGAGTGGGGTTCTAATTTAACAAAATGCTAATCTACCGACATCAAATAAATTACAATTATGTAAAAAAAATATGGAAGACGACAGACCATTGTTTGTTCCCGCTCGCTTTGTGTGTAGACACGTGACTGGAAAATCCAGGCGGTTATGGACTCAATGGTGGTCGGCGAGAAAGTCTTGCTTGGCCTTAGTGAAATATGCAATAAACCACTTAAAATCAATAACTATTGATCCATGTATGTTACTAATGAGCGCCTAGGCTCATTTTGAAGCTGACAATTGCGCTCATGTAAATGCGCCTCCTGTCACTTTAATAGTTTTTAAGTTGTAGTAAATAAAAATTATTGTAAAATAACAATCTTGTAAACGATATACCTTGAAAACAGGTTAACCAAATGTTACAGACAAGGTGTCAATTGATAGATCTAAATATGTATTATATATAAGAGGTCAAAGATGTGGTTTCCGGATATAAAAGCTGAATTTTAAATAAATAAACAATAATAACTCTAGTATTAGCGGCAGTACCATAAACTAGACTTCAGTAAAGAGCTAATTAAATAATATCAATAGTTTAATGAATGACCTGTGTTTTAAATATAAAAATTCACAAGCGAAAAGTTTAAATTGGTAATTATGTGAAAACTAAGATACGTATAATCTTTTTGATGCCATAATCTGTTTCAGCGGAAAATAGCCGTTGAATACTATCATCACATGTATTCGTTTCAGTCATATTATATGTAAGAAGGTATTTTTGTGGAAATAAGAGACTAATTTGACTTCAGAGTAAGCCTGAGAGGGTATTTAAGGCGGCTATTTTAGTTAGTGGGGGCAGACTGTTAGTGTTGGTCAAATAGACGTGTGCGTTAGGATGGACGACTGGTGAGTCTCTTGAAGACTTGTAAATTTTTAGCGAAGTGTTCCAAGTGGAACTTAGAAACTTTGTTCTGTGCTGCTTCGTGGACTGCATTCTACGACAGTGGAACTTTTCAGGATTGTCACTGGACTTTAACTTTATTAAGCGACTGTGGGTTTAAAAACGATTCAGTTAAGTTTCTATTTAATTGTGTGCCAGCGTTAAACAACTCAGGGTTTACTCTAAAGTCACTACTGGGGACTATTAGGTGAAAGAACAATTTTATAAACGATGTGTCGTTTGTGGGTTTATTGTTCCTGCCTGCATTTATCTATAGTAAAATATTTTGGGGACATTGTAGCAGGTTTACCTGGTACCCTAGACACAACGCAGCAGTTTGTATAGTAAACAGGGTTTAAAGCCGCACTTCACGGAGCCACAAGGAACCACGGGCTGTGAATGGGTGATTTATTTGTATTATTTCGTGCTGCGGCACTGGGGGCTCGAGACAACTGAAGGTAGTAACTAAACAGTAAGTGCATAATTTCATCACCCTGCACAGAACAGTGCCTTTTTTTTAAAAAAATCATTAAAACCCTTTTTTATTATTTATTTTTTTTTTTTTTTTAGAAAAAAGCTGTGTGTAAGCTCGCAAACATACACTAACACACACACACACACACACGAGCGCGCGCGGACATTCGCCTGAGGTGGTACATATGGTGTGTTTCAGAAGGGATCTATATACTGTATAAAGTAGGGTGTCCGAATATTTGTTTGGGTGTACGTATTGCATAAAAATCTTCAGTTTTTTTCCAATCAAATAGCAAAACAAAAATAATAGAACGCAGTCTTAGAAAATCAGGCGATGCTGAATGAATTAGATTAGATAACGAAACAATAAAGGTGGTAGATGAGTTCTGTTACTTGGGCAGTTAAATAACATATGGCGGTCGCAGTACAGAGGATATAAAATGCAGAATGGCAATGGGAAGAAAAACGTTTTTTAAAAAGAGGAATTTACTAACATCAAATATTAATTTAAGTGTAAGGAAGACTTTTCTATAATCATTTGTGTGGAGTGTTGCCTTATATGGGAGTGAAACATGGACGATAAACAGTGCGGACAGAAAGAGGATAAGGCCAGTGGCGGCGCGTCCTTTGTGTTCACTGGTTCAGTGAACCCCGCAAAAGAAGCCCGTCGTGAAAAAAAGTAAATAGATAAATACAATAAAAAGTGTTTTAAACTGTCGTTCTTCGTTTCGCTCTTCTATCAGACCTTTTTATACCACATACAAAGTATTTTTATTGCATGAGGAACGTCTTACGTCACGGAGACTGCACGTCGTAGCGCGGCTGCCTAAAGCCGTCGCCACACGGAGCGTGTGTCTGAACGTGTGTGGTGTACGTGCCGAGTCCAACGTGCGGCTGAACGCTCGGAGACAGCGCGACTTGTGCTTATGAGACGTGTGCCTCAACGAGCTACAAGCAACCGCTTTGCGCTCCAGCGATAGTTGTCGGCTGCATCAGGTTCTGGATTCACACTGTTTACGGAATCAAAAGAGTGGAATTCCTGCTTTACCTCTATTAAATTGTTTATTTCCAGGCTTGTGGTTATGTTCGTTTTGTACCCGCTCGGTTAGCCGTGTGGTCTAACGTACCGCTTTCCGAGACGGGAAGGCGTACCGGCCCTCGAGATACTGGAGTGCCATGCCCTCCGCCTCGCCTTCCGTATCCCCCTTTATCCCCCCTCCCTCACGCGGATCCTCTATGATTTCATTCCTTTCCCCCGCCTCATTCTCTTTATTGAACATCTCCGCCTCCGTTACATATCCCGCGAATCAGACCTGCCTAATCCTCTAGTCCATCCCCTCCTCGCCGCACCCAGTCAGTCGCCGCGCCTCCAACACTGTATTCCCCCTGCTCTACACCTGTCCACACTCGAGATCCTTTCCCGTGGCAACTTCTGTACCCTCCCCCTCCCGTATGATGCCCCCCGGTTTGTCAGCTACCCTTCCTACAGCTGTGATCCTTCCCCTTGCTCCCTCTCCCTCTTCTCTCCCTGAGGGCCCCCACTATCCCTCCATTCGTGCCCCTCCTCCCCTCCTCCTTCAACCCAGCTGTCCCTCCAGCTCCCCCCTTCCCGCCCTCCCATTTCGTCCTTCCCCATTGCTTGCTGGGACATCGCCCCTCCCCCCAGTCCCTTCCCCATACAGTTGGCTACTGAGTTGATGTTTCGACTCAGTGAATCGAGTCAGCGAACTGTTTGACTGAGTCGAAACGTGAATCGACTCTGTTTCGAAACAACGAATCTTGTGATTCATGTATCGGACGCTAGATACCGTTAATATGCGTTTTGCTGCCCGTCTGCCTAAGTGAGTTCGACACAGTGCCCAGACGTGCACCGGGTTTGAAGTTGTTCTGCTAACGCGCCATGCGAGATTTTGAATTATGCTACCGGTACCCTGAGGTTTGAAAACTGGGATACCACCGAGAAAGGTTGTAAAGTCCTTCGGTGTTTTGAGATAGTTTCGCGTGAAATAAGCTTTATTATGCATTGTTGCTACATCTTTGCCAGGTGAACGCATCTTTTCGAGGCAAGGGCAAATAATTTCAGTGAGGCGAAACCCCATTCTCAGTAAGATATCAAAAATAACGTTTCTTAATTTCAATTTAAAGAAACTGTAACTGATTCTCTTTTATTTAACTTACTGAAGATGGTAATGATTATTAGAAAACCTATATGTACATAGAAAAATTTTAGTTCAGTTTTAATTGATTTTTCCGTCGGTACTTGACAGAACATGATAATAATATCAAAAAGGAACAACTCCCTGATGTTCTGCAAAAGTATCTATCGATACTATCGATTGTCTGTGATAACATCTTTGTAAATCTTAACATCTTTGAAAACATGTGCACTACATTGGCCTAAGAAGCCGAAAGCCGGTTTGTGACCAATAAAAAAGTTTTGCAGAACATAAGGAAGTTGGTCCTTTTTGATATTAGTTCAGTTTTGTGGTTTCGTCATGTAAATTGTGAAATGTGTTTCCTGGTGTTAATACTTGTAGTAATATCTGTTGATTGCATTAAATATGTCTTAGGAACAAATCTTAAATATTTTGTTTATATTGATTGGTTAGAAAAGTTATTCATTTCTGGATGCACATAGACATTTGAACCATGATATTTCTTGCTTTATTTAAAATTAGAGAATTTTGAAGGTTGGAAAAAGTTTCATGACCTTGGAATTCGAACATTGCTATTTTGTGCTTCATTTGTTACAATATTAGTTTGTATGAAAATATGAGTAACTTAGGAAACGTTTACGCTATAACACGATTGTAAAATCGTAGTAGCAATCAAATCCTATGCAGTTTAATTAAGTCTAGTGAATAACGTTTTAAAACCGTATTGATATTCCATAGATGTTTCGCATTTGCTGTAATGCCCTACTGCAGCTTTCTTGGCTCACGTGAATCAGCGGAGGTGACAGGACGCAGGGCTGCGGCACGTGAAGTGTTTTGAGTCCGAAGCAGTGAGTCGACTCACTACGGCGCCCTGCAGCTGTCACGGTTTACGTGAATCAGGAAAGGTAGCGCGGCGCACGACTCTGCCAGATGTTTCGTGTGCCGAAACAGTGAGTCGACTCACTAGGCTCAGATGATCCGTATGTTTCGAAACAGTGAAGTGATCCGAACTGCCCATCATTACTTCCCCGCTGGTTCCTCCCCATCCTCTCCCTCTCCTCTCATCCCCCCCCCCCCCCCACATCACAGCTTCAATACCGCGAGTGCTCCGCCGTCTGTGGAACCTTCATTGTGCTTCCGTGTGAGTGCTTCAACAAGTGTGGTGCCTTTTAGTTACGTTACTTTATTTTTACAACAGTGAATGGCCAACCCGCAGCCGACACCACCAGTTTTCATTGTGTGTTTTGTCGTACGTGTGGTCGTTTATTCGTATCTCTTGTTTTAATTCCACAGCAGTGAACGGCCAACCCATAGCCGCCGCCCTGTGTTATTTTAATTTTGTGTGTGCCTCTGCATCTCGAGCAGCTGTTTTATTCACCGCCATCGCCTTTTCATAACTTTTAAGACTCCACTCTTTCAAATACTTTGTTTCTTCTCCAATTAAAATCTCCATTTTGATATGTAATTTACCTCTAACTTTTATCTCCTTATTTTTATCTGTTTCTTCTGTGTCAAGTTTTTTATTTCTGTAGCCTGAAGAGCGCCCGCGAGCGCTGCCGGCCAGCCCCTTTTCGGGAAATTGAAATAAAATAAAAGAAAAAAAAAGTTTCATGACAAACTATGCGATATAAGATTAAAAAAGGCCTTAACATGAGGCAATCATTATTGCAACAGTCTCGCTTTTTAGTAAAGCTTAAAGGTCATTCTTCCATGGTCAATGTTACCATTCAGTAGAAGAATGTTAAGAACGTGTAAAATCCAACAAACTCACTCCTCAGAGGATGCACACTTATGCTTACTTAGCATCGAATATTATGCAGTATACTTCTATGAAATTTATAGGAAAATCTTTGAGTCTGTCAGAAAATCCGAATAAAAGAAGAAAAAATATTTGTTTCCAATGGGCCTCCAACCAGCACCGTGGGATATCTTGCGTCACATCGTCCGCGACTTTGCTGCCTGCGCAATGCCCATCAACGTATCTAGGTATCATCAACAAAGGTATTAGACATGGTGTCTACACTACTTGTAGCTACGTCGGTTGCTGACATGTACTTACAACAACTGATGTAAAGAACAATTCCTGTTGATAGATCTGAAGACCGCCTTACCTTGAAACGGCAGATTACTGTAAAACGGAAATTTTTTAACCACATATAAGACGTTTCCGGTCATAGATCCAGTATAATCAACATATAACAATCGATTACAAATTGTAGCATCAAACTTGTGTTCAGTTAAAGACAATTCAACACACTGATAGTAACAGAAACATTTAGACCAGGAAAGTTAAAAGAATTAATTTCAAAATGTCATGGGGTAAAGCTTTTGTGGTGTGTTATAAATTTAACTGACTGCCCTTTGGACTCAAAGTATCATCATCAGCTTCCATAAGGGGCTAAGGTACAATCTTACAGAGTTACAACAGAGTCTAATATTCATTTAAACGACATGTTAATAGCTGGACCGTCATGAGGAGAAACACAACAAAGTCTTTGATAGACCTCATCGAACACTAAAAAACATGGAGACACTGTGAATTGAACAAAATCCACATTTGAAAAAAAAAGTAATATTTTTCGGTCATATTATTGGAGAAAACGGTATAAAGCCTCACACACACACACACACACACACACACACACACAAAGCAGTTAGGAATTACGAAACACCATATAACAGAAAAACACATCAAGGCTTTTTCGAAATTGTAAATTAAAAAAAAAAAAAAAAAAAAAAAAAAAAAAAAAAAAAAAAAAAAACAAACCTGTATCTACCCTTTTGCAAAACGACACTCATGTGCTTTTAGTGTGGGTCGGGGGGGGGGGGGGAGACAGTAGTTGCATCAGTGGGCTAATGAAGAATTACACAGATTAAGAACAACATTATTAGAAGCACTCTATTGTCACAGTCAGATCTGTTTCAGTAAATCTGTATTGCAATGCCAAAACTGGATTGGGATTGACACTAGTGCAGCAATATGAACAGGAAGGCAACATGGTGTACAGTATCATTGCATTATCAAGCCGGGTTTCCACAAAAAGAGAAATAAACTATTTCAACACATAGTCTTAAATTTATTACAAGAAAAACGTTTCGATTGAGAACTACATTAGCTCTGTTTCCAAAGAAATGGGGAAATAACAATGTAAGCATCCAGAGACTTTCGGAATCGCTTTTGTGTGCTCGATCGTATAAATGGGTGTTACGAAACATTTCAAGAAGCATGCATGCTTGTCGGCGACGGCTCGTGTGCTGCGCCCCTCTCCAAAACTGACTGTTGGCGTAGGTCTGAATCAGAGATCCATTGTTAACACCCCCCTCCCCCCCCCCCCCTCGTTGGTTGTCTTTCTCTGATGCATTCTAAATTTACGTCAATTTAGTTCGAATGAAGTCGTCAGAGGCATCGCTCTCGCGTGCTATCTACTGATCTACGTTTTGGGTTAGCATGTGCAATTCATCCTTTAGCGTGAATTTCTTGTTTTCTTACCGACGACGAAAATTTCTTCTAAAAATCCTCGCGCTGCTAGGCAAAACTCTTATGTGGTTCACCCTGTTGTTTCTCAACTGAGTTCAGAAATTGGTTAATAAGCTGTATTACAGCATCTTTGGTCGTAATTTGTGCTGTCTTTAACGCACTCACGTCGTTCGTTATCGCGCCTAATATTCTTTGGACCGTATTCTCTAATTCCATAATTTCGCAACGAATTCCTTCAAGATTCAAATTCATATGATGCAATATTTCCTTCTTAGTTTTTTTTATATCTCTTTAATTTGATATGAAAGTTATTTTTTAGCCCCATGAAGTGATACTTTTACTTGCGTTTCAAGACACTGTGCAATCAGGTCAAAATTGGTCATCAAATTATCCATCTTCTGACACATAACCGCAAAACTGTCCACTACTACTGAAAAATATTAAAAATATGATTGCGCCAAGGGGACAATAATTCATCGGTGAACCTTGACTGAACAAATGAGCTACGCAGTTCTGTAAGTGACACTATTTCAACTTTATTTTCCATTAGATTTACCACACCTTTGGTTGTGTAGTGTTTCACTAGTGTTGAAGGGATGCCGAACATGATTACTGTTTTTGCTTCCACATAAATGTGGATACAATTAATAGATTGGTGTCAATAAGATAAAAAATAAGTGGAGGCTCTACTTGGAAAGACACAATCTTGAAACAGGAAACGTTGTAATCAGTCTCGTGACCTTCAAACGATATGAGCGAAGTGTTCTGATAAATCATCAGTTCTCACTGCTGCTATTTTAATATTATGAAAAACAACCACTGATATACAAATCAACAGGAGTTCCCTAGAAATGATCAGGCAGGCAATAGAATAGTTTAATAAGTAGCTGATTATGATTTTCTTTAAAAATTTAATAGTTTATTAATCTGAACATTCACACTTATGACTGTGTCACGCCGC
Organism: Locusta migratoria; assembly: GCA_026315105.1. NCBI lineage: Eukaryota > Metazoa > Arthropoda > Insecta > Orthoptera > Acrididae > Locusta > Locusta migratoria. The sequence continues at coordinate 426,195,416 of CM048746.1, read as the reverse complement.
AGGAAACGTAAGAGTTAATAATTGCAGAACAGATTGTGTCCTGTAATGGGGTGTAGTATCTGTTAAAGAAAACCGACAGATAATTTACCACAAATACATCATCTTGTGAAACACTACATCCCGGCCGTAGCATTTGGATCGCCATTTTCCGTCACTTGTAAATATTTCTTATTTTTATGAGGCACAAATTACGTATTTTTCTAAATTTTAAAGAAATGAATTATCATCTATGTAAATCACAGCAATAAAGGCCATAGAATAAGATATTTAAAATACCTTAAATTACGGCAATCTTTTGTCGCCGGCCGCGGTGGCGCTCCAGTCACGGTCTGCACGGCCACTACGGTCGGGGGTTCGAATCCCTCCCTCGGGCATAGATATTTGTGCCGTCCTAGTTCGTAAGTAGTTCATAAGTAGTTTGTCAGTTTATGGACTGATGACCCTGTAGTTAAGTCCCATAGACTATACAAACATTTGAACATTTGAATCATTTGTCCGAACACTGGTATAAATAGTACCTGCAGTCTGCTTACTCGCTCTCTTTGAGTTCAGCTCTCTCTGAATTTTGCTCTCTGTGTGTTCAACTCTTTATTGGTTAGTTCTCCGGAATTAGCTCCCTTTGAGTTTATCTATGGGTTTAGCTATGAATTTGTTAATTTGCGATAAAATCATTTCTTGTAAAGTATTGAGATTTTTATAGGATCAGATGAATGATATTGAAATGTTACGCGATTTGCGACAGTAATATCTATGAACTTCAAAAGATAGTTATAAAAATTCTGCCTCCCGAACATATAATGATCAATGTTAGATAAGTCAGAATAAAAATAACTGTTTTATCAAGAGTACTAAAACTTACATTATGAACAATATTTTAGAAGATCAAATTTAATATCAACTGTAAAAGAGATCAGGGATTCTGTTGTGAAACATTACCTGTGAGAAATATTGTTACCGAACTGTAAATTATTGAAGTGTCTGTGTAAGTTCATTTATTGTAAACTGTGTTATTTTGAAGAATATAGAAACGAGTGAGATTTAAAAAGTGTCTTAACAAACTCATTCAGTAATTACAACCCTTCATCGCATTTGTGATTATTGTGGAAAGTGGCAATAGATAAGATCTTTGACCTTCAATAGATCGCTAAATGTATATGGGAAAAATAATTTATCAGCTACGCAGTGAAAGGAACTTTACCTAAAATCTAATCTGCAAGGTCAATCACATGATAAAATCAGGCACAAACTATTTATTTTGTAACTGGCTTCGACATAAATGAACTACCGGGACTTTAAAAAATATTTCAAATGTTATATCATAAAATTAGAAGCTACTGAGAAAAAGAATCTTCACGTTCAATCACTAAATAGGCCCAGGAAAAAGATAAATACAACGCAGTGCAAGTTAAATAAGAGACAGTATTTTATTAGGAAAGATTATCAGGCATACCAATCTACATTTCATACAGGCAAGCCAAGTAAAATTTAGAGCCTATTCATCCACGACGAATTACCACCAAACTAAATGCAAGAAGAAGCCAAGCCGTTACCAAAACTGATAGCAATACAAATCTAAACCCAAAGTCAGTCAAGAGAAACCAGTTAAAAAACTTGCACAAAACCAAAATCAATATAAAGAAGCCGAGTTTTACTTGCACTGCTTGTTTTATTTTCTTTGGTTGTTTAGAACATAATGAATTCTTCTTTTAAGTATTTCACTATACAAAAATCACATAATTATTCAGTTACTTTCGAAAATGAGAGTCTACATCTATATAGATACTCTGCAAATCACATTTAAGTGCCTGGCAGAGGGTTCATTAAGCATATTCACAACCTTTCTCTACCGTTCCATTCTCCAATAGCGCGCGGAAAGGAAGAACACCTAAATCGTTACGTTTTCCATCTTCAGATAGTAATCTCTAATCGCATAATTCTGCACCTCCATAACTTCTGTGACTTAAAATATGATAATACATCCTCTTAATAATGAAAAACTTAAACATGAAAAAGAAAGAGCCCTAACTAATCGTTCCTATTGGAAAATTCACAACTAAGAATTTGATCCTCCCATTTAGGTCACTCTGAAATTCATCATCATACTCGAACATCTCAAATAACGAAATATCTATTCCACTTGTCACTACAATATATATATATATATATATATATATATATATATATATATATATATATATATATATATACGTTTGATAATTATGTTTATTTAAATCGCCAGAGGTACGAAACAGTGGCATATATGTTGTTATGGATATTGTGATAATGCTGCCATGATTTGGTTTTACTAGTATAAACTCAAACCAGTTTAATTCGACATTATGCATTTGTCCTGTGTTCGTATTAATATTAGGGATGCAATTCATCATGATTGGCACATATGCATGCGTAGCGAATCTGAGCAGTGATTAATTACTACGCTAGTGTTTATTCGGTGTCAAACCCGTTCCGTTCAGCTACGATGAACAGAATAATTTAGCTCCGACAGAGCGAGAATTTCCGTCGAGGTTTTACGCCCTCCTATATACTGTTCCGTGGGCTGGTCCTGTACTTCGCTAGAATTTCCCGATACCGCTAACTTCAGTAAATTTTACGAAGTAGAATTCTGGGAACACGGTTGTTTAAGATTACGTAAGTAGAAGCATAATTTTCCTGTGAGAGTACAATTTTTACGAATGCTGTAAGTCTTCGGACTTTTCACATTTATTTGACGTGTGATGATTGGACATATTAGTCTTGAAGATATAGCCAGAAGCAGTCATTTGGTGTTAATAAGGTGTAATTTTACGTTAGGGAAGATACCTGCAGAGGACTTTGCACAAGTTTTATCAATAACGCTAGTTCAAAAATGTTCAAATGTTTGTAAATCTGTCGGACGAAACAGCGTGGCCATCAGTCCGTAGCTTACAAACTATTTAAACTAAGGTAAACTAACTAAGGACGACATATAGACTGTCTTGCCCTAGGGAGGACTCGAATCTCCGACGTCGAGCAACTGCGCGGTCCGCAGCGAGGAGCCTTAGATCGCTCGAATAATGCTTGTCTTCATAAAGTTAGCTGTTTGAAAGCTAGCTCGTTTTCCATCACCTTAGACCCATTTACTTTCTCCTTCTTTTTAATTACAGGGCCTAGGACATTAAGTTATAAACTTATATATGCTAGTAAGAACTTGATAATTAATGAGAAATAACATAGTGGGATCAATGAATGAAGAAATATTTATGATCAGTCAGGGAATGTATGTCTTATGACATAAACTCCGAATGGGTATAGCTAAAAATGAGCACCTAGCCGGGACTCGAACACGGGTCTCCTACTTTCTAGGCAGTTACACTGACCTCTACACCACTGGGAACACAACGATCATCACACCTGCACGGAAAGTACGCCGCCCGTCAGTTACAATTCTCAACTCTACTCCTGCCCAGTAGAACTCAAACTCTTAGTTATTGTAAACTAATTCCGGTAAGAGTAGGGGCCTAGTAGTGCCTCCGCACTGAAGAAAGGATCATGACCCGTCATAGGCAGTTTTATATCTCTATCTATATATATAGGACATTCATTCACTCATTCATTCACTCACTCACTGACTAAACACGAAATCTCAAAAACTACTTCACCTATGAAGCTGAAATTTTGCAGGAATGTAGTTTATATGTCGAAGACGTCAGCTAAGAAAGGATTTTGCGATAGGGCCAATAGTTCAGGACATATTACGTCATAAACAATGAAAACTTCCCCGTCTTGTTGCACGTGATAGTGTGTCTTTATCAGTGCACTATTTGAGAAGGAGAGCATTTAGCGACTTGCAACAAACGTTAAACACAATTTCAAACCTTTAGGAAATTTTTTCTCGCTAACAACCCCAAAAAATGAGAAAAGGAAAAACGTTTGTCGCTTACTATTTTTTCGGCGTTCATGCAGTAAAATTATGGCGTTTGACATGATACTACAATTTATTACTCGTACACTATTAATTGTACTCGTGAGAAATCTTACAGACAGTATACACACATACCACTGAACGTACGTTCAAAATTTTGCCATTGTACGACACGCAATTCATGAGATATGGAGTGATAAACCATTAGGATCATGAAAAACTGCCTCATCAGGCATGACGTTTTGATTTATTGCGTCTTTCCTACTATCTCTGTTCGCTACGTATTTTGCAGACATTTTACAGATATACCTTAGAAATAATATCGTATTACTCCATACAGTTCAGGTTCTATGACGTCAAAGACAATGAAATGCATGAAAATTCGCCCTAATAAGCAAGAGGTTGTAATGTACTACGTCTTTACTACCTACTCCATTAACAACCCACTTCGTAGTGCCGGCCGCTGTGGCCGAGGGGACTGAGGCGCTCCAGTCACGGTCTGCACGGCCACTAAGGTCGGGGGTTCGAATCCCCCCTCGGGCATAGATATTTGTGTCGTCCTTAGTCTTAGTTAGTTCATAAGTAGTTTGTAAGTTTAGGGACTGATGAACCCGTAGTTAAGTCCCATAAGCTATACAAACATATTAGTAACATTTCATAGTCAGTTTACTAATATTCTACTGTACCAATCTGGTAAATAATTTTTTTGTAGTACACATAATTCAGGAGGTATTGTTTATATATAAAAGCGAAAGGTCAGTCACGCACTCACTCACTCACTGAATAAACGCGAAATCTCTAAAACTAATGCACTTATGAAGCTGAAATTTTGCCGGTATGTAGTTTGTAGGTAGAAGACGTCAGTTAAGAAAGTATTTTGCGATAGGACAGAATTAAAGGGCAAGAGGGAGGATACTTGCCGGCCACGGTGGCCGAGGGGACTGAGGCGCTCCAGCCACGGTCTGCACGGCAACTACGGTTGGGGGTTCGAATCCCCCTTCGGGCATGGATATTTGTGCCGTCCTAGTTCGTAAGTAGTTCATAAGTAGTTTGTAAGTTTAGGGACTGATGACCCCGTAGTCAAGTCCCATAAGCTTAACAAACATTTGTAAAACATTTGGAGGATACTTTTACTACAGACTGACGAAATCTACAGTTTAATTCCGATCTTCACGAAATTTTGCACGCTTGACCTTCAATACAAGAAGAAGGTCAGTGTCTACCTAAAGTTTCATACGGTGCATGGGGAAGGGTATCTTGCAACATAAAAATGTATCCCTAAATACCTTGGTCGCGCCATAACTTGAGAACAGCTCGACCGATTTCACAGATCTTTTTGGGTTGTTTTCGTTATTCTCAGAACAAGGGTTGTATGAATTAAAACTGGGAAATTTCAGAACAACGAAGTGTGTTTTTCAATGTGACCCTGTATTTATTGCATAGAAATCTATAGTTTTTTTTCTTACATTGATGAAATTTTGCATATATGAGCTTAAAGACAAGAGGAATGTCACTGTGTGTATAAAATTTCGGTTGCTGCATGATGGAGGGTACTTAACTTAAGGACTTTGACAAAATGCATAGTTTTACTTCGATCTTTATTACTTTTTGCACACATGACCTTTAAACTAACAGGAAAGTCACTGAGTACATAAATGTTGGTATGGTACATGACAGAGGGTAACCTTGTAAAAAAAAAAAAAAACTTTGCCGAGAGAGGGAAAGGTGTAAACGAACAGATAGATGGGAGAGAAAGTGATGGACACAGAGACAGGAGGGAAGGGGAGGTGGTTTACGAGAGTGTGGCATAAATAAATATCCGAGCAACGCCGGTTTTACAGATAGTTTATGTTTAAAACTGACTGAGGTCCAAAACCTAAAAGGCACACACCCTTCTTTAACAACCGTTGCGAAGCACTGACATATAGGCGTCTGTTCTTTCGGACATGTCCGACAGAACAGACGCCACATATAATAAATATTTATGAATAACCATTGGGTTGATTGTGTCTTCGCCCTGTTCTAGAACTCTTATTAATTATAGGTACAGTATGTTACATACAGGTATGTAAACATCTTAATTATATTCGTGACCCAATAACGTAGAACTTCAACACAAGCTAATTATCAAAATAATTACGAGGACTTAGAATGGCGTCCTGTATTCCCCAAAAAGTTCGTTAATAAGCTGCCAGGGATATGAGAGACGAATTAAGAACCTACACTAATTAAAAATTAAATGATATTTCTTGTTCGCAGAAAATACGTTTGGCGAACTGACGACTGGCCTTCTGTTATTTCATACGGAGGTTTTCACTTTGACTACCGAAATAAAAACCGTGAAATTTCCGAATTTCGAATATTACAGCAGTACTACAAATTAACTGTCAACTGCATTACTCGGTTTTTGCTCTGCGAAATTAGCGCTTAATTGCATGTAGATCGAAATTAATTACGTGTCGTACATTTTAGTAGTATTACCTCCATCAAGGAAAATTATTGCCATAGAAGAATATTGGAATTCTATATTTGTTGCTCTATGAAAATAACCCATAATTTCGTTGGCCATTGTGTTTATAATATTATACGCGAGATCCAATAGAACTAATTCGAACTATGTCGTTCGGTAAAAGCAGGTGCGCAGTTTCGGTGTTTATTAAAGTACCTGCCAGCCGCAGCTAACCTGTTGTTACAATAATTCTACTCTGATGAGCACGACGTAATGCGATGTCGCACTGTACTCATGGCAAATGTTGCATTTCTAAGTAAAATACGATTCTGGTAACTGTCCTACCATATTGCGCCATTTTATTTTAAGAAATCCTCTTAATTCGCTGCAGCAGCTAGAATCCGGATTATTTAAAAAAAAAAAAAAAAAAAAAAAAAGCCAATCAAGCGTGGATGGCTAATATTTAAAAATTACGTTAACGGCAATAACTGTTTAGACTATCTCAGCTATGGAAAAATCTATGATGAAGACCTACAAGGCATGTGAAAATAATTTAACAGTTACTGCGTGTCGCACTACTTACTGCAGCTTTGCATTTGTTTAGTGTGTCTTTACTGCGGATTTCGATTATGACCTCTATTCAGGATCGGCTTACGTTAAACCAACGGAAAGGATTATGGCCTGAGAGCCGTGCTGAGCAGTCAGAAATATTAAATATCTGAAAAGTATAAAGCATATCAAGTGACGGTGAAATTCTACGACTGTATCGACAAAGGCCTAGCAAAGGATTCTATAATGCACGGAAATACACAGGTTGTGAAAAAGTCTGGAATATTTTGCGAGATGGTAGTAACTACTAAAATAAGGAAAACGAAAACTCCAATGAAGTTGGGCCTGGGAATGCATAATTTCTATCTGTACATTTGTTTATTTTGTCTGCAAAAAAGAATCCAATTTTGTGAGAAGTGGTAGAACACTTCACAACATTTTAAAATACGAAACACCGTACATCTGTGACATGCACGCTTGTTCATGTGAGAGACAACGAACAACCATTCTTGATACTTGTTATAGGAGGTGCTCAACATGATTTCCGTCGGTGGCGCTGCAGCCTCTGTCCCTCGGCGTAAGGATTACATCCGGTTGTCGATAACTCAAATGTTCAAATGTTTGTGATGCTAAGGACCAAACTGCTAAGGTCATCGGTTCCTAGAGTTACAAACTAGTCGAACTAACTTATGGTAAGGACAACACACACATCCATGCTCGAGAGAGGATTAGAACCTCCGACGGGGAGCGGCCGCGCAATCCGTAGCATAGCGCGTTAGACCACGCGGTCATTCCCGCGCGGCTCATTGTAACTCTAATATTCAAATGTTTGTAGAAGTTATGGGACTTAACTACGGGGTCATCAGTCCCTAAACTTACAAACTACTTATGAACTAGCTAAGACTAAGGACGGCACAAATATCCATGCCCGAGGGGGAATTAAAACCCCCGACCGTAGTGGCCGTGCAGACCGTGACTGGAGCGCCTCAGTCCCGTGGGCCACCGCGGCCGGCTCATTGTAACTGCTGGCACTGATTCAAGATGCTGTAGTGTATGGATATCAGGGACTGTGGTGACGTAGACTAGTGCCTTCAATTGATTCGTAACCAAACATCAAAGACGTTGAAGTTCGAGATTGAGGTTAGAGGCCTTCATGAGCAATTAAGCGGTCCTGAAATGTCAGTGTCTGTTCGCACACATTGCTGAGAAAATTCGTTGGTGTGCTATTGGGCTTAAGCCACAACTACAGTCGTTACTGACGTCGCACATCCTCCAAACAATGAAGACAATATATTAGGAAGAAATTGACTGTAGTGAGATCCATTTAATATTTATGGTGGTGTATATAGCTCAAATAGTTTATCACCGAGTACGCTAGCCCTACTTTGAGTGAGAAACGTTCTTCATTCCGTCTTTCTGCAACTTCAGTCTCCTTTTGCTTGCTATGAAAGGTCTTAACACTATCTCTGTAATCCCCGCATTGTCAGAAAATAAAAGGTTTGACGAAATCAGTGGATCTGCCGATCACTATTGTAAGAGCCATTAACAAAACAGCAAACTACTACGGTAGTCTTTTGTCCTCAGTGTCTGGATACGCTTGAAGATAGTGTAGATTCATCAATTGTTCATCTACATTTACATACATGCTTCAGAAGCTATCATACTGTGCAGCTGGAGGTTACCTCGTACCACTCCTCGTCACCTTTCCAGTCCAAAACGGAGCGAGCGGAAAAGAATGCATTGCCAACAGAATGCAATCATTTTCCTTCGTGGTGCTTTCGTTTGGGATAAAAGTGATGTTTTAAAACTGATAAAACCACCCACGCCTACATCCACAAAACGTTTTTATCTAATTTAGGTGTTAACATAATTTAACATACCTTGTATTGAAAGTATGGAATATACATATTGTAAAAATATTGGTCAATCTACATTGACTTAACTGGGAATATATATATATATATATATATATATATATATATATATATATATATATATATTTCATTTTTGAGCTAGAAGTCGGGACACTTCATTAACAGGCCAAGCAATACAAAATGTTTTCCTCGTAGAAAGTTGAGCGATGTCCACCGACAAATTTGCTTTTAACTGTACTGGTTCAAATAACTCTTCTGGCGGAATCTGACTTGACGTACACCGCTCGCGGCAGTTACTGGGCGTTTTTATGACTCTGCCGCGAGGAGGGGAGAAGAAAGATTACAATGGCTTCAATCCCGAACGTTAAAAGGGTTACAGAAACGAGAAAATTATGAATAAGCGGATGTCAAGAAATGGCAGCAACAGACACAAGTTATGTGGGTTAACAATAGGCAGTCAGTGGGCGAAGCGAGCATCACGGTTTGTTGCTGACAGCGTGCTCCATCATTGTCTGTTTCGCGTACAGAAGCACAGCTCCATTATTGTGTGGTACGTGACGAATGACGGGCATGAATTAGACGTGGCTTTTCTCTTTAGTAGTGGAGTAAGTTCTTTTTCTCTGAGCTGCACTGTTGAAGCCTTGTACACTTCCTCTTCTTCTTTATCTTTTGTCATTTTCCCACATTGGCGCCGAATCGGCACTGTTACTATGGTTGTGGCATGGTTAGTTTTGTAACGTACCTGCTACAAACTGATAACTTCCATAAGCTGATGCTAAATAATTGTCACTTCCACGTAGCAAGGCTAAAATTACAAAATTATGAAGTTCAACACATTACCAGATTGTCGTAGGTTGGGTGTATCTCGTAGAATCTGCTTTGCTTGTAAAGTTCTCCACGTGCCTGAAATTCGGGTTAAGGTTGCGTGCTGGGTGATATCTTACAGACCTACATTACTCAAAACACAAGTCGCACTTTTCATAAAACTATATTCAATGACACATTACATTGTTGGAATCGATCTGCATACTGACATACATAGTGACTGCCCAAAGACAGCCTTAATAATTTATTTATTTATTTATTTATTTATTTTTTTTTTTTGGACGTTTCATTCCTGTTTCTGAGGGAGGCAGGCGGGCTGTTTGAGGGCTTAGCTTGTGCCCTTTTCAGCCTTATTTCTATAACTTGTGCTGTTTGGACTCTATTTATTTGGCAAATTGGGGCTTGGGTTATTACTTTATGGGATCTATTTTCCTTTTAAGTTATGGGAGGGGGGGCTGTGTTTGTCCCAACTGGGAATAATCCATGGGCATGGGCCCAGCTCCGGTATTCACCTTGCAGCCAACAGGAAACCACGGAAACCTGGGCCAGAGCTGCTGGTGGTAACCACCTGATGTGTCTGTCGTCTCTGCTCGGATCCTGATATACTATTTTGACATATGACAACAATACATATTATTGTTAGAACCAGGAAGTTATACATTTATCATTAACAACGGATTTGTTGCAAGATATACTTAATATTGGTAAGTAGAGCATTAAATGTTTATTCTTTTAAATACGATCACTTTGATAAGAATTGCCACAATTAAGCAATATATGATATTATATGTATTCGAACAACGGAATTCATAAAGAAGTTAATAACGTGAGAATTATGATATAATTCCTAACATGTACAGATTTACGGTTTTGCAAGCTTAACTATTGACAGTTTCTTTTAGTTCTATAAATATCATAGTTTCCAAGTAATGCTTAAAAGCTGACCATGTGGTCATGTTGGTTTAAGATTAAGTCTTCGGAATTCACATAATAAATTATTGCCAGTATTACATTAATGCATCAGACGGCATTTTAAGTACATGTACTGAGTTGATGAGAATCTAATATCATTTAATATGTTTTCTGTTACTATCTGTTAATTCTACATGTGCTTACTTTATATTCCGTAATACAGCTTTAATATGCAATAACTCTGCCTCCTACCAATGGATGAACATTAACTGAGTAGTTATTAGTTTCTGTGGTGTGTTTACAATCTGGTAACATCCTTTAACCAAAGTTATGCGATAACTATAGATCAGCATAGGGCTAATACACAGGGTTTTTCTTACAAGAGTTACAAATTGTATTGGTGTTGCCTACATGCAAATGTACAGTCTTTAGGTGTTTCCCTAAGTAGTCTGTCACGTCTCAGTTTTGAAGGGGTGGACGGATGCCATTTCTGATGCCACCCCATTAACACCATCCCCACCCCTGTCCCGGAGGAAACACGTATTCTCAGATGTCTGTGTGTAGTGTTAAACATATTAAAGGGCGTGAACATTTTCTAAATAACGCAAATCAGACTTGAAGTCTCGGTGGAGTAAGCAGCCAATATAACAATTATTATAGAAGTGACTTTAAAAAGGCTGTTTGGCTACAATAACGAAGAAGAAGCAGGTAGTGATGGATTCTTTATTTTTCTTACGCATTTCGGGCGATGTCCATCATCAGAGAGTCTAAAAATATAAATGTAAACGAAAAATTACAAAGTTGAACATAATTGTTTAAAGTATAAAAGTTAAATGGGGTAAAGCAAAATTCGGCATACCTCAGTTCGCATATAAAGTACAAAGCCTATCGGATATACTTTCAGAAATTTTCATTAAACAATTGGAATCTAAATTCTTTGGTTCTAATACCGATAAAACAGGGAAAATATTATAATTTCTTAGATATGTAGACGACATTTTTATGATAATTGCAGGGGATGAGAGTGACGTACCAGAGCTGTTTCATGTGTTCGACTGTCGTCTTAAAAAATGTAAAATTTGTCTCTGAAGTAGAAGCCGGGGATGTACTTAATTTTCTCGACCTGCAGGTCACAAGAACGGGACAGAGCTTGGATGGTATCATCTTTCGTAAATTAACTGCGACGGACTTAATAATCTCCAATGACTCATGCCACCCACAATCAGAAAAACGCGCTTTCTTTAATTTTACGTTTCACAGATTATCTGAATTAATTAAGTTGGAGGAAGTTATCGAAAAAGAAACTAAGGTAATTATACAAACAGGATTACCTAACAGTTTCACAGAGAGGTCAATAAGAAAAATTGGGGGATATATTCTAAGAGAAGTAAGGAAAATCCGATAGTACACGGGGAAACAGTAAGCTACATTCCATAAAAATACTTTGGCATTGTTTCAGATAAGATCGCGAATGCTTTTCGCAAGGTAAACGTCAAAGTCGGCTTCCGTACTAACCATAAGTTGGGAATGTTACTACGACATATCATGGAGTCAATCCCTGATAGATTTTGTAGAACTTGACTATACAAAATTCTCTGTGGTTCATGTGAAAGATTCTATATTGAACAAACGGGCAGAGAATTTTGTGTTAGATTCCACGAACACGGATACACCAGCAATAGCAGTGACTTGGGTGAACACCTAAGGGAATACAAACAACATTTAAAAACTATTAATGATGGTATGTCTGTTCTACACTATGCAAATAAGTGTACTGTTTTTGACATTTTGGAAGAAGTCGAAGTTCACTTGAATTTTCTAAAAGAACCGGATCTGGTAATTAATGAAGTTTTCACGCGTAGCTGTAAATAGTTTTTCGATTTTTTTAAATGACGTTCTAATAAATAGTTAAGTTGATTTGTTCATATTGATAAACATACATTTCGCGTGTCATACATATGTTGCATTGTGAAAGACTATATTGCTGTTTTACAGTTGTGTACATTTTTGTTTGTATTATTTGGATCTTGGTTAACCAGTTCGTACTTTGCTGTTCTGTGGCGAAAATTTTTTGTTTCCTATCCTGCTTACGCACCTGGTGCATATGTGAACAGTTTCTTATGTGTAATGCACCTAATATTAATTTTTATATTTTTAAGCCCATAATTACTAGATTTTGTATATTTTGACCATGAACGCTGTTAAAGCATTTTTTAAATGACGAGATGAAATTCATACTGTAGTTCACGTTGAATGTCAACGCCAGTTTGCACATGATTTGGATCTTATAGAGAGTGACATACAAAGAAAATCCGTCAACAGGTTCAACAAATCCATCAGTTGAGCTGAAAAAAAAAAAAAAAAAAAAAAAAAAAAAAATGGGAGCCAGTGTCACTAAGGATTTTTTTTCTTTAAATTTATCGGACTAAACTGCGTGGTCATCAGTCCTTAGCTTACAAACTACTTAAACTAAGGTAAACTATCCTAAGGTCAAACACACACACCCATGTCCCAGGGAGAACTCGAACCTCCGACGGCGAGCAACCGCGCGCGTCGTAGCGAGGCGCCTTAGACCGCTCGGGTACTCCACCGTGGCTTCTTTTATTTCCTATTTCCTTATTTACGATTGCGGCGCTGTTTATGAGACCAGAAGTGTGTTTATCTGAAACTACTGATGCAGCTTGCATCTCCCTCGTCTCAATCATTTTTTTTTTTTTTTTTTTTTTCATTTTACTGATTCACATATGTATTATCTTTGACGAATAAGTGTTCGATAACGTACAGTTGAAATTTTTTCCAAGAGAGATCAAAATATAGTAAACACATACCGAACAAAATATTTTTTCTGTAGCTCGTTAAATGTTTCAACAATAGTTGTAAGAATGTTTGCAGTATTGTTATAATTTATTTCATTCTGACCAGTTTCCGTCCTAAAACATCTTCCAGGGAATATGGAAAAGATTAAGATTTAAAAATATCTAAGATGTCGTCCGTACTGTACACGAGACATTTGAATCTAAATGATACACCTCAACATATGAATTAATATAATTTTTACGGCGCGCCGCAAATCGGACTGTATTGGTATGAATGAAGTTAATGAAAATATTACATTAACGTTGTCATGCATTTCCTCACACCTCTACCGATCACCTAAACAAAAAAATCAGGAGCCACCAGTCACATTTATTATTTCCAAAACCCTAGATGCCAAAACTGGTCCTTTTACAACGTTCATTTCTCTTTTATTTCTCCGAATATTTTCAGTCTATTCTTGTACATGTCACTAGATTGCCTCGAAATCTAAATCTGTTCAACGTACAAAGGCAGTAGCTTCATGGCGAGATGAGCTCATATCTTATGAGTAGTCCATTTCAGTTTTCTTCGGTCCGATTAGCTCGACATCTTTTTGCTAGTGCCTTGAGTCGTCGCGACTTTCATCGCAACACTGCTCACTGGTGCAGTCCTGCGATTGCCGCCGCATCAGCCGCGCGCCGCACTCCAAACTCAAAGTGCGCATGCGCGAGCAGCCAGTCTCTGACGCACGAGACGACCCATCGCAGTCGCAGGCGTCAATCGCGAACGGAGTTTACACAAGCAAAGATCTACGGCGCCAGAACTACGGCGCCACAGGACTGACGCGTGTAAACGCTCAGAACCGTACGGCGCCATAAACCTTTGCAGAAGGAAAAGTAGGATGGCGGTCTACTTTACGGCGCCAGAACTTACCCCCACCTCATTTCCACAAGCTTCACCACGCGGCCGCTAGATGTCTCTACGGTCTGAATTCGCCTCGTACACACTAAATAGCATCAAGTTATGATCATGGCAGTGTTTGTCCGTTTATACAACTACAAATAAAATGCGATTTTTCTCACCAAACACGTTTCGTTTTAATGACAATAAATCATCTTCAGTGGTCCGTAATAATAGAACATGAAAAGTAGGCCTTATGTTTTGTTACTTGCGGAAATTTTTGTCTTGTTTTCGCTTTACATCATGGACTGCCGGTCTGTTTCATGCAGTAAAGCCGATTCTTCTTGCTGCATTATTCTTTTTTCGACTAATTTCACTGTTGCACTATCCATAATTGGTTTTCACAGATGTGACGTGTTTGTTTTGATTTTGGCTGAGTCTGCACGTCTGATCTGTGAAAACCAATTAGTGCAATCGTGAAAGTGAAACTAGTGGCAAACAGAATGATGCAGCAAGAAGATTTGGCGGTACTGCATGAAACAGACCGGCATTCCATGATGTGAGGCGAAGCAAGACAAAAATTTCCGTTAGTAACAAAACATAAGGCCTACTTTTCATGTTTCGCTACGAACAGTGTTCGATCTAAAAACAAAATTAACTGTGTACTTCTGTTATCAGTGGCGTAACTATGGGGGGGTGAGGGAGATAGACCCCCCCCGCCCAGAACCCCCCCCCAAAAAAAAAAAAGAGAGAGAGAGAGAAGAAAAAGAAAACGTATAACAGCAATCAGGTAAAGGTAAGGATTGGAAACTTGGGGTGTTTTACCATAAGCTTTCATTGGATGAGAGTGAATTAGTTTCTTCAACGGGAGTGGTAGAAGGTAGTCTGTCTGGAAACTGACTAAAATTTTGCTCGTCAAGCAGATCTATCCCCCCCCTCCCCAAAGTCAAGTCGTAGTTACGCCACCGTCTATTATTACAGACCACTGAAGATGTTTTATTGTCATTAAAACGAAACGTGTCTGGTGAGAAAAATCGCATTTTAGTTGTAGTTGCATAGACGGACAAACACTGCCATTCTTAATTATGGAAACAACTTCGGAAATCATCGCCACACAACCGCAGAATAGTATCAAGTACTTCACTAAGAAACTTCGAAATAGTTGTTTTAGGAATGCGGTACGTATGTTGCAGTGACGGAAACGAGTCTGCTGTAGCAAGGTATCGTAGCGTCACCTGCAATTTACTACGTGCAGGAAAAGGATCTCTCATGTGCGCGTCAGTCCTTTGAATGGAGTTGCCTATCAGATTCAATAGTCATTGAAATTAATCAAAGAGTCAACACAGTTTCAGCCGACCAGTTGCATAAAATAGTTTACATCTATAAACCTTTTACCCAGGTTTCGGCAAAATTAATTTTGCCTTCTTCAGAAGGATACAATAAAGCTCACATTAAAAAAGTTGTTAAAATGTGGCTGACTCCATGTCTATAAATTAAAATTTTCAAATTTAAAAACAATGTCACATTATAAAATTTTGGAGCATGTCCACACACAGGTCGAGTGAGCACTGCGTACTCTGAGTATGTTTAGACATAAGATTGCTTAATTCTGTCAGCCGCGGTGGAGTAGCTGAGTAGTCTAAGGCGCCTCGCTGCGGAGCGCTAGGTTGCTCGCCGTCGGAGGTTCGAGTCCTCCCTAGGGCATATGTGTGTGTGTGTGTGTGTGTGTGTGTATTTGTCCTTAGGTTAGTTTACCTTAGATTAAGTAGTCTGTAAGCTATGGACTGATGACAACGCAGTTTGGTCCGATAGATTTACGAACATTTGAACATTTAATTCTGTCACAGACGGTCGCTTCCTTGTTGTACTACCTCATACTTATTATGCAGCAGCGGTGTTCTTTGGTGCACTACAGCGCCTCTATCGCTTGTTTGCTGTACTACGCAATCCATACTTCAAGCATACATAACCTACATCTAAAACAATTTCCCTGATTCCTCTTTTATGAAACGAAGTTGCTCCATGCAAATCCGTGAAGTAGTTTAGGAGATTAGGTCTAGTAAATGAACAGACAGACACTGAAAACACTTCAGATTGCGATGTATCTTTTTTCCGTGATCTGATGTTGATAAAATCATGTCTATATGTTGCCCCAATCTTAGCTCAAATGTCCTGTGACAACCGCATGAAAATGTGTCAGTAGTTTTTTCAATACGTTTGCGAAACGTGTTAGAAATAGGCATATCTTCATGAATATGATGTAGCTTACATCATACATCAGTTATATTCACCATTTAAAACATTTATTTCATGATCATTCATATCTCTGGACAATGGGCTGAGGCATGGAAAGCTAAACTATAATAAGTATTTTCATAATGAAGTAGAAATATCACTGAAACAACTATTATCCTTACGGTTGGCTATCTTTCCGTTAGATGCGCTATTGTCGCTCCAAGCGTGTAGACTCAAACTTCCCTAGCACCTGTACATATACGTTAGACTGTGATATCAGTATGTAAATATATGTATTAAACACGGCGAGGATTGTATCAGTTTTATATTCATTGCGTTGAATCTTATTTCGTAGAACATAGCAAGCAAGAAAACGATTTACAGAAATATGGTAAATTTGAAAAGTCAAAGAGTAGGGGAGAGTTAGGTTACCTGGACTGGTCATGTCAACTGGTTCTTGGTTGTAAATTGCAGTGGAAGTTACTTCCTATGTCATACACCAGACGGCAGAAACAGCTCCAAAGATTAAACAACTTAAGCTATGAGAAACAGCTGAAAATCAACAAGCAATTATTTTGTGTGGCTATCTTTGTTTCCAGAGGTCAGAAGATTTTTCCCGCTCATTTTGTTTTTTGGATATTTATTGATCCAAGAAGAGATCTGGAGAACCCAAATATATCAGAACAATTTTAAGTCTTTTCCTTTTACAACATATTGTTTTGTTTTTTGTTTAACCACAGATTAACAGCTGTTTAAGTGACTCAAAAAGAAAAGATGTGTAGTTAGGGGTAACTGGACAGTAAGACCGGTCCAGTTAACCCCAATATAATTATTTACTTTTGTGATTTACATATCTTTATAATTTCAAAACAATTTTACATTATACTTTGTAAGGATTGTGTTTAAGTGTCCTTTAGGCCTATTTTAGTTGAATAAAAAGTTTTACTTTCAGATGCCGCGTGTTCGCATTCGTACAACCAACCTCCGTTCATATACAGTGGAAGATCTTAAAGCAGCAGTGACAGCTATCAAATAAGAAACTAGTATTCGTGCAGCATCCAGTCAGTTTCAAATTCCTCGAACAACACTGAAACGTTTTTTCAGAAAATGTGAGGTTGACCGTGAAGTAAACCTTAGGACATGAAATGAGCCTTCTGGAACCACCAGCTAACCTGTTAAGTGAACACAGCCAGATAAAATACGCCGACACGTTCGTATGACAGGGCTGGTGTGCTCATGACTAGTGCATAGGGGAAATATCAGCCGCTCCACACACGCTATATATACTCCGGCACTTGAGTTCATAAGCAGTCGGTCAGATGACTCGATGGCTTACACTTCGTAGCACTCGATTCCCTGACATATTCTAACGTCGGTACAAGTCTACTATAGAACTCCAGCACTCTTCTACATCAGCTGACAACCGGTGAGATGTCAACACCTGCCTAGCTCCGATTTCTACTCCGGCGCTACAGCCAACTACGGACGCAGAGGAAGTATCAAGAAGGACTTCCATGTCGTGCACACCGGAACTCCAGCGTTCCTAGGGAAGACACCCACTTGCCTGTAGGCCGGGAGTCAGCGCACATCACGACCACACGACAACCGTCAACGCGGACCGGTATGAAGATGATGCGAGACAGCTATTAGAGTGGGGGCCGAGAACCACCAGTCCAGACGTGCGAATCTCTCAATGACACGTTCCGCCGTACTTCCGTACGGTTCCACAACAAACGGCGTGGCAGAAGGGTGCCTACCTCCGCCCGCTGAGCTAGTGCGGAGCAGTCGCACTGTCAGCGCACAGAACGTCGGAAGGCCGCGACGTCATCGACCAGGTCGCCTGGAGTACGCAGCCATGTGTACCATTTCAGAATAAATGTTTTACTGAACAATATTCTTTCATTACGCCAACGGCGGCACCAGAACCGCCCCTACCTCTGCCTGCAGGGCATGCCATGGCGGTTAGGAGTCTGGCCTCCTGACAAGTAAACAGCTCTTCAACGCCACCTGAGTGCACGCCCACCAAGGTTAAAAAAAAAAAAAAAAAAAAAAATCTGAAGTCTCTTTTAACAGAAAATAATCAACGATATACTGGCAGAGCGAACGGATGCTAACGACAAGCGTCGCAGATATAATTTTAATAAAAAGAATATTAAATGTAATGCTACAGGCTCTGTAGAAAGAAGCAGTTATTAATTTATTCAAGTTCTCAGGTATAACGTCTACACATACCAACTCACAGTAACTATCTACTTCAATTTCGCTACAAGATAATCCGCTTGTGACTGCAATAAATAATTCACCATATGTTTCATTCAATCTATTCTTTCTGAAAACCAATTCTCTCTTTGTAAAAATGCTGAACTTATTTCCAGATTTAACCAGCATTTGTTGTGTATAATGATTTGAGATTTAGTGCTTTCTATTAGCACTTGGAGCTCTTGTACTTTCCCCACACAGCTGTGTTAGTCCTAACATTGACATGTACCCATTGAGGACTGAAATCCTTGGTGCGTGACCCTCTAAACTAAAAATACGCCCAGTCCACGCCACAACAAACTCCTCACTACCCGTGTAGCTGCTTTCTGCATGTAGTGGACTTCTGACCTATTCAACGGAACCCGGAATCCGATCAACCGATGACCAGGATTCTGCTGCCTACATTGTCCCAGAACCGTCTGACTCTCTGATTCAGACCCTCCTCTCGGCTCTGTACCAGAGTAGAAGTAAAGTTGTGAGGACGGACCTTGAAGGGTGTCGGGATAGCTCAGCGCAGTCCGGGCAGGACGCTATAAGCCCTCTGTAATAAAAAAGGTGAGGCAAACATTGAACGAACAATCAAGAACTTACTGAACCTACGATTGTGAAGCATAGAACTACCTGAAGATCATAAAGGTCGGTAGAGCGCTTGCACGCGAAACGGATATTTCCCAGGTTCGAATTGCGGTTCCGGCACACAATTTTAATCTCCCAGAAGTTTCATATCAGCGCACATGCGCTGCAGAGTGAAAGTTTTACTCTGTACCAGAGGTCCACAGTCGGTCCTGTCAATTATGCGTTGGTGAGCTCTGCTTTCATCTTGCAAGCAAGTCTGGCAGTCTTTATCACTTTATATAGCGGATCGAACCAGAGAGACTCTCTTCCAATCCAAAGCGACACACATCGTTGGTAACGATGTGACCCACCACTTAGTTGGCTGCACCCCGTACTGTTGATAGCATCCGGAAGGACCCGTTCCAACCACATCTGGAATGACTCCACCAGGTAGCAGCCATATTCCTAACGGGCTAACGTCAGAGCTCCCGACTACAAGTAAAGCCACCCTCTGATAGCCCGGATCTTGCAGGCTGGGGTGAACTCAGGATAAGAAACACCATCAAGCTAAGGAACATTGTCTTGCGCCTCGAATCTGTTGGTAAGACGAACAGGGTAGGCCTCACGATCGTCCCCCCTCCCCCCTTCCCCCTCCCCTCTACCACCTCCCCCTTCCCCCCCCCCCCCGTCACGCACTGGGGCGAATTCCCACGCCATGTTGCCAGCAGTAAGCAGTGACGGGATTCGTCGGAGCCGCGGGCATATCGTTTGACACGCCGGACGCGACAGACGTCCCTTTGGTTCCCGTGTTCGGCCCATTGCAACGGCGCCCCTCGACCTCGCCCCTCAACCTCCAGCTGTGCAACCGAGGTTAACAGTCTGTAGCTGGGACCATAGTATTACCGAGTTTGCATCCGCACAGAGCAGTCACAATTCCTATCTGTGACTACAGTACCGTCGCGGTGGAGTAGCCGAGCGGTCTAAGGCGCCTCGCTACGGAGCGCGCGGTTGCTCGCCGTCGGAGGTTCGCGTCCTCCCTGGAGCATATGTATGTATGTATGTGTGTGTGTGTGTGTCTGTGTGTGTGTGTGTGTTGTCGTTAGGTTAGTTTACCTTAGTTTAAGCAGTTTGTAAGCTACGGACTGATGACCACGTAGTACCGAGTACCGAGTACCGAGAAAAACGAACGACTAAAAACTGTCGGTGTAGACTCGACAGTGAGTAGTTAAGGTAAACAAAGACGACTAGTTCTGGTGCTACTCGATTAAAAACAAAACCGACTGTCACTATAAAGGAGCCGCAATACACAGATATCAAGCTCCTCGAGTTTAGAAAAACCAAAGAGTGAACCTACTAAATACTAAAACAAATAACGAACGTGAGAATTAAAACTTCAGAGCAGACAAGAAAATAAAAATAGCTCACTAGAACTTTTGTGCGCTCTCTGTACTGCCTATTGATAACTAACATTATTATACCAACTGCAAATCGATTCGAAACAAAGACAGGAGAAAGTCGCATTTCACACGGAGGAAGAATACACCAAAATAATTAGCGCGAATCTGAATCTAATATACACGCGAGCACACGAAAACTTTAATAAACCGAAACAAGAATCGCACAGAAAAATAAAAAAAATAAAAATATCGCTTCTAGTTAGAAGCCGGTTACACTTACAAGTGGCAGTGTGTTCCGTTTGCTGCGCTGTGCTCTCTAGCACGGCCACCCAGCGACTCGATTCAAAACAAAAACAGACGACGGTCGCGATTCACACGGCGGAAGAATACACTAATCATATATTTTACGCGACTCTGAATGTAATTTACGCGTGAGCACACGATTAATTTAATAAACTGAAGCAAAAACTGCACAGAAAAGTGTAAAATTAATCGCTTCTAATGAGAAGCCGGTTAGGTTTACTGATGGAGATGTGCTCTCTCTGTTGCGCTGTGCTCCCGAGGACGGCTACCAAGCGACTGACCATTCAGAGGTCTGTTACAATTGTACAATAACATCCAAATCAGTGTAGTTTAGTATTTCGGTCTCGGCTGATAGCCGTGCGTACTGAGGCGCCTTCCTGGAACGCGCGCGGCCGTTCGCCGTTGGAGGTTCGAGTCATCCCTCGGAAATGGGTGTGTGTGTTATCATTACGTTAGTTTAACTTAGTTTAAGTAGTTTGTAAGCTAGGGAATAATAATCAAATAGTTAAGTCCCATAGATTTACAAACATTTGAACATTTTAGTATTTCGACTTTTATTGATCAGCTCCAGGCTAGGTTCCATAATAGTTATCACGTATTTAGGAAGAGATCTAAATTCCACAAAATAATTTTGTACACAGACGACTTGGTAATCATGGCATCTACAGCTGTGGTAGTGCAAGCACTGTGGTCGTGCCTAATTGATAAGGACTCGAAGAACGGTATTTAGCATTTATTGCAATAGCGTTCTCACATTACCCTGTTTCATGGCACAATTAAACTTTCCCAGAATACAAATCTGTGTCTCCCTAAACCTGATTTTACGTTTTTATCAGTTTCATGCAGACTCTTACAAGGGAAACACCCCATCGTACCTCTCTCAGATTTATGGTGGTATGGAGCGTTGGGTAATCTATCAAAATCTGATCACGAATCAAGCATGAAAACAGGAAGTGCGTGAACGAGGAAAAATGAAGCAAAATAGAAACAGTGAACATTCCATGTAGAACATATGAAACTAGAGGAAAACACCTGCAAGAGAGCGACTTGGTTCTGTGGTATGCCAGCGCGGTGGCTGAATGCTCTCTCTAATAATAACAATAATAATAATAATAATAATAGAAACAGAAAATAATAATGGAAACAGAAAAGAAAAAAAAATGTTCAAATGTTTGTAAATCTATCGGACCAAACTGCGTGGTCATCAGTCCGTAGCTTACAAACTACTTAAACCTAGGTAAACTAACTTAAGAACGAACACACACAGCCATGCCCCAGGGAGGTCTCGAACCTCCACATCGAGCAACCGCGCGCTCCCCAGCGAGATGCTTTAGATCGCTCGGCTACTCCACCGTGGCTGAGGAACATGGATCATATGTTGAAAACAGTAGACTGGCAAGGCGGGATTAAAATAGGCGAAAACGTAAGAAGTAGTCTGGCATATGCAAATGGCTTAGTTGGGATGACAGATTCGATTGAAAGATTGCAATCTAATATTTCAGAGCTCGACAAGCGGTGTAAAGGTTACGATATGAAGATCAGCATCTCTAAAACAAAAGTAATGTCTGTGGGAAAGAGATTTAAACAGATTGAGTGAAAATAGGAGGAACAAAGTTAGAACATGTAGACAGTTTCAAGTATCTACGATGTATTTTCACACAGGATGGAACATGGTGAAAGAACTTGAATCAAAGTGTAGCAAAGCTAATGCAATGGGTGCTCAGCTAAGATCTACTCTCTTCTGCAAGAAGGAAGTAAGTACCAAGACTAAGTTAGCAGTGCACCGCTCTATCTTTCGACCAACTTTGTTGTATGGGAGTGAAAGTTGTGTGGATACAGGTTACCTTAGCTATAAGGATGAGGTTACAGATGTGACAGTAGTAAGAATGATTGTAGGTACTAATAGATGGGAACAATGGCAGGAGGGTGTCCATAATGAGGAAATCAAAGAAAAACTTGGAATGAGCACCAGAGATGAAGCAGTTAGAGAGAACAGGTTGAGGTGGTGGGGTCATGTGACACGCATGGGAGAAACATTGTTACCAAAGAAACTCATAGGCTCGGTAGCGGAGGGTGGGAGGAGTCGAGGTAGAACAAGAAGAAAGTACTTACATTTTGAAGTGAAAGGTGTAACATTAGACGAGGCATCAATGTTAGCATTGAATAGGGGATCATGGAGCAATTTTATTACTGGAACTATGCTCCAGACTAAACGATGAACGGCATAATCAATCTGTAATGATGAATAATAATAAAAACTGAGCCCAATAATTAAGGAACACTAAGAACAAGCATGATAAACTGCAGAGCTGAAGCTCCGCGGTTCAAACCTTTCTCAACGCAAAGCGTTATTTTTTTAATCAAAATTATGAAATGTCTGTCCTTTCACTGAAGTGCCCGTTCGCTGGAATCAGTTTTGTGTCTGTGTTGTGCTGTAATGACCGCGCCGCAATACTATTCGATTAGCAGCTGAAAGGAAGTGGCTCTCGAATGGGAACCACAAACGTTTTATCGCAAGGTGACAAGTTAATCGATTCCTCCGCAGGAATACACCTTTCGTGTATTATAGAAGACACCGTTGACTGTAGACAATCATTCAAACAGGTAAGGAACTTGAACATTCGTTTTAAGTTAGAAAAATGTTCATTGATATTATTATGCGCATCGCGAGCTACCTTTTCTGGATTCATATTTAATACACTCTCGTTCAAAGTCATGAACATTCTATTGCCGACCAGGGAGCGTCATTAACAGGAGTCCTTTCCCCGCCATGCACTGTAGTCAGCTGACGTTTGTTTAGGCGTAGCGCTCCCATACTACGGCACCTTTACCTCGCATCGGAACTACTGCTGCCAGTGGGATCAAAACTGCTTGTAGATTTGCGTTGCAGATCATCTGTACTTGACATTGCGACTACAAGGCGATGAGCCATTATTGAGACGCAGTCTGTGCAGCATTTCGCCTGCACTTACTGCGCTTCTCGTTTGCTTGTGACAGGAATATGTTCTTACCACATGCCTCATATTCAGTAACTATAGTTCGCGTCATGTAGTAAGACGCTTTCGTGGTGGAACGATAGGGGAACCGTGGAGGGAAGGAGCTAAGGCCAAAAAATCAAATGTTTGTAAATGTATCGGACTCAATTGCGTGGTCATTAGTCTGTAGCTTGCTTAAACTAAGGTAAACTAACCTAAGGACGGCACTAACACCCATGCCCGAAGGAAGACTCGAACCCCCGATGGCGATCGGCCGCACGCAGCTCAGCAGGGCGCCAAAGCGCGCACGGCTAATTCGCCGCGGCGAGCTACGTCCGAGCGCTAACGGTGGAGCCTGTGGGAGAAACATTGTCGCAACTGGCGGCCGGCCACTCGTCTAGGGAATGAATTCATTGGTTACCAGTGCGGTAATGCAGACTGCTAACGAAGATACGACCTTATGGGATAGGTTCACAGATTTGTGACTGGCTGGAAGACTTCCTAAGTAATAGAACGCAGTACGTTGTTCTCGACGGCGAGTGTTCATCAGAGACGAGTGTATCGTCAGGCGAGCCCCAGAGGAGTGTGATAGGACAGCTATTATTTTCTATCTATATAAACGATCTGATAGACAGAGTAAGTTGTAATTTGCGGCTGTTTGCTGATGCCGCTGTGGTGTATGGTAGAGTGTCGTCTGTAACTGACTGTAATAGCATACAGGATGACTTAGACAAAATTTCTAGTTGGTGCGAAGAATGGCAGCTAGCTCTCAATGTAGAAAAATGTAAGGTGATGCGCATGAGTAGGAAAAACAATCCCATAATGTTC
Source organism: Locusta migratoria (assembly GCA_026315105.1). Lineage (NCBI taxonomy): Eukaryota > Metazoa > Arthropoda > Insecta > Orthoptera > Acrididae > Locusta > Locusta migratoria. Next base: position 426,170,658 of record CM048746.1, on the reverse strand, counting down.
GAATACAGCATTAGTAGTGAGCTTCTTGATGCTGTCGCGTCGTTCAAATATCTAGGCGTAACATTGCAGAGCGATATGAAATGGAACGAGCATGTAAGGACAGTTGTGAGTAAGGCGGACAGCCGACTTCGGTTTATTGGGAGAATTTTGGGAAGATGTACTTCACCTGTAAAGGAGACAGCGTATAAAACGCTTGTACGACCACGTCTTGAGTATTGCTAAAGTGTTTGGGACCCGCAGCAGATCAGTTTAAAGGAAGACATAGAGGCGGTTCAGAGACGAGCAGCTAGATTTGTTACCGGTAGGTTCGACCAATGCGCGAGTGTCACGAAAATGCTCCGGCAACTCAACTGGGGATCGCTGGAAGAAAAACGGCGTTCTTTTCGTGAATTTCTGTTAAGTAAATTTAGAGGGCCGGAATTTGAAGCTGAGTGTAGTACGATCTTGCTGCCGCCTACTTGCATTTCGCGTAAAGATCACAAAGACAAGATCAGAGAAATTAGGGCTCGTATGGAGGCATATAGACATTCTTTTTTTTCCTCGTTCAATTTGGGAGTAGAATAGGAAAGGAAATGCCTAGTAGTGGTACAGAGTACCCTCCGCCACGCACCTTAAGGTGAATTGCGGAGTATGTATGTAGATGTAAATGTAGATGGAATGGTAGGGGATGCGCAGAACAGCTGAAAACTAGGCCGACACGTGCACTGTAATGTATAGTATGAAAATTGACAGGACTACAAAAAGAGAACAGAGACGTCATTGAGATGACAGACATTTCGTAACGTAGTAACAGAAACTAAATATAATTTTTGTTTAACCAAGGATCTTTTGTCTGACACCATCAAAATGTTCAAATGTTTGTAGAGCTTATGGTAATTAACTACGAGGTCATCAGTCCCTAAACTTAGAAACTACTTATGAACTAGCTAATACTAAAGACGGCAGAAATATCCATGCCAGAGGGGGGATTCGAACCCCCTACTGTAGTGGCGCGCCGCAGACCGCTCGACCACTACTGTCGGCTCTGACACCGTCACTACAGAATTAGAACACATTTGCTGCAGCTGCATCGTCAATTTGGCCTGTAATGTTTGGGGAGTTAAGTTTTTATTTTGTTTCTTTATTTTCAGAGTTCCGTATAATTTCGTCCTGTTTTCGTGCTTGATATGTATTCAGTTTTTGAAGAGTTATCAAAAAAATTTGCAAATGTTTGTAAATCTATCGGACCAAACTCCGAGGCCAGCAGTCCGTAGCTTACAAACTACTTAAACTAAGGTAAACTAACCTAAGAGCAATACACACACCCATGTCCCAGGGAGGACTCGAACTTCCGACAGCGAGCAGCCGCGTGATCTGCAGCGAGGTGCCTTAGACCGCTCGACTACTCCACCGTGGCTGAGGAGCTATGCACTGCGCCATCCTTTCACTAAATCAGAGGAGGGTATGATGGGGAGTTCACTTGTTAGTATTACTATTCAATAACTAAACTGATGTCCAATATTAAAACAACGAACCACTGTTTACCCGGCCTGTATTGAATCATACAAATTGCCAACAGATGTCCGTACAATCGTATTGCGTTCGGAATATGGGATTACGATCGGTGTACAGCCCTGCACATCACGACACCTATCAAACGTGGCAGTGTTGGCTGGGTAGTCCCACATTCACATGCGCTGTGCCCACATCCACAGACGTCGTAGTATGGCGCAGAGAAGACGCTAATAAGACTCTGTCGTGTGGACGGTCATAGGAAGTATGGTGACAGTGTATCGTGAAGACCAGGGCAGGGCCAAGCAAGTGTGACATTGGGAAAAGAGAACTGTTCAAATGTTTGTATAGCTTATGGGACTTAACTGCAGGGTCATCAGTCCCTAAACTTACAAACTACTTATGAACTACCTAATACTAAGGACGGCACAAATATCAATGCCCGAGGGGGGATTCTAATCCCCGACCGCAGTGGCCGTGCAGACCGTGACTGGAGCGCCTCAGTCCCCACGGCCACCGCGGCCGGCGAGAACTGTTATTTGGCTGTAAGTGTGCGTCGTCGGTACCGCTGTAGTACTGCACGGCAACTGGCATCTGAGCACAATCATCCACTGGAAGAGTGGTCCTGAGGCAAACGTGTACAGATGGGTTCGGCAGAGTGTCGCTTATTGACAGAGACCTGCTGCAAGCCTCTTCACAGAAGAGAATATGACAAGTCGTCAACATGCCAACTGGATGGTCAAACAGTGCGGCAATGTCAAAGGCCTCATTTTTCTTTGATCTGAAATGTCGATTATTCCATTGAACCCTCCGTGTCTGTAGGAATAATAATATGTACTTCAATTAGGATCATTTGTGCAAACTGTTTGGTGGCGGGAATAAGTATTGCAAGGGAAATTTCGGACGTTTGGATTCCTCTCTGAAGAACCTAAGCCGTACTACGTCACTTAGTTTTATACAACGTCAAAAATCTCAAATAATTTATCTGGAAAAACTGCGACTAATAAATATACGCCGGCCGCGGTGGCCGAAGGGACTGAGGCGCTCCAGTCACGGTCTGCACGACCACTACGGTCGGGGGTTGGAATCCCCCCTCGGGCATGGATTTTGTGCCGTCCTTAGTATAAGGTAGTTCATAACTAGTTTGTATGTTTAGGGACTGATGACCCCGTAGTTACGTCCCATCAGCTTAACAAACATTTTTGAATACGTATACAATTGTCTAATTTTCCATGTAATTTTACAAATACACAATTTCAAGGTAACAGAACACTATGACATTAAGGTTTATAATAGAATACGAGCAGTGTAGTGATTTTGATAGTATGAAACGAGTGATTTAACAGTTCTTAATAGTATCAATCTTGATTAAAGTAGTGAACATAAAATTTTTATTTAAAACTTCAATTTTGCAAATATGTGACTGTTTCGACCTAAATCAACCTTGAAACCTGAATGAATCCTTAGTTATTCTCCTAGCGAGATAATAGGCTTAAAATCTTTTACGTAAATAAAGAGATCACAAATAGTGCGTCACAGATTTGCAAAATTGAAGGCGACAGAGAGCGGACTCTGGCATGCGGCAGAAACGCACGCTGCGGGCGCCATATGAATCCGGTGTCGGGCAACACAAGTGTTTCCATCAAGACGCGCGTCTTCTCAGAAAGCTATTATGAGCGCCACAGTTCCATACGAAAGAGAACGTGGGCACGTTAGCCATGCATGAAATGGCGCGGACGCGGTTGCGTAGAACCACGGCAAAGGCAGCCGCTCCTTCCCTTGGGAAATAAAATTTCTGGCGGTAGACTGTTTTTACCGCACGAGGACAGAAGGAAGACGTATGATTCGCCAGATGCATGCATCCATGCGCGAGGTCCGCTCGGGACAATGTCTAAGCATCTGACTGGCTGCCGTGCAAATTTAAGGCGCTGCAACTGGTCAGCAAGACGAGGAGGCAGAAATTTTGGTAAGAGAGGGAACTTCTTCACAGGAGAATGTTAGAGGGGGATCGCCACAGGACGTGACAACTTGCAGTTGTGTCTAGGAGGTCCCCACGTAGTGTGGGAGCCTTAGGAAATTTTAATTAATTATGCAAGAGCGCGATTCTCTATTTAGTTGGGTGCTAGCTAGTGTAAAGTTCGAAGATTTAGGAGAGCCGGTATTGAGCCCTGGAACCACAACTGCGACCAGCAGCTCTGTTTGACTTGACGAATCCATTTTCGTCATAACAAGCTACATTTTCTGTGTCTGAACACCCGCTCTGAGACATTCGTTGCATCCTTGAAGCCTAACTGCCCAGGTGTACAAAATGGTCTAGTCGTGTAAGACAGAATGTGATGCCTTAACTTCACAACGAGCTCCACCGGGACTCGTGACTCTATTTAACCTGAGTACAGCAGCGGCCCTTCTGGATCAGCACCGGAATTGTGTCTTTTATGTTTTCATAGTTTTTTTCAGTCTTCGGCGCAGCTGTCTTCCTCGTCTTCAGCACCAACATAACGCAGCTTCTCTTCTGCCGACCATGTACTGGTAATTTATGGCAGGAATTCATCTACGAAATCATTGTCTGTCGTTTACAGAGCCTACGAAGCCAGCAATTTGTAGTGATAGTAACTGTCACAGGTTTGCAGAACTTGCTAAGTCGCTATCATATATCTTTTGTGTCAGCATTCAAAGAATCAGAATTATTCGGTATTACGCCGATCTCCAGCTTTCTGTTTCCACGAACTTCAAACATCCTCCATATTAGAAGCATATATGTAATCCTTGTTCAGAATCTTACGATAATAAATATTTAGATTGTATGTACTCTTTTCAAATGTTCAAATGTTTGTAGAGCTTAAGGGACTTAACAGCGGGGTCATCAGTCGCTAAACTTACAAAGTACTTATGAACTACCTTATACTAAAGACGGCACAAACATCCATGCCCGAGGGGGGAATTGGAACTCCCGACGGGGAACGGCCTCGCGTATCGTAGCATAACGCCTCAATGCGCTCGGCCGCTCCGTCGCGGCATGTACTATTTTATTTCAGGCATCCTTGTTCAGACCCTTACGATAATAATAAATATTTAGATTGTATGAAATATTTTATTTCAGCCACCCTTTGATCATTCTTATTTAACGAAAATGTATTTTTTGTCATTTTGGAAGAATCGATAACAAGATTGGCAGGTAGCTAACTAATGCTCAATGAACTCCCTTCATATTCAGTGTTTAATAAAATGGACTATTCCAAACACAGTCAGATAGCAGATAAGCGCTCAACACTTCAGACGATAAGCAGGCCAATTTACAAATGTTCAAATGTTTGTAGAGTCTATGTGACTTAACTACGGGGTCATCAGTCCCTAAACCTACAAACTGCTTATGAACTACTGACAACTAATGACGGCACAAATATCCATGCCCAAGGGGGGATTCGAACCCCCGACCGTAGTGGCCGTGACTGGAGCGCCTCAGTCCCCTCGGCCACCGCGGCCGGCGCCAATTTACAATTATTTCAATATCAAAAGAGAGAGTCGCTCATTTATCGACCTCTGTAACAATAACTTCCCCATTCATTCACAAACCTTAAAGCGACCTTCTAAATGTTCTTTTTACAGATGACTCCCCATTTGGTCTGGAGACTGATTCTCGATGGATTCACATCTGGAGGGAAAGTGAAACAAGAATTTGGGGCCCAAACATTGTGGAGTAATATTGTTATCAGGGAGGATCCCTAAAGATGATGCCGCGGTGGAATGGCCGAGCACTCTAAGGCGCCTTGCTGCGGAGCACGAGGCTGCTCCCCGCTGGAGGTTCGAGACCTCTCTTGGGTGTGTGTGTGTGTGTGTGTGTGTGTGTGTGTGTGTGTGTGCCTTGACCTTAGGTTAGTTTAAATACATTGTTGAGAGATTTCAGAGATGCCTTATTGATTTGTTTCATAAATCATAGGTTATCAATTTCTTACGTAACTTTTATTTTAAGCTAGAGAAGGAGTGGGAAAACCCATTCCTTGTGGGATCACAGGTGGACACCCATGAAGGTGTGTCATTAGTATTCTGATGGGGCCTAATAACCCAGAAAGCGTACCTGTGGCCAGCGCCCTCTGTGTCAGGTAGACCGTGCACTGACCACCCCTGAACGCAGTAGGTACGGCCTCTGACCGATTTTTCTAAATGAGCCTCTGCTGTTGCATGTAACGCCCTTCTTCGAATGCCTTAGAAGTATTTTCGCACCGTTACCGCCATTAAGATAGCACCGACGTGGATGGCGCCGTTCTGGGCGAGAGCGGTTGGAAAATACAATGCACTTTTACAAGCTGTTTGCACTGTTTTCCGAGGGGAAAGTAGGGCAGATTTATGAAGACCAGTCCCCCGGAACAAACACGTCTGGCGAACGTCTGGGATATGTCTTGCTGGACAAATTAGGAATCTGGCACTAAGAAGTCCGGCGACGCAAGTTTCAATAGAGTAAGGAATATGGGTGGCTGTAAGGAATCAATTGCCGGCCGTGTTTTTTGGCTGTTCCCTGAGGCCATCCTCCCGCATAGGCGTGGGCCGTGCGGTGGAAACGTGGGAACATGGCCCATTGGATAGCTTTTTGTGGTATGACAGTTCTGGCAATCCATCTTCGGAGGGCAAGTCGACATTGGTTGGACTCTGGCGCCTCAAGTGGTTTGGTGTTTTAGTTTAAGATGCGCTGAGTCTAGGAGTTTTGCTGAAGGACAGCGAGTTCGTGTATTTGGTGGGAGAGAGGAAGACGAGTCGGGTTTGGGCAGCTGAGCAGGGCAGTCGTCTCTCTTCTGCTCTCAGATTATTCTTGTTTCGAGGAAAAGAGTTTCAGTGTCACTTTCGGACTTGTTCCAAAACTTATACTTTTTGTAAAACACACTTGCTTCAGCCATGATCGCTAGATTATTTGCTGTTTTCTTTTTTAATTTTTATTATTTATTTATTTTTATATCGGTTTCGATGAACTATGCCGTCATCTTCAGAAACAAATTATCAGGGTCTCTTGTAAATTTTTTATTAAATTCAAAAATGTTCAAATGTTTGTAAAGTCTATGGGACTTAACTATGGGGTCATCAGTCCCTAAACTTACAAACCACTTATGAACTACTTACAACTAAGGACGGCACAAATATCCATGCCCGAGGGGGGATTCGAACCCCCGACCGTAGTGGCCGTGAAGACCGTGACTGGAGCGCCTCAGTCTCCTCGGCCACCGCGGCCGGATTTATTAAATTGTCGAGTTGAAATGGAAGCAGGCTTGACTTCGAAGACAGGGTTGTCGACTGAACACAGCACTTATACTGAAAGCAGATTTATTGCGAACTGAAACGTACACGTAGCACTGACTGCCTCTCGGGTAGAGTGCTCTGCTATTTATACACAGACAGAATGTACCAGGAATTAGAAGAATAGTTAACATACGAAATAAGTAGAACTTACAGGAGAACATAAGAAACATATAGAACATTCTGGAAATGATAATTATAAAGAAATAAATTTTTGCCGGTGGACAGGACTGAACCGGCGCCTTCAGCACCGCAATCAGTGACCCTATCTATTGCGCCGCGCCGACAGTCGGTTAACGTTGGATTTCGCGGCATTGCTCCCTCCCTTGGAAAAACAGCGACCCGCTGTTATGTCCCCTGTGTCCTGGATCTTGACCGTGTCATGGTTCCTCTGTATGGCAGTTCTGTAGAACCCGTCCCTTCTGCACGATTATAGACGACAGACGTTCCTGTCGTGGCTTCATCAGTATCATTACCGTCCTTAAAGTACTTGACCAAGAGGCCACGTTCGCCTATCTGCTCTTGAGGATCGTAGTAAGGATTCATGCGAAGGAGTGAACAACGTCTCTTCGTTTTTGTTGTTTCGACGACGGCTCATAGTCCTCAACTTCGTATGTGATGTCTGACAGGCAGAGTATGACACGATACGGTCCTAAGTATAGCTTCAATAACTTTTCTGATAGCCCAACTTTCCGTACAGGGGTAAAAATCCACACCAGATCTCCTGGGCTGTACACAACAGGTCGGTACTTGTCGTTATACCGTTGACGATCCATTTCCTGGGCGTCCAGTGGCCGTATGCGAGCCAGCAGTCTTGCTTCTTCGACCCTGGTGATGAGCTGTTTCACATAGTTATCCTGAGTGTCGTCCGGTTGGAACGGGAACAGCGTATCCTTGTCGTCTCAGCTTCACGGCCATGGAGAAGGAAAAACGGCGTGAAGCCTGTGGTGCCTTGTGTTGCGGTATTGTAAGCAAATGTCACGACTGGCAGAATTGTATCCCAATTCTTCTGCTCATCATTGACGTACATCGACAGTATATCTGATAACGTCTTGTTAAACGTTCTGTAAGGCTATTTGTCTGTGGATGGTGTGCAGTTGTCATCCTGTGGACATTACCTCTGATACTAGTTTTGACTTGAATACTTTTCCACGATCAGATATCATGACACGTGGTCCTCCATGCTTCACGAATTCCAGATGACCAGATATTGGAGCATCGTGAAAATACTTGAGAATAGCTGGCTGGAGATGACGTTGGTGGCGCCGTCTAACAATAGTTTCCTTTATATTTGTTGTAAATGTATTAAACTGCAATCCGTTAATCCGTTCATATTTTTACCGAGAAGTTTGTAAAGACTTGTGGTTAAGGGTTGGGGAATTTTAAGATCTTTTGTTTTTAACTGTTGCTCTTTACATTTGGTCTTAAATTTGTCTACCCTTATTAAGAAATTTAGTTAAAGCCTATGGGAATTGAATTATAAGGGTTTCTTGTAATTTTTTATTATATTGTCAGCTTACAGTTGTTCATATTGTCGCGTTGAAATGGAAGCGGCTTGACTTCGAAGGCAGGATTGTCGACTGAACACAGCACTTATACTGAAAGCAGGTTTATTGCGAACTCAAACATACACGCAGCACTGACTGCCTCTCGGGCAGAGTGCTCTGCTATTTATACACAGACATAATGTACCAGAAATCAGAAGATTAGTTAACATAAGAAATAAGTAGAACTTACAGGAGAACATAAAAAACATGTAGAACATTCTGGAAAAATTAATTAAGAAGAAACAAATTTTTGCTGTTGGACAAGATTGAACCGACGACCTTCAGCAGCGCAATCGGTGACGCTATCCCTTGCGCCACGCCGGCAGTCGGTTAACGTTGGATTTCGCGGTATTGCTCCCTCTCCTGAGAAAACAGCGACCAGCTGTTAGCTTCCCTTTGGAGCCAGCTCCCTGGATCTTGATGTTGTCATGGGTCCTCTGTATGGTAGTTGTGGAGAATCCGTCCCTTATGCACGTCTGGACTTCAGTACAGGGGTAAATATCCATACCTGATCTCCTGGGTTGTACGCAACAGGTCGGTGCTTGTCGTTATACAACTGACGGTCCTTCTCCTGGGCGTCTTGTGTCCGTATGGAATACAGCTGTCTTGCTTCTTCGACCCTGGTGATGAGCTGTTTCACATAGTCATCCTGAGTGTCGTTCGGTTGGAACGGGAACAGCGTATCCATTGTCGTCTCAGCTTCATGGCCATGGAGCAGGAAAAACGGCGTGAAGCCTGTGGTGTCTTTCCTTGCGGTATTATCAGCAAATGTCACGAGTGGCAGTATTGTATCCCAATTCTTCTGCCATCATCGACGTACATCGACAGCATATCGCCTAACGTCTTGTTAAAACGTTCTGTAAGACCATTTGTCTGAGGATGGTATGCAGTTATCATTCTGTAGACATTACCTCTGATACTAGTTTTGACTGGAATACTTTTCTACGATCAGATATCATCACACGTGCTGCTCTATGCTTCACGAATCCCAGATGACCGGATATTAGAGCATCGTGGGAATACTTGAGAATAGCTGGCTGGAGATGAGCTGGAACGAACAGCAGCCATTTTGGGCCCAGTGGATCGTAGTTGCACTTTTACAATGTCCCGTTAATAAGTTGGAAATCTCCATTGGTCGGTTCTCCTTTCTCCAAGGCCTCTATGGTGTTTAATAGTGCTGGATCTTCCCTCTGTTCAGCTGTAATGTCACCTAATTCAGTGAGGGCTGACATTTCATTCATGCTATTGTGTTCCACTAATGGATTCCTCGAAAGGCAGTCGGCATCCTTGTGTTTGCGCCCGTTCTTAAATACCACTGTGATGTCGTACTCTTGGAGTGTTAGTGACCATCTTGCTAGTCGACCTGATGGATCCTTCCAACTAGTCAGCCAACACAAAGAATGGTGGTCAGTCACGACGATGAATGATTGCCGAATAAATACGGCTGGAACTTGTTGATAGCTCAGATAACTGCGAGGCATTCTTTCTCATTTGTAGAGTAGTTTATCTCATAATTTTAAAGTACTCTTGATGCATAGGCTATCACCTTTTCAGCACCTTCCTGAACTTGTATAAGCACTACACCAATCCCGTAACCACTGGCGTGTGTGTGAAGTTCAGTTTCCGCATCCTCGTCGTACAAGGATAGAACTGGTGTGGAAGTTAGAGCCTCCTTAAGTGCTCGGAAAGCTCTTTCTTTTGTCTCATCTCAGTAAAACTTGGCGTCTCCCTGGAGAAGTTCTTGTAATGGACGTGCCTTGTTACAAAATATTTTTATGAAACGACGATAGTATGAGCATAGCCCGCGAAAACTTCTCCATCACGAATGTGCTGAGGGGTTGGAAATTCTGTGACTGACCTTACTTTCTCTTCTGGATCAGGACGGAATCACCTCCGTTGACCAGGTGCCCCAGGATTCTTATCTCTTTGGTGATGAAGAGGCACTTCTTTGGATTGAGGCGGAGTCCTACAGTCTGAACAGACTTCAACACAGTTGACAGACGACTCATAAGTTCTTCAAATGTTTTAGAGAAAACGACAATAATCTAAATAGCAAAGACACGTCGTCTATTTAAAGTGTCGAAGCAAGTTGTCCATCATGCGTTCGAATGTGGCCGGAGTGTTACATAATGGAAGCGGGCTTGACTTCGAAGCCAGGGTTGTCAACTATACACAGCACTTATACTGAAAGCAGGTTTATTGCGAACTGAAACGTACACGTAGCACTGACTGCCTCTCGGGCAGAGTGCTCTGCTATTTATACACAGTCAGAATGTACCGGAATTCAAAATTAAATATCTCGAAAACAAAGATCGATAGAGGAATGCAGTAAACGGTATGTTTATTGTGAAAGCTGTAAGAAGAGTATATAGCAGTTTGAAATAATAGTTACAAAAGCCGCGAACAGATGGCGCTGTAATCGCCATACATAATGCCTAGTATAAATAGTGACCCGAAGCCCAGAGCGATCAGTTCCACTATTGGAACGTGAAAGGAAGTTAGCGTACCGAAGGAAGAGATTAAAACCATATACTCGATTGAACAACGCGTTTTTCTGGTGCTAGAGTACCACAGGGTAGAAGAGAGTCCTACGGCAACAAGGCGAAGTTTTCAAGCATGATTTAATGTTCCAAAAGGACCATTCGTACGCTCTTCGCAAAATTTCAACGAACAGACAGCGTAACTGGTGATCTAGTGGGGCATGTTGGCCGCAAGCAAACCGCAGTTACGCCTGAAAATATCGCCACAGTTTCTGGAATTATTCAGCGAAATACAATGTCATCCGTCCGTAGAATTGCATCTGAGAATGGTTTGAAGCGTTCCAGCACGCAGAAAATACTGAGAAAGAGCCTACAAATGTTTCCATTCTAAATTCAAACGCACCAAGCCGTACCCGTACGAGCTGTGCAACAAAGGGTTGCCTTTGCTAATCACATGCTCACAATGATTGATTGTGAAGGATTTGATGTTGGCTGCATCTGTTTTACAGATGAAGCACACTTCTACCAAAATGGATACGTCAATAAGCAGAACTGGTGATTTTGGGGTTCCGAAAAGCCATATTGGTGTGGAGCGAAATCCCTGTATTCTCCTAAAGTTACTCTGTGGGCTGCAGTATGCAGCAGAGGCATTATTGGCCCTTTTTTCATTCGAGAAACGGTCACTGGTGCACGTTACGTTGCAATTTTGGAACAATTTGTCGCCACACAGCAAGCGTTAGAGGATCGACCAGGTACTGAGTGGTTTATGCGAGATGGAACCAGACCATATCGGACCGAACAAGTGTTTCGCTTTCTTGAGGAATACTTCGGGAATCGAGTCATTGGAATATCACAAATTTACTGGTACAGGCATGGATTGGCCTCCATATTCGCCGGATTTGACTCCTTGCGAGTTTCTTTTTGTGGGGCATTTTGAAAGACATGGTCTAACCGAAGCATCCCGCCACGCTGGACGAGCTTGAATCGGCGATCTCTGTGGCACGTGAATGCATTTCGGTTGAGACACTACGAAATGTGATGGAGAATTTCGTTCTTCGTTTGCGTCACCTCTGTTGTGCCAATGGTGAACATTTTGTAAACATTGTGATTTGATTGTTGCAAAGAGTATTTCCATACGATTATTTCACTTATGTATGCTGATATGAGCTGTACAGCGTACACCGCCATCTGTTCGCTGCTTTTGTAACTATTATTTCAAACTGCTGTATAAACTTCTTACAGCTTTCACAATAAACATACCGTTTACTGCATTCCTCTATCTATCTTTGTTTTCGAGATATTTAATTTTGAAATCAGGGAATTCTTTTCCGGACGCCCTATAATAAACACGTAGAACAAAATGGAAACGATATTACAAATAAATATATCTTTGCCGGTGGACGGGATTGAACCGGCGACTTTCAGCACCGCAATCGGTGACGCTATCCCTTGCACCACGCCGGCAGTAGGGTAACGAGTGATCTTGCGGCAATGCTGTTTCAATTCTTAACCTTGTTGGTGTCCTGGACTATGATAGTAAATTTTTCTTAAAACTGTTTAAAAGCCAAACCGCTTTTCATAAGCAAATTGTTAAGCATTTCCAGGGGTTGTTTTCAAAGAATTTAGTAACAAATATTTGTGTGAATTAAAAAAAAAAAAACTGTTGTTCCTATAGAAGGACATGTCTTATTTTATTGCTTTCATAAAATGCATTATATTGTACCTTAATAGTGAAAACATCTATCAGTATCACCCTTATGTTGTCTGAGATCCTTATTAAGTATGATTGATGGTATAAGATTAAGCTTGGTTTCCGAAACCCAGGTCTCACTGTACAACCTATATCAGAAGTGTATTGTAGCCAATGGCGAGTGCTTTGAAGCCCGGTTAAGGTATTTTGTTTGTAACTGTTGTTTCCTATATTTCCTGACACCATTCACCACACTTTTTACACGCAGCTTGTACAGTATATGATGTAAAATGACAATCGATTCTTCTCTGTTAATAACGTTGGTAATATCAGAGGCCGTCTCGGAGCCGACGTCAAGTACTCGCCTATATATACGGTGCTCCTTCAACTTCTGATTGCAGTTCGCCACTTTACCTATGAGGATGTCTTCCGCATCAGAGGATGAAACGCCAGGGGAAAGTTTTACAAATCGAGCTGTGTGCCAGGAAATTTCAAATGTAGTGTGAGTAAACTTCTACATTCTCTGAATTTATACAAGTTCCAACTTGCCAATCCCTCACATTCTACATGTTATTGTTTTTTACATATGCTGCAGTACATCAGAGTTCGATAAAACTGATCCTTTTATATTGCAGTTAAAACAGTAAACGTGTGCACGAGGTATTCATATCTCCTGATTTCCTAGTTAACGTCTCTTTCGTATTAGTATCTGCAGCAATCCCTTGTAGCACTGGTGACCGTTAGCGAACCGCCTGTGGCTGTCGCTGCAGCCGGCTGGGCGGCGGCAGTGGTTTTGTGGTTTTTAGCGTGGCACCCCTGGTGGGGAGTCCCCCGGGCCGCTAATGGCGTCCGGCGGAGCGCGGCCGGCGGATTTCTCAGGGGAGCGCAGCCAATCAGCGGGCCTTGTCTGCCGCCATGTTGGCCGCCCTGCGGGCGCCGCTATTATTTCAGGGGGATTACACCCGCCGCGGACCTGTGCCGCACGGTTGCTCGCATTCATTTCCCTCCCTTTTCTCTCCCGGACTTTGCGACTCGCATGCCTAAGCAAACTGTACCTTCGGTTCACCAGTTTTTCTCTGTGGTATAATTTATTTTTCACAACTAGATTTACAATAAAAATTTTGTGTCAAAATGTAGCGGTTCCTCGTTTCATGTTTCTTTAAAAGTGACCAAAATTTTCTTATCTTCAGCACATCCAATCATGTTTCAATACATATCTTGCACCAACAGTGGTTTCCTTTTTTTCTGCAGCTCTCTTATTCAGTGTTAAATTTTCTTTTTTTTTTTCTAGAATTTTAACCCGCGATCACTCGCGTTGTTTGAAAAATCTAAAATTTACGATTTTACTTCAATACTCCATCACTTTTCAAAGCTAATGAACTGGCCATCTAGAAATGCATTCTTTCATATCTCGTGATTCAATTAATTTGTGAGTCGACAATCAAATTTCAATAATAGCTTGTTAGTTGTGGCATTATCTGAAGTGGTGCGCAGTGTTAGATTTTTTCTAACACGGGAGTCTTAACGTAACAATTACTTCTCCTTCCGTGGAAAACCGCCTTTTAATCTGTTTCTTGTACTTGCAACATGCGGCTGTGTTCGTTTGTTTTCTCCTGTTCAGCAGATGTTACGTCTTTTATGAGAGAAGTAGATATTCTTATTGAGTTTTACGAATTGAATGAAGCAATTGTTTATACAGAGTACATGACATTCTCTGTCGGATATGGAAGTATATAAAACTGAAAAACAGTGTAAGGGGCCAGCGGTTTCTTCTTGAAACACACTATTCTGATTTCTAACGGTCGACAACATCTACACCTCCTTTTTTGAGATTGTGGAGTGTAATTTCTTCATGTTTGTTCGCTTCGCCACTGTCAGCTTCTACAGAATCGTCACTGTCCATGGTGGATAACATCAGAACGTTCTTTTTCTGTTTATTTTTTTTAGACGTATGAGCAAATGAAACAGTTTTTGCCTGGTTTTTCTCCAAATGCCGCTGTTTAGTTGACTATATTTTACGTCTAGAAATTCCGGTGGAATTTCTCTTTTATTCTTCCGTAGAGTATCTACTAATGTGAACCTATGGTTGGCATACATTTTGTTACCCAGTGGTATAGATGTGAAATAATTGTCTCTCGTCACGTTTCTGCCTGTTTCGTCAATCGGTCTAATCAATCGTAACACCACATACTCTGCATCATTTGCTACTTGATATGGCACAGTAGGCTGTTTGCCTGCATGTACTTCCATATGTAGCGTATAAAAGGTTCTGGCATCACAAAGCGCATGTACCTTGATGCCATATTTTGCAGGCTTGTTTGCTATATACTGCCTGAATTTGAAACTTCCGCGGAATGGTTCTAACATCTCGTCTATCGTTGTCAGTGCGTCGGTACTATAGCTCTTCTTACAAACATCCACAAATTCGTCAAATGACATGTTCCATACCATGTTTATACTAATTTATAATGCTTTGGTAATAACAAAGAAATGATTTATTGTATAAACGTGTCTTTTTTTCTGGCACAAAGGGATGAAAAGGTGCAAGATCTCATTGTTAGAAAAAATCTAACACGGGAGTTATCGCGTGACAACTATATACGCGAGCGACCGCGGGTTAAGGCCTCTTACAAGGAGACCACATGAGTATAGTATTTTAGAATTTTTTATATTTGTGGTACGTGAAGTTCAGAACACAAATAACTATCAGCCAAAGCCACAACTCTCAAATAATCTCGAGAAAATCGACTTTGAAGGTTTGCAAGTACACGTAAGTACCAATAATCAAAACAACTGCACTATCTGTCGGTGTAGCATCAGTTGTAGCGTTGTAACCTTTCAGCTTTAGGATCGGTGGCTCGAATCCTGCCGTTGCATAATTTTTATTTTTATTCCGTTGTATTCAAATACTTACACAATTCTAATATCCAATATTAATTTTTACGAAAAATGTACGTGTTTTTTTATTCGTAATTTTCTATCTATTATACAAAAGTGAATTTGTGTTCGTATTTTATGCGGGGACGTACCGTTTAACCGATTGTGATGAAACTTTGTCAATCTATTGCTTGCACTTTCGCGATGGTCATAGGCAACATTAAAATAGTTCAAGAGATATGGCGTAATAAACAGTGAAATGCATGGAAAAGCGCTACATCATGCGACGTTTGCTTCTAAACCACTGCACCGATTTCAACCAAATTTGGTGCACATATTCCTTCCATGAGGTAACTTTTGTCGTAGTGGTAAGAACTGTTTACGACATATAGTTCAGGAGGTATGACGTCATAAACAATTATATGGTTGGAAACGTGTGGCATCGTGCGAATAATGACACTTTATTCATCCTACAATCTTCATGATATTTTGTACACTTGACCTTCAAAATAAGAGGAAGGTCACTGTCATAAAATTTTGGATGATGCATGACGGAGGATATTTACATATGAACTTTTTCAGATTGTACAGTTATATTCCGATCCTGAAGAAATTTTTAAATTTGATCGAACAATTCAGTTATTCAGTGCAGTATTAATATATTCAGATTACTGAAAATCATTTCAATTAATTAATGTGACTAAATTATTAATTTTCAGATTTCGGCGGAGTTTCTAATGAAATAAAATTTCTGAAAATTCTAGCAGCTCTCTCTGGAAGATGGGGCCACAGAACTATTTAAAGTTGTGGTGGAAGAAGCTTAACAATTTGTGTTCTGTTATTGGACCCCTGCAAAGAGGCTTGGCAAGCCGCTCATTCTCGCAGGCTGTAACTCTACCCATACCGCTTTGTTTAACGGTCGCATTTATGTTATGCAGTTATTAACAATACTACCAGTTATAAACGTGGACCTGCCGCGACAACGACTCCTCTGTTGTTATGGTGAGTTTTATCATATAAAAAGCATTCTGTTAATTTCCATAGTGTACCCCTTTAGTGCCTAGTTATTCTACTTCAAAAAGCCGTAACGTACTTTGTACGTTTACTTCTTTGCAAGGGCCCAATGACAGAACACAAATTGTTTAGCCACTTCCACCACAGCTTTAAATAGTTCTGTAGCTCTATCTCCACCCAAGTAAGTTCTGACTTTTCAAAATTTACTCACCTTAGCCATATTAGATTCACTGCCCGCCAGGTACACGGACTGTAATAACACGTTTTTTTTTTCCAATCTGATGATACGCTAACAGCGCGAAACGCATTATTGGATTTAATAAAGAATATTGAAACAGAGACTGCGAAATATTTAATTAAAAAAGTAAGTTAAATTTTTACAGTATTGGCTTAACTATTAGTTGACGACGGTAGTCTTTGTTTTTTCAGTTTGTGAAAAGCTACGACACTGTTTCTGGAAAGTCATCTCCACAGTTACTAATGCCTTTCCAAGCAGTTAACCTACTCAACCATCGTTTTATGTGACGACAAAGTGTTCAGCTCGTCTACATACACGTAAACGAAAACTGACATAACACGTGTAATTAAAGATCCCAAATGTTTTATATAACTAAATTCGAACAGCGGGATTTGAACCACCGAATCTACGGTTGTGAGGCCAGAACGCTACCACCTGCGGAAGTAGTTTTAATTATTGGTACTTAACGTATGCTTGCAAAACTTCAAAGTCGATTTTCTCGAGAAATTTTGAGAGTTGCGTGGAATGGCTTTGGCTGATTGTTATTTAAGTTCTGTACTGCACTTATCATAAATATAAAGAAATTCTAAAATCCGATAGCCATGTGGTCTCCTTGTTAGAGGCTTGCAGGACCAGATCTTTAGCTTACAGCAGATAATGGAGAAGTGCTGTGAGTGGAACAGGAAATTGTATATATGTTTCATAAATCTAGAAAAGGCTTATGACCGTGTTCATAGGAGGAAGCTGTTGACAGTTTTACAAAATTATGGAATAGGAGGCAAACTTCTGCAGGCAATTAAAGGTCTTTTACTTAGACTGTCAGGCAGCAGTTAGAGTAGACAGCAAATTTAGTTCACGTTTAGGGTAGTTTCAAGGGTAAGACAAGGCTGTAACCTGTCACCAATGCTGTTCATACTATTTACAGATCCTATATTGAAAATAGTAGACTGGGAGGGCGAGATTAAAATAGGTGAAAACGAAATAAGAAGTCTCGCATATGCAAATGGCTTAGTTATGATGACATATTCGATTGAAAGGTTGCAATCTAATATTTCAGAGCTCGACCAGAAGTGTAAGAGTTACGATATGAATATCAGCATCTCCCAAACAAAAGTAATGTCGCTTTCTAAATGCGCCAGTAACGAAGCGAGCTGCTCTATGTTGGATATTCTCTATGTCTTTATCCAACCTGATGAAGATAGCACACTGATGAGCGATACTCAAGTTCTGGCCGAACGAGAGTTTTGTAACCTACCACCTTTGTTGACGGACTACACTTCCTGAGAATTCGATCAATCTCAGTCTGGCGTCTGCCTTACCGACGACTGATTTTATACGGTCGTCTACTCTCAGATATTCTTGCACAAAATTCTACAACTCTTAAACTACTTTTCCATATAACTGCCGAAATTTTGCAGGAATTTGTCATAGCGTGGCACCAGGTCGACCAGTTGGAAACAGGGAAGTCCATAGCGAGAGCACTAATTGTAAACCTACGGTTTTCCCGGATCTTGTCATCAATCGTGTGAACCAGTTCTTCTGTAATCAAAGGTGGACGCCCACTTCTTTCTTCATCGTGCACATCACTACGCCCGCCATTGAACTGTCGGAGCCATCTTCTCACCATCGAATCTCTCATCGCATTTGGTCCGTAAACATCGCAAATTTGCCGATAAATTTCACTTGGTTTCACTTTCTTCGAATTCAGAAACCGAATCACCGACCTGATTTAACAGACGGTGGGATTTTCAATCAACGCCGACATTTCAAACAAGCACAACAAAGCGTACGTAAATGACAGCGATCTCCGAATGGCGCACGTTCTTCTCCTTGATACACATCGTTCTACAGTGCATGTGCGGAACTGCAAGAAACACGACATCTACCTGTATCTACTGTCCCCTGGATCTTGTGGATGCATAGCGCGAGATATCAAAATGAAATCCGTGTCACATTCTGAGGTCCACGATCCCTCATCGGAGTAAAATATTCAGTCTTCCTAGTCAACAGAATCAAAAGGTAAGGTAATGCGTGCAACACAATTCATTACACCATGATTCACTCATCGGAACCTTCAGAAAAGAATTACAGACATTAGCTGGCTATGGACAATGATTTACAACAATGGAACAAGGTGAAAATTTATGCCGCCTGGGATTCGAACCCAGGTCTCCTGCATACTAGACTGTTGCTCTAATCAATACGCAGTCCGGACACAAGGGTCATAAAAACTGGACGGACTACCGTGTCATGCCTTTTCAACTTATCCACAAACTACCGACGCAATGTCTATGTCCATTATCCTCGGTAAACGCGGAATTTCTCTGATACCAGTGAAAGTTAGAGTATGATGTGCATCTGGAATAAAGGCACCACTGGGTGCCATCGTCTTATACAGGGTGTTACAAAAAGGTACGGCCAAACTTTCAGGAAACATTCCTCACACACAAAGAAAGAAAATATGTTATGTAGACATGTGTCCGGAAACGCTTAATTTCCATGTTAGAGCACAATTTCTTACTTCTCTTCAAATCACATTAATCATGGAATGGAAACACACAACAACAGAACGTACCAGCGTGACTTCAAACACTTTGTTACAGGGACTGTTCAAAATGTCCCCCGTTAGCGAGGATACATGCATCCACCCTCCGTCGCATGGAATCTCTGATGTGCTGATGCAGCCCTGGAGAAGGGCGTATTGTATCACAGCCGTCCACAATACGAGCACGAAGAGTCTCTACATTTTATGCCCCCATAAATGAAAGTCAAGAGGGTTGAGGTCAGGTGAGCGTGGAGGCCATGGAATTGGTCCGCCTTTACCAATCCATAGGTCACCGAATCTGCTGTTGAGAAGCGTACGAACACGTCGACTGAAATGTGCAGGAGCTCCATCGTGCATGAACCACATGTTGTGTCGTACTTGTAAAGGCACATGCTCTAGCAGCACAGGCAGAGTATCCCATATGAATAACGTGCTCCAGTGACGCCCAAACGTTGACAGAAAATCTGTGTTGATGACGTGATTGCACAATTGCGTGCGGATTCTCGTCAGCCCACACGAAACAATTGGGTATTTTGACAACTGTCTGCGCGAATTATATCAATTTACATTTAAACAAAAATACTAAAATGAGCTCTAACATGGAAATTAAGCGTTTCCGGACACATGTCCACATTTTATTTCTTTGTGTGTGAGAAATCTTTCCTGAAAGTTTGGTTATACCTTTTTGTAACACCCTGCATATATTTGTGATGCCTAGTTTTTAGGACGTGTACGTGGTGTGTCTAAAAAGTTGGATGAATGGTGTCATATATGAACGTCAACTTGGCATGTGTGTGCATCCATGCGGATGGGTCTTCAGAGGCCGGCCGAGGTGGCCGAGGGGACTGAGGCGCTCCAGTCACGGTCTGCACGGCCACTACGGTCGGGGGTTCGAATCTCCCCTCGGGCATGGATATTTGTGCCTTCCTTAGTATAAGGTAGTTGATAAGTAGTTTGGTTCAAAAATGTTCAAATGTTTGTAAAGTCTATGGGACTTAACTACAGCGTCATCAGTCCCTAAAGTTACAAACTACTTATGAACTACTTACGAACTAAGACGGCACAAATATCCAAGCCCGAGGGAGGATTCGAACCCCCGACCGTAGTGGCCGTGCAGACCGTGACTGCAGCGCCTTAGTCTCCTCGGCCACCGCGGCCGGCCATTTTGGTCTTCAGAGGCTTGAGGAATATGGGTACGCAGCATTCACTGCATGTGGTGGCAGTGTAAACAGTCTGCAACCAGTTGAAGGCAGCGCGGGAATGGCCGTGCTCTCTAAGGCGCCTTGCTGCGGAGTGCGCGATTGCTCCCCGTCGGAGGATCGAGTCCTACCTTGGGAATGGGTGTGCGTTTTGTCCTTAGCATAAGTTAGTTTAAGTAGTTTGTAAGTTTCGGGAGTGATGACCACTGCAGTTTGGTCCCATAGCTTAAAAAACATTTGAACCAGCTGAACGTAGTTTATGTGAAAGGAAGTGTGACAGCGCAATAGAGATGAGACCTAGTGCTTCTAGTTCGATCCGGTGTCATGGTGTTTACCGTGCTCCCCGCGGCAAGCAAAGGAAAAATAAAAAGCCGTCAGCAAAAATCCAAGGTGAAAACACTTTCATGGGCTTCTTCGACAATAACGGCATCATCCACAAGGAATTTGTTCCTGCAGGTCAAACCATCAATGCTGCATTTTACCAGTCCGTTTTTAACCGACTGTTACAGCGTATCCGGCGGGTTCGTCCAGATTTACACCAGACCGGAAAATGGATGCCTCTCCATGGCAATGCATATGCACAGTGTGCGATCCGTGTGTGCCATTTCCTGGCGCAGAAGACTTAACTGTTCTCCAACACCGTGCGTATTTCCGTAATCTGGCTCTTGCGGCCTTCTTCCTTTTTTTCCCATCTGAAGTTGGCCATGAAAGGTGAACGTTTTGAGGACGTAAATGACATCTCAAATCGCGAGACAGTCGTTCTGTGATCGATTCCACAGGAGCCTTTTCTGATAGTTTCCTCAGACTAATACATCTACATGGATACTCTGCAAGTCATATTGAAGTGCATGACAGAGGGTTCATCGAAACACTTTTATGATATTCTCTGTAGTTCCATTCTCTAATACCTCACGGAAGAAAGGAACACCAAAATCTATCGATCTGATTTATTTTATGATGATGATCATTTCTCAGTGTGTAGGTGGGTGCTAACAATATATGTTCCCATTCTGACGAGAAAGTTGGTGAAAGAGATTTCGCAAATAGATCTCGCCGAAACAAATAACTTTTTTTTTAATGATTTCAACCCCATCTCGAGCATCATTTCCGTGACACTCTCTCCACTATATCGCGATATATCGAGCTGCCCTTCTCTGAATTTTCTCTAAATCGTCTATCAGTCCCACTTTCTGTCGATCCCACAATGCGCAGCAATACTCCAAAAACAGGACGCACAAGCGTATTGTAGGCAGCTTCTTTAGCAGAACTGTTGCATCTTCTAAGAGTTTTGCCAATGAAACAGTCTTTCGTTCGCCTTCCCTACAATATTCTCTGTGTTCTTTTGAACTGAAACTGTTCGTAATTATTTCTCTTAGGTAGAGTTGATTGATTTATCGTGCAACTGAAGTTTAACGAATTTATTTTAGTGGTCATATGGATGAGTTCATACTTCTCATTATTAAGGGTCCATAGTCATTATCTGCACCATGCAGATATCTTATCTAAATAATTTTTCAGTAGCTTGTGATCTAACCGATAAATGACAGCATCATCCGCTAACTGTCAAACAGAGCTACTCAGATTGTCTCCTAAATCATTCATAAAAATAAGGAACCGTAGGGGACCTATAACACGTCCCTGGGGTTCGCCAAATATCACTTCTGTTCTTCTTGATGAGTTACCGTCAGTTAAAACGTACTGTGTCCTTTCTAACAGGAAATCACGAATCCAATCGTATAATCCGACACGACGTAAAGAACAAACCAACTAGAAGTTGGGCCAATGATTTTTCAGTCTTCTTTTTAACCTACTCTTCATTTCTCAGCGTTTTGAGTAGTTTCCAGAAAACAAGAAATATGTAGTTCAGATTCCACGATAAAGTGCAAGTCCTTGGTCGGCTAAAAATGTTTAGATATTCGTAAACCTAACGGACCAAATTGATGAGGTCATCAGGTCCTAGACTTACAAACTACCTAAACTAAGGACAACGCACACCCACGCCCGAGGGTCGACTCGAACCTCCGACGGGAGAGGCCGCGCATTCCGTGCCGTGGCGCCTCAGACCGCTCGGCCATCCCCGCGTGGCTGTGGTTGGATTAAGGGGTTGGGTAGGAACTCATAAGTAGCCGAAACGACGTCTAATAAGAAGAGCTACACCAGGTCACTGAGCCGCAGAAAATTTTTGTTATCTGCTAGCTTTTAACCGCAGCTTCTCTCGCGCTGAACTCCTTGCACGCGAGTCAAAGAAAATCGAAAGTAGAATAATTTCCCAACTTTGTTCTGAAGTTATCAGCAGTATCATCAGGATAAAAGAAAAGTTTCCAATTTTCGAGTATAAATATAAATCGTGCGTAAAGTGACGGTAAATACTATCCTTCTTTATCGAGATGAAAATAAAGATATCACTTAATACGAAAGGAAAATCTGTTTATTACTTCGTAACTAAACCGCTAAGTGAAGAAGCTATATTTTATAAAAAGTGTAAATTGTTCAGGATTAAATGTCATCTAAATCGATCTGGCGGTTTGAAGAGGTTGGCGTCTTGTGTGAGCATTGTATTCATTATGTTGAACCATACTACGTACAACATATAAATCATTAAAAGTATTTTAATAAATGTGATAAATTTCAAACGTCAAGGAATAAATAGATTTTCCAAGGAGTCTTCAAGCGTCTCAGAAGCTATAAGAGAAACGACGATGATCAGCTGTTCCATATTTCGTTTTACATATTTAAATCAAAAAATATTCTGAATTACACATTTTCTGAAGTAGCCTATGTTCTTGTTCAGCATTCAAGCTATCTGTATACCCAATTTCATCAAAATCGGTGAGGCAGTGTAGTTCTGAAAGCGTAACAGACAGAGGTTTTTTCCCATTTATAATATTATAATTAAGCTCAGACTGCGTGTTCTGGAAGCAGTTGTCCGAAATTTTTCGTCTTCTAATGACATATTATATATTTATGAAAAATGTCTGAGAAATTAATAACAATGAAACCACGTGCAAGTCGACTACGCGGTGATGTCTGTCGTGGAGTCACCAGGCGATTTGTTTAATATTTATTTATTGCTCTTTGATTCCCTCGCACCTCACGAATGATCACTGGTTGGAAGAAATACAGCAACCTATTTTGCGACAAGCACTTAAAAGAATACGCGTATATCGGTGGGAAAAATAATTGTGTTAACTACACTTAGTAATTTACATGTAAAGTTGAAAAAGTAATTGTACGACTACACTTAGTAATTTGTTAATACCTTTGTGCGTTTCCAATGTCGTCACTTTGTTACAAATTAATCTCCATTTAAAAACTTCGTACTACTCATACATGTTATTAGTTTAAAATACAGATTCCTAGAGCATGCATTTTCCACAAAGGCCAGTTGCATATTCATGTAGATATTTGAAGTAAAGCTGATAATTTGGTGCAGTTTATCGTCTACAATTAATTTGGATACCTTTAAATAAGTTACATGTATTGAATGAAATGCCTGGGAAAAATGAAGTTATCGATGTTTGCGACTATTTTCAGAGTTTTGTCAATTCATATTGCACATGGTTCTCTCCCTTCCGCATACATTAAGAGAGAGAGAGAGAGAGAGAGAGAGAGAGAGAGAGAGAGAGAGAGAGAGAGAGAGAGAGAGAGAAATGGGAACGACAACATTTAGGAACATGTTCCTGACTTTAAAACAAAGAAAATATTTCGTAATTGCGGGCTCTGAAGTTGATAGCTTATGATGCATGAAAACTTGTACGTCTTAGATACTAAGAAAAACGTGTTTTTCACTGGAATTTCTTTGCTTCCGCATTTTAGTTGAGGCAGTATGGACCAAAACAAAGGAGAATGGCTAGTAAATATGAGTCGTAAAATCCACACTTTAACAGCTATGAGCACTTTTCAACAGAACAGATATTTGACACAGCATTGAAGGGTTCTTACAATAAGGGCTCATACAGTACGGTAGATCTTAAGGTATGCATTTTGGAGACCACGTCTACAAGACTTTTTCTTGTTTTGTGTACGGAACGTGTATTCTTTTCTCTTTGGGATACCCAGTATAACTGCTATAACTAATATATTACATTAATTATAATTTCATGTTTTATTATATGGTTTTCGAAAATGTTTCTAGGTGTTGCTTTTGAGCAATTTTTATTTGTTATGGGGTTTCTAAATTGTTGATTGTTGGGCTATAGTTTGTGTGTCATTAAGATACATATTATGTTAAAACTATGAATATTGTGACAATAATTCCAGAATTGTTTATGTTATAATGCAATTTTTTATTCGAGAGAAAACAAAATGAGCTAGCTGTAGATGGTAAATGTAATCGAAACATGTATGGATGATAATGAAGAAAATAGTGTGCGCAAGGCAGAAGCTCCATTCAAAAATACATTTCAAAGCAAACACAGGAAATGATGACAACTGTACAAATATAGATGAAATCTTTTTCTGTAATTACCTACACTCGTTTCTTTGTTGAAGTATATCTCACCCCACCTTTTGTTTCTCATGACGGATTCAAGTGTTCATTCGTTGAATGAAGGTAGAAAATTCCCACTAATCAGGAGTTTTACTTCTGAGGTAACATCTGGCCTGATATGCTCTCAGAGGTTACGGTTGTTATAATATTCGTTGTTTAGAGGACTGATTTTCATACTAAATATAGAGCAGGCAATTCGATTATTCCGATGGAAACTTAATTACCAAGCAACCAAAGACTAAGGAGTTTCGTCATTTATTGTAGCTGATTTCGATGCTGTAAGGAACTACTTACCTGCAATCATTTCGATTTTGTTGCTTTCCTGAAGTTTGCATAAGAGCCGAAGTTTTCTCTTTTTCTTGTTCAGTACTTTCGGTGGACATGGCGTCGGAGGTTCTCTGAAGCTGTCTCAGTACTTAATTTGCTATTCAGCAACACTGAGAGGTCTTTTCAAGACTAGGGGCCAATTTGTGGACATCCGATGTTGCTACTAGTTCAACCTCTTGTACCAGTGTTGTAGAGAACGACGGAGATTTTGCTAAAGATGTTCATGCAGACAGCCGCTCTTAAATGCACCCTGCGCTGTTGCATGTGTTTACTGGGTCTAATATTACCATTTATATTCCTGACAAAATCAAAACATGAGAATACTTGAGAGAGACCATGTTTTCTTCTGATTGTTTACAGAATTCACAACAGTCTATTTTTCTTGGGACGCAAGCGTTGCAGTTGGCCAGGAAACTTTATGCTATTGTCTCAGTTTATATTTTTGTTACCATTCACCTTGCAGACATTATCTGGATTTGGCAAGAAGGTGTCTTGACACAAACTGAAGATAGGAACGAGCACCATGATGAAGTGATTAAATCTTTTTGAAGAAAAACATTCACAAACAATTTTTGGTGTCTGATTCATGTTTTCAATAGTGTTCTTACATTACGTGGAATTTTATTTTGAATGTACATTGTAAGATGCAGTTTTACAGTACAAAGATTTTCGCTAGGTAATTATCAAAAGAATACTGCATAAATTGCAAGCAACTTAGTTATCTTTGTGTTAATACGTGAAAAACTCGGAAGTTTTCTTCGAGTTCCGGATGAGCGAAACAGTGATATCACTGGCTGCTTGCTGAGAATGCTGAAGCATGGGTCTGAGTTACTTCTCTTGAGTCCATTCTTGGATGTAGAAAAAAGACGTGACCACTGTTGACCACAGCTGGTTGCTGTGACGCTGTTAGGGTGAGGTTGCAAGGAGGACATGCACACTTAGTTAACAAATTGTGTGCCTTTCACAACATACTAGTGATTCATGGTTAACTTTTCATGGATTCGTCTCGTGAAATTACTGTAACTTTCACGTGTTAGACTTCTGACCCACATATAATAATGAGTTTGTGTGTTTATGAGGCGAGTTTCGTTCTAGATTTTGTACAGAATCGGCTTGTTGTTAATTCATTTGAATGGTGATACAGGTGATTTAGTTATTACTTATTAGTGGGCCTTTGTACGTGTTTTGCATTTTAAATTGGTTTTTTAGATTTTCTTACGCCGTCTTTGTTTTCATACAGTATCTTTGTGTGATATGTTATGTAGACAGAAGTAATGCATAATGCAGGGGATGGACAATATAATGAACACCATGGAGTATACTACATCTTCTTGCAAGTTGCCACGGAAACCTAAATTCAAGAAAGCCCAAACCTCCTCATACATGCTGTTTCATTTCTACACCAATTTGTCCTAATTTACCGAATGTCCCTCGTATATGGCTTCTACCCAGTGGCAGCTTGTGCTTCAGATGACTGAGCGTCCAAAGAGATAATTTGGCACACCTTGGCGAGTGGTGCCGGGGAAGGGGGAGTGCCCGGTTTGCTCCACACCCTCCCCCCCTTTAGATATCTTTTCGTTAAAAGAGCTGCAGAATGTCTTACCTAGGCTTCTTTACGCTTGCTTCAACTCGAGCTGAGGCGTCGGCTTACCAAACTTCTTTATTTCACACTTTCGTTCAAAGCTTAAAGCTCAGTAATTTGATTCTAAAAGATACGGAGCGTTGTTCATTTTTCTATGATAATGAAGACCAAGAACATATGAATATGCAGAAACAGTAAGTCACTGATTACACTGTAAAATGACTCTAACTAAATGAATCTGTTACGATGAAGAGACAAGCTACCTTCGGGTCACGTGAAGCTGTAAGCAGCAACCCCTCCTAACATTACGAATGCGCAAAAACTGCTCTCCCCCACATCTTTTCAAACAGTAAAAAAATTTGTTACAACGAAGAGTGTAAATTTCATTTATCTTCAAAATCGCGACACATTTGCTAAAACGTCAAGAAATATGTGGCAAGTAACAATACAAAACTCCTTGTTGTTCCCGTATTTGTTAAAGAGAAGATTGGGTTTAAACAAATTTGCTTGCAGTCGGTCTCGAACCCACTACTTTCGACGGCGCAGCGCGATGCCGCTAACCACACGGCTATTCTTGCTAGGTGGAGATAGTGACTTTATTATTATTCACGAATGGAACTGCTAAGGCTTTTATAGTTGATGCGTCTTTAATTTATATTTCTAAGACATTTGACCAAATATGACGTGTTTTTGATGAATCTTCAATGCACCAAAAACAAATGTGAAGGGCGGATGTTGCCTTAATGTAGTATTGGCGCATACACAAGGCGAGGTGCGCAGTAGCACCATTGTCTTGCTTTGGGACCATTCGTGCGTAACCGCTGTTGTCTCTACCACATGCACACGCCAATGTTGAAAGCGGCGTTTCCCCTGACGCCTCCTTGCCGCGGGAGTGCCCGTATGCTGCCTCAAGGGGGTTCAGAAGAGAATTTGAACCTCAGCTGCGCATGCACATTGCAATGCTGCAGCCACTGCCGCCTATATTAAGCGGCCGCGCTACGACTCGGGTAAGTGCTGTCTACGGGACGTAAATCGTTTCTCATGTGATAAAAATACTTTGTGCATTTAAAATGATCTGGTGAAAGGACGAAACGAAGAATGATATTTTAAAAACAATTTTTGTTTTATTTATTTCTTTACTTTTAATCACGGCGAGCTTTTCCCGGTGGGTCACTGAACCAGTGAACACACAGGATGCGCCGCCACTCTTCTACCTTTCGTTCTACGGCTGACGTTTGTTCGTCGATCTTTTTGACGTTCCACCACAAGTGATTAGCATTGTCAGAGCTTCCGTCCAGTATCTAGCCCGCTGCCGGAGTTTAAACACTGAGGTGCAAAATTCATGTGATACCTTCGGATCAGACCTTTTTTTGCAGCGGTTCGACGTGTCATGGACTCAACAAGTCATTGTAGGTCCCCTGCATGCATACTGGGAGATGCTTCTCCTATAGCCGTTTGTAATTGCCAACGTGTTGCCAATGCTGGACTTTGTTCACGAACTGAGCTCTCGATTTTGACCAATAAATGCTAAAGGGGATTCATGCCAGGCGATCTGCGTAGCCCAATTATTCGCTGATATTTTCCAGACTGTTCTTCAAACCAATCACGAACAGTTGTGGAGCGGTTAGATGGCGAATTTGCGTACATAAATATTCCGTTGTTGTTTGAGAACTTGATATCGACAATTGCTTGCAAATTATCTCCAAGTATTCGAACATAACCATTTCCAGCCAAAGATCTATTCAGTTGGAACACAGCACGTAGTACATCGATGTAAAAATAGTCCACACCATTATGGTGCCCCAACAGCTTGCAGATTGTTTTGTTGACAAGTTGAATTCACAGATTCTGGGGGTTTGCGCCAGACTCGAACCCTACCATCACCTTTTACCAAATGAAATTGGGATTAAACTGACTGAGTCAGAGTTTTGCAGTGGTCTAGGATCAAACCAATATGATTACTAATCCAGAAATGGCACTGCAAGCGATGTCGTGACATTAGAAAAGAAACTCAAAACTGGTTTGCTGCCATAGCCCATTGACGCCAAGAGTGCGACCCATTGATCTAACGGATACGTTCGTCGTAAGTCCCACATTGATTCCTGCGTTCTTCTTCTTGTTTCGAATGGGCCTACTTTGGACCACGCTCGTTCAACTGTTGCCCTTTGATCTTTGCCCAGTACTGTTGCATCCTCTGCCGCTGTAATTCCCTTTATTCCGTCCAGTGAGTACCTTTCCTTCGGGGCTTAGCCTTAAATCCTTGAGGACGCGCCTCACAGACTGCGTGTTACTGAGATCAATGATTCCCAGTTCTTCCTTCTCGGTTTCTGTCAAGATTCGTGCGTTTATTTTATGCAGCATTTCTTCTGTGATACCAGTGACAACTTTACAGAAACGCCTATGCTCTCCTCTCGGTCATTAAGTCCAGACTGTCAGCTGCTGTTTTATGCGTGGTGAGAGTTAGTACGTGAAATCTGATATTCTCAGCACACTGTTGACGCTGAGTCAAAAAAAAAGCTGAGGAGCAATGAGGAACTTAGCAAAATTGTGGGAAATGACCTCAAATCTTGTAAAAGTACATAGTTGTTTATACATCAGTTAGTCTCTTTAATTACTGAATGTCTCTCGAATCAGCACCTATGGACAAGTATACTGGATGAATGTCGATAATGATATTATATCTGTAGGCTACCTTCTCCTGCTACACTCATATTCAATATTGGCAGATAACCTCTCGCCGATTCCAAGCCATACATTGTCAAGAAAGGTGCATTATCGCATTACTGAAAGTTGGAAGACGAGTAATTGCACTTCACAGTGACTAATCATATAACATTAATTTTATACTTCAAGAGATGTCAATAAAACTGATTTCGTTAGAATAGTGCAATGATTTCCTCTGAGAATGTGCGTATTAATACAACAGAAAAGCATAACTATAGCATGTAAATTGAATACAATATATAATCGTTATTCCATGGGTGAAAATACCGAAAGATTCAGTAATGCCTTACCTTGATTGATATTCAGGAGGATATGTATTCCCATTTTTATAAGTGTATTGTTATTTTGAAAACACTTCTGTACATGAGAATGTGATGTAATTTTGTAATCAGTGCAATAGATACGAACAAACTAGTCCCATTAGGAAATAAGTTTACCAATGTCAGGAGATGCAAACAGATAAATAAAAAGCTTAGTAATGTGATGTCTGACATAGGAAATCTTAGTTTAGATTAGAATTCGTTCAAGGGAACTTCTTGATTAACTGCAGATTAACTTAATTTCTGAAAAGGTTGCTTGTATGGAATTGGTGTCTTCTTGTACATATTCCATTTCGTAACCAACTGCCTTGGTATTTTCAAGAGATCCCTTCTAAACAGCTTGCTGCTACCTTTAGACTGGAGTACACCCAATACTAATCCGTGTGCGGTCCTTTCAAAGTTAGACCAGTTTTCACTGTTCTCTCTACAGTATCTTTCCTTATGTTTACGTAAAATTTGCCTCGCATGTGGTACCATTAGTTTCATTCAACCTATGATATTCAGCTTCCCTCTCCTTATGTCACTGTTAATTTGTGTGTACCGACCACCTAACCCCTTACTTATCTTCTCTTTAGTCATTGACACTGAATCAGTGGCGTATCTAGGGTGGCGGGGGTAGGGGGGGCCGTCGGGCTGAAGATCCCCCCCCCCCAGACCCTTCTGCCCCCCTCCCCCCCCTCGCAGACTCTGCTGCAGCCTCCTGTAGAGAGAGAGAGAGAGAGTGAGAGAGGGGGGGAAGAAAAAAGAAAGGGGTGAAGCCTCCTCCCAACATGAGTAGCCGGCCGCGGTGGACGAGGGGACTGAGGCGCGTCAGTCACGGTCTGGACGGCCACTACGGTCGGAGGTTCGAATCCCCCCTTGGGCATGGATATTTGTGCCATCCTTAGTGTTAGCTAGTTCATAAGTAGTTTGTAAGTTTAGGGACTGATGACCCCGTAGTTAAGTCCCATAAGCTATACAAACATTTGATCATTTTTGATCAACATGAGTAATTAGAAATCACGTCAGCTCGGTGATTGACCTCAGCCCCACCAGACCACGATCCTGGATACGCCACTCCAGTGAATGGTAAATGGATAACGAAGACTTCGTGAAATGGTTATGAAATATTATGATCTTTTACGGTTAATGCCTATAAACAAAGTTTAGGATGCGTACCAACATTGTGGATTGATGTTTAGTTGTAACTAGTAGTTTTATAAAGTATTTATTGTTGCAGATGGTTTGGATGTGTCGCTAAATTGTCTCTATTTCCAAAAAAATAAATATATTTTAGTACATTAGATTTCATTTAGAATCCATTTTCCTGAATGATTTGTCTGATATACTCAATTCATCATAATTTTTCTCTTTCTTATTCATATTCATCGATTGAATGTGACGAATGTTTGAGAGTTGGCTCCTACAACACTTTCATGTGATACATATTTCGTTACTTACAGTAGCAGTTAATCTGACATTCTACTCATGTGATTCGTCTATTTAATTATCTACTCGACCACTATAGTATTTGTTTGTCCAGATTCGAGCTCATTTACAATATCTAGGGTTTTAAGTCCTCTGCATTTATAGATCCTTTCACTACTCTTAGGAAACTCATTTCAGGTCCTTCCTCTGTGATTTGGTAAGTCTCTACATTTTATCACCTACCCAAATATATGAAATTGTGCTCCTTGTAATGATCAACAAAATATTACTTTATTGCTACAATATTCATTTGTCATAATTTCAATCTGTCAAGTCAAACAAATACCCCTGTGTAACAATTTGTGACTATATAAAATGGAATTATCACATACACTTGCATAGGTGGACTTCAGTTTATGCGTAGGAAAATTATTGTTTTGGCATGTGAGACCGTTCCCAAATAGGACTAGTGGGAGGACTGCGGCACGTCAGTCACGGTCTGCACGGCCGCTGCGGCTGGGAATTCGAATCCCCCCTCGGGCATGGATGTTTGCGCCGTCTTTAGTATAAGCTAGTTCATAAGTAGTTTGTAAGTTTAGGGACTGATGACCCTGTAGTTAAGTCCCATAAGCTCTAACAACATTTGAACATTTAGTGGGAGGACTAACTAAAACCATACAAGGAATAGTTACAGGTTTGTTTAACATAGGAGGATGTCACTGAAATGTTGGAAATCTGAATTATCAGATCTTAAAGATACTCAGCTATCACACATAGTTTCAAGAACCAGTATTAAGAGAAGAATTTTGGAATAACAACAGCCTCCAACAAAGTCTTGCCATACTGACAATTTTCATAAGATTAGACTAATTACACAGTGCAGAAAACATTTACACAGTCATTCTTCTTGTGGCGCTTGTACAAGTAGAGAAGGAAAATACTATAATATGTGGTATGATGGTAAATATGTCCGCCTCTGAGTCTAGTGGACAGTGTTGGATTGTCTCAAAGGGAGCCCAGTTTCGATTACTGGTCGGGTTGGAGATTATCTCTATTTGGAGACTTGGTGTTGTGTCATCCTCACCATCACTGACAAGTAAGTAAATAGCGTCGGCAAGAAAGACTTGCACTGAGCAGGCTGAACACTGTCCCAATTGCGGTCTGACAGTCATAAGTGCCACATGGTCATCATCATCATGGGAAATATGCTCTGCAATGCACTTTATGGTGACTTTTATGGTATGGATGTAGGTATATTTAACTGTCGGCAAATATTTTTGAATACAGTTTTTGAAAGCATATGGACAGCATCTTAATGGAATACTGAAATTAAAACAGAAGAGTTTTTACTAAATACATAACAATGTTTGATCAAATGGAAATCAGCTTCAGACCCTATAAGAACGAAAGCAGGCGGTGGCAAATCACGTATCATGGTAGGTACAGTAACAGTTTACAAATCGAGAAGCCTTGACACTTGCTCTGTCCACCACCAGGCTACGTGATACAGAGACCCAGTAGATGGTTTCTATTTCACCTAAACAGGTTACCAGTTGAATAAGTACAGGGTTATGAATCCTCAGTGCAACCACTTGGCACAGATTTTTTTGTGCCAGCCGGTGGCCAGCATGTCAGCCCTCCCATGGAAGCAGATGGAGGTGGTTGAGAGTTTTTTTTCTGATCCACTGCGAGGCCTTTGTTTGTGTTGCATTCTTGTAAAAGTATAACGTGTGCCTCAGCTGACGCAGTACTGTGTGTTGTGTGACAGTGTTTATAGGGAAATGGTGACTATCACATATTCTATTCGTCCATGAGTATTTATCTATGATTCATACCTGCGCACAAAATCAGCACCTGAGGTACAGAGATTATTTCGTGAAGAATTTCCTTATGTTCAGGTCCCTAATCGGAGTACGATTCAGCGACTGATGGCTACATTTCACGAAATGGGAACTGTTCTAGACAAGAAATATAAACAACCACATCCAGCCCTCACAGAAAAAACAATGGATAACATTGGACAAGCTCTGGAAAGGTCTCCTAGAAAATCAGTTCGACGCCTTTCTCAGCAGATTGGAATTTCCTACGGCTTTGCCCAGATGGCTACAAAGCTACTGAAGTTACAACTGTATAAAATAACCACATTACAAGAACTTAAACCGGGTGACCCTGCAAAATGTTTGCCGTTTTTTGAATGGATTCTGAAAAAAAAGTGCATAATGGAGGAATTGACCCGAACTTAACTTTCTTTTTGGACGAATCATGGTTCCACCTAAGTGGGTATGTTAATTCGCAAAATAATCGTTTCTGGAGTTCTGAAAATCCTAACTTAATTCACGAGCAGTCCCTGCACGATGAAAATATAGGAGTCTGGAGCGCTGTTAGCGGCGAGAGAATAATAGGTCCAATATTTTTTCTGGAAGCTATTAATAGTGAAATGTATGTTGAAAACATATTGCGGCTATTTATTTTTGTGCCCAATTAATGGAGAGAGAACGTGCTTTCGCGTCATTTCAGCAAGACTCTGTGACGGCACATACAGCCAACATATCATTACGGGAAATTGTTAATGTGTTCAGTGAAAGAATTATCACTAAGAACATTTGGCCACTTCGTTCTTCCGATTTAACCCCATGTTATTTTTACCTGTGGGGAGCATTAAAAGAGAAAGTGTAAAAATCAAATCCCCACACTTTAGATGAACTAAAAACTAACATTCGTCATGAAATCACTACAATTTCTGAGAGGCAACTTCAGAGTGTAATGAGCAACTTACTCAGCAGGTGTCAGAAGTCGGTTTTATTGCCATCCATATGGTTTTAAGTTTTCGAAGTTTGCCTTGGAATGTGATGGCATCAAGCACTACAACAGAAGGAAAATAGAGGCTCTGGAAATGTGGTGCTACAGAAAATACTAAAGATCATATGGGTTAATCAAGACAGTGCGGAATTATTTTTGGTTTAATTTTTTTCTAAGAATCTATTAATTATCTTCTTAAGATGGCACAAGTGATTTTTTTTACAATCAAGCCATTAGTTTTCATCTGATGAAACAGTATTAATAAAACATCGTTTAAGATGAATTACATAACTATAAATGTCTCAAAAAGGCAAGAAAGTTCAAGAAATATAAACCCAACTATGAAGAAGTGTTCAATACCTTCTGTGTGAACCTTGATTTTTGCAGCTGTATCCAAAAAAAAAAAAAAAAATAAAAAATATGACACTGTGCACGGATTCCTATAGAAAAGAATAAAAAAGTAGAATGTCATTCTCGTTCTTCTGGAAGAATGTCAGCACTATCTGGCTTAATTGGTTATAGAATGAAGAGTCACCAAATTGAATTGAGGAGACGGAATTTGTAAAATATTTTGGCAAAAAATAAGGATTAATTGAGAGCCAGTTAATGACAAAGGAAAGTAAAGGAGGTCAATACTGTGTAAGGAGAGACCGGCCTTATGTCAGGAAGGATGTTTATGTGGATGCAGATGTAGTGGTTACACGGAGATGCTGAAACTCTCAAATGATACTCTGATATGGAGAGCTATATGAAACTGTTCTTTTGACCACAATAGGGCAACAACAACATTTTTGTGTCACCAAGATGTAACATTAATGAAGCTGTTTCACGTTTTTCCGTTGAGAATTTGCCTAAATTGGCATTTTCATTGTTTTCATCTGTAACTTATGCTAGAATTCTTTAATTCCTTATCTGAGGTTTGCCCCCAAAAATTATTTAATATTTAATGATAAATAATATTCAACTGACAGCCATTAGAAATATGTAAATGAGGATGTCTGAATCTGAAACTTATTAAAAATATCAGGAGTATAAATAATACAATATTTAGATACTGTATTACTTAGCAATTTCCACATAGAAAAATAATCTTTTCCTATTATGTACTCTCTGCTACTACTCACACTTCTTTTTTTACAGATATAGCTCTATTTTCTATCAATATTTGCTTTTTGCAGTCATTTCTGCATGTGTAATCAATTTTAACATACAATAATCTTGAAATAAACATAATGATAAAACAAAAAAATCACACACATTTTACAAAACATTTCGCTTTATCAATGTAAATTTACAATGCAGAGTACTCCAGTTTCGCCTTTTCGTAGGAAAGTTCAAATATGTCAAGAATAGTGTTACCTAAATTCATGTCCAGAGCTATATAGTTCTCAATTACTTAACATTGCCACCCACATACTTCTTCTTTGCCCTCTGATATTCTACTGTGTGCTTACGTTTTGGTGTGCTGCATCAATAACATGTAACATTCAGAACATCACTCTAGATTTTCTGCACAATGTCTTTAAGAACATGCAGAAACGTGTCAAACTGTGTCTTCAAGTTCAAGGGAATCAATTGCAGGATCTCTTATAACTCCCATGACTTTAATGTGGAATGTTTACATTAGCATTCAGTTTCAAATCGGTCCATATGCCTTCTCCAGATATGTTATGGAAGTTACTGATTCCATTGATTGTTCTACTTTTATGAAATTATATAATGAAATGCCATTATTTCCATGTATTTGCAGTACTTTAAATTGTTTATGTTGTGAGACAATTGCCACTCTCTGCACTGTGTGTCAATATATTGCAGACCCTACATTTTTGAGCTTTATGACTCCTCAATATACTACAGCATCATCCATAAACAGCTTCATTCAACAGCAATGGTCTTATAACATTCCTCTGAGCCACACCAGAAATAATGTTCTCATCAGAAGACTTGTCTACATTAAAAATGCATTCTAAGTTTTATTTTGCTTTGCTATGGAGTTTGATATTACAAAACAAACTTTTTCTTTATTTTTGAATCATCACTGAACTGGGTGAAGTAACTGTAATTTGACTCAGAACTATGTATATTACTCAAAAAATAAAAATATCAGTTGACTCTAATAAGTAAAAATATATTAAAAGAAATTAAGAAGACATTGGGAATAATACAAAAAAGGCACACAATTCATAAATGTTCTGTACTAAGAAATAATGTTGGATCTATGGTAACTATTTTATTCAATTTCATGGTTGTGAACATTACCATATGGTTTAGCACAGTGTTACATCTCTTCCAAAAAATAAAAATTAATATAAAAGGAATTGTCAAAATTCTTTAACTCAGTAATTAACAGAAAATGAAAGTTGATATATGACTTAATACGATTAAATTACTTGAGATACTTTTCCTCAATAACAAATATTACACAAATAAACAGATTGTTAACAGATATATGTTTACTGAAATATTTCTAAAAGTCTTTTATTGTAGATATTGTTTCAGGGCTGGCAGAAAATGTATAACATTTTTCAGTGTTTTATGGTATAAGTTTATAACATGTTTAACTAACAACTTCCTCGGCAATCTAGGCAAGCTTTCATGTTTGATCACAAACACATTAACATTATTATAAATTTGTAATGTACGTGTCGTTGTTTTTAGGTAGTCTCATGGTTTCAGGAAAATTTGTGGATGGTTGAAAAATGGATTTGGAAAGTAATCAAATGAAATCTTAAAAGTGTTTGTTAAGATTATCACAGCGATACTAAATCTACAGAAATAAAATATTTTATGTAAGAGAGCAATATACAGACGACTGAATTTATGGCACTAAAACATCACTTTAGAAATCATTGAATCTTCAGTTACTCTTAAAGAGGACTCCTTGAACAAATTTCAAGAAATTTACATAAAAGTATTAAAAAAACAATTTCATGAGAAATCACTAGTTTTTAGCTGTGATTTGGTTTGGTTACAATAAATAGGCAAGGAACATCAGTAAATTTAGATGGAAACAAGGAGCAGATGTTGCTAAAAATTAAAGTAAGTTTTTAAGCTTAAAGAACAGAAAAATACCTCACTTTTTGAAGTACAGAAATACTAGCAAGAAATGAATACAAATTAACAATCAACATTTATAAATAATATTTTTTGTATATTATGTATAGTGCTTTAATACTATAAAAGGGTGGTTCACACTTTAATTATTTGCAATAAAACTGAACACTGGAAATATGAGTGTTACAACTTCTCTTCTAAATATGTGACTAGGTCTCAGTTTTCTCTACACAATGTACAGTGTGTGCATCAATAATTATTAACAAAGGCATCATATACATAAACATTTCAAGAAGTGCACAATAGTTATTCTTGGAGGGATACTTACAAAACAATAAACAACAATTATTTCTATCACAATTGTACCACATTGCTGTGGATTGTATATTATTTCTTTTCCTTATATCTATATTGAATTCAGTCTAAGAATTTAATGACACATATTTATAACATTAAACTACAACAATTAACTGTGTTAAGGCTTCTTTGGGGAAAGTTCTTTTATGGTGACATTTTAGTCGTGGTATTTTGTACATGTTTTACTGAAATTTAACTACCGTATAAATGCACAGTCATAATATTAAATGTTTCTATGATACCACAACCAGTGCAACATTTAACATAGTACTGAAGACGTCTATGTTTTATTTTGATTGTCAAATAATAGTGATCAAAACATTTTTTATATGTCAAGAGATAAATTTACTCATAAAATCATTAGTATAATTCAGGCTACAGGTCTTGATATTAAGTTCAAAATGGATAAGTAACAAGTTTCTGAATGCTTTTGGTAGAAACACAATTTAAGTAAAACATGATTTCATGTACCTGTCCTCCCCCTTTTGATATTCATAACAAGCCATTATGAGACTGAAAACGAAGGTAATTGTGTGTCACAGCTATTACATTCACAATTGTTTACTGAATAGAAAGGTAAACTTTATGGATTACTCTGTATGATCCTTAAATTTCTCTTTATGATGTATGTTGCTACATAGTAAAAGAAGTAATAACACATTTCGTGTAATGCAGTTTTTTATATGGTAGTACACATCTGTTGACAGGGTGAAAACATTGTTAAATGTCAACTAAATTATAATAATTTAATTTTGAACTACTTATATGCTTACCTCAACTGTTGCTAAACACATCTGTTTTATATTCTTTAAAAGTATTTGGTGATTATTAAAGACAGGGTAACTGAGCTTAAGAAAATTTCATAAAAACTCATTTCATAATTGAAAATGGTCTATTCCACTGACAATACAATTGAGATGATACAAATCAAGGACACAGCAAAGCATTAATCATAGAAAGTGCCATAAAATCTTTTCAGCAACACAAGAATTACCTATGTTACAAAATTGTTTTCGTCATATAATGTCTTATTATGTCAATATCATTTATGTAATCACTGTCCATGGTTAATCGATTTCACCCAAATTCCATGCTAATGTCTACTTAGGTGACAACATCTACAGAATATTCAAATAGATCACACTTTTAGGACTTTATTCCCTGCTCACTAAAACAATTAAGCTCAAATATACACACTAACTGACATATCATTGTGGCAGTCACTATTGCTTTATTATAACAGCAGCATTGCTGGATAAATAATTAAAATACATTTTACCACTACACCAAAAGCATACAAATGACACAACAATGATATCCATGAATGTGTCAGAAAATTTGGTACGTTGGTTCTAGAACATAGTTTGAGCTCAGTCAAATGCATTAAGAAACCTGCTGGATAGAAATGTCCTGTGACTGACATTTGAAGTTATTTAATCACAGATTTTACAGCCCCGTATTAGTTCAGTAAATTATATTATCAAACATGTTTAAATGGACAATATACATTCACCTACATAGTACTTTTGGAATAAAATGTAGTAATGACCACCTTTATATGAGGTGATATACATTTGTCATATGTGTCACTAATGGAGAACTTGACTGCTATTTCAGCTTCAGAGCTGCTGATTTTGGGTCATAAAGGAATAGTATGTGAGAGTTCAAATAATAGTTGGCTCACATTAGATTTCAGTTTCCAGGTTCTTTCTGAATTACAAATCTATAATAAATAACAGCACAGGAAATTGTTAAAGGGTATATGATGTAAGTTTATTAAAAGTTTATCTTTTACATTTTATTTCATTTTATTTTATCAGATATTTACTTAGAGAAACCTCAGATTTAAAACGAATGTTTTAGGTGTGTTTCTGATTTGCTTTATTATGTAGAATAACATTAAGGGAACTCTACAGATGAAAATTTGGACTGATATATTTCATTCTATAATTTTTTTTGCTTTATCACTTAGTACATATTACAGTAACACAAAGCTAAATTCAATATGAAATGCATAATTCAGGATTTAACTACATAGAATGTCTAGTTATAAAAATATACTGCTGAAAATGTTTGTCTTCCTTTTTGTATATATTCCACTGGCTGAGTGACTTTTGTATTAAGAACGAAATATTACAACTATGAGCAAGAAGATAACACACTTTAAATAAAGACAAACATTTCTGTTTGTAATTCATCAGCTAAAATGGAACATATTCTTTGTAAACCATTTAAAAAATCTCATTACTTGTACATCTTTAATATATAGCTTTACTATGAATTCCCTTGGCTACAGTTAGTTTATCAACATTAAGTACATTTTTGCGTAAAGTTGGTCAACAAGAGACAAGCAATATGCAATAGAGCAAAGTCCAATAATAAATACACCTAATGAAATTTTGTCTTACAGATGAACTACTACAGAAGCCTTTGTATTAATCATATGGCTCTAAAATATTGCAGTTATAGAAGCATACTAGGATGGGTAGCAAGAGATAAAAATGGATGAGGAAGAAGAGAAAGGAGAGAGCACATCAATAGAAGGATCACGACAACTACACATTCCATAGACAGTGTGTTTATAAACATTTCGTATAGACAGAACTGTGTGAGAAGAATTAAATGACAAAAACATTTTTATGATCATTACTGGAGAAGAAAATTGTAAATAGTGGCTTATCATTTACCATCAAAGGAAAAAGTATATTTTATCATTAAAATAATCAGAAAGTGAGAAAGAAATGTTAACACATTACATCAATATGAAAACAAGAAAATATTTAGAAATACATATAATGTATTTGAGAAATTTCTTGAAAATGAGAGACTGCACCAAATGAAATTGGTAAATGCAGTTACATTACTGTTTCTTAGTTTTTTGAAACAATATTGAAACAAATAGTACTTTACACTGACTGAGCACAAGGAATCTTTCTTTGGTAAGGAATGCGCTTGTTAGGAACAAAACTAACGGAATTTGGATGAGTACCAAACAGCCATGGGCTACATTTACTGCTTTTGAGCAGACTGACTGGATGCTTACAAACATATCTTTTCAGGGAGGAACATATCACTTCAAGTTACAATTGTTTCTACATAGAAAATCTTTACTACAGTTCCAAATAAAACAGTAGCAATAACAACAAGAAATTAAGTGGAATATCACGATTATATACAACAGTTTAATAACTTTTGAACATTTTTGCACAGTTACAAGATTCAAAATATATTTATTTTCTAGAAAATCTAGAAAACATATATGTAAATTATTTCAGAACACTTTAATTTATATTTAATCTATGGTTTTGTCATTTTGCCAGTTACTTTCTTCAAAATCTATATAGTATAAAATTCCCATGCGCTTATATTCAAACAAATAATAAGGTACAAAATTTAGTACACAGAAAAATTTCCCTTCATTCACACTTACATTCAGGATTTTAGATACAAATGTACAGTTCATAGCACTACATTTTGAACACAAATCTTTTAGTTTCATATCTGTTAAAGATAATTCTCCATGGTGTCAGAAGGTAAGTAATGACTTACTGCAGTGCTCCTCAGTCTTTCTTGAGATGACTCCTTATTCTCTTGTTTGTTGTCCTGTCTTCTTAGGTATTTAAATCATTATCTTTACATGGATCATAATATTTGAAAAGAAACAGATTTAACACAATTCTTCTAGGCAGCTACAGTTATTAACGATTCAGTGAGCAGCAATTATTTTTCACGTGCATGAAATTGGTAAAGGACTTGCGAATTTTATATCAATGGTCGTATTTTCTAACATTACTCTCTATTCTCCTCCACCTCATCTATTCATTTACCCATTCTGACATTAAAAAAATTATTTCTTCTTTGACTCATTCATAATAAAAATTTCAGATTTAAACTTTGACTTACATTCTAAGTTTTCGGTAGTATTATTAAGTCTACAAAACTCTAACAGCATGGCAAGCATGATTATTTGTTAATTCATGGTATGTTGCCCTTACTTGAATATCCTTAACAATATTTATTATTGTAGATTGGTCACTACAAATATCGCAGTCTCTTGTTATATCAACTTACGTGTGGTTTATTTTTATTTAAAAAAACCAAGTTATTGAGTTTATCAAGAACAGGTTTCATGTTGCATATATTGTGTCCTTCCTGCTCTTAGCAATTTTTGCAACCACATAAGCTAAAGTTGTTAACCTGGTCACCTCTTGTTGATGACCATTTCTTAGAACCACTAAAGTTGATGTAAATTTGTATACCAGTGATTTCTCACTGCAAGACGCATTTACTTTCAATTTGGGACTTGATTTCATTCACCTGAGATTCTATCGTATTCTTCAACTCTGAAAAAGAGAAAACAATAACATATTTAGAGCAATACAATATTACTCACTTTGTTTCCTTTAAATACAGTAATAAAAGCAGTGGTGGATAGCAGGCAGTTATGAAGCAAATTAATTGTTACATTTCTGGCTTATTGTTTGTTTACTGATGTTACTACTGTGCATGAAACACTAAGATTAACTAAACTGTCATGGAAAATTGAACA
Source organism: Locusta migratoria (assembly GCA_026315105.1). Classification (NCBI taxonomy): domain Eukaryota; kingdom Metazoa; phylum Arthropoda; class Insecta; order Orthoptera; family Acrididae; genus Locusta; species Locusta migratoria. Next base: position 426,128,686 of record CM048746.1, on the reverse strand, counting down.
AACTGTTTTGTGTTTATTCATAAGTGCAAAAAGTGTGATAATGACACTAATACTACAATAAGTTATGCAATTCTACGTTAATAAATTGTAAGTCTTTGACAACTGAGTTCTTTATTATACACCTATGATTTTCATATGCATATCATTTTCTGGTACATTCATAAAAGCTGGGAGGTAACGTAAGTGCTCTTATAAGGTAATGCAATCAGTTTTAACTAGTTACTCCAGGCTATTACTTTCCCTAACATTAAAGTGTGAAATATGATAAAAAATTATGTAACAATACAAAGAGGTTTGGTTACGTAACTATTGCACAGCAAGGGCCTTGGCAAAAAACTATGATGGATTAGAGCAACTGCTCTATTATGTATGTCTGCGTCTGCCTATCGACAAAGTAGGTATAAAGATTTAATTCAACAATGAAACCAGGAAATAATGACTAAATATGTAAGACGAAGTGATGCCTTACAAAATATTTTTTCTAGCTTTATGTTAGTGATGTATGCTGTTCAAACCAAGGAGAAGCTTCATCAAAGTACAATTCTATCTATTACGAAAAATATTTTGTAGTGGTCAGTTTGCAGTTGTAAATACTCACAGTATTAAACAGAAAGAGAGACGTTTCCATTCATGAACATGTGTCCATCACATATTTGGCTGATGAATGAGTCACAGTTTACGTGCTTATTTTCCAGAAATTGTCACTGTCATGTAAATGAGTCCAGTATGGAAATAATTAACATAGAGCGACTAAGCAAATTTGTGAAGTAAAAGTGGCAAAAAAATACAAGGAACCATCACAAAGTGGAATATTTAAACTGTGGACTCATGTCTGAAATGAGAAGTTTCCAAAAATATCAGGACTTGGTATAGACTTGCAGCTGCATCCAAACAGACTTTTGCTCATAGGGAGACATGTGCTAAGTTATAGTCAGCCATATACTCAGAAATATCGATGAAAACCATCTGAACGTGTACTCTGAAGGTAATTTTTATGAAAAATACGAGATAACTTCCAACATTAGATAACACTGGTATGAAAGGAATTCATTTCCTGCAGCATTAGTAAATGATGTGGCACAGAAAAGACATTGAACAAAGGGAAATAATTGGGTACCAATAAAGTTGAAAAAACACCTTCATTTCTGGTCATGGTAACCTGAATTACTAGCTGAAATCATGACATGAAACACTCACCCCACAATATGACAGAAGTACCTCTGTTATGAACTACTTATTCTACATGCTGCAGCTTAAAAGTTCTGTTGGACTGGTGGAGCTACCAATGCCTAGCACTGTTTCAAAATAAGCAGTATCACGATATGTGTAATATTATCAAGTTTCTGTGTCGATGGATCCATTCTAGACATGCAACTTTGTGCTGATGGGGGTGATTGAGATTGGCTTGCATTCACTGACACCAACAATCGTTGTGGATAATGACAAGGTGCAACACGTGTCTCCAATCCCTATTGGTTCAGACCCCTTTAAGACCATTGTTCTTACTTAGCACAAACACACACACAAAACACACATATGTTACTGTTAGAATCTGCATCAGCGATGGAGGGTGACATGTCAGCTTTTTGCTATTTTACGACATCTTCACCACTCCAAAGTGACCAGTCAGCTCTATTGACACTCTCATTGGTATCTTGTCGAGAAGTAAAATAGTTTACTTCATGACAAAATCATGGTATAGTCCAGACCTTCTAGAATCTTACCACAATGATATTATCTGCTTCCTGAAACAAAATGTTGACAAAATACATTTAATTAAATAGACACAATACATAAAAATAATTAGAATACATGGAATTTATACCGTTAGACTGAAATATGTTTACATTGGAGGGCTATGGCTGCAAAACATATGACAAGACAAGATGTAGACTTAAAGAAAAGAACACAGATCTATGGGCACACCACAGGAACAGAGTTTACTCGAGATGTGTAATGTAGTGTGATGTACATGGCTTGTACACATTGTGACTGAAGGGGGATCGTGAAACAGCTGTACATGTGCACACAGAACTCATTGACACTGAATGGTTAACATTTAAGGATACTTGTATTCTATCTACTCGCACATGAATTCTAGTCAAATTTTTATTTTCATAGTATTGTTAACCAGCGACTTCATACGTTCCAATATATTATAATGCACAAAACGGTATCTTTTTTCTTAATTATTGTCATGTGACTTATAGAAGGAATATATTTACATGGTTCCAGCTTAGAGTTAATCTTGCTCTGAGCGATTACAGGCTTTTCTTGCATCTAAAGGAAGTCCTACCCTCTGGGTAGTCTTTTAAGAACGAAGAAAAGCTCTGAAGACGACTATCACATGCTGGTTGCATTCACTGACAGAAGCGACAAAGGGATACAAAAGTAGATCTCAAGATACGACAAGTGTCTCAATCATATTGATGACTATGTAGAAAAATGACTGAAACATGGCAGTAAATGCTGACAATAAAATTTTAATGTAACTATGCTGCCCTTATTAAAGTCAAATTAAAATAGCTAACGAAACTCACTAGCAGGATGCGCTTCACATATTTTAGATTAATGATAGTTTCAATTCTTATTTTTTATGGGTTTCTTGTTGTGGTCCTCAGTCCCTCTAAGCTACTCTAACCTGTGCAAGCCTCTGCTGCAACTGTGTGCAAGTACAGGAAACTACACGAATTTAAACCTGTTTACTATCTCTAGGTCTCCTTATAGAACGTTTAACATCGTCCTGTCACTTTCTTCCACTCCTAATCTGACAAGTCTTTGTTATCTCATAGTGTCTCACTTCCATACAAGGCCATACTCGAAACAGATGGCTACAGAAAAGACTTTCTAACAGTTCAGTTTGTATTCAGTGTTAATAAATGTCCCTTCAACTGAAAACTTTTTCTTCCTCTGCCAATCTAAATTTTATATACCCTTTACTTTGGTCTTCATCAGTTGTATAGCTACCCAAACAACAAATCTCATACGCTACATTTAGTGACTCATTTGCTAATATAATTTCCTCAGGAGCACCTGAAAAAATTCTACTACATTCCGTCACCATTGTTCAGCTTTTTCTGATGTTAATTTCAAATCCTCTTTTTAAAAGCATGACCACCAAGTCATTTTCCATCTCCGAACACATTACAATGTCATCAGTATATCTCAAAAACACTTTTGAAGTTACCAACTCGGTTGTTGATGATCAGGGAAATTTTAACCCTTATAAAGCTACCAGAACTGACTGTTGAAAATGCGATTGTCAAGGGTAAAGGCGAAGGCGAAGGGGCTCTGAAATTAAAACCAGGCAGATCTCAGATCAATGTTAAAGTCAAAACTACTGTCGTATAGAATAAAGCTGAGAAGGTATAAGGCTATCATCAGACCAACAGTGGCTTATGCCAACGAAACATTGACAGTAACAGAAGGTGGCGAGAAGGCTGATCACATTTGGAGACAAGATGCAGAGGAAAATATTTGGACCAATAAAGGAAAATTATGGTTGGAGGATAACATGAAATAAAGATATTCGTTTGCATGTTCAAAGAGCCAGACATAGTAGTCATAATAAAAATCAGAGAATGATATGGTGCATGCAAGAAAAGATGTCAACATTTTATGAGGCATGATGGAGAAAAGACCAGAGGGAAAGAGACAATTGGGAAGACCAAGTATGTGATTGTTTGGATCATGTTAGGAAGATGGGAAGGAATGAAGAAGAAGCTGAAAATGGAGAGTAATGGCACGCTGTTTTAGATAAGACTAAGGATGGGCTATGGTACGAATGGCCGTAGCAATAATTAACTGAGTAGAAGCTCAAGAACTGATTGACAGAGATTGTTGCACAATGCAGAAAATCGTTGTAAATATCACATGAAGTCAGTTCTCAAGTGATGTCCATGTTGCATAATGACAGTGTATAGGGAGTAAAATTTTTAATAGTTAATTTATAAGCCACACATCCACCATAGAAGAGTGGCGCTTTAACTGGTGTAAGGAGCGACGTAACCAGACAGCAGATGAATGGTATCCAGAGATACGAAGAGTTGAATTTCACTGTACTGTATGACATACTAATGATAGGGTTTTGGGTTAGCTGAATGCCTGAAGAACGTTACCTAACACCATGTGAAAAAGCAACAGGAAGTAGGGCGCATTTGTTGTCATTGCGTTGGGAGTGTTTTGTGATTGGTGTACGGTTCCCTTACTGCACTTCAAAAAATTGTAAATGTGAAGGGATATGAACAGCACTGTGTGTCAAACAATTAATGAACAGATGATGATTGTATTGACATGAAAATGCAACATCTATGGGGGAGTAGTCTGTGAACAACAACATTCCTGAAATGTACTGATATGCTTCGGGTTCTCACTCAGTTCAACAGACATTAAACTGTATACATATGAAAGGTTTTTATAGAATAAACGGGTAACCTCACTAATTACAAGAACAACCAAGTTAATAGGGTACTATTACCTTACATGATCTACATTACATATGGCTCAAAAATGTGTACAATGATAGAAACATATGAACACACTAAGAGCATTAATTAAAATTTTTGGCTGAATTGTCATTGTCTGTATGTAAAATTTCCTCCTCCTGACATTTCGTTGCCAACAGCAGGCAACACCTTCCATGATGAATCAACGACTGGCTGCTAGAGGACCACGGAAGCCACTGAGGTGGCATGGCAGAGTGTTCTAAGGCGCCTTGGTGTGGAGCGTGCTGTCGGAGGTTTGAGTCCTCCATTGGAAATGTGTATATGTGTGTGTGTTTTTCCTTAACTTATGTTAGTTTAAGTAGTTTGTGAGCCTAGGGACAGATGACCAGAGGAGGTAAGTCCCATAGATTTACAAACATTTGAATTTGAACCACAGATCGCAATGCCAATACTGCCTGGAAGTTTTGAATATTGTAGATGCTGGGCATGAAACTATGCATCTTATGACTTGAAGGGCACTTGAGCAGAGGATAATGCTAAAAAATTTTGAGCCAAAGAGAGTTGTTGGATAGCGAGGTACAAGCACGAACTTTAAGCACTTATACCAGAGAAATATACATTGAAAATTATTATGTCCCAAAGGATATGCTGGTTATGACGTATGGAAAGGATGACAGAGTACAGGAGGCCCAAAAGAATATTCAAAGCCAGATTGTATTTCATTGGAAGAAAGTATCAACCGAGAGCTAGATGGTGGGGTAATGTACTACATGACCTTACGAAGATAGACACCCTAGAACGGAAGAGTAAAGCAGAAAAAGAGATGCTTGGAGGAAAATTTTTGAGTAATCCAAGGCCCATCAAGAGCTGTAGTGCCAAAGCAGAAGGTAAGTAATATATTAGATAATGGCAATGTAGTTTTATCAAAACTAGCCATCAGCACACAGTAAGTGGCGACCTTGGCTTATTGTAGGTTACTTCTGTATTCATGTACAGAACCACTTTATGCCCCAGACCCTAGCCTTCCACATAACTATCTTCACCTCTTGAGGAAGGATGATCTGCCTTTCCTCCACAGATGTTCAGACATTTCACTGAAAATGTCACTAGCAGAGTGCAAGCTATCATGAACACACGCCATATTAATATCAACTAATAGATGTCAAGATACCATTGATCCCTTTCCTCCACTTGCCTATAAATTTGTTGTAACCTGGGAGTCTATTCTGCCTAAGCCTACAGTGTAATTCAGTGTTGCTTCGTGCAATAAGAGTGTTTACAGTAATTCTATGTATATTGGAGGTAGTTTTGTACAACACAGCTGCATTCATCCACTGTGTAAAGTGCGTCTATGTTTGAGCTATAGGGGAGCTGTGAGTGTATGTACACGTGTCTGTGTGCAGCAATGTGACGTGCGCAAAACATTCCGTGAAGCAGTTGAGGGAGAGGACGTGTGCGGCTCTGTGAGTCGGTTGTGTCAGCCAGTCGCAGCCCACGAGCGTTGTCAGCCGAGAGAAGCTAGCGGGCAAAACGTGGCGTACTCTGCTGGCCTTGCCCGCGCTGTGTTGTGCGGTAAGTCAGCACGCAGGCGCTCGCGGCTGCATTGCAGTGCAGTCTGCTCACAGGCGCTAGCAGCTAGCAGCGAACCCAAGCGTCAGCGCAATAGCGTTAGCGTAGCAATGCATAGCGTGGCGAGGCGGGGGGGTGCTCGCGTCTGAACCTGTCTTACTCGTGAAGTCGTCCTCTTCCTCAGCTTCCGCCTCACGGGCCAACTCTTCGGGCGTCTTCTTCTTCCGCATTAGCGGATTCGGCTCTTCCTGAGGTATCTCTTGCACCTCCTCCTTCTTCTTTATGTTGTACTGTAACACAGAACAACACCATGCATTTTAAAGTCTGCACTAAGCACGGCAGCAGAGGAGAACAGTCACAGATTACCTGTACACTTTGAAATTTTGAATGCAGTTGAAGTACATGGGGAAACACTACAAGTTAGTTACATGATGCTGTTACAAACTTTCAGGGGTGATGGGGAAGGGTTAATACACAAATTTTAGGGCTAGTGCTTCTAATATATTGGAAACTATGAAATCGAAAGTTATAAGTAAAAATTGTGAAGTAATATATACCGATACTCTGTGAGTATCAATGTATGTACCTAATGTATAGCAGTTTAATGCAGTGGAATTTCCATCAGGGGAATCACCAGTAATATGTAAGCTTCAGTTTTGGCATCAACAGTTATATGTGGTGTGGAAAGTAATTAATGGTCGACAGGTGTTGCTGGAAGTCAGTCATTGTGTGATTGCATTCTGTAAGAAATTGGTAAATAAGTGTAGTATTAGCGTACAGACTTCAAAGGTGTTTAATGTAAGATGAGAATTGTTGGTGGAGATAGATATAAGCAATGTGCACCTGGGAGAAACCTTAAAAATAAATGGCTCTAGACACAATAGAACCTAAACTGTGTGATATCCTCATCCCACCATAGCCACAAACTGTAAATACGTTTCTGATTATTCTTGTCTATAATGACTCTTGGAATAAAGTTTACACTACTCAGCTTAGAGAGTAGTTCAAAAAGACCAAGCGCCTATTGGTACATGCCCTGTCGTGAAATCCACATCTGCCATTACAAATTCTCAGTTAGTAAATTTGAATTTATTAATATTCACACACACACACACACTTACTAATACGTACCTCTACCGATTATTTGCTTCTTATGTTAAACACCTTTAAACCCTTTTGCTGATATTTAATGCATTTAGCAATATCTTACAGAGTACAATCATGCAACGAATGACTTCCAGCAATGCCTATCCAGCACTAACTACTTTCTGCGAAACCCGTAACGGTCGGCACCAAAAACCGATGCTTCTTGATTACTGACGGTTCTCCTTGCGGCAGTGCTGCTGCAGTAAGCTGCTACACGTAAGGTACATATATCGATACAAAGTATCTGAATACACAACCTTACAAAATCTACTCAGTCCTGCCCGCACCTTGTGTAGCCCTCTGTCTAAGCACCAAATTGCGATCTCTGAACTTTGGATTTCCCTCCGAGTAATCACCAACACCCTCAAATAATTTACCCTCTCCTTGAACTAGAAACGGCGCATTTAACTTTACGCTAAAGAGACCGAAAATCGTGTCAGCGGTTCAGTCGAGATGAATTGTTTACTTGCTCAAGTTTCACAAGTAGCTATATTATTAACAGTTGATCAAAATGGTTGTCTAGAATCAACGTAGGCAAGGCATCATCGCACGAAGTTCTCTAGAATCAACGTAGGCAAGGCATCATCACACGAAGTTCTCTAGAACACATTCAAATATCCTTGAACTGATTTACGGGCAGTGAGAATTCTTGCCATGAGGACTCCTTTCTTCTTGACAGGTGGCTCATACAAAGACTTTTCACATGGCCTCACAAGAAGAGATCAGTACAGACGATAATAGGAAAATGCTCTACTAAACATAGCCTCCTGTTACTATACACTTCTCACTGATGTAGGTATTCAAAAACTCTTAGTACAAAGTGAAATGGATCTACAACATTTTGGCACCACAACAATTGACGAATAACAAGTACTTGCGGCGTTTCCCACCACACAATCTTAGCAGAAACAGTACTGGGCACTTTTATTCAATCATCATGTGTAACAAAAAGATTTTCGCGTGATTTGGGGTTGAAGCCTATCCTTTATGTTATAGACTCTATATGACGGAAAGCATTATAGGAAACCAATGGGAAATTTGGTAAATGAACTCAGATTGAGAGAGATGGCTTTAAAAATTGCCAATAACGCTACAGTACTATGAGAAAGGACAAAAGAATTGGAAGAGTAGTTGAACGCATTGAATACTGCATTGAAAAAGATTTTACGTGAATAGTCTCAACAAAATTTAAAAATGAAGGTAACGGATTTCAGACAAATTAAATCAGCTGATGTAGAGGATATTAAATTAAGAATTGAGGCTCCAAAAGTAGTTGATGAGTTTTCTATTTGGGTAGCACAATAACTAACCATGCCAAAGGGAGGATATAACAGTAAGATAGGTAATAGGTAGAAAAATGTCTCGAAGATAACTATCGTAACATCTACACATATTATGAATTAAAATTTCTTGCCACATTTGTCTGTCTGTATGTGAAAGGTAATCTAAGCATCTAATTTCGCAATTTCAATACAGTTTCCTGTTATAGATTGATTAATGAAGATGTTTGCGTATATATTTAACTACAGCAATTATGAGAACGTAATTGTATATAAAACTGGAAAATGCAGCGACGTCTTATGGCGATGATAGAAGTAACGAACTTGTTAACTGTATAGGAGACGCTATCTTGAAGGTGAAATAGGAATGTACGGTACCGTCGTAACTTCAGAGAGCAGGGAAGCTTTATATCTCCAGAATCTGTACACATTTACAGGAATGTTTTGCACCCAATTTTTCTGTCTGCATATGAAAGTAAATTTCATGACTTTTAATACAGTTTTCACTTATAGATAATCTGATCATGCAATAGTTCTGCGTAACAGATGGTCAGCTGTAACAGTATGTCGGAACAGGTTGTCCTGATAAATAGTTAAAAAAACATCGATATTTTACGCCGTTTCTGATTTAATTATTTAATTATCACTGAAGTTAACCAATCAGGGAGTTGCGCGTGCAAATCGAAGAAGCTTGACAGAATTCTGTTGCTGAAGCTGTTCTTCGTGTAGATAGCTGAAGAGAGAGAAAAAAAGTTGCATGGAACGGCTGCGCCGTTCGTTGGCTTGGTTTCAAACCTTGCTAACATCCACTGTCAAATTCTTCTATCGCTTTCGTCTTCGGTTTCACGAAACCGAACGAACAACTTGCCCCATACCATGCATACATCTTTTTTACTACCGTTAAGTCTGACATATTGCTGTCTCTGATGACCATATTGACAGGACATTAAACCAAACCTTCATTCCTTCCTTCAGAAAAACTGTCCCTCCGCATATACAAGTTAACTTACCCAGTGGATACGCTTCTAGCATACAAGCGAAATTGGAGACATATATCTTTTATAGGTGTCCAAACGATCATTGAGTGAGGGGGAAACACCACCTTGAAACTCTCGAGTTTAATATTTCTGAATGAATACTATTGGAACGATAATAGATATAAAAAGGAAACCTCAAATAATAAATCTATGGCATTTATCCTCCATTACAACGGCCCACCAGGTTAGCCAAAACTTGTTTGTCAAAACCCCTCTCCTCACTATTTGTTCTTAATTTTGACGTTCCACTCATAGCAAAATATATATCACCATTTATACTATACCCAATCACATATTGTAAAAAGGTATTACAAAACTGCATTTATCAGAAATAAGCTACATCACTGTACGCCAGACCGATTTGACTTTTATTGAACGACAATTGTTGTGCTGGGTAGTTTAATAAATTGTATCCTAATTGGCGTAGGTGTAAGTAGCGAGAACAGTAGCGAATATAGATTTTTTTGGGGGGGGGTATGATTAATGAACAGATAAGTAATTTCTAGGTTGCAATTCCAATATGGGAGAGCCTTGGTAATTTGATACATGTTTCACGGGAGAACATTGAGTCAGAATCCTCCTAATATCGAGGGATGTATAATGACCCCAGGCCGTAATTTTCTGTAAAATATACCTATTTACTATTCCTAAAAATTATGAAAAATTCGGACTTTTCCTGAATTAAGTAATGGGTTCGTAATATATTAATATAATTTTTTGAAAATATTTAGTTTTGCAGAAAATAAAGAGACAACCACTGAATATTATTGGGGTCAAATGCGACCCCATTCCTCTCTTGCAGTATTATTACCCAATAATGCTGCATTGAATCCGTAACTGTTGCTGTATTTTCCTGTTTTATTCTTGTAAATATTGTTGTAACGTGTGATTGTTGCCAATACTTTATAATCCGACAGTTATTTGTTCCTTACAAGTGGAGACTACTATTGTGTGTGTTGCATTTAGTGGAAAATGTCTTGTCACGTTTCCGAAGACGAAGTGCTTGAAATATTACTGCAGGATAATTCTCTAGCTGGCGAATCAAATAGTGATATCAGCGATATAGTTTCTGATGTCTCATGCAGCGATGGAGAAATTGACACCTTAGAAGAGAATATTCCTCAATCAGACGGATGTTCAGAAGAAGATTTGGACAGCACAGTTATCCGGCCTGAAGAGGAAGTAACACATACTTCTGACTGTTATATGTAAGTTTATATTGTATTTTTGTAAATGTGTGTTAGGGTGTAGCGCCAAGATATACGCTTCGTATTTTATTTTTATTTTTTATTTTTATTTTGTGTAGGTCGACAAACAAAGAAGAATTGCGGCACAAACACGAGTTGAGAAGAGCTTGTGGAAGAAAAGAGAGATGGAACATAATGTGAGTAAAGTAACGTCCAACAAAATTCGCAGTGAAAAATGTAGACTCCATAGAATCAGCGTTTCAGTTGTTTCTTAGAAGAAACATTGTTGATGTAATTCTAAAGTGTACTAACAAAGAGGATAATCTTGTTTACGATGGTAAATGGAAACCAGTAGATGCCAATGAACTGAAGTGCTTTATCGGTGTCTTGATCCTAGCAGGTGCTTACAAGGCCCACAATGAAGCAGTTACACATCTGTGGAATAAAGAGAATGGCAGACCCATTTTTGTGAAGTAATGGCTGGAAATCGCTTTACGCAAATTTCAAAGTGCATCCGATTTGATGACGCAGATGTGAGACCTCATAACCGTGCTCCTGACAAGCTGGCTCCCATTAGAGACATATTTGAAATGTGGGTTCTCATATTTCAAGAAGCATATGTTCCTCACAGCAACGTAACAATTGATGAACAACTTGTGGCATTTCGTAGTAGATGTCCATTTCGACAATATATTCCTTCAAAACCAGGAAAATATGGATTGAAATCATGGGCTGTATGAGATAGTGCAACGTCTTACGTTCTCAATACACTGGTAGACAAGAAAATGAATGTCGTGAAGTTGGTAAAGGCAAGGAACTTGCTTTAGATATGGTGAAAGGCTTAGAAAACAGTGGCAGAAATGTAACAACTGACAATTTTTTCACTAGCGTTAGTTTGTTGAGAAAACTTCTGAAAATCAGTCTCACACTCTTAGGAACAATTAGAAAAAATGAAGGAGAACTACCACAAGGTTTCACTCAGACCAAAGGTCGAGTCAAATATTCATCTATTTTTGGATTCCAAGAGCATGCTTCAATTGTAACTTTACTCAGTACAATGCGGTCAAGGAAGGAAGTGGAAGGTCGGGAACAATGCAAGCCAGTAATAATTTTGGATTGTAATGAAACAAAATCAGGAGTAGATACCATGGACAAGCTTATTAGAACGTACACTGCAAAGAGGATGACAGAAGGTGGCCGATGGTATTATTTCACAACATGATTGATATCAGTCCACTGAATGCATTTATCATATTGCTACACTTACACCAGACTGGGCAGAAAGGACCAACTTCAAGAGATGGGAATTTCTCATAGAATTAGGAAAGCAGCTCGTCGGAAGAAAGCCAGGCATCAACAGTACTTCCATCAACAGTACATACAAAAAAAGAGGAAGGTGTCCATTTTGTAAAAGGTCTGAGGATGGAAAATTCACCGATAATTGTCAAAAATGTGGATGTTGAGTGTGTAAAAACCACTCTGCAATTTATCGCTGTGAGTGTAATGCGTCATAAATGTCAATTCGGAATTTAATAAAAAATGTTTGTAGTTTCATGAGAATCGTTTGTAAATTTTACAGTAGAAAATAATTTAAAAAAAATATGCATTTTATTTCAATGTTATGTCACTGACAATCTTTTAGATTGTGGAAAAAATAAGGAATGTTATTTTTCCCACCATTATTAAAACTATACTTAATAAAAAATAAATTCCGTTGGGGTCACTAAAGACCCCAATGGTACTCAGTGTAACAAAAAATACTCGGTATTAGAAGGGTTAAAGTATGTGTTATGGAGGCTGACATGCTTTAACATTTCTTGTAGGGGCATTAGTCATAAGGCTGTGATAGCTCAGGGTCTAATGTGTCTACCCAGTAAGCAGGAAGTTCTGGGTTCGAATCCTGGCTACAGCACAAATTTTTAATTCATCACCTCTCCTTATATTCTATATCTTTGATATAACGAGACAATATATGTCGCAGGCAATTGAATTATTGTTGATGAGTAATTTTATGTAGACATTCCATGATATTATGTATGTTTTGCTGCTCATATTCACAGAATAATTTGCGCTGAAGCCCCGCACACTTAACTGAGATCAAGATTTTTAATTGTTGAAATAAAATCATGATATGTAGCTAACTTAAAGAAAAAATAGAAAAAATAAGTGGCACGAATTTCACACCATCAACACCCCACAGTATGACTGTCTACCACAGTGATTCCATCATGCATCACTCATTAAAATAATTCAGACACCGTCCTTTTCTTCTTTATAAGGGGGAGGGGTATTACGGGGCATGCAGAACTTCTACACTACATATACAGGCCCCTGTGCTATAGAAACAGTCGTCTGTTATGTTTTCATATGTTCACCTCGGCTGTATCGCTAGAGGCGTCATCTTTATTGAAAAATATTTAGTATTCTGGATAGAAACGATGGAGGAACTGGAGCATGTCTCTAAGAAACTCTGGGTGCCAGCAAGTAGCCAAATGATTTTGATCTCTGTGTTCTTTTTCGTTTATTGATTATGTAGAGCATGGAAGTAGGCATCCCTGGCGTTGAAAAACAGCCAAGGACAGCTGGAAACAAAAATTATTCGCCACATTCAGATGGAAATGCAGTTCAGTTTTATGGAAAGCGGCATTTAGCATTGGCCTGTTGAATTGCTTGCATTTGTTGCGAATCTCTTGCTCAGCGTAAAGAGACTGGAAAGAAAATAAAATCTCCCCCGGCATATTTTACGACCCAATTTATGTTTTCCTATAGTTTTATGATTTTTTTTGCAAATATTTAGGACAAAAATAATAAAATTATAAATAATATGAAATTAAAATAAAATATATTATGTAATATTTTATATATTTAATTTTATAATTTATTTTCTTTAATTTTTCTTAATCCTTTTGCAACAATTTTATTTGTAGTTAATTTACGTATTCTGTTATGCAAAACTTTTGTATTGACATCTTTATTTACTACCTAATATTAAAATTATTATGTTTAATTTTAAAGAGGACCCTCCTCCACCACACTGCCTTAGTGTTGCAATATGTTTTATTATGAAGTGCAGCGATCTCTTTCATTCTTGACACTTGTTTTTAAGTATGCTGTAAGAAAAACATGTTAGATGCTTACGTTTATAAGGAGATGTAAAACAGTGTCTCGAAAAATATATAAATCAGGAATATATTTGAATATAATAAAAAGCCCGAAGTTCGCTAAACATTAAAGGAATACTCATGAAATTCTTTGCCAAGCACACTCGTTTAATCATAATTAATTACTTTTGTACAAATCAGGCTGTAAATCATTTCTGGTCTTAAAACGTTTACAGATGATACGATTATGGCTCAACTTTTGTGATAATATCCAAGCACTGCACACGTAATCGTCCCTCTGATCGTATTCTAAGACACAGCCAAAATTATTTAGTGTTTCAGAGTTTAAATTTGACTAACATACTATTATTAAAATATCTATTACTAATATTAAAATATCTTTTCTATATTTTATGTATCTTTCTCCTGTCTTGCTGTGGTAGTTTACCCTCTTTACCGAGTTTATTATCTTTCCCTGTACTGGTTCACGTAAAATGAAGTAAAACCGTCCAATCGCCGTTTATTTTTACAAATATCTCTGAAACGGTGCGATCTATGAACAAAACATAACGGATCAATTGCGTTTATTCAATTTTCGTCTCAGATGAAAGGTTAAGGCGATATTTGCAATTAAATTTCGAGCTGTCAGAAGGCGATTGCAGAGGCCCACTTTTAGTGGTGCTACCATAATGAAAAGTGGGCTAAAGTGCTGATGACTCCTGTGTATGAGGGGAAAGAGAAAAAGAATAACGAAATTACACATCACTGTCCTGAATATCGACAAGCGGTGAGATGGCAGCATAACCGCACCCTTAACGGAGCAAAGCAGACGGCTGCGAGTTGCTGAGCTGTCTACAAACAGATATGCAGAGGGAGAGAGAGAGAGAGAGAGAGAGGGAGGGAAGGAGGGACAGAGAGAGGGCCGCTTTGAGCCGGAGGGGGGTCGTCTGACGTCACACGCGCCTAGCTGTCCGCGCGGCTGACCAAAGGGCCGCTCTGCGCTGTGTCCGCGCGCCTCGACTGCTCCAAACAGCCTGACATTCCGCGGCGCCGCACACACCAAAGGAGCGCTTTCGGCTATGCAAATACGCACTGCGATGAAATCAGCCTTGAAAGTGACTATATACTACTTTTACCTATGCGGCACTTTCATCCACGTCTGCCCTCTACATTGCAAGACAGGCACTACGTGTGGGGAACGGTGTACATACAGACTCTTCCATGACGTCACCCTACAAAGTTTGAAAGATGATATGTCACGCGAACAGAGGTTCACTTTCTGTTACACATCCTGCAGTCAGTGCCAAAGACTTTGCTTCAAACCTTTTGGCCTTTTGGGGTGTTACATCACGTCACAAGAACAAATTTTGTTTGCGTGAAACCTATCGCTAACGCTTCCCACCGGCTCTGGACGTCTAGCGGTGTCTGCGTGTCTTGTGTGTTGCCTCTAATCCAGTATTTGCTCCTTGTAAAAGGAGGATAGGGCGAGTAACGTTAAAAGTTCCTTTTTCGCTGCTAAAAATCTTTCAACGAATGGAGTTTCACAGACTATATGACAACTGCAAACGGGCAAACCTGAAAATGTGCACCAAGCCGGGATTCGAACCCAGGTCTCCTGCTTTCTAGGCAGTTGCGCTGAACACTACACCACTGGGTACACAGTGATCACTGCACCTGCAAGGACTACCTAAGCACGCCTCCTACCAGATACAAACTCCCAGCTTCACCTTGCCCACAGTATTCATAACTACGAGTTTAAGTACTGTGGGCAGGGTGAAACTGGGAATTTGTATCTGGTGGGAGGCGTACTTAGGTAGTCCTTGCAGGTGCAGTGATCACTGTGTACCCACTGGTGTAGTGTTCAGCGCAACTTCCTAGAAAGCAGGAGATCCGGGTTCGAATCCCGGCTGGGTATACATTTTCAGCTTTGCCCATTCGCAGTTGATTTCATATATTCTGTGAATATGAAAGAATAACAATTGCAAGATCAGAAGTGACATCTGTTCTTTCGGAACAGACGCCACATGTATATACTCATTCTTAACTCTCGTACCTCACGCTTGATTTGAATAACGTTCAACCTCACAGCAGAGTTCTCTGGATCCCAGTAAAATATTATCATACACCAAGTGTTGTAAACTAATTGATATATACTTTTGACTTTATTATGCAGAATGGCTATGGGAAGAAATATTAATATAAATGTTTGGAAGTGCTTTCTGAAAGCATTTGTCTGGAGTGTATCACTGTATGGGAGTGAAACGTGGGCGATTTGGAGTTAAGACAAAAACAGGATAGAAGCTTTTGAAATTTGGTGCAACAGACGAATGATGAAGATAAGATGGGTAGATCACGTTAATAATGAGGAGATACTCAACAGAAATGTGGAGAAAAGGAGTTTCTGGCATATCCATACGTTGCTGAGACACATTCTGAGAAAAATGTTCAAATGTTCGTAAATCTATGGGACTTAACTACTTTGATTATCAGTCCCTAGTCCCTAGTCTTACAAGCTACTTCAACTAACTTAAACTAATGTGTAAGGACAAACACACACACACACACACACACACACACACACACACACCCATTACAGTGAGAGGACTCGACCCTCCAACGGTGAGCAAACCCGCGACCCGCAGAAAGGCGCCTTAGAGCGCTCGGCTACTCTAGCGCAGGTACATTCTGAGACATCAAGGAATTGTCAATTTAGCATTAGAAGGAAGAATTTGGGTAAAAATTATAGAGGGAGACCGGGAGACGAATACAGGTTCAGAAGGATGTAGGTTGCAGATGAGGAGGTTTGCACAGGACAGAGTAGCATGGAGAGCTGCATGAAACAGGTCTGCCGACTGAAGACCACTACAACAACACGTTTGTAGCAAGTTGTAAGTAATTATATAGTTTTCTGTAATGGGTTTTTATTATTACAACAGTTAATAAAATATTTACAAAATTTACCTGTTATTATTTATAGATATTGTTTTGAATTTTTAATATTTATTATTCTTTTATTTGAAAGCGTGTAATGCAACAGTCTTACATGACGTTATTTAGTCATTACAATGAGTAACAGGTTGCTTACAAATTTGGTATACATCCCACATAAACACCATACAGGAAATCAGTTTTCATGTTTGTTTTATTAGAAGCATATATTCGAGTCTGAGTTCGATGCATAATACATCATGTAATTTGACGAATTGTTTGATTTTTATAGGAATTTTCGGTATAGGGTATTTCGCTTACGAAGAAATGCATAAAATTTGAAAACAATGTGTATTAGACTGAACTAAAAACTATCAGCTTCTATTTGTATTGTCAATGAGTACCCACCTAACTAGGGAGATATCATCATAATAAAATAAGAGAAATCATATCTAAAACGTAAATATTTAGGTGATCCTTTTTCCCAAGCTCTATTAGAGAATGGAACGGTAGAAAAATATCATTAGAGTGGTTCTAAGATCCCTCTGCCGCTCACGTAATCCTTTCAGTCCAACATTATGAAATCAGCTATGGAAAAATTAAAATCCAGTGTTTTCTCTATTAATACAGTACAGTAAACATCAAAATATGTGTTTTAAAATTTTTGGTCGAACTATTGATTTTTAATGTCATGTATTTCATGCAAAACACACGTTTGTATCGAGGTCTTTTATTACTTGGACTTTATTTTGATAGTCAATACTGCCAAATAAATAATGCTAGCATAATCTTCGTCACAGCCCCGAAGACAAGACAATTCACTGCTGGAATAAAATAAAAGGAACCACACTCATGCTCAAACTCACAGCCACGTACAGTCAAAAAGGCAACACAACCTCCAAGATGGAGAGATTAATGCCTCAGAAGTGGCTACACGCCATACTAAGCGGCAAAATGTCGTACTAGAAGCATGTTGCTCATCAACAAAAATGCAACTTTAAGAATTGATGCACAAAATATGGCATAAATACGTTGTTGTCCGGGAACAACACTGGGAATGAAATGTGATTTGCAGAGTATTTATGTAGATATAGATCTTGTTATACAGTTTCGTGGTAAAAATAAATACGACGTTCCATTTCTGTTTGTTACTTTAACTTTGGAGACGAGAGTACATGTAGCATTTCACATTGTCACCCTGCTTGAAGTGTCAAATGCAAGTTTGCCTCCTCCCATGCAAGTCGGTATGCGTGGAAAATCTCTTGGTAACCACTCTCTATTCGGTTGGTGCACCAGACCACAACGGTCGACAATATGTCTTGCGGATCGATACTTGTCTCGCATGTTAGCGTGCTGCACAATGACCTAAAGGAGCAGATCATTAAAAGCATATTTTAATCAAACAGCCAACTTATATTTAGACCAGCCTCATACTGATTATTTCGAAAGTACTGTGGCGCCCTCTTGTCGGAGCTATCGCAGTTTATCATCTCACGTGACTACTTGAGTTCCCGATAAGGCTCTTGTGACTGCTGGCACGTGAGAGATACGATAGGGCTAGGAGAGATTACCAAATTCCAAGCCCCTATTTGCACGCTTCGCAGTTTATAGCATTGTAATTAACGATAAATATGGCCGTCTTCCTGTAAAAGCGAAACTCGCGTTTCA
Source organism: Locusta migratoria (assembly GCA_026315105.1). Classification (NCBI taxonomy): domain Eukaryota; kingdom Metazoa; phylum Arthropoda; class Insecta; order Orthoptera; family Acrididae; genus Locusta; species Locusta migratoria. The sequence goes on along the minus strand of CM048746.1, from coordinate 426,110,325 downwards.
GGTTCCTGAAGCACGTTCTACAGCAGTACGACTACTGGAAGCCATAGATTAGGCAGGTCTGTAATTCAGCGCCTTTGGTAATGGCAGTGGCGTTTCAGTCCCCTCGAGAGCCAGTGTGGCTGTACACGTCATTACAGGAATTAGCTGGTGCAAAGCCAAGTCACCGTTACTGCTTCGGAGCACGAAAACAGCCGTAGTTTTCGATTTAATATTTCGGCTCCTGATCGTAGTCAACTGAAACGAAAAATAAAATTCTTTTATAAAAAATACACGGTTTTTGTGGAGAAACAAATATTTTAGGAGGTGGCGGTATAGACCACCAGCAATAAAAATGCCATATGGCATGTGTCCACTTTTATTCAGTACAGAGATACAGCTATCACTATGTAACCCAAAGAGACTTAACCCATTTCTTCCCAAAAATAGAAATTGTGAAAAAGTGTTAAATATAGTCATCAGGTTCTCTTTAAATTAATTGAAATAACATTACAAATATTACAAACTAGCAGTATGTGTTGTAATTTGCACCACCCATAATGTTGCGCTGTTTCCTAGTATAAAATAGAAAAATTTAAATTTTTGTGATCACATTCTTATATTTGTTCAAACTGTGCAATATTGTCTATTATATGATAACTCTGACTTACATTGATGGTATCACTCATGAAATATTGAAAAACACTCTGTGTGAAGCTGAACTTGACATTTCTTGTGCATGTAGATCGCCTGACGTTTGTAAATCTTGCATTTTTTTACGAAGTGTTAAGGTAATTGTGAAACTTTAACACATGTACAGAGAGCTCGTAAATGCCTTTTAACACATGTGTGGTGAGTTTTGTATAGTAAGTCCATTTCGACTGCATTTTGTGAGGCTAAATTTTGTGTTGCGTGTACGCAACACTGGGAAGAAATGGGTTAAGGGAGACTTTGGCAGAAAAAAATTGCTTATTTGATAGTAAATGCAATTGTGATTATTATCCCAAATATTTCCTTGAAATTAGAACTACAAATGCTATTAAAAAATTAAAACCTTTCGCAGTTTAATACGCCATGCCCACTTTTCTGGGTACCCAAACGGAAGAGATGTCCAAAGACTGTGTTTGTTTCCAATTTAGAAGTGAAGTTTTCTGCTTTGGAAGCTGCAGCAGTGCTTAATTATGGGAATGTAACAAGATTTCACATTCTCAGGAAGTTGGGCTTTTTGCACAATTTTGCCTTTGAACCTAGAAATATAGCTTTAGAAGGCTGTGATTTTCAAATACAACACATCAGTGTGGTAAAGAAGCCATTTTGTAGTCCAAGCAGTGTGGTATAGAAGGCTGTGGAGTCTTTACTGAACAGATCATCAATGAGCAACGAATCACGTAGGCAGAAACTTCAGTACAGAATATAGAAAAAAAAATTGCTAGGCAATAGAAAAGAGGAGCTAAAAGAGCTGCAGAGGATGATAAGAAATGGAATATGGATTGGGTAGTTTTAGCTAAGGTATGATAGATTTAAAAAAATATATATTTTTTGCTTGTCATCCAAAGTTTGAAGCGATTTTTCTGCAACTTTAGGTTTTCACTTTTCAGGAATACATATATGCAGAAACTATTGGAACGACTGAGATGAAATTTGGCACACTTATTCTCTTACATGAAAGCAATATTTAGGCGTAACACAATTTTAATCTAGACATTATAAGTAGTTTTATGGTTGATAGCATATTGAAAAAATTTCGCGTAAAAATGTTCTAATCCAAAATATCACAGAAAATAATAGCATTAGTTTACCAAAAAGGCCGGCCGCGGTGGCCGAGGGGACTGAGGCTCTCCAGTCACGGTCTGCACGGCCACTACGGTCGGGGGTTCGAATCCCCCTCGGGCATGGATATTTGTGCCGTCCTTAGTGTTAGCTAGTTCATAAGTAGTTTGTAAGTTTAGGGACTTATGACCCCGTAGTTAAGTCCCATAAGCTATACAAAAATTTGAACATTTTACCAAAAAGTTACTGCACTTAATCGTACTTTCATTGGTGTAGATTACCATAAAATAAAATTGCCAAATTTGTCTGGAAATAATGAAAAAGTGAATCTTAAAATTTTATTGTAACCAAAAATTCAGAATTCAATCAAAGCATTAAAATGTTGTTAAAAATTCTGATTTTTTTTTTAAAAAAAGCATATTGGATCCCTTTATACACGTGTGCAAAATTTCAATGAGATTGAACAAAAAATGACAGAGATATGAATTTACAAAAATATCAGGGCAAGCCTCTCACCGTCTTCCCTTAAAACAGAGGTAGATGAGGAAGTTCAAAGTTGACCATCTCTAACTTCGATGCACTTTTGACTTCTCTTGATCACAAAGCGCATAATTATACTGAGTTCCTCCTTTTGTTCTTGTTTGACGGATGCACTATTCATAATTCGAACGATCATATCGGCTCTTGTGTTTAGTTTTTCTTTGTTGTCTTCGCCTTTAAATCGTTTCCATAGGCAAAAATCTATATCAGCAAGGTCCGGGGAATATCGGGGAATGTTAGGTACTCAGTACTCAAACTCGTAGTTACTATGTTAGTGTGGAGGGGTGGGCAAATTTTGAGGCCCTTACTCTTACCGGAATTAGTACATAGTGACTACGAGTTTGAGTACTGTGGGCAGGGTAGAGCTGAAAATTTGTATGTGACGGGAGGCGTGCTTAGGTAGTCCTTGCAAGTGCGGTGATCATTGTGTCCCCAGTGGTGTAGAAATCAGCGCAACTGCCTAGAAAGTGGGAGATCCGGGTTCGAATCCCGGCTGGGTACACATTTTCAGCTTTGCCCATTCGCAGTTGATGTCATATATTCTGTGAATATGAAAGAATAACAACTGCAATATAAGAAGTGACGTCTGCTCTTTCGGAAGAGAAGCCACATGTATATAATCTTTATATGTGGGGTAAACGCAGTCGAAAGATTCCATATTTCAAAGAACAGGTCCGCTTACAGCCATTCCCCGCCATTTAAAAGCCGTTTCTTTCCTGTCCACTGCAGCATTAAGTTTCGGGATTCCCCTGCACCAAGTTGTGAAAATTGATATCTGAATAATGATTCAAATGTTTGTTAAGCTTATGGGACTTAACTACGGGGTCATCAGTCCCTAAACTTACAAACTACTTATCAACTACCTTAAACTACCTTATACTAAGGACGGCACAAATATCCATGCCCGAGGGGGGATTCGAACCCCCGACCGTAGTGGCCGTGCAGACCGTGACTGGAGCGCCTTAGTCCCCTCGGCCACCGCGGCCGGCAGGTGAATAATGATAAATGACGTTCATTTCACTCATGGGGCAGCTGTATTCACCTTATTACAATGTTAAATTTTCCTTTTTTTATGTTTCCGTAATTAGCAAGTTTTTAAATAGTTTCTCATTTCTATGGAAGGATGGAAGGATTTCGAAGTGTTTTAGTTTTTAATAATATTTTCATTTCTATATCGACGGAGGTAACTCGTCAGTCCGATACTGTTTGACAGGCGCTGTTTACGGACAGGAAAAACACGTTTCTTTGAGTAGGATGTTTGAAACGCTACATGTCCAGTAATTGCGACAAAGTGCATACGCGACTTCCCGCGTTAGGCTCCGCTATGGCCCGTGGCCAGTGGCCACTCGGAGACCGTTAACCCTTTCATTTCCACATCATGAATTCAGCTTTGAAAAGATTAAAATTCGATGTTTTCTGTATTAATACTGCACTAAGTATCAAAATATGTGTTTTTTGATCGAACTATTGTTTCTTTTTTTTGTCAGGTATTTCAGAAACAACACAGATGTCTGTGTCGAGGTATTTTATTACTTGAGACGTTTGTTTGTAGATAGTTAACACTGTCAGATCAGTAATGCTATCATAATGTTCGTCACGACACAAAATACAAGAGAATTTACTGCTGAAATAAAACAACATGAACCACACTCACAACCACGTATACATGGCGACGTAACACAATCTCCAAGATATATTAATGCCTCAGAAGTGGCTACAAGTCACACCAAACAGCAAAATGTACTAGAAGCATGTTGTTCATCAATAACAATGCGACTTTCAGGACTGATACACAAAATACGGTATAACTCCGCTTTTAAGTCATTGTTGTTGAGGAACAATACGGAGAATGAAAGGGTTCACAACAAGTGCCTTCACAGACCCTCTTCATAGCAAATAAATATAACTACTTTTGACAGCGGTCTTAACCCTTCGGACGCGACTAGATTATTATAGTTATTAGAAAATTAGATTTACGTAATTAAACAGCCACTCCCTAGTTTGATACTTTTTACTGTTTTTCAGATACAGGGATGGCATCAAATCTCGCCAGTAAGTTTTAATTATGGACACCTTCTCTTCAAATAGACAGTTTTATATGAGGGTTGGAATTTAATAGGGGCAACTATTTTTTCACAATCGATACAAAAGCGGTACATGTTTACACCTATTACTGTCCTTCAAAGTAATCACCAATGCTGTGTCGAACCTGTCGAAAGCATAGAGAAAGGCGTAGTATACCGTTAACAGAGCCTGTTCTGTTGATGGTGTCAATGGAGCGGTCGACTGCCTGTCGAATCTCTGGAACAGTTCTGAAGCGAATGCAACGAAGTGGTTCCTTCATCTTCGGAATAAAATCAAAGTCACAAGGACTCAAGTCCGGGGAGTATGGTGGATGGTACAGTACGTCCTAGTTCCATAGACCGAACAGAGCAGCCACAGCTTGCGCTGTATGTGCCCGCGCACTGTCGTGCAAAATGATGGGTGGGTTGTGCAGAAAGTGTTGTCGCTTCTTTCGCAAAGCTGATCGTAGGTGATGCTCCGTAAACGAACAGTAATAATCTTGATCGAACTCCGTTGGCCGTCCGCGGTGGCCGAGGGGACTGAGGCGCGCCAGTCACGGTCTGCACGGCCACTGCGGTCGGGGGTTCGAATCCCCCCTCTGGCATGGATATTTGTGCCGTCCTTAGTGTTAATTAGTTTGTAACTTTAGGGACTGATGACGCCGTAGTTAAGTCCCATAAGCTATACAAACATTTGAAATCCGTTGTTCCTGTTCCAAAACAAGGCGACACCGTTACGTAAGACTGCTCGCTTACAAGTGACTATGTTTCCCTCAATTGTGCGCACGCTGGTGACGTGGGACGGGCGAGTCTATTTGTTCAGAAGTAATGTAGGTATGTCAACAAAGTGTGATCCCTGCTCCCTCCTGTACACACACTCACACACAATATATATATGTGGCATGGAAGTTTGTGTTGTTTTTGGTATAAGTTAGTTTATAAGTAGTTTGTAAGCTTAGGAACTGATGACCCCGCAGGTAAGTCCCATAAGCTTAACAAACATTTGAAATTGAGATGTTTGTGCATATATTTTACTCGGCAGCCAAAACTACACATTGGAAACGAATAGTGTTTGTACGTGGTAGTATCAGTAGTATCAGTCTCCCATTGCGCATTATGTTGGCAAAGGGATGATAACGATAAGGGGGTGAAAGGTATTGGAGTTGAAAGTTACCAACTCATATAAAATTCTACGTGTGGGTATCAATATTTTGCCCTTCAGCAAGAACTACACAATGGAGACGAACGATCTTTGTGTTGTTGTAGTACAAAATCTCCCGTTGTACACCATAGCAGTTGCGTTTGGATAGCTATAAGGGGTGGAAGATATAGTGGTTGAACGTTGTCAGTTAATATAAAATTCGTACTGAACACCAGCGATGATTTTTGACACTATAATAGCAAAGAGGTTATATACAACGAAACGTAATGTACATTGTTCAGTTACTTTTCTGCAACAATTTTACGAATAAAGAAAAATAATTGCATATTGCATTTTCAAAGGAAATCTACCAAGAAAGATGTCAAAGCGTAGGAAAGAAAATTTCGCGTTCTCGATACGTTTCTAAACGACAGGATACGGCGCTGAAAAGTCAATCTACGGACGATAGAAACTTGAAGTTTGTAGACGCTGTTTATCTTAAACTGTAAGCATCAGCGAATTTTCGATATTCCCATCCCTAAGGCGGTGAAATAGGGGATAAAGGGTTTTTTGAAAATACGTTGTTATCAAGGCAATTTTGAAGCAAGAAATACAAAACTTCGGTTTTAGATATTTGATCGGAATTTTAAAAACACGTGTTTCGATATATTTGGAAATTCAACTATTAAGCGGGTGAAATAAGGGAAAATCTTTTAAGCGTGATACTAAGAAAATTTTGATGATAGAAATGCAAAAAGTTTGGAATTTAAAAAAATATTTTTCGGTATGTTTTGAATTCTGCCATCAATGGTGGAATAGGGGGTGGCAAGTTGTATCAAAATACTTAATTAGGAAACATTTTTAAAGCTAAATCTATGAAAATTTATATTTAGAAGTAGAAACAACCGATACAGACCATCCAGTCTACGCGTGCGAAGCAGCGGGAATTAAGGTAGTTGATAAATAATTTCATCACTATAGTTCTTCATCATACAGTAATTATTATCAGTACATCTGCTATCTCTTAGGTGGCATCTTCCGTTATTGGAAAAACATATACGTCGTCTTTGCAAGTATACTAATTTTTATGTCAGTGTATCTCTATACTTATAAGACGCATTTGTTGTCTGTCTGTTCTCTTATAACTCAAGATCGAGACAACCAAATAACGTGAAATTTGGTGTACGTATACAAAAGTACATGGAGAAGGTTCTTAAACAGGTTTCGTTCCATTTGTTTGGAAAACCAACCGGAAAATTTGAGCAAATGTGATCTTGATGAAATTTATGATTTGATGAAAGTTATTGTCTACATAAAATTTCGTTCGTGCTTGGGGGAGAGTACTTTACTTACAGACTTAGACTGCAATCTCTATACATATAAGACGCATTTGTTGTCTATTTGTCTGTTCCCTTATAAGTCAAGATCCAAATAACGAGAAATTTGGTACTTGTACACAAAATTACAGCCGGCCGCGGTGGCCGAGGAGACTGAGGCGCTCCAGTCACGGTCTGCACGGCCACTACGGTTGGGGGTTCGAATCCCCCCTCGGGCATGGATATTTGTGCTGTCCTTAGTATAAGGTAGTTGATAAGTAGTTTGTAAGTTTAGGGACTGATGACCCCGTAGTTAAGTCCCATAAGCTTAACAAACATTAGAACATTTTTTGAACAAAATTACATGGGGAAGGTATAGACTTGCAGACACCATGCTTCTCTCATGGACGGTTGTATGTGGCCTGCTCCAGAGTGGGCAAAGACGATAATCTTTTTGTCCATATTTCCATAAAATCTCGGTCGAACTGCCGGATGTCACTAACTTCCTACCACGATATTTCGGCGCAGAGTCTTCTGGCCATCTTCAGGTGAGTACCGCCGAAGTACTGGCGAAGACGCTTTTTTTTCCTTTATTGAATTTTTAATGCCCGAAGGCAGGCTGGCAGCAGCCAATGATGCTGCTCTACAGCCGAGCGAATGTAAACAATGGACAAAACAGAAAATAAAATGAAAGGTGATAAAAGGCGCTTTTACAATATCAAGATGAAAATTTTGGAGAAACTTAAAAGACTATGGCAGCGGACAGAAACATACATGATTGTTAAAACAAGACATTGCCACGGTGGCTAAAAAACACTCACTGCAGACGACGAGACAAAGACGGCGACATTGAGGTAAAAAACACTGAACACTGGTGTACGCAACGTTAAAAAACACTGGGCGATGATACACTATACACACGAAGCACAGCACTGTACTGGCCCTGTAGGGGAAGGGGGGGAGGATGGAGAAGGCGCGGGGGAGGCGAAGACGCACTGAGCTGCGCTATTTATGTCCAATTCAGTCGACATTGCGCATGCGCGTACTTAGCGTGTGCGTTCACTACAACTACGTACGCTGCTCAGAGCGCCCTCCGTGGTGGAGGCTTGCTGCTTCGATAGCAATTCAATTATCATTCTCATTAAGTTGCAGGAAACTACGCCGACTACGAAATTTTTCAATTACAGGATTCCATGCAGCATTTATTTGGAAACTGCTGTCTCGATTGATAAGAGTCTCGCTGTCAGACAGTCTTGTTTCCACAGCTTCATTAATAATTGAGCTCCAAAAGTTTGTTGTATGGGCCACAATTTTAGTTTCGTTGTAGTTCATCGAATGACCTGTTGAAATACAATGTTCGGCGATTGCGGATTTGGTGGGTTGGAGTAGCCGAGTATGACGCTGGTGTTCCACAATGCGCTCCTGCACAGTGCGCATCGTCTGCCCTATATATGACTTGCTGCACTCGCACGTAATACATACTCCAAATGGAACTGCAGAAACTGTTGTTTATCACATTGCTTTAATATAAATGTACCCTTTTATTACATTCATATAAACAGTTTTGTAGGCTTCTACAGAAAACCTTATTTAAAAATCCAGGCGAAGCTGAGTACTTGCAGCTAGTTTTGAATAAAGTCAGTGATTTTGCGACGCAATTCCTAACAATTCTCTTTTACTGTTGTAGCCCGTGTAAAACTGGTTCCTAAAGCTCGCTGATCCAGTGCGAACACAACGCGGCTCGGTGTCCGCTCCGTCTTCAGTACCGGCTGCAATTAGTGCCTCTGGTATTACCCCTGCGATCATTCCACACACACACCAGGCCTCTCGAATGCACACACACACACACAGACGCAGTGGCTGAGCGCGCGTGCCGTACACGGATCTGCGGCGCGCTGATACGGCCAGCGTGTCGGCAGATAATGCCGGTTGTTTACTGTGGCTACAGCGCGGCCGCATTATGCAGCCGGGGGCTAATACGAGCACAGCCGGCTCCCCAAACAGCGGCCGCGCGAATAAAACGACGCGTCCGGAGCGGCGCGGGTTTGTCACACTAATTTGGAGCGTTTGCCGCGGATGAATGGGGCGATAGCCAGCGCGTAACGGTCGCCGCTGTGCTGTGGGAGCGGCTAGACCGCCGGTCTCGGCGTACCGTTCGTTCCCCTACTCGGTCGCGTAACTGGCTTCATGAGACAAGCGTAACGCGGGGCTGCCTACCCACCACGCTATTAACGGCGCGGCCTATCGCACGTGTTAGCGGAGCGGGCCGGGACTGGTTGCCAAAGCAGGCGATCTGTCAGCGCTCTGCGGTCTCAGCTGTCCTAGTACGACACCAATGTTTACGTCAGCTGTAGCAATACATTAATATTTTTTTTTTATTGAAAATTATATCTGCGACGCTTGTCGCAAGCATCCGTTCTCTCTACCAATAAATCTCTGATTATCCTTGTTTCAATTTATACCTTCAACTATTTCAAACGATCTGGAGAGAAAACGGAATCGCTTATCGTCTTTCGTTTTTCTACCTTTATACTGAGCGGACGTATAATCATGTAAGTGTGAGCTCTGGTTAGCACCATTTACGTAATAAACTTTAACTTTCATTTGGAATTCCTATTTTATTTCAATAATGACTATTTCTCCCCATCTTTCATTAAATTGAAGACTTATTTTCAGCAATATTAGTAAATTGATGCTTGGTGATGCTTGGTCATTGTTGCCTATTGTCTCATGATGACAAAAGAACATTCTCGATGCAAAATTTATTTACTCTCATTTTATATTAAAAATTGAATTCAATACCTGCAGAAAATCTTCATTCTGTTAAAAGCGAAGTCCGATAATTTCTTTAACTTTCGATAACCATAGTGATCAAAATTGCACACGGTCTTAAAACTTTAATAATTAATAGTCATGAAACGAAGCATCAGTTTACGAGAACGAAGATATTAATCAATTCATACAGGTTCAACTGCAGTGTCACGGCTTCCACCAATGAATGAATACCAGGTAACTGATTCTGCTATTTTCTTATGTAATGGTGCTTTCTGGTGTTGTCGTAATTTTTAACTTAACATTGCTACTGAGAGCTGACGGAGGAATCTTTTGTGGTCCTTTCAGTGTATGAACCATTTCAAAAATTAATATTCACTGCTGATCTTACGGTTAGTTAAATTTCAATTCCGGTTTTCAACTTTGATGTTGTGACAACACCAGCGATAAAATCCCCCCCCCCCAAAAAAAAGTAACATTACACAGCGATTCGGCCTAAAAAGAAAGAAGGTATAGTAGCGTTTAAAGTCCCGTCGACATCTCGGTCAGTAGGGGCCTAGAACACAATGAAAGGTGGAAACACTTCATTTTTGGTATTGTCACTAACTTGGTCAGCGATAATAGTTGCCATGGACTGAAAGACGGCAGTGGCCGGCGTCTACTGTAGTAGTTAGTAGTAGGCAGTAGTGGTGAACTTGTAGAATGGCTGGCTCATGGCAGTAGGTATTGAGTTGCTACGAAATTTCACAGATTGTAGATCACGTCGCAGGTGGAATTGGTGGAAAAAGATGGCATATGATGTAAACTATCGCACTCCCGTGATAAATTGCGATAATACTGCCTAGACGTATTGTGATTGGCTGTCCCTGCCTCTGAATTAGACCCCCTCTATGATTTTTTTAAAATTATAAATATTCAAATGTTTCAAATGTTTGTATAGCTTATGGGACTTAACTACGGGGTCATCAGTCCCTAAACTATTTACGAACTAGCTAACACTAAGGACGGCACAAATATCCATGCCCGAGGGGGGATTCGAACCCCCGATCGTAGTGGCCGTGCAGACCGTGGCTGACGCGCCGCAGTCCCCTTGGCCACAGCGTCCGGCTTATAAATATTACATAAAGTAATGTGATTTTATGTAATTAATGTGTTTATATGATGCCTTTTTGTGGTATGTTTCGTTTATGTAATTGTACTCTAGTTACCAAAAACAGTTGAATGTAGAAGTTCTAGAAAGTGCGCTTCGCGCCAAAATTAGTGGTACGCGGGACCAGCAATGGCCAGTTCCAGGCAGTCCGGCACAGACGGCTCTCGCGTTAACAGCTGTGACAATCGCGCTCTTAATATTGTCTGTCAGGCAGTTCAAACTTTATATTTTTCAACTGCAGTATTTAGAATTCAAGTGTACGAAGAACATGGACAGTACTACATATGTTGCTTGTTGTTTCACAGCATATAAACAAATATTGTGGAACTACTGGCATCCCTTCTTATTTGAAAAATAGCCACAGTTTTAAAAGTACAGCACTTCACTTCAAGATAGAAGGATCAACGACTTGTGCGCTGTTTCTGCTTGGGGACAACGGAAAAGAAGAAGCCGGGTTAGTGAACAGAAACTGCAATCACTGACGATGCATGTGGTCCTACGGCCCTCCACGAGCAATGCTACGTCTGTGGTGGTAACACCTCCGAGGGAAAGTGTCAGTGAAAGCGTTAGAGAGACAAATAAATTACATAACATTCCAATCACTTTTATCAAACTCTCTATCCACCTAATATCTCTGACCCCGCTGTAAGCTCTTGTTAGGTGTAAGATTGATAGTCTGGTTCTGTTGACTGAAGAGAGGAGTGAGTGGCTCAAAGGCTACTTAAGTAATAGAACCTAGTACGTTATCCTCAATGGCAAGTGTTCATCAGAGACTGGGGTATGGTCAGGAATACCCCAGGGAAGTTTGACAGGGCCATTATTATTTTCTATCTATATAAAAGGTCTGACTGACAGACTGAGTTACGATCTGCGGATGATTAATGCTGTGATGTGCAAAAAGGTGTCGTCTTTGGAGGACTGTAGTAGGATGTGTTGACATCACGGTCAGTAACGACAGAGAACTTAACTCGGATAGTTTTTGTCTTAAATGAGGAAGGAAATCGGCCATGATCTTCGAAAGGAAACCTCCCATCATTTTTCTGGAATTATTTAGGGCAGAGGTTCCTAAATTATGGGTTGTGATCCAGTACTGGATCATGGGATTTATTCAATTGGGTCGCCGGGCAACTTTAGAAATCTGCAATTAACATACTGAACGATAAAAATGTGTATTTCGTAAGTCTTATTGTTTTCATGAGATTTTGAAAGGTCTTGGTTCTTTTTGGCAACTTATTTCTCAATTTTCTCATCTCTCCTGCGTGTTATTTCTAATTAATGTCTGATGACAGATGTTTATTGCCTGCAATAATTTCATTATTCTTATTTTCTGAGTTCCACAATATGTTAAGGGTTGGGAGAGATGTATCAGGAGTCTTGTTCATTGATTTAGTTGTTTATTCAGCTATTCCATTTCTCTGGTTACTCATGGCAGTGGCGGGCAGACTGTTTTGAGCTGTCGGGGTGAAATGTTTAAATGTTTGTAGAGCTCCCTAAACTTACAAACTACTTATGAACTAGCTAATACTAAGGACGGCACAAATATCTATGCCCGAAGGGGGATTCGAACCCCCGACCGTAGTGGCCGTGCAGACCGTGGCTGGCGCACCGCAGTCCCCTCGGCCACCGCGGCCGGTCGTCGGAGTCGAGGCTGGTTTCACGTGCAGGTGGGGCTTAGGAATTTGCTGTTGTGCGGGCCAACCATTGGTTTTTTCATGGAAAGGTTTCAAAGCAGCAGCAAAACAAAGCCCTTTGCACCATCCTGTGGTGTCAGAAGTGCGCAGTGAGGAGTGTGATACACTTTTTTCGGCAGGCGGAGCTACCCTCGCAGCTACTTGGTCGTTTCCGGGCGGTCAGCATTGCTGTTGAAGACAATGCTTTACCATGAACGCGACTGGCGCCAGTCGAGCCAAATTAACTGTTCTTTTGTAGCATCCAAGGAATGGTCCTGGCGTCTACGAATTTATTTAGGTGACTGCCGACGGATGGCCACATGTTTTATTGTAAGGAAAGACTGCTCGCTATCTATGCATCCCAAACTATCGGCAGGGGGTAGCTTGGTTTACAACGTAATAAATGGCACGATGCAGCACATACAGTTCTCTGCGAGGAGAGACTGTATGGCTCAGCTTGTGTCCGCCAACATGGCAGCGAGAGATAATTTCGCAGATGTTTCGTGGAAAACGTCTGGGCTACATGACTTTGCGTGAGAAATTTGCTGTCGGGGGGTGGAGTCTAGGGTGCAGACTGCAGCTCAATCAGCGATTGGCTATGTGTTTTCTAAATGACAGGTCGAACGATCCATCATCGGCCGAGTGTTGTCATTGGTCTGCACATTAAATATTTGGTGAGATTGGCTTCCTAGGTGTGAAGGGCGTGGCCGCTGACAGCTGATGTGTGCAGCTTGGTGATGTGGTCTGGAGGCGAGGGGGCGACTCCTGCGAGAGATACCGTCGAGTTCAGTTTGCGTCGGGTCTTAGGCACCGCAGTGGGCTGTACGTATTGTGGAGACTCCGTCTGGAGACTCAGTCTAGTACGGAACTCTTGCAGCAGGTGCTGCAGTGAGCAGATTTGCATTTTGAGTGGTGGGTTTGCTCGTGGCAACCACACTCGACCTTAGATCTTGGTGGCTACGCCAGCTGCAGCCTGCTACATAGGACGAGGTTATTAATTTCGCGGATGGGATCCACAGCCTCCTGTTCCCTGTCTGCCGACCCAGACGCTGCTGCTGCTGCTGCGCTATCCCACTGCCTTTGGGTTGGGATATTAATTAACTGTGTTTGCGTTCTTATGTCGACCATTTTTGTAAAGTTATACAAAGTTTATTCCATATTTTCATGCTATTGTATTGTGACACTTGGTCATCTAATATTGTAAATTGTTAGGCTATACCTCTGAATTTTGAAATATAATCTGAACTGATTTCAGTTATTGAATACCATCATTTAACAACCCAACTCACTATTTTGGAGGGGAATATAAATGTTTACTCACAATATAATAATATAATATAATCATCACTGAAACTGAGAGTGTCATTTATGAGAAAAAATTTATGTGATAAAAGTAGGGCAAATAGAGTAACTAATCGAGTCTTGATCCTAGTATGGTGCACGCCACTAGTCAGATAGATCAAGTTTAAGTTTTCTATGATTAGGAAAACATAGTGGTGACCCAATTTATCATAACGATTAATCAGGTAATTTGTTTATAAAAAATTAAACTCTTTTTCATACTAAATCGTTATACTAAAGAAATCATAATGTGCCTTCCTTTCTGTTTTGTTACAATTTGCATATCAATTTGCAGCCCTACAGTAACATCGAAAGCTGTCCAAGCTGTATCCTCCTAGATGTTATCTGGCCATATAGCTCTGGGTCTTTCTTTCATCCCATCTCGTGCCCTGCAGGCTTTATTTATTTTCTTTATTTATATTTATCATGTTTCGCAGAACCAAATTGAGGAGCAACTCCTCATGGTCGTGGAACGAGACAGTACATGAAATTGAAACACAGGAATAGTAATAGATAAAGTGAAACACACAGAAATCTTCTGCACACAAGTCAATAAAATCAACGAAGTAACACAAAATTAGCTTAATTTTTAAATTTTTGTGCGATTTTCTCCACAGAATAGACAGAGTGAAGCATGAGGAAACACTTCAGTTGAGACTTAAAACTACGTGGATTACTATTAAGATTTTGGAATTTCTGTAGAGGCTTATTTTTTTCTAAATTGCCTGGATGTGTAAATTATAAACAATGACACTGCCCTAACACTATGTGGCGCAGGAAACTGTAATACTGAGCACCCTGTACTGTGTCCGAACACTGAGCCAGATAGATCGAATAAGATTTTTCGCGTACTTCCGTGATATTTAAGATTAAAACATAAATGTTCAAGTATCAATATGGCGCATTATAAGTTAAAAATTCATTAAAAAATTTGCTGATTTTTAGAGGGAGTAACGTTATAGCTCTTTGAATATTGTGTATGAAATAAACCCCACAAAAAGTGGCGAAGAGAGTGAAAATTTTGGCGGAATTGATAGGTGCAAAAATACACCAATAATTTATGAAAGCCACGGTGGAGCGGCCGTATGCGTTGAGGTGCTATGCTATGATGCGCGAGGCCGTTCGCCGTCGGGGATTCGAATCCTCCCTCGGGTATGGATGTATGTGTCGTCTTTAGTATAAGGTAGTTCATAAGTAGTTTGTAAGTTTAGGGACGGATGACCACGCAGTTACGTCCCATAAGCTTTACAGACATTTGAATTTATGAAAAATAAACTTTCAGATATCCCATCATGGTTGACAATGGTGTTTTCAGCTCTCTTGTGAGGACTTTTCCTAACGTGTACTTCAATAGAAATAAAACTCTCCTCAGTGCAACTACTACGAGTCTGATGTTTATGTTTCTTTTGTAAACTAAGCTTTTTATTCATCCGCATGCAGAAAATTATAGAGTAAAATCCGACGACCTTCATGGTCAATTAACGGTGATCAGAGACTGTGAATTTCGTATGATGTTTCCGATGACAAGCGACTGTGTCCCAGTGCTGTCTCGTAGCGGGAGGAAACAATTTCGAGTTAATAGTGAAAATCATTTGCAGAAAGTTTAAATGCTTTGATCTGTAAACCATATCGGCATGAGAGTAATCTAATTATCGGATTGACGACGTTACCGCAGAAACTACTTTTAGGGAATGGTTACTAATAACATGTCTGCAATATATGACTTTAATTTTCGTTGCGGGAACGAAGTGAGTTTTGGGTGTAATTGATTCCATCACACGTCGACGTAACGTAATCACTAAACAGTATTAATCGGATAAAGTGACGATTAGAAATTACACATCAATATAAATTTTGGAGACCAACCTCTATCACGTGCGTAAACGTGCTGCACCAACCGATAACGAACGTAATCAACCATATTTCCCTAATGCGTTTATTACAGTCGGTACTCTGAGGCATCCTGAAACCATTTCCTATCGAAGAGTGGATATGGGAAATATTTAAATGCTTGTTTTAAACATGTTTCCATTGTTACTGTGTCCTCTGTACATTGTTGCATATCCCTTTTATTCTAATTGCCAAATAATGGACAAATATATATGAATGTCTGTTCGGTGTACGTATATCACGTCTGAACCACAAGACATAATGAGCTAGAAATTTGTACAGTTACTATTGTCTACCCGGGGAAGGCTTTAGGCACTTTTTAGGGCGATCGGATAGCTATTTATCTATATATATCTATATATTAATGTGAATGTCTGTTCGGTGTACGCCTATCACGTCCGAACGACAAGACACAGAGACTTAAATATTTGTACAGTTACTAAATTATACCTGAGGAAGGTTTTAGGCACGTTTTTATAGCGATCTGATAGATATTTAGTAATTTGAAATATATAACGCGAAATGCGGAACAATAATTACTATTTCAAAATTATATTTCCTCTTTGAAAATGGTTTTATTGGTATATAGTTCCCATATACACAACAACCATAACGATGTACTAAATGAACAAACCGAACTCAAACCTAAAAATATATCGAAAATTTTATTCACATTATAAACAAACAAGAGAATGGATAAACACCAAAGATTCGAAATCCATAGTAAAACTCCAATACAAAAACCAATAAACCAAAGATATTAATGTATAAATTACTGGTAAACATGTAAACTTATAATATCGTTCGATGCTGCTACTACTGTACAGACTGCCACATCAAACACTGATAAAAAATCTAATCATATAACCAGTGCTGCTGCACATATACAGATAAGCATTACATCAGCTTCTATAATCAATTGGGCAGCAAATAAACAACAACAATATTATAAGTAATGTAAGTAAAACTTTGTAAAAATTTTATGTAATTATGTTATAAGAATATATGTAACAACTCTTCTATATTAATCGTATTACAGAACACCTGATGATGGCCTAAGACCGAAATAAGCTTATAGTGAGTTAATAAAGTTTAAAGCACTGTTAAATTAATTTATAATTATTGTGGTATTGAACATGTCAATCAAAGACATACTCCACACTGCGGGCCCCAGAGAACGGAAATTACTTACAAGATTTGTTTGACATTAAGAATGCTCAAAGCATGGCAGAATATCCAATGCATCAGTAGACAATTATAGCAATCTATAAAATTTACAGAGCTGCATCTACAATCAGCCCAGTTATTGAGCATAACTTTAGAAGATCGGCAAGCATACAAAGAGAAAAACGTTCGTATAATTGTAATCCAAGCAAATAATTTAATGCAAACTCTGTCAACATTAAACTAAGGAATGTATGACACTGCCATGTCGCGGCTTTCCTTCAAATGGCGTTGGCAGATTTAAAAGATATTAAAAAAGCGCGGACGGTATATGCCGTCGCACACGCCTGAGGGGTTAAACAATATTTCTTAAGTGAACTGCAAAAGTCTAAGAGGATGTATTAATTTTA
Source organism: Locusta migratoria (assembly GCA_026315105.1). NCBI lineage: Eukaryota > Metazoa > Arthropoda > Insecta > Orthoptera > Acrididae > Locusta > Locusta migratoria. The sequence goes on along the minus strand of CM048746.1, from coordinate 426,093,122 downwards.
ATGTCTGGCAGTGTAGTTTAATTTCCATAGATCTGAGTTGTTTGATTTACAGATGCTATTGAAACGTATTTCCCGATGCAAGCGGGCAAGATATCCAAATGCAGTACAATCAAAGTGTCTCACACTCATCCATCTCAAATAGTTATTAAAATTTCTTTCTACGAAAACGAGGAATAGAAACACTTCAAAGCATGAAAAAGAGGAAAGATCATTACAGATGTGTGCTGCGCCATAATTTGTCTGAGAAGGCAAGCTATATTTATCGATTACAAAACAAAAATTTGATGACTAAATTACAATTTTTCAATGAGGCAAAGAGTCTTACAGTGAGCTTTGAAAAATTGAGCTTTGAAAAATCTGTGTCAAGAATGTAATTCTGTAATAAATAGAAGTATGTATGAGGTATGTTTTTCATTAATTTAATGTTATTCTCTTGTTGCAAAAGGTTTTATCAGTTAAGTTACTACTCTTGCATTTTTGTAGTTTTATTATCAGAAGCAATCCCTAATACTTCATTATTAACTGGACTGGGAACATTTTTATTGCTACAAAAAGTCAGTTCCCAATTTTGGACTACTTCAAGCACCTTTATCCCAGAATTAAATGATTGTTATGCACTACATCTTCCTGAAGAATGAACATAAGAATAAAATATGAGAATCACATCAGAAACTGATGTGAGAATGAAATACAGGAATTTGAGGAGGTATTACCTGCTGTAAATGCCATACCTACATATTATATCATACCATAAATTTATAATGCTTAATGTGAAACCAAGTTGTAATTGTTATTACATAATTAATACAACACCCTTGTATCCCCTAACTAGACATTCGAGTAGTAAACATCTGCGGACATGGCTTGAAGCTAGCTCTGTGATTTAATAAGTGGTGCGCTGAAAGGGCCCCGAAAGCGCGTTGAAGTACGTCGGAAACGTTGACCGTCCTTTTTCGCGAAACGGCCGAATGTCTATAGATAAGCCAAGACACGTGTTCGTTTATATTGTCCTCTTTTGCACCGTGCAAAATTTCTGTCGCCTAAATTTCGGTCGTAAGAACCTGATTGCGGGGTTTCCTTCCGTTGTTTCCAACATCAAGAGTGAAGTCCCTCTACCTTTCAAGATTAGGGCATTGCTGGCTACGACAAAGATGATTTGGGGCTTATGTAGCCTGACATATACGAAATTATGTGTTAATGTGGGAAAGCCGCTCTATTAGCACCTTTAAAAATGGTCGCGTAGAAGATCGTCATCACACAAGGCACAGAGAAATCCTTGGTAGCAGAATACTGTTTAAAGGAGGAGCCCTAGATAGTTTCAGTGCTACCGGGTTTTTCAAAGACGTCTATAAAGAAGCAACAAACCACACACACACACACACACACACACACACACACACACACACACACACAACAGCTTCATAATGAAATAAACAATTTATACCTAAAAATCCATTTCACATTGGAAACAAAACAGACAATACCATGAATTTTCTGGGTATCACCATAAAAATAATAAATAACACCCAAGTATTCACAATATTCGGAAAAAAAATACCATCACGAGCACCACCATCCACCGTCTATCAAATCACCTGGTGACTTACAAACAGGCAAGCTTCAGATTATACAATTAAGGCTTTCACGGCCGGATGCCATAGTTGCTGGTAGAACGTCCGGGTTATAAGGCCTTGGTCCATATAACTTTTCAGTTTTTCGTAACGTTTCATCCATAGCTGCGCCAAACATCATCGGAGCTCTGGATGAAACGTTAGGAAAAACTGAAAAGTTTTATGGACCACGGCCTTATAACCAGGAAGTTCTACCAGCAACTAAAGCTTCAGATTCTCGCTCAACAAACTAAACGGACCATAGCGTTGGAGAATGTTTATGACACTCACATAATAGACAAACATAACCAACAAATACGTCACAAGAAAAATAATGAATAGGACACATACACACCAGACCACACTCAATACAGAAGAACTTAACACACTGACAAGGACCACATACAAGAAATGTTCAAATGTTTGTTAATCTAAGGGACTTAACTACGTTGGTCATCAGTACCTAGCCTTACAAACTACTTACACTAGCTTAAACTAACTTATACTAAGGACAACACAAACACCCATGCCCGAGGGAGGACTCTATCTCCTCCCCTCCCCCACGCCTTCCTACATACAAGACAACAACTACAAAAGGAAACAAATGGCTCATACTCATCTACAACAACACAATAGTTCACAGGATAGTCAACGTATTAAAGAAACAGAGACTCCAAATAGGATACAGGACAGACAACACAGTACTAAAGAAACCCAGAACAGAAAAATTCAACGGAACAGGCATATATGAACTCACATACAACACATGTAATTCAGTATACATTTGACAAACGTGTAGGAATTTCAAAACCAGATATTCAGAAGATCTCAGAGCACTAAAAAGTTACAGTTCGCACAGAACATTTGCAGACCACCTAAATAGCCCACAACCATCACCCAAGCAAAATAGAAACTGACTTAACAATATTTAAATCAAGCGACAACCTATAACACAAACTCGCAATAGAAGAATACTGACACATACAAAATGTGATAGCAGAAGGAAAATCAGTCTTGAATGAATATACTACACTATGCAAAAATACAGTATTAAACCTATTAAACGAGGTATACAGAAAGGACAACACATATAGTCAAAAGTACACAGACACACACACACACACACACACACACACACACACACACACACACATACAAAGACAGAGACAGAGAGAGAGAGATAGAGATAGAGATAGAGAGAGAGAGAGAGAGAGAGAGAGAGAGAGAGAGAGAGAATATACAAAATTCAAATCCACCGCCACTCCACTGGAGAATTAGTGAAGGCTGGCTAAAAGGTATGCATACTAACAAAGTGTACACAAGCAAATTTGCTGAAGTGGGAAGTGATGGTCACGGGAAAAGTCCGCAATTTTGTGTATTCCATGTGTGTTGTCAACAAAAACACGGAAATGAAAGTTTACGCCAAAAGAAACCGTAACTAATAGACAATGAACTGTCGATCTTAATATCCTCCCTTTCCGGTTGCAGATGACAACGCTACCACTATGTAGTTATGAAGAACGTCTTCTACATGACCAAGGACTTTAAAAACAAAGTAAAAACCAAAACAAGACAGACGACTTTTTAGGCCTAAATTTACACGTCGTATGGTTTTAAAATCAATGTAATTTGTTTTTCATAGCAATAAATAAATAAAAACGCGCTGATGATGACACAGAGATGCTGAAACATTTATTGTAAAGTAAAAATAGAGTTCTGCATGTGAGGCGGACCTCATAAACAGAATGAATGAATCGCTCACAAAGGACATTTACTTTTATATCAAAGGAATTCCTCAGACTCCAGCAGAGCTGTAGCAAATCGTATGTATTCGGTACTGAGTAACGAAGTACAGAATCGTTACTCATAAACACATTTCCTTACATCTACCGTATAGATACGAAGTTACTCGTGAATCCATTTCGTTATTGAAATTTACCGTATCGATACGAACTTTATAACGAAAACCAACATATTCTGTGATACTATATATTATGAGATGAGTAATTTACATAGACATCCGTGCCGAACTTTCATTGCATATTACGTAGCTCTACCATTTTAGATGGTTAATTTTTGTTTTTAAAGTTTTTGGCCCGTGTTTCCAGGTTAATCCTTGATGATCTGACGTCTGATTTTAACGCAAACATACGTTTTATTGTAATTGTTTTACCTGTAAAGGTTTCAGTTTAATGGTTAATTATTTGCTTCTGATCTTGTCTACTATAAAAAATTTATGTAAAATGTACTCAAAAGTTATCAGCTACGCAATTTCATACATGACGGTATTATGTGAATTGTTAATGTCACATAATACAATAAGTACAACAGTACAAGCTCGCAAATGTAGTGCCGCGGTGGAGTAGTCTAGTGGTCTAAAGCGTCTCGCTGCGGAGCGCGTGGTTGCTCCCCGTCGGAGGTTCGAGTCCTCCTTGGGACATGGGTGTGTTTGTTGTCTTTAGGTTAGTTAGCTTAAGTAGTTTGTAAGTCTAGGGTCTTATGACCATAGCAGTTTGGCCCAATAGGTTTACGAACATTTGAACATTTTTTTTCACATATGTAGTGTTACTACTATGATCAGTCACAGTAGCATTCGCCACGAAATATTCCGATTGAGTCTGTCATTCCAAGCCGCTAAGTATCACGAACAGTTCTCGCTGATTTTGATCAAACTGTAAATTAAATTTTAATCACGAGGGAAACTGACTGTGTTGCTCATTTCCTCGGTAGTGTAATTGCATAAAAAAGCAGGCATAGAGTATCTACGTGGCAAATATAAATGTTAATGTAGAAGTAACAGCAATAGTTAAATTTTTTTCTCAGTTTCAAAGACAGTGCAGCGGCCGTATTAGTGGCTGGCAGTGGAAATGAGAGTAACGAGTAACGATACGTTTGTAACGAGTACTGTTTCTTATAGTAACAGATACATACGGATACGAATCTTTTCGTTACGCTCACAGCTCTACATTATAGTGTTCGAGGATGGTGGTTTAAATCCACCTCTAGACAAACCACACTCAGGTTTTTCGTTAACCCTCTAAATCACTCCTAAATCCCCGAGGTTGGCTTCCACAAGTTTTTCCATTCGTCTGTAAATAATTCGCGTTAGTATTTTGCAACCATGACTTATTAAACGGATATTGTTAATTATTGGTACTTAAGAGAACTTGCAAAGCATCAAAGTCAATTTTCTCGATAATTTTTTAGAGTTGTGTCGAATGGCTTTGGCTGATTGTTTTTTAAGTTTTGAAGTTTACGTACCGTACCATAAGTATAAAGAAATTCTAAAGTGTTATACCTATGCGGTCTCATTGTGAGACGCAGCAGAACACGCGACAGAGCCTCCGTACAGCAGTGCTGCGAGTGATCGTGAAGAATGGAGATTGTGGCCGTTCCCGTGTAGCTCAGGGCGGGGCGGGAGGGGAGGGCAGGGGGTCGGTAATGTTGCGCGGATATTGCTGGGCCGGTGGGCGCGCTGATACGCGGCTAATTCCGGCACAGGTTTAATCTTCGCGTGTCGTCTGCTTCTGGTCGTAATATGGGGCTTCGGCGGCCGCTTAGACCCGTGGACTCAGCCGAACCTTTACGAGGTACCGTGGCCGCGTTCCAAGAGCACTCGCAGCTCAAGTTTATTGTATTAAATGTGGAGCCGGGACAAAGTTAGGCCAGGTTATTCAGTACTACCTAGAGAGAGGCAGCAGCGGCGACCGCACGAGAAGCACGCGCGCCGGGGCTGCGTATTTCAATAAGGGGGAAGTTGCCCTTTAAGGGTTCATAATTCCAAGCGCAGCGCTCAGCCGACGGTTTTGTGAGTTACGTTCAGCTAGGGGAACACGCTAATTTTCTAGAGCGGCTATCAAAATTCTGACGAAGTTTACAGTGCCCTAACTTACTCTGTTGATTACCATTACCTTCATACATACACCGATAGTTACGGAATGGTGCGTGGTGGAGAGTACTTATTACTACTACTAGCCATCCTATTTCCTGTTCCACTCCCAAGTAGAGGAAAGAACACTATTAATACACTCCTGGAAAATGAGAAAAGGACACCATGAATTCGTCGACCTAGCAGAGTGAAATTTTATTGACACCTTCTTGAGGATGTATACAACACACGATCATACAGACAGAGCCATACGCACGTGAGTACAGCCACCAGAGCGTCTGCCATGTCGACGCCAGTACTGTTTTTACATACCTTTTGCAGCGATGCAAGCTCCAATTATCCCATGCAGACGACAGTAGAGGTACCGAATGCAGTCTTTTGGAATGGCCTGCCACGCAATTCTTATCTGGTGCCTCTTGTGGGACAGATTTCGTGCCTGTTTTTCACACTTCGCAAGATTACGTTTTATCCGGTCCCAAACATGCTCAGTGGGGGACGGGTCTGTGGATCGTGCTGGCCAGGGTAGTTGACGGACACCTTGAAGAGCACATTGGATGGTACGAGATACAAGTGAACATGCATTGTCCTGTTGGAAGAGGATACCGCCTTGTTGGTGCATGAACGGTAGCAAGACGGGTTGAATGATGGTTTCAATATACGGTTGACTGTACAATATTTCCTCGACGATGACCAGGGGAAAACGGCTAATGTGGGGTATGGCTCCCCATATCACGATGTGTCAGCCCCACGTCCATTTATCGTATACACTCCCTATTTTCGCTCTCCCCTGTACGACGGCACACACACGTACGACGATCATTGGCACCGAGACAAAAGTGACTCTATCACTGAAGACAACAAGTATCCATTTGTCCTTCCATAAGAGCCTATCGCGACACCCCTGGAGGCGGGATTAGGCATGGGTGGAAGACGTCCTAGTGGTACGCATGATCGTGCATCATGGTGTCGTGAGTTATGCCCTACATTGGTCATTCTTCACTGGGGATCGTCAAGGGAACATTGAGCAGTGCACGGTACAGTAACACCTTCATTCAACCCGTCTTGATACCGTTTACGTGCTAACAAAGCGATATGAATTTCCAACAGGACAATGCACGTACACACGTATCCCTTACGATCAGCGTGCTCTTAGAGGTCTACGTTAACTACCCTGGCCAGAAGGATTCCCAGATCTCTCCCCCATTGAGCATATTTGGGACCGAATGAAACATCATCTTGAGAAGTCTGTACTACCAGTACGAAATCTGGTCAAACTGAAGCAACAAGAGGAAACTACATGGCAGTTCATTCCGCGAGACAACATTCGTCACCTCTACGATAGTCTCTCTATGGGAGAAGTGGAGCTTGCATTGCTCCAAAAGGAGGGTATATGCAGTATTGGTGACTGTACTCACGAGCATATGGCTCCATATGTGTGATCGTGTGTTGAATACATCCTAACGAATGTCTCAATCAAAATTCGCTCTGCTGGGAAAACGAATTCATTGTATTCTTTTTTAATTTTCCAGGAGTGTGTGTATTCGTAAAGTCTCTTATACAGCGTATAACTAAATCTGTGGGTAAGCTCCGGGAATTAGTAGAGGACCTGACAAGCAGAACTTGTCCTGTACTCTTACGGTTTATTTGCTTTCGTAACCGTCTTAAAGGCATTTTTGTGGCGTACATAAAATGTCTGGAAGTTAATACTGACAAAACAAAGTATATGGTAATGGGAGGTAAAGGACAAGACATAGAACTGGAGGGACGGACGATAAAAAAGTGAATGAATATCAACATCTAGGAGCTATATTTAGTGAAAATGGTAGGGATGAGGAGGACATAAAGAAGAAGATAGGGAAAGGAAAGAACATGATAAAAATTCTACACCCGATACTGTCGAATAATAACTTGTTGAAACAGACAAAGAAGAATATACTTAAGGCAATCATAGAACCAGTCATGACGTGTGAGTCAGAAGTGTGGGTCATAGATAAAAATAAAACGGAACCTACTTGCTGCAGAGATGTCGCACTGGAGAAGATGTAGAAACTTAACGTTATTTGATCACGTGAGGAATGAAGTTATTAGATGAGAGATGACAGCTGCAACCAACCATCAACGATAAAATTAATGATAAAAAACTGAAATGGTATGGACACTTGAGAGGTATGGAACAAAGAAGGATACCATTACAAGCTTGGAGTGGATTCCACCACAAATAAATAAACGAGGGACACCATGTAAAATGTGGATAAATAGTATTCAAGTGGAGATGCAGAAGCGAGGATTGGAATAAGGAGACTGGACAGTCCAGGACCGATGGAGCTTAGGATGACAGAAGAGGTAATGATATGAGAATCGCGACTTTACAAAACGCAAAATAGATGTACGAATGTGAAAGTGTAACTTCACTGCATGGGGGAATAGCGCATAAATCAGAGCTAGCGCTGACAAGCGGCAAAACGGATGCACTCGACTAGTGATCACACCTTTTACCTGCTATTCGTTATGCTGTGTGTGTGTGCTTAACTAAGAGTAACTCCTCGTCACATGACGCTGCTATCGTTGGCTGGGTTTACATCGACAGGACGTAGGTGGTCAAAAAGTTCTGGCTGATCAGTGTATACTATGCGGCATCTGTTACATTTTGTATACGTTTTTCATAAGCTCAGGATATTGATGATCTAATTTCCCTTTCATGAAAGGTCATTATGGTCTCAAAATGTAGCTACGATGAATCCTGCAATTGGAAACCTTACCTCCACACACCAGCGCTGCTATTCGAAAGGCGCGAGCTATGCATAGACCATATTACAATCGACACATGCACATAACAATAACCTGTTCAAAATACACTGCCTAACACGAAAAGTGAAGCACCCAGAAGAGATGGTCAGATGTCAGTTTCGCACACGTACACAGGATCGATAGGTACGTAAATGTTTAGTGTTGTAATTCTTTGTAATAGAATGGCAACCAAAATGCATCTGTGTTGCTCTTGTTAACTGTTGTTAACAGACCTTGTGGGATGTATAAAGAGCGTGGACAACGTTGGATCTTAGGTGATCACTGTGAAGGAAACAGAACTGAAACGCACTCATGTGCACCAGCGTTGCAAGAGGCTAACAGAGACCCTCAATGTTGGACTCTAATTGGCCGAATGGTCCAATGATGGACTGCATAGGAATCTTACAGATTCCGGCCGACCATGTCCGATCGCCTCAAAGGACAATGGACTTATAAATGGACTAACCACATTTCAAACTCCTGGCTTGCCACCCGTGGACAAGTATTGGACTCCCTGCAGAATTCCGTTTCGTCCCGCACCAATGGTCGGAAACTAGCTACGGCCAGGCTGGGAAATACCGTGTCATACGTAGGTTGCCATTAACGTCGAAACAAACTCGTACCTTCCATGAATGGCGTCGCTCTGTTTCCAGTGTTGAATCATGTTTCCGCACTATCTGGGATCACTACTGTCAGTCAACATTCTCATTTCTGACCGTCTCAGAAGAAGTCCCACATTTACAATCAGGGGCGTAGAGAAATTATTTTTCTGGAAAGGGAAATCCAAGTGGTCTTCTACGAATGGAGGGAGGTAATGTCCTCAAGTATAAGACAAGAAGTTTTCAGATCAATATCTTCAGCTAAACTGTCAAGCTGTTTCATCGTTTAAAGTTGGAACACACACAGGTTGCATTCTGAGCAAAACAAAGTTGCACGGTTATTGGTCTAAGAGGAGGGGCGTGGCTGCTCCCCCCCCTTTTCAGTTATCCTCATTTCTGTTTCCAACGTTCTGTAGAGGCACAGTGACGTTTCTCATCAAGTCACCGTGTGAGAAACCGTCGGGTATAATTGAGGTCACGGCTACTATTGTTTGACGGAACTGAAACGGGATGATCGGAATCACGGACAGCCTACGTCCACGCTTGTTAGTTCTCATGTGGCAGTACAGTGGTGATATTTCGTAACACGCCAATGCTCAGTTAGACATGACGCATGTCTTCATGAACTCTTAGCGTAATTTAAAGGTACTTACGTGGAGAATAAGATCCCCAGATCAATTCGCGATAGAATATGTGTGGTACGAGATGATACGTCAACTCTGTCTCAGGGTTCAGTATCCACGATATGAAGAACCAGTTACAGAAGTTGTGAACCGACTTGCGTCAGAAAACGATGGATTTGAAACTTTTGTCAGCCGAAGCGGTGCCTGTATCGTTTCCAAAGGAATTTTAACGGCTCATCAATAACTAGGCTCACGCTGTCATGTTATTTATAAATTTGGTTAGACATTCTGATCACTGAAACAACATCACAGACATGCTCTTAACTGTACGGTTTAGTTTAGTTTCCTCTTACATCCCTGGGCGCTTCACTAGTTTTGTTAGGCTGTGTAGGACAACACTCACAACAAACGTACAAAATACAGAATGGAAATTATTGAACACACTATGATAAACACATTAAATACCAAAGAGCATAAATTTCATAGAGTGGCTAACACACCTGCGCGCCGTTTGCACAGTGGTCAAAACGGCGAGCGTAATCCGTCTATGGTTTGTAAGTGTGGAAAGTAACATGCTTTTTTAAATGTAACATTTTAATTTTTATCTGCAATTTGTTTACCGAAATATAAACATACGTAAACTGTGTTCAGTTTCGAATTGCACGAACTGAAGCGACGAAACACTAAATACCAGTATTACAAGCCGGATGCGATTAAGACTCTTTACGAGACATAGTTCACCTTGCACTTTTAATGAGTCTTCAAATAATTGAATGAAAGTAACTATTTATCAAATGAAGTCAAGAGACATATTCTATCTCGATATTTGTTACAGATATTAAACTGAAGGAGAAGCATTGAATTAAAATCTTTGTTGGGGTGCTACTCTGCTGTTGCAGCCTTGGCAACATTGATACATATTTTAAGGGAACATGAGGCAGAATTATAGTTTGTGTAGTAGACGTGCCTTAAGACACTGTGGTCACCATCTCATTAAGTCGTGGTGGCCTAGCAGTAAGAGACTGATTGACGGAAGTCCGATCCATGGAACCACAAACGGAACGAAATTGCAGACACATTACGTGGCGTTGCTGGAGAAACAACGCTTGCAATGAACGAGGGAAATCACATACCAACCCTATCAGAAGAAATACAATTATTTTCATGATTTTTCTCCCTTTTTTCCAGTAAAGTTGCAAATGTAATATCCAAAAGTTATTTTGTTATCATTTCGCAAATATAGTTACTATTGTTACTTTAATTTGTCAAAGGACCTCGTTTTTACAAGAACAGAAAAGTGGTTGGACAGATTAACGATAACTGTTCAATATTTCGAGAGGACATGCTATCAGGACTCGTCAGCGTCCATCGTTAAGTAAGTTGCAGAAAATGCGGGCTCCACGAATGCTGTTTTTTCTTCTTCATTCTACACTGTTATCTATTTCTCATTACTTTCTTTTCACACCAGAAGTCTGTCATGGAAAAGACGGTTTTACTTGGTTAATATTACAAACAAAAATAAAACAATAAAAATTAAGAATAATAAAAAGAAAAAAAAGAAAAAAATAACGAAAGTGGTTATGGCGCCTGCCTAGTAAGCAGGAGGTCCTGGGTTCGAATCCTGGCCGCGGCATACATTTTATTTCAGTGCCTCTCTTTCAGTTTAGTATCTGTGAAAGTAACTAGGTTTACGAAAATCACGGAAGCTAGCAAGGAGATGGATAGCAAATATAAAAGAGGATAAACAAATTTTACCTCTCTATCTACATTATCCGTGGTTTATTAAGTTTTCAAATTTATACTGATTTTCTGATCACCCGGTACTGTAATCCTCTGAAATATGAATAGGTAATACTCCAGTATCCATGGCGCTCAATGTGATTGAAATATGGCGGACTTATAGCCACTCTATGAAATTTAAACTCTTTGGAAAGTACAGAGGAAGCTAACGCAGAGGATGGTGCGTTGCTTCGGCGAGCATATTACAGCAGAAGGCAGCGAAGTCGGCGTCAGACGTCCCGTCCGGCGGGGAGCGCTGTGTTCACTACAACGAGGTCAACCTGACTCCGTTAGGGAGTCGCATCTCATAATCACGGACTCCCTACTAGAGTCAATTTGACCCCAGTTGAGTTGTCCGTTCCCGATGATGCGCCGGTGCGGCGGTCTCGAGCGTTGCCTTCTGGGCGTCCGGCGTCCTGTGCTCAATGCTAAGAAGGTTAACAACGAGGACCCCAGCATTTTAGTCAGCTATTTAACAAGGAGATAAAAACGAATATTTCTTATATGTGGTGGTAGAATGATGTTCGATGTTATTCAGCCTATGGATACTACTGGGAGACAGTCTTGTATAAAATATTTCATTAGTTGCTTAATGTATGCCTGATTCACAAGAGATTGGGAAGTACGAGACACTTTCAGAAAGTAAGATCCCTAATTTTCAAAACAAAAAAACCATCACTTGGAAAAATTATTGGCAACAGGTACAACTTTCGTATTCCTGTGTCGTATAAAGCCTGATCTACACGGAAAGTGAGAGCTTTCAAGATTACGTCGGCCTAGTACCGTGTAGACGCGCCCACTTGCACAAGATGCTCGCATACGATCGCTAGTAGACGGAATAGGATGCATCTTATTCTGACGCGTATGGAAGTTCTTGGCGTATGCGCAGACGACCGAGTATAGAAATCAGCTGGCGAACAGAGTCAAGTCGCGAATTGGAATAATGCGTACTTGTCTATCGCTCAGGGGAGCGTAATTGTTCGACTCTCTCTCTCTCTCTAGACAAGTACGCATTATTCCAATTCACGACTTAGTTCCGTTCGCCAGCTGATTTCCATTCTCGGTCGTCTGCGCATATGCCAAGAACTGCCATACGCGTCAGAATAAGATGCATCCTATTCCGTTTACGAGCGATCGTATGCGTGCATCTTGCGCAAGTGGGCGCGTCTACACTCAAGAACAGCCGTAAATATTTTAGGAGGTGTTACTATACACGAATTGCAATAAAAATTCTATATAATATGTTAACAAATCTTATTGATTACAGAGATAGAGCTATTAATATGAAAGAAAAAAAATAACACTCTGCCTTAGAGCAAATGTAAATGAAAACAATTTCACTAATTTATCCGTCGGTTCTTAGTAGAACAACGTCATGATGACGTCAAAGTACAATTTTGTGTGTGTTATACAAGTTCATTTCCACTTAGTTAACCGGTTTTCGGCTTACAAGGTCATTTTTAGTCTTTAACCCTTTAATTCATAGTGTAGATAATCAGCTACATACCTTATTTTTTCTATTATCTCTCCAACTGATGAACATTTTACCGCAAATTCATTTGTAGCTCCTTCTATACATAATGTTACATATGCAAGTAGATCGTCCTAGCAATTACAAGTTGCAGAGTGCTACTCAATTAGTTCGACAGTCTGCCGCATTGAGTTACTCCTAGCATGTGCGTTTGTTTACTTTGGTATTCCTCCTTTGCCATGTAAAAGTAGTCAAAAACTACTTATAAACTACCTTATACTAAAGACAACACAAACATACATGCCCGAGGGAGGATTAGAACCCCCGACGGGAAACGGCCCCGCGCATCGGAGTATATAAAATTAGTCTATCAAATACTGCTGTCGCATTACGAGCTAATTTCTGGATAGATTAGAGGCGTGATAGGACATTTATTGCATCGGGTACATCATGGAAACACTATGTAGCTGACTAGCTGTGAACTTGTTGCTAGTAGTGCATAATTATTTTAAGGATTTTTTTCAATATTTTTCTCAGTATATACGCACTATGCATTAATCGTGGTAGTTTTTATAGCACCAAATAAAAAGTCATGCATTAAAGGGTTAAAGTAAATCGAACACCGGTTATTTCAATTAAAGTCAACAGATGATCTACCAAGAACCGACGAAAGAATCAGTCGTAATATCCAAATTTGGATTTGCTTTTAGTTTGTTTGGGTTACATACTAAGGGCTGTATCTCTATACCCAATAAAAATTGGAATCACGTAATATGGTATTTTTATCGCAATTCCGTCTTTGTTACCGTTTCCTAAAATATTTGCTATTTCTCCTGAAACATGCTGTAGTTAACAGGTGAAATATTTGTTTTCGGTGAGCATTATTTAAAGCTTTTCGCAGCGAAATATCTATGTATAGATAAACTTTCGTAGACACCTAGGCTTGTTTATCATATAAATAGACGCCTCATGCCGCGCGGCCCGTATGTATTTAATCGCCTTTTGTAATGAGGACGTTTACACATGTGAGCAACGTAATTTCTCATGAACAGTGGCAGTTTAAAATATAAATAAATGTTCTGATCGTTTCAATAATCACAATATATCTTATATTAAATTATTCCAGGTAACTGCAATAATTTTTTATTTTGCTTGTGTTTTACGAAATGCACTTGAAAATGGCAATATGCTTGTTGTACAAATTTGTAAAACACAAGCAAAATTAAAAATAATTGCAGCTACCTGTAATAATTTACTATAAATTGTCGTATTTCGAAGTCATAAATGCTGCTGGACCCATCAACAAGAAACACAACATATCTGACAGTTTCGAAAAGTGATCACAACTCAGCGATACATTTGCTCTGTGTTGACAACAAACGACGTAGACACGTGAAGCAGACGAGTCGACAAACGCGTACTGTGTAACTGCTTCTTTGTAGTTCGATGGTCTATCGCAAGGTGCGCTGCAGCTGACAAGGACTTTCTTGTACTTGTCGCACGTGCCGTATAGAACGGGCTTAATACTACCGCCTGTGAATACAATTAGCGTGTGGTAGTCGTCTTCAGCTCCTGATTGTTGTAAAACCGCTGGCCGGTGGAGGTGTTGGAAAAGATGAAAATGACTGGGAGCAGGAATAGGACTGTAACCTAGATGATAAAACAGTTCCCAGCTGAACGTCTGGAGAACCGTTGCTGTGCGCCGCGGTGGAGAGGCCGAGCGGTCTAAAGCGTCTCGCTGCGGAGCGCGTAGTTGCTCGCCGTGGAGGTTCGAGTCCTCCCTGGGGCATGGGTGTGTGTGCTGTACTTAGGTTAGTTTACCTTAGTTTAAGTAGTTTGTAAGCTACGGACTGATGACCACGCAGTTTGAACATTTTTAACCGTTGCTGTGCGCCGAGCCCTATGGAGACGAGCACTGTCTCGTAGCACCACAACACACTGCAGTGAGCACTCTATGCCTCTTGTTATGAATAGCTCGTGTGTGCCGGCCGGTGATTTGGCAACGACAAAGAGCTGAAGACGGCTGTCACACACTGGTTTCATTCCCCTGCGGCAGAATTCTACCACACAGGAGAACAACGCTTGATCCCACTATAAGTGTTTCGATTCTTTTGGCGACTGTCGGAAAATAATCAATACTTGCTGTACTTGTCACCAATAATGGTTTTCATATAACTATGTTGTCTTTCTTCTAAAAATACGGAACATTATTTTCTGGTAGTTTCGATGTACATTTATGTCTACTGACTGAAATATGTTTGGGATTTCCCAGCAGGTTTGGCAATAGTGGTCACTTATGCACAGTGTGGCTTAAAGAATGTACACGTAGCGATCCAATGAATGTTACACGTATACCCTAAAGCTTTAATATAAAATTTTATCTAAAAAATAACATAAATAACTGTAGCACATAGACCGCACGGAATGGCCGCGTGGTCTAAGGCGTCATGTTGCGGACTGAGCGGCCGTTCCCACCGGATGTTCGAATCCTCGCTCGGGAATGGCTGTGGTGGTGTCCTTAGGGTAAGTTACTTTAAGTAGTTTGTAAGTCAAGGGATTGATTATCACAGCAGTCTGGTCCAATATATTTACAAACATTGAAACATTTTTGAAGCACATCGATATGAAGCCCATTAGTAAAAAAGTGAAGAAATAACTTGACGAATAAAGACTGCAAGAAGCGTTGAAGTCATACACTAAATGCTTATTATGATCTAACAGGAATATGTGAGTTATCTATTAACGGACATCAAATTGCACATACACAACTCAAGTCTATAATTGTTTCTCTACCCATTTCACTCTTACCATTATTCATTGTTCCGAAGAGCCAACTGTGCTGAATCACACAACTTTTACACGTACATTAATAAATTCTTTCACCATGAAAGCACTGCTAGCCTTCAGTAGGTTTCACAACTACTTTCGAAAACGGGAATCAATATCAATTTCCAATTACGTCACTTCAGTTTGAATGTTGCTTATGCAATTCCTTTTCCACTCATGAATATTGGGTCGTAACATGAATGTAGGACTATTTTCTTGCCTATATTGTAAATGTATGTTCATATAATATGTGGTTCAAGTAATGAGCGGGATGAAATCTGGCCCGACTGAGGCACCAGATGGAAACTGCATGGCAGGCCATTCCACATAATCACATTCGGAGACTCTAAGAACGTGTCAATAAAATTTTCCTCTGCTAGGTCGACTAATTCATAACGTTCTTTTTTCATTTGCCAGGAGTCTATATTATAAATAATCAGTATGTATGCAACTTTTTTGAGATTTTTAGACAATATTCCCCCTCCTCATTTTCAATTTTGTTTGTAAATTCATATATGACATTTAAAAAAATAGGTACTTAGAAACACAAAGTGTGACAATGACACGTTGTATCAAAATTTCATGGCATACGGTCAAGAACTATTGTAGATGTAAATTTTTGATCATTAAATAAGGCTCTAGGTGAGACGGAGTTGTAAGAGGAGATAGAAGAGAGAGAAGACATTGACATAGAGAGGGGAGAGGAGGAGATGGACAGAGCGGTCGTTCAAAAATGTTCAAATGTTTGTAAAGCTTATGGGACTTAACTACGGGGTCATCAGTCCCTAACCTTACAAACTACTTATGAACTACTTACGAACTAAGACGGCACAAATATCCATGCCCGAGGGGGGATTCGAACCCCGAACGTAGTGGCCGTGCAGACCGTGACTGAAGCGCCTCAGTCCCCTCGGCCACCGCGGCCGGCTGAGCGGTCGTGAGGAGAGGGAAAGGGACAGGGAGGAGGTGGAGAAGCACAAAAAAAGGGGGAGGGAGGACGATTGAATGGTCAGAGATAGTAGGGAGGAGGAGAGGGGGAAATGGGCAGAGATACGGGGAAGGAGGCGATGAACAGAGAGAGGAAGGGGAAGGATATGAACAAAGAGGGGGGCAAAGGGAGGGGGACGCAGAAAAGGAAAGCAGAAAGTCTAGGATGTACAGCCGATTCCCATTCATAAAGCATTATGAAATTACACATATTCTAAATGTGTGCTTCCTCTTTTGTTTCTGTTTCATTTCGTCTGTAAAAAGCCACATAATCGTTGGAAGGGTACAACTAGTTCAAAACAAAAACAAACAACTGTACGGGAAAAATTGTTGCACTAACTATTGAACGTCTCTGGTACCAGTCATAAACCGAAAGATTGAGCCTGTGAACGCGTTGTTTGTCCTGATGTGATAAAAGGGACAGGCGACCTTTGTGTTTGGCGCTAACAAGTGTTGGTCGGAGCACGCCGGCGGCTGCCGCCTACCGCCGCAGAGGCGGGCAGCGTCGCGAGACGGGGCGCTGGAGATGGCGCGCTGCCGCTCTCGCAACGAGGATATCCGCTGGCCGCCTCTGGCGCCTGACGTCACCACCTGCAGGCCAGCCACTGTACGTGGCTGCTGGCACCGGCTGCCGACGATGCTTTCGGTTCGCACAGGCTGTCAGTTGGGCAAGGGTTTTTTTATTTTACGAACTCTGAGAATAGTGAAAGCAGCCGCTAAGGTTGGAGCAATTTGAAAGAAATGTAATTCATATCCCAGGGGTGGACAAAATAGGCGCCAGCCGCTATGGCCGAGGGGACTGAGGCGCTTCAGTCACGGTCTGCACGGCCACTACGGTCGGGGGTTCGAATCCCCCCTCGGGCATGGATATTTGTGCCGTCCTTAGTATTAAGTAGTTCATAGGTAGTTTGTAAGTTTAGGGACTGATGACCCCGTAGTTAAGTCCCATAAGCTCTACAAACATTTGAACATTTGATTTGAACAAAATAGGAGTCGGCCTACCATTGGCTTTTAGATCAAATGCTACTCTTCGTGGAACAGATTCGTAAGGTGTCTTTACAGTTCACAACAGATTCTTACCCATCCTTGTACCACACCATCCCCCAGTTACTTCAACGATGGTGAAGTCGTAAATTAGGTCCTCACACACCGCTCTAAAACACCCCATAATGGTTCTATTATATTGAAACATGGCGATTTTGCTGTCCAGGGGACATGTTTCATAATTGTATGGTGCTGTACAAAAATGTCTGAATCTTATTGGCTATACTTGTCTGTGTGGGCGCATTATCAGTTTGGAATGCGGCAGTGTTTGTGAGCAGTATGCTGCGGCGGAATATCCGTGCGCACAAGGCGTCTTGCTGACGTGCACGCGGCCGTTCGCCGTTGGAGGTTCGAGTCCTCCCTCGGGCAAGGGTGTGTGTATTGTTAATTAAAGTAGTTTGTAAGTTTAGGGACCGATGACCACTGCAGTTAGGTCACCCCCTTCCGTATGTGGGATGGGCGCTGATGACCTCGATGTTGAGCGCCCTTAAACACCAATCATCATCATCATATCATCATCATCATTCGTATCTGGGCACCCGCTCTTCTAAAATAGGGAGAATTCTAAAGAAGCTTTGTATATGAGTGATCTTCTGACCACCTGCTAAGATTTCGGCTTTACTTGGCTTTGTGAAGGATGATTTGTGTGTGAGGAAGGCGAGAATTTATAAGAATCGTTGTCAATGTGGCAAATCCTACATTGGCCAAACAGTACGGGAAAGATGCGTGAAACATGATCACCACACACGTCTACTGCAGCCCAACAAATCAGCCATAGCAGAACACTGTATTTCGACAAGACACTCCATAGATTATTCCGCAACAAAAATTTGGCAACGACCAGATCCTTTTGGGATTCACTTATTAAGGAGTCCTTGGAAATACGGTTGACGATAGATCTTTTTAAATAGGGGCGGCGGCTTCCAATGGATAAAGCATGGAACCCTGTAATTTCTTTAATCGCTTCACAGAGACGTATGTCTACATCTAGTGCGACTTCTGACGAAAAGTGATTTCTTTCGACCACCACGCTTTAGATGCGCGAAGGCACATTCCGACAGATGGAGCGAGTGCTAAGTACACCATTACGCAGACGTGGCCCGCTTCTGCTGCAGAGAGCGCCAAATTTGACAGGCGGCGCGGTAGTATCCATCCTCACTGCGCAGACGCCGCCACGCCAATCTTAAGTATATATAGAACGACACACACCAGTACTCTTCAGTCTCGTACTCACCTAAAGATGGTTGCATATTGGTCAGTTGAAATATCGTGGCAAGACGTCAACGTGCTCAGGCTGCAAGCCCGAAATATGATGGACCAATCACTACTCCGGGAAAACGACCAGGTACACAGGTCCCATAACTTTACAAACATTTGAACATTTTTTGAGCACAGTACGCAGTTTATTGTCTAGGATGGACAGATATTCATTCTCAGTTATCGGACTAGTGAGGGTAATGATAGAAACTGTTGAATAGCATAAGACAGAACATAACGGATTTTTTTTTTGTAGCAAGCAGGCATGCCGTATGGTAATCTTCTCTTTGGGTTTTCCATATAAAAACTCAGTTGTTTGTAGCAAACAATGTAAACGGTGTTTCAAAGGACCTTAAGATGTATTTCAAGTCGTCAAGTGTCCTGGTTTTATCATCGTGACGTCACTTCTGTTATAACTTTCTCGTTGACCGTCGCAAAAAAAGACATATAATGTAAGGTAACGTTCGAGACTTCTTACGTCAATCGCGCATAACGGTGTATTGTGTTGCAGAGTACTGCAGTCCTGTTTGGCTTAACAGCAGCCATACATCCAAAGTGGACACCGAGCTAAATAACACCATGAGGCTCATATCAGGGACCATAAAATCGACCCCACTGCCGTGGCTCTCCATTCTCTACAATATAGCTCCAACACATCTCAGACGGCAAGCTGCGTTAGTTAATGAGTGGAATAAAATTTCCGGCAATATTAATCTCCCTATCCACCAAGACATTACTCCAAACAATCGTCACATGAGATCCAGAAGACCACCATGAAGAACAGCTTATATCCATCTCTTTCGATGCCATGACCACCTGGAAAAATGATTGGTCCAATTCTGGCACTGCTGTGTCAAAGAGGTTACAATGTTTAGATACAGTATGGGGAGAGACGACAAATGTCTGCACTTAGATCGACATACATAGTAAAACACTTCTTTGACATCGTGTTATTACAGTTATCAACTTAAAAACTAAACAGTAAGAAATGAATATACATTGTGTGGAGGATAAACAAGGAATAAATTTGAATGTAACCTGGGAACTGGAACTGCCTACTATTATAAACGAACTGATAATGCTGATAAATATATATAAGTGTCTCGATAATAATTTTACAAAAAGGTACGGCCAAACTTTCAGGAAACATTCCTCACACACAAAGAAAGAAAATATGTTATGTGGACATGTGTCCGGAAGAGCTTAATTTCCATGTTAAACCTCATTTTAGTATTTCAGTGCAAATGTTCTATTTAGGGATGAGGCTTCATTCCAACGTGATCAAATTGTAAATTTTCACACTCAACATGTCTGAGCTGACGAGAATCCGCACGCAATTGTGCAATCACGTCATCAACACAGATTTTTTGTGAACGTTTGGGCAGGAATTGTTGGTGATGTCTTGATTGGGCCTCATGTTCTTCCACCTACGCTCACTGGAGCACGTTGTTATGGTTTCATACGGGATACTCTACCTGTGCTGCTAGAACATGTGCCTTTACAAGTATGACACAACAAGTTGTTCATGCACGATGGAGATCTGCACATTTCAATCGTGTTCGTACGCTTCTCAACAACAGATTCGGTGATCGATGGATTGGTAGAGGCAGACCAATTCCATGGCTTCCACGCTCTCCTGACCTCAACCCTCCTGACTTTCATTTATGGAGGCATTTGAAAGCTCTTGTCTACGCAACCCCGGTACCAAATAGAGAGACTCTTCGTGCTCGTATTGTGGACGGCTGTGATACAATACACCAATCTCCAGGGCGGCATCAGCGCATCAGAGATTCCATGCGACGGAGGGTGGATGCATGTATCCCAGCTAACGGAGGACATTTTGAACATTCCCTTTAACAAAGTGTTTGAAGTCACGTTGGTACGTTCTGTTGCTGTGTGTTTCCATTCCATGATTAATGTGATTTGAAGAGAAGTAATAAAATGAGCTCTAACATGGAAATTAAGCGTTTCCGGTCACATGTCCACATAACATATTTTCTTTCTTTGTGCGTGAGGAATATTTCCTGAAAGTTTGGCCGTACCTTTTTGTAACACCCTGTAGATGGTGTTACATGTGACAGTTGTAAGGCCATATGTAACAACATCTATAATTATCGCCCAAAATTATTATCAAGACACTTATATATATTTATTTATCGGTATTATCAGTTCGTTTATACGAGTAGGCAATTCCAGTTCCCAGGCTACATTCAAATTTATTCCTTGTTTTATCTTCCACACAATGTATATTTATTTATTACTATTTAGTTTTTAAGTTGATAACTGTAATAAGACAATGTCAAAGAAGTGTTTTACTATGTATGTCGATCTAAGAGTAGACATTTGTCATCTCTTCCCATACTGTATCTAAACATTGTAACCTCTTGGACACAGCAGTAAATACTCTGAAGATGGCCTAATAAGCCGAAAACCTGTTAAGTAAACAAAAATAAACTTGTAGAAAACACACAAAATTGTGTTTTCTAATTTATTTCAATTATCATGGGCACGTGAACGCGGTAGAGTGTTGAGCAGACGCGAGTCTTTGCTAGACGCTTGCGCCCGCTGTGCCACGCCCTGTTCCATTCCTGGCCTCCTGGTGTCATTAGCGTCCAGGGGGCAGGGGGGCAGAGGGGGGCAGGGGGGCTGTGATTGCTCGACCGCACCACCGGCGTTGCGGCTTATTTTGCAGCTCTTTAATTTCCGCGCCTCGTCTCTCGTCGCCGGATCTGTAATATTTTTACACGATCGCATTACATTCTGAGGCTATCTCCTCCGCCATTCGTTTTTACGGCTTTGTTTTTAGTGTTTCGCTGAGTTGGAGCCGTTATCTCCAGTTATTAAAGGTTTTTATGCCCGTTGTGTGTTTCTTTTTTTTTACATTTTTGGTTGCTAAAGGTCTGTGGCTCAGATAAGGTAATGAGAATTGCTTTCGTCGTTGCTGGGTCCTCGTTGTTTGAAACCAAATGTCGCCGTAACTCTGACGTAAGTGGCCCGCGGCGTAAAATGAAGTTGGAGAGGACAGTTTGACGCACTTCTATATCGGGCGATATGCGTGGAAATGGCTGTTACTCAAGAGGCGATACCATGGACCGGCACAATTGCCGCCCTGGACTGGCCTTTGTCACTGGCAAGACACACTACAGGGATTTTTCAGCAAGGCACACTACAGGGATTTTTCCGACCCGCGCCAAAATTTCTAGCGCCCTCTCAAAAAAGTCACGCAACATGGTGTTAACACTATCATCCGCCATGGCTTCCAAACTCTTCACTAGGATGTGTATGTATTGTGTTGATGAAGTAAAAAAGGAAATACGCCATTTGGAAGCTACTGTGGTGAAAGCTGTAGACGAACTGTGTGACTGCTTCTAGTAGTTTTAAATAAAACATTTTTAAAACACTTAGCGAAGGAATTGTAGTTTCGATCACTATGCAGTCGTCCTCTTCAGGGCTGTTAACTGTTGAACGCTGTTGAATGTTAGCCCCTTTATACTGTGAATTTTTTGGTTATCTGATACCGACGTAATAGATCTAAGATGGTTGGTAGTAGCGAATCAGTTTGCTACTCGGGTAGGCAAAATCTTGTAACTGGAAGGAAATAGCCAGGGGGTGATGTTTTCTGCTGCGAACGACCAAAGCCGCGCGTCAGTTCTACTGTATCCGCAGTTTATACTGCACGACTCGGGTCAATTGGGGCCTCTGGTTGGCGCACAGACGCTGTCCGCTGGGCTGGGATTGCTAGCAGCCACGTCGCCGGTAACTTGCAGACATTCTCCCTATGCATATTATTGGATAGTTTAATTATTTCGATGGCTTCTCTTATTTTGCATTGTTGCGACCTCTGTTGCAGGGCAAGCACGTGAGATTATCGAAAGTTAATAGTACCGCCGCATTCCTTCCGGTGTTCTACAGCTGACTTGTCGACTTGTCCCAATCGCACGTAACGCGTGCTGATGGGTTTCCCGGTTTCACCGACATAAACTTCGCTGCATTCACATTGTATTGCATGGACACCAGCAGTGTGGAGGGCATTGTTGAAACCCTTCGTGGGCCTCAACAGGCCACAGATCTCGCTGCCACTCAGGAAAAATCGATTTCATTACTCCTCGAATAAGGAGGATACAGTTGATGGCGCCTCTCTCAAAAGGTAACATAAGGTAGAGGAGCTACAGGAAGAGATTCTTCTGCATCTTTGCCAATCTTGTCTTCGTTGTACCTCATATCTTCTTGTATGGCCCTGTTGCTGTATCCATTCTTGCGGAATGATGTCTTCAGGTCCCTTAGTTCATGTTGTAAGTGGTCAGCGTGGCTAATTCTGTGAGCTCGTGTTGTCAGCGTACATTGTGCAGCGTTCTCCTGTCTTGGATTCTGGTGAGAATAAAAAACACCCAACAGAATGACGATTGTGAAAGTACCCAACAAATTTAATAAAAACAAAAATTAACCAAATACCGCTTACTCAATTATAAATCCCTGTTGAAGGTACCAAAAACCACTCAAAACACCAAACTTTTGTTTAAATGTCTTGGTACACTCACAAGGTACCTGTTGGTGTGCGCCGGTTTCCTGTAGACTCTGTGTCCTAGAGTACCGGTAGTTATTCTGTATGCTTCCTCATCCAGAAAAGGAATAGCTCCGTTAGTTTCCATCTCCACCGTAAATTGTAGGTGTTCTTGTTATAGCTGGGTTTGAACATGACTCGAACTGTTGAACAATTTACGTCACAGTTCGAGAAATCTCGGGCTATGCTCGATCATTCGATGACGACGCTATCTCTCAATGTCAGAAGGTAGTATCTCTACGATTTACAGCGATGATTTTTATAAATCTCTTCGGCGCTATGCAGTAAACTATTTATAACGAAGATAGTGTCATTAAAGTACTATAGGGATTGATAAGTGTGAAATACAGACTGTAGTAGTTTCTATGGAGCAGATCATAACTAAAAACAGTAACGAATGTGCGTTATGCGTGAATGATTGCAATCGCGATTTAAAATTTTAGTTCTGCGATTTAGCGTCACCTGTTGGTACTACGTGCAATACATTACGTGCAGTGTTTATTCGATATCCGAATTACAGTTTATTTTCCTGTGACTTATTTTCGTTATTGGGTAATACATTAAATGTAATTTCTAAAGTTTTTCATATTTCATCTCTTTCAATTTTCTTTTCAAGGCGATTAAAAGGTGGTAACATTTTTATCTGCCACTGTACCGTATTAAAAGGGAATGGAATGCTCATTTGCGAACTATCTCTTATAATTACATTAAATGTAATCTCTACTCGAGGAGGAATCGCAGTCATGAACATACTTCTAGAAATAACATTTTTCCTTCGAGTGTTGGCTTTCGCCGGCCGCGGTGGCCAAGGGGACTGAGGCGCTTCAGTCACGGTCTGCACGGCCACTACGGTCGGGGGTTCGAATCCCCCCTCGGGCATGGATATTTGTGCCGTCCTTAGTTGTAGATAGTTCATAAGTAGTTTGTAAGTTTAGGGTTGATGACCCCGTAGTTAAGTCCCTTAAGCTTAACAAACATTTGAACATTTGTTGGCTTTCCAGTAATTTGATGCAGTAGTTCTATTATTGCACCTCGGTTGCATAGTGGTAGACTGCCAGACTACAAATCCAAAGATCGTGGGTTCGATCCCCGCCAGATGCTAGGATTTTTATCTGTCACTTTCCACTTCTTTCACCTCTGGCAGTATTGCTCATGTGAAAAATGCCGAGTAGCACCGTGGTTCGGAACCCACGTTAAACTATAGGTCCCCCTATAACTGGCTGGGTAAGTCAGTTCGAAGGTCGGAGGAAGGCAACGGCATACCACCTCCAAACAGGACCATGCCTAGTAAAGCACTGTGGTGTTCAATCTTCGGATTGTTGACTGCTTTACCTTTTAGTTCTATTATGGTAGTAGATATTTTGTTTATCAGTAGCTCATATCTTGCAGTGATATCAGACAGGTCACATACACACTGTTTTAAACGAAATACACAGTTTTTCATAGTGATGCCCTTCTTTTCTTTTACATGTACTTGTACTTCCTATGAAATTAGTTCTGAGCAAAGCCATAGCCCGGCAAATTCAAAATTTTTCGTGTATCGTTTGCAGATACACAGTGCGAGTCATTTGTTATCTGAGTGTTCGAACACTTCGATCAGTATCGATTTCTCCGCTGCACCGGGAAATCTCGAGCATTTTCGAACGCGAGTATCGTTTGCTCAACCCTAGTTCTTGCGCAAGCTGCTGAGGTGCTGGTGGAATCTGTGTAGTTGTGCTGTTTTATTCAAAATGCCGCCGGCTGTGGAATTTATGTGGTTCCAGTGGTATCGTTACGCCATGAGTGGGCAGACGGCCACTTTTAGTAGGATGGCGCACTTTAGCGTCCTGTTGGGAGGAAGAAGCGGGACAGGGCGGATGAGAATCGGCAGAGAGTGTAAACAGTGTGTGTGCCGGGTCGGCGGCGGTCGCAGGGCCATGCTTTATTCAGGGGCAGCCGGCGATCGCTGGAGGACAGCGGCGCCGTGAATTGTGCACGACTGCAGTGGCGTCTGCCGCGCTGTCTCTGCCGCGACCGGCAGTCGTGTCCCGCCTTCAATTACTCAGACGGAGTCGCCGTCCTGGCTGCTTCCAAGACAAGTTATTGGACGCTGCGTGCCTTCAGTCCAGGGTTGCCACATACAATCTTCTGAAATTCCGGTCTCTAGGGGCGTCGATTTACACTCCTGGCCATTAAAATTGATACACCACGAAGATGACGTGCTGCAGACGCGAAACTTAACCGACAGGGAGAAGATGCTGTGATATACAAATGATTAGCTTTTCAGAGTATTCACACAAGGTTGGCGCCAGTGGCGACGCCTAAAACGCGCTGACATCAGGAAAGTTTCCAACCGATTTCTCATACACAAACAGCAGTTGATCGGCGTTGCTTGGTAAAACATTGTGATGCCTCGTGTAAGGAGGAAAAATGCGTACCATCACGTTTCCGACTTTGATAAAGGTCGGATTGTAGCCTATCGTGATTGCGATTTATCGTATCGCGACATTGCTGCTCGCATTGGTCGCGATCCAATGACTGTTAGCAGAATATGGAATCGGTGGGTTCAGAAGGGCAATACGGAACGCCGTGCTGGATCCCAACGGCCTCCTATCACTAGCGGTCGAGATGACAGGCATCTTATCCGCACGGCTGTAACGGATTGTACAGACACGTCTCGATCCCTGAGTCAACAGATGGGGACTTTTGCAAGACCACTACCATCTGCACGAACATTTCGACTACTTTTGCAGCAGTGAGACTATGGCTGCGGTTACACTTGACGCTGCATCACGGACAGCAGTGCCTGCGATGGTGAACGCAACGACGAACCTGGGTGCACGAATGGCAAAACATGTTTTCGGATGAATCCAGGTTCTGTTTACAGCATTATGATGGTCGCATCCGTGTTTGGCGACCTCGCGGTGAACGCACATTGTAAGCGTTTATTCGTCATCGCCATACTGGCGTATCATCCGGCGTGATGGTATGGGGTGGCATTGATTACACGTCTCAGTAACCTCTTGTTCGCATCGACGGCACTTGGAATAGTGGCCGTTACATTTCAGATGTGTTACGACCCGTGGCTCTACCCTTCATTCGATCTACATTTCAGCAGGATAATTCACGACCGCATGTTGCAGGTCCGGTACGGGCCTTTCTGGATACGGAAAATGTTCGACTGCTGCCATGGTTAGCACATTCTCCAGATCTCTCACGAATTGAAATGTCTGGTCAATGGTGGGCGAGCAACTGGCTCGTCACAATACGCCAGTCACTACGCTTGATGAGCTGTGGTATCGTGTTGAAGCTGCATGGGCATCTGTACCTGTACATGCCATCCAAGCTCTGTTTGACTCAACGCCCGAGCCTATCAAGGCTGTTATTGCGGTCAGAGGTGGTTGTTCTGGGTGCTGATTTCTCAGGATCTATGCACCCAAATTGCGTGAAAATGTAATCACGTGTCAGTTTTAGTATTTGCCCAATGAATACCCGTTTATCATCTGCATTTCTCCTCCGTGTAGAAATTTTAATGGCCTGTAGTTTAATAAATCACAATGAAAATGTATAAAAGTTGGCGCATAAAAGAGAAAAAATGAAATGTCTCTTATTCTTAGGGATTTCACAAAATAATAGTGTTCCAACCCGGGTTCACATGAGTGGAATTGTAGAATACTAGCTGAAAACCCGGCTTTAGTCCGCGTATTTATTTTCTCTATATCAGTGTTTTTCAATCTTTTCGAATACATAATTTCCTTCCAAGTAAAAATCTTCTGGTGAATCCCTTTCAAATAGAATTTTCTGGGGTCTCCCCCTCCTCATAAACCGCAAAAAACTACATTATCGCAAAGGAAAAAAAAATCAATTTTCTTTCTTTTGCTTCAGCTTTCTTTTAAATTGTTGGACGAAGTTTCTTTGCGTAGTTTTCGGAATAGAACATATTATCCTTTTTATAGTCTGCTTAATGACTGTTTTGCATTTCAGGCGAGACTCAGAAGCGAATTATGCTCATTAAGAGAGGTCCCACTGTATAAAAAATGTGTAAGGAATACATTTTTTCGAATTTTTCATACTTACTTTTTGTATTAAATTCTTTTATCTATAGATTGATTCCTAAAAACATTTTCCAGACTTTGCGCTTATTCATGATTAACACACTGTATTATAAAACAATACATGATCTATTGAATTAATGTTACACGAAGAACTCCGTCATTGTAACATTAAATGTATTTCACTTAGGCAAACGTTTTTGTATTACTGAACCCCTACTTCACCGAGCAAGACTTTGTGACCCCCCTGGGGATCGCGACCCATAGGTTGAAAAACACTGCTGAATACTCTCCTAGTCCATCACCCGTCCCCTCCTCTCTACCCATCCATCTCTCTGTTCATCTCCGTCTTACCTATCTCAGTCGACCCCCTTTTCCACTCCCTTCCTTCCTTTCACCTCCTCGGTTTCTCTCTCCCCTTTATCTAGGAAAATTCTCTCTCTCTTGTATATATTCCTTTGCCATGCACTATATAGTGACTTGCGGATTATAAAAACCCTCGCCAATAAAATAATCATGAGCTAAATCTTGTGGTAATCCGTAAAACTGAGTCAAATTCAGTTGTGTGAGGGGATCTGCCATGAACAATGTGAAATTTTATGTCTTACAGTTCATTTCAGGATTGATATTGTCCGAAAAACTACGAAAACACATGTGTAACGAACTAAGGAAAACTTTATTCATTGACGTATTTACATTTTTTCACTTGTAGACATAGTCACCTCGGCAGTTTGGTCCCTTCGGCTCACAAACAAAAATCAAATGTTTGTAGAGTCTATTGGACTTAACTACGGGGTCATCAGTCCCTAAACTTACAAACTACTTATGAACTACTTACGAACTAGGACGGCACAAATATCCATGCCCGAGGGGGGATTCGAACCCCCGACCGTATTGGCCGTGCAGACCGTGACTGGAGCGCCTCAGTCTCCTCGGCCACCGCGGCCGGCGCTCACAAACATTTGAAAATTTCTTTTAATGGGAAGGAAATCGGCTGGTTCCTTCCTAATGATTCTGTCTACACATTACATTTCATTCATTTTGGTAAACGACAGGAAACATAATCATGAAGAACTGACGGGATTTGAACTATTCAAGTTCGATGTATGACGCCTTACAACACGCGACGATTATACTATTATTTGTCTAGTACTACCAGACCACAGGCTTACTTGTTTTAATAGGTCATCCCTTCAGTAGCAGTAGTTGAGATTTTGAGTGTATAACACAGGTATCGTGGATATCCAGAGTGTAAATAATTGTTCTAGGTGTGTGTCTTTTAAGCGGGGAGGGGTGGGGTGGAGGGGGAGGGAGAACGGTTAGTTCTCCAGTACGAGAAGTTAATTGTGATCAGTATCCTAAATATGTGCAGAGGTCTCAAAATTTAAAAACGAAACGCTTCGTGGATATGCCTGTGTATGGGTGGATTTGGAACCCGTGTCCCTCTCCCCCCCCCTCTCTATTCCACGCCACTGTGGATATCACGTGTTACGATAGGTTTCATGACCATACTCATTTTCTGAGGGCACAGTCTGCCTACGATATTCCGTTTGGCGGAACGTCACGATTATCTATCTGAGAGGGAATGAGAGACCGCGCCCACAAATTAGGCACCATAAATTACTCTGCCGTCCTTTGTGACTCACAGGGAGCTCGTCAGGGACATGGCGTCGACACAGAAATATAGGCAGGAGGCCAGCGTTGCCTGATCCCGGGATGCCCACAGTGAGCACTCAAAGCACAACTAAACAGCGAGGGAAACAGCTACATCAGCCACGACCGGTATTACAACTTGACAAACATAATCACTCCTGAACAATATTATTTACAATATATTTGATGAAGTATTCCAAATAACTCTATGAACATATTCCCACTGGTAAAAGCTAATACTGTAATACATCTGTAAACAAACACCGTTTGTTGATTGCGTAACGTTAATAAACTAAACTGAAATGCCATTTCCTCGCTGCAGCAGGTTGAACACTATTGTGAGTAGATTATTCACATTAAAACCGAGAAAGGTGGTGACTGTCAGACAAAAAAGTGAATCAACAGCTTAGCCTTCCAATTTTGAGAATTCTTAAAATTCTAAGCCATCGCATCGTTTTCCTTCTGGATACAACTAGTAAGAGACTGTAATATTTCCACTAACAAGTTCATGTGACAGCTTACATAGCTTCTTCAAAGAAAGGTACTGTGTACTTCTTCCCGAGTTTAACAGGTCTGTAGAAATTCTTTCCATTTAGCAACCTCGTGTCTCCCGACAGCTGCAGAGCCGGCGTCCTTATAGCGCAGACGTTGACCACAGTGTGTTCGGGGATTTTTGTGTTAAACTCCTGAAAGGGAAGCCAGGTTTTGTTTATGGCCCATGAGCTTCGGAAAGTTGGTTGGTTGCTTGTCTATCTGGGACAGAGGGACCAAACTGCCAAGGTCATCAGTCCGCCGGTGGGGAAGGAAAGGAGTGAGGATGTGCAAGGAGGGGAAGGGAAAGGAAATGCAGTTCAGAGAGGAAAGAAGGAAGACTGCATTAGCTCGGGGCCCCGCGCTCGACACGCACGTACTCACGAAAGAACCGTAGCCTCGTGGGGCTCGTAACGTATGTCATCTAGCCTCACCTTTTCATATTTGCTCTGCGCAACGCCATTCTCTCGGGAATTACCTTGCATTGACAGTCCACTTTCAACATTATTATTTTTATAGTTTTCTTAATGAAGTCTGTAAGTACTGTTCTTTGCCCTTTGATTTCAATATACAGGGTGTGGAAAAATAATATGCCGTCATACAATACACTGTATGTTGATGCAAGTTGGAAAAGAAAAGAAGAAAGATTAAGGTTCAACGATCCGTGTGGAGACTGTGGTCACTGAAAACGGTACTGCAAGTTTGCACCACTGCGTACGTGTTAACACTGAGACGCGACCAAAGTGTACAATTGGTGTATGAAGTATTGAACGTCACCTTGCGGTACATTATACATTTTCTATAACAAAAATGGAAGAGCTGTAGATGTCGGAAGCCAACGCTTCCGTGTCGAGACCATAAAGCCTAGACAGTTTCTGAATGAAAATATGTGGTACGGAGTAATGAATCTTCGTTTACATTGCTTCCTATAAACAATCGGAGTAATGAAACTTCCTGTCAGATTAAACTTGTATGCCGGGACCGGAATTCCAACCTGGGACCTTTACCTTTCGCGGCCAATCGCTCTATCGTCTCAGTTATCCCCGCTATCAGCGCACACTCCACTGCAGAGTAGAAATATCATTCTATAAACATCCCTTCGGCTGTGGCTAATCCATATCTCCACCATATCCTTTCTTCCAGGAATGCTAGTCCTGCGAGATTCGCAGGAGAACTTCGGTGACGTTTGGAAAGTAGGAGGCGAGATACTGGCAGAAGTAAATTTGTGAGAACGGACTGTGAAGAGTGTCGGGATAGCTCAATAGAGCGACTGCCCGTGAAAGGCAAAGATCCCAGGTCGAATCCCGGTTTCGAGTAAAATTTTTATTCTGGAAACATCAGTTAGGCTGTGGCTAAGCCATGTCTCCTCCACCATATCCTTTCTTCCAGGAGTGCTAGTCCTGCAAGGTTTGCAGGAGAACTTCTGTGAAGTTTGGAAAGTAGGAGGTGAGATACTGGCAGAAGTAAATTTGTGAGAACGGACTGTGAAGCATGCCGGGATAGCTCAGACGGTACAGCGATTGACCGTGAAAAGCGAAGATCAGAGGTTCCAATTCCGGTTCGGGCACGCAATTTTAATCTGCCAGGAAGTTTCATATCAGCGTACACTCTGCTACAGAGTGAAAGTTTCATTCAGGAATCGGAGTTATGCATCGAAAACCCCAAAAGAAGTTTACGACACTGCATGCCTGCGGCTATTATCTGGGCATCTACCTCGTGGTATTCAACTGCTTCTATCATAACCCTCATTGGTCGGATAAATGTGAATGTCTATCTCATCATCCTTGACAACAAACTATGATTAGCTTATTGCTAAGAAACACTGCCTTATTACAAAAGGATATTGCGCCCACCCCCATAGCTAAAAAGTTTCATCGTCCTTTACATAGCATCATAAAATTATTAAACAACTGTCATGGAGAGAAAAATTATCTCTCAAATAACTCAACCGCTACAGGTAGTTTCACAGTAGAAAGTAAGGACAAAATTACAGCTCCAAAATCGTTGATATAATCGGCATTTTTTTGGTGCAAGAATGGATAACTTTCTGTTGTAAGTTACAAAAGCCACTTTACGAAGCTTTTCTCAAAGCCATTGGTTGGCAAACTCCATAATAATAAATAAATAATGTTTATTTCTTATTTGTTCAGATTATTTTGTTCCCCGCCCCCTATAGTTTTGTATCTACCAGTACTTCAGTGATCATGGACTTATCAAAATTATAGCCACACTTAACAAAAAGACAGTTTTTCTTTCTTTTAGTGCTCACAATTTGTCACTCGGTGGAGGACTCGAACCTCCGGTGGGAATGACCGTCCAGTCCAAAGCATGACGCCTTAGACCATACAGCCCTTCCGCGCGGCGAAATAGGTTTTGTTAAGTTTGTCCACTATCAAATTGTAGCGAATATGATAAAAATGAAATGATCGTTGGGTGACTAAGTCTGACGTTCTTCGTCCTTAGATCATTTCGTTTGATTTCACTTCAGCGGCTTCTTAATCCTTGTATCCAAACACAAACATACAGATCGAAAGTAAAGAAAATCTCCGATTCGGTCAGATATCGAATTAAGGACCGTTTCGTCAGGAGACATCATCGCTAAACAATGTTTTTCTTTTCCTTTCTATCAATCTATTTCTTAATCATATATTATGTGCAGGTATAGATATAGACCCTGAAACCAAACGGATGAAAACTTCGACGTCATTATTCGTTATTTATTTATTTGCATATCTTTTTAATTGCACAGGGTAACCAATCACCTCATCGAATATGCTAAGTCACCGTGGCGGCTAATCCACTGCGCTACGAGCTACGAACAGGTACTGTTATTGGGGTCTACGAATGACTGTCGCCGCGGTGGAGTAGCCGAGCGGTCTAAGGAACCTCGCTGAGGAGCGCGCGGTTGCTCGCCGTCGGAGGTTCGAGTCCTCCCTGGGGCATGTGTGCGTGTGCGTGCGTGTGTGTGTGTGTGTGTGTGTGTGTGTGTGTGTTCTCCTTAGGTTAGTTTACCTTAGTTTAAGTAGTTTGTAAGCTACGGTCTGATGACCGCGCAGTTTGGTCCGATAGATTTACAAACATTTGAACATTTTTGGAATGACTGTACTTAATACATAAAGTAATTGCTCCCGTCACAAAGTTTGTTGGTAAAAGCACTAGATGTGTCTTGGAAATATATGTTCCTATTCAGGAGCAACAAATACTGCGGATTTTTCTCTCATACTGTATGCGCGCACGGGCACTTGTGCAAACTTGGCCGCAATACAGCGTCGCCATGGGTCGTTACTAGCCGCTATCTGGAAACTTGTAACACTCGACGCTTGCTACCAACGCGGAAATGTGGCACTCCGTGCAGTACGGGGCACGACTGACGTCACATACCGGAAATGATGGCCGATTACCCAACTCCACAACTTACAGCCGCAAAGTCTGCATACGCAGCACTGTAGCAGCAAACATGGGGCTACATTCGCGGTTAATAAGTTCACTAGTTTGTGAGTTTTGTTGCTCCAGATAACAAGGTTTATTAGTGAAACGTGTTGACTACCTTTTTGTTAGATAAGCTGTGAAATGAAGGCTCTGCATCGGAGATATACACACATATTTTTATTTTTTTTTTTTTTTTATGGGACTTAACTATGGGGTCATCTGTCCCTAAACTTACAAACTACTTACGAACTAGCTAACACTAAGGACGGAACAAATATCCATGCCCGACGGGAGATTCGAACCCCTCGACCGTAACGACCGTGCAGACCGTGACTGGAGCGCCGCAGTCCCCTCGGCCACCGCGGCCGGCACCAAAGACCGTCCACACAACTTTACTTCCGCCGGTACCTCGCATTCTTCTTTCTATACTTCACAATTTCAGGACTAGCACTATCGGTAGAAGGGTATGGTGGAGACAGAGCTGACCTACAGACTAGGGTAAAGGTCCAGGTTCAACTCCCGGTCAGGGACACAGTTTTAATCTGCGATAAAGTAACATTTTTTATAAGAAATAGCTGAAAAAGTGGTTTGTGATTTTTTTAACGTATTCTTTCTTATGTGAGCTGCTACACCATCAGAGAGAGGACAACGTATTATGATGCGGTATGCGAAAACGGAATTATCTATTGTTCGGCTGATTAACATTCCCACACATCTAGGTGGTTACTTTGTCAAAGAAATCAACATTTAATAGCTGTTTGGGACTTTGTCTGATCAAGTCCTATGTCTCAGTTTTAAATTCGTGCCAAAGATGCATGCCGCTTCGCTTCAATGCTTGCGCTATTTGAAATTTGTAAGCGTGCGAAGTGAAAATGGTTACGTAGTACTTTGCAAACCGTTGAACGGAGGATAATTTAGCATTCCCTTCCTGAACAGACTTTTATGCGCTTATGTCGAGGCTATTTGTGATTTGCTCTCTCATTTCATTACGTGTGCGTTTTCTGCCAGATTCTATTTCCATTTACAATTGCTAGGAGCTTAACGTACCGTACCATAATAATCATCACGTCTGGTGGCTCCCTTCAGCATTCCCTGTATAAACTACCAGGTACAGAAATGAGCGCCGGCTGCGGTGGCCGAGGAGACTAAGGCGCTCCAGTCACGGTCTGCACGGCCACTACGGTCGGGGGTTCGAATCCCCCCTCGGGCATGGATATTTGTGCCGTCCTAGTTCGTAAGTAGTTCATAAGTAGTTTGTAAGTTTAGGGACTGATGACCCCGTAGTTAAGTCCAATAGACTATACAAACATTTGAACATTTGAACAGAAAGGAGCGAGTTCGTTTCCGCGTAAAACATCGCGAATTCGGCTCTCCTGAAGTGTAATTATATAGCACCTGAAACAAAATAAACGTAAAGATCCGCAGGCCGCGGTGGAGTAGCCACGCAGTCTAAGGCGACTCGCTGCGTAGCGCGCCTGCTCTCCGTCGGAGGTTCGAGTCCTCCCTGGGGCATGGGTATGTGTGTTGTCCTTATGTTAGTTTACCTAGGTTTAAGTAGTTTGTAAACCTAGGGACTAATAAACAAACAGTTCAGTCATTTGATTTGAAAGATCCACATCAGCTTTTCCTTTTTGATGCAGCAAACCGTTTAGCGTATTTTCATTGTATTTGGAAATAATTTAGGTTTCGAATGGAAATTCTAATTATTTATCATCGGGTGACGTAGAACAGCAGATGATCATTGTTAGTTTCCAGAGCAACTGTTTCACACAGGAACGTTGCACTTCGTTACCTCTTCTAAATCGTTGCATACCAAGATGACGATATCGAAATAAATGACGAAGGGATTGAAAAGCAATTGAAATCGCTCAACTCAGGAAATGAAAGTGGTTTTGACGGGATTCTAATTCGATTTTAAACAAAGTATGCAAAGTAGCTTCTCCTCCTCCTAGCAGTAGCGTACCGTAGGTGTCTAGAGGCGTGACGCGTTCCTAATTAGTGAAAAAAAAAGGCGTAGATGTCGTTCGCATTTTGAACAAGGGTTGTCGAAAAAATGCTCATAACTATAGGTTATGTATCTGACGTCATACACTCGTAGAATTATGGAATAATGTTTACGAAAATAATAATCGTGTAATACCCAACTCGTTCTATTGGTTCATAAGTCCCAGAAGGAAGTCAATGTTGTTTTCCAACAACATGCCATGTTTATCGTCTCCCGGAAGCCATTCGACACGATTCCATTACGCACTGCCACCTACTGAACAAAATACGAGCGTAAGCTTTATCTCAATCGTGCGGAATGGCTGCATGGTGTGAAGCGTCATGCTACGGACTGTGCTGCCGCTACCGCCGGAGGTTAGAGTCTTCCCTTGGACAACTGTGTGTGTTTGTGTGTGTGTATGTATGAGTGTGTGTGTGTTGTCATTAGTGTAAGTTAGTTTCAGTAGTTTGTAAGACTAGGAACTGATGACCAAAGCAGTTTGATCCTATTTTTGAACATTTGTAGTATCAGAGCTGCGGTGGTGTGGCCGAGCGCTCTAAGGCTCCTTGCTGCGGAGCGCGGTTGCTTGCCGTTGGAGGTTCAAGTTCATCTTCGGGTATGGGTGTGTGAGTTGTACTTAGTTTAAATAAGTAAGTAAGAAAGCCTAGGGACTAATAACCGCAGAAGTCCCTTGGATTTACAATCATTTGAATTTGAAATCTACTGTATCAATCTAACTGTTGATTTAAGAGTTCCTGGCAAACTGAACGAGGAATGTCATTCTTAACAGAGAGAAGTCTTCCGATGTGAAAGTAATTTATGCCATACTACAAGGAAGTGTTGTGGGCCGATTACCCTTCACAATGTGAAAACATGACCAAGCAGAATGCCTAGGAAGTTCCACGAGGTTGCAAGCGAATTGTATTACTCGGACACTTTATCGTGGCAGTGGGCAGCGAGCGTGAACAAATTAAAGGTAATCACATACCACTTTACAAGTGGTAAGACCGCCTCCGTCAGAGTAGTTTACTTTGGACAAGAAATCTTACATTCGGTGTAATTACATGTCTTCATGTTTTCGCGGCGCCAAAGCATACATAAATGTAAGCTCTTTTTTCGCCCTCCTCCCTAAAGACAACAGCACTTTTGGTTATATCAAAGATGATTTGTTGCTTCGGGAGTCTCGGGTTTACCAGATCCCCTGTGAATGTGGCCTTTCGTACATTGACAAGACGTCGCGAACAGTCGAGGTAAGATGGACGAAACATCAAAG
The DNA here is from genome assembly GCA_026315105.1 of Locusta migratoria. Taxonomy (NCBI): domain Eukaryota; kingdom Metazoa; phylum Arthropoda; class Insecta; order Orthoptera; family Acrididae; genus Locusta; species Locusta migratoria. The sequence goes on along the minus strand of CM048746.1, from coordinate 426,056,788 downwards.
GTTTCTAAGTAAAGGTTACAAACTAATGCATCGGCGGTGGCAGAGCATTTTATTGATGCTGGGCACTCTATGAAGTACAAAAACGTCGAAGTTTTAGCCTCCCCTTCTTCTCTCTGGGACTCAGTGGCGAAAGAAGAAACTCAAATTCGCTTGAGGAAGAATTTAATTAACAGAGACAGCGGGTTTGGCTTAGAAAAAGTTTGGATTTCGGCACTTTCTTTAATAAATTTAAAAAGGCGCCGCCACAGCACAGCTCATAATACATCGATAACTGCGCGAAATCGACCTTGCAGCTATAGACATAATTTTTGTGCTCTTCGTCGCCGCCGAGCAACGTCTTTGGCACCCTGTGCATCTGTGGCCGCAAGCATGCGCAGTAGCGCGGTTCGCGTGTTGATAAGCACGAAGCGCGTGCTAGAGCATCAGTCTACGACTCTCTCTGGAGGTGGCTGGACGGCACTCAGCCGAAATATTAGATGAAATTAACTTTATGTGGCTGCAAGCACGAAATTTATGTGAACAGAAGAATGTTTGTTTGTTTCTCTCATTTGTTTATGGTCGTGGTCGACCACCACGATACATTGTCCGAATCATGCTGCAGTATATACGAAGTGGAAACGCTATACTACTAAAGCGAAATGAAGAGGATCTGCAGCGATGCATGGATGGTTAGTTGACCGTAACGCAAACGAATACAACGTACTACGATTACATAGAAAGAAAAGCCCGCTATTGTGTGATGACAGAGAATATCTTGCAGTATGCGTACGAAATGATCTGAAGTGGAATGACCGGATGAAATTAATCGTAAGGAAGGTACTAGAGAATGATTTATTGGAAGGATCCCCAGAAATGAAGTCAAACAACAAAGGAAATAGCTTACAAAACACTCATTCTACCTATACTCGAATACTGCTCATTAGTGTGAGATGTGTAATACAATTGTCGGAAGTAAAAATATTATGGCTTAGAGTTTTCCAGTTAATCTAAATTTATAGTTGAAACAGTGTATTTGAAGTAATTACATTTACAGATCAATAGCTCAAACGGTGCTCAGGAAAAATTAGGTATAATGCAAATGTTTGTGAAGCTGGGACTTAACTGCGGGGTCATCAGTCCCTAAACTTACAAACTACTTATGAACTATCTTATACTACAGACAGCACAAACAGCCATGACCGATGGGGGATTCGAACCCACGACGGGGAACGGCTTCGCGCATAGTAGCATAGCACCTCAATGCGCTCGGCCGCTCCGCCGCTCCTAGATATAATTCCGGAATTCATTTCGCTCCTTCGGTATTAATTCTTTGATTACCATGCTGTGTTGGTAGTGGTTTTCTGCTTCTCTTCTCTGAAGCCAGGATCGCATCAAGCACCTATTTTTTTCTTCGGCGTTGTATCCACCTTTTAGCAACGAAAGCCTATGCAAACGCAGCCGTCGCTATCGCTACGTTTACCAAAATGTTCAAATGTCTGTAAAGTTATGGGACCTAACTGCAGTGGTCATCGGTCATTAAACTTACGAATTACTTAAACTAACCTACCCTAAGAACAACACAAACACTCGCGCCCGAGGAAGGACTCGAATCTCCAGCGTGGAACGACCGCGCGCATCATAGCAGAGCACCTCAGTGTTATTCCGCTGCAACTAAGTTTACCAGTATTAAACTTATTTTCAGAATATGGAATACGAGTGTACAACCCTGAAAAACAACAACAAAAGAGACTCGCGACACACTAGCTACTAGCGTTTACTCTCTGTTTACGTCTGTCTGTTTATCGTCTAAACATGTTGCCGCAAGATCTTAAATGAGTTTTTAGTTTGGGACTAGTACGCTAGGAGTGCTTCAGTAGACTATAATCAGAGTCTAACATATACAGTCACGACACTCCAGCAGATTTTTGTTATACACTGCGACAGTAGCGCTCCAAGCGGCCGGAAAGCTAAGTTTCTGAATACGATATCGGATGAGCGCGAACAGTATCGTTTATATTGACTTCAATACTCTTTTTATATTAGGGAACATTCGTAGTATCATAAAATAGGTAGTAACTTAGAATAGCTCCATCTTTATTTTTCTTAGGTTTCCTAAGGTCCCTGACAAGGTACGAAACGTTACATTGGAGCACAGTTTATTTACAATTACCTTGTAACCTACGAATTTATACTGGAGAATTTCATTTTCTATTAAGAATAAAAATTGGCTAGGAAACATCAGAAGACCTGCACTTTGACAGACAGACGTCGCTTTTCTACTCAATAACGTTAACCTTTCTTCACTCCAACTACAGCAAAATCTGTGAGTGTGGAAGACAGGAAACGAATATAGAAAGCAATAACTACAGTATTTAACATACCAGATCTGCCACCAGAGCTGTAGCTGAAGGAAAAACCTCAAACACTTGTCAGAAAACTGAAAAAAACAATCAAACTGCTTTCAAGAATGATGAACCTAATTCCACAATTGTTCCTACAATGAATCACAAACGGCAAGAATCTCCATGACATAATCTTATTCATCTAAAGTAATCACACTCAAAAGAATATGCGCTTATAAGAAAGACGAATGAAGCCTAAAAGCCGCGGTGGAGTAGCCGAGCGGTCTAAAGCGTCTCGCTGCGGAGCGCGCGGTTGCTCGCCGTGGAGGTTCGAGTCCTCCCTGGGGCATGGGTGTGTTTGTTGTCTTTAGGTTAGTTTACCTAGGTTTAAGTAGTCTGTAAGCTATGGGCTGATGACCACGCGGTTTGGTCCGATAGATTTACAAACATTTGAACATTTTGAAGCCTAAAAATGTGCGAACTATTAGACTCCATACTGAATTTATACGTGTCAAAATTTTTTCTTCATAGTAAGAACAGACCATAATAGAAATTTATATTTCCCTTCTGTTTATATTTTACTTACTTTCGGCGTAATGAGCCGCAAATATACACATATTCGTATGTATTGGTTCATGAGAAAGTTTTTCGTTATACCACTCAATCAGTTAAGTTCGGCTGTTTTTACATTACTTTCTGCGTTGTGTATGTCTCTTGACAGTTTACTAATGCTTATAACACAAAAAATTATACTAATTATTTCGTTAATTACGTACACAAATAATTATAAACAAGCATCACTCTTTCGGCGGCTCACCCACCAATTATTAATAATAATAGGGATGATAATAATAATAGCAAAAAGTACTTGACCCGTGCGAATAATTCGCATTTTATCCTGTTCAGATAGGTAGGATAGTAATGGGGAACAGGGAGATGCAAGTACATGTGTATAAAAGATAAAAACATTGGTGTTAATCTCATTGTAAGAAAATTTATATAATGAAATATGATTAATTGCGAAACATATAAAATCAGATACTGATTTTTTCATGTTTATTTTATTTTTTGAAAACTTGTTTGTTTAACAAAATTTAGTTCATTCGCGCTGTTCACAACGCTTGCTTAAACATAGTGAACTATTGCAACAGCTGTTGTGCATCGACGTGCGAAACAGAAATATCATGATAACCTACGCTTGCGTAAAGAATCTAAACAACTGCAAGAGCTATCGTGCATGTTAGTTAAATTTAATTATTTGTGTATTTTTCGTCGTTACAGCGACGTCTGATAAACTATGCTTGCATTAAAAAGAAGGTCTTTGGCTTGAATAAAGGATAAAGACTCTACTAAACAACTTCAAGTGCTGTCATTCACGTTGGTTACACAGATTGTCAACAGATGGGCATCTTCTACATTGCTTTTATATCGGCCGCGAAAAACTGAGTTGATACTCGGCGCAGTGGTTGATGGGAGCAACCGTAAATCTTTCTTAGAATATCTATCCATAGTCGTGGTCGTTCCACCAGTACAATTTTTTACAAAAAACAAAACTTCAAACTATCTGTATATTTTTCATCGTTAGTGGAGAACGAAACCTTGAAAATGATCCCTCAATCATTAATTTCGGATACATAATGCGGAGATATGGGGTACCCACAAAAACACCGATGAGGAATAATATATATGATGATAATCGAAGATATAACAACCAGGAGTTGCTAGTAGATACAACTGCACAATCACGCTAATTCAGCCAAGGCGAATCGTGTACCGTGACGAATAATATTCGTTGTCGATACGGTCGTGAAACCCCCCGAAAGAAAATATCCAGCGCACGTATAGAACATATTTTACTTCTACGTGTACTCATTTTTCGCAAAGGTCAGAGAGAAATCGCAAAATAAATTACAATGCATACGGAAGTACTTGGGACTTTTTTGTTTTGCATGCGGCATTCGCAAACAGGACGTGGAATAGCTGGGCGCTGACTTGGCGAGCGCGGATGCAAATGAAAACGTAATAATATTTGACAGCGCAAGACAGCGCGTGACCGCCCGCGCCCGCGTGCGTGCGAACTCGCCGCCAGCGAGCAAAAATTACGCCGCCAAATGCGATACCGCGCCGCGGGCCTTTTAATAATCCAGGTAGCCCGCTTTCACGTTATGCTCCAGCGTGACGAACACTCTTGTTTTAAAATGCAGATGAGACGACGCACAGAAAGAGGCTGCATCACTAGTATTTGGCTTGAATGTCGAAGCGCGAAGCAAATATTGAGCGCAGCTTCGTTGTTTAGCTTCATAAAAAGACGAAACTGTCCCTTTAGAATTACTGCCTGCTACTATACAGTGTTCATCTATGGAGCGTACTTGATGTTCCTACATACAACATGCGGAGATGATTGCTTGTACAGAGAAATTCTAGTCATATGTGGAGTACACTAGCGGCAAAACACAAACAATACCTTCACTACGCGATAGCAATGGTAATACTACCGAAGACAGTACTGCTAAGGCAGAATTACTAAACACAGCTTTCCGAAATTCTTTCACCAAAGAAGACGAAGTGAACACTCCAGTATTCAATCCAAGAACAGCTGCCAGCATGCGAGACTTAGAAGTAGATGTTCCTGGAGTAGTAAAACAACTTAAGTCACTAAACAAAAATAAATCTTCCGGGCCAGATTGTATACCAACTAGATTCCTCTCAGAGTATGCTGATGCAATAGCTCCGTACTTAGCTATAATTTACAACCGATCACTCAGCGAAAGATCAGTACCCAAAGACTGGAAAGTTGCCCAAGTTACTCCAATATTCAAGAAAGGCAATAGGAGTGATCCCCAAACTTACAGACCTATCTCATTTACGTCGATTTGCAGTAGGATTTTGGAACATATACTTTGTTAGAATATTATGAACTACCTCGAAGAGAACGACCTATTAACCAATAGTCAGCATGGATTCAGAAAGTATCGCTCTTGCGAAACACAGCTTGCCCTTCATTCACATGAAGTGTGCCATCGACAAGGGATCTCAAATCGATTCCATATTTCTGGATTTCCGGAAGGCTTTCGACACTGTACCCCACAAGCGGCTTCTAATGAAATTGCGTGCTTATGGAATATCTTCCCAATTGTGCGATTGGATTCACAATTTCGTATCAGAAAGGACACAGTTCTTTGTGAGTAACGGTAAGTCATCGAGTAAAACAGAAGTGATATCTGGCGTTCCACAGGGAAGCGTTATAGGTCCCCTACTCTTCCTCGTGTTTATAAATGATTTAGGAGACAATTTGAATAGCTCCCTTAGACTGTTCGCGGATGATGCTGTCGTTTATCGGTTAGTGAAGTCAACAGAGGATCAAAAGCAACTGCAAAACGATTTAGACAAAATTTCTACTTGGTGCGAAAATTGGCAATTGACACTAAATAAAGAAAAGTGTGAAGTAATACACATGACCACTAAAAGAAATCCGCTGAACTTCAATTACGCGATAAATCAGTCAAACCTTAAGGTCGTAAATTCTACCAAATACTTAGGAGTTACAATTACGAACAACTTTTACTGGAGAGAACACATAGAAAATATTGTGGGGAAGGCGAACCAAAGGTTACGTTTCATCGGCAGAACGCTTGTGCGTCCTCTCCTGGAGTACTGTTGCCCCTTGTGGGACCCTCACCAGGTGGAACTGACGGAAGATATTGAGAAGGTTCAGAGAAGGGTAGCTCGTTTTGTTTTATCACGTTACGGGGGGGAAAGCGTCACGGAAATGTTGCACGAATTGGGGTGGAAATCATTAAAAGAAAGACGTTATTCATTGCGGCGTGATCTGTTTGCGAAGTTTCAATCACCGACTTTTAGTTCTGAATGTGAAAATATTTTGCTAGCACCCACCTACTTAGGGAGACATGACCATCCCAATAAAATAAGAGAAATCAGATATAAAACGGAACGATTTAGGTGTTCTTTCTTCCCGCGCGCTATAAGAGAATGGAACGGTAGAGAAAAGTTATGAAAGTGGTTAATGAACCCTCTGCTAGGCACTTGAATGTGATTTGCAGAGTATCTATGTAGATGTAGATAATATAGACGTTTAGGGATATATTACAGCCGCGGTGGAATGACCGAGCGCTCTAAGGCGCCTTGCTGCGGAGTGCAAGGTTGCTCCTCTTCGGAGGTTCGAGTCCTCTCTCGGGCTTCAGTGTGTGTGTTGTTCTTCGGTTAGATTAAGCAGTTTGAAGGCCTATGGAGTGATAACCATAGTAGTTAATTACAACAGATTTACAAACGGTTGACAATTTTAAAGTAAGTATTCGTAGGTAAGAAAGTATTAATATTAAATAGACAAGTCAAGAATCAAGGCGAATAGATTGATTTAAATCTAAAATGCTTTATCTCGCTTATAAAAAGTTGTGTGGAGTGACAAAAATCCTCAAGCAAAGCTCCTCCCAATTTACTTCTAAGGATTGAACTTGGAGGCATTAGATAAATATACTAATGTGCTGCTATTTTTACGGTTATTTATTATTGTCTGGTGGATCCATTTCAGCTAAAGTGCTATATCCTTACAATCTGCGTAATATACATAAATTGATTTTACATAAAAAAATATTCAAATGTTTGTAGAACTTAAGGGACTTCTGCGTGGTCATCAGTCCCTAAACTTACAAACTACTTGTGATCTACCTTATACTAAAGACGTCACAAACATGCATACCCGAAGGGGGATTCGAACCTCCGACGGTGAACGGCCTCGCGCATCGTAGCATAGCGCTTCAATGCGCTCGGCCGCTCCGCCGAGGCGATTTTACATAACATTTATCGTTTTGTTTGCATGTAGGTAGACTCTTAGTGATAGGCCTGTTTTTCGACACTCAAATTTTGTACTTACGTCCATAGCATACAACAGGGCAATGTCACGCTGTCAGGGACTAATGACTTCGCAATTTAGGTCCCTCAGAATTCCAACAAAAACAACATACTGTCATACAACAATAATGTGAGCTTTGGTTTTAGACTTATGTTTCGAAATATTTTATTTGAGGTTTTATCAACGGATGTGACAGCTTGCTGATTTTACTGTTGGCGAAAGATATTATATGATTACAGTTGCTACGGTAATTTTTGTTGTTTCCAACTGTACGATCTTTGTGGTTGAGCCGGCCGCGGTGGCCGAGGTGACTGAGGAGCTCCAGTCTCGGTCAGCACGGCCACTACGGTCGGGGGTTCGAATGCCCCCTCGGGCATGGATATTTGTGCCGTCCTAGTTCGTAAGTAGTTCATAAGTAGTTTGTAAGTTTAGGGACTGATGACCCCGTAGTTAAGTCCCATAAGCTTAACAAACATTTGAACATTTTTTTTTGTGGTTGATGTGTTTGTCATATATATCTGTGATATTTAGGTAGTTAGGTTTATTCGTTATCTGTGGTAAACGTAATATTTTGACAGTTAGCTAAATATACTGTATGGTATGTTTCGTTACAATTTACGAATGTATGAATGATCTTTAAGGTCGGTATGGCAGCGTGACAATGAACACTGGTCTGATATGGATCTAAAAACAAAATTTTTGTATCGGAAAACATGCCTAACAGTCAAAGTCCATCAATATAAAACAAAACGATAAATGCTATGTAAAAATGTATATGTATAAAAACAGTAAAAATAGCAGCACATTGGTGTATTTGCATAATAAATAAATTTTCTGCGCTGCAGGTCCATTGGAACGAAAAACTTGGATTAAGATTGTACAAAATAAAATAACGACAGCTTATTTGCCAGTATCCAGTGCATGGTATGTGATATAAGAGTTGTGCCTGTGTTCAGTCCGCAGACTATATCACCTTCGATTTCGATCTCAGTGAGCGGTTCCCCATCGTTGGATTGTCAGGTAGATCCACTTCTATAGCCAGTACGTTCGTCACATATCATTACTGTGCATTTTTTCCCTGATGAGGTTACACGAAATCCTAGCTTGATGAAACTCTGGTGGATACTGTCTAGCACCTGGTTGGTAGGTCCTCGTTGATTGGGTAATTGGCAAATATAAAACAAATATGAACTTTTCATTCTGTAACGGAGTGTGCGCTGACATGAAACTTACTGGCAGATTAAAATTGTGTGCCGAAACAGATAACACAGTTATTTGATAGAGTGTGATAAAACTGACCTGGAATTTTTACTTATTTTCTTGAGCCTGACAATCACATCTGTGAACAGTTGCTGTAAACTTAAAAATGATAAAGACTGAACATTGTTTAGCATATTCTACCATGCATACAATTTTGATCCTAAGCTTATGAGACATCATAACCCTTTCCTGTCGTAACAATAAGGAATTAAATAGAAAAGCACGGTGTTCTAGTTTCAGCTTCGTAACCAATATTCCACACGAGTCAGTCATGGGGATGGATGTCTTTGTTTTCAACAAATATTATGATCTACGTTGTTGTTATTCGGTGCACAGTGTGTATATTCCTATCACAATATACAGGGTGAATCACCTAACACTTGCACAATAAATACTGCGGAAACGGATCCTACCTGGATCTGTACGCCCCTCCTCCCCGTCCCGTCCTTCTACAAATCCCTCGAGATCCTAGAACGCCAATCACTCCATCACGCCTTCCATAAACCCCTTTTTTCACCCATTTCCTACAAGGATCCTCTATGACCTCATTACCTTCCCCCACCTTGTCCTCTTCATTGAACACCTCCGTCTCATCTACCCCTCCCGCAAATTAAACCCGGCCAATCCCCTCATCCCCACATCCTCACAGATCTTGGTTCGTTGTCGCGCCCCCTTCATTGTGTCACCCCAGCCATCCACTTGTCCACTCTCTATATCCTCTCTCCCTTGGCAAATGCTGTACCCTCCCCGTTCCAGATGATCCCCTTCGCCCTGACATTTATCCTTATCTTTGTGTTTTTTCTCTTTCCTTTTGTTATTGTTCCATTTCATCTTATTGCTTGTTAGACTAGCTAAATAATAACGTGAAACAATGTATGTCACTGTATGTTACATTATGAGATGCACCACCTGTTTTTAAATATTAGGCACCTGGTTATAAAAAAAGGGCAATAAATAAATAAAATATTCTTCCTACTAGCTGTGATCCTCCACCTTCCTCCCTCCTTCTATCCCTCCCAGAGCTGCCCCATTCCTATTGTCTCTTCTATCCAATCCTTCCTCCAGCCATCCCTCTGGCATCCCTTCCGTCTCTTGCCCCTTATGGCTACCTCGGACATTCTGTCTCGTTTCCCTCCTCCCGGTCCTCTGTCCCTCCTCGTTACCTTACCCTCATTCCTCCTCCCACTCATCCCCCACCTCATCCCACAGCCCCCTTCCCTAGCACTCATCACCATCGTGTCGTTCTGGTGCTAGGTCAAAGTATGTTTTATAATAGTGTGATTTTTTTAAACTAACAGCGGACGGCCAACCTGCAACCGACGCCTTGTGTTTTTTAACTGTCCATGTTTTCCCTACCACCCTCACACCACTCTCCCCCTTCCCCCTCTCCACCTTCTCATCATCTACAGTATTTCAGAGTGTGCTTTGGGAAGGACAGTGTACGGTCAACCCACAGCCGACATCTTGTTCAAATGTTCAAATGTTTGTAGAACTTATGGGACTTAACTACGGGGTCATCAGCTTACAAACTACTTATGAACTAGCTAAGACTAAGGACGGCACAAATATCCATGCCCGAGGGGGGATTCGAACCCCCGACCGTAGTGGCCGTGCAGACCGTGACTGGAGCGCCTCAGTCCCCTCGGTCACCGCGGCCGGCGCCGACACCTTGTGTTTCTTTTAGATGTTTTTATGTGGTGCAGTGTCTCGGAGACAGATTTATTGAATATTTCTCTAGGTTGTCGCCGTGTCCATGCGAAAAGATTACACTCTTTTCTCCACTTTTACTCATATATTGTTACTTCAACACTGTCACCAGGTAAATTTTAATTACCTTCTGTTTTTATCACCTTTATTTTTGCTAACTCTTTTTTTTTTGTTATTGTGTATGTATCGGCTGAAGAGCACCTGCGTGCGCTGACAGCCCGCCCCGTTTAGAGGAACTGAAATTACAATAAAGGGGGAAAAACCGTCGTACTGCTGCACACACCAGGTCCCTTTCCCGTCGACGTGCCTCAGACTTGTCTAGTACGTCAGTACGTGGAATCAGCGCTATTCCGTTCTGACCCCTTCGCCCTCTAACGCGTCTTCTGTTGGTAATGCGATGCGGAAGGCAGTCGGCGCGCATTGGCTGCCCCGACCGCCGTGATACGGACAGGTAGAGGGGCTGGCGGTGCGTGGTGGGGGGTGCTATTTACAAGTCTGAGCGGGCGGCACGCGAGCCACACTCGAAATACCCGCGGCCTGTCCGCCGAGTATCGATGCCGGAGCCGATGCCGGAGCCGATGCCCTGACAAAGGTTTCCAGGTCACCGCCTGCCTCCGCGGCTCATCGCTCCACTCCAGCCAACCCTACAGCAGCAAGGTAGCGCCTGCATCAACCACTGTCGCCAAGCGAAAGCGGGAAGAAACAAATCAAACCCTCCTAAAACAATTCTGATATTATTTCTTGCCTGTTGAATACCACATGACGCAATAACAATTCAACAGTTTTCTCTTTTTTTTTTTTTTTTTTTTTTTTTTTTTTTTTTTTTTTTTTTTTTTCTGCAAGCTGCGGTGCACAACATCACTGTTTGTCTGCTACACAAAGTAACTGGCCTGCCTGTATAGAGGGGTGTTCAAATGGATTGTAACGAAACGACACTGTGGGTATAGTTGAAGTTTTTATTGAAAAGTAATCACCAGAGTCTTGAGCGTAACTATCCCACTGTTTAACAAGCCGAAGTATTCCATGTTCCCAGAATTCCTGTGGTTGTGACAAGAGCAACTACTCTACAGTGTGCTTCAGTCCGTCGACTGAGTTGAAGTGCTTCCCTCTGAGGTGTTTTTTTAACGGACCAAAAAATGGAAGGCACAAGACAGTTTCGGGCTATAGGGTGGTTGGTCAATCAGCTTCGACTTAGATTTGGCCAGTATATTTTCGGAGACTGTGGTGTTATGGTGCGGTCGTGTTTTCCATGGAAGGGACTTGCGCTCCTTGTTATGCGTAGCACTATCACAGCAAGGCCTACATTGATGCTTTCCACTGTTCAAGAGCAATTCGGGGATGGCGATTACATCTTTCAAAAATGGTCAAATGTTTGTAATTCTATGGGACCAAACGACGTTGGTCATCAGTCCATAGACCTACAAACTACTTAAACTAACCGAATGAGAACAATCATATCCATGCCCGAGGGAGGATTCGAACCTCCGATCCGCAACGTGACGCTTCAGACTGCTCGGCTACTCCCGCGCGGCCATCTTTCAACACGATCGAGCACCTGCTCTTAATGCACGGTCTATGGAGTGGCTACACAACAATAACATCCCTGTAATGGACTAGCCTGCACAGAGTACTGACTTGGATTCCGTAGAACACCTCTGGGATGTTTCGGAACGCCGACTTCGTGCAAGGTCTCGCCGAACTACATCGATACGTCTCCTTAGAGCATCATTCTGTGGATAATGCACTGTCATTCCCTAAGAAACCTTCCAGAACCTGTTTGAACGTATGACTGCTAGAGTGGAATCTGTAGTTAAGGCATTTGAAGCCACGTGTCCGCATATTTATATCTGGTAAGAAATATTGTGCAGGTAAGACCGATTCATCTCCTATTTAAATAGTAACGTGGAGAGAAGTTTGTCAGACGGAGGAGGAAAAAGGAGACGAAAACAGGCAGGAGGGAGGGCCAAATGGAAAGAGAGAAAGCGACAGAAAAATGTTAAACATTGGGAATAAAACGACTTAGACAGAGGCAGGAAAGTGGTGAGGTGGAGATAGAATGGTAAGGGGAAGATGGATATCAACAGAGAGAGGTGAGAAGGAAATTGTCTTAGAGGGGGTGAGGAGATTATCTTAGAGGACGTAGGAGGAGATGTTCGGAAGGTCGAGGGTGATGGGAAGGAGGTAATAGACAAGGGAGGAGCAGAGAAAGAGAAGGAATGGAAGATCAGCTGGGCAGGGAGAGGGGAGAGGAGTAGGCCGTGAAGAATAGATGGACAGAGTGGTAATGAGGAGAGAGATGAATGGAAGACTGGGTGTTTAAATGGAGTGGTTTGAAGAGTCTTAATAACAGAACCGGTCGAAATTTGAATATACCTCTTTGGGATAACGTAGTGCTACATCTAAGAACGCGAATGTAGTGTCGTCATCTCCCCATAAAAAATTCAAGGATGTGCTCTTGGCAGACAAGGTGATGCTCATCGTCTTTTTCGACGTCTGAGGTCCGATACCTATCGAATACCTCGAGCACGAAAAAACCATTAATAGTGACATGTACAATAAGACACTCAGTAACCTACGCAAGTACAATCAAGGGCAAACGGCTTGGGCTGCTCACTGAGGGAGTGATTCCGATTCATGATAATGCGCATGCACACGTCTCCACGTCTGGCTGGCTGGCCGTTATGAGGCAGTGGGCTGTGCCCCAGTGGCCAGTCAGCTAGCTATTGCGTAGTCTCCAGCCTGGATTTCCGGAAGGCTTTTGACACTGTGTCCCAGAAGCGGCTTCTTATGAAATTGCGTGCCTATGGAATATCTTCCCAATTGTGCGATTGGATTCACGATTTTCTCTCAGAAAGGATACAGTTCGTTGTAATTGACGGTAAGTCATCGAGTAAAACAGAAGTGATATCTGGCGTTCCATAGGGAAGCGTCATAGGTCCCCTACTCTTCCTCGTGTTTATAAACGATTTAGGTGACAATCTGAATAACTCCCTTAGACTGTTCGCGGATGATGCTGCCGTTTATCGGTTAGTGAAGTCAACAGAGGATCAAAAGCAACTGCAAAGCGATTTAGACTAAATTTCTACATGGTGCGAAAATTGGAAATTGACAATAAATAAAGAAAAGTGTGAAGTAATCCACATGACCATTAAAAGAAATCCGCTGAACTTCAGTTACGCGATAAATCAGTCAAACCTTAAGGTCGTAAATTCTACCAAATACCTAGGAGTTACAATTACGAACAACTTTGACTGGAGAGAAGTCATAGAAAATATTGTGGGGAAGGCGAACCAAAGGTCACGTTTCATTGGCAGAACGCTTCGAAGATGCACCAGCTCCACCAAAGAGACTGCCTACATCACACTTATGCGTCCTCTCCTGGAGTACTGTTGCCCCTTGTGGGACCCTCACCAAGTGGGTCTGACGGAAGACATTGAGAAGGTTCAGAGAAGGGCAGCTCGTTTTGTTTTATCGCGTTACGGGGGGAAAGCGTCACGAAAATGTTGCACGAATTGGGGTGGAAATCATTACAAGAAAGCGTTATTCATTGCGGCGTGATCTGTTTGGGAATTTTAATTCACAGACTTTTATTTCTGAATGTGAAAATATTTTGCTAGCACCCACCTACATAGGGAGACACGACCACCCAATAAAATAAGAGAAATCAGATCGAAAACGGAACGATTTAGGTGTTCTTTCTTCCCGCGCGCTATTAGAGAATGGAACGGTAGAGAAAAGTTATAAAAGTGGTTAATGAACCCTCTGCCAGGCACTTAAATGTGATTTGCAGAGTATCTATGTAGATGTAGATTACGTTACGTGACGTACGGGCCACGGCCTGTCTTTCTCGTTGGCCTCTCTGAATTCTTTGTTGACGTAAGATCACTGTAGTGCCATGCACGACAAGCACTGTCGGGCTGAGACTGGAGGTAAATAATTGCACCTTGCGCAAGTAAACTGCGTACTGACTCGGTTTTTAAAGACAACGCTTAACTTTTCCTATTCCTAGCTGTTTTCATTGGTTTATCTGGAAACGGTAAGAAAAGGGCGTATGTTTGTTAGAAGTTTATTCTTCAGAATCACCAGTATCAATCACACCTGAAAACATGTATCTTTCCTCCTGACTCACACTGTATAAACGCGACAATGCTTCTTGACAGTACCACCATAAAGAGCAAATTAGAAAGACAATGCTATTTGCTGCAGGCGTCTAGTGCAAATATTTTACGAGGTATCGTTTTCTGAACATTCTGAGCAATGACAGCCGTTTGTTCCATAAGGTAGCACAAACGAATGTTAATTATACATGTGTGCGAATGACCAACTGCACATAGATGTTAATTCCTCTTTGGTGGTGTCGTGTTGTTAAATGGAACATTGTCTAGGAAAAATGAAAGACAAACAAAAGTGAATACAGCACACCTCTGAGGGCGTATTTTACTGTGCCTGCTTTGCACTTTCCTCTGTAACGCTAGAACTTGTGTAACAGTCGGCGCATGGCAGACCTTAAACTTGTATTGACGCTGAGGGTGATAATTTTTACGATAGGCTTTGAGGCTACATTGGTTCTTTATGTAACAGATCAAACAGGAGTACTGTGTTCACTTTGGTTTATCATTCGTTTCTTCGAAACAACGTCTCGTTTAACAAACACTGCCAAAGACGATTTAACACATGGGTAGGGCTAATCTGAATAAACCCATCTTAGCTTCCTTTGAATATGAATATCGTTTCTGTGGATACATCTAAGTAACCACAGATTCAAATTCAAAGGCTACACTAGGTATCCACAGATTCAATATTCATATTAAAATGAACTTAAGATGGATTTATGCACATTAGAATTATGTTTTACATTATGCTTGTTTTCTTGTATCGATATATTGTCAAAAAATTCACATATCTTTGGAATACCATCTTTGTACAACTGAGAACTCACATCGTTGTGTGGACTATCTGTTTAGTACTAATTTATTTGGCCTAAGTAGCCGAAAGCCGGTTCATAAACAGTAAGTAAATATTAAAGTAAAGCAGTCAACAATCCGAAGATTGGTTTGAACACCACAGTGCTTTACTAGGCATGGTCCTGATTGGAGGTGGTATGCCGTTGCTTTCCTCCGACCTTCGGACTGACTTACCCAGCCAGTTATAGGAGGACCTACAGTTTAACGTGGGTTCCGAACCACGGTGCTACTCGGTATTTTTCACATGAGCAATACTGCCAGAGGTGAAAGAAGTGGAAAGTGACAGATAAAAATCCTAGGACCTGGCGGGGATCGAACCCGGGACCTTTGGATTTGTAGTCTACCACTCTACCACTGTGCAACCGGGGCGCAGAAGTAAATATTATGGAACAAAATTACAAAGTATTAAGTTTGTAATATGTTTGTGTGTCTCCAAGTACAGACTGAAAATTTTCTAAATATGAAGTTCAATGACAGTTAACATTTTACTGTAGACATTTTTAGTCTAGAAGCGCAAGGAAGTAGATAGTCACATAGTACATTAAGAGCTGTGGGTGTTATTGAACCCGTTGTACTTCATGCAGATGTTGCCTCGTTGTATAGGGTTCAGTGTGAAGTTACGTACTCTACTGCAAACTATTAAAAAACTCTCCCCCAACCGTAGAGCAAAACATTTGATATCCGAACCAGTAAACATTTTTTAAATCTACTTCCTAACACATGCTTTCCAGAAACTATCTGAATATCAATATTCAAGGACTGAAAAATTGTGTTAGTTGCAGGACAAGTGATAGTGTATCTTTGAATGCTAATAATGTGCTGAGACTAGAACATAGTATTGACAAATCAAATCAATAGTTCCTTTCAAAAGTGCTAGCAAAATAAAGAAAATATTAAGCTCCAATAAGACATTAGCAGCATCAGTCCAGGATAACTGAGAAAGCAGCAGCTCTTCGAAAGTAGCACATTTCTTTCAAATTACCCTGATTAATTGCCGTAAGTATGATTAGCATCGATTAATATAATGACAAATTAACTGCCTATGGTTTGTTTTTCTTATGTCGGGGTACATTTAACCTAATGCTCATATCTGAATGTTCTGGTTCTTGGTGAGTGCTATAGGACACAGTGAATGAAAGAGCCCACTAAATATCTTGTTATGTGATACTGCAAGTCAGTTATTTTCAGTTGCCACCTATTCCTTTCTAGAGCATAGAAAATTTGTAGCGTGTGTACTGACAGATTATGTTATTAAACCCACATCCGAGATATGACATGTCTAGCGTGTAGCACGTCATGTGTCGCGTGATGTGCAGCTATGAAGTAAGTCAGTAAGAGCAGTTAAGGCTGGCTGTGTGCACTTCATTAACTGCTGTCACGAATGAAGGAACCGGCTTATCCGATATGCGCAAGAATTCTTCCAGCAGCACAAGGCCAACTGCGCAAACAGAAGAGAGTATGTGAAGTTCAGAAACTAGGAGAATTGTACTGAGCTGAATCTGCGAGGTAGCGTTCAGTGTCGTACTTGGATAACTCAGTGAGTAACAACTTCATCTGTGGATAGAAATGTTCTGCGTTAGAATCTCAGTCTAGCACACAGTAATAAACAGTCAGCAAGTGTCAGGATGGCACGCATCCCGCTGGAGAATCGAAGATTAATTTGATATTTAATCATGGTACTCGTCAAACAAATCATTTATAGTGGATGAGTACATATACATCTACATACACACCCCATAAAGCCAATGCAGAGGGCGTGGGAAAGGGTACTTCTTACCACTGCTATTTATTTCCTTCACTGTTATACTCACAAATTGATCGAGGGAAAAACGAACGTTAATACGCCTACGCATGAGATCTAATTTCTTTACCTTTTATCGCTGGTTTTCACGCAAATTATACGTTGTCGACACCATAATCATTTTGCAGTCAGTTTAAAATACCGGTTCTCTAATATTTCTCAGTATCGTTCCGTGGTGTGTCCAGTGATTCGAGTTCACTAAACATCCCCGTAATATTCGCGTGTTGATCGAACCTGTCCGGTAACAAATATAGCGTAAGGCCTCTGAATTACTTACGAGGGACGACAACTTTGACAGCGAACACTCGCCACCGCACGAAACCATGCTAAGAATAACACACGATCACAGGAAAAAGAGCTGTGTCATTTCCACACAAAACATTGCACTCTGCAAATGACGTTTTAATATAGAAAAACAAAGTAATAAAATACCAGTATCGCCGCGGTGGAGTAGCCGAGCGGTCTAAAGCACCTCGCTGCAGAGCGCGCGGTTGCTCGCCGTGGAGACTCGAGTCCTCCCTGGGGCATGGGTGTGTGTGTTGTCCTTAGGTTAGTTTACCTAGGTTTAAGTAGTTTGTAAGCTACGGACTGATGACCACGCAGTTTGGTCCGATAGATTTACAGACATTTGAACATTTTGAATACCAGTATCATAGGAGACAAATTATAAGTAATTCAACGATTTCGGTGTATTATTACATTTTCAGTACAGCAGTGACAAAATCACTGTGTATAAACGAATTATATTCTACCCAACTGTTATTAAATTTATTGAACCAAACTGCTATGGTCATCAGTCCCTAGACTTGCAAACTAAATTACTTAAACCTAAATTACACTAAGAACGAAACACACACACAGATATATATATATATATATATATATATATATATATATATATATATATATATATATATATATATATATATATGTCAGGACCAAGTCTCCATGGTCATGAAACAAGTCAGTACATGAAATTGTAAGGGAAATGTACTAATAGATAAAGTGTAGCTTAATTTTTATTGTTTCCAGAAATTCCTTGACAGCACAGAAAGAGTAAACCATGATGAAACTTTTCAGCTTTGCTTTGAAAGCCCAAGGATTACTACTAAGCATTTTGAATTCTTATGACAGCTTATTAAAAATGGAAGCGGCAAAATACTGCACAACTTTCTTCACAAGGGTCAAGGTGTAATCCAAATGCACATTAGATTTCTGTCTAGTATTAACTGATTGAAAGTTGCTGACTCTTCGGAATAGCTTAATATTGTTAACAACAAACGGCTTTAAAGAAGATATGTACCGAGAGGCCAATGTCAGAATTCCTATGCTAAAAACAGGGTTCGACAAGAAATACGCGAGATTACCACACATATTGCTCGAACCGCCCGTTTCTGCGCAATAAATAATCTTTTTGAACCAGAAGAGTTACCACAAGAAACTGCACCATACGTCATAAGCGAATGAAAATAAACAAAGTAGTCTACTCTTCATGACTTACTTGTTGACCCTTCCCTTTGGATCATAAAGCGGCAGCTAGACATTGACTAAAGTGGTCAAGGAAACCTCAAATTTCTTGTTTTCTTGCTTATCTGCTTGATAACCACATGGGAGGACTTTTCTACTGCGTTCAACGAAATAGCTTTGGATCCCTGGATATTGTAGTTAACTTTCTTGTTCTGTTCTGTTTTCTACTGGGCTTTAGGAGCTAATTTATTTGTTGTGTGTAAATGAAGCAAAATATTCCTCATGTTCACTGGCGAATAGTTCATTATTCATTTGAGCACATTTTACATAACATCCTCGGCACAGAACTCATAAATGGCGGAACAGAAATCAAACACGTACAACGTAAAATCTTACGTCGTATTATTCTTGAAATTACATTGTGCAGTCTTGAAACACACCGTGTATGTAGCTAATAACGGCAATGGTCAGTTGCTGGCGATGATAATGGCAAAAGTATGATTACTACTAGCTGTAGAAAGGAAGAACGATACTCGTGTTTTTTTTTAATTTTTTTTTATTTTTTTTTCAATAAGGGTAATTATTTAAAGTTACATTTTTGTGGACGTATGTGAAAAGTAAATAAGATTAAGTATTCTGTGGTAAAAAGTGAGCCATATTACAGAGCGCAGTTCGACATGACAACTCTCTTAACGAAAAGATACGGCTGTTACTTTTAATGTATATAACGTGTTACGCTTGAGGTACTTCACAAACATTACCAGTGTGTTTTCATAGGAAGCGCAATTAACAATCACTGTACGTAATTCCGGAGTTCAAAGACTCGGAAATTACCAGTTTCCGTCTGTTAAACCACGTCTTCCGAGAACCGTCTACCCGCTAACATAGTCATTTCCTACAGCTGACACGCACAGCTGACTGGATGCCTCTACAAAGCAAGTCTGTAAAAAGCGCCCAGTTTACCGACTGAGAAATTCTGTGAACGGAAAGGCAACAGCATCAGTATGCGGTTGCTCATCACAGTTCATAAAAGATCTCCAGATCTGCAGCTGAAATACGCAGCTCCTTTCCCACTAACAGTGACAAGCAACTAGTTTTAATGAACACAGATACAATATTTATTTATCATAGACACAACCCACCAGCAATGACAATACTGTCTTCAAAAAAATGAAGAGTATGATAGAAGCCTATGTCAGCGAATAATTTGGATTGCAGAGAAATGTGGGAGCACTCCAGGCAGTTTTGCTCCTATGATTTTTCTCAGAATATAAGTTTTAAAAATCTCTGCTTATTGTTTCTATATATTTAGAGAAAGCATTTTGATAATATTCAGTGAATTATACTCTTCGAAAGATGGAAAGTAGCTGATAGAAAACTGTTAAACACACGAGACTAGCGGTAACGGTCGAAAAATATGAATGGACAACAGTGTCTGAGAAGTGTCTGAGATTGGGATTGTAGCCTGTCAGCAACGTTATTCAACGTTTATATTAACAAATCAACAAAGGAACAAAGGAGAAATTTCCGAAGGAATTTCGGATTCATGGTAAAGAAAAAAAAAATCGTGGTTTGCTGATGGCACTGTAATTCAGTGAGAGACGGCGTGTAATTTGGAAGACCAGATGAACGTAATGGAATGGAGTCTAAAAGAGAGTATCAAATGAATACCGGCATCAATAAAAGGAGAATAAAGGCTTTTGGAATGTGATGGATTAAAATCTGGCTACTTTGAGAATGTTAGGAAATGAAACCGTGAGTTTTGTTATTTGGGCAGGACAATAGTCGACGACGGTCATCAGTCCATAGACTTACAAACCACTTAAACTAACTTACACTAAGGACGACGAGCACATTCATGCCCGAGGGAGGACTCGAACCTCCGGCGGGTATGTCCGCCCATTCCGTAGCATGACGCCTTAGTCCACGCGGCCATTCATTGCGGCCCACTTCTAACAGCCTGCTGACGATTAGTAGTCATTTACCTGCACCACTTTGCCCATGATCTCATGGAATATAGGCGTCCCTCTGCTACACGTACCAGGACGTACTACCTAACCTGAAAACGAAGTTTTAACAGTTACACTGTATTTAACAGTCTCCAAATGACCTATCTCTACATACACACTCTGCAAATCATTTTGAAATGCATGTCAGGGTCCATCGAACCGCTTTTATGATATTTCTCTACTGTACTGTTCCATTCTCTAATAGGTCATTGGAAAAAGGAACACCTAAACCTTTCTGTTTTCGATCTGATTTCTCTTATTTTATTATTATGCTCATATCTTCCCTACGTAGGTGGGTCCTAACAAAATATGTTCGCATTCTGAAGAGAGAGTTGGTGAAAGAAATTTCGCAAATATATTTAGCCGCAACGAATAACAACTTTTTTTAAACGATTTCTACCCTATCTCGTGCATCATTTCCGTGTTACTCTCTCCCCTGTATCGCGATAATACAAATCGAGCAGCCCTTCTCTGATCCTTCTCTAAATCGTCCGCCAGTCCCACCTGGTGTGGATCCTACAATGCGCACCATTACTCCAAAATGGGACACACAAGTGTAGTGTAGGCAGTTTCTTTAGTAGAACTGTTGCATCTTCTAAATGTTCTGCCAATGAAACGTAGCCTTTGTTTCGCCTTCCATATAATATTTTCTGTGTGTTCTTTCCAGCCGGCCACTACGGTCGGGGGTTCGAATCCCCACTCGGGCATGGATATTTGTGCCGTCCTAGTTCGTGAGTAGTTCATGAGTAGTTTGTAAGTTTAGGGACTGATGACCCCGTAGTTAAGTCCCATAAGCTTAACAAACATTTGAACATTTTTTTTGTTCTTTCCAATTTAAGTTCTTCGTAATTGTTATTCCTAGGTATTTAGTTAAATTCACAGCCTGTCGATTTGACTGATTTATCGTGTAAATCAAATTTAATGTATTTATTTTAGTGGTCATATGGATGACTTCACACTTCTCATTATTAAAGGTCAACGTCAATTTCTGTAACATGCATATATCTAAATCATATTGCAGTTACTTTTGATATTCTGATGCCTTTACTAACCGACAAAAGCGTCATCCGCGAACAGTCTAAGAGAACTACTTAGAGTGTCTCTAACGGCCGAGTGCACCAACCTCGGTCAAAAGTTAATCGCGGTCAAATCGGCGTTTAACCGTGGTCAACTGTAGTTTCTGGTGCACCGACACCGATCAAATTTAAACGAGGGAGTTGATCGCGGTTAAATTTGATCGCGGCTGACGCCTGGTTTTGTCGAGATGATCAGGGTTATACGAGTGTGCAGTATCAAGATGGCGGCGCGTTTTGTTGTAGACGGAATTGACAAAGATTAATTTTACCTCGATCATTTAAAAAACCGGAACGTCGTGATTGTGGAAAGGGGGACTCTTTTGAAGATTACAGTGACGAAAAGTTCGAAGAAAGATTTTGTTTGTCCAAAGAAAGTTTAGTGGTTATTAAACCAAATCAGTGACAGGTTAGAATTTCCTATCGATAGAAATAACCCTATTTCGCCTATGAACAGACTATACATTAAGAGCATATGCAACTGGTGCATTTAACATACTTATTGGTGGCAACAGTAACAAATATCGCGACGACACATTGCCAGGAAGAGCAGTTCGCCGCGCCATAATTAATGAATATTTCCAGTAAGGTAACTATCAAATTCAGAAAAAGTTTTGAATATATATATATATATATATATATATATATATATATATATATATATATATATATAAACCGAGATGTTCTGTAACTATAATCGTAAAGCTTTCGTGTTATTAAAACATGTTATCTGTATATTTCTGTTACCAGGTCAACATGCGGTGCATGTGAAAATGCGCTGTGAACAACAATGGCATTTGTGTTGATTTGTTCGAAACAATAAATCATAATTTATGTAATTATATAAATCTGTCTAAGGGTGTTTTTTTTTAAATAATCATTTCTCTTTGCAATATGACTGGATTCGGTAAAATTTTACGACGCTTCTCGCTGGGCTCCAGTGCTTATGTTGGCAACAGATGAACAATGAATTGTAGAATTGCGTTAATATTTTTCACAAGCTACAGAGTAAATGTTATTGCTGCTCGTTTCACTCGCAGCAGAATTAATGCTGTACCTGCTCTATGGATGAAAGGTTCTTGTATGTACCCTTGTCCGTTCAGAAGAAAATAATTTTCGTTTTAATTGAAGTAGTTGCGAAAAAATATTTATTGGTCATCTTAGTTGCCGTCATTACCACTGATGCCAACATAACCACTGCAGCGTACAATTTTACCGTATTTACAATCTTGTACATACAAATCACGTGGTACTGTCGTCATTCACCAAAGATAGTCGGGAATACACATGTAGGTAAGCTCAACTAACACGTTTGCATCACTTGGGTGCCTTCCATTGCGCTACACGGACTTGATCACGATCAAAGGTACGATTGGCTGACGACGGTTTGCTGACCGGTGATTAACGTTGGTGCACCGCAGAGACGTTTTAACCGCGGTTAACTTTTGACCGTGTTCTCGGAAACCTTGATTATCGTGCTTTTTGACCGAGGTTGGTGCACTCGGCCATAAGTGTCAAAAGCCTTCCGCAAATCTAGAAAAACGGAATCTGTTTGATATCCCTTATCGATAGCACTCATCACATCATGTGAGTAAAGAGATAACTGTGTTTCACAAGAACGACACTTTATGAATCCTTGTTGTTCAAAAATGTTCAAATGTTTGTAATTCTACTGGACCAAACTGCGTGGTCATCAGTCCGTAGCTTACAAACTACTTAAACCTAGGTAAACTAACCTACGGACAACACACACACCCATGCCCCAGGGAGGACTCGAACCTCCACGGCGAGCAACCGCGCGCTCCGCAGCGAGACGCTTTAGACCGCTCGGCTAATCCTTGTTGACTGCCGGCCGCGGTGGCCGAGGAGACTGAGGCGTTCCAGTCACGGTCTGCACGGCCACTACGGTCGGGGTTTCGAATCCCCCCTCGGGCATGGATATTTGTGCTGTCCTAGTTCGTAAGTAGTTCATAAGTAGTTTGTAAGTTTTGGGGACTGATGACCCTGTAGTTAAGTCCCATAGACTATACAAACATTTCAATATTTCCTTGTTGACTATGGGTCAATAGATCCGTTCTCTTCGAGGTAATTCATAATATTTGAGGAAAGTATATGATCTAAAATCCCGCTGCAAACCGACATCAATGATATAGGCCTGTGATCCAGTGGAACACTCCTGTTGCCTCTCTTGAATACAGGAGTGACTTGTGCAACTTTTCAGTCTTTGGGTACGGGTCTTTCGCTGAGCGAGCGATTGTATACGATAACTAGGTGTGGGGCTATGGCTTCAGCATATCTGAAAGTAACCTAATTGGTATACAATCGTGACCAGGACACTTACTTTTGTTAAGTGATTTAAGTTGCTTAAATACTCCAGGGGTAACTATTTATTAATTACGCATGCTGAGAACTGTTCTTGATAAGAATTCTGTAGTATTTGCTTCGTCTTCTTTGGTGAAGGAATTTCGGAAAGCAATTATGCTTCAACAGAACTGTCATCTGTATCATTATCATTGCTATCGTGTAGAGTAGGTATTGATTGTGTTTTGCTGCTAGTATACTTTACATACAAGCAGAATTTCTTAGGATTATCTGCCAAATTACGTAACAGGGTTTTGTTGTGGTAACTATTGTAAGCTTATCACATAGAAGTTCGAGCTAAATTTCTAGTTTCTGCAAAAAAACTGAATATTCACCTGACACGAAAATTGATAAACGAATTTGTAGAGGAGAAAATTCTCTACAACTTTGCTCTATTAGGGTTTTTCATATCTTACAGACGTAATGGTTGGCCGCCAGCACCCAGAACCTCCCTTCTTCGAATGTTTCGGACATTGCAAAGGGTTGCGTGGTCGCTAACTGTTCTGGGGCTTGGCGTTATCAGGTGCAATACACTTTTACACAACTTTTTTCAGTACACAGTCACTTCTAGAAATAGTTGCGCTTTTACATGTTACACCCTGCAAGTTATTTCTCAGTATGGCTTTGCGAGATTAAAGTAGCGGTAGAGGTGAATGTGGGACTGCAGCTGGACGCAGAACACTTGCATATAACGGGGAACAGGCTTCCCGCCTCCCGCGGTACCAAAACACGCAGATGGAATGTGAAGTCCTCACGTGATATCTATACAAGGAAGTTGTATAGAAATAACTCTCGTATTCAGATGACGCCACTGTTTCCTACTAGAAACTACTGTACACATTTTTGAACACACACACAAAGAAATAATGTGGAAAGTCATTAATATAACTTTGCCAAACTGTTTGAAAAATGTTATTACCCGCTTCCGCCTGAAAAGTCAATAATGAAATCTTCTGTCTGCCTATTTTTATGAAGTGAAGCTACAAAGAAACGTGGATAATAGAGAAAATGAAATGTTACAGTTTTTCATTCAATACTGTTTTATTTAACAACAAAATTATTTGATATAATAACAGGAGATGTTCCAAAACACCTGTCTTTAGTATGGCGTGTTATTCACAATGTGATGGACTCATATTTGGAAATATAAGCAATATTAGAGATTACAGTGTTATGGAATCTCTCCTATTATTTGACAACGTACGACACCATTGACACTGTGCGCCCTGAAGATAACAAAAAAATTATTTGTGTGTTATTGTTGACCACTTTCTAATTTTAAAATGTTCAGATGTTTGTATTTCTCAGGGACCAAAGTAGTCTCCTCATCGGTTCCTAGACTTACAAACTACTTTAACTTATACTAAGGACAACAGACACACCCATGTCCGAGGGAGGACTCGTATCTCCGAAGCGAGAGGCCAACAGATCCGGAACGTGACGCTGCAGATCCCAAGGCCATTCCCGAGTGGCAGTTATTATTTTGAAGTGAAGAGTATAGTATCAATAAGACTGATGTAATGGATCGTAAAACCTGTTCATCAAACATTTACAACATATCGTGTCGTTACAGGACAGACTGCTGCATCTATTACGTTCGAAAAGAACACGAGCAGAATAGCGGATTTTTATGTCTTTGGGGTTAGGTTCCAATTTAAGCAAGGAAGTTTTTTTATTTATCCCGGGCCAGCGTCGCTTTGTTTTTCTATTCGAACATCTATGCCACTATTGCTATGTTGCAGTATATAACCAAACTTTTAACGAGGAATCTGAGTTTACTTCCCAAGTTCCCCCCCCCCCCCCCAACCACCACAATTCCGTAAGCGGCCGACTGCGAACAGCGGGCAAATTGAAGAGTGCCTCTGCGGCCATAATGGTGGCAAACTTCCACGCGAAATTAAAATGTGAGTATGACGCTTTTGATTAGCGTGTGTATTCATTCGAGTTAAGTCGCGGAAACTATGTCTCATTTAAATATAAGACTAGAAAACAGCTTCACACTTTTTTGAATATACAGAAACTATCGGTTGTGTATAAATTTATTACACATACAGTATAGAAATCGGCCAACAGCGTTCCATCCTCCAACCGAATTATAATATTTAGTTTTTAGCGTTCTAAATGCAGCATATGAACGGAATATATCGTCAGTCACGGTTTTTTGACACTTTATCAGTTTATTCTACGATAGTGAAACTTTTGTACAAATGCTAATTTCAGAAGAGTTTCACAACATTTTACGTCTTTGTTTGAGTACCTGATCTATTCTCCAATATTTAGATATTTTATGACATCAAAAAATGAAAGAGTACTCTGAAACAGCTAACGTTAAAAATCGATTGTGAAAATGAAATATCCCATCAGATTCATAACTGTAAAATAGCATCTTACTATGTGAATACAGCAACCAGCCACTACCAAATTCTTTTAATAACTCGAAGTAGTCGGCGGCGGTGGCCGAGGGGACTGAGGCGCTCCAGTCACACGGTCTGCACGGCCACTACGGTCGGGGGTTCGAATCCTCCCTCGGGCATGGATATTTGTGCCGTCCTTAGGATAAGCTAGTTGATAAGTAGTTTGTAAGTTTAGGGACTGACGACCCCGTAGTTAAGTCCCATAAAAAAAAAATTAAAAAAAACCCTTTAAGTATGGCATATCTTTTTCTTAACTAAGCATGTAACATTAGCATTAGGGTACCTAGAACGAATATTAGCATATTAATGTAGTAAGCTTAATACCTTACAGTAGCGTGAACTGCTCAAAATTCAGGAACTATCGTCACAGGGTTCAACTTCACAATGTGCACCCAGCTATGTGTCATTCATATATGGAATTATACACAGTTCTGCAAACCCCTTTCAGTTGTTATACCCATATGTCAAGTAGATGAGCTTTAAATTCTGTGTTACAAGTTGCTCATATTAATTTCGTAAACAAAAATTCGAACTGCGGTGAGGGAACTGATCTCGTGCCCTCAATAGTTATTTTACACAATCATAAAATAAAACTTTTTGATCTTCCTGTTCACCAGTACTGCCTAAAGTAGCTCGTTTTTAAGACCTACCTGTATTGTAAAACCCTGTTTAACAGCCTGTTAGGCAAGAGTAACTATCTCTGAACAAAAGTAGTAGGGCTACTTGTATTACTGAGAAATATAAATGGGAATACAGTATTCGTTCTTTTTATTTCTTTCTTAAATCGTTTTATGCAGTTAAACTCCGAGCAACTCTTCACCATCGTGCTTCATGTATACTGCGATAGTCCAACAATACAGATATGATTCCCAACTTAGAATATATAACGCAGTAGCTACATAATACACGATTTATCTTATAAAAACATTAATATTTAACTGACGCTTACCGCCGGCCGCGGTGGCCGAGCGCTCTACGGCGCGCCAGTCACGTTCTGCACGGCCACTACGGTCGGGGATTCGAATCCCCCTCGGGCATGGATATTTGTGCCGTCCTTAGTATTAGCTAGTTCTTGAGTAGTATGTAAGTTAAGGGACTGATGACCCCGTAGTTAAGTCCCGCCGGCCACGGTGGCCGAGGGGACTGAGGCGCTTCAGTCACGGTCTGCACGGCCACTACGGTCGGGGGTTCGAATCCCCCCTCGGGCCTGGATATTTGTGCCGTCCTAGTTCGTAAGTAGTTCATAAGTAGTTTGTAAGTTTAGGGACTGATGACCCCGTAGTTAAGTCCCATAAGCTCTACAAACATTTGAACATTTCATTTGACGCTTACCACTATTATGGCGGCCAGCCGAAGGATCAAACTATCCCGCAGCAGCAGCAGCGCTGTTAGGGAGTCTAATTATTTTTACATGGTCTTTGTTGCGTCCAGACACATTGTGTCAATCGATGCTTTTGCAAAACATGTTAATACGCCGTATTTATTACTCAGAAAATGGCACCATTTGCATACGCACTGTTCATATTTTACATGCAAATAAGCAAATAAATAAGTTGTTAGAAATATTGCGCTTTTACATTTGAAATTGAGAGAAGTGGCGCAGTGGTTACCACACTGAAATCCCTACTCCGGTCATCCAAACTTGGCTTTCCCGTGAGCCGGCCGCGGTGGCCGAGGGGACTGAGGCGCTCCAGTCACGGTCTGCACGGCCACTACGGTCGGGGGTTCGAATCCCCCCTCGGGCATGCATATTTGTGCCGTCGTTAGTGTTAGTTAGTTCGTAAGTAGTTTGTAAGTTTAGGGACTGATGACCCCGTAGTTATGTCCCATAAGCTATACAAACATTTGAACATTTGAACTTTCCCGTGATTTCCCTGTATTGTCCCAGCAAAATGCCGTGATGGAACCTGTCAAAAGGCGCGGCAGATTTCCTTGCCTATCCTCAACAAAATCAATCCGAGCTTGTGTTTTGTTCCTAATCACCAAATTGTCGGGGGGACGCAACTAATTCACATACAACTCTGTTCCAGAGGGTCACTGCATATTACGCACAACATAATGAGGACGAATGAAATGAAAAAGGACAAAAATCAAATTTAAGCGAAAAGAAGTCAATGAGTACTTTTAAAAATATATTAAAGCTGCGGAAATATGCCAAGAAAACTTTTGTACTAAGCAGGTTGCTGGCAAATATCAGAAATATTGTAACGACGGAATGTATTTATATTTTTCTACTCAGCGTAATCAGTAATTTGAGGTGATGTAGTATTTATGTGTGTGTGTTTAAGGTCTTCTGAAGCTCCTGTAGATACACGCAGTGGCTGTGAAAGCAACAAGAAGTAGATTGATGAGCCATCACGTTGTGGAGCTCGTTCATCTTGTTTCCCCGCTGCAGGAGCCACCGTCTCGTTAATTAACTTATTATTAAATCAAAGTCACTGGAGGGGAAATTTCACTACTACACTGCTCCACTGCTTTAATTTAACCCAAAAAAGGAATAACACATTAAAAATCGAGAGAGTATATAAAAGGATGGGAATTTTTCTAGATTGTACGTATGGTGAAAGTGATACGCCGTTCTGAAGCGGAGTGTTGGCTGAAATGTTCAAATATAGCAGATATGTAGACATCTTTTTCTGAAAGCTGGTCTCATTCTACAGTTATAAGAGTACTCTGCAATTCAAACTATAATGTTTGGCAGTATGTACTATGTACTACTTTTTAAGACTATTTCGCGACTGTTCAATTCTTGAACAAAGTATGAATGCTCTGACGTATTTTATTAAGAGATATTTTTGCCTATGTAGGAGGGACAGAACAAAACGCTGCTGATACAAAATTTGGTGAAAAAGACACACCAGATAGAAAAGTTCTTGCTTCAATAATTAACACACAAACTCGCGCATCCTACTGTTCTTACCCTCTCCGCGATATTTCGCAATGATACTACATGAGATGTCCCTGTTTGGTGCTTTGATGTCTTCCATCACTAGTACGTTGACAGAAGCATAAACGATAAAACAAAACGTCGGTAGAGGATGGACGATCGTACTGTGGGCAGCCTCTTCTAGTGGATTAGTTGCACCTGTAAAGTTTTCTGCTGATAAAGTCTTTATTTTCCTTAGAATATTATCCATGTGTTGGTTCCAGATTAAAATGTTTGTGATTTTAATTCCATGGTATTTAGTTGATTGGCGTCCCTTAAATTTGTGTTATTTTTTGTCACACCTAAAATTTAACAGTCTTTTTACTACTCATCTACTGGGCACCACACTTCTTATTATAGAAGAAAATAAAATAAAATAAAAAAAATAAACCTTCGAAAACACGACGCACACACAATTCGGAAAGGGTGCATTATGTACAAAAAATACTGTTCAGAATGGGATAGATGTAGTTATCGTCTGAAGTTTAAACAAAAATTAAATACGATTGTTACATTTTGTACCCAGAATTATGAGACCTAGCATGTACCCAAATGAAACTTATTACGACCCCAGTTATTTATTGCACAGTCTTGTAATTATCTGGAGTAGCTTACTTCATGTCGAAATATCTCAATAACTACCACTATTAATGAAATAATACGTTCAAATAAATACGTATTTCCGAGACCGATCTACTCCACATTCAAATGTTCAAATGTTTGTTAAGCTTATGGGACTTAACTACGGGGTCATCAGTCCCTAAACTTACAAACTACTTATGAACTACTTACGAACTAAGACGGCACAAATATCCATGCCCGAGGGGGGATTCGAACCCCCGACCGTAGTGGCCGTGCAGACCGTGACTGAAGCGCCTCAGTCTCCTCGGCCACCGCGGCCGGCTACTCCACATACCACTGATAATCATTACATGGAGAGGCAATGAATTAAAATTTGTCCCAAAGCTGCAATTTTACCGCAGTATCCTAGTTACTAGGCAGTCGCTTTACCCATTCATCTTTGGTGGATGAATGGATGAAGAGACTGCCTACTAGCAGGAGACCTGGTTTCGAATCCTGGGAATGGCACAAATTTTAATTTATTGCTTCTCCGTGCAATCGTTATCTGAAATAGGAAGTACTTCATCTCGAAGTTGGGAAATAAGTTCAAGAGTTATGAGATGCAAATTCTTGTACACTAATCTCTTTAATGTCGTTAAAGAAAGATCATAGACTAGATAGGATTCATATTCCTTGACTTTGTCAATATTGCAAGTCAGCAGTTGGCCCCATGCTGAAGCAGACAGAGACTGTTTCATTAACAAGAGTGATGATATCCACAGTTCAGTGTACAATACTAAAACGAGAGGACTATCATGTGGCCTTGCCCAATGCTAAGAACAAGAATCTGTTACTGTATAGGGGCCAAAATATTTTACGCAACCTCTATCAACACAGCATATGGCGGCTATGAGTCAGAGGGCAATGCTCCAGCCAATAGTGAATTACTTCGTGTGATGTGACATGACAGCACTCGGGCCTTCTCTTTAGGCGGTGTTGTCTCTACACCGCCGCTCCATTTCTGACTGCTAACATGCGCGGCACAACCACAGTGGGCAACGCCCACTGAAGCAGGCATGGTCAAAGACCGCCCCGCGGGCATGGGCGCCCTTGCAGTGCCCGCGCCGCGCCTGCGGGCGGGCTTTGCCGCGCCCCTGCCCCGCGCACTGTGCGCAGCGGTGGGTGGGGCACTAGAGACACACGGTCGCGGCGGGCGCGTGAACTGCAGTGTACTCCGCCCGCGGGCGGGTTCACTACAGTATGCCTGGTCTAAAGAGAAGACCAGACTGCTATCTTTTCACAGCAGGCCATGATCACGTAGCTCACTGGCTCGTTGCCACTTTTGTGTCCCAGCCTCGTCGCCGCTTTTGTGTCTCGTTTCCGTCGTAGGTGTCGGTGGCCGAGTAGAAAGAGTCCGACACAGGAATAAGGATGCACGCTGGTGCAGGTACGGAGGTGAGCAGCCAGTGGGACAGCAGAAACTAGAAACACTAGAGTAAATTAGAACGAGATATATATTGCACAGAATTTATACAATACTTAACTTTTGCATAGCTCAGTAATGCAGAATGCCGATACATAGTTGGGCTAGAGGCCTGCCTAGTGCCTGTCCGATAGCCAAGTCTTCACTGATGCCTATCTGATTCCGAAGTGTTAACTAGTTCCTATCTCAGTCCCAAGTGAACGATGTCGTTCAGTGGTGGCCACGAGTGGAGTTGTAGCAGAGGGCGCTCGTGGCTGACGTCGTAAGAACGCCGCGCCGTGCGTGCATGGCGGTGCGCGGCGAAAGTAGGTGGCGCGCACTTTAGACTTGTGCGAAACCACAGGCGACCCATGCAATAAGAAAGTACAGTATTCTACATTACATGATAAAATTTTAGTCCATTCTTCTAAATGGAAGGCATCTTATTATTGCATGAGTTTCGACAGAAGTACTTACATTGAAAAACGATTTTTCGCATTGCAGGTAAAGCCCAGAAGCGAATTACAGTCGTTGAGCAAGGTCCCATTGCATAGTCAATTTGTAAACATTCAGAATTTCTTAAAATTACTTATTATATCTTGTAAATTTAGCTATTGCTTGGTAACCTAAAATGAATTTCCAAGCTATTCGTTTATTCATTGTTAACATGGTGTATATATTATAATACTATCTTTGTACTATTCGACTGAGAATTGAAGGAAGGAAGGAAGCTTGGGGTTTAACGTTCCGTCGATAGCGTGGTCATTAGAGACGGAGCTTACGCTCGGAATGTTTGGCTAAGGATGTGGAAGGAAATCGGCCGTGCCCTTTCAAAGGAACCATCCCGACATTTGCCTGGAGTGATTTAGAGAAATCACGGAAAACCTAAATCTAGATGGCCGGAAGTGGATTTGAACCACCATCCTTCCGAACGCAAGTACAGTGTGTTACCACTGCGCCACTTTGCTCGGTCGACGGAGAATGGTGTAATTTTAGTATAATTTTTTTTCTAAGGCATATACAGGGTATTTCACTAAGTGTGTTTGCCTATGTAACTTATAAAATAATTGGTGACGGGAAATTTTAATGCGGTAGGTCAACACAAGAAATGTTACACTTTCTGCGGTGCTATGAACATAGTTTATTGTATCATTTTCCAAAGAGTTACAGCACAAAGATATAATTTTTTAAAGGAACAATAGTTTTTTCTATCATGCAGTGGATTCGTCGAAACCAGCTGCGTCCAAATCAGTTTAAAGTACATTCCTATCACTGTTAGTTTGGAAGATACAACCCTTCAAAGTTTCAGGGGCAGATACCACACGCTGTACATAATACATGGCTGTGTGGTGGGTGATGGATGTTATGGCGGTGGGAAATTGATTTACATGAGATGTTCAAATGTGTGTCCATGTTCCTCCGGTGTGACGGAGCGATATGCGTCCTCGATGCGCCGTTTTAGATCATATGGGGATGTGGGCTCAGTAACATAAACACGATCCTTTAGATATCTCCACAAAAAGAAATCTACTGGTGTTAAATCGGGCGACCCTGCGGGCCATGAATGAGGACCATGGCGCCCCAACTTAGTGAAACACCCTGTATATTACCAAACCCCTAGTATGGGGGTATGGGCAACTACTATTTTTCCTCCTGTGATGGTGACCCTCCCCTCCTCCCCCAAGCTAGACTTTGTGACACCCTGGGGGTCGTGACCCATAGGTTGAAAAACACTGAGCTACGTGACTATGGCCTACTCAGTGTGAAGTGACACGACTGTACTCAGGCCTTCTCTTTAGGCGGTGTTGCATTTACACTGCACCTGCCTCACTGACTGCCGGATGTGTTCCACAACTACAATGGGCCAACACCACCTGAAGAGAAGGCCTGAGCACTGTCTTGTCTTGTCATGCAGAGTAGGCCGTAGTCACGTTGCTAACAGGCTGGTCGCTGGGGCCCAGCGCACTGTTTCATAGCGACTGGCTAGTCAGTTATGTAATTGTTGCCTACTCTATGTGACGTGACATGACAGTACTAAGGCCTTCTCTTTAGGCAGTGTTGCCTCTATGCTGTCCCTGCCTTTGTGACTGCCATTATGCGTGGCACAACCACAGTGGGCAACACTGCCTAAAGAGAGGACCTGAGCGCTATCTTATCACAGCAGGCTACCATCACGTAGCTCTCCGGTTGGCCGCTGGATCCCAGCCCACTGTCTTATAGTGGCCAGCCAGTCATCTACACAATTACGGCCTAGTCTGTGTAACGTGACATGTCACGGCAGGTCTTCTCTTCATGTGCTGGTGGGTGGGCCTACCTTGTCAAGGGCCTCTTTTTATCGCAGGGTCGTTATCTTTAGCGAGATCAGCACGACCCCTGACTCACCGACCGGCTTGAAGCGTGTTCCCGACTGGAGGCGGGTGCCTACCTTGTCGCGGATCTCCTGGCGCATCTTCTCGCGCTCCTCCTCCATCTTGCGGTGCTTCTCCTTGCGGCGCTCCTCGGCTTCTCGGATGGCCTCCTGGCGTTCCCTCTCGGCCTCCTCCTCCTTCTCCTTATCGTCGCCATCATCGTCTCCGCCCACCGCACCTGCAACAGCCAGAAGAAGACGCTGTCAGATGACGAACAAGTTTCGTCACACATCCTGCAGCCACCAGTATCGTGACCCCACCGCTCTGCAAATCAAATTGTACCACTGCTTGAAGACCAATAGTTCACATCAACAAATATATACTGTATTTATATGGGGTATGTTTGAAAGAACAAGCTATATCCACTAGCGAACTGGCAATTCTACATACATACTCCTCCCTAGCCGGCCGCGGTGGCCGAAGGGACTAAGGCGCTCCAGTCACGGTCTGCACGGCCACTACGGTCGGGGGTTCGAATCCCCCCTCGGGCATGGATATTTGTGCCGTCCTAGTTCGTAAGTAGTTCATAAGTAGTTTGTAAGTTTAGGGACTGATAACCCCGTAGTTAAGTCCCATAGACTATACAAACATTTGAACATTTGAACTCCTCCCTCCTGTTGAGTCAATTTCCACTTTCCTCTTCTTTCTGCATCTGTTTACCTACGACTGTCTCGACCTCTTCTCCCTCCTACTCGCCTCTATCTAACTATCCATCGCCCTATCTCTATCACTACCTCCTCGTAAAAGGAAGATATAAGATGAACATTAACAGGAGTAACACAAGGGTAATGTAATGTTAGAAAATCAGGCGATGCTAAAGGAATTAGATTAGGTATTGAGACAATAAAAGTAGTTGAGGACTTTTGTTATTTGGATAGCAAAATAACTTCTGATGGCCGAAGTAGAGAAGATATAAAATGCAGAATGGCTATAGGAAGAAAAGCGTTTCCAAAGAAGCGTAACTTGTTAACATCCAATATTAATTTAAATGTTAGGAAGTACTTTCTGAAAGCATTTGTCTGGAGTGTAGCATTGTATTGGAGTGAAACGTGAAAAATAAAGAGTTCAGACAAAAATATGATAGAAGCTTTTGAAATGTGGTGCTACAGACGAATGATGAAAATTAGATGGGTAGATCACGTAACTAATGAGAAGGTGCTCAACTGAATTGGGGAGAAAAGGAGTTTCTGGCATATCCTGACTAAGAGAAGGGATAGATAGTGGTACACATTCTGAGACATCAAGGAATTGTCAGCTTAGCACTGGAAGGAGGTGTGTGGGGTAAAAATTGTAGAGGGAGACCGAGGGTCGAATACAGTAAGCAGATTCAAAAGGATGTAGGTTGCCGAACGTATTCTCAAATGAAGAGATGCACAGGACATGGTGTCGTGGAGAGCTGCATCAAACCAGTCTGCGGACTGAAGACCACAACAACAGCAACAACAACAACACACACCTCCTCTGCTCTATGCCAATCTCCTCCTGTCCCGTCTCTCTGCTCATCCCCTCCTGCCACAGTGTACGAAGAATTATAATACCTGCCAAATGGTGATCCGTCATCGATCCAACGGTGTTAAAAGTCGGCAGTAAGTACCCTCCACCTTGCATCGTAGGAAATCTTACGTGGACAGTGATGTTTCTCTCGTTTCGAAGGCCAAGTCTGGAAAATTTTCACAAAGATATGAATACAATTGCACACTGTAGCCGAAGTCTGCACCATGAACCTCTTGTTTCGAAGCTCAAATGTTCAAAATTTTATCTTAGTTGGTTGAACGGTGTGGCTGTACATGAAATACGAATATGATCCGCCCACATAACAATGTTTGCCAATTTCAATTTTTTTGAATTTTCTGCTGTTGCTTTGGGTTTACCGTATTTCATCTTAACAACCCCTATATTAAAGCGAACAGAAATAAATATTATTCGAACGTGAAGCCATTTCTCAGATTTATGGAGACTAACGCACAACAATTTACTTTTATGTAATTATGTAGATAATACACACAAAAATTAGAATAATATTAAATACAATAAAATGTTAGAGGCACTGTTATCCTTTATGTAATTCTGGGATAAATGTGTAATGTGACAAATTGTAGCATGAAGGACGCGTCCGAAATCGAATACAATAATAATTTCGTGGGGCTCTGGCGGAGTGACGGGGGTAGTGACTTTGCTGCGATAATGCTCTCAGTCCGTTGTCAGTTTGGTCATTGTACTTCAATGATTAGGAACGTACACGTCTCTACGCAATTGTTCCACGATGCTAACGATTGTACAGAGAGTAGACATCATTTTCTCATTCACTGTCAGGGAGCAGATTAGCATACAGTTGACGAGCTTCTTTAACATTTCTATTAGCCTCAAAGTAAAGTAATTAAACCAATTAGAGAGAACATAAACGGCTCAAGGAATCATTCTTCCATACGTCAATGGCAAAGGAAAGGAACCTTAGAACTGATAGAATGGATGGTATCTTTTGCTATACACTTCACAGTAGTATACATAGTAAATATAATTTATGAGACGCTAAATACTTTTTCTAATGTACGTGATATACGAGATAGTCCAAAATAAATAAATAAATTGTATATCATTCAGCCTACGACGGTTGCACGAGCGATCTAATGGTTTCATTGCTGGGCGTCCGGAGAATCAAAAAATACTGTTTTTTCCTTTACAAGCCTTAGGCATCGTTACTCAAATAAATTCAAAGATATTATTAGTAAGATAATGGAGACAACATTAAAAAGAAATCATGAGGAAAATATAACTGTATTTTAAGTAAAACACTTCATTCAGCGAAGATCACAAAAAATTTATTTTCGTCCCTTAACCGGTTAAGGGACGAAAATAAATTTTTAGTGTTTTATATAAATTGTTGATCGCTCTCCAGTGGCATAAAATACCTTTTAACTGTGTTTTAAGTGAAGCATTAAAGTGAGGTACATTCTTTAATTTCGTATGACTTTCTTAAATGTAAAGAAATGTAATGAATTAAGTGAATCACCAAACGAATCGTGCCATTAGCTGCAAACACTATAGTGAAAGTATACTTTTTAACTGTCTACCTGGTTAATACTTACCGGAGGCCAAATAAAACATTCAAAAGTAGACAGTAAAAAAGAAACTCATGTGATGTCGTTGTTTGAAGAATGTTGTTATATTCGCAGATAATCGATCAGTATTAAAGTTTTGCAGTTTCAGCAGTAAAAGAAGAGAATATTTTCATCACTGTTAAAATATGAGATGGGATGACTTTTGCATGTGTGTTGCACATGCACAATATTTGTAAACACAAAAAAAGCTGTGAGCGATATTCAGCTGCAGTTTCCGCCGGATGATGTTATTCACAACGATGAAACGAGATTCTAAAATAAAGTTTATAAAATAAAAAAGAAACGCCACATGAATATTATTTCGAAACACAGCTATTCATTATCAAGCACTGTTTTGATGATTAAATGCAAATGAGCTTTGAAAGCTAAAATTGAAATTAAATGCAAATTCTATGTAGATTTTGTAGCAAGTACCTCTCTGTCAGACGAGTCTGTTTCATCACGAACCCTCGAATAACGAGAGGAAAATTTTTAATAAGGTGATGATGAAAATAAGCGTTTCCCTCTACCTGTGCCTTTGGGATTATAAACGGAGCACATTTGCAGCTTTAATTCACTTGGAGAGACCTCTTATTTTTATATATGTGAGGGCATTCCGGAAATTAAAATCCGACGCGATATAAAAATAAAACAAGTGCCCGCACGTATACCAAACACATTAGTGCAATAAGAATTGCATTCTCTGTACCTATATATATAGGTAAGTACATTGTATTAGTTTTCTTTTTACTTGGCTTCACAGATGAGATGTGGTGGCATGAAGTATCAGTTGTACACCATCACAGCCGAAATGTGCCGACCGAAATCACTAATCAGTGAAAAATGTACGAGAAATCTGTGGACACTGGTGTTCAAATATCATAAAGATGGATCGCACGTTGGTTCAAACCCTGAATCGCTTCTGACACTCAGGCATCCTGTTGTCAGTTTGAAAGATATCATATTTACTATTATCATGAAAAAGGGAAAATTTCTGATGTTATGCAAAATTATTTATTTGCTTAAAATCCGGCTTTCAGCTTCTTAGGCCATCATCAGGTAACAACTGAATGTCGGTAACATTCAACTTACAAAGATGTTATTAAATTACAGATGGTACCAATTCACATGTTGACAGGAAAGTGTTACATTTTGTATGGCGCTGCATTACATTTATTAATAAATAAAAAGGCAGATGTTATATGTTGTGGTTCGAAGCTTGAATATTATCGTTAAAAGCAGGGAGGAGAGAAAAGTGGGGGTTGTTACATTGTGAAATGATATTAAATGGTAACATTTGATATATTTAACAAACTGATAATTAAAACTTATTTTAGTTGAGAGGAATTGGGAAACAGTTTGGTCAATTAATACTACACTGGCGTCCTCTGCCATATGTTTATTGATTTCTGGTATTTCCAGTAGTGTCGTCTTTCTGCTTTTCTTCAGCGAATGTAAGATTTCACAATATACATTATAAGTGTGGTTTTCTATGAGCAGATGTTTGGCAAAGGTTGAATCTTTCTTTTTCTAAATCTCTAGCTTCTCTCATGTTCCGATAATCCATTAGCTACAGTCCTGCCAGAGTGACCAATATACACTTTTCCACGATGTCTGACCGAGCGAGGTGGCGCAGCGGTAAGGCAATGGACTCGCATTCGGGAAGACGGTGGTTCAAATCCACATCCGGCCATCCAGATATAGGTTTCCCGTGATTTTCTTAAATCACTATAGGCAAATGCCGGGATAGTTCCTTTCAAAGGGCAGGGCCGAATTCGTCCTCTCATACTTTTCCAAAAATCCGAGCGTAAGCTCCGTTTCTAATGACCACGCTGTAAACGGGACGTTAAACTCCAAGCTTCCTTCCTTCCACAATGTCTACATGTGATCTTAGACACACCACCCTGTGCTAAGGGTCGAATTTTGTCTTTGGTGTTGAATAAATATTTTGAAATGCTGTTTGCGTTATAAAATGCAGGTCTGTAATTTCCAGCTTTTAACAAATGTTTGTTAACCTTAAGGGACTTGACTGCGGGGTCATCAGTCCCTAAACTTACAAAATAATTATGAACTACCTTACACTAAAGACGACACAAATATCCATGCCGAGGCGGGATTCGAACCCCCGACGGGGAGCGGCCTCGCGCATCGCAGCATAGCGCCTCAATGCCCTTGGCCACTCCGCCGCGGCATAGCTTTTAACATTTTAGCAAGTTTTTCTGACTATTGACTCGGTCTTGTTGGCCAGAATACAAAAGTGGTGTAATTTTCCTCCAAATAAATAATTTTGCATAACATCAGGATTTTTCATTTTTCTGTCAAGCAACGTCGGAAAATTCAATTAATGTTAATAGTAATATAACTTCATGGAGACAACACCGAATGCAAATAATGACGGAAATATCTAGGCGGCGTTGGAAGCCTTCCATAACTCGACGTAATGAATTCCCTGGGACATTGCCGACGGCAGTTCTGATACGATCCTTCAACTGAGAAATGGCGGCAAAAAGTGTTTGGAACACTTCTTGCTTCAGGTAGCCCCAAAGGAAAAAGTCTGCACACGAAAGGTCAGGTGAGAGAGGCGGCCTAGAAATGTCACCAAAACGGGAAATTTCTCTAACGGGAAATGTCTGACGCAAGAAATCCATGCATATTCTGACTGTATGCGAGATCGCTCCGTCTTGTTGAAACCATTATTGTTCCACTGTCAGTCGACCATACCTAATTGGGGAAGAACGCAGTCTTGCAGTATCTTTAGGTAGCGTTCACTGGTGACAATTACAGCCACACCGCTGTCATCCTCAAAGATGTAACAGCCAATAATCATAAAGGAAGCAACTCCACATCACACTGTGACACGAGAACTGTGCAAGGGCTTGATGTGCAGTTCATGTGGGTTTATATCGCTCCAATAACGCATATTATGTTTATTCACTGAACCACATAACTCAAAATGAGCTTTATTTGGCATCAGAATGGGGTGCAACATTTGTGGATTTTGGAGAAGGAGATCACGCATGGTTAACACTTTCGTTTCCACATTACGAATCAAAATATTCAAATGTTTGTAGAACTTATGGGACTTAATTACAGAGTCATCAGTCCCTAAGCTTACAAACTACTTACGAACTAGCTAAGACCAAGGACGGCACAAATATCCATGCCCGAGGGGGGATTCGAACCCCCGACCGTAGTGGCTGTGCAGACTGACTGGAGCGCCTCAGTCCCCTCGGCCACCGCGGCCGGCACACACATTACGAATCCAGCTTCGGGAAAACTAAAATGCATTGTTTTATTTATTAGTACTGTACACTAAATATAAAAAATGTTCGTAATATTATTTTTTGATGTTACGTATTTCATGCATAACACAGACGTTTGTACCGAGGTATTTTACTACTTGGAAAGTTATTTTGTTGATGGTTGACACTGTCAGATCAATAATGCTAACATAATCTTCACCACAGCACCAAAGACAAGACAATTCACTGCTGGAATAAAATAAAAGGAACCACACTCACACTATCAGCCACGTACAGACGGCAACGTAACACAACCTCAAAGATAGACAGATTAATGCCTCAGAAGTGGCCATACCAAGCGGCAAAATGTCGTACTGGAAGCTTGTTGTTCATCAACAACAATGCGACTTTAAGGACTGATACACAAAATACGCTGTAAATCTGCTTTTAATATGTTGCTGTCGAGGAACAACACTAGGGATGGAGGCGTTAAGCAGAATGTTTCGCGTGTAACCCAATCCCGAGGCCTAATTTCCTGCAGAATGTGCAACTTATACGGGTAAAAATTGAGATTTTCGTATAATATTCTTCTGAATGAGCGATCGGACGTATGCACAGTTTGCACATGACGACGAGCAGATCTACGCAATATTGCATCACCAACATTTTCCACGGCTTCTAGTGTCCGCAAAGTTCTTTCACTTCTTCCAGGTTTGCCATTCCAAACAAAACTTGTTGTTCGAAATGCGCGTATCCACCTCATAATGGTCCGTCCATCTATAACTTTCCCAAGTTGAAATGATGCCGAAATAGACGCTAGGTAGCAATAACAGAGTCGTTAATCTTGAAGTAACATTGAACAGAAGAGGCACGATGCTGTGCACACCTCCGCTCCGTGTCACTGTCACACTCTAAATGGCAGCTCATTAGTTGACGAATGCGGTACGAGCTGGTGCGCCTTCCTGCAGTACATCACTGTTCTACGAAAGTCAAATTACGCTGTGAACGCTGCCGCACCCTGTACTTTTGTTTTTATTCTTTCTCCGAATAAAAAGCACAGCAGTAGTGACGATTTTGCATACAAAGAGAGCAGAATTTGCAGGACAGCAAACGCGTGTTTGTAGCGTCACTAACGCGTGCCTGCTGCGCCCCCGATCGCTCGGCAGCAGCGCCACAAACATCGGCGAAAGCGCGGCTTGCGAACAACTGAGTGGCGCTGCGAAGCTGTCCCGTCTGAGACCAGCCTAAGGCACACACACACACACACACGCCGATTTTGGACGGCCGGAAAAATGTCTGCCGGTGTTTTATCGTCGGAGCGCTGCTTGCATATACGCCAGAATTTTACG
The DNA here is from genome assembly GCA_026315105.1 of Locusta migratoria. Taxonomy (NCBI): domain Eukaryota; kingdom Metazoa; phylum Arthropoda; class Insecta; order Orthoptera; family Acrididae; genus Locusta; species Locusta migratoria. Next base: position 426,015,495 of record CM048746.1, on the reverse strand, counting down.
GTCAAAAAGAAGTCGCAGTATAGGTTTCAGAAATTACAGCAACCAGTCGCCTTTTGTTCCTTCTTAATGAAGATTTATTTAAACCATTACCGGTTTCGAGCTGCCTAGCAGCTCATCTTCAGATGGTATAAAATATTACAAGTTACATTTCAATAGTTATGCACTTTACATGTAGTTTGTCCATATTTGGTCCGCTTATTGATAGAATATCAGAGCACTTCTTTTCCATCATCATGCCACAACAAATCCCATGAATTTTAGGTTGTAAAGTTGATAAATATTTCACACACATTACGTTTTTTTAGCCACTAGCATAACTTAAGTAAGTTATGCTAGTGGCTAAAAAAACGTAATGTGTGTGAAACTTTACAACCTAAAATTCATGGGATTTGTTGTGGCATGATGATGGAAAAGAAGTGTTCTGATATTCTATCAATAAGCGGACCAAATATAGACAAACTACATGTAAAGTGCATAACTATTGAATTGTAACTTGTAATATTTTATACCATCTGAAGATGAGCTGCTAGGCAGCTCGAAACCGGTAATGGTTTAAATAAATCTTCATTAAGAAGAAACAAAAGGCGACTGGTTGCTGTAATTTCTGAAACCTATTTCAATAAACAGTCGCAGGTTCCTACACAATGGATAAAAGTCGCAGTATATTCCAAACATAAATTAAGGAATCCCAAACGCCTTTGCATAATATTATATGATAGATATTGCTGACATGATACAAAGAACTAATTAAGTATTGTATCATAGGCCGGCCGCGGTGGCCGAGGGGACTGAGGCGCTCCAGTCACGGTCTGCACGGCCACTACGGTCGGGGGTTCGATTCCCCCCTCGGGCATGGATATTTGTGCCGTCCTTAGTGTTAGCTAGTTCATAAGTAGTTTGTAAGTATAGGGACCGATGACCCCGTAGTTAAGTCCCATAAACTGTACAAACATTTGATTTTATTGTATCATAAATTAGCGTAGCATTTCAGAAATGCTCTCCATTTCCTCAAAACCTTCCCTCAGTTCGCAGGAAACTTGTTTTTACGTATTTCAAAAATGTTCAAATGTTTGTTAAGCCTATGGGACTCAACTACGGGGTCATCAGTTCCCAAACTTACAAACTACTTGCGAACTACCTTACACCAAGGACGGCACAAATATCCATGCCCGAGGGGGGACTCGAATCCCCGACCGCAGTGGCCGCGCAGACCGCGACTGGAGCGCCTCAGTCACCGCGGCCACCGCGGCCGGCGTATTTCAAACGTATCCAAAGTTTTGTTCCACGAAACTGATTGTGCTGCCACTAGGAAAATAAGTATATCATCAGTTATCTATTAATCACTTAATCCATTGCAAATGTATGCATACATGAATATATGTTCAAATGTTTGTACGGCTGTGGGACTTAACTACTTAGTCATCAGTCCCTAAACTTACAAACTACTTATGAACTATCTTATACTAAAGACAGCACAAACATCCATGTCCGAGTGGGGATTTGAACCCCCGACGGGGAACGACCTCGTGCATCGTAGCGTAGCGCCTCAATGCGCTCGGCCGCTACGCCGCGACCCAGGAATGTATGCAGTGGTGGATTTACCAGTAGGCAGAGTAGGCTCGAGCATGGGCGGCAGATTCTAGGAGCGGCATTTGATGAGTATCCTTCAGTCTATAGCAGTCAGCTACTGTGACAATAACTTGAGCAATGACAACGAATACTTGTGGTATAATTTTGTATTTTTATATTCCGACATGTTAAGCTATTAGCTAATCTCTGCTAACGCTTGACAATGGTACAAAACCGAAACCGGTAGCATTGAGAATTAATAAACAGCTATGGTCAACATGTCGTTCTGAAATTATCTGAAAGCTGTTATGCGCCATCTGTTCACCTTTACTAAGCAATGTAGAAATCCTGCGACCGACCGCTGGGCACCTCGAATATACGGGCACAGTACAGCCCGCGAGATGGCATCGTGTGAGAGTTCCACGTGTAGCTATTGAAGATCCACCATAATAGCAGGTGCGGGACCTCCGATAATAAAGGTGACCACCATCTGAGTAGGGCAAAAGAGCGACTGCTCAAAACTCCTGCTAACGTGGAACTGCTGTTAAAATGATTAGTTGACTTGGCACACATTAAGTCCACCATTCAAAGAAGGTAGCACTTCTGAGAAGACATACAAAAAGAAAAAAAAAGGCCGGTAAAGATCGTTTCCTGTGCAAGCTCCAATTAGACGACGTGCGCCTCTGTATGGCCGGCACCGGCTGCAGTGGCAGCAGCCTACAGTGGCAGCTGACCGGCTTTTTTCCGGTGCCGGTCCGTGGCCGGCCAGTGTGCAAGCTGCAATGACCGCCAATGGTTCACTGCTGAGATGTGGAAGGCCGATATTTTGCCGGGGTGCGTGTGCGCTACCAGCCTAGCGGTGGTGCGTTACCTGTGAGGGGCGCGGCGTCGGCGCCGGCTTCCATGCGGTGGCTGTCGTGTGCTCCGTCCTTCCGTGACTGCGGCCGCCGTCTGGCCGACCGCCCCCATGGCGGGCCCGCGAGACAACTGCCGCCCCCCTGGGGAGAGGCCCGGCCATCCCTCACGTATGGATTTCTGCCCCCGCGTCGATATTCTTAATCGAGACGCCGTAATCCGTTAGCCGCATCGATTCCCCGCCGGCACGACAGCGCATACCGATGTATCATAGACTGTCCTCGAGCAGTACAGGCCGTATCCGAGACGTCGCCGTACGTCTCGCGAATACGCGGGAGAAGTAGTGAGCCTTCGATGTTAGATCCTCCAACTAAATCTACTACACTGCTCAAAACAATTAAGGGATCAGGTGAGATATAATTAACAATATTCGTATGGTAACGTATTTTATTCAGAATTGGTTACAATTAACGACCGACCGAATAATCGGTTTCGGTGACGGCCGGATTCGGCCAAAATATTAATTTCGGTTTCGGGCAGAAATCAGTCGAATCTTACTGATGCCGGCCGCGGTGGCCGAGGGAACTGAGGCGCGCCAGTCACAGTCTGCACGGCCACTACGGTCGGGGGGTTTGAATCCCCCCTCGGGCATGGATATTTGTGCCGATCGTAGGATAAGCTAGTTGATAAGTAGTTTGTAAGTTTAGGGACTGATGACCCCGTAGTTACGTCCCATAAGCTATACAAACATTTGTACAAACATCTTACTGATGAAGCCCGGTCGCATTCTGGATGGATTCAGTCAACATTAATAAAGCTTTACTTCAATTGACGGTGCGCCGTTTGACTGATAGGAGGCTCTCCTTGCTTGTAAAATTTGTGGGTATTTTCTTGTTAAGTACAATATAAAGCAATCGTACCATATACTGATATACTATGTTAGTAACAATTTAATTTATTCACTATTGCTACTACGGTCGGGGGTTCGAATCCCCCCTCGGGCATGGATATTTGTGCCGTCCTAGTTCGTAAGTAGTTCATAAGTAGTTTGTAAGTTTAGGGACTGATGACCCCGCAGTTAAGTCCCATAAGCTTAACAAACATTTGAACATTTTATTCACTATTGTACGTAATGGAGCGGATTATCATGTTGTTATGCTTTAAACTTTTATTAATGAGATTTCTTGAAAGCGAGGACCTTTTTTAATAACTAATACGGCTTTTAGAATCATTGATCATGTGGTACACATCTTTTCCTGTTCAGTTTGCGTAAATTTATACTGAGAAGAATTATACTGTTAGTCGGAACTGTGACTTTATTTTTCGAAATAATTTCTGCACCACTGATTGAAGCTGCTATGTATTCAGAATTTCCAAAAAGAAAATATGGCTAGTTGTCTGTCGATAGCAAAAAACGTAAGTGAAGATGGCAATAGAAAACTAGCGCTCTCAAGAACAAAATCGTATAGGCTTCTTATTGAAGCAAACAAATGATTACTGTCCCAATGGCATATTTGTGTCTATTACGGTTGGGGCGACACAAGGGGTGTTATGGTTTGGCTGCCTCACCCTGTGTATATTAATTTTTAGTTCGATTAACATTCCGATGATGGATCTCACAGATCTACTAGGTAATGTTTCTGTGCCTACGCCTCAGCGTCTGCGGTGTTGTTTACCGCCTCCTTACACGGGTATTCACAACAGGCAATAGTGTGTTTACTTCCGCAAGAGCAACACCTTAACTACAGAGGAGCGGTCGGAACTCACAGATACGACCCCAGGATCACCGTAAGTAATATATATATATATATATATATATATATATATATATATATATATATATATGTGTGTGTGTGTGTGTGTGTGTGTGTGTATTTGCAACTATAGAATGATAACATTGTTTACAGGTCTGTTGTTTGTCTGGACATGGGCTCAAAATAAATTCGGGATACACACAATAGAGAAGTTACAAATTTTCAACAAATTCTGTTAAATGACAGCAATGACAAGGGCGAACATGCTGCACACAAAGCTTCTATTCTCGATCTGGAGGACGAAGAGATCGATAGTAATTCCTCAGAAAGCATAGAAGAAGGAGACGATTCAGAGACCTAAGAGAGTGACACAGACGTTAAGTTCAGGAGAGGAAAAGGGCGACGTGTATCGTTGTTATAGGAAGAGAGGAAAGAAAATAATCGAATCATTCGACTGGAAAAGGACACCATACACACCGCAGAAAAACCTATGTTGAATATGTATGAAACAATTCTGTAGTAAAATTATTTAAAACAAAATATATAGTACCTTACTCGATCCTTGAGCTCATCCATAAGTGATTTTTTAAAATGATTGTTAATTTGAGTGAATGTATCTCACAGATCCGGGACCAGCATCCGTGTGACCATAAGGGCGCCAGCATCGGAGTGTTAACAGGCTCCTCGAAGCATAGTTCTAGAAAGTAAGTGCGTCGTATTGGCCCACTTTAGGTTACAGTAGTAACACTAAAAGTGGGCCTTTGCGATCGTCATTTGACAGCTCGCAATTTAAATGAAAATAACGGCTTAACTATTCATCTGACACAAAAATTGAAAACCTAATTTGTAGAGGAGAAAATTCTCTACAACTTTGCTCTCTTATGTTTTTTTTCATATCTCGTATCGTTTCAAAGATATTTGCAAAAATAACGGCGATTTTGGGATGTATGTCTGACTGTCTGTCTGTCTGTTTGTCCGTCCGTCTGTCTGTCTGTCCGTAACGTGTTGCCTGATTTTAAGACGAACCGTTCAACCGATTAGCACCAAATTTTACAGACATGATTGTAGGCCGCCAGAGACCAGAACCTCCCTTTTTGTAAGCCGTTTGTAATATAATTGTAATTGCAAACGAACCGTTCATATGACACGAAAATTGAATAACCTAATTGGTAGAGGAGAAAAGTATCTACAACTTAGCTCCCTTATGTTTTTTTTTCATATCTCGTATGGTTTGAGACATATTTGCAAAAATAAAGGAGACTTGACATCCTCCATTGAATTAACGAAAACCAGCCGTTCGCAGATGTCACGTGACATTCCTCGACCAGAATTCTCTCTGGCATACGCCATCTTGCGTAGCGTATTTGATGATTTTCTTATTGTAACTTACACATTGTCATTTCAAAGCAATGGCGCACTGAAGAATTAACAGAAACACATCGCTCTTCGTACGATAAATGATAATATAGTGTCCACAAATACCATATTAGCATCAGTTAACAACGGCCATCAATAGTGCGAGATTATGGGACCTATCTGATGATCGATAGCCGTAACGTAGTGGGCAAGGCGTTGGACTATGACGCTAAAGGTCGGTGGGTTGGAACCCCACACTACCTACTTTTTTTTCCCTAAAAGGGTTTCGCACATTCTTCTTGATTAGTTTTTTATTAATTATATTATTATTTTGGTCCAAAATGCTTGCAAAAGCTTATAAAACTACAAATCTAAAGTGGGCCGTAAAACACGTCAGTTCGATTTTTTTTAATCACAATACGACTGGAATTTTGCTCCTTTGACGAACTAGTTTGCCGACCACTGCCCTGTACTGATTATGTGAGAAAACAGTGTGAGTGGACATGTCTCGGGATGCAATCAGTGATTGCACCGGCAGTGTGGGAGTGTGAGGCTAGGGAGGGCGGCGGAGTCCAGAGTGGGCAGCGGCGGTGGCTGCGGCGGCCTTAATGAGACGTGGCGCCTCGCCCTCCTGACCTGCCGCTCCCGCGCCCTCCGCGGGCCGCCTCGACCCTCCAATTAGCGGCGTCGCCCTCGGCCGCGCTAATTGCACCTACCCCCCTCCACCCCTTCCCCCTGCACCCCCGCGGCGACTCCGGCAAGCCGCCGCCACCGCCGGGCCGCGAACCGCCACCGCGACCGCGCTCTCCTCATTACCGACACCCTCGATCGCCTCCTGCCCACTCTTACGCCGAGCTGGCCGCCTCCTTAATGGCCACGTGTGGGCCCACAAACGCTCGCCGAATGCCGCACAAAGGTCTCTCTCATTTAATGTTCCGGGTACTACTCCCTGATGTGGAGGGTGCGTGCGGCGTGTGTCACGTACAGTGCCACCTGGCGAAGGATTGGAGTAAAGCGCACACTTATTACTGGACATGTTTGTACTATGATGGAAACAATATTTTACGTTGTACAGGAACCATTACAACAGAGCAGGGGCGGATCCAGGACGACTTTCTGGGGGAGGGGCGTGAAAGAATTCAAGAATTCTCATCGTCATCTAAACTCTGGTTCAGTACAAAGCCTTTAGTACCGGTCAACTCTTTTTACCCCATGCCTAATCAAACACAAAAGTCTTACAGTTTTAGCTTGCCACACTAAGAAGAAAAAAAAATATCTGTTGGGGGTGGGGGGATGAACGACCGCCGGCCGCGGTGGCCGAGGGGACTGAGGCGCTCCAGTCACGGTCTGCACGGCCACTACGGTCGGGGGTTCGAATCCCCCCTCGGGCATGGATATTTGTGCCGTCCTTAGCATTAGCTAGTTCATAAGTAGTTTGTAAGTTTAGGGACTGATGACCCCGTAGTTAAGTCCCTTAAGCTAACATTTGAACATTTATTTTGATGAACGATCCTTCGCCCCCTCCCCCTCCCCCCCTTGGATCCTTTATGCATCTTTTCGCACGTCTATCTTAAAAGTTTCCTTTCGCACGACTACAGATAGCAGCGACGTCTTCCCTGATGGATTGACAAACGGCACTTATGGAGATTTCGCGAACAAATAGATATCCTATTTGTTAATCTCGTCAGTAGAGGTGGCTCTATTATTTTGACCGCCACTGTATATACAAGGTGCGTCTCAAAAGTTCGGCGAATGATCTCAGGAAATATATGAAACAAGAGTTACAAACAAAATACCTTTACTGCCCTTCAAAGTAATCACCATTGGTCTTAACACACTTCTGACGTAGGTTGTACGGCTGATTCAAACTGCCAGCAAATGTTTTTTGTGTAATCGATCGAAGCACTGAGTTCAGTGGCGTGAATTGTTTTATAACGGGCTTTCCGTCTTTTGATGGCTGCAATTAACACAGTTATTTTACACCATACGCGTTTCGCTTTTTGATTTAAAAGCGTATTCTGTGGTTCTGTAGATCATACATATGTTTGCTCGTTTCGTTTCGTATATATAAATCAAGGTGTCAGGACGGACCGTGAAGCGTGCCGGGATAGATCACTCGGTAGAGCGCTTGCCCGCGAGAGGCAAAGGTCCCAGGTTCGAGTCCCGATTACGAGACACAATTTCAATCTGCCATGAAGTTTTATATCAGCGGACACTCTGATGCAGACTGAAAGTTTCATTCTGGAGATAAAAAAAGTTTTTTTTTTTTAACTTTTTGTGCACCTTATGTTTTTTTACATTGATGTACACTATTTATATGGAATTATTTCTGCTTCTTTTTTACTTCTTACTGTATTCTTTGTTACTTCTTAATGTATTCATTCGTCGCATTGCAGTTCGAGGAATCTATTTACCACAGCTCTCATAATAAAGGAGAGCACTGACGATTGCGCAATTTTGATGTCCTGCTTCACATCACGACTCATACCGACATTTAAAGGAAGAATGGTTATAAACTTTCCTACGCACTAAGAGTCTCAGAAAATTAATTATCACTTAATCAGTATGCTTAATATAGCCCGACACTGTCCTGGAACTTATTTTTTGTAGCAATGATAACGGAGTAGAGTTTGTGCAAGTCTTGTATCAATTGTTTTCAATTGCACAAACCTGAGCTTAGTCCAATAGCTGCATGAAAGTATTGATCCTAGAACTTCAGTTAAAGTCACTACTAAAAACTGTAACTTGATACAGCGTTAAATAATGCTCTCTCTCGCGTTTGGATAAATTACCTCTGTAGAACATGAGATGTAGCAACGTCGATGGTGCCTACCTTCGATTTAATTTAATACTCACGTTTTAATATTTCCACAATTCTCAATTCAGAAAACACTGTTATCATTGTCTAGCACTCAAATACATGCCTACCTTCAGAACGTCGCAATCGAGAATATCCTGTCATTAATTTAAGTTCCGTCCATGAATAGGAATAGTCACAGATTTTACTTTCATTCCCACTCAGAGAAGTTATTTAGAAAGAATCCACTTACCAAAGAATATTGTTAAATGTAGCTTAATTCAAATACGCTTTATTACAATTCCCTTCAACCGAAATCTCTGACAATTTACTCGTAATAAATTGTTCAATTATAATCTCCATCGGAATACAAGGCTAGCTCAGAATTTAGTGGTAGTAGTAAAGATAATGAACAAAACAATGCTACTGAGGTACTATTTATAAGCTATTCTAAACAATCTGCTGTAGCATATTTAGTTCCCTTTGATCCACTAGCACTTACTCAGTTTGCTTCTTAGAGAAAATTCTTAAAATAGTTTACTTTTATCATCAGAACTTATGCTGTAACATGGCATTATTTGATATTATTGTCTCTTTCCGCGAGCGTAGAGTGACGTCACACATGGCATTTTTGCGGTTGATTTGAAGAAACTTTTTGACAGTTCCAGCGAACGATATGGCCACCCTCATCGTTCGACATGAATCTCATTGAATATTTATGGGACATAATGTAGAACTCAGTTCGTGCAATAAATACACTTTATTATGGACGACTGCAGATGCAACCTCACTTAATAGCCGCGCGGTAATAGCCGAGCAGTCTGAAGCGCCACGTTGCGGATCGCGCGGCTTCCCGCGTCGGAGATTCAAATCCTCCCTCGGGCATGGATGTTTGTGTTGTCTTTAATATATGTTAGTTCAAAGTAGTTAGTAAGTTTAGGGACTGATGACCCCGCAGTTAAGTCCCATAAACTTTACAAACATTTGAGCATTTGAACCTCATTTAATGTTCCCGCGAGGGTATTTCAGAGACTTTTTGAGTCCTTGCCATGTAGAGTTTCTGCACTTTGCAGACGAAGAGGAGGTTCTAAACAATAGTAGGAGTCAGTTACGTCATCTAGATTCGAGCACGGATTCGATTATCGGCAGAGGCTGGATGTTTTGCGTGCGTGCGTGTTTGTTTGTTTGTCCTCATCATCGACACGAAAGCCGCCTATGTGCCCTCAGTAAAAAGGACTTGGAATAGGCGGCCGAACCGCGAGGGAATATCCCGACAACTAAAAGCCATTCGATCGTTCCTTTTCACAGTATGTCTGTTCCCACAGACTGCAGTCGTGTAATTGTGGTTGGCTGTGGCTGATAGCCGAGCTCTTTGTAGTTGTAATCTCGAATGACGTGAAATACAGGCTTCGTTGTTAATATTTACGAGCCATCGGTTGTAGTACAGCAAAATTGAGTGGCGCTGAATATTCGTAGAGTGAGGTATTTCAGCCACACTGGTGCAGTTTGGAATTGCCGTGTTCGTTGCTGCCGCAGTAATAGCAGCCGGCAGCTGCGCTATATACAGCCGCACTGAATCACCGCTGGCAACCAGGAGTAAGTGCGCGATTCAATCACGGATGTGTGTCTCGACGGCTCCAGTCATAATTGTGATTCACTCCCGCCTGCAGAGCATAGGTTTCCCGCCCCGTACTAGTCCCATTTCCAGATACCCAATCTGTAGGCACCACAAGCCTCCGACGGTGAATCAGATCTAATTGATTTAAATGTATCTAATGCAGTTCGCTTACTCACTGGTTAAAGATAAGTAATACTGATGGCATAGGTATTACTATATTACTTACTGTAATAAGGATCTACTGCAGATAGTGGCAATATTCAGGGATTGGTTTCCTAGTGTGAGAAATAAAATGTGCTAGAGAGAGTGGACTGGAAGCGTGGTGGTGGGAGGGAGGTTGGGGGGGGGGGGAATTGAAAAAGTAGATATATTGTATTTTCACTATGTACTTATTTATTCTATGGCCGGATTTTTACTTTTCCAGGCTACTAATTTAAGACGTGGCCAATGGAAGTCGATACTTATGTTTCATAAGTACGACTGTCGCAGGGCAATGAACAGTCATGCCTCCAGGATGCAATGAGCGGCTTTCATGAGAAGGAATTATCAAACAGGTGGATAGAACGACGACAGCCAACGGCATGACTACATTACCACACCTTACTTCAATAGTCGTTTTCTTTTGGGGAGTTATCTAAGATAAAGTCTTTGCAAGAAAACAGTGAACTATTGACGTCGTGGTGGAATGATTGTGCGCTCTAAGGTGCCTTGCTGCAGAGCGCGCGGTTGCTCTCCGTTGGAGGATCGAGTCCCGTCCTTCCTCAGACCTGGGTGTATTTGTTGTCCTTAGCATAAGTTAGTTTAAGTAGCTTGTAAGCCTAGCGACTGGTGACCAGAGTAGCTAGGTCCCATAGATTTACAAATATTTGAACTTTTGTTTTCTTGTACTGCGATGAAGAGGCTTGCTCAGAATAGAGTAGCGTGCAGATGTATATCAAACCAGGCTGTGGACTAAAGACCATTACAGCAGTACATGCAGAAGTATGCATGAAACGTAAATGTGAGAAATATAAACACGTATTTGTAAACAAATAATTAAAATAGTTGTCAAGAATCGTCCAGATCGGCTATTGATGTGGCCTTTAGTCCGCCAAGCTACTCTATGGTGTGCAGTTATCTTTACCTACATCTACATCTACATAGATACTCTGCAAATCACATGTAAGTGCCTGGCAGAGGATTTATTAAGCACTTTCATAACCTTTCTCTACCATTCCATTCTCTAATAACGAGCTGCTCTTCCTGAACCTTCTCAATGTCTTCCGTCAGCACCACCTGCTGAGGGTCCCACACTGGGCAACAGTACTCCAGGAGAGGACGCATAAGTGTAATGTAGGCAGTCTCTTTGGTGGAGCTGTTGCATCTTCGAAGCGTTCTGACAATGAAACGTAACCTTTGGTTCGCCTTCACCGCAATATTTTCTGTGTGTTCTCTCCAGTCTAAGTTGTTCGTAATTGTAACTCCTAGGTATTTGGTAGAATTTACGACTTTAAGGTTTGACCGATTTATCGCTTAATTGAAGTTCAGCGGCTTTCTTTTAGTGCTCATGTGCATTACTTCACACTTTTCTTTATTTAGTGACAATTGCCAATTTTCGCACCATGTAGAAATTTCGTCTAGATCGCTTTGCTGTTGCTTTTGATCGTCTGTTGACTTCACTAACCGATAAACGACAGCATCATCCGCGAACAGTCTAAGTCAGCTATTCAGATTGTCTCCTAAATCGCTTATGAACTAAAGGAAGAATAGGGGAACTATAACGCTTCCCTGGGGAACGCCAGATATCACTTCTGTTTTACCTCTTAATAATTACTGCAACTTATATTTTTTAACCTATTCATTTAACTCTTGATCAAGCTTTATATTTTTAGCCCTCCCTACGATTCCTCCCTGTAGTAAATTGGGGGGACTGATGACCATTGCAGTTTTATCCTCCCTTAAACACCCAAACAACAACAAAGTAGTAAATTGGTGATCCAATAATGTCTTAGAATGTGTCCTAACAATTAATCCCTTGCTTTTAGTCAAATAACGTCACAAATTTCTATTGTTGCCCACAATATTCCGTTTCTCTTAATTAGTTACACGATTTATAAAGCTAATCTTCGCATTTTTCTGCGGAGTCACATTTCAAAAGCTTGTATTCGCAGCTTTCCATAGGAGGCAACCCTTCAAAGAAGTGCCTTCAGAACTTCGATGTTACCTAACAACGCTTAATTTTTTCGCAATTTTCATTCTACATTTTAGCCACCTAGTACTATCGTCTTTCAGCCACGAAGTTCCCTTTTTTTGGGGTTTTCCAATGCTTAATTTGAGGTCCCATGGTCTACAGTGAACAATTCCGTACGTACAAGTAAAACATTCAGTTGCAAGAGACTGAATTATGTTCGTCTCTATATGACAGAGATTAATGGCTAAAATTTTATTACGCACTAAAATTAGACCAGCATTTGCGTGAATTTTTTTTGTAATGGCTTCTACGTCTTCTGCTGGCTGCAATTACGACAATTATTTCACACCAGACGAGTTTAGCTTTTTATTTTAGGATCATCTGCTGTGGTTTTTTAAATGATAAATAGGTTTGGTCATTTCTTTACCTATATGTAGATTAAAAACAATTTTTGTGCACCTTTTGTGTTTTTATTGACGTACAGTCTAGTCACGGAGTTATTGCCTATTCCTTAACCTCCCTGCTGTTTTTCCGTCTTGTTGTTTGGAGGTGGTAGGCTTCTGAAGTGCCGTGTCCGTTACATACGGCAATTTTCGGCTATTTTTAGATCGTTTTTCCGTTGTATTGGTTACCATTTCATTTATTTTAAACTGCGTAAACTTTGAATATCACTTGTCTCTCTCTCTCTTTTTTTAATTTTTTTTTAATTTAATTTTATTTTATTTATTTTATTTTATTTTATTTTATTTTATTTTTATTTATTTTTTTATTTTTTTGTGGATTGCCTTTCGCTTTGCTTATTATTTCACCTCAGTGCCCAAAGAGCTTAAATTTCATAGAGGTGGGATGCGTCCGCAATGTGTGAGGCAAATTGTACTGGTGTCCGCCACGATATTTGGGGTATCAGGCTGACAGCTGGTATGCAAACTCAGTGGACAATTTTTCGTATTTACAGTTCCACGTGTTAAATAAAGATTGACTCTTGAATATGGATGTGGATCAGGATCCGTCTGTATCTCCAGACTTGTTGAAAGCTGCGAATTGACGAGTCTGATAATATATTTCCTAAAAATGCGGTAATAACATCTCACGATTTTGTCAGTAATACAGTTCCAGTTAGTTGAGTTTTGCAACAACAACGAAACTTCCACTTGGAAAATATTTGTGTTGATTATAATGCAAGTACGTGGGTACATGGCCTAAAAATGCTGCGAAACTTATACACTGAATGTAATTGTTATAACGAACAATCATGGTCATGGATTTGCATCTGTTGTTAATGTGATGTAACAAGTGCTTTCATAAAATCTAGTATACATATATCCTTGTTTACTAAATGTATGAAGTCCACATTCTTGTAAAATTGCTGTCAAAGGGCTTAGTTGTAAAGTTTGGTGAGCGAAATTTGAGTACAAAAACGAAAGTGACTACAAAATACTGCAATTAAACATGCGCATGACCAGCTGTCACAAAAGAATTATAATGTTCAAATGTTTGTAAAGGTTAAGGGAGTTTACTGCGGGATCATCAGTCTCTGAACTTACAAATTACTTATAAACTACCTTATAGTAAAGACGACACAAACACCCATGCCCGAGGGGATTCGAACCCCCGACGGCGGACGGCCGCGCGCACAGCAACACGGTGCTCCAGTACGAGTGGCTAATCCGCCGCGGCAAAGAATTACAAACCGAAGTGAGATATCGTTATAACTTTCGTTGTTGCCATACTGAAATAAGTAAATATTTGCTGCAAAGAACACAGATATTTAACAAGAGAAAAATTTCTGGATGTTAGTATTGCTTCTACACTTTGCACTGATTAGATGTCAAACTATGATCGATCAAATATTGTAGATAACAAGGAGCAGACACTCAAAAGCGTTTATTTTACCAAGCAAATTATGAGATGCTCTTTCCTCAACGAAAGCAAAAGAAACATTTCAAAAACACGCAGACACCAGGTAGAAACTGGGAATGTTTTTATGGTGTATTCTTCAAGGCAATTAGAGGTTAGGTCATCTGAAGCATCACTCCTTGAACAGCTAAGTGTCATTAATCAGGAATTTTGTCTGTGTATGTACTAATTGAGAACAAACAAGGCAAAATATTTTGTGCTATTGCACGAAATATTTGTCGTTTTATCAGTTCGAATCATGAAATTAAATGCAGAACACACTTTAGCCATATTTCAGCAGCAAAAATTGTAGCGAAAATATACACTAAATACAGCACTTCACGTTCAAAACAACATAGACTCCTCTCAACTGTACTGACCATCTTCAATATGGTGACCGAGTTTACATAGTTTGTCATAGGGAGCGTTGTAACTAGTATGTTAGCCACTATACGAAACTTAAACTCGTTGACAGTGTAGCTAAGTTGTTTTTGTCTGTTCAACTGATTTCGTGTGCTTTGTGAGTGTTACCAACATATGTGTGTATGTGTGGCCGGCCGCGGTGGCCGAGGAGACTGAGGCGCTTCAGTCACGATCTGCACGGCTACTACGGTCGGGGGTTCGAATCCCCCCTCGGGCATGGATATTTGTGCCGTCTTTAGTATAAGGTAGTTCATAAGTAGTTTGTAAGTTCAGGGACTGATGACCCCGTGGTTAAGTCCCATAAACTTAACAAACATTTGAACATTTTTGTGTGTGTGTGTGTTTGTATTTGTTAGCATCTGAAATCTCTAAATTTAGAGAACAAGATGTCTGAAATATTTTTCAAATATTTGAATGCACATTTGGTTGGATTGTTTTATAATGTCCTGAGAGATTTGCATCCGGTTCTTAGCAGTATTTTATCACCTCTTTGACGTCTTTATGCCTGATGCGCCTAGTTCCGCTGACATAATTTGAGGTACGCGTACTATTCGACTCACTTGACCAAAGCGATAATCGCTTGTTTCGGGGGGACGGAAAGGAAATAGGTTGTTTCCTCGGAGCCGCAAACCAAAGAAAATCGAGTAAAACGGATAAGAAAAAAGAGAGACGGCCGTCCCGCTACATGGCCGGAAGCGAGAGACGCGGGCGGCTAGGGGACCGATGTGGGGTGCGTGGGAGGGGGAGGAAGACGGGGTGGGATGCACGGGGATCGATGGCGCCGTGCAAGGGAAATCCTGGCGGCGAGAAAACATCGCAAAAATAAACATTTACCGAACACGGTGTAGCTTCGCTGCAAGCTCACCGGAGCAGATGAAAAATAAAACAGCGGAAGGCGGCGGCGTGGGAGGGGGTTCCAATTCAATGGGCGGCTGCGGCAAACAGGAGGAGCCGAGCAGAGCGGAGCCGGCCTGGGAAGCGAACAGCGGCCGCAGCCGCAGCCGTGGCGGTCACCAGGGACTTCTGCTCTGCCGCCGGCCAGAATGGGCAAACGTCTGTCAACCTGGGGGACCTAAATACTGTCGTTATCAGTCCCTAGGCTTGCAAACTACTTTAACTAAACTAACGACGACAGACATACGCATGCCAAAGGGAGGACTCGAACCTCCGAGGGGAACAACCGTGCGAAGTAACAGAACGCAGTACGTTGTTCTCGACGGCGAGTGTTCATCAGAGACGAGTGTATCGTCAGGCGTGCCCCAGGGGAATGTGATAGGACCGCTATTATTTTCTATTTACATAAATGATCTGATGGACAGAGTAAGTTGTAATTTGCGGCTGTTTGCTGATGATGCTGTGGTGTATGGGAGGGTGTCGTCTTTAACTGACTGTAATAGCATACAGGTTGACTTAGACAAAATTTCTAGTTGGTGCGAAGAATGGCAGCTAGCTCTCAATGTAGAAAAATGTAAGGTGATGCGCATGAGTAGAAAAAGCAATACTATAATGTTCGAATACAGCATTAGTAGTGAGCTTCTTGATGCTGTCGCGTCGTTCAAATATCTAGGCGTAACATTGCAGAGCGATATGAAATGGAACGAGCATGTAAGGACAGTTGTGAGTAAAGCAGACAGCCAACTTCGGTTTATTGGGAGAATTTTGGGAAGATGTACTTCACCTGTAAAGGAGACCGCGTATAAAACGCTTGTACGACCACGTCTTGAGTATTGCTCAAGTATTTGGGACCCGAAGCAGATCGGTGTGAAGGAAGACATAGAGGCGGTTCAGAGGCGAGCAGCTAGATTTGTTACCGGTAGGTTCGACCAATGCGCGAGTGTCACGGAAATGCTCCGGCAACTAAATTGGGGATCGCTGGAAGAAAGACGACGTCCTTTTCGTGAATTTCTGTTAAGTAAATTTAGAGGGCCGGAATTTGAAGCTGAGTGTACTACGATCTTGCTGCCGCCTACTTACATTTCGCGTAAAGATCAAGACAAGATAAGAGAAATTAGGGCTCGTACGGAGGCATATAGGCATTCTTTTTTTCCTCGTTCAATTTGGGAGTGGAATAGGAAAGGAAATGCCTAGTAGTGGTACAGTGTACCCTCCGCCACGCACCTTACGGTGAATTGCGGAGTATGTATGTAGATGTAGATGAGAGGTAAAATTAGGAATGAATATTTTTATATACAGGGTGTTTCTCTAAGTGTGTTTGCCTCTGTAACTTATAAAATAATAGGTGACGGGAAATTTTAATGCGCTAGGTCAACACATCAAATGTTACACTTTCTGCGGAGCTATGAACATAGTTTATTGTAATATTTTTCAAAGAGTTACAGCACAAAGATATAATTTTTTAAATGGAACACTAGTTTTTTCTATCGTGCATTGGATTCGTTGAAACCAGCTGCGTCCAAATCAATTTAAACTACATTCCTATCAGTGTTAGTTTGGGAGCTATAACCCTTCAAAGTTGCGGGGGAGGAGGCTGCGATAGCGTAGCTGACTGGCCGAGTGACTAGCCCCTGGGGCACGGCCCACTGTCTCATGACCACCAGCCAGTCAGCTACGCTGTCGTAGCCTCCGCCCCCAAAACTTTGAAGGGTTGTAGCTCCCAAACCAACAGTGATAGGAATGTATTTTAAATTGATTTGGACGCAGCTGGTTTCAACGTATTCGATGCACGATAGAAAAAACTATTGTTCCATTTAAAAAAATATATCTTTCTGCCTTAACTCTTTGGAAAATGATACAATAAACTATGTTCATAGCTCCGCAGAAAGTGTAACATTTGTTGTGTTGACCTACCGCATTAAAATTTCCCGTCACCTATTATTTTATAAGTTACAGAGGCAAACACACTTAGTGAAACACCCTGTATAAAGCAGAGTATCCGTATGTTTGTGTGCACGTATTGCATACAAATCTACAGTTTTTCTCCAACCTTACGAAATTTTGCACACGTAACCTTCAATGCATGAGAATGGTCGCTCTAAGTGTAAGGATCACCTACTACTCATAGTTCACGAGGTGTGTCATAAACAATGATAGGCGAGAAAAACTGCTGCATTTTGCGACATTGTTGCACATTTCCTCCTAAACTATTGGACCGATTTCAACTAAATTTGGTACACATCTTCCTTACCGTGAGGTATCAATTCCGTAAGAACCACATATGACACATGGTTCAGCAGATATAACGTCATAAACAATAAGAGTTGCAAGATTCTGCCATATAATGCGACGAGACTATATGAGTACCAGATTACTTAGCGAGTTGCACCAAACTTTAAACATAATTTCAAACCTTTCTTGAACTATTTCTCGCTGACAACCATAGCAAAATGATGAAAGGAAAAAAGTTTCTCGCTTACTACTTTTCCGCTGTTCATGGACTAAAACTACGGCATTAGGTATGACGTTACAATTTATAATTACTACACTACAAATTGTAGCCTCAAGAAATTGTACTGACGGTATACACACTTATAGTTGAATTTACCTTCTGAATTGTATCACAGTACGACATGTAGTACATGAGATATGAGCACATAAACAGTAATGTTTATGAAAAACCGCCGCATCACTCACCAAGTTTTAATCAGTTACTAATTGCATTCGCAACAGATTTTACAGACATACAGCACTTATGCAAATAAATCTATGCCTGAAAAATTAAACAATTGTACAAAATATAACGCAATAAATAAGAGATCGTACGAATTTTGTGTTATTTGTATTTTGAGTACTATCTTTCTTTGTTTGGATACAGCACAATTTTGTACATTATGCAAGACATCGTTATTTCTTATGTATTCTCCGATAAATATAACATGATTTTAGAAAAAAAGAGATGGACACAGAGAGAAGGGGTAGGCGAAGTACTAACTTAAGGCAGGAATAAATAAATGAATACCCTGACAACGCCGGGTTTTCAGCTAGTAATACATAAAACAGACACACCTAAAACAGACACACCAATTAACTGCAGTAATTGTAAGATGTTTTATATAGGACAAACAGGGAGAAAATTTTCGATAACGTACAAAGAACATAGATACAGAAGTGAAAACAACCTATCAATATTTGGGATGCATCTCCGACTAAATCAGCCCTCTATGGTAGTCATAAGCAGCAATCTTTCCATTCTTCATAGAACCGAAAAAGGAAGCTACTTGAGCATTTTGGAGGAAATCGAAATTTACACAAGTGGTAAAATACTCATATGAAATCCTTGACGAACAGACCTAACTCAGAAATAAAAAGTATAGGGTAAGGTGGTACAAATTCGATATAGGTACAATTCCGATCAACATAATTTGTCAGTCTCGTAGTGTTGGTAGCACTTGCCTTTGTGTGGCGCTGTAGTGTAGCAGGTTTCTGCAGCTCCTCCTGTCTTTTCCAACAATACACCACTTTGTGCTACGGAGATATAATTTTTTTTCTGTTAAGAGGCACGTGCAGCAACTTCGTCAAACGCGCTCTTATAAATTTTCTAGTTTCCAGGCGCTTGCTAATTTTATGTTATGCAATGTTTGGTACTACGAAGTATGCGTTGGTGCACGAGGGAACAAGTGCTTTTTATGTTGAAGAAGACAGTGAAAAAATTTTTATGAGGTAGTGATCATAATTGTACCTAGTGTGGTACATTTTCGATCGATTTTTCAGTTCTGTAACCTTTTTTTGTGTTTACATTAACATTTCTAATGGTCTAATATTTGTGTTACACATTCCAAGAACAAGTGCCATAGTTAAAGTTATTTCTTTTCTCAACATATTTCCAGTAACAACAACATTTCTCCGAAATGATCGAAATTGTACCACCTTACCCTACTAAAATTTTTGACAAAATTCTTATCGACATTAGATGATGCAGAATACAAAACAGGCTTAAACATTTTCGTAAGATACAAATAGACTTAGAGCAAAGATAAAATTTAAAATCATATAGTATCTCTGTCAATAATTAATTTAACTCCTCATATCTAACATATCGGAGAGGCCTGGTACGAAGCTGGAGTTCAAAACTACCCGAAAGATGTTCTACAGCACTCAAGTTAGAACTCTGTGCAGGCCAGTCCATTACAGGGATGTTATTGTCGTGTAACCACTACGCCATTGGCCGTCCATTATGAATAGGGTTTCGATCGCGTTGAAAGATGCAGTCGACATCCCGGAATTGCTCTTCAACAGTGGGAAGCAAGAAGGTGCTTAAAATATCAATACAGTCATTTTCTGTGACAGTGCCACGCAAAACAAGGGGAGCAAGCCCCGTCCATGAAAAACACGACCACGACATAACACCACCGCCTCCGAATTTTACAGTTGGCACTGCACGCTGACAGATGACGTTCACCAGGCATTCTTGATATGCCACATTGTGTACCGTGATTAGTCACTCCACACAACGTCTTCCCACTGTTCAAAAGTTCAATGTTTACACTCCTTACACCAAGCCATGCGTCGTTTGGCACTGACCTGCGTGATGTATGGCTTATGATCAGCCGCTCGATTATGTAATTCACGTTTCCAGTCATACTGATTGGAGTGGATCCTGATGCAATTTGGAATTCCTTTGTGATGATCTGGATAGATGCATGTCTATTACACTGTACGAACCTCCTCAACTATCAGCAGTCTCTGTCAGTTCAACAGACGAGGTCGGCCTGTACGCTTTCGTGCTGTATGTGTCCGTTTCCACTTCATCAGAAAAAGTGGATCTAATGATGTTTAGGAGTGTGCAAATCTCGCGTACAGACTCCTGACACAAGTGACACACAATCACGTGACCACGTTCGAAGGCCGTGTATGCCTCGGAACGCCCCATTCTGCTCTCTCAGGATGTCTAATGACCACTCAGGTTGCTGATATGGAGTACGTGGCATTAGGTGGCAGCACAACGTACTAAACATGAAAAACGCATATTTTTTGGGAGTGTCCGGATACTTTTGGTCACAAACTATGCCGCGACGGAGGCGTCGTGCTGCGGTAAGTGCGGCCGTTCGCCGTCGGACGTTCAAATGTATGTTAAGCTTAAGGAACATAACTGCGGGGTCATCAGCCCCTAAACTTACAAACTACTTACGAACTACCTTATACTAAAGACGGCACAAACATCCCCGCCCGGGGGGAGATTCGAACCCCCGACCGCAGCGGCCGCGCAGACCGTGACTGGCACGCCGCAGACCGCTTGGCCACATGTTTTATGCGCCAAGTTGCCAAAACACCACTAGCAGCTTTTGTGGCTCGTGGCGGATAGCGCTAATAATGTTTTGGCTCATCGCTGTAATGATGACGCCACCTGTCATACTCCCTGGATACGAATTTACTCCTGATGCAACTGGATGTCAGGATGCCAGTATAGAATCCATCCGTGAGTTACATGCGCAAATGGGTACGGCCGAGTATAGAGGGGGAAGGTGTGGGGAGGGGAGCAGATGGCGGGTAGGATAGGGCGAAGGATGAGGTTGACAGAATACATGAAGATGAAATATTTTCCGAATTTTTATTTGCATTTATAACACAAGACTGGAAAAAGATATACCCGGACAATGCCGGGTTTCGAAGCTAGTGTTCTGTCAAATACTGGCTTGCATGAAGAAAATTCCTTTTAAATAATACAACATTTTGGGTCCCGAGGAACTGGGAAAGTGATGTTTCATTATTTAGTCCGACATATATTAATAATATTACAATGTTTGTAGCACATATGCTTTGTCAGGTATAGCACCACCTTCTGTTCGAAAATAAATAATAGCGAGCAAGGATAGGAAGAAAGTGAGTAGAAAATATCTCCTCCCTTATATGGACATGAGCTGCATGTGCAAAGAGACTTAAGTCCCGGCAGAGTTTCTGGAGAACATCAACATAACTTACAACAGCAGATGAAAAAGCCAGATTATAATTGTGGAAAGCTAAGGCCCGTTTACCACCTGGGTGGAAAAGAGTATCTGAAACTTTACCACCTAGTCATGACAAAGGATGGCTGACTTGGAAGTCCTTGAATAGACTGAGATCGGGAGTGGGCTGATCCAGAATTATGTGTGTGTGAGAGAGATCTTATGCGACCAAACTGCGTGGTAATCAGTCGCTAGACTTACACACTAATTACTTGACTAACAAACACAAACACCCATCACAAACACCCATGCCCAAGGGAGGTTTCGAACCCCCGACCGTAGAGGCCGAGCTGACGATCCAGAGTTAATCTAGCAAGATGGGGCTACGCTGAGGAAGATACCATCAAGTGCGAGTGTGGAGAACACAAGGCCGTGGAAAATATGCTTCAATAGCGACTGTGTCCAACCACTAGTACGGAAGACGATCTTTATCAGGCGTCGAAGAACGCATTGGAAGGGGCTAAGTTTTGGTCACATGTAATATATTGTGTATAACTGTGTTAATAACAATTTCAATAACTGTGTCAATATGTATGTTTCTGACACGAGAATAATAATAATAATAACAATACTAATAATAATACGCTGATATATTAAACAATTATAAGGTATCAGTCTGACAGTCTTTTTGTGGTCTTTACTTGCCATGACATTAAATATAATGCGGGATAAATCCACACGGATTTAGGTATTTGTATAATGGAACAAATGCACAAACAATCTTAGATTTTTATGTTTATCCTGATACCACACAACTCTCCACATCATTTCTAACATTTTTTTTCTGGTGTACAATCTTCCTTCTACATCACACCATCTCATTTATCACTGGCGTAGATCTTTTAATTTTTATAACAGCTTCGCTAACGACCCAACGCTTTGCTTCTCACTGCGTAATTACTTCGCGTACACAGAAAGACGCAGAGGCCATTAACCTTTCCTTAGCTCAAGCAAACATTGAGCTCAGGGCAGCGACGGAAGTATTGTGCATCTGGGTCACTAGACGTGTTACTGTGAAACACGTTTTAAGTCTCCTTGTTATGAACATAACAACAGACATACGAAATAAGGCTACGGATGTACAGCATCGTGAAGTACAGATCGCTGATTCCGTGCCTTCTGGGTTCAATGTCAGAATATGAAGTGTACACTTTTGTGTTGGTGAATCGCTTTGTAGATATAATAAATTAAAGTCTCCTCGCCGCGTTTCCCTGCATATGAAAGATAATCTCGAAGGTATTGACACCGTTGTCACTATCAGGCAGACTGATTCACGAGAACATTTTATACAGTTTTTACCGTTGCGTTACAAAAATATTCCAGCGGTTACAGACTACCTACAAGGATACCACATGGGTATGACACACTAGAATTTTTTCATATTTATCATCCAAAGCCATTCAACGCAATCCTCAAACATTTTCGAGAAAATCGATTTTGAATTTATGCAAGTAAGCGTAAGTACCAACTATTAAATTAACTGCAGCATCTGTAAGGAAAGCTCAGGTGGTAGCGTTCAGGTCTTGCAACACGAGGGTCGGTGGTTGGAATCCTGTCGTGATAGATTCTTTAATTTTTTGTTGTTATGTTCGAATAGTTACACTAATTTAACATCTAATGGTAATTTTTAAGACAAGTGCACGTATTTTTGTTTATTTGCAATTTTCTATATTTTATAGAGGGTTGTTAATAATGATGGTTTCAATCAAAAAAACGTAAGTTACATTTTCTTATACTACAGGCTTCACTGTTACTTGACGACAGTAATCTATGATTGTTCAGTTTGTGAAGAGCTATGACAGTTTATGGAAAGTCAACGAACGATTTCAAAACACCGTATTGCACACATACTGCTTTCTTGAAATCCCTGTTCACCCCTCAGAGTCTCTTTCAAATTAACGTCGGTGGTCCCATCGCTTCTCTTTAAAGACAACCGGTCGTAAAAGCCGCATAGATGATTGTCGTGGGATACGATATAGAGTGTATATAGGTGCAGAGACACTAGGAACGGGTGCTATAGATCAACACCATCTAAAGAGAATTCTTCAGCAGCGACGCAAAATAGCGTGCGATCGATTATTTTACTGAGATCACACAAATATTCAAATAAGGCAGTAGGACTAACCCAGTAAAATACAGGTCTATTTCATTGACGTAAATTTGCAGCAGGGTTTTGGAACAAATCCTGTAATTAAGTATTATCAATTATCTCGCACAGAATGATCTATAGATCCAAGGTCAACACGGATGTAGCAAATGTCGTTCATGCGAAACACAACTAGCTCTTTATTCACACGAAGTAATGGCTGCTATATTTCTAAATATCCTGAAGGCTTTTGACACCGACCTCACAGACAGCTTTTAGTCAAATTGCGTGGTTATGGAATATCGCCCCAGATTTGTAACTGGATAGGGAGTACTCAGTTTGTAGTAATTGATAGTAAGGCATCGACTAAAACAGAGATGATATCCGGCGTTACACAGGGTAGTGTTATTGGTCCTCTATTGTTCCTTATCTACATAAACGATCTAGGAGAAAATCTGAGGAGCTCTCTTAGGTTGTTTACGGATAATGCCGTCATTTACCGCTTAGTAAAGTCATCTGAAGATCAAAATCAACTGCACAACGATCTAAAAAGATATTAATATGGTGTAAAAATTGGCAATTGACTCAAAATAATGAGAAGTGTAAAGTGGTGTACATGAGTACGAAAAGAAACCCGTTAGACTTTGTTTACAAGCTAAGTCAATCAAATGTGAAGATCATTAACTTACCCAAATACCTAGGAATTACTATTACATCAGACTTAAACTGGAAAGAACACGTAGATAATGTCGTGGGAAACGCGAACCAGATACTGCGTTTTATTGGAAGAACCCTTAGATAGAACTACTAAAGTAACTGCATACACTACGACTGTCCGTCCTTTTTTTGAAGTATTTCTTTCCAGTGTGGATCCTTATCAGGTGGGTTTGACAGAGGACATCGAAAGAGTCCAAAGAAGGGCAGCTTGTTTTGTATTGTCACGATACGGGGGAGACTACGTCACGGAAATCATACAGGATCTGGGATGGGAATCATTACAACAACGGCGTTTATCGCTGCGGCGTGGATTATTTACGAAACTCCGATCGCCGACATTCTCCTGAGAATGCAAAGATATAAGGCATGTCCACAAAGTAAGTTCCGTTTCCTTATATAAAACAAATGTGTAAAGATATAGAAAAAATATTTATTTTACTCAAATCTACAACTGTTAAACTACTTTTTTACATAGCTTTCGAAATTTTCTAGGCACTTGTCATAGCGTGGCACAAGTTTTTGTATGCCTCCTTCATAGGAGGTTGTCGCCTGTCTATTCAACCATGTGGTAACATTCAGTTCTTCATCATCGTAAGAAGAGACGAAAGTTGCTAGGAGCGAGTTCCGAGCTGTATGGGGGATAATCAAACAGTTCCCATTGAAATTTCCGTAAGAGTTGCTTGGTCGAATTCGACGTGCGAGGTCGAGCATTATAATGGGGAAAACATCTTTTGATAGTAATCCTTTTCTTATACCTAAAATCTGTCCTCGGTGGACAGTACTTCAGCGACGATGAAAAAAAGAAAAAAAAAGTTCAAATGTTTGTGTAGCTTATGGGATTTAACTACGGGGTCATCAGTCCCGAAACTTACAAACTACTTATGAACTATCTACAAATAAGGACGGCACAAATATCCATGCCCGAGGGGAGATTCGAACCCCCGACCGTAGTGGCCGTGCAGACCGTGGCTGACGCGCCTCAGTCCCCTCGGCCACCACGGCCGGCGATGATGACGAGCTGAATGTTACCACATGGTTGAATACACAGGCGGCTACGTCCTATGAAGGAGGCATACAAAAACTTGTGCCTCGCTATGACAAGTGCCTAGAAAATTTCGGAAGCTATGTAGAAAAGTAGTTTAACAGTTGTAGATTTGAGTAAAATAATTACTTTTTTCTGTATCTGTACACGTTTATGTTATATAAGCAAACGGAACTTACTTTGTGGACATGCCTCGTATATTGTTGACTCCCACTTGCCGCGGTGGAGTAGCCGAGCGGTCTAAATCGTCTCGCGGCGGAGCGCGCGGTTACTCGCCGTGGAGGTTCGAGTCCTCCCTGGGGCATGGGTGTGTGTGTTGTTCTTAGGTTAGTTTACCTAGGTTTAAGTAGTTTGTAAGCTACGGACTGATGACCACCCAGTTTGGTCCGATAGATTTACATACATTTGAACATTTTGACTCCCACTTACATAGGTAGAAATGATCATCAGAATAAAATACGAGAGAGAAATTAGAGCTCGAACGGGGAGATTCAGGTGTTCTTTCTTCCCACGCGCTATTCGAGAATGGAATGATAGATGAGTAGTGTAAAGGTGGTTCGATGAACTCTCCGCCAGGTAGTTAAATATGATTGGCAGATTATTGCATCTAGATGTGGAGTAGGCACTACGGCGTTGTGGGTTGCGCCGTATCGGCTAGCCAGTCAACTACGCGATGGCGGCCTACTCTGTGTAGATCTGAAGGAACTGAGGTACCGACAGCCGTAAGTATAATGAAATATTTATTCTACTACAACCAGTTTCGGCATTTCACTATGCCATCTTCAGGTCTCTACGGCGTTGGGGTTGCGCCGCATCGGCTAGCCAGTCAGGTACGCGATGGCGGCCTACTCTATGTGGGTCTGAAGGAACTGAGGTACCAACAGTCGTAAGTATAATTCAATATTCATTCTAGTACAACCAGTTTCGGCATTTCACTATGCCATCTTCAGGTTCCTACATCGGATCATGATATCCAAAAGTAGGGACACTAAACTGGATTCGT
The DNA here is from genome assembly GCA_026315105.1 of Locusta migratoria. Taxonomy (NCBI): domain Eukaryota; kingdom Metazoa; phylum Arthropoda; class Insecta; order Orthoptera; family Acrididae; genus Locusta; species Locusta migratoria. Next base: position 425,989,310 of record CM048746.1, on the reverse strand, counting down.
GGATTTCGTCTGTTTGTTGGAAACAACAACAGCAACTGTTGACCAGCCGCTGTCCCATTCCACCACCGATGATGGATTCAATAAGATTTAATGTGCTCTGTGTGGCGTCACTCGAGAAAAGCTGAGACGTGAGGTGGTACCGTGTAGGCGGGTTGGCGTACCTTAACGGGACTGGTTGGTCGTCAGCAGGCTGTGGTTTGACGCGGCAAGAGAGCTAGTTGAGTGCCGGCCCGGTGTGGAGGTCGGTGTTGGGGCTTACCGGAGTAGCAGGCGGGGCAGGCGGCGGCGCTGCAGTAGGCGCTGGAGACGGCGCTGCCCGCGGCGGCCGGCGGGTCCGCACTGGCCAGCGGCGGGCCCAGCCCCAGCCCCAGCCGCAGGCGAGGCGAGGCGGCTGGCTGCGCGCTCATCTCTGACGCCCTCACTGCCCGCGCACGCTGCCAGCCAGCCAGCCGGCTACGGCGCTGAATTAAACACGGCCGCCGGCCGGTCGAATCGCAGCCAGTCGATACCGCCTGTCTAACCCGACTACCCTACTCGGCGCATCTCTATTATGGATGACCACACCGGCCTGCTCTAACGGCGTGGGCCGACCGACCCGCGCATCACCCGTAAAGATTTTTTCTCTCCCTTTTTACCAGTGCTCGCGCGCGCGCGCCCACGACTGGACTAACCAGCTCGACAGCGGATTCGGCTGGCCTTTTTGCATTATTCCGAACAGGGCCGGAGCTAGAATTATAAATTTAAGTGCGCCAGACGACCAATCGGTGCTTAATAATAATTAAAATCGGCCATCAGATCTGCCACCCAATTGACGCTATCCAGCCAGCGTGTCTGCGTCTATCACTATCTCATTTGGATGGGGCGTGGACGAGTATGCTTTCAGCACACCAGTCTCCGAACTTTTATTGACTATTTCACCGTGCAGCCCACAAATCACATTCAACTTTGCCTCACAAAGCGTCTCGATAATGAAACCTCCCTGGCACCGGACAACTTCCCATCTGTCATCGGCTCTCTGACCTACAAACTCAACATTCACAATCAACTTTCTCTCATGTGGCATCTCAACAATGAAACCTTCCTGGTACCAGCCAACCTCCCAACCTTTATCGACTCTCAGACTGTGGAGCCCCACATTCACATTCAACTTCGCCTCATGAGACCTCTCAACAATGAAACCTCTGTGTCACCAGTCAACCTTCCAACCTTTATCGACTCTCAGATTGAGTAGCCTAACATTCACATTCACAGTCAACTTCGCCGCATGAAGCCTCTCAACAATGAAACCTCCCTGGCACCAGCCTTCCTCCCAACCTTTATCGACTCGCAGCCCTACGAACCCAACATTCACATTCAACTTTGTCTCATGCTGTGTCTCAACAATGAAACCTCACTGAAACCAACCTCTCAACCTTTATCCACTCTCAGACTGTGGAGTCCAACATCCACGTTCAACGTTGCCTCACGAGACTTCTCAACAAAGAAACCTCCCTGGCACCAGCTAACCTTCCAACCGTTATCTGCTCTCAAACTGTGGAGCCCAACATCCACATTCAACTTTGCTTCACGAGGCTTTCAACAATGAAACATCCTAGGGACCAGTGACAATAGATCTTGCTTACTATGATGCACTGATCGCTGAGCTCTCAAATAGAAGCGGAGTGGGACTCCAGACAACACTCGAACTTTCAGCCTTGGCACTATTCATGGATATTTCCTTATCAGTGATAGATGTACGACATTCTTCAACTGCGGCATAAACTTGATAGTCGCGCCCCCCAACCCCCGCAGGCAACCGCAGGATAAACAGCTTCGGTCGTTGAATGCGACCATAATACAATTATTAATTTCTTTTCGTTGTGTGCGTACCTGATGGAATGAGGACGTGAAAATAGTGCTAGACAGCATTGAATAAAACTACATTCAATTATTCATCGTCTGCTGTCCTCTTCAGTCTTCGGTGAAATGACGAGGTATGCGTGGTTCGCTTCATAACTAAGGCAGCATTTGTACGATGTGTTCGATGCCACGAAAATTATTTTCTGTATTACACCTGTGATACAAAACAATAAAAATATCCAAATAAAAAGTTTCTGATTTTACACTATTACACCAAAAATTTGATTGCCATATTTTTCAACTTATTTTTTCAGTTGAAACAATCATTATTATCAACCTTTTATAAAAATAGAATCTTAAGAATAAACAAAAATATGTACATTTTTCACAAAAACAACGACTACATTATGTGTTAATTACCATATATTTGATGAATTACATATTTAAGTGGTTTGAATATTCGAACACAACGAAAAAATAAAATAACGATAGGATTCTAGCCACCACACCAATGTTAAGGTGAGCACCAGTCTACAACGCTACCAAATGAGGGATGCTGAAATTAGAATATTTTGCACCATGGCAGGTATTTGAAAGAGCTTGCTAAACTTCAAAGCCGATTTTCTCGCGATATTTTGAAAGTTACATCAAATGGCTTGATTAACTGAGACCTTTGCCTTTTGCGCGCCAGCACTCTACAGACTGAGCTATCCCGGCACGCTTCACGGCCTTCACTCACATCTTCTAGCAAGACCTCGCCTCCTACTTTCAGTCGGTAGAACGCTTGCCCGCGAAAGGCAAAGGGACACAGTTTTAATCCGCCAGGAAGTTTTCGTGCCTGTGCACACTCCCCTACAGAGTGAAAATATCATTCTAAATACAGTTCCTGTGTAGACTTTACGAATATTTTCACTGTAGGAATGAAGATTCGCAAGAAATTCATCACTTGCTAGGTTCGCAGAAAGGTAAGAACGCGAGAGAACCTGCTAAAGTGTTCATATATATATATATATATATATATATATATATATATATATATATATATATATGTTGTGTAATAAAATCCAACCTGCAAAGCTCCCGAGAATACACTTATATCTTTCACAGACAGCACATGATTTCAGCCTTATGACGTTTATATATTACACACATACCAAAATGTTTGTAAATCCATAGGACTTAATTACTCTGGTCATCAGTCCCTAGGCTTACAAACTACTTAAACTAAATTATTCTAAGGACAATAAATACACCCTTTCCGAGTGGGGGTCTTGAACCTCCGACGGCGAGGAGTGGCGCGCTCCGCACCAAGGCGCATTGGAGCGCATATATATATATATATATATATATATATATATATATATATATATATATATATATATATGTGTGTGTGTGTGTATGTGTGTGTGTGTGTGTGTGTATGTGTACACTGCGGTGGATTGGCCGAGCGCTCCAATGCGCCTTGGTGCGGAGCGCGCCACTCCTCGCCGTCGGAGGTTCAAGACCCCCACTCGGAAAGGGTGTATTTATTGTCCTTAGAATAATTTAGTTTAAGTAGTTTGTAAGCCTAGGGACTGATGACCAAAGTAATTAAGTCCTATGGATTTACAAACATTTTGGTATGTGTATGTGTGTAATATATAAACGTCATAAGGCTGAAATCATGTGCTGTCTATGAAAGATATAAGTGTATTCTCGGGAGCTTTGCAGGTTGGATTTTATTACACAACAAATCTCAGTCACCGTATTCCCAACAACGGGTTACAGATTGCCACGGAAACGAAGATTTTACGGTAAGAAAAATGTCAACAATGTTCAAGTTGAATCCGTAATCTCCAGAAATCTGCAGTTCAATCCTTGTGACTCACCTGCGGACAAATTTATTATCATTTCGGAAACATTAAGAGGTCTTAAGAACAGCTTGTGAGTAATGTTTAACGCGAGGTTTTTGGAGCACTCAACTGCTTGCAGCGCTTCTGAAGGAATGAAGAGATGCTGTAGGTCCGTTACCAGATAGCCAGGACCACTGCAGTTGTGAAAAACAACGCGCTACACCTGTAATGCTACATCCTTTAATGCCGCCGTGTTGACAAATGCCACCACAACAATTTATCACCGAACACTTTGTGTGGTAAATAAATGTCTGCACATTAAGGCACGGCTAATGTAGTTGCCGACACCGCAGCTTATCAGTAATCCACTACCTTAACTTACTGTCCAGATGTAACCGTGTTATTTTCTTTTTTAGTCACGTGTCGCCCGTTTTTGCGAAAGCCAAAGACATTAGCAATTCTAGAACAGCTGACATTCGCGATAGTAAGGTACCGAGTTAGCACGCCATTAGGCATGTGGTTTAATTAGAGGAAAACGTGTATCTACCTGAATACTCTGCAATCCACAGGAATGTGTACGACAAAGGACACAATGCACAGCATTGAGAACTGTTGAAGTTAGCTAACCTTTAAATCAACATATCTCGATAACGGTTGAAAATTATTGCATTAAAAATCGTTTTGACTTTATCTGTTTATCTACCGATTGGCAGAAGTTTAAATTGTAGAAGTGACCCTCTAAACAAACCTTCGAGACAAACAAATGTTTGCACGTAAATCCGAACGCTGCACATAAAAGCAGTGCCATACATGAGTATATATTTCAGCCCAATTACACCTTTTCCAAGAGAAATTTATCGATTTCCACTTACCTGTATTTGCCGGATCCAGTTCATCGTTCAAACGTTGTTCATATACTGTAACATAGCTACAGCGAAGCAGATGCTAGATCCTTCAAGCAGAATTGTTACTGTAACGATGATTACAGCACTACACCTGGGGAGACCTATCAGGGATCGTTGATCCCTTTCTTCTCCTCTATCCCCCCTTTGTATTTGTAACAGCAAACATCCTGTATGTCGATTAAAGATGAAATAAAATTATGTTAATTCTGCGTATTATTATGTACCGAAACCCGATTTTCTCTATCTTGAACGGTTTGCTAAAAAAAAAAAAAAAAAAAAAAAAAAAAAAAAAAAAAAAAAAAAAAAAAAAAAAAAATGAGTGGAAATTTCAAGTGTTTCTCCCTGTAAGTCAAGTCAAATGCTTATAAATCTATGGGACCAAACCACTATGGTCACCCGTCCCTAACTTACAAACTACGTAAACATACTCCTGCCCGAAGGAAGACTCGAACCTCTGGTGGGAAGGACCTCGCAGTCCCTGCCATGGTGTCTAAACCAGCACGGCCTTTACCGTATGGCCCTCCCTGTAAAGCTGAATGAATTCCCACTATCTGCGTCTTTCAATAATAAAATTATTGTAACTGTTGCCACTTAGCATGATGTTTCATTGTAAATTGTAATCATTGTAAATTGTAATCACTGTTTTTTATCATTATCTACACAACTTTTGCAGTTAGCAGCTGGTTGTATAATACGTACATTATACTACGATAAAATTGGATTTTGTAATCTTTACTAACCTAAACCTAATCTCTTGTAACACTTAACTATAATTAATTCGCGGTTTTTGGTAAACAATAATGTTTGGTTCACTATCCAAACGCAATTACATTTTGTATAACATCGCTTTAACTTTCATCGAAAGCATCGAAAAACGAACGTTATTAGCAAACAAAGAAAATTACACCAATTAATAGTATACAGGCAGCCTTTCCATGTCACGTGTAGCGTGAGACGGCGTCTAGGATGGGCACACCTATCAGCAGTGTTTGCTGCGCGCGGTGTGGGACCGCTATCTTTGCTAACAGTGTTTGGAAAGTACACTGACAAGAGTCAATATCGGGTTCATCTTTTCACGCAGTAATTAGTTTACGATCTCAGAGTCAATGTTTGAAAGAACGGTTTCATTTCCCGACAACCAAAGCGTCCGCAAAAAATGACCCGTTGGAAAACGGCAGAGTCAATATTGACGGTACCAAAACAAGATGAGACACTGCAGTTTATAGTGAAATTAAATCTTTTAAATTGAAATTATTAATTATACGAGGACAGACAATACACTGTGATGTGCTGCTACGTAAACACACACACACACACACACACACACAGAGAGAGAGAGAGAGAGAGAGAGAGAGATTGGAGGGAGGGAATTTATTTCTTAAAGCGTTGTGCTGCTCTTCCTGTGGTATAGATGAACGTGAAAATTGAAAATTTTTGTTAACGCAGCATCCGCTAAGTTATAAGCACTTTTACATGCTTTAATTCATTTATATAGCCGTAATGGAAACGTTCAAAAATTCACAATTTTAGACTTAAATTATGAACTTCATTTTCTAACGATATTATTAACGTTACATACTGTAGCAGAGAATTCCGGCAGGCATATTGCAGGCCTTGAAATTAGGGAGGGCAATTTTGTATATGATACTGCTAGGGGGACGAATTCTATATTTTACACCACCATAATACGTTAATCACGAAAGTCGCAACAACTCTCTTTGCACTTAGTTTGATGTAAGATCAGAGCATGTTCTTATAACTAAAAGAGACACTTTCGCTGTTTTCTAAACCGCAGTCATTTGAGCACACAGTATTAGGTGAAGGTAACTTTAGAAAGCATAATGGAGAAAAGCGATCATAATATAATGGTTAAAAATAAAAAGACTCAAGAACTAAAAATTGTTGTTTCTATTTCTTGACCTCTTTCAGTCTATGTAGACCATCTTCGGATGAGTACCACCATGATGGCAGGCGCTGGCGGTGTACATAGCAGGCGCAAAAGCGTGAACTGCTCTACACAGACTGGAAAAATTTTCGTTTTTATTTCATGACAGTTTTCAGTCTTGACTGCTTTTAATTTCAATTTTATTGTAAAGGCACTTCACAGTACTACAGTTTATCGACATTCTTCCTTCCGTTCATTAACAAATCGAATGCGTGTCTTAACAATCGGTCCCTTCTTATCGTCATGTTTTGCTGTTAATATCTTTTCTTTCAATTTCACAACGGAAATCCTAATGTGTAAAATCACACTGATAAATGTTGCGTCAATTCAGGGAATCAGCTTTTTCAAAGATGATCAAATACGCATGGTTCGCATCAATGTTAACGGATGAAACAGAACTGATTTTTAAATGTATGTGAACTTTTTCTGGTATCGCTCTTAAAAAATTCTTGCGCCTGCAAGACAGTAGTTTTTATGAAATGTGCTTGGTGCTGTAAACCATTTTGTTTCTGTTTATTTTACGACAAATATCATCCGGATTTCCGGTTTGGCATAGCAAGCGTTGCAGGCGATAGCGAGTAAGGTTTTGTAATAATGACGTGAAGATTAAATCACTAAGGGGAAAATTGAACATATTTTTACTAATTTCACACAATTTACACAGTTTTTTTGACATTCTGAAAAAATAGGAAAAATGTAAGACTATTCTGATTAAAGAAAAAAACAAACAAACAAAAAATAACCAAGAAGACAGGAACACGGTACCTTTAGCGTTGTAGCTGCAGACCTTAACAGCTGAGCGACGCTCACGCGGTTAGAACGTGGCTCACGTTACGCGTCTTATATCGTGAAGTGAACTTCAACATCAATTTCCTCGTAAATCAAAGCTCGTCGCTAAAACTGCGGATAGCCTTATATTCAGGGTAGTCTATGTCTCTATACAACATATCCGAAACCCATCAAAATCCATTATTTGCAGGTTTGGTGGTCCCCTTGTTAGTGAAAAATGGGGTCTTGGTGTCGTGCGGTGGGCGTATGTCGTTAACGGAGGTCAAACTCGTTATCCTGCACCAGCAGTCATTTGCGGTCGCGTGCAATAAAACAGCACACCATAAGGCTTTGAGTTTCTGCCGTATGTCCTGTGAGGTTGCAGTAACTGTCATGGCGCTCTTCCCGCCTGCAGCGAACCAAAATGAGGCATCAATTTCAAACAAACAGGATCTGGATTAGTCCGGAAACACTATTTTGTTTCAAATGTTCAAATGTTTGTAGAACTTATGGGACTTAACTACGGGGTCATCAGTCCCTAAGCTTACAAACTACTTACGAACTAGCTAAGACTAAGGACGGCACAAACATCCACGCCCGAGGGGGGAATCGAACCCCCGACCGTAGTGGCCGTGCAGACCGTGAGTGGAGCGCCTCAGTCCCCTCGGCCACCGCGGCCGGCCTATTTTGTTTCATTCTTGTCACCAGTGACTTCGTTCCACACACTATTGTCGTCTAGCATAATTCTGCACATTGATCAAGTGTAGGCGGAGAAGTGGACGTAGGCAACATAGCGCATGCCGTAATAAACGGTGACGGACTGATTCTCCTGGCACTGTACCTCACAAGCGTCTGCTAATCAAACTGCGTGCTTATGGAATATCGCCTCAGTTGTGCGAATGCATTCGTGATCTCCAGTCAGAAAAGACTCAGTACGTTGTAATTGACGGCAAGTCATCGAGTAAAACAGAAGTGATATCTGGCGTTCCCCAGGGAAGTGTTATAGGGCCCCTGCAGTTCCTTATTTTTATGAACGATTCAGGAGAGAATCTCAGTAGCTCTCTTAGACTGTTCGCGAATGATGCTGTCATTTAACGGTTGGTAAAGTCACCAGAAGATCAAAAGCAACTGCAAAATGATTTAGATGAGATAGCTGCATGGTGTAAAAACTGGAAATTGGCCCTTAATAATGAAAAATGTGACGTCATCCATATGGCCACTAAAAGAAATCCGTTAAGCTTCAATCAGTCGATAAATCAGTCAAAACTACAGGCCATAAATTCAACTATAATAGTTAACAATTTCGTGTGGCTCATTGGCCTGGTGCAAGTCCTGCAATTGGACGCCACTTCGGTGACTTGCGTGTCCCTGGCCTACCCCAGTTATCCATCCGGGGATAGGGGACCTACAGCTTAACGTGGAATCCGAACTTTTCTGGTGACTCCTCACATCGTTGAGAGGTGAGGGATTGGTTAAAGTACATACTAAAAAAATCCGAGCTCCGGCCGTGTTTCGAACCCGCGACCCTTCGGTTTCCAGTCGATCACTTCACCCCAAGACCACCGGGTCCGACATAAATTCAACTAAATACCTAGTAGTAACAATTACAACTAATTAAATTGGGAAGATAAATCAGTCAAATCTACAGGCCATCAATACTACTAAATACCTAGGAATAACAATTACGAACAATATAAATTGGAAAGAACACACAGAAAATATTGTAGGGAAGCCGAATCAAAGAATACGTTTTATTGGAAGAACGCTTACAAGACTCAACAGTTCTACTAAAGAAACTGCCTACACAACACTCATGCGTGCTATTTTTGAGTATTGCTTCGCATTGTGGGATCCACACCAGGTGGGGATGACGGACGATTTAGAGAAGGTTCAGAGAAGGGCAGCTCGTTTTGTATTATCGCGATATACAGGAGAGAGTGTCACGGAAATGATGCACGAATAAGGACAGAAATCATTGAAAGAAAGGCGTTATTTGTTGCGGCGACATCTATTTGTGAAATTTCGTTCACCAACTTTCTCTTTCGAAAGCGAACATATTTTGTTAGCACCCACGTGCATGGGAAGACATGATCATAATAATAAAATAAGAGATATCACATGGAAACCAGAAAGATTTACGTATGCCTTTTTCCCGCGAGCTATTAGAGAATGGAACTGCAAAGAATTATTATAAGAGTGCTTCTATGAACCATCTGCCATGGACTTCAAAGTGACTTGTAGAGTACACATGTTGATGTGGCTGACAAAGTACGCTGCGCTACACTGTTCTACTGTAGCGAGAGAGCCGACATGTCCTGCGATGCCATTAAGAGAGAGTCGATCTTCTGAGGGACGGTCTGGCTGTTGCGAGCTGACACATCTCGTTATGCTCCCTGGCCTTCCAAGATCCATTTCGTACACACCCGCAACACTGACGTAACACCTCATCAGCCAAGAGCAGCAATTCCTCTGATGGACGCATCTCATTCTCTCATCCCAATAATGTGCCCTATTTCAAACTCAATGATTTGAAGGTACGCTTCGAACACACGTCTGCGAGGCACCCTGAAAGTCTGCTCAAGTCACACTGACTCATGACGTTGGGTTTTACAGCGACAATGAGAACCGCAGCCACATTTACCGGTAGGTGGTGTCTCGCCGCGATTCGATATTGACCTTTAACCCTTATACATTTACATATATACTCCGCAATCCACAGTGAAGTGCGTGTCGGAGGGTACACTGTACCACTACTAGGCATTTCCTTTCCTATTCCACTCCCAAATAGATCTAAAAAAAGAAAGAATGTCTATATGCATCTGTACGAGTCCTAATTTATCTTATCTTGTCTTTGTGATCATTACAAGAAATGTAAGTAGGAGGCAAGGAGATAGTTCTAAAAACAGAACCAAATTAGGGCCCTCCAAATTTCCTCAACAGAATTTCGAACCTACCAGTAACGAACCTGGCTACTCGTCTCTGAACCGCTTCTATGTCTTCCTTTAAACTGATCTGCTGCGAGTCCCAAACACTTGAGTAATACACAAGACGCGGTCGTACAAACGTTTTATACCGCGGTCTTCTTTACAGATGAAGTACATCTTTCCAAAATTCTCCCAATAAACTGGAGTCGGCTGTCCTCCTTACTCACAACTGTCCTTACATGTTCGCTCCATTTCATATCGCTCTGCAGTGTTACGCCTAGATATTTGAACGACGAGACTGCATCAAGAAGCTCACTACTAATGCTTTACTCGAACATTATGAGATTGTGTTTCCAACACATGCGCGTCACCTTACATTTTTTCTACATTTAGAGCCAGCTGCAATTTTTCACACCAACTAGAAATTTTGTGTAAGTCATTCTGTATCCTATTACAGTCAATTAATGACGATACCCTCCAATACACCTCAGTATCATAGCAAACAGCCGAAAATTACCCTTAGGCCGACATGGTTCAAATGCTAATCATTTTTGCAGAATATATTGTTGTACGAGGGTGAGTCAGTAAATAAGTCACAAACTGAGGCGTTTACAAGCCTGAAAATTGCTTCACTTTTCAGCTGACTCCACTTGTAAATTTAAACGCTCCCCCATCGTTCGAGAAGGCTTTAAAAGCCTGGAGCTTGCAATTTTTGTGGCAGCGTTTGCATCCCATAAGTGACGCTCTTGAGCTGTAACTTGTTTTGGTTCCTTGAACTGCTGCAACCCACAACACAGATGTGTCTTACCAGGAGACCACATGGGTATCAAATTTTAGATATTTATGGTACGTGAAGATAACAATCAGCCAAACCCATTCGACCCAACTCTCAAAAATTCTTGAGAAAATCGAAGTTGAAGTTTGGCAAGTGCTCCTAAGTATCAATAATTAAAACAGTTGCAGCATCTGTCGGTACTCTGCAGGTGGTAGCGTTCTAGCGCTGCAATGATAGGGTCGGTGGTTCGAATCCTGTAGTGACACATTTTTTTTTCTTTTTCCATTGTTATCGAATACTTACACAATTTTAATATCTAATGGTAATTTTTTCAAAAAATGCACGTATTTCTGTTTATCCTTAATTTTCTATATTTTATAAAAGTTTATTAATAATGATAGTTTCAATCAAAAAAATAAGTTACATTTTTTTCAGTACTGGCTCGTCTATTAGTTGACGACAGTAGTCTTTGATTGTTCAGTTTGTGAAGAGCTACGACGCTGTTTTCGGAAAGTCATCTCCATAGCTACTAATGGCTTTCCAAGCAACTAACATACTCAAAAATCGTTTCAGGTGACGACGAGATGTTCAACTCGTGTATATACACATAAACAAAAAGTGACACAACAAGTGGAATTAGAGATCCCAAAATGTTTTACATAACTGAATTCTCAAACAACGAAAAAAAAAAAAAAAATTTGTAATAACGGGATTCACACCATGACTCTATGATTGTGAGGCCAGAGCGCTACCACCCGAGCTAACCGACAGATGGTGAAACTGTTTTAATTATTGGTACTTACGTGTACTTGCAAAACTTCAAAGTCGATTTTCTCGTGTATTTTTGAGAGTTGCGTCGTATGGCTTTGGCTGGTTGTTATTTAAGTTTGAACTTCATGTAAGGCAAATTCTAAAATCCGTATCAAAAAATACTTCACGTAGCAAAAATTCTAAAATCCGATAGCCATGTGGTCTGCTTGTCAGTGGTAGAGAAACACCCCTACACAATGCGCAGTACTGGCGTGTCTACCTCAGATTGCGACTTATTTACTGACTCACGTTTATGGCTCCGTAGCACAGTGGTAGAGTCCCAGACTACAGATCCAAAGGTCGCGGGTTCGATCCCCGCCAGGTCCTAGGATTTTTATCTGTCACTTTCCACTTCTTTCACCTCTGGCAGTGTTGCTGATGTGAAAAATACCGAGTAGCACCGTGGTTCGGAACCCACATTAAACTGTAGGTCCCCCTATAACTGGCTGGGTAGTCAGTCCCTAGGTCGGAGGAAGGCAACTGCATACCACCTCAAACAGGACCATGCCTAGTAAAGCACTGTGGTGTTCAAACCAACCTTCGGATTGTGACTACTTTACCTTTTTTACCACCCTCGTATATGCCTCGTGAATATGAAGACCTCTTGTATTTCTAGGTGTTTTGTTTTTATGATTATGAGTGCATCTTCTAAGACATGTTGTAGGATCACTATTACTTCGATGTTCCTAAATTTATCAAGAACCGAAACTGATCCTCTACGAGTTCGGCTTCTACCAGCGCTTCCATTCTTCGACAGGAATTCACTGTAAGGGCGTTACGCCCTAGCCGAGTCGCCGCACCCACCTCTCGTTCAACGACGGACATTCCGGGAAAACTCCAGCCATAAAGTATGGATTCCGACATCGGGCAAACTATGCCAAGCACGCGAAGGTACTGCGCCCACGTAGATTTTGTGCTACAGCACGGAAACGCAACTGAAGTTCTACATTCACGTCGGAGCATATTTCAGACGTCTTCCGATGCTTCGAACTTCCAACAGGCACGCAACATAATATGGGATTTCTAGTCTATTTCACACATTTTACCTATTTCCTTTGTTATGTTCAATAGAGTAGTAGATTAGTAACAACGATTTCCAGATCAGTATAGAATTTGTAGCGTCTGTGTGATTGTCAACGTCAAAGGACAAGCCTGAAATCATAATAAGAAAATTAAAAAAAGAGAGAAAAAGGAAAAGAAACGGGTTTACTAAACTCTTATTTGCCCTAGAGAATATGTTAGCAACTGTATCTTGTCATTAAAATGTCTATTTCCACTACATCGAAATGGATGGTAAATAATCTTAGTGGCAGCGGAATAGTGGTTTATAATAGACGTGTTCTTCAGTTGTTGCAGCAGAACGCTGAAATCGACAGCGTGAATATTGCTTGGACGATATATTGCACACACAAAACATACACCATTAAATTAAAAAAAATCGAATATTCTGATGACTTAAAATTTTCGAAAACACATTGATCTTTATTTCAGGAGATCATTGTCACTACTTATCTACGTACAAAGATTATTACAAATGTCTTTAACAAGGAACAGTAGCTTTATATTGAAAAAAAAAGGTGCTTATGTTCATAACCAATAAGAAGATAAATATGAAGGAAGTATCTCCTGTCTCAGTTGTGTCTAACGCTACACTCCATTCAAACAACTATACTGAATAATATCTCCTCTACCGAGTGTGCAGCAAGTACAAGGACAAAGTATGACATTTTTAATATAAATTAATTTCTGTTCGCTACATTTATAAATATTTTAGTATGGAAAAACAACAAAGTCGTTTCTTCAAATAGGGAAATATGTCACCACCTGGAGTGATGTCCATAAAGCGTCTTGGAGCAAGTATTTATTAGGTGAGATATTTTGTCTAGATGGATTATTACATTTGTGATGGATGTATTATTTCACTAAAAGTTTGTTTCGGCTAGCACGTCATTGTCAAGTATACGTCTACGTGGAGAGAAATCGACAATGCACCTTCGAGAGTGTGTTTATAAGGTGTCGACTTGGGTAAGTCACTATATTTTTGTTTGAGCAGAGTATTGTATTTCATAAATAAATAAAACCATCGTACCAGAGAGTACTTTTCATTTCATTTATCAAATGTAATAATCTATTTAGACAAAATATTGTCACCTAATACATACTTGTTCCAAGGCGCATTATGGACATCACTTCATCACATATTTCCGTTTTTCGAGAAACGACTTTGTTGTTTCTTCCATACTAAAATATTTATAAATGTAGTTCTAAAGAACGATGGATCGAGTAAATAAGTGAAATGGACTGAGAGAAAAGGAGATTTGTGGCACGATTTAACTAAAAGATGAACTCGGTCGACAGAATACATCTTAAGGCACGAAGGAACCGTAAATCCGATTATGGAGGCAAGACTGTGTGTGTGTGTGTGTGTGTGTGTGTGTGTGTGTGTGTGTGTGAGAGAGAGAGAGAGAGGGGGGGAGGGGAGGAAAAGAGGAAAGGGACAAAAACTACTGAAATAGACCAAGGACTGTTTACAGTGAGCAGTTATGTAAAACGGAAGAGGTTTGTACACGATACGCTACAGTCGAGAACAACTCGTAATTCAAATCAGTCTCCACGAGCGAGAGCGCAATAACAACAGCATCCATAGTCTCAGTAACACAGATTTATGTCGAGAGCGGCGTAAACAAGACGTATCGCTAGCCGTCGTGCCGCTATTTTCCACAGAGAGCGGAGAAAATGTCCTTGAGCTGCAGCATACAACGTGGCGCAACGGCACAGTATAAAATTTCCATGTTTTATTGCGTGATTTATTGTCAGATCCACCCAGAATATTCTGCCCAACTGGCCTCGTACAGAGCTGCTGCGATGATAGCGAACAGTGGTTCTGTTTTTAAAAAGAAACACAATTAACGCCTGAACCTCTCTTGAAAATACTGCTCGGCATAGACGTAGGCAGGATTTGATGTTGGGAGGGGTTTTCAACATGTGGACATCGTGAAAAACTGGCGTGGTGTTTATTATTAAAACAACTTAAAACAGACATCCCATGGCTATCGATTTACTTCGGACGAACAGGTTCACTCGTCTCATTCGCAGTTCTGTAAAGAATCGAAAACTTCCATGAAGGCACTGACCGCCTTGGCTCACAGTGGGATGAATCCTAACATTTAGATGAACCGTTTGTAAAATTTTTGTCCCGTCTGTCTCGTTTTAGTTTCACTGCCCGCTCTGTATCGGCCAGGTCGACCTCCAGAACATATTCCAGTTCAGTCACGTAGTCCTATCTGGAACAAAATAAAACATTTCGGTCTAAGCCAGCATTAATGTGGTATTATTCTCAATATCTAAGTGCATATCAATTGCATAATTCGACTCTTATTGTTCGTCATTGCCGAACCAGAAAGTTACTGTTATAGTTGTATCGATATCTCTTTTTCCTTTTGGCTCCTTATTGTTCGGAACTCGTCTATAGAATTCGGATGTTTTCTACTTCTTGCAGCTACTGCCAACCTGATTACAAGTCAACTTTTGCTGCTTCCCTCAAACATACTTGAAACGTGAAGAGAGAGTTTTATTTCCTGATGTAATGAAGAACGAACATCATGCCACAATTTCCATGAATCGCATACTCTGGACGCAGCCATAGAGTAGCCTGCTTGTAAGGGAACACCTGTGTTTGATGTCAATAAGGAGCAGTTGAACCAACAGGAAAACACTAAGTTTGAAGAACACAGTCACAAATAAGAAAACGACAGGCTATCTACTCTGTCGCGTGAGGATTATTAAAAGATGAGAGAATATTAAAATAATATCAGTATCGGATGATCACATTGCGCACATTAGCCGTTCTTCGCAGTTTGAAAAGCCTATGTGTGTTGTGGTCTTCAGTCCGGAGACTGGTTTGATGCAGCTCTCCACAATACCTTATCCTGAGCAAGCCTCAAAACTCCATATAAGAGCGGCAACGTAGATCTGTCTGAAACTGCTTACTGTATGCATCTCTTGGTCTTCCTCTGCGGTTTTTACCTCCAACACTTACCTCCAATACTAAATTCACGATTCCTTGATGCCTAAGAATGTGTCCTAGCAATCGATCCCTTCTTTTAGTCAAGAAATGCCAGAAATTCCTTTTCTCCCCAATTCTGTTCAGTACCTCTTCATTATTTACGCGATCCATCCATCTAATCTTCATCATTCTTCTGTAGTACCACATTTCAAAAGCCTCTATCCTCTTCCTGTGCGCACTGTTTATCGTCCAAGGCAACACTTCACACAAATGTCTTCAGAAAGGACTTCTTAGGTTTACATCAATATTAGATGTTAATAAATTTCTCTTTTTCAAAAACGCATTTCCACCTATTGCCATTCTGCATTTTATATCCTCTATACTGCGAGCATCGTATGTTATTTTAATGTCGAAATAACAAAACTCGTTAGCACCTTTATTGTTTCGTTACCTAATCTAATTCTTTCAGCAACTCCTGATTTTCTTAGACTGCACTCCATTACCCTAGGTTTGCTCTTGTTAATGTTCATCTTATACGCAACTTTCAGCACACTGGCCATTCCGATCAGCAGTTCTTCCAGGTCGTTTGCTGCCTCTGACAGAAATACTATGTTGTCGGCAAAACGCGATGTTTTTAATTCTTCATCCTGAACTTCAATTCCTTCTCCAAATTTCTTCTTGCTTTCCTTTATAGCTTGCTCAATGTACATATTGAATAACATTGGAGAATGGCTACAACCCTGTGTTACTCCCTTCCCAACCACTGCATCCCTTTCATGCCCTTCACCTCTGACAACTGCTGTCTGGTTTTTGTACAAGTTGTAAATAACCTTACGCTCCATATATTTGAGTCCTGCTTGCTTCAGAACTTGAAAGAGTTTATTCCAATCAACATTGTCAAAAGCCTTCTCCAAGTCTACAAAAGCTATAAATGTAGGTTTGCCTTTTCTTAATCTTTCTTCTAGGACAAGCCGTAAAGTGAGTATTGCCTCCCGTGTTCCTACTTTCTCCTGAACCCAAACTAATCTTCCCCGACGTCGGCTTCTACCAGCTTTTCCATCCTTCTGTAAATAATTCGTGTTAATATTTTGCAACCATGACTTATTAAACTGATGGTTCTGTAGTTTTCACACCTGCTTGCGCCTACTTTCTTTGGAATGGGGATTATTACATTTTCTTAAAGTCTGAGAGTACTTCGCCAGTCTCATACATCTTACACATAAGGTGAACAGTTTTGTCATGGCTGTTTCTCCCAGAGACTTCAGTAGCTCTGACGGAATGTCATCTACTCCAGGGGCCTTGTTTCGACTTAGGTCTATAATAGCCTATAATTTGACATAAAGATTAAATCCCTGTTTGATTAGCTTTGTAAAAGACTTTCGGGAGGGGGGGGGGTTGAAAGCCAAAAAACTTCTCATGCTGCTCGGTATTTGTCTAACGTAGATGAAAAGACAGCACAATATGTTTCAAGAGGCAAAAGTATTTGAGTTTCGGTGTCTCACTGTGTGTATTTCCTAGGAGCTCCTGACAAACGCTGGGAAGGTAGCCGTATTAAAATGCGAGCAGCGAGCCGCCATACTGTGGACGTGGAGCAGTTCTTGCGCGTGGAAGGTCGCGAGCACGCGACGGAGCGTCCTCGTCTCGCGTGGGCCGCTTCCTGCTTAAAGCGGAACGTCTGCAGAGGGCCGGCCGCTGAGGCGGCGAGCCCGTGGCTGCCATGTGGCCACGCGCCTGGCAGGAGACGCAACGCGACTGCTTTCTCAGGGCCCGTCGTACACTGGCAAACACTTTGTCCAAGCTTACTACGTCTGACAAATTGACTGTGTACCGTGCTGTTTCAGATGCTTGTCAAACATCATCGTGTCTGACATTTTTTTTTCTGAAAAAAATTGAGACGATGGTGGACGTTATCTATGGCGGCGTTCCGCCACGTATATTCAAGTAAAAATTAGTCTTACTAAACTTGTCTCTCGGTGTTGTGAGTTTCCACAATATGGAAACTGTGATTAAATATTAAAAAAAGGAATCATCAAATTGATAATGGTGTCGCATCTATCCTAGGTATAAATTATGCGAGAATTATTTTTCTGAATTTTGCACGGATGATGTAGGATGTACGTTCCTATGTTTTGACATTTTAACACTCTGAACGGAATGTCGATTTGCGAGACCGCCATAAATGACGTTAACAATGCTGTATAATTTACCTTCATTGTAACATTATAGTAAAGTAAAAAGCTGCTTTCCTGTACTACCACAATGGCCGGCCGCGGTGGCCGAGGAGACTGAGGCGCTTCAGTCACGGTCTGCACGGCCACTACGGTTGGGGGTTCGAATCCCCCTTCGGGCATGGATATTTGTGCCGTCCTTAGTATAAGGTAGTTGATAAGTAGTTTGTAAGTTTAGGGACTGATGACCCCGTAGTTAAGTCCCATAAGCTTTACAAACATTTGAACATTTGACTACCACAATGAAAACAATAAAATACTGCTAATTAAATCTCTTTGTAGTCATATATTAGATTTTTTTTGTTTTTTAACATTGTGCCACAGTCAATACAAGAAATGTTTTAGCCGGCCGTGGTGGCCCAGGGGACTGAGGCGTTCCACTCACGGTCTGCACGGCCACTACGGTCGGGGTTTCGAATCCGCCCTCGGGCATGGATATTTGTGCCGTCCTTAGTATAAGGTAGTTGATAAGTAGTTTGTAAGTTTCGGGACTGATGACCCCATAGTTAAGTCCCATAAGCTTAACAAACATTTGAACATTTGAATTTGAGAAATGTTTTATCTGTTTTTGTAGCAATTCACACTAGTTCAAATATTGTATACAGTCTACAAGAACAACATTTGATTTAATAGTAGGGTTAATTGATACAGTATTTTGATTCGTGTACGGGTTTGTTGAACATTTCCATGGGTATAAGAGAGCGAGTTTGACAGATAAGTTTGTCAGTCTTCGAGGACCTTAAGTGGTGTAGCAACTGCTAGTTCCACAAACCGTTTTGCCGCGACTTTGGTCTGACAAACTAGTTGGCATTTGGGATGCCTGAGGAGCTCCACGGATCTTTGCAATTATATGTATAAAAAAGAAAGAACTTTGTTTTATGCTCAAGTATTCAGGTCTTCAGGTATTCAGGTCTTTATAATTTACAAACTACAAAAACTAACTTAGGGTAATGACATCACACACGCATATGTCTGAGCAACGACTCTACCCTCCGGCGGGAACGGCCGAACAACCAGTAGCATGGCGTCTAAGCCGCTCTGTCAGTCCGACACAGCTTCGTTTGACAAACCACGTACAATTTCTGGGAAACGTCTTTACTAGAGTCAAACAATTTTGAGACAGAAGCTGGTCTGATTAATAGATTTATAGTTGTACTGATTTCTTCTCTCCCGTGGGTTATACCTCTTTTAACTGTTTCTTTCTTTCTTTTTTCTATCTCCATCAAGCACGACAAATACTGGTATGAATATTTATTTTCGCAGGCTGTGCCCTGGGTATCGTATTTTCCTGTAGATTTAATACTCATGTGGACATCACAAATGTGGCATACTAGTTTCATCCGTGGCTCAAATGTACAACAGGCGTTGTTATTGTGCTCAATGTGTATATAAATATAATGAATCGGAAAGGATCATTATTAAATCACATTGATAGCCTCTTGACATAGCAATCATAGTTGCAGATATGTCAGCATCAACTTTCATTTCTCATAAATGGAACAGTAGTAATTTCCACTGAAGATTAATGACGTCAGACTTTCGAAATCCATTAATTAGTTTTAGACAAATAATTTATAAATGAAGAATTGTGTTTTGGACATTAAGAGAATTGCTGACTTTTGAGGAAATTAGAGGTATCATTCAAAACTGGCGTTTGCGGCTGCAGCTAGGTGCAGTTTAGTGAGACCAAGTAAAAATTCCAAGTCAAACAGGTCTACAAGTCAGAATTTCTTCACGTTTTCTTTTATACTGGTTTCGCACCGGTAAGACTTTTTATGTCGTGTTCTATGTGACGTATTTCCTCATTTGTGTGGGAAACAAACGATAAACTGTTTTTAATTCAAAAGTAATAAATGCTACATTCTTAATATTCTACTTTCTCTGAAACTACTAAAACGACACATACTTATTTACAATCCTTTTCCCTGTAATTAACGATGTGGCATTTGATTCGTAATTACAGTTGTAATTATGTGCTATTTTGGTCCAACCGCAGGCGACAGACCCGTCACTGTTATTTTATCTCTGCATAGTTCGCCATATTTCTCCAACTGCTGTCATGGCGCGAACGAATCCATGGAGAATGATAATAAAGAGGGATGACGCGATATCTGTGAAAGTATTTTGAAAACACCACACACGCCCACATGCGGTCGTTGCGTGGGTAGTACGCTCCGATAAGCACTCTTGAAAGTCGACAACGGTCGTCCCCATATCAGTCGGAAAACCTTGGCTGTGCTCTCTCTATGGGGTTCTAGTTGCTGCCTTACTTACGGTATTCAGCTGACTTGGTCACTTTTCATTTACAGTTTATCGCAGCTGTGAAGAAACCTCTGCGCGGACATAATTTTGTAGGCGTTCAGGAACTGCCAACAGTTGTCCTGCCGTTGGAGCGAACAGCTCGTGAAAAGTTCTTCGAGAAGAGCTGAAGTTCACACTTGCATCAAGCGCATGAAAATATCCGCACTGTTTACGACCTCTTATCATGGAAACCATGTCGTCCATACAAGAACCGAATGCGCTGAGTAATAGCAGCAGGCGAGAAAACGTGTTAGTCTCTGCAGAAATCACTCATCTAATGATTGTCCTGCCACCTACGGCACTCGATTGCAATGTCTGGAAAGGTCACCCTGTGACACCATGAATACTTTTTTAACTTCGATAGCCGAACGCAGTGGCCGAGCGATCTGCGGCACGCCGGATACAGTCTGCACGGCCGCTACGGTCGGGGGTTCGAATCCCCCCTCGGGCATGGATGTTTGTGTCGTGTTTAGTATAAGGTAGTTCATATGTTGTTTGAAAGTTTAGGGACTGATGACCCTGTAGTTAAGTACCTTAAGCTTAACAAACATTTGAACAACATTTTAACTTCGATAGTGGGAAACAAAATTCTCTTTTATAGCAAGTTGTTTGCTTTACATATTTTATGATAAGGTACTGCGGACAAAAACAAGAAAAGAATGCCCAGCAATCACGGGCTGTAAAGTGCATGTCTTAAGATGAACGAGCACTTGACCGGTACAAGAAACAGTGTTCACAGTATCGAACATGAAGACATGCTCATAGCTCTTAAGACATGTATTTTAGAGTCCTTGTTTACTGGATTATTTGTTATTATTATTTTTATTATTTTGATCCGTAGTACTTCCTCGCAAAATATGGAAAGCAAAGAGCTTGCTGTTAGAGATATTTTTTTTTCACAGTTAGAAAACTGAATAAGTGCTGATAGCGTCACCGGATGACATTATCGGACATGGTTTCCCATGTAATACTTGATCTACTAATCCGTCTGTACAACCCCTCGACTTCCTCGAAGTTTATCGGTGTATTTCGGAAACACTGACCGTGTCTAATGATGGGACGGGGCGTTAAACCCTAATGTTCATTACTTCAAATGTTCAAAATGTTTGTAAAGCTTATGGGACATAACTGCGGGGTCATCAGTCGCTGAACTTAGAAACTTCTTATGAACTACCTTATACTAAAGACGGCACAAACAACCATGACCGAGGGGGGGATTCGAACCTCCGACGCGTGGAACGGCCTCGCGCATCGTAGCATAGCGCCTCAATGCACTTCCACAAACATCCTGTACATTGTTACAGCACAAAATTGTGACAGAGAAACTTGTTAAAATCTTAGATTGCCCAGCTAAGCTAGGCGGTAGAAGGTCACCGTCTCTGTCGTAAAAGCGACGCCTGTTGTTCGTGACGACAGCAGACGCTGCGTCGGCGAGTTTAAGGCCTACAGTCAGCAGACTGTTGTGTACGACAGACGACCAGCAGAACGAGAGGGTATATTAGTCAGCTTGTAAACATTTCATAACTACACGTAACTCTGCTACAAGAATGAATAAGGCCGAGGGTACATCAGCTGTTAAAGGGCTCATTGAGTCAGCGCTGCACTCACAAGTAGGACACATTCGGTCATTACGAACCGACCCATACGGCATAGCTTCAGCCGATTCTGTATAAAAACTCCCGCTCTTAGAAGTGCAGTCACTTGGTCTTTGGAATCGGATATGCTCAGGAGAGTACTCGTTGATCCAGTGATCTATAGTCGAGCCGAAATGACATGATCCCTGGTGCTTGCGCCAATCGTTCTCGTTGATCTAGTGATCTATAGTCGAGCCGAAATGACATGATCCCTGGTGCTTGCGCCAATCAGCTTTGAGCGCCGACTGCAGTAGCAGACCATTGGAGTAAGTCAAACGCGAGCTTTGCTATGCGCATGCACGCATTCGGCTGCGATCTGTACTTTTGTCAGTTCTGTTAGACAGCAGCGACCGTTAGGCTATACTGTCAGACAGCGAAATAACTACTTGGCAACATGGTTGCATTCGGGTTCCGCGGCTAGGGCGGTCTCCCATGCCAGTAGGCGGAGACAGGGATCGTCGTATTCCGGCCCGACTATAGTCTATGTATCCAGCTTATGTCTCAGATAAAGCAGTACAGAGTGGTAGCCACTAGTCACAGCTAGAAGATGGAGTCCGGAGACAACTACTACTCTTCCAACTGATCATCATCCGGGAGAAGGTGAACCGCTGTCTACCGTCTTCACAACGCTGAATATGGTAGCTGCCTCAGGGGAGCTCAGTTTTCATCGGTTGGTTTCCCAAAGGCCAATGTTACTGCCGACGCGCTAGCACTCTGGTGCTAACCCTGACAGCGGTATCAAAGGTGAACTGTCACCACGGCATCCGACCCCAGCGGTTACTTCAGCATAGCAGTAAGAATAGCAGCAGCATCAAAGATGGTCGCGGCGGCATTAAAACCGCCCACAGTAACAGCAGTACCACGTTCTCAGTGGCGGTCTCACGTTTGCGACCCATTGTCACGTTCACTTGTGCTTGGCAAATTATAGTTACACTGTGATTTATTACATGATTTATTACGGTGCCGAATGTTTAAAACAATGAAAAGTGAAAACAATTAAAAAATGAAATTAAAAAATCTTTGGAAGAGGCCGGGGGAGGGGGAAGGCTTGCTAATAGAGTGAAGGGAGGAGGGGTTCAGCCCTATTAGAACGTCTTCCCTCCCCTCCTCACGTGACTGCACCACTGGTTACGCGTCATTGTTATGTCAACTGACTCCTGCCGGGGAAAGCTACCCAACTATATAAAAAAGGTTAATATTTTTCCCGCGCAATGGTTTGTGGACAATAAAGTCGTAAAAAGGCACTAAAGTTTTCCAACACAAATATAAAAAAAAAAATCAAAACTTTTGTGAAAATTGGACACACTACCTCATGAGAATGCCAAGTCATAGGATCCTCCGAATACCGTGAACTGCAAGACAAACGGGAAAAACTGTAAGGCTTCAGAAAAGATGAGAAATGTTTTGCTTGCGAGTTGTGACAGCAAGTAGCCTAGCCCTTGACAGAACGACGACTACGACAGCTCATGCCAGCCAGAGAGGTAAGTCCTGCGAGTGGTAAACACAGGTGGCGGTGTGCTGCAGACCCTGGCGCGGGGTTCGGCACTGCACGCCCCGGCTGCCGGCTGCCGGCTGCCGGCTTCTGAAGGATCGCCGTCCCGCCGCCCTGATCCCGGCACTTATCACGCCCACGCGCTATCGCCCCTCCACCGCCACCCTCCACCGGGCCGCAATCCTTCTCCTTCCAGCCTGTCACACGGCTCTCGGACATACTGCCGCGATAAAGCCGAATGAAAAGCCTCGGCTTTGACGCACGTCCGCCAGAGCTATCGCATTCCGCTTCTGCCCCTCTTCCCCCTCCTTGCCCTGCCTCCTACTCCACTCTTAGGTCGGACACCCCTCCCCCACTCTTCTCTCTCTCTCTCTCTCTCTCTCTCTCTCTCTCTCTCTCTCTCTCTCTCTCTCTTCCTCCCCATTCCCTCCCCCCTCCTCCCCGGACAGCATAGGTAGGAAACGTTCCACCTCAGATCCTTATCATGACGTGCGCTTTCCTTCTTCCCTCCTCTTCACTCCTCGGCTGTCCCACTCTCTCCATCTCCGTCTGTGTACCATTGTGATCGCTTTTACGCGTGTAAGCCTCCTTACTGCGATTTAGCGTCGCTCGCCGGCTCGGTCATTAGATACATTACATCCAGCTTATCCTAATGGCCTACCACCAGTTATCGCCGTCTCTTCCAGAAAGGTACACACTTCCAGTAATGCATGGAAATCCGCGATCTGTCTTCTGCGCTCAGCATCGACAAAGTCCTCGTCTGCTACCACCGCTCTGTCTGCAGACGGCGTCCAACAGTTTCATTTTTCGCTTCTGGTTTAAGCGGCAAAAAGTGTCTATGGGGTGGAAAAAACTATCTGTTTTCAATATCAGTGCACACAGTCACATACTAAAGTACAATCTGTAACAATAAAGTTAGGTATGTAATCCAATTCTAAGGTTCCCATGGTCCCGACATAATTCGGTTTTCTGTAATATTTTGTACATGTGTTAACTGGCCACATAAACAGTTTTTGGCCGGACGCGATGGCCGAGGAGACTGAGGCGCTCCAGTCACGGTCTGCACGGCCACTACGGTCGGGCGTTGGAATCCCGCCTCGGGCATGGATATTTGTACCGTCCCAGTTCGTAAGTAGTTCATAAGTAGTTTGTAAGTTCAGGGACTGATGATCCCGTAGTTAAGTCCCATAAACTATACAAACATTTTTTTTGAAACATGTTTTGAGTGACACAGTAATCTTTGAAAGTTCGATTGTAGAGTAAGAACTCTGGCTGCAAGAGAGAGAGAGAGAGAGAGAGAGAGAGAGAGAGAGAGAGAGAGAGAGAGAGAGAGAGAGAGAGAGAGAGCAGTAGCAGATCGCGCGGCCTCCCGCGTCGGAGGTTCGAATTCTCCCTTTGGCATGGATGTTTGTGTTGTCTTTAGTATAAGTTAGTTCATAAGTAGTTTGTAAGTTTAGGGACTGATGATTCCGCATTTAAGTCCCGTAACCTTTACAAACATTTGAACAGTTAGAGTTGCGTCGAATGGCTTTGTCTGATTGTTATTTGAGTTTTGAACTTCACGTATCATAATAAATAAATAAATAAAATAAAATATTCGATTCCCATGTGGTCTCCTTGTTAGATTCAAGATGGCCTATTTCAAGATACTGCCAATATTCCATACCTATGTAAAAACGGTAACCTCACTCACATCGTTTTGGAATATTCAGTTTTCCCAATACCTGCGGAGTTTTTGAAATAAAAGCGTGTACTGCAACTTTCTGACTCACCCTGTACATAGCTTATAATCTGTACAAACCACAAGTTTAAGTGAGACGTTTCATAAAGCTCGGATTAGAAGTGAAATGAGGCAGTAAATTGATTACGTAATTTGAATTTAGGGGAACTGAAATCAAACGGATGGCCGGGATTGGAACTCTGACCCTCCAGAATATTTATCCTGTGCCTTAAGCACCGCGCCACCTCGCTCGGTTAAATCCATACAGGGCGCCGGGTGGTGAATTTTGCATGAGTGGAGCCGTGTGCTGCAGTACACCGTTATAACAAGTCAGATTAAACCGAAATGAATAAAACAACTGCAGGAAGCGGCCGGGGGCAGCGGGTGTCGTAGGCACGGTTTTGCATATCACGCGGAGATCCAGTTCTCGATTTGCAGAATTTGTGGAATTTTTGAGATAGCAGATTCTATTTCATCTCGGAAGCGCAGCACTGCCGTTACACTGGCAGTGCATTAATAAATAACCTAACTCCAAAATCCTTCTCTCTGTGTGTAATCTGAGCACTGTTCGTATAAAAAGGAGAAGCTGGGAGAGAAAATGCGTATCTGAAATTCTTCTTTGTTTTTTATTCGAAGTTTTTGTCGGACCACTTTCATTAATAAATGGATGTTTGTGCGTTAAGTATGATGTCCCTGTAAGTGAATAAGAGAAATATAAAATATGTGTGAAATATTGTTGTCTGTCTGTAATGAAAATTGTGAATATTTTTTTAATCAGGCACCGTCGGTTATTGATTTTATGTGTGAACTAGCTTAATTCCCGCTGCTTCGCAAGCGTAGCCTGGATGGTCTGCATTGGTTGTTTCTACTTCTAAATATAAATTTTCATAGAATTAGCTTAAAATGCTTTCCTAATCAAGTATTTTGATACAACTTGTCACCCCCTATTAAACCATTGATGGCAGAATTCAAAACATCGCTAAACATTTTTTTTAAATCTAACCATGGTCCAAAATCCAAATTTTCGCATTTCTAGCATCAAAATAGTCTCAGTAGCATCATTAAAAGATTTTACCTTATTTATCCCTCTTAATGCTTGAATTTACAAAAAATATCGAAACACGTGTTTTAAAAAATTCCAATCGAAAACCTAAATACGAAGTTTTGTAGTTCTTGTGCAAAATTTCTGAAGTAGGAACGTATTAAAAAAATAAAAAATAAATAAATAAATAAATAAAAAATAAAGAAAATCATTTCCTGTACATTGGCAGGTTATCAAGGTTTAAGTGAATTTGATTTTCCAGTATGTCTATATCACGAGTGTACCGCGCATATCGAGTGTCGGGTAAAACATCCAATCTCCAATACAAATGACACCGGAAAAAAGATACCGCAAGGATGGGACCAACATCGGCCGAAGAGAATCCTTCAACGTGACAGAAAAGCAACCTATCAACAAATTGCTGCGTATTTCAATGTTAGGCCATCAATAAGTGTCAACGTACGAAAAATTCCATGAAACATCATCGATATGGGATTTCGGAGCCGAAGGCCGACTTGTGTACCCTTGGTGACTGCACGACACAAATCAGGCACGACAGACCAGAGCCATGTTCGCAGTTTTATTGTATATTGTGTTGTGTGGTACCTCCGGGTTTGCTGAATTTCGCCTCCGATAGCGGCGCCTGCTTCTGCCTCGTTTCAGCACGCTGATTTTGATGAGTTTCGTTGATGCATTGCGTGTATGTGAGCGAGTGAGTGTTGTTCGTAGATCCTTCCCCCTAGTAGCGTTACGTTCTGTGTAATTCATGTTAAATTCAGTGCTGGGCATCGTCAGTATTAGATAATGTAAATGGGATGCATTTTTATTGTATTAACAAAATTGGTTCACCATTTTGCTTGCATTAGACCTGAATAAACAAGTTCAGTATAATTTTGACTTGCCTATAAATGGTAGTTTTCGAGCACCTTCTCCCTTTTATTTTAATATTATTTTTCCACCAGTGCTAAGAACAAACTCAGATGCAATTTTTTATGTTTAAGTTCCGTTGCGCTTTAAATGTTTTTTTCTTCTTCTTAGCTACCTTTATGAAATAACTGTAATTGTGGTGGCTTGTTTATTAATGCCTGTGTGTAACCGCGTGTGAGCTGCTACGTATATTGGCCACTGTATCGTCAACTTCCTGTTATTAGAGTAATTTGAACCAAGTCAGTTCTCAATTTGGGCCAGGAAAAAAGGTTTTGCAGCAGGGAGTAGCCGGTAGCTCACACGGAACTTTTGCTAATTTTACTGCTAAAATTAAGTTTTTTTATAACAGTAAACTCTTATCTGGATACCTCCTCCCAGAATTATGCTTTTATTTCGAACAGTGGTCCACTCTTAACCATTTCCAAAAATTTCGCCTGAACTGAACCCAGTGGAACGCTATCGGGAGCCACTGCAGCGCCCGGAAACCATTCTGCCGTAATTTACGATAATTGCGTGAGGTATGCGTAGGTATCTAGTGCCACATAAATCCGGAAATCTACCGAGAGCTTCTCCAATCCCTGCTATATAATGTCGCCGAGGTACTGAGTTTCGAATGGGATTAGCAAGCTATTAAGAAAGTGGCTATAATGTTTTGAATCATACGTGAAAGTTAGTATCAATGTTAGTGAGTGTTCATATGTTCCTTTTCTGAAACTTGTTTATGGCCCATTTCATTAGACTTCAGACGCCGAAACAAAACGATGGCTGTACTATACGTGAAGCCCATTACCTGAAACTATAGCCGACTCAGAGTTCCGTAACCATGAACTACTTCTTTCGATGTCACTGTCCTGTGTGAGCACATAATCCGCTTGTTCTGTCCTAAAAGTCAGCAAACCCTGATCTTCCTCCCGGTGTCAGTGGCCTTCGCCTGTGAAGTCGGCTACCCGCAATTGAGATATGATCGAAAAGTTGCCTCCCCTGAAGCTCCACGGTGTCCACTCCTTTACCTATTACAAACCAAGAACCACATTTTGTAATGCGCATAGAATCATCATCGTGGTGTCTTCAATATAGTTATTGCCTATCAATCAGAGTGTCATTTGCTTTCGTGTGTTTCTTTCGGTTAACTGTTAATAAAACCCGATTACTTAATGAAGCGAAATTCTGTATATGAAACACCTTCAAAGTTTCATTACTTTGAACTTTTGATGAAGAAAATCTGCGTAATGTCCATGAAGTCATACCTCCTCAACAATGAGTGGCGTATTGATAGTAATTTTGCAGATACATTCAATGGTATTTGTAGACACATTTTGAAAAATGTGTGCCGCGCGGGAGTAGCCGAGCGGTTTGAAGCGCCACGTTGCGGATCGCGCGGCCTGCCGCGCCGGAGGGTCGACTCCTCCCTCGGGCATAGATGCTTATGTTGTCTTCAGTATAAGTTAGTTTATAAGTAGTTTGTAAATTTAGGGACATGATCCCGCAGTTAAGTCCCATAAGCTTAACAAACATTTGAAACAATTTTTTTTTTTTTTTTTTTTTTTTTTTTTTTTTTTTTTTTTCCAGACATGGCTTACCCACAGCCTAAGGGATGTTTCCAGAATGAAACTTTCACTCTGCAGCGGAGTGTGCTCTGATATGAAACTTCCTGGCAGATTAGAATTGTGTGCCGGAACCGGGACTCGAACCTGGGACCTTTGCCTTTCGCGGGCAAGCGCACTACCGACTGTGCTATTCCGACTCGACTCACGATGCCGCCTCACAACTTTACTTCCGCCAGTACCTCGCCTCCTACTTTCCAAACTTCACAGAAGCTCTCCTGCGAACCATGCAAGGCTAGCACTCCTGGAAGAAAGGATATGGTGGAGACATGGCTTAGCCACAGCCTAAGGGATGTTTCCAGATTGAAACTTTCACTCTGCAGCGGAGTGTGCGCTGATATGAAACTTCCTGGCAGATTAAAATTGTGTGACGGAAAGTAGGAGGCGAGGTACTGGTGGAAGTAAAGTTGTGAAGCGGCATCGTGAGTCGTGACGGGATAGCACAGTCGGTAGTGCGCTTGTCCGCGAAAGGCAAAAGTCCCAGGTTCGAGTCCCGGTTCCAGCACACAATTTTAATCTGCCAGGAAGTTTCAAATTATTATTACTATTATTTTGTTTTGTTTTGAAAAATATGTTGGGAATAGACTCGTAAGTAAATAAGTAGTAAATGCAAACCTCAACTTTTAATGCGCGCAGCTATAAATAAACACTAGTTTCTCAACGCGCCAAAAATATTTTGACGTCTTACATCACGAACTATGCGTCGTACAGTGAGATCATTATGTAGATACATTCAGTAGTAGAGTTAGATGTCTGCAAATTGTGTTTCGAATAGGAGGGTGTCGGTAGTAAGTACTTTCGTAAATGTTTGAAATTATGTGTGAACTTCTTTGAGTGTCGCTGAGTGCTCTATTGTCAAATTCTGTACCAATAAGTTACTGGTATCTGCACACAGTCAGTCAGGTTGCCCGTTATCAGCAGTATTACAGGTGCGGCATATCAGTCGCAGGAAGCTCTATTGTTTCAAGCGTACTGATCTTTGGCGTGGAAAGAACTGGCTGTTGGTGCAAGACGACGATACAGCAATTATGTCCTGTTCCGTAAGCAAATTATTTAAAAGATAGGTCACCGCTTTACCACATCCCGACTTACTCATTTGATCTCACATCATGAATTTATAGCCTCTTTTCCTGCGTGAAAGTCCCTTTATATGCACGTTCACTTCGTTTGGCGAAGAAGGTCATGACTTCCTGAATGGAAACCGTAGGGTTCTTATTGCCTACATGACTCAGCTGTTCTTCCAGCAGCCATGTTGACGTTGACAGATGTGCATATCAGCCAACGGCGACCATTTTGAATCAGAATGTTGAACTAGTTCAGTACAGGCCGTTGTCAACTGGCGTCCAGGCCAAAAGCAAATAGATTATATTTGAATTCCGTGGTTGTATGGCCTTCAGACCAAAAGTCAGATTAAAATAAATAAAATAAAAAGGAAGAAAAAACAGTGCGGCAACTTGTGACACTTCCATATTCTTGTTGATGCCTGTTCTCCAAGCGACAGTCTCATGATACAAGAATTATACTAGCAAATCTTACTTATTGTCAAATACAGAACTGTCGCAGATTCCTCATTACTAGAAAAATCCCACGTAATTAATTTTTTACATAAGCTAATAACGAATTTTCAGATTCGTGCAGGCTTTTTCTTGTCTGTTGTTGTTGTCGTTTTGAGGGGACTAAACATCTAGGTCATGAGTCCCTGTCCGTGTCTCGAGACTACGTCTATTTGCTAGTCACCAAATATGAACGTCGTGTCTCTTTTACTGCACCGGATACACGAAAGATTACTCCTACGCAAGGGATGCAGCTGGTCGCAGGTATAATATCGTCTCGTATTTGGTCTCCTTATTCCCGCTTCTGCAGAATGAGCACCTTGTATGCAGACAGGAACCACCGTTTTCTGGGGACCTTATTTGCAGCGACTTCACAGAGCTGCGTCGGAGATAGTGCTGAATTCTGGAGAAAGACACAGCTGATGTTGTCTAGGTACTCGCTGCGGACTTTTCTTCTGGGGACGTCTGACATGGTACCAGGTGGCTGTGAACTTCCTTTCTGCTGTTTTATTCACTATGCGTGGATGCTACCCTCTGATCTATACATAATATTGCAACAGCATGCTAGACTCAAGCCATGAAATCCATCCAACAACGTACGTTGCCTCTTTGACGTAATCTCTTCAGAAATCAACAACTGTGCAAGTATTAATGTACAGGTCGTGAGGCATATTGAAATTGTGGGAAAAAGTTTTGGGAGCAGGGGCATGATCAACTTCAAAAGAAACCCAATATATAATTTTAAATAGTGCTCGGGTATGCACCTCTTCCTTCTATGAATCCCGAAAAATTCAGATAACACAAGAAGACACATCACATTTTAAAGCCACGACGGCATGGCACTATCAGTAAATTGAATTGATATGGACATTATCTAATATTTTTCGCTTTCGTGTAGCCCAAAATCCAGCCACATAAATTTCTTAATAGCATTTATTGTAGATAATACAGCAAAGTGCCGCTGTGGATTCATCTGAAACGTAATAATAAATAAATAGAAATAAAAAGCATAAAGCTAGCGAAATCTCTGTAAAACACACGCCCTTCCAGAGTAAATATTTTATTATTGCACGTTGGGGTAGATGAAGAAAGTAGAGAGAAAAGGCTGAGATGCTTCACCTTTGGTAGCCAGAACAAGCTCTACCGATGGTGAGGCATTTAATCAACATAGTGACCTGTGAAGAACACAGTATATTACTATACGGTCTTCCACATGCATATTTATTCTGTAGTGATCAGACACATGACCTCCACAGACGGAGCTTAATAGCTACAAATGTTGATCGGTTAGTAATGGTCATTTTGTATGGAACAAGACGCCGAATTCATGAGAACAAATGCTTCATCATCGACGCAAGGACTTGTCTAGTTTTAACTTCAAGTATGGAAGCATCAGATGACCAAGGTATACCAAACAACATGTGATATTTACAGTGCTAACTTTAAATGTGCAAGTATGAGATGTCAACAATATTACATCCATTGTGTGTCAAACAATATGTGATATGTACAGTACCGTATAAGTTTTAATTTATATATCTTGCATTTTGTAATACATATTTTATTAGTTTGGTGAAGTAACGTTTGATAAGTTGATAATGGCAACATAGCTTGCCGAAACTAGTAATGACATACAGTAAATGAGTAATTTCTACTTGTGGTCTTGGCCTTGTCTTCTTACTGAAGTCCCGCAGGGGGCTCACGGTTCTTCCGTGCGTACGTGCGTGGCGAGCATGGGCCCCAAGCTAATGCAGTCTTTCTTCCTTCTTTAAGGTGGGATTCCTATGCAGCGTCTGACGCATGCGGCTGCCGTTGTGCGTCTGCCGCACTGTACTGCTACAGTCGGTGTTATACGGGACCGTGTCCCATGCTGCGTCAGCCGCATGCAGCTAACGCTATATAAAGGTGGGTTGTCCAAGGCGCGATTGCTGCCTGCGGCTGCGATGGAGCGGCTCGTGACGTCAGAGGCTAGCTGCTCGCGCATGCGCACTTTGAGTTTGGAGTGCGCCGCGTGGCTAATGCGGCGACAATCGCAGGACTGCACCAGTGAGCAGTGTTGCGATGGGAGTCGGACGACTCAAGGCAGCGGCAGAAAGATGTCGAGCCAAGCGGACCGAAGAAAAACGGATATGAACCATTCATAAGATGAGTTCGTCTCGCCATTAAGCTATTGCCTTTGTACATTGAACAGATTTAAATTTCATGGTAATCTAGTGACATATATAAGAGCAGACTGAAAATATTCGGAGAAATAAAAGAGAAATGAAGGTTGAAAAAGGATCAGTATTGGCCTCTAGGGTTTTGGAAATAAAACATGTCACTGGTGGCAACTAATTTTTTGGTTTAGGTGATCCCACAGGTGTAAGGAAATGCATGACAACGTTAATGTAATATTTTCAATAATTTCATTCATACCAATACAGTCTGTTTTGTGGTGCGCCGTACAAATTATCTTAGTTTATATGAACAAAGATAAATGTTGTGGTGTACAATTTAGATTCAAATGTCTTGTGTACGGTATGGATGACATCTTCGATATTTTAAATGTTTTTGTTTTCAATGTTCCCTGGAAGATGGTTTAGGACAGAAACCGGTCAGAATGGAATAAATTCTAACAAAACAGCAAACAGTCTTACAACTGTTGTTGATACATTTAACAAGCTACAGAAAAATCTTTTGTTTGGTATGTGTGTGCCATTTTTTATCTTCCTTGGGAAAAATTTCAACTGTACGTTTTCGAACACTGGGACTTATTTCAAAGGCAATACAGAAGGTGAATCCAATCTGTTAAAATGAAAAAAAGCCTGAGACGAGAGAGATGCAAACTGATTCAGAAGTTTCAGATAAAAACACTCCTGGTCTTATAAATAGCGCCGCAATCGTAAATAAGAAAATAAAAGAACAATTACCTTATCGTCACTGCATTTTATTTTTATTTACTTATTTTCTCAGCTGCACTGATAGATTTGTTGAATCGGTTATAGGATTTTCTCTGTATGTCACTCTCTGCAAGTTCCAATTAATGTGCAAACTGACTGACATTTAATCTAAACTGAAGTATGAATTTCGTGTCGTCATTTAAAAGGTGCCTGTTAATAAAAATGTTTTAGCAGCTTTCATGTTCATGTGTCACAAAAATAGGATCAATATATAGAAAACCCTAACAGTTAAAATCTGCAGTGACACAATGAAGTGCACATCAATGTGATGAAATAAAGAACCATAACTTCCATCACTTTGGATAATACACACACAGCTCCTTGAAGTCACACGTAGAATTAACACTAAAAAACTGCCATTGATGATGGTTCACAAATAAAGAAGTAAAACGCATTTTATTTAGTTGCAATAGACAGAAATAAAACTCTATAAATTAAATACTATTTAATTAATACATCGTTTCATTGTAAAAAAAAAAAAAAAAAAAAAAAAAAACCTATAGTTATTTCTGTATACCTGTAGATAAAAATAGCTTTGACTATTAATGAACTCCTTTCCAGGCTAACATTAAAAAAAGGGTTCATTATCTTCAACAGTTTATAAGAGGTGATGATTGTTATCTCCGCAGGTTGCACGTGGAGAGAACTAGCGCGCTAGTCGCGACGCTCCCGTACCGTAGATATACGAGCCAAAATCTCGAAAACGGAGACAGGTATCATCCTGCTCTCAACTTTAAAAATAATTTAGAATTATTGGCTTCATTTCATCCGCAACAATGTATGGCCTAAAATGAACCATACGCAAAGTAGCCAGCGACTACATTTTTCGATGTAATCACTTCAAGTTTAATGCAATAGGTTACTTAAAAATTAAGTATCTGAATAACTATGAGGACTTTTGAGAAAATAGACACTTCGTTATCAAGCTGGGATATGAAACTACAAGATATGCAAAAACCAAATTGTTCTGCGTGTTAGTTTCGTCAAACTCGACAGAGATGTAATAAAAAGTGAAAAAACACGCACAACCGAAAGTAGCGCTTTTTACTTTTTTTTAATGGAAAACGAGAATCTGTAACGAAAAACTAAATGTGGGAACTCATGTAGCTTTGCTTCCTTAACATGCAGTATTTTTTACAGCAAAAAAATTCGTCGTGAATTTCCCGAGTCGCCGACCAGGAGCCGCGCCTTGGTAAACGGCAGCGGCTCGCGTCGTGCTCCCGACTCGCCACCGTCTGCCACGGCCGAAAAAGGGAGGGGGGGGCCGAGCCGCAATCGCAGTTAACAGCCGCGTCTTGGACAACCCACCTTTAAAGGTGGGTTGTCCAAGGCGCGATTGCTGCCTGCGGCTGCGATGGATCGGCTCGTGACGTCAGAGACTGGCTCCTCGCGCATGCGCACTTTGAGTTTGGAGTGCGGCGCGCGGCTGATGCGGCGACAATCGCAGGACTGCACCAGTGAGCAGTGTTGCGATGGGAGTCTGACGACTCAAGGCAGCGGCAGAAAGATGTCGAGCCAAGCGGACCGAAGAAAAACGGATATGAACCGCTCATGAGTTCGTCTCGCCATTAAGCTATTGCCTTTGTACGTTGAACAGATTTAGATTTCATGGCAATATAGTGACATATATAATAGTAGACTGAAAATTTTCGGAGAAATAAAAGAGAAATGAAGGTTGGAAAAGGTTGTATTGGCCTCTAGGGTTTTGAAAATACAATATGTGACCGGTGATAATTAATTTTTTTTGTTTAGGTGATCCCACAGGTATAAGGAAATGCGTAAAAACGTTCATGTAATATTTTCATTGATTTCATTCATACCAATACAGTCCGTTTTGTGGCGCGCCGTAAAAGTTATCTTAGTTTATATGAACAAAGATAAATTTTGTGGTGTACCATTTAGATTCAAATGTCTCTTGTATGGTATGGCTGACATCTTCGATATTTTAAAATCTTTTTGTTTGCCATATTCCCTGGAAGATGAAATAAATTATAATAAATCAGCAAACAGTCTTACAACTGTTGTTGATACAATTAACAAGCTACAGAAAAATCTTTTGTTTGGTATGTGTTTGCTATTTTTGATCTCCCTTGGAAAAATTTTCAACTGTACGTTTTCGAACACTGGGACTTATTTCAAAGGCAATACAGAAGATACGAGAGAGAATCAAGCTGCATCAGGACTTTCAGATAAACACACTCCTGGTGTTATAAACAGCGCCGCAATCGTAAATAAGAAAATAAAAGAACAATAACCTTAGCATCACTGCGTTTTACTTTTATTTATTTAATTTTTCAGTTCCACTGATAGATTTGTTGAAACGGTTCTAGGATTTTCTCTGTATGCCACTCTCTGCAAGTTCCAATTCATGTGCAAACTGGCTGACATTTAATCTAAACTCAAGTATGAATTTCGTGTCGTCATTTAAAAGGTGCCTGTTAATAAAAATGTTTTAACAGCTTTATGGTCATGTGCAACAAAAATAGAATATAAAGAAAACCTTAACTGTTAAAATCTGCAGTGACACAGTGAAGTACACGGCATTGTGATGAAATAAAGAACCAAATCTTCCATCCCTTTGGAGAATACTCACACAGCTCCATGAAGTCGCAAGTAGAATTAACACTAAAAGCTGCCATTGATGAAGGTTCACAAATAAAGAAACGAAACGCCTGTCATTTAGTTGCAATAGACGGAAATAAACCACCATAAATATTAAATACTGTTTAATTAATACCTCGTTTCATCGTAAAAAGCTATAGTTCTCTCTCTAATGATTGTGTAAAACATGAATTCCTTCCCAGGCTATCATTTAAAAAAAGGGTTCAATATCTTCAACAGTTTATAAGATGTGATGATTGTTGCCTCCGCACAATTCAGGTTGCACGTTGAGAGAATTGGCGCGCTAGTCGCGACGTTCCCGTACCGTAGATATACGAGCCAAAATCTCGAAAACGGAGACAGATATCGTCCTGCTCTCAACTTTAAAAACAATTTCGAATTATTGGCTTCATTTCATCCGCAACAACGTATGACCTAAAATGAACAATACGCAAAGTAGTCAGCGACTACATTTTTCGTTGCAAACACTTCAAGTTTAATGCAATAGGTTACTTAAAAATTAACTATCTGAAAAACTATGAGGAATTTTGAGAAAATAGACACTTCGTTATCAAGCTGGAGTATGAAACTACAAGATATGCAAAAACCAAATTTTTTTGCCTGTTAGTTTCCTCGAACTCGACAGAGATGTAATAAAAAGTGATAAAAACACGCACAACCGAAAGTAGCGCTTTTTAATTTTTTAAAGGAAAACGAGAATCTGTAACGAAAAACTAAGTGTGAGAACTGATGTAGCTTTGCTTCCTTAACATGCAGTATTTTTTACAGCAAAAAATCGGAAATTTTATTTTTGTCATGAATTTCTTGAGTCGCCGACCAGGAGCCGCGCCTTTGTAAACGGCAACGGCTGCCGTCGTGCTCGCGACTCTCCGCCGTCTGCCATGGCCGGAAAAAGGAGGGGGGCCGAGCCGCAATCGCAGTTAACAGCCGCGCCTTGGACAACCCACCTTAAGGGCGCGTGCGGCTGCGGCCCAGCCGGTCTCAGAGCAGTCTAGACGCAGCAGCAGAGGAGAACGCGACAGCGTGACCGAGGGAACAGTACTGTTCACGGTGGTGGAAGATGAAAAACTAGTAGAAACGGTTTCTAAATTTCCTTGTATCTACCATGTATCGTTATCAGTACACAAGGACCAAACTGTGTAGTATAATGCATGGAGAGAGATAGCGGAATTCGAGAAAAGAACAATTAAGAAAAGTGCTATATACTGTTTATTCATAAATAGTTGTCTGGAAAATAATGCATACTGTAATAAATAAGAGTAAGTAGCATCGTTCCACATAATATTCAGTTACTATTATAATAATGGAGTGCAAACAATGTGAATACCAAAATCTGACGTATGTTATAAAAGTTCAATTTATTATAATGTTCATACAAATTTTTAAAGATTATTCAGTAACGTTAGGAGTTGTAAGCCTACTGAGTTCTGTTAACTTGATCACTTTGCCACAGTGTTATCCCATCATCTGCACAGCTGTTGAAGTATTCTGTAAAGGGAATCTCGCACAGAAAATCCATCAGCATGTGCATCACCGCCACTCCTTGCTAATGGTCCAAGATTTTCAGTAGGTAGTGTTTAATTCAAAATGAGGCTCTTTATTTTTCTCTGAGAATGCAATTGTGTACATACCTCAATGTTAAAGCTAGTTTTTCATCTGGTGTTACAGGGTATGGACATCTGGGACAGTAATCTTTCCTGATATCTTCTTTGACGAGATAGAGAACATAGTTAAACTGCGCTATGTTCGAACCCTCGACCGTAGTGGCCGTGGAGACCGTGACTGAAGCGCCTCAGTCCCCTCGGCCACCGCGGCCGGCCGCAGTTTAGTCCCCCCAACCAAACATCCAAACGCAACTGTTTGATTTGATTCGATTTGATTTTTGCGGGGAAGCCAAAACAGTCATGGTCCAACCCGCCACTGCCCACACCGAAACTAAGTTTATTGTGTGGTATCGCTCCCTGTATATCTAGTAAAGCCATCCAATGCCCTTGAACAGTGCAAGGAGTCCCTTTACCAGTTCTTTATTAGACACAGTTTCTTCGAGTCTGGTTGTCCCAAATGTTCTGTGCCTTTTACTCTCCAATGCAATGCATTCGAAGATTAGATGTGATGCAGTTTCATCACCGTCATCACAGATCCTACATTTAGGGTCCTCTTCTGTTATTCCCATTGTATGTAGGTGTTTTTTGACATTCCCATGGCCTGTCAACAATCCAACCATGAGTCTAATCTCTCTCCTGTTCAGGCCCAGGATTGCAGAGCTTCTTTTAAAACATGGCTTTGGCATCATTACCTTGCCATGTTTTTGTTAATAGACTTTGGTCCAATATTCTACGTGCTGTCTTCTGAGCCAGTTACGTAGCTCCAATTTGATCATTGCCTTTGTGATTGTCAGGACAGGTTCCGGTCCAATAAATGGAAGCCACCGCATTAAAAAAAATCATATCAATTCCTAGCAATATTCACGCTGTTACAGGCGTCAAATGTGCCGCAGTGTCATATTTCCACGGTGATGATTTTTTTCTGTGTCGCATGTACGCTCTACTTATGGCGGCCTACATTGTGAAACAGCCCCACTGACCGAGCGGGCGGAAAGCATACAGCGCGCTGCCCCATCGTCAATAGCGGCGCCGCGAATAAACTGCCATAACGACTGCTGTCAACATTTGCCTACGGCGGCGCTCCGATGGAGTGGCCGCGCACCGCTCCCGAGCGCGCTTCAAATACGTTCCCCGCGCAAACAGTGCTGCCAACCGCTGCTGCTTCGTTGGAACGCGATTCGTGGAAGAGGCTGGGGGATGGGGGCCATAATGCGGTTTCCATACAGGGCCGAGTGTATTGGCTTCGATCGTGCAGCGCACACAACGCGCAATTTCATCTAGGCTGGCTGGCAGCGTGGCGGCCACTCAGCGATGCGATGGCCCTCGGTGGATCGCCCCTCTGGCGGGGTACGCGCTGTCAGCTCAGCAACTCATCAACCTGCCGCCGCTGCTGACGAGCCTGCTTTCAGGAGGCGTAAGAGAGGAGCGAGCGAGGCTGCGAGCACGCAGCGTGACGACTGCCAACTCGAAAATCGATCAGAAGACTCGATCCCCGGGTCTTCACCTCGAGTTTTTATGGTATGTCTCGGACGAGACTCTGCTATAAAATCAATTTACACTCACAAGGAAAGTACTTGGGCTCGAACAAACGCATATACACTAAAATCGTATGAGAGATAATGTAAAGATCCCTTATTGCACTAGTGATACTCCCGCATCTGCAAAACTCTGCAGTCGTCCGTTAGATGCCTCTGCGTGTGTCTTGCCGCATTGCACTTTGACCTGTCGGTTCGCCAGTAGGGTCGGTGCAGTGTGCCTCCGAAGTTGCGTTTTGTGACGTTATTTGTGTGGTGAAGCGTCAGATCGGGCGGCGATTGCTAATCAATCAAAAAAAATGTTCAAATGTTTGTTAAGCTTAAGGGACTTAACTACGGGGTCATCAGTCCCTAAACTTGCAAACTACTTATGAACTACCTTATACTAAAGACGGCACAAATATCCATGCCCGAGGGGGGACTCGATCCCCCGACCGTAGTGGCCGTGCAGACCGTGACTGAAGCGCCTCAGTCTCCTCGGCCACCGTGGCCGGCGCTAATCAATCCTGCTAATGTATTGCGATTAGTTGAGATGAAGTTACGAAACACTCTTCTTCGTGAAGATGGCATTAGTGTAGAAGATGAATCATTTGCATGCTTTCTCGTATCTGTTATGGTACAGAAATATGAGCATAAGTTAGATACTGTTGTTACAAACTCATTGCAAGTGGTAGTGCTACGGTAAGTCCGGGAAGAGGCGATGGAAGCAGTGGCAGTGAATACCAACAACCTTTCGGGAAGAAGGTTAAAGTTGCAACTATCATCACGGCTTTTGATGACAATTCGCTAGAGAACATGTACATGATTATTACATAAGTTATAGTTAAGATATCTGCATTACGTATGGCGTCTAAAATTACATCTACAGTGTTATGTATGGCTTGGTTGCAGAGCTTTGCAGAAAAACGACACCCACCAGCACATTGAGATGTACGTAGAGATCCTGTAACCAAACGTTCATACAAATATGTTTGTTCGAGCCCATGTAATTTCCTTGTCAGTCGCAAAAGTATTCGGACAGCACGCAAATGCGCGTAATTTTGCAGTTTGCCGCATGAACAAATACAGACATTACACTTTGTAATGTATTTGGGACTCCGGGTACGATGTCGCAACATGAAACACGCGTCAAATACGAAGAATTGTTGGACATGTGTCTGTTACGTAATATTTCCTGAAATCGGCATGAGAAGGTGCAACAAAAGTATTCGGGCAAAGGCGGACAACGTGAGAGAATAGTTCATCCCGAGACGCACAGAGGGTGAAGCGACTGCAGTGTGTCCGACATTTCCGCGAGACGATAGAGATGATTAGTGAACACGTATAGCGAGCCTGTGCAGGTCAACGATGGGACGTGTTCTACGTTCGAGCAAAGTCGCCCTGTCGTTTATCATGACGCGAAGGGAAGAACCTGCAGGGAAATTGCCGCAATAGTGAACATGAAGAAAAGTACGACGTTATTTAACGGTTCGAGAAATAATACCTATTGGAATTCAGTTGCACTACAGGACTGCCACGGACATATCACAGAGAGATGAACGTCTGATTGTGTGAAAGGTACAACAGAATCAGAAAATATCTGCCACACGAATTGCAAGTGAGGTGGAGGGAGACCTTGGTATAAAAGTTCATCCCGAAACCGTGCGGAGAGTACTCCGACGATCACAGTACCGTGGTCGAGTGGCACGGCGAAAGCCATTCATAAATGCAGTGAACCAGATGCAACGTATACAGTTTGCGAGGGAATACGCCGAATACGATCAGGCTTGGTGCAAACGGGTGATATTTTGCGACGAATGTAAATTTACATTATGAAAAGCGACGGAAAGGCAAACATGTGGCGAAAGACCAATGAACAGCTGAATCCCAGGAATCTCAAACCAACAGTAAAGTTTGGAGATGGGAGCATCGTGGTGTGGGGATGCAGGTCCGGCAGTGGTGTGGGTGATTTAGTGTTCATTGATGATACGATGAACAAGGAAGCGTATTTGAATATACTGCGAGGACATTTGAAGCAGAGTCCACGACATCTAGGTATTGCAAACAACTTTCATTTTTATCAGGATAATGATCTTAAGCAAGCCGCGCATATTGTACAAATGTGGTTGCTCTTCAGTTGCCCGAAAGTATTGCACCCCCCTCCCCAATCACAAGACCTTAACCCAATCGAACATTTGTGGGATAAATTGAAACGCGGAAAACATCTATACGAAGAAGACCTTGAAAGAGAAACTGCCCTGAGAATGGGCAAATATAGGCCCAAATTTCACGAAAAGACTCGTGTAAAGTATGCCTAGTAGATTGGAGGAGGTATTGAAAATGAAAGGTGGGAGCCGCAACGTATTGAAATTTTCGTCGTACAACTTATGAACATGTATTGTGTCCGAATACTTTTATAGCAGCAGGTTGTGCAGGTTGTTTCATTTTTGTTGTTAATTTTTCTGTTATTATGTTATAGAAACGAAATAATACAATAATTATTTTGTAATTAATATTGTTACGCATATATATTGCTAATACACATGTTTGGGTTTCATAATCAGTGTTTCTCGAGTACTCATTGTGAAACTCCCCACTGTCCGAGTACTTTTGCGACTGAGTGTAGTTCCGTGTAGTAATGGAATCGATACTGCGGCTGGTCCACTTTTAATTCAAATTATTTACTTGCCTTCCAAGAGCCAAGACAGCACCATAATTTGCAACTTGATTATAACACAGTTTAGTTTTAGAATAATGGTTTTCACGACCGGATGGCGTTGCTGGTAAACCTTTCAGGTAGTATGGCTGTGGTCTATGAACGTCTGTTCCTGACGTTTCGTCCAAGACTGCGTTGGACATCCTCAGAGGCGCTCCTCTCCCGCTGAGTCTTGCCGACTGACAAGTCGGACGTCTGAGAGGGACGTATATAGCGTAGAAAAGTATCACTGACAAGGATTATCTGTATAATATTTATCTCGGGTATGCAGCCGGATACCGTCGTCAACCATACACGATATTTCAGCAGACCAACTGGCTGCCATCTTCAGGTGAGAGCGCAGAACACTAACTCCGGCGAGTTATTGTTCTGCGCTCTCACCTGAAGATGGCAGCCAGTTGGTCTGCTGAAATATCGTGTCTGGTTGACGACGGTATCCGGCTGCATACCCGAGATAAATATTATCAGTTACTACGCCGGGAAAGTCTACGCAACCACAAGGATTATCTGTGCTCATCACATATGACTTCGACCTTGCCCCCTTTTCTACGCTCTCAGACGTCCGACCCGTCAGTCACCAAGACTCTGTGAAAGAGGAGCACCTCTGAGGATGTCCAACGCAGTCTTGGACGAAACGTCATATACAGAAGAGTTTTATAGACTACGGCCATACTAGCCGGAAGGTTTATCAGCAACAGTTTAGTTTTCATTGCTTGTATTTACTTTAATTACTTTCACGATACATAACACAACTGCGTGGTCGACCATATGATGCTTCGTTTATCTTAATTTTCATTGGATGGCTTGAATTATGGTTTTTCAGTTTTTTGACCATTCTGTTGATTGATTTATACTGCGTGACTATCCCACATGTTGTCATGAACGTTTTTAGTTATTGAATTAAAAGCCCATTTTCTATTATTGACGTTTGATAGTCACTTACGTATACCATGTCAGTTCTTACTACAATGACAACTAATTAATTTAATACTGTATACTGTTCCTGCCTGGAGGGCTACTGTTGTCTGAAATCGCGTCCAGGTCCTGGAGATTACTCTCTGGGACACTGAAATAGCTGTAGGCACCTCCGTCTGTGTCTTCCCCACTCCCAACCTTCGTATGTCTCTCCATGTCATATCTTCGGGTAAGTCACGTTGTTGATCCATTGCACTACCTGCTCACTACAGTATCTGAACCCAACTTCTTGTGTAACTCGTTTGGTAGAGTAAACACAAGACAACACCAATCCCCTCTGCAGAAACTTTCTGTTATTACAACTATCTCGGTTGCTGTAATGTTGTTGTCTTCAATCCGTTGTACCGACAGAAAGACGTCGAAACATTTTAGTTAATTCTGCCGATGACAATACTTCAGAAGC
This sequence comes from Locusta migratoria, assembly GCA_026315105.1. NCBI lineage: Eukaryota > Metazoa > Arthropoda > Insecta > Orthoptera > Acrididae > Locusta > Locusta migratoria. The sequence goes on along the minus strand of CM048746.1, from coordinate 425,946,232 downwards.
TAGATATCTCAACTGATCCCCTGATCGTTTTGACCAGTGCAGTAATATTTCCTGGGCAACAAAATTGCAAATCAGCACGTTTCGATGTTTGATTTCACTTAACGACATTTTGGTAGCGATGACGTCTTCCATTGACTTGACTGTAGCTTTCTTTCTGGGTCGTAACTACAGCACCATAACTTATTTTACCTGTTGGACGAGGATGTGCAGACAGCATTCACTGACGTCATCACGCAGCACGACACCGTGTTTTACGAAACAGGTATGATAGACATGGCGAATCAGTGGGATTATTGCCTCAATGATTTCTCCGATTTTGCCTGATTAGTATACCAATTCGGGACTGAACTGCTTTCGAATGGAACCTTTTTGTGCGCCCCTTGTAATTACGCTTTATTCGGTTAGTTACCCTAATTTCCTTTGGTTCTGTGGAAACTCCGTCACTGAAAAAAAAAAAAGACTGTAACAAGGAGTCATCAAAACGCACAACACGAAACTTTCAGCATAATAACAACCCGCAAATGCAAAACTTAGTGAGCTGTGGTTGCCGTGGCTACAGGTTACAGCTCACTGGAACCGGTTGTGCAGCTCAGTGAATCTGTACACGAGGTGCATATCAGCAAACTCCTCATCGCTGATACCATCCATATTGCAGTGAATATTAACGTAAAATTAACATTGCTAAGAGAAGCAAAACAAGCCTCCCCCATTAAAGAGAACAGATTGATACCGTATCAGCAAAGAGTAAAATTGGCATTACAGCCGTCAACGACAAGTACCCTTAATAGAGCAAGTTTGTCTCCAAACAATAGGTCTACATACACCGCATATTGTTGACGTTTTTACTGTCGTGCATATACCTTATAATGAAAAACAGATTCGAAGATGAATAGGTGTATTAATGAAACAAACTGCAAATACGCTGAGCCCCTTGATACTAATGGTTTCTCATACCAAAATAGTCAGAAAATACCACAAAAAAAAAAAAAAAAAAAAAAAAAAAAAAAAAAAAAAAAAATCCTCACATTTTTTTATCAGTAGTGTTCAGTTTCACTCTGTAATAGCCTGTTTGTTATTATCAGATCATCCTATTTACTATTACCGACTACTAATTTAAGCCATTTTGAATCAGTATCCGAATTTTATTATTAAAACTAGCTATGACTATAATTCAGTGGTATGATAATTTTGGTTTCGAAGTTTATAGTAAAGTGCTCATTTATTGAATTTTATTCTCGCAAAATCCAAGTTGATATACATTTATAAGACTTTCTAAAGAGCCACAAATGTCACTGGGAAAACACGCAGTAACAAATATTTCAAAAGTAGAACAAAATTAAGTGTAATTTTTCAATTTACGCTAAGAAAAATGTTGATACGTGCATGATTAGGAAAACAATTTTAAAGCACCCAACAAGTTATTTTCGTTTCCATATAGCACACATAAAACTTCAGTTAAATTAATAATGAACCAACACGTGTTCTGGCAAATACTTCTTTCGATTTTCTACACCACTCGGTACAACACCCGGAAGAAGCGAAAACTATTAAACGACACGCGTAGAAAACTTAACCGATGACTTCATTAAAATGATTAATAATTGTTTGCCCATGATGCGTATTACTGAGTGAACTAATTTTTAGCCGGCCGCGGTGGCCGAGGGGATTGAGGCGCTCCAGTCACGGTCTGCACGGCCACTGCGGTCGGGGGTTAGAATCTCCCCTCGGCCATGGATATTTGTGCCGTCCTTAGTATTAGTTAGTTCATAAGTAGTTTGTAAGTTTAGGGACTGATAACCCCGTAGTTAAGTCCCATAAGCTATACGAACATTTGAACATTTTTTGAGCTAATTTTTAAAAGCGTTTATTGTGTAAAATTTTTATTCTATAGTCTTCGATTTTTATCCATCTCCAAATAAAATGTTGAAAGTGGGGTAACATGTATTTCTCGTGGGTTAAATGCTGATGTCCTATGATTCCTGCCCACAGTAGAGAGTTATTTGAAATGTCGATTGTACAATGGCTCTTTTGAGCCTAAAGAACATGGAATGTGTTTGCAATCAATGGTTCACAGTAACGAGTCTCATTTTGTCGCATATCTACATGCATGATTGCCATCAAAATAATAGGGTTATCTCATTTCCGATTAAACTACTGTAAAAACCTGCCTCAGCAAGGTCTTTCGGTGTTGCATCGGATCGGCAATGTATCGCTGATGTGATATTGGTTGTAAACTGCTTCATCAACGCACAATGTTAACGAAACTACGCGGAGATTAGTAATTAAACTTTGACAAAGTACCAATCAAACTCGCGCGCACGAGCCACTCGTTAGAGACGCGCATGAAACAACGGCAGCGTGCGTTCCCCTGCCGCCTTCCAGCAGCCGATATTTCCTACCTGTTGGAAAGCGCTCACGCTTCAACACGACTATTCAAGTTACGAGATATTCAAATATATTCTGAATAATTGGGGCATGTCGTAGCGGTAGAAATATATTGCCTTTTTTATGCATGCACTGTTGAGTGCACGACAAGCAAAGATAAATTTTTTTCTCGTAAAATAATTTTTACTCCACCAGGCCATCTGGTACAGCAAGCAACATCTACATCTACATCTACATCTACAAGGATACTCTGCAAATCACATTTAAGTGTCTGGCAGAGGGTTCATTAACCATTTTCATAACTTTTCTCTACCCTTTCATTATCTAATAGAGGCGAGAAGAAAGAACACATAAATCGTTCCGTTTTCGATCTGATTTCTCTTATTTTATTGGTTTGGTCATGTCTCCCTAAGTAGGTGGGTGCTAGAAAAATATTTTCCCATTCAGAAGTAAAAGTCGGCGATTGAAACTTCGCAAACAGGTCACGCCGCAATGAATAACGTCTTCCTTTTAATGATTTCCACCCCAATTCGTGCAACATTTCCATGACGCTTTCTCTCCGTAACGTGATAAAACAAAACGAGCTGCCCTTCTCCGAAACTTCTCAATCTCTTCCGTCAGTCCCACCTGGTGTGGGTTGCACAAGGGGCAACAGTACTCCAGGAGAGGACGCACAAGTGTAATGTAGGCAGTCTCTTTGGTGGAGCTGGTGCATCTTCGAAGCGTTCTGCCAATGAAACGTAACCTTTGGTTCGCTTTCCCCACAACATTTTCTGTGTCTTTCCTCCAGTCTAAGTTGTTCGTAATTGTAACTCCTAGGTATTTGGTAGAATTTACGACCTTACGGTTTGACTGATTTATCGCGTAATTGAAGTTCAGCGGATTTCTTTTAGTGGTCATGTGTATTACTTCACACTTTTCTTTATTTAGTGTCAACTGCCAGTTTTCACACCATGTAGAATATAATGTATAATTAAACACAGTCTTGGTGTTAAAAATTCAATTTACTTTAAGCGTTTCGCCTTTTTGGGACATCAACATAATCTTATAATACTGCTTTACATCGGTCAGCTTACAGGTGTGAAAGGATTTCGAGCCAAAGCCTGGCTACGTTAATATACTGATGTTTCCAGGCTTATGCGAATAATCCTTTCACAACTGATCGATGTAAAGCGTTATCTTATATATTAAAAGACCCTACGAAAACTCAAGTCAGTCGGCCAGACCAAACTACCCGGCCGATTTCCTTCATTTTTAATTTAAAAGAAAGGTATTCATCCACAGATTTGTCATCAAAAATCAGAATTTACATAACTCTCGCCTTCCTTTTCCTATTCTCAAATGCGATTTCCTTCTGTATATTTCTTATGGGAATGTCCTTACTATAAACTAAAGTCAGTCGGTCAGGCCGTTCTATCCGACCGATTTCCTTCATTTTTGCTTTAAAGGAAAGGTATTCATTCGCAGATTTGTCATCAGATATCAGAAGTAACCTAACTCTCGTCATCCTTAATTTTATTAAAACTTCTGTCCTTGTAATGAATATTTTAATCGGTTTGTTTTACGGTATCTTCGGTTCTAATTAAGGTAAGCAGTTCTTTCTGACCTAACAATATTCAGCGGATCAAGCTCTTTCATTTGCGCCTTTAAACACTTGCATTGATTGATTCCGAAGAAAGCTATGAGTGAATATTCAACTTTACTTCCATTTTTTCCCAACGTTTTCGTCATTCCACTAACAGTGTGAAAGATTCGAATGGGTCCTCTAATTATAAGATTCTGATGGTGCCCCAAAAGGGCACTGATTTTTTAAAAGAATCACTTTACTGTCATTAAAATGGAAGGGCCTGCCTAGGAATAAGTTGTTGTTGCAAGGGAAAGTGCTGCTCCCTTGGAGAGTGACAATGACGAATGGAGGACTCGTGCGACGTACTGATGGTGCTAAGTGGCTGTTGCGAAACAAGAAAGAGGGAGAAGATGTTAGTATTACGTATGGAAATGGAGGAAAAAAAGAGGAACGGGATAGGGGAAATAGGAGGATATCAAGAAGAGGGAGACCTGGCATGGTGGGATGAAACGGTTGGGTTTAATGGTTGGTGGCTAAGTAAATGTCCGTACGGTTTTATGATTTGGGAGAGTGAGATGGTTGATATTTCTTTTGGAGAGTGTGTGGAGGATGTGCTGGTGTAACGTGGTGGAGTGACCGAGCGTTCTATGCGCCTTAATGCGGAGCGCGCGGTTGATCGCCCTCGGAGATTCGAGTCCTCTCTGCGGAAAGGGTGTTTGTGTTGTCCTTAGGTTAGTTTAATTAGGTTTAAGTAGTTTGTAAGTCTAGGGACTGATGACGATAGCTGTTTGATCGAATAGGTTTACAAATATTTGAACATTTGTGCAGGTGTAGGGTTGGTGGGATTTGTCAGTAGAAGCGTTGCAGCATACGAGGATGTGGAAGTATGAGGGAAGCTAGAAAATTATCAGAGGCACGTTTGCGGATGGTGTAGGTTCTTCGGAGGTGTTCATTGTGAATGAGGAAAGATGGGAATGAGATCGAATTGAATATGTCATGCTGCATGTAATCAGTGATATTACTAGAAACGTTATCGAAATAACGCAAAGAATATTTAAAACTTAAGAATACACTTCTTTGGATCACAACTTGTAAAATTACATCAATGTTTTTGAAATAAACTGCGTGACCTACACAGTGTCCAAATATAAACGAATGTAACAAAATTACAACATAAAAATCCAATGCAAAATTATTGTACCTATAAACCGTCCACCAAGGAAAATGATCATTGTTCTCTGCTCTAGGCGGCTTAAGAAAATGGGAAAATGATATCAATAATAAAACAGCTTTGGTGCAATATATAAAATGTTTTTTATGAAATATTTAAGAGCTGCAAAACGCGACATATTAATAACTTTTTAATGCATTTGTACTTCAAAACTAAAATCTTTTACTGACAATGCGCCAAATTTTCACGCTTTTCACTTGCATGAACGGAAGAATTTTGGGCGCCAATTTTGATAAAAGAAATTTACGTAATAAGCGTACAACTATACGAGTTTGCTTACCAGATCTCAAAACATTAGTGGTGTGATTGTTAATGGACCATTGAAAGAATTTCTGAGTTAATGAACAGAACACGGCTTCCAGGACACGTTTGGATCGAATCAACTATTGAAACGAACTCTGGAAGAGAAACATGTAACAGAGCTTAAAATAATTACATCCTCGCTAAAAGCAGTAATTAGGTGCCTGCAGAATAGTACTTCAGCAGACCTCGGAACATTGACAGAAAAATTAATGCTTTTCGTCGTTGGACTAAATTTGCTCCCCGAAATCGTGTCGGTCTGCTCTGCTTGTTTGTCGGATTACTCAACCACTCGCAATTAAGCGTCGATTTGCTACAAATTATTTCACGGGTTCCTAGATAAATTAGAGACTCCATGCCAGGTATTATCCACTGCGCGCCATAAATTTGGAAACATCATGGTGCGTATTACAACGGAGCAAGATGGAAGTGACTTATTGGTTAGAATATGAAATAGCAAGCTCCAATAGCGGTTAATAATGACACAGTATTGTACACTTAGTTATTGTACATACTATTATTGCTCCGTTTTCTGCAAGTCGACGTTACCTGTTCAAACAGTTCTACTAAATTCGCCAGGTGGCGCGAGTAGACCGCATGGCTATGTAGAGGTACATAATGTACAGTTCTGTTCTCTTGTAGTTGCGTTTGCGTAAAGGTATAACACGCCGCGAAAGTAATTGAAAACGGCCCCAAAGTGCCAGGTTTCTTATGAATCACGTGTAATGGTAATCACTTTGCGCCAAGAAGGCAATAGTGTCCGACAAATAGCAAAGAAACTGAAAATTCCATCAGCGCAGTTGTCAAAACCATCCACCGGCATCGAGAAACAGGCTCCTATGAAGATCGTCCTCGGTCAGGAGCACCCAGGAAAATATAAGAACGCCAATAAAAGTATTAGGTAGAGACCAGTAAACGTAACAGATTAAAAACTGCCCGTGAATTGACTGCTGAACTAAACGCTACGAGGGATACACCGGTGAGTGAGTCAACAGTAGCAACAAGGAAACCACTGTTGTGCCCTGTTAACTAGAAGAAAAGGCTTCAGTGGGCTAACACACAGCAACATTGGACATCGGGGGATCGGGAAAGTGTCTTATTCACTGATGAATCCAAGTTCGAACTCTGTTTACCCCAGAACGCTTGAATCCTTAATGCGTAACTCCTACTGTAAGGAATAGAAGGGGTTCTGTGATGGTATGGGAAACCTTTGGAGGGAATAAAGTCAGAGATTTGGTAAAAATACATCGAAAAATGAACCAAAAAGATTATCATGTCATTCTCAAATGTTTGTAGAGCTTATGGGACTTAACTACGGGGTCACCAGTCCCTAAACTCTCCAACTACTTAGGCCTATGAACTAGCTAATAGTAAGGACGGCACAAATATCCATGCCCGAGGGGGGATTCGAACCCCCGACCGTAGTGGCCGTGCAGAACGTGACTGGCGCGCCGCAGACCGTGACCCACCCCAATCCCCGGACTGTAACCCTCTCGAGCTGCTATGCGATGAATTAGACAGGATAATCCGAAAACGCGAAATCGTGAGTGGGACACTTGTGGGTAATCCTGCAGCAAGAATGAAGATTAATTCCAACTGAAACCTTGACAAAACTGACGCTGCGCATGCCGAGAGTGTACAAGCCAGTTATGAAAGCAAAGGGTGGCTATTTTTGAGGAATCGAAAATTTAATTGTTGCATCTTCCTGTGTATTATTTGAGCTTAATAAACATTTGTAAAACAACAAAATTCCTGTTTATTCTGTATTTTTTTCCATTGACTGTAGTTACTAAGGTGTTTCCTAACTTATTGAGGATAGTTTATTTTCTACCGTGCTTACAAGATTAGACGGATTGGGATTATGACTACCTTAATTAGTTTCAAACAGTCGATTGACACTAGATGTTCAATTATTTGTAAACCAATTGAACCAAACTGATATGGTCATCAGTCCCTAGACTTACAAACTAGTTAAACTAACTTACACTAAGGCCAAAGCACACATCCATGCCCGAGGGAGGACTCCAACCTCAGGGAAGAACGGCCGTCCAGTCTGTAGCATGACGCCTTAGACCACGCGGCCACTCCGCGCGGCTATTTACACTAGACAATTTATTAAGTTATGATTTAAGTATAACTGACTAGTTAATACAATGCGAAGAAATGATATGTGTTACTTAGAAGACACAATGGTAATGTGTGTTTATAAAGCCAAGTAAACGTGACGTTAATGAGTACTCAATAAGTTATCTAATTTTTCATTCCTTTCCATTCTTGTACCAAATTGCCAGTTTCTCTTGCTACAAGTCCATTTTAGGATCACATTACTGTCATGACAATATACTGCCAAATGTTGGCCAGTCAAAACTTAAGAAAATGCACAATTTCGTTACTTAATTGGAATGTTAGCAGTATGATATTAAGATGGTTCCAGCGACTAACTGACGAGTTATAATGAGCAATAACTGTGCGATTTCGTTAGTTTAGAAATAATTTATTAAAAATAGGTAAATAACCGCAAATGTTTCCAGGAATACAGACTCTTGTATCACGAAACTTCAGTACCTATAGTTTGGTCCCTTTGCCATAAATCCTTACTTAATTAGATCTCTGGTCCTAGTTTGCGCACGCGAAAGTCATTAATCCGTAAAAGGCATTTTTTATTCATAATTGACACTGTCAAAAAGTGAAATAAAAAATAAAAATATTCATGATGCTACCAGTGGCTAAGCTAATGCTTTTTCTCTCCGCGTGATTTAACGGCGCACTGGGAATGACAAAGGGTGATTAATCTTTGCACTTTAAAATTCATAAAGGATCATTACCGTTCTACAAAATGAAATGTGTGTCTCCGGTTATACGTTAATTATAAAACGCTACTCATAAAGGAAGGTGGGTCACGAAGGAAATTTGGTCCAGACAGCTACCTGAAAATAATTTGACAGACGAAACTGAAAAATGCCAGGGGTACTAGAAGAGAGAATAATACGCTCTGAATACAATGACTGCTGCCGGAGCAAGTGCAGCCAACTTTTCTGACGCAGCGAGGATGAGAGAGCCCTGTGCAAAGCTGCGTGCGCGTTCGGCGGTTTCCAGGTTTCACGGTTTCCTGGCCGTGAATATTGATGTTGTCTTGAAGGGCTGCTTTTTGTGTCCTAGGCTTCTGTTAAAAATCTCGGTACTGCAGCCTAAGTCGTTTGAAAGGTCAACAGGGAGTCTCTGAAAGAATAACGACTGGTAGCTTTCCTGCGGCGGGCGAACAGCTTTTGTTCACGAAAGCGGACCTGTTCTTCCGCCGGTGGAAAACTTTGTCTAGCCTGAAAGAAATTAGACAAACAACTAGGAAAAATAAAAGGGACTTTGAACCTCGGGCTTATTTTTTCTTTTTAATAGAAATACGTTTCACTCCTTTACTCACGTCCAGAAAGCTAATTTCCTTCACATTTCTCTTTTCAGCGTGAAATGCGGAACAAAAGGGAAAATTTCGGCTTTATGCCAGTAAAGAACAGCAACACAACTGCAAATATCTTGTAGTCAATACTTCCTTTTTTAACAATTTAGTAAGGAGTTGGTTGTATGGTTAAGTGAGAGGAACTACTGAGCATCAAAAGGATTCAAAGAGCACAAATTATAAGTTCCCGCGTAAGATTGAGGAATAGGGGAAAGCGGACCTTTTTAAAAGCACTGATTGTCAATCATAGTAAATGAAAATAAATATTTGGTTGCTCCTTAATTAAAAGAATTGTTTGGATCTACAGTAATGCACTTGTTTTATTCTGCTCAAAAAGACGTTGATTTTTTAACAACAAATAAGACATACGACAGATTAGATTAGTACTTGTTCCATAGAAAATAAATACGATCATGAATACGCAGAGAATGAAAATAGGTATAGTAATCTAATTTACTGAGACGTATATCACCAAATTTTGCAGTTACCCTGACAGCATAAGTTGATGAACTCAAACGTTTCAACAGATCTTCAATGTGGTTTTTCCAGTTCAACCCCTCAGCAGTGCTTACACCTAAAGTTTTTGAATATTCTACTTTTGCTACAGATTTGCGACCAAAGTCTATATTTTCTGATGGCGTCATTCCATTTACTGTATGGAACAGTGTGTACTGTGTTTTATCAAAATTTAATGATAGTCCAGTTGCTGAGAACAACTTAATGATTTTCTGAAAGACATCGTTTACAATTTCATGAGTTAGTTCTTGTCTGTCAGATGTGATAACTATATCATCAGCAAAAAAGAACCAGCTTTGCATCTTCATGAATATAGACTGGCAAGTCATTAATATATATTAATAACAGCAAAGAGCCCAAGACAGAGCCTTGTGGCACCCCATTTTTGATTGCTCTCCAGTTTGAGGAATCAGCTGTGTTTTGCATGTTATGAGAACTACTAATTTCAACGTTCTACACTCTTCCTGTTAGGTATGATTTAAACAATTTGTATACTGCCCCATTCACACGCGATGTGGTTCAATCTTCAGCGGAGAAGATACAGAAAAATGTACAAGCTGTGAATGGAGAACTGTCTCTTCAAAGCAAGGCCTGTTGGCCACCCAAAACGCAACATTCTAAGGAAGAATTCATATGATGGGAAATTTTCTGCATGGGAAGTGGTTGCGAAATGCAGGAGGATTTGCAGCGTGCTGACGCGTGGTGCAGGGAATGGCATCTGAGACTCAAGATAGAAAGAAAGATTCTTTATTATACAACTACGCAAAAGCAGTACAAACACTGGAAGCGGTTCCTTCCATAAAATATCTCGCATTATACAGAAGAAGCTATTTGAAATGCAACGACCATATAAAATCAATCGTTGTAAGACAGATGCCAGTCTGAGATTGCTAGGAAGTATCCTCAGGAAGCGTAGCCGTCAACAAAAGGAGGTTGCAAAACTCTTGTTCGGCCATCGTTCGAGTTTTGCTCGTCAATGTGGGATCGGTAACAGGCGATGTGGATAGAGAACAAAGGGAAGATACAACGGAGCGCAGCACTCTTCGTTACGGGCTGATTTAGTCAGCGCGAAACCACCCAACGCAGCACTTTCGAATTATGGATGTAGAAGCAGCGCGAAAGGGCCACGTGGTCTGAGGCGTCATGCTACGGACTGAGTGGCAGTTCCCGCCAGAGGGTCGAGTTCTCCCTCGCTGATGAGTGTGTTTGTTATCTCTAGTGTAAGTTAGTGTAAGTAGTTTGCAAGTCTAGGTACTGATGGCCATAGCAGTTTGTTCCAATGGGTTTATAAATATTTCAACAATATCTATTAATAATTATTCCAGTAACTTAATATAGGGTTCATAGAATGTATAAAAACATTCTCACAACTTGTTGTTGATGTTTTTGTTGTGGTCTTCAGTTCGCAGATTGGTTTGATGCAGCTCTCCACGTTAACCTGTCCTGTGTAAGCCTCTTCATATGAGAATACGTACGGCAACCTACATCCTTTTGAATCTGCTTACTGTATTCATCTCTCGGTCTCCCTCTACGAGCTTTACCCCCACACACTTATTGAGTTGACGATTCCTTGATGTTTCAAAATGTGTCCCACCAAACTATCCCTCCTCATTAGTTACGTGATCTACCCATCTAATTTTTATCATTCGTCTGTAACAACACATTTCGAAAGTTTCTATCATCTTTTTGTCTGAAGTTCTTATCGTTTATGTTTCACTCCCACACAATGCTACACTCCAGCCAAATGCTTTCAAAAAGGACTTCCTAACATTTAAACTAATATTGGATGCCAACAAATTTAGCTTCTTGAGAAATGCTCTCCTTCCCATAGCGATTTTGCTTTTTATATCTTTTTTACTTGGGCCATCAGTAGTTATCTTGCTACCCAAATGACAAAACTCATGTACTACTTTTATTGTCTCATTACACCTAATCTAATTCCTTCAGAATCGCCAGATTTTCTGATATCTCATTCCATTACCCTCGTTTTGCTCTTGTTAATGTTCATCTTATCTCTTCCTTTCAAGATACTGTCCATTCCGTTTGCTCTTCCAGATCTTTTCCTGTTTCCGACAGAATTACTATGTCGTCAGCTAACCGCGAAGTTTTTATTCCCTCTCCCTGTAATTTAATTCCCTCTCACAGTTTAGCGCCCTAAAAATTGATTGCGGCCTAAATTTCCAGTGACCACTACGGACTATCACTTCTCATAATAAAAAGAAAAAATAATTCAAACACTGTAAATAACCGTTCTTCATTATTTGTTTTATTATTTGATATTGTGATTCTGTCAGGGACAGGAAAGGACCTGGAAGAGCAGTTGAAAGTAATGGACAGTGTGTCGAAAGGCGCATATAAAATGAACATTAACAAGAGTAAAACAAGGGTAATGGAGTGTAGTCTGAGAAAATTAGGCGATGATGAAGTAAATAGATTAGGTAACGAAACAATAAAGGTAGTAACGAGTTTTGTTATTTCGACAATAAAATAACATATGATGCTCGTAGTGCCGGCCGCAGTGGCCGAACGGACTGCGGCGCGCCAGTCACGTTCTGTACGGCCACTACGGTCGGCGGTTCGAATCTTCCTCGGGCATAGATATTTGTGCCGTCCTTGTAAGTTAGGGACTGATGACCCCGTAGTTAAGTCCCATAAGCTCTACAAACATTTGAACATTTGATGCTCGCAGTATAGAGGATATAAAATCCAAAATGGCAATGGGAAGAAAAACTTTTTTGAAATAGAGAAATTTGTTAACATAGAATGTTAATTTAAGCGTAAGGAAGTCTTTTCTGAAAGAATCTGAGTGGAGTCTTGCTTTCTATGGGAGTGAAACGTGGACGATAAACAGTACGGACAGGAAGAGGATAGAGGCTTTTGAAATGTGGAGCTACAGAAGAGTGCTGAAGATTAGGTGGATGGATCGCATAACTAATGAGGAGGTACTAAACAAAATTGGAGAGAAAAGGAATTTCTGGCATACCTTGGCTAAAAGAAGGGTTCGATTGGTAGGACATATTCTTAGACATCAATGAATCGTGAATTTAGCGATGGAGGGAAGTCCATGGGGTAAAAATCGTAGAAGGAGACCAAGAGATGAATGCAGTAAGCAAATTCAAATGGATGTAGGTTGCCGTTCTTATGAGGAGATGGAGAGGCTTGCTCAGGATAGAGAAGGGTCGAGAGATGCATCAGACCAGGCTCCGGACTGAAGACCACAACAACACAACGTATGAGAATCTACAGAAATTGCAGTACTCACCACGACAACAAATCCGAATTTCTGAAAAGGCTACAAGAAATCTAAATCAACTCGACTCTTCACAGACACATATCAACGCAGTGTAGTAAATGCGTACCTCTCACCTGTAGCATTTCGTTTGAACCTTTGTTATCAAATGCTCTGTTTTATCTTAAATCATTCGGTGATGTTGTGACAGGTGAGGAAATTGGTCTAGACTTCAGCCGGCCGCGGTGGCCGAGGTGACTGAGGCGCTCCAGTCACGGTCAGCACGGCCACTACGGTCGGGGGTTCGAATCCCCCCTCGGGCATGGATATTTGTGCCGTCCTAGTTCGTAAGTAGTTCATAAGTAGTTTGTAAGTTTAGGGACTGATGACCCCGTAGTTAAGTCCCATAAGCTGAATAAACATTTGAACATTTGATTTCTAGACTTCAGCCAACAAAAGAATTAATGTTGGATGCTACATGCATCAAAAGCCCAGGTAAAAGTACTCCACCACTACTTTTGTATTTAATGTTTGTTCCCCACTACGCTATAAGCTGATGAGTTGTAATCTGGAATCCCATTAGGTGTTTGAACAACTGCATTTCGAATGAACAAAATCGTTGTGGAAAATTCTTTAGTTTGTTTCCATTGCGGTTAGAAACCAATACCATTGGCAAGACCATTGATGTTCCGGCAGATAGCTGTCAGATGATCGTTATGCAGCACGAAACACTCGCATATTACAGGTAAATGGAAGTACGTTTTCATTGTCAGTTCCATAGCCATAATAGCCTTATTGATTTTTGTTGTCTTTGAGAGTGCTAGATGCATGTATTTCTTCTCTCGAATTCCACCAGTGATACACCAGATGTAAATAAGTTGTCAAAAATATAGTTACGATCTCCTAAGAATAATTGATTTAAAAAACAACTAACTACGATATTGTCATCAAAATGAAACTTTGTGATGGGCAGTCTTCTATGTTCTCCGCATTCTGTAAGATTTGGATTTATCTAACAAAACACATATGTTAGCCCCTAATTGTTTGTTGGTTTGACAGCTGTCGTACGGTAGTACTCCATACGTCTAAAATTTCTTGCCCTACGGTACCGATTTGAAACCTTTGTTGATGACCTCTAGGAGACAGGTTATAAAACCTGTTTTCAATTACGTCAAAGTCATTCAAGTGGAAATATTTCAGAATATCTTCAAACCACCATCTGCGAATGGCACATTTAAAACATGTACGTTACAGTCTGATTACTGTAGTCAGTAATTTCCTTATTAGGCAGCTAATATATTCAGGTGAAAAACAGACAACTATCAGTTTGAATATATCATAAGTAACATACAAACAATTATTTCCTTTTTGGGCTGGATATAATTTACTCAGTATTTTAATGAACATAGAAGCTTGTAAATGTTTGTAATGGTGAGGTGATAGTTTGTTTCAGATAGTCTCTCAAGAAAGAGAGAAACAAATTATTATTATTTTCTTCATTCATTCAACAAAGCAATTGGTGGTTCCTGTTTTGTGACAACTTTTCTGGGACAATCCGAGATCAAACGCCGTGACTTGCTTTCGATATGTAGCCGATCATGATTCACGTCCGCTGTTTCATTACATTCACCGGATTAAACAAATGCTTTGATTTTAAGAATTCGGTCAGTGTCAGGAACTCGAGCCACATTTGCTACCACATTGTCAACTAACAAAATGAGACGTTCACCTGTTTCAACAACAGGGTAATCTTACGGAAAACGACTACATGCAGCTAAAATGATAGTTGTACCAGGGGCATTAAATTCTTCATAATTACAAATAAGTTAGTAAAGCGTGAACATGGAGCGAAAATTAGGCTTTTAAATGAAACAATTGTTGTCCGGGCAACTGTTTGGTTTTGTTTATGTTTCTAAATTGTAATAACTTTTTAGAGCTATTTATGTTACCATCACTATTATTATGAGAAACGTCTTGTTTCGGCTAAACTTTGTACGACCACTTGCAAACAAGAAACGAGTAGATTAAAAAGAGTTAGTCTCTAAATTGAGGAAAGTGCTGCTGCAGTTAGACCTTGTAAAGTTTATGGTTTACAGAATCTGTTAGTATTTTGATTTAATGCTGTTTTGTTTCTTCGTAGTAACACTCACGCTTTGAGTGTTTACGATAAATACTTCTGTTCTCCGATGACTTCGTTTTCGGCCATCGAAGGGCCATTTCGGAATTTGTTTTGACAGTATGCTTTGAGGTCTCTCTCTCTCTCTCTCTCTCTCTCTCTCTCTCTCTCTCTCTCTCTCTCTCTCTCTCTCTCTCTCTCTCTCTCACTCTCTCTCTCTCTGTGTGTGTGTGTGTGTGTGTGTGTGTGTATGAGAGAGAGAGAGAGAGAGAGAGAGAGAGAGAGAGAGAGAGAGAGAGAGAGAGAGGACAGTAGTGGAGGAGGCGGTTCGACAGAGAGCTTTGGTTTTGTTCTGTGTTGGTTGATTTTCTAGCTACTGACAGATCTTTCCGAGCAGAAAATATGTTTGGTTGTATTCAGCGAACTGTGTACTCTTTCAATATTTACTTTGCTTTCACTATGTCCTTTTGCTGCTGGTAGTTTCATAGTTGTTAGGAAATACAGACTCTCGTGCAAGCCTTGTAGATGAACAAAATGATTACAAAACTACGTCCTATTAGCTGTTGATCATCATTACCAGTAAAAAACTAAATAATTCAAAAAAGAAAATTAAATATTTCTTCATTTGTAACTAGACACATTCGCTACCGATCCAGCGCTCCATTTCTAAGAGTCCAACAATTCCCCTTCCATTCGATCTTCTGAGTTTGAGTACACTGTTTGTAGATTTCATGGAAATAATTTAAATCGAAATTTTACTCGCAATATCGAATTTACAGCTCCTGTATTAGGTATAGATCTACTACACAGTAGCGACATACGAAACTTTGTGCCTAGCTGCAACTCTAAACAGGATTTACCGCTTTTCGTGATCGGGCGGCTTATACGAGCACGTCTCCAGGACCGACCAAAATTTGTGTGTACCACAGTGACCAGATATACCTCAGTCACTACCTTCTGGATTCGTTCGTCTCTAATGTCCTAGGTATCGTGTCAAATAGAAAGCAACGAAATCAAATCAACTTCGTTATTGATATAAAATTTAAGAAAATTTGGTCTGTAAGTATGTAATAACAATGATTATTTGTAATCTCCTTTTGCTTTGTTACGGCCGTCCACACACTGCACCGATATCGCCTCATGCCTGCAATCGGTCACTCTCCTTTGTCCACATCATAAACGATCGATTTAGAAAGCAATTGTAACTAATATTCCGAACATCTCTGTGTGACCAAATTGTGGCATGAACTGCTATGTTTATGAGCGGTTGCACTTATTTTCGTCTGTTGACTAGTACGTGCAAAATACGGAAAGAAAGTTGTTTTGGAATGCTTTCATTCCGAACCAGGCTACCTTACGACAAATATTACATTTAAAATTTACATCAAATATGTCCTGTACATCTTTCCAATCTGTATTTGCGAATTAAATTTCTGGGAACCTCTTACTTGTTTTTTTTCTTTTTTTTTTTTACCAACCTGAGTAAATAACAGATATGACCTTGGTGAAGACTCCCTGAAAATACATTCCTTTTTACAGATTATTTTGGTCCAGGAATGAATATTAAAGCTAACTGATTTCAACTGGATTGAATTATTTAAAAGTAATAAGTATTTTCCATAGCAGAATTACAAATGTTAGGGGAGCTTAAAAATTGATGAATGCAACAATTAACAACACACGTTGTGTTTTCCTGACAAATCTGTAAGAGTCTTTGAAGTATACTTGAAATCGCCGAGTAAGACCGACCCCTGCCGCTCCCTGCCGCCCATCAAATATGTGCCGCCCGGGGCAGGGCCCCCACGCTACGCCACTGGTATTATGCAAGTACCTTAGATAGTTATTTATAACCTTTAAGGACAATTTTCCCAAACTGTGAAGAACGGTTAGCAACTGGGCAATGGCAGTAGTCAACCGGCACTCCCCCCACAAGAACATGGAATATAACCACGAAATGAGGGAGTTGGTCTGAAGAAGCCCTAAAAAATGCATTGAATTTTATTTCGGACGGTAATTCTAGCAGTACATCTAGCAGAGCATTCAGTCTTCCATTTGGCACTCTACAAGGACGCAGAAAGAAAAACAAGTTACATAAAATTCACTTGGGGCGCAATTCAACATTCATTCAACAACAAGAGGAAGCACTTGGTCATAGAATAAAGCTGTTATAAACATTTTTTATGGTTTGTCTCCACGGAAAGTGCGAAGAGTAGCCTTTGAATTTGCTGAAAAAAAAACAAACAAAAAAAAAAAAAAAAAAAAAAAAAACAGCTCACAGATTTTCTCAAAATGTGCGTTTGACGGGAATAGACTGGTTTGAAGGCTTTTTAAAACGAAATCCTACAATCAGCATTAGGAAACCAGAATCTGATAGTGTTAACAGAATTACTGATTTTATCCGTGCCGATGTGAAAAAATAGTTTCAGTGTAATCACCTTCAAAATATATATAATACTGTGTTCCCTTGAGCCAACGGCCGTGCCACAGTGGACACACGCCGGTTCCCGTTAGACCAGCGAAGTTAAGCACTGTCGGGCTTGGCTAGCACTTGGATGGTTTACCGTCCGGATCTGCCGAGTGCTGTTGTCAAGCGGAGTGCACTCAGCATTTGTGAGGCCAACTGAGGAGCTACTTGATGGAGAAATAGCAGCTCCGGTAACGAAAACTGACGTAACGGCCGGGAGTGCTGGGCGCTGACCACGTCCCCCTCCATACCGCATCTGTTGACGCCCTCGGGGGAAGGATGACACGGCGGCCGGTCAGTACCCAGTGGATCTCGGACTGTTCCCTTGAAACACTATTATTAAGTGTTTTAGCCATATTAAATATGGCTCGGGGAATGCCGGTAAATGTAGGTGGTCTGATTTTTCTAGCCCCGGTGGAGTAGCCGAGCGGTCTAAGGCGCCTCGCTGCGGAGCGCGCGGTTACTCACCGTCGGAGGTTCGAGTCCTCTCTAGGGCATGGGTGTGTGTATTGTTCTTAGGTTATTGTACCTTAGTTTAAGTAGTTTGTAAGCTACAGACTGATGACCACGCAGCTTGGTCCGATAGCTCTGCAAACATTTGATCTTTTTTTTTTAAAAAAATTCTATTTTAATATGTTATCAGTAAAATTTCATAATTTAAGATACAGAAGTGTGAGTGCATAGCTTGGGTTTAAGAGAGTGAATTTCTGCATGAGGTTTCCTTAAGCAGTGCCTGGCGGAGGGTTCATCGAACCACCTTTATACTATTTATCTCCCATTGCATTCTCTAAATGCGCGCGGGAAGAAAGAACACCTGAATCTCTCCGTTCGAGCTCTGATTTCTCGTATTTTATTTTGATGATCATTTATACCTATGTAAGTGGGAGTCAACAATATATTTTCGAATTCGGAGGAGAATGTTGGCGATTGTAGTTTCGTAAGTAGCCCACGCCGCAGCGATAAGCGCCGTTGTTGTAATGATTTCCATTCCAGATCCTGTATCGTTTCCGAAACGCTGTCTCCCCTGTATCGTGACAATACAAAACGAGCTGCCCTTCTTTGGACTCTCGATGTCTTCCGTCAAACCCACCTGATAAGGATCCCACGCTGGGCAGCAATACTCCAAAAAAGAACAGACAAGCGTAGTGTATGCAGTGTCTTTAGTAGTTCTGTTCCATCTTTTAAGTATTCTGCCAATAAAACGCAGTCTCTGGTTCGCCTTTCCCACGACATTATCTGCGTGTTCAAATGTTTGTTAAGCGCAAGGGACTTAAATGCGGGGATATCAGTTCCCAAACTAACAAACTACTTATGATCTACCTTATACTAAAGATGACACAAACATCCATGTAGATTCGTATCTCCGACCGTAGCGGCCGTGCAGACTGTGATTGGCGCGCCGCAGACCGCTCGGCCAATGCGGCCGGCTATCCACGTGTTGTTTCCGGCTTAAGTCTGAAGTAATAGTAATTCCTAGGTATTTTGTGAAGTTTACGACCTTCATGTTTGATTTATTTATCTTGTAAACAAAGTTTAACGGATTTCTTTTCGTACTCATGTGGATAACTTCACACTTCTCATTATTTAGAGTCAATTGCCAATTTTTACACCGTAGTGATATTTTATTTAAAGCGTTTTGCTGTTGGTTTTTATCTTCAGATGATTTTCTGCCGGCCGCTGTGGCCGAGGTGACTGAGGCGCTCCAGTCACGGTCAGCACGGCCACTACGGTCGGGGGTTCGAATCCCCCCTCGGACATGGATATTTGTGCCGTCTTTAGTCTTAGCTAGTTCACAAGTAGTTTGTAAGCTTAGGGACTGATGACCCCGTAGTTAAGTCCCATAAGTTGTACAAACATTTGAACATTTTTTTTTGATTTTACTAGACGTTAAATGACGCCGTTCCCCCATTCGCCCCTAGCCTACCCAAGCTACAGCTTGAAAAGGAAAAAGGTTAATTAGTCGAACGTCATTTATTTTTGACCCCATATACAGGTTGTTACAATAAGGTACGGCCAAACTTTCAGGAAACATTCCTCACACACAAAGAAAGAAACTATGTTATGTGGACGTGTGTCCGGAAACGCTTAATTTCCAAGTCAGAGTTTAGTTTAGTATTTCATTTACGGACGAGACTTCATTACAACGTGATCAAATTGTAAATTTTCGCAATCAAAATGTGTGGGCTGACGCGAATCCGCACGCAATTGTGAAATCACGTCATCAACACAGATTTTCTGTGAACGTTTGGGCATGAATTGTTGGCGATGTCTTGATTGGGCTTCATGTTCTTCCACCTAAGCTCACTGGAGCACGTTATCATGATTTCATACGGGATACTCTACCTGTGCTGCTAGAACATGTGCCTTTACAAGTACGACACAACATGTGGTTCATGCACGATGGAGCTCCTGCACATTCAGTCGACGTGTTCGTACGCTTCTCAACAACAGATTCAGTGACCGATGGATTGGTAGAGGGGGACCAATTCCATGGCCTCCACGCTCTCCTGACCTCAATCCTCTTGACTTTCATTTACGGGGTCATTTGAATACTCTTGTCTAAGCAACCCCGGTACCAAATGTAGAGACTCTTCGTGGTCGTATTGTACGGCTGTGATACAATACGCCATTCTCCAGGGCTGCATCAGCGCATCAGGGATTCCATGCGACCTAAGGTGGATGCATGTATTCACGCCAACGGAGGACATTTTGAACATTTCCTGTAACAAAGTGTTTGAAGTCAGGCTGGTACGTTCTGTTGCTGTGTATTTCCATTCCATGATTAATGTGGTTTGAAGAGAAGTAATAAAATGAGCTCTAACATGGAAATTAAGCATTTCCGGACACGTGTCCACAGATATTGCCGACGTGGGGTGGCTTGCGTGCCTCAACGATACAGATAGCCGTACCGTAGGTGCAACCACAGCGGAGGGGTATCTGTGGAGAGGCCAAACAAACGTGTGGTTCCTGAAGAGGGGCAGCAGCCTTTTCAGTAGTTGCAGGGAGAACAGTCTGGATGATTGACTGAGCTGGCTTTGTAACATCAGCCACACAGTAACTGCGAACGGCTGAAAGCAAGGGGAAACTACAGCCGTTACCTCTCCCGAGGACAAGCAGCTCTACTGTATGTACATATGATGATGGCATCCTCTCGGGTAAAATATTCCGGAGGTAAAATAGTCCCCCATTCGGATCTCCGGGCGGGGACTACTCAGGAGGATATGATCATCAGGAAAGACAATACTGGCATTCTACGAGTCGGAGCGTGGAATGTTAGATTCCTTAATCGAGTAGGAAAATTAGAAAATTTAAAAAGGGAAATGGATAGGTTGATGGATACAGTAAGCAGATTCAGACAGATGTAGATTGCCGTTCTCATGTGGAGGCTTGCTCAGGATAGGGTATTGTGGAGAGCTGCATCAAACCAGTCTCCGGACTGAAGACCACAACAACAACAATAACGTCCACATATTTTCTTTCTTTGTGTGTGAGGAACGTTTCCTGAAAGTTTGGCCATACCTTTTTGTAACACCCTGTATATTAGTAAAAATACTCATCTTCAGGCGATCTTTCAATGTTTTTTTATTGGAAACGCGAATTTCCATCATCAAATTTAACCTTAATTTTTTTTTTAAACTATCGAGTGTCTAGCAAAAAGTCGAAACACGTGTCTCTCTATATTCAATGTACAACGTCCATGGATGAAATCGATCGAAATCGGTGACCCACTTGTCAGCCCCTCTGCTGCGCAGCTCCCAGCAGTGTTACTGTGAAGGACGGTCGGGAGAGGACTAGCTCGACTGTGGCGGAGGGGGGGGGGGTGGAGATTTGTGGGTGGGTGGTGGGGGGAGGCATCTGGCGGACGCAGGCGGTCGCTATCGAGCCGGCATCGACCCCGCGTTACGTAATGTATGAGTGCGCCGCTTTGCCGCCCCAGTTGGCGCAAATAGCTTCCAAAACGGCGGCGCTGCCCGCTGCGATACGACGCGACGCGACGACGCAACACTGCCCCCACCACATGGCCCGTGAAAATTTAATGGCGGCGCCAACTTAGTATTCCGACACCTACTTGTTTTCAGTCACGTACCTGCCTGCTGCAGCGGTGAATTTTAAGAGCCAATCGATGGAGTCAGCTGAGGCCGGATCTCAGAAATTACTGTTTACCTACGGCAGCGCGTTTCCAGTCGAGATTCGTTAGACAAGACTTCACCGACGGCGTTAATGTTTCATCAGTAGGGAACCGGTCGGTGTCCGAAAGAGTGACGCGCCACGTAACAGGACGTGAAACAGAAGGAAGCCGCTCGTTTAAGATTCTCAAAATGTTCAAATGTTTGTAGAGGTTATGGGACTTAACTACGGGGTCATCGGTCCCTAAACCTAAAAATACTTATGAACTAGCTTATACTAAAGACGGCACAAACATCCATGCCCAAGGGGGGATTTCAACCACCAACCGCAGCGGTCGTGCAGACCGTGACTGGGGCGCTGCAGACCGCTCGGCCACTGCGGCCGGCTTGAAATTCTCTTCCAATATTATACACACATGGACAGAAGCATTCACATACACTCTTATTTGCAGATCTTGCTTTTAGAATAAAGGTGATGAACTGTCGATTTTGTTATGTCATTTATTCACGCCATGTGCCCCAAATGTTTGCGTGCACAAATTTATTTAAATCCAAAGCACTGGTTAAAAGTCAGAGACCGAAACGCTGATAAGTATTGTAGTTGACGCTGAGAGAAGTATTCACACACCGGCCGTACAATGCAAACACGTTGCCACAGTTCCAAGCTGAGTGTCGCTGAGTGAAGATAGCAGCAATGTCACGCAAATACGCCAGTGACAACAACATGGGTAGAAAAGGGAAGGAAACAATTCCACAAGAGAGGAAGATAATAGTAACGTTGCATCAATAGGGTAAATCATATGCCGAAATAGCAAAGATCGTTAAGAAAAGCTTTTATACAGTGTGTAGTGTTGTTAAAAGTTAGGAAGACAACAGCAAGATCAGTGTGCCGAACACGCAAATACGCCAGTGACAACAACATGGGTAGAAAATGAAAGGAAACAACTCCTTACGGGAGGAAGATGATAATAACGTTGCATCAAAAGGGCAAATCATATGCCGAAATAGCAAACATCGTTAAGAGAAGCCTTTATACAATGTGTAGTGTTGTTAAAAGGTAGAAAAAAAACACATTGATAAATGGGCAAGGTGTTGGAAGACTAAGTCACATTTCAGAAAGAGAAGAGAGGCACATTGTACGATTATTAAGAAAACACCTAAAATAAATTCATCAGAGATTGCTGCAGAAACACAGTAGCTTTATGGGAAACAAGTTCTCCCAAAGACTGTCCGGAGGATGTTTCATGAAGCCGGTTACAAAGCTCGAGTTCCAAGAAAGAAGCCCTATATAAGAAAGGCAAATAGGAAGAAAAGGTTGCAATTTTCAAATCAATATGTGACCAAGGACTTAGAGTTATTTTCTCTGACGAAAGCAAATTCAACCTTTTCCATCACGATGGACCTATTTTAGTGTGGAGAAGACGACAAATCGATTTCAAACCTGCTAATACGGTATATACTGTAAAATATGGTGGTGGCGGTGTCATGCTCTGGGGAGTGCATGGCTGTGTTAGGTGTGGGTAAGCTGGTATTTATTGATGGAACCATGGATCAGTATATGTATCTGAATATATTAAAGAGAAATTTGAAAGTTAGTGCTGAAAAATTAGGTTTGAATAGTGATTACCATTACCAAAAGGAAAACCAACCAAAACATACAGCGTATAATGTACGTTTGTGGATTCTGAACCATATTAAAAACATTTGTGGGACGAGTTAGAAAGAAGGACGAGAAAACAAATTTCCAGTAAAAGACAGCTGCAGGAAGTGATGGTTCAAGAATGGGTAAATATTGACGCAACAGTAACAAGAAAGCTAGTACAATCAATGCAGAACAGGCCGAAGGCTGTTATTAGAAGTGAGGGAATGAATACACACTATTAGATGTATGCAGCTAAATCAAACAGTGGAACATAAGTGACAGTGTGAATACTCATGATCGTCCATTACCACAGTACAACTAAGACTTTAATTTTTTTCGGAACCATATTAATGATTATTTATGTTTCAGTGTGGTTAAATGGATATACATGGAGAATTGGTTGCTTCAGTTTCATTGCTTGTATTCACAAATGTTATAAATAGTTTAAACATAAAACGATGGCGTGATAAAGACTTGTAACTCTGCTTTACATCCAGATATGAAGACTACTATTTTTTTCTATTTAAGGAAACGTATGCTTCCAGGATGATATTTTCACTCTGCAGCGGAGTGTACGCCGATATGAAACTCCCTGGAAGATTAGAATTGTGTGCAGAGCCGGGATTAGAAACCACGACCTTTTTCTTGCACAGTTAGGGGCTCTAGGTAGGAGGCGAGAAACTGGCGTAACTAGAACTGTGAGGATGGATCGTGAGGCGTGCCTGGATAGTTCAGTCCGTAGAGCGCTTACCCGTGAAAGGTAAAGGTTCCGGGTTCGATTCCCAGTCCAGCATACAGTCTCAAATTGCCAAGTTTTAAAACGTATGCTTTAGGTACTGCTTTCAGTAGTTCTTGCAAAGACAAAATCAGTGAATAGCACTGGTTAAAATTGACGACGGAACGTTTCGCAAAACAAAAAATAAATAATTAAAAAAGCGAGAATAGTATGAAAATTCGAAAGCAGAGCTGTCGTAGTTACAGTGCAGCAACGTAGCCCTACGCCATCAAAAGAAAAACTTTATTTCCTACATGACATCGCGGCAGGACGGGCTAGATTTGTTTCTTTTTATGGAGCTGGGTCATATACTAGCTTTTGGCGAATAAGGCTGAGCTTAGGAAAACTATTCAAAAGCAGTTATTTTTCAAGGCTTTGGTGGAAGCAACTACAGTTTCGCCAGGTAGTTCTCTACATAAAACTTCGCCATTGCTGCTTATTTGGCAAAGCCAAAGGAGGAAGAGAACGACATAATTAACTGAGTAGAAGAAAAATGAAACAGCTGTATTAATTTTCTTAGGCATCAAAAAATTAAAATAAACAAATAAAAAAATAAATAAAATTTAAATGTTCCATGACCTTCATTTGCTGCTTAGCTGAGAAAGGAAGTGCCTGTACACATTTCGTGACTTAATTTGGATAACTGTTCGAGAAGGAAGAGATAAGAGATATCTAAAACGTACAGATATGATGCGTGCGTATTTGTTGCTTTCAGGAAGATACATATCCTGTAGGTAAACGAATACTACTTGACAAGATTTTTTTGTAATTAATCATCACGTTGTTTACAATCTTTCGTAGCCTCTCAAGCGTCCGGTGTTTTAAGCCTGTGACGTGTTCAGTGTACCAACGGTTGTCTGTAGAATAGAAGGGTATTGGCAGCGATAAAAAAAATTCGTACTCGCTGCCCGATGCGTTTAAGCAAACCTTTATTTCCGGAATATAATGGACACCATAATTACTACGAATATTTTAAGCAGGAAATTATGCATAATCGTGACGCGTTTGGCGAATTGTTTTCGTACTGTTCCGCTGTTTTCATTATACTCTCTAAAATCAATATTGAGGTTGGTAATTGCATATAAATCGTCTGTGGTTGTACGAATAACGCACACGATTTTGTATTCGACAACGCTATATAAAACGATCCTGAAAACAAAGCCATTATTAACGTATAAGTAGTGACTGAAAGATATTTATTTTTGAAACGTACTCAAAAACAAAGTTATGAAACGAACAAAAGGAAGGGAAATATGTATGAATGATTCTCCGTACCTAAACTATACGGTGAAAAATTTCGTTGAAAGGAAGAAAATCACCCATACATGCGGGCGAATCAGCCATATTTCTTCAATAAAGTATCCAACACTTAATACCATAAATATCCGTGGTATACATTTAATAAAAAGCGCGGCTGGTGACCAGTTACTTCTATTGACGTGCCTGTTATAGAGAGGGTAAATAGCGAAAGCGATTTCAGAGAGACAAATGAAGCGGTATAAACAACAGAAATCCGAGACTGCTTATGGACAAATACAAGACAACTCCTGCACCTATTAACGAAAAATGAGAAGCAAGATTATTTTAATTAGTGGAAGAAATGGATCAAGACGTCGTTCGAGAGTATAACTAACTAAATACATTTATCGAGGAGAAAAACTGTTGCAACAGTCACTGTATATTTGTTTTCCCGTAGCCATTCTCGCACACGTAGTTTTGAAATGGAAAGCAGCAACACGCCTTTTCGACGACGCAGTTTGACTTGTTCCTGTAATTAACTTTTATCTTAAAACGCTAGTCGGACACATGTTACAGAGTCTTAAAATCGATCAAAGTAACATATAGAGGCACTACTCAGAAATGAAAAAAAAAAGAAGATATTTTTACTTAGAAAGAAGCAAAGTACTAAACAACATGGAGATACAAATAACTTGAATTCAATATTCCTGATGCAGTCAGAAAAATGTGAGGTGACCACATGACGGCGCTATAGTGCAATATAGGCCATAGGTGGAGTGGTGGCATGTTACCAGGTCAGTTAGTCTCTCGTCCCTGCAAGCGAGAGTTGAGCGCCTGCACTGGAAGCAGACGTACGGTCATTGCTGTGACGGTGAGTTGAAAGCGTCGGTCGGAGCCTCACATGTCACAGTTTGAGCAACGAACAAACTTCAAGTTCTGTCAAAAATTAGGGAAAACCGCTGCCGACAAGTCTGAAACGACGCAGCAGGTGTACGGTGAGGACGCACTGAGTCAAAGTATTGTGTTTAGGTGCCACCTAAGTTTTATGCAAGGACAGGACAGTTTGGAAGATGATGTACGTACTGGTCGGCCACGAACTGTTCGAACAGAACCCAAGATCCAGGAAGTTCCAACATTCGTGCGTACTAACCGCTCCCAATCGGTAGACGCTCTCGCAGCAGCAGTAGGGGTCAGACATGGTACTTGCCACAAGATTGTGACGGACAACCTCAAAATATCTCGCATTACTCAGCACAGCGTGCCACGAATCCTGTCGCAAGACAACGTAATGATCGCATGACGATCTCATCAGATATGCGGCTGGTTCAAAATGTTCAAATGTTTGTTAAGCTTATGGGACTTAACTACGGGGTCATCAGTCCCTAAACTTACGAACTACTTATGAACTACTTACGAACTAGGACGGCACAAATATCCATGCCCGAGGGGGGATTCGAACCCCCGACCGTAATGGCCGTGCTGACCGTGACTGGAGCGCCTCAGTCACCTCCGCCACCGCGGCCGGCTATGCGACTGGTGATCCGACCTTTCTCAGCCAACTGAAACGTCAATAAGCCACCTGAAATGCAGCAGCGTTTACAAAATACAGAGACGTGGGTGTGCCTAGCCACCAGGTGTGAAAGTATGAAAAAGAACTCCGGTTGACAGACGAAGATAACGCTCGGAGTTTTAGGTAAGGATAGGGAAAGAAATCGGCCGTGCCCTTAGAAAGGAACCATCCCGGTATTTCCCAGGGCCGCGGTGGAGTAGCCAAGCGGTCTAAGGCGCCTCGCTTTGGAACGCGCGGTTGCTCGCCCTCGGAGGTTCGAGTCGGCATGGGTGTGTGTGTTGTCCTTAGGTTAGTTTATCTTAGTTTAAGTAGTTTGTAAGCTACGGACTGATGGCCACGCAGTTTGGTCCGATAGTTTTACAAACAAACATTTGCCAGGAGTGATTGAGGGAAATCACGGAAAACCTAAATGTGGATGGCCGGAGGTGGATTTGAAGTACCGTCCTCCCGAATGCGAGTCCAGTGCGCCACCTCGCTTGGTATTGAGTCTCAGAACTTATGGACTGTGCCACCCAAAATTGTAGGCAAGATGCATAGCTAAGGGCTTAAATAAATTTCAGAATACCTTATTGAAAAAGTACAGAAGTGACGCATTAGAGGATGATCTGATGAGTCTTTCAAAGTGGACATAAGGGAAATTAC
Source organism: Locusta migratoria (assembly GCA_026315105.1). NCBI lineage: Eukaryota > Metazoa > Arthropoda > Insecta > Orthoptera > Acrididae > Locusta > Locusta migratoria. The sequence continues at coordinate 425,918,978 of CM048746.1, read as the reverse complement.
TAAATTTTATTTAGAAAAGCATACAGCAATTATCATCTTCAACAAGTATTCAATATTGCTAATAGGAAATAATATGTGGTCAGCAAACAAAAATAATAAACGTTATAACAAAATAGCCTTAGTTCCCAGTGTTACCTCTGGATTTATCTGTTCCAATCTTCTGCTAGCCCATCACCTCTTCTCTCTTCTCTGTCCATCTCTTCTTTACCGCCCTCTACCTATCTCCATCTCCTCCCCCCTCTCCCTATTTCTGCCTCCTACTCCTCTTAACATCCTTCTCCTTGCCTATCCATCCCTCTTGTCGTTTTCTCTCCACCCCCCTCTCTGTAAATCTCCTCTCCGCTTTCTCTACTCCTTTTTCTTGTTGCATTTACTCCGTTTCCCTCAATCTCCTCATTTTTCTGTATATGAAAAATTAACATAACTGCCTGCTTTCTTCGTTGAAGAGGTATAGAATTTTGCTACAGGGTAGCACCATACAGTGGCTTTCGCGCCGGCCGCGGTGGCCGAGGGGACTGAGGCGCTCCAGTCACGGTCTGCACGGCTACTACGGTCGGGGGTTCGAATCCCCCCTCGGGCATGGATATTTGTGCCGTCCTTAGTATAAGGTAGTTGATAAGTAGTTTGTAAGTTTAGGGACTGATGACCCCGTAATTAAATCCCATAAGCTTAACAAACAGTTGAACAGTTGGCTTTCGTGGTGTACAAACCTTCTCCATGAAAACATAAATGCATGTAACAACTTTCATGGTGATCGGTATCGAAATTTGTTAGCTCTGCCATGCAACGTACGAAATGTAGAGAGCGATCTTCCTCCTGTTTTGAAGATCAAGTGTGCCAAATATCATAAAGGTCGGAAGAAACTATAGATTTATGTGGAATACAAAGAGACAGGTACTTTTATACTTGTATCTCTCTTGATCAAGCTCATTCCTATAGATTATGATTGGAATACTGTACATTTGTTATTCTTCTTGTTTTTGATTTATGGAGGGAAGTTTGGGATGGCTCCATATGTCACTACTTTATCATAACTAACAACATTTTGAAACTGTTTTCTACTAATTTGGACATCTGACAATAATTTATTAATGAAATGTTCTAATTACTTTGTTTCCTTTACCTTGATATTACAACTTGAAAGTCTTGCATGTACTCCAACTTAGTCATCGAGCAATAGTACATATTTTGTGACTGAATTGTAGCTTAACACTCTGTTTCCTCGAGGTAATGGTAGACAACCTATTCACAATGAATTTTGGAACTTTCTGTAGTGTAGTTTACAATCTTTGGACTTAACAATTATGCTTAGAATAACAGATAAAGATGACGTTGTCATATGGCAACACTGGGAGGGAAAGAGTTAAAAAATTACCTATTTGATAACTTTAAAGACAACACACACGTCCATGCACGAGGGAGGATTAGAACCTCCGGCGGAAGCAGCCACCCAGTCCGTAACATGATGCCTTAGACCATGCGACTAGTCCCGCGCGGCTTTTATTCTCGGGCATCCTGTTTGTTGTAACACGCTAAAAAAACAACGCCAAGATACGAGCACAAACATCTATAAATAATAAATTACATTTTCTCTCGTTTCTTATGTTACATAACAAAATAAGAAAAAGGAATGTGGACATAATAAACAAAACATTATGGCAATCAGTCCAAGAGAAAATCGAGTAACGGAGCAACTGGTGTGAACATATTTTTTTATGTAACGGAAACGAATATAAAATTTAATTTTAATAATACTTCGCATCATGTTCCTTTTCATTTTAGAAAATAAACTTACCTCCAGAACGTGTAGATAGCTCAAGTTGTTGGTATGAATTCATGCTAACGACGTTGAAGGACCTCCTAATATAGCTTTAGTTTAAAAATGAACGAGAATATTCGGGTGACGAAAGGCGAGATGAAAGGAGTTTATCAAGAAGGAAGAGGCTCACAAGTGTAATCTGTGTTGTTAACAAGAAGAAAAGGAAAAGATTTCAAAAAGCTGGAGAATGAAAATTATTTTACTGTGTCAAAATCCCCCGAAGTTGCTGTGCATTCGCAAAGGTCGGCTGGTGTACAACAAACACGACTTTAAGTGCTGCGCTGTGAAAACGACAGATGGGTTTAAAATAACGACTGCCATGAATTACCAGCAAACAGAAAGGGCCGTGACAGATTTATTTAATATGGAGGGGTGAGGGGTGCGGACAACAACAAAAGTCGTGTGCACGTCCGGCGATTTTCACACAATCCTCCGCGCCCGAATTGATTACTTCTATTTAATTTGAAATTTATACGCAGCTAATTTAGCAAACACGAACCGCCAGCGCAGGACTTTGTGCAGCCGATGATGTGATTAATTCTTTGATTGTCGACGCAAAAAGCGGCGCGACACGGCGTGTAATAACGCTAATTTCGTGTCAAAAACATCGCACCGCGAGTAGCGAAAAAAGGAGAAAAAAAGAGAGAGAGAGGAGTGGAAAAAAAGTGTGTTGATGGGCAGCAGGTGTACGTGAACACCTGTGCTGTAGCGAGCGCGTAATGTCACGGATGGATGCGCTAGCCGAGCTGCTGGCTCCCGCGTGGCTCGGTGACCCGATGGCGCGCAACCGTGATTAAAAAAAAACAGCTGCCTGCGAAAAGTGTCAGACAGAAAACCCCTGTCGACACTGCCATCCGTACAGGCGGCGTTGCCGTTTCTACGACAACGTTATTCTCTGGCCCGGCGCGCAACAAGCGAGGCGCTAGGCGTGATTAATCACGCGAGAACAGAAGACGCGTCCTATTGTCTAGCGCGTCGCCAAATAGACCACAATGCGCATCGCCTGCGCGTCTGCCGTGACTTTTAACAGGTGTCTTAACATAACGCGGGGTCATGCGTCAAGTTGTCGCTTTGCGACGGCGACAGGTGTACTTTTGTGCCTGACTGTATAGCCCGACCCAATGAGGCGTTTACCATGTGATGAGACCGGCTTTGTTCGCCAGTGGCGGCGCTAGGCGTCGGCGACGTCGGCCACCGCCGACGGCCTCGCGCCTTTGGGGGCCTCGCAAAACATTGTTAAAATTTTAGTTTTTTTGTTTCTTCTTTTTTTTTTTAATTTGATGTTTACCGGGGTTTTACAACTGTTAGGTTATATAGCGACGGCCTGCATCTAATTTACAGTAGCTTAACCAATGGATGAACACAAAATTCGTACCCAAGGGTGAGATTCGACCCCCGGCGAGAGCGATCTCGCTCACCGTGGTATGATACCTTAGTGCGCTCGGCCATTTCCGTATGAGTCAGTAGTGATGCAATTTTTAGTTAAATACTTACATAACAATTTCTTCAGTACATTTTAGAAAACGACTTGGAAGAAGTATATCCAAATCTTTATATAACAATCAAAATCATCCCCCGTTCCAGTCAGTAACAGCTTCGGCCGAGAAGCTTCACAAAGTTAAAATTGATTAAGGCTAACTTGAAAAGCAAAATTGTCCAAGAAAGACTATATGCGTTGTCAGTACTAACAACTGAAGCCGAAATAGCAGCTTGTATTAACACGTGGTCTTAAATTCAGTGAGACGAAAAGGTGAAAAGTTCCTCCAATTTGTGTTTATTTATTGTAATTTTTATCATTGAAATAATACTAGTATAAAAAATATTTGTATAGCTTATGGGAGTTAACTACGGGGTCATCAGTTCCTAAACTTACAAACTAGTTATGAACTACTTAACACTAAGGACGGCACAAATATCCATGCCCGAGGGGGGGATTCGAACCCCCGACCTTAGTGGCCGTGCAGACAGAGAATAGCGCGCCGCAGTCCCCTCGGCCACCGCGCCCGGCAATACTCGTATATTATACTAATAGAATTTTAGTATAATGATTATTGATGTATAATTCAGCTCATTTAACATTTTCTTCATTAATGAAAAAATGAAAGGGGCCTCGCAAAGACGCCCAGTTTTCTTCTAGCGCCGCCTCTGTTGTACGCTGTTGCCCTTTTGGAGGGAAAAATATACTGTTCGTACACTCACAAGTAAACGTATGCAAGTGTCACGCTCCGATTTTTCTGAAACGTGGAAATATTATAAAACATGAAAAACTAAGGGACAGGTATTTTTTTAGCAGCGGTAAAACATACTTACGGGGCAAAGCGGTCCCTCCAAATGATGGAAACGCCGGTCAACTGCTGCTTGGGTATGAAAAATCGGTTGGAAACTTTCCTCATGTCAGCACGTTGTAGGTGTCGCCACCGGCGCCAACTTTGTACGAATGCTCTGAAAAGCTAATCATTTGCATATCACAGTATCTTCTTCCAGTCGGTTAAATTTAGCGTCTGTAGCATGTCATCATCGTGGTATAGTAATTTTAATGGCCAGGAATGTATTCACGCCAATCACAAACTACGAACTTTCCAGAACTACATGCAGAAAAAAATATTTAGAATATAGTAAATGATCAAATATCCACGTCTTTAAGTAATTGACAATGTTTACTTGTACTGCCTGTTGCCATAAACTGACGGAATATCCATATACAATTTCTCCATTAATATTCTCATACACACACATTTGAAAAATACATTTCGCCGGCCGCGGTGGCCGAGGGGACTACGGCGCGCCAATCATGGTCTGCACGGCCTCTATGGTCGGGGGTTCGAATCCCCCCTCGAGCATGAATATTTGTGTCGTCCTTAGTGTTAGCTAGTTCATCATTAGTTTGTAACTTCTTGATTTCCAAAAGGCTTTTGACACCGTACCTCAAATGTTCAAATGTTTGTACAACTTATGGGACTTAACTACGGGGTCATCAGTCCCTAAGCTTACAAACTACTTATGAAATAGCTAAGACTAAAGACGGCACAAATATCCATGCCCGAGGGGGGGATTCGAACCCCCGACCGTAGTGGCCGTGCTGACCGTGACTGGAGCGCCTCAGTCACCTCGGCCACCGTGGCCGGCACACCGTACCTCACAAACGACTTTTAATCAAATAGCATGGTTATGGTATATCGCCCGAAATTTGCGACTGGATAGGGGATTTCCTGTCAGAGAGGACACAGTTCATAGTAATCGATGGTAGGACATCGACTAAGACAGAGGTGATATCGGGCGTTCCACAGGGTAGTGTTATTGGTCCTCTGCTGTTCCTTATTTACATAAACGATTTAGGGGAAAATCTAAGTAGCTCTGTTAGTTTGTTTGCAGATGACGCCGTCATTTACCGTCTAGTAAAATAATTTGAAGATCAAAACCAACTGCAGAACGATCTTAATAAGGTATCAGTATGGTTTAAAAATTGGCAATTGACTGTAAATAATGAGAAGTGTGAAGTCATCCACATGAGTACGAAAAGAAATCCGTTAAACTTTGTTTACAAGATAAATCAATCAAAATGGAAGGCCGTAAACTCCACAAAATACCTAGGAATTACTATTACTTCAGAATTAAATTGGAATGGCGAACCAGAGACTGCGTTTTATTGGCAGAACCCTCAAAACATGCAACAGAACTACAAAAGAAACTGCATACACTACGCTTGTCCATCCATTTTTGGAGTATTGCTGCCCAGTGTGAGATCCATATCAGGTGGGTTTGATGGAGGACATCGAAAGAGTCCAAAGAAGGGCAGCTCGTTTCGTATTATCGCGATACAGCGGAGACTGCGTTACGGAAATGATACAGATACAGGATCTGGGATGGGAATCGTTAGAACAACGGCGCTTATCGCTGCGGCGTAGGCTACTTACAAAAGTCCAATCGCCAACATTCTCCTCCGAATGCGAAAATATATTGTTGACTCCCACTTACATAGGTAGAAAAGATCATCAGAAAAAAATACGAGAAATCAGAACTCGAACGGAGAGATTCAGGTGTTCTTTCTTCCCGCGCGCTTTTCGAGATTGGAATGGACGATAAATAGTATAATGGTGATTCGATGAACCCTCTGCCAGGCACTTAAATGTGATTTGCAGAGTATCCCATGTAGATGTAGACTGATGACCCCGTAGTTAAGTCCAATAAGCTATACAAACATTTGAACATTCTGAAAATACATTTCAAATCTGAGACAACTTGAATATATATCAACTTCTATTCGTCAGCTCACTTTCACATCTACTAGAAATTCCCATACATGTATCTATAATCAAAACTGTAATTAAATCTTATTAACGTTCAAATATTGCAATAAATGTTATTTCTATACATTCAATTGTTTTTTGATTACTGTCTAGACCAGGCATGGCCAACATTTCCGCCCGGTGGGCGCGCCCGCGGGCGGAGTGCCCTGTAGTTCACAGTGGTTCGCTGTAGTTCACTGTAGTTCGCAGTCTCTGCAGAGTGCAGGCCTCTGTCTTTCATAACTAACACTACTGTCATATCCACGTCAAAAGCCAAGTCTTAATTGATTAATTAATTAATAAAAATGGGAAAACGAAGTATTGAGAAGCAGGAAGTTCTGTAGCGTGGCAGGAGACTCCACGAGGTAGCTCGCAGGCCAGGCGGACGCCAGACGCCAGACGCCAGATAGGAGGCACAAAGGTTCTGTGTGCGCTAGATAAGAGGGTCAGAAAAGTCAGCAATTATGATAGTAACCATTTCTGGTCAGACAGAGAGCGTGGGATGAGAAGAGGAAAGAGAGAGGGCTTCTGCCGGGGGCAGCACTCTGTCCTGAGGAGCCAATGAGAGGCTCAGGACGCAGAGTGTGACCATATTAGGAGAGGCGCCTCTGCCCTTCCACCCAGCCTCCGGAGAACGACTGAATGCTAGTGCACTAACACAGCCAATGAGAAGGCGAGTAGGCTTCGACGCCGCTCCCGCAAGGCGCGTGAGGGGTCGAAGGGGAAAACGTGTACAAAACTTAGGAGCAGGCCGCTCCTCGAACAGTTGTTGGGCGTAGTCACTTGGAAGCAGAAGGTAGGAGCTGCAGGCAGGCAGCCGGGAGAGATAGGCAGCGGTAGCTGCGGGACCTGATGGACTTTGGGAAGTAGTCAGGTGACTCTGTTCTTTAGCCGTGTGGGTAATACTGACGAGTTCTTGTTAAGGCAGACGGAACGGTGTTAGACAGACATCGTCTCTGTATAAGACTTGGCCACTTAGTGGAAGATACCTCACCCAGACAGTTTGCTTGTACTTATCTGAATAAACTAGAAATTGTTAAACTTAAACAAGAGGTTTATTTCAGTAGTAAAATCCTTTATAGTCAATCCGAGGGATAATTACATCTTAGCCAGACAAAGTCTCCCTCTCAATTCGGTCAACGGCTAAAATCCCTTGTAACGAAACGTTTCGCTCAATCCCTTGCAATAACCAAGTTTGGGACACGACACTAAGTACTCAGGCTCAAAGACGGTAACCGATGTTGCGTTCTAGCACACCTGCCGCTGACCGACATTCGGCTGTCCCCCTCACTCACCTGCAGAAAGCAGACGAAAAAAAAAAAAAAAAAGTCTGACGTAAATACAAATTCAGGGCAGTCCATTGCCGCTATGCTACAGACGTTCAACTGATCTACGTTGGGGGCAGGTTGGCAACACCGGCCCCTACGCAGGTGCGGCGTTGTGATTCGCCTATGTTGGCCGATCGACCGTTCTGAATTCATTCTCCCAACTTAATTGTTTGAGATTGTATGAGTTGAACCTTTGGAATATTCAGGCCGCTGTGGACTTGACAGGTGCAGTTCGTTACGCTAGACACGTGTTATCGCGCCGCTTCGCCCAACTACTGTACGCTGATGTCACGGAGTGTAAGCCTAGGCAGCAGGAACCTGTCGGCCGGGCGCGGTGGCGGCTGAGGCCGACCCGTGATTTCACAGGCTGCAGGACACACGCAGCGCTAATTAACGCTCAGGTGAGAGGAGAGGTGCGTTAATTGCACAAAGAACGGCCGCGTCACTATTAATTAACTCTGAGACTTCCACAATAGGCCAGCCCGAGAGGTCACGCTACACGGCGCGTGCAACCCTCTGAACGCGGGCAGTGGAACGGCGCGTGTCGTCAGCAGATGAGGGCCTCCTGATAGCTGCGGGTCACGTTTCAACACAGCACTCGCACGTACGATATTTTCAGTACTGGCCTGCTCAGGCAGTAGTAGAAAAAAAAGTATACATCGAAAATTGCACCTGCTCCCAAATAAAATAAACCATTTCAACGCTGCGCGGGAGTAACCGAGCTGTCTGGAGCGCCACGTTACGGGTCACGCAGTTTCCCGCGTCGGAGGTCCGAATTCTCCCTCGGGCATGGATGTGTGTGTTGTCCTTAGGTTAGTTTAACTTAGTTTAAGTAGTCTGTAAGACTAGGGACTGATCACCAACGTAGTTTGGTCCCATAGGATTACAAACATTTCAACATTTGGACAGTTTCAACTCCCCGAAAGAGACGACTATACTGTACTCGAAATTTCGATCGGCATTGTATTTTGCAAACCCAGCAGTGTTTGACAATTACTAAATCCTATGAGAATTGGCTATTCTTCATAATATCCATCACCCCGCACTCTCTGTCCGCCGCGTGGTCTAAGGCGTCATGCTACGGAATGGGCTGCCGTTCCCGTCGGAGGATCGAGCCCTTCCTCGAGCATGTTGTTCTTGTTGTTGTTGTTGTCTGTGTGTGTGTGTGTGTGTGTGTGTGTGTGTGTGTGTTACCCTTATTGTATGTTAGTTTAAGTAGTCTATAAGTCTAGGGACTGATGACCATAGCAGTTTGGTCTAGTAGGTTTACAAACATTTGAACATTTGATCTATCCGCGCATTAATCTGTTGCCATAATGTCGTCGGCAAGCCAACGGTAACCTGAGCTATCATCAGAAGAAGCAGGAACATCATCTATCTTGACCTCAAGTGCGAAGTTTGATAGATACTTTTCGGCAAAGTATGACACTTGTGGGCACTTCCAACCAGCAACCTCACGTGCACGGCCAGTCTAATAGAAACAGGCGTCATAGATGTTCAAATGTTTGTATAGTCTATGGGACTTAACTACAGGGTCATCAGTCCCTAAACTTACAAACTACTTACGAACTACCTTATACTAAGGACGGCACAAATATCCATGCCCGAGGGGGGGATTCGAACCCACGATCGTAGTGGCCGTGCAGACCGTGACTGAAGCGCCTCAGTTCCCGCGGCCACCGCGGCCGGTCAGGCATCATAGGACGAACTTCTAAGGAAGGTGTGTGTTTTAATCTATTCCTAAGCTAATAGATCGATTTAAGTCAGCCGCGGCGGATTAGCCGTGCGTACTGCGGGGTCGTGCTGTGGTGCGCGCGGCGGTTCGCCGTCGGGGATTCGAGTCCCCCGCCGGGCATGGGGCTGTGTGTTGTTCTTAGGTTGGTTTACCTTAGTTTAAGTAGTTTGTAAGCTACGGACTAACAACCAAGCAACTGAGAGCGATAGATTTACAAACATTCGATTATTTTTATTTAAGTCAAACAGGGTACATATATTCCTCTCTATCAGATAACAATCGCTATAAGAGAAAGTGCAACCTACCTCTCAAAGTGGTGGGTGTGGGAATGAAAGAACAAGGGTAGCCCACGATGCGACGGTGGAACGGCCAAGCGCTCTTAGGCGCGTTGCTGCAGAGCACGCGGATGCTTCCCTTCGGAGGTTCAAGTCTTCCCTCAGGTATGGGTGTGTGTATTGTCGTTAAGTTAGTTTAACCCTTTCATTCCCACATCATGAATTCAGCTTTGGAAAAATTACAATTCAGTGTTTCCTGTATTGAAATGCAGAAGGATCTGCATCGAATTGACACATGGTGCAGGAAATGGCGTAACATTGCAGAGCGATATGCAATGGAACGAACCTGTAAGGACAGTTGTGAGTAAGGTGGACCGCAAACTTCGGTTTATTGGGAGAATTTTGGGAAGATGTACTTCATCTATAAAGGAGACCGCGCATAAAACGCTTGTACGACGACATCTTGAGTATTGGTCATGTGTTTGGGACTCGCAGCAGATCATTTTAAAGGAAGAAATGGAAGCAGTTTAGAGGCAATCGCTAGGTTCGTTACTGGTAGGTTCGACCAATGTGTGAGTGTCACGGAAATGTTCCGGGAACTCAAATGGGGATCCTTGGAGGAAAGACGACGTTCTTTTCGAGAAATTCTGTTGAGGAAATTAAAAAAAAAGTTGAAATGTTTGTGTAGTTTATGGGACCTAACTACGGGGTCATCAGTCCCTAAACTTACAAACTACTTATGAACTAACTAAGACTAAGGACGGCACAAATATCCATGCCCGAGGGGGGATTCGAACCCCCGACCGTAGTGGCCGTGCAGACAGTGACTGAAGCGCCTCAGTCCCCGCGGCCACCGCGGCCGGCGAGGAAATTTAGAGGGCCGGAATTTGAAGCTGACTGTAGAACGATCTTCCTGCCGCCAACTTATATCTCGTGTAATGATCACAAAGATAAGATAAATTAGTGCTCGTATGGAGGCATATAGACATTTTTCTTTTCTTCGATCTATTTGGGAGTGGAATAAGAAAGGAAATGCCAATTAGTGGTAAAGTGTACCCTCCGCAACGCACCTTACGGTGGATTGCGGAGAATGTATGTAGATGTAGATGCTAAATGTATTGCCGAGACATTTTACACACACAGAGCACGTATAACGCGGATTGTACGTTCAAAATTAAGTCGTATTTCAGTAGTTATTATGAGTAAAAAAAAAGTAAATCTTATCTAATGTAAAAGATGAGTTTAAGGCCGGCCGCGGTGGCCGAGTGGAATGAGATGCTCCAGTCACAGTCTGCACGACCATTACGGTCGGGGGTTCGAATCCCCCCTCGGGCATGGATATTTGTGCCGTCTTTAGTGTAAGGTAGTTCATAAGTAGTTTGTAAGTTTAGGGACTGATGACCCCGTAGTTAAGTCCCATAAGCTTAACAAACATTCGAACATGAGTTTAAGGAAATGGTGTGGGAATTGTGGGGAAGACACCAGTCCCACCCGTGACGGAATGTTCAGGTACCATACAGAGGTGTGAAACGCGGCCTTATCTTCACACGGCAGGAGGCGGCCGGCTGCAGAGGGTGTGTTTGTGGCGGTCCCTACGCACAACACCAGGGGGGGGGGGTAGGGGGCTGATTGCTTGTCTAGGCGGCCGCACAGCTCTGCCCTGGGCAAACACGCCCCCACCCTCCCACCCACAGCCGCCAGTTAATGCGCCGTCTCCCAGGCCGATCAACACCTGCAGCCGACACTCGGGTACACACATAAGAGATGTCGACCCACAACCAGTCTGTTTCATTTATCTGTGCTGACTTCTATTCCTCATTAGGTGCAAATCCGGTCAGTGCGCACAGCTATTCCATCCTGCTCTTGAAGCCAGTCACCACTCTTGCGCACTTAATGTCACTACGGACGCAGAGGACACCGTGCTCTAGGGCGCGGTTCCTCTAGGGGAAAGCTTGACCACTGTTGGTTGAGCTGATCTCTACGAGTTTACGAGAGTAACTCGGGCGTCCGATCCTTGATTGTCGTGAGTGCACTTGTGCTCTCCCGATAATCCATTTTTAATCTGGGGCAAAGTCCCAGAGATAAATTAAATTGGTCCCAATCCCCCGGTTCCGACCAAGATTTTCGGGAGGTTTTCCTTGGTTGTAAGGCATATGCCGGAACTGGTAAGCCCCTCCCACTTATTCCCAATTGGGATATCCCCTTTGCCCCACTATCAGCTTGTCTGATAATTGGCTGAATAGAACCGCGACTCTTTCTGGGCCGGATCTCAAACAGCCCGCTCCACTCCTTGGTGTGGAGAATGAAAAGAATAAGTTTTTTTTATGTCACTACGTTGTTGGTAAAGCTAGAAGCCTAAATTTTCAGTGAAAAAGAGGAGATACTACAGGGTGTTACAAAAAGGTACGGCCAAACTTTCAGGAAACATTTCTCACACACAAAGAAAGAGAATACGTTATGTGGACATGTGTCCGGAAACGCTTAATTTCCATGTTAGAGCTCATTTTATTACTTCTCTTCAAATCACATTAATCCTGGACAGAACGTACCAGCGTGACTTCAAACACTTTGTTACAGGAAATGTTCAAAATGTCCTCCGTTAGCGAGGATACATGCATCCACCCTCCGCCACACGGAATCCCTGATGCGCTGAGGCAGCCCTGGAGAATAGCGTATTGTATCACAGTCGTCCACAATACAAGCACAAAGAGTCTCAACATTTGGTACCGGGATTGCGTAGACAAGAGCTTTGAAATGCCCCCATAAATGAAAGTCAAGAGGGCTGAGGTCGGGAGAGCGTGGAGGCTATGGAATTGGTCCGCCTCTAGCAATCCACAGGTCACCGAATCTGTTCTTCAGAAGCGTACGAACACGTCGACTGAAATGTGCAGGCGCTCCATCGTGCATGAACCACATGTTGTCATACTTGTCGTATTTTGACAATTGTCTGCACGAATTATTCCAATTTACATTTAAAGAGAAATACTAAAATAAGCTCTAACATGGAAATGAAGCGTTTCCGGACACATGTCCACATAACATATTTTCTTTCTTTGTGTGTGAGGAATGTTTCCTGAAAGTTTGGCCGTACCATTTTGTAACACCCTGTATAACACTCTATATTGCTAAATTACATACTATTTATACTTTATAGATTAAAAAATATACCTTATAGTTTCAGAACTAATTTTGTCCCTAGTATCAATCTATCAGTATAGAACAAGAGAATAAAGTCTGATCCATAAAAACGAAATCCTATTTAACCTGCTCACGCTATAACTTGAGTACGGATCGACGGATGTGGCTCATCACTTTGTTGTGTTCGTAATACTCAGGATATAGTTTTCATGGTTTTTTTTTTTTTTTTTTTTTTTTTTTTTTTTTTTTTTTGGGGGGGGGGATCCACCAGAGAATCGGAAATTTGAGAAAAACTGACAGTGAGTTTTTCCCGCCGGAGTTTGGAGTCCTCCCTCGGGCATTAGTGTGTGTATTGTCACTAGTGCAAGTTGGTTCAAAGTCTAGAGACTGGAGACCATAGCTGTTTGTTCCAATAGGTGCCGGCCGCGGTGGCCAAGGAGACTGAGGCGCTTCAGTCACGGTCTGCACGGCCACTACGGTCGGGGGTTCGAATCTCCCCTCGGGTATGGATATTTGTGCCGTCCTTAGTCTTAGGTAGTTCATAAGTAGTTTGTAAGCTTAGGGACTGATGACCCCGTAGTTAAGTCCCATAAGTTCTACAAACATTTGAACATTTTTTTTCCAATAGGTTTACAAACACTTCAATTTCGAAAATTGGGTACTTTTCTTGTATCTTGATGATGTTGGTCATAACGTAAGAACAAAGTTGTGAAATTATTGTACTTCTCATGGTCTTTGATTCGTAAGCAACGACATCAACGCGAACTAAACTACGGGTAAAAGCTAGTCGCATATACATCTGTAAATAGTTCTTCAGACGAAATGAGCTACTCATCGTGTAAAAGATAAAAATAAGTAAATGTTACAGTGTTCGGTATTTTGCAGATATAAGAATGTCAGTCTACGACATTTCTAAAACTCCGGTTATCTCCTCGTATTTCGCTGCACTAGCAGCGGTCGCGTAACAATAATTTCGTGTGTCTCATTGGTCTGGTGCAAGTCTTTCAATTGGACGCTTCGGCGACTTGCGTGTCTCTAACCCAACCTAGTTATCCAACCGGGCAAAGGGGGCCTACAGGTTAGCGTGGAATCCGAAACACGTGTTGTTTCTGCCGACTCCTCACATCGTTGAGAAGTGAAGTCTGGGTTTAAACGAGGACTGAAAAAATCCGAGGTCCGACTGGTTTCGAACACGCACCTTTCTGTTTCCAGTCTACAGATTATTGCGACACCATCTTAATGATCTTAGGTACTTTCATGTATATTTGACTCACTTCAGAGACGAACTCCGTTTCCTCTAGAACTTTTTAAAAATTGTCCAATACATTATTTCTTGTATAGCATTTCCTCTACTCCCTCCCGAAACCTATAATCAGAGAGCATGTTCAAAAAGTTTTCAAATGTTTGTAAATCTATCGGACCAAACTGCGTGGTCATCAGTCCGTAGCTTACAAACTACTTAAACTAAAGTAAACTAACCTAAGGACAACACACACACCCATAACCATGCCCCAGGGAGGACTCGAACCTCCGACGGCTAGCAACTGAGCGCTCCGCAGCGAGGCGCCTTAGACCGCTCGGCTACTCCACCGAGGCGGCGGGCATGCCAGCGTCTCTTTTGGTTACTGTACACGGGGTCGAACGATAAGTACTGAACAACTCATGGAGAAAAAGAGGAAGAAGCTTTAAGAATAGAACCGTGCGAAACGATAAAAGACGACCTAATAGTGAACTCGGATGTCACTTTATCTTTCTTCCAAACAAGTGCAGAAACCCAGCTGGAGAGCCCACTTCAGCCTGGCTGCAAGTTTCGGAAACGTTACTCTGTTGGTGTAACAAGTCCTTCTGTGCAGCAGGCAGAATGACAAAAGCCGCGGAGAGCGGATCGTAGCGTTGCCCTTTATACTCTCCGTGTTATTCAGCGGAAGGAGAAAATGAATGTGAATAAGTTTGCCGCCGTGAACTGTGCTGGCAAGTAAATAAACTTAACGTTGTGCAGCGGCCGAAGAGCCTTGCGTACAAACTTGGCGGCGTGCAGTTGGCTCGCCGACAAAGAGCTGAAGGAATGAATGGAGGCAAAACTCGAGCGACGAGCAGCGGCGCACAGGTCCGCACAAGTTGGCGGCCAAATATGCCAGCAGCCCTGGGGGAGTCTTTCACTTTATGAGGAAGCTCATTAACAAAGGGGAGCCACATTTGGAAATTTATTTATTTCGTACCATAAAAACATGATATACTCTGAGACTTTAACTTTTCCCGACGTAATGAATGTTCAAACAACTTACGGGTATGCTTCCGGATGACGTCGTCGACAACCGCCGATATTTCGGCACGAGGACACCCTGCCATTCTCAAGGCACAACTGTACTTAAGGAAGCAATGTGCAAGCGTATTTAATACCTCGGGTTGCAAAGGGTAAACAAGGAAGATAACACACACAGTACAAGTCACAGCAGAGTCAACACAACCAAAGATGACCAAACATAAAAAATATCGATAGTGACTTAATCAACAGGTGAGGCAGCATTAATTTTATCCCTCTGTTTTTTGACGAGAGACAGTGCCGGATTCCAAGCAGAATTTAAACAAAAACCGCCATCTCTGTTTATACGGTCGCTTGCTAGTTTAATTTCAACAGCTTCCTTAATAACACTATCTCAATAGGTGGAGGTGCATGTCATGATCTCCGTGTTGTTGTATTCCATAGGATGACCGGCGTCAAGACAGTGTTCTGCAACAGCAGCATTCCCGTAAGTTGTTTGGACATGATATACTCTACTCGTTGGTCATTCTATTTTCATTAAAATAACAGCTGATTCTGTGTCAGATCTCTAGCTTCTATGATAACTTTGCCCGAACATCTTCACCGTTAGGGAATTAACGGATCACTTACAGGACGCAATTTCGCCCGTCGGCTTTGACCCACGTTGTCGTGTGAGTGGCGTCATCGCTGCGCGTTAGTTATGAGGTATGTGCGTGTTTGTAGGTGGCTTCAGTAATTATGTGGTGGCTATAGTTTGTTTATAAGCGTAACGTAGATTATAGATTAAAAATTTTAGACTTTTTTTTAAAGAGTGATCTATAGTTTCACTCTAATAGTGAGGTATACGTTAACAGAGGTATTTTTTTTTTTTTTTTTTTTTTTTTTTTTTTATTCTTCCGTTTCATTTGTTTTCATTTCACGTCACTCATTTTAACCTGCGTACAATTTGCATCTCACCTGTTTTTAGTTTGATGCTTTTCGCTTTGTTTATCACTTCATCACAGTGCCACTATGTTGTTTTTGTCTGTTCATTTGTTCTTCGTGCGGTCTGCGATTGTTACCAACGTAATATTTTTCGTATATACTAAAATTATACAATAAAGAACATGACGTTGGCAACACTCACAGGCCACACGTGAAACAAATGAACAGACAAAAACAACATAGTTACATTGTGATGAAGTGATAAACAAACCGAAAAGCATCCAACTAAAGCTGAGATACAAACTGTACGCAGTTTAAAATAAGTGAAGTGATAACAAATGAAACGGAAGGAACGACACAAAATAAGTGTCGTACACAACCAAAACGCACACGTCAGTAACCAACCAATTCCAGCGAACATGAAGGAGAAACACCAGTGAGATATAAAGAAGAGACAATAACACCATGAGTAGACTGAATATCGCAGCGGCAGATTAACCGTGCGCATTGGGGCGCTGTGCTGAGGTGCGCGCGGCCGTTCTCCGTCGGGGGTTCGAGTCCCTCCTCTGGGATAGGTGTTTGTGTTGTCCTTAAGTTAGTTTACCTTAGTTTAAGTAGTTTGTAAGCTACGGATTAGTAATGCAGCAGTTGAGTCCAATAGATTTACAAACATTTGAACATTTACGGGAGGCCGCTCGATCCGCAACGTGGCGCTCCAGACCGCTCGGATACTCCCGCGCGGCCTACACTGAATATCATTTAAAAACACATAGGCCTAATGTGCATAAAGTTTTTAAATCTGTGTGTACAAACCTTTGTATCATTTACAGACCACAGAAGATGCTTTTAGAATAGAAAGCGAAACGTGTCTGGTGGTCAACAATGACTTAATTGTAGTTAGCGTAAGGAGGAATACCTCTTATAGTTAATTTAATAATGGAAAGTCCAGGTTGGAATTAGTAATATGGTAATGAGGACAGTTTCCAACTCACCGCAAAGACGTGGCGACGAGCTGCGACAGGCATATACAAAAGACACACACATACAACATTTTCAGCTATCGGCCATGGTCTTCTTCAGAAAATAGAGCACTCACGTAATCACACAGGCACACAACACAGTCACACACAACCATCACCTCCGGCTATGTCTGTCTGATTGAGTGAATGTTCTATTATCCAAAGAAGGCTAAGACCGATAGCTGAAAGTATTGTATGTGTGTGTCTTTTGTATGTGCCTGTCGCAGCTCGTCGCCGCGTCTTTGCGGTGAGTTGTAAACTGTCCTTATTACTATGTTATAGTTAATAGTCACATATATGTGGGTTATACATCGCCGGCCGCGGTGGCCGAGGGGACTGGGACACGTCAGTCAGTCATGGTCTGCACGGCCACTACGTTCGGGGGTTCGAATTCCCCCCTCAGGCATGGATATTTGTGCCGTCCTTAGTATTAGCTATTTCGCAAGTAGTTTGTAAGTTTAGGGACTGATGACCCTATAGTCAAGTCCTATAAGCTATACAATCATTTGAACATTTTGTTATACATCACATAGGTCCTATTGTAGAAATACGTATCGAAAAGCCTTTCTGTATTCTAATGCAATGTTGTGAAAATTTCAAAGAAATGGGTGAAGAAAGTTCGGAGATTGTTTCACACAAACGAACATGTACATATTTATTAATATAGATTATGTAACTGCTTATGTATTGTACAGCAATGAAGACATATTACACGAAAAGGCGAAATATATTTGACAGAAAGAAATTGAAATGTCCAGTTTGCAAAGACGGAAATATTTTTTTATCTGTATTAAACGGAAAAAAAACTGTAGTACTAACTGAAAAACACCGGCATCAAATATTGGCAGTGACATGTATTTCAGATAGTAGTTGAGTGTTGGGAGAGGTTTAGATACTAATAAGGAAAGTTCATGGGCTCGAACAAACATATCTGTTTGAACGTTTGGTTACAGGATCTCTACGTACACTTCAATGTGCTGATGGGTGTCGTTTTACTGCACAGCTCAGCAACCATGCTCTAGATAGCACTGTAGATGTAATTCTAGACGCCATACGTAATGCAGATTTCTTAACTATAAGTTACGTAATAATCATCGTACATGTTCTCTAGCGAATTGTCATCAAAAGCCGTGATGATAGTTGCAACTTTAACCTTCTTCCCGAAAGACTGTTGGCATTCACTGCTACTGATTTCATCGCTTCTTCCCGCACTTACCGTAGCACTACTGCTTGCAATGAGTTGTTCATCATTATTATCCCTATTATCATTATTATGAGTTTGTATCAACAGTATCTAACTTATGCTCGTATTTCTGTACCGTAACAGATACGAGAAAGCATGAAAATCATTCATCTTCTACACTAATACCATCTTCGCGAATTAAGGTTCTTCGTAGCTTCATCTCAACTAATCGCGATATATTAGCAGGATTGATTAGCAATCTCCGCCCCATCTGACGCTTCACCACACAAATAACATCACAAAACGCAAATTCGGAGGCACACTGCACCGTCTCTATTGGCGAACCGACAGGTCAAAGTGCAATGAGACAAGGCACACGCAGAGGCCTCTAACGGACGACCGCAGAGTTTTGCAGATGCGGGAGTATCACTAGCGCAATAAGGGATCTTTACATTATCTCTCATACGATTTTGGTGTATATGTGTTAGTTCGAGCCCAAGTACTTTCCTTGTAAGAGACAATGTTCTACTGATTCGTTTCGACGTACGCCTGATGCCAAAAATGGGGAACAATGTTTATCACAGCAATTAATCTATACGGACGCTTGAATCGACCCAATAAATGAAACGTACGAGGTTTGAAAAGTGTGGTCCAGTTATTACAATAGAGTGATTTCTGCGCGCAGATTGTGAGCGCTGACGTGTGAATGCTACCAGGGCTCAGGTAATCCTCTCTATTGAGCTCCGACGGCAGGTTTTGCGCCGATTCCAAGAAACGTCCTTTCCACGTGATGGCGTAAGCCCTGCGGAAATACCGGTCGGGCAAGGAAAGCCAGGCACGCCGTGCCGAACACCTACAAAGGGCGGCGGCATTTTCGGCGTAACAGCGGGCCAAAGGATTACCCGCTCACCCAGTTGGCTCACCATTCACTTACCCAGCCGACCGTTCAGCCAATCGCCAAATCCGGCGGTTCGGCGCGGGAGACCTAAACGCTACATTAACCGCAATTCTGTCCTGCTTTTAACTATCACACACACACACAGAGAGAGAAAGAGAGCAAAAAACGAGCGCAATCAATGCGAAATGCACCTCTCCCGTGGCTCTCGTTTCTGGATGAGGGATGAATAAAACTCGATTTAGAGCGCTTTGCCGGAAGCAGTCCTTTTTGTCCTTTGCAATCAGACGCTAATTTCCTTCTTTTAAGTGTCAGTAATAGCAGAGTACACGCGCTCGTGTGTGTGACTGGATGTGAAACGGGATATGGAAATAGCAATGAAGCTAGAGATGGGGGGAAGAAGAGAAAGAGCGTTTAAACTGCTGAAAAGAGGTGCGAGGATGGAAGAAGTTTCGCCGGCGCAGTTTTCATCGCGATCGTGCGCACGGCGAGCCAGACGCGAAAGAGGAACTGCGAACTGCAGTGGTTGCGACTCGGTGGCAAGCGGGACCCACGAGCACTGAGAGAAGCTCGTTGTTTGCGTGCTCGCATTGTCCCGTGGCCGGCGGCGGAGTCCTTTGTGGAGTCCCTAGCCAGTGCACGACTCATTTCACCAACACAGACGCAGAAAGGAGTAAATTAAATAGATACGCCGTCGCTTTGATTGCTAGTTCGCTACGCTACGCCATTAGAAAGAAAAAGAGAGACAAAAATGCTGTGAGAGAAGTAAATATAGCCAATACCACGCTCCTGTGTGGTTGATGAATTATTTCCGTTCTTCGTTACACGCGTCATGATTGGGGAGAATTGAAAAGGTTTTATCGCTGGGGCCGGCCTTTGATATATTGCCGCACTTGTATTTTCAGTACACATATAATGTCGGCGTGTTTAATATCCCACCAAATAATTTCTGAAATGGCCAAGTTTTTTCGTTCACAGGGCTTGTAAGTGTAGAATATGCTACAGCGATTACGCCTAGAAAAACATGTGGGTTCGCATTTTGACGTTTAATCTATCCTATGAACTGTTTGTCACCTTATAATGTTCAAAATGTTCAAATGTTTGTATAGCTTATGAGACTTAACTACGAGGTCATCAGTCCTTAAACTTACAAACTACTTATGAACTAGCTAATCCTAAGGACGGCACAAATATCCATGCCCGAGGGGAGATTCGAACCCCCGACCGTTGTGGCCGTGTAGACCGTGACTGGTGCTCCTCAGTCCCCTCGGCCACCGCGACCGGCCCTTATGGTATTGTTGGAAGGGAACGACGCATTTCAAAGAGTTTACCACTTAAGGAGGTCACAGCAGGTATACCATAAGAAACATTTCAGAAAACTGTGCAACAAAGAGTTGCGCTTGGTATAACGTAGCACACAAGCAACTAACATTACTTTGTGAATATTATTTATTAATTATTAATGACATGGAAAGCCTGGTGTATTGTAAAACTACAGCAGGCCTTAAAACAAATACAATTATTCAAATGTTCAAATGTTTGAGAATCTATGGGACGTAATTTCTTTGGTGTTCAGTCCGCCTTCATAGCTCAGTGGCAGCGTCTCTTGACGGCCAATGCAAAGGGCTTGGGTTCGATTTCCGGCAGGGGACTGGGTGTTGTGTGTTGACCTATTCATCATCTCATCATCATTGGCACGCAAGTCGCCCAAGTGGCGTCAACTAAAACGAATTGCACTATGGTGGTCGAACAATGCCAAACGGGATCTCCCAGCGTCTCGCTGCGGAGCGCGCGGTTGCTCGCCGTGGAAGTTCCCCCTGGGGCATGGGTGTGTGTTTGTCCTTAGGTTAGTTTACCTAGGTTTAAGTAGTTTGTAAGCTACGGACTGATGACCACGCAGTTTGGTCTGATAGATTTACAAACATTTGAATTTGATCTCCCGGCGAAAAATGCTATTCGATCATATCTTTAGTGTTTAGTCCCTAGGCTTAAAAACTACTTAAACTAATCTAAAGACAACACACACACACACACACACACACACGCACATAATGACCCATGCCCGAGGGATGAGTCGAACCTCCGATGGCGAGCAACTGCGTGCTCTGCAGCGAAGCCTCTAAGGATGCGTTTATAGACAGCGGTTCCTCCGCGGCGGAGCGACCGCTGTGATATTGTGCAGTCTCCGTTCGTCACTCAGACAGCAGGTGTTTCATCCGCAGTGACCTTGAGCACCCTGTTTCCACCTGGCGGCCAGACATAGGGCGCACAGAAGAGCCCCATTAGCTGCTGTGGAAGCGGTTTGGAAGTGCAGCCACTGGTATTTTGATACCGCAGCGTAGGAGCGGAGGGGCCGCCGCCGCAGCCGCGCCTATGAACAGGGCGCACGCTGCCTTATGAGGAACAGCGCACTGGCAAACCGCCGCGATTCCTCCGCCGCGGAGCAACCGCGGGCTATAAATACGGCCTTAGATCGCTCGGCCACTCCACCGCGGCGACACATTTACTGAAGATGTTATTGCAATATACTCTTATTTAACATGTTTGTTTCATCCTATTTGTTTATTTAATTGCTATTTTTATATCAAACAGAAAGAAGGAAAAGAAATAGAAGAAAACGAAGTTAATTAAATATATTAATGGTTAATTTATAGAATAGGAATAATCCATCATAACATGAAAAGAACGATTTGTACTAAATAGGTTGTGATTATTAGTAGCTAAAGTTGGTCTTAGGTGTCATGCTACAGACTGGGTGGGCATTCTCGTCGGAGGTTCGAGTCCTTTCTCGGGCGTGTGTTTGTGTGTGTGTTGTCCATAGTGAAAGTTAATTTAATTAGTCAAGTCTAGGGTGAGATGACCATAGCAATTTGGTCCAATAGGTTTACAAACTAGCAGGCTCTTATCTAACTCCTACAATACTTTATATAAATGACAATTTTGGAATACCTCATGCACGCTAGCCATTGTAAATAAGAGGAACATAGTCACATTTTTTATGCTCTATGAGGAGCGTGTTTCACGTTGTTGCAATCTCGAGCAGATGAGCTCGGAAATAGATTGCTCTCCCTAATAATCAGGGTAGTCGCGGTGTGCGAATTTGGCGCTAGGGGTGCTTCTGGCTGCCTTTTTAAGTTCGGCGCGCAGAGCGGCCGCTTTGGTCGCCAGGGTTTTAAACCTGACGTGGGAGGAGTAAAGGAGCGGCCGGCAGGTTGCCGCAGTAACCGTGAAATATAACGGCGGCCGGAGGCGGCGCAATTAAGACGGCGCAGTTTTATCCGCGGGGCACGGCGGCCGCCTCGCAACGTAACGAGGAGCAACTGCTCCCCGCCGGTGCGCGTGTCTCCAGGGGCTCCTGATGGACTGCAGCAACTGCTCACACGCGGGAGGGCACTTGCCTAGAACTGTGACGCTGCTTAAAATAAAAACATCAGAACTATTCATACAATGAAGGCTTTCACGACCGGATGTCATAGTTGCTGGTAGAACTTCCGGGTTATAAGGCCGTGGTCCATAAAACTTTTCAGTTTCACCTAACGTTTCGTCCAGAGCTGCGCCGGACATCCTCAGAGGTCTTCTTACCTGCGTTCAGTCTTGCCGACTGATGAGTCGGGTGTCTGAGAGCGCCATATATACTGTGAAAAATGGGCGTGGTCAAACTGTCACTTTATCAGCAGATATAGTCCTTGTCAAAGATAAAACATCATTATCGATTGCAATCGGTGAGAGATAAAACCTGTCGATCTTTCAAAGCTACTGTCCATATGTCGCTAAGTTTCATAGCTATGTCGCTAAGTTTCATAGCTATGAAACTTAGCGACATATGGACAGTAGCTTTGAAAGATCGACAAGTGTTATCTCTGGCCCATTGCAATGGATAATGTTTTATCTTTGAAAAGGACTGTCTCTGCTGATAACGTGACAACTTGACCACGCCCATTTTTCACAGTATATATGGCGCTCTCAGACACCCGACTCATCAGTCGGCAAGACTCAACGCAAGTAAGAAGACCTCTGAGGATGTCCGGCGCAGCTCTGGACGAAACGTTAGGTGAAACTGAAAAGTTTTATGGACCACGCCCTTATAACCCGGAAGTTCTACCAGCAACTAGAAAAACTATTATTTGCCTTTTGAAATGCAACTGCCGTTTTCTTGCTACAACCCTTTTACGAGGGCGAGTTGGAAAATAAGCTTTCCCTGTCGACTGTGGCTAGGGGTTTGTAACGTACTTCTTTTGTTAGCGGACTAAACTTCCTGGAAATTCTTCCAGTAAATCTAAGTTCTGGGTTCTGCCTTGCCGCGCGGGAGTAGCCGAGCGGTTTGGAGCGCCACGTTGCGGATCACGCGGCCTACCACTTTGGAGGTCCGAATCCTACTTCGGGCATGGATGTTTGTTCTGCCTGTAGTATAAGTTAGTTCATAAGTACTTTGTAAGTTTAGGGACTGATGACCCAGCGATTAAGTCCCATAAACTTTACAAATATTTGAACATTTGAGCTTCTACCTTGCCCACGACTGCTTTTATATGGTCTTTCTATTTCAAATTGTCGCCAGTATCCACCTTAAGATATTTTATGAAAGTAACTGCTTCTAGTTTTTGTCCTGCTATTCCGTAGTTATATAATATAGGATCTTTCTTGTTCATGTAGAGAATACATTGCAATTTCCTGCACCAAGTATCGATAGACTGCAGATAATACTGTATTTCTTTATTCTTTTCCAGAGCTGCGAAAAACTACTGCTTTGTTCGCAGGAAGCCTCACTGAACCACTTTGGTTACCTACGAAGTCTTTACTTGCGATGGGGACTTGGAAAATGAGTTTCCCCTGTCAACTGTGGTCAGAGTTGCTTATGAAAGGAAACAAATAGAATGTGACATTAAAGATAAGACAGATAAGACATATCTTTATTTTTCTATGTAATTTGCAAGTACATTGAGATATTCGTCAAACCGATTTATTAGCTTCAAAACACCGTCCAAGAAAAAAATCAGGGCGTTGTACACGGATGAAGCGTTGATCGTCTATGGGCCAAAGACGACACAGCAGGTGAACGCGCACGTGCAAGACACAGATATACCAAATCAACTAATATTATATAGGTTCAAATGTTCAAATGTTTGTAGAACTTATGGGACTTAACTACGGGGTTATCAGCCCCTAAACTTATAAACTACTGATGAACTAGCTAAGACTAAGGACGGCACAAATATCCATGCCCGAGGGGGGATTCGAACCCCCGACCGCAGTGGCCAGGCAGACCGTGACTGGAGCGCCTCAGTCCCCTCGGCCACAGCGGCCGGCTAATATTATATAGGCCTGACGGCACTTACAAGTAACAAATTATACTTGTAAATTATAATTATTCTGAGAATTTATAATATATTCCGCTCCTAACCAATTACAATCGTAAATTTCCTTACCGAGTAACAGGGAAAAAAGTGACGAAGATCGCTTTCCCACAAATACAAACTGAACAATCACCCTGCAACCCACATACAATTAAATACCGTAAGAACTGCGCGTGCTGAAATTGAAATTGCTTTGGTGTCACAAGCATCGTATCAATGCCAAGCAGCCAAGGGGGGGGGGGGCTAATGGGGTTGAACCCCTTCCCCCCTCCCCCCCTGCAGCACCTCTTTAAGATTTTATTAATCATCATCATCATCATCATTAGAGACTGATTATGCCTTTCAGCGTTCGGTCTAGAGCGTAGTACCTCTAATAAAATTCCTCCATGATCCACTACTCAATGCTAAAATTGATGCCTCGTCTGATGTTATGCCTTTTACTTCAAAATCTTTCTGCACCAAATCTAAGTACTTTCTTCTTGGTCTACCTCGACTCCTCTAACTCTCCGCTGCTGAGCTCATGAGTCTCTTCGGTAACCTTGCTTCTCCCCTGCGTGTTTCATTTTTTAGTTTTTTTTAAACAGGTCGGAAGCGGAAATTAGAAATAGTGCACATGTAATAAATCGCAACGTAATTATAAAGTGCCAAGCACAAGTGAACGTGACAATGGGTCGCCAACGTAATGTTGCTACTGAGAGAACGTGTGCTGCTGTGACTGTGAGCGGTTTAATGCCGGTTTTGATGCTGAAGTTACGAGCTGATTGTTCATATGCGGCGACCCGCTGCTTAGCAGGACAACGGCACCACCGAGTGCAATCTTATGAGCAATAATAGTGTTGTTTTAGTTCAATTTTTACACATAGTGTCTCATGATAATTAAACTGTAAAGACTTTTCTCGTTGACTAGTAACATAGAAGCTGCTTAATTATTTTCCGAGCTGATTATACACACTTAATTTCCACCACGTTGCTCCTCTTCCACTTTCAAATTAATTGTTTTCATAGTATAATTTGGTTAAATTATAGAAATGTAAAAGTAAGTCATACATTAATAAATTCAATGGGCTTTATTTTTTTAATTAGCCCCTTCTAGAACCAAGGCCTGGCTGCACCACATCAGTGAAAGAACTGCGATGCATTAACAATGTACCAAGGAGAAGGCTTGGATTGTTCAATTGTAAGGACACGGCCGATTTCTTTCCTAACTCTCCACAATCTGTATTTCTTTAGTCTCCAATCAGTTCGTTGTCAAAGGGACGATAAACTACAGTTTAACCTCTGTCTTTTGTGTCATTAGCTTTACTCTGACTGTAAGAATGATTTAGTGTTCTAATTAATACATAAGATTAATGAAATGGGAAATGTCACTGCTTTCCCGCCTTAGAAACAGTAGATACGTGCAATACATCTCTGAACAAGTATTAAAAGTTTTTGTCTCAGGTGAAAAATATGGCTGAGAATTTTTGTTTTTTTCCGAAATATGGCCGGAAGTATCGCGACATCTTTAACTTGGCCGTTGGATTAAATCGTGCCGCAGTACGCAATAAGGCGAAAGAAAGTTCTCGTAAATACGAAAGAACAGCCTGTGCCGAGAAGTTATGTTTCCTCATAAGCGGCTCGCAGCGCCGTGACACTGCGGAGAGGCCATTTAGGAGCACACATTTCTCTCACCGGTCCGTTCCCCAGAGACCGCGCGGCCGCTTATGACGAAGCACTGCTGCAAATGTACCGCGCCAGCTCTCCTCTGAATATGTATTTAGGAGACGCACAAAGGCTAACACTTGCCGCGGTACTCTTTACTTTGTGTGTGAATACTCAACGTTTTATGAAAACATGCTAATGCTCCGTTTATTGTAAGTGGAAGAAAACATATTATTACGACAGTTTTAAATTCAAATGTTTGCAAAACCGTTACATGGGTTAGTTTAAAATACGAGGGTTGGAACTTAATTAGTGGCAACTATTCAGAACCGATACAAAGGCGTTACTTGTTTGCATCTGTTAATGTCCTTCAAAGTAGTCACCAGCGTTATGTAGTACCCGTTGCCAGCGAAGTGGAAGGCGTACTATACCGTTAGCAGTGCATGTTGATGGTGCGAAACTAGCGATAGAATCTCTGGAACAGTTCTGAAGTGAATGCCACCATGTGGTTCCTTCACCTTCGGAATAAAATCAAAGTCACAAGGACTTCAGTCCGGGGTGTTTGGTGGATGGTACAGTACTTCACAGTCCCATCGACCGAACAGAGCTTGCGCTGTGTACGCCCGCGCATTATCGTGCAAAATGACGAGTGCGTTGCGCGGAAAGTGTTACCTTTTTTTTAACAAAGCTTGTTGCAGGAGATTCTCCAAAAACCAACAGTAATAGTGTGAAATGACGGTCTGTCGTGGAGGAACAGCAGTACACGAAAAAGCATCATAACTTTCACCATACTAGGTCTCTGACGCACTTTCGACTTCCGCGGAGACCCATAATGAGGCCATTCGTTGGATTGGGGTTGAATTTTTGCTCGTACTATGTAGGCCATGTCTCATCCAGTGTTACGAAACCGCGTACGAAGGCCTCTCCTTCAGCTCATGGCACTCCAAGTGCGTCCATTTCTGTATTTCCGTCAATTTATGCGGAACTCATTGTGATGAAATTTTTCGCATGCCCAGGCTTCAGGATGCGAAGCACAGTCGTATGCGCTAATCCGGTTTCATGGGAGAGCTCACGAATCGTCTGGCGTCGATCACTGTGCAAATGTTCAAATGTTTGTAAATCTATCGGACCAAACTGCGTGGTCATCAGTCCGTAGCTTACAAACTACTTAAACCTAGGTAAACTAACCTAAGGACAACACCAACAACCACACCCATGCCCCATGGAGGACTGGAACCTCCACGGCGAGCAACCGCGCGCTCCGCAGCAAGACGCTTTAGACCGCTCGGCTACTCCACCGCGGCACGGTGGCTCACCCGAAGATATGGCGGGATGTCAATATAAGATCTTATAAGTACACAAAATCGGCTGGTATTACTAGGAAAAAATATGCAATGGTTCGTAAATCTATGGGACCTAATTACTCTAGTCATCAGTCCCTAAACGCGGCGGAATAGCGGACCGCACTGGAGCGCCGGTTGCGGGGCGCGCAGCCGTTCGTCGTCGGAGGTTCGAGTCCTCCCTCGGTCACGCGTGTATTTGTTGTCCTTAGTTAAGTTTAACTTAGTTTAAGTAGTTAATAAGCTAGGGACTAAGAAACAAGTAGTTATGTTCTATAGATTTACAAACAATTGAACATTGGTTCCTAGGCTTACAAACCACTTAAACTAATTTATGCTAAGGACAAAAAATACACACATGCGCGAGGGAGGACTCGAACTTCCGACGGCGAGCAGCGGCACGCTCTGCAGCTAGGTGCGTGTATTACGTGGATGTTATGTTGTGGTATTAAGGACTAAAAGAACAGGTCAATGAGCAGTAAAATGGGTTTCTCAAACCAAACAAATGAGAGTTCTTTTGAATTTAATGTGTTTTCTGAATTACTTCATAAATAAATCCTTTCAAAATGTTTCATACTTCGTGAATCTATCGTGTGATTCTTTTAAAAATTTGTAAAAATTATGTTTTTCTAATTTTTTTATATTTTATATCAGTGTTCTTAAACAATGATTTGTAAAAAAAAAAAAAAAAAAAAAAAAAAAAAAAAAAAAAAAAAAAAAAATCTTGAATATTTCACTATCTGTGGCGCCAACCAACATATTATGGGTTATTTAGTTTAATTCACTTTAGAAATCCGATTTTCGGTCCTTCAGAGATTATGTTTCGAAACAAACGCATTCCTATCACATCAGAGTGGTGTTTCTTTGAATGACAACAAACAGTCGATTCTGGTGTCTCCATGTTGGAGTGTTCTAGTCTTCAAGGTATGCATTGCCGTCCCTTGTGATAACACATCCAATTAAGAACCGCTTCCCACCGTTTGTGACATCCGAAATCATAAACGACGCTGACTTCAGTGAATAAAAATATCATTTCAGTTCCTCGCATTGCGTATTACCTTCGGTTTCCTTCTTCAGTGTTTGTGGCGGTTTCTCAAAGCATCATTGAGCAATGTTGGAAGGAAGGAAGCTTAGATTTAACGTCCCGTGGACAGCGTGGTCGTGGTCATTAGAGACGGAGCTAACGCTCGGATATTCGAGGAAGGATGTGGGAGGAAATCGGCCGTGCCCTTTGAAAGGAACCATCCCGGTATTTGCCTGGAGAGATTTAAGGAAATCACGGAAAACCTAAATCAGCATTGCCGGAGGTGGATTTGAACCACCATCCTCCCGAATGCGAGTCCAACATTTGAGCAATGTTAATTAACAGTGACGCAATATGGAAAGCTACATTCATCTGAAAATATCGTGCATGATGGCTAAGAACACTGTTCCATCTGATGACGAATCGCTGCAAGACTTGAAACATGCTGGGTTGAAATAATTAATGATCGTGGGGATAACAGACACGACCGTTCCCATGTCCACAGTTACTCATCCACTATGAAAATTAGCTGTGCCCAACAATTTATCATTGGCGAGAAGGGACAGTAACAATACACATTCCACAAGATGGCTATCGCGGCTGTAAGAGGATTTCTTTTTCCCTTGCAGAAGGAAGATCGTTTATGGTTCTTCTAATGACTACTGTAATAGAATTTTATGTATCTCTGAAACTACATTTAGAATGCTAATGGTCTGGTCTGAAAGGCGGGTGGTTCGGTCCCATTCCATTACGAATGGAAAGCCTTCTCTCGTGAAGTCGTCTGCGTGGTACATTAGCCTGGCGGTATAAAACGCACTGGAGTGTCTATGAGAACGGATCTGCGAGTAAGCCTCACAGCGGACGATTCTCTTAACGAAATTCGAAACAATGAGAGCGTTCAAGGATACATTCCAAAGTTTCCTCTATAGACATTAACCTCAATACTATAATCTTCTTGGAGGTTCTCCTTCTGTTAAATGTTGTGTATCGGGTAATGATCACATCTGGTTTTCCTGACTACAACAAAAGGACGCAAAATCCACGCAGCTCTGCTCTGATGTCCCAAAGCACTGTCAAGGTGATGGTAAAATCGATTCTGTTGTATGTAATCCATTATTTATTGATGGAACACGCAATTAAGTTGTTTTTGTCGCTTATAATGCACATTTGAATGAAAACAAGTTGATAAAATAGTAAACTTTTCGCTTTGAGAGATAATTTAGTTATAAATCTGCTGATAAAATAGAAAGCGTTTCGCTTTGAAAGGTAATTTAGTTTAATGACAATTATAAATCCTTCTAATTGTTATACAATATAATTTAATGACCCTGATGTACTCCATCTTTGCCCATTTCATACTGTGTTGAATTTTGACTGACAGTTTATCCTACGTTACAAGGGTTTTGGACTTTGATGAAGGCATCCTACCTAGATATGGCTTTCTATATTATATGATGAAGAGTACTTATATTCTAGAGTTCACCAGATTGTTATATCAACACCATTGCTTTTAGAAGAAATATATTTTAGATTCTTTAATTCTTCTATTATTTATAAGTATCATTTTATTTTAATATCTTTTTATACCAACCATGTAGCTTATTATGTTGCTTCAGTACTGATTGTTGAGTAATTGTACTTGTTGTTCTTTATATATTTTATATGTCGTAAGTGAGGTATGATGTTAAAATACAACACTGTTTTTTAGCTTTATTTGTAGATAAACTGAAGATGGTATTATTATAATACCGAAACCGGTATTTACGGCTGTTGGTAAATACAATTTATTATTTGGATTTAAAATTGACTTCTAGGGTATACCTTTAACACTATCAAATACTCAAGTGAATATCGGAATTCCTATGCGTCATTATGTGAGACTAACCTTTTTAACTCCTACCGATATACACGGCAATAATGCATAAGCTGCAACTTTCCCCTTTTTTACAGTACCTGTATGAGGAAAATTATGCCAAAGAATATTTTTTTCCGGAGGACTGCAGACTAACGCTTTACCTAGGGAACAGGTGCGTCAAGAGACAGGGATGACGTGCGCCGGGGCTGAGCGCAGGTAATATTTTTGGGGCAAAACCGCGCTGCAGGAGCAGTTGCATTCCGCGGCTGGCGCCAGTACGCTGGCGCCAGTGTACGCTGGCGCTGCGCCGTCTTTCACGCAGCCGCAGCGCTCCGGCCACAGCGGGGAATTCCAGAGGGAAAACATGGCGATCCGGGGGAAATATGCGCAGTCAGGGGCTTTATTAGGCCGCCTTCATCACAGCCCGGCCACGGCCGCGGCCTCATTATCGGAGAATCTCAGAAGCAACGAATTAACTGCCGTCTGGCTGTTTTCTGAACCAAACCCCGGCTGCCTTTTAAAGAGGAAGTACTTCCGTCCTGCGCTCTGCGCGCAGTAGACAGCCGCATATTACACTCTACTGTGACAAATGCACGTCGCCTTGCGGGACGAGTGAGTTCTGTTCAGGAGAGTCGTCTTTGTGGAAAAGGGTTTATTTCAAATTGCGACAGTCAGCTGTCCGTCCTTCCTCAGTACGTTACTGAAATATTGTTCGTCTGTCGTTTGTCAGGAGAATATGTGCACTCTTCTGGAACGATATTTAAACTTGAAACTGACAGGGACTTTATTACAACAACTCAAGAAAGACTTGTGTCGTGTTCGAGGCAAAGTCAAAATTTATCTATCCAACAATGTTCTTATATCTATATATAAAAGGAAGTGTCCCGATTGACTGACTGACTGACTAATCATCGCCCAGCCAAAACCACTGAAGATAGAAACTTGAAATTTGTGGAGGGTGTTGATCTTACTCTTTAGGCGTCATTTAAGAAGCGATTTTTCGATATTCCGTCCGTAAGGGGGTGAAATAGGGGATAAAACGTTTTTTTTGAAAATACGTAGCTATTTACGCAATTTTGAAGCTAGAACTACAAAATTTCGGATTTTAATTCAGGGTTCGAATTTAAAAGACACGTGTTTCGCCATCTTTTGAAATTCGACAAATAAGGGACTAAAATAGGTGACGCAAAAAATTGATTTGCAAAAATATGTTGCTGTTAACTCAAATTTTAAGTTACAACTACGAAACTTCGGATATGGAATCTTGTTCAGGAGTAAAAATCCATGATTCTTAGTATTTTTGGAAATTCAACAAGTAAGAGGCTTAAATAGAGGAGCAAAAATTCTTTTTGAAAATACGTTGCTATTGATACAATTTTGAAGCTAGAGCTGCAAAAATTGATATTTGTATAGTTGGTTAGACGTTAAAAATACGTGTTTCGGTATTTTTGGAAATTCAATCATCAACGGGGTTAAATTGGAGAGGGGGTGTTTTTCGAAAATATATTGCTATTTAGGCAATTTCGAAGTTATAACTACAAATTTTCGGATTTGGATCGAATTTAAAAGACACGTATTTCGGCATTTTTTGAAATTCAACCAATAAGGGTGTAAAATAGAGGCCGCAAAAATTGATTTTCAAAAATATATTGCTGTTAACTCAAATTTCAAGCTATAACTAGGAAACTTAGGATATGGACTCTTGATCAGGATTAAAAAGAAACAACTCGTGCGAAGCAGCGGGGATTCAGCTAGTCATTATATACGTGGTACAGTCAAGAAGACCTTGATTGATTGATTTTCTCAGGGAAGCCAAAACAGTCTTGGTCCAACACGCCACTGCCCGCACCGAAACTAAGTTTATTGTGCGGTATCGCTCCCTGTGTATCTAGTAAAGCCAACCAATGCCCTTGAACAGTACAAGGAGTCCCTTTACCAGTTCTTTATCAGACACAATTTCTTCGGGTCTGGTTGTCCCAAATGTTCTGTGCCTTTTACTCTCCAATGCAATGCATTCGAAGATTAGATGTGATGCAGTTTCATCACCGTCATCACAGATCCTACATTTAGGGTCCTCTTCGGTTATTCCCATTGTATGCAGGTGCAAGAAGACCTTAAGTAAATTACGATATAAGTGTCATATTTTCCATTTCGGAGCTATAATCGGAATTATGATCTATGAGCTAAGCCAGGTGTGGTATATTCTGCTCTAACAAGGAGACCACATGAGTATGGGATTTTAGAATTTCTTTATATTTATGCTATATGAAGTCAGGACTTAAATAAGAATCAGCCAAAGCCGTTCGACGCAACTCTAAAAAATTCTCGATAAAATTGACTTTGAAGTTTTGCAAGTATACGTAAGTACCAATAATTAAAAGTGTTGCAGCATTCGTTAGTGTAGCTTAGCGTTAGCGTTCTAACTTTACAACCGTAGGGTCGGTAGTTCGGAACCTACTGTCACCAACATTTTTTCGTTGTTTTCGAATTCAGTTATAAAAACATTTTGGTATATCTACTTCCACGTGTAGTATCAGTTTTTGTTTATGTAGACGAGCTGAACACCTTGTCGGCACCTAAAACGATAATTGAGTACGTTAGCTATTCGGAAAAACATTTGTAGCAATGGAGATGACTTCCCAAAAACAGCGTCGTAGCTCTTCACAATCTGAACAATGGAAGACTGCCGTCGTCAACTAATACAGAAGCAAATACGTTAAAAAAACCTATATATTATGTATTTTCTCTTTGAAATAAAATATCACTCCACTTGTGAACATCATTATGTAGGTAAAGTCATATATTACTGTCAATCTCCTTAAACTTCTTTACAGTGATGCTTATTGTCAAAAGTAGACAATTCTGCCGCTACAGTACTAACACATACATGTACGTTTTGATGCTCACTTATCCGTACAACATTTCCGTTATTTTATAAAATAGCAGCTACACGCGCTCCAATTCATTCGGTAGATTTGCCGTGTTCCACAAAGTAGGTTTTGTCACGTTACAATAAATTAATCTGTGAAGTTGACAGATTCGTAAACTGGTGTTATACGTCATATGTGCTTCGTTTTAACTGGTTTAGGCGATTACTTCACGCCTGAGAGTTGTTTCATACATGTTTGGTGTTGGCTTGTTTATACCGTTAAGCTACATGCATGGATTGGTCGTACGATTATCAATATATTTCCAGTGACTGAATGTGGGAAGGCATAGGGGCTACTATTATTCAGCAACATTACTGCTGTGTACTTACGAGAGCTGTATTTGATGTGAGAGAATGATGTTTAATTAATTTTGCTTTTGTGTGTTTGAGCGATTATGTGAGTGACCCTTCACTGATTTTGAGTGGACAGTAAATCCAGTGACCCACAAGTAGACTTCATCACTCTTGACTAACTCGCTCACTTTCATTCAGTGTTACATAACGAGATTATTTCACCACTTGATTGTTTCATAATTTACAATATTTAAATTTAGTTCCAAGCATCCCATTGTTTTTAACTTGGATCCGTGCGTGACAGGACTTGATAAATTTATGCAGTTGCCTCACTGTATTTTGTTAACGTGTAGGTACAGTGAATTTGCATTTACCTGTGCCGATACAGATTCGCTTTCCAACATTGTCACTTTTCCCTCGAGGCCTCGGCCAGATTCGACAAATATTCGTACATATGAGCAAACGCTGCGTACCATCTACATACCATTTAAAATTGTTCCGGGTGTAACATGCAATAAACCACTCGATACGCATATTTCATGAGATTTCGTAAACAGTAATGAGCTAATTACTGCCACGGCGCTCCAAGCAAAATTTAAATTCCTGCTGTGCACGATTATTAGCTTAATTACAGATCACCTCATTATAATGATTTACAGGTTAACAGCAATTCCTTACTGGCCTATAAATCGCATACTGTGGCACGGAACAAATTATTTCCATATTTGTGTTTGTAACGAGTATTCGCTGCAACCTACTCTTCAAATTCAAGTCTGCAATTATCATCACTGTATTTTCGAATGAAAGCGCGCTATGTTTAGCGAAGAGAGTTAAATAAATTTTAGCGTGATTTAATAAACAAACGAAATAGAAAAGAGTAACAAAAATGAATTCGACACTTTCTTAATTCTCTTGTTCGAGACAGAGTTTATTTCTGGTAATGCAAAATAATTTGATTAAATTTTTGTAAACAATGTTTTGTATATCTAACAACTAATGAACAGGGCAGACTTGGGAATCAAATACCTCAACATTCGCCTAAATGTATTTACAGAAGCCATTGAAGTGCTGTATTGCAGAACTAGCACGAGTCTATTAACTCCTCCCTTCTCGCATAAGAACTCCGTGAATTAAAAACGTCTCCAAGTTACTCGATCGTTTCAGGAAAGGCAGAGGAAATATGATCGTTAACCACTACCATAATTTTCGTAGTTCACTGGCATAATTTCCCATAAGACTCTGTGAAACGTGAAATAAAGAACATGGCGAAACAAGCAAAAAAAAAGCGTAATTCCGCATTCTGACTCTAAGACCAACCAGTCCCGCCCAACTGTCGTGTAATCCTTTGCCAATGGCGTCACTGGATGGGATATGGAGGGGATTGACGTCATCATAACACTCCGTCGTTCTTTGACGGTTTCCTTGTCTTGGAGCCTCTACTGTTCGGCCAATGTGGCCTTCAGTTCGCCTCACGGGGTTGAGTGCACTCCCTTCCAGTCCTTTCACCAAATAAAAGTCGAACGCGGGTCGTCTACACAGAAATCATTCGCTCTGACGAATCACCTATGGAGTCGGACGCTTCAGGTAACACGTATGCCAGAAATAAAATTCATAATGATTTTAGATTTGGAGATATGAAATTTACTAGTTAATGTTAGACGTGTGTTTTTCGTTTCATTAAAATTCTCGGATAAATAAGAATGCCACTCTTGAGCGACAAAATAACAATAATGGCTAAAACTGGTAATGATTTCATTTATGACTAGCAGTAAAACCGGCATTTCGTCCGCTTAAGACATCTCCAGATATCTAACGAAGAAAAAAGACAAAAATTTCTAGTCTTGATTCAGTACTTCTACTCTTCCCTTCTCTCTCTGTTTCTCTCCTCTTACAACTCTGCACATCTCGTCCTTCCCCCATGTCAGGCCTTCTTCTCCGCTCTCACTATTCATCTTACCCAACTTTATATGTTAACTTTCATTGTGAAGGATGAAAAGTTGTCGAAGGTACCCTAAGCCATGCACCGCATGAAATGTAATGCAGATGGTGATTTTCCTATTGCATTGAAGATGATGTGTGCAAAATATCTTCAAGATCGGAATAAAATTGAAAATTTGGACGAAGTCCGTAAGTAAAGCACCCTCCGCGATGCACCATACGAACATTTAAAAGCCTTTACATAACATTATTGTGTTGTGGTAAACCAAACGTTTGAAGTCGAATTTTTTGAATAAAGACTGTCTTGGTTGCAAAATCTTTTACTCAAATATGAATCGTACGAGAAAAAATAAAATAAAGTGAAATAAAAAGATTTCTTTTTTGTTTGGTCTGTAGTAGTTCTCTTCTTTGTTCGTCGTTAGATACCGGGTGAAACACGTTATATCTAAATAAAAATAGATCTTGCAACCAAGACAGTGTTTTAATCAAGAAATACGAAATTTTATGTAGACCGAGATGAGGTGGCGCAGTGGTAAGACACTTGACTCCTATAGGTTTTAGAAATTACTGCAATAAATCTTAATTAAGAAGAAAAAAGGCGACTGGTTGTAGTAAGTATTGAAACCTATTTCAAGATACAGTTGTAGGTTCCAACAAAATGGATAAAAGTTTTACTTGACTCCTATTCGGGTGGATGGTGGTTTAAATCCACCTCCGGCCATCCAGATTTGGATTTTTCGTGATTTCCCTAAATTACTCCAGGCAAATTCCGGGATGGTTCCTTTCAAAGGGCATGGCTGATTTTCTCCCACACCCTTCCATAAAAATCCAAGCGTAAGCTCCGTCTCTAATGACCACACTGTCGACGGGACGTTAAAACCTAAGCTTCCTTCCTTCCTTTTATATAGATAGTGGCGTTCCTCTTGTTTTGAAGGCCAAATGTGCTAAGTTTTACCGAATCATATGTAAGCGCATGAAATATAAATCTAATCCGTAGTGGTAAGGCTCATACAAAACCAGCAATTTCAATCTTTTACATTACAATAAGGACAGTTAACTCACCGCAAAGAAGTACGACGAGACACACACACAAAAAAAAAAAAAGTAGTTTGTAAGTCTTGGGATTAATGATATAGCCAATGGCGGCTGGTGCTTCAAATGAGTGGAGGTTTAACTTCTTTCAGTGCCGGATCAACGATATTTCCGAGCCGGGATCGATTCTTGATAGTCCCAATTTTTCCTTATATTGTCATTGTGTCTTTCAGTATTCTGTCTGAAAGCAGAACTAAGCTGTTGCCTAATTTCTGTTTTTCGAAGGACTGATAAATCTAAATACGCATTCCTGCGTGTAATAGACTCTTTGTGCTTCTTAACCTTCCTGGTTAGATGACTAGATCTGACACACCAATGTATGTCCACGTTGTGTCTTTAACCTTCGCAAACAGCAAGCACGGAAAACAAAATAGTTTATGTGTAGAAATGCAGCCCCAAATCCAACCGTTTCTTTTGTACATATTTTCGTTATAAGATCTGCAGTATGTCTTACCTCGGTTTGTTTGCACTTACTTAAACTCGAGCAGAGGCGTCGGCCTAACCAAGCTTCTTTATTTCACACTTATTTCCTAGCTTGAAGCTGAAAAATTTGTTTCTAAAAGATACTGAACGTTGTTTACTATCCTTTGATA
Source organism: Locusta migratoria (assembly GCA_026315105.1). Taxonomy (NCBI): domain Eukaryota; kingdom Metazoa; phylum Arthropoda; class Insecta; order Orthoptera; family Acrididae; genus Locusta; species Locusta migratoria. Next base: position 425,882,056 of record CM048746.1, on the reverse strand, counting down.
ATGAAGACCAAGACTATATGAAACTGCACATGAATACCAAAACAAAGTAAGTAACTGATTACATTGTTAAGTGACTGTAACAAAATGAATCTGTTACGATGAAGCGAGAAGATACCTTCGGGTCACGTGACACGTATGCGCAAAGACTGCTCTTCCCCACATCTTTTCAAACAGTTAAATATTTGTTACAACGAAGAGTATAAATGTCATTTACCCTTAAAATCGCAACACATTCCCAAAAACTTTGAAATACAGGTGGCGAGTAACAAGGAAAAAAAGTCATTAATGTTCCCGTATCTGTTAAAAAGAAGATTACGTTTAAAAAGTAATTGCTTGCAGTCAGGCTCAACCCACTACCTAAGACACTACAGCGCGATGCCGCTAACCACACGTCTATTCCTGCTAGGTGTCGAGTAGCGACTTTGTTATTATTCCTGATCTGAACTTATGAAGGCTTTTACAGTTGATACGTCTTTAATTGATAGCCATAAGATAGTTTACCAAATATTACGTTTTTTGATAAATCTTCAATGCGCCAAAAACAAATATGAAGAGATATGAAGAGCGGATGTTGCCTTCATGGAGGATTTGCCCATGCGCAAGGCAAGGTACGCAGTGGCTTCATTGAGTTTGCTTCGGGACCATTCGTGCGTAACCGCCAGAGATCGAGTAGCCAGGAGCTGATGTCTCTACCAGCTCAAACGCCAATGTTGAAACGACGCTTCCCCTCGCCCCTCCCTGCCGCGGGAGCGCCCATATGTTGCCTTCAGAGGGTTCAGAAGAGAATTTGAACCTCATCCACGCATGCGCATTGCTACGCTTTGGCCAGTTCCGCCTATATTAGGCGGCCACGTACTATTCCATATATGTGCTGCCTCCGCGACGTAAAACGTTTCTCGTACTGTAAGAATACTTTGGATCTGCATATAACATGATCTGATAGAAGAACTAAACGAAGAATGATAGTTTAAAAACACTTTTATTTTAATTAGTAGGAGTGTTTTTTAAGTAAGTACCGTTCTGAAATTAAAAAAGACTTGCTAACATATCTCAATAATTGTATTTTTACATGAAACCTTTATTACTTTTTTAATATAATTTCCTTCAATATTGAGGCACTTGTCATAACGTTCAAATGTTCAAATGTTTGTAGAGCTTAAGGAACTTAACTACGGGGTCACCAGTCCCTAAAGTTACAAACTACTTATGAACTAGGTTATACTAAGGACAGCACAAACTTCCATGCCCGAGAGGGGATTCGAACCCCCGACGGGGAATGGCGTCGCGCATCATAGCATAGCGCCTCAATGTAATCGGCCGCTCCGCCGCGGCTGTCATAACGTTGTTGTACCAGTTTCTGAATACCCTCCTCATACGCGTCTGCCGCGTGACTTGTTAACCACTGCATAACTCTTCTGACTTCGTCGTCGTCTTGCTCGGTCACAATGCAATACAAAACACTACTAGAAACATTAGTAAAGTCATCCCGCAAGTAGCAAATCGTAAAGCGTCTGTTTTCTCTCACTTTATTGTCCACTCCCTGCACCAAACTTTCATTAACGACAGTAGGACGCCCACTACGTTGTTCATCATGCACTTTTGTGCGGCCATCTATAAATGCTCTCATCCACTTTCTTAACATTCCGTCACTCACAATGTTTTCTCCGTGAACTGCACAGATCTCACGATGAATATCGATCGCTTTTAGGCCTTTGGTACTAATAAATCTCAAAATTTTAAACATGGCTGAGTACAGCAACGGTAATTCAAAGCAGTAAAATATCAGCCAACCAATTGCAAATTAAAGTTTAATAAACTTTACCGCGGTTTCAATTGATGTAAATCAATCTTCTTCAGAAGATACATGGACATTACATTCTTACTGTGGAAAAGTTACACGCGTCAATTTTTGTACACATAATGTAGCCCTTAAGACAAAAGGCACGTCAAACATATAACATGATACATCTACTGTGTAACATAGCAGATTGCACGGCGTGCTAACCGCTCAGAGTGTAACTTTTCCACAGTAAGAATGTACTGTCCATGTATCTTCTGAAGAAGATTGATTTACATCAATTGAAACCGCGGTAAAGTTTATTAAACTTTAATTTGCAACTCGTTGGCTGATATTTTACTACTAAGAAATCTTATAACAGCCCGTACTTCACTGTCTGTGGGGCTCACGATTATTAGAAGCATCTCAAACACTCAGTACACAACGTAAACAAGGAAGAATCAGACTAATGGCGTCAGTGCGTAGACAACAGATACAGGTAAACGAGTGTGCATAAAATTTTTGAGACATCTTAGCTCGTCGTTTTTTAATTTCAAAACGATACTTACTTAAAAAACACGCCTCGTATTTACTTTTTTTACGACGAGCTTTTTTACGGGTGTTATTTAACTCAAATGTTCAAATGTTTGTATAGCTTATGGGACTTAACTACGGCTTCATCAGTCCCTAAACTTACAAACTACTTATGAACTACTTACGAACTGGGACGACACAAATATCTATGCCCGAGGGGGGATTCGAACCCCCGACCGTAGTGGCCGTGCAGACCGTGACTGGACGCCTCAGCCTCCTCGGCCACCGCGGCCGGGGCTGGTGTTCACTTAACCCTGGTTTGCTACACCTATTTTCATAGACGGGTCTGCTACACTGGGGTACAGGTGTACCCCAAATAAAAACGGATTTTTAAAATGATTAAAAATAAATTTTATTTCAAAGCAATACATTAACATTTAAATCACACTTAAGAAACAAAGAAAAAATGCCTAGAAAGAAACATTTAATAGAAGCAGTGGGGTACAGGCGTACCCCTAATAGTATTCCAGGGTTAACTCGTGATCACATAGGTCGCGCCGTCACTGATCATAGCAGTTTGGTCCATTAGCTTTACAAACATTTAAACCTGTTTTGGGAGTCACGTGTGTCGCCCTCGCCGAAAGCGAAGTTCGGACTGGCCCTGTCCGGCGCCATCGCTGCCGTTCGTTATCTGGCGGCAGCTCCTATGGCCCAGCAATTCGTCTCGTTAGCGGCCGTTATTAAGGCTGCCGTCAGTAATTAAGGAGCTGGGCGACTGTTTTGCTCGCCCGCCTCCCCGCGTGTCTTGCGCTGCTCGCGCCGTATCGCGATTACCAATTTTCTCATCTTCGCTTCGACAACGCTCAATTTAGATTAAAATTTAATTTCGAAACTGGGGCGGCCGCGTCCGCATCCGCGGGCTCCTTAATTGCGCCGTCGTGAATGCTGTTCTACGAGGCGGCGAGAGCTCCTTAAGCGCTACCTGACACTCCTCTGAATGCTGCGGCTGCGGAAACGTCACAGTCGCGTCCTTTACTTTTAGATGCCACTAGCAAAGGACTGGCGTAACTTCTTTTAAGCTGAAATGTAATGGCTTTTATTTATAATTTAAAACTGTATCATACTGGAATTTAAATTTAGTTCGTGTTCACAGTTGTTGAGTATTAGGGAACATTCTTCCTTGTAAAACCAGCTTCTACAAATCTTTACGAAAAGTTAAATGTTCAGTGTAATCATAATCATAATGATACGAGGGTAAGTCAATAATTATCCGCAAAGTAGTTATAAAATTTTACTGTAATAAAATACGAAACTTACAAGAACATCATTTTTCGACATAGTCTCCTTGCTTTTCAATGCACTTCGTCCATCACTCTACAAGCTTCCTTATGCCCTCATAAAATAAAGTTTTCGTTTGAGCTGCGAGCCAGGAATGCACAGCTTCCTTCACTGCTTCGTCCGAGTCAAATCGACGGCCCCTTAATGCCTATTTGAGTGGACCAAACAAGTGATAGTCAGAAGGGACAAGATCAGGACTATATGGAGGATGATCCAGTACCTCGAATTTGAGTTTCTGGAGCGTTTCAGCAGTGTGGACAGCAGTATGCGAACGGGCATTGTCGTGCAACAAGACAACATCTTCTGACAGCAATCCTTGGCGTTTGCTTCGAATTGCATGCTTTAGCCTGTCAGTAAGCATCTCACTGTAACGTACACTGTATATTGTGGTGCCCATTTCACCATAATGTTCCAGTACAGGACCTCGTGCATCCAAAAAAACCGTAAGCATCAGTTTTCCTGCGGACGGTTGGGTCTTGAACTTTTTCTTGCACGTCGAATTTGAATGTTTCCATTCCATACTCTGCCGTTTACCCTCCGGCTGCTAATGATGGATCCATGTTTCGTCACCAGTATTGATTCTGTCTAAAAAGTTGCCCCCTTCGTTACCATAGCGATCCAAATGTTTTTTGCAGATTTCGAGGAGCGTTTGCATATGCAACTGTGTGAGTTGTTTTGGAACCCATCTAGCACAAACTTTACGAAACCCAAGTCTCTTGTGAATAATTTCGTAGGCAGAACCATGACTAATTTGAAGAGGATGAGCCATTTCATCATAGTTAATCGTCTGTCTGAGAGAATTATTTCACGTGATCGCTCAATGGTTTCTTCATTTGTGGCGGTAAACGGTCGTCCGGCTCCTTCATCGTGCTAAACACTCGTGCGACCATTTCGGAATTTTTCAATCCACTCGTACACACTTAGTTGTGACAAAACACTGCTCCCGTACTGTACTGAAGGTCTTCTATGAATTTCCGCCCCTGATACACCTTCCGCCCACAAAAAAGTATCACTGAACGTTTCTCTTCTTTGGTGCAAACAGACGCAGGACAGCCATGATTAACAACACGGCAGCGACAACATAACTAAATGTAGCAGCTTGAAAATTGCAAAGATATAACAAAAAATAAACAAAGCATGCATCATCAACGTAAAACGACAGTACTACCAACATGAACAAAAATATAACTAAATTGCGGATAATAATTACTTGACTTACCCTCGTATGTATTATTTCTCATCGGTGTTTTTTTTTTTTTTTTTTTTTTTTTTTTTTTTTTTTTTTTTTTTTCTTGTGGGTACGCCATATCTCCCCTATTACTTATCCAAAATTTCAAGGTTTCGTTCTCCACTAATGTCGAAAAATACATAGACAGTTTAAAGTAATTGTTCTCTCCCCCCAAAAAAATATTTAATAAAAATATACTCTTCGTACAATCTAAGTTGATACCCGCCACCGCACCGAGTGTCAACTTAGTTTGCGCGGCCGATATAAAAGCAATGTAGATGACGCCACCTATTCACAATCTGTTTAACATGAACGGCAGCTCTTGCAGTTGTTTAGATTCTTTGTGCAAGCCAAAGAACTTCTTCGACGCAAGCGTAGTTTATCACACGATTTCGGTTACACTCATCGACGTAACGACTAGATAAAAAAAAAAAATAATTTGATTTCACTAACAGACACGACAGCTCTTGCAATTGCTTAGATTCTTTACGCAAGCTTAGTTTATCACCAGATTTCGTTTATACATATGTACTTGCGTCTACTATTCCTCCATTACTCTGTACCTAACTTTAACAGATCAAGATAGAGTGCGAATTATTCGCACGTGTCAACTAATATATATATATATATATATATATATATATATATATATATATATATCCCATAGGTTTTTTGTGGGTACGCAATATCTCCCGTATTAAGTATCGAAAATTAATTATTGAGGAATCATTTTCATTCTTTCGTTCTCCATTAATGACGAAAAATAAGCAGGTAGGTTAAAGTTATTGTTTTCGCAACAAAAAAACAACAACAAAAAACATCATTTTGAAAAAAATTTGTACTGTTCCTACCATCTAACTTTAAACTCGGAGAGCCGCGGTGGAGTAGCCGAGCGGTCTAAAGCGTCTCGCTGCGGAGCGCGCGGTTGCTCGCCGTGGAGGTTCGAGTCCTCCCTGGGGCATGGGTTTACCTAGGTTTAAGTAGTTTGTAAGCTACGGACTGATGACCACGCAGGTTGGTCCGATAGATTTACAAAGATTTGAATTTAAACTCGGAGAACGATATTAAATTTCCGGTTGCTCCCATCATCCACAGCGCCGAGTATCAAATTAGTTTTCGCGGCCTATATAAAAGCAATGTAGAAGGTGCCCTCTATTGACAATCTGTTTAACTAACATGAACGACAGCTCTTGCAGTTGTTTCGATTCATTATGCAATCCAAAGATCATGATGCAAACATAGTTTATCACACGATTTTTGTTATATAAGTCGATGTAACGACGAAAAATACAGAAATAATTTAACTAACAGGCACGACAGCTCTTGCACTTGTTTAGATTCTGTACGCAAGCGTAGTTCATCACAAGATTTCTGTTTCGCACGCCGATGCACAACACCTATTGTAATTGTTGACTTTGTTAAAAAAATTACCTCAACATTCATCATCACAGGTAAGTACACTTACTATTACAGCTTAAAATAGGTTTTTAACTTTTAATTTGCCACTACTTTACAGTACTTGCAACGTTACGTGGCGGGTCGTGTTATTTCCTAGACGTTTTTTTTATGTATTGCAGTTTTTCCAAGATGCCACGGTGCACAACATATAGGCCGATGAGGAGTTATTGAGTGCGAATTATTCGCACGCATCGACTAGTTATTATGAATTATTGTTTCCTCGGTAACAACCGGCGGTGGTGATCCACGACAGTGGCTAGCACTCTCACATGTGTAGGGTGAATAGAATTGAGCGCATTCGGGCTTCACAGCGCGATTCCTCACATTCCAGCAATCAAAAAATGTCTGTCACAAAATTTCGTCCTGCTCATATTTCCGGCAGCAAATCAACGTCGAGTACAGAGATGGGTTTGTCTTCCATACATCAGCGTGTATCAGTATTACACAATTATATCAACAAACTTCTTGAGGAACAAATTGTGCGTGCAAACCCATGCCTGGAATCGTTATCCTAGGATGATACAGAGAGTCAAAGATGCTGAAGCTGTGGTGTCGCACAAGTACAAAGTGCGCGCCACCTACTTTCGCCGCGCGCCGCCATGCACGCACGGCGCGGCGTTCTCACGACGACAGCCACGAGCGTCCTCTGCTGCAACCCCGCTCGTGGCCACCACGGAAAGACACCGGTCACTTCGGACGGAGATAGCAACCAGTTAGGACCTTCGTAATCAGATAGGCACCATTGAAGACTTTGCTATTGTACTGGCACTAGGCAGGCCTCTAACAACTATGTATCAACATTCTGCAGTACTATGTAAAAGTTAAGTATTTTTACATTCTGTGCAATATATATCTCTTTCTAATTTACTCTAGTGTTTATCGTTTCTGGCTGCTCCCCTCCGTACCTGCACCAGCGTGCTGTCTTTGTTCCTGTGTCGGTCTCATCCACTCGGCCACCGACACCTACGACGAGGCTGGGACACAAAAGCGGCGACGAAGTTGGGACACAAAAGAAGCAGTTGTCTAGTAAAAGGCGGTGCTTGTGACTTCGACTGTCTGTGGCGTCGTTGAATGGCATTTTCGAACATGGGTCTCTATGTTCATTTTGTTCCGAAAGACGCCCTCTACAACCTCTAGAAGCTTGTTGGTGTAACTGTGTGATTCTGAAGGACGTTGACGGACGGAAAACATATCCATCTCAGTATTCAGCGTCCATTTACTGCCAGAAATATGCGCGGGACGAAATTTTGTCACACTTTATTATTTATTTTAATTTTATTTTATTTACTACTGACATTGCGCTACTGAGACCGAGTGCGCGAATTTCGCTTCACCCTGTATATTCTTAAATTGTGAAATTTTCTGACTTCTGTACTTCAGAAGTCTGTACGCGAGATTGCCACACTTCTAAAGATCTCGGGGTCCACTGTTTTTGATGTGATAGTGAAGTGGAAAAGAAACGTGAAGGGACACGTACAGCACGAAAGAGTACGAGCCGACTTCGTCTTTTGACGGACAGAGACAGTTGAAGAGGGTCGTACAATATAACAGGCAGGGATCCATTCATACCGCCACACAGGTATTCCAAACTGCCTCAAGATACACTCCAAGTTCTACGACAGTTAGACGGGAGGTGAGAAAACATTTCATGGTCGAGCGTCCGCCCATAAGCCACGCATCACGCAAGTCAATGCCAAACGACGCCTCGATTGATGTAAGGAGCATAAAAATTGGACGACTCCAGATTGAAACAACGTTGTGTAGAGTGACGAATCACAGTATACAATGTGGCGATCCGATGGCAGGGTGTGGGTATGACGAATGCCCGGTGAACGTTATCTGCCAACATGTGTAGTGCCAACAGTAAAATTCGGAGGCGGTGATGGTATTGTACGGTGTGACTTTTTTTATGCAGGGGGCTTGCACCCTATGTTGTTTTGCGTGGCACTATCACTGCACAGGCCTTCATCGATGCTTTAAGCATCTTCTTGCTTCCCACTGCAGAAGAGCAACTCGCGGATGGTGATTCCATCTTTTAACACTATGGAGCACCCGTTCATAATGCACGGCCTGTGGTTTCGCGAAAATAACATACCTGTAATGGACTGTTCAAAGTGCTGTCGATGCGAACAAGAGGTAACCGAGACGTGTAACCAATGGCTGGGTGATACGACGGATGATACGCTAGAATGTCGATGACGAATATACGCTTCCAATGTGTGTTCACCGCGATGTCGCCAAACACGAATGCGACCATCATGATGGTGTAAACAGAACCTGGATTCATCCGAAAAAATTACGTTTTGTTATTCGTCCACCCCATCGCAGGCACTCCTGTCTGTGATGCTGCGTCAAGGATAATCGCAGCCATGGTCTCCGAGCTGATAGTCATTGCTGCTGTAAACGTCGTACAACTGTTCGTGCAGATGGTTGTTGTCTTGCAAACGTCCCCATCTGTTGACTCAGTGATCGAGACTTGGCTGCACGATCCGTTACAGCCATGCGGATTAGATGCCTGTCATCTCGACTGCTAGTGGTACGAGGCCGTTGGGATCCAGCATAGCGTTTCGTATTGCCCTCCTTACTCACCGATTCCACATTCTGCTAACAGTAATTGAATCGCGACCAACGCGAGCAGCAATGTCGCGATACGATAAACCGCATTCGCGATAAGCTACAATCCGACCTTTATCAAAGTCGGAAACGTGATGGTACGCATTTCTCCTCCTTACACGAAGTATCACAACAACGTTTCACCAGGAAACGCCGGTCAAGCGCTGTGTGTGTGTGTGTGTGTGTGTGTGTGTGTGTGAGAAATCGGTTGGAATCTTTCCTCATGTCAGCACGTTGCAGGTGTCGCCACCGGCGCCATCCTTGTGTGGATGCTCTGATAAGTTAATCATTTGCATATCACAGCATTTTCTTCCTGTCGGTAAAATTTCACGTCTGTAGCACGTCATCTTCGTGGTGTAGCAATTTTAATGGTCAGGGGTGTAGTAATGAGGTCCTGTCGTTTGAAAGGTGCCGCAACGCCAGTTGTCGCTTTTTTCCATTAGTTATCATAGTGAATAACATTTTATTACCATTCACGCCCCCCTCGTTTCATGCTCGATCTTTCGGAAGGGAAGCGAGCAATTCGCGCGAATGCTGGAAGTTGCCTCTCAGTAACGAGCGGAAGCCGCGTTATGTCGCCACGGTGGGCACGATCTGTATGAAAGGGCGTGACGTAGCTGGTCGTTAGCGTGACGTCTTCGCTGATTTTCCTTGAGGAATGGACGCTGAAATTTGTGGGGCGAGAAATATCGAGCAGTCATCAGTGTCAGGTCGAATCATCTGTGTGTCACGATTTACTGCCTGCGACATTTGTAACTCCGTACAAGTCGTGGAGGCGTTCCAGCGCTGCCTCGACCAATTAATTTTGTGGTTGACACTGGGGAATTGTGCAGTGAGGGGGTGGGATTAGTGGGGACAACGCAGTGAACGCCTTGTAGCGAAGCGATTCATATCAGTAGTGTTATCAGTAAGGCGGCGCAGTCGGCATTGAACGGCTTCAGAGATGCCTCGTCATAGAAGAAGATTTCAACGTTCTTCTAGTTTATGAGGCAGTTGATACTTTTGATTTCATTTCTGGTGATTCAGGAGAAAGGAAAAAAAAAACTAGAAGTCCAGTATAAAGCTCATATCAAGTCCAGTCACGTGGTCTTTCCATTAACAAAATGAAAATGAATAAATAAGTAACTGGAAAAAACCAATCATAATAATCCAGTTAAGATATTCTTGACGAGTAGCACAAATTATGATCATCTTGTGATGGTTCAGATCATTTTACTTTCCGTGGCAGAATAGCCGTGCGACTAAGGTTCTTGGCTGCGGTGCGCGCGACCGTTCGCCGTCAAGGTTTCGAGACCTGAGTGTTTGTACTGTACTTAGCATAAGTCAATTTAAGTAGTTTGTAAGCCTAGGCTTAGCCCCTGGTGCACGGCCCATTCTCTCATGACCACCAACAAGTCAGCTACGCTATCGTAGCGTCCGCACCCAAAACTTTGAATAGTTGTAGCTGCCAAACTAAACGTGATAAAAATGTCATTCAAAATTCTTTGTACACAGCTGGTTTCAAAAATACCAGTGCACGATAGAAACAACCATTGTTCCATTTAAAAAAAATAGTATGTTTGCATAAAAAACACACTTTCTAAGTAATATTACAATCTGTTGGCTAAAAATACCAGCCTCTTACTATCAGTCCATTCTGGGAAAACAGCACATCAGTCACACTTTTTGTTTCCGCAATATTTGTGGTGTAAGTGTTTGATGATTCACCCTGTATATATAACTTAAGAATGTCGTTTCAAAGCACGTAAAAGTAACTGAAGAATTTAAGGATCTCTCGAAATCGTTCATTTAGGTACTATTTTTTCTAATAAAATGACTGACTAATATGTGGTTAAAGAATTTCCGTCTTATGGGAATCTGCCGTTTCAAGGCAACGGCACACTTAACATTCATCAAAACGAATTGTTCTTTATTTGTTTCTTTGTAATTATGTGTCAGTAGTCGACATATCTTCGAGTAGTATATTCACCGCGCGTAATTTGTATGTGGAGTGATCCAACAGAAGAAAGTTTAAAAAATGTTCAAATGTTTGTAAACGTTATGGGACTTAACTGTATGCTCATCAGTCCCTAAAGTTACAAACTACTTATGAACTAACTTATACTAAAGACAACACAAACATCCATGCCCGAGGGAGAAGTCGAACATCGGACGCGGGAGGCCGCGCGATCCGCAACGTTGCACTCCAGACCGTTCGGCTACTCTCGCGTGGCACGGAAGGAAGTGTCGTAGCGCTGGCATTAACGGCCTCGGATGTGCAAGTGGCGATGGTTGGTGGCTGTGGTACGAGACTCGCCCTAGGTGATTTTCCCCCATATTCGGGTTTTCTAATAGGCTCAAAGATTTTCTTATTAATTTGATAGAAGTATACTGTATAATGTTCAATGCTATATAAATATTAGTGCGCATCCTGTGAGGAGTGAGTTTCTGGGATTCGTTTTATGAACAGGACAGTTAACTCCTTATTTAGAGTAATATACGGACTTTATTGCTTCACGTCTTGTGTTTTACACGTTCTAAAGATTCTACTACGGAGTAATAACAGTGATCGAGGAAGAAAGAGCTTTAAGTTTTAATAAAAATCGAGACTGTTACAGTAACGTTTGTGTTATGTAAATGCGTATTCTAACTTTTATACCGCAGAGTTTGTCATGAAACTTTTATAAAGTCGCTGCCTTTATTGACGTAACATACAAATTTTGTAATAGTCTTATGTTAACAGATATTTCGTTGTTACTTACGTAGGCCTATTGTACCGCAGAGAGAACATGACGAACATACGGACAAGCGCGGAAATATGCCTTTTAATAGGGCTAAAGTACGAATTCCACTCCTTTCATTTAATGAACAGTGTCATTCAAGAATCTGATGCCGCCGACAAGTGTCGCTGGAGTACGGTGAGATCGCGTGTAGCTTACAGCCCTGTATTGGGCTAGCGCCGCCAACCGGGCGAGCGCCGCCATTGTAGGGCTATCTCGCAATGGCAGCGCTATGGGCGGCGCTGTTAAATTAACACTTATGATGAAGGGAACCGGTCTGTACATCGACGTGGTATGACAATACGTTAAGCAGATAATGAACTTAAATTTTTAATCGTTTCATCACATATTCAGGGAATAGTAAGGAAACATTGGTAATCTGAGTTCAAGACCTTCATTTTTGAGCAAACTATTGTAAAATTGTTTCGTGCTAAAATTTAAACCCTGGACCAAATGCACTGCTTTCGCAATAAGTGACGTTCCTGCTTTCAAATTAGCTAAGGACTGACTTTTTTATCTCTAATTATTGGTTTATATCAAAGGAGATGTAATTAATACATGTTGCTTTCCATTAATCTAGTGACTAATGTTGATAGGTGTTGTGTGCTAACCTACATGTGATATAATCACGTAACATTAACTGAGCTAACATTTTGGGAAGGTTTCAGTTTTTACACATTGTTATCGTACTGCTGGGTACGTCAGTAAAAGAAACTTTATTTTAAAATTCAAGTTTTGGAGATCTATTTAATGGGCGGTTTCATTTACCACCCAAACTTTCGTAATATGCAGGCTAAGTAGGAATACGAAATTCATCAAATACGGCACATTATGTTAGATTTGCATGTATTTATATCTTTAAAAATATCTTTTCTCTTACATGTTTGTCCGTCCAACATTGCTCGCAAGAAACTTGTATGAACAGATAAACCTAGAAGTTTACTCGATATTTCAATACAAATTTACTTACTTCGCAAAATTTTGCATTCTCGTGTGGAAATGCATTTTTTCTCCCATTGCTGTATACCCACAATTCGCGTCTTTTCGCATCTCTTTCGCCCTGTTTAATGCGTAAAACTTGCTACAGTACCTCGGACTGTTTTAGTATAACAATTCACTGCCAACAATGCGGCATTTTTCACCATATAAAAATGGAATATGCAATTTTAAGCTCTTAATTTAATACACAATGAATCTACACAGTTTCAACACCTCTAAATGCTAAAGTAACAGTTAGTTGAGTGAAATATGTCATTTACGCTGATGGATTGCTTAGGCCTAAAATGGCGGACGTGCTCCACCCGCGCTCAACTGACCAATACCAGCCGGCGGTTGTCGGCAAGCCACACATAAAAGGATGGCTCTACTCTCCCAATACAGGGCTCTAGTGTAGCTCCTTTAGCCACACACCTCGTATGCACAAGCCCCGCCGACTCCGAGCGTTCAGCCGCACGCTGACCGCACACGTGTGCCGTCGGCTTTACGCTAGACTCTGGTGACACAGCGGCGCTCGCGTGCGGCCTGCCAGAGAGCGCGGTGACGTCGACGTCTGCGTCAGCCGCGCCGCCCGCCGCCCACGCAGGCCGCGATAAAGACGCGATAGCCGGCTGACGGATCGGCCACAGTCACGCAACCCACCTCTACCCCCATCACCCTCCTTGGCAACCAACGACTGCAGCTCGTATCACGGGAGCCGTGTAAACGAACCACTTTCCCAGATTCAGCAACCGCAGCCAAGTCATCATCATCATCATCATCATTCTCACCCTACTCCAGTTTGCCGGGTGTGGTGTACAAGCCTCGCCATCTCCTCCTGTCTTCATATCTCTTCTACTCCAAGACGTCTTTCCATTCGTGTCCTCTCTCCTCCACATCTAGCGTTTTCTTCATCTTCCCCGTGGTCTTGTTCCTACGAGGTTCAGGTTGAAATACTTTTTAGCAGGTCTTTTCCTGTTCAGTTATGTGCGCGTACCATGAAACCTTGCTTCCTAATAACACTGGTTACAGGAACCGCAATACCACCTACTTTTCTATTTACCGCATTCCTAACTCCAACGTTTCTATAGGCTAGGTTACCGACTTTTGCAACTGTAAATAAGTCTACTTGAGACCAGACGCGGTTTCGATTTATTTTAAAGCATCTTCAGTGGTCAACGGTACATAAGATAATTTTTGTTTTACATTTTTATTACATTTTTACTAAATACGATTTGAACTAAATACGATTGTGAACTGTTCTCATGATATGGGTTTATTTTATTCTGTATAAAATGAAATATTGACATTACTCACTTTTTTTAATGCTGCCCTCTTCATTTATTTTTTGTAGCGCATTGCCACTTGCTGTTACTTTTTACAATTCGGGGATGGAGAATGCAGCTTTCGATACGGTCGAGCACCTGTTCAGAATACACGGCCTGTGGCGGAGTGGCTACACAACAATAACAACCCTGTAATGGGATCTAATTCTATTCTATTCTAGTTGTTTGATTCATAGTTCTAATGAATCTCATTTGCATAGCCTGAATTCTGCTGCGGTCTCTCTTTAGTAGGGTACATGTTTCTAAGCCATAGGCTGTTATCAGTTAGCCTCGGTGACAGCTTCCAATCTCGCAGGCGTACGTTCAGTCAGGTGGTGGAAGGCTCGTTGCAAAACATCCCAGAAGTGTTCTACAGGATTCAAGTCAGGACTATGTACAGAGCAGTCCATTACAGGGATTTTATTTTCATGAAACCACAGGCCGTGCATTATGAACGGGTGCTCCATAGTGTTGAAACATGGAATCGCCATCCGCGATGATGGTCGTGATAGTTTATCGTTTTCTTTTCGTTGTTTTCGAATACGTACAGCATTTTAATAACTAATTGCAGTTTTAGGAGCAATGCACGTATTTCTGTTCATTCGTAATTTTGTTTTGTACAAGGTTGTCAATAACGATAATTTAAACAAGCAACCAACCAAACAATCGAACTCGTGTGCGAGGAGTAACTTCATGGAGGATGTCAACAAATGTACACTATTTCAGATTCAGTTATATAAAACATTTTGGGATGTCTAATTCCACGTATTGTGTCAGTTTTTGTTTATGTGTAAGTAGACGAGCTGAACACCTTGTTCATCGAAAATGATGGTTGAGTTGGTTAGCTTTGTTGGATAGCCATTAGAAGCTATGGAGATGACTTACCAAAAAACCGAACAATCAAAGACAACCGCTGGCAAGTAATAGTGAAGCCAATACCGTGAAAAATGTAACTTAAAAAATTATAAACCATCATTATTAACAACCTTTTATAAAATGTAGAACTTATGAACTAACAAAAATACGTGCATTTATCGAAAAAATTACCATTAGACATTGAAATTGTGTAAGTATTTGAGCACAACGAAATCAAATGTTCAAATGTTTGTTAAGCTTATGGGACTTAACTACGGGGTCATCAGTCCCTAAACTTACAAACTACTTATGAACTACTTACGAACTAGGACGGCACAAATATCCATGCCCGAGGGGGGATTCGAACCCCCGACCGTAGTGGCCGTGCTGACCGTGACTGGAGCGCCTCAGTCACCTCGGCCACCGCGGCCGGCTGAGCACAACGAAAAGAGAGAGAGAGAGAGAGAGAGAGAGAGAGAGAGAGAGAGAGAGAGAGAGAGAGAACTATCACTGCAGTATTCGAACCCCTGACGCTTGGGTTGTAAAGCCAGAAAACTACCACCTGAGCTACATCGGAAAATGATTCTCCTTTTTTAACCTTTGGTACTTATATGTACTTGCAAAACTTCAAAATCGATTTCCTCGAGAATTTTTTAGAGTTGCGTGGAATGGCTTTTGGCTGATAATTATTTGAGTTCCGAATTTCAAGTACCATAAATAAGAAAAAATTCTAATATCCAATACCCATGCGGTCTACTTGTAAGTGCAATGTTTTATTTTGTCAAAACTGTTCGATTAAACACAGCCTGACACCTGCTTGTTATAGAACAACAAGGAGCTTATATCAGTTTAGCCGGCAGGGCCATTCAACGAAAGATGAAGACATGAAAAAAATCCGACATAGAGTATAATGAGTACCACAAATCGATAGTATGACTTCATAATCATTTTATACATAGTAACTGTGCAAGTGTGTTACTTTCATACCAACATTTACACTTATTTTACTATGTGTATCATTCACATTAATTGGTTGTGGAATCTTAAATAAATAGAGTTAATTAATTTGTTTGTTTGTTGTGCCAGTAATGATAAAAGTTCCGATTAGTAATAGTCTTTCAACGTACTCATTCTATTTCGTGTTGGTAAAGTGTTATGTCGTTTTTATCTCTTTACAGACGAATATTTAATTAAGACATCAACACGTTGGCTACATTTAGTTTATTTAAATTGTTACCGTTTTACAGCCTGGACGCAGAAAATATTAGCATTTTAATTAGGAGGGAAATGGTGTTCCATTCCAGATTATTCTCGCTAATACGTCTCTTACAAAAGCTGCGCGTCCTGTTTGCAATGCCCAGTTTCGAATATCGTTGGTCCGTTTACTACATTTAAACGTACTTCCTGTCAAATAATCTGAAAAAATATCGCTGTATTGTGGAAATTTCATTTCTACTATTGGTACTCAGAGCAAACAGGCCAATTCATCTGGTAACTCAGTTAATAACTGTCATCGGACAGAGGGCAACAGTATTTGCGGGAGTTTGCGGGCTAATGAAAGTGCTCTTCCCTTTAAGGGTGTAATGCATTTCTCTGATAGCACTTGTATACGGGCCCGCGCTGCGATCGGATATTTATCGTTACTGATCACTGTTTTTGTTGCAGAAACATTAAAACTCAATTTACGTAATTGTGTACGCTTTTAATTGAACTGTACAAACAGCGACCACGGAACGTTGCTTCGCGTGGGAGGCTTTCAAATACTTCATTATCAGCTTGTATTTCAACTGTAATTACCCGAAAGCCAACTGTTAATGACGTACTTCGGTCAGAAAATTTCGATATGTCGGAAATACTCAAGAGTGTTGTTCATTTGGACACTTGACTGGGATTTACAAAGCCTTCTGTTAACTTTTATACAGTTATAGAATATATACTAAGGTAATTTCAATCGTGAACGTTTCTCTTACCAAAAATTTAAAGCCTGAAACATAGATGATTATCGTACTCTTTTCTCTTTATTCACTTTTCTGTACACGAGAGTGGACGTTGTACAACAACATTTAATTATTTCGCTCAACAGAAATATAAGACACGCTAGCATATTTGAAAATTACACCAACAAGAAGGGAACCTATCACGTAGCTGCTTATCGGCACAGTTAGCAAGGCAATGTTTGGAATGTAATTGTAAATTAAATGAAGTTTGTACCTTATAAAAATTACTTTAGAAGAGAAATGAGTTGAATTGCACAAATGTTCGTGATTACTGACTTTCAGAAAGTAATACAGGGTGGCAACCTTGCAGTCTTAGTCCTCAAATGTCGTGGCATGGACTCAAAAATAGAGTTCGACTTTTTTCTGGTGAATATCCGTCTACCGTCTTTCTATTTGAGCGTACTGCACAGTCTTCAGCTCGGCTAGAGTTATAACTGTTGTTTATTAGATCATAAAAATAAAATATTGCCATTACAGAAGCAAAACGTGGAAACTGAAAAATAACTGCAACGATTACGTCGATCGTGAAAGATTGGTATATTATAGAAGCGGCGTTTCTGTTAATTCTGCTTTAGAAACTAAATAAAGAAATAAATAAAGAAAAAGGTTACAGGCGCAAATTAAACGACGGATACTGTAGCTGTGCATGGAGGCCAGCTACTGGAAACGTAGAGAGTAGACTGAGAAAAAAGTGTATCTGTATGTAGTTGTTACTAAAAGCAACAGTACTCGTTAGGAATGTACAATTATTCGTTACATTTGTTATCGACAATATCACAAAACTTGTGTGGAATCCAGTCGCATAAGTAAGATTACATCTAGGTACTTTGATGTATTCTTTTATACCTGAATCCGTTTGAAGCTGATTTAATGACTAAATAAAAAAAAAGTTAGTATGGAAATATTTAATGTGGAATTTAAAGACTTTTTTTAGAATGGAAGCTTCTACATGTAGATTTTAAATAACTGTTGAGCGAAATGAAAATAATGTTCTCAAGTGATATGTGTTGCGAATGCACTTCTTGTACGTCTGTCACTTTCCTCTTTTCCAGTACGACTGTTGATTTTTACAACCACCAAATCCGTGTTCGTCTGCGCACAAAGAAGAACAGAGGTATAACAAATAAACCAAAAGAACCAGCAAACCACACAAAGGTGTGTAAGGCAAGACAGACAGGCAAACGTCCTCCTCTGAGAAGTAAGTAAAACGAAGACTGACTTTAGGAAACGTAGAAGTGACTGAAAAAGGAAGGGAAAAATGCTGTATTTTCCTGAATTGGATTAATTTGTATTTGCTTTAAAGTGATGTACTAGTTACTGGTCAAACCAAATTTGAATATTACATATAAAATTCAAATTTGATATTGTAGCTGAACAATCTTGTAATGTTATTAAAGATCCATGATTGCAATTTAGTAATATGTGTATAATGATAATAATAATCCACTGCCTCAGTTTTCTGTCCTTATATGAAGGCCTATATCAAGACGCCCTGTATGGGTTTTCATGCAGTTATTTCTAATCGACTAATTCACGAAGAAGGCGTGAGTGTGTTTATTAGCACCGATGAATCAAGTAAGTTGGACGTCTGTGGGTTGTTTATCCTACCTGTCAAAAAATCTAATGTTTGTAAATCTATGGGACCAAACTGCTGTGATCATTAGTCCCTATGATTACAAACTACTGTAGCTGATCAGCCACATACCAAATTTTGTTCTATTATCTCTCAAACTAATCAACATTTTACCATAAATTCATTTGTAGCTGCTTGTGTATGTAGTGTTACATACGCTAGTAGCTTGTCCTTGAAATTATAAATTGCAGAGTGCTAATCAATCATTTCGACATTTACTCCTAACATGTGCGTTTCTTAAAATTAGTATTTCTCCTTTGCCATGTAAAAGTAGTCAATCACACAGTACTGTTGCATTATGAGTATATTAAAACGAGAGTCATACTGACATTTACTACATTGGGTACATCATGGAAGCACTATGTAGCTGACCAGCTATGAAATTTTTGTTGCTAGTTGTGCATAATAATTTTTTCTCAATATTTTTCTCAGTATATATGCTCTATATACTACTAGTGGTAGTTTTTATAGCATCAAATAAAAAGTCATGCTTTAAAGGGTTAAACTAACGTAAGGACAACGCACACACACACACACACACACACACACACACACACACACACACAAACATACTCAGAGAGAGAGAGAGAGAGAGAGAGAGAGAGAGAGAGAGAGAGAGAGAGAGACAAGTAAGTACACATGCCCGAGAAAGGACTCGAACCTCAGGCGGGAGCGATCACACAATCCTTGACAAGGCGCCTATAACCGCTCGGCCATTCCTGCGTGATCGTGCAGACTGCCAGTTACTTTTCAAGGCGTATGTATTTCAGACAATTACAGCCAGTGACCGTCCAGAATCGAAACCAGTATTCGCAAAAGGTACGTAGCTCAAGTTTAACTTATTAATACTGTGACAATGGGGTACTAGATTTCAGGCAGATTTACTTGAAATGTTTCTGATATTTAATAAAATGTGTTAAATAGAGATGTCTGTCGTTATTGAACTGTAAATATGTATAACGACCACGAAAATACAGGAAATGGAAGAAAATAAGTGACATGTTTAGAAGTGGAAAAATGAATGGTATCGCCCTGGTTTGCATTTGTGGCCCAACAAGAGGATCTCCTTTAGGTGCAAATGGACGTTTGTCGCATCTAAAGAACCTCGTCTCATTCCTTAGCAATTACGGAGGGGAGAAAAGCCCTTTTAGAAATCGTAAGTAAGAGAAATGCGCGGAAAGCCTGCAGTCCATTGGGTGACTTGAAGACGGAGATGAAGAAGGCTCCTTAGAGCGCCATCACCCAGCGTCCTAATTTATAACTTCCCGTCCGCCTTTTTTTACCTCAAACATTTCCGTTACATTAATCAGACGCGGGGACTTTGCAGCGAAAATGGGCGGTCGTCAGGGAGGGCCTTTTTGATTAATTATTCGCGGAAGTTGACAAATTAATGCGCCCGTCGCGTTCTGTGAGTGCCCCGTGGGTGCTGTCGGGACGGGCGCCGCGCGGTGCATGCCGGGATCTCGCAGCCCTCAGCCCGCCACGATAAATTCTGCCGTCGCGTCGCTCTCCCGCTCTCTTCCTCGACGTAATGTGTCCAACGTGCCATAGATGGCAGCAGCGGTGGCAGCCACACACTGATCTCTATACTACCTAGACGTTGAACTTCAGCTGCCTAAGCGTGCCAACCATAGATGGCAATATTTCGTTTCTTGCCAAATTTCAATATGGCCGCTATGAAGTATTACAAGAAAATGAAAAGAAAAATCGCTTCAATTCCGCTCCCATATTAGCCTATTAACCACATATTGATATGAATTCAATTTTAAGAGGATCGTTTGCCAAATTTAAACATGGCGGACAATGCCAAATCTTCTGCAAAACATATGCATGTGTAGGCACCAATGAGGTTATCTATACCGAGCACGTACGTCCGTTAAAATCTGTCCGATATATGGTCAGTTTTGGAATGCCATTTCTCCTTTAGAACTTAGCGTTAAGTCGATCCTTTTACCGTTAATACATTTAACTGAGAGTCAATGCAAAATATGTAATTTCAAACAATATACTTTCTTACATAAATAGTAATAAATATTCATCATAGTGTATCTGGAAAATTAACTTTAACGGCAAATTTGCACTCTTTTAACATGTAGTACATCACGGCAAAACCGTTGGACGTTTTATTCCTGTTTTACGTGACATGAAACATTAGCTGTACAATACGAACACTTCCCCAAAACTTAGCAATATGGCGGAAGCAGGCTTCATTCCTTCAGCATAAGGCCGTCTCCCTGTATTCTAACGTCCTTGCTAGGCACGCTGCAGTTCTAAGCTCAGAGACAACAGTTATACATCCAGTTTGTAGAGAGATCACTGCAACCAAAGCAGATACCAAAGATAACATAGATTGCGCCTGTCCGTATCTCTGCCGTGTTGTGGTTTGATACTTGTTTGAAATTAACATCAAAAATTGCCCCGAGTCACGTGACTGAGGTTTCGTCATTCGGACCAACAGTTTCACTCGTTTACAGGTGAAATCAATCATTGATTTCAACAATAAAACGACTTCTCGAATTCCTGTTACACATGTAATACTAAAGGTAACGTAACTTCTTCACATTATACACTGCGGTAATTATCGGTTTTATGTCTGCCCAGGTGAAAAGTATTTTCAGTTCTTTTCACGAACTACTGAATTACAGAGCCTCAGTTTTTGTGTTGTATTATAAATATATAACATTTTTTTTCAATTTGTGAAAGTGATTATAGATGGGAAGATTATTTATTACCGAATTTTTATGTAACAGTAGGCTTTTAATAACGTTATACAAAGCTTAAGTTACATACAGACTATTCGTCATTTTATCATTATAAATCCGCTTCTTGGCGAGTGAATTGATAATGTTTCCTCCCTCATTATTATTTAATGACATAATCTACTATTTTCATTGCCTCCTTACGTAATCTAATTCCTTCAGCATCGCCTGATTTTCTGACGCTACATTCCATTATCCTTATTTAACTCTTGTTAATCTTTATCTTATACCATCATTTCAAGACACTGTCCATTCCATTCAATTGCTTTTCCAGTTCCTTTGCGGTCTCTGACAGAATTACTATATCATCGGCAAACCGCAAAGTCTTTATTTCTTCTCCCTGAACTTAAATTCCCTCTATAAAAAATCTCCTTTAATTCCTTCACAGATTGATCAATGTACAGGTTGAACAACATTGGGGAAAGACTACAACCCTGTGTTACTCCCTTCCCAATCTCTGCGTCCTTTTCATGACCTTTGATTCCAATAACTGCGGCCTGGTTTTTGTACAATTTGAATATAACCCTTCGCTCCATATATTTTATCCTTGCTACTCTCAGAATTTGAAAGAATGTATTCGGGTCGACATTTTCAAAAAGTTTCTCCAAATCTACAAATTCTAAATAAGTAGGTTTGCCTTTCCTTAGCGTATCGTCTAAGATAAGTTGTAAGGTGAGTATTGCTCCCGTGTACCTATATTTCTCCTAAATTCATATCGAACGAGTGGAAAAATTGTTTTCGAGTCTAGCCGAAGAACTGTGGAACACATAGCCTCCTAAGTTGTGATTTCCGCGAGATCCGTGCACATCATTATGTATGACGACCTGAAAACGCGAGAATTTCTTGCAGGTGGTTGCTGCGAACGCTGACAGATGTGCTGAACGCTGCGCGCGTGGCATGTTGTCAGGCAGTGTCGACTTTATTTTCATTGATTGTGACAGTTTATGAGACGTGGATGCCGTTTTTCAATCCTGAAGCGAATCGCCAATCAGATGACGTTTCCAGTGGTCACAGGAGACTCGAAGCGGTCGTAGCTGTCGGGGGTTCGTGTCCTCCCTCGGGCCGGAATGTTTGTGTTGTCCTTACCATAAGTTACTTAAGTTAGTGTAGATTTACAAACTTTTGAACATTTTGAAGCGTTCGAAGCAGTAATGAGATCATGGCGTCATCGTCGTGGAAAATGTTTACTTGTCATGCTGACGCAGCTCTTTACTCCTGCTCTCGCAGTGTATAGGCATCCTGGCGCTACGCATGTGTGGAGACACTACCTAATCTGACAACATCTGGCTTTTAATATATATATATATATATATATATATATATATATATATATATATATATATATATATATATATATTAAAGTTTTCATTGACAAGAATGATGTTGTTTGGTACATGCACTTACACATGTTACGCCCTGTATATGTAACTTCTGTTGTTTCGTACTCTTAGGAGAATAGAAGATATGCCGCGAGTAATGAGTGGTACTGAGCATGGGTACTACGGCAGTAGTGTGTCGGTAAGTTGAGAATTTTGTGTCAGGCGTGCTAGGGCAGTCGTTGTGGTGATCAAGGTCAGCTCGACTACCTAGAGAACAGGAGACACGGGTTCGAATCTCACCTGGGCACAATTTTTCAAATGCTCTTAATGTTTGTAAATCTGAGGGACTTAACTGCTGCTGTTAAGAGTTCCCATGCTTACTAAATACGAAAACTAACTTATCCTAAGGACAAGACACCCGACGGCCGCAGTGGACGAGCGGAGTGCGGCGCGCCAGTCACGGTCTGCACGGCTGCTACGGTCGGGGTGCGAATCCCCGTCTGGCATGGATGTTTGTGCTGTCTTTTAGTATGAGGTAGTTCATAAGTAGTTTGTAAGTTTAGGGACTTATGATCCCGCACTTAAGTCCCTTAAGCTTAACAAACATTTGAACATGACACACACACACACACGCCCGACCGAGGACTCGAACCTTGGACGGCGTGCATCCGCCCGCTCCGCAGCAAAGTGCCTGGAGCGCACAGCCACTCCACCCGCGGCGTAGACACGTTCAACTTTCCTCATTAATTTAACTGAATGCACGCTTTCAGCTAATTTCGTACATTCATTTATGTCTCAATATGCAACCGTGAAAGAGACAAACATCGTCCTGATGCCCTGAAAATATGAACGGCATTTAAATGAAAACGACACAGATACCAAAATACATAAGTAAAAGAAATTTTTAGATTAAAATTGTGTTCCGGACCGGGATTCAAACCCGAGACCGTTGCTTTCGCAGGCTAGCGCTCTACCAATGACAAAGGTTCCGGGTTGGTATCCACGTTCGGCGCAAAGAATTAATCTGCCAGGAAGTTTCATATCAGCCCACGCTCCGCGTTGCAGAGTGAATATTTCATTCTGCAACATACCCTAGGCTGTGGCTAAGCTTGTCTCCAAAATATGCTTTCTTTGAAGCCCCCAGGAGCTCACGGTTCTTTCGTGAGTACGTGCGTAGCGGGCACGGGGCTCCGATCTAATGCAGTCTTCCTTTCTTCTTTACTTCCCGGACTGCATTTCCGTTCTCCCTCCCACCCTTTCCTATCATCCCTCCTTCTCCTCCCCACTGCGGGACTGATAACCTTAGCAGTTTAGTCCCGCTATACCAACCAAACAACCCATCCCCAACCCCCAAACCATTCTTTGAAGAGTGTCAGTCCTGAATGGTTCGCAGGGAACTGCTGTAAAGTTCGGAATGTGGGAGGCGACGTAACGGCGGAACTGTGGCTATGGGGGGGGGGGGGGGCGTGGCAGCTCACCGCATTTGTTCAGAGGGCTAGCAGTCGTCTGTTATAAAAGAAGTGACACAAATACTTAAGAACAATATTGAACGGACATGAGGCAAGGGCCACAAAAACACGATGTATCAGAGGAACAAAAACTGGTTGGTAGACCGCTTGCCTGCGAAAGGCAGAAGTCTCGGGTCTGAATCGCGGTCCAGTAAACAGCACACAGTTTTCAACTGCCAAGAAGTTTCAAATAAACTTTTATTATTTCAAAAGTTATCGCCATAACAGTTAATATATTTGTCCCATTGTCAGATAGGACCGTAAGTGCTCCCATGGAGAAATATTTTCGATTTTCTACGTAATCCCTATTGCGACAGGGTTTACTCCTTTCCGTTCAAATGCCACAAATGTCCTTCTTGAGGGAAAAACCATGGAACCCACAGAGAAATGAACTGTATCACAAGCCTGACAGATAGCCAGCTGGTATTTAAGAAAAAAGTAAAGCACTTTCTCAGTGGCAACTCCTTTTACAATTTAGAAGAATTTTTAGATAAAAATTAAAAAAAAAATCCTTAGAATACTGACTGTCATGTATAGACACCATTTACTAAACTGATACGTTCCACATCACTACGAAATGTCGTCTATATGATCTACGGTATAATGTAGCGCCTATAAGTTGTTGAGGATTGAGACGTTAAATAAAATATTACGTGAAAGCTTTGAATCGGAGAGAAACGGAGGCTAAATGGAGGGTATGATTTTCAATATTCTTTGATTAATGGTGTATAACATCATAAATAAGGGGAATGTTGGCGGCAACTACATCATAAAAAAGTCGATAGGCTTTAAATTTTACCATGCATCTTTTCGATGATGCTTTCAGCCCAGAAATCTGTAAATTAAAATGAGAATAACTGAAGGTAAAACACCATCGCGATATGAAATTTGACGGGAGGATTTTTATGTACAATGGACCCTGTGATAAATGTTAGTAGTGGGCTCCGCGTTTGCGGTTTGTAAAATGTTGCGGGAATAAATAATTGAGACTTCATTATATACTACAGCTTAATAAAAATGACTGCAGTTTATAAAAAAATGGAATCTAATGGTAATAAAATGTTTAATAATCACTGCACTGTTATTCATCGGCCGTAATTGCATCCAATTCCATAACACGCAAACTGTACGAACCATCTACACCACTAGGAGGCGGGGAATCAAATAAAAACACACCCGCCATTTAATTATGGAACTTATATATTTCAAGTAATATATTTTCTCATTTAGCACTATACTTACATCAATTTTAATGACGATCAGGGAGAGCTGCTAGTAATGTGTCTTGACGGCGTCAAAAGACAGACAAATGAAGCCGTTTGCTGTTCTTTCTCTCCGCCGGTAAAACAAGGGAATGTAGAATTTTCAGAGATTATTTTTCTTTACATAGAAAGAAAAACGATCCTTGGTGGTATATATAATCTTCGATT
Source organism: Locusta migratoria (assembly GCA_026315105.1). Classification (NCBI taxonomy): domain Eukaryota; kingdom Metazoa; phylum Arthropoda; class Insecta; order Orthoptera; family Acrididae; genus Locusta; species Locusta migratoria. Next base: position 425,856,548 of record CM048746.1, on the reverse strand, counting down.
CGCGAAGTTAATTATTCTGTATTTATTTGTAGCGTTTCACGGAACAAGTATTAATCTAATCTAAACCCGAGCAATGCTGCGTTTTTTTTTCTAAAGTAGTGAGATGCCTAAAAGGACAAAGAGGTAAGGATTCATAGAAGTGGGAGAGTGAAGGACAGAGAGAGTACGGAAAGGAACATACGACGTATATGCAAGTCCCAAACACGAATTCAGTAATTGCAAAGCCTTGACGAGTTGGAACTGCATACACTACGCTTGTCCATCATTTTTTGGAGTATAGCTGCCCAGTGTGGGATCCTTATCAAATGGGTTTGACGGAGGACATCGAAAGAGTCCAGAGAAGGGCAACTCCTTTCGTATTGTCACAATACAGGGAAGACAGCGTTACGGAAATGATACAGGATCTGACATGGGAATCATTACAACAACAGCGCGTATCGCTGCGGCGTGGGCTACTTACGAAACTACAATCGCCAACATTCTCCTCGGAATGCGAAAATATATTGTTGACTCCCACTTACATAGGTAGAAATGACCATCAGAATAAAATACGGGAAATCAGAGCTCGAACGGAGAGATTCAGGTGTTCTTTCTTCCCGCGCGCTATTCGAGAATGGAATGGGAGGTAAATAGTATAAAGGTGGTTCGATGAACCCTCTGCCAGGCCCTTAAATGTGATTTGCAGAGTATCCCATGTAGATGTAGATGTATAAAGATAAGGAACAGTAGAGGCCGTACAAGACTTTCCTGGGGAACGCCAGATATCACTTCTGTTCTACTCGATGATTTTGTGTCACAGCCTAGTCGCCGCTTTTGTGTCTCGTTCCCGTCTTATGTGTCGGTGGCCGAGTGGAAAGAGACAACGACAGGAATAAAGGATGCACGCTTGTGCAAGTACGGAGGTGAGCAGCCAGTGGTACAGCAGAAACTAGAAACACTAGAGTAAATTAGAACGAGATATATATTTCATAGAGACTTAGTAATACTTAACTTTTATATAGTTCTTGACTGCAGAATGCTGATACATAGTTTAGATAGACGCCTGCCTACTGATGAGTCCTAGTGCCTATCCGATAGCCAAGTCTTAACTGGTGCCTATCTGATTTCCAAATGTTAACTGGTTCCTATCTCAGTCCCAAGTGAACGATGCAGCAGTCGTGGCCACGAGCGGAGTTGCAGCAGAGGGCGCTCGTGGCCGACGTCGTAAGAACGCCGCGCCGTGCGTGCATGGCGGCGCGCGGCTTAAGTACGTGGCGCGCACTTCATACTTGTGCGACACCACAGATGACTTTCCGTCAGTTACAATGTACTGTCTCCTTTGTGGCAGGAAATCACGAATCCAATCACACAGCGGTGGCAATATTCTACAAGTACCCAGGTGCGTTCCCGAACAATCTACAGATTAAGCACAGTAGCATCTACATCTATTCAGACAACCAAGCAGCCCTGAGATCACTGGCAGCTCCTGCAACAAGGTCTAAAATTGTTGCAGAATGTCACAGGGTTCTGGTGGAGCTAGGGGAAAGCAATAGAGTAAACCTATTGTGGGTCCCTGGCCACTCGGGGATCAGTGGCAACGAACTTGCCGACAGATTAGCCAGGATGGGGGCAGAGTCTTCATTTATTGGACCGGAACCTGTCCTGACAATCACCAAGGCAATGATCAAATTGGAGCTACGTAACTGGCTCAGAAGACAGCACGTAGAATATTGGACCAAAGTCCATCAACAAAAACATGGCAAGGTAATGATGCCAAAGCCATGTTTTAAAAGAAGCTCTGCAATCCTGGGCCTGAATAGGAGAGAGATTAGACTCATGGTTGCATTGCTGACAGGCCATGGGAATTTCATAAAACACCTACATACAATGGGAATAACAGAAGAGGACCCTAAATGTAGGATCTGCGATGACGGTGATGAAACTGCATGGCATCTAATCTTCGAATGCATTGCATTGGAGAGTAAAAGGCACAGAACATTTGGGACAACCAGACCCGAAGAAATTGTGTCTAATAAAGAACTGGTAAAGGGACTCCTTGCACTGTTCAAGGGCAGTGGTTGGCTTTACTAGATATACAGGGAGCGATACCGCACAATAAACTTAGTTTCGGTGCGGGCAGTGGCGGGTTCGACCAAGACTGTTTTGGCTTCCCTGGAAAAATCAAATCAAATCAAAAAGCACAGTAGATTAGTCGGTGCCACGATCCCTAGCGCCTAGTCGGCTGTCAGCCCGTCACGGCTTACGCCGGCTGGCGTGGCAGCTGCGCGGTCCTCGGTCAAGCACCGGAGGCGTCATAATCCGCACAGCCGATTCTGGCGCGGAGGCGCCGTCAGCGATCGGAAGAGCGGCGGGGGCGTTGGCGCCGGCGGAGTGACAGCGGCCTGAATATTCATGCGGCCCCACCTTGCCCTGGATTAGCGGCCACGCTTACGTCGGCACGGCAAACACCGCAGCCGCAGCCGCAGCCGCAGCCTTTGCAAACTCGGCGGGCGCCTGTTTGCGGTTCGCAGATCCCGCGCGCAAATTGAATTATTCCGGGCGCCGACTTTATCGCGGCGCTAACAATGCCGCCTTTCACTAGGAACCCACGAGGCGCCGCCGCTACGCTTCTGCCTACGCCGCCTTTCCGCCGAACTAGGTTATCCTTACAGTGGGTTCTAGTAATTGCTCGACTATTACTACCTCCACGGCCGAAGTTGTTGCCTTCTGGCTAGAGTTATTAGTGCGAGTCCTGGCGGCTCCGCTCTCATTACACGGAACTGGGTTTTCCTTACGGTGGATGCTAGTTAGTCCTCAACTACTACTATTAATGGCCCCGGTTGTTCTCCGGTGGCTAGTTCGAGTCCTCTTGTCTACGTTGTCTTTCCAACAAATTCCACTATTCTTCAAAAGAGAAACGTAAATCGAAAACTATTTATTTAATACTAGCTTGCCCCAGAATATGATCCCATATGAAAGCAGTGTATCAAAATAGTACTAGTAAGGTAATTTACTGAGATGTATATCACCAAATTTTGCAATGATCCTGATAGCATAAACTTCCATGTGTTTCATTCAATTCAATCCCTCGTCAATGCAAACAACTAAATAAAAATTATTTTTTGAATATTCTACCTTAGCTACAGATTTCTGTTCAAAGTCTATATTTATTAATGATGTCATGGCGTTTAATGAGAGTCCATTTGTAGAGAACCATTTAATAATTTTCTGAAAGATATTATTTAAAATTTCATCAGTTAATTACTGTTTATTAGGCATGGTAGCTATACTTGTATCCTCTACAAAAAGAATTAGCTTAGCATCTTCGAGAATATAGAATGGCAAGTCGTTAATATATATTAAGAACAGCAAAGGACCCAAGACCGAAACTTGTGGGACCCCATTTTTGATAACTCCCCAGTTAGAGGAATTCATTGTGATCTGCTTATTTCAAATTTCTGCACTCTTCCGGTTAAGTATGATTTAAACCATTTATGTACAGTCCAACTCATACAAAAAATCAAATGTTTGTAAATCTATCGGACCAGGCTGCGTGGTCATCACTCCGTAGCTTACAAACTATTTAAACTAAGGTCAACTAACCTAGGCGCCTTAGACCGCTTGGCTACTCCACCGCGACCCAACTCATACCACAATATTTAATCGTATCAAGAAGAATCCCATGATTTACAACAATCGAAAGCCTTTGAGCGATCACAAAAAATCTGAACTGGTGATGCCCGGTTATCTGATCCCCTAACTGTTATGACCTGTCTACTTCCTCGACTAACAGTTTAAACCTTTATTTGGCACACACAGAAATCGTGAGAAGAAAAAGTATTCTGTAAGTATGTGTAAGACCATGTGAACAGATTTATACAATTTCTTTTTCAAAATATAGATTCTGATTTGTAAGTAACAGTGCCCAAACACTTCGCATGGTGGTACAGTGTCAGTACTACAGTGTCGTATTTATGACTGTAGAAATTATGTATCTTTGACTATTTCATGTGAAACGTGTGAAAACAATTCGTTTAGGGTGTAAAGTTCAGAACAATCCCATGATTTCCACTTTTTACAGTCAAGTACCTCTGAAGACAAAACTTGCAAATTTTTTTGGTCCGTAATCTGTCAAAAGACAACATATTGTCATATCTGTCAGGTCGTACATCACTGACTGGGGCAGGAGATGCTGATTCGTTCTTCTTTTGGACTTATTGTCCTTTTTGTTGTGGTCTACTAGGCTTCCTCTACCCAATAAATGTAAGTCCTTTTTCAGAACTCGTCAACAATTTTCCATAATAAACCAACTTCAAGGTTTCCTCTTTCGGTTTTATAAGCAGTTTTTCATGTATCACAAAAAATATCGTCACAAAACTGATACAAACATGTACCTCGGTAACTTATGCTTGGAGTGTCCGCTAAAGATTCAGTTTATTGCTAAACTTTTCGCAAAAGACAACGAATCATTAGTTTGTTGGAGAGCTGTTGTTGTTAGTTTCAAGCACTGTTGCCCAGCCAAGGACGAAACTTGAAGCATGTTTCAGAAAACCACGCGCAAGTTTGATGTTGCTTGAGAGCAACATCTAATATATAAAGCAGAGTGTCCGTATATTTGTACGTGTTGCATACAAATATACAGTTTTGTTCCAATCTTTATGAAATTTTGTACACGTAAGCTTCAATCCATGAGGGCGGTCGCCGCAAGTGTAAGAATCACTTACGATATATAGTTCACAAAATATGACGTCATAAACGATGAGAAGTGGGGAAAACTGCTGCCATAAGCGACAATGCTGCCTAAACCACTAGACCGATTTCAACCAAATTTGGTACACATATTCCTTACATGAGATAACATCTTCTGTACGAGTACGAACCACATATGTCACATGGTTCAAGAGATATAACTCCATAAACGATAGGAGTTGCAAGAAACTGCCATAATGCGATGAGACTTTACAAATACACTATATGAGAATGAGAGTACTTAGCAACTTGCAACAAACTTTAAACATAATTTCAAACCTTCATTAAACTTTTTCTCGCTGGCAACCATAGTAAAATGATGAAAGGAGAAAAGTTTCTCGCTTACTACTTTTCCGCTGTTTATGGAGTAAAACTACGGCTCTCGGTATGACGTTACAATTTATAATTTGAACACTACAAATTGTAGCGACAGGAAATTTTACAGACAGTATACATATATATAGTTGAATGTAGCTTCTAAATTGTATCACATTCAGACACGTAGTTCATGAGATATGAGTACTTAAACAGTAACGTTCATGGAAAATTGCTCCATCCGGCTGGAAGCGAAAGCAGTTTACTTCCATAGAGGTACAAGGAAAGAAACAGAATGAAACAGAGTACACCCAACGAATACCCATTATATCCCACAAATCTAGCTTCAATGGCCTGCAGTTTCCATTGGAACTTGCATTTTCTATTACGATTAATAAATTACAGGGCAATCTATTAAATACTTCGGAATGGATTTGGCATCTTCATGTCAGGGGCGGCCTCACCAAAGAATTTATTCCTATTAGAGCCTGGAAGATATAAATATGGGCCAATCACTTTGTGAGGCAGGCATTAATTTGGACACGCCATGTTTCTCTCACGGCCAGTTGTACGAGGCTTGCTCCAGAGTCGGCACGCCAGGTAATTTGTTTGTTTACACTCCAGACGGACAAACGAAGAATATTGTGTACCATCAAGCTTTGAGATAACAGTGTTAATTACTTCTTTTCTGGCTATACACATTCATGATGTTTTCGTGAAAATGGTGTGTGTTCTTTTAAGTAAATATAGAGTCTAAAATATTCAAATGCTTGTAGAGTCTATGGGACTTAACTGCGGGGTCATCAGTCCCTAAACTTACCAACTACTTACGAACTAGCTAACACTAAGGACGGCACAAATATCCATGCCCGAGGGGGGATTCGAACCCCCGACCGTGGTGGCCGTGCAGACCGTGACTGGAGCGCCTCAGTCCCCTCGGCCACCGCGGCCGGCTGTAGAGTCTATTCTCCACCTCTGATGGCTGTAAAATGTACTTAAATTATACTAAATATTAAAAATTCTAAAACTATTTGTTTATGAAACATTTTCATTTATTTATTATTTTCAGAGTCAACTTATTTCTTGACGAAATTCAAGTATACTGAAATGATAAAATTATTTACTTCATAATTTAAAAAGAAATCGAAGAATAAGTGGTATCAATAAACCTTCGGTTTGAAATTGGTGTATATCCGGAAAGTCAGAATCGGAAGCCTGGAACCTGATTATTATAATATGCGCTTTCCATCTACACCTACTGCAGTTTCACATGCAGCCTGGCAGATATTAACATCCCGGGCAACGCCGGGTTTCCAGCTAGTTGCCAAATAAAGTGTTAACCCTACAAGCACCAAGCATGGGCAAAAAAATACCCATACACTTTACTTTTATGAAAAAATCATAATTAATATCCTTCAATGTTTATGGTTTTTTTTTTCTATTTGTCTCTCGCGTTATAAAGTACTACCCTACACATTTACATGGTTACAATTTTAAAAACTGATGACTAACTATAGCAATTTTATGCCCAAGGGCACATTTTGTCCTGGGTTGGTACTCCATGTGACCATAATTCTTAGTGACTTTCCTGTAATCCCCAAACATGGGGAAAAATATTTTTGGAAAATCAGTGTCCATCATCTCTAATTTCAGTATATCCCAACTATTTAGAAGCCTAAAAGGCCTAATAACTGCTTAAATTATTGTAAATAATAGTATATAAACAATATTTCACAAGTCTGTGAAAGTAACTATTTCTGTCCTATATCTGCAGTTAATCCAATACGGCAATACTGCAATAAGTCTAACGCAATGTACATATGTTTGACAGTCTCAGTTGATAGCAAAAACAAAAAATAAATGCGTTTTACAGGATCCATAGCTTACTGTAATACGGGCAAAATTTGCCCTTGCTTGGTGCTCTGTGTAACCAGAAATACCTTGGTGCTTCTAGGGTTAAGTCAGGAATGTAGGGTCTTGGTTTTCGACGACCTCCGCGCCTCCTGCGGGGTTTGCTTCCGCTGTTGCCACTGATCGGCTGCCCCCTGGTTTTAACTGACAGTGGGGTGCTGGCGGCGCTCCCCTATCACGAGCAGTCGGCCGCCAGTGCCGGACCCGCGCGGTCATCGCGCCTGCCTGCCTGGCACTCTTCCATTTGCAATGGAAATGCTTAAAGCACCGGAGTCGACATTTTCTTCTGAATCCAGAGCAGGCAATTCATGAATGCATGCATGCGCGCGCTGTGGCTGTAGCCGATGCCAGGCACGGACCTCCACCAATTTAACCCGCGCGTCGACGAATATCGATTCGCGGTTACGGCCTTTTAAAATGTTGCATTCTTCCGGGGCGACACTCGAGGTCATGATGCTCAATAAACAGTCAGCAATCCAGGCTTGATTTGCCGTCGATTCGTGCTCAGCTGCTGTTCTGTTGGGGTCTATGCGACCAAAAATAATTATCGTTTCTTAAAATTTTGAACATAGCTGCTATTGGCAGCGACCGTTACAACGTCAAAGGATACAAATGCAGCCCTCGGACGCCAAATTAAAATTATTTAACCTGGTTTCGCCAATGTCTACCTGTTCACAACTTCACTTAGCACACGCCAGTCTGATGCACCCATGCAGGCGTGCAGCCCATAGTGGGTAGCTCTTTTCTAAAAAAAATGTTTAATTTTTTTTACGTAAGCTTCAGAGCTGCGTTGCAAATTTTTTATCTTATTATTTCTGATGAAGGCACTCGTAGGTATTGTCGAAAGCAGGTTAAATAATTTTAATTTTGCGACCTAGGGCTGCATTTGTATCCTTTGATTATCGTTTGTCGTTATTTAAATGCCAAATAACGTTATGAAATCCGCTCTCCGTCTTGATGAAACTGTATGCTGCGGGCAGACTACGACTCCCCAGAGTCCAGATCTAAATTTCTGCATGTTTGCACCAGTACAGATCTAGCCATCAGATCCCCCTCAGATTTCAGGTTAGATAACGCACTCTTAATAGTATTTATCTTAGAAGAATCACCATTACTAAAAGTGATGTTATCTACCGACTCATATGCATTAGTGCAAGAGGACTTCCTGCAACGAAACAAATAAAGCATCTTGTGAGCAGTCCAAAGGAGTCGCCTGTGCAACAGCCCAAGCCAGTTTTCCAGCGCTACTGCTATCACATCTCCCTGAATACTGCATTTATGTTATCACTACTGTTTAAGTAAGAGTTTTGGAGAGCCAAGTTGTTTAGAAAGCAGATCGCCATGTATGTTCGTAGCACTGCTGTTTAAATATTATCATTGGTAAAGTGTGTCATATCTTTTGAGAGATATCTTTGGAAATCAACATGGCGGACAATATGGCGCCCAATATGACGGGGCCGGGTTTGGTTAGAACACAGACAAACCATGAAAACCAGAACAAGTTGTACATAACTGTGAAAGAAGCGAAATAGAAACAGTTAATGGCCCAAACACAAGATATGTTAATATGTGGCAATGAGCTACAGCTGCAGTATTGTGGTTATGCGGTCATGGTGTTGTCCTGCGACATGGATGAGTCATGTTCCAGTCTCTTATTTTTGCTGTTGTTGTTGTTGTTGTTGTTTGTCTTTGACAAAATTGTAAATTACCCTTCCTAACACTGACGTGCCTATTCTCTTTTAGTCTTGGCGACTGTCATACTACACATTGCTTAGAGAATGTGAGAACTATCATGAGTAAATGTGATAAATAGTGAATGCAGGTGAGATGCCTCATGGACCTCTTACAAAAATGAATAAATAAATAAATAAATAAATAAAATAAACATGCGTGTAGTAGGTTAGTACAAGCTCTCACCGCTAGTTTACTTCGGTCTCTGAAGTTCCATGAGATGTTCATATTTGGTAGGACGTATGCAACATTTGATGCCGTACACGTAAAAAAAACTACAAAAACGTTAACATATTTCTCGATGGAGCACAGAAAACCTGTGCGGTAATGAAACTGTTGCGTTCATCAGCAGTACTTATGTGACAAACATACATTTTTATCGCTTCTTTGATAATTATAACATTCTCATTCACACCAATCACGAGGACAAGGAGGCATATATCGCTCACTCACCAGATGCACAAATTAATTACGTCGGTAAGAGATTCCTTCAAGACGCACATACCGTCACATACAAGATTTGTTTTGCGAGGGCGGATGAGGTTGCGTTGTTATCATTCGAGAGAGAGAGACTTCCTTTCGACTGCTAATAGAGCAGTTATGGTGGCACTGACGTTCCATTACATTTCAGACACAAAATTGATTACACCGAACAGGCACGTCAGTAATCGGATGGACAGTTTATAATTTAGCGAACAAAAAATAAATAAATAAAAATATATAAATTGGAGGAGAAATGCACACAGTTCTCCCGCGTCACAGGCCAACAGCATGACCACATGACCCCGACGGCTTGACTCCCATCAGTTACTAACCGCTGCATATTCAGGGCTTGGAACATGAAATTTTTCTATTTCGCTTTTTTTTCACAGTCCTATATAGTCTCTTCCTGTTTCCGTGCTCAACCTTAGCTAAGTTATTGACGCGGTATTTACTGTGCCGAATTACCAGTAACTGTGAGGGGATCCGATGGGAAGATTCGGTTGTTAATATAACGCTTGATACGACTGGTTTTGTCCTACATGTTGTAAATGACATGTTTTTCCTGATCAGACAGCACTCTGCTGTTAGTAGGTTCTGATAATCATTACCCCGAACATCTATCGCGATTCTTCACAGTTCTTGGAGAAACGGCCATTTCTGTCTTTGAAATTTCCACAAACAAACAGAATAAGTGATGCATAAAAATAAATAACTGGTCCCGGGCTACTGAGGTCGTAAAGAGTAGGTTTTAGTGGTTCCGGAGTAATTATGATGACATTACACTGTGGGGTCAGTACCAGAATGCAGTAACTGGCTTCTGTCTTCCCAGCACTGATGGTATTTCCGCGTATAACTGCCCTGGACGGACGTCGCCATTTACTGGTGAACAAATAAAAGCTGGCGCTCATAAATGGAGAATTGGCAGTGAGCAGAGCAGAGACAGCAGCTCCACGGAGACTGCTGTCTAGGTCACCAGGAGGAAAAAGAGCCCTAACGCAAGGGAATAGCCGTTCGTAAAAACTTGGGACTCCGTATATACAGAAGCCGAGTAATGACAAGGCACGTCTGCCACTGGTCAGGTGGTCTTAAGAAAAACGACAATGGAGACTTCGAACAGCGATTAATTTTTCCTTCTGTCAGCAGAACATTAAAACTGTATGAAATTGTAAACACATAACTAAAGAAGTAGCCTCGTTTGGCTACCAGTGCAAGTATTTCTGCTTAATACACTAGGCGGTTTGTGTGTCAATTTCGTTCATTATTTCGTCAAGTAGATTACAATTCAGCTTCACAAGGCCATTAGTTCTGTTCCATATCAGAGACAGAAGCGACGAGCTCCTAATCCGTAGCCATTGATGCAACCATTAGGCAAGAAAAGAAGGTCGGCCATTGTTATTAAAGCAAATCTACAGTGAAAGGTACAAATGGGCGCTCCTCTTTGTATATGTCTAGAGGAAGGAGCTAGAAACCTTATTGTAATAATGTACCCCCACCCCGTGAAAATAAACAACGTGACACATGGTGCACTATGCGAATTTCTAACATCTTCATATTAGGTACAAAGGTGTCACCTGTTGCGAGCAAAAGACGTCAGTATCTGTAACGTTCTGTGATTAAAGTCAGGCACGAGAAAAATTTACGTCTTCGGGTTTTTTGCTGTTCACACCGCTGGGAAGACATTTTGTGTTCAAAATAACTTGGAGAAGAGATGAAATACGGTATGCAAGTGAACGAAGAAGAAGCTCCATTAAATTTAGGATGAAAGAATGTCTCGAATTTCACGCCGCAGCATAGAATAATATGGATGTATGAATTGCAGTACATAGGTATAGGAAATCCTACTACAAATTTATAAAATTCTTTAATAGGTACAGTGTATGCAGCGTTACTATATTGGCCTCGCGTCCGCGTCGTAACTCAGTCGACAGCATCGCTGACTACCACAAAGAGCGCCCGGGTTCGATTCCCGGCAGGGCACTGTGTTGTATATTGTCACCATCATCGACAGGCAATCCACCGAAGTGGCGTCAATTGAAAAGACTTGCAACAAGGCGGCTGAACCCCAGTTGGGGATATCCCTGCCAATAAATGCCACACGATAATCATCATCATAGTCATCATTGACACCGTAGGCAAAAAATTATGGTCATTGTTGGTATGTTCCCTACCAGTATTACCGAGCGAGGTGGCACAGTGGTAGCACACTGGACTCGCATTCGAAAGGATGGTGGTTCAAATCCACTTCCGGCCACTTCCGTCGAGCACTGCCGGGCGCTCGAGCGCTCTCACAGTCTCGGCCGGTGACAGCGCGACCGCCGCGCGCTCAACACTGCAGAATCGCATAAGAAACCACCCTGGCTTTGAGCAACGCAGTCGGCGTTATTGATCAACGAAGTATAGGTCGTAAACGCTCAGTTCATGAAACAAAGAGAAGTATTATGGAGAGAATTAAGGGCGGCTCGTTAGTCCTGAAGAAGAAAGACATGTCGGAAGAGGAGTCGAAAAGTGAAGCTTGGAAATCTTTTACACTTGTAGTGGATCCTGTCACGCAGGCTTCTGCTGGTTTCGTGCAATCTACCACTCTACCTCTGAAGATGTCTTCCGCAGCCGAAGATGATACGTTAGGGGAAAGTTTTACAAATCGACCACGGCTTATGAGCCCGGACGTTTTAAATGAAACAGCATATACAGTTCCGTAGAATAAATGGCACAACTCCAGTAATAAATATAGACTTTCAACAGGTCTGTAGCTAAGGTAGAATTTTCAAAATTATTTGTTCGTTTTGAAGGGAAACCAGAGTTTTTCAAAATTTTTAGATGTGTGAAATGATGAGAGATTAAACGTGAAGCAACACATTGATTGTCTGCTAAAACGTTTGGATTCAGCTACGTATGCTATTAGGGTTTTTGCAAATTTTGGCGATAAGAATCTCAGTACATTAGTTTACTACTACTTTCATTTACTGCTTTCGTATGGCATCATATTCTGAAGTAATTCACCATTGAGTAAAAAAGTTTTCATTGTACAGAATCGTGTAATCCGAATAATTGCTGGAGCGTACCCAAGATCGTCCTGGAGACACCTATTTAAGGATTTAGATATCCTCACAGTTACTTCAGAGTATATATATTCACTTATGAAGTTTGTTGTTAATAATCCAACCCAGTTCACACACATGTTAACATGTTTGTAATTCTATCGGAATCAACTGCTTCTTTATTAGTCCGTAGCTTGCAAACAATTTAAACTAAGGTAAACTAACCTAAGGACAACACCCATGCCTGAGAGGGGACCCGAGCCCCAGATGGCGAACGGGCGCGCGCATCACGCACGGCTAATCCGCCGCTGCAAACTCAGTTCAAAAATATAGCAGTGTTAATAGGTATAACGCCGGGAGAAAAGATGATATTACTGTGCAGGGTTAAATCTCACTTTGGCCCAGAAAGGGATGAATTATGCTGCCACAAAAGTCTTCGATCACCTACCAAACAGCATCAAAACCTGATAGCTAACTAGCATTTAAAAATTAATCAAAAGAATCTCTGAATGACAACTCCTTCTACTCAGTGGATGAATTTTTAGATATAAATTAGTAAAATTAAAAACAAAAAATAAAAAATGAAAAATAATAATGAAAATAAAAAATAATACAAAATATGTTTGTGTCATATAACATTTTGTGTAATGTAATATCTCGTACAGACACCTTTTATTACACTGACGCGTTCCACATCATTACGAGGTGTCGTATTAATGATCTATGGAACAAGTATTAATCTAACCAGTCTGACGCAGTGCAGCTCGCTGGCGCTGAGTGCGCCGGTTACCGGCGACCGACCGAGAGTTCGGCGCGCTCGGCCGAGCGCTGGCGATCGGCTGCCCGCAACCGGCGGAAGAGGACGCTCGGCCGCGTACTCCCGAGAGCCAGAGGGGCGAGCGGGACTCGCCGGTAAAAATCGAGGATAATGAAGACTTCTAGTTGATCATCAGTCCGTAGTCTTACAAACTACCTAAACTAAGTTAAACTAACCTACGGACAACACACACATCCATTCCCGAGGGAGGATTCGAACCTTCGACGCGGGAGACCGCGCGATCCGTAACGTGGCGTTCCAGACCGCTGGGATACTCCCGCGCGGCTCGTCATCAATGCAACAGCTGTCACTTACGGGTAAAACATGTTATTTTGTTATAATAAACAAATCACGTTGGCAGTGTATTAATTATTAGTGTGTAAATACTATACATACGCTATTATTAATAAATTATTATGAATTTTCATTGTCAATTTTTACCATCAAATTCGTAATCAGCGACCTCAAAAACCCATCTTCTTTGGGTTTTAGCCACGTTTTGGGGATTCTGTCCCACCGCATGGCGCCAGAAAAAAACAGAACAGTCGCAGAGATTTTTTTCCTCCACCAATCCCATTATTCTATTTTCATCTCAGACGAATTATTAATGCGTCATTTGCAATTAAATCTTGAGCCGTCAAAAGGCCATCGCAAATGGCCTACTTTTATTAACCTATAGTGGGCCAAAATGATATATACGAAAATCATAGTCTATAGCAGTTCTGTATATGAGAAATCGGTAATTTATTGAATTGTTTCAAATGTTTGTAGAGCTTAAGGGACTTATGCGGGGTCATCAGTCCCTAAACTTACAAACTACTTATGAACTACCTTATACTAAAGACGTCACAAATATCCATGACCCAGGGGGATTCGAACCCCCGACGGAGAACGGCCTCACGCATCGTAGCATAGCGCATCAATGCTCTCGGCCGCTCCACCGCGGCGGTAATTTATTTAGTCGGGGGTTTACTAGTACTCATAGTACTTTAGAGATCACTAAAATTTCATTCTGCGGCAAATGACGTAGAAATTAAAAGATTACGAGCCCGTTTGCGTTTGAGTAGCTGTAGTTCCACAGGGAAGCGTTATAGGTCCCCTACTCTTCCTTGTGTTTATAAACGATTTAGGAGACAATCTGAATAGCTCCTTTAGACTGTTCGCGGATGATGCTGTCGTTTATCGGTTAGTGAAGTCAACAGAGGATCAAAAGCAACTGCAAAGCGATTTAGACAAAATTTCTGCATGGTGTGAAAATTTGCAATTGTCACTAAATAAAGAAAAGTGTGAAGTAATACACATGACCACTAAACGAAATCCGCTGAACTTCAATTACGCGATTAATCAGTCAAACCTTAAGGTCGTAAATTCTACCAAATACCTAGGAGTTACAATTACGAACAACTTTGACTGGAGAGAACACAGAGAAAATATTGTGGGGAAGGCGAACCAAAGGTTACGTTTCATTGGCAGAACGCTTCGATGATGCAACAGCGCCACTAAAGAGACTACCTTCATTACACTTGTGCGCTCTTTCCTGGAGTACTGTTGTCCCTTGTGGGATCCTCGCCAGGTGGGACTGACGGAAGACATTGAGAAGGCCAGCTCGTTTTGTTTTATGACGTTACGGGGGAGGGGGGTGCATCACAAAAATGTTGCACGAATTGGGGTGGAAATCATTAAAAGAAAGACGTTATTCATTGCGGCGTGATCTGTTTGCGAAGTTTCAATCACCGACTTTTAGTTCTGAATGTGAAAATATTTTGCTAGCACTCACCTACTTAGGGAGACATGACGATCCCAATAATATAAGAGAAAACAGATCGAAAACGGAACGATTTAGGTGTTCTTTCTTCCCGCGCGCTATTAGAGAATGGAACGGTAGCGAAAAGTTATGAAAGTGGTTAATGAACCCTGTGCCTGAATGTGATTTGTAGAGTATCTATGTAGCTGCAGATACTTCCGGAGTTTAGCGCAGGTGAAAATGTGTCCGGGATGCGCGGTGACAACTTGTTCCGCGCGGCCGGTGTTGGGGCAGCTTATTGATCGCCGAGTAACGGGATTTGCGGCTTTTTAGCGGCAGACACGCCCCCGCCCCCTCCCCCTCCCCCAGGCGGTAATTGGCTGGGCTCGTCTTATCTGCTGGCCAGCGGGGGGCGCGGCCGCTGCCGCTTTCAGCCGCAGGAGGGTTGGGGCCGGGGGAGGGGTTGCCCCCCTCCCCCCTAACCGCTATCTGCAAATAACGGCAGCACGTGCCCGCTCATCGCCTGTTTACATCTCCCCATCGACACTTCGCGGCCCGGCTAGTCACATCATTAACGACTGCCTACCAACACAGTCTAACAGCGACAGCAGCGCTTCCAGCGGCTGGCGGGGTACATTTCTGAATACGATATCGGACGTGTGTTAATAGTGTCGTTTCAATTGATTTTAACGTACATTTTTACAACAAGAAAGGTAACTAGTGCCATAAACAAACCGCACTGACGTGTTTTACGCCCCACTTTAGATTTGTAGTTTTGTAAGTTTTTGCAAACATTTTGGACCAAAATTATAATCTAAATTATAAAGCATTAATTAATAAGAGTGTCTGAAACCCTTTGAGGGAAAAAAAAATAGGTAGTGGCGGGATCCGAACCAACGCCTTGCCCACTACGCTACGGCTATCAACCAAAATGTAAGTTCTTTAATCTCGTACTATTGATGGCCGTTGTTAGCTGATGCTAATACAGCATTTGTAGACAGCCGGTAGATTTGACTGATTTATCGTGTAACTGAAGTTTAACAAATTTATATTCAAATGTTCAAATGTTTGTATAGTCTATGGGACTTAACTACGGGATCATCAGTCCCTAAACTTACAAACTACTAATGAACTACTTACAACTAAGGACGACACAAATATCCATGCCCGAAGGGGAATTCGAACCCCCGACCGTAGTGGCCGTGAAGACCGTGACTGGAGCGCCTCAATCCCCTCGGCCACCGCGGCCGGCAAATTTATATTAGTGGTTATATGGATGACTTCACATATACCATTATTAAGGTTCAATTGCCAATTTTCGCATCATGCAGATACCTTATCTAAATCATTTTGCATTTGCTTTTAGTCTTCTGGCGACTTTCTAACCTATAAATGACAGCATCATCCTCGAACAGTCTAAAAGAGCTACTCAGAGTGGCTTTTAAAATGTTTATAAACATAAGGAAGAGTAGCGGCCCTATAACACTTCCCTGGGGAATGCCAGAATCATTTCTGTTCTGCTCGATGACGTACCGTCAGTTACAACATAATGTGTTCTTTCAGACAGGAAATCCTGAATCCAGTCGCACAACTGAGGTGATATTCCATAAGCAAGCAATATGATTAGAAGACGCTTGTGGGGCACAGTGTCTTAGCCTTCCAGAAATCTAGAAATACGGAATCTATTTGACACCCCTTTTCGATAGCCCTCATCATATCATGTGACAACAGTCTATCATTCTCAATAATAGCGCACACTAGATACACACGACTTGAATAACTAGATTTAGATTAAAAGTAATGAAAGAAATTATTTTCATTAGTACAAATGCTGTAAGAGGATTCGGAGAGATTCCAGCTTGCTCCGTTTCATCGTGGAGCAGGGGATGGAAGGCAGAAGCAGGAGCGCAGGACAACTTTGCAGCGAGTAGTTGTGATGAGGAACTGTCGTAATGAGAGATGACATTGACTCCGGACCCGACCGTCGGGTTCCTCCATCGCCACTGCAGATGAACTCGACAGGCGAGGGTTACCAGTAGAGAGTATCTGGAGTGACACGGGCAGATTAATCCCTGGAAGCGGTGTGCTCCAGCAACGCTGCACCGTCAATTCCAGTTGGGGGCTGGACAGCCAATCCATGGTACGCCACTGTAGCTCCCCGCCACGCGTAAACGGACGACTGGAACAGTGGGCAAATTGAAGACCGTCTCGGCGGCCATTATGGTGGCAAACATCCACGCGAACTTTAAATGAGCGTAAGACTCTTCTGATTAGCGTGTGTATTCATTCGAGTTCAGTCGCGGAAGCTATGTCTCATTTAAATAAATAACTAGGAAACAGCTTCAGACTCTTTGAATATACAGAAACTATTGGTTGTGTGTAAATTTATTACACATACCGTGTACAAGTGCGCCTCGGTTGCACAGTGGTAGAGTGCCAGACTACAAATCCAAAGGTAGCGGGTTCGATCCCCCCTAGGTCCTAGGATTTTTATCTGTCACTTTCCACTTCTTTCACCTCTGGCAGTATTGCTCATGTGAAAAATACTGAGTAACACCGTGGTTCGGAACCCACGTTAAACTGTAGGTCCCCCTATAACTGGCTGGGTAAGTCAGTTCGAAGGTCGGAGGAAGGCAACGACATAACACCTCCAAACAGGACCATGCCTAGTAAAGCACTGTGGTGTTCAAACCAATCTTCGGATTGATGACTGCTTTACCTTTTTTTTTACCGTGTACGAATCGGCTAACAGCTTTTCTTCTTCCCAACCAAACTGAATTATAAAATTTAGTTTTTTAGCGTTCTAAGTGCAGTATATGAAAGGAATTCATCTTCAGACACGGTTTTTGGCACTTTCTCAGTATATTGTACGATTCTGAAACTTAAAGTTTGTTGCAAGTCGATAAGTACTTTCATTATCATATAACGTATTTTCAAAGTCTCGCCGCATTATGTGGCAGTTTTTTGCGATTCCTATTGTTTATGATGTCATATCTTCTGAACCATGTGTCGTATGTGACTCTTAACCCTGTAGCTATTGTTACCTCACGGTAAGGAATATGTGTACCAAATTTGGTTGAAATCGGTCCACTGGTTTAGGAGAAATTGAGCAGCATTATTGCTAAATGCAGCAGTTTTTCGCGCATCTCATCGTTTATGACGTCATATATCGTCAAATATGTGTTGTAAGTAATTCTTACACTTACGGCGACCGTCCTCATGGATTGAAGCTTACGTGTACAAAATTGCATAAAGATTGTAACAAAACTGTAGATTTGTATGCAAATCGTACACACAAACATACAAACTCACAAACAAGCAAACATACGGACATTCTGCTTTATATATTTGAAGACTAGCTGAAAACCCGGCGTTGCCCAGGTATTTATTTATTCCTGCCATTTTTCAGGTATATATTCATTTGTGTAAGGCCTGTATGTCAGTAAAATCTCCTGGGAATACAGTTAGTAGTAAAGTAGTATAGATTAAAAATTGGTGCGGGAAGGGGCGGTTTTCCATGAATGTTACCGTTTATGTGCTCATATCTCATGAACTACATGTCGTACTGTAATACAATTTAGAAGATACAAACAACTATATGCGTGTACGTGTATACTGTCTGTAAAATTTCCCGCGGCTACAATACGTACTGTGGAAATCATAAATTGTAACGTCATACGGAATGCCGTAGTTTTAGTCCATGAAGAGCGAAACGTTACCGTTTATGTGCTCATATCTCACGAATTACGTGTCGTACTGTGATACAATTTAGTAGCTACATTCAACTATATATGTGTATACTGTCTGTAAAATTTACTGTCGCTACAATTTGTAGTGTTCAAATTATAAATTGTAACGTCATACCGAGAGCCGTAGTTTTACTCCATAACAGCGGAAAAGTAGTAAGCGAAAAACGTTTTTTCTTTCATCATTTTACTGTGATTGCCAGCGAGAAAAAGTTTAATGATGGTTTGAAATTATGTTTAAAGTTTGTTGCAAGTCACTAAGTACTGTCATTCTCATCCAGTGTATTTCGAAAGTCTCGCCGCATTATATGGCATTTTTAACGATTTCTATTGGTTATGACGTAATATTTATTGAACCACGTACCGTATGTGATTCCTAACCATGCAGCAATTGGTACCTCATGGTAGGGAATGTGTGTACCAAATTTGGTTGAAATCGGTTCAATGGTTTAGGAGAAAATGAGCATCATTGTCGCTAAATTCAGCAGCAGTTTTTCGCACATCTCATTGTTTATGACGTCATGTCTCGTGAAGTATGTATCGTACGTGATTCTTACACTTACGACGACCGTCCTCATGGATTGAAGCTTACGTGTACAAAATGTCATAAAGATTGGAACAAAACTCTAGATTTGTATGCAACACGTACACACATACAAACAAACAAACATGGGGACGCTCTGCTGTATATATTGAAGAAGGTAGAAGAGGAGAAGATTCAGTATTAGTCAGTGAGGCATTCGGGGTGCCTAGCACCTTCCTTCCGCTCGTTAAAAGTAGTACAGTGTGTATTATGGGAGGAGCGCAATGACAGATAACAAGGCATTGTGTCGCGGTGTCGGCTGCGGCGACAAGCCAATTGTGGCGGCGCGCCGTTGCACAAAGGTGCGCAGCGGCTGTGAGCTGTCCGAGCATAATAGGCGCTGCTGCTGCCGCGACAATGCCGCTGCCGCAATCACTGGCCGCCGCAAACTAATATACGGCCGCGGAAGACTCGCAGCCCGCGCTAAGCACGACCAATTACCCAGTTTACACCGGCCGCCGCTACTGCTACAACTACTAAACGCCACTACTGCCGGTGCCGAGTGTTCGCAAGTACTATGCGCCCGTTTATTACCCACAGCAGCACTCCCAGTCCTTGCGACATCGCAAACTTTGCGCTACACTTAGCTTCTAACTTCGAGAATTGCAAAGGATGTACAGGGTGTTTCAGGATGAATATAAATACACACACGCGCGCGCATATATATGTATACAGTGTTTGATGCGTAAAAAGAGGTTCCGGTACGGCGACCTTTTTCTGTCATTCACACTTCTGAAAGCGCTGCTATAACATTTTCAGGGCATTTTAAATGGGAATCAGTGGCGAGAAAGGATGATATTCACTATTAAAGGTTAAATCTAACTTTGGCTCAGAATTATGCTGCCACGAAAGTCTTTGGTCACTTACCAAGTAGCATCAAAAGTCTGACACATAGCCAACTGGTATTTAAAAAGAAATTAAAAGAATTTCTGAATGGCAACTCCTTCTACAATGTAGATGAATTTTTAGATAAAACTAAAAAAAGATAAAAAAATAAAAAACAACAAAAAATGTAATAAAAAGATCCTTAAAATATCGATTGTCTAGTGTAGACAACATTTACTAAACTGACACGTTCCACATCATTACGAAATGTCGTATTGTTGATCTATGGAACAAGTATTAATCTAACATGAAAATCAGCACAGTGTGGTTTAGAACCTCCTAGCTCCCACATGAGGAGACGTATGGGCAATAATGTGCTTTCCCAGCCCCTGCCATTTAGGCTGCCCTGCACAATAGTTGTGTTATGTGGGAACAGTATCAACCTTACTAATCAAGCTGGACTCCAGGGCAGTCTACATGTTATGGGCAACAAACAGTAAGAGAAGTGGGAGACGAGAGTGACAGAGAGAATGAGGAGGATGAGGTAACAGGAAGCAAGTTGCACAGACAGAGAGGTGGCAGCAGGAGATGAAAAAGGGAAGGAGAGGGGTATGAAGAAACTGCCAGAGACAGGCGGGGGGAGGAGGTGTACAGTGGAAGGGCCGAGGGGAACTGGGGAGAGAGTGTCACGAGAATGATGCACGAGTTGTGATGAAAATCATTAAAAGAAAGGCCTTATTAGTTGCGACGAGATCTATTTTCGAAATTTCTTTCACCAACTCTCTCCTCCGAATGTGAACATATTGTGTTAACACCCCCCTACAGAGGGAGGCATGATCATCATAATCAAATGCGTGTCTCAGATTTGGATTAAATTCTGTGACAAGTAGTAGAATAAGCCTTTCAAATTATTAAAATATCCCGCCGGAGTGCACCACAGGAAAACAGAAAAAGACTAACGAAATATTTCTGTTACGAGATGGCGTGGCGTACTGGGTTGGCCAACTTTGCAGTCCTATTTCCATTTAATTCTTTAAAATTGTAAATTTCTAAAGTATAAAAATTAAATATAGTGCTCGTTGCATTGCTATAACAACAGCGAGAGGGTTCTTAAAATACAGTTTACTGTCTACGGCTGATGTTAAATAGTATTAACGATAATAGTTAAAATTTCTTCACAATTTTCGAAGCGCTACAGAGAACCAACAGCAGATAGCATACATCGCGCCTTGTTATGGTTCGTAGGTCTTGCGTCACGAGAGAATCCAAAGACAATACAGCAGCTGTATTGGCACTGGGTGGTACTGGTATCGAGTATGGATACGTTTGTAAAGATTACTGTTTCTTTTATGAAAGGATAATCTTTTTTTTTTCGTTATTAAAAAATGTACAAATGTTTGTAAATCTATCGGACCAAACTGCGTGGTCATCAGTTCGTAGCTTACAAACTACTTAAAGCTAGGTAAACTAATCTAAGGACAACACATACACACACCCATGCCCCAGGGAGGACTCGAACCTACACGGCGAGCAACCGCGCGCTCCGCAGCGAGACGCTTTAGACCGCTCGGTTTTTCGTTATTGTCACAGAACTAGTAAACAGTGATTTTTGTCGGAAAACACGTGACTTTAACGTAACAACCTCTGGTTTCAAACACACATTTCACTGAGCAAACAAAGTAACTAAAATATTGGGTCTGCCGCAGTGGCTGAGCGGTCTGCGGCGCGCCTGTCACATTCTGCACGGCCACTACGGTCGGGGGTTCGA
Source organism: Locusta migratoria (assembly GCA_026315105.1). NCBI lineage: Eukaryota > Metazoa > Arthropoda > Insecta > Orthoptera > Acrididae > Locusta > Locusta migratoria. The sequence continues at coordinate 425,834,859 of CM048746.1, read as the reverse complement.
ATCCCCCCTCGGGCATGGATATTTGTGCCGCCTTTAGTATAAACTACTTCATAAGTTTGCAAGTTTAGGGACTGATGACCCCGAAGTTAAGTCCAATAATCTCTACACACATTTGAACATTTTGGTTTTTAAACATTGGAGTCAGGAGTAATACAGTTCTTAAAACTGAAATGGTGGTTAATTGTACTCTGCAACTTCCAAATGCGTTACTTATTCATTCCATTCTCCTCTCCGGGGAGTGGATCGGGCTGTTTGAGATGCGGCATATAAAGAATAAAGAGTCGCGTTCTATTCAGGCAATTATCAGACAAGCTGACAGTGGGGCAAAGGGGGATGCTAACTGGGAATAGAGGGAGGGGCTTACCAGTTCCGGCATACGCCTTGCAACCAAGGAAAACCTTCCGAAATCCTGAGTCCGAACCGGCTGATTGAGACCAATTTAATTTATTTCTGGGACGATGCCCAAGACTAAAAGTGGATTATCGAGGGAGCACGAGTGCACTCACGGAAATCAAAGATCGGACGTCCGAGTTACTCTCGTAAACTCGTAGAAATCAGCTCGACCAACAGTTGACAAGCGTCTCCCTAGAGGAACCGCACCCTGGACCGCGGTATCCTCTGCGTCCCTTGTGTGACAGGGGAGGGGGGAAGGGAGGGAAGGCGTTCTACTATCAAGGATTTACAAACGTAAAGCAAAAGAAATTGGCTGCGCAGCGAAAGGGATAGACGCTTTGTGACGGGGCTGACATGGAGCCGTTTATTTCGCATATCAATATATTAGGTGTTAAAGAAGTTTTCTTGGTTGGAGAACTGTTTGACGCAATAGTAGAAAGGGTGAGGGAGAGAGACAGTAGATGAGCTTGTATCCCGTGGGAAAGCTCCGCCCCTATTGCACGCTGAGATCTGATTGGCTCCCGCCTATACTAGTTGTCCGCCAAAACTTTAAGCTTATTTTATTAATATTTAACTTTTCTATGTTTATTAAAAATTATCTATACACTTTCTGTAATTCTTTTGTGCTAAGCTATATTTTGGTTAATTCGAAGATTTTATTTTTTGTACATTTTGTAATAAGTTGAACAATGTTAGTCTAGAAGTTTCGCTTGGCGCCAAAACGGTGGCTTGTGGTGTGGCGCGCAGCGAGAGGCGGCGGCTGTCAGTCGAGCGCCGAACACAATACCTTGCACATTCATGTCAGTTCAGTGCGGGCCAGGGACAGTTTATACGTTATGCAACGTTTATATTTGTAACATTACTCAGTCTGTATATTTGTGCTTGGATATACACTCACATTTCTTCAATAAAAACAAGCACTGGCATCCTAAAAAAGCAAAAGTTATTAGTAGCGCAGTACTTCCTAGCCACATATCAACACCTCTTTTAGCATCACTTCAAGTACAACGGACGTGCGACCTGTGTGCTTCACCTGCGCAATGGGACATCAACTACGACAGAACACACAAGGTTAGTAAAGAGTGAATTCATTCACACACGGCACCTCACGTGCAGTGCTGCCCGTTTACAAACCAGGGCACTGGCACGAAGTGTGTTGGTAACAACACTGAGGAAGGCATGAAAGAGGGGAGGTGTTTAGGAACTTTGTCAACTATGCACTGACCTTCCCTCCCTGTCTCTTTTTTTTTTAAGAAGCCCCGCCGTAGCTTGCTCAGGAAGATGTCTACCCATAGAAACTTATTATCAAGGTGTTTTCGAATAATAATAAAAAATGCTACAGGCTCCTTGACTTGGACTAATTTATTATCTTGTGGTTACGAAACACGGCACTATCGCTGCAATTCAGAGTACAGTGTGTCACTTATGTTTGCAGTGGTCAGTGGCGGCTGGTGCGTCAGATGACTGGGGGTTCACTTCTTTGAGTGCCGCATCTTGATAGTGGCGCCAGACCCCCCAAACCCCCTTTGATGCCTACGAAGCTTATTTATTTCACAGTTTTGTTCCAAGCTTAAAGCTGAGTAATTTGTTTCTAAAAGATACTGAACCTTGTTCATTTTTCTTTGATAATAAACACCAAGGGCATATGAACATGCACATGAACACTAAACACAATAAGTAACTGATTGCACAGTTAAGTGACTCTAACAAAATGAATCTGTTACGGTGAAGAGACAAGCTACCTTCGGGTCACGTGACGCTGTAAGCAGGAACCCCTCCTAACATTACTAATGGGCAAAGGCTGCTCTCCTCACATGTTTTCATACAGTTAAAGATTTGTTACAACGAAAAGTATAAATGTCATTTGCCAAAACGTCCGAAGATATGTGCTAAGTAACAATAGAAAAATCGTTATTATATTCCTTCAAACCGTCTTGATTGAAAATTTTTTATTAGTTAATGACGCGTTTCGCCCTTTAGGAGGGCATCTTCAGATTATCTGCGTGACAGAATTCACACAAAATTACAAGGCGGAATTACAAACGGTTATAATGGTATATGGGCTTATTTTGTGTTAAGAAGACAGTATAAATGGTAAACAAAGCTTACAATGCGCTCTCCGTGGTGTGACACCGTAAGTTGTTATTGCGGTGTTTCTATTTTCCTGTAATGTTTTTTTGGATTTCCTTGTGGCCCTACAAATGTTCGGGTAACAACGAAATCCAAAAAACATTCCAGGAAAATAGAAACACCGCAATAAGAACTTACGGTGTCATACCACGGAGAGCGCATTGTAAGCTTTGTTTTACCATTTATACTGTCTTCTTAACACAAAATAAGCCCATGTACCATTATAACCGTTTGTAATTCCGCCTTGTAATTTTGTGTGAATTCTGTCACGCAGATAATCTGAAGATGCCCTGCTAAAGGGCGAAACGCATCATTAACTAAGAAAAAAATTGTAATCAAGACGGTTTGGAGGAATATTTATTCTAACTGATTGCTGTTGTTCACCATGGATTGGAAATCATTTTATAGAAAAATCGTTGTTGTTCCCATATCTGTTAAAAAGCAGATTGGGTTTAAAAAATTGCCTACAGTCGGCCTCGAACCCACTAACCTCGACGGCGCAAAGCGATGCCGCTAACCACATGGCTATTCTTGCTAGGTGGAGAGCAGTGGCTTCATTACCATTCATGATCGGATCTTCTGAGGGCTTTTACAGTTGATGCCTCTTTAACCCTTTCAGACTCAAAATAAATATAACCCACTTTTAAACTTTTTTTCTTGTTCTGTTAGGATGTAAATCATACAATATAATGGAAAATGTGATAAACTTTTTCATGCAATATTTAGACAGGTACAGGGTGGTTTCAAACGACACTGCTGCACATTAAACGCGGTGGTTTTAAATGAAAAATCCACCACCATTAAACTTCATACATTCCAGGATAGTGCACAAAACAGTTCCTGTGTGCTGATACACACAAGTTGTTGATACTAATCTGACAACACGTTTGTCTTTACATTTTATACGTGCAATTCCATCAGAACGAAATGACTTATTACTTACTCCTCTTCGCAACTCTTTATCCGATTTCAGAGGAGGAAGTCCTTTTCTGTGATTTCTAATCGTAGCACAGGCTAGGATTCCATCAAGTTCTAGTTTCTGCAAAAGTGGAACACTAGTAACAAATTACCAAAATATATGTGATAACTTTGCGATATAAGCCTTCACACATCACAAGAAATTTCTTCTAAAAGACACGCCACACCTACCTCAGCCTTTAATCTGCGACAAAACGTTTCTTCAAACTGAAATAAATAAAAAAGAAAGAAAGAAAAATTTGACGAGTTTCTAATGCTACCTCTTCAGCCACAGTGGTTTCAAACTAAATCACCTCAGTAATTACGGAAAAATACATGATTTTAATTATTATTGCAATACATATAGCAAATACTTATATAAGAGATTATTATGTATTTGTTCCATGTGTGAAACTTACATTTCAAAAAAGAAATTCAATCACAGGTCTAAGAAAAGAGAACCAGCACACAACATACAATAATGGCACTTATACTCGAATCACCAACTGCAATAACTTGAAACATATTAACGTAGTTCATATTTTCCTTGCGAGATGGCAGCACCATCTGTGTCCAGAGGCGTGGTTTGAGAGTAGCAACTGTGCTCTCGCCACAAAACCAAATTATCATGCGTGGATTCAAATGAATCCATATCGTCACAAAGGCTTAATTTATAGTTGTAAGATATTTTACCAAATCTGACGTATTATTTGATAAATGATCAATGCGCCAAAAACAAAGTTAAACGGTGGATGTTGCCTTAATGGAGGATTTTGTGAACGCTGCGCTACGTGCTGTCTCCGGGACGTAAACGATTCTCATGCGATAAAAATACTTTGAATGTGCACATAAAATGATCTGATAGAAGAACGAACTGAAGAATGACAGTTTGATAACACTTAGTATGCTATTTAAGGTATGTATTTACTTTCTTTTCACGACGAGCTTTTTTTACGACGGTTCACTGAACCTGTGAACACGTATTACGCGCCGCCACAGTCAGTGGTATACAACTCATTCGATTTTTCACCGTAACTGGAACAGAATTAGCCACGCTGGCTTTCGTTTCGCTCATAATAAAGCCGTGGCGTGGCTGCTATCTAGCCGGAAGTTAGGCGAGTGGCGTGCCAAGTTGCCAGCGTCCCGGGAGGTTCGCGGAGCCGCTACGGGCCGGCGCCACCGGTCGCTGCCGGCAGGTCACGTGACCCGCACGTGGCGCCTCCCGCACGCGGCGGCCGGCCTCAGAGCCTCCGTGGCGTGCCCACGGGCTGTTAGCCGCGCTGCGCGTCCCACCCAGGGACAACTTCGCTGTTTACCAGCCGCTTCGCAAACCGGAAGCACGACGCAGCAGTTTATTTCGCCCGGACAGGCAAATGTGCAGTATTTCTCGTTTTTATTTCTTATCCGCTCGTACTACTTCGGAGGAAGGTAAGAGCGAGAAAGTTATGGTTAGGAATGGCCGTTAGCGTTTCTCTATAAAAATTCTTGGCGGACCCTGCGTGATATAGCACCAGTCAAATGTTCGTAAATCAGCAGAATTTACAATTCTATTCTTTACACTACCTTTCTAAGACATTTTTCTGGTGAACAGCTGTACTGGACAATACAAAAGATGGACAAGATAATACGAACAAAAAATCTTCAAATGTTTGTATAGCTTATGGGACTTAACTACGGGGTCATCAGTCCCTAAACTTACAAACTACTTACGAAGTAAGGACGGCACAAATATCCATACCCGAGGGGGGATTCGAACCCCCGACCGTAGTGGCCGGGCAGACCGTGACTGGAGCGCCTCAGTCCCCTCGGCCACCGCAGCCGGCTAATACGAACACATATACATCATTATTTATAACTAAATAGTCGACCTACCACTGGCTTTGGAAACAGCTGCGAATTTTCAAGGAACATATTCGTAAATTGTCTTAAATAGTTCCCAACAGTATGTTGTCCATTTTTGTACCAAAACATCCACCAATTACGTAAATGATGTGGGAGCTGCAAATTTGGACTTCAAATGTCTTGGGAAAAATTCCTAACACTTAATGTTCGATGATAACATACTTCTCTTCTTCAGAAACGCGTTTCTCCTATTAGCCACATTGCATCTCATAAGTCGTTTTACTGCCCTAGTAACAAAACTCATCTACTACCTTTGTTGTTACACCTCCTTACCTAATTCATTCAGCATTACCTGATTGAAATCGACGTCATTCCATTCCCTTCCTTTACTCTTGTTGATTTTCATATTTTACGCTCCTTTCAAGACACTGTACAATCCGTTCAATTGCTCTTCCAGGTCTTTTGCTGTCATTGGAAATCGCAGAATTTTTATTTCTTCACCCGGAGCTTCAATTTCTTCTCCAGGACCCATCCGATATATAAGCGTCGTAAAAACCGGCATTTCAGTGCTCCGGTTATTGGAACTTTTTTTTTACCGTGCGATTTCGTGAGGACGCAGACTAATTTTGGCGTCGAACTCTGATAGAAACAGACGTGCATGTTCTTAAGTAGAAAAGTTGAAGATATTTACTGTAAGGACTGCAAAACCAATAAACGCCTTTCTTCCCATTGCCATTTTGCATTCTACATGATCTGTTCTGCAACTATCATAAGATATTTTACTTCTCAAGTAACAAAAATCACTTTTATTGTCTCGTTACCTAATCTATTCCACCAGAATTGCCTGATCGTCTCAGACTGTATTCCATCACCTTTCTTTTTCTCTTGTTAATGTTCATCTTATACGCTCCTTTCTGGACATTTTCCATTCCATTCAACTGCTTTTACATGTTGTTTGCCACGTTCGATGGTATTTCAATATCATGGGCAAAACACAGTTGTTTTGTTTCTTCTATTTAGATTTTGATACTTTTTCCAAATTTTTCGTTACTTTCCTTCACAGTCGATCAGTGTAAAGACATAGGCCTACTACTATTGGCGAAAACGCTAGAAACCTGTCTTACTCCCTTCCCAACCACTGAGTCCCTTTCATGCCCTTCGACTGTTATTACTGCTGTTTCTGCACAAATTGAAGATTGACTTCCTTTGTAATCTTATATATTAAAAGAATCTACGAAGCCGGTCGCGGTGGCCGAGGTGACTGAGGCGCTCCAGTCACGGTCAGCACGGCCACTACGGTCGGGGGTTCGAATCCCCCCTCGGGCATGGATATTTGTGCCGTCTTTATTCTTAGCTAGTTCATAAGTAGTTTGTAAGCTTAGGGACTGATGACCCCGTAGTTAAGTCCCATAAGTTGTACAAACATTTGAACATTTTTGAATCTACGAAAACTGAAGACATTTTGGTTTTAAACTAAAGGTATTCATCCACAAATTTGTCGTCAAGTATCAGAATTTACATAACTCTCGCCTTCCTTTTTCTACATTCAAACGCGATTTCCTTCAGTATATTATGGGTCTGTCTTTGCTGTAAACTAAAGGCAGGCAGTCAGGCAGTTCTATCCGACCGATTTCCTTCATTTTTGCTTTAAACGAAAGGCATTCATTCTCAGATTTGTCATCAAATATCAGAATTAACTAAAGTCTCTCCATCTTTTGTTTTTATTCAATCACAGTATCCTGTCCTTGCATTGAATATTTTAAATGGTTTGTATTACGGTATCTTCGATTCTAATTAAGGTACGCAGTTCTTTTTGACCTAACAATATTCAGCGGATCAAGCTCTTTAATTTGCGCTTATAAACACTTGCACTGATTGATTCTAAGGGAAGCTATGCGTGAACATTCAACTTTACTTCCATTTTTCCCAACTTTTTTGTCATTCCAATAACGGTCCGAAGCACGGGTCATGTAGTGAAGATATTAATAGGAATTACAAAAAGGATCACTGTTATAAATTCGCGACCACGTCGCAACTTTTGTAGCTACTCTTTCCCTATATTCTACTTTTGCTACCATAATAATTTTAAATAAGGTTAAAATTCAAAATCTTTCTCCAAACCTACAAAGGTACAAATGTAGGTTTGTCTTTCCTTAACCCATCATCTAAGGTAAGTGGTGAGTATTTTCGTCGTCTTCATACATTTCTCTTAGATTCCAACTGATCTTCGCCGAGACCGGATTCTACCGGTTTACTATTCCTCTGTAAATAATTCGTGTTGGTATTTCGCAACCATGACTTATTAAACTGATAGATCTGTAATTTTCCCACGTATCTCCACTGTAACAGCAGACAAAGTCACCCTGTATACAGCAGTTCTTTTTTAAATAATCCACTGCTTTATATGTTTGTATTGAAGGCCTATGAATGACAATTTGAGTTTTTCATTAATTTCATTGAGGTGGAATTTTGATTTTGTGTAATACTTATACATTAAGTACGAGATCTATTTATTCTTTGAAATAAAGCGGACTACTCTTCGGAATTGTTTTGCGTTGGGTACGACGGAACGTTTATTGCTGTAGGAAGTACAGCTGCACCAAAATCGCAGGCAGATCGTAAATTTTAGGGCCCTGCTAGAAGTTTATGTACTGGATAAGTTTCGCTAATAGGGTATTTTTATGTTGTGCCGTTATAACGGTCTGTTCAGCCGAGCTGAAACACTCGCCCGAGCTAATATTGTTAAGGCACTTAAACGCTCTGGAACTGCAGCTTGGAATTCTCGCAGTTAAACCGACTCACTCACCATAAATACGAGAACCACCGGATTTTATCGAAATTAAATTTTGGAAAAGGGTTTCAGTTAACGATGGTGATTATTTTAATAAAGTTTTCTTAAAATGTCTAGCGAAGTTTCGCTTGAATTTGCTTGTGCAAAGAGGAATCCACTGATCTAGCATACGTTAACGTTGAAAAGAGAAAATCAGAAGCTATGTCAAATGCCAGGCAGAAGAGCGAACTTAATAAGTCCTCACAGAACGAGGGGGTGCAGTGATAGCGAACTGGTGCTGCATTGGCGAGCGAGGACGGTGGTTCAGTACCCCGTGACGTCATCCAGATTTAGGCTTTCCTAGGTTTTTAGCAGAGTCGCTACTTTGGACAAGTATCGATCGAATTTTTCTTTGCCACCACAATTCCAAACAGAGTTTGCTCTCAAGCTTTAATGACTCCGTCATTGAAGGGGATTTAAACCCTAAATTTCCTTCCTATATGTTCAAGGGCAATTCTTGTTCTTAATTTTTCGTAGTTATACGAGGTATGTCCACAAAGTAAGTTCCGTTTGGTTATATAAGCCAAACGTGAACAGATAAAAAAAAAGTATTGTATAAAAACCTGCAACTTTTCAACTACTTTTCTATATAACTTCCGAAATGTTATAGGCACTTGTCATAGCGTTGGACAAGTTTTTGTGTGCCTTCTTCATAGAAGGTTGCCGCATGTGCATTCTACCATGTGGCAAACATGTTCTTTCAGCTCATCATCGTTGAAGTGTTGACCACCAAGGACAGATTTTAGGTTTAAGAAGAGATGAAAGGAGTCTTCTTCTTCCCTTCACGTTGCCGCCCGACCTCACAAGGCGAATGTGACCAAACAACTCTTACGGGAATTTCACTCGGACGTGTTTGATCATCCTCCGTACAGTCTCGCTCCTAGCGACTTTCTTCTTACACCTAAAACATGTCCATGGTGGTCAACACTTCAGCGATGATGACGAGCTGAAAGAACATGTTACCACATGGTTGAATACACAGGCGGCAACCTACTACGAAGAAGGCATACAAAGACTTCTGCCACGCTATGACAAATGCCTACAAAATTTCGGAAGCTATGTAGAAAAGTTGTTTAATAGTTGTATATTTTTGTACAATATTTTTTCTGTATCTGTAGACGTTTGTTTTATATAACCAAACGGAACTTACTTTGTGCACATATCTCGTATATTTAGCATAGATGTAAGTTTTTTTCAAAGCCATGTTTCACTGTGAACATTAACGTACAGTAAGATAAAGAGCCCATACTTCGAATGGTAACTTTATTCAGGATCGCTGAACATCTCTCCTCCTTTGTTCTGAATCCCGTAACTCCTCCCAACAAACTGTAGCGATGCTTATTCTATTATGCCATTGTGAGTTTGGTGGCGTTACTGCGTTCGTTTCGTTCTCGACAGCTAGTTCCGAATTGTGGTGAAGCTAAGACGTCTGTCATTGAGAAAAATGTTTCGTAGTTTGAAGGTGCAGAGGACAAATCGAGTGCCAAGTTTCATGATCGCAGCATGATTTTATTCTAGATGATAACTGAAACATATTGAACCCGTCATCTTTAATGTGATGGTTCTTTGCCCGTTACTCTATCGTGTGCAAGCCTCTTCATGTTTGAATAAGAAAGACAAGTCATATTCATTTGCATCTTCTTACTGCACTCTTTTCTTTGTTTCCCTCTGCGACTTTTACCAAAAAATCAAATGTTTGAAAATCTATGGGACTTATATTCTTTGATTATTCAAAATGTTCAAGTGTTTGTAAATCTATCGGATCAAACTGCGTGGTCATCAGTCCGTAGCTTACAAACTACTTAAACCTAGGTAAACTAATCTAAGGACAAACACACACACATCCATGTCCCAGGGAGGACTCGAACCTCCACAGCGAGCAACCGCGTGCTCCGCAGCGAGACGCTTTAGACCGCTCGGCCACTCCACCGCGGCAGGATTTTTTACTCTTCCACCCCTTCCTTCCAATACGAAATTGGCGATTCCTTGATGTCTCGGATTGTCTCCTACCAGTCGATCTCTGCTTTTAGTCAAGTTATACAACAGATTACATATCTGTGTAATATTATGTTTCGTAGATCCTCAATGGTTGCCATATCTACGACCTGAACTTTATCATTTGAACTTCAAACGCTAGTTCTAGTCTTAAAATATATATTTGGTAAGTAGGAATATTCCCACTTACCAAATTTATGTTTTCACACTAAAAGTAGCGTTTTAAGTTATCACAGTATTTACACACTCTATTTGGTTGCAGATTACAATGCTACCATTCTGTAATTATGTATGAAGGGTCTGACATGAGCATGAAATGTAAAACCAGGGTTATAACAAAAAATAAGACATGCGGCTTTTTAGGCCTCTAAAATCGAAATATTTTGATATTCACAGCCATAAATAAAATTTAAAAAAAACTACTGATGATGGCACAGAGATGCTGAAACATTGTGTGGGTGTAATGTAGAAATCGTATTTTGCATATAAGGCGGACCTCCAAACAAGAACACAAAAGTTTGAAGTAATTGATTGATGTCGGGAAGGGTGAATATCTGTAGTTTATGTGATTCGCAAACTTTAAGAACAAATTAAGATTCTTTTCTTAAGAGGGCCATTCAAGCGAAATGTATACGCAATTAATATTTTTGAAGGTGATGGCTACATTTAACGATAACAGAGATTATGTATTTGGCTTTGGAACTTATTAAACTGCACTGCATATACAATACGAAACGACGACACAGTACCACAACTGAAAGGGAAGAAGACCCCCCCTCCCCCCACACACACACGCACACTTAATGTCTGTTCGGTGTACGATTATGACGTCCGAACGACAAGACGCAGACACTTAAATATTTGTACAGTTACTACTTTATACCCAAGGAAGGTTTTAGGCACGGTTTTATAGCGATCTGATAGATATTTAGTAATTTGAAGAATATTACGTGAAATGCCTAACAATAATTACCCTTTGAAAATGGTTTTATTGGTCGCATTGTTGCTTGAGAGCTGATAATGATAAAAGAGTGGAGTATATTGGGATAGAATGTTTTCGGTGCATATAGAATTCTACGCGTGTGTGCGTTAATATTTCGCTCTGGAGCGAAAACTACAGAACGCAAACGAATGGTCTGCGTATAATTGTTGTCCGAAGTCTCCCGTTGTACAGCATATCAGTTCCATGCCGAAAGCTACTCGTCAAATTATAAAAAAATTCTGACTGAATGCCAGCGATTACGTTTGCAACTCTATAGCAAGGAGGTTACACACAGCGAAACGTGATGCCACAGACCATATCTTTGGTCTATGCGTACTACAATGTCTTCAGCTCTTTCTCTGTAAGTATAAGCATACGAATAAGGAAATATAAGAATAAATAAAGCAGTAAAAATGAATTTCTTTTAATACATATCTTTAAAAAATCGATTTGACGTTTTGCGCATTACATCAAGTGATCGATCTGTGATATTATTACAATCAATCAGACGTAAAAATGCACTCAATATATCATTAGTATCAGTCTCATAGCACACTACTGAATGAATATGAAAAATGTGTGTTTCTAAAGAAGGTATTGTATTTCATCTCATCCTTCAAAACCAGTCTCATAGCACTCTACTGAAAGATAGCTTATCTAGCATAATCAACATACACGCGAGCGCAGCCGCAAGTTTGATTATATATATATATATAAGAGAGAGAGAGAGAGAGAGAGAGAGAGAGAGAGAGAGAGATAGAGAGAGAGAGAAAGGGAGCGGTAATGGAATAACGAGAGTATTAAAATCCTTCCCACACAGGCCTAGAGGAACCAACGGGTATCGAACGGCTGCCGTGTCATCCTCCGCCCGAAGGCGTCAACGGATGCGGTGTGGAGGGGGGCGTGGTCAGCGCCGTTGTGTCTGTTTTCCTGACCGGAGACGCTGCTTTTCAATCAAGTAGCTCCTCAGTTGGCCTCACAAGAGCTGGATTCACCCAGCTTGCCAACAGCACTCGGCAGACCAGGTCGGTTACCCATCCAAGAACTAGCCATGTCCGACAGTGGTTAAGCCGTCGGCACGCGGAGCGCGTGTCCGAACAAGTGTGACTAACGTGGCGAGTGTCTGACCTCACAACTTGCGAACCGAACGTTGCCTTAATATCCTTAATGTAAAAACAGAATTAAAAACTTAAATTCTTCAATTGTCTTAAGACAGTACTAATAGGATAGTTTTAAACTGTGCCACTGCTAAAACAAAAGCAACCAGACATCAAGCAACGCAAATAAAGATACAAACAGAAGTACAAATAGTCAAAACACTTTAGTAATCTTAAGTTAAGCATAATACAATACTTTTCAAAAAGAATGTGCTGTCGAAAAACAGAACACACCAGACAGGTAACATCGAAAATATCGCCGCATACGCGTTAATCGATAGTGGTACAAACATTAGTCGGGCATCTTGTTTTTCAGACACAATGTTTACGTGTATGCGAATAGCAATCGTGTGTCTTTGTGTGTTCCTAGATAAACTAGTGTATGCCGCACCTGTGTGAAGCAAGAGCTTTACCAATACACCAGGGACACATGAACCAAATGGGATAATCGGGGCGATATAATTCAGAATGCCGGCCGCGGTGGCCGAGGGGACTGAGGCGCTTCAGTCACGGTCTGCACGGCCACTACGGTCGGGGGTTCGAATCCCCCCTCGGGCATGGATATTTGTGCCGTCCTAGTTCGTAAGTAGTTCATAAGTAGTTTGTAAATTTAGGGACTGATGACCCCACAGTTGAGTACCATAAGATTTACGAACATTTGAACATTTAATTCAGAATCACCAACAAAAGACATCGCTAGACATCATCCAGGTAGGCTTTCCCAACGTCTGGGCCAGTATCAAGCATGGCAGAAATCCCCAACTTGCGTCTGAACGATCACTAATAAGGTAGGAGAATGTCACCGACGTGACACCACGTGGTTGTCCGAGGAAGGGGTGGGGCAGCTATTTTCGATAGACAGATGAAGACTATCAAAATAATTGAAACTTCCTGGCAGATTAAAACTGCGTGCCGGAACCGGGACTCGAAGCTGGGACCTTTCCCTTTCGCAGGCAAGCACTCTACCGACTGTGCTATCCCGACACGACTCACGATGCCGCCTCACAACTTTACTTCCACCAGTACCTGGCCTCCTACTTTCCAAACTTCACAGAAGGTCTCCCTCCGAACCATGCAAGACTAGCACTCCTGGAAGAAAGGGTGTGGTGGAGACATGGCTTAGCCACAGCCTAAGGGATGTTTCCAGAATGAAATTTCCAGTCTGCAGGGGAGTGTGCGCTGATATGAAACTTCCTGGCAAATTAAAATTTTGTGCCGTAACCGGGACTCGAACCTGGGACCTTTGCCTTTCGCAGGGAAGAGCTCTACCGAGGCGAGATACTGGCGGAAGCATTGTTGTGAGGCGACATCGTGAGTCGTGACGGGATAGCTCCGTCGGTAAAGCGCTTGCCCGCAAAAGGCAAAGGTCCCAGGTTCGAGTCCCGGTTCCGAAACACAATTTTAATGAGCCAAGAATTTTAATATCAGCACATACTCAGCTGCAGAGTGAAAATTTCATTCTGGTATCAAAATAACTGTTTAGGAAAGCATTTTAAAACTAAATCTGTGAAAATTTATATTTAGAACTATAAACAAACAGTGCAGACCATACAGTCTACACGTGTGATGCAGCGGGCATTAAGCTAGCACTGAATAAAATGTGTCATCTAAAACTGTGGATGGTGTGCTTGTTTTGCAGAGGCGGTGCGGAGCAGTTGGCGAGACGCGCCGTCCCGTCACTGGGACTGGGGGGAGAATGCGCGTCCTGACAGCAGGGTCGGCTGCTGTTGTGCGGGCTGCGGCTCCCCAGGGGCTGTCCGCGAGGAAGAATGGCAGCGCCCCACCCCAAACAGATTGCCTTCTGCCCTGGGCACCGCCCGTCTCACTACCCCACCCCACAGCACAGCAGCGCCTGCCACTGCGCGCGCGGGGGAGTAATTCGCAAAAATATACAGCCGCCGAAAGGACGCCTTCTTTCTTTAAGGCTTCCGTCAAGGAGCTGCTTCCACAAACAGAACAAAAAAACGCACAGACCGAGCCACTTACTTCGCGAAAACAACAGCACCAGAACTTCACTCCGTGGGAACAACTGAAAAGAAGCTACCTCGCTTTTAAGATCTGGGCCTCGTCTTGTTTACTTTGAAGAACTCTTTTAATATCCGCAGAAAAAGATGTGTTGCGTTTGTAGGAAGAGTACCTCTACCATTAAATAATTACGGCCCATTTTAAATGTTCACAATAGCAATTTCTGTCTGCATAGAACAGTTACATACTGTGTAATTATGTACCTGTAAGTAAAAAAAAAAAAAAAAGATCCGTGCGAATACTTCGCACCGCTAGTGGAATGACAAAAGTTGAGGAAAATGGAAGTCGAATGTTCACGCATAACTTTCTTCAGAATCAATCAGTGCAAGTGTTTAAAAGCACAATTGAAAGAGCTTGATACGCTGAGTGTTTTTATGTCAAAAATAACTGCGTACCTTAATTAGAACCGAAGATATCGTAAAACACCCGATTAAAATATTCAGTGCAATGATACGATACCGCGTTTGAATAAAAATAAAGGATGGAGAGACTTGTGTTAAATCTGATACTTGATGACAAATCTGCGAATGAGTACCTTTCGTTTAAAGCGAAAGATATGGAAATCGGTCGGTTAGAAAGTGTTCAAATGTTTGTAAAGCTTATGGGACTTAACTGCGGGGGTCATCAGTTGGTAAACTTACAAACTACTTATGAAGTACCTTATACTAAAGACAGCAGAAACATCGATGCCTAAGCGAGGTGGGATTAGAACCCCCGACGGAGAACAGCCTCGCGAATCGCAGCGTAGCGCCTCAATGCGCTCGGAAAGGACATCCCCATAAGAAATACACAAGGAAATCGTGTTTGACTATAGAAAAAGGAAGGCGAAAGTTATGTAAATTTTGATGCTTGATGACAAATCAGTGGATGAGTACCTTTCGTTTAAAACGAAAATGAAGGATATCGCCCGGGTAGTTTGGTCTCTCCGACTGACTTTAGTTTTCGTAGATTATTTTAATATACAAGATTACACAGCCCTTCAGAACAGAGCAAAGAGACCCACGAATCATTAATGACGAACACAAATCTCTATATTCACGCAAAAACAGAGGAACCAGTTATAATAAAAGAAGATATAGGACAGGAAATTATACGCTTTGCAACATTCTCTTATTCAATAACCAAACGAGTACGCGCAATGGTTAACACACCGGATTTGCATGCCTGAGTATGGCGGTTATAGCTCGTTCCAATCATCCTCGTTTATGTTTTCCATGACTTCCCCAATCACTCCGTTGTAGTCGGGCCTGGTTGTCTCTGGGTAAAGCACTCGACTGGAAACCGAAGGGTCGCGAGTCCAAAACCCGGTCGTATCTGGAATTTGTTCAGTCGGCGTTATAACGCAGCCTTCGCCTCTCAACGACGTGAAGAGTCGCCAGAAACGACACGTGGTTCGCCTTCCACGATAAGCTCCAGATCCCCGGTTGGATAACAGGGGTAGGGTAGGGACACGCATGTCGCCGAAGTGGCGTCCAATTGAAAGAATTGCACCAGGCGAATGAGCCACACGAAATTATTTACACTCCAGTACAGTATATACCGGGATGGTTCTTTTAGCAGGACACAGTTGATTTTCTTCCCCAGTCTTTACAGAAAAAACCTTCTGAGCGTGTGCTCCGTCTAGACGGGACGTTAAAATATAATCTTCCTTCCTTCTTATTCAATAGAGCGATCATATAAACAGATATGAAAGTGTTTTTACCACACAAGCATCTGCCGTTTACTTCTTTTATAGTGAAAGCTAGATTAACTACTCGAACACACACAACTTTGGCTTTAAAAGACAATACTCTTTTTTACCGAAATTAGTTTATGCAATTTGGTGCTCGCGGTGATGGCTTTGGCAGATTCTTATTTATGTCCTGAACTTTACGTACCATAAATATAAAGAAATTCTAAAATACGATACCCATGTGGTCTCCTTGTAAGATCAGCCGTAAAGTGAGTGTTCCCTCCCGTGTTCCCACATTTCTCCTGAATCCAAACTGCTCTTCCCCCAGATCAGGTTCTACCAGCTTTTCCATGCTTCTATCATATAATTCGCGTTAAAATTTTGCAACCATGACTTATTAAGGAATCTTAGGGTTTAAGGTCCCGTCGACAGCTTGGTCATTAGAGATGTAGCTAACGCTCGGAGTTTTGGGTGAGGATGGGGAAGGAAATCGGCCGTGCCCTTTTGAAAGGACCCATCCCGGCTTTTGCCTGGAGTGATTTAGGAAAATCACGGAAAACCTAAATCTGGATGGCCGGAGGTGGATCTGAACCACCGTGCTCCCGAATGGGAGTCCAGTGCGTTACCACTGCGCCACCTCGCTCGGTATGACTTATTAAACTGATGGGTCTGTAATTTTCACACCTGTCTGCACTTGCTTTCTCTCCCCTATAAAACAAAAAAATCGAAAGAATCCAAAACCCCGGTAACTTAAGCTTGCAGTTTCTTCTAAAGATTCAGACTATTACGAAACTTCCAAAAAGACAACGAAACATCGAAGTATTTCAGTGCTTAAATTTTGGTTACGAACACTGCTGCCCAGCTGACGAAACTTTTTGAGAGCAATATCGCCGTGTAAGGGGTTGAGTAGAGTGTCTGCAGAAAGAGGTATTTTGGTGTGGTCGGCAGGGTGGGGGAAGTTCGTATGTGGGGCGGCGGCAGGCTGAGGCGGCGCTAAGGGGATCAAAGGCCAGCCGCCGGCCGACGGCCGCGCAATCTGATTAGCAGCGCTGTTCTCAGGCGACCTGCAGGCGGCGGACCGCTGAGCCACCGGGGCACCCGCTTACTGACAAATCCCTCTGACCGTCGCTCTTCACGTCTGTCTGCCTGGCCCTCCCTCTCCCTTCATCCTCACGTACTAAGTACTGCGTCAACTAAAGTGAGACCGCTTTCGGTCTACCTCCAGAGCTAACCACTCAAATTGCAACACTAGGTATGCCACCAAACAAGGGCTTGTTGCACGTTGTGCTTTTACAGTAATGAATGATTAAATCTGCACGTGACCTGAATGTGTACCAGGGTTTCCTATATATTGTGCCATCGACGGAATATTTATTAACATTTTTGGATACACGATGCCTTTCCAAGTCATACCTTCTAGCGTACTGGGCAAAGAAGGTACGAGAGCAAGGAGTCTGGTACTGGACAAAGAGCCGCGGTGGAGTAGCCGAGCGGTCTAAAGCGTCTCGCTGCGGAGCGCGCGGTTGCTCGCCGTGGAGGTTCGATCCTCCCTGGGGCATGGGTGTATGTGTTTGTCCGTAGGTTAGTTTACCTAGGTTTAAGTAGTTTGTAAGCTACGGACTGATGACCACGCAGTTTGGTCCGATAGATTTACAAACATTTGAACATTTTTTTTTTGAACTGGACAAAGAAGAGGGGACAACATATCTACAGCTACATTCATACTCCGCAATTCACCGTAAGGTGCGTGGCGGAGGGTACACTGTACCACTACTAGACATTTCCTTTCCTATTCCACTCCCAAAAAGAATGAGGAAAAAAAAGAATGCCTATATGCCTCCGTACGAGCCCTAATTTACCTTATCTTGTCTCTGTGATCTTTACGCGAAATGTAAGTAGGCGGCAGCAAGATCGTACTACACTCAGCTTCAAATTCCGGTCCTCTAAATTTTCTCTACAGAAATTCACGAAAAGAACGTCTTTTTTCCCCAATTGAGTTGCCGGAGCATTTCCGGGACACTCGCGCATTGTCGAATCTATCAGTAACAAATCTAGCTGCTCGCCTCTGAACTGCTTCTATGTCTCCTTTACAGATGAAGTACATCTTCCGAAAATTCTCCCGGTAAACCGAAGTCGGCTGTCCGCCTTATTCACAACTGTCCTTACATGTTCGTTCCACTTCATATCGCTCTGCAAAGTTACGCCTAAATATTTGAACGACGCGACAGTATCAAGAAGCTCACTACTAATGCTGTATTCGAACATTATGGGATAGTTTTCCTACTCATGCGCATCACCTTACATTTTTTTACATTGAGAGCTAGCTGCCATTCCTCGTACCAACTAGAAATTTCGTCTAAGTCATCCTATATACTATTACAGTCAGTTAAAGACGACACCAAGTGGAGGAAGTCGTGGGGGAAACGGTAAACGCCACGAATGACAGCGGGAGGCGGAGACTACACCCAGGACCGGTCTTAACCACCCAAGCCCTCCGGGCGAGTCGCCCACTTGGCGCCCTGTATTATCTACACAGTGAACCGGGCAGTGCTTTGCAACAGGTATTTCAATGAAACTTCCTGGCAGATTAAAACTGCGTGCCGGAACCGGGACTCGAACCTGGGACCTTTGCCTTTCGCGGGCAAGCGCTCTACCGACTGAGCTATCCCGACACGACTCACGATGCTGCCTCACAGCTTTACTTCCGCCAGTACCTCGCCTTGTGAGACGGCATCGAGAGTTGTGCCAGGATAGCTCAGTCTGTAGAGCGCTTGCCCGCGAAAGGGAAAGGTCCCAGGTTCGAGTCCCGGTTCCAGCACACAGTTTTAATCTGCCAGGAAGTTTCATATCACACACACACACACCCCAACACATGCCCCAGGGAGGACTCAAATCTCCGACGGCGAGCAACGTCGCGCTTTGCAGCGAGGCGCCTTTCTACCGCTCGGCTATCCACCGCGGTCCTTAAATGGTTAATTACGTCAATTTATAACGTGATTTTTCATCATAAATTTGAGGATTTTATCAAATAAAAGAAAGAAACTATAGAACGCAAATGACCCGGGTTCGATTCCCGGTCCGGCACAAATTTCCATGTGTCACAAATGGAGTGCCCATCTCTAGAAGGGCAACAGAACTAGGAAAATTTAGCAATTTGCGAAAGTTTGCGATTGCTTCATGCATTGAATTCTGTGAAGGTCGTTTTGATGTTGTTTTAGTTCACTGTTTATAGTCATGCACTGTAAATGGAAACGTTTGAATTTGTATTATGTACAGATTAGTGAGGCGATGTTTACATTTGCAAAACAGATGTTCACGATATGACATGCCAACGATTTGTACGTATCTAGACTCTTTTTTTCTGATGTATGTGATGAAGGTGCAAATTTCATGTTGGACTCCAGTTGTAATATTTACACTAGTGATGCAGTACTTAAAAGGTGTTCCACTTCTCTCATGGCTACAAGCGCGGGTTGTGTTTCTTCGTCACCAGAGCCGCGCTGGCCGAACGAATGGGAGCCGCGTCTCCCTGATAATAACGCACTTCGCGTCTTTTACGTCAGTGTCATTCAAACAGTGAAACGACGGATGCTGAATGATACTGATCAGTATTCTAGTTTCAAAAAGTTTCTGACTGTATACTGTAATACTGATTTTATAGTACCACTGTTTATTTTATTGTTATTTATTTATTTAGCGATGTGTTGGCGTTGCGGCGCCCCTGGATTTCGGCTCCCTAGGCGACCCCCCGGATCTCCCCATCCTGAAGACGTTGCTGATTACAGCTATGACAGGAAATATGGGACAGGCATTAAACAGGGATGACGCCACACAGTCTCCTACCGAAAATTGAGGAATGATTGAAGGTGAAACACTTCCGGACAAACCAGAGGGATGCTGCACTTCCTCACAGGGCATGCACCATATCCGGCATCTTCACACCGGTTTAGAAATTAGGCGACACCGGCGTATGTCTGTGGAGCTGAACAAGGTACCTTGGATCACGTTGTCTTTGGGTGCCCTGCATACGACAGCGTGGGCGCGGATTTGAAACAAGAACTGCCCAATAACAACACCTTTGACCTCATACGCCAACAACGCATCTTCAGCACTCTAAACGAACTAACTAATGCCATATCGCGCTACAGGACTTCTTCTACAATGGTTAAACACGAAACATGACACATGACAGACACATCTGCCGCAGGGGGTGGATTGGTCTCCAGCAGTAGTGGAACCCGACACCTCCTGTTCTCGGGGATTACGCGTAGCACCACCATATTTTACGTAGACGTAAGTTAGAGGTCGATAAGGTAGATTATAATATCACAAAAGTATCAGAAAAGGGGTTCAACTTGGCGGAGAGGGGGGGGGGCAGCCCAGTACTAGGGGCATGCTCACTGGGTTAGTTCGCCGGTCGCACAATTACGTTTATTTCTATCAGGGCTGAAACATTGTAACAGTAGCATCGTAGGTTAAGGAAGAATTGCTGAAAAAAATTAACAAACAAAAACCGACTTACAAAACTATTCCAAAACTAATTAACGTGCACTAAGAAGAATTTTTATTGCGTATTCTTCTACAACTTAAAAATCAACTTACTCTTTCTACTCGTCAATCTCCACGCAATAATATCGGCTGGTACCTACCCACTTTAAATCAAACTCAACAAATACTTATGAGTAACAAACAACGATGAAAATATGTTTAGCCGGCTGCGGTGGACGAGGGGACTGAGGCGCTCCAGTCACGGTCTGCACGGCCACTACGGTCGGGGGTTCGAATCCCCCCTCGGGTATGGATATTTGTGCCGTCCTAGTTCGTAAGTATTCCATAAGTAGTTTGTAAGTTTAGGGACTGATGACCCCGTAGTTAAGTCCCATAAACTATACAAACATTTGAACATTTTGAAAATATGTTTTAGAGTTCTCGCAAGTAAAATGAAGTGAAAAGTATTAGACTACATAAATAGCCAATCAAGTTATTACGATAATATAATGCAGTTACAATTATTGTTATTTTTGCAGTCGGTGTCAGCAAAGGAAACATCAGATCCGACTTCGGTCGCAATATTCTCGTATTATTTTTGCTAGGTATATTGTAGTGTTTCCTTGTCTGACACCGACTCCTTACTCGGGTTATTAAGGATGATTTGTTGCTTCGCAAGTGACCTGTGTACCAGATCCCATGTGGAAATTGTAATTCATATATAGGCCAGACAACACGCACTGTCCACAGGAAGGAAGGAAGGAAGCTTAGGGTTTAGCGTCCCGTCGACAACTAGGTCATTAGAGACGTAGCTAACGCTCAGAGTTTTGGGTAAGGATGGGGAAGGAAATCGGCCGTGCCCTTTTGAAACGAACCATCCCGGCATTTGCCTGGAGTGATTGAGGGAAATGACGGAAAACCTAAATCTGGATGGTCGGAGGTGGATTTGAACCACCATCCTCCCGAATGCGTGTCCAGTGTCTTACCACTGCGCCACCTCGCTCGGTGTCCACGAGAGATGTATCGAACACATAAGATATACTCGGCTATTACAGCCAGACAAGTCAGCTGTGGAAACTGGTCATTCCATGCACTATAGTGATGTGAAGATTTCGACACCTATATCTTCGTTTTGGGATGCTATATTTAAGGAGGCTGTTGAAATTAGACTGGCCGACAACTTAATAATCAGAGATAAAAGTTTTAATTTAGACAAAACTTGTAATCCTGCACTTGGAGAACTGAAATTGCAGAGAAGACGTGAAGGTGTAGCTGCCGCCGAGCATATATCGATAAGTGAACACCGGAGCGCTTCCGCCGCAGGGGTGCCCGCCTGTATTTCGATATGCAGTAAACCAGCATCTGTGACGCGCACGCGCATTGCCGCCGCGATCAGGCTTATAAGGCCGCGCCCGGCATCTCGAGGGCAGTCTTGGACTAACTCTGAAGATGGCCTGACGGTCCGCGGCCGTAATATCAGCGGAAGGCGTGAATTTTGCGCGCCTGCATTTCCGAAATTTAATGGAACTAAAACACAGTTTTACAAGATAACCACATGGGTATCGGATTTCAGAATGTTTTGATATTCATGTCACGTGAAGTTCAGAACTTAAATAACAGTCAGCCAAAGTAATTCGACGCAACTCTCAAAATTCTCCAAAAAAATGGACTTTGAAATTTTGCAAGTACCCGTAAGTACTAATATTTGAAACAGTTCTAATATCTGTCGATGTAGCGAAGTTGGTAGCGTTCTGACCTCCACAACATCAGGGTCGGTGGTTCGAATCCCATTGTGACAAATATATATTTTTTTTCGTTGTTTTCGAATTCCGGTATAGAAAACAGTTTGGGATATCTAATTACGCGGGTTTTGTCAGTTCTTGTTTCTCTCTATGTAGAGTAAGTGAACACCTTGTCACATAAAACGATCGGTCAGTAAGTTAGCTACTTGGAAAGCCACTAGTAGCTATGGAGATGACTTTCCAAAAACAGTGTCGTAACTCTTCACAAACTTAACAATCTGAGACTACCGTCGGTAACTAATAGTGAAAAAAAATACTGTAAACTGTAACATTTTTTCCATTGAAACCATCATTATTTTTATAAAATAAAGAAAATTACGAATAAACAAAAATACGTGCATGTTTCAAAAACATCGCCATTCGATACTAGAATTGTGTAAGTATTCGAACACAACGAAACAAAAATTAAATGCTGTTAGTACAGGACTCGAAACACCGACCCTATGGTTGTTAGGCTAGGACGTTACCACCTGAGCTAAACTGACAGATGCTGCAATTGTTCTAATTATTGGTACTTATGTGTAATTCCAAAACGTCAAAGTCGTTTTTATATGAATGTGGCGTTTGTTCCGAAAGAACAGACTTCACCTCTGATTCTGAAGTTGTTATTCTTTGATATTCACGTAAAATAAGACATCAACTGCGAATGGACAAAGCAGGAGACCCGGGTTAAAATCCCGGCTTGGTAGACATTTTCAGCTTTGCTCATTCGCAGATGATGTCATATATTCTGTGAATATGAAAGTCGTTTTTGACGAGAATTTTTGAGAGTTGCGTCGAATGGCTTAGGCTAATTGTTCTTTGTGTTCTGAACTTCACGTAGCATGAATATAAAAAAAATTCTAAAATCCGATACCCATATGGTCTCCTTGTTAGACCTCCAAAGAACCGAATTAGAGTAACCTTGTACACTACTATGTTCTGGAAAAAAAAAAAAAAAAGAAATGTGGGGTTCTCAGAGGATCCCAGCTTGGTAAACAACGTTGATGACACAGGGCCGGCCGCGGTGGCCGAGGGGACTAAGGCGCTCCAGTCACGGTCTGCACGGCCACTACGGTCGGGTGTTCGAATCCCCCTCGGGCATGGATATTTGTGCCGTCCTAGTTCGTAAGTAGTTCATAAGTAGTTTGTAAGTTTAGGGACTGATGACCCCGTAGTTAAGTCCCATAAACTATACAAACATTTGAAGAGACAGCATGGAGAATGGAGATTTGGGTGTGGCGGGAGACGTGCAGGGAAGAGTACTCTGCAGTTGGGCTGATCAATGTGTCCTCGGTGGCGGAGTGATCAACGCGTCTGCCTAGTAAGCAGGAGATCCCGGGTTCGAATCCGGACCGGGCACAAATTTTCATTCGCCGCACTTTGGTATTCCATCTAAACCTAGTACAGTGAAACCATAACTGATCGAAAATTGCGATTTATTTCAAAAAGAATTTCGTTTTGTGCTTAAACATTATGAAATGCAAAACGCCTCAGGAGACTAAAGAGAAGCTTGATAAACATTATGGTGACCATAGACTATACAAACATTTGATTTTTGATGACACAGGCCTGGTATGTGAAGGGTTAAAGCTAGCAATCCCCGTGTGCCAGCGAGGTAAGCAAAGCGTCGTCCGGGACTGGCAAGCGGGACGCAGGCATCGCAGCTGACGCGTGGCTACTGGCACAGACAAATATATACAGACGGGAAACCTCCATAAGGGCCCGGTCCCACTCTCAGGGGTGTGGGGTGAGGGGTGTTGGAGCAGTTCGGTAAGATGTCCCATGATGGTGCTGCGGTCAGAAGCAGTCCTTTAAACTGGCCAGAGCAGGCGGCAGGTAGCGACTGTCCCCAACACCACCTCCTCTCAGACGCCAGCAAGCCCGACATAGCCGTGACCTCGTGGCAGGCGGCACGAGCTCTCCCTTCAGCCTCTCCTCCACGCTACCCTCTGACGTGCGAGAGGCACCCTCAGAAGTGCCTCTAGTGTGGTCTACCAGTACTAAGCCGGGAGACCGCCTGATATCTGGTGGCTTCTTATGGAACTACGAGGGGAGCGTAGGCACAGAGTAACATATACAGAGAAGCAGTCCACCCTAAACAACTGTCCTACGCTCCCCTCGTAGTTCCTAAAAATGCTAGCAGACGTCAGGCAAATCGCTGGCCTAGGGTGCCTCTCGCACGTCAGATGGTAGCGTGGAGGGGAGGCTGTGGGGAGAGGTCGTGCCGCCTGCCACGAGGCCACGGCTGTGTCCGGTGTGCCGGCGTTTGAGGGGAGGTGATGGTGGGGGCAGCCGCTACCTGCCACCTGCTCTGGCCAGTTTGAAGGTCTGCTGCTGACCGCAGCGCCATCATGGGACATCTTACGGAACTGCTGGAAACCCTCCCTCCCCGCACCCCGGAGCGTATGACCGGGCCCTTACGGAGGTTGCCCGTCTGTATATATTTGACTGTGCTACTGGCTACTGCTACGGGAAACCTCCGTAAGGGCCCGGTCCCACGCTCAGGGGTGCAGGGCGGGGGGTGCTGAAGCAGTTCCGTAAGATGTCCCATGATGGCGCTGCGGTCAGAAGCAGCCCTTTAAACTGGCCAGAGCAGGCGGCAGGTAACGACTGTCCCCATCACCACCTCCCCTCAAACGCCAGCAAGCCGGACACAGCTGTGGCCTTGTGACAGGCAGCACGAGCTCTCCCCTCAGCCTCCCCTCCACGCTACCCTCTGACGTGTGAGAGGCACCCTCAGAAGTGCCTCTAGTGTGGTCTACCACTACTAAGCCGGGGGACCGCCTGATATCTGGTGGCATCTTACGAAACTACGAGGGGAGCGTAGGACAGAGGTTTAGCGTCGCGGGGGGGGGGGCTTCTTCTGTGCTTCTGGCTAGTGGGGTGCGGCAGACGCGACGGCGTGGCGATCGCCGCGTGCCGCGACTGGCTAGCGCGCGCACACACCACCCTCCGCCGCGCACCGCGCCGCGTTTGCTATTCAAATCACGCCCGCCGCCGTGACTCCTGGACCCGGGGTAAACTTCCGGCGCCGACAATGCCATCTGTTCCGATCCCCGCGCGACACGGAAAACAACTTTTATGAAAAGTTCCCGCTCGACCTTGTTTCTCCAAAACCCCGGCCCCTCCCCTCGAAGTTGCTCCTCCGCGATCCTCTTCGGCGTTCCTTTCCAGTGAGTGCGCGCGCAGCTGCCTTCTTTCCAGTTGCCGTCCCCTGCCCTCGCGTTCTGTCAACCCCAACTTCTCCTCCCCCTCTTCTCTCCCTCTCTCACTCACTCTTTCTCCCCCCCTTTTTTAACCTTCCTGCATCCTCCCCGCACCTCTTTTCCACCACCACTCCCGTGAGAGGCTTTGAGAGAGAGCAAGTTTGCGTAATGTAGTCGGCGCCACGACGGCGCATTCATATTAAGCCGTTGTATGTCGCAGCTAAACACGGTTAGGGCCGTAAGAGGCTGTCTGGAGCGCGACCGCAGCCGGCGTATTTACATAAAGCGCGCCCGCCGAGATGAGCGGACGTGTGGCCGCGCGTCTGAATTATGCAGCCGGCTGCGAGCCGCCGACGACGCCGCCCTCACTCTGCTTTCTCACTACTAATTACATCTACTCCCTCCCTCTTCACTTACACACACACCACTGTAATTTACTAATTTCTTCGGCACTCACTTCTCATTCCTCCTTCCTCCGTTTAAGTGTGCAAACTTCGTGTCCCACAAGAACAGCCCGTGCGCGTTGACACTCCGATTTCGGAGTCCCTAGAGGGGCACCGACACAGAATCGAATCTGATCCGGAGGATTCACGATTTACACTGAAGTACCAAAAGAAGTTGTGCACTTAGCAGTGGCGGAGCGTCCTGCGTGTTCATTGGTTCAAAAAATGTCCAAATGTTTGTATCGCTTATGGGACTTAACTACGGGGTTATCACTCCCTAAACTTACAAACTACTTGCCGCGGTGGAGTAGCCGAGCGGTCTAAAGCGTCTCGGTGCTGAGGGCGCGGTTGCTCGCCGTAGGAGATTCGAGTCCTCCCTGTGGCATGGATGTGTGTTTGTGTGTGTTGTCCATAGGTTAGTTTACCTTAGTTTAAGTGGTTTGTAAGCTACGGATTGATAACCATGCAGTTTGGACGATAGATTTACATACATTTGAAGAACCATTTAAGTCGATTTCTAGAAAACATTCAAATACCTGTTTCAAAGCACTGGTTCGCTGTGTAGATCATAAAGGTTCGAGTACTCCCTGGGACATGGGTGTGTGTGTGTTTGTCCTTAGGTTAGTTTACCTAGGTTTAAGTAGTTTGTAAGCTACAGACTGATGGCCACGCAGTTTGGTCCGATAAATTTACAAACATTTGAACATTTTAGACAACTATTTACAAACTAGCTAATATTAAGGACGGCACAAATATCCATGCCCGAGGGGGGATTCGAACCCCCGACGGTAGTGGCAGTGCAGACCGTGACTGGAGCACCTCACACCCCTCGGCCACCGAGGCCGGCGTTCATTGGTTCAGTAATAGTCTTGTGTAGTTCGCGAAATAAATAGTTCGGAAGAGCGCTCCCACAGGCGGACTACGCGAACTAGTTCGAAGATCCTTCGCCTCTTAGTTTGTCCGCTCCTTTTCCGATGACTGACGGGGAACAGCGACAGGACGCGACAGCGCGCAGAAATCGCGTGATTCCCTTCTGCCAGTTACCGTCATTTCGAGCTAAGATGCAGCTCAGCTGTAGTTTCACACTTCACTGCCACAAATTTTCTTTTCTAAAGTATTCAGCAGTGTCTAAATATAACCCTCATTCCATAATGTAAAGAAATAAAGAGAACTCAAAACTTAACATTGTTTGCACTTATAATATACATTTTATATGCGAGAAATTAAGCATCAACCATTTTCTCTCGCCTGCGTGATTTTTTTTTATCACTTCCAAAAATTTATAAATCTTAAAAAGTCATTTATAAAAGTACACTTTCATTCACGAAAATAGACGCATTTATCATATTTTGTAGGTAATGTTCCTTCAATGACCTGTTAAATAAATGAAGGAATCCATTTTAAAAGTAAAATACTACGAGTACTCTGAATGCAAAGTAGTTGAATACCACTGTATCACCCATTCGTGTAAATAACTGGTTTATTTGCGTAAGTATTTTATGTCTTATTGCCCAAAAGTACGGGTAATAGCACACGCTTGGGCTACACTGATCATTATATAAAAAAGCTGTCATAACAAAAGAAAGAGCTCTTTTAGTAACGGAAGCAAAAGCCAAAAGGAGCGGACGAACTAAAAAGAGCGACCTACTCTGCGGCCGAGCTGAGAACTGAAAGGACGGCTACCGGTCGCGAACTAAAATATGCGCTACCGGTCGCGAACTAAAATATGCGCGATCGGTCGCGAACTATTAGGCCAAACGAATCTCGCTTCTTAGTTCGTTGGATTCTTTTCCGAAGACCGACGGCAGTAGCGAGAGGGCCCGCAGTAGAATTAAAAATCACGTATTTGCCTTCTGCTGATGAGAGAGATTTCGAGGTGAGCGTCTGTCTGCTAGATTACATAGTTCAGTGTTACAAAATTTCTGTTTTGAAGTATTCTGTACTCTGCAATCGTGATACCGTTAGCGGCTCAAGTAGCAAGCGCATGAGGCAGCTAGGTGGGGGAACTTATCCCTCCACCTGCATGCGGAAACCACGCCGCTCAGTCGTCACTGGGAGCGGACGAACTAAAAGAACGAACTAGTTCGCGGCTCTGCCCGCTCCCGCTCGCGAACTATTATGCCCAAATCTATTCAGCCCGGAAAAAAGCTCGTCGGAAGAAAAGTAAATAAATAAATAAAATAAAAGTTTCTAAATGTTTTTAAGCTTAAGGGACTTAACTACGGGGTCATCAGTCCCTAAACTTACCAACTACGTATGAACTACCTACAACTAAGGACGGCACAAATATCCATGCCCTAGGGGGATTCGAACCCCCGACCGTAGAGGCCGTGCAGACTGTGACAGAAGCGCCTCAGTCCCCTCGGCCACCGCGGCCGCGGTGTTTTAAACTATGACTCTTCGTTTCATTCCTCTACCAGATCATTTTATACGCACATTCAAAGCATTTTTATCGCATGAGATGGAGACAGCACGACTTGTAGCGTGGCCGTCTAGCATAGACAACAGTGGCCGTAACGTTGCAATGCGCATGGGCGGCTGAGGTTCAATTTCTTTTCTGAACCCCCTGGAAGTCAGCACATAGGCGCTCCCGCGGCAGGGCGGGGCGAAGGGAAACGCCGCTTTTAACATTGGCGTTGGAGCTGGTAAAGACGCCAGCTCCTGGCTACTCGAGCTCTGGCGGTTACACACGAATGGTCCCGAATACTGCTGGTCTGCGCATGTGCTTAACTGGTGTGTAAATCGAAGGTGCGACTAGTGCGCCACATCCGGTGATCTCCGGTACTACCATAGGAGGCGCCAGGCTACTCGGAGGCTGGCCGGAGGAAACGGAGGCGCGACGGAATATCGCTGGCCAGAATGCGCACCCTACGAGTGTGCTCCACACGGGCATTTCTAGTACTACCGCATAGGTAAAACAAAAGAGGCGTTTTTTGAACTTGCGGGAACGTGTCCTTTCATATCTTTATATTACACACAGAAAAAATGTTCAAATGTTTCTTAAGCTTAAGGGACTTAACTTACAAACTACTTATGACCTACCTTATACTAAAGTCGATACAAAAATCTATGCTCGAGGGGGGATTCAAACCCCCGACGGGGAACGGCCTCATGCATCGTAGCATAGCGCCTCAATGCTCTCTCTAGATTCCTTCTTTGTGGCGACGAGCCCCCTACTTGTGATGCTTGTGGTGTGCTGATAACCGTTCAACATATTTTAACAACTTGTGTTTCCTATGATGCCGCGAGGGAACAAGCCAGTTTGTCGGATGACCTTCGATCCATTTTAGGTGATAGTGATATGTCAGTGGCACGTGTTTTACGATTTTGTGTTTTGGCCGACCTCCTACCAAAGATCTTAGGTCGACGGTTCTAAAATATAGATAGGGGAAGATAGGATCGTTCGGTCCACCCCTCTATGTTTAGCCCGCCGTCTTTTTAGCCTTGCCCCCCAATTGTCTGTTTTGTCTAGTGTCTTCTTAGTGCCACTGTACCTTTCTTTATTATGCATATGACGTAGGAGGTAGAGCGTACGTCCTTTCGTATTGTCTCTTCTCTTGCCTGTCTCCTGCACCATTTAGCGGTATTAGACTCATCTCTTTCTAGTATGGGCGCTGATGACCACGATGTTGAGCGCTCTAAAGCCCCAATAACAATAACAACGACAACAACATCAGTGCTCTCTCTCTCCCTCTTTTTCTCTCTTTTGCTCTGTGTGTGGTTCTTATCCTTTCGGACGCTGATCGTGTTTGTTCGTTTTGGTATAAGTGTTCTTTGGCTCAGCTTTTTTATTGCAGAAAGCGTTGAGCCTTCTGACCGGGCGCGCTGAGCCACGGCGCCCTGTCCCTCTCGGCCACTCCGCCGCGGCCCCACGCAACTACTAGCCACGCCCACCGATGCTTAACTACAATAATCTGGCCGGAAGCGGTTTATCCACTACGGGATGGCCATTGGCATTTATGTATGGTGTCTCTTCTTGCGGACATGTAGTGATACCATATGATCGTACTTTTGGACATTGGTCGATTTGAAACCGAGAGAAATACTTTTCATTGTCACTATATGCTGTATCCATCTGATCGCCTTCGTCAATGGCCTTCGGGATATATCTGAGTGAATATCAGTTAGTTTGACATAATCCTCGTTAATGCATTCCGTGTGTGTGTGTGTGTGTGTGTGTGTGTGTGTGTGTGTGTGTGTCTGTGCACACGGATGACGTCTTCTGCTTCGGATACCTTTTTTAACCACTGTGCCACATCGCTCTATGGAGATTAACGACCGTAGTAGTCAGGCGTACACAAAACATTCTTGTACTCTTCCTATTAATCGTCAGGAGTCTGCCATGGACAAAGAATGGGGTATTTTATTTCAAAATATAGTTGTGCCAGGTATGGTTTGGGACTAGTATCTGACGTAATATCATCGAGTTGCCTTAGTGTCGTTTTGAAGTGTCACGATATGAAGTAATAGGGGACTCAAAATTAATGCCTTGTAAAATCCACTGGAATATTTAATTGTAGGTATTAGAAGTTGTTTGACATTTTATATGCCATCAAAGCCTGATATGACGTCATAAAAATTAAAATTGTTACTGTCTCATTTCATCTGTGCAATCATCCAGAAAAGTACGTCCGAATGCCTATCCAAACGGTTACCCTATCACATTAACCTGAAAAGCAACTGAAAACTTTGAAATATTTCTGTTACAGTGACGTTAGAATATTCTGACAAATTAACAGCATTCCTGCCGCATTCTCCGTGTTTTTTTATTCAAGAGAACTGTACAAAACTCGCGGCGTGTGATAAGCTATCCGCAAGGCTACTCTGAAACACGGAATTGGAATAGTTGAAAATCGTTTCCATGTCTCTCTGACATTTTTCCTAGGAGAGAAATACTGGCAAAGAGTGATTAATTCTAGTGATAAATGAGTTAAATGCTCTCCATTTTGATGGGCTGCTGCACGATTTGTACTTAGCTGCCGTGCATCGAAAAAAGCAGACTATATACAATAAATTTACTGCGGATTAGGGGGCGAATTTTACGTCATGCGTGACATTTGAGCTGAAGCGCGGATTTTTCTCTCTGAAGCTAAGCTATGCCGCGGCTCCGGAAGCATGAAGGCAGCGATAATAACGCGATAAAATATGCATTTATGCTTAGCCGGTTCAAGCTACGGAGGTAATTTCGGACTTCGGTGTGAAATGAAACGAATTACGGTAGCTAGCAACGCCAGGTAACATGTTTGACATTTTTGTAGACTGGAACAGAATGTGTAACATACATATAATCTAATAGCATAAAAATGGAAGGACACTTCGTGGTTTATGCTAAAGATTAGCCTGGGAGAAACAATATTTGCGTGACGATCGCCGATAACGTTTGAAAAACAACTACGTATGTAACCAAACTGTAAGTAATAATACCGTTTGTGAATAATGTGTTCTTAGAATTCTCTTTTGTATGCATGTTATCTCATAATAGTCTGAGGACACCTGTAAGTGGTTATTAGTACGTGGTTTGTAGGCACCCTTCCATATAATAATGGTCTGAAATGGTCTGGGGACACTTTCAATGTCTGTGAAGGAATGGCACCACATTTTTATTCAAGAGCTGGAGCGAGCCAAGGTAGGAGTAGTTAGGTTATTATACGATACGCAGTGATGTCGGGAGAAGCGATACTCAATTTTTTAAAGTGTGGATATCAATCCAAATGTCAGATTCGCAAGTTTGTATTAGTAAATAGCGTTAATCTCGTTGCGCGAGTGTCTATTTATTGCTTTCGCAAGTTACTTCAATTCCTTCTTCCCTCTCGGTCCACTGGTTTCTACCCATTCCTCAATGTATGACAGTTTTGTTTTAAAGCAGCTGACGTCACAGCTCCTGAACTGTGTGTCCTATAACAATATAATTTTACAGGCTTGTATAGCGGAAAATGAGGAAAATTTCTACGAAATGTGTTGCGATTATAGTTGACGGTAAAAACGTACCTCGTGGAATAGTCGCGTGGTCTAAGGCCTCATGCTACTGACTGGGCGCACAATCCCGCTGGAGGCTCGAGTCCTCCCTCGGGCATGTGTGTGTGTGTGTGTGTGTGTGTTTGTGTGTTTTGTCGTTAGTGTAGGTTTAAGCAATTTGTAGGTATATGGACTGATGACCATAGCAGTTTGGTCCAATAGGTGTAGAAACATTTGAACATTAAGTGAACACTAAGGCGGCCGCGGTGGTCGAGCGGTCTGCGGCGCGCCAGTCACGTTGTGCACGTCACTACGGTCGGGGGTTCGAATCCCCCCTCGGGCATGGATATTTGTGCCGTCCCTATTATCAGCTAGTTCATAAGCAGTTTGAATATTTAGGGACTGATGACCCCGTAGTCAAGTCCTATAAGCTCTACAAACATTTGAATATTTTTTCATACTAAAGACGTAATTAATTATATCCGATTTTTCTTAACTCCTTTTTTTCTGACATAATAGGTCCTGCGACATATGTCATACTTGATGTATTTTCGATGGTACATTCAGTGATGTATGTGTATACTGTCTGTAAAATTTCTTGCGAATACCATTAGTAGTGTAGAAGTAACAAATTGTAACATGATATATAACGCAGTATGAACAGCGAAAAAGTAATATTTCTTTCCATTCATCATATTGTCGCGGTTATCAGCGACAAAAGATTCGTAATGATCTGAAATTGTGTGTAAAGTTTGTTGCAAGTCGCTAAGTACTCTCATTCTCAAATAGAGGATGAATTAAGTCTAGTTATTCATGCGTCTTTTTCATTGTTTGACATAGTATTATCTGTTCCGTGTGTCTTATGTATTGTTTACCTACATAGCAATTGTTTACTAATGTTAAAATTATTTGTACTAGGTTTTATTGAAATCGGTGAATTAGTTTAGGACGAGATGTGGAATGTTGCATCATTATATGGCAGTTTTTTGCGATTTCCATTGTTTATGTCGTCATACCTCCTGATAGAGCTCCTAAATAGCCAAACATGGTTGGAATTGCGCTGCACCAACAGCAAAAAGGCGCACGTCCTGCCATCATTCACAAACGCTTTTGAAAAAACTTATTGCTATAAAAATGAAATTTTTTTCGCTACTTAAATCCTTATATGTCAGCAATGTGATGAAATCCGCATAATTTCGTGAACAGCCATAATTAGTAAGATATTGGCTTTGAAATAAGAGACAGCACTAGGTTAGGAAAAGTTCGCAGTAAAAATAGGGGCTGCTATGAAGTTCCGTTTGCTGCATGTTACACCATATGTTGCTGCGGATGAAAGTTTCCTGACGTACTAAAGTTTATTTTAGACTTAGGAGGAGATCTTTACCTTTCACTCAAATTGCTAAAATTTATTTTATGTAACGAACTCATTTCAGATGACGATAAGAGCAGCATGAAGTATAGTGTGTCTCAAACACGGTTAGAGGTTCCAAAATAATATTTTGGCAAATGACAACATGCAAAGAGGAGCGTATTTTGTCATATGGTCACTACGCAAAACTTCATTAACTGTCACGTTATTCAAGGAAAAGTAGATGTTTTTGAACGAAAAAGACTAAAGTTAGGGCTTTATTAATCAGGTACAGGTATTCCTTCATCAGTCACAAATGTTTATATCGGGAGTTCGAGCAAAATCGCACGACATTTCACAGTGGGGGGAAGTGGGGGGTTTGGAAAACGCCAAAATCACCTCACGTAATTAAAGGTCACCCCATTTCAGTAAATAATAGCAGGAACCTTCCAATACTGCTGCTGTCTTAGAACATAGAATATTCGTACAATTCTATGCCAGCAGCAGTATGGAAGCGTTCTTGATATTGCATACTCTAAGTGCCTATGTCAATAGGGTTTGTCACGTTCCGTCGTGCATTTTAATGGGTTACACACCATCATTTAAAAACAAGAACCAGCACACTATATTATGATGATGTGTACTGCTTGCTGGCTCATACACAGAAAGGAATTTTCATTTTATGATCTGTAGATGGCACAGTATTAAGTCTAAATGTGTATTCTAATACATAAAACTGAATGTTTGTTCGTTTCTTTCTTTGTCTGTTTGTTAGTATTTTATTCGCTGCTGTATCGTTCATCCGATTGCAGCGAGACTTTGCAAAAATATTTATCGCACTTTCGCGATGATTACAGGGATAATTATCGGACTGTGCGACATATAATTCAGGAGATATGACGTCATAAATACTGAAATTCCTTAACTGCCGCATATTGCATGACTGTTTAATACGTACCGTATTGAAGTAAACAAGCATTGCAATTATAGTGTCGGAGACAGTGTACAGCATTCTTCTAGTAGAGGTAACAACATTCCGTTTCTACACTAGAGCTTGAATCGCACTGTTCCAAAAATGTTTTCTTTATTCACAGAGCTAACAAATTAATGTGTATGATATATTCGTCTTTATTACAAACTATTATTACAGTTTATTCGACAGCAACACAGTATTTTGCTAAATCAGTAAGAGATTTGAAATAATACACTATATAACATTGGACTTAATTTATACACACGAAGTAAACGGAAGGTTTATCCGACATAATTGACGTTTTTGCTGAATTGCAATAACTTGAAGATCCTGATCAAGAAAAGTAGCAATACTGTGATCCAATTCTGACTTCTGTTAAGATACCCATTGTTTACTGCTAAATTGAAGGGTGTTGCACTTAACAATGCTGGGATTTTAAACAATTATTCCTATTTCTAAGCCGCTTCGGCGTTGAATACGTAGCTCTGCTGTACGCTTGTTCAAATGTTCAAATGTTTGTAAGTCTATCGGACTCAACTGCTTGGTCATTAGTCCGTAGATTACAAACTACTTAAACCAAGGTACACTAACCCAAGAACAACACAAACACCCATGCCCGAGGGGGGACTCGAACCCCCGACGGCGAACGGCCGCGCGCACCGCAGCACGGCGCCCAAGTGGGCACAGCTGATTGTACGCTTGTCACAACTCTCATTACATGGAGGTGGGTTATGTGCAGTCGTTTACTAAAGCTATAGGACCGATGTATCTAAAACCTAGCACAACAAGTAAAAGTCGAAAATGGCAGTATAATACCGTACCAGGGGGATTGCTACTCATCCCTTCGTTGTATATTAAGTGATAAATACCTGTATTCGTGTGTGAATAAATTATATGAAATATCCTTCTGAATTATGCTATGGATATGCTAGTTACTACCACGTCTTTGGCGATGATCGTATGGGGCTGCTATAGGGTTGTTACAAGAGCCCGCTATGGAGGTGAGGTTAGGGAACGGCGTAGTTTAGCAAATGACGAAAGCAATGGTGAATAAAAAATGTTCAAATGTTTGTAAATCTTATGGGACTTAATGTCTGTGGTTATCAACCACTAAGCTTAAAAACTACTTACGCTAACTTAAATCTAAAGACAACACAACCACCCATGCCCGTGGGAGGACTCGAACCTCTGACGGCGAGCAACCGGGCGCTCCGCAGCTAGGCGCTTTAGACCGCTCGGCCACTCCACCGCGGCAGTGGTGAATATATAGCCCATCACCAGAAGCTGGAGCCTATTAGAGATTGAAATCTTTCGCTTTTATCAGAGTCCTTTGTCGCAAACTGTACAGACAGTGATTTGCTACAGCATTTACTGGTGCAGAAGATTGATCGTGAAAAGGGAAAACAAAATTGTCTGACACAATGCATGGCTTTAAATGTAGTAATTGTTAATGAAACAGATACATGTCAGAAATAAGGGTAAAAATTAACAACTCTAGTTATCTAAATTATGACGATGTGTTCGTTCTAGTAGTTTTCTAAATCTATCAAGGGCGAATCAGTCAACCGTAGCTCTCGCGTATTGAGTTTATTTTCGTATCGATATCGCTTTCATCACTGAACCAATCACCTCTGCCCCTCCCGCAATCATTTACAGCTGAAGCGGAATTTATCTTTTTAATCTTCCCCATCGAGGGGCGTGGAAACTGATGAGGCCTGTGACTGTATCTGCCACGGAATGATAAATGGTAGCCCCGAATCACTCTCTGTTCCATTTGACTGACTCTAAAAGGTTCGATTATACGCCTTTGCGATACGGAATTGCTCTTATCGAAGGGCCACTACATTGTGTTCCTTTGGTGTTCTAAACCAAGTGCATACAGCCGGTAGTATTGTTAAAATAATTGTATTAAATATTTTATAAATATTCACGTACAACACGAGATGACAAAAAGGTAGGATAGAGATATTTACAGATAAAAGTAGCTGAAGTATCTCGTACTCTTTCTTACTGAGAGCAGCGTCGTTTGCGTAGAGTTATCAGTGATAGCAGACAAGGAGTACGGTGTGAAATAACCAGAGAAAGCTTTGCGGGACGTACTACAAACGAATCCTTCAATAACAATAAAAAAACGTCTAAACCGCTAAAATTGGACTTCCTTATTACGGTATTACGGCATCTCCCATCATCAAACATAACACCTCTGCACTTGTAATGGAAACTTGACGCCCCTACTAGGCAGAGATTTTACGAGGGTTGGAACTTAAATAGTGGCAACACTGCTGTGGAGATACTATGCAATGGAATCTAGCCGGCCGCGGTGGCCGAGGAGACTAAGGCGCTCCAGTCACGGTCTGCACGGCCACTACGTTCGGGGGTTCGAATCCCCCCTCGGGCATGGATATTTGTGCCGTCCTAGTTCGTAAGTAGTTCATAAGTAGTTTGTAAGTTTAGGGACTGATGACCCCGTAGTTAAGTCCCATAGATTAAAAAAAAATGGAATCTACTATTGTCGCTGATACCATACGTTGTTGACATACCTACCTTACCTCCAAGCAAATGGACTCGCCCGTTCCACGTCACCAGCATGCACACAATCTAGGGAAACACAGTCACTTGTGAGCGAGCGGTCTAACGTAACGTTGTCACTGAGTTTATGAAACAGAAACAACGAACTTGGATCAAGATTGAATATGCCAGAGATTTACAGAACAGTGTCATCGAGGTCTTCAAGTGAGTCGGAGGCCCAGCACGGTGAAAGTTATGGTGATTCTCTTCTACCACTGTGATGGTTTTATCCTAACGCATTACGTTCCTGTACGGCAGACCCGTCAATGCACAGTATTACTGTTCGTTTTTGCAGCATCATCTACGAACAGCTTCGCGAAAGAAGTGGCAACATTTTCTTCACAACCCACCCATTATTTTGCACGACAATGCGCGGGCACAAACAGAGCAAGACGTGACTGCTCTGTTCGGTCGATGGGACTGGGAAGTACAGTAGCATCCACCACACTCCCCGGAATGAAGTACTTGTGACTTTGATTTGATTACGAAGCCGGAGGAACCACTTCTTGGCATTCGCTTCAGAACTGTTCCAGAGAGTCGACAGCCAGTAGACTGCTCTATTCCCACCATCAACAGAACAGGCTTTTATAACTGTGTACTAAACCTTCCACATCGCTGGCAACGGGTTCTACACAACGCTGGTGATTACTTTGAAGGACATTAACAGGTGCAAACATGTAACGCTTTTGTGACGGTTGTGAATAAATAATATCCACTATTTAAGATCCAACCCTCGTCTTATTGATGCTGAAGTTTACTTTTCAAGTTCAGAGATTTTTAGATCTGATGATGGCAGATGCCGAAACGACGTAATAAATAGATACAATTATAGCGATCTAGACTTATATTTATTCTTATTGAAGAAAATGAAGATCCCGGACTCCTTTATAAACAAGTATACGAACGTATCCATTAGACACGAGGGCGCAATTGAGCGTCAGCGGACTTATGGCAGCAGACTTTATTGCCAAGTCAAGAACTGACACAATGTGTCTTATTTTTATGCGCTGGTGAAAAATTTAAAGTTTAGGCTTATAGGACCAAAGGTAGTCATCTCGAAACAAATTGAAGCAGATAAGGAAAATTAACAGGGATATCCCACACAAATTCGTTTATTCCATATCCCACAATTTCAGACGACTTGCCACAGGCGCGTACGCCGAATTTTATAGCCACGGTGGAGTTGCCAGGCGCTCTAAGGTGCCTTGCAGCAGAGCGCGCGGTTGCTCGCCGTCGGAGGTTCTAGTCTTCCCTCGGGCACGGGTGTGTGTATTGTCCTTAGCATAACTTAGTTTTTAAGTTGTTTGTAAACCTAAGGACTGATCCCACAACATTTCCAATTTTACTCATACACATTCTTAGGTAACCTATACTACGCCAAATAGCTTGTAGTGTAAAGAGTTATATTAAACGCACTTATATCGCACAAGATAATCAAATAATCTAAATTTGGGGGAATTTAATGTGATGAGGTCAGATACTAAGAACGAAATCCTGTTTGTGCTGGTGTATGAAACCCGCACGCAGACGCTATGTAAGCAAGGAAGATACTGACCTCGTCCTAGATGAAGAAGAAGAAGAAGTTAAAAGTGTAAAATCTCTAAATACATTGTTGTAATAACCTTATCTTTTGTCCGGTTAAAATACTGTAAATAGATTTCTCACATTGCTGTACAACAGAAATGTATTCAGGAGGGGAAAATAAATCCATCTTTTTGTTATAATATGACAAATCTGCCTTTTTGAAAAATAGCTTTCTAGCAGCCTCAAAACGTCTCAGAGCAAGCAGCTACTCCAAATATGTAAAAGAAGTCCGACCCTGTCCTTTAAAGGTATTTGCTGGTGTCTGGGAACCGAATAGCGAGGCCCAGACTTCTGATGGACCATGATCTATACTAGAAGCTTTCAGTGTAAGATAATCTGTTACGCTGAAGAATTTTATGTGGCGGTGTGATCTAACTACACGGTCATCTGTACACGGGGATTTCGCGGTGTCCCTTACAATTAATATTTGTTGAGTTGGTGTTATATATCCTGGGTTTATTTTAATGGCCTTTAGTGACGGATGACGGAGGAATCCCGGCCCTCACTCCTATGTCATCTGACGACGCCACCAAAAGAAAAAGCCATATTAAAACTACTTTATTTGTGTGACCATAACGTCCATTGTCGTTTTTATAGTTATGTTCAAATGTCTGTAAATCTATGTGACTTAGACTTACAAACTACTTAAAAATGAGGTTAAACTAACCTAAAGACAGCAAACACACCCATGACCGAGGGAGGGCTCGAACCTCCGCAACAAGGCACCTTAGACCGCTCGACCACTCCATCACGGTGTTTAATAATTATGAGGGATAATGTTTGTTCGTCTATACAATCACAAATGACATGCGACGTTTCTCATCAGACGCTTTGCGTTTTAATGATAGTAAGGCATCTTCAATGGACTGTAATCATACAAATTTACAATTTTTTTCCCATCGAGAACAGCTCTTTAACAAAACTCGTAAAGTACTGTTTTGTTACTTACGGAAGTTTTAGTCTTGGTTTTCGCCTTTCGTGCGGAAGTGCCGATTTGTTTCGTGTTCTACCGCAGATTCTTCTTTCTTCATCACTATTTTTCTCAATCATTTCCAGTTCACTGGGGTACTGTCCATAATTATGTTTTTGACTCATCAGAGGTATTTGCTTGGAATGTGACTCATTTTGTACAGTGTTGCCAAAATAGCAAATGTAATTATTTTTTTATTTTTAATACTATACATTAGATTACGTTATATGTATTTACTTTTGATGTAAACGAAGTGGAGTGACGAAATTACAAATCTGTGCGATGAGTTTTTTGTGGGAGGGGAGTGGCAGGGTAAATTTGACTAAGTAGTGATTGAAAACGGTAAGTAGTGTGATGTAGGCTGAGATGAAAGACAAAGAGTGAGGGGCTGGAGGTATTAAAAACATAAAAATAAATAAATAATTAGAACTGCGATGCAGGCATCACTACAAAAACACACTGTGCAGGCTCAGTCACATTCAAAACAAATATATCTGATATGTTAAAAACATAATTATGGAAAGTGCATAAGTGAATTGGAAATTATTGCGTAAAATAGTGATGCAGAAAGTAGAATCTACGGTATAGCATGAAACAATTCGGCATTTCATGATGTAGGGCGCAAACCAAGATGAAAATTTCCGTAAATAACAAAACAGTACTTTACACTTTATGCTGATGTTTTCGATCCATAAAACAAAAAAATTTGTAGATATCTACGATTAAAAACCAATGAACATGTTTTATTCTCATTCAAACGAAACACGTCTGGTGAGAAAAGTCGCATCTTATTTGTAGTTGCACAGACGGACAAACATTACCCAGCATAATGACACTTTCACTCTGCAGCGGAGTGTGCGCTGATATGAAACTTCCTGGCAGATTAAAATTGTGTGCCGGAACCGGGACTCGAACCTGGGACGGCATCGTGAGTCGCGTCGGGGTAGCTCAGTGGTAGAGCGCTTGCCCGCGAAAGGCAAAGGTCCCAGGTTCGAGTCCCGGTTCCGACACACAATTTTAATCTGCAAGGAAGTTTCATTACCCGGCATAGTTGTTATTACTAAACAATTAAATTTCTACGACAGTAAACTATTTTTTTAAGATAATTGTAATATCAGTTCACTGTGTCACAATCTTCGGTTCTGGAAAACTGCTATCTTTGGAGTAAAGAGGAAAAGATTAAGGGATTACAATTCTGTAAGATACTTACCAGACTGGCCGGCAGTTCTTCACTGCTAAACGTCTTGCACAAAAATGTCACTCTGGTGGAATTACAAGTAATTCCCAAGCAGGTTACAGCTTAATGCAGTTCTTTTCAGCTACAAACCAAACTAGCGGGTAACAAAGGGCTCTCAATTACAGGGCAGATACAATCGCGTTTCTGTCCGACTGGCAGCCCTTATGGAACCTCGCCACAGCGATAAAATAGCAGGTCATTAGCTGCCGTGAATGCCCCCAATTAAGGCGGCGGGCCTTTGGAAACAGCGCTACCATTTATAACGCGCTCCACTGACTCCTCCATCGGACCCGCGCGACGCAACAACTTTGCCGCAAATCAAAAGGCTTTGTGTCAGCTCCCAGCTCTTTCGGCCGGATTATTTCTCCCGCACCGAACTGTTCTCCACAGTTACTGGTGAGGTATGAAGCGGTCTCGTGATCCCAGGCATCTGCTGTGAATGCGATTTTAACAAGGCACATCTTTGTCCGTTACAATCGGTGACAACGCCTTTTTCTTCGTGAACATGTCGCCTTGTTGTCGTGTTCATTACTTGTCCCTGATGAAACTAGCTGGTAACTTAGTTCAGTGATGGCAGTGTTGCAGTGGGATGAAATTAAAACGGTCCTTTCTGAGAAGAAGCAGAGAAAAAGAATCGTAATTTGAAATTAAAACATGTAGAGTTGTTGTTGCGGTGGTCTTCAGTCCGGAGACTGGTTTGATGCTGCTCTCCACAGTACCCTATCCCGAGCAAGCCTCTTCAACTCCACATAAGAACGGCAACCAACATCTGTCTGAATCTGCTTACTGTATCTATCTCTTGGTCTTCTTCTGCGATTTTTACCCCACACACTTTCCTCCAACGCTAAATTCACAATTCCTTGATGTCTAAGAATGTATCCTACCAATCGATCCCTTCTTTTAGTCAATGTATGCCAAAAATTCCCCCCAATTCTGTTAAGTACCTCCTCATTAGCTACGCGATCCACCTACCTAATCTTCAACATTCTTCTGTAACA
This sequence comes from Locusta migratoria, assembly GCA_026315105.1. Classification (NCBI taxonomy): domain Eukaryota; kingdom Metazoa; phylum Arthropoda; class Insecta; order Orthoptera; family Acrididae; genus Locusta; species Locusta migratoria. Next base: position 425,793,322 of record CM048746.1, on the reverse strand, counting down.
TCACATTTCAAAAGCCTCTATCCTCTTCCTATCCGCACTGTTTATCCCATACAAGGCAACACTCCACACAAATGCCTTCAGAAAGAACTTCCTTGGGCTTAAATCAATATTCGATGTTAACAAACTTCTCTTTTTCAAGAACGCCTTTCTACCCATTGCCATTCTACTTTTATATCCTCTGTACTGTATCTAATACAAATCTAATAAAAACAAAAGCTTTTTTTGAAAAGTGAACTCATTTTCAATTTTAGGTACACCTCTTTCTCTCATTAAACCAAGGGTTAAATATCGATTAAATACCTCTTTCATCTGGAAGTAAATATTACATATGAGCTTAAAATACCTCAGTGGAGCAGACAGTATTTGGTTCCGGGGGCCGGGGATGGGGAGTGAGATAATTTTTTTGAAAATAAAGCCTATTGATTTTAATAAATTATGACTTATTTTTACACTTCTTACAATTTAACTACGAAAACAATTGCACAAGAAATCAAATGAGTAGGATCGCATTCATTTGAAAGTGGAAGAGGAGTACTGTGGTGGAAATGGCGTGTATGTTATCAGCTCGTAAAATAAATAAGCAGCTTCTCTGTTACTGGCCAAAGAGAAAGGTCTTCGCAGTTTAATTAACATGAGACTGTATGTGTAAAAACTGAACTAAGATAGCACTATTGTTGTCTATAAGATTCCACTCACTGGCGCCGCTGACCTGCTAAGCAGCGGGTCGCCGCATATGAACAATCGGTTCGTAATTTCAGCATAGAAGTAACAATAGCGGCAGCATAAAAGCTGGTCGTAGCGGCATTAAAACCGCTCACAGTAACAGCAGCAAACGTTCTCAGTGGCGGCATCACGTTGGCGACCCATTGTCACTTTTACTTGTGTTTAGCAAATTATAGTTACCTTGCGATTTATTACATCCGGACTATTTCAAATTTTCCATGCTGACCTGCTTAAAAACTAAAAGTTAAAACAATAAAAAATATAAATTAAAAAATATTTGGGAGGTGCTAGGGGAAGTCTTTCAGCCCCATTAGCCCCTCCCCCCTCCCACGTGGCTGTGCCATTGAGCTACCTGGTGCCATTTCCGGGCGAATACCAACAGTATACAGGGTGAGGCATTTAAGCCGTTTTACAGAATATTTTAAAATATACTAATCGGATTAAGAAAAAGTTGTAATGAAAGTTATTCACCTGTAAGAGGGACATCCATTAACATAAATCTCAACCCCCTCCCCCCTTGCACCACCCTCGGGGTTTAGGAGGTGGGTGACTTTGAAATCTTGAATCGGAATTCCTGCTTTTTTTATATTGCAAATCTGGATTCCCTGTGAAGAAAAGTTACTTCTGTAACTTTTTTCGTTTCATGATAAATGGCCCTGTAATCGCCAAAAATGAAAATGAGTTGAAAATAGTTGAACAGTGACAAATTATTATGTGCGTACTAAATGTATAAAAGCGTTAAACGTGTGTTGACACGAAAAAACCTACATAAAAGACGGCTGGTTCTATATTTGTTCACCACAGTGTGTTTACCCGCCAAATTTGCGTGTTAATCTAATATCGGCGCGCTCTATTGAGCAAACACCTCAATGTTCGCTACACAAAAATCGTATCTCTTATAAAATAAATACGCAAAGACGTAGCAATGGAATAATTACGTAATAAACAGAATCTTTTTAGGTAATAAACACATAGGCGTATCATCCGGACAGAAAGCTGTAACTATTCTAAGAGAACTTGAGATCTTGCTTATTGCAAAGTCAGCCGCTTTTGTAACGTCTACAGAGTCAAGAAGCAGGAAAAGGAAACAGGTAAATGAATCCAAAGATAGTGAAGACTCTGATTACGGTGCAGGTTGCTTCTAACGACTTCTTGCGGACTGATCTCTACGTTTTTCCTAGAATAAACATGTAAAACTTTATGTCTCATTTTCTCAAAACTATAAATTCTGAAACATTTGCCCCGTTTTCTGAGAAGCTTCAATGAAAATTTCACAGATTGTAAACAACACTGCATTACAGCTGTGGAACCGCAGTCATGTTGATTGTACCAGTAATTCTGCGGTAATAAAAATATTTGACTTTTTTCACAAAAGTTTTAATTAACGACAATTCTACATAGATACTATGCAAATCACATTCAAGTGCCTGGCAGAGGGATCATTAACCACCTTCATAACTTTTCTCTACCGTTCCATTCTCTAATAGCGCGCGGGAAGAAAGAACACATAAATCGTTCCGTTTTCGATCTGATTTCTCTTATTTTATTGGGATGGTCATGTCTCCCTACGTAGGCGGGTGTTAGCAAAATATTTTCACATTCCGAACTAAAAGTCGGTGATTGAAACTTCGCAAACAGATCACGCCGCAATGAATAACGTCTTTCTTTTAATGATTTCCACCCCAATTCGTGCAACGTTTCCGTGACGCTTTCCCCCCGTAACGTGATAGAACAAAACGAGGTGCCCTTCTCTGAACCTTCTCAATGTCTTCCGTCAGTCCCACCTGGTGAGGGTCCCACACAGGGCAACAGTACTCCAGGAGAGGACAAGTGTGATGTAGGCAGTCTCTTTGGTGGAGCTGGTGCATCTTCGAAGCGTTCTGCCGATGAAACGTAAACTTTGGTTCGCCTTTCCCACAATATTTTCTATGTGTTCTCTCCAGTCAAAGTTGTTCGTAATTGTAACTCCTAGGTATTTGGTAGAATTTACGACCTTAAGGTTTGACTGATTTATCGCGTAATTGAAGTTCAGCGGATTTATTTTAATTAAATTAATGAGTATATTACTAATTACAATTTCGGTTCAGTGAGTTGCACAAAGCTCATTTAATATTCAGTGAAAATTTGAGACAAATATGTTCACTACTTTCTGAGAAATATTGGGCATGAATTTGGCTTAATTTAATATTGTCGGTATAGGGTCTACTATCTCACCTTAAGGTACATTCGTCACTACATTGGTTCTGACAGTGTATTCTCTACGCAGGAGACATTTTCGGTTGGCTCTCCTGTAGGCTCTCGTGAAGTAGAGGAAAGCAGAGAGAGCTGTCCTACTTTGTGAAGAGTAGTGTTCGATTAGCCGGCTGCCCAGATGTGGGTTGCGAGTAGTGGATGGGATGGCGGTGCCACTGCGCGCTTTTGGCACTCGACAGATGAGCAGCGCGGGTCTACAATGGAATGCGAGCTGCGGCCAGATTAATTCCGGGAGGCGGCAGGGCTTGCGAGGCACCGCTAATTCCGGGGACCGGCAGCCAATCTGGTAGCAGGCGGCCCGCAGCTGTGGCCCCCGACGGTCCCATCCGTCGCGCCGCGGCCTCCAGCACCGCAAACAACCTGCGGGCCACCGCAGGACCAGCCAAGCCACACCGCCGGTCTGATCAGCACAAGCCCGCTGCGCCTCCGTCCTCGACAAAACAGCCTAGGCTGCAGTGATGGGATACCAACCTCTGTTTCTTATCGTTACCACTGTACAGGAAACAGTGGTCGTCTAAATAAATGTACACTCCTGGCCATTAAAATTGCTCGCCACGAAAATGACGTGCTACAGACGCGAAATTTAACCGACAGGAAGAAGATGCTGTTATTTACAAATGATTAGCTTTTCAGAGCATTAACACAAAGTTGGCGACGGCGGCGAAACCTACAACGTGCTGACATGAGGAAAATTTCCAACCGATTTCTCATAAACAAACAGCAGTTGAACGGCGTTGCCTGGTGAAACGTTGTTGTGATGCCTCGTATAAGGAGGAGAAATGCGTACCATCACGTTTCCGACTTTGATAAAGGTGGGATTGTATCCTATCGCGATTGCGGTTATCGTATCGCGACATTGCTGCTCGCGTTGGTCGCGATCCAATGACTGTTAGCAGAATATTGAATCGATGGGTTCAGGAGGACAATGCGGAACGTCGTGCTGGATCCCAATGGCCTCGAATCACAAGCAGTCGATATGACAGGCATCTTATCCGCATGGCTGTAACGGACCGTGTAGCCACGTCGCGATCCCTGAGTCAACAGATGGGGACGTTACAACAACGATCTGCACGAACAATGCGACGACGTTTTTAGCAGCATGGACTGTCAGCTCGGAGACCATGGCTACGGTTATCCTTGACGCTGCATCACAGACAAGAGCGCCTGCGATGGTATACGAAATGACGAACCTGGGTGCACGAATGACAAAACGTCATTTTTTCGGATGAATGCAGGTTCTGTTTAAGGCATCATGATGGTCACCCGTGTTTGGCGACATCGCGGGGAACGCACTTCCGAAGCGTATATTCGTCATCGCCATACTGGCGTATCACTCGGCGTGATGGTATGGAATGCCGTTGGTTATACGTCTCGGTCACCTCTTGTTCGCATCGACGGCACTTTGAACAGTGGCCGTTACATTTCAGATGTGTTACGACCCGTGGTTCTACCCTGTATTCGATCCCTGCTAAGCCCTACATTTCAGCAGGATAATGCACGACCGCAAGTTGCAGGTCCTGTACGGGCCTTTCTGGATACGGAAAATGTTCGACTACTACCCTGGCCAGCACATTCTCCATATCTCTCACCAACTGAAAACGTCTGGTCAATGGTGGCCAAGCAACTGGCTCGTCACAATTCGCCAGTCACTACTCTGAATGAACTGTGGTATCGTGTTGAAGCTGCATGGGCATCTGTACCTGTGCATGCCATCCAAGCTCTGTTTGACTCAATGCCCAGGCGTATCAAGGCCGTTATTACGGCCAGAGGTAGTTGTTTAGGTACTGATTACTCAGGATCTATGCAACCAAATTGCGTGAAAATGTAATCACATGTCAGTTCTAGTATAATATATTTGTGCAATGAATACCCGATAATCATCTGCATTTCTTCTTTGTGTAGCAATTTTAATGGCCAGTATTGTAGCCCCAATGTGTTTAGATTCGGAAATGAAACCCGTTTATTTCCTCCATACGCGTTTCGCTTTCTATTTTAGGACATCTTCAGGCTGTGCGGAGTGGCCGCTTGGTTTAACCCTTTCGCTGCGGCGTCGGGAAACCCGCTGCCAACACCCGTATGCGCTGCCAAATACGGACTTTATAGCGGCATAGGAAAAGTGGTCTTATTCTCAGTCGATGTTTTGGCCCACTTTAGGTTTTAGGTAACACTAAAAGTAGGGCTCTGCGATCGTCTTTCGACAGCTCGAAATTTAAATGGAAATAACGGCTTAACTGTTCATCTGCACGAAAATTGAATAATCGAACTTGTAGAGGAGAACATTCTCTAAAACTTTGATTTTTTTCCCATATCTCGCATCGTTCCAGAGATATTTGCAAAAATAAAGGCTATTAGACAATGCCTGTCTGTCTGTAACGTGTTCCCACTTTTTAAGTCATGCCGTTCAACAGATCGGCACCAAATTTTACAGACGTAATTGTTCGCTGCCAGCGACCAGAACCTGTTGACAGAGGAACAAAATTCTCTACAACGTTGCTTTCTAATGTCATTTCCGTAACTCGCACCGTTTCAGAAATATTTGCAAAAATAACTGCGACTTGACACTGTCACTTTATTTTACGTAAAGCGGTACGGAGAAAGAAAATAAATTTGGAAAAGAAGACAGGCAACCATGGCAAAACATGTGTAATGTTTTATCGGAAGAAGATAGTGAAAATATGTCTGAGGTATGAAAAGAACATTTTAAAGAAGTTAAAGTTAAAAAAGTATATCTGTCAAAGCTAAACTCAAATATCAAATAATTTTGGCTGTCTGTTAAAATATTTGTTCTTCGAACAGGAAACTTGAATTCACATTTGTTCAATTCAAGTTAAAACACAGTTCGAGTAAATCTCCTCCACTTACCCTTTAAATGATGTCATTACAGTCCTGCTTTCAAAATTCGTAAACATAGCATAAACGTTTCGGCTTGGTTCTTGTGTAACTAATCAGAAGGTCCGAACAACCTATTAGAACTAATTTGCAGACTAATAGAGCTCCAACTGCTTTTTTAACAAAACGATATCGTTCCGGCATGCCTTGTTCACATTGTTTAAATACCAATAAACTACAATTTAATTGGTGAGAGCGGGAAATACAGCACGCTCTTCTCTGAGTTCTGAGTCTCGGATTTCATTGCTCGATTTATTCAAAATCAGGCATATTATTGTTGACCATTGCAGTTGCTAAGTTTTTTTCCCAGTTTTATAGTCTCAGTACTGGCACGGAGGACACAAAATGAACAAATGGCGCCGACTCCAGAAAATTGGCGAACCAGAATAGGAAGAAATAACCGTTTTGGGGAAGAGGGTAGCTCAATATGTTTTACAGGTAATTAAATACGAGAAACTGTAGATTTTTCGAAATTTGAAACTCTATAAGGGGTCAGTTGATATTGAATTATCAATCTCGCAAGGAGTAGACAGCGTTTATCGCATATAATGATGATCAAAACTTTATGAACTGTCCCTTTGAATAAACAAGATTTAACACGGTTCGTTTTAAATTTCATTTTTAAATGAAGGCCCTCTCCATAACAACGATAACGGAAACGATTGAAGTTTGAGTGACCTCAAATTGAATAGTAATATTACGATTTCCAAAAAGCAATGTAATTGGTTATAAAAGTCAATTGAAGTAGGCTGTCTGGATGAAGTCTGATATACGAAAACATTCTTCGTTAAAGTTATGGACAATGAGTCCACTACACTCAGGAAGCGGCTACACGGGTAGCGGGGGCTGTGTGGCGTGGACTGGGCGGTTTTTTAGGTTAGATGGCCTCGGGAATACACAAAATGGGTTTCAGTATCAAAGAGGGCAGGTCAGACACGGGAAGAAAGTAGACATAAAAACCATTGGTGTAACAGTTGTAAATTGTCGTAGCTGTGTTGGGAAAATTCCAGAGCTCCAAGCGCTGATAGAAAGTACTGAGGCACAAATCGTTATAGGTTCTGAAAGCTGGCTGACGCCTGAGATAAATTCGGCCGAAATTTTTTCAAAGGGCCAAATGGTCTTCAGAAAGAATAGAATAAATAAAACAGGGGGTGGCGTGTTTATTGCTGTTACAAACGGTTTATCCTGCAACGAAATTGAGGCAGATACTTCCTGTGAATTGGTCTGGGTAGAGGTTATACCTGACCACCGAAATAAATTAATAATTGGATCTTTTTATCGGCCCCCTGACTCAGACGATGCGGTTGCAGAAATGTTCAAAGAAAGCTTGAATCATATTTCAAATAGGTATCCGAAGCATACTGTTATAATCGGTGGCGACTTTAATTTACCCTCGATATGTTGGCATAATTACGTATTCAAAACCGGGGGCAAATATAAAACATCGTCCGAACTAGTTCTGAATGCTTTTTCTGAGAACTACTTCGAACAGTTAGTTCATGAACCCACTAGAATAGCACGTGGTTGCGAAAATACTCTTGATCTCCTAGCAACAAATAATCCCGAGATAGTAAAGAGCATCAAAACAGATACAGGGATTAGCGAACATCGAGTTGTAGTAGCAAGACTGAATATCGAAATTCCCAAATGCACCAAAAATAAACGAAAAATATATCTATTCAATAAAGCAGATAAAAATTTGCTTCACGCTTTCCTGAGTGAAAGTCTCCAGTCCTTCAAAACTAAAAATGCGAGTGTAGATCAGTTGTGGCTTACATTCAAAGACATAATATCAGTAGCAATCGAGAGATTTATACCAAATAAATTAATAAAAGAGGGGGCTGACCCCCCGTGGTACACAAAACAGGTCAGATCACTGTTGCAGAAACAAAGAAAAACGCATGCAAAATTTAAAAAGACACAGAATCCGCAAGACTGGCAATCTTTTACTGAAACTCGCAACCTAGCGCGGACTTCAATGCGAGAATCTTATAGTTGTTTCCACAACGAAATCCTGTCTCGTAATCTTGCAGAAAATCCAAAGAAATTCTGGTCATATGTGAAGTACACTAGCGGCAAAACACAAACAATACCTTCACTAGGCGATAGCAATGGTAATACTACCGACGACAGTGCTGCTAAGGCAGAATTACTAAACACAGCTTTCCGAAATTCTTTCACCAAAGAAGACGAAGTGAACACTCCAGTATTCAATCCAAGAACAGCTGCCAGCATGCGAAACTTAGAAGTAGATGTTCCTGGAGTAGTAAAACAACTTAAGTCACTAAACAAAAATAAATCTTCCGGGCCAGATTGTATACCAACTAGATTCCTCTCAGAGTATGCTGATGAAATAGCTCCGTACTTAGCTATAATTTACAACCGATCACTCAGCGAAAGATCCGTACCCGAAGACTGGAAAGTTGCCCAAATTACTCCAATATTCAAGAAAGGCAATAGGAGTGATTCCCAAAATTACAGGCCTATCTCATTGACGTCGATTTGCAGTAGGATTTTGGAACATATACTTTGTTCGAATATTATGTACTACCTCGAAGAGAACGACCTATTAACCAATAGTCAGCACGGATTCAGAAAGTATCGCTCTTGCGAAACACAGCTTGCCCTTTATTCACATGAAGTGTTAAGTGCCATCGACAAGGGATCTCAAATCGATTCCATATTTCTGGATCTCCGGAAGGCTTTTGGTACTGTACCCCACTAGCGGCTTCTAATGAAATTGCGTGCTTATGGAATATCTCCCCAATTGTGCGATTGGATTCACGATTTGCTATCAGAAAGGACACAGTTCGTTGTAATTGACGGTAAGTCATCGAGTAAAACAGAAGTGATATCTGGCGTTCCACAGGGAAGCGTTATTGGTCCCCTACTCTTCCTCGTGTTTATAAACGATTTAGTAGATAATCTGAATAGCTCCCTTAGACTGTTCGCGGATGATGCTGTCGTTTATCGGTTAGTGAAGTCAACAGAGGATCAAAAGCAACTGCAAAGCGATTTAGACAAAATTTCTACTTGGTGCGAAAATTGGCAATTGACACTAAATAAAGAAAAGTGTGAAGTAATACACATGACCACTAAAAGAAATCCGCTGAACTTCAATTACGCGATAAATCAGTCAAAACTTAAGGTCGTAAATTCTACCAAATACCTAGGAGTTACAATTACGAACAACTTAGACTGGAGGAAACACATAGAAAATGTTGTGGGGAAAGCGAACCAAAGGTTACGTTTCATTGGCAGAACGCTTAGACGATGCACCAGCTCCACCAAAGAGACTGCCTACATCACACATCACACCTGTGCGTCCTCTCTTGGAGTACTGTTGCCCCTTGTGGGACCCTCACCAGGTGGGACTGACGGAAGATATTGAGAAGGTTCAGAGAAGGGCAGCTCGTTTTGTTTTATCACGTTACGGGGGGGAAAGCGTCACGGAAATGTTGCACGAATTGGGGTGGAAATCATTAAAAGAAAGACGTTATTCATTGCGGCGTGATCTGTTTGCGAAGTTTCAATCACCGACTTTTAGTTCTGAATGTGAAAATATTTTGCTAGCACCCACCTACTTAGGGAGACATGACCATCCCAATAAAATAAGAGAAATCAGATCGAAAACGGAACGATTTAGGTGTTCTTTCTTCCCGCGCGCTATTAGAGAATGGAACGGTAGAAAAAAGTTATGAAGGTGGTTAATGAACCATCTGCCAGGCACTTAAATGTGATTTGCAGAGTATATATGTAGATGTAGATGTAGATGTAGATTTGTATATTTTTATATTTTTCCCATAAATTACTGGTTGAGACATAAAGGAAGCTTTCCAATAACAGTCTATTGCACATAAACGTATAGAACGCATCAGGTTTGGAACAAAGAGATATAACCCACACACCCTCCATAGATAAGCACAGTATTTTGTTTCGTGCTTTTTCAGGTGGCGTGTTTGTAGAATATGTAAGCCCTCGTAAAGCGCCGGGTAAGTGCAGTAATTTAGAACCCCAGGGGCGTAGCGTAATTAAATACGAGCTTTAGAGTAATTTTCACTTTCTGGTGACAGTAATTTATGGACCACAAACAACGCCCTGAACGAAGCACACAGGACGTTAGGTAGTGGCATTCGCAAAATGTGTTTATAATTTAGGCTACGTATAATTAATTTAGGCGGGTCACTAAAACTTAACTTTACTAGGAACTTAAAACTAATGTACTATTTGTTAGATTAAATCAGTACACACAAAGTACGATTTCAGTTCTTGGGGAAACACTTTTACACAGTTTCCTTCCTTCAGAACATCCACAACCGTCTATCTTCCTATCTTCGTTTTTAATAAAGGGGAACCGCATATATATATATATATATATATATATATATATATATATATATATATATATATATATATATATATTCACAGCTGAGGGAAATTTTATTGACATATTCTTTGGGTTGTATACAACACACGATCACTCAGGCAGAGCCGTACGCACGTGAGTACAGTCACACGAGCGTCCGCATTGTTGGTTTAGTACCGTGTATACACTCCTTTTGCAGAAACGATCGTAGAGGTTCCGAGTGTGGTTATGTGGAATGGCCTGCCATGCAGTTTCCACCTGGCGCCTCAGATGGACCAGATTTCGTGCCGCTCTTGCAGATCGCCCAACATGACGTTTCATGCGGTCCCAAAAGTGCTCGATGGCGGAGAGATCTGGGAACCGTGCTGGAGAGGGTAGTTGACGTACACCTTGAAGAGCACGTTGGGTGGTATGGGATAATGTGGATCTGCATTGTCCTGTTGGAAAAGCATGTAACCAATTGATGCATGAGTGGTAGCAAGACGGCTTTAATGATGGTTTCAGTGTACCGTGCACTGTTCAATGTTCTCTTGAAGTCCAGTGACAGGAGAATGAAGTGTGTAGAATATCGCTCCCGTCACAATGATGCACGATCATGTGTGCCGTTATAGTTCTTCCGCACACGCCCCAACATCGTTCAGCCCGCCTCCAACGGTGTCATGGGTAGGCACTTATGAAGGGACGAATGGAGACGTGTCGTCTTCAGTGATGAGAGTCGTCGCAGCCTCAGAGACAATGTTGGTCATACGCATGTGTGGTGTCATGCAGGGGAGTGCAAAAATCTGGAGTGTACGCGACAGAGGCGTACTGGGCCGACACTTGACATCGTGATATGGGAAGCCATATCCTACACTGGCCGTTGTCCTCTGGTGTTCGTAGTGGGAAATTTGTACAGTACACTGTACACTGAAACCATCATTCAACCCGCCTTGCCACCGTTCATGCACCAATAAGACGATGTGCTTTTCCAACAGGACAATGCACGTCCACACGTTTCCCGTACCTAACGTGTTCTTCTAGGTGTATGTCAATTACCCTGCCCATCATTAGCCCCAGATCTGTCCATCACTGAATATGTCTGGGGCCAGATGAAAAGTCATCTTGGCGCGGTCTACACGACCAGCACGAGATCTGGTCCAACTGAGGTATCAGATGGAAATTGCATGGCAGACCATACCGTAAGGCTTCATTCGGCACCTCTACAATCGTCTTCATGTGAAAGTTGCACCCTGCATTGCTGCAAAAGGAGGGCATACACGATACTAGCGTCGACATTGTGCTCGCTCTGGTGATTGTACCGACGTGCATACATTTCTGACTGCGTGATCGTGTGTTGTATAGATCCTCAAGAATGTGTCAATAAAATTTCACTCTGCTGGGTTGACGAATTCATGGTGTTCTTTTTTCATTTTCCAGGAGTGTATATCATTTGTTAGATGTATACACTAACCGAGTTTCTAGTCCTATGTTTCATCATCAGATGCATTTCGTGAGTACATAAAATTGACTTCAATTGCTACGGTGGCCGTTTTAGAATGATGGCGAGCTCGGGCTGTTTGAAGCTACCTTGTGAGTGGCTATGTCGCGCCCAAGTTGCCAACAGACTCTACCGGCTGGTTGCATATACCAGGGGCCCACTCTTTTAATTTATTGCTACATGTAACACTATTACGGACTCACTGATGATGAGACATAGGTCTCTAAATTAGGGTAGTGCATACATCTACCAAATAACTTTTTTAAATTTAAGAACTGTTATGGATGTCATTATTATATATAAGTCTTTTACATTACAATAACGGTGAATGGATTCTGGCATCCTTTGTGGTCGCTGCAAAGAGTCCATGCATTCACAATAAATTTCAATAGTTTTATGATTTCAAAGATGATGAAAGCTATGCCACAAGAATAAAGGGATACAAACTAATGAAGAGACGCTCATCAACTATGCGTCCACGTCACCAACCGTTCATCCAACAATGATATCGCAACAATTAACTTGCACAGTGAAGCATGTAATCGATCATAGTCCTTCGAAATTTAGCAAACCCACAACTAACGAATATAATGATGAGGAGATGCATATAAAACTCTCACTAACACAAATACTAGTGCTGTAGCAAGTGGTATCTTTGTCCATTTACTCGCCTATAAATAAATAATGGAACATCATTCAACTTTCTGCGATGTTCCAATGGTGAAAACATTTACGTGATGTTTTACTCACCGACTGCACACCCGGTATCGAAAGCATAGCGTCGTCACTCACCTGTAACAAAGAAAGAAGAAGTTTATTAAGCAAAAAGAAATAACCAAGTTGCTGTATAATGCTGTGTGTCGGGTAGGCTATATTACTGTCTGCTTCTTATAAGATCATCATAAAGCATTTGTGACCTACTACGTACAGGATGTACCACGGATGTAGAGAAATTGTGGACTAAATTTAAATGCATTGTAAATAAATGGACAGAGAAATATATACCTGCAAAGTCGGTTAGGGACGTAAAAGATCCACCGTGGTATAATAATAATGTTAAGCCCTTTCTACACCAGACGTGCAACACGCACAAGGAAGTAGTTGTCTGCTGCAGCGCCCCTTGCGATAGACCGTCGAACTACAAAGAAGCGTTCAAACGGTACGCATTTGTTGAGTCGTATGCTTCACGCGACTACTTCGTTTGTTGTCAAGTTAAAACAAATGAATCGCCGCGTTAACCGCACTTTTCGAAACAGTATGTTATTTTGTAAGGATTAAGACATTTATTTGTGTTTTAGACTGCCACTGTGAAACTGTAATTGTTTTCGTGCAGTTCATGCGTAACTACGTCGCTCACATGTGTTAACATCCTCATTATAAAATGCGATTACATACTTCCAGCTCCTGAGATTTGAGGTGCCTATGTATATGATGAACAAACTCAGGTGTCTATTCATGGATCTTTCACTTTCATAAAGCTTCAAGTAATGCTCACCAAAAACAAATATTAGATATGTTAACTACAGCATGTTTCAGGAAAAATAACATATTTTAGATGGTAATAAAGACGATTTGCAGTTAAAATTTCAAATAACGTGTGTCCAATTTTTATTGGGTACAGAGATACAGCTCTTGGTATGTACAACGATCTTATTTGGATATTCTGACTGATTCATTCGTCGGTTATTGGTAGATCACCATATTGACTTATTTAAATAACCGGTTTTCGACGTATTTTGCAGTCTGAATATGTTCTAGTTAGCCAAAAACCGGGTAACTAAGTGGAAATGAACGTGTAGAAGATACACAAAATTCTACTTATAAGTAAGTGTGATGTTGTACTATCAAGAACCGACGGATAAATCAGTGAAAATTTCTTGATTTAAATTTGCTGTACGTTTGTTTGGATTTCATATTAACAGCTATATCTCTGTATTCAATTAAAATTGTACACAGATTATATTAAATTTTTAATGCAATTCCTCTATAGTATCATCTCCTAAAATACTTACGACTGAGTGGAAAATCTACGTTCCTCTGAGCAGGAAACAAGTACAGATTCTCTAACAAATTCCCGACTTGGCTTCGTTTGTCAGCTGGGTTCCCCATTCGCTCGTCTGCGCATGCGCTAAGCACTTCCATATGTGTGAGAATAGGATCCATCCTATTCCGTCTACTAGCGATCTTATGCTTGCATCCTGTGCAAGTGGACGCGTCTACACTGTAGGCGGACGGCGTGACCGGTGCATCATGGGTAATCTCGTAAGCTCTCACTTCCCGTGTAGAAAGGGGTTTAGAAAGCTACTTTGAAAGTAAAGGCTGTTGCACTCTCGGTTCGTAAAAGAACACGCAAATGATGACAGACAAAAGTTAGTAGAGATTCGTGCCTCCATAAAAAGATGGATGCGTGAAAGATCTTTCCGTGAACCGGAAGAAATTCAGGTGCTATGTAAAATCGATAAGCGATTCAAAGCCCACTATTCAGTCACAGGTTGCTCATTCCGGGGAGTAATAGAAGAAAGCAAATAGAAAACTTAAGTTCTAAATTTAACTTTAAGAAATCTTTCACGCAGGAGGAACGCGCAAATGTACCTTCATTTGATCAACACATTAACTCCCAAATGGAGGACATAGTAATAGGCATTTCCGGTATAGAGATGCAGCTGAGAGAGCTAAATTCAAAAACCGTCTTCCGGTCCGGTTGGAATTCCTAGTTCGGTTTTACATAGAGTATTCTGCGGCATTACCCCCTTACTTAGCTTGCATTTATCGCGATTCTTTAATTCATCGCAAAGTTACTAGCGATTGGAAGTCTCCTGTTTATAATAAAGGTAAAAGAACTGATCCACATATTTACAAGCCAATATCGTTGACATCAGTTTCCTGTAGAATTTTGGAGCATATTCTCAGTTCGGATATAGTAAATTTCCCGGAGTAGCAAAAGCTTCTTTCTATGAATCAGCACCGTGTTAGGAAACATCGTTATGTGAAACTCAGCTTTCCCTTTTCTCACATGACATATTGCGAGCCATGGATGAAGGGCAAAAGACTGTTTTTTTCTGGATTTCAAAAAGGCATTTGACGCGGTGCCGCACTGCAGACTGCTAACGAAGATGCGAGAATATGCAATAGGTTCACAGATTTGTGACTGGCTGGAAGACTTAATAAGAAACAGAACGCAGTACGTTGTTCTCGGTGGCGAGTGTTCATTAGAGACGAGTGTATCGTCAGGCGTGCCCCAGGGGAGTGTGATAGTGTCACTGTTATTCTCTATAAATTTAAATGATTTGATGGACACAGTAACTCGTAATTTGCGGCTGTTTGCTGACGATGCTGTGGTGTATGGGAGGGTGTCGTCTTTAATTGACTGTAATAGCGTACAGGATGATTTACACAAAATTTCTAGTGGGCTCGAAGAATGACAGCTAGGTATAAATGTAGAAAAGTGTAAGGTGATGTGCATGAGTAGAAAAAAAATCCCATAATGTTCGAATACAGCATTAGTAGTGGGCTTCTTGATGTAGTCGCGTCCTTCAAATATCTAGGTGTAACAATGCGGAGCGATATGAAAGAGAACGTACATGTAAGGACATTTGTGAGGAAGGTGGACAGACATATTCGGTTTATTGGGAGTATTTTGGGAAGATGTACTTCATCTGTAAAGGAGATCTCGTATAAAACGCTTGTACGACGACGTCTTGAGTATTGCTCAAGTGTTTCGGACCTGCAGAAGAGCAGTTTAAAGGAAGACATGGAAGCAGTTCAGAGGCGAACAGATAGTTTCGTTACTGGTAGGTTCGACTAATGCACAAGTGTCACGGAAATGGTCTGGGAACTCCAATGGGGATCGCTGGAGGAAACACGACGATCTTTTCGACAAATACTGTAGAGGAAATTTATAGGGCCGGAATTTAAAGCTGAGTGTAGAACGTTCTTCCTGCTGCCTACTTACATTTCGAGTAATGATCACAAAGACAAGAGAAATTAGGGCTTGTACAGAAGGATATAGCAGCGAAGGAGTAGCCGAGTCATCTGGAGCGCCACCTTAGGGATCGCGTGGTTTCCCGCGTCGGAGGTACGAATCCTCTCTCGGGCATGGATGTGTGTGTTGTACTTAGCTTAGTTTAACTTAATTTTAGGAATTTGTAAGTCTAGGGACTGATGACCAATGTAGTTTGGTGCCATAAGAATTACAAACATTTGAACATTTGAGAAGCATATAGACATTCTTTTCTCCCTCGTTCTATTTGTAAGTGGAATAGGAAAGGAAATGTCCGGTAGTGGTACACTGTACCCTCCGCCACGCACTTTACTGGTGTATTATCAGGACTGCTCACGGAGGGAGGGAGTCTGCTCCATACTAACGCGCGCCCACTCCTTTCCAGGGTCACACAAAGTTTACTGTCAAGTGGGAGCAGCTTTAACATCCGCCATACAACCCGAACATGTCGCCCTTTGACTTCCATCTGTATGGTCCGCTAAAACACATCTCACAGGGAAGCGCTTCAACTCGGACGAGTTGGACACGGTAGAGGACTGGTTCTTGTCGCAGCCAGAAGAATTCTGAGTACAGGGAATCCTTCGGCTCGTTAAACGGTGGAATAGTTGTCCTGAGGCTTCTGGTGATTACTTTTGAATAAAGACTTCGATAATACACACTGTGTCTTTTCGTACCTTTTCATTTGAACACCCCTCGTAGAAACAACATGGGAGTTGATTGTGTTCAGATTGTCACTAATGTGATGGAGATGCAATTAAATTCATAAATAAGTACCATCAACTGAATTAAAAATCACAATTTTGAGTATGTTCCACAAGTTTATTTTAATTCGTGAACCGGTTTTCGGCTTATAAGGCCATCTTCAGACTTTACTGTTTATCTCAAAGAAGTTAGAATGTTTTGATACAGGCCTGAAAGATATTCTACTCATTACACTTATACTGAATCAAATGACATGTGTACGAGTAGAATATCTTTCAAGTCTGTATCAAAAGAGCAAAATATTGCCACACACACGTAGACTTTTATATAAGGCGATTACTTTGACCTCCCATGTCTTCCGCCCCTTATCATTATCAAACTTCTACCACCATAGTGCACAATGGGAAACTGATACCCACTACCACATACAAATACTATTCGTTTGCAATGTGTAGTTTTGGCTGCAGAGTTAAATATAAGCACAAACACCCAAATTTCTACAAGGCGCGTCCAAAAACTAAGTTCCGTTTGGTAATAAAATGAAATTGTACACAGATACAGAAGAAATTTTTATTGCACAAAATTCTACAACTCTTAAACTACTTTTCCACATAACTGCCAAAATTTTTCAGGCATTTGTCATAGCGTGCCACCAGGTTTTGTATACCTTCTTCATAGAAATCTGCCGCCTGTATCTTCAACCAGTTGGAAACAGTTTCTTTCAGATCGTCGTCATTGGTGAAGTCCATAGCAAGAGCACTAACTGTAAACCTACGGTTTTCCTGGATCTTGTCATCAATCGCGTGAACCAGTTCTTCTGTAAACAAAGGTCATCGTGCACATAAAAAAAAGAAGAATGTTTCAAATGTTTGTATAGCTTATGGGATTAACTACGGGGTCATCAGTCCCTAAAGTTACAAACTATTTATGACCTAGCTACTACTAAAGACGGCACAAATATCCATGCCCGAGGGGGGATTTGAACCCCCGACCGTAGTGGCCGTGCAGACCGTGACTGGAGCGCCTCAGTCCCCTCGGCCACCGCGACCGGCATGCACATCACTACGCCCGCCGTTGAACTGCCGGACCCATCTTCTCACCATCGAATCACTCATCGCATTTTGTCCGTAAACATCGCAACTTTGCCGATAAATTTCACTTTCCTCGCATTCAGAAAACGAATCACCGACCTGATTTCACAGGCGGCGGGAATTTCAATCAACGCCGACATTTCAAACAAGCACAACAAAGCGTACGTAACTGGCAGCAATCTTCTCCTTGATACGCATCGTCTACAGCGCATGCGCGGAACTGCAATCGCAGCGCTGCAGCGGAGATAAATTGAGACCGAACTTACTTTCTGGACGCGCCTCGTATATTTATTTAGATAAGACAATCTGTCTTTTAAGCGTCTCATATAAAAATGAAACATTGAAAATGGAGTGGAACATGTAGCAGCGGCCGCCACTGGCAGGCAGTGGGCAGCTTGCAGAGGACCCAGCAGGGCGTTGCTGGGAGCTGGTCCGCCTGGCGGCCATCCGCCGGCAAGTGCGGCTACCCTCATCAGCAGCCGGGGGCTGTTTACCCGCTGATTGCCGTACTGCGCTCTTCTCCACCCCACCCCTCCCTACCCTGGTCCATGCTTGCCCGCAAGGAATGGAGGAGCGCCATTCACTCCCGTTGCCGGGAAACCGCGTCGTTTCACCGTATGTAGCGCGGATGAGTCCTCTGAAGCATGTAGAGTGCTGGCCACCGACTTCATTACGCTCCGCTGTCCTATTACACATTCCTGAAGGATTATGCAGTAGCTATGTGAAGAGAAATAATCTATTATATGTCTCTTACTGTGGCAAATGAGAAACAAACAACGAAGTGCTCGGTTTAAAAAGGGTGAGCGGCAAGTAAGAAGTCTTTCGACCTAACTCTTCATTGTAGACGTTGAAAAGCAATGACGGAAATACACTACGGGAAAATGAAAAAAAGAACACTATGAATTCGTAAACCCAGCAGAGCGAAATTTTATTCACACATTCTTGAGGATCTATACAACATACCATCACGCAGTCAGAATTATACGGACGTCAATACAGTCACAAGAGCTTGCACTATGTCGACGCTTACTCGTGTGTAGCCTCCTTTTGCAGCAATTCATGGTGCAACTTTCTCATGAAGACGATTGTAGAGGTGACGAACGAAGTCTTGAGGTATGGCCTGCCATGCAATTTCCATCTGATACCACGGCTGAAGCAGATCTCGTGCCGCGCCAAGATGACGTTTCATCCGGTCCAAGACGTGCTCATTGGGGGACAGATCTGGGGATAATGATGGGCAGGGTAGCTGACGAACATGTAGAAGAGCACGTTGGATTGTACGGGATACGTGTGGACATGCACTGTGCTGTTGGAACAGCACATCGCTTTGTTCGTGCATGAACGGTGGCAAGACGGATTGAATGATGGTTTCATTGTACCGTGTACTGTTCAATTTTCCCCACAACGAACACCACAGGAGAACGGCAAGTGTAGGATATGGCTCCGTCCACCATGATGCCAGGTGTCAGCCCCGTTTGCCTCTGTCGCGTACACTCCAGATTTTCACACGACGCCACACACGCGTACGACTATCATTGGCACCGGGCAGCGACTACCCTCATCACTGAAGATGACACGTGTGCATTAGTCCCTTCATAAGCGCCTACCACGACACCGTTGGAGGCGGGCGTGAACGGAGGGCACACTAACGGCACACATGATATTCTACACTCGCCATTCTTCTCTAGTGAAGGTCTAGAGAACACTGAACAGTGCACGGTACACTGAAACCATCATTTAAAATGTCTTGCTACCTCTCATGTATCAACAAGGTGACATGCGTTTCCAACAGAATAATCCAGATTCACATATATCCTGTACCACCCAATGTGCTCTTCAAGATGTACGTTAAGTACTCTGCCCAGCAGGATCCCCAGATCTTTCCTCTATTAAACACGTTTGAGACCGCATGAAACGTCATGTTGGAAGGTCTGCATGAGCGGCATGAAATATGGACCAATTGAGGCACCAGGTGGAATTTACATGGCAGGCCATTCCACATAACCACACTCGGAACCTCTACGATCGTTTCCATGAAAGAATTACAGCTTGCATTGTTGCAAAGGGAGGGTATACAGAGTACTAACGCCAACATTGTAGACGATCTGGTAATTGTACTCTCATTCGTCCGTCTCTGCCTGTGTGGTCGTGTGATGTATACAACCTCAAGAATGTGTCAATAATATGTCCCTCTGTTGGTTCGACCAATTCATGGTCTTTTTTCATTTTTCAGGAGTGTATGCAGCACGATCAATAAGTTCTGCAACTGACCACAGTAAGGCCCTGTGGTGGACTGAGGCGCTGAGGTATAGTACCCTTTCTGTAAGACTCTCGCCCCTGCAACACTCAACTGATTGGATGTGCCGGAAGCAGACGTATGGTCGTTGTTCTGACGGTGAGTTGAATACGGCAGTCGGACCCTGACATGTCACAGTTTGAACCGAAACGATTGAAGTGATGCAATAGGTGTACGGTGAGGACACATTGCGTCGCAGTGTCATGTTTAGGCGGCACCGACAGTTTGCGTAAGGACGTGGCAGTTTGCAACATTATGTGCTTACCGGTCGGCCACGAACAGTTTCAACGGAACGCGAAATCCAGATAGTTGCAACGTTGGTGCGTGCTTACCGCTCCCAATCGGTAGACGCTCTCGCAGCAGTAGGGATCAGCCATGGTACTTGCCACAAAATCTGACGGACGACCTCAACATGTCTCGTGTAGCCCGCAAGCCGGCCGCGGTGGCCGAGGGGACTGAGGCGCTCCAGTCACGGTCTGCACGGCCACTACGGTCGGGGGTTCAAATCCCCCCTCGGGCATGGATATTTGTGCCGTCCTTAGAATAAGGTAGTTGATAAGTAGTTTGTAAGTTTAGGGACTGATGACCCCGTAGTTAAGTCCCATAAGCTTAACAAACATTTGAACATTTGAACATTTTTTGTAGCCCGCAAAGTGTGACACGATCCTGTCTCAAGGCCTACGTGATGAATACATGAAGTTTTGTGATGATCTGATCAGTTGTGCGGACGATGATCAGACGTTTGTTAACCAGAGACCGAACATGTCGTTTTCTTTACGATCCGCAAATGAAACGACAATCAGCCACCTTGAATGTAGCAGCGTGTGCGTTTTGATGCCTCATGCAGGCGTCAAGTCTCTGAACTTTACTGACTCTTCCACGTAGAAGAAATGTTCAAGAATGGGTTAAAAATCAGACTGAAAGATTCGCTTACGACAATGTGATATTTCTGTATTTCAGCCAGGATATTCACTTTCCTATGAAGAAGTCGGAACCTAGTTGTAAACAGGTGATGCATACTGGTGTGATGTACGGCAAACATGTGGTACCGTCGTTCCGGTTCCCGTGCAAAAGGCTGCCCAAAATTCCAGTACCGTGCTGTGATTCGTCATTGCATGTGGAGGCCAAGCGCCAAAACAACTATTATTTTGTTAAAATTAGAAATAATATTCCTTAAGCTGACTTGTGTTTCATAATAAGTCATCTCTCAATAGCGAGCTATCATTCTCTTACATCAGAACATTTAATGTAACAAAAATTAATAAACAAAAGTAATACGAAAAGGCAGACAAACCCTCGAACCGTGTTTTGGCGCAGTTATCGTGCCTACAGGCCGAGGTGGGTCGTGCTGTACTGTTTGGGCAATCATGACGGTTACACTTGCTGTCCGATGCGGTCAGTCGTGCATAAATAACAGCTCTTTTAAAAGTGCATCTGAACGAAATAAAGTGATCAATTATTTACAACGTTGGATAGAAACAGCTTCTTTGAAAAAAAAATAGTTTGCTAATTGTCCAGTTTCTGTACCATGGTACTGCGTTAATAAGAAGGTGAATGTCATCCCTTTATAAATATTTTTAGTACGAAATCTGTTACACCACACAACTTCTTCTCTAAATAATCTTAAGAGCCTCAAACTGAAGAACCAACGACGTATGTGCCGTCTTCTGCACTGGTGACAAAATTTCAGAAGGCAAAAGGTTGGTGGGCAGTTTCTTCAGAGCTGTGCATTTTACTCATGACGGTGGAAGCAACAAGGCACTACGCGTCTATTTAAACATTCAGTACAACGGAATTCAGCTACACATCATCAATGATAGCATACAGGCAGTAATGGCATGAAGAAAACATACGGGAAATACTTTTCGGTCTTTTGTCTCCTATAATTAATTATCCCCTCCTGCCGAAAGGGAATGAATAGTCTAATAAGTACAGAATAGAGAATAATATTGAATTTGAGGAACTTATCAAAAGTGGTGATTACAAGGTAGATGAAGTGAAAAACTGTTGCTAATTTGGAAGCAAAACAGTGCATGCCGTACGAAACAAGCACATAAAAAGTGGACTAGTAAAGTTGAAGTTGGCAGTCGTCACTAACATAAGTAAACTGGCATAAAACATTTTTATTAATCTGAGGATGAAATTACTGAGGATGCATCTTGGATCACAGTGTAGTATGGAACTGAAACATGGATAGTGGGAAATCCGTACTGGAATAAAATCATAGAATTTGTGTGAGGGTTCTAGAGATGAATTGTGAAGAGTTAGGTGGATTGATAGGATAATAAATTGAGAAGTTCAAAATGTTCAAATGTTTGTAAAGCTTATGGGACTGAACTGTGGGGTCATCAGCCCCGAAACTACTTATGAACTAGCTTATACTAAAGACGGGACAAACATCCATGCCCGAGGGGGGATTCGAACCCCCGACGGGAAACGGCCTTGCGCATCGTAGCATAGCGCCTCAATGTGCTCGGCCGCTCCGACGCGGCTTGAGAAGTTCTCCACAGAATCGGCGAAGTTAGAAAAAAGAGACCGGATGACACTGACAGGATGACAGTCATGTTTTAAGACATCAGGGCGTAACCTTTATGGTACTGCAGGGAGTTAAAGGAAGAAAGGAAGCTAAGGATTTAACGTCGTGTCTACATCGTGGTCATTAGAGACGTAGCTAATGCTCGGATTTTTGGGCAAGGATGGCGAAGGAAATCAACCGTGCCCATGCAAATAAACCATTCCAGAATTTATCTGGATTGTTTTAGGGAAATCACGGAAAAGCTAAATCTGCATGGCCGGTGGTGGATTTGAACCACAGTACTCCCGAATGCAAGTCCAGTGCGTTACCACTGTGCTACCTTGCTCGTTGGAGGGAATTGTACAGGGTAGAATCTTTAAGCGAAGAGAAATGTTGGTATGCATACAGCAAATAACTGAGGTCGTAGGGTGCAAGTAAAACTAGAAATGAAGACGTGGAGTTCGTAGTAAGTGATGGAAATTCAACGAATAAGGAAAAACTGATAGCAGGTTCTTATTGAAAATAAATAAAATAGAAAAATTTAAAAAGAGATATAGGTCCTATTCTGTTCCTGATCTATATGCACGATTTACTATAAAATCTGACCATTCTTCTTAGACTGCATCCAGAAAATGCTGATAGTTACCCTCTAGTATGTAAGTGGTTGTTATGCTATGCACCAGGGAAGTGAAGACAGTAATTAACGTAATTAACTGTTTCTAATGCACAGCCGCGGTGGAATGGCCGAGCTCTCTAAGGCGCTTTGCTGGATGTCGAGCTTTCTCCCTGTCGGTGGTTCGAGTCCTCCCTCAGGTATGGGTGTGTGTTTGTGTATGTTGTCCTTAGGTGAGTTTAAGTAGTTTGTAAGCCTAGGGACTAATAACCTCAGTAGTTTAGTCCTGTAGAATTACAAACATTGGAACATTTTCTTTTGATTTAGCCGGCTGCGGTGGCCGAGGAGACTGAGGCGCTCCAGTCACGGTCTGCACGGCCACTACGGTCGGGGGTTCGAATCCCCCCTCGGGCATGGATATTTGTGCCGTCCTAGTTCGTAAGTAGTTCATAAGTAGTTTGTAAGTTTAGGGACTGATGACCCCGTAGTTAAGTCCCATAGACTCTACAAACATTTCATTTTTTTTCTTTTGATTTCTAATGCAGACATCAAAGCTAATTGAAAAATGTTTTAAACAATATATCTGTTTTGTGAAAATGAGCGAACTGACTTTAAATAAACTGAACAGTGCCATCATCCTTATGGGGACTAACAGGAAATCGTTAAATTAAGGTAACAGGAAAACCTGAAGATTGTTCAACTAAATTACTAATCATGACATTTTAACGATTGCACGAATGCACACTTCTCCCAAATAACGGAAACCACAAAGCTAGGCTGGGAGCTGGCCGCAATCCCTCACGTTGTTCCACCGTTAAAGGAGTGAAAAATTTATCGAAAACTCGGCCTCATCGAAACGGATCGAGGTGGGAGATGGACGTGCTCTGACAGAACGCCTTGGCAACGTAAGTGGTTATATTGCTGTCGATCAATTAACTGGATCTGATGCAGAAGTGAGAGTTTAATTTAGAAATTTAAAAATTTGAAGAGTTATTGTAATGGAACATTGACTTTCTATAAATCTATCAGCTGACGACGACTTGGGTTGATGGAATGAACCAGTGGTTCATTTATGACATTAGTAATCCATATAAGCACATTAGTGTTACTGATTGCAAGAATTCTTGGAAATTACCCAATAAAAAACAAATTTGCCTCTACCGGTTCATGAAAAGCGGAAGAAATTTCTGGTGGCCTGAGAAATGACACAGTTAACATATAAAGTGACAACAATGTGGAACAGAACACGGCTCGTTACGAGGCAACGTTCGCATAGAGGTTTCCTCGCAGTGAATGGCTCGCATTTAGTGTTTCTTGGTGTTTCCGTGTAGGTGCCCTGAATTAGGAGCTCTTTTCGCTGTTCAGGTAAGGAAGCAGACCAATCCTCTACTGAAATTATACAGTACTTGAGAACTGGGTACTGTGCTAGTTATTTGGAAACCAATAACAGGATTATATCAGTTTCGTGTACTTCAGCAAACTATAATGATGAGTCAAAAGTCATAAATTATTCGTCAGTGTTGAAGATGCGTTACATAGTAATGCGGCGGCTTCTAAACGATATATATCACCTCGATGTATCGAAACCGTTCATGTCGAAACAATTTGTAGCGAACAAGTAAATGTTAAGATTTTTACTTTGATCTCTACACTTTTTACGAATATGTCATGATTTTAAAGGATGTGATTAGGTAGGAACCTAAGAGTACAGCTTAAATTGTTTCGGGTAAACATACTTCTCATATATTTTATTATGTATTTTAGATAATAAATAATATGTGTTCATCCTCTTAAGGTAAATGTTTACATTCCATTCCGGCGATGTAGTGTGCTGATATTGGCAGCGACCTTTGAATGCTCTTTGAAAAGTCGATCACTTAGAATGAGAGGGAATAATTCTTCGTGCTGACCGTGAAATAAATAATTAACTCTGTTCCTGCTCTATGGTTGACAGGTTCTTGTATGTACCATTGTCCGCTTAGTAAATTATCTATCCTCGTAAAGCGAACATTTTGTTGCCAACGTTAGCACTTTACTCTGCCGAGACGGTAAGTAAAATTTAACCACTTCGTAAATTACAGATTACCACAACAGAATGTACCATCGATCATAGGGCTCAGTCCAAAAGTTCGAAGATACAGATCACTTTTTAAATACAAAATCTTAATATCTGATCCCATTCGCTTGTTCACATTTGAAGTTTACTTTTCTTAATGCGTATATTGTTCTAGCGTCCTTGTCATCCTCCTCCAATCTTATCGCTGTGTACCCCGCTGCTTGCACCAACATTACGCGGCACTACCCTCAGTAATCACTATTAGAAGCAACTGCTGCTTCACACACTAATCACTGTTCGAATCAACCGCTGCTTTCCGTCTCGACATAATCTTGTTCGATACTATCGTTCTGATACGAAACGCCTCGATATATATCGTTTGGAAGCCTTCTCCATGCTTTGTATCACATCTTCAAAATCGAGTTATCTGTCCACGTTGGCAACGGAGACATCGCAGCCCCTAGTGACTGCTCCGCCTGTCTACATTTATTTACTTTTTTGGTATGACTATCTGATTATGTCAGATATATTTTTGTATTATTTTAAATTTTAACATGTAGTTTTAACATATTCATCTTCGTCTGAAGACGGTGCCCGTAGCGGCAGTGAAACCTGGTCACGATTATTTTCGTACTTTGCGACTGAGGGCTGCCCCTTAAAAGTTTAATTGTCTTGTAACAGTTGCTGATTCACAGCCATGCACAACACTGTATAACATTCAAAGTGGCACAAAACACGCAGAAAACTACTATGACTCCATCCGCACTCCCTTCTCTAAATGCCATTCCGTAGAATACGATTTATACCGCATTCATCACTCTATTAAATTACAGATTTGTCCGTAACGCACTGATGCTGAAGTTCTGGACTTTTGATTATTTAATGCTTTTGAAGTCACTTCTCTCACAAAAGAAGTGAACGTTAAACGTTCGTCAAATGGCTCAACTGAAACGGCGCAAGGTTTGTAAGTCTGGTAAACGTGAGTTGTCCAGATGGCGTCGTTCGCCGAACCAACTGTCGAGCAGGCGTGCCACTACAAACGCTGACAGCCCATCCGCGAAGCAAGGAAACCGCTTCGCCCGGACACGCCAGTGGATAAATAACGACTGCCTATTAATTCTGTTCGGATAAAGTAGGATCAGCCCCGCGCAGTTGCCGAGTATCTCGGCTCCATTTTTATTAGCGCGCCTGATCGATGTTGATTTATCGTGCGCCGTGTTTTTTTCGCTGTAAATACTTCGAAATTTATGTGAAGAGAGAGAGGACGTCCGTCGGATCAGGCTACGCCAGAATGTCCGTACCGCGAACGTAAAGAGGATACCTCGTCATTTTGGTCGACATAATGGTCGTCACCGCCCCTCCCACTTCCCCAACGTCACATTTTCGTTTTTCGACGTTGTTTGTTGTTACCGCGCAGCTTTTTTACGTGACACTACCTCATTACATTTGTCTCCGTGACCATTGATATTCAGCTGTTGTGTATCTGTTGCTGACACATCCGTGGATGTGGGGGAAGCTAATTAAAATTTACTGTAGGGCTGCAGCTATGTCGCAGTACTGCTTGGACATGTTACGTCTTTTTTATTTACAAATAAAACCCGTATGACGTTCAGTGCTTATCTACAATCGCAGCCATTAGTCAAATAGCTTGTTTTAAAGGAAATTCCAACGCTCTCACATTTGAGTTTTTTCTTGTTTATACGTAATATGATGTTATCCATGTTTTGTTAGCTGTGAATATTCGTTAATGCACGCAGCTGGGGGACGCCTAATAACCAAAAAGTAAAAACAGTTGTACTTATCCTCCATGTCGTTTGTACTGAATGCGTATTGTGAGACATACATATTTACGCGGGATTCTCTGTTTCTATAACCACGGTAACCTCTACACACAATATGCATTATCTCTCACGTTTCGGGGAAATATAATATTAAACGAATAGAATAGGAACTCATGACCGAAACTTACAGTTTTCTTGCCTCAGAAACAAATATAAAATGGTATTATTCTAATCCACGAAGACGATAGTAACTTACTGTGACTCTGCCAATTGCTAATCAGTTAATTTCTGTTGTAACACTGACTAGGGTCTCGAGTCTCATGAAACTTTTAGGATTCACATGCCAAGTTGTAAATTTATAAACTTAGGTTCTCTTTCTTCTATCTTCAGTTGAAATATCACATCGTTCAGCATAGGACAAGGATACCATTACCTCAAACAAATTAGTCTTGCCCGAAGCGGAGGTAGGCACCAGACATCAGTCTTCAAGTCTATTACTGAAGAAAATCATTCCTTAAAATAGTTTAATATTTAATTCATTCTTGCTGCTGCAGCATATCTTAATCCTTTCAGACCCTCTGGCTACAATTGTGTACATAACTTTTACAGTGTCTAAGATAGATCAGAAACATTTTTTCTCAATTGAAACAACATGAATATGACTATGAGTGTTCAACCTTTTCATCGTGCACACTTACTGTCAACTGCGGTAGATCACTATAAAAATACCAAGTAATCAGTGTTGCACTGCGTACCATTTTGTGAACTCTAAGGAACACACAGTTTGTTGGTTACTTGTATTCCACTGTAAAACTGGAAAGTAGTAGTAATTATTTTGCATGGCAACTATTGAATGATCACTTTATTTAGTACAAAAGTTAGTTCTACAAAATTAATTATTTTAGTCCCTAAAAGGAGCCTTGCTTTTCAGCATATGCAATTTTGTACTATGTAAATGGATGCATACAACAGCGTAAATCTTGCATATAAAATCATTAAAAACCTAAATTAAGAGAAATACAGCAAAAAGAATAATTTCCTTCCTCCAGAAAAAAATCTGGTCTGAAAGGGTTAAATCACTGAGTAGTTTCCGTGATTCAAAGCATGGTTTCTTGCATACTACCCGATGCTTACGTGCTTGCTTAGCTGTGCATAATAGTTGGTGGTTAGAAAATGAGAGACTGGTGGAGTTCCAAGGCGCCTTGCTCAGGAGCGCGTCGCTGCTTGCCGACGGAGTTTCGAGTCCTCCCTCAAGTGTATTTGTTGTCCTTAGCATAAGTTAGTTTAACTAGTTTGTAAGTCTAGGAACTGTTGACTAGAGTAGTTAAGTCCCACAGATTTACGAATATTTGAACATTTTTTTAGAAAATGAGGGGAGTCAGAAACAGCAACAAATAGCAGCACTAATGGCTTGACATCAGACTTCACACTATACTGTGAGCAGTCATAAAAACTGTGAAAGACATTTCAACAAAAATGTGTTAAGTCATATAAAAATATATAAGACACCAATTTAACTTTTATATGACTTAACACATTTTTGTTGAAATGTCTTTCACAGTTTTTATGCCTGTTCACAGTATAGTGTGCCCAAGATGTTTTATGTATAGTTTTATTCACGTAACTTTCAATGCCAACCCTGCGCCATCTGGTGGCGAATGGGGCCTAGGTTACCTGTTACGGTGTTCCCCCCCCCCCCCTCTCACCACAGTTGGGCATGTAAGTCTGGTTCAACACTGTCACCAGACGTCCATGATGATATTTTAAAGTTGTAATCAGGCATCTATACCAAGATGGTTGTATTTCCCATCGTTTTTTAAAATATTTTGTAAGTATATATGTATTAATATGGTTTATACTCCTTATAGATATCATAATTACGTTCTATAAACATCTAAAATGTAATTTTCTTCTGTTGTACCACAGTCTGATGATGATGTTCTCGAAACGCGTCATGAAATAAAGCTAATTGCGACCAAGACTTTTCAAACAATTTTTTCATACATGCCAACGTATGGTCGTGTGTCCACAAGAATGGAAGGTTTCATGAACCAAGTGATGAAGTTCTTAATCTTTTGCTCTCGCTCATCTCAGAAATATATACTGCATGGATAACTGCATTACACATTACATTACAATGTGTTTCATCAGAAATATTCAACAAATTTCTACAAAAATTCCTGTGAATGTGTCACGATTCTGCTGTTAAACTATTCGTGTCAACGCAGCTTTAAATTACCACTCATCAAAATAAACACGTGTGCCAAGCCACGAGAGGGCGACGTTTCTTTAAACTTAAGAGTTGTCACTTTTTACCCACAGTGAGTTCTCGGCATCACTGAAAGTCACTATTCACCTTTATAAAGACTTATCAAAAAGAAACTCCGGATTCTGGGGAAAAATGTATTTTTCGTATTATGTGCAACCGGTTTCGACTCCTAGGATTATATCATGTTCAGTGAATCTACATTTATTTCAGTAAGATATTATTTAAAACGTATTGCTAGCTTTCTGTATAAGCTTAAAAACTAAAACACGTAAATTTCAATTGAAAGATGGAATTCTACATGTTGCCATATTCTATATGTTTTGTGACTTGGCAGGATGTCATTCGAAAATATTTCTATGTTCAGAGAACAATTACTTCCGCATACATTTTTCTGATAGCAAGAGTGGTGCATGTTCTGCAGTATGGTTTTCCGTCGTTTGTACTCTTTGTATGTTTCTTTGTGGGATATAAATGTGTGAACAGGTTTCCACACATTCCATTGCAAGATCTTGAGTCTGATCAGTGGCGGACTAAGGGGTCAGCGGAGGGGGCGGATCTCCCCGAGTCACACGTCTTGGGGGTGGGGAGGGGGGGCCAAATATCAAAATTTACTTTTTTATAGTTATACGAGTATTTCCAAGTGGATTGGAGCTCTAATTTTGTTTTGCCGCCGCCCTGGGCTTCTGACAGCCTTAGTCCACCACTGATTCTGATACTCCATCTTCTGTCTGATAGCCGGCCGCGGTGGCCGAGGGGACTGAGGCGCTACAGTCACGGTCTGCACGGCCACTACGGTAGGGGGTTCGAAGCCCCCGTTGGGCATGGATATTTGTGCCGTCCTTAGTCTTAAGTAGTTCATAAGTAGTTTGTAAGCTTAGGGACTGATAACCCCGTAGTTAATTCCCATAAGTTCTACAAACATTTGAACATTTTTTTCTGTCTGATACATCTTTAATCCGTTTCAAAACTTCCCCGTAATTTAAAAAAAGTCGTTAATATCTCAAAAACGGTTCTCATCATTATAGCGAGAATTTCGTACTAGTAAACTGAAATTTCCCAGCCGCGTTCTTTTCTGTCTGTTTTGTGAAAACCAATCACAGGAAATGTTGTATGGGTTTTGTTACGGTTATCAGTGATAGATAGTCTGATTCACGGGGAAGGTATCTGAATGTAGTTTATTACCACAACGCCAGCGAAGTCGTCTAGTTGTAGATAATATGAAAGACGCTATGACATCCAACTCTCGGACCGCATGAAACCATACATAGAATAACACTCAATCATGAAAGAAACTGTGGTGTCTACAATTTTTACGCAAAATCGTGGCATTTTACCAAAAGTGACGTTTTAAGAGAGAGAAGTAACAACATATCAGTGCTATAGGGGAGAAGTTAATCGAAATTAAATTTTCAGTTCATACTTCCAAATCCCTCTAAAATAATCATAGTAACACAAGAAACACATATATTACTGACATGCCGGCTGCACTGGCCGTGCGGTCTGCGGCGTGCCAGTCACGGTCTGCACGGCCGCTGCGGTCGGGGGTTTGTGCCGTCTTTAGTATAAGCTAGTTCATAAGTAGTTTGTAAGAAATGTTCAAGTGTTTGTAAATCTATCGGACCAAACTGCGTGGTCATCAGTCCGTAGCTTACAAACTACTTAAATCTAGGTAAACTAACCTAAGGACAAACACACACACCCATGCCCCAGGGAGGACTCGAACCTCCACGGCGAGCAACTGCGCGCTCCACAGCGAGATGCTTTAGACCGCTCGGCTACTCCACCGCGGCTAGTTTGTAAGTTTAGGGACTGATGACCCTGCACTTAAGTCCCTTAAGCTTAACAAACATTTGAACTAGCAACAAAACGTTCATAGCTGGTCAGCTGTATAGTGTTTCCATGGTGTATACGATGCAGTAAACGTGAGTATTGTGCCTCTCATACTTCGAGAAAGTAACTCATAATACAACAGTAGTATGTGATTGACTACTTTTACATGGCAAAGAGAAATACTAAAGTAAACAAACCCACGTGTTACTCAATGCAGCTAACTGTCGAAATGATTCAGTAGCACTCTACAATTTACAATTAGTAGGACGAGCTACTAGCATATGTAACACTGTGTATACAAGTAGCTAAAAATGAATTTGTGGTAAAATGTTGATCAGTTTGAGAGATAATGTAAAAAATAAGGTATGTAGCTGATCAGCTACACTATGCATCAAAGTGTTAACTGGTCTCAATAATTGCAGCATACTCTACTAATGTGGTCAGTCTTACGTGGAACAAACAGTACGAACTGTAGAACAACGCAGGAAGCAACATAAGATCTTTTATTGTTTACTATACCACGATAAATCTGTTTTAGCTGAGCATGCGGTACAAAACAACCATCGAATCAAATCTTATGGAACCTCCGTCGTGGCTAAAGTCGGCGTCAGCTACGAAGGCGGCCCAGTTTTCAGCCGTTCTGCGAAACCCCCCTCCACTAGCGCAATGACAGTCAATAACATTCATTCTGTAGACGCATGACTCGCCTCGAGTTACGCAATGTTTCTTCCGCAGGCGCAACTGTTGGCGCGCGGTCGTAGCTCCTTCCCTCCACGCTTCCCCTATCGCTCCGCCTCTATGCGCGGAAGCGGAAGCGCCAGGTATAGCACTAACTGCTTCTAGTGTTTTGTAATTAAAGAAGCCATTGAAATTAAAATCGCAGACAACACCCTCAGTACAGCGGCCTGTAGCTCAGCGCGGCGTGGGATCTACCGAGCCGGCGGAATAGCCGACCGCGCGAAGGCTCCTAGCTATGGTGCGCACGGCCGTTACAGGTCGGAGGTTCGAGTCCTCCCTCGGGCATGTGTGTGAGTGTGTGTGTTGTTCTTAGAAGTTAGTTTGAGTAGTTCATAAGTTTATGGACGGTTGACCACTGCAGTAGGTATCATAACTTTACAAACTTTTCAACGTTTGGATCCAGCGATCGCAAGGTTTAACCGGGCGCATCGAACGCTGAATCGACGTTCGTCCATATATGTCGCGGGCAACAGTGGCGTCACAGCCGGCTGCTAGCGTATAAAAGGTGGTACCAGGCAGTCATACCACTTGACAATGGCCAATCTGTGCTTTGCTGAAAGCTTGTGGATTTTTAACTACGTTACGCCGACGGAACCCCGACAACGTTTTACCGAATGTTGTCGCCGCGGACTCTGCATGCTTCATTGTGTCATTAGAATTCTCATCTTTTGAAACCAGCAAAAATATATATCACCTGGAGAAAAAGTGTGTGATGTCTGTAGTGTGAGGAAAGCGGAAGCCATTGCTCCCACAGTCAGGCTAGGATCGTAGCGAATCACATCCGTCTTCGGATTGAAGAGGACCACAGTAAATACGACGACAGTCTATCAGAATTCAATGGTTTGTTGAAGGAACATGGATCCAATAAGTATACACCACACTATGTTTCCACATACGGGGTTATTCAAAAAGAAAAGAACTAATTTGTAAGATTTATGTTTTCCAAACTAAAAACGATAGAACCACAATTCCAATGCTCCTCGACAGACAACAGTGTAAAGTTTGAATGTGAAACAGATTTCCTAAAGACTAATGTTTGCTATGTCATGTCTCTTAACGAAGTCTATGGGCCTTACCTGACCATGGACAAAACTGCGACAGGACTAACACATAAAAAAAAAAAAAACTGTTAAAATGTACAAATGTTTGTAAATCTATGGGGCTCAACTGCTTGGTTATTAGTCCCTAGCTTACAAACTACTTAAACTAAGGTAAACTAACCTAAGGACAACACATACACCCATTCCCGAGGGAGGACTCGAATCCCCGACGATGATCGGCCGCGTGCACCAGCACGGCGCCTCAGTGCGCACGGCTAATCCGCCGCGGCAAAAAGGTTCATAACTGTTTATTTTATCAACTTGAAGAGGATTCAGATGACTTCATCTTCATGCAAGATGGTTCCCTGCCTCATTTCTGTGCCAATATCCAACATTATTTGAATGACCCCATTCCAGGCTGTTGGACTAGATGAGGTGCAGCAGAAGGTCTTCTTCCACCATTTTACCTGACGTAAAATAGTGTTTCAAATCCCACTGTTGTCTGACATGTTTGAAAGTCTGCTTCGTCAAGTTGTTGAGGCTGTGAATTTGATAATGACAAACCAGCTATTCCATGAGCCACTGTTTCAAAATTTGTCATGTAACACATGGTGCTCATATTGAATGCATAAAAATTTGACCTTTTCTTTTTCCAGTAACGTTGGAATTGTGTTTCTGTTTCATACTTTGATAGCAATAAATTTTTGAAATCTGTTCCTTCATTTTGAATATCCCTGTAGTTCAGAAGATCTCAAAGTAGCAGATGCGGATATTCAGAAATGTAACGTCGATTGTGTGATTTCAGTTATCCCAAAACCATCCATGCTTCATTAGAAAACCGTACCATAGCGCACAGAGTGATGCATGTGAATTAATCGCTGGATGCACTAGCGTCATATTTTAAGGTTTCACTTTCAACATCTATGCAGCTGAGACATAAACGTCGTTCATGGAGAAGATGAAAGGTACACACAGCTATAATTTTATCCAATTTCATTGCTAGTCTCGTGGCTGATATGTCAGCTGCCGCACGAGACGTAGTGTAAACCAGTACAGCTTGTCTGGATCCTATTTCGTGCACAACTTAGGATCAACTAAAGCTACGTACGCGAAACACTCTGCACATTCTTTAATGGCATTTCGGAGCTCTTGACAAGTTGAGGAAATGATATATGAAACATTAATGTGTACTGTGATACTTCTGCGACACATAGTCGTGAAGTGAGCTGAAAGAAGGGGAGGGGGCAGCGTGCACATTATACGAGGTTAACGAGACGTTAGAGGTGAAATTGGGGCACTCTTCCAAAGTTACCCCTTACATTTAGGTAATTCTGTGGCTAAAACGAGCGCCGTGCCCCTTTTTCTCTCTTTTTAATGATTCATGAGCACCTTTAAAAACAGCTCTACTACCTTTCATTACATGATAAAAATTTAGCCTGTACTGACCACGTAGGAAAGCTCTCGTTCCATCAGGCACTGTCCCAAGTTGTGAACACTGTTACGTCGTCGTCTTTATAGTATGAGGCCTGTACTTACACATGGAATTTAGGGTAATAAGAATATTAAGTCAAAATGTCACAGATCGAGAAAAGTAAAAAGAAAAGAAAATAAGTAAAAGTGGTATATGTAGCCTCATGTCATGTCGATTACCCGAGTTCGATTCCCGGTACTACCAAACGTGCACTAAGCTTCCTGCCACCATCTGAGAAGCTACTCTTCCGAGTAGTTGCGACTCCAAGTCAAAAAACCCGAGACGTCTGGGACATGTTTTAGTTATTAGACAGTGCTATTAGGGACGCTGTATGATATAAAGAGCACAGGTGGTGATGCGGCTGTTTATTTATTTATTCGTTTCGAAATAATCATCATCAGAATCTGCAGTATTATAACCATCATTTAGTATTGTGTTAAAAAAGAGAAATATTAAAATAAATTTACATAATACACTGTAAATACAATGAGACAAGTACGTAACTAACAAGGAAGATAAATATTTCAGAATAGAACAACACTAGAAAAATTACTATCTACAATGTCTTATGCAGGGTGGCCCTAAAATATAAGGCAAAAGTGGAACGACAGGTAGAGGACCAAAATAAGCAGATATCGTACGGGAATGTGTGGTCGGTAATGACATATTAGAGCGCTAGCGTGTTCAGAAGTGTGAAAGAAAGGAATAAGAAAACGTAACTAAATACGAAAAAAATATTTATTGCTTACAAGAGGTGCTCGAAAGAGCGGTCACCAACAGCGATACAAGATTCATATTAAAAGCCTGGTGTATGGAAGTCCCGTCACATCTAAAGAAGATCTAGATGCCCGCGTGTCTGTTGCTGTTGGACATGTGATCGACATGCCTGATGTCTTTTCTAATGTACGCCGACCCATGCATCGTCGCTGTGAATCCTGTAAGGCTTTTGGTGATCGCTCTTTCGAACACCTCTTTCAAACTAAAGTTTTTGTCTTTACTTCCCATTTCAGGTACGTTTTGTCATACTTCTTAACGCGCTAGCGCTGTAACATGTCTTTACCAACCACACATTCCTATACGAAATCTCCTTATTTCGGTTCCCTTTACCTGGTAGATACCGCCTACAGGAAAATAAAAAAAGACATTTGCAAACAAGAAAAACAACGGTATGAATATCGAGAACTGAGATGGAAAACCAATACTAAGAAAAACAAGGGAAAGCCGAAAGGTGGAAGGAATATATAGTAGACCTGTACAAAGGAAATAAACCTGAAAGCAGTATTCTAGAAATAGAAGATGAAGTAGAGGAAGATGAAATAGGTGATACTATATTGGGAGATGAATTTGAAAGAGCACTAAAAGATATGACTAGAAACAAGGCCCCTAGACTAGATGATCTTTCGTAAGAACTGCTGCTATCGTTAGGAGAGCCAGTCATGAAGAAAGTATTTCACATGCTATGCAGGATGTATGAGACAGGATAAATACCATCAGACTTCAAGAAGAATATAGTGATTCCAATTCCTACGAAAGCAAGTGCAGTTAAATGTGACAATTACAGAACTATCAGTTTAATAAGTCATGGTTGCAAAATACTAACACGAATTATTTACAGACGAATGGAAAGATTGGTGAAATCCGACCTTGGGGAAGAACAATTTAGATTTAGGACTAATGTAGGAACACACGAAGCAATACTCACATTACGCCTCGTCTTAGAAGATAGATTACGCAAAGGGAGATCTACGTTTTTAGCATTTGTGGATCAGGAGGAAGCTTTGACAATATTGACTGGAATACAATTTTTCAGATTCTGAAGGTAGCAGGGATAAAATATAAGGGGCGAAGAGCTATATTGAACTTATACA
Organism: Locusta migratoria; assembly: GCA_026315105.1. Lineage (NCBI taxonomy): Eukaryota > Metazoa > Arthropoda > Insecta > Orthoptera > Acrididae > Locusta > Locusta migratoria. Next base: position 425,757,344 of record CM048746.1, on the reverse strand, counting down.
AAAACCAGACATCAATGATTAGAGTCGAAGAGCATGAAAGGTTCGCAGTGGTTGGGAAGGTAGTAAGACAGGGTTGCAGCCTTTCCCCAATGTTGTTCCATCTGTATATTGAGCAAGTTGTGAAGGAACGTAAGGAGAAATATTGAGAGGGAATTAAAGTCCAGGGAGACGGAATAAACATCTTGCGGTTTGCTGATGACATAGTAATTCTGTCAGAGTCAGCAAAGGAGCTGGAAGAGAAATTAAATGCAATGGACACTTTCTCGTAAGGCAGGTATAAGATGAATATTAACAAGAGTCAAACGAGGGTAATGGAATGTAGTGTCAGAAAATCAGGCGATGCTGAAGGAATTATATTAGGTAGTGAGACGATAAAAGTAGATGAGTTTTGTTATTTGGGTAGGAAGATAATTTCTGATATCCGAAGTAAAGAAGATATAAAATGCAGGATGGCTATGGAAAGAAACTGTTTTTGAAGAAGGGAAATTCGTTGACATCGAACATTAGTTTAAATGTAAGGAAGTCCTTTCTGAAAGCATTTGTCTGGAGTATAGCATCGTATGAGAGTGAAATGTGGACGATAAGGAGTTCAGATAAGAAGATGATAGCTTTTGAAATGTGGTGCTATAGAAGTATGATGAAAATTAGATGGGTAGATTACGTAAATAATGAGGTGATTAACCGAATTGGGAAGAAAAGGAATTACTGGCATGTCCTGACTAAGAGAAGGGATAGGTTGGTGGGACACATTCTGTGACATCAAGGAATCGTCAACTTAGCATTAGAAGGAATTGAGTGGGATAAAAATCGTAAGGAGGCCGAGGGACGAATACAGTAAGCAGATTCAAAAGGAAGTAGCTTGGCGTTCGTATTCTCAAATGGAGAGGCTTGTACAGGACAGGGTAGCGTGCAGAGCTGCATCAAAGCAGTCTGCGGACTGAAGATCACAACAACAACTACCTGATGATTAATTTTTGATATGTATTTTAGGCCCAACCTGTATACGTTTCTTCTGTTTGTGAAGATTGCAGCTTAGGTATAGCACGTCCTGTCGTCCAGATGTGGGTTTTCAATTTTTGGGCGTGTTGTGGGGTAATTAGTTGAATACCTTTCTAAAAAAAAAAAATCAAATGTTTGTACAACTTATGGGACTTTACTACGGGGTCATGAGTCCCTAAACTTACAAACTACTTATGAACTAGCTAATCATAAGGACGGCACAAATATCCATGCCCGAGGGGGGGATACGAACCCCCGACCATAGTGGCCGTGCAGACCGTGACTGGAGCGCCTCAGTCCCCTCGGCCACCGCGGCCGGCGAACACCTGTCTCATTTCCCTTCTGTAGCCAACGTGTTTTACTCCTATACTTCTTACAGCTTTGCAGTTACATAGATGGCATGCTGCAATTGCGTACTTAAAAAAAAAAAAAAAAAAAAAAAAAAATTCGTTTAATACTCCTGGTACCTTTTGTTTTGTATCTCCCATTATTGCTCACCGGAGCAGCAGACTTTCCAAAACGACTGATTATACGAGTTTTCGTTCAAAGTCGTGCGTATATGCATTTTTTTTCCACCACGAGTTATTCTTCCGAATCCCCGAAATTCCGCGAGTAATCTCCACAATCTCATTTCCTCTCACTACTTCACCCCCCCCCCCTTCCCCCCGCCCCACCGTGCACAAACGGTAACTCAGATGAGAACCAGATGACCAAAAGGGGCCATTAGAAACGAAAAGTGTCCTTTAATAAACACGCGGACAGCGAAAACTTCCTTATTAGTCCTCGGTAATTGCGCCGGCTACCTGCGTGTTTGTGCACGGTAATCAGGCCCACCCCCTCCCTTCTACCGTCGTACGTCGGCCAAATTAAACGCACCGGGAGTATTTCATACCTCGCGAATACGAGGCGCAAATGGAACGGCCGAGTTAACGAACTGGAACGCGGCCCGGCCCTAAATGGCTGCTCGCATACATCACCGGGAGAGTCAAGGAGGGGAGGGGTGTGGGGTGGGGTGAAGGGAGGCAGGATGGTGGGGGTAAGGAAAAAAAGCCGCGCGCTCCGCTGCCGAATGCGGCGCCGCGACCCGCTTGTGAGTTTAGTTGGGGTAATTGCCGTAAAGATGGCGCGGGCGGCGCGCCGGCTTGGCTGCGGTCCAAGTTGGCGGCGGTCGGCGGTGGCGGTGGGCCGGCTGGCGAGATGAATTGTCGGGGCGGCTGGCAGCGGCCGGCCGCTCATATCGCAACTTGCCGCCGCTCGCGCAGTTGGCCCGCACCGCAAAACACGGTTTTGGGGGCCGAACTAGGCCACTCCTGCTGCAGCTGCAGCGCGCGCGCGCACATACACACACACGGAAGCGTACGTACTTGTATACACGTACCAGTGGCGGACTGAGGCTGTTGGAGGCACGCGGCGGCGGCAAACCAAACCCCCTGGATTCGGGGTTAGAGGTGGCAAACACCGAATTAGACCATAGACGTAAGCAAGATGTAGGTTTTTCTTAAATAGTAGAATAGAACACACAGGGGAAAAATTTGCAGGGGGGGGGGGGCTGTGGTGAGCCGGCCGCGGTGGCCGAGGTGACTGAGGCACTCCAGTCACGGTCAGCACGGCCCCTACGGTCGGGGGTTCGAATCCCTCCTCGGGCATGGATATTTGTGTCATGCTAGTTCATAAGTAGTTTGTAAGTTTAGGGACTGATGACCCCGTAGTTAAGTCCCATAAGCTTAACAAACATTTGAACTTAAAATTAATTGATTTTTCCGTCGGTACTTGACAGAACATGATAATAATATAAAAAAGGAACAACTTCCTGATGTTCTGCAAAACTTTTTTATTGGTCACAAACCGGCTTTCGGCTTCTTAGGCCATCATCAGGTGATAAATGAATGTAGTAGACATGTTTTCAAAGATGTTAATATTTACAAACATCTTTGAAAACATGTGTACTAAATTCAGTTGTCACCTGATGATGGCCTAAGAAGCCGAAAGCCGGTTTGTGACCAATAAAAAAGTTTTGCAGAACATCAGGAAGTTGTTCCTTTTGGATATTAAACATATGAACATTTGAATTTTTGGCTGTGGTGACAAAACACATTGGCCGCCCAGTGCCAGGGGCATGCTCACTGGGATTCGCTCGGTGAGCTGGCCACCACAAGCAGGTTTGTAATGCTGGCACACATGTAACACCACAGCAGTAGCATAAAATACAACATATCATACACATCAACTAGTATAAACAACAACTCCAGCAAGATGTCCGGTGGTTTCTGCCGAAACATGTAATGTAATGCAATGTCACCATTTAGCCGTAAGAAATTTATGTATTATATTATTGCCCATTTTAGTCTTAGGTAATGGGTTGTATTGTTTGATATTCTAACATTTTTTTTTTTTTTTTTTAAGAATTGGAGGCCCCTTCCAAGACGAGAGGCACGACACAGCCTGAAAAAATACCTTTCGAGATTTGGAGGTACCAGCAGAAAGAGATGCCAAGCGTGATCAAAAAGGGGTCCTTTCCAGGTATTTGGAGGCCCCCCCAAGACTGGAAGCCCGGGGCGGTCCGCCCCCTCCGTCCCCCCACCCCTTAGTGCGCCACTGACACATACACTGTGAAACGAAGCTCCACTTTGTTTTCGACATCCATTATAACACTAGCGAATCAAGTAATTGGTAACTATATATATATATATATATATATATATATATATATATATATATAAACAGTATCGAGTGGAATGATATTTATTTATATTTCTTTGGATCATATTCAGGATTGCAACTCCATTGATGTCGTGGAGCTGGGCAGGTGCTTGGAACCCTTCCAGTGCTCCAAAGCACCTGCCCTGTTTCACGACATTAATCGAGTTGCAATCCTGAAGATAAAAAAAGGCGAAACTAGATGATACAAATGAGGAGCAACTAATCAAAACATATATTTATATAAAAAGAACAGTCTAGAGTGCAAAACATTTTTTTCCGACTAGTTTCGATTTTCTTTTAGGTCTAAAAGAAAACCGTAACTTCAGGAAATTTAGCTCCATTGATGTTGTGGAGCTGGCAGGAAACTTGGAACCTTCAAGTCTGTCACACTTAAAGGCTCCAAGTTTCCTGCCAGCTCCACAGCATGAATGGAGCTAAATTTTCTGAAGATTGTCTAAAAGAAGACCGAAACTTGAAGGCTCCAAGTTTCCTGCCAGCTCCATAACATCAATGGAGCTAATTTTCCTGAAGATGGTCTAAAAGAAGACCGAAACTATTCGGAAAAAAATTTGCTCTCTAGACTGATCTTTTTATATAAATTTAAATAAGAGTACTGTTGCCCAATAAATGAAACAAAAATGTTTCCAAAAATATGAAAACGTATATTGTCCATTTCCGGACAAATTGAGTTTGATATGGTTTTAGGAGGTATTTTATGTGCTCTACACGCTCCTGCATTCAGGTTAAATCTATTTAACACTGAAATACTATGTTGAAAATGAATGATTAAAACCAGTCGTATATTGTCCACATCACTGAATAAATCAGAACGTACAATATCTACCATTTACGTTTCATTTTGCTTCCTTTTCCTCTAATTTGGCAATACACAAGTTTCACAAGTGTCAGGACTTACAGTAGTTCAAAGCATTAAACGGCATTGTCACCTTCTGGAATTGTTTGACACTACTTTACTTGAGCCAAATCGTTATTGTTAGCAGTGGACAGTGGCAGTATAGTGTTGTGGTTTGTGTGTATTGCTCCCAATAGATTTAGAGAAAGGATGTGTGCTTGTTAGGAAGGATGGTATAGATTGTGGGACAAGAAAAAAAATGAAGAATAAATCAAAGCCGCGGTGGAGTAGCCGAGCGATCTAAAGCGTCTCGCTGCGGAGGACGCGGTTGCTCGCCGTGGAGGTTCGAGTCCTCCCTGGCGCGTGGGTGTGTGTGTGTTTGTTCGTAGGTTAGTTTACCTAGGTTTAAGTAGTTTGTAAGCTACGGACTGATGACTACGCAGTTTGGTCCGATAGATTTACAAACATTAGAACATTTATAGAGATCAAAACGAGAAATGGCAACTGGCACACAATGGAAAGAAGAAAAACAAATTCTTCGTGTCGGCTTTAGAAGTTCCATGCAGAAGCTTCACTCCTGAACACATCGATTGTGATTGATTAAAGGAGTAAATTTACTGTACCACTTAATATTCTGTCTATAACAAATTGTTGTGCTGATCAAGTTTTTCACAGTAATGTAAAGCTTTGTAGCATTCCTTGAAGTAAACATTAATCTTATGTTATTATAAATGATACAACTCATCTGAAGTGCGAATGTCTAATAAAAGATAACATTTTTAAATATAAAAGTTAATGTGAAGTAATGTTGGTATGTTACTAAAAACGCATTAAAACGTGTAATGTCCTATATGACGGATAAAAACGTATATTGTCCGAAATATAAATGGATTTTCTAAGCTAACTAAAAAAAAAAAAAAAAAAAATCTCTTATCTCTTATCTCTTACAAGGTATATTCTAGTTCAGTACCTCAAAACGGATCTAACTGTGAAAACAGCTTAAAATTTTATTGAGTAGTTTAGCAGATATCAGTTTTTTGCTTCTTCTGAAAAATTTGAATGAATGGACAATATACGTTTTGATTAGTTGCTCCTCAAATAAAAATCATTGTACTCTAGACTGTTTTTATATATACATTTAAATAAGAGTGCTGTTACCCCAAAAGTGGAACAAAAATGTAATATGTAATTGGTAACTATGCTTAGGAATTGAATATACATCCTCCACTCGTTCCCTTGACCCTTTCAGTTCCACATTATGAGTTCAGCTATGTAAAAACTAAAATTTAGTGTTTTCTATATTAATACAGTGCATTAAACATCAAAATACGTGTTTAAATTTTTTTTTTATGTCATGTATTTCAAGCGCAACAAAGAAGTTTGTATCGAGGTATTTTATTACTTGGGACGTTATTTTGAGGTAGTTAACACTTCCATATGAATGATGCTAGCATAATATTCACCACAGTACCAAAAACAAGGCAATTCACTGCTGAAATAAAATAACATGAATCACAATCACGCTCACACTCAGAGCCACATACAGACGGCAGCGAAATACAACCTCCAAAACAGATAGGTTAATGCCTCAAAAGTGGCTACACGCCGTAGCAAGCAGCATAATGTCGTACTACAAGCATGTTGTTCATCAACAACATTGCTACTTTAAAGACTAATACACAAAATACGGTATAAATGAGCTTCTAATACGTTATTGTCGAGGAACAACGCTGGCAATAAAAGGGTTAGTATATCCTTTCATCACTACCCACATCTGTAAGCCTATTTCTCACCTTCCTCTGTGTTTTCTTACACTTCTCGCCATATTTTCTAGGTTAATTCCCGGCGTTACTCGGATATTTATCCATCCCAATAATCGGATAGCCCAGCTACCTTTTTACACACATGATATGATGAATGCTATCGACAAGGAATGTCAAATAGATTACGTTTTTCTTGATTTCCGGAAGGCTTTAGCGTCTTCTAATCAAATTGCGCGCTTATGGAATATCGACACAACTATGTGATTGGATTCGCGATTTCCTGTCAGAAAGGACACAGTACGTTGTCTTAGAGTAGAACAGAAGTGATATCTGGCGTCCCCAGCGAAGTGTTATAGGCACCTACTGTTCCCTATTATATTTTTATGAACGATTTAGGAGACAATTTGAGTAGCTCTCTTACACTGTTCGCAGATGATGTCATTTATCGGTTAGCAAAATCACCACAGGATCAAAACCAACTGCAAAATGATTTAAATATCAACATGGTGCAAAAACTGGTAATTGACCCGTAATAATAATAATAATAATAATAATAATAATAATAATAATAATAATTGCCGGCCGCGGTGGCCGAGGTGACTGAGGAGCTGCAGTCACGGTCAGCACGGCCACTACGGTCGGGGGTTCGAATCCCCCCTCGGGCATGGATATTTGTGCCGTCCTAGTTCGTAAGTAGTTCATAAGTAGTTTGTAAGTTTAGGGACTGATGACCCCGTAGTTAAGTCCCATAAGCTTAACAAACATTTGAACATTTTTGAACAATAATAATAATTAGTGCAAGGTCACCTATACGACCACTAAAAGAAATCCGTAAAACTTCACTTACACAATAAATCGGTCAAAGCTACAGGCCATAAATTAAACTAAATACCTAGGAGTAACAATTACGAACAACTTCAGTAGAAAGACAAGAACCGAGAGGAAAAGGTCTACTGGGATGTACGTGATTTATTTTATTTTTGCCACTACTGTGTACGGAAACTATAATTTATGTAAATAAAATGTGATTATATCTTTATCGCTATTCAGATATGTTTGCCGGACATACTGTTTAATGATATCGATGTGTGGTATTCAAATGTTTGCTGAAGAATGAAGGATGGACAATTTACAAGGGTAGTAAATGTTTGGGATCCCGTTGAGTACACTTGAGGATTAGCACGTGAAATTTTCATCTGATCCAGAGAGTGCAACGCTTTCTAAAATTGGAAACCCATTCTGTATGCCACCTGCACCTCTCGCTGCAGCTTACCAAGAAGTGTTCCAGACTACCACTATCTGCAACAGCTTTGCAAAGACTGGGATATTCCCCATATAACAGAGATGCTGTTTCTCTTGTTGCTTCTTTTGTTACACAACGACAAAACAGGAGTTATCTGACTGAAAGACAATTACTGTGGAAGACGTTCTAAAATTCCCAGTGTGCCAAAAAAAAGCGTAAAGAAGTAAGACGTGATTCTACTGCAAAAATAATTTCACCTACCCACAACAAGTCATCGACATCAGGATCAGGAATACCGAAGAAATCATTAAACATGGCTACTCATAGGTCTATAACCAGACCACAGAAGAATCATGATAGCGGACGTGGTGGTTCAAATGATGTCACGAAGAAACGAAGAAAAATGGAGCATATTGGATCGAGTGCCAGTTTTGTAATTTCTGGCATCATGTGAAGTGGCAGAAAGTTTCAGATAGTGTCTATTTTTTGTGTGATGGGTGCGAGGACTGAGATAATGACTAACAACGGCTCAGCAGACTTAAAACAAGAGCTAAAATTGTGCTGGTACATATGTTTTTTTTTTGTCCCCCCTCTGGCATGGATGTTTGTTCCGTCTTTAGTATAAGCTAGTTCATAAGTAGTTTGTACGTTTACGGACTGATGACCCCGCAGTTAAGTCCCATAAGCTTTACAAACATTTGAACATTTAAAAAAATTGCCAATAAAAGATATACTTTTACATACGATTTAAACATTAACATCACATTAACAACTAGTTTCCAAATCTTAAAAGGTCCTCTCTATGATAAATAACATACTTTCACGGAGTAACTTGTATCCTATCAGGGCATTACTTGAATATCACGGCGTTACGTAGTTCTACCACCAAAATATGTAAGTTAATTTAAGAAATAACAAGACGATATATGTCGGGCATGATTTGTAGGTCATCCATATTTCAAATGATACAATTCAAAATAACCATTGTCTAAAGTTCTTGAAATCCTAACAGAGAAAGCTTAGGATCGCGGAGTTACTTGACCTTACGCTATTTCTTTCCCACATTCTTTGCTTTATTTCAGTGTCATTCTTAACAGTTAGCTTGGCTAACAAATGGCTGCTGCTTTATAAGTTTTTGCAAACATTTTGGACCAAAATAATCTAAATAATGATTGATTAATAAGTGTCTGAAACCCTTTTAGGAAAAAAAGGTAGTGGCGGGTTTCGAACCACTGACCTTTCGCACCTTGCCCGCTACGCTACGGCCAGAAATCATAACAAGATTCTTTAACCTCATACTATTGATGGCCGTTGTTAACTGATGGTAATATCGCATTTGTAGACTTTAGATTATTATTTACCGTACGAAGAACGATGTGTTTTTGTTAATTCCTCAGTGTGCCGTTGCTCTGAAATGACAACTTGTAAGTTACAATAAGGAAATCATCAAATACGGGAGGAATGTCACGTGACATCTACGAACGGCTGGTTTTCGTTAATTCAATGGAGGGTGTAAAATCTCCGTTATTTTTGCAAATATGACTCAAACGATGCGAGATATATATATATATATATATATATATATATATATAAACCCACAAGGGAGCTAAGTTGTAGAGAATTTTTTCCTCTACCAAAGAGGTTATTCAATTTTCGTGTCAGATGAACGGTTCGTTTGCAATTACAATTATATTACAAACAGCTTTTTTTTGGTTTTACTACCGTATTTTTAGTCCGAAAATTTTTAGAAAGGGAGGTTCTGGTCTTTGGCGGCCTACAATCATGTCTGTAAAATTTGGTGTTGATCAGTTGAAGGGTTCGTCTTAAAAACAGGGAACACTTTACGAACAGACGAACAGACAGACATTCCAAAATCGCCGTTATTTTTGCAAATATCTTTGAAACGTAACGAGATATGAAAAAAAAAAAAACAACATAAGAGAGCAAAGTTGTAGAGAATTTTCTCCTTTACAAATTCAGTTATTCAATTTTCATGTTAGATGAATAGTTGAGCCGTTATTTTCGAGTTAGAGCTGTCAAAAGACGATCGCAAAGGCACATTTTTAGTGTTACTACCGTACCCTAAAGTGGGCCAAAACAGATTTCCAGTTGCTTTCAGTTTTAGAGCACTTACTGCAAATCAAATATCCGAGCGAGAAGCAATATTTCAGCATTCCGTCATTCCAGCGAAAGCTTCAAGTCACCCAGATCGAGATGCGTCCCCTATACGAGAAGAATGCGTATCACGTGATAGGGGGGACGGTGACAGGCGACGGCATTCGGAGAGCTGGGATGAGCGGCTCGATCGGCCGCACAGCCGTCCAGCCACGATCCGCCGTGCGTTGGCGAATGGACGCATTTTTTTTTTATTGCGAACGTCGTGCGCCGCGCTGACAACGCCGCCGTTATTAATTACTACGCATAATGGCCGACTTGGGCGGCGTCCCGTGACGGCGACACTGCGTGATTTATGCTGTGTGCGTCGCTAACGAGCCCTGGCCTGGCCTGGCCGGCATCGGCTGCGCGCCTTCTTTCTGAACGCCGGCCCCTGTCACCACAGGCGTGACAACAACTGTCGCTGTGTTCTGGACGGCTTCTCCTTTGAATTAAAACGTTACACTGTGCTCCGTACCGAATGCTGCTTTCCACGATTTAGAGCTCATAGCTTGACAGTTACTGTCACCAGAACGATTTGAAACCCAACCCAGCCAAGACGCAAGTCTGCAGTTTCCATCTGAAGAATAAGGAAGCTAACAAGGGGAGGCCGCCAATTGTGAAATTCAGATTCGATTCATACTGCGCATAATGAAAGCTCATGGCCAGAGGTGTAATTTGGCAAAAGCACCAAGATGAACTTCTCAGCCGTTGTCCAGAAGGAAGGGACCTGAGTTCCCGACCGTGTCTCAAGCCAGGAGACTTTGACAGTGGCGGGAAACGTTCTAGCAATTAAGTTATCCAGGTAGCACTGTCGCTGGGTATAACCAAACTCTGAAGGCCCGTCCATAGGGTGAGTCTTTTCACCCAACAGACAAACGTTTTGGTTTGAGCCTCCGTGTGGCTCCCATGTCTAATCTGTCGGAAAGTTCAAAAGTACACCACACCAGGCGACAAAAATTCACTGAACACCTACTAATAGAAAAATTTATGTATGTTGTGTGTGTGTGTTGCATATTTCCTCATAGCCAACTGATCCGACATGTCCGAAGGAACAGACGCCACATATATTTAACTTATACAATCTGCCGATGACGGGCAATGATACTTTCTTCAGTGTGGAGACACTTCTAGGCCCTTACCCTTACGGGAATCAGTTTAAAAAATTGCGAGTTCGAGTAACAGTGGACAGGGTAAAGATGGGAATTTGTATCTGACGGGTGCGTGCTTGAGTAATCCAGTGCAGGTGTGGTGATCGCTGTGTCCGCAGTAGACCCGGATTCGCATTCGGGGGAGGGGCCGTACACATTTTCAACTTTACCCATTCTCAGTTTATGTCATGTATTCCGATAATTTGCGTATACGTTACTAAATATTTTGGTCCGATCGCTACCAAACTTCACATGATCTCCCGGTGGGATAATCTGAAGCTTTCCTGAAGATGTGGAAAAAAATTGCTCCACCCGTCTTGGAGTCCACTGGAAAGAGACATACATACATAGGGAAAACCGTGGCAAGTTGAAAACGTCAACGATTAAACAAATGTTCAAATTTTCAAAAGTTTGTAAATCTATCGGACTCAACTGCTAGGTTATCAGTTCATAGCTTAGAAACTACTTAAACTAAGGTAAACTAACCTAACGACAACACAAACACCTATGGCCGATGGGGGGACTCGAATCCCCGACGGCGAACGGCCGCGCGCACCGCAGCACGGCACCCCGGTACCCAAGGCTAAGCCGCCGAAGCAACGATTAAACATTTTCAACAATTTCATTCCTTAAGAACATATTTTTTCATTGCAAATATTATTGGACTAGTGTTTTATTGAAATGTTAGTAATTATATATAATTTTATTTTATATTATCAGAGGCTTTTTGTTAATTTCAAAAAGTTACGCATAACTTTTATTTTGCCCCAGTACTAGGGCAAGATGACTTTGAGCATGGGTAATACGTTTTTTGTTATAAATATTGATATACATACAAATTTCTATTCTTCACAGTTCGAATAGTCTTCGTGCCACCATCTAAAGCACATGCAACATTGTATACCGTGTTCCTACGGAGGGTCTTCATAGACCTCTCACATTCAGCATACTGAACTAAAATTTCTTCGAAAGAATTCGTTGTTGTTGTCGTAAATCTCGTTTCTTTTATTTAAATTAGAATAAAAAAATATTAGTTTCTTAGTAAGACCTGTACATCTTACATTCCCAGCCTTTGGTATTTGCTATTTTAGAAGTTCTTGTCCCATCTTCTGCGCTTCTTTCTGCTGTAAACTACCTCTCATAGGCGTGTTTGTTGAAAGATTTGCACATTGTGAGTTCTATGTTTCCTCATGATTGGTTTCGCTTGTGGCAATGGTCTATATATTTACCCCGGATGAATACTTCTTGAAGGTCATTTTTCTTCATTCAGCTTTTATGACTGGACATTAGGTTCTTAATTGGGATTTTCATGTTAAGTAGGGCGGATTGTAGCAAGAGCATGGTCTGTGATGCGCGTGCGTGTAGACACACACACACACACACACACACACACACACACACACACACACACATACACACATACATTTAGAAGACTATATGTGCGTATGAAAGAAACATTCAATTCCTACGTTATTCATTTTTTTCAGACGGCGACGTAGTGCTGCTTCAGGGATACTGTAATCATTTGCTGCACCTAATCAAGTCTTTTCTCCTTCCTTGACATCTATTATTGCGGCAACCAAACCATTTCGGTACAACTCACCGTCGGAGGACCTCACCATAACAAAATCAGAAAGTGTCATAAATTAGCACACTTTCCACGTTAGAAGAGAGAATCTCTATTACATAGTCAGAAAGTCAAGACTGTTACACGATACACGGAAAAAGGTAGTCGGAAACTGAAACGGATACCAAAACTCACCTAGGGCAAGCTGACTAGGTCGCCAAATTACCCCAGCCAACTTATCCCGAGCGACCCTTGATGGAAACTTTCCATTATTGCGATAGTAAAAAAAGGATTAGATACAAATATACAGTCCTTATGAAAAGCACGTTGTTTTAGTTACTTATTAATGACAGAGTATAAACAATAGCTTACCTGAATGAAACTTTCACTCTACAGCGGAGTGTGTGCTGATATGAAACTTCCTCGCAGTTTAAAATTGTGTTCCGGAACCGGGACTCGAACCTGGGACCTTTGCCTTTCGCGGGCAAGCGCTCTACCTTACCTGTTAGTCTGCGAAGTTTTAATTCCGAAATGCAGAAAATTACAACATGTCACCAAAAATTCTGGATCAGATTATAGCAAGGAATGATACGAGCCACGGCGGAGTGGCCGAGAGCATTGATGCGCTACGCTCCGAAGGGCCAGGCCGTTCTACGTCGTAGGTTCGAATCATCCCTCGGATATGGATGTTTGTGTTGTCTTTAGTATACGTTAGTTGGTAAGTTTATGGACTGATGACCCCGCAGTTAAGTCACATAAGCTTAACAAACATTTGAACATTTTTGAACGATACGACACGAGCGGTACCAGTGCACTATATTTTACTTCCTAGTCGTGTGGAGCGCTAGTAGTATGCATTCAGTGCTGCTACCTATAAATGGTAATTTAAAGTAAATAATTATTCATTTTTCCCCGCTCGGCAAGTTTCCCCTGTCTCCTGAAACACTCAGTAAAAAGAAAAGAACGTATTGTACTTGAAAACAACAATTGCAAAATAAATTAAATGTAATAAGCGTCAGAGCACTCACGCATAAGCGTAATCCCTGCAGCAGTGCAGGTTTTACGGCAGGTGTGAAGTTGTGCGTTCGGCGCGGCAACGTAGTAGCGGCTGTCGGCGCCAGGTGGCAGGCGTGGAGTTATTTGTCGGGAGTGTTTTGGCGGCAGGGCGCGTTCCATTAGGGGGCGGAACTCTTATTTAGCGGATTATTCCGGCAGCCGACTAATTACACGCCAAGACTGGCGGCCTTTATTGGCTGGCACTTAACTTCTCACCTGCCGGCTGCCGGCGCCGGCGCTGTTCATTTAGCGCACTGCCCCCTGATCTCCCCCTCCCCTAACCGAGTTCCCACCCCCTCGCCAACCACCCCCCGCCACATCGAAAACACCCCTTTTCCCCGTCCCCGCAAACCCTCGTCCCTTACTCCCCTTCCACAGGCTGCGACTGGCCGCTGGCAGAACACGGCCGTAAGTGATTTTAGTGCCGAGAGGCGAGGGCGGGTAAACAGACGGCTTGCAGCGCAGTTTGCGTAATGGAGGGGACAATAAATTCGCCCGGGGGAAAGGGGGCGGTGGTGTTTGGGAACGGGGGTGGGCGGACTTGTCACTATGGTGGCGGTGCGGCGATCCCACGCGCAAACGGGGTGACTGGGTAAGCCAGCTGGGGCGGGGCATTAGCATTCGTTCAGCGCCACTCTGCGGATAGCCCGACAACTAACACGGCCCCAGTGCCACTCGCCGAATAAGATGCACGTGGAATATTTTGTGGTCTAGGCGGTGCTGTAGTTAGAAAAACAGTCTAGGTCAGTGGTTCACGATTTTATTTTTATTTTTGTCTCTTCTATAGGACTCTCAATGTTTCTGGAAAATATCAAATATAAATTCTCCAGAGACATATTTTCTCTCAATATGTATTGGAGATATTAAGTCCGCCTCGGTAGCTCAGCAGTAGCGTCGCTGACTGCCCGGGTTCGATTCCCGGCAGGGGACTGGGTGTTGTGTGTTGCCCTAATCATCAACATCTCATCGTCATTGGCACGTAAGTCGCCCACGCGGCGTCAAATAAAAAGATTTACACTAAGGCGGCCGAACAATCCCGGCCAAGAAAGCCATACGCTCATTTCATTTCAGAGATATTAAACTGAAGGAGAGCCATTGAATTAAAACTTATGCCGCGTCTGAGATTTGAACCCGGGACCTCTTTCTTGCTAGGCAGGCACTATTGGAGACAAGGAGGTTAGAAAAAAGAGAGATGGCATTATCTATGCCGAGCACATAGGTCAGTTGAAACCTGTCCAGCCATGTTGGTCACTTTCGGAATGCCACTTCTCCGTTACAACTATGCGTTAAGTCGACCCTCTTACTGTCAATGTATTGAACTGACAATCACTGCGAAGTATGTCCTTTCAAACAATGTCATTTCTTCAATAAATAGTAATAAATGCTCATTACAAAATTTTGGAAACTTAATTTTAACGGCTAATTTGCACTCTTTTAACTCATTGTACATCATGGCAAAACCGTCGGAGGTTTTATTACTTTTTTAAGTGACATAAACATCAGCTCTCCAATACGAACACTTCTCCAAAACTTAACAATATGACGCAGGCAGGCTTCATTTTTTCAGCGTAAGGGCGTCTCCCTGTATTCTAACCTCCTTGATTGCAGAGCCTTGGCAACTATTATACGTACTTATAAGGAAAAAGAAGGCAGAATTGAAGTTTGTGGAATGCAGGGACATGTGCCTTATGATACTCCGTGCAGTCACTACATCCATTAAATCGTGGTGACCTAGTGGTTTCTCAGCGCGCCTGCTCAGAGCGTTGAACGACCTCTGTAATAAAACAGCTGTGCCTCGAACATCGAACAAACACAATCAGCGAACGAGAGAAACAGAACTATATATATATATATATATATATATATATATATGAGAGAGAGAGAGAGAGAGAGAGAGAGAGACATAAGTTGTTATGGCACCTACCTAGCAAGCAGGAGGTTCCGGGTTCGAATCACGGCCGCGGCATGAATTTTAATTCAATACCTCTCCTTCAGTTTAATGATTATATATTATAAAAGTAAGTGTACAAAATATTTGCCGCAAAAACTTAAAAACAAATGAAGGTACGATCAAGGGATTTACATGGTTTGTGATAGTCCTTTATCCCTTTTTGATCAAGATTACTCTTGTTTTCGCGTAAAAGGCGTATAAGGCGTACCTTCGGAAATATAATTTTGATGTCAACACCAGCAGACGAGAGCAATGCATGCTTAAATAATTGATATCTCTGGCCACTCTTTTATCTTTGGCAACGCATACAAATCAAGGTGGGTAGAATAAAGAAAGGTAGCCTTACCTGTACTGAGAACATGCATTGGTTGAAGCCAAACGAGCCACGGTTTTATGCACAAAACAAAGATTTCTCGATTAAAATCATGTGTAAAGCATCACGTAAAGCAACTAAATTGACAATCACATTGAGGTATTTACATACATATTACGTACTTTTCAACGACTTGATCTCCTATACACGCACACTATGCCCAAAGTTTTGCTGACCAACAAACGCCGGAGTGCCCAGTTTGCTGGGTTCGCTTTTTCAGTGTTGGGGCATCTCCAAAGTTTATAACCTCCTTGCATACAAATACATCAACTAACAAAGAATATGAGAGCTGACATTTCTATGACATACTTATGACAGGAGACAAAGTATATATTCTTGTCAATAAAATGAAAAATGCTGTTTATAGAGAATTATTGCAATAAATAGTGAAATATGTCTTCAATAAGGTTTACCCTTTTATTCCAACAATGACACAAATCATATCTCTGGCCCTCAGTACTAACACTCCAACTAACAAGGAATATGTGAGCTCATCTATCAAAAGACGAAGCAGAAGCACATACCTTTACGTACAGGCGAAGGTAAGTATGCGACTGACCAGACGACTGGCCTCATCGATCTCAACAGTCATTTTGCAACAAAGCCACTACTGAAACAGATCTCGTGGTTCAAATTTATGGATAGTTTTTCATAACTATACCGATTCGGTGTGACTAGTTGAAAGGGTGAGTTTTGCAATTAAAAATGTTTTCGCGATATCAACTTTAAATTCCCGGTGAAGAGAAAATATATAAATCAATCGATAAGACGGTAGATGTTGAAGGAAGTATTATCTTCCCTACAGATATTCTGTTTTCTCTACAGGTACCACGAATGCCGTCGCACTACGTTCGACTTAAAATTGGATACTCCGAAATCTTAAATCCCCAAAGCTACGTAACGAATCAAAGATGATCGCCAAAAAGCCGCCAGATCACATCATCAAAGCCGAGCTTCTGTCTCGAAAGGAAAAAAGACACCCAGTATTTATTCCTGAGACACTACTGATCTGTACTGAACTGACAATCCAATTTGAAACACTGAAATTTCCAATAAAATTATCTTATAGTTTTAATAAAACGTAAGGACGCACTTTAAAATATTGCAGCAACAATCTTAAACAATCTTGCTTCTCTCACATTCAACTATATGTCGGTTGCTGTGGAGTAGGATATCCGAAAAAAGAAAAAAAAATTATATACTCCCAATAATAAATGTCGTTAATTAAGAAGTATTGCAAAAATAGTTAAAATACATTGTCAATATCTCTAACTTTATAATGCTTATCCTTTTATTCCAACTACTACGAAACCTGATATAAATTACCGAAGCAAAGCCGGATACTGCAGCTAGTATCATTAACAGATACAGAGATAAAATATCTATCTAGACACATTATTTGATATTTATATGTTACCAGTGACTGACGCATAGGGCAGGATCATTCCTGTTAACGTTCTTTGCTGGGGTGCTGTTCCACGATTGGAGAGCAAAGAAATATCATAAAAGTGGTTCAATGAACCCTGAGCCATGTACTGAAACGTGATTTTCAAAGTATTTATGTACATGAAGTAGACGATTCTGAGAATGTAAATGATAAATATAAATTTAAGATATTGGATAAATGTTTCTTAAAAGTGAACCGAAGGTAAGTGCTTTTATATGCATGAAGTCTGGAAAAGTATGAAAGCATGGTTCATGAGTGAATTCCCTCCAATGAGTCCTTTGTCACTTCCAGAATTGGCCTAAAAGCCAATGACTATGCCCCTTTGGAATGAGATGAATTCATTTCCACTTCAAGACAATGAATGTGTTTTTCCCGACCTCACTCCGAAGTGTTTTATACATGATATACTGCTGGTGCTGCTACCTGCCATCTGTGAGTGGTTATTGCACATTCACATCTAAATATGTATACTAAGATTATCGCCATTTTTTCTAATAGCATATTTCGGTTATTTCAGATATTGTGTAGTAAGATTATTCAATATTTATTGTTTTATCCAGTACTGTTACCTCAATTTCTTCATTGACTCGCCCAAATTCCTTGATAGTAATATACAGGGTGTTACAAAAAGGTACGGCCAAACTTTCAGGAAACATTCCTCACACAGAAAGAAAGAAAATATGTTAGTTGACATGTGTCCGGAAACGCTTAATTTCCATTTTAGAGCTCATTTTATTACTTCTCATCAAATCACATTAATCATGGAATGGAAACACAGAAACAGAACGTACCAGCGTGACTTCAAACACTTTGTAACAGGAAATATTCAAAATGTCCTCAGTTTGCGAGGATACATGGAATCCCTGATGCGGTGATGCAGCCCTGGGGAATGGCTTACTGTTTCACAGCCGTTGGTACCGGGGTTGCGTAGACAAGAGCTTTCAAATGCCCCCATAAATGAAAGTCAAGAGGGTTGTGGTCAGGAGAGCATAGAGGCCATGGAATTGGTCCGCCTCTCTGGTCTCTGGTCTCTAACGCTGACATTAGGGTTATCGTCAACTGCACGAAGAATTGCCTCGTCTATTGCAGGTGTCCTCGTCGTTGTAGGTCTTCCACAGACGCGAGTCATAGGCTGGAATGTTCCGCGCTCCCTAAGACGACGATCAATTGCTTCGAACTTCTTCCTTTCGGGACACGTTCGTTCTGGAAATCTGTCTCCATACAAACGTATCACGCCACGGCTATTGCCCTATGCTAATCCACACATCAAATGGGCATCTGCCAACTCCGCATTTGTAAACATTGCACTGACTGCAAAAACCACGTTCGCGATGAACACTAACCAGTTGATGCTGCGTACTGATGTGCTTGGTGCTAGTACTGCAGAGCAATGAGTCACATGTCAACACAAGACTGAAGTCAACATTACTTTCCTTCAATTGGGCCAACTGGCAGGGAATCGAGGAAATAATTGGTTATTTTGACAATTGTCTGCACGAATTATTTCAATTTACATTTAAAGAGAAATACTAAAATGAGCTCTAACATGGAAATTAAGCATTTCCGGACATATGTCCACATGACATATTTTCTTTCTTTGTGTGTGAGTAATGTTTCCTGAAAGTTTGGCCGTAACTTTTTGTAACACCCTGTGTAGAGTGTATCACACTTAATGTGATATATTACATAGTGACTTAGGCTGTCACATTAGTCATGCATGCTGTCATGACAAGACCGCAACCTACCGTGCCCTGTGAAAATGGAGCTGAAACTTTGATGTGTATTGCAGGCCCTGTGTCCGTGGCAGGCTACTAGACAGAGCTGACGAGAGGGCGGCGTTAATAAACAACGATGACATGCGCGCGCTAATGGCAGGCTGGCACGGCGGGCAGCGCGGGCGTCAGCAGTGCTGCGTCAGCACATGCCGCGCAGTCAGCGTGCTGACCTGGGCACGGCGGCGGCGGCGGAGGGCGCCGCAGAGGGTGTGTGTGGCAACGGATTATCGCCCGCGCTCACTTCTGGGTCTGCAGCGGTAAGCCTCTTACAGTCTCGCCGATATCAATACCGACTGCCTTAGCGCACGGCGGAAGCGATAACGGGTGCCGTGTGCACGACACGGCGACAACTGCACGGCTTTCTGAATAAGTCAGCAGTTGGTGGGTGTGAATCGACTTTAGTGGGTGACAATACTTGACAAATCACTCACAAATACGAGTGTCCAGCCGCCAACTTTAATATAATGATGACTCATACTAATTCAAAATAATACTGCAAGAAACAAGGGGAATGATACGCACAGCACAATGTTCTAGGTTGATATTTTCACTCCGTAGTGGAGTGTGTACTGATATGAAACGTCCTGGCAGATTAAAACTGTGTGACAAATCATGGATTCGAAGTTATGACCTTTTTCTTTCGCGAGCAAGCGCTCTCCCGACTGAACTGTCCTGGCTCACTTCATGGCCTGTCCTCACAGCTTTACTTCCACCACTAACTCGCCTCCTACTTTCCAAACTTCATAGATGTTCTCTGGTGGAACTTGCAGGACTAGCAGTCCTGGAAGAAAGGATGTGGCGGAATTCAAGTTGTGGGGACAGGCCGTGAAGCGTGATGGGATAACTCAGTTGGCAGAGCACTTGCCTGCAGAAGGCAAAGGTCCCAGTCTCGAATCCCAGTTATGGCACACAGTTTTAATCCACCAGGAACTTTCATACCAGTGCACACTCCTCTGCAGAGTGAAAGTTTCATTGTGATAACATCCCATAGGCTGTGGCTGAGCCATGTCTCCACCATACCCTTCCTTCCAGTGATAGTTCTGCAAAGATCGCTGAAGAACTTCTGTGAAGTTTGGAAAGTAGGAGGCGAGGTACTGGCGGAGATAAAGCTGTGATGACGGCCTGTAAAGCGTGCCAGGATGGCTCCAAAGGTAGAGCACTTGCCTGTGAAAGGTAAAGGTCGAAGTTTTGTTGTCAAGTTTTGTTTACTTACCGACATAGTTTTTAAAGAGGTACTGATTTTACTATTTGCTAAATCTGGAATTGATTCTAAAACTTCTTTTGGCACATTCAAAGCAATACCAACATATGTATTATGAAGCTGGAGGCAGTATGTAAGCACTGCAAAATCTTCGTTAAATGTTGATCACTTCCACTAACAATATATTTTAATTGTGTTTTATTGTGTAAATTTAGTAATTAATCTTGAGACATTGAATATGACATTCATTATAATGCCAAATGTACCAGTAATACTTAAATAATTGCCGCAGCGGATTAGCCGCGCGTACTGGAGCGCCGTGTTACGGTGCGCGCGGCCGTCCGCCGTCGGGGTTCGATTCCCCCATCGGTCATAGGTGTTTGTGTTGTACTTAGTTTAGTTTACCTTAGATTAAGTCGTTTGTACGCTAGGGAGTAATAACCAAGCATTTGAGCCCCCATAGATTTACAAACATTTAAACGTAAATAATTTGATCATATGAAGTAATTTTGTTGCAGGTGCTGGTAGGTGTTGTAATCATACAATGTGGTGTAATGTAACATGTTTCGTTACGTGTTCTCTAGATCAACTCAAGAGCATCAAATAATTTATTTGTGTAAAGTTTATTATTTAGGAAAAGTAACTTTCGCAGCACTTTGTTTTTGGCACAGGTTCCTAGTGTCAGACAAAGAATTCATAGTGAACCTGAATCTACAGTGTATAATGAAGCAATAATTTCATAGAAATGTGTAACTTCTATGATCTTGGAGAATATTACCTTCTATTGTTATTATTTGTTGAACTGTGACAGTGTCAAGACATATATATATATATATATATATATATATATATATATATATATATATATATATATATGTTTTATGTTGTTCCCATTTGTAGTTATAGGGCAATTGTTTACTACTGATCTAGAAGTATTTCATGCAGCAGTTTCACCACTCACAACTTCAAGATTATGGGTTGAAAAATTTGAACTCCGCTGGAGTTTAATGCCTTATCCTACGTAGTTATAACTTCTAGAGTAGAGGCAATGAATATCACGACCTCTAACCAGAAGCTGGAAGTAATTCTTTGCAATATTTCGGGACAACCTATGAAGTGAATGGTACGCTGAGGAGTGTGTTTCTGTGGGAATACACAGTCACAAGCTTTCGGGCAGTCTCCAGAACCGGTAACAAATCAGTGGTTATATGAAACTTTGTGCTGGGTGTGGGTTTGAACATGGATCTCGTGATTAGTACACAGTTGAGCTAGCCCATGCATGAATCAGGCACAAAGGCTTCAGACACGTGGTCGGAGTACTCAAGCACTACATCTGGCCAAAATTCTTGTACGTCCCCCTACTTGGCTATTGTACTCAATAGCTCACACAACTACTTCTGTATCCCAGCCAGGAGTGCGGTTCTTGTCTGCGTCTGCACTGAAAGAAGCAAGATCATAGACTTGGTGGATTATAATTAAGAATTTCAGACACGTTAAAGTAACATATGCTGCAATTCTAAATTTAAATAATTGGGGTCAAATTAAATTCCAGTCAAAAATTTAAAATATTTATGAAGCGCAGTAGAAGACTTCTGTTCGTAATGAACTTACAGGCCTGCGGACTGATGTTCGAGGATGTAGAATGAGATGACTTACTGGCATCAAATTTTTTACACTCAAGTCACTTACAGAAACAACATTTTATATGAAAAATACTTGTCAAGGTATCCATGGAATCATCCCTGTTGGGTGGTCGAGATATTTGTCTCCTCACTGCACTCTCCTGGCTACCTGTGATTATCTCGAACATCTCGAGATGCAACGCATTGCGCTCCTCATTGCGGCGCTGGCCAGGCGCGATACACGTGGTGTGCTCACTGCAATATCTCCCAGGTTACTGCCATGTTTGCTCACTGCAGCTCCTCAGCAATAGCTGCCTGTCCTGTACAGAGGAACTGGATGCTACGGGTAGACAGACCAAACACTGGGAGCAGGCTGTACTGGACAGACTAATCTGTCCCATTTGACTAATCTGTCCCATTTGACTGGTATGAGCTCAGTCCCCACCCATAAAATCGCCACTATACAATACTGTGGATAGCCTCATTACGCGTTATTTGAGTAAATTTCATTTTCAGCATTTTTCTGTAGCCCCACAATTCAAACACTTCAACAGAAGAGTTCCAGAACTTTTTTTTTATTTCTCATTTTGCAGTACTAGAGCAAAACGAATGTCGTTTTTATGTGACCAGTTTTTTGTGCGGACCTTGTCAAGGTTTCAACGGAAAAAATCTAGGTGACACGGCTGTGCCTACCAACACACAGTTTGTTTTGTTGCAGAATTAGTTACTGTGACAAGGTGGCAAGGTGGCAAAGAGTAAACGCCCTGTCCCGAGGAAAGGTGGAAACCCTTAGTGAAACGTTCACAAATATTATCCAATTGAAGCACTTTGAGAAAATGTCAGATTTTAGTGTAGTACAAAGGGTTTTATAAATACAGAGATTCGGTGCTCGGAGGCTTGGTACGACCATTTTGTAAACTGAATGTACGAATTTCTGGTGTACGAGAAATGCTGTGGCAAGTGTCTTCAACTAGTAGCGAAGCTAAGGTGAAACTACGTCCGAACTTCGAGTAGTTAGGTCGTGACACCATAAATGGCGATAATGTCTGTTTTTCATTAAACTGTAAAAATTTGTTCATATCGATTTTTTGCATAATTATATTAATGTATGTGGAGAAAAGTTCCACCGATGAATTATAAAGAGATGCCTGTGTACCCATAAGATCTTTGAGCATTTTTTATTTTTAATTGATATATTCTAAAGAGTGTATTTTCAAAATGTTCAAATGTTTCTAAATCTATCGGACCAAACTGAGCGGTCATCAGTCCGTAGCTTACAAACTACTTAAACTAAGGTAAACTAACCTAAGGACAACACACACACACACACACTCACACACACACACACACACACACACACACACACAAATGCCCCAGGGAGGACTCGAAACTCTGACGGCGAGCATCCGCGCGCTCCGCAGCGAGGCGCATTAGACCTCTCGGCTACTCCACCGCGGCGTGTGTATTTTAATGTCATGTGTATTGTAATGCAAATAATGTTATGATACTTTATTGTAATAGCTTTATAGAGGATCTGGATTAGGGATTTTATAAATATTAGTGTTATGTAAAAGCCTGTGGGAAGAGCTGAAAAACGGAAAGAGCGTCCGTGAATGGAAAAAGGTGGGGAAGCGCGCCAAAGCAGCGCTGTTGTGCACTACGAAGGTTGCAGTTGAAGCGAGCACCGTGCAGTGGAGGCAGTGTTGCATTAAGGCCAATAATGCAGGAGTTTATGGAAATGGACTCGAATGACGAATGCTGCATATTGTGGGCAATGGCGCAAATGCTTGTGGTTGAATTGATTTCAGTTTCTGACGCCAAGAAGATT
The DNA here is from genome assembly GCA_026315105.1 of Locusta migratoria. Classification (NCBI taxonomy): domain Eukaryota; kingdom Metazoa; phylum Arthropoda; class Insecta; order Orthoptera; family Acrididae; genus Locusta; species Locusta migratoria. The sequence goes on along the minus strand of CM048746.1, from coordinate 425,733,661 downwards.
GCGAAAGCCACAGTCCTGTATGAACCCGCACTTGTACGATTGCACAACGGCGAACCACGCACCTGCTCTTCTCTGCGAACGTAGGCAATTAAAACTTTATTACTTTTGTAACTACGGCCAGAGGCTCACATTTGTTTGTATTATGAATAACAACCAAACTTTTAACCTGTGTTCCATCCGTCATTTTCCTAAGCCATTGACATATGAAGGGGTTACAACTTTTAATTCAGTGGAGTAATGTTTGTATATCTTCTATGAGTTCCAAAACCATTCATTCGATTGCAATAAAACTTTGGTGAACTGTTCACCGTACGCCTACGAAGGTTTCTGACCCAAAAACAAAAGAGCTCAGGAAATATGACATCATAAATAATGAGAGGCCACCGAGTAACCAGATTTATGCGTCAATTATTGGAAAATGGGAGTAGTAAGGGTCCTGCAACAAAGTTTGCATGTAATTTCGGACGTATATGAATCGTTTTGTAACTGATTCCCCCCCCCCCCCCACACACACACACAAACACACACACAAAATGAAGAAACGAAAAGAAGTATACCGCTCACAACAGTTTAGTTGCAGATGCCGTAAAGCTGTCGCATCAAGTATGACCTTGTTTCAAATAAAGTTAGCATTACAGTTTGCATGTTGCTATTTATTTTTGTCTGCAAGTCTCCCTTAATTCTCTTGCAGCCAAAATGAAGCAATCTGTTTTTTAATCTCCATGTATATAAAAGCGAATGGGCACTCACTCACTGGCTAAACACGAAATCTCGAAATCTCTTTCACCCATAAAGCTTAAATTTGGCAGGAATATAATTTATAGGTAGAAAACGTCAGCAAAGAAAGTATGTTGTGATATGTCCATGGCGGACCATACTTCTCCTACAAACTCACAAAATATACAGTTACATTCCGATCTTCAGGAAATTTCGCACGCTTAACCTTCAAAACAAGAGGAATGTCACCGTCTACCTTACGTTTCACACGGTGTTTGGGGGAGGGTACTTTGCAACATAAAAATGGATCCTTAAATGCCTTGGTCCCGCCGTAAATTGAGAACGGCTCAACCGATTTCACAGATGCTTTTTTTGTTGTTTTCGCTATTCTCAGAACAAGAGTTGTATGAAATAAAACAGGAATATTTGAGAACAACAAAGTACGTTTTTCAATGTGTCCCTGCGTTTCTATTTCGTAGACATCTATAGTTATGTTCCGTTATTCATCACATTTTGCACACTTTGCTTTAAAATCAGGAGGAATGTCACTGTTCGGTGCGTGGTGGAGGGTACTTAACTTACGGAATTTTACAAAATGCATAGTTTTGCTTCAATCTATATGAATTTTTGAACACATGACTTTTGAAACAAGAGGAAGATCACTGGGTCCATACACATGGCAGAGGGTACCTTGCAGAAAACTTTGCCGTTTGAGTGAAAGGTGGAAACGAACGCAGAGATGGGAGAGGAAGAGGTGGATGCAAAAAATAGGGGTGGAGTGTGGGGGGGGGGGGGGAGGGGATGTGGACTACGAGAGTGTGGGATAAATAAACTCCCGGACAACACCGGGTTTACAGCTAGTCACCAATAAAAAGTGTGATACTGGAAAGAGTACCAAGGAAAAAAAAAAATACAACAGTTTAAGAATAAAAGAGTATGGTTATCGAGGTACAGGGAAAAGTAGGCTTCAATATATTAATAGGAAAAGCTCAACTGGGAATCAGTATTTGATCAATTATTGATATTGTGTCTGTTCTTTGGGACACGTTTGAAAGAACAGATGCCATATCAATAATAATATGCTACCAACAGGCAACAAACAGCCGCGCCGAAGTAGCCGAGCGGTCTGTTGCGCCACGTTACGGATCGCGCGGTCTCCCGCGTCGGAGGTTCGAATCATCCCTCGGGTATGGATGTGTGTTTCTTGTCCTTATGTTAGTTTGACTTAATTTGTTAGTAAGACTAGGGACTGATGACCAAAGTTATTTGGTACCATAGAATTACAAACATTTGAACATTTAGGCAACTGACACCTTCAATGCGGACGCATTCAGACGCTGAATCCCTATCGAGAGTCCAGTATAGGCTGCCAGCAAGAGGATCTAATGGGCAGGGGGGGCTAGAAGTTGAAAATTTGGCTTGTAAGGGAAGCGTACCTGGATAGCCGAATTGGTTAAGGCGGCCGCTAGCCCAAAGCGGGAAATACGAGTTCAAATCCCGCTCCAGCAGAAATTTTCAACTTCGACGTTGAATTTATTTCAACGGTCCGAAAGGTCGAGATGTTTCAATATTTTGAATCCGTAATTATTTCATCCCCTTCGCCCCTCTGAAGAAGGGACAACAGAAACTGATATTTTTTTTTTTTTTTTTTTTTTGAATGATCAACTTTTCCCAGATTATTTAATATATCAGTGACTGAAATATGATGAAAATTAACAGCTTTACATTTGGCAATCGATAGATGAAATTTTTTTAGTGACGTAGACACTAGCCGTCTAAATGTTCAATCTTAAACAATAGGTTATGTACTAGAAATTGTTTTCTGGTTAACTGATAGGTTGAATTGCACTGTCACACGCACATGTAACAAAGTAATTGTAAAGTACAAAAATTGTTCAGCTGAGTTAATTACAACCAAGGAAATAGCTGAATGGATTATTATCCATTACCAATATGTTGATGATATAAATCTCAACGTCACTAAAGATCCATAAAAACTTATTATTAGTCATCTGCTCCTCTTTTTAAGCTTTTATTGTCAACTACATATATTATTACTGTTTTACCCCGCGGTTTTTTTCCTTATTTATTTTTACCCTTTCACTATGAGGCTGGTCCATAGATACTTTGTTAGCAGCTGATTGTTTTTCCTTGCAGAAACTTGAAGGACCAGTTCTTCAGGGAACTGAAAGCCACGAGACTGTACAGCTGGGAGCAATACGTCAAGAGTCAACTAGAAACTAACCATTGGGGCATGCCGTACAAGTTGGTGAGAGACTGGGAGACAAGGTGCGTACACCAATGGTTCTCTCGACTATCAGGGTGGACGGCCGGACCACGGACTCTTGGCAGGAAACTGACGAGGTCCTGCTCCAGACCTTACTCCCTGATGACGATGTAGCCAGTGACACGAACATCCGACAGGAGATACGGGCGAATAGTTCAGCCCCCTATACAAATGAGGTGATGGTCTACCCCTTCTCCCAGGAAGAGGTGGCCCACCACATTCGCAATCTCAAAAGGAGAAAAGCCCCAGGACCAGATTAGATCACCTTTGAGGTAGTGCAGTTTCTCGCCCCCCAGTTGGTGCCTCAAGTAACTAGGCTATACAATGAATGTTTAAGGCAGGGGAAATTCCTCTCGCCTTGGAAAAAGGCCAATGTAGTAGTTGTAAGCAAAGGACCTGATAAGGACCCGGCTTTGGCCAAGTCCTACAGGCCCATCTGCTTGTTAGACATTCTTGGCAAGTTACATGAGAAACTACAGGCTGATAGACTTGAAGCACATCGTGTCTTGTGCGGGGTGAGCGACAGGCAATTCAGCTTCCGAGCGGCGTGTGACGCAATCGCCCTGGCGGCCGAGGTCTGTGGCCTAACTCCGCACAAGTATGTGGTCGGCATCATGGTGGACATCAGCGGTGCCTTTGACAACCTCTGGTGGCCTTCGCTCTTCTCTCGACTTCGAGAAATGGGGTGCCCAGGGCCGCTTTATGGTTGTCTGAGGGACTACTGTGTAGGCCGGGAGGTCAGACTATTATCCCCTAGTGGGGAAGTAAGCAAGGGAGTGTCCAAGGGGTGTCCACAGGACTCCGTCCTGGGGCCACTCTTTTGGGACGCGAACATGGAGCCACTGTTATACGACTTGAAAAATAGTCAAGATGCACTAGAGGTAATAGCCTACGCTGATGACCTCCTCCTTATGGTCGGCGGCAAAAGCCGCGAGGAATTGGTACGCAAAATTGGTAATACCATTAACACTCTGACCTCATGGTGTCAAAGGACAAAATTGACCATAGCGCCAAGCAAATCAACTTATCTTCTTTTGAAAGACAGTCTAGTTAGAAACCCAACTGTTCAAATAGAAGGAGTACCAGTTATAAGAAGCCCCAAAGCCAGGTACCTGGGCGTAATACTGGACGAGCGCTAGAATTTCACGGCCCATGTGGATGCAGTTGCAGACACAGCCCTGGTAGCACTTAACAGACTGGTTGGGATTGGGCAGAGTAGGTTCCACCTCCCGCCCAATCTCATTAAATTTTACCACAACAGTATTCTGACATCAATCATGGGCTACGGATCTGGCAGCTGGGTCCACAGACTCACTAGGGTGGCGCCTGCAATGGCGGTGAGAAGAGTTCAGAGAAGTATCCTCCTTCATTCAATTGGGGCATACAGGACGTCGCCGGGCGGTGCCCTCTTGGTGTTGATGGGGCTTTGTCCCCTAGATATCAAGATTCGGGAGCTGGCGGAGGCGTACTGGCTGAAAAGGGAAATGGGGACAAAATACAAGAGATCATGGAAGCCAGGGTGAAAAGGAAAAGGGAAATCGAAATTCGGGGACTAGAAATTTCGCAAAACATCTGGGACCAGGACAACACTGGAAGGAGGACACAGCCGGCCGTGGTGGCCGAGGGGACTGAGGCGCTTCAGTCACGATCTACACGGCCACTGCGGTCGGAGGTTTGAATCCCCCCTCGGGCATGGATATTTGTGCCGTCCTAGTTCGTAGGTAATTCATAAGTAGTTTGTAAGTTTAGGGACTGATGACCCCGTAGTTAAGTCCCATAAGCTTTACAAACATTTGAACATTTGAACTTAACCCTGTATTGGTACACTTATTTTCATAGACGGGTCTGCTAGACGTATTTTTAAAATGATTAAAAATAAATTTTATTGCAAAGTAATACATTAACATTTAAATCACACTTAAGAAACAAAGAAAAATTACCCATAAAGAAACATTTAATAGAAGCAGTGGGGTACAGGCGTACCCCTAGTAACATTCCAGGGTTAACTAGTGATCACATAGGACGCGCCGTCACTGATTATAGCAGGAGGACACACCAGTTCCTCCCAAATGTGTCAGAAAGACTTAAAATGGGATACTTCCAGCCAAGCAGAGGATTGATTCACTTTCTCACCGGCCATGGCCCGTACCCGACGTATCTATGTCGGTTCAGGAAGCAGGCGAACCCAGAGTGTGGCTGTGGAGCCCCGGAAGGAACTCCAGAACACGTCACTTTTGAGTGCCCTACATACGATCATCTTGTCTCTCATTTCAGACTACAACTACCTAATTCAGACACATACCAACTCATCAGACATGAAGCACATTTTCAAATTTTCAATGAATTAACCTACAAAATCTCAAACCACATCAGACATGAATTTATAAACCAATTATGAGACATTTTTTCCAGGCATGACTGCTGCACCAGGCCGTGCCGCCGGGGTACTCCGCCGTGCTCTGGATCAGGAGGACTGAGTGCAGCCAAATCACCGATTGCGACGCTAGATATAAGTTAGATTAAGTTAGGCTAAAGAAAAAACACGAAAACAACACAAGGACTGCAGTGCAAAAGGCCAGCCCAGGGCCAGGGGCACGCCCTCCGGAATTAGTTCGGGGGGCACAGGCCAACCAGTAGGTTTGTACATTACTGGCACACCTGTGAGCACTGCAGGGGGGGGGGGGGGTAACACAAAATAAGAGACTAAACGTAGCAGTAGCGACTTCCACATGAAACACAACATGCCAACGCACCCTGCATGACACAGCACATACGGCAGATACGGCAGATACAACAGCAAAAAGAAAACATATCATGTAGCTCAGTAGAAACATTAGAAGTAGCATAAAAAGCACAAAAAATGTAGTAGCATAAGAAGACCAATTTATGTATAGGTATTGGATTATTGTATAATTAAAAGAATAATATTAATTAAAAAATAATCTCTGCACTTGCGTTCAGTCTCCTGCTAACATGTACATAATATTAAACGACAATACTAAAATGTAAATTTTATCCCTTTATAGGAATATATCTTTGATTATAATCTATTTGTTTCAAAACTGCATCACTCATTGTATTAGCTTTATAAACTTACACACCTGTCGAAAACTTCTATACTCACAATTTCAAATTGGTATGTTTTACATGCTTTACTGTAATACCAATGCACTTGTTTGCCTGTTTACAGAGCAAAAGAAGGGCACTCAAGGCCCGAAACCGGTCGTCAAAAATAAAATTATCACAGGCAAGTGGTTTCTGCATTTTATATATTAATCCATAAAAATGAAGATGAACCAACCCAAAATAAATAAGGTACCTTCCGTTTTCAGTAATGAAGTGACATCCTGTTGAGTACACTTCTTCGCTTGGACGGAACTGGCAGAACATTTATTGGGGCAGGAAGTCCATGTACGTATAGCATTGTGTAGATACTTGGGCAGCAAACCGATTTATAAGCCTTCGCGTATTTTATCGCCCTCGAGAGAGAAAAAAATTTCGCTGACGATTTAAACTTCTGACCGTAAAAAGAATTACGGTGCTTCACAGATTTTTCCGGGCATTTTTGTGCTAAACGGTCCGATTCGCTTTCGGGAATGGTCGAGAAATGCAATTGGCGCACCTTCCACAGTACGTCGCTGAAAAACGGCCGCGTCTTATTTTTCAGCTTACTGAGTAATGAGGGGGTGGGAGGCCAGCCGGCCGAGAGATTTAAAAGTGTTTTCTCTTTTGTGCTCGACAGGGGAGGTCGGAGGGGCCCGATCGCTCCGCCGATGCCCGAGCGAGGGGATTTTTATTCCGCGAATTTCACTCTCCTGCTGTTCTCCGAATTCCGCCTTTTATCCGCGGTAGTCGGTTCGCATTCTTACCGGTGGGCCCGCGCGCTGCCGAATATAATGACGGCGAAAGGGAGGGGGCGAACGGCTGTCTGCGCATGCGCAGTCGCAATTAAGCCCGTCGAATGAGTTAGGCGCCGTCGCAGCCTCTTCGTTTCGGCGTCTTTGACGTTTTAATGGGCGATTTCATAAATCAGGGCGGGAGGCGCGTGCTCGACGGTAACTGTATTACCTCTGGCCCGGCAGCTAGCGCCTAACACCGGGGCTTAGCAAGAACACCTAGCCCAGCCCCCATATACAGCGGGAGCGTTGGCTCCGCCGGCTGCGCTCAAGGCTCGTCGATTAACTCGCGGCTGCCTGCTGCACTTGGCCAAATTTTATGGCGCTCCCAAGTGGGACTGTCGTTAAACATTTCTGATTAGTTTATGCTTCAAACTGGCAACAAGAGCTCTCCGAGGGCTGTTGCCATTACACAGCCACCCAGCAGTTGGAGGGAATACGATTTACGCCGTACGCGGAATTATTGTAACATGTGCAGGCGTGTTCGGTAAGGAAACTGGAGATGAAGCTTCCTAGGAGTCGGGGCTCGAACCCAGGTAGTTGGCCTCTGTGTAAAAGCACACTAGTCAAAATAATTAGGGGATACTTTAAGAAATTTAGGTTCTGAAGTACGGCAGAATGAACTAAAATAGTTCGACGTCTTTCTGTCGGTACTACGAAGTGGAGACAACATTACGGCAACCGAGGTCTACATCTACATGGGATACTCTGCAAATCACATTTAAGTGCCTGGCATCGAACCACCATTATACTATTTATCTCCCATTCCATTCTCGAATAGCGCGCGGGAAGAACGAACACCTGAATCTCTCTGTTCGAGCTCTGATTTCTCGTATTTTATTCTGATGATCATTTCTACCTATATAAGCGGGACTTAACAATATATTTTCGCATTCGGGGGAGAATGTTGGCGATTGGAGATTCGTAAGTAGACCACGCCACGCCGCAGCGATAAGCGCCGTTGTTATATTGATTCCCATCCCAGATCCTGTAACATTTCCGTAACGCTGTCTCCCCTGTACCGTGGCAATACGAAACGAGCTGCCCTTCTTTGGACTCTTTCGATGTCCTCCGTCAAACCTACCTAATAAGGACCCCACACTGTGCTGCAATACTCCAAAAATGGACGGACAAGCGTAGTGTATGCAGTTTCTTCTGTAGTTCTGTTGCATGTTTTAAGGGTTCTGCCAATAAATCGTAGTCTCTGGTTCACCTTTCCCACGACATTATCTACGTGTTCTTTCCAATTTAAGTCTGCAGTAATAGTAATTCCTAGGTATTTTGTGGAGTTTACGGCCTTCACTTTTGATTGATTTACCTTGTAAACAAAGTTTAACGGATTTCTTTTCGTACTCATGTGGACGACTTCACACTTCTAATTATTTAGAGTCAATTGCCAATTTTTACACCATACTGATAACTTATTCAGATCGGTCTGCAGTTGGTTTTGATCTTCAGATGATTTTACTAGACGGTAAATGACGGCGTCACCTGCAAACAACCTAAGAGAGCTACTTAGATTTTCCCCTAAATAGTTTATGCAAATAAGGAACAGCAGAGGACCAATAACACTACCAGGTGGTTGTAATAACAGAAAGTTTCTGCAGAGGGTGTTGATACTGCTTGTGTTTACCAAACGAATTACACAAGCAATTGGGTTCAGATAGTGTAGTGATCAGGTAGTGCAAAGCAGCAACAACGTGACTTAGCCGAAGCTACGGTACAGAGAGCCGTAGGAATGTTGGAAGTGGGACAGACACAGAGGAAGGTGGCTGCAGCTATTGAAGTGTCCTAAAGTGTTATTTTCAGAATCTGCACGCGAATTTAGACAACAGAAACTGTTAAAAGGAGGCAAGGCCAAGAGATAACCGTTATCTCCAGTTAACAGCCCGTCGAGACGGGAGGCTGAATGCAACTCAGCTGCAACGCACCCTCCAGATAGTAACAGGAAGCGCAATATCAATGAAAACAATCCGAAATCGCCTTCACTAATGTGACCTGTCCGCACTGAAACCTATGGTGTGTGCCCCATTAAAAAGTCGCAGAGACAGAGCGGAAAAACATTATTAACATTGGGGTTGTAACGAATGACGACGGTTTCTGTTCACAAATAAATCAAGATTTTTTCATTCAACTAGATAATCGTCATTCTCTGATCTGGAGAGAACGTGGAACTTGGAACAATTGTGCTTATGTGAAGGAAACATTAATGTATCATGGTGGGCAGTAATCAGTATTGGCAGACGTACAAACTTCTATGTTATTCAGAATGGCTCTTTGACTGCTCAGAGGAGTAGAGACGAGGTCCGTCGACCTTTTGTTGTACCATAGGATGGTGCCATAGGAGATGGGTTCCTTCTGGTGACGAAAACGCTCGTTCCTACTGAGCTGCACTGATGGTTCAAATGTTCAAATGTTTGTAAATCTATCGGACCAAACTGCGTGGTCATCACTCCGTAGCTTACAAACTCCTTAAACTAAGGTAAACTAATTTAAGGGCAACACACACACATGCCTCAGGGAGGACTCCAACCTCCGACAACGAGCAACCGCGCGCTCCGCAGCGAGGCGCCTTAGACCGCGCACTGATGGACAATATCTACGTATAGGGTACGTAGATACTCTGCAAGTCACACTGAAGTGCATGGCAAAGGGTTCATCGATCCGCTTTTATGATATTTCTCGGAAGTTGTATTCTCTAATAACTCGCGAGAAAAAGGATCACCTAAATCTTTCTGTTTTAGATCTGATTTCTCTTATTTTATTATGATGGTCATGTCTCCCTAAGTAGGTGGGTGCTAGCAAAATATGTTTTCCTTCTGAACACAAAGTTGGTGAAAGAAATTTCGCAAATAGATCTCGCCGCAACGAATTACGTCTTTCTTTTAATACTTTACACCACAACTCGTGTATTATTTCCTTGACACATACTTGAAGCTGAGGGTATTGAACGAATCGAAATGTCTGTCTGTAAATCTATCGGACCAAACTGCCGTGTCATCAGTCCATAGCTTACAAACTACTTAAACCTTGGTAAACTAACCTACGGACAAACACACACACCCATGCCCCAGGGAGGACTCGAACCTCCACGGCGAGCAACCGCGCGCTCCGCAGCGAGACGCTTTAGACCGCTCGGCTACTCCACCACGGCAGAACGAATTGAGTGGCCAGCTTGTTCACAGGACTTAAATCAGATTGAGCAGATCCGCGATGCACCTAGCAGACGCATTGCAGCCAGACCAGCACCTCCCACCACGATTGCAGAGCTGGATATTGCACTCATTGAAGAATGGTCAAATATCCCTCAAGAGCTGATTAGTAACCTCATTCTGTCCATGCCACGTAGATGTATAGCTATTACTGGCCGTCATAGGTGATCACAATCCACGTTAGATAGTAACGCGATTGACTTTTTCACTATTATGGTAACCTCGCTCCAAGAAAACGCTATGTAAACCTCAAGTAAAGATTTTGAACAGCAAATTATCGTACCGTATCACATGCAGTTTACAACTGTAAGGAATATGTGAATAAAATACGTTACCATATGTGTATTGTGTATAACTAATCTGATCCTCCAATTGTTTTGAGCAGTGTACTTATAAAATTTCGATCACTGCCCTTCACCTCCGAATCCTAAAACATATTGTTGACTCCCGCTGACGCAGGGAGAAAGAATTACAAAAAGAAAAGAAACGAAGTGATCAGACTTCGAATGCAGAGATTTACGTGCTATTTGAAAATGGCATTGTAGATATATAGTATGAATGTGGTCTCCTCGAGACCACGTAAGTGTGATTTACAGTGTGACAATGTAGATGTAGTGATTCATTGCTTGCTTCAATTTCTGGAACATCCATAAGTCGTCTGGAGCCAGATACGACCAATATGGCAAGAGGACTACAACTGTGATCAGTGTGGTCGACAAAAACCTCGCACGATCTTCCCGTTGTGGATTGAAGCGTTGTTGTGACCTGCATTTCGGTATTTGTGTGCAATCGCACGACTTCTCTTCCACATAGATGCCTAGATAATACTCATAAATAACGGTTGCCCTTCTAGTACAAAATCTCTTTGTACGATTCCTTTGAAATCGAAGAGAATCCGCCGCGGCGGATTAGCCGTGCGCACTGGGGCGCCGTGCTGCGATGTGCGTGGCCTTTCGCCGTCGGGGGTTCGATTTCCTCCTCGGGCGTGAGTGTTTGTGTTGTCCTTAGATTAGTTTACCTTAGTTTAAGTAGTTTGTAAGCAACGGACTAATAACGAAGCAGTTGAGTCTGATAGATTTACAAACAAACAATTTGAAGAAAATCCATATTAGCTTTGAGTTAACACAAGTCTTCTGCAAGCTTCTGTGTACTCAGCTACGATAAACTTTGCCCCTTTGTAACGGTTTCATACTGGAATACGATATCTCATCTCAAACTACAATCGATTTCGTGAAATCAGTAGCACTTTGGCCTGCCGTTAATAAGCCTTAGTATTGTATAACTATGCCATTTTTTTCATCGCCTGACAGAGCCTGCGTCACAAATCGCGCAGCCTTTCCTTTTCCCCAAATCGTCGATCAAAATTATGTGCTCTGCCTACTGCAATGATTTCGGTGACCTTTGATTTTTTTTTCTATATATTTTTTTTTTTTTGTACATACATTTTCGACGATGCTACTTGTTCGTAGCTTCCATAGTCGTGGCACGTCCTTTATGTCGTCCCTACTTTTTTCCAAAATAGAGCATACCACCAAAAATATTTGAACGAGTTAAATAATAACTACCTAACTTAACAGACAACTTAATGTTGCCTGGCTGTTCTACTGCTATTTAGTTTCGACGAAGATTACGTAATATTGCTTTCGATGACATGACGCCTGAGGCAGCGATCCTAGGTCTTTGGTCTTCTACACGGCTATTGTTGAAACTTCAAGTATCGTAGCCCCGCATCCCGCCGCGAAATATCGCCTATAAACATGTAATATTACTATGTAATGCGTCATGTCAAAGAAATTAATAATAATAATAATAATAATACAAGCAATCCTAACAGAAGCGGGACACAATGTCTATAGAGACGCGATTCATGATACGCCACATAGTTTCACGTCTCTTGGACTTTTCTCCTATTTTCTGGACTATATATTGAAAGGAAGTGGAAATTAGTGATCCTTTATTTCTCTTGTTTTTATTAATTTATTTTATGTTGTAAGGTGGTGGGATTAGGTGAGCTTTTATGTCTCATATTTTATTTATTTATTGATTCATTTAGCGCGTGATAGATGGCCTGGGCAGTAGTAGTTAGTTTTAGCCAGGGGAGTATTGGCCTGGAGCAAGAGGCTTCTCACGCGATGAACGGCCTGGAGTAGCAGTGTCTGCATGGAGGTCTGTAGGGACTCGCTCGACAGTGAAACATTTTGCCTTAATTCGTGCTATGGTACAGCAGTTTGCGGCCGCAGTGCACTTAGACTCTCTTAGGAGAAGCTGCCTAAAGATCAGCCGTTGTCAATCTAGTCACACCGACGCACTAGTGGCAAATTTTCTTCCTGTCTGGGGACAAAGAATGTTCAAATGTTAGTAATTCCATGAGAACAAACTAGGGTGGTCATCAGCCCCTAGTCTTACAAACTACTTAAACTACGTTAAACTTACCTAAGGACAACACACACATCCATGCCTGAGGGAGAAATCGAACCTCCGATGCGGGAGGCCGTGCGATCCGTAACGTGACGCTCCAGACCACTCGGCTTCTCTCGCGCGGCTGTCTGCGGTCACCTCTGCATCCTACTGGTGTGTTATTTACTCTCGAGTAACTTTGTGCTGATTCCTAGCCGACCTGTTGAAATTTCCTGGCACTGTTTTCTACCGAGAGGCTGATGTCTTAGATAAATGTCGTTTCTGCCTAACAGAACGAAGTGACTCATTTTCGTGGTCGCATCTTTTCAGCTTCTGTCTGCAGGCCACCGTCTGCCTTAGACTGCCCCACAAGTCTCATCAGCTGCAGCGGTGTGGGTAAAGTGATGCCAGCATATTGCTAGGGCCATTTAGGACTAGTTATTGCAGAATTTGTAGCAATATTGGGGATCGTGTTCACGAATAGGTGTTATAGATTACCCCAGTAGAAGCTGATTTAGTGTGGACACGTTTTTGGGTCGATTTCATTATTAGTTTGGATCTCTGTTTAGAAATAGCCAATGTTATTGAATACTCATATTAGTAATTTGTAAACGTTTTGGACAGATTAATATTGGATTATTTCTCTGTATGCTTTCGTATGATCACAATTTCATCAAATAAAGTCTTTGGTTAGCGTGTCTATTCGTGTTAACTCTGAATGAAATTGTTTATATCTGAGTTTCGTCTCGACTACGTTTGTTAGCAATTCCCACCACTGTATTTTGGAGGAGTTTTATTCTGTATATCTAAGAAATAATGTACCAGGAATAGATGAGAAGTAGAGGGAGATCAGTTAATAGTGCATAGATGAAGCACATGCAGTTCACAAAGCAGATTATTGCCTGATCAGGTCACAACTGTATGCCACTGAGCCCAGTTTAAAACAATGTTTAGTTTTCCATGTTTTTGTAGAAACATTGTTGCGACCCTCAAGTAAATTCAATGCAAGTAATGTCACAATTACAAGTACATTGACAATTGATAATGCACAATTGATAATTAATCTATATATAAAATGAATGTTGGTCTGTATGTCCTCTATGTGTTCAGAAACCAGGTATTCGATTGCAATGAAACTTTTGTGGAATGTTCACCCTACGATCACGAAGGTTCCTGACCCAAAAACAATAGAACACGACACATAGCTCAGGAGATATGACGTCATAAGTAATGACAGACCATCGCGTGAGAAAACCCAGATTCATGTGTCAATTATTGGAAAATGAAAGTGTTAGGGACCTGCAACAAAGTTTGCATGTAATTTCGGATGTTTATGAAGCGTTTTGTAACTGACACTTGATTACTGCTGACTCTACGCAACATATTTTGCATCGATGTATCACTAAATGTGCCATCAAATTTATATCACTGTACGACACATACTTCAGGACATATGATGTCATAAACATTGAAATGATTTTAAAAATTGACGCGTCAGACATAGATTTTCGTTTTATGAAATTTTGCACACATAAGCATAAATACATGAGGATGGTCGCCGTAAGTGTAAGGACCACGTACAACTCATAGTTCACGAGATGTGACGTCATAAACAATGAGAGGCTAGAAAAAACTGCTGCATGACGCGAGAATCTTGCACATTTCCTCCTAGACTGATTTCAACCAAATTTGTTACACATATTCTTTATCGTGAGGTATCAATTCAGTAATGGTAAGATCCACATACGACACATGGTTCAAGAGATATAACGTCATAAAGCATAGGGATTGCAAGAAACTGCCACATAATGCGACAAGACTATAAATACACTATAATGAGAATGGCAGTACTTAGCGACTTGCAAATAAATACCCGGGAAACGCCGGGATTTTAGCTAGTTTAAGACAAAATCATAACAGGCGTACACACAGATCCGAAAAATAAGAGGCAATAACACACAATTTACACACCCACTTTTAATATAATTGGAATGTATATAAAGCTTCTCTGAGAATCACCCAAATAATATGTTTCTTTCTGGGCCAAAGTATTAGTAAGTCAATTACTTGCTATCTTCGTTAGAAGCCCATGAGACCTGACCGATGGTGCTGTGTATCCGCTTAAGGTCGTATTACTAGTAGTTGCAATCAATAGCAGCCAGCTCTGAATGGAGAAACATGTAAATTAATGCAGATCAGCAGGACGTGGTCTGGTAACCGCGAGGTCTGACCGCCGCTTCCTGAATTCTGGGAGGCGCGTCGGCCCTCAGCCCCTGATCGAATCAGCCCGGCAGAATAACGATGAACGATCCCTGTGTTGGCCAGCCTGGATGTGGCTTTCAGACTGCTTCCCACATCCTACTATGTCAAAATTAGGCTGGTACCCACGTCGCGCCTCAGTTACACCGTAGTCGCACATTTAGAAAACGTTGGAATAAATACATATGGTCGAAGAATTACTTGGTGCCGCGCGGGAGTAGCCGAGCGGTCTGGAGCGCCACGTTACGGATCGCGCGGCCTCCCCCGTCGGAGGTTCGAATCCTCCCTCGGAGATGGATGTTTGTGCTGTCTTTAGTATAAGTTAGTTCATAAGTAGTTTGTAAGTTTCGGGACTGATGACCCCGCAGTTAAGTCCCATAAGCTTTACAAACATTTGAACTTTTTGAATTACTTGTTCCTTGAGACAGCTGTAGTCTCAATTTAATCGATGATAACAAGGAAGCATGAAGTAGAAATTAAAATGTATAGCAGGGCCGGGATACGAACTTGGGACCTGGGACCTCCTGGTCACTAGGCAGATGCGATTACCGATCGCACCACCCTGACTCGTCGCAAACACGATACACGGAATACCGCAAACCTTCTCCCTGTCCAATACAAACTCTAATTCCACCTCAACCTTTATGTTCCTCGAGGCTCTTCATATTTGAATAGCTCCCCAGCGTGGAACGAAATAAGCATTACCCTACAATTATCACGTAACTGGTGATGTTGGGTGTCAGATTCCCACCTAAATCTTTGAAACCCCATTGTAACCAGATTGTTGTGAGTACATCATTGTTGGTTTCTATACCTTCAAGTCAGTTCATTACGGGTCATCCTGAAGCGCGCTATTCTTTAGGTCCGTGAGTTGTTTGGTTTTATACGCAATTTTTTAAAATACATGGTATTTTCAACCCAACCTCACCAGTTGCGCACTGTTTTTGGAATATTCTCGTATTCTATTTTATAGTTAGTATGCCATCTGGCAAGTTTCCTATGATTACTAATAACCCTGGGCGCAATTATCATCCAAGCAGTGAGTATTTGATTCATTATTACTAGGAACTCTGCTTATTTATAACCACGGTAGTTAACTAACCATATTTTTCACTTACATGAACATTAACTAGTGAATACCTAGTGGAATACCGTGGATTCCCATGGAGTCCAGAGATAACCAGATTGGAATACATCAAAAATTTTACAAAAGAAGTTGTAGAGCCTCATCTCAATCGCTGAATTCAAAACAATCATTTTCCCCGTGAATTGCGGCTAAACTACAGTACAGTACTCGAAATACTAGTTCCATATGAAGTCAGGCGATACTTGGGCAAACAAGTGAGGTGTAAAAAATGACCACAAGGCTCTGACAGAAACAGAAAAAAGATCTGTAACGTACTGATTTGCAGAGCCTGCACAACTCCTGCATGTCGAGATTCCATAGAGTAATGGCTTGCAAATTCTTGTGTATATAATAATTTATCAAAGAATAGTGTGTTTCTTCATGGTTCATTGTTTCTTTGTACTGTAATAATAAAATTTAGTTTTTTTTATAAAAATTAGTAAATATGTTGATTATGTAACACGTTGAAAAAAAGAAAAATGGACTACATATATTTGAAAATTTGCCTATTCAATTAACTGTAAATAATTTTCTGCTGCCAAAAGATGTCAATAAAGGTTAATTTTGAAATGTAAGTAGAACCTTTTCATTTCTCCTTCACCACAGAAGTAAGAGAGCCATGGAAATTATTGGGTTTTTATAACCCAACCTCACCAGTTGCGCCACGAAAATATCACCTCGCCGGTTACTGATTATCTTAGGCATGTCCCTGTATGGCAATCAGTATTCTTTTTCTGAAACACTAGTGAGGAAATTTAGAGAACCAACGTTTGACGCGGTGGTCGCGGGGACTAAGGCGCTCCAGTCACGGTCTGCACGGCCACTACGGTCGGGGGTTCGAATCCCCCCTCGGGCATGGATATTTGTGCCGTCCTAGTTCGTAAGTAGTTCACAAGTAGTTTGTAAGTTTAGGGACTGATGACCCCATAGTTACGTCCCATAGACTCTACAAACATTTGAACATTTTTTGAACGTTTGAAGTAGTGTGTAGAGCGATTCTACTGCCACCAACGTGCATTTCACGTAAGAACCACAAAGGTAAGATAAAGGTATTAGGATTTATATGAAAACGTATTTAAGTTTTCTGTCGTTATTTTTACGAGTGAAATAGGAATAGAAAAGAAATGACAAGTAGTGGTACAAGGTATGCATCACCAAGCATCATAATGCGGCTAACTTGCGGAGTACGTCTGTAGCTGTAGCTGCAGATGTATATGTAGATGTACCTTCCATCTCCTGGAATCATACTAAGCGAGCCAAAGGCACAAATCGATAACTACGAGTAATATATGTTGGGATTGAACTTCATGTAACGTTTTTACAAGCACTTACAACAATATTTCTTATGAAACCTACTCTGTTAAGAAATACTCGAATCTTGCGACTTACTATAATATGCATTAGAGCCGTTTTTCTTTCGCAGATCGTTATCTGCAACTATGTAGAAGTTATCAGAAGTTAACTCATTTACATCGAAAATTTGCGACTCACAAGAATGACCATCAACCATGAATTCTGAAATGCTACGATGTTTCCGCAATAAATATGAATCATTCATTATCTGTTGCAAGCCATTAAGAACTATGAGTGTGGATGACAAACCGGAAGGCCACGATAATAAAAACTGTTTACGATGCCATGTAATGTGCGGTTAGTTTTTAAAATCGTATTTCGAAGGACTTTAAACGATTCCAAGCAGATGGCGTACGATTTAATTGACTACGTAAAACGAGGTCCACTTTTATTACTTTCGAGCCAACGGCAGCCGAAAAGAGAAAGGGCTGAGAGAGCCACACGAAAAGGATGAAAAGCAGAAGGAAGTGGAGAAAATAGCAGT
Organism: Locusta migratoria; assembly: GCA_026315105.1. Classification (NCBI taxonomy): domain Eukaryota; kingdom Metazoa; phylum Arthropoda; class Insecta; order Orthoptera; family Acrididae; genus Locusta; species Locusta migratoria. Next base: position 425,715,930 of record CM048746.1, on the reverse strand, counting down.
GGGGGTAGAGGAAGAGGTAAAGGAGAAATAGAAGTAATGAAGGAGACCCGAGAGTAAATTAAACACGACAATGAGGCTCTTCATCGCACGACTTTCACCTTCAGAAAGAGTTGGAAAAAGCTTTTGGAAAGAAGCGCCAGTGCTCTGTTTTTCGGATGCATTTTCCCGTTGTTCTTTTAGAAATTAAGTTTATGCTACCGAGTGATAATCGGGTACATATTAGGCGTAGCCAAAAGGTTTCAGTTTTCAGGATGTTACTGTACCGTATGTGCAATGTAATGCGAAGGCGATTTGGGTACCCACTGTACTTGAACACCGACTCGGAAGCAACGAGTATTGTGCTTTATTGTACAGGTTGTCTCTAAAGTCAGTACCCATTTCCATGTAAACACTTTTTTCTTGTCTCTTCGAACACTGGTACGTTAGTGCGGTTGTGTCTAAATTAATTATCTACTACCATGAAAACGCTAGTGTGTTTTTCTTTTCTTTGCAGATATTGGTACCATCGTGCAAGATGCTTAGCAAAGAACAACTGATTGGCATTGTTTGTGCACCGATACGCGGATAGTCACGTGTATACACATAGCGGAATTTACATGTAAATTACAGAAACCAGCTGCGTAAAGGGTACAAATTCGACCTCTTGTGACCAAGTTTCAGCGTACCGGCAGTGTGTGTGATAAGGAAAGTCATGGAAAACCACACGTTCGGCAGAAACGGTGCAGCAAGTTCTAACTGTTAGTAATAGTAGTCCGAAGACATGGATTCGACGGCTCAGTACGGAAATCAATGTCCGCCGCAAAACAGTGTGGAAAATCATACGTTTCACTTTACGAGAAACGTCCTTATCATATTCAGGTTCTGCACCAACTTGAAGAGGAACATTTCGCCTGCCATCGGGTAACTGTTTATGACCTTCTGTAGAGAGCAATAAAGCCACATTCCACGTTTGTAATCCAGTTGACAGCAGAAGTATTTGAAATGTAAATTCTGTCTGTCCTTCTTCCTTACCTTTCAATATTCTTGCCTAAACTCGAATTCATTTCTTGAACGGCGCTGTTCATACCGTTGACTATTCCGTTTTTCTTCGCTAAAAAATTCCGCTGGGGTAATCATTCTGGATTATTATAGGTCTAATTATAAACAATATTTGGGTGTACTTCTTTTGTAAGTGGTTCACGAGTTTCAACTACATCTGTTAACTTTCATGATGGTAGGTGAAAGTGTAGAAGAATATTGTAGTGCAACCTGTGTCACGCATCATACAGTGGATTAAGGGGTTTAAAAGCCTTCTGCATGAAAACATACACAAATGTGCCAAAGCTCATGTTGATAGTCAAACGTTGTCGTAGTCTATAGTAAAGTAGATTTCAAGAAGGCGTACGATAGTATTCATAGACCCACACTTTTAAAAATCCTCAGATCATACGGCTTTCACCCAAATAACTCTGACGAACAGAAGTTCAAAGGTAAAGTTCAGGGGAGAAATGTCGAAAACTTTCACAATAAAAACTGGCCTTAGACAAGGTGATAGATTATCCCCACTGCTTTTTGATGTGATCCTGGATTGAATTATGAAGATTCTGCAAAAATAAAACGCACCTAGACTAAAAATTGGAGCAAGGCCCTCAATAAGAACAAACTGCCTGGGGTTTGCAGATGAATTTAGCTCTCTTAGCCCTTGGCATGGAAGAAGTTCGAGCCCACATCACCAGTGTCCAGAAATTCGCTCTGAAAACAGGACTACAAATATCCCTCTATAAAACGCAGAGCATGCCCACGAAACCTCTTTGCATAGATAAAGTCGTCATAAATGATCAAAAACTTAACATAGTCCAACAATTTATATACACTGGAGAAATCATTACGCACAACTTAAATGAGAAAGAAACGTGGATCAATAGAACCAACAAAATGAAAAAGGCACAGTTTCTAACGTGGTCTCAATAGACACTAAGATCCAACACTACAAAACCGTAATTATCCCGGAAATGCCTGTGAAACGCTGTTCCAGATTAAAAAAAAATGAATGAAGAGCTGATCAGCTCCACAAAACTGAAAGAAGATTTATCAGAACGAGTATAAATAAGAAACGCCAGGTTGAAGCAGTCTGGAGAATCCTTAACAATGGAAACTGTCTATCGGGAGATTGAACCAGTCACCAGCACAATGAAGTAGAAAAGCGTATCTTAATTATTTCACATCTTAAGACTGCCAGAGAAAAGATTAAGGCAACTATTGATGAGAAGTCTCGGAAAGGGACAGGAAGATATTGGGTCAAATTAAGTCGACAGGATCTGGAAGCGGTTGGGTTCAAAATTGCTGATGCTAAGGACAAAGAGAAGATCAGCACCGTTCTTAAGAACCATAAATTTCCATCTGAAATAGTTTGTGGAAATTTCAGATGAACTGAGGAAGGTACGATTGGAGCGAATGAAGAGGTACTGGGCGGAACGCAAGAACCAAGCACTGCAGCCTTCAAAGAAAAAGTGAAGCCGGCCGCGGTGGCCGAGGGGACTGAGGCGCTCCAGTCATGGTCTGCACGGCCACAACGGTCGGGGGTTCGAATCCCCCCTCGGGCATGGATATTTGTGCCGTCCTTAGGATTAGCTTGTTCATATGTAGTTTGTAAGTTTAGGGACTGATGACCCCGTAGTTAAGTCCCGTAAGCTATACAAACATTTGAACATTTGGAAAAGTGAACTGGAACGACTCAAGTGGTCCAATTTGGCCAATCAAGTTAATAACCCCTGAATTCACAATACGAAAGTGTGCAAACTTTCATCAGAGACTTCGATGCATGGTTAAGACACCGACACGATATTTTTCATTGTTTATGTTTTCATAACGCACACCCTCTCCCATCCACCGGCACTAAGCTCCCTTACTCACATATGCAGACCATGGGCTCTCTACCGCTACTACTGTGCGTGGGGAGCAGTAGGTGGCTATGGAGAAAAGTCTGCACAAACCAACACACACTTTACATTTACATATGCATATTGAACATTTTAACACGAATTATTTACAGAAGAATGGAAAAGCTGCTGGAAGCGACCTCGGAGAAGCTCCGTTTGGATTTAGGAGAAATTAGGAACACGTGAGGCAATTACTTATCTTACGACTAATCTTAGAAGAAAGGCTGAGTAAAAACAACCCTACATTTCTAGCTTTGTACATTTGGAGAAAGCTTTTTACAATGCTGATTGGAATATGCTATTTCAAATTATGAAGTCAGCAGGGGTAAAATATAGGGAACGAAAGTTATTTACAATTTGTACAGAAGCCAGGCAATAGTTACAAAGAGTCGAAAAGCACGAAAGAGAAGCATTGGGTTGGAATGTAGTAAATTAGCGTTTTAGCTTTCCCCAGTCTTATTCAACCTGTAAGTTGAGCAAGCTGTGTAGGAAAGCAAGGAGAAATTTGAAGGCATTAAAGTCCAAGGCGAAGAAATAAAAACTTTGCATTTTGCTGATGACATTGTTGTTCTACCAGAGACAGCAAAGGAATTGTAGAAGCAATTGATTGTAAAGGTGAGTGCGTTGAAACACGCTTATGAGATAAACATTAACAAGAGGAAAACAAGGATAATGGAATGCAGTCTAAGAAAATCTGGTAATTCTGAAGGAATTAGATGACGTGAAAACAATAAAGGTGGTTGATGAGTTTTGTTACATGGGAAGTAAAATAACTTATGATGGCCGCAGTACAGAGGGTATAAAATACATAATGACAATGGGAAGAAAAGCGTTTCTAAAGGAGAGAAATTTGTTAACTTCGAATATTAATTTAAGCGTAAGGAATTCTCTGAAGGCACTTGTGTGGAGTGTTGCCTTTTAAGGGCGGATAAACATGGACGATAAATGGTTCACACAGAAAGAGGATAGAAGCTTTTGAAACCTGATGCTACAGAAGTATGCTGATTACGTTGGTAAACCGCGTAACTAATGAGGAGGTACTGAACAGAATTGGGGAGAAAAGGAATTTCTGGAATGTCTTAACTAAAAGAACGGGACGATTAGTAGAGCATATTCTGAGACATAAGAAATCGTGAATTTAGCATTGGAGGGAAGTGTGTGGGGTAAAACTCGCAGAGGGAGACCGAGAGACGAATAGCGTAATGAGATTCGAATAAATATTGGTTGCCGTTTTTATGAGGAGATGAGATGGCTTGCTCAGGATAGAGCAGGGTGGAGAGCTGCATCAAACAAGTCTACGGACTGAAGATCACAACAAAACACACATGCAAATTGATTATACAATGTAAATATTATACACAGAAAAACCATGTATTCTAACAGGCCAGCGATAATGTTTCCTAAATAAAAGAAATGAAAGGCTTATGGCATAAAAAAACTCCTTTTATATAGATGCAAAGACGGAATACTGTTCCGCGAAATTCCCAAGCAAGTAAGGAACGACGAAAAACTGAAAAAAGACACTCTTTGAAACACGTGTGCTGTATGTCAAAAACTATATGTATTGTAGAGGAAACACTCTCGAAGTTAACGTATTGAGAAAAAAAAAACCGACAGCGGAGTATATACATTGTTTTTGCGTTGCTAGTACTAAACGTTCAATTGTTTGTTAAGCTTATAGGACTTAACTGAGGGGTCATCAGTCCCTAAACTTACAAACTCCTTATGGACTAACTTACCTAAAGACAGCACAAACATCCATGCCCGAGGGAGGATTCGAATCCGCGACGGGAAACGGCCTCGAACATCGGAGCATAGCGTCTCAGTGCGCTCGGCCACTCCGCCTTGGCGGTACTAAAAGGAATAGGAAATTTTCAGTGTGTGATATTCTGCAGATTCTGTCTACTTATTCCGTCGGATACACTAAACGAAATCAGATGCAGTGAGGCGCAAGCACTTCACCTTAAAGATCCAATAGCGGTAGTGGAAATACTTTTCACCCCTCCACCGCAAACTGATTATTTTGCAGTCGAACTCGCGACTCACTGCTCTCCGAAAGGGAGAACGAATATTAATATCAAGAATTAACATTATCAGTCGTATAAGAGATCAAATTCTCCTTCGGGTTCTTGTGCAGTTAGCAGTTAAGTCAATTCATTACTGAATGAGCTCTCGATAGAATTTAAGCCAGGATCGTTTCGCTTCATGTCTCATGAATCTGTGATGAAGTTTACGGAACAGAGGGGAGGAGATATGAAGTGGCTGGCGCATATTTAACCAGTAATGACAGAGTATTCCTCTTAACGTTTGTTTTCTTAAATGGATGGCAGATTAAAGCAGTAAAACATTAAATGAGAAACACTGTAGCATTGGAAATAGAGTGTACTCTACCTCTGTGGCGTTAAAAGTGGAAATTAACTTTAATACGTCAGTGCTCATCTGAAGGAGCAGCAATTCAAATCTGCAAATACAAAATAATTGTAAGCATTACGTTGCAGAGACTTTTGAAACTCAGTTACGAAATCTCCACCGGAAGCAGTCTAAGCGATTTTCAGTTCTCTGTTTATCCTTTCTACAGTCCTTCTAGTAATCACCTGAACTGTTATACATAAAACTACACAGTACCTCTTTCTGAGAGTTGATACTAAATCTGCGCTCTCAAGAAAGCACGCGACAACAGCATGATAAAAAAAAACTGAGCACGAAAATTGTGGTTTTTCCGACCGTAATACCTCAGGTGTCAGGCAGATCAGAATAAAAGCACTTCTTCATCATGAGCCATTTCTTAGGAAACCCCGTAAAAACAAAGATATTTGGATATCGAAACTACCATTACGGATATGAGCACTTCTACAATTTTCATTCGTAACACATCATCATGTGGTCTTAAGATCCTGTTCTCTAAAGCTTTTTCATTATCTTATCTTTTAAGCAGATTCAGAGGTTTTATGTTAACCTGTTTCTGACTGAACACTCTATTAGTGGTATTCTAATTGATTTTCGTGCTGAGCCGGCCGCGGTGGTCGAGGGGACTGAGGTGCCCCAGTCACGGTCTGCACGGCCACTACGGTCGGGGGTTCGAATCCCCCCTCGGGCATGGATATTTGTGCCGTCCTTAGTATTATTTAGTTCATAAGTAGTTTGTAAGTTTAGGAACTGATGACCCCATAGCTCAGTCCCATAAGCTATACAAACATTTGAACATTTTTCATGCTTCCTCCAAACCAGATCTGATGAAATCTCGCAATGGTTGTTGACGTTTACCTGTGCTATTGGCAAACTTTACTACGCCATCGGAAAATCTGAGAGTGTTCAGATGCAATAAAACGGATGCCTCTATTAGTCATGAATTAACCGACGTGATGATGCAATGCAGTGAGATGTGGGACAGTGCCACCTACAGTTTTCAAAATATTGAGAGAACCAATAACATATTACTCTGGCTGGCAATGCAACTTTTATGAATGCACTATTGCACATCAGCATAACACAGGTGCATAACACTATTTTTCAAGATGGTCACATAGCACTTACGAACAACGATATAAATCTAATGAGATGACCGCATTCAACTTTCTGTATTACAGGATTTGATGCCGACGCAGTTTTCTAAGTGAAATTTGGGTTTAATTTACGTTTCTCGAATATGTTTGAAAAGTATGCGCAATCGACCTAACTTTTCGTATCGCATGTATGCTCGAACAAGCATCAGAACAAAAATATCACTGAAACAAATTGGTCTGCCCCAAGTGCCGTGAAAAAATATTCAAGTAACATGAAAAAAGGAAGCAAAATGGCCAACTAGATAGAACAGAACACACTTAGGCGATCATCTACGAAAACTGTAAGTAACAACATGAAAATATCCTAATCAGAGCCGCGGCGGAGCGGCCGAGCGCATTGAGGCGCTATGCAACCCCCGTCGGGCATGGATGTTTGTGCTGCTTTTAGTATAAGGTAGTTCATAAGTAGTTTGTAAGTTTAGAGACTGATGTCCCAGCAGTTAAGTCCCATAAGCTTTACAGACATTTGAACATTTATAATCACTCGATTTGGGGGATCAATGAGTATTTGTAGGATACAGCATACGCATGAAAACGCTCTGAATTGCGTTAGAGTATGCAGCAAAGTTTTAAAAAAGCCGCAGCGGATTAGCCGCGCGTACTGGAGCACAGTGTTGCGGTGCGCGCGGCCGTCCGCCGTCGGGGGTTCGAAGGAAGGAACTTGCGGTTTTACGTCCCGTCGACAGCGTGGTCATTAGAGACGGAGCTAACGCTCGGATTTTTTTTGGGTAAGGATTCGGGGGTTCGAATCCCTCATCGGGCATGGGTGCTTGTCTTTTCCTTAGGTTAGTTTACCTTAGATTAAGTAGTTTGTAAGTTAGGGACTAATAACCAAGCAGTTGAGTTCCATAGATTTACAAACATTTGAACCTAGTAAGAGAAAGAAATAAAAAAAAAAGGAAACGCCAGAACTGTTTATAAGCGAAACTGCCGGAAATGTAAGAACGACATAATATTAAACATAAACATGCAGGTTTCCACATTCCAGGTCACTGCATACCTCGTAAGAAAGTCGATTTTAAAAATTAACATTAAACTGCAAAGCTATTGTATATTTAAAACTCTGGTACAATTTCCTGCACTGTTTCGAAGTGTAGGATTTTAGAAATCGTCGTGGAATGAGAAGACAAACTGACTACAACTCACCAGGTAAGACTTGTATGGTGCAGATGCATTCAACACTGGGTACTCACCTGGAACAGAAGAAAACGAAAATTCAGAACACGGGTATCGATGAAACAGTCATTGAAAATACGTCTTCTAAGGATATCAGCTAAAACGAAACCCTCATCAAATGTCATCCCCACACAATAACGACAGCTTTTAAGCAGATTTCATCTGTAAACTATCTAAGATAAGCTGGACACATATTCAATAATTTGACACATACTGTAGTCAGAACAAAGCAAGGCAAACGCAGTGCTGTCTACTAATTGTTTACTTGCGACATATTCATCGTTTATGAGGGGTTAATGGTAATGTTTCAGTTCTCGTTTTTGTGTGAATGACGGTTAACAACGAAAATTATTGCTCTTGTCAGTTATAAAGTGCACGATGTAATTAGATTTTTATGTAAATATAAGGAAATTCATCTGGAAAGTAGCCCATTAACGCTCGCCTTGCCATATGGCAGAGATTTTGAGTCTTTTCCAATATGCGACCCCCTTCCGACTAAAATATTTCGGCGACCGCCTTCCATTTAAAACTATTCTGACAACCCACTGAACCTCCCTCAACACGAACTCTAATAAAACTGTGTTAATTATCTCATAGGGAAAGAATGCAATGGTCTTTCTGTTGATACAGATTTCTTGTAAATTGTTGGGCGCTGTTTTTAATGACTATTTTTCAGAATGGAAGACATTGTTACATGGTTTCCGAGAGAAATGTCTATTCTCCATAACGAGTGTTTCGAACTTAGACAAGATTAAGAACCGAATTATGCTAATTATGAAAGCACCCACTTTATAGACATTTTTAAAGAAGTAGATTTTTTTTTTTAATTTCTTAGAATTAAAGTTTTCAGATTTTGTGCTTATTCATCGATAACACACTATTATAAAAAGTTAAATAAATTAAAAAAATTAAAAAATTCAACGTTCTGTTGAATTCAGAATTAATGTAAAACAAGGAATTATTTCATTTTAACAGAAACTAAATTTCTCTTTTATTAGGCCTATATCTTTGTATTATCTACGTCTACATTATGGGGTTCTTTGTCGTCAAAGGTGCCCTGGGCAGGTTGTAAAATGGTGCAAGTACTTCCTCGTGCGACGGCGACCTCCCGAGCAAATCTTTGTAACTCCCTTGGGGGTCGCGACTCACGAGTTGAAAAACACTGCTCTAGAGACTTTACATACACTATTGCTAGAAGACGGGCTAGTTCCTTCGAATACTCCGAGTAAAATCGAACTGGTATCCCATCTGGTCCAACGGCCTTGCCTCTGTTTGGCGATACCGATTATTTTCCTATTCCTGTGACACTTTTATCAATATCTGCCATTTTGTCGTTCGTGCGATGAGTTAGAGGAGGATCTAGCGTCGAATCGTCAACTGTGAAAGAGCTTTGGAAAAAGACATTTAATATTTCGGCCTTTAGTGTGTCATCATCTGTTTCAACACCGTCATGGTCACAGAGCATGTGAATAACTGGTTTCAACCTGTTTACCGTTTTAACGCAGGACAAAAATTTCTTAATTTTTTCTGTCATGTCGATACACAGAATATTGTTCTCAAAGTTGTTGTACGCCTCTCGCAAGGCAGTCCTTACGCTAATTTTGAAATCTTTTAAGTTTTGCTTGTCTGCAAGACTTTGACTATGTTTATATTTGCAGTGAAGTTGTCTTTGCTTTCGTAACAGTTCCGTAAATCTGTTGTTGAACCACAGTGGACCTTTCCCATATCTTATCATTTCACTTGGCACATGCTTAAGTAACGCATGTTGTACGGTGCACTTGTTCTTCATCCACAATAGGTCAATGCAGTCAGTGTTAGAGACGAAACTATCTTGCTGAGCGGTCAAGTACTCTGAAACCTGACCCTTTCCACCTTTGCTAAATAAGATGATCTTTCTACTTTCTTGATATTTCTATTTACAGCTTTAACACTAGGAGGACAAGCATTAGCGAACTACCTAGGAGGACAGATACGGGTCATTTTGACCGGTGACGTATTTCTTTATCGTTTCAGTTTGACTTGATGAATTAATTTAATATCTTTTGATATCGCTAGGATATTATGCTTACCCTACCAATGTGCCATGCGTAGAATTTTGTATAGAAGTTTTATTTAATTTAAAAATGGTTCAAAGTAAAGAATGCACCGTATAAACATTTATTTGAAGTTGAATTTACAAATGCAAATAGTCTCTTCACTATCGATTACTGGATGCGATTCTTTTCGTTTACTTTCCCGGCTGCGGGTATGAATTTCTGGTGCCACGGGTATCGAAACAGTAAGCGTTGTGTTATCTGCACGTTTTTGTACAGGTTCTGAATCTACGTTTTCCGAATTTGACGATTCGTCTTGCTGTGAACCGGTTGGTAGTCTGTATCGTTATTATCATCCAAATCATCACACTCAAAAATATCTTCTCCTTCTGAATCTTCTTCTGGTAAACTATTCAAATATTTCAGTAATTCTTCATCTGAACGAAAATTCTGACGCGGCATTATAATGAGGAGAGCTAAACCTTTGCAGAGCAGAACAACATTCTGACGGAGTATAGAAACACAGTTTATCCAATCAACTACGAACTAAAGTAAAAAAGAAAGAAGGAGAAGGAACAAGATCACAACAATGAAATAACGAACCGCTTCCATAAGCGGATGAAAAAACAATTGTTGCGCCTTTAGGGACATGGAATGTAAAAAATGTCACCGGTCAAAATGACCATTAAAATTGTTACACCATAAGCTGACGTGCTACAGACACGAAATTTAACCGACAGGAAGAAGTTGCTGTGATATGCAAATTATTAGCTTCTTAGAGCATTAAAAACAAAAAACAAAAAACAAGGTTGGCGCTAGTGGCGACACCTACAACGTGCTGACATGGGGAAAGTTTTCAACAGGTTTCTCATACACAAATAGCAGTTGACCAGCGTTGCCTGGTAAATGTTGTGATGCCTCGTGTAAGGAGGAGAAATGCGTAACATCACGTTTCCGACTTTGATAAAGGTGGGATTGTAGCCTATCGCGATTGCGGTTTATCGTATCGTGACATTGGTGATCGCGTTGGTCGCGATCCGATGACTGTTAGCAGAATATGAACTCGGTAGGTTCAGGAGGGCATTATGGAACGCCGTGCTGAATCCCAAGGGCCTCGTATCACTAACAGTCGACATGACAGGCATCTTATCCGCGTGGCTGTAAAGGGTCGTGCAGCCACGTCTCGATTCCTGAGTCAACAGATGGGGACGTTTGCAAGACAACACCCATCTGCACGAACAGTTCGACGACGTTTGCAGCAGCATGGACAATCAGCTCGGAGACGCGGTTACCCTTGACGCTCTATTACAGACAGGAGCGCCTGCGGTGGTGTACGCAACGACGTACTTGGGTGCATGAATGGCGAAACGTCATTATTTCGGATGAATCCAGGTTCTGTTTACAGCATCATGATGGTCGCATCCGTGTTTGGCGACATCGCGGAAAACGCACATTGGAACTGTGTATTCGTCATCGCCATACTGGCGTATCACCTGGAGTGATGGTATGGGGTGCCATTGGTTATACGTCTCGGTCACATCTTGATCGGAACGACGGCTCTTTGAACAGTGGACGTTACATTTCAGATGTATTACGACCCGTGGCTCTACCCTTCATCCGATCCCTGCGAAACCCTACATTTCAGCAGGATAATGCACGACCGCATGTTGCAGGTCCTGTACGAGCCTTTCTGAATACGGAAAATGTTCGACTGTTGTCCTGGCCAGCACATTCTCCCGATCTCTCACCAATTGAAAACATCTGGTGAATTGAGGCCGAGCAACTGGCTCGTCACAATACGTCAGTCACTACTCTTGGTGAACTGTGGTATCGTGTTGAAGCTGCATGTTCATCTGTACCTGTACACGCCATCCAAGCTCTGACTCAATGCCCAGGCGTATCAAGGCCGTTATTACGACTAGAGGTGGTTGTTTTGGGTACTGATTTCTCAGGATCTATGTACCCAAATTGCGTGAAAATGTAAATAGATATCAGTTCTAGTATCGTATGATTGTCCAATGAATTCCCCTTTTATCATCTGCCTTTCTTCTTGGTGTAGCAAATTCAATGGCCAGTATTGTAAATAAAATGCGGAAAAAATATAACTAATCCAGTTTTCTTAGTAGATATTTGTATTTTACGGAAACTGTAGAACACCGAAATACATTAAAAGTAATGGATATAAGATCGCTAAAATAAAATGTACTCGATTTATAAGACGTTAAACAACGCTCACTGTCAGATTGACCGGTACGGTCCTTCTAGTGTTAAAATCATTGATGTATTGGCCTTATGATTGCTGATTCTCTGATCTACGCTAACTGAATCGATAACTTGGGGTCTGTTTGTCATTGGCAGGTGTGATACGTTATCTCAACGAGGCGCGTCTTTATTTCTCCGTAAGACGAGTGAATAAGTAGCTAGAGGTGTCAGCGGCGGCAGTGATGCCTTACGAGGAGACGCGACGGCAGTTTCCTCGGAGCGTCTCCGCTGTAAACACGGCGAGTTACCGCCGCAGAAAGGACTGCTGGCGTGGCAGGCTGTGCGTTGCTGGCGCCAGCGGCCTCATGTGCGCGTATGGCCCGGCCTACTGGCGCCAGCGGAGCGCGCTGTTTGTTGAGGAAACAGCCGGCCTCACACTGCGTGCGGGCCGAGCAGGCCGGCGTTTATTTTGGGCATTGCGCTCACCAGCACAAACACCGCCCGAAAACATTCTTCAAACCAGAGTCGCGGAAAAATACGCCGGCGATATGCGTGCAACGAAGTTTCACTCGTCCGTGACGAGGGGTTAAGGAGCGTAAGGACATTCGTACTGACGAGTGAAATGACGAGTCGCAACGAGTTCGCCTTCGAGATTGATGGTGACAAACATTTTATCACTCTGGTATATTGTTTTTATTTATTTATTTTTTATTTGGTGTTCATGGAGAAAGTTAATTGTTTGCTTTGAACCTTTCTAGTATGTCGAGAAAGTTCATTTTGTGAAGTGTGGTACATGAATCTCAAAGAAAGTTGCAAATGGTGAGTCATTAGGCACTAATACTTTTTTCTGTCATAACTCTTAACTCTCTCAAAGGAGTCTTACTAGAGTTTGTACTGGTAACCTCGCTCTGAACGAGTTCCTTGTAAGAGACTATGATCAAAATACGGAGGCAAAGAATATGTAGGAAGTGAAAAAAAAAAAAAAAAAAAAAATGTTGTAGTCATAACGAGTAATACAGAGAGCGAGGAGCAGAGAAAAATATTTGCATTGAGAGGCGTTGTTTTTAGTGCATGAAGATGAATGAAGCAGTAGTACCACTAGTTCAGTGAAAGTGAATTCCATGTTGGTTCCTCACATGTGGTGTTATCATGTCTTCCCACCATCCTCGTCAATCTTGGCTCTAAATTCCGTGGTGGACTAAGGCTGTCCGAGGCCTGGGATGGCGGCAACACAAAATGAGGCCCCCCGTCCACTTGTAAATACATGCATTACTATAAAAAAGTAACTTTTGAGATTTGGAGGTCGCCACCCAGGACGAGAGGCACTGGACAGTTAAAAAAAGATAAAAGAAAGAAAAAGTAGCTATCGAAATTTGGAGGGACCAGAACAAGACGCCAAGGACACTCAAAATAGGGGGGGGGGGGGGGGGGGTACCATGCTTTTTAAATACTGGGAGACCCCTCAAGATGAGAGACCAGGTTGGTCCGCCCCCACCTCCCCTTCCTTAGTCCGCCACAGGCTGTAATTCAATTTCTATTGATGCCAACTAAAATAACGCATCTAGGTTTAGCTCAACATCCTTGCTACTTTCTTTTGAAGTGGGTATATACTTTAAGAAACACAGACTGTAGATTTCTTTATTTATTATTATTATTTTTTTTGTGCAGTCCAGTCCATTGGCTATTGCACTTTATAGATATTTCAATGTGTACATGGTGCAACAGTTAAAAGAAAGCTCGCCTAAATTATAAATATCTTTGTGTTACAGATCGATACAAGACAAAAATACTCCTTTAAAAGAGTTTCCTCGACTTAATTTGCGGTCGCGCTTGAGAAATCCATTTGTCAAGCGTTATCTTAACTGATAATCACGTTTGAAACGAACACAGCTTGGCGCTATAAATCAACTGCAGAAAAGGTCTAAAGTATTCCGTATGTAACATTTGTATCCCGATCGTTCACTCTGCTTCTTGTGCTTCTCGTGTAACAGCGGAAATATGGTCTGTAGGGAATTTACGTATTCCTTAACACGATTACAACGAAACGCTATCACTTATGTAATAAAAATACTAAGAAATCTGGAACGCAACACTAAGCTATCGGCAGCATAACAAATGTTGAAGTTTAACTGGAGTACCTAGCTACCCAAAACTCACGACACATTTTAATACTAATTACGATAATATCAAACATAACTATACTGAGATATTAATACCTTTGTAAAAAGTTGTACGAACTAAAAAAAATGCCCCTACTTCTAGGTCCAACTACCATTCTGTGTTATAAATCTTTTAATTCTCGTTGTAAACCTTTTCACATTAATCAGCGGATTACAGACGTGAACTGATCCATTGCGCCGCCACTTTATACCTTGAAAACACGTAAAGCAGTCAACAATCCGAAGATTGGTTTGAACACCACAGTGCTTTACTAGGCATGGTCCTGTTTGGAGGTGGTATGCCGTTGCCTTCCTCCGACCTTCGAACTGACTTACCCAGCCAGTTATAGGGGGACCTACGGTTTAACGTGAGTTCCGAACCACGGTGCTACTCGGTATTTTTCACATCAGCAACATTTCCAGTCGGGAAGAAGTGGAAAGTGACAGATAAAAATCCTAGAACCTGGCGGGTGTCGAACCTGCGACCTTTGGATTTGGATTGACCCCGTAGTTAAGTCCCATAAGCTATACAACACTTGAACTTGAATTCTCCTTGCGGCGTGTGGCGCTACGGTGGCGCGCCAAGGCAGTTGGAGAGAGCATCGGGCAACGAGCGTGATACGATGCGTGTCATCGCCAGGGAAGAGCTAATTAAGGGGTCGTTTGTGACCGGGCCCAGCGTGTGCATCGAAGTTGTTCTGGGTGGCACTCTGCCCATGGGGAGCCATGCATGCCATGAGCTAAAACATTTGGTTCGGAGAGGCTTTTCTGTCAAGTGACATCACCTCGGCGCGGGCTGTTTACCTCGTCTCCCGACTATGTGGTCTCGTTCCTAGCGGCCGTGCGACACCGCGTCCGTCCCTCGTCGTCGGAGCTGTCAGCAACTGGCAGAGTACTCCGCACTCAGCCCCGGCTGCGCCTCGCGTCGTTTCAGCCGCTTTGCATCTGGGATCTATGAAGTGTTTCCGGGCGTTGGTTAACACCCTCCTCCCGCACCATCGCGAGGGTGCCTGCACTTGTCGTGGAGTAAGAAATAAATAAGTTAAGTGACTGATATAGTCCTGCTCCGAAAATTTGTGTATGTGAATTTGTCAGGATCGGAGGTCGTTCCCCAGGGGCTGTCGTTACCTGTGTCTACGTTAGTTGTTTATTCATGTGTTACACCGCACTTCTAGTTCGGTTCAATTGAATTACTTCTTCTCTTTGCTCTGAGTAGCAAGTGCTCTATACTTATTAACTTGGTTAACGTATCTGTGGAATTTAACTGGTTTGTGCCCCTCTGCTAGCTCGCATCTGCACGGGCGGTAGTTGTATAGCTTTGTTTTTATTAATTAATTTATTTATCTTTAACTCCTCCTTGCAGAAATTTCCCCTCATTGAGGCATCGCCATCCCGCGGTTGTAATTTGGCGTTCTATCCGTTTGTGTAAGCCCCTTCGTGTCAGAGCTGTAGTTCTTGTGGACCGTTGCGCACCTTATTCCTCTCCTTCCTGTTTTGAGTCAGCTCATCTGTTTTACCTGTGTGGGTACATTAAATTTACGAGTAGACAGCTCCTCACCTCAGTCTGATTTTTCTGTAAATAAGCTGAACTGCTGTCATTTAAATTTCAGGGCTTATTTGTAAATTTTATTGTGTGTTGTTTAATTGACCTTCTGCCTATTGATATCACTGAGTGGGGTATCCTGATAGCAGCCTTTACTATTGAATTAAAATTCAGACTTTACTTAAAATTTTGAGCTCGTCTTTAGTGTGTTTTGGTAATAGTATTTTAAAGGCATGTGTTCACTTAAATTTTGGAGCCCCACTTTAGTGTGATTTTGATATCTAAGCTGAGCTGTTTTCATTTAAATTGCAGGGGTCAGTTGTAAATTCTGTTGTATTTACAAGGGTTCCTTTACATATAAAATTTTACACTTTCGCTTAAATTACTATGCTCATAGTGTATTTTAAAGGGTTGCTTTTACTAAATTTCGAGCCTACCTCTATTACTGTTGGTATTATGACAAATTTTTTCGGGCCCTCAGTCCGTTATTAACTTACAAAAAATTGGTTCTCCCTTCTGCCTGGCGTCACTTACCTGTATATAAAGGTCGCTTTCCTACTTAGTAACGTTAAGGTTTCTTCTCTACGATTCCATTAAAATCGGCGAGGGTGGAACGTAGGAAACGTATATAGAACGCAATAACTGCAGTACTTAGCGTATAAATTCAACCACGATAGCTGTAGATGAAAGAAAATTGTTACAGAAGTGACAATAAAACGGCAAAACCAATCGAACTGTTTCCCAACAAAGAAGAAACCAATTCTTCAATTGTTGCTACAGCTGAATCACTAACGGCAAGGATCTTCAAAACATTGGCTTTTAACGCTGAAGTGATTGCACGCAAAAGCGTAGGCATGTATAAAAACGATGAGTCAAGTGTAAAAATCTGCGGATCATTAGACTCAATAACGAATTCTTAATGTTTCTTTTAATTCATCGGAATAAGGTGCAAATATACACATATTCGTAAGTATTTCTTCAATGACGAAGTTGTTCTTTATACCAGTGAATAAGTGATATTCGACTGTTTTTACAAAAAACCATTTTAAAATTTTTGTAAATCTATGGGACTAGACTGCTTGGCTATTAGTGCCTAGCTTACAAACTACTTAAACCAAGTTAAAACTAACTTTAGGCCAACACATACACCCATGCCTGTGGAAGGACTCGAACCCCCGACGGCGAACGGCCGTGCTCATCGCAGCACAGCGCCTCGGTAAGCACGACTAAACCGCCGCGGTACTGTTTTTTACATTAATTTACCGATTATGTATGTCTCTTGTTATTTTACTAATGCTCGTATCGCAAAAATAATAGTAAATATTTCGTTAATTACATATAAAAATAATTATAAACATAGATTACTCTTTCGGCGGCTTGCCCACCCCTAGGAGCGCTAGTGTCGTTGCAACTATCAGTGGTAACAACTTTCACAGCAATAAGTGCCGCGAATGTGTATGTCATACTGATCCCTACCACGCCGTAGCGGAGAAGCGAGGCAGCTGTCCCCCAATTGAAGCAACGGATCGCCGCCATTTGCAAGGAAGAATCCTAGTACTGGGGTTGTGATTTGAAATATATGAGATGCAACAAGAGCAAAACGAAGCACAAAATAAACGCACGTTTGTTTTTAAAAAAAGTACTGAGTATCGGAGTCTGTTTAAAAAGTATTCTTAAATGAATAGATCTTGCTAATTTACGAAATACGTCTCCATAGAAACAAGATATATAAGAATGCAAGGCTCTTTTCAGACAAGAGGAGCGATTTTGCATCGAGTTATTTGCAGAAGATGCTTCCCTGAAACTTGTAAAGTAGCAGAGGGTGCGATTATTGTCATATACACGTTTTGCACGCTAATTTTTGTATAGCGCATTTTGTCTACATTCCTTTCTATATTACATAGAATTTTCATTCAACTTTCTCGAATTTGCGTGTGAATAATTGTAATAACTCATATAACTTTTAATAGGCATTTCATTCGTACATTATTTTTAACAGAGATAGTACCTCTTAAAGTGGTTCAGCGTGCAACATTCGATTAAATATTTGACCATTTACGAAGTACAATCAAAACCTGTTAAATTTCTAAAAGCAATTAGTCGATCTACCTCTGCATCATACTTATATATATGATTAAAAATCTAAATACTTCTCATATGTCTAATTCTTCATTCAGTTCAACTTAGTACATGAATCCTGTTCGATTTTTAGTAACTTATTTGCAAATACGATATAAGTACCACACTTCACATGTAAAAAAGTACTTTTCTCAGTTTTTGTCTGTAATCTAACACTACAGATTTTCCCTACGTAGCTTGCAGTTTTTATAGTGGACAGTTCATTAGATATAAGGTGCAAATATAGACATCAGGTTATGCTATACAACAATCTGCTGTCACCTACATTTAGCATTTGCATTAATTGGCTTTGTAAACAAATCACTCTTCAGTTTAACCCACAACTTAGAGACATCACATATTGGTTAGGGGACTGATGAGCAAGCCTTTTAGTCCCCATTAAACAACAACAATAACATATTGTTTTGTAACAATCAAGATGTAATGTCGCTTCCAGAACATCTTGTAACAACCTATTTTTGATATTTCGACAACTACAATATCCATTAATACCCTTTATCATTATCAACATTTCTCACTTAACAAAAACGGTGAAAAGCATGAAAATAAAACACTAGGACCAAAAAAAGCTGTGGGAAGACCTGTTACAATTAAAAGCAGCCCACGAACGAACCATGTTTACGCACTGTTTCCCTGCAAATGGCGGCTTCTCTCACGTTCAATGTGGGTACGCGACACTAGCGCCAGCGAGCAGTCTATGGGTAAAACTAAGGAGCGTCTCAACATGACGACATCCAAATTGGTGGCAGCCATATTGCTCTCCAAAGATCTCCCTTAAACAGCAGTGCTGCCAACATTAACACTGTTGCTGAAATATATGCTCAGAGGTGCCACATGTAGAGAGCATCCCAGGATCCCCCTGAGAGCTTCTACTCCAAGAATTTCTTATCGGCTTTTGGAAATATCAACGTGTAGTTTTTTTCC
This sequence comes from Locusta migratoria, assembly GCA_026315105.1. Taxonomy (NCBI): domain Eukaryota; kingdom Metazoa; phylum Arthropoda; class Insecta; order Orthoptera; family Acrididae; genus Locusta; species Locusta migratoria. The sequence continues at coordinate 425,697,273 of CM048746.1, read as the reverse complement.
ATTGTAGCAATTTATTTATGATAATATAATCTCCATTAGCCATAACATTTTCACAAACACTAGAACCTTTTTTGTTCACTAAAAATGCCTCAGGTTGGTTCATTAAGACTCGGCCGAGAGGAATTAAAAACCGCATTTACCACCCCTTCCGCCCACAAAGACCACGAAATGTCAAGTTAAAAAAAAAAAAAGGTAAAATCGTTTCGTCGCTCGGCACGCGAGTTTCGGCAGACTTTTCGCTCCTCGGCCACCGCCACTGGCTGCGATTTCCCTTTAATAAGACGGCGATGCGTGCAGCGCGGCACTTGGTGGGCCCCATTCATTACGGCGGGCTCCACACGGCGGCCTTTGTGATTCGCCTGCAACATTTACGACGCTTCGCCCCATTGTGCCGCGCGGCCGCTATTTTCGTCGCATTAAATGTGAAGAATGCAATTACTTTTTAGCGGTCGCTGGGGGCCGCGGGGGGAGCCGCCATTATGCTGGCGGCCGGCGAATAATCGCGATGCAGACGGCGACCCCGCGAGCAGGGCCCGTCTGCGATGCTGTCGATCACGGGAGCTCGTGTTCATCTGCATTTCATTATCCCACCAGATTGCCCCAAGTTTCGGGCAAATGTAGAGCGGAGTTAAGCTATATCGACTGTTTCTCCGCGGAATAGTGACACAGTTGGACTTTGGAATATGCCATTGCGGACTGTCCTGAAATGCGAATTAAATTGCGTGAGCTAATCTGCTCGAAAGACAGAACAAGGTGCAGTTTCCTGTGACCCAGATTCTAATTCTGCAATTAGCATACTGGTTGATGGGGCGTAGACGTTATGGACTTAAGCTGGAGAGGACACGTAGATAATGTAGTGGGAAAGGCGAACCAGAGACTGCGTTTTATTCGCAGAACCCTTAAAAGATGCAACAGAGCTACTTAGGAAACTGCATACACTACGCCTTTCCGGCCTTTTTTGGAGTATTGCTGCCCAGTGTGGGATCCTTATTATGTGGGTTTGACGGAGGGCATCGAAAGAGTCCAGAGAAGGGCAGCTCGTTTTGTATTGTCACGATATAGGGGAGACAGCGTTACGGAAATGATACAGGATCTTGGCTGGGAATCATTACAACAACGTAGCTTATCGCTGCGGTGTGGTCTACTTACGAAACTCAAATCGCCAACATTCAGAATAAAATACGAGAAATCGGAGCTCGAACGGAAAGATTCAGGTGTTCTTCTTCCCGCATGCTTTTCGAGAATGTAATGAGACATAAATAGTATAATAGTGATTCGATAAAGCTTCTGCCAGGCACTTAAATGTGATTTGCAGAGTATCCCATTCAGATGTGGAAGTGGAGGGTGGGGGGGGTGGGGGTGGGGAGACTATTCGAACCTCTTCCAGATCAATACCCGTGAAGGAATTCTTTCTTTGCTGCTGGCAGTTAAGCTCAGATAGATAATTTTGATACTGATTGTATGAGATAGGAAGAAAACACTACAGTTTAAAAATATCAGTCACTAAAACAAAGGTTCTGGCCCACCACAGTGAATTGCCAGCTCGAGCTAAGATTGTCATCGAAAATAAGACACCTAAGCAGGTCTCTTGTTTCAGTTATTTAGGCAGTGATATAAGTGTATATGATCTGTGAAATGAAATCAAAGCTTAGCAAGAATGAAAATTAACAGAAGCAAAACTACAATTTTAAGTGTAAACAAGCCAAGTATTATGTTGGATGGTGTACACCTTGAGAACGTCAATGAATTTACATAACTGGGTAGCAAGATCACTTCAGTTGCTAAATCTAAAGGTGACATTCAAAGTAGAATATGTAAAGCTGAAAAATTGCCTTAAATAAGAAACGTAAACTTCTCACATACAACAACATGAACGTCCTTTTGATCTAAACGTTGCTGAAGACAGACAGACAGCGTTAGCTGTACCAGTGTGTATATAATGCAGTTTACGTCATAATTACGTCACATCATGTGGCACAAATCTCAAGGCCGCGGCGGAGCAACACCACCTAGAGACGAGGCCTCACAACAGCCCGTGCTACGTCACACTGACCAGACCGCGGCCGCCAGCTTACTGGCTGGCCGCTGTGAGGCAGTGGGCTGTATACCAGCGGCCAGCCATTCAGCTGGCGGCCGCGGCCTGGTCAGTGTGACGTAGCACGGGCTGTTGTGAGGCCTCGTCTCTAGGTGGTGTTGGACGGAGCGGCCGAGCGCATTGAGGCGCTATGCTCCAATGCGTGAGGCCATTTTCCGTCGGGGATTCTAAGTGCCCCTCGGGCATGGGTGTCTATCGCTGTCTTTAGTATAAATTAGCTCATAATTAGTTTGTAAATTTAGGTGCTGATGACCCCACAGGTAAGTCCCATAAGCTTAAACATTTGAACATCGACTGTAATAGTAAATAAAGTGGAACATGGGCCGATTCCGACCTTAAGTGGAATGTTATACTAATTTTCATGATACATTCAACTTGAAATATTGTTGTTGTTGTTTATAGGGAACTAAACTACAAGGTCATCAGTCCCCTTATACACCAGTAACAAGTAATAAGGTGATTTGGAGTATATTCCGTTCTTTAACTACAAAAAAAAAAAATGATTAGTTAAAATTTTGAAAACAATTATGTATCGTCACAATAGGACGACCAAAAAAGAGATGGAGCTAACCACGTGAAGTCGAACAGACATATTGCTTAAACCTTAAAGTGATGATGATTGTGATAATTTGGACGTACTTCTTGTCCTTAAGAAATGAACGCTCCTCGCGTCGTCCTAGTGACACGCACGCTCACAGAAGATACCGTAAAGCCGTCAAAATGTACAAATGTTTGTAAAGCTTATGGGACTTAACTACGGGGTCATCAGTCCCTAAACTTACAAACTACTTAGGAACTAGCTAATTCTAAGGACGGCACAAATATCCATGCCCGAGGGGGATTCGAACCCCCGACCGTAGTGGTCGTGCAGACCGTGACTGAAGCGCAGCAGTCCCCTCGGCCACCGCGGCCGGCGTAAAGCCGTCCTCACACGGGACGTTTGTCCCAACGTGGCGCAGGTCAGTAGCTACTGCTCGCTCTGAAACGACCCCTACATCCTACGGAACGTGAAGTTCATCGCGATTTGCGACCGCAGCTCTCTCCGGGGTTGGGACACTTGTGAGGAGTCACTCTTGTGAGAAGACCTGGGCGAGCAGGTAGCAGCCAGGCTACAGGGACACCCAGAACCTGTTACCCGGCCAACAGTTGTTCTCGGTTGCTATAATTGCAACGTTGTGCAGGTCCAATTATTTTCCATTTACTACGATGCGATTCTGCGGTTATTTGGCACTACCTTGTAAAAGTATTGGTTTTACTGAATCTACGCTTATTTCATCTTCCTGTTTGTGTTTCTTTTAGCGCTTACGAAATGTTTTTGTAATTAATTTGCAGCTTCGTTGTAACTGCCTGGTACAGAGCAAGTTAAAGGCCCCTGTAGCTTTTCAATCAGCCATGAAAGTTTTAATAGGTTTAAAAACGTTTGTGTCTCGTTTTGTGTACGCCAGAAAGGTGTCGACAACAATAATGTGTTTCTTGCCTTCCAAGAACTTGCAATAGCAGTGAAGAGAAAAGTACATTCAAATGTGCTAGGTCAAAATTTCGAGCTTGAGAGTCATGATATATCATTCTGAGAAGTAAAGAAAGCACTCTACTGGTAATATATTTAACAGCTATTTCAGAAGGGTGATACCATATTTATACGTAATATTTATGTTTTTTATATACCTGAACTTCTTTGGCAGAGCGAACGTTTAGATGGTTTTCCTTTTACTTTTATATTCAAATTATTGGGCATTCATCAAGCTGTAGTACTTCTTTTTCTTAGTACTTCTCTTCCCGCAAGTGTCAGGGACTCGCGCTCTCCACCGCCCGTTGCAGACTAGCTTGCAAATCAATGTGTTAAAAAAATAGATCTGCGTAAAACTGCAACGGAATCTCTGTTAGCGATCGGCGAAAAGGAAACCTGAATACTGTACATTTCTTGTGTCTTGTGTCGCATGTACAGCTGTTCGTTTGCTCGAACGTGGCTTGCAATACTATTCCAGAAACTGTAATTGTTTTCAAGAAATACATAAACGGTTCATATATCGCAAAGCAGTCGATAATGATAACAAAATATACGAAAAATCACTTTTGCAAAAAATCTTAAAAAAGTTATCAATGGTGAAATACATCATTCTGGACCAGCTCCATTTGTCTCCCTCCTGATCATCCCTATTGTTTACGTTGTACATATTCAACGTATTCAATAAGTTCTGCACGATACATTTAACTTATTCATCCACGTCGGACAACGCTTTAGCTCCATAACATTATTTGTGATAATTTTTGTTTTTAGTATTATACATAAATATTGTTCCTCCTCTACTATATCTGCTTCCGTGACATACGCTAGCCACGTTCTCTTTGACTATGATACTGAACTATTGCTACAGTATACTGAACTGCGACAGACTTCAAACACCGTGGGAAAAATCGAGTGACGTAGGTTACTGACTTGAAATTTATTGGTTGCTATGCCCTCGCATGAAAAACCCAATAAATTCTCTCTTGCACAGAGTTCGTTTTTGGTTGTAATAAATAACGTCGAATACTTTTCACAAAAAAGTTCCAAAAACTCTGATTAATCTAGATCGTTAAAAACTACCTGGGAGAGTGTAGATGAAAACCTATTATTTACATCTCTTTCTCTCCACAGTTCGTGACGCTAACCACCGCGGTAACACGTTGTCTTAAAACGAAATAACAACGACTAACTAACAAGAAGGAACCATGAATGTTGAGGAAACAAAAAAGTAATTTTTTTTTTTTTTTGAAGTATGTAGACGCGATCCCGCAACACTTGTTATCTGTGGACCGCAGTTTGCGACGGTACCACTACGCTATTTATGCAGGCTGCTGGTCTCGGGGTACAGCGCTCGACTGGTAACCGAAGGGTCGTGGGCTCGAAAGCCAGTCGGATCTCGGAACTTTTAAGTCTTCGTTTTAACCGAGCCTTCACCTCTCAACGATGTGAGGAATCGCCGGAAACGACACGTGGTTCTGATTCCACGTTAAACTGTAGGTCCCCTTTCCCCGGTTGGATAATTGGGGGCCGGACGCGGTGGCCGAGGGGACTAAGGTGCTTCAGTCACGGTCTGCACGGCCACTACGGTCGGGGGTTCGAATCCCCCCCTCGGGCATGGATATTTGCGCCGTCCTAGTTCGTAAGTAGTTCATAAGTAGTTTGTAAGTTTAGGGACTGATGACCCCGTAGTTAAGTCCCAAAAGCTATACAAACATTTGAACATTTGATAATTGGGGGTGGGTAGGCACACGAAAGTCGCCGAAGTGGTTTCCAATTGAAATACTGGCACCAGGCCAATGAGCCGCACGAAATTATTATTACATGCAGGCTCTCGAGCTACCCTGTTATGTGGTATACTAAGCACCTGAAACAAGTTGTGAAATGTTATTTAGCTATGACCTAGTCTCACAAAGACGCTCCTGTGATACGAAGCGTGTTTTTATTTTTTTATTTTTTTTTAATTTTTTTTAAGTAAGTACCGTTTTGAAATTAAAAAATGACGTGCTAAGATATATAAATAATTTTATGCGTACTGGGTACCTACATCTCTTGTCTACGCACTGACGCAATTACAGTCTGATTTTTCCTTGTTTACATTGTGTACTGAGTGTTTAGGATGTCTCCGATAATCGTCAGTCCCGTAGACTATGAAGTACGGGCTATTATAAGATTTCTCAGTGCTAAAGGCCTAAAAGCGATCGACATTCATCGTGAGATCTGTGCAGTTTACGGAGAAAACATTATAAGTGATAGAATGGTTAGAAAGTGGGTGATATCATTTAAAGATGGCCGCACAAATGTGCATGATGAACAATGGAGTGGGCGTCCTTCGGTTGTTAATGAAAGTTTGGTGCACGAGGTGGACAATAAGGCGAGAGGAAACAGACGCTTTACGATTTCCTCCTTACGGCATAACTCTCTTAATGATTCTTGTAGTGTTTTGTATGGCATTGTGACCGTGCAAGATGATGACGAAGTCAAAACAGTTGTGATGCAGTGGTTAACAAGTCAGGCGGCAGACTTCTATGAGGAGGGTCTTCAAAAACTCGCACAATGTTATGACAAGTGCCTCAGTGTTGACGGAAATTATGTAGAAAAGTAGATTAAGGTGCAGGGTTTCATGCAAACAAATTGTACAAACCTTTGTATTATTTACAAACCACAGAAGATACTTTTAAAATAAAAAGCGAAACGCGTCTGGTGTAAAATAAATATCTTAGCTGCAGTCAGCATAAGACGGATTAACTTTTATAGTACTGGTAAATATTTAACTGTTTGAAAGGAGGTGGAAGAGAGGTACTTTTGCGCGTGTGTATGGTTGGGAGGTGGGTGCTGCTTACAGCTTGTCTTTTCATCGTCAGAGACATCTTTTAATGCATTATGCAAATTACCTTTCACAGTTACCTGCTGTTGCTTTGGATAATTTCAAATCAATCGTGTGCACCGTAATTGAGTCCAGCTGTTTGTATTCGACGTAATCCAGAGATCTCTGCCCTATTGCAATTCCAGATATTGAGTTACCAGGAGTAAACACCAAACCTCGAGATGACGTATCGCTGTAAATGCACCATACAGAACACTTTGGAGGCCTATAAACTTTTGTGGTCTAATCGAAGTCGCAATTAGTGAAATGAGCTTGGTTACTTCGCAGCCCTTGTAACTAGATACAGTGATTCTGTGTGTCGTTCGAAATGTGTTCAGAAAGCGTTCGTGACATTTAAAAAAAGATAACAAGTTTCCCCCCGCTCCACTCACACGGTTGAGGGAGGGAGGGGGAGGTGAAACATCGACACGTCGGCCGGCACTGAAAGAAGTGAACCCCCAGCCACCTGAACCACCAGCCGCCACTGTTTGCATTACTGTAATCCCCCCAGGGAGATCACGGTTCTTTGGTGAGTAGGTTCGTGGCGAGCACGGAGCCCCGAGCTAATGCAGTCTTCCTTCCTTCTTTCCTCCCTGGACTGCATTTCCGTTCCCTTCCTCTCCTTTTCTATCGCCACTCCCTCCCCTCGCCACTGGGGGACTGATATCTAGGCAGTTTGGCCCCTCAGCCCCAAAGAAACAAGCTACCAATCATTCCTGTACAATTAAAGAATTCGCAGTCTCTTCTGCAATATTCTTCATTGTATCCAATAACGCGTTTCGCGTATTTAGCACATCATGAGACTGGAAACTGACGGGCAGCGAATCTAATATGGCTAAGGTGAGTAAATTTTGAAGAGTCACTTGGGTGGAGATGGAGCCACAGAACTATTTAAAGTTCTGGCTCTTCAAAATTTACTCATCTTAGCCACATTAGATTTGCTGCCTGCCAGGTATGTGGACTGTAATAAAACATTTGTCTGTTTCCAGTCTGATGATGCGATAACTGCGCGGAACGCGTTATTGGATATAATAAAGAATAGTGCAACAGAGACTGTGAATTATTTAATTATTCACCACTGTTGCTGCACCAGCCACCACCATCAGCCGGCCGCGGTGGCCGAGGGGACTGAGACGCGCCAGTCACGGTCTACACGGCCACTACGGTCGGGGGTTCGAATCCCCTCTCGGGCATGGATATTTATGCCGTCCTTCGTAGTAGCTATTTCTGTGGTGTCGCACAAGTCTGAAGTGCGCGCCACGTACTTTCGCCGCGCGCCGCCATGCAAGCACGGCGCGGCGTTCTTACGACGTCGGCCACGAGCGCCCTCTGCTGCAACCCCGCTCGTGGCCACCACTGAACTGCATCCTTGGCAATAGGACTCGAACAGACTCTCATCAGTAGGCAGGCCTCTATCTAGTTAAACTATGTATCTGCATTCCACTAGTCTTCTGTTAACAAAGTTTCGTAGTATCTCTACGAAATACATCTCTTATACTAATCTAGCTTAGTGTTTCTAGTTTCTGCTGTTCCACTGGCTGGTCACCTCAGACTCTGTACCCGCACACGCGCGCATCCTATTTCCCTGTGTCGGTCTCTCTCTACTCGGCCACCGACACCTAGGACAACCGGCGGCAGCGAGACACACAAAGTTCATAAGTAGTTTTGTAAGTTTATGGACTGATGACCCTGCAGTTAAGTCCCGTAAGATCGACAAACATTTGAACATTTGAACACCACCATCATGGAATGCAATGGAATGTACATTCCTGTAAAAGATAAATGTAGTGTTTGTTCTGCTTTGCATTCAGTTCAGTTGAATTTTACGTAACAATCAAAGACCAAACTTGAGAGAATAACCTCTGACACGTAACCTGCAACCTTTAAAGACTTTTTATAATATTGCTTTATCTTTTTTTTTACCAAAACCTTTCACATTATAGTGTGAATTCGGATGAAGCCCTAGAGACACGCTGAATTTTTTAACTTGTTTGGAAGAGGCGCTTCGACAACCCCCCGGCGAGCTCGTAGCCGGCATAACTACGCCGTATCCGTGGCCTGACAAAACGGTTTGCGAAGCAGGCGCCGCGTAATGAGGCTGGCAAATGAATCCGAACGCCGGGGACAAAGAGCTGGCCGGGGACCAATTACGGACTTTAAATTGCGGCCGGGCAGCGGGTAAACACGCGAGGCGGCCACGGCGGGCGCCCACTCGTCCCCTTTGTCTGGCCGGCTCCATTAACACTTGGTCCGCCGTCTCGACACGACCCAAACAAAAGGCTGCCTACACTCCCCCACCTACCTGGAAACGTGCTGACCTTCACGTTTCCGGTTTACAATTCTCATATTCCTTCTATACAGGGTGTTTCCGTATAAGCGTTCAAAAATTTAACAGAACACAGAGAAAATTAAGGTAGGAACCTTGGGGTAACAGAAATTAGCTTGAGGAGGTATGAATGTAATATTGCTACCGCTTTGTTTTACGTTACTGTTTTTCTTAGCTTATTTACAACCAACACGGGTACACCTTTAACGCACTGTTCTGTTTGTTTACTGTACATTTTTGGGCCTCGGCAGAGTGGCCGAGCGGTACAAGGCGCCTTGCTGCGGAGCGCGCCGCTGATCGCCGTCGGAGCATCGAGTCCTCCCACAGGTATGGGTGTCTTTGTTGTCCTTCGCATAAGTTGGTTCAAGTAGTTTGTAAGTCTAGAGACTGATAACCAACTTAGTTAATCCCCTTAGATTTACAAACATTCGAACATTTGAATTTATATTTCCAGCAAGGAAACAAGGGGGGCGAGGCTGATTACTACGAAGTCATGGCGTTCAAATGTTTAAATGTTTGTGAAGCTGAAGGGACTTAACTGCGGGGTCATCAGTCCCTAAACGTACAAACTACTTGTGAACTAGCTTATACAAAAGACGGCACAAACAGCCATGCCCGAGGGGGATTCGAACCCCCGACGGGGAATGGCCTCGCGCATCTTAGCATAGCGCCTCAATGCGCTCGGCCGCTCTGCCGCGGCCATGACGTTGGGCGTCTGAATGGCCACCTGCAGGTCTAAGCAAAGATTTCTACCAGTGTTGTTGGAGAACGAACCCTTCGGTGTTCATTAGAGGACGTGGATACAACAAGTGGATGTCCTCAAGCGTCTCAATGCTGCATTACCTGCTCGCTGGAATCGAAGAGGAGGTTCTGTTCCACGGTGTGCGATGTCACTCGACCTGAATCCTCACGATAATTTTGTATGGAGTTATACAAGATAAAGCGAAACTCGCGCACTCGGGCTTCGCAGCGCCATTACTCCGCTGAAGGTGGTACATGAATGCTTATACATGTTTGGGCGAATAAATACGAAACAGGAGGTGTCTTGCATTAGGCGGAATTTATCTCCAGTTTATCTTAGTAAGCACAGAAAAAAAACAAGAACTACAACGCACGGAAGATAAAAAACAATCAGAAATAATAGTGACTTCTTCACAAATAACATCTTAATACAAAAAAGAAAAACCTCATTAAGTCATTTGTTAGGAATATATTGGGCTATTGTTCTGAAGGATCTGAACTGGGAAAACTTAAAGAAAAAAGAAAATTAAAAGCTGTAGATATGTGGAGAAACTAAACAGCCATAAACATTCGGGAACCATGAATTAAAATAAAGTCTAATAAACATTTACTAAAATAATGACACAAAACACATTGATTAACATTATTCATAGAAGAATTTCATACGTAACTCAATAAACTACCGCCCCTGAGACCGCCCTATTGACGATGCGTTAAACTGTAATCTTACTTCCTTATCGGAGTAACATTTTCATCCGAACAGCTTAGAGGGAGAATACTCGAGAAAATCAGAGACACCCAGTAATTAGTCAACTGTAAGAAGTGCAGGAAGTACTAGGAAATGGCAGGAAAGGTATGTGAGAGGAAAGGATGGCCCCATCAGAAAGGCGTTTCAGAGGCGGTTGAGTGGTCGAGCGTTCTAAGGCGCCTTGCTACAGTGCGAGCGGTTCCCCGCCCTTGGAGGTTCGAATCCTCCCTGGGGCATGGGTGTTTGTGTTGTCATTAGCATAAGTTACTTTGCTTTATATTAAGTAGTTTGTAAGAGTAAGGACTGATGACCAACGTAGTTAAGTCCCTTAGATGTAGAAACATTTCTACATTTGAAAGTCGTTACCCTTAACCTTCGATGATTGATGACAAGGTTAAACATTTATGAACACCGCTAAAATGGAATATAAAATGGGTTGAATGCAAGAAATCAATGATAGGGAGGGCGAAAGGAAGACAGATTTCTAGCAGTGCCTCTAAAAACGCCGTGCGTGTGTGGAGGCAACACTCGGTACAATCTGTGCAACTGCTGCAGCGTTTGGACCCTGTGTCTAGCAGCATAACAGCTGATACTCAACTAACAGTGAGACGTTCTGCTAAGCACGTAACAGGTCTAAAACAGGTGCTAATGGATCTAAAGTATGAGGAGAGCGTCAGACCTGAACAGATTAGTCCGTATATGAATATAAGTATATCACCAGACATAGGTCTATTACTGTAGTGGCTGAGTATTTCCTTAGTGTAGGAAGAATGCGTGCATATTAACTGATATCTGATCATAGCCGAACGATTATTAACACTGAATTTGAGCCTACATTTTCCTGTGTTAGGAACCAGTTAAAATATTTACGTCGTATGTTCTGTACGCAGCTTTGATAAATTGTAGTCACATCTGACAAAATATGAACACAGCGTTCGACAATATTGAAAACTGCCAACGCTTTTCGCCAGCCAGTTCAAGCAAAAAGTTTCAATCTGGTTGAAGTTAATTAGAAGGATCAGAAGACCGGACGGTTCCGTACCAGGGAGGAAATGAGGCAAGGCGTAGCTAGGAAAACTAAAAGAAAAGTTGAATTAAAATTTAGAAGCGCAAATTAATTAAGTTTGTGGCTAATAATGAGGAGTAAGAAAGGGAAGCCAAAAAACTGTTGTTAAAGTCTTCTAGAAGAAGCAATGAATCGCAAGCAGGGTAGTTTGTGATGAAAGATCCTACAGTGTACACTACTGGGGCGGTGGCCTCAAGCACAAGTTAAATAGAAGCTGAAGCTTCCAATCAAGCCTGCGTGTGATGCAAGTAACTTCAGTAAGAAACTGACAAAGGGAACCCGCTTAGAGGTCATCAGTGATTTTGTCCAAATTTGTGGTACATGTAGATCATGTAGAGACTTGAATGTGGCAGAAGTGTATACTCCAGATGGCCAAGTGTTTAGAAGGAGTTATCGGTTTTGCAATGGGACAAGAACACAAGAGTCATTTCTGTGAGCGTAGGCGGCAAGCAATGCAATGGGCGGAATGCAGACGGGTAATCGAAATCGCGAGGTACCTGCGATCGAAGAGTCCGATTTTATTACATATTTTAAGTTGTACAATACAGTGTACTGGAAAATATTGAACCGAGCGGTCTAAAGCGTCTCGCTGCGGAGCGCGCGGTTGCTCGCCGTGGAGGTTCGAGTCCTCCCTGGGGCATGGGTGTGTGTGTTTGTCCTTAGGTTAGTTTACCTAGGTTTAAGTAGTTTGTAAGCTACGGACTGATGACCACGCAGTTTGGTCCGATAGATTTACAAACATTTGAACATTTTGGAAAATCTTGTGTGGAGACTTAATTTTTTTATTTATGTATTTCTATCGAAACTTCAAAACAACCGTGTAATTGTGAAAATTCAGCATTTATAATCCCAGCACATGAAACTCGTCAACAGTGAGATAAAAGAAGCACCTAATTTTATACACGAATATCTCCTTCTAACTAGCATTTTGTGAGATATTAGTAAATACGATGTATTGCGCATGCATTTGCTTTACTTGCAGTGTAAGCAATGTATAAATAGACATGTACCAAAATAAAAAAAAAAACTTACCACACAATTATTGCACCTCATGGCCCTCGCATCATCGATCATCACACTGAATTCTTGCCATCTCGCCAACCACCATTTGTCGTCAACCATAACATAAAATGGGTTATGCCGCTCCTTTCGCACGGCAAAGACGACAAAATATTCTAAACGCTTGGATTTTTGTAGCATAAATATCAACAAAATCTGTAAGTGGAGTCCACTTCTGAGTCAAGTGTGTTGGATGACTGCGAACTACTAAATATTCCTCTATAATCGTATATCATATGAGCTTTAAATGGTATCAAGCGTATGTCTGAAACTGTAGCCACAAATTACCCCTATATTCTCTCTTTACAAGGTATGGTTCCATTTCATAAGAACAACAATGTGAAATATACAGCGCGTTTACGTAGTTTCTACTCGGATGTATTTCTTGACTTCTTACACTCCTGGCCATTAAAATTGCTACACCACGAATATGACGTGCTACAGACGCGAAATTTAAACCGATAGGAAGGATATGCTGTGATATGCAAATGATTAGCTTTTCAAAGCATTCACACAAGGTTGGCGCCAGTGGCGACACCTACAACGTGCTGACATGAGGAAAGTTTCCAACCGATTTCTCATATACAAACAGCAGTTGACCGGCGTTGCCTGGTGAAACGTTGCATCAAGGTCAGATAGCAGGCTATCGCGATTGAGGTTTATCGTATCGCGACATTGCTGTTCGCGTTGGTCGCGATCTAATGACTGTTAGCAGAGTACGGAATCGGTGGGTTTAGGAGGGCAATACGGAACTCCGTACTGGATCCCAACGGCCTCGTATCACTAGCAGTACAGATGACAGGCACCTTATCCGCATGACTGTAACGGATCATAGGAGCGCCTGTGATGGTGTACGCGACGACGAACCTGGGCGCACGAATGGCAAAACGTCATTTTTTCGGATGAATCCAGGTTCTGTTTACATCATCATGATGGACGCATCCGTGTTAGACGACATCGCAGTGAACGCACATTGGAAGCGTGCATTAGTCTTCGCCATACTGGTATATCACCCGGTGTGATGGCATGGGGTGCCATTGGTTACACGTCTCGGTCACCTCTTGTTCGCATCGACGGTACTTTGAACAGTGGCCGTTGTATTTCAGATAAGTTACGACCCATGGCTCTACCCTACATTTCAGCAGGACAATGCACTGCGGCATGTTGCAGGTCCTGTTCGGGCCTTTCTGTATACGGAAAATGTCCGGCTACTGTCCTGGCCAGCACATTCTCCAGATATCTTACCAATTGAAGAGTCTGGTCAATGGTGGCCGAGCAACTGGCTCGTCACAATACACCAGTCACTCTTCGTGTTGAAGCTGCATGAGCATCTATCTGTACCTGTACACGCCATCCAAGCTCTGTTTGACTCAATGCACAGGCGTATCAAGGCCGTTATTACGGCCAGTGGTGGTTGTTCTGGGTACTGATTTCTGAGGATCTATGCACCCCAATTGCGTGAAAATGTAAATACATGTCAGTTGTAGTATAATATATTTGTCCAATGAATACCCGTTTATCATCTGCATTTCCTCTTGGTGTACCAATTTTAATAGCCAGTAATGTACTTTCTTTAACCTAGGAAACAAAATTTCATTGCGCAAAAGTTCTAGAAAGTGAGTTACAATGATGTGCAGATTAACTCGTACTTCGAAATCTTATTTCTCACAATAATTTTCGTCTTGGTAATCCTTCCAATATCTCAGTTTTGTATGGGAAAATCCTTGTAGATAAGTTGGAGAGGGATGGGGAAATAACCTGGCATGTTCTTTTCCAAGGAATCATACTGGTTCTTGGGTTAAGAAACTAAGGAGAAAAATAGGAGAAATTCTGAATTTAAAGGCCGGGTAGAAAATACGCCCCGCCCCCCCCCCCCCCCTTTCTCCTGAGTGCGAGTGAAGGGCATCAAGGCACGCTTGGCCTCGGCGGTATTCACATGTCTCGCGGATAAAGATGTACATCAAGAAAACCCGACAGAACGTCTCTGCTGGAATGTGTAATTTTCTCAAGTGATAACACAAGAACGGTATTCTTAAGTGGAACACAGAGCAAAGATATAATGGCCACTCAGAAAATTACTGACACCTATCTGAACGTATGATTTCTCCATTTTTCCGTATGTACTGTGCAGTATGATGACTGTTTCTCGTTTCAACAAGCGTATGTTCTTGCGAACGGGCCATCGAATTTGAATTGTCTAAGAAAAAATGAATAAAGAAATAAGGAATAAGTAGTTGCAGAACTTTGGAACTAGTGGATTATGCGCATTGCGATGGCATAACTTTACTGTTGTACTTGTCGATTGAAATATTATTATTCTATTGTGATTCCTTGTGCCGGAAATAACATGCGGAAATAAGGCGATGGAGATGTAATTTTCACTTCTGAATCGCAATTGATTGTTCCACTTCCACCTTCACCTTTGTGCTCTGTCGCACAATGGTTACACCGAACCCTGTCTAAACAGCTTTTCTACAATGCAACAGGAACTGAAAAAGAAAGTCAAGGCCGAACTGGTTCCTGAAACTACAATAACTATAGAAAAGTCTGTGTACGAATGTTACGTAAAAAGTGTCACCCCGCAATTATATTTCTAATTTAGCTTTTTGGATATATAATCGCAGAAGTTAATTGCATTAAAAGCCAACGAAGGAAAATAAAGGAAAAACTATTGTAGTCGCAAATGTTTGCACAATGTTAAGAGGGAGTATTACGTACGACCTACCAAAAGCCGTCTCAGGTGAGATGTGAGCGTTGGGATGAAGGGTGTTTCAACGTTACTATTTATGCATTTACTTACTAACTCTGAAATTGCGGCTCGTAGCCGTAATGTTCCCAGATATAAGACTGAACTACACTAAATTTGCTACAAAAAACTTCTTAGAAATTCTTTCTCTTGAACTATTAGGTAACTTAGTGCAAGGGATGGAATAATAACAGCTTACTTAAAATATTCGTTTGAAAATATAAAATTAATATTCATCTTTAACTGAAGTGGGTTAAAAAGAAATATCAAATTGGCGCATCATATTTAAGTACAGAAGGGCCATATTACGAGATAAATTAATGTGGTAGCCAACTTTTCCCGAAGTTATCTGTTTGGAGTGTAGCCTTTTACGATATGAAATGTTAACAGTTCGGAGTAGAAGAGGATAGAAGTTTTTGGATCGTGTTGCTACAGAAAAATGTTGTAGATTAGGTGGGTAGTTCGCTTAACTAATGACTAGATATTAAACAGAATTGGAGAGAGATGAAATCGTGACATAGCTCGTTTATAAGAAGAATTACGAAAGGAACCAAAGACGGAAGATAAGGAAGGAAGGAAAGAGGCTTAGGTTTTAACATCCCCTCAACAGCGTGGTCATTAAAGACGGAGTTCATGCTCTATTGGTTAAGGATGGGGAAGAAAATCGGCCGTGACCTTTCACAGGAACCATCTCGGCATTTGCCTGTGGTGATATAGGGAAATCACGGAGAATCTAAATGAGGATGGCCGGAGGCATGTTGTAAATGCCGTCTTCCCGACTGCAAGTCCAGTTCGTTACAACTGCGCCACCTCGCTGTGTGACTTTAAGAAGAAAGCGGTTCACAGAATTCAGTCTATGTGATCAAGGAATCGGTAGTTTAGCACTGAACTAGACACTGTAGATTTTTTAAAAATTAAAATGCTTCTTAAAACCACCAGCAAATATTAATTTCTTAAAAATCGACTAATGTAGGTCGTAGACGGTCATCATAGATAAATGGGCATCAAAACAGATTAGGAAGGTGCAATAAATAAAATAAATATGGACGGTAACAGCAATAGTCAATTTCACTAAAATATATCTGTTATATTTATCGTCAAGCACACATAAAAGAGGAGAATGAAATGTGAATTATGAGGAGTGCACTGTACTAATTGATTTAGGACGGCGCACGTCTTACCATTCACATTTACCGAGGGGGGTGGCGAAGTGGTAACACACTGGACTCGTATTCGGAAGGATGGTGGTTCAAATCCACCTTCGATCATCCAGATTTAGGTTTCCCGTGATTTCCCTAAATAACTAGAGGCAAATGCCAAAGATGTTCAAATGTTTGTAGAGCTTATGGGACTTAACTACGGGATCATCAGTCCCTAAACTTACAAACTACTTATGAACTAGCTAATACTAAGGACGGCACAAATATCCATGCCCGAGGGGGTATTCGAACCCCCGACCGTAGTGGCCGTGCAGACTGTGACTTGCACGCCGCGGACCGCTCAGCCACCGCGGCCGAGGCAAATGCCGGGATGGTTCCTTTCAAAGGGCACGGTCGATTTCCTTCCCTCATCCTCACCCAAAAATCCGAGCGTAAGAGCCGTCTCTAATGACCAAGCTGTCGACGGAACGATAAACGCTAAGATTCCTTCCTTCCTTCCATTCACATTTCATTCTCTTCTTTTATGTATGGTTCACTGGTGGGATAGTTAAATATGACAGTTTTATTTTTTGTGACATTGACTTCTGCTGTTATCAGCCACATTTTTTTCAATGCATTTTCCTAATCTGTTAAAATATCCTTTTATGAAAAATGTTCAAATGTTTGTAAATCCATGGGTCTTAACTTCCTTGGTTATTAGTCTTTAGGCTTAAAAACTACTTAAACCAAGTTAACTGAGTTAAACCTCCGACGGCGAGGCAGCGCGCTCTCCGCAGGAGGCGCCTTAGACCGCTCAGCTACACCACCGCGGCTACTCCATGATGATGGTCTAGGACTAAAAGTAGTCGATTTTTAAGGACTTATGTTTTTAATATGCATTTTATAAAGTATTTGACGACTGTTGACAAGCACACACACACACACACACACACACACACACACACACACACACACATATATATATATATATATATATATATATATATATATAACATTAAAACTGTAGATAGAGCGAAGGGATTAATATAGTAAGCAGGTTGAAATGGATGCAGGTTTGCAGATATAGAAGTATCCATAGATCAGACCCATGCGGGAATTGGTGCAAAGCAATCATAGCACTGGAGACGAGAGCAAGAACAGTAGTAGAAACTGCAACTACAACAGCAGCCAATACTGCACTGTAATTTATCACGCCTTTCTGTGGCCAACTCGTTTTAACAGTTTGCTTCAGTACGACTTCGACTGTAGTTGTACACGGAGCTACAATTCTCAGAAAACCACAGTCAAGCAAGGAGTTTCGACACTAGCACAGAAGTTGCGGAGCACAATTACGGAAACCAGATGCACTTTAGTGCCTACTGCGTTGTAAATTAGTTGGAGTCTTAATTGCTACTAAAACATAAGAATTACACGGAGTCGTTTGTAATTAAATAGTACAGAATCCAGAGCGCGTTGTAATGGGGGAACTAATTATCTGGGGAGCCGTAACTTCTCGGCCCAGTTGGGGTCGGCAGTGGAGGGACGCGGAGCGCGCTCGAGATTGGCCGGGAAAGCAGACCGGGCGGTCGCATCGGGGCCAATTAAACGACGCCGAGCGGGCTGGTGACAAACCGCCGGGGATGTGTCACCCAGAGCGCGAAGGAACCGCCACCGCCGAGGCCTAATTGTATTTCTTGTGCGGGCGCGACGGCGGAATGAGACGCAACCGGAAAAGAAACCGCGCCTGACAAATTAAGGAGCTGCTGCCGCGGACACTGTAGGGGGGAGGGTGGGGGTAGGAGGAGGAGGGGGAGGGGGGAGGGTAAAGGGGGGGGGGAGAAAGGCGCTGAGCAATGAGAGACCGCCGACGGACCCTCTCATCGCAAATTGGGGATTAACACAGGGAGACGGCTGCTGTGGTTACTCGGCAAGTAGGACGGAGGGGTGGGCAAAGGAAGACGGGGATGGTAACGGGGGAGTGGAAAGCGCAGAGGGTGCGATTTAGCGCTCCCCCAATTATTTGCAGACATAGCGCCACTGGGACGGAAGGGACCGGCGGGCAAACGGCGTCTCTCAAAGGGGAGATCCGAAAGGCGTCGCCACCTCCCCATCAGCAAATGCTCCGTCCTTGTCAGTTTATACCTTCTGCACACAGCGTGGAGAGTTAAAAACTTGCGCCCCCTTTCAGTTCACAAATGGATTAGATGAAACATCTTTCTAATTTCATCGGAGTAGTGCAGCAACTAAAATCACTTAACAAGAACAAGTCTTTTGGTCCGGATTGTATACCCATTAGATTTCTATCTGATTATGCTGAAGCGATAGCTCCTTACTTAACAGTCATATACAACCGCTCTCTCATAGAAGGATCTGTACCAAAAGATTGGAAAGTTGCACAGGTCACACCTATATTCAAGAAAGGCAGTAGGAGTAACCCACTAAACGACAGGCCTATTTCATTGACGTCAATTTGCAGCAGGGTTTTAGAACATATCCTGTATTCAAATATTATGAATTATATCGAACAGAACGATCTATTGACCCAAGGTCAACACGGATTTAGAAAATATCGTTCATGCGAAACACAACTAGCTCTTTATTCACACGAAGTGATGGGTGCTATCGACAAGGGTTCGCAAATCGATTCCGTATTTCTTGATTTCCAGAAAGCTTTTGACACCGTACCTCACAAACGGCTTTTAATCAAATTGCGTGGTGATGGTATATCGCCCCAAATTTGCGATTGGATAGGGGATTTCTTGTCAGAGAGGACACAGTTCGTAGTAATCGACGGTAAGGCATCGACTAAAACAGAGGTGATATCGGGCGTTCCACAGGGTAGTGTTATTGGTCCTCTGCTATTCCTTAATTACATAAACGATTTAGGGGAAAATCTAAGTAGCTCTCTTAGGTTGTTTGCAGATGACGCCGTCATTTACCGTCTAGTTAAATCATCTGAAGATCAAAACCAACTGCAGAAAGATCTGAATAAGATATCACTATGGTGCAAAAATTGGCAATTGACTCTAAACAATGAGAAGTGTGAAGTCGTCCACATGAGTACGAAAAGAAATCTGTTAAACTTTGTTTACAACATAAATCAATCAAATTTGAAGGCCGTAAACTCCACAAAATACCTAGGAATTACTATTACTTCAGACCTAAACTGGAAAGAACACGTAGATAATAGTGTGGGAAAGGCGAACCAGAGACTGCGTTTTATTGGCAGAACCCTTAAAACATGCAACAGAACTACTAAAGGAACTGCATACACTGCGCTTGTCCGTCCATTTTTGGAGTATTGCAGCCCAGTGTGGGATCCTTATCAGGTGGGTTTGACGGAGGACATCGAAAGAGTCCAAAGAAGGGCAGCTCGTTTCGTATTGTCACGATACAGGGGAGACAGCGTTACGGAAATGATACAGGATCTGGGGTGGGAATCATTACAACAACGGCGCTTATCGCTGCGGCGTGGGCTACTTGCGAAACTCCAATCGCCAACATTCTCCTCCGAATGTTCAAATGTTCAAATGTTTGTTAAGCTTATGGGACTTAACTACGGGGTCATCAGTCCCTAAACTTACAAACTACTTATGAACTACTTACGTACTAGGACGGCACAAGTATCCATGCCCGAGGGGGGATTCGAACCCCCGACCGTAGTGGCCGTGCTGACCGTGACTGGAGCGCCTTAGTCACCTCGGCCACCGCGGCCGGCCTCCTCCGAATGCGAAAATATATTGTTGACTCCCACTTACATAGGTAGAAATGATCATCAGAATAAAATACGAGAAATCAGAGCTCTAACAAAGAGATTCAGGTGTTCTTTCTTCCCGCGCGCTATTCGAGAATGGAATGGGAGATAAATAGTATAATTGTGGTTCGATGAACCCTCTGCCAGGCACTTAAATGTGATTTGCAGAGTATCCCATGTAGATGTAGATGTAATTTAATGATGGCCTTCTTAAACGTCTTTACAGCGCCCTTGAAAGGACTAGTATAGTGAGATGAAGCTCTTCACTGTTACAGAGGGCTCGCGCAAGAAGTCAGCTGAAGATTACAAGCAACTGCAAAATGATTTACAATCCTGTCCATGAAACTAGCTACACCATGAAGATGACGTGCTACAGGCGCGAAATTTAACAGACAGGAACAAGATGCTGTGATATTTATTTATTTTTATTTTTTATTATTATTATTTTTTTATTTTTGGTTTTAGGGCGCACAACTGCTAAGGTCATTAGCGCCCAGACAAGAACAGAGATTCGCTAGATCTCAAAAAATTGGTAACTGCCAGTTAGAATATCAATAAAAGGCTAAAAAACGAAAGATAAAAAACTATTAAAAGGGTTAAATATCCTTTGATAAATTGACCAAGTTAATAAAACGCAAAACTCTAGCAGCTGCTCGTGTGTCATCAGCTAAAATTTCCTCCAGAGTAGACGGAAAGTGAAGGACTACACGGAGATGGTTAAAATGAACACAAGACAGTAAAACATGTCGCACCGTCAGCAATTTACCGCAGGAGCACAGTGGTGCAGGATCGGCGGTTAGCAAATGACGGTGGCCGAAACGGCAGTGACCGATCCGCAACCGGGCCAGGATGACCTCCTCTTGCCGAGAGGGGCGTGAGGAGGTCCTCCAAGCGGTCGGAATCGGTTTTACAGTTCTCAATTTATTGTCGTACAGTGAGAACGCGCACTGTGCCAGGACGACATGATACTTCGGCGAAGAGTCCGTTGAACATCGTCCGATGGGACGCAAAAGGTAGTCATGCGAGGCAAAAGCGCTGCTGCCTTGGCTGCTATGTCGGCGGTTTCATTCCCGGGGACACCCACGTGGCCAGGGACCCACAGAAAAGAAACATGCTGTGATATGCAAATGATTAGCTTTTCAGAGCATTACATTTATATATGTATTTTATTATATTTAATACTATTCTAAGTAACGTTCGTTTTATGCTGTAGACTGCCACGTAAATATTTCATTGGCCGACTAGAAATAGTAGATATGCAGCAGATAATTTATACATAAACAATTATATGTATTAATTGTGGACAAGAACTGAATATATTTGTATAAAAAGCCAGGGTAAATTAAATTTTGATAGTGTAACTATATTTCGACAGCGGTAGTATACTTGAGACGCCACGCTTTATAGCTACCTGAGCAAAGAGCTTCAGTCTCAACCGATACTAGTATTGTTAAATAATATTTATTTGTTAAATGCGCAGGACAGGGAAGCATGGAGAGCTGGGTCTGAAGCGTCTCGCTGCAGAGCGCGCGGTTGCTCGCCGTGGAGGTTCGTGTCCTCCTTGGGGCATAGGTGTGTGTGTGTTTGTCCTTAGGTTAGTTTACCTAGGTTTAAGTAGTATGTAAGCTACGGACTGATGACCACGAAGTTTGGTCCGATAGATTTACAGACATTTGAACCTTTGAACATGGAGAGCTGCATCAAACGAGTCTGCGGACTGAAGACCACCACCACAACAACAACAACAACAACAACAAACATTTTTAGGGAGGTGGTCAAAGCATTTAATTCTGTGATATTCAAATGTATAATATTTTCGAAGGGAAATTGTATTTTAAAGATGAAGCGTTAGGATGAGCGGAAGGATACAATTTTGGGTGCAGGTAGAGGACGCTTTGGACGGTAGATAGATTATCATTCCTGGCTTAATTTACAGCCGGAAGCTCGTCCTATAATGCACGGGGCCTGTTGTACCATTTGCTAATTTTAGCTACGTATCATCTCCATCACTGCACAGAGAGAACACATGAATTAGAATTTTTGATGCCCATGTCGTTCACTTCTGAGGAGCAAATATTGTGACCTCGACACAGAATTGATTCGTCTCTTTCTATTCGTCCCAAGAACACAAAAACTGCTGCCTAATAATACGTTTCTCGATCAAATTACTTTCCATATTGAAAGTCTGTGTCTCCCACGACTACAGTAAATTTTGATAGCCAGCAGCAATTAGTCGTCGTTGTAATGCAGTCTTAAAAATCGAAAATCTAGATTTTGGCTAGTAACTAGCTACTGTCCACGAGGGCTCCACATACGACGCCGGCCGCGGTGGCCGAGGGGACTGAGGCGTTCCAGTCACGGTCTGCCCGGACACTATGGTAGGGGGTTCGAATCCCCCCTCGGGCATGGATATTTGTGCCGTCCTTAGTATTAGTTAGTTCATAAGTAGTTTGTAAGTTTAGGGACTGATGACCCCGTAGTTAAGTCCCATAAGCTATACAAACATTTCAACATTTGATTTGGCTCCACATAATCAACCGGAATTACCTGTCCTAGGCCTAATGTTTCCAAATTATAGTATGCGTGAAAATGTACACATGTCTAAGGCATACCATGGTATATTGAAAGTACCATTCTAAAAGAAATGGTGTGTTGATGATTGCAAATGCGTTTGTTGGCATATGTATGGCGTCATAACTTATGTACTTATGGAGTTTTTCGCTATAACTCTTGTATTTCACTAGCCGAAATATGGGTATTCTTCATCCAATATTGTGTTTTAACGACGATTGATTATTGCTTGCTACTATGCTTAACTTTTAATTTTTCAGTACCGCCAGTGGAATATTTATTGAGTGCGCTTTTCTTCATATTTTTTGTGCTACCTACTGAATCTCACACCGCTTGGTATCATTCCTGTCCCTCCGTAATTAGCACTCAACTTTATAATTTAATTTATATCATTTTGCTTGAACTTTGTTACCTTTTACTTCGGTGCACTCACTCCTTGTTAATGTTCGCCGTCAATAAATTTAATGATTATTATTAGCGTCCCAGCGAATGATTGCAGAGCGTGCTAATGACGCACATCGCTTTTAGCTGCAACGTGTCTACTGCTAAAGCCTCCCCTATATGGAACGTTTACTCCATCGTTACGATCACCAGATACCATTTTCATAGCGACCGGTGCACGCTTCGAAACGAGCTAGCGCATCATACGGAACATAACGCGCTTCAAATCACAATTTCCGACCGCAACGCTCTCCCGTAGCCGTTGTCGCCTGTATCTGGATCACAAATCACGTATTTTGTTTGCGTAAACTCGCTTCATGAGCTGTGTGAAAACGGTCATTTCCTCACTTGCCCATATGCTGACCATATTGCTCTGCCTATGGCGCAAATGATTTATGGCGGTAATACTCATGTACATGAACAGCAATCAACAAGGAAATCATCATTTAAAACGTAAACTACAGATAGAATGATGAAAATTTACAGTAGCCTTGCATAGGAGGATAAAAATTGAGTCAATATTTCATTTCGTAGTAAAATCGTAATAACGTTCCTGCCAGATTACCGTTCATTAGCGAACTATTTACTGTGTGTTGAAACACTGGAAATAAAAATATAAATAAATACAGAATAATTAACTTCGCGAGTCGAAGACTATAGATACCACCAAGGATCGTCTTTCTTTCTCTCTTAAAAATAAAATCAACACTGAAAATCCTATACTCCCTTGTTTTACCGGAGAGAAAGAATAGCGAACCGCTTCATTGGTCTGTTTTTTGCCTTCGTCGAGTTAAGACGCATTACTAGCAACTCTCACAGATCGCGATTAAAATTGTGTAAGTGTAGTGCTAAATGTGTAAAGTTCGATTTTTTTTTTTTTTTTTTTTTTTTTTTTTTTTTTTAATATACAAGTTCCTTAGTTAAATGGCGCGTGTGTTCTTCTTTGATTCCCCGCCTTCCTGTGGCATAGACGATTCACACAGTTTGCTTGTGACGGAATTGGACGCCATTATGGCTGAGGAATAACAGTGCAGTGATTGTTAAACATTTTATTACCATTTGGTTCCCGTCTTTCCGCTTCACAATAGTATTCAATTTTTAGAACCTGCAGTCATTTTTATTAAGCAATAGTATGTAATGAAATCCGAATTTTCTCGACGCACAGGATACCGTGCCCACGGGTGCGGATCCTGTAGGGAGATGCTTGTCCACTGTTGGTCGAGCTGATCTCTACGAGAGTAACTCGGGCGTCCGATCCTCGATTGTCGTGAGTGCATTCGTGTTCTCTCGATAATCCATTTTTGTCCGGGGCAAGTCCCGGAGATAAATTAACTTGGTCCCAATCCCCCGGCTCCGACCAAGGTTTTCGGGAGGTTTTCCTTGGTTGTAAGGCGTATGCCGGAGCTGGTAAGCCCCTCCCACTTATTCCCAATTGGGATCCCCCTTTGCCCCACTATCAGCTTGTCTGATATTGGCTGAATAGAACCGCGACTCTTTATGGGCCGGATCTCAAACAGCCCGCTCCACTCCTCGGAGTGGAGAATGAAAAGAAATAAGTTTTTTTTTTTTTTTTTTTTTTTTTTTTTTTTTTTTTTTTTTTTTTTTTTTTTACCTGCAATTTAATACCAGTGCTTTAAAATTTAATATGACACGGTCAACTGCACAACAAAATTCCACACGTCCAATTCCAGATCATGACGGTGTTTTACATTCAATCATTCCACCTGTGCTGATGTCATCGAAAAGATGAATGGCAACGGTGAAGATATACTCCGTCATCCTTTTATGATATAATTGCCGCCAACATTCCCCTTTTACTGGCCTCATTCAAAGTTATTTAAGGAATATTTAAAATCATATCCACCATTTGTCCTCCACCAATCCCGGATTCAGAGCTTTCACGTAATATTTTAGAATGTCTCAAACCCCGACAACCAATAGGCGCTACATTATAAAGTGCGAATCTTTAAACAAGCAACTGGAACATGTATTACAGCAAGCAGTACGAGCTTTCTTGTAAATATTAAATATATATATATATATATATATATATATATATATATATATATATATATATATATATATAACTTGTTTATTGTAGTATTACTGTTTGAAACACATATCAACGTGAAAAACAACCTTGCATTCCGCTCCTTTTGCAACACCCCGTAGAGATTGTTTGTGCAAGTATTTGTGAAACAATTTTTCTTCCCTGAGAATCATACAAAGTTACCATTTTGTATGTAATTAAATTTATTTCAGCGTCTTAAAGAGCGGCAAGGTGGCGAAGCCTGATAATAATTAATTGTTCAAATGTTCAAATGTTTGTTACGCGTATGGGACTTAACTGCGGGGTCATCAGTCCCTAAACTTACAAACTACTTATGAACTAGCTAATACTAAGGACAACACAAACATCCATGCCCGAGTGGGGATTCGAACCCCCGACGGGGAACGGCCTTGCGCACCCAAGCATAGCGCCTCAATCCGCTCGGCCACTCCGCCGCGGCTATAATTAATTGCTATGTATATATTCTCCATGGAAATCAATCTAGTGACGATAAGGTTATGATCTCAGTGAAAGTAGACGGTGTCTTATTAGCTATTCATATAGGAATTCACTGTTTATAGTGGCGTCTTGATTTTGGATGCTGTTCAGAGAAATTAGAGTTTGTATAGCCGGCCGCGGTGGCCGAGGGGACTGAGGCGCTCCAGTCACGGTCTGCACGGCCACTACGGTCGGGGGTTCGAATCCCCCCTCGGGCATGGATATTTGTGCCGTCCTTAGTTGTAAGTAGTTCGTAAGTAGTTTTTAAGTTTAGGGACTTATGACCCCTTAGTTAAGTCCCATAGACTCTACAAACAACTAGAGTTTGTATAGAGATTATATCTGTCGTAATTCACAGTTGAAGAAAATAATAAGCTGAATCTTAAAGTGAGCCATGGTGTACATCAATTATTCATGTGTTTCACACAACTTTGTTGATTTTAAGGTAGCCGACTGGAGCTGCCTCGTCTGCAATTCGAGCCTGCAATCACACGGTCGTAAATTACTCGAGTTGAAACTTATTAATCACCTACGCACACAGTTTGACTGGAAATTCCAGATACCGCGGTAACATGTCATGTTAACTGAACAGAGATCTGTTCCCGAAGATTACTCGAGTCGAAAAAATATTCAAGTCATTTCAGTCTTCGAGCTCTGCAACCGTCATCACAGCAGAGGATTATAGGCGGCACAGCCACCATTGCTCAGAAACTAAAATAATCCGATATCTTCCAGCATTCTGATGTGAACGACTTTTCGCACTGGTGAGCCGTGGGTGCTTAATGACTGACTATACTGCACAGTAATTTCGCTACATGTTACGCGAAAGAGACTATACATTCCATAAAAGAAGTTCAATAATGAAAGGCAATTGAAATATTTTTCACTTAATACAGTCATACAGAGATAAAGAAATACTATTATTATGGAGTTTTGTACTTGATCAACAACACTCGAAGGTATTTGACGATGTCTTTAATTTAACGATTCCACTAAGAGTTAATCATAATATGTGTTATTAACTAACTTTTAATTATAACACTTGTAAACGAACTGACAAAATAGTTGAATCACATACACACGATAATTCAGTAATTAGATCCATTCTTAACTTCTTATTTACTACATTATGTGTTAATTTACTAGTACAGATAATTACTTCCGCAAATATGTTTATTCTTTTAAAATTATTTAAAATAACAGAAAGAAACAATTATTATTAGTGTGAACCCTGAAATAACATCTGTGAGCGGAAAAAAATATATCTATGTAACTTAATGCGACTTATATAACATGCCCTATGCCCTTTTTGGGTACCAATTCGTAGTCGAAAGTTGGCATATAAAGTGAGTCTTGATTTGTTTTATATGAAACATGGAACCGCGTTATTTTTAGATTTCTGTGTTGAAGGCAACATTTTACTACGTGTATTGTTAAAGAGTAGTATTACGGAAATGTGTTACTGGTCGAGGTGTTCGAAAGAGTATTACGTGATTAATGATCAACGAAGAAACTAGTTTCCTTCACTTCATATCTGCAGCAGTCATGCTGACAAGAACTTTACAAGAATTAACTCTCATTTCCATTAGGAAAAGCAGAATTTCATTCCTTAACAACGAAGACAAGCAACCCACTCTGTTAGCCGTGTGGTCTAACGCACCGCTTTCCGAGACGGAGAGGCGTACCGCCCCCAGTTCGAATCCGCCCAGCTGATCAAGGAACGGTTCAAAGTGCCGACCAGCCTGGATGTGGTTTTTAGGCTGTTTTCCACATGTCCTTAGGTGAATTCCGGGCTGCTCCCCGCCTACTGCCTCAGTTACACGATTCGCAAACATTTTCGTAAAACTTTACACTTTCACGCATATAATACTATACGCAGACATTTGGGGTACACATTTCCTCCCGGAGGGGCATGGGGTGGCGACAGAAAGGGCATCCAGCCACCCCGTAACTATTAACACGCCAAAGCCATATAAAAAAAGCCGATCCTTCATATGCTGGCTAAGGAGAATGAAAGAACAACGAAGGCGAGCTCCGAAAGTTAGATAGGCCTACAAGTCGAACGTTCAAACAGGCACTTACGAGACTAAAGACAGTACTAACAGCTCATAAATATGCTGTCTCCTAAACAAATTCTTTTTATTTATTTACAAAATGAAAACTGCGATGCTTATACAATCAAAGACACTTTGAGTATTCTGCACTGTTTACATTTAGAAAACGAAGTGGATAAATAGGAAATAATATACGTTGCAATCACAGATTACAGTGTCAAAATTCACTGTAAAATAATATGCTTTTCTTTTCTTTATTGAATTTCAACTCTCCTGATGGGGCATGTTTGCAGCGGTCTCCGCACCGCTCTACAGTCGAGTGCATTTACAACTGTGTTTGTATATGTTCAAATGTTTGTATAGCTTAAGGGATTTAACTACGGGGTCATCAGTCCCTAAACTAACAAACTACTTATGAATTAACTAAGACTAAGGACGGCACAAATATCCATGCCCGAGGGGGATTCGAACCCCCGACCGTAGTGGCCGTGCAGACCGTGACTGGAGCGCCTCAGTCCCCTCGGCCACCGCGGCCGGCCATTTACAAGTGGCAAGGAGAATAAACACAGAATAAATAATACAGGTCATTAGCACAGAGGTAACGACATACAAAGGAGACATGAGCGAACAAACTAATTCAAATGGTGCGAAGTACATACATATTTAGTTAAAACGGTGACACGGTGGCTGTATTTGCAAACACCTGACAATGGTGGTAACTGCCGAAAGAGCTTATTGTACATAAAGAAGTTTTCCCATAAAGAGCTAGTTTGTTTGCATTTCACAAGAATAATGACGTAGTCTGAGAAAGAAAAGGGATTATACTAATTGGGAGAGAGATTACTGGAAAAGATGTGACAGCGCGGCAGCAGGTAGGGCATCGGGTTTGTGGGGCTTCGATGTGCAGCGGACAAGCGAACAGTGTCAGTGGGTTGGGCGACGCAGGGGCTTAGTTGGCGCAGCCGCCGCCAGGGCGCAGCGCGGTGCCTGCAGGAGCCGGCAGCGGCGCTGGTATTTGCATTTCATTAGCAGCCAAGTAGGCCGGCGCCTGCGTGACGTCACAGCCCCCACTGCCACCCCACCCCCCAGGGTGATGCGCCGTGTCGGATTTTAATTAAAATTAGCTCTGCGGACAGACGGTTTGGTGGGCGCCCCTCACCGAACGGCCTGCAGCGCGAGCTGAAAGCGAATAGCGGCCAATCAGTGTCACGTGCGTCCAGCCACGTTACGGATCGTGGCTTGTTAAAATCCTCTGAATTTTAGCTTTGGCCGCTATATCCTCGTAATGTATTCAACAAGCTGCCTGGAAACGAAATGAAATATCCGCGAAGAAGCTCAATGATCGCTATGAAACTATTGTGTGAATCTCTGCATGACTCACTGAAGTAAATAACCGCACGGGAGCAGCCGCGTGGTCTAAGGCAGTGTTTTTCAACCTTTGGGTAGCGACTCCCAGAAGGGTTGGTCGAAATTCCTTGTTCGGGGGATCTCCTTGCTTGGGAAGTTCAGTAATTAAGAAAGCCTAAGTGATATATGTGTAATCTTAAAATTACCCAGTTCCTTATGTAACATTCATTATGAATTGAACATATATTGTTTTGCAATAAAGTGTGTTAATGATGAATGAGTGCAAAGTCTGAAAACTCTTTTCAGGGACCAATCGATAGGAAAAAGAACTTGAATAAATAAGATAGCCTGAAACAATCGAAAGAAAAAAGATAGACTTCTTTACTAATTGCATTCAGGCTCTATGCTCCGATGTGCGAGGCCGTTCCCCGTCGGGGGTTCGAATACCCCTCGGGCATGGATGTTTGTGGTGTCTTTAGCATAAGTTAGTTCATAAGTAGTTTGTAAGTTTAGGGACTTGAAAATTTCTTTGCAAATTGTCTATACAGTGGGACCTTCCTTTATAGGCTAATTCGCTTCTGAGTACTGCCTGAAATGTGAATCAGTCGTCAAGGAAAATATATTATTCTGCCGGAAATAGTGTAAAAATATCTTAAATGTGTCTAATTGTGAAAAACACAAAAAGCTTTGAACAACAATTTAAAAGGCAGATCAAGTAAAAGAAAGAAGACGACATTCGTTTCCTTTGAGCTAACATAGATTTGTTATGGTTCGTGATGAGGGGGGAGTCGCCAGAATATTTTTATTTTGATGGGGGTCGCCAGAATATTTTTACTTCGAAGGGGGTCGCATATTGAAAAGGTTGAAAAACACTGGTCTAAGGCATCATTCTACGGACTGGGTGGCCACTCCAGCCGGAGGTTCGAGTCCTCAAACGGGCATGGGTGTGTGTGTGTGTTGTCGTAAGTATAAGTTAGTTTGAGTAGTCTGTAAGTCTAGGATCTGACGACGATAGCAGATGGGCCCAATAGTTTTACAAACATTTTAACATTTGAAGTAAATATAGATAAACTTTAGTGCCAAAACAAACTTTGCTCCTATAGGAATAGCTTGTGCAATGCACACATTTGTATTACCATTGCGAATAATTTCTTTTTTTATAAACTGATAAGGAAATATAATTCTAAATGATTACATACAGTTTGCCGCGACGGAGCAGCCGAGCGCATTGAAGCGCTATGCTCCGATGCGCGATGCCGTTCCCCGTCGGGGATTCGAATCCCCCCCCTCGTGCATGGCCGTTTTGCCGTCTTTATTATAAGCTAGTTCAAAAGTAGTTTGTAAGTTTAGGGACTGATGACCCCTTAGTCAAGTCGCATAAGCTCTACAAACATTTGAACATTTGTTTGAACATACAGTTTGGTTTAATTCAATTGTTGTTTATTTGACGCGCAAATCACTGTTTAATGAAACAATCACTGCTGGTTTCAGCATCATTGGCCATATTCAGATGCTAAAAACTGCATATATTGTAGAAAATTCCAAGCGTTATCAAACATACAATAACTAAAGATGGGCAATGTGGTTGAAACCGGCAATGATCGTTTCGTTAAAAAAAGTGGCTTTTTTCGTCTACATATACTCTGCAAATTACATTTAAGTGCCTGGACGAGGGTTCATTAAGCACTTTCATAACCTTTATCTACCGTTCCATTCTCTAACAGCACGGGAAGAAAGTACACCTAAATCGTTCCGTTTTCCATCTGATTCCTCTTATTTTATTGGGATGACCATGTCTCTCTATGTAGGTGGGTGCTAGAAAAATATTTTCACACTCAGAAGTAAAAGTCGGTGATTGTAATTTCGCAAATAGATCTCGCCGCAACGAATAACATCGTTGCAACATTTCCGTGACGCTTTCCCCCTGTAACGTGATAAAACGAGCTGCCCTTGTCTGAATCTTCTCAATGTCTTTCGTCAGTCCCACCTGCTGAGGGTACCATACTGGACAACAGTACTCCAGGAGAGGTCGTACAAGTGTGATGTAGGCAGTCTCTTTGGTGGAGCTGTTGCATCTTCGAAGCGTTCTGCCATTGAAACGTAACCTTTGGTTCGCCTTCCCCACATTATTTTCTATGTGTTCTCTCCAGTCTAAGTTGTTCGTAATTGTAACTCCTAGGTATCTGGTAGAATTTACGACCTTAAGGTTGGACTGATTTATCGCGTAATTGAAGTTCAGCGGATTTCTTTTAGTGGTCATGTGTATTACTTCGCACTTTTCTTTATTTAGTGTCAGTTGCCAGTTTTCGCACCATGTAGAAATTTTGTCTAAATCGCTGTGCAGTTGCTTTTGATCCTCTGTTGACTTCACTAACCGATAAACGACAGCATCATCCGCGAAGAGTCTAAGGGAGCTATTCAGATTGTCTCCTAAATCGTTTATAAACACAAGGAAGAGCATGGCACCTATAACGCTTCCCTGGGGAACGTCAGATATATCACTTTCGTTTTACTCGATGACTTACCGTCAGCCGGCCGCGGTGGCCTAGGGGACTGAGGCGCTCCAGTCACGGTCTGCACGGCCACTACGGTTGGGGGTTCGAATCCCCCCTCGGGCATGGATATTTGTGCCGTCCTCAGTATTAGTTCGTTCATAAGTTTAGGGACTGATGACCCCGTAGTTAAGTCCCATAAGCTATACAAACATTTGAACTTACCGTCAGTTACTACGAACTGTGTCATTTCTGACAGGAAATCGCGAATCAAATCACACAATTGGGGCGATATTCAATAAGAACGTCTACAACTGCCTCATAATGGTTTCCATACACCGCAGTCATGAAGATTATTGAGCATGTCTGAGACGCCTTGCAACGAGCTGTTCAAAAGAGTTGTCCACCCCGTTAGGGATTTATGGACTGCCCTGCAGGATGCACGGTGTCAATACCCTCCAGCAGTGATTAGACACTTCTGCCTGCTCGCGGTGTCCCTACACGACATTAGACAGGTATCCCGGTTTATTTGACTCTGTAAATAGGTCTTATTATCCCTTATAATGGGGGTCAGATTTGAGCCACCTACCTTAAAACCGCGATCGCCCTATTCGGAATTGACAAGGAAAGTTCTCGGGGTCGAACAGACACAAATATACGAAAATCGTCTGAGAGATAATGTAGATGTCCCTTAGTCCACTAGCGATACTCTGCAGTCGCCCATTAGAGGCCTCTGCGTGAGCCACGCCGCATTGCACTTTGACCTGCCGGGAGCACTAGGGACAGTGCGGTGTGCCTCTGAAGTTCCGTTTTATGACATTATTTGTGTAGTGAAGCGTCAGATGGGTCGGCGATTGGTAATCAATCCTGCTAATGTATTGAGATTGGTTGAGATGAAATTCCGAAGAGCCCTCCTTCGTGAATACGGTCTTCATGTAGAAGATGAATCTTTGACATGTTTTCTGGTATCTATTATAGTGCAGAAATATGAGCATAGATTAGAAACACTATAGTATATACCAGGTAACATGCGCTACACAAATAGCATTTTCACGAAGAAGGTTTCTTCGTAACTTCATCTCAACCAGTCACACTATATTAGGAGGGTTATTTACCAATCGCTGACGTATCCGAAGCTTCACTTCACAAATAACGTCACAAAACGCAACTTCAGAGGCACACTACACCGTCACTACTGGTGTACCGGCAGGTCAAGGTGCAGTGCGGCATGGCACACCCAGAGGCCTCTAATGGGCGACTGCAGAGCTTTGCAGATGAGGGAATATCACTAGTGCAATCAGGAACCTTCACATTATCTCTCACACGATTTTCGTGTATTTATATTTGTCCGAGCCCAAGAAATTTCCTTGTGAGTTACTGTATGTCTTGTGGCTGCGACCCAGCCTTACGCACGGGAAGGGAGGAAGACATGACGACAAGATCTCCTGGTAACGGATAGGCGCACTGAGAGCAGACAGCCTCTCCTCCCCGGCACTTTATTTGGGCCCCGGCGGTGGCGCCTCGGCGAGTGTTTCACCGCAGTGTGTGGAGAGCGGCCTTCTTTATTTTGCGGAGGCGCATCGTAGCTCATATCCGGCCGGCGCCTCCGCCCGTCCGCTCCAGCCTCCGGAGGATGTTCCCGGCGGCGGCACGCGCTGCGCCGGAGCTGGAGGCGGCTGGAATTCCGGCGGACAGTGAGCGATGGCGCCTTCCGGCCCATTTGTCAGTCGTCGCGCTCGCCGCGAATGCCGAGCTGCAGCTGCGCCGATTCACCGCCGCCCCGCCCCGCCCCCTCCGGGCCCCGCCCCTCCCCCCACTACGCCCCCCACCCACGGATTTCCCCGCTGTTTCCGCCAGAGTCGGGAATCTGTCGCTCTCGACCCCGCTGTCGGCTACGTCGTCGTCCGCACGTCTGCGGTAATCCCTTCAGCGCCACTGCCCCAGAAGGGCATTGAGCCTCGCGCCCCTGGCCGATGTACTCGATACTTGCCAAACTTGGTGGTCGTCCTGGGGTCATCTACACTTACATGGGATACTCTGCGAATCATATTTAACTGCCTGGCAGAGGGTTCATCGAATCACCTTTATTACTCGGCCAGCTCGGCGTTACAATGCCTGCTATCTTCTCGACTGGAGGGAGCACCTCTCCACGTGGCGAAGCCCCGAAATCAGTGTTATCTTTGACCTTCATTCTCTCCCAAAGGACTCCACACCTAGTTTCGTCTACCAGAGAGAATTTCTCGCACTTCGGTTCAAATTTGATGACAATTTGTTCATTTACACTGATGGCTCAAAGACAGACCAGGGTGTTGGGTGTGCCTTTGTACTTGGCAACGTCTCTTTTCAATATCGTCTTCCTGAGTGGAGTTCCATTTTTACAGCTGAGCTGTATGCATTATATCAGGCCACCCAATACGTCCGGCGAAACTCGCTCAATGAGACTGTCATTTGCTCGGACTCTCTGAGTGCTCTGTTGAGCCTTTGCACGCTGTATCCTGCCCATCCCCTGGTACAAAGCATCCGCAATTGCCTTACTTCTCTTTCAACGAGCGGAACAACTGTGACGTTTCTGTGGGTCCCTGGCCACGTGGGAGTGTTGGGGAATGAATCTGCGGATACGGCTGCCAAGGAGGCAGTTCACCTTCCTAGGCTATCTACCTTTTCTACTAGCTCTGATGACCTTCGCGCTCGTGTCTCCCAGCGTATTATCTCCCGTTGGTATTTACATTGGTCATCCCTGTCAGGGAACAAATTGCGAGCCATTAAACCTGTGCCTTATCTCTGGTCAACGTCATCTCGACCCTCCCGCCGAGAGGAGATTGTTCTGGCCCGGCTTCGTATTGGCCACTGCCGTTATAGCCACCAGTATTTACTACGTGGTGGTCCTGCTCCCTTATGTGAGCACTGTGATAAACCTTTTACTGTGAACCATCTTTTAGTGCAATGTCCGTTTTTTAATCGTCTCCGTCATGATCTGTGTATACCATTTGAAATGTCTGACATTTTAGCTGATGAACCGCATTCTGTTAACAGAGTTTTACTTTTTATACACCGTGCAAACATGGCGAAAGCCATTTAAGTCCTAACCCCGGTTCTATTTTACTATGGGCAGTGTTGGGCGCTAATAACCACAGCAGTTGTGAGCCCTAAACACACACACACACACACACACACACACACACACACACACACAAAGAATCACCTTTATACTGTGCTGTGATTCCTTAATTTCTCCTGGCGAATAACAACTTCGAAAAACTTACGGGTACGCTGCCAGGTACCAAAATCGACGACGGCCGATATTTAGGCAGGAGACTACCCTGCCATTTTCAAGGCGAAACTGCAGTAAGAAAGCAATGTACAACGATCTTTAAAACTTCGGTTTTCAATGAATAAACGATCTGGGAGAAAATCTGAGCAGCTCTGATAGGCGGTTTGCAGATGACGCAGTCATTTATCCTCTAGTAAAGTCATCTGAATATCAAAACCAACTGCAGAAAGATCTAAATAAGATATCACTATGGTACAAAAATTGACAACTGACTCTAAGTAATGAGAAGTGTGAAGTCATCCACATGAGTACGAAAAGAAATCCGTTAAACTGTGCTTACAGGGTAAATCGATCAAATGTAAAGGCCGTAAACTCCACTAAACAGCTAGGAATTGCTATTACATCAGACTTAAAATGAAAATAACACGTAGAGAACGTCGTAGGAAAGGCAAACCAGAGACTGCGTTTTATTGGCAGAACACTTGAAAGATGCAAGAGAAGTACTATAGAGACTGCGTACACCACGCTTGTCCGTCAATTTTTGAAGTATTGCTGCCCAGTGTGGGATCCTGATCAGGTGGGTTTAACGGAGGGCATCGAAAGAGTTCAAAGAGGGGCAGCTCGTTTTGTATTGTCACGATTCAGGGGAGACAGCGCCACGGAAATGATACAGTATCTGGGATGGGAATCATTACAAGAACGGCGCTTATCGCTGCGGCGTAGTCTACTTACGAAACTCCAATCGCGAACATTCTCCTCCGATTGCAGGTATATACTGTTGACTCCCACCTACATAGGTAGAAATGGATCATCAGGATGAAATATGAGAAATTAGAGCTCAAAGGGAGAGATTCAGATGTCCTCTCTTCCCGCGCATTGTTCGAGAATGGATTAGTAGATTAATAGTATAAAGGTGCTTCGAAAAACTTACGGGTATGCTGCCAGGTACCAAAACGACGACGGCCGATATTTCGGCAGGTGAACACCCTGCCATTTTCAAGGCGAAACTGCAGTAAGAAATCAATGTGAAACGATCTTTAAAATTTCGGTTTTCAATGAGTAAACAGGAAAGACAACACACATCTTGCAAGCAAGCACACAGCGCTAACACGACCAAAGATGAAACCGGTTAGGATATCGATAATAAACATCAGTTCTCGACAGATGAGGACGGATTAGTTTTCTCCCTCTGTTTTTTACAAGTGAGAGAGCAGGATCCCAAGCGGAATTTAAGCAGAAGCCTCCATTCCTATTCATAAGGTTGTCACCTAGTTTTATTTCTATCGCTTCCTTCATAACACAGTTCCAGTAGTTGGAAGTGCATGCCAGAATTTAAGTTTTGTCATATCCATAGGGTGACCTGTGTCAAGACAGTGTTCGGCCACAGCAGATTTGTTTGGCTGTGTGTGACGTTTATGCTCAATACAAAGGTCCTCAACAGTCCTAATAGTGTGACCAACATATGATTTGCTGGGACTTTGTTAACAAGGAAGCGATAGAAATAAAACTAGGTGACAAACTTATGAATAGGGATGGAGGCTTCTGCTTAAATTCCGCTTGGGATCCTGCTCTCTCACTAATCAAAAAACAGAGGGAGAAAACTAATCCGACGTCATCTGTTGAGAACTGATGTTTATTATCGATATTCTGACCGGTTTCATCTTTGGTCGTATCGGCGCTGTGTGCTTGCTTGTTCGGTGTGTGTTGTCTTTCCTGTTTACTCATTGAAAACCGAGGTTTTAAAGATTGTTGCACATTGCTTTCTTTCTGCAGTTTCGCCTTGAAAATGGCAGGGTGGTCTCCTACCGAAATATGGTACCTGGCAGCATACCCGTAAGCTTTTCGAAGCACCTTTATACTATTCATCTACCATTCCATTCTCGAACAACGCGCAGGAAGAAAGAACATCTGAATCTCTCCGTTCGAGCTCTAATTTCTCGTATTTCATCCTGTTGATTCATTTCTACCTATGAAGGTGGGAGTCAACAGTATATCTCTGCTTTCGGAGGAGAATGGAGTTTTGTAAGTATCCCACGCAGCAACGATAAGCGCCGTTATTGTAATGATTCCCATACCAGATCCTGTATCATTTCCGTGACGCTGTCACTCCTGTATCGTGACAATCAAAACGAGCTACCCTTCTTTGGACTCTTTCGATGGCTTCCGTCAAACTCACTTGTTAACGATCCCACACGGAGCAGCAAACTCCAAAAAATGACGGACAAGCGTGGTGTATGCAGTCTACATAGTAGTTCTGTTGCATCTTTCAAGTGTTCTGCCAATAAAACGCACTATCTGGGTTGCCTTTCCTATGACGTTATCTACGTGTTTTTTTCATTTTAAGTCTGATGTTATAGCAATTCCTAGGTATTTTGTGGAGTTTACGGCCTTCACATTTGATCGATTTATCCTGTAAACGCAGTATAACGGATTCCTTTCGTACTCATATGGATGACTTCACACTTCCCATTATTTAGAGTCAATTGCCAATTTTTATACCATAGTGATATCTATTATTAGATCTTTCTGCAGTTGGTTTTGATATTCAGATTACTTTATTAGACCATAATTGACTGCGTCATCTACAAACTGCCTAAGAGAGCTGCTCAGATTTTCTCCCAGATTTCGCGTTTATGTAGATAGGGAACAATAGAGGACCAATAACGTTACCCTGTGGAACGCCGGATATCAGCTCTGTTTTAGTCGATGCCTTGCCATCAATTACTACAAACTGTGTCCTCTCTGACAGTAAATCCCTTATCCAGTCTCAAATTTGGGGCAATATTCCATAACCAAGCAATTTGATTAAAACCCGATTGTGAGGTACGGGTCAGAAACCTTCTGGAAATCTAGAAATGCGGAATCCATTTGAGATACCTCGTCGATAGCACTCATCGCTTCGTGTGAGTAAAGAGCTACTTTAGTTTCACATCAACGATATTTTCTAAATCCGTGTTGACCTTGGGTCAATAGATCATTCTGTTTGAGGTAACTCATAATACTTAAATACAGTATACGTTCCAAAACCCTGCTGTAAATTGACCTCAATGAAATAGGCCTGTAGTTTAGAGGGTTACTCCTACTGCCTTTCTTGAATATTGAAGAGTAATACCAGGGTCGACTTTAGGACCGCGTTGGAATAGCCGAGCACTCTGACGCGCCTTGCTGCGGTGCGCACGGTTGCTCCCCGTCAGACGTTCGAGTCCTCCCTAGGTCATAGGTGTTCGTGTGTGTGTGTGTGCGTGCGTCTGAGTGTGTTGTGTGTATGTGTGTGTGTGTGTGTGTGTGTGTGTGTGTGTGTGTGTGTTGGGTTAATTTGAGTTACTTTCAGTAGTTTGTAAGCCTATAGACCAATAAACTCAATAGTTTAGTCCCACAGATTTACAAACACTTTAAGATTGTTTTGTTTTTTGCGAATGTACGCATTTCGCTAACCTCTGAGGAAATTTCGACATCTCTGCCTCTGCTCCCCCTATTCTTATTGCGCCTTCAGACATGCCCAAGCTTCTTCACTGCGGGAGAGTAACCCCGAATCTCGCTATCGCGAGGCGTACCGCATCGCTTTACCCCTGATGCCCGGGTGTGTAGACGTCCTGGCGCTACGCATACGTAGTGCGACGAAGCTGTAGACATACTGCTCTTAATAGCTCTATTTAAAAGGCTCCAAATGGCAAAACACCCTTGCATAAGAGCGTCAGTACACTGCCCTGAGTCACCTCTAGAAATATTTGCACTGATATATGTATTAATTTGTAAGACATTGTCAAGAATATTAAAAATTTAATGTTAATTTTCTGCAAAATGTCGACTGTTATTGACGAATTTAATTCGTCCTTCTACATTATAATACATTGAGCAATCTATCAAACATACGGTTTACATTAAAAAAAGTGTCATTTACTTCTTCATCTTTTTTCATACACGATGTGCCACTTCAACACTTCACCTGAGATATCTGTGGAACAACAATAGATACTGAAATACTGCTCTCGCAGACATGAACTTACGACAGGGGCTTATAAAAGTAAATACTATGACAAATTCTACATTCCACGCAGAGGATACCGCGCTCGCGGATGCGATTCCTCTAGAGAGACGCTTATCCATTATTGGTAGAGCTGATTTCTACGAGTTTACGAGGGTATCTCGGGCGTCCGATCTTTGATTTTCGTGAGTGCACTCGTGCTACTTCGATAATCCAATTTTAGTCTGGGGCATCGTGCCAAAGATAAACTAAATTGGTCCCAGTCCCCAGGTTCCGAAAAAGGTTTTCGGGAGGTTTTCCTTGGTTGTAAGGCGTATGCCGGAACTGGTAAGCCCCTCCCACTTATTCAGAATTGGGATCCCCCCTTTGCCCCACTATCAGCTTGTCTGATAACTGACTGAATAGAACCGCGACTCTTTAAGGGCAGGATCTCAAACAGCCCGCTCCACTCCTCGCAGTGGAGAATGAAAGGAATAAGTAAAAATACGAGGCGCGTCCAGAAAGTAGGTTCCGTTTTGTAATAAAATGAAATTGTACAGATAGAGACGAAATTTTTATTGAACAAAATTCTACAACTCTTAAACTGCTTTTCCACATAATTTCGTAGGAAATTGTCATGGCGTGCCACACGTTTTTGCATGCATCCTTCACAGAAGATTGCTGACTGTGTATTCAACCAACTGCTTACAGCTCTTTATCATCGTTGAAGTGTTGACCACCAAGGACAGATTTTAGGTGTAAGAAGAGATGAAAGACGCTAGGAGAGAGGTCCGAGCTGTATGGAGGATGATGAAACAGGTCCCATTGAAATTTCCGTAAGAATTGTTTGGTCACATTCGGTGTGTGAGGTCAGGCATTATAGTGAAAAAGAAATCTTTTGACAGTAATCCTCTTCTTACACCTAGAATCTGTCGTTGGTGGACAACACTTCAACGATGATGACGAGCTGAAAGAACATGTTACCACACAGTTGAATACACAGGCGGCAACATTCTATGAAAAAGGCACACAAAACCTTTAGCCATGCTATGAAAATTGCCTACAGCATTTCGGAGGCTATGTAGAAAAGTAGTTGTAGATTTTTGTACTATCAGTATTTTTTCTGTATCTGTACCCGTTCGTTTTATATAACCAAACGGAACTTACTTTCTGGACGTGCCTCGTATAAGACAAATTCTACTACGTGATCATATTATTTTCAATCCTAACTTTTTTCTAACGGATACCACATGTTATTTCTAATGAAATGCGTGGCACGGAAATTCGTAAATGAATGGTGTTGTTTACATTGCAATACGTCAGTTATATTATGAGAAATAGAGAAGTGAAGCTGACGCTTGGAATTAATGAGTGACACAGCTAGCAAAAGATTACGGGCAGCGGGAGGCTCATGCTTGAGTCTCGGGAGGTGCTTAGTAACGCGCGTGTCTTTCAAACAGCGAATTCCCTTCGCATTTTCTTCACATGTAATTGACATATTATGATGCAACCAGTGCCAGTCTTTTTATGACTTCACGCTGTACCCATTAAAAACACATACGTTTGTGTTGAAATAAATATTTGTTGACGTTTTATCATATCTCATAGTAGTTACTTTTAATAATCCCATTTATGAACATTATGCCTGTGAAAATAATCGCACTGGCGTGTTTTACGGCCCACTTTACATTTGTGGTTTTATAAGTTTTGCAAACATTTTGGACCAAAATAATAATGTAAACAATAAAAACGTAATTAATAAGAGTGTCGGAAGCTCTTTTAGGAAAAAATTAGGTAGTGGGGGTTTTTAAACCACTGACCTTCCACATTACAGTCCAACGCATTGCCCACTACGCTACAACCAACACTTAGAAGATGCGTTCTTTAATCTCATACTATTGATGGCTGTTGTTAACTGATGCTAATATGGTATTGATAGACACCAGATTATCATTTATCGTACGAAGAACGACGTGTTTTTGTTAATTCTTCAGTGCGCTATTGCTTTGAAATGACAAAGTGTAAGTTAAAATAAGAAAATCATCAAAGACGCAACACAAGAGAGAGTTCTGGGTGAGGAATGTCACGTGACATCTGCGAACGGCTGGTTTTCGTTAATTC
Source organism: Locusta migratoria (assembly GCA_026315105.1). Lineage (NCBI taxonomy): Eukaryota > Metazoa > Arthropoda > Insecta > Orthoptera > Acrididae > Locusta > Locusta migratoria. The sequence continues at coordinate 425,656,420 of CM048746.1, read as the reverse complement.
AGTGGAGGGTGTCAAAACTCTTGTTATTTTTGCAAATATCTCTCAAACGATACGAGATATGAAAAAACTTAAGGGAAAAAAGCTGTAGAGAATCTTCTCCTATAGAAATTCGGTTATTAAATTTTAGTGTCAGATGAACGGTTTATATGCTATTAAAATTACACTACAAACTGCTTTTTTTTTATATTACTAACGTATTTCTTGTCCGAAATATTTGAAAAAGTAAGGTTCTGGTCTCTGGTAGCTAACAATTGTGTCTCTAAACTTTGGTGCCATTCGGTTGAACGGTTCGATCTAAAAAGTGGGAACACGTTACAGCCAGACAGACATCGTCAAATCGCCGTTATTTTTGCAAATATCTCTGCAACGATGCAAGATATGAAAAAACATAATAGAATGAAGTTGTAGAGAATTTTCCCCTCTACCAATTAGGTTATTCAATTTTCGTGTTAGATGAATGGTAGGTTTGCAATTACAATTATATTGCACACGACTTTTCTGGTATTACTACTGTATTTTTGGTCTGAAATACTTGAAAAAGGGAGGTTCTGGTCTCTGTCGGCCTACAATTATGTCTGTAAAATTTTTTGTTGGTCGACTGAACGGTTAGTCTTAAAAAACGGGGAACACGTTACGGACAGACAGACAGACATACATCCCAAAATTGCCGTTATATTTGCAAATATCTCTGAAACTATGCGAGATATGAAAAAAACATAAGAGAGCAAAGTTGTAGAGAATTTTTTCCTCTACAAAACCGGTTATTCAATTTTCGTGTCAGGTGAATGGTTAAGCCGTTATTTTTATTTAAATTTCGAGCTGTCAAAAGACGATCGCAAAGGCCCACTTTTAGTGTTACTACCGTAACCTAAAGTGGGCCAATAACCATTGTTGTTCTAGAGGTGTCTCGTGTGGAAAGTGTAGCACCATGTTCAAATGTTTGTTAATCTATCGGAATAAACTGCTTGGTCATCAGTCTGTAGCTTCCAAACTACTTAAACTAAGGTAAACTAATCTAAGGACGAACACATACACCCATGCTCCAGACAGGACTCGATGCTCCGACGGCGAGCAACCGCGCGCTCCGCTGCGATGCGCCTTAGATAACTCGGTTACTCCACCGCGGCTGTAACACCCTCGATTATGACAAGTGTCTGTTAGTAATTCATACAGATCTCCTGGAATACGTTAGACAGGCAACCAGCAACTGTGACTCTGCTTGTGACGTTCACTAACGCAGGTTGCTGAAGCGTGAATACGAAGTATTGGTAGCAGTAGCAGTACAGTGTTGACAAACAAATAATGTGACAGTTTTTCTCTGTCAGCTGTCAGTCTCCCTTGGATGTATTAGTGAGTTCTTGCAGGAACGGTTAGCCTTTGTGAGGGCCCGCGGTGTGCAGCCTTCTCGTTTGCCGGCCACAGGAATAGCGATGCCTGGGGTGGCAGCCGGCCGCGCGGAAGCATCGCAGCACAAAACAGCACAGCACAGCGGTTTCCGCACCGGCGATCGCAACCCAGCCGCCAGGCCCACAGAGGCAGTGCGGCAACACACTGCGTAGTCGGCGCTCACCTAAACCACCCTGAAACTCATATAATATAAACTAGCTGAAAACCCGAGTATTTATTTATTTCAAAATTCAAATGTTTGTGAAGCTGATGGGGACTTAACTGCGGGGTCATCAGTCTCTAAACTTACAAACTACTGATTAACTACTTACGAACTAGGACGGCACAAATATCCATGCTCGAGGGGGGATTCCAACCCCCGACCGTAGTGGCCGTGCAGACCGTGACTGAAGCGCCTCAGTCCCCTCGGCCACCTCGGCCGGCGATGTTTTCACAATGATATTTTCACTCTGCAGAGGAGTGTACACTGGTATGAAACTTCCTGGTGGATTAAAGCGGTGTGCCATAACTGGGATTCGAGACTGGGACCTTTGCCTTTTGCAGGCAAGTACTCTATCAACTGGTTTATCCCAGCACGCTTCATGGCCTGTCCCCACAACTTGAATTCCGCCATATCCTTCCTTCCAGGACTGCTAGTCCTGCAAGTTCCACCAGAGAACATCTATGAAGTTTGGAAAGTAGGAGGCGAGTTAGTGGTGGAAGTAAAGCTGTGAGGACAGGCCGTGAAGACAGCATAAACGTCCGAGCCGGAGGGGGGATTCGAACCCCCGACGGGGAACGGCCTCGCGCATCGCAGCATAACGCCTCAATGCGCTCGGCCGCTCCGCTGCGGCCTTATTTATTTATTCCTGCCATTTTTCAGATATATGTTCATTTGTATAAGGTCGGTATGTAATAATCTCTTGGGAATAAAATTGGTAGTAAAGAAGTAATAGATTAAAACTTGGTGCGTGATGGGACGGTTTTCCAGGAACGTTACTGTTTATGTGGTCATATCTCATGAACTACGTGTCACACTGTGATACAATTTAGAAGGTACATTCACTTATATGTTTGTATGCTGTCTGCAAAATTTCCTGCAGCTACAATTTGTAGTGTTCAAATTATAAATTGTAACGTCATACCGAATGCCTTAGTTTTACTCCATGAACAGCCGAACGTTAGTGTTTACGTGCTAATATCTCATGAACTACGTGTCGGAATGTGATACAATTTAGCAGCTACATTCTACTATATATGTGTATAATGTCTGTAAAATTTCCTGTCGCTACAATTTGTAGCGTTCAAATTATAAATTGTAACGTCACACCGAGAGCCGTAGTTTTACTCCATAAACAGCGGAAAAGTAGTAAGCGAAAAACGTTTTTCCTTTCGTTATTTTACTATGGTTGCCAGCGAGAAAAAGTTTAATAAAGGTTTGAAATTATGTTTAAAGTTTTTTGCAAGTCACTAAGTACTGTCATTCTCATACAGTGTATTTCGAAAATCTCGCCGCATTATATGGCATTTTTTGCGATATCTATTGGTTATGACGTAATATCTTTTCAACCATGTGCCGTATGTGTTTCTTAACCTTACGGTAAAGAATGTGTGTACCAAATTTGGTTGAAATCGGTCCAATGGCTTAGGACAAAATGAGCAGCATTATCGCAAAATGCAGCGGTTTTTCGCGCATCTCATTGTTTATGACGTCATATCTCGTGAACTAGGTAACGTATGTGATTCTTACAATTACGGCGACCGTTCTCAAGGATTGAAGCTTACGTGTACAATATTTCATAAAGATTGGAACAAAACTGTAGATTTGTATGCAACACGTACAAATATACAGACACTATGCTTTATATATTAGATATAAAATAAACAGTGCCCAGTGACATATTTTGTCTTGATGTCTATTAAAGACATTAAAATGAAGTAAAGGCATTGAATTAAAACTTATGTCGCTGGCGGGATTCGAACCCTGGACCTCTACTTCATGCATCTACTTCAGTTTTATATCTTCAATAGATATCTACACAAAATATGTCTCTGGACATTATTTATTTAATATTTAAGTATCAACTGTGCCTGAGGCATAAGGCACGATTTCCCGTGAACGTTCTTTGCTGGGGTGCTATTCTGCTGTTGGATAGCCTTGGCGATTTGATACGAATTAAAAGGGAATATGAGGCAGAGTTGAAGTTTATGTAGTGGAGGGGGACATTCTTAAGACCGTTCGTGCAGTCACTCTGTCCATTGACTCTCCGTGGAGTAGGCCTAGTTGTTATGGCGTCTGCCTAGTAAGCCGAAGGTTCCGGGTTCGAATCCCAGCGCTACATAAATTTTAAATCAATGCATCTACTTCAGTTTAACTGATATAATAGGCTGAACACGGCAGTTCGCCACTAAAAATCTGGTTATACATTAAATCATGTATTATTTATGCTTGTGGAGGTTCGAGTCCTCCCTGGGTCATGGGTGTGTGTGTTTGTCCATACGTTAGTTTACCTAGGTTTAAGTAGTTTGTAAGCTGCGGATTGATGACCACGCAGTTTGGTCCGATAGATTTACATACATTTGATTTATGCTTGTCTCCGTTTCGGGACTATGCCGATTTAAATTAGGTGAGAAGAGACAAAGATTTACTATGCTGACCTGATAAACAAGAAATTTTGCTGATACTGAGTCACAAAGCTTAACATAAGAGAATTGCACGTGGCAGTTTCAGGGTGGCGGTAAGCTGAAACTCGGATAACGCAGTCGGAGCAGAAAGGGGAAGGATGGAAGGAAGCGGGGAGTTTAACGTCCCGTCGACAGCGAGGTCATTAGAGACGAAGCTTACGCTCGGGTTTGGGTAAGGAAGGAAATCGGCCGTGCCTTTTGAAAGGAACCATCCCGGCATTTATCTGGAGTGATTTAGGGAAATCACGGACAACCTAAATCTGGATGGCCAGAGGTGGATTTGAATCACCGTCCTTCCGAATACGAGTCCAGTGTGTTACCACTGCGCCAACTCGCTCGGTGAACAGAAAGGGGTCGCTGTGGTTTGTAACGGGTCCAGGGCCTGGCGTGACCATTGCCCACACGGAGCAAGGACACAGCTGATTGCTCTGCCGTGGCCAAACCTAACTGGTGATGATGCGATTGGCGGATCATTCCAACCGTCAAGAGAATCAATTCTATCAAAGCATTCTAGAAAGTTCTAGAAGCAAACTCACGGTCGGTAGGAAGTGGTCGGAGCAATGCATTTGAACGTGAAGCCATGATTGGCTATGTCGTGAGCGGCACTATGGAGAGATATGGCTAACAGAAAGTAGGCTTGAGTTTCTGCCTTTTGCGCTCGTAGTGTTCAAATGTTCAAATATTTGTTAAGCTTATGGGACTTAACTACGGGGTCATCAGTCCCTAAACTTACAAACTACTTATCAACTACCTTATACTAAGGATTCGAACCCCCCGACCGTAGTGGCCGCGCAGACCGTGACTGAAGCGCCTCAGTCCCCTCGGCCACCGCGGCCGGCCGCTCGTAGTGAGGGACAATTGTGGGAGTTCACTGGCAATGTGTCCAGTGACTAGCCTCGTAATTACGAGGGTGAGTCAGAAAATAAAGCGCAAACTGAGGTAGACACGACAGTACTGCCTTTACAAGCCAGAAATTGCTTTACTTTTCAGCTGACTCCGCCTATAAATTTAAACACTCCCTCCATCTTTCGATAAGGCTTTAAAAGCCTGGAGCCAGCCGCAGTGGCCGAGCGGTCTGCGGTGCGCCAGTCACGGTCTGCACGGCCGCTGCGGTCGGGGGTTCGAATCCTCCTCGGACATGGATGTTTGTGCCGTCTTTAATATAAGCTAGTTCATACGTAGTTTTGTAAGTTTAGGGACTGATGACCCGTAGTTAAGTCCCATAAGCTATACAAACATTTGAACATTTGAAAAGCCTGGAGCTTGGAATTTTTGTGGCAGCGTTTACATCCAATAAATGACGCTCCTGGGATGTAACTTTAGTTGGGTCCTTAAACTGCTACAACTCACAAGACGGATGTGTCGTAGTGGTAGAGAACTACCCCTACACAGAGCGCAGTACTGGCGTGTCTACCTCAGTTTGCGACTTATTTACTGGCTCACCCTCGTATTTCCAAGGTGCTATTTGCATTGCTCGAAGTTTACAAATTTGCTTCTCTGTTCTCAGAGGAGTAAATTAGTGCTTCACTGCAGTGAAGTGTTCATTCTCGGACGTGCAATAGATGTTAACTTCTGCTCCTGGCCAGTGTGGCAAGCAGTTTCTACCGATGTCTAGATCACTTTTGACCCCTGAGTAACTTTAAACGTAGGAGTTTTTCGGACGAAACAATTGATTCTCTGTGTAGCCTCCATCTCACATCTCCAGCTTCACATTGTTTACCGAAACACCCATACTGCCTTGCCGCCATCTGTCGGACCAGATCAGTATAACAAATTTTTGGAAGTCGGTGATAAATTCACGTTTCATACCACTGTTAAAAGGTACAGGTAACGTTCCATTAGTTTGCTGAGTTTTGAGCTTTTTGCAGTCTACACTAGGCTGGGCGCCGGATTTAATTTTTTCGTAATTAACATCTCTCATTATCAATCATTTTTTATAATTGGTAGAGGTTGTGCCACCATTTGATCGGAAAATGCAACATTATCCCATGATTTGGCCTTTTTCTCTATCTCCTTTTTTTCTTCTTTCTTGCGAATTCATCAGTGTCATCAAAGAACTCTCTGAAAACATGTGTCCCTGACTGCCTTCCTGAATTTCCGATCTGTTATTATTCAGGTAGTGACAGACCTGGTTACCCTGCCTTTCAAAGTATACCGGTGAATTTGCTTATGATTAGAAAAGAAGTTTGCAATAACTGAGCCCATACTGGCACAAATATCCAAGAGCTGTTTTCCCTTCCTGTTAGCCTCCATATCCTCTCCAAACTTACTCATAACATTTGCATGCCCTTCACTTCGATTTTCTAACTTGGCTTTAAATTCACCCATGTCCATTACTTTAACAAGTACATCACTGAGAACGTCATAAAATCTGTCTATCTTTTCTTGATCTGTCCATTCACAGGGCGAATACACTAGTACACTCCTAATTTTCTTGCTGGAGACTGCTAAATCTACCTACATCAGTCGTTCGTTTCTGATGTAAATCCGTACACGCCACTATACTCTTTCTGCTTTGACTCCTGACAGGTCATCTGGTATTCTCCGCCTTCGTCTTATTTCTCTTCCTTTACCCGAACGTCACAGATAAAGCATCTAACCCCATCTTACTTGCAGCCTGTGCCAGCTCTAACTTCTTCCGTGTTCAAATGTTTGTAAATCTATCGGATCAAACTGCGTGGTCATCAGTCCGTAGTTTACAAACTACTTAAACTAAGGTAAACTAACCTAAGGACAACAGGCACGACCCAGCCCCAGGGAGGACTCGAACCTCCGACGGCGAGCAACCGCGCGATCTGCAGCGAGGCGCCTTAGATCAATCGACTATTCCACCGCGGCTATTTATAACACCTCATCTCATTCCAAATGGTTTGCCAAGTCGTATCTAAGAGTCCCTGGTCCGTCCGTTAGAGGTGAGACTCTTAACACCTCCGAAGCATTTTGCTCTGATTGTATTCAACATCTTATCTAAGTACCTGGGAAGCCAGTTGCTGGTCTTAATTGCTCAGGGTCCCATTGGGTTTTACCCCCAACAATCTAGGGACTAACCGGTGGATTTGGCAGTACTTGCCGTCTGAACACTAATGTGACGACGACTCAGATCAAGTCTGAGATGCCCAAACTTATTCCAAAGCAACTGGTATCCCGACTGTCAGGACCACTTACTTGGCCACTCATACGTGGCCCTTGGTTCATGAAATAGAGCATGATTACACGAAACCACACCATGAAGAATACACACGTACATTTTTATAATAATTAGGCCCTATATATTAGAAAGTCTCACTTGTGAAGGTAGCTTGGTAGGCCCAAACCGTTAACCTTTGTGCCTGGCTGGGTTCTCGACAAATAAGATCTTGTTATCCAGTTGTAAATCTGCAGCATTCACAAAAAAAAAAAAAAAAAAAAAAAAAAAAAAAAAAAAAAAAAAAAAAAAAAAAAAGGAACGTTGTACGAAGGTAAGTAAACAGCTATTTTCCTTAGTTGCTACCATTAATTATATTTTTATACATCCCAATAGTGCTTTAATTGTTTGAAGGGATTCCTCAACTTACCTGTTTCTGTAGGGACTTGGAAACGTTATCGACCCGCTACACTTCGCCCTGCAGCGCGAGATGACTTCAATATTTCAAGACGCGCGTGTCCGTAATGAGACTGTGGGGAATCCACATTGCAGGACGACACGAAACTGGGGAAATGTCGTTAGGGCACAAACTTGCCTTGGACAACGGTGGGGAAATTAGCCACGTCATTTCAAAAGTACCACTCCGAAATGCGTCATAAACGATTTGGGAAAGCCGATTAAAACATAAACGTGGATGTACGAATTGGTTTGGAATCTACTCCTCCTGAATTAGAAGGCGAAGTCTTTTTTAGTGGGAAACATCTGACGGTACAAGGAAATTGAATTTTGCTAACGATTTCATATTACATGACACGAACCTACACGACGGCGTTTCGTAAATCAACTGTCTCCTGCGAACTTCAGAGACTGGAGAACTATATCAATCGACGTAATAGCCTAATGACTTAGTATCAGAATGTAAGACGCTGTGTAGCTAATATACCCGTTGCACTGCCAGAAATATTGTGGGATGATCTGAGCCATTTTAATAGGTATCTGTCAATAAGTATTGCACCACTAAGAAGATCATTAATCACTTGGGAGGGGAGATCACGTGGTATCAATATAAAGAATACACGAATTTCAACGGAAGGTGGTATACATAAGACTTAATACAGAACTCTACTGCAAAATTGAAATATCAAAATGGTAAATTGCTAAAATTAGAAATATTAGATGGCACTGCCCGAAAGACATATATTACTGTTGATTACATAGCGAAAGGATAAGCTTAAACTGAAATTGCCTATCTCTACCATATATTTCAAACAGAGCGACGACGCAACGTAATGATAATCGGCAAAGTCTATGATACAGCTGTTACTTACGAAACAAGATATTGACACTCGCGCAAGTCAACATCGTGACCTTTATAAAAGTGGAACCAGCAATAGACAGTTATGGTATAAAATACTTCACAAAGTAGAAAACTATATCACGCCAGAAGACAGAATCTGTCTTTATGGATACTTCACTGACGAGGAAATAAAAGTGTCCACTTTCAAGGCCTAGAGAGGAAAATCCCAGGGTCCTGTCCGGTTTTCCACAGAATTTTACGACCTTTTTAGTACATTATCCGAGCCTCACTACTGGAGCTAATAAAAGCCAAAATAGCACGCCGCCTGAATGCGAAAAGTACCGAAGAGGAAATTAGTAGTAATGCTCAATAAGAGGAAGGAGCAAATGCAGCATATCGCACAACTCACTGCCTGCCTAGAAATACTGTTGTTAGTTAACGTTGTCTTAGGAGAAGAGAATGTAAACCTTTGATACGTGGTCCACCAGACGAATGCTAAAGATTAGGTATGCATATTTGATGGCTTAAGTATAAACTACATAGCAGTCGAATTGCTGAGAATATAAATTTATCGACTGAAAAAACAAAGTTTAATGTTGACAGTCACGGTGTATTTATTTCCACAATGAAATTAAATTGTTTGAACCTCCCGAATCGAGGTGATTGGTTTGGGTAACGTGGTACAGTCTCCCTACAATTAAACATCGCATGCAAATCGTCACCAACGGTTCCGAGATGAGTTGTGCGATATGCTGCATGGTACCCATTACTAACATTATAGGATAGGTAGGAAACATGATCATGCAAGGTTGTGTGTGGCAACATAAGAACATGTACAGTTACGAAAGTATCCAGAGACAGCAATGATGAGACTTGCAAAAGGCAGAATGCTTTAAAATCTGTCTTCGATCTTCGTTTTATTATCATCATTAAAGACATATAAATGACTGTGTCCACCTGAGGATTGGAAATCCCTCCTTTGTACACACACACACACACACACAGAGAGAGAGAGAGAGAGAGAGAGAGAGAGAGAGAGAGAGAGAGAGAGAGAGAGAGAGAGAGAGAGAGAGAGGGAGGGAGAGAGAGGGAGGGAGATAGGGAGTGGAGGAGGGAGGGAGGGAGAGAGAGCATCTAACATGTAAAGGAACGAAACTACTCATGTCTGATAGTCTGTATGGATGAGTAGTCTATAGAATTACAGAGTAACAGAGCGTGTAGGTAGGACATCCCGGCGTTTAGTTTTTGATGTTGTGTTCTAAATATCGTCTCCAGAGGTTTATGCGGAAATGCATTTGCACTTAATACTTTGAAATGGAGACTTCGCTATGGTACCCATTACTAACATTATATGATAGGTAGGAAACATTTACAACGTGTCATATCATCTACGTACAGGATAACCCAATAGTGCGTTAGCATTTGAAAGTGCACTAAATTATGGAATAATGTAGGTAGGGAGGTACAAATTGATATACATGCTTGAAATGACACGGCATTTTATTGAATCAAGAACGGGGGCAGAAGCAGGCAAACAGATGGTGTAGGAAAGCAACACGTCATGGATGCCGCTTGTAAACCGCGTACAGAATGAGCTGCAAATGAGGGAAAGACAGCGAGATGCGACAGAAATAGCGGCATGTTGACTTGACCCGAAAAAGCGATCTGGCAGATTACTTTGTTGCAGCTTTACGATTCTATCGCCATACGAAAACAGGTGAACGTCGTTGTACTGTGCTGTCGTGAAGAGATAATAATTGCGAATTTCCAGAACACGGTTTGCTCAGACTATTGGCCCCGTATTGAGAGATGAGACACAGATGCTACTTGTGCTCGGGCTATTCTGTAAAACATGGTTACTACAGCGAATCGCTCCGCATGGTGAAGTCAGCACGAATTCCTGCGTCATACCGGCAATCTACGCTCTTTCATTTGCAAAGCATCCTCAACGGCTGTTTCTACAAAATCCAGCGTCAAGTGTCACGCTGATTGTTGCTTTTGTAACATATGCAGCGGCGTCTTTTCATCAGCAAATAACATTTACTGTTCCTCGTAGACCACGAATGCATTATGTAGGTCATAGCTACAAAAGATTATTCGTTAATACTACATAGGAAAAAAAAAATCATTCCATGTTCGATGCTTGGTACAGCAAACGGTTGGGAAGTCAAATGAAGAAATCTCTGTTGCAGCCTATTTCTAATTAAAATGACACATTTCGCCCTTGCTCTGAATACCAATAAGGAGAAATTCGGGCCTCGGAAATTAGGTTCGAGATGGCTAGTAGTAGTGTATATCTCAAGGATGTCCACTTACAAAATTCAAAAAATGTTCAAATGTTTGTTAAGCTTATGGGACTTAACTACGGGGTCATCAGTCCCTAAACTTACAAACTGCTTATGAACTACTTACGAACTAGGACGGCACAAATATCCATGCCCGAGGGGGGATTCGAACCCCCGACCTTAGTGGCTGTGCAGACCGTGACTGAAGCACCTCAGTCCCCTCGGCCACCGCGGCCGGCTAGAAAATTCCTAAAGCACATTAACCAGAACATTCCAAGAAAAAGGGCCCTAATGTTTTAAGCGCAGAACATACGCACTCGTCAGTGAAGACTATGCGAAATGATAAAGAATATGTACCATCTTATCACAGCTTACAGTATAATTGCATAATAAAATTGATAAGACAATAGTATTTAACACGCTAATCTACCTACATTATCGTCAAAGGTATTTGCAACTATTCGACTTCAAAAAAAATTTTAATTAAAATTTTAATTACCTGCAACCGTAATGTCATAAATAAAATAAGGTTTTTTATGATGTAATTGCCAATAATTTACATCAATTTTATTACAGTTTAAAACAAATAATGAAAATAAAACGTTTTCCGTAGGTAGGATTGAACGCTAATCGTCCACATGACATTTTGGCGCAGTATTGCCTGAGCTACTTCGCCATACTGCTGCACTAATCTCAATAATTTTAGCATTTACCATGTATATGAGTTGCGCTTAAACTTTAGAGCCCATTATCAAGGAATTTTCTGGACAGCGCGTTTTAAAACTGCTGTGACTAATACTCTTGACGTATACTAACAGTATGCCAAGTCTCATCCCATACTGTATTTCCGAGAACGGAACGTTTCCTTTTAGTGTGCAATCTCAAGATTCCGAGGAAGGGCGAACGCGTCGTATTTAATATTGCCCCAATCTACTTTCAATTTACCTACGAACCCGCACGTAAGTTCGTTACTATTTTAGAGATTAGCCTGTACAGATAGACAGAGCCACGCGGGAATAGCCGAGCGGTCTGGAGCACCACGTTGCGGATCGCGCGGCCTCCCACGTCGGAGGTTCGAATCCTCCGTCGGTCATGAATGTTTGTGTTGTCTTTAATATAAGTTAGTTTATAAGTAGTTTGTAAGTTTAGGGACTGATGACCCCGTAGTTAAGTCCCATAAGCTTAAGAAACATTTGAACATTTTTTAGATAGACAGACACGAGTGCTTCTAGACAAACGCGTAAATTGTATTTACTTTCTCGGAACTTATTTCTATGAAATGAAGCCTGTATCTAACCGCGCGATACGCTCATGTTACCTCTGAAAATCCCATTAATATTCGTTATTTGGGAAGCATGACAACATCCAGTGGAAGTTATACGGAGGAAGTAAGACGAATAATCTCTATGGGAACGAAAGCTTAAAGGAAAGTAAAAGATTTGCAAACAATCAAAACTATTCTCATTAGGCTAAGGAAGAAGTTCGCCAAAAGTTTTGTGTGAAGCGTGGTATCATATGGATCTGAAACGTGGCAATGAGACAGAAAGAACAAAAATATTTAGAAAGTTTTGAAATGTGGCTATGGAGAAGAATGGAAAAAGTGAAATGGACCGACAAAATGAAAAATGAGGTGTTGAGCGGGGTAGGAGATTAAAAGACGTTCATTAGGACAATCCAGAAGAGGAAAAAATCTTGGTTGGGGCATATTTAAAGTAGAAAATGTCTGCTGCTAAGAATAATGGAAGGGAAAGTAGAAAGAAGAAGAGGGAGAAGAAGGAGAAGATTTGGAATGCTGACTGGCCTGAAGAAAGGAACTACAGACAAATGAAGGAGGATGCCTAGAACAGAGCTATGTCGAGGACGTTCATTTGAAACCTGTCTGAGGACAGACCTACTCAAAAGAAAAAAAGTATATCTTTGTATTACCACGTCGTATTTAATGATAAATGTAAGTACGTCTATTCATCCGTAACCATTAATATTCTTTTGTTAATATTTCGGCTGTATATCGTTCAGCCATCATCAGAGCGAATCTTAAGATCATTAGACTGTCGGCAGAATCTTCCCGTCCACCTTGTGTACCGTGCAAGCGTATAAAACCGACGGTAAAGATTTATAAAGCTGTAGTGCCCTCGATGGAAATTAAATATAATCATAATTCGCGGTTAACTTTGATGGTAGAGACGTAAGAAGCCGTAATGTCATCTATGGAGAGTATGTGTCATCATACTCTTGGTTGACAGGATTGCAATGGCGTTGTCTTTTATTGTATACGATTGTGAGTGCCGGATTCCAACAGTGCGCAAAGTGCGTCCGATATATGAACGTGCACACCGACATGGAATGCTATTTGGATAAGACGGGTGTGTATCAAATTCCATGTCATTGTGGACGTTCGTATATCGGACGCAGTTTGTGCACATTTCGTGAACGATGTGCAGAACATAGACAGTACACCCGCAGTGGCTGAACATTGAATTAAAACAGGCCACAATACGGATAAATAGAATATTGAGGTATCATCCTTCAGGGATTCGGATTTTAGAGAAACCATTGAAATTCATATGGAGAGTAATTTAATTAATCGTAATTATAGTTTCATTCCTGATAAAATTTGGAATTCGCACTCACAATCGTGCACAATCAAAGACAACGACACTGAAATCCTGTCAACCAAGAGTGTGATCCTGATTAAATGTACTCTCCGTAGATGGCACTAAGGTTTCGTTCTTCTCTGCCGTCAAAGTTAACCACAGATTTTGATTATAGGTCGCTAGCTTAAGTCCGTGACTCCGCTCTCGTGTTGGTAGAGTATGGTAGATAAGCTGTCTTTCAATAAGAAATTTCCTGACAGATTAAAATTATGTGGCTGAACCGGGCTTCGAACATGGGACCTTTGCCATTCACAGGCAAGCGCTCTACCGTATGAGCTATCCCGGCACGTTTCACGAACACACACCTTTACTTTTATTATATATTTTTGATGATGTTACAGAGTTCATTTAATGAAATAAATCGCAATTTGCGATAGTTATGGCTTCACTGTACTAGGTTTATAATACCAAAGTGCAGCGAATGAAAGTTTGTGCCCGGACGGGATTTCCTAATTACTAGGCAGACGCGTTGACCACTCCGCCACAGAGGACACAGTGACCAGCCTGCCTGCAGAGGACTCTTCCCTGCACGTCTCCCGCCACACAAGAATCTCCATTCGCCACGCTCTCTCTCTCCTGTTCCCTCAGCCTATTTGTTCTGTAATGCTCGGAGCCACAATACTGTATTCCCGCATCAGGGTATTCCATCTAAACCCAGTACAGTGAAGTCATAACTTTCGCAAATCGAGATATATTTCATTAAATGAACTCTGTAATGTCGTCAAAAATATGTAATTGTATACAATATGAGGCTGGGCTCATGACGACAATTAATTGTGTCTCGATACCTCATGGTCTGTTCTCCCTGATGCGGGAATACTCTATTGTGGCTGCGAGCATAATAGAACAAATAGGCTGTGGTATCAGGAAAGAGACAGCGTGGCGAATGGAGGTTTTGGTGTGGCGGGAGACGTGCAGGGAAGAGTCCTCTGCAGTCGGGCTGGTCACTGTGTCCTCGGTGGCGGAGTGGTCAACACGTCTGTCTAGTAAGCAGGAGATACCGGGTTCGAATCCCGGCCGGGCACAAATTTTCATTCGCCGCACTTCGGTATTCCATCTAAACTTAGTACAGTGAAGCCATAATTATCGCAAATTGCAATTTATTTCAACTTAACTTCTGCCAGTACCTCGTCTTCTACTTTCCAAACTTCACGGAAGTTGTTCTGCGAACCCTGCAGAACTAGCCGTTCTGTCAGAAAGGATATGGTGGAGTCTAGATTAGGCACAGCCTAACGAATGTTTCCAGAATGAAACTTTCACTCTGTAGCGGTGTGTGCTCTGAATTGAAACTTCCTGACACAATTTTAATCTGTCAGGAAGTTTCATTTCAGCGCACACTCCGCTACAGAGTGAAATATTCATTTTGTATTTCAGTAGTGTGCTATGAGAGTGGTTTTCAAGAAAGAAATGAAATACATTACCTTCTGTAGCAACAAACGTTTTAATCAACATTCAAATGAATAAATAGAAGTATGTGAAGTGCTTAATGATTTACAACATTATGTAATCTTCCTTGTACATAGTCATCGCTGGCCTTCATTCCGAATTTTTTTTAATAATTTGACGACTTTAAAGCACCATATGTTCCACCTCTTATAGTTATCAACATGGAAATACTATGGTGTACAATGGAAGACTTCGTACTACAACTACACACAGAGATCACTAGTCTTCGTCTTCGTTGTGTAGTTTTTGTTGGAGAGCGAAATATTGACACAAACACATACAATATTATGTACGCCAAGGACTTTCAACACGCATATCGTCCACCCATTTGTCGTTATCGGCCTTCAACCACTGTAGTTCACATGGGAGACGTAAGTTCTACCTCATACAACCAGTATTCATCTGCGATATTTAGTTTTGGCACAGCCTTACATAAAAATTCAGATGTGACTGCCTTTATTTCACTCTGCATCCAAAGCTACACATCAAAAACGCTTGTTGACCGATTTAACTGAAATTTTGACACACTGTTCCACTTGAATACGTCGTGGTTTTGACCTTTTTAATGTGTTTGATATACATATTGCGAATAGCTATAACTTGATGATTATATTGTCCCTTATGTCATAGAATCTTTGGTAATCGCCACTGATTACATTTCTTACCTGATTATTCATATCTATTGACAATTCACTGGGGCTTGGAAAGAAAAACTCCGCTACGGGCGCTACTGTCGTTTTTATGGTTCCATATTTCGCACTATATTCTTCAAATCACTGAATAACTATCCGATTGCTATAAAACTGTGTCTAAAGCATTCTCCGAGTATAAATTAGTAACCGTACAAAGTTTTAATTCTCTGTGTCTTGTGGTTCGGACGTGATAGGGGTACACGGAACAGAGGGTTCACATTTATTTACGAGGTTTGCAACTTAAATAGTGGAAACACTTCTGTGGATACACTATGCACTGGAATCTGCTATTGCCACTGATACCTACCTTACGTCCTTCCTCGCCCGTCCCGCATCAGCAGCGTGCGCACAATCGAGGGAAACCCAGTAACTTGTGAGCGAACGGCCTAACGTACCGGTGTCACTGTGTTTTCTAAACGGAGTTGGATCAAGATAGAATGTGCCTGGGCATACCAAAATTTGCATCATGATGGGTTGCCCATCAACTGACGAAAATGCAGAAATGGATGCGTTGCAACGCTGCTTAGACGCTCTTCGAACGTTATGAGGGCGAAGGAAGGGCTTTCTTACTCCGTATCGTAACACTAGATGATACGTCGGCCACTTCGTACGAGCCAAAACTGAAACGCCAATCCAACGAATGGCGTCATTATGTGTCGCCGCGAAAGTCGAAAGTGCGTCAGAGCCCCAGTGTGGTGAAAGTTATGGCGATTCTCGTGTACGACTGTGATGGTGTTATCTCAACGCATTACGTTCCTCCACGGCAGACCGCCAATGCACAGTATTACCGTTCGTTTTTCGACCATCACCTGCGAGCAGCTATGCAATAGAAGCGGCAACGCTTTCTGCTCAACCCATCCATTTTGCACGACAATGCCCGGGAGCATACAGCGTAAGCTGTGGCTGCTCTGTTCGTTCGATGGGACTCACTGGGAACTACTGTACCATACAAAGTACTCCGCGAACTTAAGTCTTCGTGACTTTGATTTGATTCTGAAGATGAAGGAAACAATTTGTGGCATTCGCTTCAAGAACTATTCCACAGATTCGACACGCTGCATTCGTACCATCAACAGAACAGTATCTGCTAACGGTATATTACGCCTTCCACATCGCTGGCAACGGTTTTACACAACACTGGTGCCTAATTTGAAGGACAGTAAAAGGTGCAAACATCTAACCTTTTGTATAGGTTGTGAATAAATGGTTGTCAAATGTGTTGAAATATTTGTGAAGCTTATGGGACTTAACTGCTGGGTTATCAGTTCATAAACTTACAAACTACTTATTAACTACCCTATAATAAAGACAGCACAAACATCCATGCCAGAGGGGGGGCATTCTAAGCCCTGACGGGGGCATAGCGCCTCAATGCGTACGGCCGCTTCGCCGCGGCTACATAGTTGCCACTATTTAAGTTCCAACCCTGCTATATACGAGGTACGTCCAGAAAGTAAGTTCCGTTTGATTATATAAACCAAACGTGTACAGATACAGAAAAAAATATTTATTGTAGAAAAATCTACAACTGTTAAACTACTTTTCTACATAGCTGCCGAAATTTTGTAGGCACTTGTCAAAGCGTGGCACAAGTTTCTGTATGCCTTCTTCATAGAAGGTTGCCGCCTGCGTATTCAGCCATGTGGTAGCATGTTCTTTCAGCTCATCATCGTTGAAATGTTGACCACCAAGGACAGATTTTTAGATGTAAGAAGAGGTGAAAGTGGCTAGGAGCGAGGCCCAGGCTGTACGGATGATGATCAAACACGTCCCAGTGAAATTCCCGTAAGAGTTGTTAGGTCACATTTGCCACATGAGGTCGGGCACTATCGTGGAAACAAACACCACCTTTTGATGGAAATCCTCTTCTTACATCTAAAGTTTGTCCTGTCAACATTTCAACGATGACGAGCTGAATACACAGGCGGCAACCTTCTATGAAGAAGGCACACAGCATACAGAGACTTGTGCCACACTATGACAAGTGCCTACAAAAATCCGGCAGCTATGTAGAAAAGTAGTTTAACAGTTGTAGATTTTTCTACAATAAATATTTTTTCTGTATCTGTACACGTTTGTTTTATAAAACCAAACGGAACTTACTTTCTGGACGTACCTCGTACAACTCAAAGGAGGGCACTACAACCTTCTACATCTTTGTAGTCTGTTTGCTACGCTTGCGCAGAACAGAAGGTGGACGGAAACACACTGCTGACACCCTACTAGTCTTGAGATTGGCTCTGATGTTGGGTGACGCATATACAGCCAAAATATAACCGAAAGAAAATAAGCGGTTACGGTTGAATACCCGTAATTGTATCTAGTAGTTTTGGAGACTAACGCGTTCAAAGAGGCAGACAGAAATGACAAAAAAGAAGAAAAAAACCAATATTAGGATATGTTCTTTATGTAATTCGATTTTTATGAGCTAAGTCTATATGTTCAACTATGATACGGTCAGGTTACTGTCTAGTAGTGTTGAACTGTACAGGGAGAGAGGTTACCGCTAGTACAGATCAGATTGCTGTAGGATAGTTGCCAGCCTCTTACCCGCTAGCGCCGCCATGCCGCAGTCCCGCTCGGGCGCGCAGACACACTGGTGTCTGGCGGCCGGCGGGCTGCCGAAGCCCCACGGGGACCAAGGAAGCCGCGAGCCGCCTCAAGGCCGCGGAGCAGCGCGCCAATTACCGTGTCCCGTCCTGTCCTGTCCCACCACCACCAACACCGTCTACACTCACACCAGCCGCCTACACAACAACGAAGCCGAGAGCAGAGCGAATGACGTACTGAAGCAGAGTAAACTGAATTTATCCAGCACCAGCTGACCCGAAACAGCATACAGACTGCACTCAGACAGCGATACTGCCCCCCTAACCTCCCCCCCCCCGCCATGGCGATCATCAACCTTACCACAACCCGTAATGGAACCCCTCCCCCCCTCTCGTTTGAGACCGTGCCACACTACAGACTGCTAACGAAGGTACGAGCTTATTCAATGGGTACCAAAATGTGAGTGGTGAAGATTACTTAAGTAATAAAACCCAGTACGTGTTCCTCCATGGCGAGTGTTCATCAGCATCATCAGCGGTGCCCCAGGGAAGTGTGATAGGACCGAGGCAAGAGATATGGAAATTATAACTACCTGTCATCTTGAAACTTCCTGGCAGATTAAAATTGTGTGCCGGAACCGGGACTCGGACCTGGGACCTTTGCCTTTCGCGGGCAAGCGCACTACCGACTGTGCTATCCCGACACGACTCACGATGCCGCCTCACAACTTTACTTCCGCCAGTACCTCGCCTCCTACTTTCCAAACTTCACAGAAGCTCTCCTGCGAACCATGCAAGACTAGCACTCCTGGAAGAAAGGATATGGTGGAGATATGGCTTAGCCACAGCCTAACGGATGTTTCCAGAATCAAACTTTCACTCTGCAGCGGAGTGTGCGCTGATATGAAACTTCCTGGCAGATTAAAATTGTGTGCTGGAACTGGGACTCGAACCTGGGACCTTTGCCTGTCGCGGGCAAGAGCACTACCTGTCATCTTACTCAGGTAGTTTTATAGGAGGCTACCTTTAATGTAATGGTTATGAATCCCTTTATGAGATCTTTATTTGCCATACATCGCTTATTGATCTTACATTGATGACTAGTTTCGACTCGTTAAAAAGTCATTATCAAATCTTTATTGTCTAGGCATGGTAAGAAATATCTTTCAGATGAACCAACATCATAGTGGCAAGTTATAAATGGTATGCACATCATCAAAGGCATATTTGATGATGTAAGATCAATAAGCGATTTATGGCAAATAAAGATCTCATAAAGGGATTCATAACCAACATATGGAGATGACTGAAAAGTAAATATGCCAGAAAAATTATATCAGGGTGGTAGAAGACATGTATGAAAGTGCAATGACAAAAGTCAGGAGCAGTGCAGGTGCAACAAACGCATTTCCAGTGAGAGTAGGACTACATCAGGGATCTTCTCTCAGTACATATCTCTTTGACCTTGTCATGGATGTGCTAGTCAAAGATATGTAAACGGAGGCACCTTGGAGCATGATGTTTGCCGATGATGATGAAATCTATGAACCCACCCAGAAGGCACTCCATGGCTAGCTTGAACAGTGGAGAAAAGCTCTAGAGGAATGAAGAATGAGAATTAGGAGGGTGAAAAACAGAGTATATGAGCACAAAGGATGCTAAGGATCTATATATTAACCTGCAACAAGAACAACTTATGCTGGTCAAGAAATTTAAATACCTGGTTTATTACATGCAAAGTGATGGAGGACTTGAGGCCGAAATACAGCACAGGATAAATAGCGGATGAATGAACTGGGGGAGACTGAGCAAAGTACTGTGTGATAAGATTAGCTGTAGAATGAAATGAAAGTTTTACAAATCTGTGGTGAGGCCTGCGATGCTGTATAGTGCAGAAACTTGGTCAATTACAAAAGCTCAAGAGAAAAAGATGGCGGAGGACAGTTTACTCCAGAATATGATATCGTTTGACTTATCACCATGAACTGCGCAGGTACTGTAATTTTTCACATTCAGGGGAGGAATGGGATGCACAGAAACAACAGAAAGAGAGCGAAAGGGGGTGGTGGACAGTGACAGAGGTAGGGAGATAGATAGATGGGAGACGAGGAGGACATGGACGAGTCAGAGGTAGGTAGATAGGTGTAAGGAGGAGATAGAGGAGACAGACGTAAATGGATTAACTGAATACTGGAATAATTAAATACCCAAACAACAATGGGTTTTCAAGCAGTAAGAAGCCTAACAGGACAAAGAGGTAATACAACAGGCAAAAGATGAGGGAAGTTACAGTCAGAGAGATTAAGCAAAGTAGTGTAGGATGTATATCTAATTCTCATAGCCGGCCGCAGTGGCCGAGCGGTCTGCGGCGCGCCAGTCACGTTCTGCACGGCCAATACGGTCGGGGGTTAGAATCCCTCCTCGGGCATGATTATTTGTGCCGTGTTTAGTATTAGCTAGTTCATAAGTAGTTTGTAAGTTTAGGGACTGATGACCCCATAGTTAAGTCCCATAAGCTCTACAAACATTTGAACATTTCATTATCATACATATTTAGGAACACCCGCTCGGTTAGCTGTGTGGTCTAAAGCACCGCTTAGCGAGACGGGGAGGCGTACCGCCGCCGATTCGAATCCGCACAGCGGATTAATGAATGGGATCGGAGTGCTGGCCAGACTGGATGTGGTTGTTAGGCGGTTTTCCACATCCCCCTAGGTGAGTACCGGGTTGGTCCCCAAGTTCCGCCTCAGTTATACGATACGCAAAGATCTCATATTTTCACACATATGACACTTATAAGCAGATACTTGGGGTACACATTTCCTCCCAGGGTGTACGGGATGGCGACAGAAATGGCATCCAGCCACTCCATAAATATTAAAACGAAAAATTAACAAAGTCGACCATGCATGCGTGGGAACATGGCAAAGAAAAACTGTGAAGTATTGCTGGGTTCGGTTAAATACAAATTAACAGTGGCCCCAGAACAGACCCCTGCGGAACTCCCACTTTACTGTGCCCCATTGTAAGTGCATGTAATAGCCATTTTCAACAGTGCAAGGAATTCCCTTCTGCTGCATGTTATTAAATAGAAAGTTAATCAATTGTGAGGTACTTCCCTTATTCCAAAATGTTCCAGCTTGTGCGAAATATTTTGTGACCAGCACAATCAAACGCCTTTGATAAATCTAAGAAGACGCCAGTCATTTACAGCCATTCATTCAATCCTTCCACTAATTGCACATAAATGCTTGTCTTCAATGCAGCAAAATGTACTACCGCGATTAGGTTTCGAATCTCGACGTTGGCGTCTAGTTTTTTTCGGCAAGTGACATTAGGCAGAGTGGCAGCGCCGTCTGCTGAGACAGGTGGCAGCCCTGGCTCCGGGCCGCCCCCGGCTGCTGAATTTTTCACGTCCACTCTCCATTCTGTGGGCCGCCGTCGTAATGAACTGCTGACGGCCAGGTCGAGGAAATGGCTGCCGCACCACGGCCGGGAGGTGGAGGGGGTGGAACGGGGAGGGGGTACGTACACAGCACAGTAGCAGTGCCTGCGGGGGCGCAGCGCAGCACAGCTCCAGGGTGGAGGGAGCGCTTCTGCTAGGGTCGCGTCGCAGCCCTGCCTGGATAACTTCTCCTTGATGCACACGGGCTTAGCAAATGTCATTGGACACTGGGGAACAGGGGTGTTGTTTGCCCACCACTCTACTCCTGCACCTCCAAACAAAACGTGTTGTAGCTTTTGAATCGTAGCTGCTACGTTGAATCTGTTTCCAGTAATGACATTGTCAGAAAATGATGATGATATTTGATGTATCACAAGAAAATAAAAAATACTTCCAAGGAGACCTGGTCTCGGAAATTCAGATTGGCATGGGACTTCACAGTATAGTAGTATACCCAAAGGGTGTCCACTTACAGACATACTAAAGCGCAGTAGGACTCTGAAGTTTGAAGCATAGCAAATATATCACTAACATTTATCAGTGAAAGCTGTAATGTAGTACGATCAAATAGCTGAAGTGGTGGTGTCATATCGACGATCGAGGTTCTAAACTACCCTAAAGAAACATTTTTATTATTACTCCCATGTGGGCCTTAATTCTTCCTGATCGTCTAGCTGTCTGTATATATACAATGAGGCAACAGCTATAATCTGATTTTCCATGAAGAAACCGATTCGTAGAATTTAAAAAGAATATTTATAATCTTTCTAGAGTTAGGATATCACATAAATTAGTAATAAAATTGTAATTATACAGTATCTAACGCTTTAATCTACCAACATTAATTGTAAAATGTCCATTTCCTTCAATTGTTCTTTCAGGTCATTTCGTTTGTCTCAATTACAATGCCCTCGGCAAATCGCAATGTTTTTGTTTCTTCCTCCTAAACTTTCATCCCTTCTTCTTCGCACAGCATAATTACTGGCCTGTATGAAACTTTCACTCTGCAGCGGAGTTTGCGGAATCGAACCTGGGGCCTTTGCCTTCCGAGAACAAGCGTCTACCACTGAGCTATCCCGAAGTTGTGAGGGGTGACCGTGAGTCGTGTCGAGACAGCTCTCTGTAGAGCTCTTGCCCGCAAAAAGCAAAGGTCTCAGCATGTTTCATATCAGCACACACTCCGCTGCAGAGTGAATGTTTCATTCTGGAAACATCCCTTAAGCTGTGGCTAAGCCATGTCTCCACCATATCCTTTCTTCCAGGAGTGCTAGTCTTGCAAGTTTCGCAGGAGAACTTTTGTGAAGTTTGTAAAGTAGAAGGCGAGGTACTGGCAGAATTGAAATTGCGGCCCAGACCGTGAGTCAATAGCGGTAGTTCAGTGGTAGAGCACTTGCCCGCGAAAAGGAAAGGGCCCAGGTTCGAGTCCCGGTTCCGGCACACAATTTTAATCTGCCAGAAGTTTCAATTACTGACCTATACAACAAAAGGACCAGACCAAGAAAGACTATATTGGAAAGGAAATAACTCTTGCAAAAGAAATACCAAACAAGCAGAAATTAACATACGTTACAACAACGTACCTAGGAAAAATATCGTCTCAAATAATGCATTGCCACGTCGGAATAGCCGTGTGCACTGAGGCGCCTTGCTGCAGTGCGCGCTTCCGTCGACATGGAGGTTCGATTCCTCCCTTGTGTATGGTTGCATGTGTTGTCCTTAGGTTAGTTTTAACTTAGTTTAAGTAGTTTGTAAGCTAGGGACTAATAAACAAGCAGTTGAGTCCCATAGATTTACATTTGAACATGTTTGAAATTAATGCATTACCAAAATTATGAATGTAACATTCGCTT
This sequence comes from Locusta migratoria, assembly GCA_026315105.1. NCBI lineage: Eukaryota > Metazoa > Arthropoda > Insecta > Orthoptera > Acrididae > Locusta > Locusta migratoria. Next base: position 425,633,007 of record CM048746.1, on the reverse strand, counting down.
ACCAAACACGCGAAAATCTTAAATCTCAAACTGAATCAGGTCAAATAAAATCCTCAGCTTATTCGAATGCAAGCGTTTATAAAGTGCCAGAACTGTGATAAATGTTACATAGGGAAGACTGGTAGAAACATTAGATACCGATAACGTAGTGGCTGCTGTGACAGTAATCCATCAACATTTTTTCACCACTTAAAAACTGAACAACACACAGTAGACAATTTAGATCAAACCATCAAAATTCTACACGTATCACCAAAAGGACCACTTATGAACATTTTGAAAGAAATGGAAATATTTTTAAATACTCACGAAAAACCACTACAAATACTCAATGAAAAAATTGACCTGAAGCATAAAAACTACACAGAAAAAGTAATCGCAATTATCTAGCAAGATAACGGATAAAGAAATATATGTTTATATAACAGGCAACGATCATACAAATTTTCCGTTATCTTTGGCAAAGATCATCATACTGAACATAATCAACAAAACAGCCTGTGACCTTACAATATCGCTGTCATCTGTCAAACGAGCTGTCACGTGTATAACAACGTAATAAATACGAAATAAAAATCCGAAAATATTACAGCCAACAACAAAATAACTGTTGTTACCCCAATGGGGTTGATTTAACAGGAGAACCATAGACAGACCTGCGATAACTGTGGATGTTAAGAAAATCTAGATCCGTAAAATAACTTGTATTTAGAATGAAACTTTCTCTTTGCAGCGGAGTGTGCGCTAAAGTGAAATTGCCTGGCAGATTAAAATTGTGTGTCGAAACTGGGATTCGAACCTGGGACCTTTGCCTTTCGCGGGCAAACGCTCGACCACTAAGCTATCCTGATACGACACACAATGCCGCCTCACAACTTTACTTCCGACAGTAATTCGCCTCCTACTTCCCAAACTTCACAGAAGCTCTCCTGCGAACCTTGAAAGACTAGCACTCCTGGAAGAAAGGATATGGTGGAGACATGGCTTAGCCACAGCCTAAGGGATGTTTCCAGAATGAAACTTTCACTCTGCAGCGGAGTGTGGGCTGATATGAAACTTCCTGGCAGATTAAAACTGTGTGCCGGAACCGCGACTCGAACCTGGTACCTTTCCCTTTCGCGGGCAAGCGCTCTACCACTGAGCTATCCCGACACGTCTCACGATGTCGCCTCACAACTTCACTACCGCCTGCGAAAGGCAAAGGTCCCAGGTTTGAGTTCCGGTTCCGGCATACAATGTTAATCTGCCAGGAAGTTTCATATCAGCGCACACTCCGCTACAGCGTGAAAGTTTAATTCTGGAAACATCGCTTAGGCTGTGGCTAAGCCATGTCTCCACTATATCCTTTCTTCCAAGGGTGCTAGTCTTGCAAGGTTCTCAGGAGACCTTCTGTGAAGTCTGGAAAGTAGGAGGCGAGGTACTGGCGGAAGTAAAGTTGTGAGGTGGCATCGTGAGCCGTGTCAGAATAGCTCAGTGGTAGAGCGCTTGCCCGCAAAAAGCAAAGGTCCCATGTTCGAGTCCCGTTTCCGGAACACAATTTTAATCTGCCAGGAAGTTTTAACTAGTCTTTAATATTTCTTTTTCCTTTTCTTTTTCATCTTAAGGAATACCCACAGTATTGTATTACTTACAGATACATGATGATGGAGGTATTTCCGAAATAGGCGTATTGTACAAATAAAGAAGAAAATGAATAGCAGTGTTTGGGATTTATTTTACATAATGCCATTAAAGGACATTTATAACGCAGCAGGCCCGAAGACACACAAACGTGAAGGCCGTAAACTCCACAAAATACCTAGGAATTACTATTACCTCAGACTTAAACTGAAAAGAACACGTAGATAATGTCGTGAGAAAAGCGAACCAGAGACTGCGTTTTATTGGCAGGGCCCTTGAAAGATGCAACAGAACTACTAAAGACACTGCATACACTACGGTTGCCCGTCCTTTTTTGGAGTATTGCTATCCAGTCTGGGCTCCTGATTAGGTGGGTTTGACAGAGGACATCGAAATAGTTCAAAGAAGGGCAGCTCGTTTTGTATTGTCACGATACAGGGGAGACAGCGTCACGGAAATGATATCGGGACCTGGGATGGGAATCATTACAACGGCACTTATCGCTGCGGCGTGGTCTACTTACGAAACTCTATTCACCAACGTTCTCCTCCGAATGCGACAGTATATTGTTGACTCCCACTTACATAGTTAGAAAAGATCATCAGCATGAAATACGAGAAATCAGAGCTAGAACGTAGATATTCAGATGTTCATTGTTCCCGCGCGCTATTCGAGAGTGGAATGGGAGATCAATAGTAAAAAGGTGGTTCGATGAACCCTTTGCCAGGCACTTAAATGTGATTTGCAGAGTATGCCATCTAGATGTAGATGACTATAAATTCTTCAAGCCGGCCACGGTGCATCGGAATTTGGTGCCAAGAGTGGGAACTGAGTATCAACAGCCGGCCGCGGTGGCCGAGGGGACTGAGGCGTTCCAGTCACGGTCTGCACGGCCCCCCTCGGGCATGGATATTTGTGCCGTTCTTAGTATTAGCTAGTTCATAAGTAGTTTGTAAGTTTAGGGACTGATGACCCGGTAGTTACGTCCAATAGACTCTTCAAATTTGTCCTTCCGTTCCTAGCACCCTACAAAGGAGCTAGATGCAAAATGAAACTAATACCCACGATTTCCGTACATGTCAGGGGCTGGCTCACCAAAGAATTTATTCATATTAGAGCGTGGAAGATATACATATGGGCCAATCACTTTGTATGGCAGACATTAATTTGGACACACCATGTTTCTCACACAGTGGCTTCGTGAGTCGTGTCGGGATAGCACAGTCGGTAATGCACTAACCCGCGAAAGGCAAAGGTCCCAGGTTCGAGTCCCGGTTCCGGCACACAATTTTAATCTGCCAGGAAGTTTCATATCAGCGCACACTCCGCTGCAGAGTGAAAGATTCATTCTGGAAACATCCCTTAGGCTGTGGCTAAGCCATGTCTCCACCATATCCTTTCTTCCAGTAATGCTAGTTTTGCAAGGTTCGCAGGAGAGCTTCTGTGAAGTTTGGAAAGTGGGAGGCGAGGTACTGGCGGAAGTAAAGTTGTGAGGTGGCATCGTGTTCAAATGTTTGTATAGTCTATGGGACTTAACTACGGGGTCATCAGTCCCTAAACTTAGAAAGTACTTATGAAGTACTTACGAACTAGGACGGCACAAATATCCATGCCCAAGGGGGGATTCGAACCACCGACCGTAATGGCCGTGCAGACCGTGGCATCGTGAGCCGTGTCGGGATAGCCCAGTGGTAGAGCGCTTGCTCCCAAAAAGCAAAGGTCCCATGTTCGAGTCCCGGCACACAATTGTAATCTGCCCGGTAGTTAGAACTTGTCTTTAATTATTATTTTTATTTATTTATTTATTTTTGTGTGTGTAAGGATTACTTACAATATATTATTATATTGTTTACAGATACATGATGATGGAAGTATTTCCGAAATGTTTCAAAATGTTCAAATGTTTGTTAAGCTTATGGGACTTAACTACGGGGTCATCAGTCCCTAAACTTAGAAAGTACTTATGAAGTACTTACGAACTAGGACGGCACAAATATCCATGCCCAAGGGGGGATTCGAACCACCGACCGTAATGGCCGTGCAGACCGTGGCATCGTGAGCCGTGTCGGGATAGCCCAGTGGTAGAGCGCTTGCTCGCAAAAAGCAAAGGTCCCATGTTCGAGTCCCGGCACACAATTGTAATCTGCCCGGTAGTTAGAACTTGTCTTTAATTATTATTTTTATTTATTTATTTATTTTTGTGTGTGTAAGGATTACTTACAATATATTATTATATTGTTTACAGATACATGATGATGGAAGTATTTCCGAAATGTTTCAAAATGTTCAAATGTTTGTTAAGCTTATGGGACTTAACTACGGGGTCATCAGTCCCTAAACTTAGAAAGTACTTATGAAGTACTTACGAACTAGGACGGCACAAATATCCATGCCCAAGGGGGGATTCGAACCCCCGACCGTAGGGGCCGTGCAGACCGTGACTGAAGCGCCTCAGTCCCCGCGGCCACCGCGGCCGGCAGTATTTCCGAAATAATCGTATAGTACAAATCAGGGGGGGGGGACTGATGACCTCCGCAGTTTTGTCCCCCTAAAACACCCAAACAACAACAACAAATAAGGAAGAAAAAAAAAAGCAGTGTTTGGGATTTATATTAGTTAATGCCATCAAAGTACATTTGTAACGCAGCAGGCCCGTAGGACTATAAATTTCTCAAATTTTTCCTTCCTTTCCTAGCATCCTACGAAGGTGCTAGATGCAAAATAAAACTTATCCTTACGATTCCCGTACATGAGTCCAGGCGTCACGTGGGCAACAGAGCCTGATGACTGCGTCGTCAGAAGAAGCCTAAACGGTACCGCCGGCGCCCCGTGGCTCTTCACTTATCGAGAGGCCTCCGCGCTGCGGGTCGATAAGTCAGAGTAGGGCCTTGTCAGCCGTCGGCGTGGTAATCAAGACGTGGGATATCGAGTGGCCACGCCCCTCCCCCCACCGTCCACCCTTTGAGGGCAGCCACACCACCCCGCTCCCTGCTGCCGCCCCACATCCAGCGCCAAATTGAATTAATGGCCGTGGCACGGCCAGCCCCGGGCGCAGTGCGGCGTTTGCGGCCAAAGTGCGTGGCCTGGCGTCGACTGCTTCGCCCAAACGCTGGAAGACGGCGGAAGAACCGCCGCGGGTCGCCGGAACACAACCGCGCCACGTGGGCCACGCACGTGGTCCACCGCCAGGCCGACGCTACCGACACCGCCCAACTCAGGGGCTTCAAAAAGATGTTCAAATGGTCGTTAAGCTTATGGGACTTAACTGCGGGGTCATCAGTCCCTAAACTTTCAAACTATCTATGAAATATTCATAGAATATATGACATCAACTGCGATTGGGCAAAGCTGAAAATATGTACCCAGCCGGAATTCGAACCCGGACACACTGGGGACACAGTGATCACCGCACCTGCAAGGACTACCTAGGTACGCCTCCCGTCAGATACAAATTCCCAGCTTCGCCCTGCTGGGTACACATTTTCAGCTTTGCCCAATCGCAGTTGATGTCATATATTCTATGAACATTAAATAATAACAACTGCAGGATCAGAAGTGTCGTCTGCTCTTTCGCAAGAGACGCCACATGTATATATATAATATGCCGGTGACGGGCAATGATCCTATCGTTAGTGGGGAGGGGTGGGCAAGTTTGAAGCCCTTACTCTTACGGGAATTAGTCATTACTGCGAGTTTGAGTACTGTGGGCAGGGCGAAGCTGGGAATTTGTATCTGACGGGAGGCGTACCTAGGTAGTCCTTGCAGGTGCGGTGATCACTGTGTCCCCAGTGGTGTAGGGGTCAGCGCAACTGCCTAGAAAGCAGGAGACCCGGGTTCGAATCCCGGCTGGGTACACATTTTCAGATTTGCCCAATCGCAGTTGATGTCATATATTCTATGAATATTAAATAATAACAACTGCATGATCAGAAGTGACGTCTGCTCTTTCGGAACAGACGCCACATGTATATATCTATGAAATAACTTATACTAAAGACAACAGAAACATCCATGTCAGAGGGAGGATTCGAGCCACCGACGGGGAACGGTCTCGCGCGTCGGAACGTACTAGTGGGGCTCAAAAGACTACAAACTCCACGACTAACCGCAAATATAACTTGTTAAATTGAATGGAAACTACAGCGGAAAATTGTATTAGGTACTTAAGTCATCTACTGCCGCGGCGGATTAGCCGTACGCAGCACTGGGGCGCTGTGTTGCAGTGCGCGCGGCCGTTCGCCGCCGAGGGTTCGAGTCCCCCCTCGGGCTTGGGTGTCTGTGTTGCCCTTAGGTTAGTTTACCTTAGTTTAAGTAGTTTGTAAGCTACGGACAAATTACCAAGTACTTGAGTCCGAAGGATTTGCAAACATCAAGTCATCTATACTACTCAAAACAATTAGATCGGGCGAGACATCATACACAATATACTAATGGTGACGTAATTTATTCAGATATTGGTTACAACTGTAATTTGTGGTCGCGGCGGATTAGCCGCTCCTACTGGAGCAAGCTGTTGAGTCCCATAGATTGACAAACATTTGAACTCTTTTTTTTTTTTTTTTTTTTATTTTTTTTTTTTTTTTTATTATTTTTTTTATTTTACTCTGATTCGTATCCGCTAGTGAAACTTTCACCAGACTTGAACGGCTGCGCAGATCTGAGATATGTCTAAGAAAGAAAATTAAATACTTTGCCTTTTAAATCACCGACATAGATTCATTAATGGCATGGGGGTCGCTGAACTGTTTTATTCGGAAGCGGGTTCGCGTATTCAAAAAGGCTCAAAAACACTGCTATAGGGAATTAGGCCGTAGCCCATACCGTGATGCAGAGCGACTCTCTTGCAGCGCCTGCCACGTTTTAGTGTTTGCTACATGAACGTGTAACGAACCGTGCTTCTCTCCTTTGGATCATCTCCAGTTCTAACTGGTACGGATCTCACACTAACGAATAACATTGAGGTATGGATCGAATGTGTGTTCTGTTAGGTATTAGTTCCTTTATTCATTTACTAAATGTCTCCAGAATTATTTTGCCTTACCTACGATTAATCCTAAGTGGTCGTAACGCGTCAGAACGCTCCTTATACCTACTTCCAGATACTTCTTGGAAGTGTCAGCTTGCAGTGATTCTTTTGCAGTCATACCGAAAATTCATGTAATATTTCCATGTTTAGCATTACATGTGTTTCCAATGTTGGACCGAACTGCTATGGTATTCAGTCCCTAGACTTACAAACTTTTTAAACTAACTTACACTAAGGACGTAACACGCACACATGTCCGAATCAGGACCCGAAACTCCGGCGGGAGCTGCCGTCCAGTCCATAGCATGACGCCTTAGACCATGCTGCCACGCGCGGCAACATGTGCTTATGTTGATACTCAGTTGCCACTCTTGGCACCAAACTCTGATGCACAGCACACAATTCATCTACACATCTACGTATATATTCCGCAATCCACCGTAAATGCTTGGCGGAGAGTACACTGTACTACTACTACTAGGCATTTCCTTTCCTATTTCACTCTCAAATAGAAAAAGGGAAACGAGAATGTCTATATGCCTCCGTAAGAGCTCTAATTTCACTCGTCTTATCTTTGTGATCATTACGCGAAATGTAAGTAGGCGGCAGCAAGGTCGTGCTACACTCAGCTTCAAATTCCGGCCCTCTAAATTTCCTCAACAGAATTTCACGAAAAGAACGTCGTATTTCCTCCAACGATCCCCAATTGAGTTGCCGGATCATTTCCGAGACACTCACGCATTGGTCGAACCTACCAGTAACGAACCTAGCTGCTCGCCTCTGAACTGCTTCTATGTCTTCCTTTAAACTGATCTGCTGCAGGTCAGAAACAATTGAGCAATACTCAAGACGTGATCGTACAAGCGTTTCACACGGGCTCTGCTTTACAGATGAAGTACATCTTCCCAAAATTCTCCCAGTAAACCGAAGTCGGCCGTCCGACCTACTCACAACTGTCGTTACAAAAATGTTCAAATGTTTGTAGAACTTATGGGACTTAACTACGGGGTCATCAGTCCCTAAGCTTACAAACTACTTACGAACTAGCTAAGACTAAGGACGGCACAAATATCCATGTCCGAGGGGGGATTCGAACCCCCAACCGCAGTGGCCGTGCAGACCGTGACTGGAGCGCCTCAATCCCCTCGGCCACCGCGGCCGGCCTGTCGTTACATGTTCGTTCCATTTCATATCGCCCTGAAATGCTTCGCCTACTTATTTGAACGACGCGCTTGCATCAAGAAGTTCATTACTAATGCTACATTCGTACATTATGGGAATTTTTCCCCACTCATGCTCATTACCTTATATTTCTCTTCATTGAGAGCTAGCTGCTATTCTTTGAACCAACTAGAAATATTTTCTAAGTATCGTGTATCTTATTACAGTCAAACACGAAACCCTCCCGTACACTACAGCATCATCAACAAACAGCCGCAAATAACAAGTAACTCTGTCCATCAGATCATTTATATAGATAGAAAATAATAGCTTTCCTAACACAATCCCTGGGGCACGCCTGACGAGACATTCGTCTCTGATGGACACTTGCCGTCTAGAACAACATACTGCGTTCTATTACTTGGGAAGTCTTCCAGCCAGTCACAACTCTGTGAACCTATTCCATATGCTCGTATCTTCATTAAAAATTCTCCTGTTCTGTTTATACTATAGCAGCATTGAACGTCCGCCGTTAGAAACTTCGTTATTTGTACCAGGCGGGGCAAATGAAAGCGGCCTGGACGATTTCATATGATTGACCTTGAACGTATACATGTAGACACACCCAGTGACTTCCAACAGGGTGGCTCAACTGCTGTACAACGGTCCGAACCTTGCAGAACATTTACAGAATCATCTTGCCTGACAGAGTTGTTAGCAGGGCTCAGTCTGGTTGCGGCCCTACCTGAGAGTGTGCCATTACTTTATGTGGGAAGTTCTGAAGTCTTGAAGAGCTGCAGCATATCATTTCGGATGACGTGGAACCAATTTCAGCAGTCCCACTACGTTCCGCCTTTGACAACTTGCTTACTAGGTCCACAAAGTAATAATACATATATGGTGATCAATTTCAACATCTACCACAGTCGGAGAAGTTCTGTATTTCGTTTCCTCTGCTGCGTTTCTGATTTCCTGTACCATGTAACTCCTCCCTGGACGAATGTTTTCACCCCAAGTCGTATATGTTGAAAAAAGTAAGGGCTCTGTAACATTCCCGTGGGGCACTCGAGAAATTACTCTAACGACGTAAGACTTTTCTCAATTGAGGATTACAGTTGGTATTCCGTTTAGCAGAAACTCTTCAGTACAATCACACATATGGTCTGATATTTACGTTGGTCATCCACAAAGTAAGTTCTGTTTCTATTTCTGTCTGCGACAGCGCTACGATTGCAGTTCCGAGCATGCGCGACAGTTACTCTGACTCAAGGAGAAGACATGTACGCTATTTTCAGATCGCTGCTGCCGACGTGTGCTTTGTAGTACTTCTTTATAATGCCAGTCGTAACTGAATATGCCGCCGCGTGTGAAATCAGATCTGTGATTTGTTTTCTAAATGCAAAGACAGTTTAACCAAAGGAAATTCATCGGCAAATCTGCGAGACATACGGACAAAATGCTATGAATGATTCAGTGGTTAGAAGGTGGCTCAGACTGTTCTATGAAGGACATGATCAAGTGCACCATGAAGAACGAAGTGGACGCCAGTGTGTGCTTACTGATAATCTTCAATTGTGTGAAGCATATTTGCACAACCGTAAGTTCACATGATCACCGATTCATGAAATTGTTACTGAAAAACTGATTTTTCGAAAACTTTGCTCACGTTGGATACCCAAAATTCTTACTAAACAACACATAAACAACTGATGGGTAGTGCACTTCGCTTTTGACACGATACAATGAAGAATGCGATGTTTTCTTTCGAGGATAGTCACTGAGGATGAAAAGGAACTGCGTACCTTAATTAGAACCGAGCATATCGTAAAACAAACCGATTAAAATATTCAATGCAAGGACAGAAGGATGCCTCGTTTGATTAAAAATAAAGGACGGAGAGTCCTAAGTTAATTCTGATACTTGATGACAAATCTGCGAATGAATACCTTTCCTTTAAAGCAAAAGTATCGTATGACATCCCTGAAATAAAACGGCTATCAATGGAATGGAGAAACACTTCATCCCCAACGAAGGTTAAGCTTAAGCAAATCTTGACACCTCGAAAAGTCATGTGCACTGGTTTTTTCTTTTCTTTCTTTCTTTCTTTCTTTTTTTTGGGGGGGGGGGGGCTGAAAAGGCATTTTTCAGATTGATTTTTTATCACGAGGCCAAACAATCAGTGCACAAGGTTACTGCGAGACCATTAAAAATTGAGTTGCGCAGTACAGAACAAGCTCCGAGGATTACTGTAATTTTTTTTTCCTTTGACGATAATTCCCGACCTCTCACGACGAATTTGACCAAACAACTGTTACGGGAATTTCACTGGGACGTGTTTGATCATCCTTCGCACAGCCCGGACCTCGCTCCTTGGTGTTCAGCACTACAACGATGATTACGAGCTGAAAGAACATGTTACCACATGGTTGAATACACAGGCGGCAACCTTCTACGAGGAAGGCATACAAAGGTTGTGACATGCTGTGACAAGTGCCTACAAAATTTCGGGAGTTATGTAGGAAAGTAGTTTAACAGTTGTAGATTCTTTTTCTGTATCTGTACGCGTTTGTTTTGTACAACCAAACGGAACTTACTTTGTGGAAATAACTCGTATTATGCTCGTACTTTCTTCGTTACACAACATTTCGGCACCGTGTCGAACGGCATCAGGAATTAACAGAAAATTGTACCTCTAATCTCGCCTATGGTGGATGTACACGAAGTTAGCTCAGTACGCCAATATCTTCAGTGAGCTTTACGTTTTCGTTAGGCAGTGATTATATCATTTCTATTGTAACTTACAGAATATTATTCCGACGAAACACGGCAGAGTATGATCCGCTCGTACTTCCGCATTTATATCGTCGTTCAAATATTCGTCCGAGTATGGCAGAGAAATAACGTGATATTAATGTAACCACGTGTGAGGGGCCGACGAAACGAGAACATTTATCCAAATGATCGTATATCAGAAACGCACCAGATTGGATGTGTAGTTATGGACTGACAGCCAATCGGCTCGAGTGCGCGAAACTTTTTCCGATAAGCGACAGTTTTTGGGAGTACTAAGCAGAGTACATGTGTCCGACTGCGTAGCTGCTGCGATTTTCTGCGCTGCTTCTGTAACATTTACAGATGAAAGCCATTACGGTCAGGTCAATGCAAATGAAATTACAGCTTTTATAAACAAAATTCAAATATGTTCAAATGTTTGTAAATGTATGGGCCTTAAGTACTGACGTCATCAGTCCTTAGGCTTACAAACTACTAACTTAAACTAAGCTAACGGCAACACACACACCCATGACCGAGGGAAGACTCGAACCTCCAACGGGAAGCAGGCGCGTGCTCCGCAGCAAGGCGCCTTAGAACGCTTTGCCATTCCACCGCAGCGTTTACAAACAGAGGCTGCCACTTCATGCGTAACTATAATTACAGTGACTGCAAGAGTAAGTTGAAAACTGCGACTGAAGCACAAGAGAAGTTAATCCGGACATTCACCTCGGTCGTATCGGACGGACGTCTTTCTATGAGCTTACATGAATAGCGCCGCGGTGGAGTAGCCGACCGGTCTAAGGTTCCTCGCTGCGGAGCACGCGGTTTCTCGCCGTCGGAGGTTCGAGTCCTCCCTGGGCCATGGATGTGTGTGTTGTCTTTAGGTTAGTTTACCTTAGTTTAAGTAGTTTGTAATCTACGGACTGATGACCACGCAGTTTGGTTCGATAGATTTACAAACATTTGAACATTTTTTGAATAGCATTTCCAGATAACTATTCCAGAACTTAAAAATGAAATTTCAGATGCCCTGGCATCGGTGACTTCATTTCTGCTTCAGAATGTACGGCGTGAATCGCAGAATGGATAGTCGCTTAGACACAAGGAGAACTACGTATGATGTTGAAAAGAAAAAGCCTTTCTTATCCTCTGTTCGTCTGATGGATGTTTGTTACACACTGAATAGTTATAGGCGTTTAGAATCACTATAGTCCCTCAATATGGTTACATGTTTAGCTTAATTGGTTTATTAGTTAAGCTTTGCCAGTAAACATCATACAAAATGACTGCTGACGTAATCTGTCACCGACAGAAATTCCGATTTTGCCTATCTTGGACTACGAAGCTGAAGCAATTATCTTCAGATTTTTAAATTGCCAATTGCGTAATTTTGTCATAGCATATCTTAGCAAGCTTTAGGTAATTTAAACACATACAGATTTGCGTCTCATTGTTGTTTGGCTTTTTTAAGTGCGTGGCTCCAGAACCGTATTCCTCACATATGGTTAAGTCTAAAATTTAGTTCGATTTGACTTCCTCTTCTCTGTTTTGAAGTAACTAAGAAAACAGCCTATCTCATGAAAATATTGGTTGTATTGTCCATAGTAAATGATGCAACATGTTACAGAATTCTACAAAGTAATGATAATTATTTTCAACTAACAGTCAAGTTTAAATTTTAGGACGTACTGAAAAATATATGGTCAGCAAATTCGATGGAGTTTTACAATACAATTCAAAGAGCTTACGCATGGTACCAGTCTGGGTCATACAGAATAGTTTGAAAGCTCTACACAGGTAGTAAAATGTAAATTACTGGATTGTCTTGAAGAAGTTGAAATATTTATTATCAAAGGAAGGAAGACGGAATTCCTTCTCAATGAAACTGACTACTGCCAAATAAGCATTTATTTTCCTCTATTTTAGAGTCAGCTACAGGGAAAATCAATAGGCAGGCCTTGAGGTTCAGAATACAAACACAGACCCCAAGCAGCGGCGGAGCGGCCGAGCGCATTGAGGCGCTATGCTACGATGCGTGAGGTCGTTCCCCGTGGGGGGTTCGAATCCTCCCTCGGGCATGGATGTTTGTATAAGCTAGTTCATAAGTAGTGTGTAGGTTCAGGGACTGATAACCCCGTAGTTAAGTTCCATAAGCTTTACAAACATTTTGATTTGTAACTGACCCAACCAGAATCTCGCGTAAGGGAAAGACGGTCTTCGCAATGATATAAACCAGTGCAACTAGTCATCTAAGAAAGATCGTCGCTGTCCTTACAGTCACATACATTGAAGAATATCCTCGTAAAATGAAGTCGACACATGAACCCTGTTTTTGATTACTCTATTAACATTACTTTTTATTACCGAGACGTATTTTACCTCAACAGGTTATATTATTACTAGCATAATTTCAGATCCAGGCTTACAATACGTGACGTAGCTTTACTGCTCATTAGTATTCTACTAGAATGATTATACAATTACACGTCAGGTATGGTTTGTACATTAATGTCGGTAAGATAAATATCTGTTTAGTTGTAGGAAACATTAAAGTGACTGCTTAGCAACCGAAGCCGATTGATTATGAATTTTAATTGGCGACCAATGATGGGTGTTAATTCATACGCTATTATGACCCTTTGTTGTTGGTTGGTTTGGGCACGGAAAATTAATTTTCTGATTTAAGTATTGACGAATACTACCATGTTTCCTATTGGAGGTCGGTCTGGCAATACAGATTTAGAAGGACTGTTCTGTAATAGATGAGTTGTAGTCTAGTAATATTTGACAGAAGAAAGAAGACGACATATCAATTACCTAGTGTTTTCTGTCCGTTTTTCGAAGCACTCAGGAAAGTTTATTCCAAAATTCTTTGAAAACGACGGTACCTCTCTCAACAAGGGCATCGTTCTTTGTGAAACGTGGAGACATTGTATCTCTTCTTATTATGTGCGGGTCAGTATTTTGAGTTTGCGAGTGTTACTAATGCGTAATTAATGCTTGCATTAACACTTTTATCATAGGTTCACCAAACTCAGTAGAACTTTTTACACCTATGCGGCTAGAGTTCATGTAATGCCAAAGTTCTTTAACAAGGGGTATAAAGGATTATGTAGCATTATATTTAATTACTAACGTGCTCCTTGCGTTACGGTAAAGCTGGGCTGATTAACTGCTACTCCAGTGACTTTTGGGTATGTTTTCACACATGGATTTAAGTCTGCTTGTACGAGAGCAAGAAGATTGTCTTAATCTTTCAGGTATTTGCTACAGAGCTGTTGTCGCTCTGTCTCATTCACTTGAGATGTATGCGGCCAAGTACAAAGCTACTGTACAAATGTCGGAACACGTATTGGACAGTAAAATACGGTTTCTGGAGGACGGGAGATAAAAACGAAGATATGAATAAGATTTGATGATACGATTTCTATAGAATAGTAGCGTGCACCTACTAAAATCAAAAGTGTTTATGAATGTGTCGGTCATGTTTGTTAAGCGCTGGTTCTACTGAATAGACTGGAGACCTCGTAACTTACAACGTCGTTTCTACCAATGCTTTGCATCCGTTGTTTCCTGATAATTTATTTGTACGAAGTTTTTGCTAAGTATTCAATCCAGCGATCAAACGAAATAATGTAGGTCATAAAATAGTTTTCTACTTCGATCTCATGGCCTCCTGATAATTTCCCCATTTTCAGCACACCATACCTTTTATAGAATTCTTTTTCGGGTGGTTGCTAAGTGTGAAGTTGGAGAACTGTTTTACACAGAACTTGTGCCACAAATGCAGTACTTGGCTGGCTGTTTGGAACTGGAGTAGCTGTGCACAACACTAGCGTGGGAAATGGCGCCCTGCGGACTCGGTGCTGTTATGACACCGGAGTAGTATAAATAGAACGCCGCCGCGTTTATGTCACGCAACGCCGACGGAAAGGACGCTCTGACGTCCTCAGTATAACTTAATTGCTTCTCGTCGGATATTTGTGCTACAATAAAACTTTCAGTTGCTTAAAGCTTTAATTTAGCAGTGTAAATGGATTCGAGTTTTTTTCATCAGCGACGTTCTTCTCGTTAAACGCCAGAGGCCTTAGGCACTGATTGACAGGGAGCGCAATATGGCTAAGCAGGGATGTTTAGAGGACAAAGTAAGACCACAGTAGCCTGTTTATTGTCATCTCATGCAAATATACGTTGCCTTAGATACTTCTACTGTACAGAAAATACACAGGATTTCCCGTTTCCGACTTAACAGGAGTTTTCTCAGAATTGTTACAAGACCCACAAAAACTACTACTATCACAATCAGTATCGAAAAACCTGTGATTCTTCATCTGTTTATGGGACATCCGTTTGACAGTATGTGCTCAGAGCTCACTGCTGTCTCTTCTCCGCTGCATCCCTATATCTCAGAGTGCGCTATGCGGGCCTTAGCAGATCGAATGTCTGTCGTGCCAGTTTGGTGGGCGTGGTCGGAATCTTCTGTGTTGGGATACTTTCTGCGTTCTTCCTTCGCCTTTGCTCTTTATACCTCTGACAGTTCGTCAATCGTTGCTACACGATTTCCCCTGCAGTATATAGAAAAGAGTTGGTAACTTCTTTGCCTTTTTTATTAATCTCTTAGATAAGCTGGAGATGCATAATAGGTTCAGGCTGTAATGAATCTCCGTTAGTGTAGAGAACAACGATTCGATGTTCAATGAAATAGCGTAGAACTATGACAAAACGAATGTCACTGACCCATCAAAATATTTGAGAAATATGTAGGGCTTACTTCGTTGTCATCCGTTAATGAACTAATCACGTTTTCTGAAGACGTCATTATACCAAACATACTGCATCTAACCAACAGTGTTTAAAACTGAGTACATTACAAAAAAATAATTTAAATCCCTGCTTCTGATGCACAATACTAATACAAATTAATTATGTAACAACTCTGACCGATTAATGTCAGTGACGCCGACAGATTTCACATTGCGTTTGTTCTGTGTCTTCGATGTACAGCACATAACTGGAAAGATAATAACTTAAACGAATACTAAAATGTAACACACTTACCTAATAGTGACAAATGAAACACTTAAGTTTTAGTACGGACAAATTGTGTATGTAGCTATAACATATATAGATCAACGGCCAATAAAAAGCACAAAGTTTGTAATAAATTTTCTGGAATGAAACAAATGCATCATTAGGGAATGTATAAATCGCGGAAGAAAACTATTGAAATTTGACCTCTCGCTGTAGTTTACTTTGTCTCTCCTTGGCGTGTACTTGAAGAAGTGTGGGGAAACGTTCCCTCTCTCGGGCCCATGTTATCCCAAGTCCCCGATCGAATGTTGGTGTAACTTGTAACCCAGGCGGCTAATTAAATCGATACGGGGTATTAGCAGAACCCCGCAGTGCGGAATGAACCAGTTCGGCCTCACTAACTCGAAAAAGAGGCGCTATCGTTGGAGCCAACTTCACGTTACAGTGTAAAGGTATCAACACATTAAGGACAGCGGTTTGTATGCTGCGGGAACTATTTGTAGAAACGAAGTACACTAACATAATAATTTAAGACTACGATTGTTTTAAAAAGGGTTATGGAAACCTATGTTTGTCGTAATATATATGTTTGCGAAATACGATGGGTTTATTATCGTTGAATAACGACATTATCTTCAGGACCCACAGTGTTACTGACGTCGTACAACGACATTTTAATAATATAAATTATATATTTGTAACACTGTATACTTTAATGGCGGCTATAGTTCCACTATAAGCTTACTTCGGCTAAGAAGCCATCTTCAAGTGTTTCGCCACATTCTGGCAAGTCGTTCATTTTGATCTTATTGTGACGAAATGTTTTCTATACTTTGTAATATCTCGTAACTTTCAATATTACGTTTTAATACGCAAGGTGTTTATTACATACTTAAGTTAAACGTCAAAATCTGTAACTTAAGTATGTAATAAACATCTTACTTAGGAAAACTTAATAATACAAGTTGCGAGATATTACAAAGTATAAAATACATTTCGTCATAATAAGATCAAAATGAACGACTTGCCAGAATGTGGCGAAACACTTGAAGATGGCTTCTTAGCTGAAATAAACTTATACTGGAACTATAGCTACAATTAAAATACACAGTGCTACAAATATAAATTTTTTATTATTAAAATGTAGAATAAGGACTTCACACAGATAAGTTTTTAAATTTTTCTTTTCGTTTAAGCTCTTCTAAGAATCTTTAAATACTCGTCAAAACTGATTCATTGCATAACTCTCCTCTAAGATGATAAGCTCTGTTTTCACGCCAACTATAGGCATTTTATGGTAACAAAAAATAACTCTGAAAAAATCGTATTTTAAGAAGTTCGTCTTACTGTCACCTTCACAAAAGTCTATTCAATTACTGAAAGAATCCTATGAACATCGATTAACACTATATAGGACGCACCAATTTCATTATTGTGATTTGTTTCTATAGTTTTCGTAATTTTTTAAAGAACTTTCGTAAGTTGTTTCTTACTTGAGTAAATTAAACACGACAGAGGTTTCAAAAGACGAAACTAAAACTTCTGAGAACTTCTCCATATCAGAAAGAAATTTCTGAAATTTATAACTGTTTCGTAAAATGAAAAAAAAAAATTAATTAATTAAAAAAACAACTGGCAATGAATGTATCTGTACAGCTGCTGTGACTCAAGTAGAGATGCCGCAATATAAAATTAATTACTTTCCTACAGTTTAGTTCGGAAAAATATTTTACTTATCTTGCTACTGACTACCTCGATTGTTGTATAATGCGCACATATAGCGAGATAAATAAGTAGCAAAGCCGAGTTCACTTGCAGAACAATAAGAGAGAAAATATATCCACGGGACGTATCTATATATGCTGTAATATAATTTTAGTTACTTTCCTAACGTTTCATTCAGAAAAAAAAATCGTTATCTCGCTACTAACTGGCGCGATTGTTGTATAATGCGCACATATAGCGAGATAAGGAAGTAGCAAAGCCGAGTTGACTTTGAGCACAACATGAGAGAAAAGAAGAAAGTGAGGAGCGGTCCATCTTACCTAAGATATCCATGGCGAGAGCGGGAAGTGCAGTGTCGGTGCGCGGCGGCGCTCAGACGGGCATGTGTCGCGCTGGCGCGCGGCGGCGGCGGTGTCGGTGTCGGCTACACGTGCGGCGGCGGAGGCGGCGACGTCGGCTGCCGGGCTGCCCCTGGCGTCGCTGCGTGCGGGCCCACCCGCCGACCACGTGACGTCACAGCACGCACAGTGCATCGCCGCGCCCGACTAGGAGGGTGGGGGTGGCGAAAATAGGGAAAGGGGCTGTCCGGCCGCTTCCCCCTCCCGGCCGCCACGAGGGACGCTGCGCCGCTGCATGGCGCATCGATTATTACGTATGCGCATTGTCGACGGAAAGAGCCGAGCGCGGCCGAACGCCGCAGGGGAGGCCCCGAAGCTCCACCCCGTCGGCGCTCGGCGCGCGGCGCGCGGCGTCGCCAGACGCTCTCCGAGCGTCGACGCGAGCGGACGCTCCGCGGTGGAAGCGGCGAGCACAGCCCCCGCGGCCGCCGTCTCCGACGGCGGAATTTATTTTATGTCAAAATTGAAGACTTTTTTCAGAGCCACCACGATTACTGTTTTTATAATAAAGAAATACGAGCACCATACGTGCCCCTATTTATGTCTACTAGTATCGCCTGTGGTCGTAATTCGACCAATTGTGTCTACAAAGTACCCAAACTCAAAATTTTATTATATTTTAAACTGGGCTCGCATATGACTAGTTGTAATGAGTGGCGGTGGGGAAGTGTGCTACTAGTTTATAAATATTTCGGTAAGAAGTGCTGTATCCGTATATGTCTGTAGTGCTGTCATTTTATTGTGAAAGCTGTAAGAATGATATACGTAAGTTCACAAAAAGTTCGAATTAGTTCCAAAAGCTGATAAATGGCACTGTATGCAGCGCCCGGCCGCGGTGGCCGAGGTAACTGAGGCGCTCCAGTCACGGTCTGCCCGGCCACTACGGTCGGGGGTTCGAATGCCCCCTCGGGCATGGATATTTGTGCCGTCCTTAGTATTAAGTAGTTCATAAGTAGTTTGTACGTTTAGGGACTGATGACCCCGTAATTAAGTCCCATAAGCTATACAAACATTTGAACATTTTGTATGCAGCGCAGCTCGTGCAAAATGACCGTCGCATGTCGTCTTTGTAATCACATCACCATCTTTTCGAAATCGTTCCTTTGGTGAGAACATGTCATTGTGTATTCACGAAGATGCTAGTTCGTTCTGCTGACGAAACAAGTATAGCTATCATGCCTAACAAACAGGAATCAACTGATGAAATTATAAATGATTTCTTTCAGAAAATTATTAAGTGGGTCTCTAAAAAGGGACTCTCATTAAACTTTGATAAAACGCAGTATATGCGGTTTCATACAGTAAAAGGTATGACACCATTCAGTGGCTGACTAAGGCTATCGGAGGCCCGGGGCGGCGGCAAAAGAAAATGATACTCCCCTCCACTTGGAAATACATGTATTACTATAAAAAAGTAAATTTTGAGATTTGAAGGCCACCACAGGACGAGAGGAAATGAACAATCTAAGAAAAATTGCCCCCGAGATACGGAGGCCACTGACACCATTATTAAACATAGACTTTGAACAGAAATCGGTAACTAAGGCAGGATGTGAATTTTATTTAGGTATTTGCATTGATGAGGGATTGAAGTGGAAGAATCACATTGAGGATCTGTTGAAACGTTTCAGTTTACCTACTTTTGCTATCTGGGTATTTGCAAATCTGGTAATATACGTCTCAGTAAATTATCTTACTATGCTTATTTTCATTCTCTACTATAGTGTCGCATCATGTTCTGGGACAATTGAACACTGAGTAAAAAAGTATTCATTGCAAAAAAGCGTGTAATCAGAATAATTTCTGAAGCCCACACAAGATCACACTGCAGTCATTTTTTTAAGGATCTAGCAATCTTCACTGTAGCTTCACATTTTATATGTACTCACTTATGGTATTTGTTATTAACAATCTGATCCAGTTCGAAAATAATACCAGTGTGCATAGCTACAACACTAGGAGAAAGGGCGATCTTCACTATTGAAGCTTAAAGCTAACTTTGACACAGAAAGGGGTGAATTATTCTGTCTTTAGTCACTTACCAAGTAGCATCAAATGTCTGACAGATAGCCAACTAATATTTAAAAGAAATTAAAAGAATTTATGTAGGGCAACTCCTTCTATACTTTACATGAATTTTTAGATAAAACTTTAAAAAAAAACGATAAAAAATAAAATGTTCTTAAGGTATTGTGTGTCATGTATAGACACCATTTATTAAACTGACACGTTTCACATCATTGCGAAATGTATTTATGAACTATGGAACAAGTAGTATTGATCTAATCTAATCTCATCATTGCGTTTTTATAAATGATTTCAGTTACCCTGCCTTGCATTGTTGTCGTGAATCATCTTGAGATCTACCTGTATTACTAAACGACTGAAACGGTGCCCGATCACAATTGTAGTTGCCCTCTAAATGCCCACCAAGATTAAATGTTATGTGTTACGTGGGTCATTTATGGAAGTCACACAAAATCTAAGTCAACAATAGCAAATATAGCATACAGTTCCGTGGGGAAGGGGGGTGACAAGAATTTTGTGACATCGTACCTCAAAATGAGGCTTAAAAAAAAAAAACTGGTTTGATCTTCCGATCCACGGTTTTTAGAAGAGGCATACAGTTATTGACCTGATTTCTAAAAAAGGAATATCGTAGTTGTTTTTTTCTTTACGATAATTATTCCGGAAGGGGGCACATCCCTAACCCTCCCCGCTCCCTTACATACACCCTGGAAGTCAAGATGGCAGGAGGCGGGTTCGAACCGCCGTTCTCCAGAATAAGGGTCCGGTGTGTTAGTTCTGTCACTCCGGCAAATCGCGCGGTTTGTTATTTACGGTGTACGTTCCAATTTTTGTATAGCTTATGGGACTTAACTACGGGGTCATCAGTCCCTAAACTTACAAACTACTTGTGAACTAGCTAATACTAAGGACAGCACAAATATCCATGCCCGAGGGCGGATTCGAACCCCCGACCGTAGTGGCCGTTCAGACTGTGACTGGAGCGTCTCAGTCCCCTCGGTCACCGCGGCCGGCTACGGTGTACGTGGAGTAAATGACGTTGCAGCTTTACAGAAGGAAGAGCAATTGTGCATGACGTAGAACGATCTGCACAGCCTACTAACCACTATACAGCCGTTCCTCCCTGTCGGAGGTTTGATTCCTCCCTCAGATATGGATGTGTGTGTTGCCGTTGGTGTAAGTTAGTTTCAGTTAGTGTTACCTTCGAGTGAGAGCGCCCATTATTTTTGCACGACAAAAAAATGTTCAAATGTTCGTAAATCTATCGGACCAAACTGCGTGGTCATCAGTGCGTAGCTTACAATCTACTTAAACTAAGGTAAACTAACTTAAGGACAACACACAAACCCATGCCCCAGTGGGGACTCGAAACTCCGACGGCAAGCAACCGCGCGCTCCGTCGCGAGGCGCCTTAGATCGCTCGGCTACTCCACCGCGGCTTTTCCACGAGAAGATCGTCGGCTACTGAGTACCCCGTCTTCTTTTGTTAAGTTATAATTTCCTTGGGAAGCAGGTAAATATTTATATTTTGCAGTAATATTATTTCCTAGACTTGCCGAAAGTTCTGTTCACCAACTGAATGAAGCAATTCTCAATACAAATATAAAAAAGGAAAGAAATGTCAATTTTTTTTTCTTTTCACTTTGAATGCAAACGTCATCTAACCTCATACAATGAATCACAAATACAAAACTTTTACAGCCATTGGGGCTTTTAGGTTGCCCGTACCTGTACTGTCTGAATGACAAAGTTGTTTCAACTTTATATGTTCACCTTACTTTTCTTTACGCCTATAATAATAATAATAATAATAATAATAAAGGTCAATTAGTGCCATAATTACACATCTAATTGTAAATGTACTTTTGCAGACTGTTTTAATGCTCTCAAAATACCTGTCGATACTTGGATATGTATCGTAATAACGGTGCCGCGGCGGAGTGGCCAAGCGCATTGAGGCGCTATGCTACGATGCGCAAGGTCGCTCCCCGCTGGGTTTCGAATTCCCCCTCGGGCATGGATGTTCGTCCCGTCTTTAGTATACGGTAGTTCATAAATAGTTTGTAAGATTACGGACTGCTGACCCCGCAGATAAGTCCCTTAAGCTTAACAAACATTTGAACATTTTTTGAAGATAATAACGGGAAGGGAAAGTTGAGAATGTGTTCCCTAAATCACTCCAGGCAAATGCCGGGATGGTACCGTTCAAAGAGCACGGCTGATTTCCTTCCCCATTCTTACCGAAACAACCCGAGCGTAAGATCCGCTTCTAATGACCAAGCTGTCGACGGGGCGTTAAACACTGATCTTCCTTCTTTGAGAATTTGTATCTCACGGGAGTCGACCCAGAGTAATCCTTGCAGTTGTGATGATCACTGTATCGTCAATGGTGTAGGGGTCAGTGAACTGCCTTGCAGGCAAGAGATCCGTGTTCGATTCCCAGCTGGGTATCCATTTTCAGCTTTACATATTTGTAGTTAATATCATAAAATCCGTATAAATTGTTTCTCTGATGCTGATGCTACCGTAAATAATCAAACATCGACGATTGAAAAATTCTATATATTTAGGGTTTCCTGAACGTGAATTGTTAAAAGTAAACGAGGTTCCAATACCATGTCCAGCACTGATAAGAATTAATTTTTGTCTCCTTCAGTGTTTGACACTATACGGTAAAGTCGCGTCAATTGTGCTGACTTGCGAACGCGGCATTGAGAATATTGAATAACACGTACTTATTTGTGAAAACTGGTAGATGTCAGTTCAGTACCGTTTCGAAAAATCTTTACACATTTTAGCTACATTTCACTTGTAGTAATGTATAAACCTAGTAGCAATCGGTAAGCTGTCACATTTTTTCAATGCAAGAATGACAACCGAGCACAAGTACTAGAAAAATTACCTCACTTCAGAAAGCGTATTACGAATTATGAAGAGGTAAATAGTTTATAGAGAACCTAATACTTCACGCTAATACGTGTGAGTTTTATTTCCTGTTTATGTTCCACAAAATTGACTGAGAAACATTGATGAGCTATGTAGAATGACACGAAATGAGAACTAATAATTTTATTTTTTCGTAAGGTTAATCAAAGGTTTTGTTAAAAAATACTCCAATAAAACAAATCTTCAAATTTTTGTAAAGTTATAGAACCTAACTGCAGTGGTCATAGGTCCCTAAACTTACAACCTACCTAAACTACATTTAGGTGACTCCATCTGGAGTCTGGTGCAGATCGACTACATTATGATTATTAAAATTGGAAGAACCAGCTATGGCCGCATTGAAATCTTAATTTTTATATATAATAGAGATCGATTTTGGTCAGTGTCTGACCATCTTCAGTGCTAGAATCCAAGCCCTGTGGGCCTACAAAAACTTGCATTTTTCATATTAACATGAGATAGGCAGTACATAATTGACATCCTACTTATGTACTGCCTATCTCATGTTAATATGCAAAGTGCAAGTTTTTGTAGGCCCACGGGGATTGGATTCTAGCAATGAAGATGGTCAGACACTGACTGAAATCGATCTGTATTATATATAAAAAATTAAGGTTTTAATGTGGCCAAAGCTGGTTCTTCCAATAGTAATAAACCAACTTATTCTAAGAACAACAAACACACACTTATGGTCGAGGGAGGATTCGACATGGAACGACCGCGCGCACCGTAGCAAGGCACCTTAGTACGCACGGCTATTCCGCCGCGGCATTAATAAAGCAATGTGGAGTAGTATTACATACCTTCAAGTGCTTTTAAAACGAATTCCAGATACTGAAACATCCCGACCGTTTCAGTGTACTGAACTAAATGCAACGGCGAAGTTGTTAATTTGTGCTGAACCGGGATTTGTACTCGGATTTTCCGCTTCGGTCCAGCGGTCGCCTTAACCGATTAGGCTACCAAGGCACTTAGCCTTCCTTTCAAAAATTCTCAACTTACAGCACACTACGATGGTAGTGCCCTCTACCCACCAGTTCCTCTTGCTCGCACCCTATACCGGATTTAACACGTCTACACTGAAATCGTCAACTGTCTGTTTGGGACATGTTTTACAAAATGATATAGTGTCAGTTCTTTTCGGACGTCCGGAAAGAACAGACACCACATTAATAATTGTTTTGAAAGCATCAAAAACGTAGGTGTAGAGTTATAGCCTTACTCAGAGTAGACGTTCTGGAGTACTGAACACGGCATGCTGAACCGATTGCGAGGAAAATCAAATGCATTTCCTCGCAGTGTGCGAAGTTACTACACTGACATTTACCGGTCGTGAAACTATAAGCATCTTCCAGTTGTAGCGAGCATAGAAGCCATATGTACATCTTCACCGCCGTTGCAGAAGGCCATATACCGCCGTCTCGCTCACCAACAACAGAGAAGTGTGACGCTGCCGTACAATGACCTGCTTGTTTTGACTGCGGCACGTGCTGGGTTGAGGTGAGTGGGGATGGGGTTGAGAGAAGAATGGAGAGTGGAGAGCTCTGATTAGTAACGACCGCCTTGGGGGCAATATTCGCTGCCGGCAGCCGACTCTGGGTCATCAAGGCGCAGAGGACCCTCGAGAAATACGAGCTCCACAGCCAACTTCTGTCGTCACACTAACTGCCGAGCCCACCACACATCGCGATGGCTGGAATCCGTCAGGACCCACAGAGGAAGGCAGAATTGCACTGCAAAAGCACTCACTAAAGCTCTTAGGTTGAGCGTCCACAGGAACAGTATTCGTCCGACTAGCAGGACGGTCGAATGCGGGTGCACACGGCTGACACAGCCCAAGCCATGTACCGCCACCAGCCTCTACAGACAGGTCTCTCAACCGTTCGTGCCACGTCACACTCACAGGCCGCGACCGTTAGATGACTGGCAAGCTGCTAAATCCGCCGGCACGCGGAGCGTGTATCTGAACGAGCGTGGTCAACGTGTCGAGTTTCTGACGTCACAACTAGTGAATCGCACGTCGGCGAGGCTTTCCCAACGTGTGGGGCAGTATCAAGCATACCAGAAATTGTCAACATGCGTCTGAACGATCACCAATAAGGAAGGAGAACGCCTCCGACGTCACATCACGTGGCTATCTGTGAGAGGGGGGCGGGGCAGTTACCGCCATATTGGCCGTCAATAGACGCTCGTATTTGATGGGTTTTATGTACAGTCAATCAGGGTAACTTCCAGTTGTACCAGTCAGGGTACCTTAATACCACTTAATATTTGGGTTTCAAATGGCTCATGGTCCACCTATTGACTATATTTTTTTCCTGAAGGTAATTTTTAATACCTCTGTTATAAATAATTGCCCAGTAGGTGGAACATCAGACACATGAAAGCCAAATATTATGTGGTACAAAGATACCCTGAAAGGTAAAAAGTTACCCTGATTGACTGTATATAACTTAGGTTCAAATCAAATGTTTGTAATTCTATGAGACTTAACTGCTTGGTTATAAGTCCCTATCTTATAAACTACTTAAACTAAGTTAAACTAACCTATAGATAACACACACATCCACGTCGAGGGAGGATTCTAACCCCCGACACGGGAGGCTATAACATAAGCATTATGAATATATGTCACTCCAAAACAAATAAAAAGTGACTGAGTAAATGCAGAACATCTCGTAAATCAGTCATTAGAGGAACGGTTTGTTGCAATAAATTGCTGGAAACGTTTCATATCTGGTTATAAAATTTCCGTATTTCAGAAATCTGTCGTTTCAAGACAACGGCGCACTGAAGAACCGTCAAAACGCCCTCTGCCATGCACTTGGTTTGCAGAATATTGATGTAGATGTAGACTGACGTCAGAATTAACCGGAACTTCATATAGGTTGTTTTATTAAGTTATATAAGCAAAAAAAAAAAAAAAAAAAAAAAAAAAAAAAAAAAAAATATATATATATATATATATATATATATATATATATATATATATATACCGCTGTGATATTCATCGAAGAAACAGGGGAAGCAATAATTTTGTCCACATCTTGCAAACGTTTTAAAAGCCGCAATTTTGCATCTACATGGTTTTTTTTAATGTATCCATATTCGTGTTTGCACAACCCTAACTTTGCAAGATAATCACCCCGTTTACATGGACTCCCAAAACCGAATTTCGTAAACCGATGTCCCAATTTCAGTTTTGGTTGGGCATGTAAACACTCTAAAATCGATTCTGGAAATCCACTTCTTCAAAGCGGTTTTCCAGTTCCACAATCGATTTTCGTGCCCATGTAAACGCAACCGTTTTTGAAGCGTTTCTTGGCTTGTCAGATTGTGTTTTGTTGTTATGACTTTTCGGCACATATGGACGTAGTGATATTTTCTAACGTGAAATAAAAGTATGAACATTAGAGTAAGCATGAATCTGTTTATTTAAGTAAAGAAAAATAGCGATTGTGCTGACTTAATCAGCAAAATGTTCTAATGTTTGTTACGCTTAAGGGACTTAACTGCGGGATCATCAGTCCCTAAACTTACAAATTAATTATGAGCTAGCTTATACTAAAGACGACACAAACAACCATGCCCGAGGGGGGATTCGAATCCCTGACCGTAGCGGTCGTGCAGACTGTGACTGGCACGCCGCACACCGCTCGGCCACTGTGGCCGGCTGACTAAATCAGCAACTGAATGAGCTGTTTTTCAGCCGCCTTAAGTGAGCTAGGAAATCACGTTCAGACTGTGCCATATAAACACCACAGCGAAAAACTGTTTACGAAAATCGGTTTTCGTCTTCCGGAAGATGTGTTACATGTAAACGTAGTGAATATGCTTGTTTTAAATAATGACGTCCCTCGCTGATGTTGTGCACATATAATTGAAAAATAACGTATTTGATGTTGCGGTTAATTGTGAAGTCAGTAGTGTACGCAATGCCAAGGAGCAAAAAAGTATTTGCCGCCATGCGGAGTCGAACACAAACCTTTCAGTAAAAATCTGATCTCTTAGGGCGCTGAGACATACACCGCTTTCTGAACAGATTCTCTCAGTGGCAGTTGATAAGATTCATATGGTGACAGATCCATATCAAAATTCCTTTTATTTCCTAAACTGTTAGTCATCTGTAGTTCCCATTTGGTGCACTTTCATATCTCACCACGCCCTACATGTACCATAAATTTGGAAGAATTCGGCGAAGACGAGTAGGCGTACTCTCCTTGTGA
The DNA here is from genome assembly GCA_026315105.1 of Locusta migratoria. Lineage (NCBI taxonomy): Eukaryota > Metazoa > Arthropoda > Insecta > Orthoptera > Acrididae > Locusta > Locusta migratoria. The sequence goes on along the minus strand of CM048746.1, from coordinate 425,606,071 downwards.
GATATTATTGTTTTGCAAGTCGTCTTGTAAATAAAACTAAAGTTCATGTGGTAATCCTCTGTGCAATGTATTCTGTTCCCAAATCACTTCCTTCAGTCAAATTTCCCTACCAGTATAGTTCCATAATTTCTCATTTTATTTTTGTTTTATCTTACTGAAGAGTGGAAGTAATTCAGCTGCGGTGGAGTGGCCGAGCGGTCTAAAGCCTCTCGCTGTGGAGCGCGCGGTTGCTCGCCGTGAAGGTTCGAGTCCTCCCCGGGGCACGGGTGTGTGTGTTTGTCCTTAGGTTAGATTACCTAGGTTTAAGTAGTTTGTAAGCTACGGACTGATGACCACGCAGTTTGGTCCGGTAGATCTACAAACATTTCAAATGTTCATTGTGTCTGTAGTGGCCGTCCAGACTGTGACTGACGCGCCGCAGTACGCTCGGCCACCGCGGCCAGCTACAATTACATCTACAGTGCTATCTAGAGCATGGTTGCAGAGCTTTTCAGAAAAACGACACCCACTAGCACATTGAGGTATACGTAGAGATCGTGTAACCAAACGTTGATACAAATATGTTTGTTCGAGCCCATGTACTTTCCTTGTCAGTTTAAGATGTCCCTTTGTTAGATAATATTTCCAATCTCCCGCAACAAAGAAAAGTATTTTTATAAATATTTAAATTTTCATTGAAGCAAAATCGGCAGTCAATTTTTTATTGCCAAAAGATGAGTCGTTTTGACAATCTAAGTTGTCATTTTCAAATGTTGCATTTGTATTACAATAAAAACAGAAAAAAACTTCGTATACAACAAAAAGGTTTGAATTTTTTGTTACAGTGGCTAAAGTAAAAGTCTGATAGTTGGGCATCCAATAATCCGGAACGCCCGATTGCCCGGCAACAGATCCAAGCAGCCTTATTTTTCCTTTGATGCAGCCGCTACTGCTGCAGTTTCGCTGACGTCACCGACCGACTGTTCACATGAGGCGAACCCCTGCTTAGCCGATCACTGCAGTGTTTCACCAGTGGTCGTCAATGCCGCAGACGCCATTTTGGAATCGGAAGCATTCAGACCTTAGTCAGCAGATCTCGGCTGTAATTGTACTGTACAGAGTCTCCTTTCATTGTTTGTATTGCCAGTATCTTAACAGTGATGACTGTTATATCATAGTGATCTGTGGAAGTTTAATTCACATATAAGCAGTGAGAAAGTTATCGAAACCAAAACCTTCTTCAAGCTCTAAATCAGGAGTGAAGTGTAAGCACGCTCTATTACCATCAACCAGAAACTGGAAATCATCAACGTTCAAATGTTTGTAAATCTATCGGACCAAACTGCGTGGTCATCAGTCCGTAGCTTACAAACTACTTAAACCTAGGTAAACTAACCTAAGGACAAACACACACACCCATACCCCTACAAACATTTGAACATTTTTTGAAGTAATTCAGGGAGAGGTTTGATTTACCACCGTGTACATTAACACGCAGCTGGAACGGCCAGTACTGTATTTAAAGGCAGGATGGTTCCTTAAAGAAGACGACACTATTTCGCCGTCCTATCTTAGACAGACTCGAGATACCACTCCAATAACCCAGCCGTTGAAGGGTCATTATCTGCCAGAAGCTCTCGTCCTCCTCATTTTGAAGTCGCGCCAGATACCGCAAAGCACTGGCGGGCAACTTCGCTCGGGGAGTTCCCCACTCGATGCATGTCCGGGGTTATCTGCGCGGCCGTATTACGAAACAATGCAGGTCGCGCGCGCGCGCGCGCGGCGAAGGAACTTGAAGGCGGCCGCACTCTCGTAGGGGCACTAGTGGAAATAATGGCGGATAAATAGTGCACTCCGCGCGGCTGTATAAAACACGATAGCTCCCTGGCTGTTACATTACGATTTACGACCGCCGCTCCGCGGGACCCTCCATAATCCAAGATTGGGCAATAAAGATAAGGAAGCCATGTATTTCAGTGCCGCACACCGCGCCGCCCTGAGGAATTCGCGAACGAGGCGGGCGGCGCCGCGCGGGGCACACACCTCGGCGAGTGCGCGCGGCCGTTATCACCGCGGCACCGGCCGCCGGCGGGCGCGGACGTGTCCGTGGCCGCGTAAATTACGTCCAGCGCCCAAATAACCCATGAAACGGCACATTATGCAGCTGTAATTTCATTATTAGCTCAGGGACGTCAGTAGGCAAGGGATGTAGTGCATCCGAAGCAGCGGTGCGGTTACAGACTTGGTCCGCCATACAAACTTTTTTTTTAATGATAACTAGATAACCTGTACGAATAATTGCGCCATCGGTGGTCAGTGGCGTTAAGTGGAATAAAGGAAAATGAAATTATTTTTCAAATCATTGAATTTTATTACACAACATGTAGCAATAAAATAGGTAAATATTCCTGTAACATTGACGTCAGGGGCGTAGGTTCCGGGGGAGGGGGGGGGACGAGGTGCATTAACCGCCGCCCCCCTCCAGAACGTGTTTTTTCTTCCTTATTCTTTTTTTTTTCACTCACGCTGAAATTAAAAAAAAATGACAATTTTTGTTAAAATTGGAAGAACCAGCTTTGGCCGCATTGAGCCCTTATATTTTTTATATATAATATAAATCGATTTCGGTCAGTGTCTGACCATCTTTAGTGCTAGAATCAAAGCCCCGTGGGCCTACAAAAACTTTCACTTTGCATATTAACATGAGATAGGCAGTACATAAGGAGGATTTCAATCATATGATTGACATCCTCCTTATGTACAGACTATCGGATGTTAATATGCAAAGTGCAAGTTTTATATGATTGACAACCTCCTTATGTACTGCCTATTTCATGTTAATATGCAAAGTGCAAGTTTTTGTAGGCCCACAGGGCTTGAATTCTAGCACTGAAGATGGTCAGTCACTGACCTAAATCGATCTGTATTATATATAAAATAAAGGTTTCAATGCGGCCAAAGCTGGTTCTTCCAATTTTAATAATTTAATGTGGTTGCTCTGCACCAGACGGAGTCGCCTACAAATAATTTTTGTAATGAACATGGAAGTTAGACTGGAAACTTTGCCGACGAAGAGAGATACCAGGGTGTAGGTAAGTTGTAATCGATGCTTAGTTGAGCTTTGGCTTCTTACTTGTTGTCGGGACACTTCGTATCGAAGTATTATGGGGAGCTTTCGTAAGACCTAGACAAGCACCACAAGCACATCATGCCAATTAAAAAAAGACATTGATCATTTTACCAATACCTAACCATAAGTAACAATGAACAAGTATCGTTGAATTCTAGCCAGAAACACGCTCTACAGACTGTTTGAAGTACCGCTCGAGGCTTGCCTATCGTGTAACTAAGACCACCATGTCTTATGTTTACTACTGCTACTAACTTCAGTGATCTCCAAACTTTATTACTACAGTAGGGTGGCGACCTTGTGAGACAGACAAATATATTATTTTAAGAGTCATGTTCCCATCTTCTGCTTACAAGAAGCAATGTTACCCTCGTCCCTCCACTGTAAATGCACACTGTTATCACGTTGTAATCTCTAAAGTGTTTTTTCGCCAAAGTAGTATTACAAAGAAGCAACGGATGTCTATCATAAAAGGCGACAGTCGACTTCGTTAATAACTGTCGTCTGTCAGCTTGCTCATATTCGTCAGCGCTGCAACTTCACTACGGTAATTTAGGTTTCCAAAGGCCGATGTGCTGGTGCTGGAACGTAGGGGACACCAGGGTAACGGCGACACCCTGCTAATCGCGCAACCCCAGTTTTGTGACGAACGGTTGGCAGTACGAGTTCGCTTGCCGTTCTATCTCCTTTACCGACCGCGGAACTGATTCGTGTGCTCGCCGTCCGTGATTGTTAACAGGTAGTAATCGTGTGAAAGAAATTGTCAGTTTCGATGTTTTGAATCTAATTTTCGAGCCTGTAGAAATCAAATGTTTGTAAAGCCTATGGGACTTAACTTCGCGGTTATTAGTCCTTAAACATACAATTTACTTACAAACTAACTTATACTAAAGACGACACAAATGTGAATTCCCGATGCGGGAGGCCGCGCGATCGGCAACGTGGCGCTCCAGACCGCTCGGCTACTCCCGCGCATCATCGATTCTTCATTTTATTGGAATAAGTACCTCTATAAGCTGTCAGTGCGTTTTAATACTGGTATTGACGTAATCTGTAGATATTTAACTTCGATTTTCTGTCTCTAAACTAATCGCTTCGCAAAATCTTACGCAAAATCTTCACAGAATTTTCCAAATCCATAGAAAAAAATCGCAAGTTTGTTTTATGAGGGGGAGGGGGGGGTGGCGTCATAGTTTTCGCACCTGTCAACTGTGCCAGCACACCTCAATATTGCTCTGGCTCTGAAACCACCATAGGAAAAATTTATCTACGCCCCTGATTAACGTAGATGAATATGAACGCCGCGGCTGAACAGCCGTGCGCGCTAAGGCGCCTTGCTGTGGTGCGCGGCCGTTCGCTGTCGGAGGTTCGAGTCCTCCGTTGAGCATGGGAGTGTGTGTATTTTTCTTAGGATACGTAGGTTTCACTACTTGTATGTTTATGGATCGATGACCAGTGTAATTAGCTCCCCATTACCTTACAAACATTTGAACTATGAATTACAGATCCATTACTGTCCTTTGCCGCGGTGGAGTGGCAGAGCGCTCTAAGGCGCCTTGTTGCGGAGAGTGCTGTTCCTGGCAATCGGACGTTCGAGTCTTCCCGCGGTCATGTGTGTGTGTGTGTGTGTGTGTGTGTGTGTGTGTGTGTGTGTGTGTGTTTTCCTTAACATAAGTTGGTAATTTGTAAGCCTAGGGACGGATAATCGTAGCAATTGAGTCCCTCAGATTTAGAAACATTTGAACATTTCACGAGCCTTTCTTCCGAGCGCTCGGTTGTTCCCCGTCTGATGTTCGAGTCCACTCGGGCATGTGTGTGTGTGTGTGTGTGTGTGTGTGTGAGTGTCGTCCTTAGGTTTGTTTAAGTTAAATTAATTAGTTTGTAAGCCTAGGTGCTGATAACCTCAGCTGTTAAATCCCACAGATTTACAAATATTTGAACTGTCCTTCGAAATAGTCACCTCTCATAACTATACACCGCTGAGCTTCTGCAGTAGATGACCTGGAAACATTGCACGAAGTCTTCCTTTTGGATCGTATTCAAAAGCCTCGTCGCGTAATTGGGTGTTAGGAATATCGTCAAATCTGTTTCCTTTCAAAGCGAATATGAGTGTACGGAATAGGAAGAAGTGTGGAAGATTGAGATACGGCAAGTATAGTGAAAGTTCAAGTTGCACGACAACGCTCGCTCACGCACAGCCAATGTCAGACAGTTCCTGACAAAAAATGGGGTGATGCAGCTTGAACGTCCACCGTAGTCGTCCCAATACTCTAGACTCCTTCCTATTCCCGCGACTAAAACTCGCTTTGAAAGAAGGGAGATTTGATGATATTCCTGATATCCAACTAAATGTGACAAGGCTTTTGAACATCATCCCAAAGGAAGACTTCGAGCAAATGTTCCAGGACATGTATCGCAGAGCTCAGCTGTGCATAGTTTTCTTAGACCACAGAGAACTACGTACCTTAATTAGAACCGAAGATATGATAAACCAAACCGATTAAAATATTCACAGCAAGAATAGAAGAAAAAAGATTAGAGTATAAGTAATGGAAGGCGAGAATGAATGAATTCTGATACTTGATGACAAATCTGTAGATGAATACTTTTCGTTAAAAAATTAATTAAAAAAAGAAATAAAAAATAAAAATGAAGGAAATCAGCAAGATGGAACGGCATGGGCGGTTTTCACAATTTTGTTAATGTATAAGATTATCAGGGTCGTTCCGCAAGTAATACAACGGTAGGCATGAGTTGTTCAAGTACAGACGTATGTAGTTCAAATTTCGCATGTTAGCAGAGAAGCGGCGGTGCTAAACGAATTAGATTAGGTAAAATAACATATAGGGTTCAAATGTTTCAAATGTTTGTATAGTCTATGGGACTTAACTACGGGGTCATCAGTCCCTAAACTTACAAACTACTTATGAACTACTTACGAACTAGGACGGCACAAATATCCATGCCCGAGGGGGGATTCGAACCCCCGACCGTAGTGGCCGTGCAGACCGTGACTGGAGCGCCTCAGTCTCCTCGGCCACCGCGGCCGGCGACATATAGGGTGAATCACTTAAAAACGTTCTTCGGAATATTTTGATAAATACAAATCTGATTTTTAAAAAGATGTAGTGAATGTTGTTCACCTCGAAATGGGCCACACACTGACATAAATCTTGACCCCCATGCCTCCACCCCTGCAACACCTCCCCCCCCCCGGCCCTCGGGACGGTCATGGGTGAAACTGAAATCTTAAATAAGAGCCCCTATTTTTATTGCAGATTTGGTTTCTTCGTGAAAAAATACGTAAAATACTGACGGTAATGTCCTCGTTTGGAAGAGAATGTGTAGAAAATGTCAACAATATCTGAATAAAACTGTTGGTTTGTATCGATTACAAACAACAGCAACTCCAAGCATCCTTCCTTTATACTCTTCTTTATCTGTAAGAAGGAGAAGAAGATGGACGGAAAAGATAATTTATTAAGGCTATGATGGATCAAAGACAGATACTGTGGAAAGCGATGTCAAACACAGTCCACTAGTTTGATGGGATGGAAGATTAGGTCTTTTTCATTTTCCAATTAAACGCGTCTTTTACCGCGGAATTGAGTTTAACGTCAAATTGTGACTTTACAGCTCCACGAGTTTGCTTAGTGTTTAGAGGGGAGGCAAAAAGAAAGTTGGTAACTTTTTTGAAGGAAAGTTCGTTACAGCAGACAGCTGCCAGTGCTGTGGGAGGCAATTTGTTTAAGCACTCCCGGGGCGGATGCGGAGCTCTCAGCGCTGACGGATCGCGTCACTGCGGAGGAAAAAGGGCCCAGCTTAGAGGTCGTTAGAGTCGAGGGAGCGAGAGGAAGACAACGTGTTTTGACGTGTATTACTGCTGCTGCGGTTTCACTCCGCAAATCAGCCACTGAGTGTGATTAAGGCTGTATATCTTGCAGGAGTTCCTCTCTGCCCTCATTCTGACTGTACATACTACTCCAGAAGGAAGACCGTCGGGCCGCGCGGGAGTAGCCGCGTGGTCTAAGGCATCATGCTATGGTCTGGGCGGTCGCTCCCGCCGGAGGTTCAAGCCCTCCCTCATACGTGAGTGTGTGTGTGTGTGTGTGTGTGTGTGTGTGTGTGTGTGTGTGTGTTGTCCTAAGTGTAAGCAGTTGGTAAGTCTAGGGACTGATCACCGTAGATGTCTGGTCCAATAGGTTTACAAATATTTGAACATTTGAATACTGTCTGAATCATTACCTGTTAGCCCGTATTTCTCCAATTTCAACAATGAGGTCATTATGTGAGATGGATGTTGAAGGCAGTAATATAATAACTATCTAATTATTTTATTTATTACCCTGATGAGAAATCGCGTAAGCTCACCGTTCATGGTATTAACCCGTTATGTCCGATCGTATGATTTATCATCTTGCTAGACTTTTAGTTTACAGAAGCTAATACTCAACCATGAAAATATATTTTGTACCTTTTGTTGTTAGTTTATAAGTTCATTGTTGACAAGAATAGTAACAGTGAAGAACAGGATTGTTTATTTCGTGGGGGAAAGAATTGATTCTGCTGCTTTTCATTATGGCTGCGACGGAGTGGCCGAGCGTATTGAGGCACTATGCTCCGATGCGTGAGGCCGTTTCCCGTCGGGAGTTATATACCTCCCTCGGGCATGGATGTTTGAGCAGTTAGTTTTTAAGTAGTTTGCAAGTTCAAGGACTGATGACCCCGCAGTTAAGTTCCATAAGATTAACAAACAAACATTTGAACATTTGATGCCTATTCTTTCGAGTCTATTCAGCATACATTGAGGAGACCATATCTACATCTATATCCATAATCCGCAAGCCACCTGACGGTGTGTGGCGGTGGGTACCTTGAGTAACACTGTCGGTTTTCCCTACTATTCCAGTCTCGTATTGTTCGTGGGAAAACAATTGTCGGTATGCCTCTATGTGGGCTCTAATCTCTCTGACTTTATCCTCATGATCTCTTCGCGAGATGTAAGTAGGAGGGAGCAATAAACTGCTAGACTCCTCGGTGAAGGTATGTTCTCGAAACTTCGACAAATGCCCCTACCGAGAGACAGAGCGTCTCTTCTGCAGAGTCTTCCACTGGAGTTTATCGATCGTCTCCGTAACACTTTCTCGATTAACAATTGATCCTGTAAAGAAGCGCGCTACTCTACATCTGCATCTACATCTACATAGATACTCTGCAAATCACATTCAAGTGCCTGGCAGAGGGTTTATTAACCACTTTCATAACTTTTCTCTAGCGTTCCATTCTCTAATAGCGTGCGGGAAGAAAGAACCTAAATCGTTCCGTTTTCGATCCGATTTCTCTTATTTTATTGGGATGGTCATGTCTCCCTAAGTAGGTGGGTGCTAGCAAAATATTTTAACATTCAGAACTAAAAGTCGGTGATTGAAATTTCGCAAACAGATCACGCCGCAATGAATAACGTCTTTCTTTTAATGATTCCCACCCCAATTCGTGCAATATTTCCGTGACGCTTTCCCCCCGTTGGATCTTTTCTACTTCCTTTATCAACTCCACCTGGTACGGATCCCACACCGGTGAGCAGTAGTCAACAAGTGTACTGTCACCTACTTCCTTTGTTTTCGGACTACATTTCCTTAGGATTCTTCCAATGAATCTAAGTCTGGCATCTGCTTTCCCGACGATAACTTTTATATGTGCGTTCCATTTTAAATCACTCCTAAGCAGTATCCCAGCAGTGGTAGGGTGTAGCACACACAGCTTGGTGCCAGACGGCAGTGAACTGCACCCGATTTTATACACCAGCCGCGTGACGGAGCCACCTCGCCTCGACGTGTTTGTTCTTCGCAAATCCCCTTTCATCCGGGAGCTCTTTGTCGTGCACTGCGGAAACAATGACGCCCTTCTCTTGCGCTGCTTATCGCGTGGATACAAAGCAGTTTAACAATGAACGGGCCGCGAGGAGAAGGAGGGCGGCGGGAGATGAAGGCCGTTCGAGGCCCGGCGAACTGGGACACCCCCACTGCCGTTACTTCTACGCAGCTACGCGACGGCGTAAATTTCCATGAGAGACCTTGCTGTCGCAGGACCAGTAAATAAATTCTGAAATTTCCCATATGTTATAAATCGACCACATTGCTAGGTTTTGTCAGAGTATCTGCAGCAGGGAAAACATGCTTTACTGCTCCAAAACCATCAAAAGAACATGCGCTTCAAACTTGACCTGTTAGATGCAAAATATCATGGTAACGCAAATAGTGTTAGGGGAAACAGAAGTAACAAGACTGCAGTACAATTACACAACATAAACGGTATAATTTACTGCGGACAACTGCAGAGAAGTAGACAATGATCGTTGTTACATCCCATATCGAAACACATACGCAGACGTGTGAATTCTGGAAGATATATCTCAATTAAGAATTGCGGCATCTGTTCTTTCGGTCATGTCGGAGAGAACAGAAGCCGAAATTCTTAACTGTAATTCAGCACGACAAGGATAGATGTTTACTGCAGTGCAGATACGCACGATAACGTGACTACTTTCGGGAATGGAAGGCTAGGTGCGAGCCTGGAGTACAATCATGAAAGTAGGAGCATATATAAGAATTTTGGTCGGACGGGATGCGTGCTTGAATACTCCGTGCTTGTATGAGAAGTCTGTGTGGCTGTGTGGCGCAATGGTTGGCGGCGCACCTGCCTACGATGCGGGTTCGAGTACCGGACCCAGTGCAGCCTTTAATATGTTATGTTGCTCGATTATAAACAACAGCCAAGAGAAAAATACGCCACCAAAATATACATATATCTCAGTACATATTACAGAAGCCTTTACTAATAATTTTCTGCATTTGAAGGCTTCAAATAGTTGACAAAAGGGTATCGTTGTCAGTGATACTTGCAAGATGTACGAGAGTTGGAACTTAAATAGTGGCAACACTGCTGTGGAGACACTGTGCAACGGAATTTACTACTGTCGCTGATAGCACACGTTGTTGACATACCTGCATTACCTCGGAGCAAGTTGACTCGCCCGTCCCACTTGTGAGAGAGCAGTCTAACGTAATGGTGTCACTATGTTTTCTAAACAGTAACATCGGAGATGGTTCAAGATTGAATTTGACAGAGTTCGTACAGCAAGACAGTGTCATCAAGGTCTTCAGGAGGCGTGCGGAGAATAGGCATTGCCGTAAAGAACAGTGGCATGTTGGGTAAATTCATTCAAAGAAGGTCGGCAAACTGTGGCAGACATTCATCGGGTAGGTCCTCCTAGCGTCTCTGAAGAAGGGCATACTTGCCGAGTTATTTGGCAGTGATCGACGCCAGACGATTCGTGAGGTCGCCGACGAAACCGGATAATCGCACACGACTGTGCTTCGCATCCTGAAGGACACCTGGGCATGTGAAAAATTGCGTCACTATGGTTTCCACGTGAATTCACGAATATGCAAAACGAATGCATTACGACGCTGCTCAGGCGCACTTGGTGCGCTATGAGCGTGAAGGAGAGGCTTTCTAACGCCGTATCGTAACACTGAATGAGACGTGAGCCACATCGTAAGAGCCAAAACTGAAAGACCAATACAACGAATGGGTCATTATGGGTCACCGCGAAAGTAGAAAGTGCGTCAGAGCTCCAGTATGGTGAAAGTTATGGTCTCACTCGTGTACGACTGTGATTGTGTTATCCTAAAGCATTACGTTCCTGCACAACAGACCGTCAGTGCACAGTATTACTGTTCCGTTTTTGGAGCATCACCTGCGACGAACTTTGCGAAAGAAGCGGCAACACTTTCTGTGCAACCCATCCAGGGGCGGACCCAGGACAGCCTGCTGCGGGGGATAGTGAAAGAATTCTCATCGTCAGCTAAACTCTGGCTCAGTACAAAGATTCTAATATCAGCCATCTCTCTTTACCTACCCCACTCCCAATCAAACAAAAGTCTCACAGTTTTGAAGACCCTATGGTTGATATACACAAATGGGCAATAAAAAAAAACCGAACAACCCTTGCTTCGCCCCCCTTGGATCCATCGTTTTGCATGACAGTGCGAGGTGCTTACACCCGAAGCTGCTCTGTTCGGTCGATGGGACTGGGAAGTACTGTACCATCCACCATACTCTTCAGACTTACGTCCTTGTGACTTTGATTTCATTCCAAAGATGAAGGAACCACTTCGTGGCATTCGCTTCAGTACTGTACCACAGATTCGACAGGCAGTAGACCGCTCCATTCGTACTATCAACAGAACAGTTTCTGTTAACGGTATACTACGCCTTCCACATTGGTGGCAACGGGTTCAACACAGCGCTAGTGATTACCTTGGAGGACAGTAATAGGTGTAAACAGGTAACGCTTTTGTATCTGTTGTTAATAATCGGAGCCACTGTTTATGTTAGAACCCTTGTGTAAGGGCATTTGCCGCAATACTTTTGTGTGCAATTATGACTATGTGCACTGTACGGATATACATGTCTCGTATATTGCATTAATAGTGTTTCATGAGAAGTTTGCTAAAGCGTTTAGTCATTTTAGCGGGAACCAGTGCCCTTGAGAGAGATTAACGATACGCTACCAATAGAAAAAAAAGTTCAGTTCTTTGTTAAGCTTATGGGTCTTAACTGCGCATCGGAGCATAGCGTCTCAATGCTCTCGGCCATTCCGCCGCGGCAATGCCGATAGACTGCAGTCATTCGCAATGTTGGGAATCCATATTCGGCGTGAAGTTCCTCATAGCTTTTGGCAAAGGGACAGTTCTCTGGAGAATAGAGATCGGCAACTTCCTCGGATGTCGAGTCGTGTGGGACCATGGCGAAGGGTAGTGGAAGATAGGGGGGGGGGGCGGGCGCTGGGAGTGGGTGGAGGGGGGGGGCGGGGCAGAGAGGGTGCCGTGACACTGGTTCAGAAGTCAACGGCCGCCGACCCCCGTTACATATGCGAGCCAAATAACGCCCCATTAATCGCCACCCGCACTTATTCGCCGGACGCTGAGGGAATCGTCGAGACTTTTCGGCGCTGCCTGCTTCATTAGGGGCGAAATATCTCTGGCATTGAGCACTGGCAGCTGGCCATTGTGCGTCTTGCACTGAATCTGGCGTTCCAGACGGAAAGCCCCCCATACGGGTGACGCTGTTATTATTTGCGATTGTGATGTCGGTTCAAATGTGAGGCTCTATAGGAGGCGCACTGTACATTGCCTTTTTAGCAGAAGTTACGGGATATTTGGATTATTGGTGGACGCAGAAATCAAAGCTGCAGAACTTGTGTCCAGGCTACTAGTACTACTGTTCTGCTTGTGCATAACAACAGCTTCATAATTCTGGAATTCATTGATGAATTGTCATTTAATTGGTTCAATATATGTTCTGACAACTATGCATAATGTTAGCGTCAGGGTGAAGGAAAGATTATTTCATACACGGTCGCTAAAGTGTTGAGATCCATGCGAGAAAAAAAAATTCAAATGTTTGTAAATCTATCAGTCCAAACTGCGTGGTCATAGCTTACAAACTACTTAAGCTAAGGTAAACTAACCTAAGGACAACACACATACACACACACATACACACACACACACACACACACACACACACACACACACACACACACATGCCCTAGGGAAGACTCGAACCTCCGACGGTGAGCAACCGCGCGAAGAAACCAAATCAGCTAACTGTGTACGACAGTAACATGGTCAGATAGTGCCTATGTCATGACATTTGTTACTTGTTACAACCACTCACTCCAAAAAATTTTTATGAAAAAATTGCGCTCTAACTGATTTGGAATCAACAGCCATCAGGCAATGTCTCATGTTCAAAATAAAGTTTAGCTAAAGCTGAACGCAAGGTACGTACTATTTTACGTTGTGGTGGAAGTTTCTTAGACTATAAAAAAGCCCTTACTGTAATATATTTGCCGTGGCGGAATGGCCGAGTGTATTGAGGCTCTGTGCTCCGATACCCGATGCTGTTACCCGTCGTGGGTTCGAATCCTCACTAGGGCATGAGTGTTTGTGTTGTCTTTAGTATAAGGTAGTTTGTAAGTTTAGGGACTAATGACGTCACAGTTAAGTCCCATAAGGTTAACAAACATTTGAACATTTTATAAAATATTAATTTTCACAGATCTCTCGAATAGCAGCAACCAATTTAAATAGCTCTAAAAGAGAAGTTTTCTATTTTATGTTTCCTCTTAAATGAAGCAATCACAATTTTCTAAAGAAGTATTAATTCCTTACGAATTAATACGGAATATTAGGATGACTTAAAAAAGTCAACAGCGCATTTTTCATTAAATGAAAACTGTAAAAGAATGGAGTTTTGCTGTGATAATTTATTTAATTATACTGTTTTCGGTTCATAAGGAGACCAAAGATAACAATTATTTCCAAAGAAGAGTAGAGAATATTGGTAAATAATTTGCGAAACAATATCAGGCGCATTACTGAAATAAAGAACCACAGTAACTGTAACATTAATCAGTGTGTATGTAACTGAAAATACTTTACCTAAAAGTAATGAAATTGGACTTGGGTAACACGTAAGGCGTGAAAAAGACTCTAAGGAGCAAGAGTGAACCAGATCAGTTAAAAACACGATTATTAGACTCAGAAAGCCTATTGCTGTTAATGGAATACATCGGAGGCACATATATGAAACTATGCCATTATTACAGAGACAGTAATAGCAACAAAAATAGACGAAACTGACAGAACGATGAACTAAATCCTTGAAAGCCGTTTTCAATCTACATATACATAAATACTCGGCAAATCACATTGAAGTGCATAGCAATGTGAACAATAAAGAGAATCGAACGGGACAGGTAGGTCAAAACGTCGGTCATCAAAAGTGATGGTCCATTACACAAACATTGAGAACAAAAATTATATTGAGCACGATTCACAGCTACCAAAACTTTTGAAACAATATTTCTATGTATTTTTCTGCTTCTGCCATCAGCCATCCGGCGTAACAACCAGCAGTAATGGGCTGGAGTGCCACTTCATGCATAACATGGGACCTTTGGTCGTAATTCGCGACACTCAAAGCTACGGTACTTGTAATATTGTACTCCTTGTTTTGTGGCCTATTACAGTGAACAACCTTGGGCTTACATTTGAGCAAGATAATGGCGGCTCCCACAAGGTGAGTGATTCTACTGCTTCGTACTTTCAAAACACTACAACGGCCAGCAAATTCACCAGATATGTCCCTAATAGTGAACTGTTTGGAGGATAATGGCCAGAGCACTCAAATGAGTTTCGAATTTTGACGATGCAACACGTCAAAAGGTCAGGCTTCATCACGATATCCCTTGCGGGGACATTCTAAAATACTGTCAGTCAATGCCAAACGGAATAAACCGCCGATTTGTATACTTAAAAAAAAAAAAAAAAATCTTTCACTAAGGGTGGGCGTGTGGGTTGCCCGTAAAGCTGCCCTCGGGCACTGCGGGCACTTTTGTCGCTGTGTGTGCACGATATGAGCGCATCACGCGATCTTCTACTCGCAAACAGTGAGTTTATAACTGGTTAGAAATATTCTTAGCACTGTCAGAATTTCTGCAGTAGGAGAATAGAATGTATGGTTATGAAGAAATATAACACTAGCACGGTATTTGAGGAAGTGTAGCATTAAAGACCAATCTTCTGTTGTACAAAGGTGCATGCAATGGGCAAGTAAAATTTAGTTAACTATCATTTTCATCGACCTCATTTTCTTGCCACAAACACAACACTGACATAAAATAAAAAACAAAAAATATTCTTTCTCTTTGGCCATGTTCCCGCTCATCCAAGGTGGCCGGATGCCCTTCTGTCGACACCCCACATCCCCCTGTGAGGAAATGTGTACCCCAAATGTCTGCATATAGTGTTATATGTGTGAAAGTATAAAAGTGTTACGAAAATGTTTGGCGGACCGTATAACTGAGGTGGGACTTCGGGACCAACCCAGTATTCACCTAGGAAGATGTGGAAAAAACATCCAGGCTGGCCGGCACTCAGACCCTCTTAATTAATCCACTGCACGGATTCGAACTGGGGCCTCCCTGTGTCGGGAAGTGGTGCATTAGACAACACGGCAAACCGAGCAGGTCAAGAAACAAAGAATATATGCATTATTTGTTGAACAATTATTAACTTAATGCATTGAACATTACTGAGAAATGTTTAGTTCAGTACTGACCTAGTACTTATAGAAAAGAAAGGAATGTGTGTTATCATCACTGTCAAGATTTGCAGAATTGTTTTTTTAACATAATTTTATTAAAATTTTATTTTATGAAAATAAATACAATAACTTACATATAATTATTTTTCCCGAAATTTCTGTGGACTCGAGAGACTCGAGCGGCTAATATAAACAGCTGTAGCAACTCTTCCCCACGGAAGATCTTGTAAAATATTTCAGCATTTTCCTTCTCTCTATTTCTGTCCTACCGCGAACGCCAAGCAGGTTTCGACACAGTTAACATTATTCTAATGCACACTCACACAAGCAAATGAACAATCTTTGCAGGCAAGTGGAGGTGAAGAAGACGTGTATAACACACTGCAGTACAATGAATACTGTGACGGCACCTGCTCTTCGCGTTATACGATACTGACCCGGTAAAGCAGTGTGAGTGCTCGTGGGCGCCCGCGCTCCATTAGTTGATTGTCCCATCCTCGTGTTAACCAATAAATTAACTTCCAGTGGTAGAGGTGTGCCATCTCTCTCGTGAGAACTACACAACCCCATGCTTAATGGGATAGACGTTCTGATGTGCATGTGCCCCTACTGTTTGGAACAGATAAGGAGCGCAGGTGAGGGCAGCGCCGGCTGCGGTGTGACGTCTGCTGACGTCAGCGGCGGAGGCCTGCGGCAGGGAGCGCTGGGCTGGGCGGTGCGGCGAGACTTGCTGACACCGGCTGGGCTGCGGGCCGCCTCTCATCTCAAGAGGCGCCTCCGCCGGCGGCGAGCAGAGAGCACGCCCGCCTGCGCTGCCGCACCGCTTCACCCGCTCCCTTATCTTCACGACAAACCGCCAACTTCACCGTCTTCGCAACCAGCTCGTGAGCTCAAATGTTCAAAAGTTTGTAAACCTACAGGACCAAACTGCTATGTCATCAGTCCCTACACTTTCAAACTAATTAACCCTTTAATGCACAACTTTTTATTTCAATCTATAAAAACTGTGGTGTCGCACAAGTATGCTGCCATGCACGCACGGCGCGGCGTTCTTACGACGTCAGCTACGAGCGCCCTCTGCTGCAACTCCGCTCGTGGCCACGACTGCTGCATCTGTCACTTTGGAATCAGATAGGCACCAGTTAAGACTTGGCCATCGGATAGGCACTAGGACTCATCAGTAGGCAGGCCTCTATCTAAACTATGTATCAGCATTCTACAGTCAAGAACTATGTAAAAGTTAAGTATTACCAATACTCTATGAAATATATATCTCGTTGTAATTTACTCTAGTGTTTCTAGTTTCTGCTGTCCCACTGGCTGGTCACCTCCGTATCTCCACACGCGTGCATCCTTTATTCCTGTGTCGGTCTGTTTCTACTCGGCCATCGACACCTACGACAACCGGCGGACGAGACACAAAAGCGGCGTCGAGGCTGGGACACAAAAAAACTACCAGGATTATTGTGTAGTGCGTATATACAGAGAAAAATATTGAAAAAAAAATCCTTAAAATTATTATGCACTATTAGCAACAAAATGTCCATAGCTGGTCAGCTATATACCGTGGTCAGAAATTCCCATTACAATCTTCTAGGTCTCGTAGAGGGTACTGAACAGATATGATTTTGAATAGGAACCCATGTCCGAAAACGTATGGTTTCCAAGACGGTTTCAATTCAGATGATTATCTCACCAACCCCTAATTGAGGAATGAAATTAGTCGTGATGCAGTACAATCGTTGCAATCAATTTGAAAAGAATACTGAATCGTTGCGTTATTACCTACGAATTTTCATCACAATTTATACCAAATGATTTCCATTAGTCCACAACAATAACCCAGCAACCGCAACATACTGATGCATGACAACAGCGGCTCGATGTGGCAACCAGCAACGTCGTTGCACACATTGTACCTCCGAGGAATGTTCTGGTACAATCTCTCCATCCCACCTGGTGTCTTGTGCAGCAACCACAACTCGTGGCAGCAGATCTTTCTCTCCCTCCACAGGTGTCTCATAAAGGAGGCTCTTCATAGACCCCACGGCCTATCCATCTTCCATCAAATTGTCTGTTGAGATGTGTCCGGACAGCCAGTAAAAAGTCAGGTCATACACCATCATGCTGCAACCAAATTTCCTGACGGACATTCAATGGCACATATTCCAAGAACGTTTGACGTAGTACACGTCATCGTCTCTACCCTGTTGCATACCAGTACAGGGAATTCTGAGACGTTTCTGAGTCCCTAAGCAGGCGTTGTTAAGTTACACTCAAAATGTTACGTACTCACTACCCTCCACAAGTGGTAGAAGTTTGTAACGGGAATTTCCGACCACCCTGTATAGTGCTTCCTTGATGTACCCGGTGCAGTAAATGTCACTATTATGCCTCTCATCTTCCCAGAAAGTAACTCTTAATGCAGCAGTAGTATGTAATGGACTACTTTTACATGGCAAAAGAGGACCCGCTCGGTTAGCAGTGTAGGCTAACGTGCCGCTTTCCGAAACGGGGAGGCGTACCGGCCCCGGTTCGAATTCGACTGGCGGATTAACGAAGGAGGTCGGAGTGCCGGCTGCCTGGATGTGGTTTATAGGCAGTTTCCCACATAACCCTAAGGAAATACTGGGCTGGTCCCCAAGTCCCGCATGAGTTAGACGATTGGCAAACATTTCGTAACACTTTACACTTTCACACATATAACACTATACGCAGACATTTGGGGTACACAATTCTTCCAGGAGGCATGGGATGGTGGCAGGAAGGGCATCCGGTCACACCCTAAATGTTAACACGCCCAACCCGAAGTAACAAGGCCAGCCCTGTATGTACGGGAACATGGCGAAAGAGAAAGAACAACGTGACAAAGAAGGAATACTACAGTAAATAAACGCACATGTTAGGAATAACTCGATGCAGCTAACTGTCGAAATGTTTCAATGGCACGCTGTAATTTATAATTTCTAGGACGAACTACTAGCATATGTAACACTATGTATACAAGCAACTACAAAATTATTTGTGGTAAGATGTTGATCAGTTTGAGAGATAATGAAAGGAAAAGGTATGTAGCTTATCAGCTACACAATGCTGCACTGACGATCAGACCTTGTGTGTCCGGTGCGAACCTGAAACGGCATAGATGTGGAATGGCGTTCTCCGAAATCATCTTTTCGGAGAAAGGTCACAGCCGAAAAATCACGTATCATGACGATGATAATCACCTTTTTGGATAGTCAAGGCATTATCCACGTTGAACGATGCAAAGTACGTTGAAATTTTGACACGTTTCATGCAACGTCTATGCAGTGTACGTCCCCTGTACGCACAACGGGATTTCTGTTTTTTTTTTTTTTTTTTTTTTTGTTCTGACAAAGCTTGTCCGCACACAACCAATAGCGTCAAAATTTCCTGGCAAAAAGAAAAAAAAATTAGGAAGCGGGTGGTACAATTTGAACATCCATCACACTCGCCGAAACTCAATCCTCAAACTTCTTCATATTCCCTCGACTCAAACCCGCTTTGAAAGGAAAGAGTTTTGACTATATCCCTGGCATCCAACGAAACGTGAGGAGGTTTTCGGACATTTTCCAAAACTAAGATTTCGTTCAGAGTTTTCAGAGCAAGTATCGCAAAGCTCAGCGTTGCATAGTTATTGGAAGTGACTATTTCGAAGGACAGTAATGTAACTTGGTTCATATTTCATCTACGTTACAGGACCATTCCCCGAACTTAATTGTCAAACGTTGCCTTTGGAAATAATGACCCTTTTATATGGACAAAGTTTGCATTGATGGTGAAGCAAAGGGACAGTTTAATTAATTTGGTGAAATTTGAAAGCTATCTGCCCTCCTTTTCTGCATCCTGTAGTGGCATGATCACACAGGGGAGAGGAAGGGGTAGGTAATAGTGATAACACTAAGGCGAAAACAGCTGTCAAATTAAATTCAAGAAATATCTTCCCAATTGTGAGTATGAATCAGCATCAGCTATACGATTCATTGGTGTCATATGAAAACGTATGCCAGATCGGCACTCGAAACCGCTACTGCTAGCGAAACCCGGAAATCCGGATTCAAACCCGATCCGGCACAAAAATTTTTATCTACATTAATACTTTGCAAATCAAATTGAAATGCATAGTAGAACGTTCACCGAACCGCTTTTATATTTCTCTACCGTTCCATTCTCTAATAGCGCGCTGGCAAAAGGAAAAATTAAATTTTTCCGTTTACGATAAGTTTTCCCTTAATTTATTACGATAATATTGTCTATCTATGTAGGCGATTGCTTACAAAATATGTTCGCATTCGGAAGAGAAAGTTGGTGAAAGAAATTTCACAAATAAATCTCGCCGTAGCAAGTGAAGCCTTCTTTTTTTTAATGATTTCTACCCCAACTCGTGCATCATTTCCGTGACACTCTCTCCCCTATATCTCCATAATACCAAACGGGCTGCCCTTCTCTAAATTATCTCTAAATCGTCCGTCAGTCCCACTTGATGGGAATCCTACAATGCGCAGCCATATTCAAAGTACGACGCACAGGTATTATGTGCCGCAGTAGAGTGGGCGAACGTTGTTCTAAGCCGCCTTACTGTGGATCACGCGGTTGCTCATACTCAGAGGTTCGAATCCTCCATCCGGCATGTGTTGCCCTTAGCGTAAGTCACTATAAGTTAGTTTAAGTAGTATGTAAGCCTAGGGACTGCTGAACAACGTAGTTAAATCCCTTACATTTACAAACATTTGTAGTGTAGTTTAGGGAGGTTAGGCAATTAGAACTATTGGATAAACTAAATTTTCTGCCAACGAAACGTAGCCTTTCGCATTTACTACAATATTTTCTGTGTGTTATTTTCAATTTAAGTTGTTCGTAATTCTTATTCTCAGGTGTTTAATTGAATTCACGGCTAGCAGATTTGACTGATTTGTAGTGTAAATGGAGTTTAAAGGATTTATTCAAATCAAGTGTTCAAATGTTTGTAAGGCTTATGGGACTTAACTGCGGGATCATCAGTCCCTAAACTTACAAACTACTTATGAACCAGCTTATACGAAAGACGGCACAAACAACCATGCCCGAGGGGGGATTCGAACCCCCGACGGGGAACGGCCTCGCGTATCTCAGCTTAGCGCCTCAATGCGCTCGGCCGCTCCGCCGCGGCAACGGATTTATTTTAGTGTAGATGTGGATTACTTCGCACTTATAACTGCCTATGTTCGCAGGTTAAGATACCTTATCTTTAATTATTTCGCAGTAGCTTTTGATCTTCTGGTCACCATTAAATCGTACAGCAGATACAAATTAGTATTCGCAATTGCAAATGCGTTGTTTTGTATCTAGTTTCCTAATACTCTGGTACACGTACCAGGAACACTAAATTATTGTAGAAAATGTTCTACATCTACATATATACTCCGCAATCCATTCAAAGGTGCGTGGCGGAGGGTACTCAGTACCACTACTACTTGTTTGCTTTCCTGTTCCACTCCCATATAAGGACGATGGAAAAACGAATACTTGTATGCATCCGTACGAGCCCTAATCTAATCTTATGCTTGTGGTCTTTACGCGAAATTTAGCTTGGTGGCAGTAGAATAGTTCTGCATTCCGCCTCAAATTCCGGCCCTCTAAATTTCTTCAACAGTGATTCTCGAAAATAATGTCGCCTCCCCTCCAGTGACTTCCAGTTGAGTTTCCGATGCATTTCGGTAACGTTCGCGCACTGATCGAATCTACCATTTACAAACCTCACCGTCCGCCTCTGAACTCTCTCTATGTCCTCCTTCAAACCGAACTGTTGGGGATCCCAAACACTTGAGCAGTACTCAAGACGGGGTCGTATAAGCGTTTTATATGCAGTCACCTTGATAGACGAATCACACCTTCCCAAAATTCTCCAATAAAGCTAAGTCAACCATTTGCCTTTCCCACGACTGTTATTTACGAAATATGCCGTGATAACGATTGAGTTGCATAAAAACGGAAGTCAAATGGGCAGAAAGCGGAACAGAAAGCAATTGACAAATGGGACGGCGGAGATGATCTACGATAACGACGGAGTAAGTACATATCCGAGCAACGCAGAACTAGCCTTGGTTCCCGTAAACCATAGTGCAGAATACCATAGAATAATTGTTTGATAGTTGAAGCGAAACGATTTTGATCCGCGGAGTTTCATAATCCTTTATTTGCTCCTTGTTTTGTTAATATAATAGTCAAAATATTCATATAATCGCCTATGTTGAGCGATACACGTAGTATAAGGAAAACAGCCGGATAAACCTGATGGTTGTTCCTGGTGCGGATGGTTATAGCGGCTGGTTCGTGGAGCCAGCAGCCACCGGCGGTTGGAGTTCGGGAGTCGTGCCTAGGCGTTCCCATTGATCGCAGCCGATGACGAACGCCGACACCGAAATTAAACCGATGGCAGAGGACCCGGAATTCCTCAGATGATTAAAAATACCAGCGTACCTCGTCCCGGCACTCGCTGCGAATTTAAACAGAAATGGCCATCTGGAGAAGTGAAGAGTGAATTTCTTTAGAGCCGCCCCGCTCCGGCTAAGGCAATGAAATTCCTCTCGACTACCCTGAATGGAGTTGTACTGCAGCCGGCGGGGCAGAAATTAAAAATCTGACCACCGAAGGTACGGGCAGGGGAGCGGGGCGGAGGGGGAATCAGGTATGAATCAATCGCCTTGCAACCGCAAAGAGGTAAATTCGATTTGTGTCTGATTGTAAGATGTGTGCAGCGTCGTAAATTTATTGTTAAAGAGAACAAATATGTAAATTTTAATAAAAGTTAGGATCCGTCTTTTCAGCCATTTTTTTATTTACGAATAGTTACCTCTCGAAATATCAATGGAGAATTATTTTAATCTCTTGAGTCTGACGGCTAGTTAGATAAGTCACTCCACTCAATCTTTCCGTGCACAAAACTCTTCCTTTCAAAATAGCACTTGCACCTCGTTTGTTGGAAGCATTACAATCTTTGTTTTCCCCTCCAGTTCGTACCCTTTGCACCTCCATATATTAAAAGATTGGGATGAATTACATTAGACAAGAATAAACATGAAAAGTGACGACGTAAAGAAGTCGTTAGATTCAAAAAGGAACACCTGTAGATTTCTAACTTTCTTATAGGATCTTAACTTTCTTAAGGATGAAGAGAAATATGTGTATGGCTCGCACTAGTTCACACACAGAAAGTAAGACTTATTGCAAATAGTGTGGAATATTTTATTCAGTTTTCCCTCAACTTAAATTTGTGCAACTTTATGTACCGTTTTCTCACAAACCAAAGAAGGTAGAGTAAGGAAATTTGACATTTGACTAGACAGTAATGCAGTGAAAAATTCTCTTGAAGCAATTTTCTTTTAATAACATAGTAAGGCGTTTATGAAAGAAAAGTCCTTAAATTTGATATATTATTTTTCAGGGAAATTTGGTGACCCGTAAAAACTGAACAGAAGAAGATATCAAAATCCTGCTACACAGACGTCTGTGATAATACCGCATGAAATATTGTTCAAAACTTCATCAAATTTGTTCTGGTAGCTTTTTGCGAAGAGGTCCACTTGTAATTATGTTGTTGAAAATCAATTGTCAATAAGTAAAAACGTTTGTCAATAAATATGAAAATTTAAATACATATGTACATAAAATTTATTAATAACTGTACCAAATTTGGATTAATTACTTTAAAAATTAGATTTTTATGAAATTATTTTAGAAGTATTGTAGTTTTGCGTACAGTTCCGCAACTTATCTTTTTTCACATAGACCTTATGCTACTAGGGGGATGTCACAATTTTGGACAAAACACATTATTCTAAGGCATCCTTAATAATACCTTTTGTAGATATATTATGATATAATTATGTAATTTCTTTCATGTAAGCACCAATTAGACAATGTACATGCCCCCCTCCCCACTTTTTTGGTCCAGACCATGGTACAATATTTATACTTGTGTATAAGTGGCCTCTCTAGCTAATGTGTAAATGCTCGTTATAATATTGAGATGCACTAATCAGTTATATGACTACCACATAATAGCCACAGTGGTATATAGTATTAAAGTTATACAACATGTATAATGCCTGTAATCTCTTTAAGCTGTTGTAAGACGATCATTTTAATGTTAGGATGCACTACTCTGTTGTACGACCGCTACATTGTGACCACTGTTGTATATACTTTTATAACTGACTATCGTATTTTATACAGATATTTTTGTGGTATGCACAAACATTTACTGTAAATACGACATGACCATAGACATCAGATATCTGTTTCCAAATGACTTCTAACTATTTTTGTAATCTGTGCAACACAATAAATATTCTTTATTGACACCCTCACCAATGTTCCTACCATGAAAATACAACGTTATTTAAACTCTTTTTTGTTTTAATATTACATTAGTTTGTGCTGCCATCTTGCACCGTATTCCTATAGCTTTGACTTGTTTTGATATGCCAGTATCCTACTGCCACAGTGATATGTACACTTTTATTACGATGACATAGTCCACCTATGCACTTTAAATTATTTTATACAACAACTGTTGACATTAAAAGGTATGTCTCGTTTCTAAATGTAAACGATCTTTCTCTTATGAATGTAATTGATATATCTTCTCGTTTTATTATAATGACATGTATGTTTTAATTTCCGTCATGCCTTTTTTTAACAGATGACGGCTATGTAAAAACAATTTTTGGTACAGATGATGCTCGTAGAGCCCGGTGAAACCGGTCGTCGAAATAAAATTATATTCCAGCGATCTTGGCTGTAACAGTTTTGGAAGATATCATAATTAGATCGCCTCCTTTTAATATGAAAAAAATTACCTTTAAATTGTACCATCTCAATGATTTTTCGAACTGTTAACCAAGATTTCTAGCCAGTAAGGAAAATAGATCCATCTTATACATGAAACGAAGTTTCGGATTAATTAGTGACGTTACACATCAATCTAAATACTTTATTTGTATCCACATTACAGCAGAAACAGCAGTGATGTTATTCCAATTAGCAGTTCACCACAGAAGTATCTTTATTCATTAGCAGTTTAGAGGAATAAAAATCTGAGACGATATCCAGTCATACACAGTTTACACAACCGAAAAGAATAGTAACTTTAACACTAAAATTATGCCATTACTGCCCCGATTATGCATCATCGTTCAACATGAGAACATGTTTCTTTCGATATATAAATAATGTCACATTCCTTGATGAAACGTGATTATGGCACAAGAGTAAGAAAATTAGGGCTCCAGGAAAAGGATTACCTAATTTGATTCTTTACGTATCCATATTTCACAGCAGTTGTTATTTTCACTTATTATTGGTTTCTTCGTTTTCGGCATATTGCAATTGAATTGTATTTAAAACCAGATGCATTCCCTCTTCAGTTTATGAACGGTTTTCTATCATTATGGAAACCTGAATATATTAGAAGCTTCTACATGTCGTATTTATACATTGAAAACGATATATATTTGTAACACTGGTACAATGTACTTGCGGAACATTTGCCTCCTTCCCACAAATATTGTTACTATGTGCTGTTGTTTGTGTTGCCATTCGTGGCCTTTCGGAACGTTTATCGAGTTGAATAAATGTCTGAAGATTCTAGATGCTCTTTCATTGTGGCAGTTCGCATCATCGCTCGACTCAGTTTCTCTATTGCTCACATTAATTTTTTTTCTATTGAACTATTTATTCCATGTGATACACTATTATTCAGACGGCCAGGACTACCAGTCAAATAACTTCTAAAAGTTAAACGATTTAAGCAAATTTTGTCGCTCGATAAGTTCTGTTATGTGAACTGATCAAGTGAGTCTCTGATGTTTGTGTGCAACATATTTGTGTCTTTGAGTCTTTCTGGGACTCTTAATTACATTAGCATTGTAATCTCTTGAACTATCCATTTATGATATATTTTTTAATTTACATTCACCGACGGTGCAGGACATGATCTGCGTAGGAAGTTGTAAGGCATGCTCCAACTTCAGCAAGACCAGATAGCACCTTGGACTATCCTATACCTTTTCTTTATTATCTGTAAATGCAACATTCAAGTAGAAAAAAAAAATACATTTCGCAGTCAGTCAATCACTGAAGAGTGTCTAAATTCCCTATTTTTGCCTTATAGCCAAATTTATCATATAATTGGGACTTAGTATAGTTACTGTAGCGATGTAAAATCATGGACGAAACTATAAACTTGCTACATGAATAAATATTGGGAGCAATGCAAATATTTTATTTATCACACTGCGAAAATGTTGTTAGATAATTAATGTTTTGCTTATTTGCAGGTACATGCCTGAACCTATGATACACATCGAAATTAGTGCACCGCAGTACCGTAACTGAGGGACAGAGAATTAAAAATAAAAGTCGCTGCACAAACATGGTGGGAAAATACTGCGGTGGCTCGCTTACTGCTCGTTTGAGGGAAAACAAGGCTGCGACAATCCATTCTGAAGGATTGACAGGTTTAAATGTTTCACCTGAACTACTAATTATGCGCTGGGTGATTAGTTTTGTGTTTTCCAATTTTCACAAGCCACGTGCAATCTATTACAAACTTTATTACGACTGGATGCGCTGTAGCTGCATAATAAATGTACCCACAATAATTGAATTTGTGATATACTTGGTATTGACAGCTCTGGTTACGTCATCAGCCTTACATATGCGTTAGAAGGTGACAACTCTAATTACACATCACTTTATCATGAAAATACATATACGCAATATGTTTTACTTAATTGTGATATCATCCAACATCATGAGAGCCACGTGACGGCGATATCTTATATACAGCGGATACTTTTGTTATAACTGGAATGTATTGTGCATCACGCTGGTTATTTGACGTAGAAGTTATCGTAATTATGGCAGAAGCTGATTTAAAGGTTTTTATTTTAGTGGTTTTTTTTTTTTTTTTTTTTTTTTTTTTTTTTTTTTTTTTTTTTTTTTTTTTTTTTAATATTCACTTTGCAACTGTATACATGTTACTGACTATAATCACTGCGATACACAGTTTTCCTTCATGTCACAATTGAACACCAAAATGTTTCATTTTATTTTGAGTACCATTTAAGAAAAATCAAAGTACTTCATTCATATTTCAGTGGAATATACATAGGACTCTAATGTTATTCCTCTGTAATTTTCAGTGCTACGACTACTCTACATTTCTCGAGTGATTGTGATAGGATGGAATGTAATTAATACGCTTAATAAAGTGAAATGTAAGATGTATATTGTTGTGGCCTCCACTCATCATTATCTCTCTGCCGTGCTTAGTGCGTGGGACAATCAGTCCCTTACAAGCAGGTGGTAATATATAACTAGTGTATTTTATATTTTGACTAAAGGAAATATTGCTATCGCTCTTTAACCTCATTTTTTAAAACAACATTACCACATTGTTGGATTTATACGACCAAATGCTGATGACATAGCCCATCTAAACCGGTCATTAGTCAATAATTAATCGTATTGCGAATTTGACGTTTTCTATTTGAAGATTATTGATTTATGCACAATGCCTCCATCCCACGATGTCAGGTAATATCATAGACGAAGCTGTTAGAGCAAACAGAATGAGATGGTGGAGTCATGTTACACGCATCATAATGACGTAATAACATAATTTATACAGTGGCGGCTGGTGCTTCAGGTGATTGTGGATTTACTTCTTTGAGTGCCGGGTCTTGATAAAGAGACAATTTGGCTCACTTCTACGCCAGGGGGAAAGCGCCCCGGTTTTCCCTCCCTCCCCACTCCCCGTACCTTAGATATATTTTTGGTGAAAGATCTGCAGAATGTCTTATCTCAGTTTGTTTGCGCTTGCTTCAACTCGAGCTGAGGCGTCGGCTTATCAAGCTCCTTTAATTCACACTTACTTTTCAAGCTTAAAATTGATAATTTGTTTCGATAATATATTGAACGTTGTTCGGTGTACTTTGATAATAAACACCAAGAACTTATGAAACGCACATGAACGCTAAAACATAGCAAGTAACTGATTAGAATGTTAAGTGACGGTAACAAAATGAATCTGTCACGATGAAGAGACAAGCTATCTTCGCTTCACGTGACACTGTAAGCAGCACCCCCTCCTAACCGTACGCATTCGCAAAGGCTGCCTTCCCCACATCTTTTCAAACAGTTAAATACTTGTTACAACGAACAGTATCAATATGATTTACCCTCGCGACACAATTGTTAGAACATCCAAATATAGGTGGCAAGTAACAATACAAAAGTCGTTGTCATTCCCGTATCTGTTCAAAAGAAGAATGGGTAAAAAAATTGCTTGCAGTCGGTCTCGAACCCATTCTACGGTGCAATGCAATGCCGCTGACCATACGGCTATTCTTGCTAGACGGAGAGTAGCGACTTCATTATTTGTGAAAATTTTTCAGCAATCAGTCGTAAAAAGATATTTATTTGTTAGCAGATCTAGATTTTGACCACTGTGTGGTCATTATCAGTGCTTAAAAACAATTAAGATACTTAAAACATCTCGAGCTCCATGTTGGAGGTTGTGTTCGTACTGACGCAGCTGTTACAATTTGAAGGACTGTACCAGCTGCGTCAGTACGAACGCAACCTCCAACATGGAGCTCGAGATGTTTTAAGTATTCCAATTATTTTTACGCACTAATAATGACCACATAGTGTGTAACAGCTGCGTAAGTATGAACGAAACCTCCAACATGAAGGTCGGGATGTTTTAAGTATTTTAATTGTTTTTAAGCATTGATAACGACCTCACACTGATCGAAATCTAGATTTGCAAATAAATAAATATATTTTTACGACTGATTGCTGAAAAATTTCCAGAAGTCAAATACATTCGTGGAGCACAAATTCCACCATGGAATCAAGGTTGACTTCATTATTATTCATGATCGAGTCTTCTGAAGGATTTTACAGTTGATGTGTCTTTAATTAATAGTTATAAGATATTTTACGAAATATGATCCGTTTCTGATTAATCTTCAATGCGCCAAAAACAAATGTGAAGGGCGTATGTTACCTTCATGGAGGATTTGGACATGTGCAAGGCAAGGTGCTCAGTAGCTACCGAGAGCTCGAGTAGCCAGGAGCTGGTGTCTCTACCAGCTCCAACGCCAATGTTAAAAGCGGCGTTTCCCCTCGCCCCCTCGCATGCTCCCCATGCCGTGGGAGCGCCCATATACTGCCTCCATGTGGTTCAGAAGAGAATTTGAACCTCAGCCAACGCATGTGCATTGCAACACTGCGGTCACTGCCGCCTATATTAAGCGGCCACGCTACGAAGTGTAAAATACTTTGAATGTTCATATAAAATGATCCGATAGAAGAAAGAAACGAAGAATGTTAGTTTAAAATCACTTTTTACTTTATTTTTTTATTTACGTTTTTTCACAAGGTTTTTTCCGGGGTGAACACTTAGGACGCGGCCCGACCGAATTTATAACAGAAGCCTAAAACGATTTAAATTGCAGGTGCTGAATTCCTCATGATGATCTTCCATCTACGAGGTATGTCCACAAAGTAAGTTCCGTTTGGTTATATAAGCCAAACACGAACAGATACAGAAAAAAATATTTATTGTATAAAAATCTGCAACTGTTCAACTACTTTTCTACATAACTTCCGAAATTTTGTAGGCACTTATCATAGATCAAATGTTCAAATGTTTGTACAACTTATGGGACTTAATTACGGGGTCATTAGTCCCTAAGCTTACAAACTACTTATGAACTAGCTAAGACTAAGGACGGCACAAATATCCATGCCCGAGGGGGGATTCGAATCCCCGACCGTAGTGGCCGTACAGATTGTGACTGGAGCGCCTCAGTCCCCTCGGCGCGGCCGGCGCACTTATCATAGAGTGGGACAAGTTTTTGTGTGCCTTCTTCATAGAAGGTTGGCACCTGTGTATTGAACCATGTGGTAAACATTTTCTTTCAGCTCATCATCGTTGAAGTGTTGACCACCAAGGCCAGATTTTAGGTGTAACATGAGATGTAATGAGTCTTCTTTTTCCCTTCACGTTTCCGCCCGACCTCACAAGGCGAATGTTACCGAACAACTCTTACGGAAATTTCACAGGGACGTGTTTGATCATCCTCCGTACAGTCTCGCTCCTAGCGATTTTCTTCTTACACCTAAAACCTGTCCATGGTGGTCAACACTTCAGCGATGATGACGAGCTGAAAGAACATATTACCACGTGGTTGAATACAGAGGCGGCAACCTTCTACGAAGAAGGCATACAAAGACTTCTGCCACGCTATGACAAATGCCTACAAAATTTCGGATACTATGTAGAAAAGTAACCACAAAGGTTTTCCCGGCGTAATAACTGTTTGTAGTCTGTGGTAGATGAGTTTTGTTACTTGGGTAGTAAAATAACATGCGATGATCGCAGTACAGAGGATGTAAAATGCAGAATGGCAATGGGAAGAAAAGCATTTTTGAAAAAGAGAAATTTGCTAACATCGAATATTAATTTAAATGTAAGGAAGTCTTTTCTGAAGGCATTTGTGTGGAGTGTTGCCTTGTACGGGAGTGAAACATGGACGATAAGCAGTGCGGACAGGAAGAGAATAGAGGCTTTTGAAATGTGGTGCTACAGAAGAATATTGAAGATTAGATGGGTAGACGCATAACTAATGAAGAGGTACTGAACAGAATTGGTGAGAATAGGAATTTTTGCATACCCTGACCAAAAGAAGGGATCGCTTGGTAAGACACATTCTTAGACATCGAGGAATCGTAAATTTAGCCTTGGAGGGAAGTGTGTGGGATAAAAATCGCAGAGGGAGACCAAGAGACGCGTATAGTAAGCAGATTCAAGTAGATGTGGGTTGCCGTTCTTATGAGGAGATGAAAAGGCTTGCTCAGGAGAGAGTAGGGTGGAGAGCTGCATCAAACCAGTCTCCGGACTGAAGACCATAACAACATTTTCTGCAAATGGCGGCTTCTGTCACGTTCAATGTGGAGACGCGACACTAACGCACGCGAACGGTCTAGTTTTTATTTACTAAGTCTATGGTCGCAGCCGTGAGACGAGCAGATCAGCAAGCGCACGGAAGGAACAAGGTGCGGCGCTGCGGTGCGACAAAGCAGCTTTCACGCTCGGCAGAGCTGCCCGCAGCCGGCAACGCCCGCTCGGCCCGCGGGCGCCCGCTCCTCGGCCCGCGGGCCCGGCCGCATCTGTTTCTGCCACCGCGCCGTAACTTCACTGCCCGCCACCCGAGCGGGACATTACGCGATAAAGCCAACCGACCGTGTCCGGCCGCGCTAAGGGCTTGCAACTCCTACCTCCCCCCCTCTCCTCCTTATTTTTTTTACTTCCCCCTCTCACCTCCACCCTATTCCCACCGCCACGTGTCTCCCGCCTTTTATCTCACGACTAATGGCTTCTGTTGGAGCAGTAAATTTAAATTAGTTTCGGAATTAGGAGGCGGAATTTATTACGTACGGTAGGTGGTGCTGGCGCTGATATTAAAGCGCGATGCGGGCCGGAGTTATACCCGTTTGTCCCCGGTAGCACTCCAACCTGTCCGGGCGCTGATGTCTTGACATTTAATGTACGCCCGGGCAGAGAGAAGTTTCGCTGGGCAAAAGATGGTTTCGCCCGGCGAGGGGCTTAATTAGCAAGAGGCGCTTCTGAACGGCGCGCGAGGACTGAGAAATCTGCCTTTTAATCTCGGACAAGAGACATTTTTTCTGTCGTTCCCTTATATAAAAAGAGCGGCTCGCTCTGGAAACTCGTGGCCTCTTAATTCGCTCCCCTGAATAACACTGAAAAAGAAAATATTGTGAACCAGTCGTGACTGTTTCAAATTCCTACAATTGAAATATATTTCAAACACATCTCTGTTTTTTAATTACTCCTGATAAATGTTCAAATGTTTGTATAATTTATGGGAGTTAACTACAGGGTTATCAGTCCCTAAGCTTACAAACTACTTATGAACTAGCTAAGACTAAGGACGGCACAAATATCCATGCCCGAGGGGGGATTCGTACCCCCAACCGTAGTGGCCGTGCAGTCCGTGACTGGAGCGCCTCAGTCCCCTCGGCCACCGCGGCCGGCAATTACTCCTGATACAGGATCCTCATTATTGGAGTGAGTTACGTCTTTCAAATCAAACATTATAAATAGTGAGGCAGTTAACCCTTTCATATGTGATCATCACCTTTATCTATTACTCTCGGCTCAGCATTTGATAAAAGATTATAAAGAAACTGTAGGACTTCCCAGAATTCATTGCGTGTTGCTTGAGTACCACTACTTCGACGAAACAGAGGCGCATTACACTACCACTCGACAAAACTTTGTTGAGATCTTCAAATCCGCATCTCGAAATTTCAAAATACATCACCTGTTCAAACATACATAATCAACAATTCTACAGTACAATAGTGCTCTTTCTTGATTTACAAGATGCAAGTCACACAACTGTTAATAAGTGTCTGGTGTAATAGAATTTTAAAAGTCACAAGCTGAGGTACATTATTTCAAATGATGACACAACAGTTCGTATGACTTTATAGATATTAAAAGTGACAAGTAGATTCGAAATTCTTGTAAATAGAGCTACAGGATGATAGTACTGTGGAACAGTTCATCTTGTAAGGAGAGGTGCTGTATTTTGCAATGTACAGTTACACAATGCGAAGATGGCAACAAATTTTTGTCGAAACCGGTAATCTTCAATAAAGTACAGAACACCGACTTGGCATATATCTTTTACAGCATAAAAAAATTTTGATCGCACACTTGACTTGAATAATGGCAAGCGCATACAACCTAAAACTACGATTATTTTTTCCGTGATTCGTTTTTGATAAAATCATGCCCATACATTGCCCAAATATCGCTCTAATTTGAAGTGAAAACCCCATGAAAATTCGTGTGGTTATATATATGATCAAACGTCTTACATTTGTCCCACAGTTACAGTTTTATTATTAGTATAGATAACTTTAAATTATTTATATGGTATCTGCTTTATAATTTCTAGAATGAGCTACTAGTATAATAACACTATTTATAGAAGCAGCTACAAATGAATTTGTTGTAAAATTTTGATCAGTTTGAGAGATAATTGGGAAAAATAAGGCTACACTGTGCACTAAAGGATTAATACACTGCCGGCCGCGGTGGCCGAGGAGACTGAGGCGCTTCAGTCACGGTCTGCACGGCCCCTACGGTCGGGGGTTCGAATCCCCCATTGGGCATGGATATTTGTGTAGTCCTAGTTCGTAGGTAGTTCATAAGTAGTTTGTAAGTTTAGGGACTGATGACCCCGTAGTTAAGTCCCATAAACTATACAAACATTTGAACATTTTAAACATTTGGTTAATACACTCGATCCCTTGCGGAAATCCTGCATAGGGTGCGAGAAAGTGGAATCAAATGGGCAGGGGGCACTACAATCGTAGTATGACTCAAGGTGAATTTGGGTTGGAAGGAAAGCGTGCCTGGATAGCATAATTGGTTAGGGCGATCACTGGCCCGAAGCGGGAAATCTGGGTTCGAATCCCGGTGCAGCACAAATATTTGCCATTGGATTTATTTCAATACTCTGAAACGCTCGAAATGTTTAAGTATTTAGAATTCGTAACTTTAAAACACAGCCGGCCGCGATGGCCGAGGGGATTGAGGCGCTCCAGTCGCGGTCTGCACGGCCACTACGGTCGGGGGTTCGAATCCCCCCTCGGGCATGGATTTTTGTGCCGTCCTTAATCTTAGCTAGTTCATAAGGTTTGTATGCTTAGGGACTGATGACCCCGCAGTTAAGTCCCATAAGATATACAAACATTTGAACATTTGATTTTTAAAACACACCGAAGTCAAAGTATGTGAAGCATTCCGCAAACTTGACGGAACAGCCTGCGATCTGAACTGTACTCCCCACACACTGCAAGGTGAATGCCTCATAGAGCCGTCACATCGATGAACACGACGTCCTGGACGACATAGAAAAAGACTAAATTGCGATTCGTTACATCGCACGACACGTCTCCAGCCAGGCACTGCTGTGCTGCTCGGTCCATTGAAGACCTACAGCTGTACGTTCCAACGCGAGCAGAGTCCTAGTGAAAGGAAAAAGGTAAAAGGTAAGCCGTGTAGCGCTAGACCGTGACTGGACTGTCGGCCCGATGGCCGTAGAGTGCAGCTTTTCTGTCCGCCGCGGAACCAAGAGTGGGTGGAATGGGAGGGGGAGAGGGAGAGGGGTCCGCTTTTTACCAGCGAGAGGCGACCGCGGTACTCATTTTGACAGCACGCCGAGTAGAGCCCAATGCTTTACTCGCAGCCCTATTAGTACAGTCAAAGAAGAGTAATTAAGTGTTTTCACAAATTTGTGCCCTGTGCTAGGAGGGACTGTCCTCAACAACACACTAAAAAGCCTGACCTTTATGTTTTAAGCATTTCAGGACGGGGATTTTAGGTCACAATTTAATGATTTTCTTGAATAGCATAAAACGCGCGGATTGTAGCGAAAACGTCTCCCAGTATTAAATTACATTAAATTTCATGCAATAAAGGCCAATAAATTTGTTGCTAAGGCTGATAGTTTCACGTCGTTAAGGGTAGAAAAGTAGTAATTTTAAAAAATTTTTGGTACAACATATTTGCACAAACAACTTTAGCAATATTTTCTTTGCTCGGGTTTGGGCTCTTAACGGACCATTATCTACTGTGATTTTTCGATGATATGTGTTATGAAAATATATTTTCGTCTCATATCGTCTCGAAGGGGATTAACACTAGAACGGCGAAAGGGGTCAAAATGACGCCTGCCATAATTTTTTCCTTCATTGTCATTTTAGTTTATTTACTTTCCTAATGAAATCATATGACTTTTTCTAATTTTTCTCCTCTTTATGATGATGTATTAGAATTTAAAAAGTATTTATATTTTCTTTGATATTTCTATCGATAACCTAGAACGGCGGATGGGGTCAATTTGACCCCAATTTAATTTCCTTCTGAATATATGTAAGTAATCCAACAATGTGTCCGGTCATTGTTTCAACTTGGCACGTGTTAGTTCCAGTCTGCAAGAGTTTATATCGTGTCATTCTGGTGATAGTTATTGTCCTCGAAACCCGCCTTTGAACATGTATCGTCAGCGAGGACTCTCTGATGAAGTGTTACAGCTCTTAGAGAATTCCGAAGTTGAATCGGAAACGGACTTCACTGATGAAGATGATTATTATGTACCTGAGACAAGTGAAGATGAAGACATAGTGAATGAGGAGCGATTAGTGGAAGAGGATTCACGTGCTGATCTACATCGGTCATCACATCTTTCATCACAGCTGGCACAGTTGGCAGCGTCTACAAAGATGGTTGCTAGGGATGGAACCGTGTATTAGACGACCAATTTTTCATCTTCTGGAAGCAGATCGGCTGTGAACGTTCTGAAGGAGAAATGGGGACCCACTGCTTATGCTCGTCAACGAATAGACGACTCTGTCACCAGTGAATTCCGTCTTATTTTTGATGAAGCAATGCTACGTCACATGAAGAAATACACAGAGTCAAATGCACGAAAAGTACCGAAAAATAATTGCTTGAGGAACTGGAGAAACTGATAGCCATCATGTATGCTCGGAGCGTTACTTGTATAAAAGGTTTGTCTATGGATGGTATCTGGTCGCACTCTTGGGGGCCTACTTTTATCAAGGACATTATGCCGAGGGACAGATTTCAGGAGCTTCTCAGATTCCTCGGTTTCGATGAAAAATCAACCCAAGTTGAACGCCTGGCAGCCAACAAATTCGCTCTTGTATCTGAAATTACGCTTTTTATATCCTCTCTGCATCGGCAAGGCCGCGGTGGAGTAGCCGAGCGGTCTAAGGCGCCTCGCTGCGGAGCGCACGGTTTCTCGCCGTCGGAGGTGCAAGTCCTCTCTGGGGCATGGGTGTGTCTGTATTGTCCTTAGGTTAGTTAACCTTAGTTTAAGTAGTTTGTAAGCTACGGGACTGATGGCCACGCAGTTTGGTCCGATAGATTTACAAACATTTGAACATTTGCCTCGGCAATCATAAGTTATTTTGCTTCCCGAATAACCAAACTCATTTACTTTTATTAATGTCTCTTTAACAAATTTAGTCCTTCAGTACTGACTGAGTTTCCTGTACTACATTTCATTATCTTTGATTTTCTCTTGTTAACGTTCACATTATATCAGCCTTTCAAGACATTGCACATTCCGAGGAATGTCATTGGTGAACACCGAAGTTCGTACTCATTCTCAGTGAAATTTAGTACATTTTCCAATTTTTTCTCCTTTTCCTACACAACTTGCTGAATGTACAGATTCAATCAAATTTGGAAAAGTCTGCAACACTGTCTTAATCCCTCCCAAACGACAGAGTTTCTTTCATGTCCATCGACTCTTATAACTCCTTTCCGGTTTCTGTACAGGTTGTATATAACTTTTCGTTCCTTAAATAATACCCTACTACCTCCAAAATTTGAAAGAGTGTATTCCAGTCAGCATTGACGATCAAATGTTCAAATGATTGTAGAGCTTATGGGACTTAACTACGGGGTCATCAGTCCCTAAACCTACAAAATACGTATGAACTAGCATATACTAAAGACGGCTCAAACATTCATGCCCGACGGGGGATTCGAACCCCACAAAGAGAACGACCTCGTGCATCGCAGCTTAGCGCCTCAATGCGCTCGGCCGCTCCGCTACGCCTCAACATTGTCGAAAGCATTCTCCAGATGCACAAAATATACAATCGTCTCTCAACCTCCAATTTGGTCAGAGAAATAACAAGAACCAACGCGAACGTTTAGCACAGTAACCTGCTTGATAAGTATCATTCTTCTCTTTACTAAAATTCAAAGTATCTCCTAAAAACATAAAAGCAACGTGAAATAAAGCTTGCGATCGTATTCCATAAGTCTTCACAGTATTCTTCTTAGAAGAATCACCGCTATTAAAAGTAATATTTTCAGTCGCCTTATGCACAGAAGCTGGAGAGCGCCTCCTACGACGAAAATAACGCCGCATCTCGTGAGTGGTCCGATGCCGTTGCCTTTGCAGCAGTTCGAGCCAAACAGGCTGTGCGACGGCATGCCGTAGATGCTTATAAACGCTTGGTTATCACTTCTCATGAGCGCACGCCAACTTCATGAAAAATCCTTTTATACTCCTAGTAACACTAATAAGCGTGACAAGTTCGCAATCTCCTTATTGCTGGCAGCCATATTAGCAGCTATATTGCTCTCCAAAGATCTTATTTAGACAGCAGTGCTGCCAACATTATCACTGTTGCTCAGAGAGGTGCCCAGAGGTGCCTCCAGTAAACACAAAGATAATGTGGAGTTAGTAGTGTGTATTACGAAGTCGTGACGCTCGACGCCGTATTGGTGAACGTATATTTGTCAAAACACTATCCCGGTATCAGTATACGTGCTTCCATAGAATTTAACATTCTGAAATTTCAAGTCGTTTCTACTAGTTGTTTTCGTACAAACTAAGTCATACACAACGGGGGCCAGCTGTGATGAAAAATCTGAAAACTATTTCAAAATATTGGAGAGATGTGATGTAACGCAATAGTAGAAAAAGTCACGTGTTGTGTAAAACATATACTTTAATTATATTTTGATGGATAAATCACATTGTTGTAGACAAATAAATAACGGTGTAATATCGACAGTTTTCAGGCGAATGATAGAAGCATGATTTTCTACACAGCGTTCATATCCAGTCCGTGAGCTTAAACGGAAATCAATATAGAAAAAAGGCAAGTATAAAACTGAACATGAGAAGTACAGTACAATTTATTCATTAAATGAAAAGTGGTACCAACATTAGTTCTAAATAAAAATATGATCCATATATGTATCTGAACTCCAATTCCTTTCTTTTGGCTTCTCTATATACACAAGCAACACAAACTTTATCATTACGTACTTTTTAAAGTATTTCATCGTTCATAACGTATTTTCAGAGGGCACGAGGTTCAAAACAACATGACCTATACGTACGGAGTTGCCAACATAAGCCGCGGCGGATTAGCGATGCGTACTGGAGCGCCATGCTGCAGTGCGCGCAGCCGTTCGCCGTCGGAGGTTCGAGTCCCTCCTCGGGCATGGGTGTTTGTGTTAGTCCTTAGGGTAGTTTACCTTAATTTAAGTAGTTTGTAAGCTACGGACTGATGACCAGGTAGTTAAGTCCGATAGATTTACAAACATTTGAACATTTGCCAACAAAACTATAAGCCGCGGTGGAGTAGCCGACCGGTCTACAGCGTCTCGCTGCGGAGCGCGCGGTTGCTCGCCGTGGAGGTTCGAGTCCTCCCTGAGGCATGGGTGTGTGATTGTCCGTAAGTTAGTTTACTTAGGTTTAAGTAGTTTGTAAGCTACGGACTGATGACCACGCAGTTTGGTCCGATAGATTTACAAACAAAACAAAACTATAAGAGACTGTCACGATTTTCAAAGATCCAAACCGCAGCAGTTGCGAATCCAGTGGTGATGATGATCGTATGGCATTTATGGCCTATCTGGTGTCGTGTTCAGCCTGCCTAGTGCGTCTTTTTGTCTGACGCCACTGCTGCGACATTAGTGTCAATGATGATGGAAAGATGATCAGGACAACACCACACCCAGCCCCC
The DNA here is from genome assembly GCA_026315105.1 of Locusta migratoria. Lineage (NCBI taxonomy): Eukaryota > Metazoa > Arthropoda > Insecta > Orthoptera > Acrididae > Locusta > Locusta migratoria. The sequence continues at coordinate 425,568,093 of CM048746.1, read as the reverse complement.
GAGCAGAGATTATCTCCAACCGGATCAGGAATCGAACCCGGGCTCTCTGCATGGCAATACACGAAGCTGTTCACTAGATTACGGAGGCGGACTATGCAGTGCTACTGACTGAGATCACTGGGTGCCTCACACAGAAAGCAGCTCAGGTTGCCCGTCACAGCTACAACACCAAGAATCGCTTTTTTGGAAAGATCAATGTGTATTTTTTTTCAAGGTCACACTTTATTTATGATATAAATACAATGTGCCATCCAATAAAGGACGATTACCTTATTGCTTCGAAGTTCGTAGTAGCTGAAGGGATAAAGCTTAAAGCTGAATGGCGATGAGTTTTCCCGTCAATAATAAAACTATGTGAGGGAAATAATGAGGTCAGTAGGTGTGTGGGGCAGAGAAGTCCCCCATCCCACCTCCCCCACCCTCGTTGCTTGTTATATGAGGGGAGCGTGGCATCTGAAGCCCCCTGCCGTCGCACCCCACTCTGTATCCGTTATAATCAAAGCGTTAAAGAGGAAACAGCTACTGGAGTGCTACCCCTAAAACGGAAAATAGGATGAGGCGGAAAAACGGCTCAGCGCATATTAAAACAAAGTAAAAGAGGGACGACAAAGGCAGCTGTCAGAGGAAGAAGGGTGAGGATCCCCCAGACGCGGCGTGTTTTGCCAGACGCCCCAACCCTCAACACAACGGTCCCGCCCTCGCCCCACAAGTAGTTTAAAACGTTTTATCTGAAAAGCCGTCTAGCTGCTATATTCTAAGGTTATACGGTTTCAAATCCTTTAACCCCTTGATCGTGTAATTTTTTTGAAGCCTCGCGACATTTCATGTTTCGCTTAGTAATATGATATGTTTCGGCGTGCTTTACTGCGATTGTTCGTTCTATGTTATTGGCAGCAAAAGTGTGTATTGCGAAAACAAGTAGAATTTGTTACTCTTTTTTATTTTTAATTACTATTTTCAAAGACTTTATGAGAGGAGCAAATGCATGCACATTACTTTTACTAAATACACATTACTTTTACTAAAATCACATTTCCGAGTATTTCTTTCCTTTAGTAATGCATTTCAAAATATTGTTTCAGAAATATTCTTTGTCAAGATGGAATACAATTCTTAGTTATTGGTTGTAAAACACATGGGGACATAGAAGCTATTCAAGATATTTTTCACAATTAACTTTCCAATGTGACGAGGCCATTGCGGGCAATATAAAAGTCTCAGTACATTTTGTAAGTCCTCCCGAATGTTGACGACTCCTGGTCAGTACTCAGTTCGTCGAGCATTGTAAAGGGGTTAAAATAGTGTAGTCAGAAGGAGGAACTGGACACAAAAACTTAGAAGCTTCGCTTTTTTCTTGTCCGGAAATTTGTTCCAAAGCCTTTCAGCCCAATATCTGGTCCAATGTCCAGCGCTTCTCTCATCTGAAATCATAGTTCGTCAAGATTACACCTCCTGAGGGAAATGGAGCATTGCAGATGTTTCTTATCCTGAACTTCGCCACGATCGTATTTCTTGTCTCCTCAGTCTTTGAGACACGATTTGATAAGGTTTGGTTTGACTGATACTACAACTTTCCTGACGCGGGTCAGTGTTCTCCAAACCTTCCAGCTTGATGTATTGCCGCTGGGCATTTCTCGTGAGGTAGGATAGTCCTGCGGGGCCTCATTCAGCTCACTATAATCCGCGTCACGTAGGAAGGCGGCCCAGTTTTTAGCCAGTCTGCGCATCCCCCGTACATCACCACACTGGTGGCCAGTAATATTCATTCTCTATTCCTCCCACAGACTATACTATTGGCGTTTAGCCATAGCTCCTCTCTCCCTCTTCCCTCCGTTGACCAGCTCTCGGTACCTACCCAGTGTTCTAAGACCCAGTGCAGCTACAGTGTCATTACAACAGGATGATGTTAGGCAACACATTGCACGTGAGATTCAACGTGATGTACAAGATTTGCACTAGCTTCCCTTGTCCAGGCCAACTTGTCTGCAGTCGAGCACGTGTGGGTTATGATGGGACGGGAACTTACACGTTTAACTCTTCAACAGACAAACCTTCAGAACTACATAAACAGCTCAATCAGGTGTATAATAATGTTGCCCAAGATAGTATTCACCGGAATTGCAACCCATGGGGGCTACACCACGTACCATTGTGGGTGTTTCAGCATTGACTGACACATTGTACCTCATTTCTGATTGAGTTATCCATCAATAAACATAACAAGTTCTTGTAATCCATATAAAATGTATCAACAATCAATCGAATGAAAGGGAGAACTCTAAATTTTTCCGGCAGTATATATCAGTGCAGATGTATACAATTGAAGGGCTGAGAATAAAAGTGGTACAACTGACAAAAGAAAAAGATGTGATTTTATGTGGTAAAAGCGTCCTAGGCCTTACAAATAACCTGAAAAAAATGTACAGTTGTATATATGATTGGTGGTAACATCTGGTGTCACAGAACATTAACGCTTAGAAAACAAATGGTAGAAGTGATTCAGCTGTGAGTGTGTGGTCTATAAGATGGACAACGAAGAAGGTGGAAAGGAACTATGTTTTTATCGAATGAATCAATTACCTACCAAGAAGTCGCTTCCTGTTTGAATATGTTTCTTAAATACCATCAAAATGCATAACATCTCGTAGCATATAATGAATAGTGTGGAGAACAGAACAGGACCAAGAACATAGCGAAATTTTGGATGTATGTAGTTGAGGAAGTAATTATGGAGACGATTGATCACAAGTTTTTGTGGTCAGGCCATACTTACATGGAATGTGACAAGAACTTCGGAGTAATTGAGAAACGCAAACAGGTACCTGATGAATGGTCATACACAATTTTTAATGACAGCAACAGCTTCACCCTGGTCAAAATGCACCAGAGTGATTTTATTTCTACTGATGCAATGAACGCCGTTGTTGATATCAAGCCACCTATATGAAAGGATACATCAGGACACCCACTCAATTGGTCATCTATTTGCTTGATGCATTTTCAGAAACAGACACCATTAGTTGTCTAAGTGAAGCCAACATTCAATCACGATAATGAATTTCTTGAAATAGACTTTCAGAAAATTCTAAAAGAATGGCCATTTACCATCGAATTAGATAGTCTTTATCGAGAACCACTTAAAATAACCACTACGGTCGGGGGTTCGAATTCCCCCTCGGGCATGGATATTTGTGCCTCCTAGTTCGTAAGTAGTTCATAAGTAGTTTGTAAGTTTAGGGACTGATGACCCCGTAGTTAAGTCCCATAGACTATACAAACAAACAAAAACTTAAAATAAAGGAAGCAAAGTGGAAAATTCTTCAGAAAATATATCCTCTCCTTCCTCCCGTATACCGCGAATTTTATAATCCCTTACATATGTTGGAACAGCAAAACAATACAAAAAAAGTACTGCGGTTAGCAGAGGTAGAGGTAAAGACGTAAGCGTGGATGTAGGTCGGAGGAGAAACGGCCACTCAACAACTCTGACAATGACTCCTGCAGTGGTACGCTTGAAACGGACAGCGAGCACTGCCTTCCATAGCTTCACATAGCGCAAACTGTATCAACAAGTTCTTTCGTAGGCACAGGAGGGTCAAGTGTCTGTCTGTCTCTCTTTAGCCCTTTTTCTGCACACGGCTTTGGCATGTGTGTAATATTTACAGGGTGGCCAGATACCCTTCCTGCCGCCATTACATGCCCCCCAGGAGGAAATGTGTATCCCATATGTCTGCGTATAGTGTTATATATGTGTGAAAGTGTAAAGTGTTACGAAATGTTTGCGAGTCGTGTAATTGAGATGGAACTTGGGTACCAGCCCGGTATTCAACTATGGGGATGTGGAAAACCGCCTAAAAATCACATCCAGGCTAGCCGTCACCCCTTTCGTTAATCGGCGGGGCGGTTTCGAACCGGGGCCAGTACGCCTCCCCGTCTCGGGAAGTGGTGTGTTAGACAACATGGCTAACCGAGCGGGTACAGGAGGGTCAAGAACAACAGTGAAAATTTAACATGATACTACTTTATTTCACTTAGTGTACGCCGTGGCGGATGAGTCGCGCGTGCTGGAGCGCCGTTTTGCGGTGTGCGCGGCAGTCCGCCTCGGAGGTTCGAATCCCCCCTCGAGCATGGATGTTTGTGTCGTCTTTAGTATAAGGTAGCTCATAAGTAGTTTGTAAGTTTAGGGACTGATGACCTCGCAGTCAAGTCCCTTAAGCCTTACAAACATTTGTAATTTGTGAACTTAGTGTACTTGTACCATTTTTATTCCCAGAAGCTACAATTCACCTTCACTAATATTTGTGTTAATAGGTAATTATGATAGGTTTATTCATTGACAGTTTTTTTTATTAAGTTGGCTTGTGCTGCTGAGAAGTGATTACCAAGAGTTTATAAGAAACTACGGCATGCTGTCGCGCGGCCAGTTTGGCTCGGGCTGCTGAAAAGGCAACGGCGTCGGACCACTCACGAGATGCGACGTTATTTTCGTCGTAGGAGGCGCTCTCCAGCTTCTTTGTGTAGGGTTACTGAAAATATTAGTTTTAATAGTGGTGATTCTACTGTGAAGACTCAAGGAATACGATCGCAGGCTATATTTCACGCTTCTTCTATGTTTTAGTAGATACTTTGAATTTTAGTAAAGAGAAGAATGATACTCATCAAGCAGGTTATGGATGGCTTACTGTACTAATCGTTCGGGTTGGTTCTTGTTCTTGCTGTATCCAAATTGGAGGTTGATAGGCGATTTTACTTTTTGTGGATCCGGAGAATGTTTTCGACATACAATCTGTATTTGTGTTGCAAACAACTATATTCACTGAAATTAATTTTCTTAGTTATGTGATTTTTTTAAAATCTCAAGGTAAACTTGATGTGTATTTTCTCGAAATATATGACGCGCGTCCAGAAAGTAAGTTCCGTTTCAATTTATCTCCGCTACAGCGCTGCGATCGCAGTTCCGCACTTGCGCTGTAGACGATGTGTATCAAGGAGAAGAATGTGCGCCATTTGGAGATCGCTGTCAGTTACGTACGCTTTGTTGTGCTTGTTTGAAATGTCGGCGTTGATTGAAAATCCCGCCGCCTGTGAAATCAGGACGGTGATTCAGTTTCTGAATGGGAGGAAAGTGAAATCAAGTGAAATTTATCGGCAAATTTACGATGTTTACGGACCAAATGCGATGAGTGATTCGATGATGAGAAGATGGGTCCGACATTTCAATAGCGGGAGTAGTGATGTGCACGACGAAGAACGAAGTGGGCGTCCAACTTTTGTTACAGAAGAACTGGTGCACGCGACTTTCATCTGTTCTTACAAATCAAATGTTTCCTTGGCGGTCATCACTTCACCAATGACGATGAGCTGAAAGAAACTGTTTCCAACTGGTTGAAGACACAGGGGGCAGATTTCTATGAAGAACGTATACCAAACCTGGTGCCACTCTATGACAAATGCGTGCAAAATTTCGGCAGTTATGTGGAAAAGTAGTTTAAGAGTTGTAGAATTTTGTGCAATAAAAATTTCTTCTGAGTCTGTGTACAATTTCATTCTATTACCAAACGGAATATACTTTCTGCACGCGCCTCGTACATAAATGTCAATTGTGCCACTTCTTTTCTGGGTCTATCAATCGCACGGGGTCAGGCAGTACCTCAGAATTTGGTTGGATGGGGAGCGAGTCCGGATATCCGTAGTGGTTGAGGCGGCCCCTCGCGAGAAACAGGAAATCGGGGTTCCTGTCCCGTGTCTGCACAAATTCCCAAGTGCAGCCGCTGAATTATTTCGACGCCAAAAGCGGCCAAGTGGTGGAAATTTCCGTAAAACATTACCAGCTTGCCACGGACAGCCCCGTGTGGAGGCCATATAGCGGCGTGTTTTTGCCTTCGCCACGACGTCTCCGTAGGAAGGACGGCCGGCCCAGACGCCTCGAGTCGTTAAAACGCGGCGGCCGCCGTGGCTGTGGGGGGGGGGGGGGGTATGGTATGGGGGCAGGCCGCTCATTTGTGAGTCAATATTGTTTGCCGCGGCCGCCGGCGGCCGGCCGAGGGTGCTTCTGACGCAATAGCCGCCTTGTTTTCTCGCAGCCGCCGTGTACCTACGACGTCAGGTCGACTTCAGTCAGTCTAAGGTCTAGCGCGCCGCAAACTTAGGATTTACCCTCTACCCACAATAAGTGTACAGTAGGCTCTTTGGAAAACGAAAGAAAAGCAGAGGGTCGTAAAAAGTGATAAAAGTCACCATTGTGACAAAATAGTATAAATTTTTACTGAGATGCGTGTTAACAGCCGTAATATACTTTAAAAATGCATATTGACATCCATCATTGGTTTATTGTATTTAGAAGTTTACCGGTTTCAGATATTATCCATCATGAGAAAAGTAAAGTTAAACAGACTAATAACATTGGTGCATTTTCTGACATATTTACGTCAGACAATAAAATATACGTAAAGTGTGACCAAAAATTATGTCTTGATTATAAACAAAACAATACCACGCTGCATTATAGTGAGCCAGGGTCTAAGAATTTAGAATATTCTGAATTTAAAATATTCTTTAGAAAATTCTGAATACAATAAACAGCTGATGATTGACAACATGCATTAAAATTATTTAAATAATTCGAAGGCAGCTGACCTAGACAACTTTTCTCCGTGACGTAACTAAAGACTACAAGGACAGAAGGGACGTCCGGCCGCATAGTTAAACTGGTAAAAACTTAAGCAAACTGGTGCCCGTTCTGTACAGGAACTAACGATAAGAGAAATAATAATAATAATAATAATAATAATAATAATAATAATAATAATAATAAGTGGTACTCGACAGAAATAACGACACAGCGAGTTAATATACTCAGATACCAGAGGGCTAAAGTAGAATGGCAAATTATCCTAAACAAGAACGAATATCTCACGAACATTTGTGAGAGCCCTAGAGAATTGCATGTGGAGGAGGGACAAGTACCTAGGAGAGGTTGAAGCTTATCTGACAGAACGGGTAGCTTTAACAACCAGAATAAACTACAACTGTCATACCATTTGACAAAAAAAGTACAATAATAGATGACTCGAGCAATACCAAGTACAGACATTACCATGCCCTTATTCTATCAGATGCCATCTACGCCCCTGAATGCCTCGTCCTGAACAGGAAAGACTTGATTGGAAATTAAGGAAAGGAACATCTTGAGGAAGATAATGGGACCAGTGAAAGTAGACGGTGAATACAGTAGGAGTCTCAATATCGCTACAGCGAGAAAAACAGGGATGTAGTTAGAAACATAAGTTTGACTTTCTACGGGCACATTTCCAGGATTATTCTCCAGAGCGTGACCAGTCAGGTTGTATCCTACTGACAGGAGAGAAAGGTTAGGTCGCCATGGTAAATGTGACTGTAGAAAGATCTTCAAGAGTTGGGAGTAGTTGCAGCGACATCGGAGACATGACATTCTTCAGAATGATTTTAAATCGAAAAATGTTTCACAACAATCCAGGCCATAAGAAGAAAGGTGCCCTCTGGACGATGGAAGGAGAGGAGAAACACAGGCAGAAAATGATCATGTACCGTATTGCGTAAATATCAAAGCACACTCCCAGCGAAAATGTTGAATATCGTGGTCTATAGTTGGCCTGTTCGAAGAAAGAGAGAGACAGAGAGAGAGAGACAGACAGACAGACAGAGACAGAAATAAGGAGAGACAGTTCATTGTTGTGGTCTTGAGTCCGCAGACTGGTTTGATGCAGCTCTCCATGCTACCCTGTCCTGTGAAAGCCTTCTCATCTGAGAATACGTACAGCAACCTACATCCTTTTGAATCTGCTTACTATATTCGTCCTTCGGTCTCGCTCTATGATGTTTACCCCCACACACTTCCTTCTAATACTAGGCTGATGATTACTTGACTTCTCAGAATATGTCCCACCAACCTATCGCTGCTCTTAGTCAGGATATGCCAAAACTCATCTACTACTTTTATTTATTAATTACCTAATCTAATTTCTTCAGCTTCGCCTGATACTACGTTGCATTACCCTTGTTTTACTCTTATTAATGTTCACCTTATACCTTCCTTTCAACACACTGTCCATGCCTTTCAACTGCTCTTCCAGATCCTTTGATGTCTCTGACAGAATTACTATGTCATCAGCAAACCGCAAGGTTTTTATATCCTCTGTGGATTTTTAATCCCTCGCCGAACTATGAGACATTTCACTCCTCAGTATAATAAGACTACTCCATAGGTTATTAATGAATAACTGGAAGACAAATTTTACTTAAATTTAAGAATTTAATTTCAACTTATTTTCGTGCTGCGTGGACGTCCAGAATCTTGTTTACGAGTGTGAAATTGTTCACGTGACCATTGCAGCCAGCGTCGCTGCACAATTGAGGCAGCACATACACCTTGTATAGCAGTTCTCCGAAAGTAATACCACGCCACTCTGAAGGTCACAGTGTCATCCATTTCAAACTGGCTCAGTTGGCTGTAGAAGGGACCGAGTGTGTCTCCGTGGTATGACGCATGTTTGATTCAGACGTTGATACCACATTGAGCCTTATGTTCCCTATTGAGGGATACACACAGATGGCACTCTGGCAGATATGTCACTATGATATGTTGGCGGACGACGTAGAAACACCTTTATGAGTAGACCTACTATCCTTTAGGCGGTATTTGCGTCAGCGGATCCAAAATGTAAATCGTCTGTCTCAATATAATCAACCTGGCGACGAATGGAGCCACCATCTTTCATCTGCTTGCACCGCTTCATCACTGTCAAATTAAACGCAGATTTGATGATCTTTATGTTTTAGAAATTAATAGAAATCGAATACAACTGCATGAAAGATGATCAATGACAATGAATCAAATACATCAGATAGTTGAAGATGTATGAGCGGTCGTGTACCTTTTGGGACTGACATCTTTAAGAAAACGGTACTTCATGATCCTACGTATATAAAACGTAAGGGGCGATGGTTTACGATGTTAAGCTCGTATTTATAAGACGCTCGGCGACCAAATGCAGCAGTCCTTGTGAATCACACTGTTAGTTGAGGGAGTTCTCTTGATAACCCCTTCAACAACAAACAATGTCACTCACAATGAGAACCGCTGCCCATTTGGCAGCCAGGCGTTGTGAAATATGTGGTTGACATCGGAAACCACAGCCCCTGAAAGATTTAAAAAAAAAAGTATTTTTCTGTCGGAAATCATCTACACATTGGATATATGTACCATTCCGAGAAATACACAAAAAACTTCGTTCAATAATTTTAAAGAAAGTTGAAGAAAAAGAAAGAAAATGAAAATTTGTTTCCTTTGAGATAATGTAGTTGTGTTACGTTTCGTGAGGTGGGTCGGCACAATATTTTTGTTTGAAATGGGGTCGCCAGAATATTTTTACTTGGAAAGGGGTCGCATATTCGAAGAGGTTGAAAAAACATCGTTTTATATATCTGACTCCCCGTGGTACACAAGACAGGTCAGATCACTGTTGCAGAAACAAAGAAAAACGCATGCAAAATTTAAAAAGACACAGAATCCGCAAGACTGGCAATCATTTACTGAAACTCGCAACCTAGCGCGGACTTCAATGCGAGAAGCCTATAGTAGTTTCCACAACGAAATCCTGTCTCGTAATTTTGCAGAAAATCCAAAGAAATTCTGGTCATATGTGAAGTACACTAGCGGCAAAACAGAAACAATAGCTTCACTACGCGATAGCAATGGTAATACTACCGACGACAGTACGGCTAAGGCAGAATTACTAAACACAGCTTTCCGAAAATCTTTCACCAAATAAGACGAAGTGAACACTCCAGTATTCAATCCAAGAACAGCTGCCAGCATGCGAAACTTAGAAGTAGATGTTCCTGGAGTAGTAAAACAACTTAAGTCTCTAAACAAAAATAAATCTTCCGGGCCAGATTGTATACCAACTAGATTCCTCTCAGAGTATGCTAATGCAATAGTTCCATACTTAGCTATAATTTACAACAGATCACTCAGCGAAAGATCCCTACCCAAAGACTGGAAAGTTGCCCAAGTGACTACAATATTCAAGAAAGGCAATAGGAGTGATCCCCAAAATTACAGTCCTATCTCATTTACGTCGATTTGCAGTAGCATTTTGGAACCTATACTTTGTTCGAATATTATGAACTACCTTGAAGAGAACGACCTATTAACCAATAGTCAGCACGGATTCAGAAAGTATCACTCTTGCGAAACACAGCTTGCCCTTTATTCATTTGAAGTGTTAAGTGCCAACGACAAGGATCTCAAATCGATTCCATATTTCTGGATTTCCGGAAGGCTTTTGACACTGTACCTCACAAGCGGCTTCTAATCAAATTGCGTGCTTATGGAATATCTCCCCAATTGTGCGATTGGATTCACGATTTCCTATCAGAAAGGACACAGTTCGTTGTAATTGACGGTAAGTCATCGAGTAAAACAGAAGTGATATCTGGCGTTCCACAGGGAAGCGTTATAGGTCCCCTACTCTTCCTCGTGTTTATAAACGATTTAGGAGATAATCTGAATAGCTCCCTTAGACTGTTCGCGGATGATGCTGTCATTTATCGGTTAGTGAAGTCAACAGAGGATCAAAAGCAACTGCAAAGCGATTTAGACAAAATTTCTACTTGGTGCGGAAATTGGCAATTGACACTAAATAAAGAAAAGCGTGAAGTAATACACAAGACCACTAAAAGAAATCCGCTGAACTTCAATTACGCGATAAATCAGTCAAACCTTAAGGTCGTAAATTCTACCAAATACCTAGGAGTTACAATTACGAACAACTTTGACTGGAGAGAACACACAGAAAATATTGTGGGGAAGGCGAACCAAAGGTTACGTTTCATTGGCAGAACGCTTAGAAGATGCACCAGCTCCACCAAAGAGACTGCCTACATCACACTTGTGCGTCCTCTCCTGGAGTACTGTTGCCCCTTGTGGGACCCTCCCTTGGTGGGACTGACGGAAGATATTGAGAAGGTTCAGAGCAGGGCAGCTCGTTTTATCACGTCACGGGGGGAAAGCGTCACGGAAATGTTGCACGAATTGGGGTGGAAATCATTAAAAGAAAGACGTTATTCATTGCGGCGTGATCTGTTTGCGAAGTTTCAATCACCGACTTTTAGTTCTGAATGTGAAAATATTTTGCTAGCACCCACCTACTTAGGGAGACATGACCATCCCAATAAAATAAGAAAAATCAGATCGAAAACGGAACGATTTAGGTGTTCTTTCTTCCCGCGCGCTATTAGAGAATGGAACGGTAGAGAAAAGTTATGAAAGTGGTTAATGAACCCTCTGCCAGGCACTTAAATGTGATTTGCAGAGTATCTATGTAGATGTAGATGTAGACTTGATCCCTTAATTTCTTTGACCAATGTATTGGAAAGTGCAACCGAAGTGCAAGATAATGGCCACATAGAGAGTGAGGAAGACGGTCCACGAGTAAGGCGGCGGCGCCAGTGAGTTGCTCTTACTAGCTGCCCGCCCTCCAGGTGGCTGGTGACGCCGGCAAGTTGGCGGCCCTGGCGGCGGCGGCTGTGTGCTGTGGCGCCGCCGCAGGGCTGGCGCCGCCATTAAATATGGATCCCCCCTCCCCCACCCCCCAGCAGCCGCCGCTGTGCCAACTTGGCCTCCCCACCGCGCGCGACAACCCCTCCCAGACGCAACTATTGTCCTGGCCCGCTCGACGAAGCTGTTCCTCGCGATTTGGTAAACCGCGCCCCATCTCAATTCAGCGACAGTCTGTATCGAAGGTCAACACAGGCGAGGACTTGGGGACTGTGTACTCTAATGTCTACCTAGCCGATGAGGCTGGGGGGAAGTAGAGAGGGCAAAGAGGAGAAGACTCACGAAGGAAGTATGCACCCAACAGCCAAATTATTTTGCTAATCTTGCACGTGCCTGTCGTACATACTTAAAAGGATCAACTCTGAGTGCGAGAACATGAAATCGTAAGGAAACATGCTCAGAATAATACACGAACTATAAAAAAGAAGTTATTTTATAATGCACTAGCTGCAAACACGGCGTTACCCGGGTATTTATTCATTTATTCCTACCATTTTTGAGGTATACATTCTTTAGTATAAGGGCTGTGTGTCTGTAAAATCTCTTGGGAATACAATTAGTAGTAAATAAGTAATAGATTAAAACTTGTTGCGTGATAGGATGGTTTTCCATGAACGTTACTGTTTATGTGTTCATATATGAAAAATATTCATATATCATGAACAATGTGTCGTACTGTGATATAATTTAAAATGTACAAACAACTATATGTGTGTATACTGTCTGTAAAATTTCCTGTTGCTACAATTTGTAGTGTACAAATTATAAATTGTAACGTCATACCAAATGTCGTACCATTACTCCATTACTTTTTTTTGCGATTCCTATTGCTTATGACGTCATATCTTCTGAACCATGTGTCGTATGTGATTCTTAAGTCTGCAGCAATTGTTACCTCACGGTGAGGAATGTGTGTACCAAATTTGGTTGAAATCAGTCCAGTGGTTTAGGAGAAAATGAACAGCATTGACGCTAAATACAGCAATTTTTCGCGCATCTCATTGTTGATGGCGTCATATCTCGTGAACTATGTATCATACGTGATTCTTACACTTACGGTGACCGTCCTCATGGATTGAAGCTTACAGGAACAAAATTTCATAAAGATTGGAACAAAACTGTAGATTTGTATGCAATACGTACACACAAATAGACATACTGTCACTCTGCTTTGTATATTAGAAGACAATTTTGGAGATTACTGGCGACCTTAGTGTAATTTTAAAGTTAAAATCAACACAATCCAGATTTCAGATTTATTATTTTACTTGTAGAATTATTTACATAGATATATGGACTTTAACTCGCTACTTATAAAGCTGTGACTTCAGATCAATAGTTATACCTAAATAATTCTAGCTACGTGTAACTGTTATTCGTTATGTCCTTCAATTGTGATAGAAACTTACGTCCCACTCTGTACTACTTGTAGAATAAAAACTTTTCCCCGTATGATGATCATTATGATGATTTACAACGCATTTCGAAACAACTAATGGTGAAATAATATAATTCCACATAAAGGCGACTAGTGGCTGTTTCTTGCATCTAAATTTGTTCACCATAGTCACAGCTTTCCTTACAAATAACATCATATAAATGATTGTATATCTGTCCCAACAGGCAATGGGCAGTTCAATGCGGACGCATTTAACGCTCGATCCTTCGCGGTAGCAAGTGGAATCAAATGGGCAGGGGCCCTACAATCATAGTGTGCTGCAACATAAGGCGAACGTTGACCCAATGTGGGAATTCCGGGTTCGAATCCCTGTCCAGCACCAATTTTCATCTTTTCCATTGGATTTCTTTCAGTTCCCTGAAACGGTCGAGATGTTTAAATTTTTTGTATTCCTGATCTGTAATGTGTAAAATGTTTAGACAACAGGTGTCTGGTGCAGACGTTAGATTGGTCACTGCTGGTAGGTTATCACGATTGAAGTGACTCTGAACGTGGTATTATAATCGGCGCACGAGACATTGGGCACATGATCTCCGAGGTAGGGATGAGATGGTGATTGTTCAGAACGAACATTTCACGAGTGCACCGTGAATATCGGGAGTCAGTAAAAACAACAGAACTCCGACATCGCTGTGGCCGGAGAAGGGACTGCAAGAACGGTACCACCGTCGACTGAAGAGAACCGTTCAACGTGACCCAAGTGCAACGCTTCCGTAAAAGCCTGCGGATTTCAATTCTAGGCCAACAACAAGTATCAGTGTACGAACCATCCAAAGAAATACCATCGATATGAGCTTATGGATTCAAAGGCTCACTTGTGCACCCTTGCTGACTGCACGATACAAAGAGTTACGCCTCGCCTGACCCTTTCAACACCGAAATTTGACTGTCGAGTACTGGATACAATGTTGCCTGGTCAGACGAGTCTTGTTTCCAGTTGTGTCGAGCGCATGGACGCGTACGGGTATGGAGACAACGTGATGAATCCATGGACCCAGCATGTCGGCAGGGCACTGTTCAAGTTATTGGAAGCTCTGTAATAGTGTGGACGTGTGCAGTTTGAGTGATATGGGGCTCCTGATACGTCTAGATACGACTCTGACGGGTCATACATACGTACGCATTTTAGGTGATAACCTGCATCCATTCATGACTCTTGTGCAATTCCTGCAGGACAATGCGACATCCTACACGTCCAGAGTTTATCAGAGTGGCTGAAGGAACGCTCTTCTGACTCCCTAGACATGAACATTATTGAGCATAGCTGGGATGCCGTGCAACGAGGTGTTCGGAACAGATCTCCACCCCATCATACCCTTATGGATTTGTGAACAGCACTGAATGATGCATGGTGTCAATACCCTGTCGACTACTGCACTCTCGAGTCTATGCCACGTTGTGTTGCAGCAATTTTGCGTGCTCGCGAGGGCCCTATAGAATTGTGATCTTCCTATCGGTACCCACCAATAAGAATTGGACAATACATAACTGTGGGTAGTAAAAGTTGATGGCTCGTTCTCTCTGTTCATAGGGGTGAATTGTGTGTGTCAGCTTGTGTGCCATAAACAGCTACCCAATCTGTTTAAAAAAGATCAAAAATTAATGTGTAGTTTAGCCAGTCTATCAATATGCAGATGATGACGCGAATAATATTTGTAAACAAACATAAATTAAAGCTCTAAACAACCAACAAAATGGATTATATGATAAGGTTTAGAAGAGAGTCATTCAATAAGAATTTTTTTTTACTTTTTTATTATTATAAATGGAGTTTATTACTCTTTTTGGACATGAAAATGCGGATGTGGTCCTACTTTATACATCGGTAAATAACTAAATATTTCCCCAACTATTGTTCGTGAGAGGCACAATAGTTATCACACGCACTCGAGAGTAAAAGTTCCAAATTATCATTAGTAAATTAAGGAAGTCCATAGAATATTGCAGTTCCAAATTAATCCGCGATTAATTCCAGTATTTATTATAAAACACAGTTTATCATCACACGAGTACACGATTGCTGAATTATCACAGTTCCACAGCCCTACTACTGTCCATAGTTTACCGCGTTTTAACCAGAGACTAAGTTCTGCAGTCACAGTCCCGTAAATTTTGTAAGTCCACACATGCCTATCTCTTCAAATCACAAGTTCGTAACGCGGCTTCAGACCGCCCAGCGTTACAATCTTTCACCACCAAGTCCAAGTTACGAGTCTCTTCCCAAGCGTTCGAAAGCATGCTCTACCTGCTCCCAAAATTGTATCCTTCCGCGCATCCTAACTCCTCATCTTTAAAATACAATTTCCCTTCCAAAATATTATACATTTCAATATCACAAAATTAAATGCTTTGAGCACCTCCCTACAAATGTTGTTTACATTTAACAAACAAATACATTTCTAATAATACTAAAAGTTGTTGAGACTGAAGCTCTTTGCTCAGGTTGCTATTAAATGTGGCGTCTCACTGTTCAAATATACTGCCGCCGTCGAAATATAGTTACTCAATTAATATTTAATTTATCTTGGCATTTTATGGAAATATATTCAGTTCTTTTCCACAATTTGTCTATGTATAAATTATCTGCTGCATATTTACTGCTTTTAGTCGGCCATGAGATATTTAAGTGGCAGTCTACAACATAAAACGAACGTTGCTAAGAATAATATTTAATATTGCTGGGTTCATGTTTTGTGTTTCTGTGGTGGAATATACGTTATGCTTTTCGTTGAGGTAGTAATATTCTTGTGTCAGAAAAAGAGAGTAAAACAAAGGTTATTGAAAGAATACAGAAATAACGTAAGGTAGGTAGCGTGGTGCAATGATGCCCATTTGCGTCTTAAACTGTTACTGATAAATACTACGTATCAATAATTGTAAATATAAGTCTTATTATTTAGAACTGAATTTTATCGCCTTTTTATCTGTAAGGGATATTGAAATTGTAATTATGGCGTTTGATTTTCCCAAGCCTCCTGAATCCATTCATATAATTATATTTGCCGTATGATCTTTCCCTGATTTTATACGGATTTTTAGAATAATGTGTGTGGCTATATTGTGTTTCAGTTGCAATCTGGGTTAGCCGACCTCGCTCTTCCAAAGCCGCCGTTTCCTGTTTACGAGCAGATTAGGATTTCCGTAACTTCCTGTATTCCATATACTAGGTCCAATCTGTCAGCCGGCCATCTGGGGAACCAAACAGCCTGACAAAACCCGCCTTTCACATGGAGCAATCAGCTTCCCTCTGTAACTGTAATGCCACAGAATACTAGGCAGGTGTGACAGTTTATTTGCCTCGTCAGTGTATATACTGTAGGTTTCGCAGATACAATCTAAAATACCAGAAATCCAAATGTACTTACTCGTGATGAAATAATAAGCCAACTTGTTCAATAATAAACAGCTGAAATGGGAGGGGAAAATGTATCGCTTGCCAAATCTCATTGCAGACGTGATGTTGAAGCATTAAGTCCTCGCTTCTTTCTTATTATTGTGTTTTTGCGATAAAGACGCTCGAATAGAATATGTACCACAGTTCGCTCGACTCTTAACAGAAAAATAGCTTAGCGGTGCGTCGTTGCTGCAAGGTGCGGTTAATTAACTCATAGTTTCTTCCCTCGTTCCGGGACGACGAACTACTTCAAAGAATCTGATCTACACCAAAATTTCCCGCAGCGCATTATTCAAGTAAGTAGGTGAAAAGTTTGTTAGGCTAATGAGCATTATTTGCAAGTCAGATGTGAACTTGAGCGCTGACGCATGAAGTGGTAATTACTTTAATTGTGTGATAGCGAGAAAATTTTCTTCCGAGCGACGTAAAATAAAGGGCGTAAGGGAGGAAGGAAAAGGATAATTTTTACGCTGATGTGACAAGTTACGTTTGATAGCATTTATCGGTATTTTTCAGGATATAGAACTAAGGATTTAGGGTAGTGCAAACTGCGAAGCGATGGTTGAGAAGTCGCAGTCTAGTTTCGAACGCTGATATTTCGCGCTAATAGTAGGCTACAACTAACTATGTATCAGATAAGACATTTTCAAACAATTAATTACTTTATTTTACTGCAATATTACGATTTTAAATGCTTGTCACATTTCACTCACTACGTTTTTAAGCTCATCCAGAAGATTTTCATTCAGATAGTGACCTTCACACCAGCTTATCACGTTTCCTGCTAGTTCCTGTACTCTCTCTCTCTCTCTGTCTGTCTCTCTCCCTTATTTCTTTTCCAAAGGTAGAGTGCCATGTTTCAGAGTCGGCCCACTCTCTGTGCATCACTGTTGGTACCACTCTTGATCCCAAGCATTATTTTTAGAGATCTTCGCCAAATGAAAAATAATTATTTCAGAGTACAACAGTGTATTGTTTGATTTTTCATTAAATAAATGATGTACAGTCATGCAGTATCCATTTCCTACGCTCTTTGCAGCACTTCGAGGGTGTTTTGGCACCGAGTATAGTGGCAAAGCGAAATGCTAGTCGAATATGGTTTCCCCATTTTCTTAACTCTCTGTACGCAGTCACTGTGTTGGCTGGACTGCCGGTAATAATTAGAATTTTCCACGTCATAACTTTCGCTGTTTTCATGAGTTTTTATGACCACACTACAAATGTTGGGTAGCCCCTACCAAGAGGTCTGGCTGGTCCTGGTTACGATTATTTCTTCCAATTTCCATTTAGAACAGTAGCAATTTATTTGAGCACATATAAAAGCGAGAAGGGTAGAAATGTTATCGATAGACCCATCCTGGTGGTATCTTTACCAGACACTTATAGTCTAATACATTTTCATGTATGACTCACATAAAGATTCTCTTCCTTCTCTCCCCCCCCTCTCCCTCCCTCGTGTATCATGCACGGTTTGAGGTCAGTGAGAACTCGCTCTTAACCGATTTTGCTATTACTGCTTCTCTTACTGGGGTGGAGGAGACTGGAGAGTCCTCCTGTCAAGACATGCAATGAGAACTTCCAGATTAAATAGATGTCTCTATAAACTTTTACTAGATAGATGTTGTTTTTATTGTTGTGGTCTTCAGTCCGCAGACTGGTTTGATGCATCTCTCCACACTACCTTGTCCTGTGCAAGTCTCTTCATCTGAGAATACGTACGGCAACTTATATTCTTTTCAATCTGTTTACTGTATTCGTCCCTCGGTCACCCTCTACGTTTTTACACACACTTCCTTCTAACGCTAAATTGACAATTCCTTGATGTCTCCTGAGATGACTTATTAAACTGATATTTCTGTAATTTTCACAGTTGTCTGCACTTGATTTCTTTGGAATTTCAATTCCAGAGATAGATGTATCTCAAGATAAATTGTGCTGACATAGTAAAAAAGGGAGGGGACAAAAAAGAGAGAGAGAGGGGGGGGTTGGAGAGAATCTTTATACAAGTCAGACATGAATAAGTACTGGACTAGAACTGTCTTTTAAAGACGCCTTTAGGCTGACTCTGATTACATAGATAACTACCAGACAATTTATAAAATGATGATGCATTTTTCACATGCAAATCAGAAGTAACACTGTACTTCAGCACACCCTTGGTGCGCAGAGTTACGGAATATGTTGACATAAATCCAAACCTCTTGCAAGAGTAAAGCAATAATTTTTAAAAGTTTTATTTGTTTTATGATCTCATTTATTAGGGACATGTGTGTGTGTGTGTGTGTGTGTGTGTGTGTGTGTGTGTGTGTGCTGAAAATATTCAAATCAAATGTTTCAAATGTTTGTTTAGCTTATGGGACTTAACTACGGGGTCATCAGTCCCTAAACTACTTATGAACTAACTAACACTAAGGACGGCACAAATATCCATTCCGGAGGTGGGATTCGAACCCCCGACCGTAGTGTCCGTGCAGACCGTGACTGGCGTGCCTCAGTCCCCTCGGCCACCGCGGGCGGCTACTGAAAATATTGATACTGCTGAAATTGTAATGTGGACAGCTAGTATCAGGTACTATTTATAATAATAGGAGGATGTTGTTTAACATGGCTCTTAATAGCAAAGGAAATTCAAGCAATAAATAGATAATAAGTGCAGGTAATTGATACGCAATATTTAGATTGCACGTCAGAAACCCAATAGTAAATACTCTCGAAAAATCTCCCTCTACCTCTGGGCGGTATGTCCCGTGCAGTTCGCTGCGTGCCGAGATTTAGGTCGGACGGAAGATAAATCTAGTGAGGAGGGCGAAATGGTGGAAGGAAATTAGATTTGCGGCAGAGGGCGCTATGAACATGTCCCGGGTGTAGAACGGGAACTAGCCGAGTGAGACGCACGTGGAATCCAACACGTGTGGCCGCAGGCGGGACGTCTTCTTGTTTGTGCGCCGGAAGCGTGCGTTAGAAAGAGATTACGGGGGTGCGGGGTGGCGATGATATATTCGGGGCAAAAAGCCGGCCAGGGCGCGGCCCCGCGCTGCGGGTTGCAGGCCTGCAGGCGCCCGCGCTGGCAGCCGACCAAGTATCCGGGCACCGCCGCGCCGGCGGCAGGGGAACGGCCCGCACGTGCCCCGGCCAACTCCACACAGTACGTCTGGCTGCCAGCTGCAACTCCCACTACTACATGGGGTCCTCAAAACAATACCAACACCTAACACAGACACACTGTTTACTGTTTCAGTAACTAGCGGCTTCTTACGAAATTGCGTGCTTATGGAATATCTCCCCAGTTGCGCGGTTGGATTCACGATTTCCTATCAGAAAGAACACAGTTCGTTGTAATTGACGGTAAGTCATCGAGTAAAACAGAAGTGATATCCGGTGTTCCACAGGGAAGCGTTATAGGTCCCCTACTCTTCCTCCTGTTTGTAAACGATTTAGGAGACAATCAGAATAGCTCCCTTAGATTGTTCGCGGATGATGCTGTCGTTTATTGGTTAGTGAAATCAACAGAGTATCAAAAGCAACTGCAAAGCGATTTAGACAAAATTTCTGCGTGGTGCGAAAATTGGCAATTGACACTAAATAAAGAAAAGTGTGAAGTAATACACATGACCACTAAAAGAAATCCGCTGAACTTCAATTACGCGTAAATCAGTCAAACCTTAAGGTCTTACATTCTACCAAATACCTAGGAGTTACGATTACGACCAACTTTGACTGGAGAGAACCCATAGAAAATATTGTGGGGAAGGCGAACCAAAGGTTACGTTTCATCGGCAGTACGCTTCGAAGATGCACCAGCTCCACCAAAGAGACTGCCTACATCACACTTGTGCGACCTCTCCTGGAGTACTGTTGCCCCTTGTCGGACCCTCACCAGGTGGGACTGACGGAAGACATCGAGAAGGTTCAGAGAAGGGCAGCTCGTTTTGTTTTATCACGTAACGGGGGAGAAAGCGTCACGGAGATGTTGCACGATTTGAGGTGGAAATAATTAAAAGAAAGATGTTATTCGTTACTACGAGATCTATTTGCGAAATTTCAATCCCCGACTTTTACTTCTGAATGTGAAAATGTTTTGCTAGCACCCAGCTACATAGGGAGATATGACCATTCCAATAAATTAAGAGAAATCAGATCGAAAACGAAACAATTTAGGTGGTCTTTCTTCTCGCGCGCTATTAAAGAATGGAATGGTAGAGAAAGATTATGAAAATTGTTAATGAACCAACAGGCACTCAAATGTGATTTGCAGAGTATCTGTGTAGATGTACATACCTGGTGCCGGAACATAGCCTACTCCTCTCGAAATGTACCAAGGGAGCCGCCGAGCTTAACGTCCCATCCGACGGACGAATCACCGTCGACAGTGTCACTCCATGAGATACTGCGGAGAGGTTTGGAATTTCATCCAGGACATTGGTACAAAAACTGCTGATCAGGGACTTTGCACAGCCATCACTCCCGTCTCCTCTGTCGGAAGGCAAAGGGAGAATTGTTAACAGCTCGTGGCGTACACGGACGATTACCTATCCAAGTACTGGCCATGCAAGATGGTGCTTAACTTCAGTTATCTGGCGGGAACCGATGTATCCACCACGGCACGGCCGTTGACTTTGAACTCACTGATCTGACGGAATGTCTACGAGGCGTCCTGCATGTCTGCTCGAGTTGCTCTGATCCAGTACCTCCTGTGTATAGTGAAAACTGGAACTGTAGGCACATTTTAGCGATTGGTAGTGTTGCGCCACAATATCGATGTTGACCTTTAACCCGCGGGCCGACATTGTCATATGCTAAAAATGTTCAAATGTTTGTGTATCTAAGGGACTTAACTACGGTGGTCATTAGTTCCTACGCTTACAAACTACACTAACTCAATGTAACTTATGCTAAGGAGAACGCAAACACCCGTGCCCGAGGGAGGACTTAAACCCTCGACGGCGAACGGCCGAGCGCATCGCAGCTGGGAGCTTTAGTGCGCACGATTATTCTGCCGTGGCTTTCAAATGCTATTCACATCTGCAGAACATACTAATGTGCATGTCCTGTGGATATGACGTTCCTATCTTTAGTTTCTCAAGACGGTACATTGTTATCGTTTTTTTTAAAAACTAAAAATGAGTGTATATCTGATTAGTAATTTAAAACCTCCGACAATAAAGTTCAGTGAATCAACTCAGACTGGTCGATCAGGCAACACAGGCGAATCAAAACACAGTATTTGCATGGCGGCCGGTGTTGACAACCTTTCACGACCGTAGTTCAGTTGAGCATTCTGTGCGTTCCGTGTTAGACCTTGCACGGCTAAGTGCTTGTTTAGTGCGTTGGTTCTGAAATGAGTAAAGGACAGTGAACGAGCATAGCATCAATTTAAAGTCCTGTTTTAAGCTTGGAAAGCCACCTGAAGAAACGCATGCGATGTTAATACATGTTAATGTGGATCAAGCGCTGCCCATGAAGTGTGTGTACGAGTGGTCGTCCATTTTAGAGGATTCCGGCCGCCCTGAGTGGAGGAAATATTGAGGAAGTGAGGGCACTAATCGCGAACGATCGTTCATTAACAATTTGCATGATAGTGATGCAAGTCTTTATCCAGAAGTTAGGGAAGAGGAAAAGTTATTGTCTGTCTTATGCCACATCACTCGACTGACTATCAGAAGCAGTCACGTTTAGCACGTTCGGGACGACTGACTGGTGATTTATTTTCACTTGTGCTTGACTTCTTTTGTGACGTAAATTGAAACCCTAGGGGACCACCAATACGATATATACCAAGAAAAATATTTGGATACTACGGTAGTGATACCAGGCCACTAGGAGTTATGATAGGCAAACCCGCATAACAAGTAACCATTAATGAACCTCTATCTACATCGCAAATTGTAGTTTTCCAGTTGAGTTCATATTTTGAACGATGTATTTCATATTCTGATCTGTTTTCTAACCTAACTAATTTTTATTACTATTTTTCATGCAATACTTCCCGTTCAAATTTAGACACAAGAGTTTCAGAAAATTGGGGAAAAGTAAAAATCGGTGTAAAGAATTATTTCTTTTACAGGAAAATAATTATATATAAAACAATTGAAAATACGTGAAAAAAGAAAACAGTAATTGAAGGAAAATCACTTCCACTTGGGCAGTAATCCCATTTGTGTCCATTTGTCGCCCAATGGAAAAAAAACCCTTTTTATTTATTTTTCTCAACTTTTTACGCCGATCGCAGACCATGCGCGAAGAACTTGTTGATTCGACGTTAGGAAACATCCACAAAATAAATAGACGGACATGAACAGTTGCTATGCGTCGTACATACCTCGAACAGTGCAGTACGTAGCCAGTGGTGTTTGGACCCCTCCCCATTTTCGTCAAAAAGCCCAGACCCAGGGAACCTCTGAAAAAAATCTTCGATATGTTCCTGGGAAACTGGTATTTAGAGATAAATTACCTTTTAGAACGAAAAATGTCCAAATGGTGGAGTAATGAAAATGAATGTTCGAAGAGCTGGATAAAATCAGTTGACTAAGCCACGGACGAACCAGCCTCAATGACAGCAAACTGTGTAGTGATGGCCTGGTGAGAGTGATCAGTTTAACCTGCAAGACGGAACGAGCCTTTGGGCCTTGGTCACGTGAGGGTTTGGTGACGCCACATAGGCATGCGCCGTCCTGGAGGCAAGGCAGCCCTCTTTTTTTGTTTCTTGTTGTTCCTGTTTTCTTTGTAGTGTGTTTCTTATTTGTTTTCCAAGTTTTGTTCGTGACGGCAGTAGTAATATTCGACGTATAAACGGATAACAAACACACTACATAGAAGACAGGAACAACCAGAAACTAAAGAAAAAGAAACATGACAAGTTTGTAAGGAAAAAAAATTACTGCGTCCACAAGTAATAAGTAGGTTACTTTCTCAGCGACTTTATACATAGCCTAACGTAAAGAACAAAAATTAACCACTCCACTGATGATAGCGCGAAATGAGCTGAAACATGTATGGACAAGTAACTAAAATTAAGTGTTTTGTATACGACGAAATATCTTCAACATTGCTCGGCTGTGTTTGGTGGTACCACATGTAGGTAAAGATACCTACAGAAAACAATTACGACTGCGATTCCCATTTATTAACGTAGCTGATCAGATGGTTCTATTCATTGGAGTGGGGAAGGGGGGAGGGGGGCAGCCGTATTCGGTATCACTGGTGACATAAGCCAACATTAACTTTAAATTGGTTTGAGATTTCTTATAAATCACTGACTAGCTGCATTCTCACTCAACATCTTGACGTTGGATTTAATGAAACTAAATTATATTGCGGACGGATTTATGTGGTAGATTCGTAGCTAGTGAAACGTCCTAGAGTAGTTTCGAGTAGTGTGCTGTATAAAACTGCGGTGTGGCTGTCTGCAACGTGGCGGCCTTAAGACTAAACGCCTGCTGGCCATTTCTGCAGCACGAAGAAGTCGGGGCGAGCCGGAAGGCGTCGGCTAGCGTATAATCTGCCCCGGTCGGGGCTATGAAATATTAATGCAGAGCAACGCGCGGCAGCAGCAGCAGCAGCAGCAGCAGCTGATAGCGGCTTCCGTTGCGTGTAGGAACCGTTTCATACTGTTTCGTTAATGTGTGCCGCGCTGGGTAGCGGGAAACGTTTATTTCTGAAAGCCGCCGGGACAGGAGGCGGCGGACCCTAAGCGCTGGCATTATGGGAGAGCGCCACGGCTGCACGGCGTTGCGAACCGACGCAGATTATCTCGCGACCACAATTTTACCAGCCGTATGCGTTAAGGTCTCTGTGACTGCCGCACGAAAGGAGGCTGCCCATTTACAAGGTCGTTTAAAACGTGCGAAATTTTACGCCGGGGTAACCCAGATTATTTATCTCTTACAAGTACTTGGGCTCGAACAAACACATA
Source organism: Locusta migratoria (assembly GCA_026315105.1). Lineage (NCBI taxonomy): Eukaryota > Metazoa > Arthropoda > Insecta > Orthoptera > Acrididae > Locusta > Locusta migratoria. Next base: position 425,543,729 of record CM048746.1, on the reverse strand, counting down.
TACACCAAAATCGTATGAGAGATAATGTAACTTCACTAGTGATACTCCCGCATATCCAAAACTCTGCAGTCGTCCGTTAGATGCCTCTGCGTGTGTCGTGCCGCATTGCACTTTGACCTGTCGGTTCGCCAGTAGGGACGGTGCAGAGTGCCTCCGAAGTTGCGTTTTGTGACGTTATTTGTGTGGTGAAGCGTCAGATGGGGCGGCGATTGCTGATCAGTCCTGCTAATGTATTGCGATTAGTTGAGATGAAGTTACGAAGAACCCTTCTTCGTGAAGATGGTATTAGTGTAGAAGATCAATCATTTGCATGCTTTCTCGTATCTGTTATGGTATACAAAAATGTGAGCATAAATTAGATACTGTTGATACAAACTCATAATAATGATAATAGTGATAATAATAACGAACAACTGATTGCAAGCGGTAGTGCTACGGTAAGTGCGGGAAGAGGCGACGGAAGCAGTGGCAGTGAATACCAACAGTCTTTCGGAAAGAAGGTTAAAGTTGTTACTATCATCACGGCTTTTGACGACAATTCGCTAGAGAACATGTACGATGCCAGAATGAAACTTCACTCTGCAGCGGAGTGTGCGCTGATATGAAACTTCCTGGCAGATTAAAATTGTGTGCCGGAACCGGGACTCGAACCTGGGACCTTTGCCTTTTGGAAAGTAGGAGGCGAGGTACTGGCGGAAGCAAAGTTGTGAGGCGGCATCGTGAGTCGTGTCGGGATAGCACAGTCGGTAGTGCGCTTGCCCGCGAAAGGCAAAGGTGCCAGGTTCGAGTCCCGGTTCCGGCACACAATTTTAATCTGCCAGGAAGTTTCAACATGTACGATGATTATTACATAACTTATAATTAAGATATCTGCATTACGTATGACGTCTACAATTACAAAAATTGTTCATATGTTTGTAGAGCTTATGGGACTTAACTATGGGGTCATCAGTCCCTAAATTACAAACTACTTATGAACTACCTACTACTAAGAACGGCACAAATATCCATGCCCGAGGGGGGATTCGAACCCCCAACCGTAGTGGCCGTGCAGACTGTAACAGACGCGCCGCAGTACGCTCGACCACCGCGGCCGGCTACAATTACATCTACAGTGCTATCTAGAGCATGGTTGCAGAGCTTTTCAGAAAAACGACACCCACCAGCACATTGAGGTGTACGTAGAGATCGTGTAACCAAACGTTCATACAGATATGTTTGTTCGAGCCCATGTACTTTCCTTGTTAGTTTAAGATGTACCTTTGTTAGATAATATTTCCAATCTCCCGCAACAAGGAAAGTATTTTTATAAATATTTAAATTATCATTGAAGCAAAATCTACAGTCAATTTTTTATTGCCAAAAGATGACTCGTTTTGACAAAGTAAGCTACATTTGTATTACAATGAAACAGAAAAAACTTGGTATACACCAAAAAGGTTTGAATATTTTGTTACCGTGGCTAATGTAAAAATCCGATAGTCCGGCATCCAATAATCCGGAACGCCCGATGGTCCGGCAATACGATCCAATGGGATTTGTTTTTCTTTTGATGCAGCCGCTACTGCTGCAGTTTCGCTGACGTCACCGACCGAATGTTCACATGAGGCGAACCCCTGCTTGGCTGGTAACAACAATGTTCCTCCAACGGTCGTCAATGCCGCAGACCCCATTGTTGGGATCGGAAGCATTCAGACGTTACTCAGAAGATCTCGCCTGTTACTGTAATGTACAGAGTTTCCTTTCATTGTTTAGATTGCCAGAATTTTTCGGAAATTGACAGTGCTGACTGTCATATCATAGAAATCTGTGGAAGTTTTATTAACATTTAAGCAGTGAGAATGTTCTCGAAACCCAAACCTTCTTCAAGCTGTAAATCAGGAGTGAAGTGTCAGCATGCAGCTCTGACCATCAATTATAAACTGGAAATCATCAAACGCATGGAGTAAGGTGAGAACAGAAATATTTTGATAACTGAATTTAATATTGGTTTGTCAAACATTTATCACATAAACAAAATTATGAACTAATGAAATATGCTTTTCAATCGGTAACAAGTGAAAAAATAATTTCCAGATAAACTAAAAGAAACGACAAGAACCGAAACTGGAACAATTAGTTTCGTTATTGCACAAATGGTTCAGTGCGCTGAGTCACAGGTGTTTTGGATGTATGGCTTAGCGTATTCCAGCAGCAGCAGGTACCGCAGGTCCGGCATTTTCTGTACCTCCGGATTATCGGACTTTTACTGTACATTTTTACAACAGAGATCAATCCACACATTATCGTGTCATATTTCACACAAAAAAACTTCGTTGTGTTACCTTGAGCAACAGCTCGGTATAACCTGTATGTATCGTTACTTACGTGAGATTTTTTGAGCGTTTTATGCTTTCTCTCCTCAAAGTCAATTGACCATTTTATCCACACCAGTACGTGTATTTGCCAAATGCGGCACAGCATCGTATGAAATAGATAAAGAACATGGAGACAAAATGCTCTGTGATCTTCACGTATAAATTTCCCCACAGTGGAGCAATTTATAAGTAAGGGACTCAGAAAAGTTTGTCTCTGTGTTCTTCATCTATTTCATGCGACGTTGTGCCGCATTTGGCATATACACGTATTGGTGTGGATATAATGGTCAACTGACTTTGAAAAGAGAATGCATAAATGCTCAAAAAATCCCACACGAATAACGTCGCATACAGGTTATATCGAGTTGTTTTGCGAGGTAATACTAGAAAGTTATTTTGACTAGCAATATGACGTCTAAGTAGAGAACATCACATGTGTCAGGATAATGTAAAGAGTTATTTTCATGGTAAAAATGTGTAGATGTTTAGCCACTGTAACAAAATTTTCAAACCATTTGCGTGTATGCAGAGTTTTTCTGTTATCCGTTCTGATATAAATGCAACATTTGGAAATGGCAGCTTAGACTGTAGAAACTAGTGAAATTTTGGTAATAAAGATAGTGACTGTGGCTATTGCTTTAATGATAAAGTAAATATTTTATAAATTATTCCAGTTATTCGAGATGTCTAATTACAGAAATGTGTTCCATGTTGTTGAAACACTACATCCGCTTCAGTGACGAAAAAAAGAAAAATCTCCCTTTCTTTCGCCCAAATGACGAGTTTCGAACTTCAAAAATACATTCTAAGTTTATGTTGTTACCAGAAGTACGGAATATCAAGCCACAATAATTCACTTAGCACTTTTGCTATGATTTGATTTAAAATGCTTTCAGACATCACTTTTAAGAGGCAATTCTTTTTAATCTTCATACTAAAAACTCATCACAGTCAAGACAGAACAACACTAACCACTAACAAAAGACGTTTGAATTACACTGATCTATATAGTTACACAGATCACAGCGAATTACGTTTGAATCAGTTTCATAAACGTACTTTAGTGTGAGAGAAAAAGAGAAACTACACAGCTGATAGTCATCAAAATTACGCTATGACTCAGAATTTTTTTTTTTTTTTTTTTTTTTTTTTAGGTTGTGGTGTTATGTTGTAAATACTTGAATATTAAAACGAAAATGGAGTTGGAATTCCTCAATTAGGAGTTAGAAAGTAGTAATAAGTGAATTTACGACTATATCGTCACAAAATATCAATACTATGAATATATCGAATGGGCGAATATCGATTAAAAATTTCGTGCACCTCATTCCGATATATCGATATTTCGAATGTTCCATCCACACTCTGGACAATACTGGTATCGGAGTATTAAATTCCGTAAATATTTACGAAATTAAGCCACGATTCACTGTTCTAAAACGACGACTGTACTCTGCTTCCAGTGCATGTAATCAACTGTCTCTTGCAGGGACGGGAGACGAACTGACTGACGCACCATACATCGGCGCCACCTATGCGCTATAGTGCACTATAGGATCGCCGCGAGCTCTGTCGCAGAAATTATTGTCTGTACCACGTTTATGTATAGATCGTCCGAGTTAGTGAGCCCGCATCAAGATCCCTGCACTAATTGATATCTTTAGACTTCACACATGTCACAATAACGGTGCGAGAGATTTTAGCCGCGCTGGAGCGCTCTAAGACTTCTTGCAGCAGAGTGAGAGGCTACTCCTCAACCGCAAAATAGAGACCCGAAACCAATCCTGGGCCTCTGTCACACGCCGGTCGCGATGGCCGAGGGGACTGAGGCGCTTCAGTCACGGTCTGCACGGCCAGTACGGTCGGAGGTTCGAATCCCCCCTCGGGCATGGATATTTGTGCGTCCTTAGTATTAGTTAGTTCATAGGAAGTTTGTAAGTTTAGGGACTGATGACCCCGTAGTTAAGTCCCATAAGCTATACAAACATTTGAATCATTTTTGCCTCTGTCACACCTTCACCACTACATCCCTCCCTCCCTTGACCTTCACATTCTTAACATCCTCTCCCATGGTTACTTCCGCCACCTCCATGTCCCGGATGACGCCCTCCGTCTTGAAATATATCCTTCCTGCAAAATCAAATCCTTTCCTCTCTTCATAGATGCTACGTCACCTCCCCCCCTCCTCTCCTTCCCCCTTCCCTAGCTTTGCTTTCCCCCTCCTTTCCTTTTCCACCCATGCAGTCCCTACCCTCCTTCCCCAACCCCTCCATACCACATTCCTGCCCCCTACCTTCCTCTGTGGGGTCCACAGTGCCGTCGATTTTTAATCAGTGCTTCCTTCATTGTTCAGTGTCCTGTGCATCGAGTGCGGTTTAACGGTGTGTCCACCGTCAAGTAGAACAAGTTCAAAGTGCAAATGTTTCTTAAGCTTATGGGACTTCAGTCTCTAAACTTACAAACTACTTATGAACTAAGTATAAGGACGGCACAAATATCCATGCCCGAGGGGGGATTCGAACCCCCGACCGTAGTGGCCGTGCAGACCGTGACTGGAGCGCCTCAGTCCCCTCGGCCACCGCGGCCGGCAGTAGAACAAGTATCGCTCCTGTATTTTATTCAGTATCTCCAATCATCTCGTCATGTCCAGTGTACTGATCTTCAATGAGTTTGTAACGCCACTTTGGCACCATTTTTAACTAACACTTCGTTTTTACCATATCTATTATTGTATTCCTCCATTTTTTTCTACACGTCAACTTTTATTTCTTCGCATTTTAACTCCATTATCAGTGTTTTCTTTTCGTTTTTTTTATTAATTCATGTCCTTGTTTTTAAATTAGCTCGGCTGAAGACCAGCATGTAAAGCTACTGACAGTCTGTAGACTGTATAGTTGGTTGTAAATAAAAAAAATGGAAGGACAGATGCAAAAGATCGCAAATTTTAATATTTTTTCCCGATGATCTGTTTCGACACTGTATGGTGTCATCATCTGGTCTGTAGGAAACATATGCAAAAATGTGATTACATAGGTTATTACAAGTTAAATGAGAAAAGAAAATAAAACAATCTTAAAATTTCCAAGAAAACCGGTTACATACCTCATTGACAAAAGCTGCTTATAGCAAAGTCACACATAAAAACTGGTAGGTGTACTGGTTGATATTTGTATATAAAATCATGTGCTGGTGGGTTGTCAAAAATAAAATAGGTAGCTGGTCAAAGTTAAAACAGTAAAACTTCATAAAATAATGACCATCATAGTGCACATGTCTGGTTGAGCACCTACATAAAACTGGTAGCTGCGTCATAAATACTAATGAACTTTTTTATGACTGCTACTAGAGTGCGCTGCTATAAGCGAACTTCTATTCTACTGACATCAATCGATTTGAGATAATCTAATAACCGGAATAATTTTACAAGAATGTCATTTAATATATTATGTAAAAGTTCATTGTTAAAGAACAACCACAAATGTATTAAAAGTACTTGAACATGTACATTACATAGTAACATGGGTGGTGAGAACGCTCGGAGTCCTGTGTGTTTCTTTCTTTTTATGGCTGCTTTCCCTCGGAGGTTCAAATCCTCCCTCGGGTATGGGTATGATCTTAGCATAAGTTAGTTTGAGTAGTTCGTAAGTCTGGAGTCTGATCTCTGCTGCTGTTTGGTCCAATAGCTTTACAAACATTTGAACATTTTTCGAGGGATTTTTATTTAGAAACATTTATAGATAGTGGCGTGGAATCCAATGAATATTTATGGAACGTCCCGTATTCAATTTAAACTTAAAAGTGAAAATCCGTCACGGCCTGATGTTCATTTAGATTAGTCGCGCTCTTATCTTCATCTATCGAGTATTGGTGCCCCCAAAATATTAATAAATATACTGCATCCGGATAGTAGGCCCATTCGAGCTATATTTAAAATGTCTCGGCAATCTTAAATTTAAAAATGTTTATTTAGCAGGCTTTGTTGTTCGCTTCCGTTTTGTTTTAGGCCTACGGCTCGGGGAGAGGGGGGAACGATTCAGTTTTAACGTTCCCAAATGGCAGGCGGCGGTTTAGAGGAAACAAAAAGAGAGGGATATTTGCTCATCAGCTAAAAGCGGCAGGTGCGGTAGCAGCGGCACACACGTGCACAGAGCGCGCGGCTGCTGCCCACGCACTGTTTGTGCTGCTCGATAAACAAATGCCGCCAGCAGCCGGGAGAGGGGTAGAGGGAGGGGGGAGCATCGCAAAGCGACAGCGGCGCAGCGCGGGCGACGACAAGTTTTCGTAAATAACGGCCGATACAAAAGCGGAATAAAGGCGGCCGCCGGCCATTCGTTGTCGCAGCTGTCGACCTCTTCATCGAGCGGCGCCAGATTTATGGTTAATGCGCCGCGTCCGCTGCCGCGCAGGGCTGTCCAACGGGACGCGCCTGGCCCATCTCTGCACACGCCGCCTGCCCGGAGGCTGCCGCGCGGGTGTGCAGCCCTGCCAGGCGTCCCCAGCCCACTGCGTTGCCAGATGGCAGAGAGAGAAAATACCTACAGTGACACAAAAATGTACCTACGTTTTCCCTGTGTGAGATTACCGCCCAATAGAAATATTGGTAATTAATAGCATTTGATAACAAAACAGTATGAAGTTCACTGCAAACATTGACCATGCCAATGTACCAAATGTTACACAATTTTGATCTTATTAATTATGGTAGCAATGTATGTACGCAGTTCGGTGACAACATTTAAAGTTAGGCCATAGGTAGAAATTCTCCACGTTGAGATTTGCTGTGTGCTTGTAGCTGACGGGAGGCCAGCGAGCAGGCCGACGTTGATAGCTTGTTCCAGCTTAGGATTTTCCAGTTCGTTTCCGGTGAGGGGAGAGAGAGACAATGGCGAGTGCTAGGTGCAGTGCAGTGCACAGCGTGAAATAAGATATTCTAATACTACTGGCATTTGAAGTAATACGATGCAGTTAGGAACCTTTAAGGCCCTCATTACAAAATAGCCTGTTGATAAATAAACAATACATTAGCTGATATAGTCACATCTGGCATAATATGTTTAATTGACAATGAAAAGTAATAAATTACCAATGAATACAAGACAGTTACACAACTAGCATGGCAATGTTTTGTCTATAAAAATAATATATTAACTATTTCTTACTTTATTTTCAATTAATCTTGTGTATTTTATCTTGAAATATTCAGTTAAATCACTTATCTCTGATATAAGAAATTGCACGATTATAATAAATAGTGCAAAGGATGTTTATACCAATATAAAACCCTAATAATAAGACATTTGTTTAATGTGTAGTGTAATTACTTTGATTTTAAGTAAAGTTTTAGAAATGTATTGGCTGAGCGCTGTACGTTGGCAAGTCGGTTAGAACAGCTCACATGGGGAAGTTGTTGACGTAGGGAAAAGACCCGGCAGTTAGACTTTTGGCGCGCGCGCCAAAAAGTCGACGACGAGCCGGGAGCGAGTGGGGTTGCTGGCCGGGCGGCGTCGCTCTGCACAGTCGGCATGTTGATCTCCAGGTGGAGACTATAGATTTTCGGTGTGGCAATTGCCAGGTGTGGTTGCTCGTGGTAGACTGCACCAAGTTGAATCGAGTGCTGCTGTGTGTTGTGAATATTTAGCCGGTGGAACAAGGTGTGCATCGCACTGAATTAAAGTGACTGTGTTTTCTTAATGTAACACGTGTCGTCGCATAGGCATGAACATAAACGGTGTTTGAGACAGGCACATGGTCTGAAAACAATTTGCGACAAATATTCAATTTGTCTGGGGGCTCACGAGCTATAAATTTATTTGATAAACGTGTCGACGTACAGACGTATCAGCCACAGGGTTTTAATATGGTGTAATAAACAATATAATGTCAACTTCCACGTGTTTTCAAAAATAGTAGTTCATACACCCTTTTTTCTCACATGAACTTACTTTATTATGCATTTTTTTCTTTTTGTTAATCATATGCAGGGAATTTCCAGTGTTTTTGCATGTATAGGAATTTGGTTCGCAGTTGGTGGTTGTGTTTTAAAAATTAAACTTTCTCTTTTTAAACTCTCGCCCCGAACTTTCACCTTCGCACCTGCTTTCTCCCTAACACCTGTGACTGGGCGGCGACATGGTTTGGTTTGGTGACTGGGACGACAGTTGCGTTGACTTCGTTTGATATTTGGGTTTTAATTTTGCGTCTTTTAAGCTGTAGATTACGTCTTGATTGTCACAGTCACAGGGTGTTTCACTAAATGTGTTTGCCTCTGTAACTTATAAAATAGTAGGTGACGGGAAATTTTAATGCGGTAGGTCAACACAAGAAATATTACACTTTCTGTGGAGCTGTGAACATAGTTTATTGTATCATTTTCCAAAGAGTTACAGCACAAAGATATAATTTTTAATGGGACAATAGTTTTTTTTCTATCGTGCATTGGATTCGTTGAAACCTGCTGCGTCCAAATCAATTTAAACTACATTCCTATCACTGTTAGTTTAGGAGCTACAACCCTTCAAAGTTTTAGGGGCAGATACCACAAGTGCTGCGCGTAATGCAATGCGCCTTCAAATGTGGTGCGGCCGAGTTGTAACGTCGCCGGTGTCACGGAGCGAGAAGCTTCCTCGATGCGCTGTTGTTCGTGCATGCCATCGTCATCTGATGTTCGTAACTGTGGTATATTGAGCCCCGGTTGTTTGTGTGGCTCCAACTGTCGGGTATACGGCCGTGTGTTGCGACGGTCGGCAGTCTAACAGCGCATCGAGGAAGCTTCTCGCTCCGTGACACCGGCGACATTACAACTCAGCCGCACCACATTTAGAAGGCGCATTGCATTATGCGCAGCGTTTGTGGTATCTGCCCCTGAAACTTTGAAGGGTTGTAGCTCCCAGACTAACAGTGATAGGAATGTGGTTTAAATTGATTTGGACGCAGCTGGTTTCAACGAATCCAATGCACGATAAAAAAAACTATTGTTCCATTTAAAAAATTATATCTCTGTGCTGTAACACTTTGGAAAATGATACAATAACCTACGTTCATAGCTCCGCAGAAAGTGTAATATTTCTTGTGTTGACCTACCGCATTAAAATTTCCCGTCACCTATTATTTTATAAGGTACAGCGGCAAACACACTTAGTGAAATACCCTGTATATTGGATGTATAGGTTCAAAATTCTATTTTTCACCTCAGTATGAAAATTAAGTTGGTAGACCTGGTACTTCTTCGTAGTTAATAAAATTTATACCTTTGTTGAATTTTTCACTGTAAATATTGATACAGGATATTATTTAAATCTTCTCTAATGTTTGAGAATGAAAATGCATTTCTCAGGGGCTTATGTTTAATAAACCAAAGAATAAAAAATTTGAATCATTGAGTCCCGGTAGTTCAGATAATTTGACGCCCATCACAAAGATAATGTTTTTGGTTGATCTTTATCCTTGATAGAATTATTCTTTGGAAAATTTCACAGTATGTTTCTCCTGAGCACTGCTGTTAGATATATTCTTTCACTTTTAAAAGATGCTGGGACAATATTAGGGAACTAAATACTGGAATAAATATTTAAGATTTTTTTTAAGCTTCATAGATTCTCTATTCTGAAATCAATAGTTACATTCACTACACTTTCAAAGTACACACTTTATAAGTTCACAATTCGTTATTATTTTTGTCACAGTTTTATTGTATTAATCTCTCTGGAATGTTCATCAGCTTATTACGGGAGGCAGAAGTTTGTAATTCTTCCGTCCTAGCCTATCCCGATCAAAGTCCAAAGATAATGTTCGCTTTCGCGTATGATCACGACATAAAAGTTTATATTAAAATTTAAATATTTTCTCGGGTTTTTCCTATCTTGGAATAAAAAACGCTTATAATACTTCAAGCTAAGCACTGAGATAGTCCTGCTGAGAATTAAGCATGTAGTGAAATATAGTGACAGAGAGCTAAACACATAGAGAGCTAAACACATAGAGAGCTAAACACATAGAGAGAGAGAGAGAGAGAGTAACACAACTGCGGGTACTATTTATAATAGCAATCTGATAAATGATCTCTGCTATACGAGATGTTTTGACCTAAGTATTCCCTGGATACTATTACTCTGAATTACGCTAATATAATTTGAATTTACTAAAAATTTTGAAAAAATGAGGAAATTCTGCCTCTTAACAAATTACTAAAATTACGTAACGATGAGAAAAAGGTCGGAATACCGTGATTCCAATGCTATGGTCGTGATTTGGTGTTACACACCTCATGAATGTTCCTACATTAGGGTCGTAGCCAGGATTTGGGTCTGGGAGGGGCTGAATCCAGGAGTCCGGCCACCAGAGGTTAACCAGTTGATTAATGTGACATGTTACAATTTTGAAAAACGTTAAAATAAATATTTTGCATCATGCTTCACCTGCTAGATATGTTTTGCCAGTGACTGATCGTTACTGATTGGAGTCAAGTGTAGATTATGCCGCGAATTCCAAGTGCTCTGTTACAAGATTACTGATTTATCGATCGTACAAGGGCACATAAAGAACCTGTCAACCCCAGAGACGTATTATTACCTTGACTAGACTTATTTATTTACGTCAGAACGATATATTAGTAAGTACTTGTAAATGAGAAGATGCTGACAAGAAAACGCTAAAACATTTGCGACAACCAACGTTATAATGAACAAAGCGCTAGATATTCGTTGCCAACATAGCATTACTCTTTGAAAGTCGAATCATGTAGAGTGACGGACTTCCTTTTTTGTGAAGAATGAACTAAATAATTACTACTGTCCCTACTATATGGTTGATAGTGTCTCGTGTTTCCTTGTGCGGTCAATAAATCAGTTATACTCGTGTAACAGTGCACATTTGGGGAAACTAATTAATGCTGTAGTAATTATTTAGTTCATTCTTCACAAAAAAAAGGAAGTCCGTCACTCTACATGATTCGATTTTCAAAGAGTAATGCTATGTTGGCAACGAATATCTAGCGCTTTGTTCATTATAGCGTTGGCTGTCGCAAATGTTTTAGCGTTTTCCTGTCAGCATCTTCTCATTCACAAGTACTTACTACTATATCGTCCTGACGTAAATAACTAAGTCTAGTCAAGGTAATAATACGTATTTCGTTCATGGAAACAATGAATTTTTCTTGTGCTGACATTTTCTGCACTATTTCCAAACCGACTCTCCATTCCACTGATATACAATGAAATCATCGTAATTCGCATCAGTTTTAATGTCTGAAACTAGGTTTTCAAATTAATATTGTTTACTATGAACAGAAAACAACTATGGCGTCTAAAATATCATGGGCTAGTTCAAACTTTGCCACAATTGGTCGGCTTCATTCCCGCGTGCTGACAACTGTTTGTTGCCAACATAACCCGCTAGGCCTGTGTCGGCGATTGTAAAATTTTACCAGAGTACCTACGCGTTGGATTAAAATTCCCTACATGATTTTAATGCTTAAAAGTAACTACGTGTAGGGAAAATTCCCTACGTCTGGCAACTCTGGTTGCGATAACGAACAGAGAACGCACTACGCCAGTGTTTTTCAATCTTTTTCAACCTGTGGGTCGCGAGCCCCTAGGGAACGCAAAGTTTTGCTCGAGGGGTCGCGGTGGCAGGAGGATGCAGTAGCAGCATGTTCCATAGCAAACCTACGATTCGTGATGTTCAGATAGTCTGTCAGAAATGCCACACTGAAGCGACAGGGTTTCGTGAAAGTCGCTTGATTATAGAGTCATCCATAGATGGAAAAATGGCTTTGCTGTGACACGTTTTGGGTAGCCCTTAATCAGACATTAAAAGTGCGACGATATAAGATGCACCTATGGACGATATAAGATGTACCTATGATTTCTGATAATGGGCCAACCGCAACGCGAAACAGTGAAGCCATTTTTCCAACTCATGATGACTTGTTAATTAAGCAAATTAAAAATCTTTGTGCAGTACTGCTACACCTATTTACAATGGTCGTAATCTTCTTATATGACTTTGTCACAAGTTCAAATATTGTAAATTAATAATCTATATAATGAATGTTCGTCTGTATGTCCTCTATGTGTTCATAAACAATTCATTCGATTGGAATGAAACTTTGGTGAACTCTTCACCGTACACCCACGAAGGTTCCTGACCCAAAAACAAAAGAGTGCTACAAATAGCTTAGGAGATATGAGGTCATAAATAATGAGCCGCCACCGCGTACGAATACACAGATTTATGAGTCAATTATTGGAAAATGGAAGTAGTTAGGGACCTGCAACAAAGTTTGCATGTAATTTCGGACGTTTATGAAGCGGTTTGTAACCGACTGCCCCCCCTCCCCCAACAAAAATGATGAAACGAAAAGAAGTGTACCGCTCACAACAGTTTCGTTGAAGATGCCGTAAAACTGTCACATCAGGCAGGACCTTGTATCAAATAAAGTTAGCATTACAGATTTACTTGTCACTATTTATTTTCGTCTGCAAGTCTCCATAAATCTCTTGAATCCGAAATTAAGCAATCTGTTTTCTTCATAAATACCTATATAAAAGCGAAATGACACTCACTCACTCACTGAACACGATATCTAGAAAACTACTTCACCTATGAAGCTGAAATTTGGAAGGAATGTAGCTTATAGGTAGACAACGTCAGCTAAAAAAGTATTTTGTGATAGGTGCATTGCGGAGGATATTTCTCTTACAGACTCACGATATCTACAGTTTAATTCCGATATTCGCGAAATTTCGCACGCCTGACCTTCAAAACAAAAGGAAGGTCACTGTCTACCTTAAATTTCATACGATGCTTGGGAGAGGGTACTTTGGACATAAAAATAGATCCCTAAATACCTAGGTCGCCCCATAACTTGAGAACGGCTCGACCGATTTAAAAGATACTTTTCTTGTTGTTTTCGTTGTTCTCGGACCAAGGGTTGTATGAAAAAACTGGAATACTTGATAACAACAAAGTGCGTTTTTCAATGTGACCCTGCATTTCTACTACATTGAAATCTATAGTTTTCCGATATTGATGAAATTTTGCATACTCTACTTTAAAAACAAGAGGAATGTCACTGTCTGTATAAAATTTTGTTTGGTGCATGGTGGAGGGTACTTAACTTATTTTTACAAAATTCATAGTTTCGCTCCAATTTTTAAGAATTTTTGCACACATAACCTTTAAACGAAGACGAATAGCACTGGGTGCAGAAATGTTTGCATGGTACATCACGGAGGGTACCTAGCAGAAAACTTTGCCGAGAGACGGAAAGGTGGAAACGAACACAGAAATGGGAGAGAAAGAAGTGGACGCAGAGAGAGGAGGAAAGGGGATGTGGACTACGAAAGTGTAAATAAACCCCCGGGCAACGCTGTGTTTACAGTTAGTAATAATAAAAATAAAAAGATTCGACGTTTTACTGTTACTTTTTTCGACCGTCATCACGGAGGTCGAGGGGCCCCTTTAGCTCGAGACACTGCCCCGCCCAGTCCTATGATAGCTACGCCACATCCTGTTGCCTTGTGGCGTGTGACGACGCATATGCACGTGCAGTGTGCAAGACTCGCCTTTGCCTGGTCATAAGGTAGTTCCTCGCTGTCGTCGCCAGACATAGGTTGTGTTTTAAATGGCACTGGGCACCATCCCACGTCTGGAACTACTTAACAAAGTGCGGTAGTGGTGAGGTACAATGCTCCATTTGCCTTAAAAGGCTAAAATCGGGTGGTCGTAAAGGGATCGGCAGCGTTCATAGTAGGATATTAAAAACACACTACCAGGCAGTAATTGTATTTCATTTATTAACTCTTATGTCAATTAATAGTTAAAGGTATGCCATTTACTAATGTGTAAGTCATTATCAAATCAAATGTACAAATGTTTGTAGAGCTTATGGGACTTAACTAAGGGGTCATCAGTCCCTAAAATTTAAAACTACTTATGAACTAGCTTATACTAAAGACGGAACAAACATGTATACCCGAGGGGGGATTCGAACCCCCGACCGCAGCGGCTGTGCAGACCGTGACTGGCACCCCGCAGACCGCTCGGCCACTGCGGCCGACAAGTCATTGTCCATTGCGTGGATTACTTTTTGAATATGACCCCTATCAAATAATGCCCCCTCTGCACAACACATTCATCTAAGCGTCGTTGGAAGATTTGCATAACTCGTCGTAACGTATTCCACGCAACATTCCTGACGGCAGTTCCGTTTACGATCCTTCAACTCATGAATGGTGGCATAAAGTATTCAGAACACTTCTTGCTTCAGGTAGCCCCAAAGGAAAAAGTCGGCATACGAAAGATCAGGTGAGCGAGGCGGCCAGGAAATGTCACCAAAACGGGAAATTTATCTACCGGGAAATTACTCTACGGGGAAATGTCTGTCGCAAGAAATCCATGCACAATCTGGCTGTAAGATAGGTCGCTCCGCTTTGTTGAACCCATAATTGTTCCTCATCCACATCGATCATACCCTTAGTTCATGCGGGTTTACATCACTCCAATAAAGCATACTCAGTTTATTCACTGAACCACATAACTCGAAATGAGCTCCATCTGACATCAGGATGGTGTGCAACATTTGTGGATTTTGAAGAAGGACATCACGCTTGTTTAAGCAGAATGTTTCGTGTGAAACCCAACAGCGAAGCCTAATTTCCTGAACTATCTGCAGCTTATATTGGTGAAAATGGAGATTTTCGTGCAATATTCTCCTGAATGAGCGATCGGACGTATACACAATTTGCGCATGACGACGAGCAGATCTTTTTGGGCTACGCAATATTGCAGCACCAACAATTAGCACAGCTTTTGGTTACCACACAGTTCTTTCACTTCTTCCCGGTTCGCCATTGCAAACATATCCATTTGTTTGAAATACACGTACCAACCTCGCAACCGTCCGTCCATCTGGAACTTTCCCATGACGTTCCAAGTTGAAATGCAGCCGAAATAGACGCTGGGTAGCAATAACAGAGTCGTTATTCTTGAAATAACTTTCAACAGCAAAGGCACGATGCTGTGCACTCCAGCGCTCCGTATCGCTGTCACACTCGAAATAACAGTTCATTAGTTCACGAATGCGGCACGAGCTGGCGCGCAGTTCTACAGTACGTCATTGTACTACGAAAGTCAAATTACGTTATGAACGCTGCCGCATCTAGTGCTACAAAACTTACGCTACCATTTCAGGATAAAGCATCCACAATTTGCCTTGGAAGAGAAGGTGAATTTGAATCATATACCTATGATGTTATTGATGCGCTATAAGCTTGGAATACTATCTGAGCCATTGATTTTGTGGTTGCTTCATGGTTCATAACTGATAACAACTGAAAGTACTGACTATTCGCAGTGCCCAAATAGTGACGTGATCCTCGAATACAAAATGATTTCTCAGCTGAGATTCAGAATCAATAGAACCAAAGTGATTTTTGTGTAGTGTTGGACACCGCATTACTTTCCGATAAAAGCAACAAACGGTAGACGGACTAAGTCCTGTTCCAGTTCCCTATTTTGTCGGCTGATTCTACGTATCTTGAAGATAAGTGTAATGAAAATCTCTGAGGCAGTCTTAAAATTTTTAAACTTTTTATTTCTACATTTCTTACTGGAAGTAATAGTAATAACAAACCAACAGTATGCTATTTAAAAATCCGGTTATATTCAGCGGTTTTTATAGCAGTGTTAAACTCGAGATTAAAACAACTGTATAACTGAAACTCATTGTTTCAGCGATAACCACCTTCCCTAATTCATAGTGTTCAAGAACCCGAAGAAACTGTGATTTCTTGGGAGGTCATTCATTATAATTATTTCTGCGAGTTCAAGGTTACTATTTAATGAGAACTTGTCTTTGTTAAGTGATTAGTTGTGATATTCGAGTGAAAGGTTCTAAACTAATGTTTTAGAGCAAGATCAGAGGTGTGAGAGTTATGGTATGAAGATCAGCGTCTCCGAAAAAGAAAGTAATGGCCGTGGGAAAGAGATTGAAAGAGATTGAGTGTCAAATAGGAGGAATGCAGTTAGAACAGGTGAACAGGTAAAAGTACTTAGGATGAGCACTCGCCTGTCAGTATTCAAACAGCGAATTCAGGACACGTTCGGAACAAAAATTCGAACATAAAAATATTAGCCGCGAACTTACAAAGTATTAGAAACAAAGTTCCCGAATTTGCAGCGCTGCATGGAAGTTATTGCGCTCAGATAGTTTTAGGCACCGAAAGCTGGCTAAATGATGATGTGGCAAGTTCAGAAATATTTAGCGAATCGTGGAATGTATATCGGAAAGATAGATCTGATACAACTGGAGGAGGAGTGTTCATCGCTGTGGACAAAGATATTGTTTCTACTGAGATCGAGGTTGGAAGTAACTGTGAAGTTATCTGGGCACGCATAACAGGTCTAAAAGAAGTAAAGTTAATAGTTGGGTGTTTTTACCGGCCCCCCAGTGCTGCTGTAGCAGTTTTAGAATCATTCAAGGAAAGTCTACACCAGGTAGTGCATAGGTATCCGGGCCATGCAATATTAGTCGGAGGTGACTTCAACCTTAAGAGTATAGATTGGGACCTCGCTAGTTACATTTCAGGCGGTACAGACAAGCAGTCTTGCGAGCTACTTTTGGACACAATCTCCGAAAACTGTCTTGAGCAGTTAAACCGGCAACCCACGCGCAATGGAAATATTCTAGACCTTATAGCCACAAACAGGCCTGACCTTATTAACGATGTCTGTGTAGAGACAGGAATTAGTGATCACGATATCGTCATAGCGTCGATGGTGACCAAAGTTCATAAACCAGTCAAGAAGGCTAGGAGCGTGTTTTTGTTGGGAAAAGCCGACAAGCAAATGATACGATCGCACTTAGAAAATGAATGGGCATCGTTTAATTCTGGGACTATGGATGTAGAGGAATTGTGGACTAAATTTAAATGCATTGTTAATGAAGGGTTAGAGAAATATGTGCCAGTAAAGACGATTCTACATCTACATCTACATACATACTCCGCAATTCACCGTAAGGTGCGTGGCGGAGGGTACACTGTACCACTACTAGGCATTTCCTTTCCTATTCCACTCCCAAATTGAACGAGGAAAAAAAGAATGCCTATATGCCTCCGTACGAGCCCTAATTTCTCTTATCTTGTCTTTGTGATCTTTACGCGAAATGTAAGTAGGCGGCAGCAAGATCGTACTACACTCAGCTTCAAATTCCGGCCCTCTAAATTTACTTAACAGAAATTCACGAAAAGAGCGTCGTCTTTCTTCCAGCGATCCCCAATTGAGTTGCCGGAGCATTTCCGTGACACTCGCGCATTGGTCGAACCTACCGGTAACAAATCTAGCTGCTCGCCTCTGAACCGCCTCTATGTCTTCTTTCAAACCGATCTGCTGCGGGTCCCAAATACTTGAGCAATACTCAAGACGTGGTCGTACAAGCGTTTTATACGCGGTCTCTTTTACAGGTGAAGTACATCTTCCCAAAATTCTCCCAATAAACCGAAGTCGGCTGTCTGCCTTACTCACAACTGTCCTTACATGCTCGTTCCATTTCATATCGCTCTGCAATGTTACGCCTAGATATTTGAACGACGCAACCGCATCAAGAAGCTCACTACTGATGCTGTATTCGAAAATTATAGGATTGTTTTTTCTACTCATGCGCATCACCTTACATTTTTCTACATTGAGAGCTAGCTGCCATTCTTCGCACCAACTAGAGATTTTGTCTAAGTCAACCTGTATGCTATTGCAGTCAGTTACAGACGACACCCTCCCATACACCACAGCATCATCAGCAAACAGCCGCAAATTACAACTTACTCTGTCCATCAGATCATTTATATAGATAGAAAATAATAGCGGTCCTATCACACTCCCCTGGGGCACGCCTGACGATACACTCGTCTCTGATTAACACTCGCCGTCGAGAACAACGTACTGCGTTCTATTACTTAGGAAGTCTTCCAGCCAGTCACAAATCTGAGAACCTATTCCATAAGCTCGCATTTTCGTTAGGAGTCTGCAGTGTGGCACCGTGTCGAACGCCTTTTTGAAGTCGAGAAAAACACAATCTGCCTGTTGCCCTTCGTCCATGGCTCGCAAGATGTCATGTGAGAAAAGGGCAAGCTGAGTTTCACATGAACGATGTTTCCTAAACCCGTGCTGATTCATGGAAAGAAGCTTTTCCGTTTCAAGGAAATTTACTATATTCGAACTGAGAATATGCTCCAAAATTCTACATGAAACCGATGTCAACGATATTGGCCTGTAATTGTATGGGTCAGTTCTCTTTCCTTTCTTATACACGGGAGTCACCTGCGCTTTTTTCCAATCACTAGGAACTTTGCGCTGAGTTAAAGATTCGTTGTAAATGCAAGCTAAGTAGGGGGCCAATGTCGCAGAATAGTCTTTGTAAAACCTAACTGATATTCCATCCGGACCAGCAGACTTTTTCGTATTTAGCTCTCTCAGCTGCTTCTCTACACCGGAAATACCTATTGCTATGTCCCCCATTTCGGAATTGGTACGTTGATCAAATGATGGTATATTTGTGCGGTCCTCCTGCGTGAAAGATTTCTTAAAGGTTAAATTTAGAACTTCAGCTTTCCGTTTGCTTTCTTCTATTACTGCCCCGGAATGATCAACTAGTGACTGGACAGTGGGCTTTGACCCGCTTATCGATTTTACATAGGACCAGAATTTTTTCGGGTTCTCGGAAAGATCTTTTGCTAAGGTATGGCTGTGATAATTATTGTATGCTTCACGCATCGATCTTTTTATAGACGCACGAATCTCTACTAACTTTTGCCTGTCACCATTTGCGTGTTCTTTTTTGAATCGAGAATTCAACAGCCTTTGCTTTCTCAGCAGCTTTCTAACATTATTATTATACCACGGTGGATCTTTTCCATCCTTAATCGTCTTTACTGGCACATATTTCTCCAACCCTTCATTAACAATGCATTTAAATTTAGTCCACAATTCCTCTACATCCATAGTTCCAGAATTAAACGATGCCCATTCATTTTCCAAGTGCGATCGTAACATTTGCTTGTCGGCTTTTCCCAACAAAAACACGCTCCTAGCCTTCTTGACTGGTTTATGAACTTTGGTCACCATTAAGGATGGAAAAGATCCACCGTGGTATAATAATAATGTTAGAAAGCTGCTGAGAAAGCAAAGGCTGTTGCACTCTCGATTCAAAAAGGAACACGCAAATAATGACAGGCAAAAGTTAGTAGAGATTCGTGCGTCTATAAAAAGATCGATGCGTGAAGCATACAATAATTATCACAGCCATACCTTAGCAGAAGATCTTTCCGAGAACCCGAAAAAATTCTGGTCCTATGTAAAATCGATAAGCGGGTCAAAGCCCACTGTCCAGTCACTAGTTGATCATTCCGGGGCAGTAATAGAAGAAAGCAAACGGAAAGCTGAAGTTCTAAATTTAACCTTTAAGAAATCTTTCACGCAGGAGGACCGCACAAATATACCATCATTTGATCAACGTACCAATTCCGAAATGGGGGACATAGCAATAGGTATTTCCGGTGTAGAGAAGCAGCTGAGAGAGCTAAATACGAAAAAGTCTGCTGGTCCGGATGGAATACCAGTTCGGTTTTACAAAGACTATTCTGCGGCATTGGCCCCCTACTTAGCTTGCATTTATAGCGAATCTTTAATTCAGCGCAAAGTTCCTAGTGATTGGAAAAAAGCGCAGGTGACTCCCGTGTATAAGAAAGGAAAGAGAACTGACCCATACAATTACAGGCCAATATCGTTGACATCGGTTTCATGTAGAATTTTGGAGCATATTCTCAGTTCGAATATAGTAAATTTCCTTGAAACGGAAAAGCTTCTTTCCATGAATCAGCACGGGTTTAGGAAACATCGTTCATGTGAAACTCAGCTTGCCCTTTTCTCACATGACATCTTGCGAGCCATGGACGAAGGGCAACAGGCGGATTGTGTTTTTCTCGACTTCAAAAAGGCGTTCGACACGGTACCACACTGCAGACTGCTAACGAAGATACGAGCTTATGGAATAGGTTCACAGATTTGTGACTGGCTGGAAGACTTCCTAAGTAATAGAACGCAGTACGTTGTTCTCGACGGCGAGTGTTCATCAGAGACGAGTGTATCGTCAGGCGTGCCCCAGGGGAGTGTGATAGGACCGCTATTATTTTCTATCTATATAAATGATCTGATGGACAGAGTAAGTTGTAATTTGCGGCTGTTTGCTGATGATGCTGTGGTGTATTGGAGGGTGTCGTCTGTAACTGACTGTAATAGCATACAGGTTGACTTAGACAAAATTTCTAGTTGGTGCGAAGAATGGCAGCTAGCTCTAAATGTCGAAAAATGTAAGGTGATGCGCATGAGTAGGAAAAACAATCCCATAATGTTCGAATACAGCATCAGTAGTGAGCTTCTTAATGCGGTCGCGTCGTTCAAATATCTAGGCGTAACATTGCAGAGCGATATGAAATGGAACGAGCATGTAAGGACAGTTGTGAGTAAGGCAGACAGCGGACTTCGGTTTATTGGGAGAATTTTGGGAAGATGTACTTCAACTGTAAAGGAGACCGCGTATAAAACGCTTGTACGACCACGTCTTGAGTATTGATCAAGTATTTGGGACCCGCAGCAGATCGGTTTGAAGGAAGACATAGAGGCGGTTCAGAGGCGAGCAGCTAGATTTGTTACCGGTAGGTTCGACCAATGCGCGAGTGTCACGGAAATGCTCCGGCAACTCAATTGGGGATCGCTGGAAGAAAGACGACATTCTTTTCGTGAATTTCTGTTAAGTAAATTTAGAGGGCCGGAATTTGAAGCTGAGTGTAGTACGATCTTGCTGCCGCCTACTTACATTTCGCGTAAAGATCACAATGACAAGATAAGAGAAATTAGGGCTCGTACGGAGGCATATAGGCATTCTTTTTTTCCTCGTTCAATTTGGGAGTGGAATAGGAAAGGAAATGCCTAGTAGAGGTACAGTGTACCCTCCGCCACGCACCTTACGGTGAATTGCGGAGTATGTATGTAGATGTAGATGTAGATGAAATTTCTCACGGAATCTCAAAATAGTGAAATAACTGGAATCAAGGGTAGTACAGCTAATGCAGCAAGTGCTCAGCTACGATCTACTCTCTTTTGCAAGATGGAAGTCACTAACAAGACAAAGTTAGCAGTGCACCGCTGTATCTTTCGACCAATTTTTTTGTATGGGAGTGAAAGCCGTGTAGCTACAGGTTGAAGTTACAGATATGGAAGTAGCAAGGATGATTGCAGGTACAAATAGATGGGAACAATAACAGGAGGGTGTCCATAATGAGGAAATCGAAGAAATACTTGGAATGAACAACATAGATGAGGCAGTTAAGAGTGAACAGTCTGAGACGGTAGGGTAGTGTTACACGCATGGGAGAAGAAAGGTTACCTATGATACTTAGAGACTCAGCAGTAGAGGGTAACAAGAGTCGAGCTAGACCAAGGAGAAAGTACTTGGATTCAGTCAAGAATAACTTTGAAGTAAGAGGTTTAACATAAAGTGAGCATCCATGTTAGCACTGAATTGTGGATCATGGAGGAATTTTATTAGGAGGATTATGTTACGGACTGAACGCTTCAAAGGTATGATCAATCTCTAATGATGATGATAAGTCTCCAACAACCAAATAATATATTACACTAGATTCAAGGTCAAAATTTAATGGACAGCATTTTCACCATTGAATGACAACTCTAATGAAAATTAGACTATATTTTTGAATAACCAGGCACACTTTATATGAACTCTTATGAAAATTAATAATAATACAAAACGATTTTGTACATCGGTAATGTTGAATAAAAGCTTCTCGTACGTTTCAAATTTAATACAGTTACTCCCCTATTTCAAGAAATAAAAATTTTAAAGAACAGCTATAGTCCATCGGAGGTAATGCACAGTTTATTGCATTTTATGAGTCATACGTAACATGGCTGTTGCAGTAACATATGGAGGACTGTCACGTATCGGGAAATCTCGACTTCAGTGACCTCCAGTATCGTTTGCTACTATTCACGTTTATCAACAATAATTCACTTCCTTGAGACAAAAATTGTCTCGATTACCTGACATTGTCGGGTTTCGAGGCGATCTGATCGTGTTATAGTTTTCAAAATGAAAAGCCAAGATCGCACATTAATAATTTATTAAATGACGCCTGGTTTCAGTGGACTGTGTCACCATCATCTGGTCTTATATATGTTACAAGCTGGTCATCTTGTTGAAAAAATTGGGTATAAAATAACAGCTGTCATGTTTTTTAAGGTGTGTATATTTTATATAGTGGCTAAGTGCAATGTTGCACTTGTTATTTTATACCCAATTTTTTTAACAAGATGACCAGTTTGTAACATGTATGACCAGATGATGGTGACACAGTCAACCGAAACCAGTCGTCATTTAATAAATTATTAATGTGCGATCTTGGCTTTTCATTTTGAAAACTATAAAAATTGTCTCGTTGTAGCAAAGGCGTTAAATATAAGGAGAGGCATTCAATTGAAATTTGTTCTTTGGTCGGGATTTGAACCCGGGACCTCCTGCTTACGAGGCATGCGCTTTGAACTGCTCAGCCCTCACGGCATTACGGACAAAGTGTGTGATGTGGAGGAAGACGTGCTTAAAGACAGTCCGTGTAGTCGCTTTGTCCATACCCTGTGTAAGCTGAGTGGTCTAAGGCCCCTACCTCTTTTACAGGAGGTCTTGGGTTCGAATCCCGGCCAAGGCACAAATTTTAATTCAATGCTTCTTCTTAAATTTACATGTTTGTCTACAATTTCATACTCAATGAAAGAAAGTCTGAGAACCCTATTATAGAAGAGGTCGTATCAGGACAATATTTCCAAAAGCGAGACTCAAAATCTCTGCGCTTCTAAACGTCCCCGTTATGTTGCCGTCGTGTTCGATCTGTGTATAGTTTGCTGTAGTCAGCGTGAGCTATAAAGCGCTTCGTCCAACGAGTTGTGAGAGCCATGTCACGGGACTAAACATGCAGGGGCGGACAGAGTGTTACCAAATAGGCCGCGGACTAGGGGCCCATTTACCAAATGAGGCTGCCTGCTCGTGAAGCGTGTAAACATGCCATAGCGGCGGAAACAGGTTTACCCAATCGGCAGCCTGCACACGACGAAGCCAATGAAGGTGACTGCCAACACCGCCGCCTACAGCACATTTGATAATGCCGGAGGTCACTTCGCCGCATTTCTAGACACAGCGCACACAGCAAGTTATGTAATGAAGCCGAGAGTACGTGGAGTTTTTCTACCAGTTCATGAGAATTTAGGCACCGTCTCTACCACTTGTAAATTGGTTATCCGACTTTCTGTAGCGAATTTCAAACAGGTTATTTCATTTAACTAATCTCTCTTTCTGGGAGAATAAATCGGTGTTCCGGACCGGGATTCGAACTCCAGACGTTTGTCTTTTGTGGACAAGGCAAAGATTCTGTCATATACGAGGGATATTCCAAAAGTAAGGTCTGGTTAAAACAAAAATTCCCAAAATCAAACTTGCTTGCAACGCAATTGTTTTAGTGACATCCGCTCATTCTTTCTCTATTTTTCTACATAATCTCCAAACTTAGACATTTGTCATATCTATATGTATACATGTGGTGTCTGTTCGAAAGAACAGACGTCACTTCTGATGTTGTAGTTGTTATTCTTTCGTATTAACAGAATACACGATATCAATATATGACGCAGTTGACGCCATATATTCTGTTAATATGAAAGAATATCAACTGCAGGATCCGAAGGGAGGTCTGTTCTTTTTGAACAGACACCACACACACACACACACACACACACACACACACACACACAGACACACGTGTGTGTGTGTGTGTGTGTGTGTGTGTGTGTGTGTGTGTGTGTGTGTGTGTGTGTGTGTATTATGCCGGTGACGGGCAATAATCCTATCGTTAGTGTGGAGGGGTGGGCAAGTTTGAAGCCTTTACTCTTACGGGAATTAGTATCAAAACGACGAGTTTGAGTACTGTGAGCAGGCTAAGGCTGGAAATTTGTGTCCGACGGGAGGTGTGCTTAGGTAGTCCTTGCAGGTGTGGTGATCACTGTGTCCCCAGTGATGTGACGGGCGCCGTGGCTCAGCGCGCTCGGTCAGAGGGCAGAACGCCCTCTGCATGAAAATGCTGAGCCAAGAATATAACGAACGAAAACGAACAAACATGATCAGCGTCCGCAACGAACAGAACTCCCCAAAGAACAAAAAAAAAAAAAGTGTGTAGTGGTCAGCGTTGCCGCCTAGAAAATGGGAGACCCGGGTTCGATTCCCGGCTGGATGCACTTTTTCAGCTTTGCCCATTCGCAGTTGATGTCATATATTCTGTTAATATTTGTCATATCGTTCAACTAGCCTTTCACTGCCAAGATCGTAGAAATTGGCCGCCTGCGAAGTAAACCAGTGTTTAACAGCTTCTTCCACTTCATCATTCTGTACAAGATTGTTCTACTCTCATTCGGGAAATGCACTTCTAAACCTGAAATAGTGCATCGTCGATCGCCAAGAATTTTATTGTCAACCGCATGAACCAACTCGTCTGAAATCACGGTTGTTGGCCGGAGCATGGTACATATTCACATTTCTCAGTCCGTCATTAAAGGCTCTCATCCACTTGCACACTTTAATGTCACTCATTGTGTTAGGACCGTACACTTCAGTAATCTGCCGATGGATTTCTACCGCTGAAATGTTTCTTGCAGACGAAAACCGTATCACTACCCTTACTTCGCAATCGGCGAGCTGATTGATTGTCTTAAACGTTGTGAACTGGCACTATCAACAGCACACAGCGACAGTAACAACGATACTGACGGCGTTTATCGCGCAAGGTATGCTAGGAGTCGGCGCGAATGCGTGTTCTGTCCTTGGAGCAGCTTTCAAATTTCAACGGCGAATCTGACCTTAGTTTTGGAATAACTCTCGTAGTTTTAATCTATCAAGAAGTATCATATTACCGCGTACTCCTCTGCAGAGGGAAAATACCATTCTGGTAACAAATGTCTCCTTGAACTGTGACCTGTTGATTTTGCTATTACCTCAAAGATTCAGTAATCAGTAACAGAAATGTTTGTTACTTATGTTGAAACCCTAGTGAGTAGTCGTCCATATACTCAAAATATGGATAATATTTCAATATGATTCCAAAGAAGATAACTTTGCCTTTTGTAATTCTATCTTTAATCAATTATTCCACGAACAACAATCCACCCGCTGCAATCGCAGTGTATCCTCTCTCTCTCTAGGGTATTACTTAGCGCTCTCCTTTAGCACAACTCTTACACTCCACTACCTATACACACCCTTTCTGACTCCTGCGATAGAACAAGGAGATGTTAAAATGTTTGTAAATCTATCGGACAAAACTGCGTGGTCATCAGTCCGTAGCTTACAAACTACTTAAACCTAGGTAAACTAACCTAATGACAACACACACATACCCATGCCCCAGGGAGGACGCGAACCTCCACGGCGAGCAACCGCGCGCTCCGCAGCGAGACGCTTTAGACCGCTTGGCTACTCCACAGCGGCACAACAAGGTGAAGAAACTCCGCTGTTGCCAACATATCTCAACGGAAAATGGAAATACACCCGCCGACTTCGTGAACTATGTATTTTTATATTTAGACAAAGTGCTATGTTCCACGTATTATTTAACCTCAAATTTTTAAATAAGAAGACCAACTTGTAATATTCGATATGACTAGACGATAGTGGCATAGCCCATTTAAACTGGTTGTCGTTAAATAAATATTTTGCGATCTTGGCGTTTCATTTTTGAATATTATTGAGTATAGAAATGAGTGAGGAAGTTAAGTCACGACATTCCGCGATCAATAAGCTGTCTAATGGTGATGATATGCGGAATATCTCTACAAAAATAATAAATGGTGGTTCATGCTGTAACACACTGCATTTCAGTCAGTGTATTATCATAGATGGAGAGGAAATAAGAAATGTCCGTTAAAAGTAATTTTAGCAGAAAATAATTTTCCAATTCACGGTTTCGTACAGAAACCAGTGAAATTATATTTTGCAATAAAAGCTGCCTTGGTTGAACGATATTTCTTTCTTCTTCAAATATGCGTTTCGCCCTTTAGCACGGCATCATCAGTATCCTCCGTATTGAAACTTTCACTCTGCAGCGGAGTGCGCGCTGATAGGAAACTTCCTGGCAGATTAAAATTGTGCGCCGGAACCGGATTTTGCCCGCGAAAGTCAAAGTTCCCAGGATCGAATCCCGGATCCGGCACACAGTTAATCTGCCAGGAAGTTTCAGCATTCTCCGTCGTGACATCGTACGTTGGTTTGCGGTATCTTGACTTTGGATTTCCGAATTTTTTCGTAGCCCTTAGATGGAGCGGTGGTTACTGTGAACACAAGATAAGCCTATGTTTACTGTTTCAGTTAACGGGCGGTGGGTGGGCGTGGTGTGGTGCTCCGCGACTCACAGTTTGCCGAACATCTTCATACAAAAAAGGGCCAGCCACAAAAACATTTTCTTTTGCGGAACACACTAAGGCCTCCGAACATCAGTGGCCTGTTCTTAACAATATGCAAATTCTACATATTACGCAGAAGAGGGCGAAGCAGTGGCGGCAGGTGCTTCAGATGACTGGGGGTTCATTTCTTTTAATGCCGCTCGGTACGTCGATGTTTCGGCGCCCCCTCCCCCCGTTCGACGTCCAAAGGACATGATTTGGCGCACTTCTGCAAGTGGCGCCAGGAAAAGTTGTCATCTTATTTTAAATATCGCAACACTTCTAAACTCATTTCGAATCAAGCCGGCCGCGGTGGCCGAGGGGACTAAGGCGCTCCAGTCACGGTCTGCGCGGCCACTACGGTCGGGGGTTCGAATCCCCCCTCGGGCATGGATATTTGTGCCGTCCTAGTTCGTAAGTAGTTCATAAGTAGTTTGTAAGTTTAGGGACTGATGACCCCGTAGTTAAGTCCCATAGACTATACAAACATTTGAACATTTGATTTCGAATCACACACAAGACCACTGTATCTTATTTACTTGGGCTGCGAAGTAATATGCTCATTTCACCAATTGCGACGTAAACGCCGGACCTTGGATTATGCCACTAAAATTTATAGTCCTCCACAGTATTCTGTATGGTGCATTCAGAGCGTTACGTTATTATGTAGAGGTCTGGTGTAACTTCTGTTAACTCGACATCTGGAATTCCAATAATGCAGCAACCTATGGATCACGTCGAATACGAGCAGCTGGACTCAAAAATGTTCAAATATTTATAGAGCTTATTGGACTTATCTAGGGGATCATCAGTCCCTAATCTTACAAACTTCTTATGAACTACCTTATGCTAAAGACGGCACAAACATCCGTGCTCGAGGGGGGATTCGAGCCCCCGACGGCGAACTGCCGCGCGCACCACAACACGGCGCTCCAGTACGCAGGGCTAATCCTCCGCGGCCAGCTGGACTCAATTACGGTGTACACTATTGATTTGAAAGTTACTATAATTTGCATACTGCAGTAAAAGAAGTCTGTTAAGATGAAAAGACAAGCTACTTCCTGGTCACGTGACACTGTAAGCAGCACTCGCTTCTAACCGTACGCATGCGCAAAGCTGCTCTCCCCCACCTTTTTCCAAACAGTTACATATTTGTCACAACGGAAACGAAGAGTATAAATGTCATTTACCCTCAAAATCGCGACACATTCCAAATACGTCCAGAGATATGTGGCAAACAACAATACAAAGGCATTGTTGTTTCTCTATCTGTTAAAAAGAAGATGCTTTAAAAAATTGCTTGCAGTCAGGCTCGAACCCGGTACATTTGACACAAAATCACGATGCCACTACCACACGGCTATTCTTTCCAGGTGTAGAGTAGTGACGTTATTACTCATGATTGGATCTTCTGAAGGCTTTTACAGTTGATGCGTCTGTGATAGTTATAAGATATTTTGCCAAATATAACGTGTTTCTGACAAATCTTCAATGTGAAAAAAAGTCGGTTGTTGCCTTCATGGAGAATTTGCCGATGCGCAAGGCGAGGTGCGCAGTAGCTCCATTGCCTTCCTTCGGGAACATACTTTCGTAACCGCCAGAGCTCGAGTAGCTAGGAGCTGGTGTGTCTACCAGCTCAAACGCCAGTGTTAAAATCGGCGTTTCTCCTCGTCCGTCCCTGCCGTGGGAGCGCCGAAATATTGCCTCCAGGGGGTGCAGAACAGAATTTGAACCTCAGCCGCGCATGCGCATTGCACGAATCGTATACGTGCTGTCTCCGCCACGTAAAATGTTTGTCATGCGATAGAAATACTTTGAATGTGCATATAAAATGATCTGACAAAGAACGAAACTAAAAATGTTTGTATAAAAACACTTTTATTTTATTTGTTTATTTACTTTTTTCACGGCTAGCATTTTTGCGGGGGTACACTGAACCAGTGAACACATAGGACGCGCCAGCACTGGGCGAATTTAAATTTACTGGAAGAGTATGAGATATGGAAACGCACTTACGTCCTAAATGATCAGCTGGCATGTAAAGGTCAAACTTTTATAGATGACTCTCTTCAAATAAAATATTGTAATTCATTTTATTTACAAGTACCTATGAACGTCTGGTCTGCTTAATGATCTTCTTCTGATTTTTCTTTATTTTTTCTAGTTTCCTCCTCGCAAAGTCACAGTGAATTCTGTCCATATTTGCCGAGTCTTTGGCAACACGGGGGAAGAGTTGGGGAGTGGCTGAGCGCCGGCAGTCATTAAGCCAGTTATGACGTCAGCCTGGTGACATGGCCGCCTGCTGATGAAAACCTAATCAGGACCCGACAGTCGCGCGTGTGTGCAGCGGTCGCTCCGCGCTGCTGTGACGGATGCTTGCTCATTGTGCTGTTTCCGATTGTTCCTGCGAGGCGCATTAGCAACAGCGAGGAGGTAATTCCTGCGAGCAGCTGTTAATGAATCCAATTTTCTGCCAATCATCCAGCACGGCGCTAAGTGCCCAGGCTAACAGCTGCGCGCTCTGATTTCAAACGCTCTGCAGTCTTGCCGTGTACTGTAACCAGATTTAACGCCTCACAAACGTGCAGACGTTACAGACATTATTAGCTGATTGTCGACAAATTATCGCGGCTGCCGAAGATATTGTCTTGTATTCTCCAGCCACATTTCCGCATCGACCTTTCGTCACAATAAGCTCTGTTGCTATATAATTTCTCGTCACGAGGCAAGGATATTAATTTCCAAGTACTGAAACTGGAGATTTAAGCAAAGGCTCTGAAATATTAAGTTTCGAATCGGGAAGTAATTTATACTGCTAGCGCCCAAAGGTTTCAGTAATGCTTACAGTCACGAATGAGTGATACGAAAGAAGCGTTCCGTAAAATTGAAAAAGAACTGAAAGCTATGATCAAACACAAAAAAGGTTTCGAGCGCCTACGGAATTGCCTACAGGGGACTGATAGCCCTGTAGTTTAGTCCAATTTAAACACTCCAAAAACAACAACTTATGATTATAAAAAAATAGTTGGCCTAAAGTAATGTGGTTATGGATTTTTGCAGATAACTACCTTTCAGTTTGTTTTATAAAAAAATGCAGTTTTATTTCTACCTTCAGTAAATCCTACTATATACATTTTTCATTTTCCTTGTTCAGCTACAAACTTATGATAACAGTGTAATTGTAAGTGAAATTGGTTACCATAATGTGTTACTTAATTTTAAAGTTGAAAGTATAGTGATAAAGCAGAAGAAAACTGCAGCGATTTACCTGTAAACGTTCCTAAATTATGTTTCGAAAAACAGCCTGACCTGCTATAGTCACATACTTCCAAGGGCACTTATTGGGTGTCGGATTGTACAATTTCTTTATATTCGTGGTACTCGAAGTTCAGAACTTAAAAAACAATTAGCCGAAGCTATTCGACGCAACTATCGACAATTCTCGAGAAAATCGACTTTGAAGCTTTGCAAAGTACACGTAAGTAGCAATAATTAAAACAATTGCAGCCCGCGTCGGTGTAGCTCCGGTGGTAGCGTTGTGTCATCACAACCATAGAGTCGGTGGTTCGAATCCCACTGTGACATATATTTTTTTCGTTTTCAAATTAAGTTATATAAAACATTTCGGTATCTCTAATTCCACGTGTTTTGTCTGTTTTCGTTTATGTGTATATAGACGAGCTGAAAAACTTGTCGTCACATAAAATCAAGGTTGAGTGGATTAGCCGCTTGAATGCCAGTAGTAGCTATGGAGATGAATTTTCAGATACAATGTCGTAGTTCTTCACAAATCGTCAACTAATAGTGAAGCCAATACTGTAAAAATGTGACTATGTTTTTTAATTGAAACTATCATTATTAACAATTTTTTGTAAATTATAGAAAAATACGTGCACTTTTCATAAAATTAATGTTAGATATTAAAATAGTGTAAGTATTCGAACGCAACGGATAGAATAAACAAATTTATCCCGACAGGATTCGAACCACTGACTCCTGGATAGGTAGGCCAGGACACTACCACCTGAGCTACAACAAACAGATTCTGCATTCGATACAATTATTGGCAAAACTTCAAAGGCGATTTTCTGGAGAACTGTTGAGAGTTGCGTCGAATGGCTGTGGATGATTGTTATTCAAGTTCTGAACTTCTCGTACCATAGACAGAAGAAACGCTAAAATCCGATACCCATGGGGTCTCGTTGTAAGTCCCAGACATTCAAGTGTTAATGGGGAATGCCTTGCTCCTCTTGAGACCAATCCTATACTGTTGCTAGAAGGGGTGTTAGTTCCTTCGTATGCTTTGCATAAAATCCAATTGGTATTCGTTTATGTCAACTAGCCTTCCCACTGCTTAGCGAGTTCTGTTGATTTCCTTTCGCTTTGTCATTTATTACTCTATCTGCCGTTTGGTCATTCCAGTTATACAACTCCTCGAAAGATAATAGCAGGGTCTGGGTCAGTGGTGGCTAGTGCTTCAGATGATTGAGGGTTCACTTCTTTCAGTCTCGGATCTTGATTGACGCTCCTCTTTTGGCGTCTAAAGGGATAACTTGGCGCATCTTTGCGAGTGGCGCCGGGTGAAAGTGTCCAGTTCCTTCCCCCCTCACCTTTTAGGCATATTTTCGTTACAAGATCTGCAGAATGTGTTTCTTCGGATAGTTTGCGTTTCCTTCAACTCGGGTTGCAGCGTCGGGCTACCAAGCTTCTTTATTTCACACTTCTCTTCCAAGCTTAAAGCTGAGTAACTTGTTTCTAAAAGTCTCTCCTAACCTTATGCATGAGCAAAGGCTGCTCTTCCCCACAACGTTTGAAACAGTTAAATATTCGTTATAAGGAAGAGTGTAAATGTCATTTACCCTCAAAATCCCACGACACATTTCCAAAAAAATCGAAAGTATATGTGGCACGTAACAATACGAAAGTTATTATTGTTCCCGTAACTATTAAAAGAAATATTGTTTTAAGAAATTGCTCACAATCGGTCTCTGACCCACTATCTTCGACAGCACAGAGCAATGCCGCTAACCATACGGCTACTTCTGCTAGGTGAAGAGCTGTGTCTTCATTATAATTCATGATCGAATCTTCGGAAGGCTTTGACAGTTGATGAGTCTTTATTTTATAGTTATAAGTTAGTTTAACAAATATGACGTGGTTTTGATGAATCGTCAATGTGCCAAAAGCAAATATTAAGGGCAGATGTTGCCTTCATGGAGGACTTGCGCATACGCAAGGCGAGTTGCGGAGTAACTCCATTGTCTCGTTTCGGGACCACTCGTGCGTAACCACCAGAGCTCGAGTAGCCAGGAGCTGGTGTCTCTACCAGCTCAAACGCCAATGTTAAAAGCGGCGTTTCCCATCGCCCCTCCCTATCGTGGGTACGCCAATATCCTGCCTCCAGGGGATTCAGAAGAGAATTTGAACCTCGGCAGCGCATGCGCATTGCCACGCAGCGGCCACTGCCGCCTATATTAAGCAGATGCGCTACGACTGGTATACGTGCTGGCACCGAGACGTAAAACGTTTCTCATGCGATAAAAATACTTTGAATGTGTATATAAAATGATCTGATAGAAGAACGAAACAAAGAATGATATTTTAAAAACACTTTATTGACCCACTTTAGGTTACGGTAGTAACACTAAAAGTGGGCCTTTGTGATCGTCTTTTGACAGCTCGAAATTTAAATGAAAATAACGGCTTAACCATTCATCTGACACGAAAATTGAATAACCGAATTGCCAGAGGAGAAAATTCTCTACAATTTTGCTCTGTTATATTTTTTCATATCTCGTATCGTTTCAGAGATATTTCCAAAAATAACGGCGATTTTGGGATGTCTGTCTGTCTGTCTGTCCGTCCGTAACGTGTTCCCTGTTTTAAGACGAACTCTTCAACCGATCAGCACCAAAATTTACAGACATAATTGTAGGTCGTCAGAGACCAAAACCTCCTTTTGTCAAATTTTTCGGACAAAAAATACGGTAGTAATACCAAAAAATATTTTAATAAAAAATTGTAATATAATTGTAATTGCAAACGAACCGTTCATCTGACAAGAAAATTGAATAACCTATTTGGTAGATGAGAAAATTCTCTACAACTTAGCTCCCTTACGGTTTTTTCATATCTCGTATTGTTTGAGACAAATTTGCAAAAATCACGGAGATTTGACACCCTCCATTGAATTAACGAAAACCAGCCGTTCGGAGCTGTCATGTGACATTCCTCGCCCAGAATTCTCTCTGGCATACGCCATCCATCTTGCGTAGCGTATTTGATGATTTTCTTATTGCAACTTACACGTTGTCATTTCATAGCAATGGTGCACTGAGGAATTAACAAAAACACATCGTTCTTCGTACGATAAATGATAATCTAGTGTCTACAAATGCCATGTTATCATCAGTGAAGAAGGGCCATCAATAGTATGAGATTAAAGGACTCATATTTCGATTGATAGCTGTAGCGTAGTGGCAAGGTGTTAGAATATGACGCTAAAAGTCGGTGGTTTGGAACTTGCCACAACCAAAAATTTTTTTCCTAAAAGGGTTTTAGACACTCTTATTAATTAATTTTTTTGTAATTTAGATTATTATTTTGGTCTAAAATGTTTGCAAAAACTTATAAAACTACAAATCTAAAGTGGGCCGTAAAACACGTCAGTGCAATTTCTGTTTTTATTTTTAAGTACGAGCCTCTTTCCGGGGGTTTGCTGAACCAGTGAACACATAGGACTTCCGCCGCTGGTCTGTGTGGCGTCTCGGAAGGAGACAAAATTCAAAATCCAGAACTTTTAGGAGGCGAGGTACTGGCGGAAGTAAAGTTGTGAGGCAGCATCGTGAGTCGTGTCGGGATGGCACAGTCGGTAGTGCGCTTGCCGGCGAAAGGCAAAGGTCCCAGGTTTGAGTCCCGGTTACGGCACAATTTTTAATCTCTTAGGTAGTTTCAAAATTCAAAATGTTCAAATGTTTGTAAATCTATCGGACCAAACTGCGTGGTCATCAGTCCGTAGCTTACAAACTACTTAAACCTATGTAAACTAACCTAAGGACAAACACACACACACACCCATGCCCCAGGGAGGACTCGAACCTCCACGACGAGCAACCGCGCGCTCCGCAGCGAGACGCTTTAGACCGCTCGGCTACTCCACCGCGGCCCAGAAGGAAACCACCCCACCGCTAGCGCGGAATCAAGACGCGAGGCTGTTCGCGGCCGGCCGCCCCCGCCTTCCCCCAATACGCGCCAGCTGCTTGTAACGGCCGCGCGTGACAAACGGCCCGCCCTGGCCACGCTGCTCCGGCGCCGTAGATAAGGCGGGCGGCGCGGTTAGGCCGAGAAACCGCCGGACAATTCCGCGAACGCCGGGGCAAAAAGAGCGTTTGATAAGATGGCCAAACCCGAAATGTATTCCCAATACATTTCCACGGGGGGCTCTTCAATACGTTTCTCCCGCCCGAGCTCACTATGAGCTATCGATCTGTCCTCCGAGCGGGCAACCGGAAAGGTAGCGGCGACCGCCGGAGAGGAACTGGAGGAGGTGGAGGAGGAGGAGGAGGGGGGAAAAAGTGGAGTGGACGGGAAAGGGGTGGAAAGGTGGGTGGCCTCGAAGTAGCGGGGCAGGAGACGCCGCCGCGTCGCCCTGCTCGGGGTCTCTCATTGCGAATTCTACGACTAATTCTTGGGCTCCAGAGTGCACCCATCAAAAGTTTAGTATCTCCGAGGGGCGGCTGACGTATTGGTTCTGGAAATGCTGGTGGCTGGCGCCGCAACTGCAGAGCGAGCTGGCGACGGCTACCGACTGCGGCGGCGAAGAAGGCACTGAGACTCAATCACCTACTGGAGATCGGTACCGTGCGCTGACCACTTTGGGTCAACTCAGACGCGAAGCAAACACGCTGCTATTGCGAGAGGAACCCTGACCATACTGACAAGGAAAGTACTTGGGCTAGGACAAAAACATATACACCAAAATCGTATGAGAGATAATGTAAGGATTCCTTATTACACTAGTGATACTCCCGCATCTGCAAAACTCTGCAATCGTCCGTTAGAGGCCTCTCCGTGTGCCATGCCACATTGCACTTTGACCTGTCGGTTCCTCTGTAGGGACGGTGTAGTTTGCCTCCGAAGTTGCGTTTTGTGACGTTATTTGTGTGGTAAAGCATCAGATGGGGTGGCGATTGCTAATCAATCCTGCTAATTTATTGCCATTCATTGAGATGAAGTTACGAAGAACCCTTCTTCGTGAAGATGTTATTAGTGTAGAAGATGAATCATTCACATGCTTTCTCGTATCTGTTATGGTACAGAAATATGAGCGTAACTTGAATACTGTTGTAACACTAACACATAATGATGATAATAGCGATGATAATGACGAACAACTATTGCAAGCAGTAGTGCTACGGCATGTGCGGGAAAAGGCGATGGAAGCAGTGGCAGTGAATACCAACAGTCTTCCGAGAAGAAGGTTAAAGTTGCAACTATCATCACGGCTTTTGATGACAATACGCTAGAGAACATGTACGATGGTTATTACATAAGTTATAGTTAAGATATCTGCATTACGTATGGCGTCTACAATTACATCTACAGTGCTATCTAGTGCATGGTTGCAGAGTTTTGCATAAAAACGACACCCACCAGCACATTGAGGTGTACGTAGAGATCCTGTAAGCAAACGTTCATACAGATATGTTTGTTCGAGTCCATGTACTTTCTTTGTGAGAAACTAGTGACAAGTTTTAATATGACTTTCCGAAAATAGTGAGTCTCTTAACGTTATTTTTCGATGAAGAAACCAGCAACGGGATATACGCCTTCTGTGACTTTCCGACAACAGTGATTCTCTCACTGTTATTCTTTGGTAACTGGCATTTATGTTCTGACTGGCACGTAGTTCCTATAAAGAAACTAGTGATGGGATGTACGTCTACTGTGACTTTTTCGGTTCTATATTATGCACAAGTTATCATACATTACGAATGTTACGAGATCTGAACAAATAACAACGAACCAAAACGAGCACACGTTCTCAACGGACAGAACGAGCGCCCCCTTCCCCCCCATCCCCCCCCAAAAAAAGATTAAAATATCTGCCTAATAATCAGGAGCTCATGGGTTCGAATACTGCCAGAAACACGTTTTTTAATTCAATGCCTCTCCTCCTATTTTAATATCTTCGATATAACGATATGTCTCTGGAAATTGATTTATTATATTAATTTTATCGATGTGTTATAACAGGGACAGTAAAAGTCAATGTATGACCAGTACTCCAGTAACTACTCACGTTCCACACATTGTGCATATTGCTACCTCCATTTAATGGCGCAACTCTGTTGATGTTGTTTGATTACTCCTCAGCTGTTTTAAACATTCCTCTAGGTTCCTCACGCTTTAAAGATTGCCATTTTTCTGTGTTCAATTTATTCAACATTAAAAGATATTGAGTAGAAACGAAGCAAAATACAGTGCAATCCGACTGAAATACAACACGAGGGACCGGAGATATCACACGAAAAATTTATTTGGGAGATAAAACGGTGCACAAACATTAGACGACTGAAAATAGAACTTCTCAATGTTGCCCCCATTGCTAGCTTTAACTGCTGTTCCACACCTCGCCAATGAATCGAAGAGATTATTGATAGATCTGAAGCATAGAATTAAAATTTGTGGTGCGGCCGGGAATCGAACCCGGACCTCCATGGTTACTAGGCAGACGTCTTAATCGTTAGACTACCACACCACTAACGATTAAGGCGCCTTGGAATAGTCTATGTACGATTTCCCTCCACAACACAAACTTTAATTCAGCTTCTTTGTTCCAAAGATAATTGCCACTACTGCCAAGGCTCTCCATGCAGCGGAATAGCACCTCAGCAATGGACATGGTGGAACAATCCTGTTATGGTGATATAAATATCAATTAATTGGAATAAATAATCCCTGAGACGGATTTACGACTCAAATATGTCAAAGACGTCTGCCTAGTAAGCATGGAGGTCCGGGTTCGATTCCCGGCCACACCACAAATTTTAATTCTATGCTTCAGATCTATCAATAATGTCTTTGACATATTTGAGACGTAAATCCGTCTCAGGGATTATTTATTCGAATTAATTGAATCGAAGAGACTCTGAAGGTGCTGTTGCGTTACAGCAGCTACACTGTTTCCACATATTGTCTAAGCTGATGTGGTATAGCGGTGTGTGGAGTCATTCCATAGTCATTGCCGCAATGTTTTGAAGGTGTGAGCGATCGGGACTGCATGAAGGTGAAGCAAGCGATGCAGTCAAACAGGCGCGAAGAAGTCTTGAACACTATGTGGCGCTTGTGGCAGCGCTTTGCCCTGCTTCAGTGGAGACGCCGGCGAACTCAGAGTGTATAGGAGGACAATCGGAGGCATCATTTCAATGATGTAATTCTGGCTGGTTAGAGTACCGACAAAGCGTTCTAGGAGGATGGGGGAAGAAAATCAAGTGGTACTCCAAACTATAACAGCGACTCTATGATCAGTAGAACACTGCGAAAGGCAATGTTCAGTTCTACAGTCATCGAGGACGCTGCCGCGAGAGTGTAATCCGACGAATCTCAATAATGCTTGCACAATTGTAAAGGTCAGATTTTGGTCAGGAAACTCCGTGATCAAAGACTCTTGGTCTACCGAAAAGTGGCCACATACCGAACGATACTTACATAAGCATTCCAATCACCACCCACAACAAAAAGAGAGGTGTTATCAAATGTTTTGCGGATAGAACCAAACAGATTTACACACCGAAACACCTGAACGCCGAATTACAACATCTGAAGAAAGGTTTCGAGAAAAATGGCTTCTCACAGAAAGAGGTTAAAAGAATGTTGCGACGAAATTACAAAAGGGCGAAGAACAAGGACGAAACTTAACAATGGTAGAACACAGTTTCTCTGCCTTTTATTAAAAAAGTCACAGATCACATCGGAAAGATTTTACAGAAACATAACATTAGACCAGTTTTTAGACCAACAAGAAAAATATGTCGAGCTCTCCGATCTGTAAAGGATAAACGCCCCCTGTATGGGCATGTGGCGTATGTAAAATTTCCTGCGCATGTGGTAAGATTTATATTAGATCCACAAAAACGAGTGTCACTACACGACTAAAAGAACACAAAAGTCTTTGCCGACCAGGGAAAATAGATAAATTTGCTGTAGCAGAGCATACTCTTTAGTCAGGATATATGAAGTTAAATTTTCTGAGACAGGAATTTTATCTACAAGTAGAGTTGTTATCCACGATTATGTAGAAAAGCCATTGAAATATATAAATATAAGGATAACTTCAATAGGAAACAAAAGACAATGAAACTTAGCGACATATGGATAGTAGCGCTGGAAAATCGCTGAGCATTTTTTCATGTTTGACCAGTGGACAGTCGATAGAGAAGACAAAGATTATCTCTGTTCATCACATGTGACTTGGAACACGCCTCCTTTTCTACGTTATACATCTCGCTCTCAGACGTCCGACCCGCCAGTCAGCAAGACTCCGCGAACGAGGAGCGCCTCAGAGGATGTATAACACAGTCCTGACGCAGTCAGGAACAGAAGAGTTTCATAGACCACGGCCATAATACCAGGGAAGTTTGCCAAACCGAGCGAGGTGGCGCAGTGGTAACACGCTGGACTCGCATTCGGAAGGATGGTGGTTCAAATCCACCTCCGGCCATCCAGATTTAGGTTTTCCGTGATTTCCCTAAATCACTTCAGGCAAATTCTGGGATGGTTCCTTTGAAAGGGCACGGCCAATTTCCTTCCACATCCTTACCCAAATACTCCAAGCGTAAGCTTCTGTCTCTAATGACCACGCTGTCGACGGGACGTTAAACTCCAAGCTTTCTTCCTTCCAAAGTTTGGAAACAACAATGTCGTCCAGTCGTGAAAGCTTTCAGTCTATGATCAAAAGACTCTTGCGATGTTGCCTTAGGCATCACCAGACTGGTCATGCATCTGTATTATGGCGTCCGGTGGTAGTGGATACCACAGCCACTCCACCCTAGTACGCATCGCGCATCCTAACCAGCCAGTGTTATATCTCTGAAGTATTGGATCCTGTTATCCTTCGATTGATTAGGAGCTCGTCGATGGCTACGTTGCAACAGGATAATGTTGGAGGTGTTCAAGATTATTTCGTTATTTATAGGATTACTGTGCTGTTTTGGCGTCCCTATTCCCCTGGTCTCTCGATAATCGAAAACTTATGGTCGATGACTCCTGAATGGAGGGCCCGCTGCTACTCAAAATCAAATCAACTTTGATACGAGGCGTGTTCAAATGAAACGGTACGAAACAAAACTGTGGCTATAATTGAAGTCTTTATTCAAAAGTAATCACCAGATGCCTGAGCACAACTGTCCCACCGTTTAACGAGCCGACGGATTCTCTGTACCCGGAATTCCTGTATCTGTGACAAGAGCAGTCCTCTACTGTGTCCTTCATCAGTTCGTCGGCTCTCTCCGTGAGCAGCCCAGGGCATTTGCTCCCCATGCAGTGGAACAGCATCCCGGCAATAGACATAGTGGAACATTCCTGCTAAGGTGATATACGAGGCGCGTCCAGAAAGTAAGTTCCGTTTCAATTTATCTCCGCTGCAGCGCTGCGATTGCAGTTCCGCACATGCGCTGTAGACGATGTGTATCAAGGAGAAGAACGTGCGCCATTTGGAGATCGCTGTCAGTTACATACGCTTTGTTGTGATTGTTTGAAATGTCGGCGTTGATTGAAAATCCCGCGGCCTGTGAAATCAGGTCGGTGATTCGGTTTCTAAATGCGAGGAAATTGAAACCAAGTGAAATTTATCGGCAAATTTGCGATGTTTACGGGCCAAATGCGATGAGTGATTCGTTGGTGAGAAGATGGGTCCGACAGTTCAATGGTGGGCGTAGTGATGTGCACGATGAAGAACGAAGTGGGCGTCCACCTTTGGTTACAGAAGATCTGGTTAACGCGATTGATAACAAGATCCAAGAAAACCGTAGGTTTACAATTAGTGCTCTCGCTATGGACGACGAGCCGAAAGGAACTGTTTCCAACTGGTTGAAGACAAAGACGGCAGATTTCTATGTAGAAGGTATATAAAACCTGCTGCTACGCTAAGACAAATTCCTGCAAAATTTCGGCAGTTATGTGGAGAAGTAGTTTAAGAATTGTAGAATTTTGTGCAGTAAAATTTTCTTCTGTATCTGTGTACAATTTCATTTTATTACCAAACGGAACTTACTTTCTGGACTAGCCTCGTAAATATCAATTTAAATATAAATTAAGAAACCCTGAGACGGTTTTTCGTCTCAAATATGTCCATGACATTGAAGATGAAGATGAAGAAATGAATTAAAATTTGTGATGCGGCCGGGAATCGAACCCGGACCTCATTGCTTACGAGGCCGACGTCTTACGGTTGTTTTTGTTTTTTTGTTTTTGTTTTTGTTTTTTGTTTTTTTTGTTCTATAGTTCATTGCGGTCGTTGTTCCTTTTTGTTCGTTGTCGTTCGATGAGTTCTTGGCTCAGCTTTTTTTATTACAGAGAGCCGTTCAGCCCTCTGACCGGGCGCGCTGAGCCACGGCGCCCGGCCCGTTAGACCACCGCACCACTAACGATTAAAGTTGATGACGTGGAGGAAAGTCGAACTTAGATACCTTAATCGTTAGTGGTGCGGTGTTCTAACGGTAAGTCGTCTGCCTAGTAAGCATGGAGGACCGGGTTCGATTCCCAGCCGTATCACAAATTTTAATTCATTGCTTCACCTTCATATTTAATGTCATGGACATATTTGAGACGAAAAACCGTCTCCGGGTTTCTTAATTTATATTTAAATTACACGTCACAGTTAATGGTTTTTCCATGGTCGAGTAAATTGATGAGTATCGAACTTTGGACGTAGAAAAAGACGATGTGTATCACTTTGACTGCTGAGATGTCGCACTATGTGATACCAAAGCGGCATATTCATATTTCAACCGGTTTGGTTATTAAAGGGAATCGTACCTCCCATAATGACAAAACTTTACGTTTTTACTTGTACACAAATTATGAAAATTTGGATATTTATGTTTAATTTAGTGTTGGTTTGAATTAAATATTCGATTATTTACTATTTTAAAATAATATTTAAAATAATCATGTACGACATTTCTTAGAATTTTGTTTTCTACCATTTCTCATACTGTCATTTTTCTCTGGTACCACATAGTCTAGAAGGCTGTGGTTTCTTTAGTTTTGTAGAGAACTGTCCGTTTCGTAAGTTTCCAACACTAGCGGTACTTCTCAGGAAACTCTTCGAACCGTAAATTTGTTTGACAACAACAGTTATCCACTAACCGTGTTTTCAGAAGTTCAGTCTTTGAACTTAGTGTTTTTCATTTTGTTCTTACTTTTAATTATGGCTGTTCTGGAAATTTTTTATGGCCAGCAGACCGGCACTCAGACAACACTGTTGATGCTGTCTCCACGTTTCTATATATTACGTCTGTACGTACTTACCCTTTATGACTCATACTGTCTCCGGCCATGTCAGGTTTTCCAAAGCAAGGATTACGTCGCAGCACACTGTTTAGCATCGCAAGATAGATGCCTTACCTGCAATAGAGAAACATTAGCATTAAACAATGCTCAAATGTTTGTATAGTCTATGGGACTTAACTACGGGGTCATCAGTCCCTAAACTTACAAACTACTTATGAACTACTTACGAACTAGGACGGCACAAATATCCATGCCCGAGGGGGGGATTCGAACCCCCGACCGTAGTGGCCGTGCAGACCGTGACTGGAGCGCCTTAGTCCCCCTCGGCCACCGCGTCCGGCTAGCATTAAACAACGTATTTTACATGGGAATTATAATGAGAGCAGAGGAAGACACACTCAATTGAAAATGAAAGAAATCAAAAGGAAGATAACTTAGAAAGAAAACTGAACGAGCGACGAAATAAATTGACACGTTAGTTGAAAGATCTGCGAAGTTTGCTGATGATGTGATGTTATGCAATGAATGTAATAGGATTCGAAATGGCTTGGTACAAATTTCTACGTGGTGTCAGGAATGGCATCTAGCTCTAAATGTAGAAAATGGAAAGTCATGCATGTTAGTAGGAGAAACAATCGCGTAATGTAAAAATACAGAATTAGTAATGCCTTGCTTGACTGCATCGCGTCAATTATGTATCTAAGCGTAACGCTGCGTAGCGATATGAAATGGAACGAGCTTGTAAGGACAGTCGTGGGGAAGCCGGGTGGTCGACTCCGGTGTGCTGGGAGAACTTTGGGAAGGTGTGATTCGTCTGTAAAGGAGACAGGAATTTAAACCGCTTGTGTAATCCCTTCTAGTGTATTCTTCCATTGTTCGCGATCCCAACCAGATCGAATTAAAGGGAGACAGAAACTAATTCAGAAAAAAATGGGACTTAACAACTCTGGTTATCTGTCCCTAGGCTGACAAACTAACATAAACTAACGTAAGGCAAACATACACAACCATGCCCGAGGTAGGGGTCGAACGTCCAACGGCGAGCAACCGCACGCTTCGCAGCAAGGCGCCTTAGAGCACTCGGCCACCCCATACCGCCAAGCAATTCAAGGTTTGTAAGTGGTAGATTCGATCATTGCGCGAGTGTTACTGAAATGCTTCGGGAACTCAAATGGGAGTCGCTGGAATGTTCACATGTTTGTATAGGTTATGGGACTTAACTACGGGGTCAGCAGTCCCTAAACTTATAAACTACTTATGAACTAGCTACAACTAAGGACGGCACAAATATCCATGCCCGAGGGGGGATTCGAACCCCCGACTGTAGTGGCCGTGCAGACTGTGACTGAAGTGCCTCAGTCCCCTCGGCCACCGCTGTCGGCGAGTCGCTGGAGGGAAGGCGTCATTCTTTTCGAGAAATACAAAGAAATTAATAGGGCCAGAATTTGAAGCGGACTGCAGAACGATTCTGATACCGCCAACGTACATTTCGTGCAAAGACCACAAAGGTAAATTCAGAGAGATTAGGGCTAGTACGGATGCATACAAGCATTCGTTATTCCCTCGTTCCATATGGTAGTGGGACAGGAAGGCAAGTAACTAGTAGTGGTACTGAGTACCCTCCGCCACGCACCTTTGGGTTGATGGCGCAGTATGTAATGTAGATGTATAAATGTAGTAATGACACTAGGTCTGATGATATTTGTCACGGATTCTTCTGCCGACGTTTGTTTCATAATTTTCCTGAGGTGCATCTCTCCAGCACTAACTATGGTATGTGAATAAGCACAGCAATTAAGCGTGGATTTTTAACAAGGTCTGCCACTCACTCTGCTGAAGAATCAGAAAAATTATCGAAAATACGACGGTCGCTAATGTGTGAGAGAGAGGCTAACAAGCA
Source organism: Locusta migratoria (assembly GCA_026315105.1). NCBI lineage: Eukaryota > Metazoa > Arthropoda > Insecta > Orthoptera > Acrididae > Locusta > Locusta migratoria. The sequence goes on along the minus strand of CM048746.1, from coordinate 425,500,406 downwards.
ATATGTCAAAAATAACCATGAAATCCTTAACATTTTTGTGAATATAGTAATAATCAATAATAGTGTCCTGTGATGTTACAGGATGTTATTCCGTCCTTGCTGCAATTAACCCTTTTATTCCCAGTGTTATTCCTGGATAGCAACCTATTAAAAGCTGATTTATACCTTTTTGTGTATCATTCCTTAAAGTAGCATTGTTGTTGATGAACAACATGCTTCTAGTACGACATTTTACCGCTTGGTACGGCGTGTAGCCACTTCTGAGGTATTAATCTATCGGTCTTGCAGGTTCTCTTACGTTGCCGTCTGTACGTGGCTGTATGAGCCTGAGTATGGTTCATGATATTTTACTTCAGAAGTGAATTGTTTTGTCTTTGGTGCTGTGGCAACGATTAGCATTATTGATCTGACAGTGTTAGCTGTTAACGAGATAACGTCCTAATTTACAAAATACCTCGATACAAACCTCTGTGTTCTGCATGAAATACATTATATAAAGAAACAATACTGTGGCTATGTAGACTTTCCCGGCGTATTAATTGATCAAATTCTTCACGAGTTTCCAGCCAGATCATTCTGTCATCTGAACACAATATTTCTGCGGTCCAACTGGCCGCCATCATTAGGTGAGGAAGCTAAGCCCCTCTCGCCGTGACTGACTGCAACTGTGAAACGGCTGGCTCTGTATACGCAACGAAAGTACGAAGGCGAATGCTCTAAGTACAGAGGGCGACAGTATATTCGTATCTGCTGACTCCTGGCGCGAGAGAAGTTGTAGCACCACCAGTGGTGCTAATGTCAAAAACGATATATCGTTGTAGATTGTCATTTGCTGCTATTTGATGCAGATGCGGATGTCTCTTCAGGTCTGATAACACAGGATCCCACGATTTATTCAGAAAATAACCACTTTCACGATTAATTGTGTTATATGTTATTCTGATTTCAACTGATTGTTTCAAAACACAAGTCCAGTAACGTGAGGTGTAAGCAACAACTTTGTCTCATCGTATAGCATCATGTGACCCTCCGAGAGATAGTGTTCAGCCACCGCGGATTTTTCAGGCTGCATCAATCGCGTATGGCGGTGATGTTCAACACATCTCTCACTGACGGTACGAACAGTCAGGCCAATGTATGTTTTGCCGCACTCAGAAGGTATTTTATATACGCCAGGCTTTCTTAGGCGTAAATGATCTTTAACAGAGCCAAGAAGTGCTCTAGTTTTAGCTGGCGGACGAAAAATACACTTAATTTCGTGTTTCTTTAAAATCCTCCATATCTTGCCAGACACGTTACCAGCATAAAGACGGAAAGCAACAGAACTGGAAGTGTTTTCAATTTTTCACGTGGTTGTCCGAACTCAAATGCCCGTCGAATCTGCCTGTCTGTATAGCCATTTTGGTGGAACACATTCTTGAGATGTTGCAGCTGTTGAGGTAAATTTTCAGCATCCGAGATGGCATATGCTCTTCTTACCAGGGTCCGTAGGACTCCTGCACGTTGAAAAGGAGGGTGACAGCTGGTCGCATGTAAATACCTATCAGTATGCGTCGGTTTCCTGTAAACTCTATGTCCAAGAGTTCCGTCATCTTTTTTATAGACCAACACATCGAAAAATGGTAACTTGCCGTCCTTTTCAATTTCTATCGTGAATTTCCATATCTATTTTCTTATTAATTATGATCAATGACTCTTCAAGAGGAATGCGAGTAAAAAGAGACACCGCATCGAAACTCACAAGTAAATCAGAGGGACCAAGACGAAGAGACTTCAAGCGCTGAATAAAATCCATGGAATTAGATATATGGTGTTCACATTTCCCTACATGAGGGCTGATGACCGACGCCAAAAATTTTGCCAAATTATCAATGAATGTGAATGCGTCGGTCCTCAGCCCTCATGTAGGGCAATGTGAACACCATATATCTAATTCCATGGATTTTATTCAGCGCTTGAAGTTTCTTCGTCTTGGTCCCTCTGATTTACTTGTGAGTTTCGATGTGTGTCTCTTTTAACTCGATTTCCTCTTGAAGAGTTATTGATCTTAATTAACGAGAAACTAGATATGGAAATGACGAAGCTTTGCCGCCATGTACTGACGTCCACCTATTTCTTATTCAATGACAAGTATTTTGAACCTTCTGACGGTGTGGCTATGGGGAGTCCTCTGTACCCCATAGACCCCATAGTCGCCAACCTTTTTATAGAGGACTTTGGGGAAATGGCACTGAAAACATTTTTTTGAAGCCGATTTGCTTTTTTAGATATGTTGACGATATATTTCTTGTTTGGCCACATGGCATAGATTCTCTGCATCGAATCATTTTAACTGTCTCCATCCTAACACCAAATTCACAATGGAAATTGAAAGGACGGCAAGTTACCATTTTTGGATGTGTTGGTCTATAAAAAAGATGACGGAACTCTTGGTCATAGAGTTTACAGGAAACCGACGCATACTGATAGGTATATACATGCGACCTTCTGTCAGCCTCCTTTTCAACGTGCAGGAGTCCTACGGACCTTGGTAAAAAGAGCATATGCCATCTCGGATGCTGAAAATTTACCTCAACAGCTGCAACATCTCAAGAATGTGTTCCACCAAATGGCTATACAGACAGGCAGATTCGACGGGCTTTTGAGTTCGGACCGCCACGTGAAACAACTGAAAACACTTCCAGTGCTGTTGCTTTCTTTCCTTATGCTGGTAACGTGTCTGCCAAGATAGGAAGGATTTTAAAGAAACACAATAAGAAGTGTATTTTTCGTCCACCAGCTAAGACTAGATTACTTCTTGGGGTATATAATAAAATAACAATAATAATAATAATAATAATAATAATAATAATAATAATAATAACAAGCCGTCTCCAGTCACAATAGTTTTATTGTTTTTATTGGCCGACGCGTTTCGGAGCTATAACTCCATTATCGAGGATTTTATTACTGTATTTTTGTGTTACATCTGCTTCAGATTTTCACCTAACCGTAGAAGAACGACGCAGTTGTAAGGTTTTGGCGAGAAAGTTGCCGCAGGCGTTAATACAAGGATCTTATAATAAACATACAGGGAAGTATTGTGTTACCTGCATTTGTTGAGATGAAATTATTTCCTGCATTGGTGAAATAAATTCCGCATTTGCACACATTTTACAACACATTTTCGCAACTGTCATGTTTATGCCGGTACTGTATACATCAAATTCATTACGTTAAAGTTGTGGAGTATTGACGCTATAGTTACAATCATTTGCTTTGATTAACAAAGTATGTTAAGAAAATAAAATAAGCAACATTTTTAAGATGAAAGAGTCGGTAATTTTTGTTCACATTAGGCATATTCTAATTAAACTTCGACCAGCTTATTATCAGACAAGACATTTCGAAAAATGAACTGTGTATATTACCACGTGCTTATTGAAATAGTATAACAACCTTTCAACAATCCCGGCAAACTGCTAAAACACTTGGTAATACACGCAGTTCATTTTGCGAATTATCTTGTATGATAATAAGTTGGTCAAAGTTTAAATCGAATATGCCTAATGTAAACCAAAATTACCGCCTCCGTCATCTTAAAAATGTTGTTTATTTTATTTTGTGATTTTGTTAACCCACTTTGTTAATCAAAACAAATGATTGTAACTACAGCTTCAATACTCCATAACTTTAACGTAATGAATTTAAGGTATACAGTACCGGCATAAACATGACAGTTACGAAAATGAATATTGTAAAATGTGTGCAAATGCGGAAGCTATTTCACTAATGCAGGAGATAATTTCATCTCGACAAATGCGGGTAACACTTCACATTACTTCACTTTATGCTTATTATAAGATCCTTGCATTAACGCCTGCGGCAACTTTCCCGCCAAAACCTAACAACTGTGTCGTTCTTCTACCGGTAGGTGACAAACTGAAGCATATGTAACACAAAAATACAGCATTAGAGTCCTCAATAATGGAGTTATGGCTACAAACGCGTCGGACAATAAAATGATTGTCACTGAAGACGCCTTATTATTATTATTATTATTATATACCCCTAACATATTTTGAAGTTTAGTACATTGTATTAATACAGAAACGCTAAATTTTAATTTTTCCAAAACCGAATTCATAATGTGGGAATTAAAGTGTTAATAGTTTCATACATACTTGAATTAGGAGGGGAAAGAGAGTGTGATGCACAGTTAAAGCAGTTTAAATCGAAATTTTAACGACGTGCTCTTATCGGAGAATAGCAGGCGCCACCCATCATTGTACGAAAGAAAGCAGAATGCATTAGTCAAGTGACCGATTACCCAGCAAAGGGTGAGCCTCGTAGATCGTTACCGACGTGCCGGCAGTAATGTAAAGGAAATCTGAAAGGAATTCGATGAGAACAAATATAAATGGAGAGAGAGAGACCCGCGCTAAAGGAGGATATAATAATAATGGGCGGGGACGGGGGGGGGGGAAGCGATAGAAACCACGCGGGTGCTACGCATAGATCCGAATTCTGAGCCGAGTGGAATACATTATTGGAAGGGCAGAGGGGAGCATCCACCCAAAATGTAGATTGGGTTCAGATTGCTGGAAATGAATGTTCCGCGAGGAGGGGAAGATTTAAGGCGCGTACGGAGGAAGTGATTTCTGGTAAAAGGGCTGGCGGATGAGGGTGGGAGAAGGGGAGGGAGGGGGGAATGGGAGGGGTGAATGGAAGAGGGGGAGAGGGGGGTTGGTGGTAGTGGCGGGGGCGGTAGCCGGGGTGGGGAACGGCGCAGTCCTCCGGCACGCGAGGCGCCGCTAATTCCACTTGTGGCCGAATTGTTCCAGCGTGCTGATTTAATTCGAGTATTTGATTTGGTATTGTGATGAGGACACCCGCAAGTTAGGAGGCGTCGCGACGCCGCGTCGTCTCAGCAGCAGGAGGTGAAGCAGGTGCCTGTTTTGGATGGCGCGCGAGCTGAATTCGCAATTACACGAAATTATTCCGTTCCGCCTGTGGTTTGTTATATCCACCCCCAAGCCACTCCACACGGCTAAATGCAGAAACTGATGCCGGCAAATGCTTTGTTTCAGATATTTAGCCCTGCGAGATTGTAGTGGAATTATTTGTCCAACAAAATGATTCCTACTTGCATTAGAAGTTTGCAACAGTAGACAGGAGCTTTTTTTTTTTTACACCAATAACACTTACTAAACCACTACTTACATCCATATCCGACGGATTACACAGGCCAACGATGAAAAGAACTTTTTCAACATGTTAACATTTTTCTTACGTGTTTCAGGCTGCTATACATGAAAATGAAGTTAACCCGCGATCCCTCGCGTTGTTAGAAAAAAATCTAACATTTACGATTTTACTTGAATATTCCATCTCATTTCAAAGCTAATGAACTGACCATCTATAAATGCATTCTTTCATATCTCGTGATTCAATAAATCTGTGACTCGACAGTCAAATTTCAACAATAGCTTGGTAGTTGTGGCATTATTTGAAGTGGTGGGCAGTGTTAGATTTTTTCTAACACGGGAGTCTTAACGTAACAATTACTTCTCCTTCGTGGAAAATCGCCTTGCTTCACTTTTAGTCTGTTTCTTGTACTTGTAACATGCGGATGTGTTCGTTTGTTTCTCCCTGAAACTGTTCAGCACATGTTACGACTATTATGAGCAAAGTAGATATTCTTATTGAGTTTTACGAATTGAATGAAGCAATTGTTTATACAGAGTACATGACATTCTCTATCGGATATAGAAGTATATAAAACTGAAAAACAGTGTAAGGGGCCAGCGGGTTCTTCTTGAAACGCAATATTCTGATCTCGAACGGTCGACAACATTTACACCTCCTTTTTTGAGATTGTGGAGTGTAATTTATTCAAGTCTTTTCGCTTCGCCACTGTCAGCGTCTACAGAATCGTCGCTGTGCATGGTGCACAACATTAGTACGTTCTTTTTCTGTTTATTTATCTATTTTTGAGACGTATGAGCAAATGAAGCAGTTGTTGCTTTGTTTTTCTCCAAATGCAGCTGTTTAGTTGCCTACATTTTACGTCCAGAAATTCCGGTGGAATTTCTCTTTTATTCTTCCGTAATCTACTAATGTGAATCTATGGTTGGCATAAATTTGGTTACCCAGTGGTATAGATGTGAAATAATTTTTCATCGTCACGTTTCTGCCTGTTTTGTCAATCGGTCTAATCAATCGTAACACCACATGCTCTGCATCATTTGCTACTTGATATGGCCCAGTAGGCTGTTTGTCTGCATGTACTTCCATATGTAGCGTATAAAGGGTTCTGGCATCACAAAGCGCATGTACCTTGATGCCATATTTTGCAGGCTTGTTTGCTATATACTGCCCTAATTTGAAACTTCCGCGGAATGGTTCTAACATCTAGTCTATCGTTGTCAGTGCGTCGCTACTATACCTCTTCTTGCAAACATCCACAAATTCGTCAAATGACATGTTACATACCATGTTTATACTAATTTGTAATGCTTTGGTAATAACAAAGAAATAATTTATTGTGTAAACGTGACTTTTCCTGGCACAAAGAGATGAAAAGGGTGCAAGATCTCATTGTTAGAAAAAATCTAACACGGGAGTTATTGCGTGACAACAATATACGCGAGTGACCGCGGGTTAAAATTCTCATACCACCCATTGTTAGTTACCAATTATAGCATCTATTAAACATAGACTTTATAATAGCTATAACACCCATATACAACCGCTATCTCAAAGAACGTTCTGTACCAAAAGATTGGAAAGTTGCTCAACAAAGGCAGTATGAGTAAACCACTAAACTACAGGCCTGTTTCATTGACGTCAATTTGCAGCAGGTTTTTGGAACATATCCTGTTTTCAAATATTATGAATTATCTCGAACAGAATGATCTATTGACCCAAGGTCAAGACGGATTTAGAAAATATCGTTCATGCGAAACACATCTAGCTCTTTACTCACACGAAGTGATGAGTGCTATAGACAAGGGTTCTCAAATTGATTCCGTATTTATTGATTTCCAGAAGGCTTTTGATACCGTACCTCACAAACGGCTTTTAATCAAATTGCGTGGTTATGGTATATCGCCCCAAATTTGCGATTGGATAGGGGATTTCCTGTCAGAGACGACACAGTTCGTAGTAATCGATGGTAAGGTATCGAATAAAATAGTGGTGATATCGGGCGTTCCACAGGGTAGTGTCATTGGTCCTCTGCTGTTCATTATTTTCATAAACGATTTAGGGGAAAATCTAAGTAGGTCTCTTAGATTGTTTGCAGATGACGCCGCCATTTACTGTCTAGTAAAATCATCTGAAGATCAAAACCGACTGCAGAACGATCTGAATTAGATATCACAATGGTGTAAAAATTGGCAATTAACTTTAAATAACGAGAAATGTGAAGTCGTCCACACGAGTACGAAAAGAAATCCGTTAAACTTCCTTTAGAAGATAAATCAATCAAACGTGAAGGCCGTAAACTCCACAAAATACCTAGGAAATACTATTACTTCAGACTTAAACTGGAAAGAACACGCAGATAATGTCGTGGGAAATGCGAACCAGAGACTACGTTTTATTGGCAGAACCGTTAAAAGATTCAACAGAACTACAAAAGAGTCAGCATACACTACGCTGATCCGTACTTTTTTGGAGTATTTCTGCCCAGTGTGGGATACTTATCAGGTGGGTTTGACAGAGGACATCGGAAGAGTTCAAAAAGAAGGGCAGCTCGTTTTCTATTGTCACGAAAGAGATGAGACAGCGTCACGAAAATGATAAAGGACATGGGATAGGAATCATTACAACAACGGCTCTTATCGCTGCGCCGTGGGCTACTTAAGAAATTCAAATCGCCAAAATTCTCCTCCGAATGCGAAAATATATTGTTGAATCACACTTACATAGGTAGAAATGATCATCAGAATAAAATACGAGAAATCAGATTTCGAACGGAAAGATTCAGATGTTCTTTCTTCCAGCGCGCTATTCGAGAGTGGAATGGGAGATGAATAGTATAAATGTGGTTCGATGAACCCTCTGCCAGGCACTTAATGTGATTTGCAGAGTATCCCATGTAGATGTAGATGTATGAATCTCTATCTATATAAAAACGAAAGGACACTCATTCACTTACTCACTCACTCAATGACTAAACACGAAATCTCGAAAACTATTTCACCTATGAAGCTGAAATTTGGCAGTAATGTGGTTTATTTGTGAAAGACGTCAGGTGAGAAAGGAGTTTGCGATAGGGCCGATAGTTCAGGAGATGTGATGTCATAAACAATGAAAACTTCCACGTCTTGCAGCACGTGATGGTGTGACTTCATCAGTCCACTATTTGAGCAGGAAAGCACTTAGCGACTTGCAACAAAACAAACATAATTTCAAACCTTTAGGAAACTTTTTCTCGCTGGCAACCATAGCAAAATGATGAAAGGAAAAAGAAGTTTCTCGTTTACTTCTTTTCCGCTGTTCACGGAGTAAAACTACGGCATTCGTATATCGTTGCAATTTATAATTGCTAAATTACATAGTTTTCCTGCAGGAAATTTTACAAACAGTTTACACACATGCAGCTGAATACACCTTCGAAATTGTACCACAGCACGACAAGTAGTTCATGAGATACGAGCACATAAACAGTAACGTTGATGGAAAACCGCCCCATCACGCACCAAGTTTTTTAATCAATTACCTCTTTACTACTAATTGTATTCGTAACAGATTTTACAGACATACAGCACTTATACAAATGAATATATACCAGCAAAATTATACAATTCTAGAACATGTAACTGAATAAATATGTGATCATATATACTACGATGGGTAATAATGTTTCACATCAGGCACCAAAAAACGACTTTGTTTTTTTAAAAAAAGTGTACTTTCACATTGTGGTATGAAATTAGGAGATCAAGATAAAGCTGGGCAGTCCACAAAATTTATAACGTATGTGTCGCAGATTTAAGAAAATGGTCAAAAGGTGCGAAGATATCCAAATGATTTGGAGGGAGCCAAAAATCACATGATTATTGATATTTTTGTAGTTCTGCGGTAAGTGGTAGTAATTCAAAAAGAGGAAAGTTATATTTATCCTAACCTTTCATCCGCTCTACTTCCTGTACGCCACGGTACGCCACTGTCCCCACGTATGCCAGTTCCTGAGCCAGTACAGTTATTGCAAAAATGATACTTTGAAGTTCTGAGTTTGAGGAAGACGATCAGGATGAGTTTCGGTGTGATACAACGAACATAGAACCAGGAACGTTTACTCAAACTGTGTTAAATGACTTGCTAAGAGATTTGGAATTAACTAAGGACAGAGCTGAACTTTGTGGCTCTAGACATAGAGAAAAAACTTACTAGCTAGATGAATATCAATCTTTGTGTACAGTAATAGAGATAAAGAGTTTTCACGGTTTACCGCACAAGGGGGAAAGCTATACACGAAGTTTTCGAGAGTAGAGAGTAAGGAAATATAAATCTATGCAGTATGAAAAACTTCAGTACTGTATGTATGTTTTACATGAAAATAAAAACGAGATGTATGACATTGGGTGAGTTAACTGAATCGTCCATCTGATATATATAGTCCGGATTATTAAAACAGAAGTTTGCAACTGACAAGTAATGTTAATGTTGCATGCAATGATTTGCATGATTAGGTACCAGAAATGTAATCATTTCGACACATTCTTAGGTTCTGCGCCAAAAGTCCACTTTCAAGAGCTTACGCTTGTTGGGCTAATGAAATTGTCGTAGAAAAACCTGGCGTCATCACTGTGCAACGGTCATACAAAGGTTGTACATTTTTATTGGATCCACATGTGGAAAAAGAGAGAGGCACGTATAGCCGTATATACGGCTCATATCAATTCATTTACAACATTGGTTGTTGAACAATCCTCGAACGTTAGAAGACATTGCGAGATATCGTCGTAGGCTAAACAACGTTACAATTGGATCCGAATGCCCAAGAGAGCGTAGATGAAGTACAGGATTGAAACACAAGGTATTACCGTTGCCAGTAACTTTGTTTTATTGTACCTACAACGTATTTCGAGGGTTTAAACGTCCATCGTCGGGTGGAATGACATTAAGCTGAGTACGTATAGGTTAGGTTGATCTGTTGCACTGGCTACAAGAGAAAATGCAAAAACACTACATCAGAATGTAACTTCGTACAATTATTCAAATGAGGTTAAATGTAACCAGTGTAATTCCTAGGCAACATTTCATACCAGATTTCTAATGACTTCAGACGTAAAGGTAAAATATGTCCTTCACAATCGTTAATAAAATTTGACAAATGCTCCTTCATAACAGCAACACAAGAAATCCATTTCGTTTCACAGCTGTATACAAAATGAATGTTTGAATTGAGATTGTTTCTACAAACGCCAGACTGGTAGATCATTTAAAATCCGTTTCAAAGAACAAATGGCAGCACTAAAAAACATAAAATACCGTAAATCAGAAGTAGCCAATCATCTCTATGAAACAAAACATCATACCAGCATTAAAAATCTCAGTATTCTACACATCCAGTCGAAAGGCAGAAAACTGGACATCCTTGATACACTTCAGATCTACATACACCGAAGCAAACATCCAGAATCCATCTTAAATGACAAAAATGATAACATATACAACAGTATAATCTCTGTCTTCGACAACAGTCTAAAATTGTACAAAAAAAAAAAAAAAAAAAAAAAAAAAAAAAAAAAAAAAAAAAAAAAAAAAACCACGCACATATCCAGCCAAACATACACAACCCTTGTCAGCCCAAAATTTCATATATATTTAAAAATTGTACGTATATCATTTTCAATGTGTAGTGTATACTAAAATTATATATATCTCAATTTATAATGTGCACTGTACATTTGTCATTAAATCATAATCATTTAAAGCATAACCATTCATCTGTCTCCACAGTATATATTTTTAAAACTCTTACTGAGTGAATGACAATCACTGTCTAAAATGTTAGATTCTGTATTAACCCCAAATTGTGTGTATGTTTATATATTAATTTATAGTGTGCATTGTATACTTGTCTTCATTTAATCATCATTTAAAGCAAATTGTTAGAGTGCATCTTTGGTGCATTATGTCTTTAGTGAAAGTGCTTTGCTTCTGTTAGAAACAAATGAAGATGTGGCTGTGATTTGTTACATGTAAGTGAGGTTAAGAAAATGCTAAGAGGATTGATATTTTAATTGTTTACATTTAACTTCATTTGAAAAATTGTAAAAAGTTATATTCTGATGCTGTGTTTTTGTATTTTCTCTTGTAGACAGTGCAACAGGTCAACGAAACTTATATGTACTCACCATAATGTCATTCCACCTGATGATGGGGGTTTAATCTCTCGAAATACGTTGTGGGTACAGTAAAACAAAGTGACTGGTAACAGAAATACCTTATGTTTCAGTCAATTTCACATAACAGTCACGGTAAAGCCTTTACCAAAATGTTTTCATTTAAATGTGATACAGGAGAGCTTTAGCGTCAAACTTAGTTGCAGAGACAGCAGGGCTTTCTTGGAATAACGTTTTGAGTCGATAGGTAGAACATACTCCTGTTTGTTTTGTGCAAGCTCTCGGTGACGACGTCGCTCGCAGGATATACAGAAGCGAACTAGAAATGTACTGCCTGACAAGTTCCTGAGTGTACGTATGGAAATGCGAGCAGCAAATCCACTTTAACATCGCAAAATAAAACATATTTACTCAGTTTAATACATTTAACTGCGTATAATACTGTAAAATGGGAGCGTGGCTATACGAATTCAGATCCCGCGAACCGTAGTTTGTCGGTAGAGTCTCCACCATAATTTCGCTCTTTTTACAATTAGCTTACTGCGCAGTGTAAATAGTGAAGAAGCTTTAATTACTCTTTGACTGTCTCTAGCATTTATTATGTTAATATACGATCCTAATAAATTGTATCTGACTTAGAAGTACTTGGTGGCGTTCGAGGTACTGCACTTCTGATTTTTTACGAGGACTGGCTCCAGATAGAGACAGGTGGTTACTTTTACGGGGAGCTGGAATGCTGCAAAATGGTAAAAAAAATAATATTTTCTGTTTTTAAGCTTATAAATAAATTTCAGTTTTCTGCTTAAAATGGTGCAAAATTTGTTACGGAATTCTAATGCGAAGTATTTTTATTTCGTTTTTCGATATTACAAGTGCGCCTAGGAAAATTACCCAGCTTGCGATGTTTACACATTAAAATCTTCACATTTCCGAAAATATGAGATATATAAGACTGTGGATTTTGTTCTTCTGTTGTAGAAACATTTAGAGTTTAATTGCTGCAGACATTTAAGGTTATAGTGATCTTCATAGTAGCTTCAAAAAAAAAAAAAAAAAAAAAAAAAAAAATATATATATATATATATATATATATATATATATATATATATATATATATATATATTTCCACCAATGGCGTGAAATAATATAACCACCAATAAAGGAAAACCAACGTCCCCCTTCCTCTCCCTCATCGGCTGCTATATAAACCCCAAGCTATCGTATATTCAGCAGTCAGACACAGACCATGATGAAGGCCGCCTGCAACAGTGGCCGAAACGTCGGTAGGGTGTATAAAATGACGAAGCGGTCTCATACCCGGAAGAATTTTATTGATATTATTATTATTATTATTATTATTATTATTTTCACGACGAGTTTTTCTTCGGGGGTTCACTGAACCAGTAAACATATAGAATTCGCCGCCACTGCTCAGTACTCAGGTATTGTTACTTATTACTTTAAGGTTAATATTCTTGGCACTACTAAAGTTACCCCGGTTGTATCCAACGACTAAGAAACGACGATACCAACTGACAAAGTGAAATACAAAAACTCCCTGTTTAAACTTCACACCGCACCACACCCCAGGCGCCCCAGTCCAAAGTTGCTCCTGCAAGTGTCGTGAGCGTACAAAAACAGAAAACTTCTGCTGCTGGGCCTGGGGCCGCGCGAGCCTGCAATTCCGCCCCGAGCCTCCCCCCTCCCCCCTCACAGGGAAATGAGCGGCAAGTGGTGGGGTTTATCAGTGCTGCCACCCCCTTAAAAATTCCCCCGGAAACCTCGTTATCGGGCGGGCACCGGCACCGGCCAATTCCTCGGCAGCCGCGGAGGCCTCCCCCCCGATAATGATTTGGAGAGCGCGAGGCTGCCAAGCGACCAGTCGAGCGGAGCCTCTCCGCGTCTATCGAATATCCCACCCCAACCCCCAGATCCACCCCCTTCTTCCCCCCCTCCCCCATTCCGGTGGCGCCTCGCGGGATTGAATACCTCGGATTTATCGCGCGGCTGCTCTGCGGCCGTGAAATTGCGTGCAATCGCATCGATACACGGAGGAGAGGCGCGCCAGCTCTCACAGAGGTGCCACTTCTCGCCGAGGAAGACGCGTGCGAGTGTTTGCGCGCGCGGTATAGAGCGTGCTTCTGGGAAATGAAGAGGGGAGCAAAGTGTCTCACCGAATATTCCCCTTTTGGCTGGGACACACATCAGGACAAGTGTTGCATCGTCTTCGTTCCAAAGTCTCCTGATTACTGAAACCCGTACCTCACAAGCGGTTTTTAATCAAATTGCGTGGTTATGGTATATCGCCCCAAATTTGCGTTTGGATAGGGGATTTCTTGTCAGAGAGGACACAGTTCGTAGTAATCGATGGTAAGACATCGACTAAAACAGAAGTGGTATCGGTCTTACCACAGGGTAGTGTTATTGGTCCTCTGCTGTTCCTTATTTACATAAACGATTTAGGGGAAAATCAAAGTAGCTCGCCGGCCGCGGTGGCCTAGGGGATTGAGGCGCTACAGCCACGGTCTGCACGGCCACTACGGTCGGGGGTTCGAATCCCCCTTCGGGCATGGATATTTGTGCCGTCCTAGTTCGTAAGTAGTTCATAAGTAGTTTTTAAATTTAGGGACTAATGACCCCATAGTTAAGTCCCATAAGCTTAACAAACATTGGAACATTTTTGAACAAAGTAGCTCTCTTAGGTTGTTTGCCATTATTTACCGTCTAGTAAAATCAACTGAAGATCACAACCAACTGCAGAACGATCTGAGTAAGATATCAGTATGGTGTAAAAGTTGGCAATTGACTCCTAATAATGAGAAGTGTGAAGTCCTTCACATGAGTACGAAAAGAAATCCGTTAAACTTTGATTACAAGATAAATCAATCAAAAGTGAAGGCCGTAAACTCCACAAAATACATAGGAATTACTATTGCGTCTGACTTAAACTGGAAAGAACACGTAGATAATATCGAGGGAAAGGCGAACCAGAGACTGCGTTTTATTGGCAGAACCCTTAAAACATGCAACAGAACTATAAAAGAAACTGAATACATTACGCTTGTCCGTCCATTTTTGGAGTATTGCAGCCCAGTGTGGGATCCTTATCAGGTGGGTTTGACGGCGAACATCGAAAGAGTCCAAAGAAGGGCAGCTCGATTTGTATTGTCACGGTACAGGGGAGACAGCGTTACGGAAATGATACAGGATCTGGGATGGGAATCATTACAACAACGACACTTATCGCTGCGGCGTGGGCTACTTGCGAAACTCCAATCGCCAACAATTTCCTCCGAATACTAAAATATATTGGTAACTCCCATTTACATAGGTAGAAATGATCATCAGAATAAAATTAAAATACGAGAAATCAGAGCTCGAACAGAGAGATTCAGGTGTTCTTTTTTCCCGCACGCTATTCGAGAATGGAAGATAAATAGTATAATGGTGGTTCGATGAATCCTCTGCCAGGCACTTAAATGTGATTTGCAGAGTATACCATGTAGATGTAGATGTAGAATGAGCAATGGCGGCGACTCCTATGTGTTCACTTGTTCAGTGAACTCCCGGAAAAACATTCGTCGTGAAAAAAAGTAAATAAATAAGAAATATACGATGTGTTATTAAACTATCATTCTTCGTTGCGTTCTTTTATCAGATAATTTTATATGCACATTCGAGCTATTTTTATCGCACGAGAAACGATTAACGTCGCGGAGACAGCACGTATACGAGTCGTAGCGCGTCCGCTTAATATAGGCGGCAGTGGCCGCAGCGTAGCAGTGCGCATGCGCGGCTGAGGTTCAAATTCTCTTCTGAGTCCCCTGGAGGCAGCAGATGGGTGCTCCCGCGGCAGGGAGAGGCGAGGGGAAACGCCACTTTTAAGATTGGCATTTGAGCTGGTAGACACACCAGCTCCTGGTTACTCGAGCTCTGACGGTTACGCACGAATGATGCCGAAGCAAGACAATGCCTCGACTTGCACATGCTCAAATCCTCTATTATGGCTACATCCGCCATTCATATTTCTTTTTCGCGCATTGAAGATTCATAAAAAACACGTTATATTTGGTAAAATATCTTAGACCTATCAATTAAAGACGCATCAACTGCAAAAGCCTTCAGAAGGTCCGAAGATGAATAATATTGAAGTCACTACTCTCCACATAGTAAGTATAGCCGTGTGGTTAGCGGCATCGCACTGCGCCGTCGCAGGTAGTGGGTTCTTTTTAACAGATACTGGAACAACAATTACTTTCGTATTGTCAAATGTTCAAATGTTTGTTAAGCTTAAGGGACTAAACTTACAAACTACTTATGAACTACCTTATACATCCATGCCCGAGGGGGATTCCAACCCCGGACGGGGAACGACGTATCTCATCGCAGCATAGCGCCTCAATGCAGTTGGCCACTTCGTCGCAGCTTCGTATTGACACTCGCCAAATATCTTTGCCCGTTTTAGCATATGTGTCGCGATTTTGATGGGAGGGGGGCGCTTTCCCCCGGCGCCACTCGCAGAGATGTGCCAAATTGTGCCTTTCGACGCTGAGTGGGAGAGGGGGGTGGCGCCACTACCAAGATCCGGCACTTAAAGAAGTGAACCCCCAATCATCTCAAGCACCAGCCGCCAATGTGTATGTGTATATTTCATCAAGAACACAGTTCCTTAGATTGTCCAAACATGTCACTCAACCCGCACAAGCCGACGTGAGCAGTAGGAATGTGGCCGCGTGGGTAAGACAACTCATCAGTTGCAGTCTCAGCAGCGTGAAAGGCGAACACAGCATGTGTTGACTGTAGTTCTGCCATCCGTAGAATTTCAATTCCGAAGTACACTATGATTGTACCCGCACTGCTATTTTGTGTCATATGGGACTCTCGTCAAGGGGAGCTTCGAAAACTCGCGGAGTATGCTGTCGCACGGAACAGTCCAGTGTTATAGGATTCATCCTAAGGACTGGGCGACCATTGCGCAGTGGGTTGGAGTCCTCCCTCCGGCATTGGTATGTGTGTTGTCGTTGGGTTAATATAACACTGTTTAGGTCAAATCTAGAGACTGATGACCGTGGTAGTTCAATACAGCACGATTATCTACACTGTAGAGATGGTTGCTGAGTTGATGATTCGACTCAGTGAACAGAGTCGGCGAACTGTTCGCATGGGTCGACACTTGAATCGGCACTGTTTCGAAACAACGAATCTTGTGATTCATATGTCGGACGCTAGGTACTGTTAACATGAGTTTTTCTGTCCGTCTGCCTGGGTGAGTTCGACACAGCGCCCAGGCGTGCAACTGGTTTGACGTTGTTTCCTTAACGCGCCGCCGGCCGCGGTGGCCGAGGGGACTGAGGCGTTCCAGTCACGGTCTGCACGGCCACTATGTTCGGGGGTTCGAATCCCCCCTCGGGCATGGATATTTGTGCCGTCCTTAGTATAAGGTAGTTGATAAGTAGTTTGTAAGTTTAGGGACTGATGACCCCGTAATTAATTCCCATAAGCTTAACAAACATTTGAACTTAACGCGCCACGCGAGATTTTGAATTATGCTACCGGTACCCTTCAACTGAGGTTTGAAAACTAGGATACCAGTGAGAAAAGTTGTGATGTCCTTTCGTGTTTTGAGGTAGTTTCGCGTGAACTAAGCGTTGTTATGCATTGTTGCTACACCTGTGCCAGGTGAACGTATATTTTCGAAGCAAGGGCAAATAATTTCAGTGAGACGAAACCGCATTCTCAGTAAGATGTCAAAAATAACGTTTTTTAATTTCAATTTAAAGAAACTGTAACAGATTCTCTTTTATTTCACTGAATGAAGATAAATCTGATTATTAGAATACCTATTTGAACACTGAAGAATTTTAGTTCAGTTTTGTGGTTTCGTCACGTAAATTGTGAAATGTGTATCCTTCTGTTAATACTTGTAGTAATATCTGTCGACTGCATTAAATATGTCTTAGGAACAAATCTTAAATATTTTGTTTATATTGATTGGTCGAAAAGTTATTCATTTCTGGATGTATTTGAACCATGATCTTTCTTGTTTTATTTAAACTTAATTATGGAATTTTGAAGGTTGGAAAAAGTTTCATGACTTTGGAGTTTGAACATTACTATTTTGTGCTTCTTTTGTTACAATATTTGTTTGTATGAAAATACTAGTAACGTAGGAAACGGTTACGCTTTAACACGATTGTAAAATCTTAGTATCAAACAAATCCTGTGCCGTTCAATTAAGTCTAGTGAATAACGTATTAAAACCATGTTGATATTCCATTGATGTTTGGTGTTTGCTGTATCGCGCTACTGTGCCATGCCCTGCAGGTTTCCCGGATCTCGCGAATCAGCGGAGGTAGCGGGACGCAGGGCTGCAGCACATCAAGTATTTTGAGCGCCAAAGCAGTGAGTCGACTCACTGCGGCGCCCTTCACGTGAATCCGGGAAGGTAGCTTGACGCACGACTGCTGCGCACCAGATGTTTCGTGTGCCGAAACAGTGAGTCGACTCTCTAGACCCAGATGATCCGTATGTTTCGAATCAATGAATGATCTGAAGTGCCCATCACTAATACACTGGTTTCTTAGGAGTTAATCAAATTATCTCAACATCGCCAGCGGTACGACGAACTATTTCGCAGATCCCTTGCCTCTTAGTTCGTCCGCTCCTTTTCCGAAGACCGACGGGGAACAGAAAGAGGACGCGAGAGCACGCAGAATCGCGTGATTCCCTTATGCTAGTTACCGTCATTTCGAGCTGAGATGCAGCTCAGCTGTAGTTTCATAGTTCACTGACACAATAAATCAATTTTAAAAATAAAGTACAACGAGTACTCTGTATGCAAAGTAGTTGAATACCATTGTATCACCCATTAGTGTAAATAACTGGTTTATTTGCTTAAATATTATATGTCTAATTATCAAAAAATAGCCGGCTGCGGTGGCCGCGGGGACTGAGGCGCTCCAGTCACGGTCTGCACGGCCACTACGGTCGGGGGTTCGAATCCCCCCTCGGGCATGCATATTGGTGCCGTCCTTAGTATAAGGTAGTTCGTAAGTAGTTTGTAAGTTTAGGGACTGATGACCCTGTAGTTAAGTCCCATAAGCTTAACAAACATTTGATTTGATTTTTATCCAAAAATACGGGTAATAGCACACGCTTTGGCAACATTGATTCATTAGATCAAAAAGCTCTCATAACAAAAGAAAGAGCTCTTTTAGTAGCGGAAGCAAAAGCCAAAAAGAGCGGACGAACTAAAAAGAGCGGACGAACAGGAAAGAGCGGACGAACAGGAAAGAGCGGACGAACACGAAAGAGCGGACAAACAGAAAAGAGCGAACGAACAGAAAAGACCGGACGAACTGAATAAAGCGGACAAACTGAATAAAGCGGACAAATTGAAAAGAGCGCCGAACAGAAAAGAGCGGACGAACAGAAAAGAGCGGACGAACAGAAAAGAGCGGACGAACTGAATAAAGCGGACAAACTGAATAAAGCGGACAAATTGAAAAGAGCGCCGAACAGAAAAGAGCGGACGAACAGAAAAGAGCGGACGAACAGAAAAGAGCGGACGAAATGAATAAAGCGGACAAACTGAATAAAGCGGTCAAACTGAATAAAGCGGACAAATTGAAAAGAGCGCCGAACAGAAAAGAGCGGACCAACAGAAAAGAGCGGACGAACAGAAAAGAGCGGACGAACAGAAAATAGCAGACAAACTGAATAAAGCGGACGAACTGGAAAGAGTGGACGAACTGAATAAAGCGGACAAACTGAAAAGAGCGGACAAACTGAAAAGAGCGGACGAACAGAAAAGAGCGGACGAACAGAAAATAGCGGACAAACCGAATAAAGCGGACGAACTGAATAAAGCGGACGAAGTGGAAAGAGCGGACGAACTGAAAAGAGTGGACGAACTAAAAAGAGCAGACGAACTAAAAAGAGATACATACTTCGCGGCCGAGCTGCGAAACTGAAAGGAGAGCTACTGGTCGCGAACTAAAATATGCGCGATCGTTCGCGAACTATTATGCCAAACGTATCTCGGTTCTTAGTTCGTTGGATTCTTTTCCGAAGACCGACGGGCAATAGCGAGAGGGTGCGTAGCAGAATTAAAAATCACATGTTTGCCTTCTGTTGATGAGTCATTTCGAGGTGAGCGTCTGCCTGCTAGATTACATAGTTCAGTGCTACAAAATTTCTGTTTTGAAGTATTCTGCACTCTGCAATATCTAACAAATAACTTCCATAATGCCAAGATGTAGAGATAACTCTAAACTTAAACGTGAGAAATTATCCACAAACTGTTTCTTTTGGTTTGCGTGATATCGTTAGCGGCTCAAGCAGCAAGCGCATGAAGCAGCTAGGTGGGGGAACTTCTCCTTCCACCTGCATCGCAGACCACGCCGCTTAGCCGTCACTGGGAGCGGAAGAACTAAAAGAACGAACTAATTTGAGGCAGAGCTGCGAATTAAAGTGAGCGCTCCCGATCGCGAACTATTATGCGCAAGACTACTGGCGAGGCATGCCCCGCTCTGGCCGTGCAAAAGATGCCACAGCAGCTGATTACATCTCCTTGAGGATTTCAGCTGGGAGGAACCCTGAGAGTACCGCCACTACGCTGAATAATGATTTTCGTGTAGTCATAGAACGTGATGTTACGACTCAAAGTGAACGTAATGAGTTTTATCAGATGCGTCTTTACTCATGATATCCATGGCGAGATCAGGCTTGGACAGTGCGATTAGGATGGGCCTAACAGCATGCTAGATACACTCGACACATTTGGTTTCAGAGGAACGGACAGATGAGAATCGCACTTCATTTCGTCGGACGATTGTCAGAGATGTTTCTGGAGACAGCATCGTCAGTCTGAACGTCTAAGACATGTCGTCCAGCGACTGCACTAAGATGGTGGTTTCCTAATCTTTTGGGTGGCATTTTGTGGGACCTCCGTCAACAGTGTCTGAAGAGAAGGCCTCCACGCTGCCTTGATACGTCACGCAGAGTAGGTCGCGAGCGCGTATCTCACTGGCTGGCCGATGCGATGCGGTGGGCTGTGCCTACTCTGCGACACGTGGCAAGGCAGCGTGGAGGCCTTCTCTTCAGACGGTGTTGCCTCCGTGCGCCACCGTAGAAGGCAATCGAACTGCTAGACTGTACTGCGATGTCATCCCCTGACTTACAGTGCCACCATATTGGCAGCAATCAGTGGGGGAGCCTTCTTAATGGGTGACAATTACCGCACTCATCCTGCAAATTTTGTGAATGCGATCTTTCGTGATAACTTCATTGTAAAGTTACAACGGCCAGCATGTTGTTCAGACATTAGCCCTAACTAAAATGCCAGGTATGAATTGAAAAGGACTGTTTTTGGGCTAGACGACCCACACAACAATTCTGAGAGGTCTTCGCAGATTCGCCGTTTGATGTGCAACAACCTGGGCCAATAGTCTCTTGATAATCTAGTGCAGTGTTCTTCATCCTGTAGGTCGAAACCCCCAGGGGGGATCGCAAAGTGTTGTTCGCTTGGTCGCCCACACAAGAGGAAGTACTTGCACCATAAAGTAACTAGGTGTTCTGCAATACAAATACGTATGCCTAAGTGATATTTATTTAATGCTAAATTACGGAGGTCCTTGCGCAACATTGATTATGAATTAAATCGATCTGAAAATGCTGTTTCGAGAAAATCAGAAAAGAAGGTTAACTTTGATTTTGACTCGCCGTATGCCTCATTCAGAACATTTCAGTGGCATAATATAGCTGTCCAGCTGCTTCTTTATCCTCTGCAGAGATTTTCAGGAGCCGGCCGCGATGGCCGAGAGGACTTAGGCGCGTGAGTCACGGTCTGCACGGTCACTACGGCCGGGGGTTCGAATCCCCCCTCGGGCATGGATATTTGTGCCGTCCTTAGTGTTAGGTAGTTCGTAAGTAGTTTATAAGTTTAGGGACTGGTGATCCCGTAGTTAAGTCCCATAAGGTATACAAGCATTTGAACATTTGAACATTTGAACATTTTCAGGAGTCTTTTCCTTACTCTGTACTCTTTAGTATTGGCTTCAAAAAATGTTTAAAGGTTTGTAAATCTTATGGGACGTAACATCTGTGGTTATTAGTCCCTAATCTTACAAACTACTGAAACTAACTTAAACCTAAAGACAACACAGACACCAGTGCCCGAGGGAGGACTCTGACCCCCAACGGCGCGTAACCGCGAGCTCCGCAGCATGGTGCTTTAGACCGCTCGGCCGCTCCACCACGGCTTGTGGTGGCTTCCGCATCCCTATCAGCTTCAACTAGTCGCTGGCGATCTATGGCAGTTATTTCCGGGCTGGATGCCTAATTTTTCCATTACTGTTGTTCTGCTAATTACACCATCATTGAAATAACAGCACCCATCACACATAATTTGAGTACTGTCTATCCAAAAAACACTGTTTTCAGCACTCTTTGTCACACACAGTTGTTGAATCTCTCATTAGGATACTGTGTACGGCCCGGTAGACATTTTATAAATATCATTTTATCTGGAAGGTCCATGTATATTGTCTTTCTCGTTTCCATGACTGTGGCGGGCATGGAATGTTTATGGTGGTATTCCTTGCCTAAGCATCAGATTGTCCAGTGTACAGACATTTGTTCAAAGAGCTTTTAAGACCGTAATAACTATTTAAAAGTGAATAAACTAAACATTTTTGGAAATCCAAGAAATATGTCTTTCAGATGGAGCAAGTTGTTTTCGATTGTTCAGTCATTTTCAGGTCCAGGTCCCCTTAAGACGGTCAGTGCAATCGCCGTATCCATTTGGTCGCGGTGGCTTAGTGGTTATAATGTTTGCCAACTAAGCAGGAGGATTCGGGTCGAATTCCGGCCGCAGCACAAAGTTTAATTCAGGGCCTCTTGTCACATTTAATATCTTCTACGAAATGTTTAGTATTCGTCTTCACATTAACACACACACACACACACACATATTATATATATTCGTCTTCACATTAACACACACACACACACACACACACACACACATATATATATATATATATATATATATATATATATATATATATGTGTGTGTGTGTGTGTGTGTGTGTGTGCATAAACCTAAAAACTGGCCGAAGTTAGGCCACTCTACGGCGGTATTCACGCGTTTTATTCGCGCGGATGGAGTGCTGTATTCAATGTGACTCGATACCCGGTCGGATTCGAGGCACTAGTCCTATTACAGTTGTCGCTTCTGCGTAACTAACATTGCACGGAATGTACTCCCAAATGACCTCCAAACGTAATGACGTATTCTTAGGCTCAGTGAGCGAACATTCACGTCCTCGTCCTCACTGGCCACCAGAGTAAACGCGCCCCTGTGCACCCTCCAGCAAAAGGCGCCCAGTGGCGCGTAAGCAGACGTTCACGGCTCACCAGCCTAAATACTTCCTTTCAAAACAGATATTTATTCCGCGTAAGCTTCCGCGCCACAGGGTATTAAAAGAACGCGAGTGTTACAGCGCTGCGAATAAATTCCACCGGTGGAAATTCGCGACGGGGAAAAGCGCGAAATTCTGCGACGCCGCGTGTGTGCGTGTCTGCAGCAGATGTATAGAGCGCCGCCTGATGGCGCTCCGTATGAAAGGCAGGCGCCTTGCCAATGGCAGTCCACATTAATGCGTGCGCACCCCCTGGGGTGCAGCGGCTCGCCGCCCCTTATCGCGGGGTGGCTTTCACCTCACCTGCACCCCCCACCCACCCCTAATTATCTACACCCGCAGAGCTAGTTCATTACACCGCCGGCGCTTCTTACAGTGTAAACTGGCGCGCCAGTACACGGCGCGCAGTTCCTGCCGCAGGGGAGGTTCTTGTCAGCCAATCGATAGGCGAGGAGCTTACTGTCTCACGTCGCCTCTACATCTGCATACGAACTCCGCATGTAGCGCGGGTACATTATGCTTCTGAAAGTTGGCCCATTTCCTGTTTCGGCCGCTAAAAGAGTGACGTATTGTGGACGATCAATTACGAACGAAAACAAAATAAAAAGTTCCGCGTTCTCTCTACAGCAATATTCTCGGCTAAATAATATTGGAACCGGAAATACATCATCCATCTTCTGATGGATGTAAGTTAAGATGCATAAGAATAAATAAATAAATAAAAATAAAAACGCACTTGCGTCTTTAAGGTACACTGTAGATATTCCTGTACATTTATGATTTTCGCGAATATCTGATATAAAAAAATATAAACAGTATAAAATGTAATATACAGAAAATAACACTTTATAATGTTTATTGTGAATCACTTAACATTTGCACCGCAAATATGGGCGGAGACGGAAAGTGCGATTTATGTACGGTTTTCACAGAGTGGATTGGAAGTCAGGGGCTCGTACTTTTAGCCAGCAAACATATTGTAATATTACTTAGAAAGGGTATTTGTTTATGCTAACATACTGTTTTTTAAATGGAAAAAATGGTTGTTTCTATTATCTGAAAAGTATCAGGTATTAAATTACCGTTTGTTCGAACCTCATTGAAAAACTGAGAGGTTTACAGCAGTGGGACTAGTCCTGAGGCCGGATTTATCGAACTTCTCTTCTTAGCTCGTGTGTTAATTTTTCATACTAAAGCTAAAAAAGTCCAGTAGCTTACATTGTCACGTGCCGCTGCTAATCAAAATGTGAATACAGTGATAGTTGATGAAAGCTTACATGTGTTTGTGATGTTATACATGATGGAAGATTTTGATTTTGATCAAAATAAAATTGGACCAGAACATGTCAGGTGCCTTAAGACCGGACATAGGTTGCCTGTTGTAAGGTATGACTTTTTCTTGGCCATTACTCTTTCGCTCACCATTTACGTGTAATGAACATATTCAGTACAATAAACGTGTGGGCAGGTTGGGTTTTCGGGTATGTACAGGAGAGAGGCGCATCGCTTCTCCAGAGACAGCGGTGTGGGATGCGGCCACATGGCCGTATTTCCAGCCGGTTTAAACCGCCGCCCCTGTTCGCTGTGCGCAAAGCGCGAGTTAGCAGGGCGGACAGCGCCACAGCGGCTAATCCACTGCAGTTCGGTGCCCCTGCCGTATAGGCAGCCTGCGCCACAGAGAGGGCACTTGGGTTGCCTACCGAAGCGGGACGAAGCGGGACGAAATCCGTGGACCGGTAGTTTCAACAAAACTGCCACACCACTTCTAATTTTACAGCGATGCAGCTCACAAAGGAAACACACACTCAGTGAGCCACAGATTTAGCTCACATTTCGTGCAGTTGCAGTATCACCCGCACGTAACCAACAGTAGTTTTTTACGAAGTGCTCAAGCGTTTTCAATAAACCATTTTACGAGAGCGCGCGAGTTATCAGAAAGAGGCGGAAATGTAAAAGTCTGTCCGTACGGTATTCTCTTCTCCACTTTCTGTCTAATATTCCGCCTTGCTCTTCAATAATTATAATGAATTATGTATTTAAAATGTTCAAAAGTTTGTAAATATAAGGGACTTAACTACTGTGGTTATTAGTCCCTAGCCTTACAATTTACTTAAACTAAATTAAACTAACGTAAGGATAACACACGGACACACATACCCGAGGGAGGACTCGAACCTCCGACGACGAACAACCGTGTGTTCCGTAGAGAGGCGCCTGTTTTTATCTAGGATGAGGAAGTATCCAATAATTGATGCCGTTTATAAACATTAAGTCTACGCTGACGGCAAAGTGCTCAGTTGGTCAGCAAAATGTCACGGGTTTTAAACTAGTCTTCACCTCTCAACCATGTTCAGAGTCGTCGAAAACGACACTTGGTTCGGATTTCATGTTGAAATGTAGGTTACCTTTTCCCAGTTGGACGACTGGAGTAAGTTAATTACATGTTAGGCGCCGTAGTCGCGTCGGCCTGAAACACTTGCATCAGGTCACTCAGCTCCGAGAAATTATGATTGTATCCGACTTATAATGTTTCCTTGATGCTACAATTTATCTTACACTATTTTCAAATTTTCATAAGGCATAACCTTGGTTTTTTTAATTTTTCATGTTTATTATTTTATACTAATTATGCTGCTTTATATATATCGCTGTCCATTTGTGTCTCAATAACTCATAAATGGCTCCAACGATTTGACTACTACATATTTCTTTTATTTGCTTTCTTCATTTTGGTAAACGGAAGGTTTGGAATTAATAGCGAAAACCGAAAGCGAAGACTGCAAAATCGAAGAAATCAAAATTTTATAATTCTGATAGCAAATCTCTTAACAGAGACAGGTTATTGTTACCATCCCGCTATTCGGCAAGTGGGGTGTGGGAAACCACCTAAAAAAACATACGCAGGTTGGACGGTACACCGACCACCGACTCTCCCTTCCCGTAACGGAAAGCGAGCGGCGATTTCAACCGGTGGTTGGTGGACAAGTTCCTATTTGTAACCAATTAATGAATGCCCTTCTGCTCAAGACCCGAATTAAATGACCTGATTACATGATGTATATGCTGCTGTATAGTTCAGTACCACGACTTGATGAAGCTAGTGTTCTCATTACACAACGAAGATAACTGATCTTTTGTCTCAACTCCTAGTTTCCGATAATAATCGCAGTACATGCGAGATATTCCAACGGCTGGGAGTTACTACACTTTTCGTAAACTGTCCGCGCGGAATTTGCGGATCGATTCCAACTAGACAAAATATGGATTAATGGGACCTTTGTATCTGAAAAGGAAAGATTTTTCACAAGCTGCTCTAACTGGAGATAAGCAAGCATTCACGAAATAAATAAAAATCAGAACTTTACCGACTTCTGACTGTTCTATACATGTTAGTGATTCATACGTCCTCATCAAACAAAATCCAGGTGCTCATATTATAAATGAAATTTAAAGTGTGCCTGGGTAATTCTGTTTGTTTGACCCACATATTTTAGATGATAGGAAAAAAACAATAATCATACAAAATTATTTTTAGCACCACATGTTAATGTGGTCATAAACATCATACTGCGTGTGGTTATTATTCCTCTATAGTGTGGAATCCGTCCCTGTCAATAAACTGAATGTTGAAACTACGACGACTAAAAACTGTCCTACCAGATTTTAAACGGCATTTCTGAGTTTTAACTTTAAAATTTTATACTTTTTAAGACAATTAAATATTACAAAAACACAATTCTCGTCGCGTCTTGTGTGGTCTTATAAAACCAATATAAAATATTTTTATCTAGTAGGCAGACAACGTAAAAATTTTAAGGGTTTATAATAAGGACTGTTGACTGTCTCACGGACATCTTGGTCATTAGAGACGGAGCTTACTAGGCGCTGATGACCACGATGTTGACCGCCCTAAAGCCCCTAAAACAACAACGGAGCTTACGCTCCGATTGCTTTGTCAGAGATGTGGAAGGATATCGGCCGTGCCTGTGGTGGGAACCATCGCTGCATTTTCCTGTAGTGATTTAGGTAAATCGCAGAAAATCGAAGTTATGATTGCCCTAGACGGATTGGAACGGCCTTCCTTCCGAATGAGTGTCCAGTTGTTACTATAGAAATACACGGAACTTATGACCCGTTGACTTGGATCTGGAACTTACTACCGCCCAGTGTCTCTTCACGGGACTCTTGTTTGGTTCCACGAAACAAAACAAATAACACATTTTCTAACACCATCACTTCAGTTTACGTCTTTAAGTATTTGGTTAACACGAATGAAAATTAAACTGAAAACCGCGCAACACAGTAAATTTTTCTTAACAATTGTGCATCAGTACAGCCTACCGTGAATCACCGTTGCAAGCTCTTCATATTTTTTTCTTATCGCCACGTATATTAGCCTTTGAAAAGTACGATTATTCGACTTTTTTAAGGAAATATATATTTTCATAGCCAAAATCAAATGTTTGTACACGCAAAGGACCAAGCTACTCTGTTAATCGATCCCTAGTCTTACAAACTTCAGTACTTATACTAACGTGTACTGAGGACAACTCACACCCTCATGCGCAAGAGAGGAATCGAACCTCCGGCGGGAGCGGCCGCACGCTCCGCAACATAACGTTCCACTCCGCACGCCATTGCCGCGCGACTGTCATAGCCAAATTAATTGGATAACAGAGATGGCGTCTATTCTTTTGGACATGTCTATAATGGCCTGGATTCCTCCAACAATTCGCATAAATTCAAGGCACGTCCAGAAAGTAAGTTCCGTTTCAATTTATCTCCGCTGCAGCGCTGCGGTTGCAGTTTCGCACATGCGCTGTAGACGATGTGTATCAAGGAGAAGAACGTGTGCCATTTGGAGATCGCTGTCAGTTACGTACGCTTTGTTGTGCTTGTTTGAAATATCGGAGTTGATTGAAAATCCCGCCGCCTGTGAAATCAGGTCGGTGATTCCGTTTCTAAATGCGAAGTAAGCGAAACCATGT
Organism: Locusta migratoria; assembly: GCA_026315105.1. NCBI lineage: Eukaryota > Metazoa > Arthropoda > Insecta > Orthoptera > Acrididae > Locusta > Locusta migratoria. The sequence continues at coordinate 425,472,656 of CM048746.1, read as the reverse complement.
GAAATTTATCGGCAAATTTGCGACGTTTACGGACCAAATGCGATGAGTGATTCGATGGTGAGGAGATGGGTCCGACAGTTCAATGGCGGGCGTAGAGATGTGCATGATAAAGAACGAAGTGGGCGTCCACCTTTGGTTACAGAAAACTGGTTCACGCGATTGATGACAAGATCCAGGAAAACCGTTGGTTTACAATTAGTGCTCTCGCTATGGACTTCCCCCGAATTTTACTGTTTCCAGCTGGTTGAAGACACAGGCGACAGATTTCTATGAAGAAGGTATACAAAACCTGGTGCCACGCTATGACAAATGCCTGCAAAATTTCGGCAGTTATGTGTAAAAGTAGTTTAAGAGTTGTAGAATTTTGTGCAATAAAAATTTCTTCTGTATCTGTGTACAATTTCATTTTATTACCAAATGGAACTTATTTTCTGGACTCGCCTCCTATATTCAAAGTTGCGAGCAAATGAGAGTCTTTTGTATCCTAAGGAGGTAACGCATGCCGACCCTAAAACTCAGCGCGTTCATTAAGAGGACAGGCTGCATTTTGTAATCACATAAATAATAATAATAAAAAATAATAATAAACTGAGGTAAGAACTCAATGATCAACATCGAACGTAAACGATCCGACACAGGCAAAAACAGTTGTACCCCAAAGGTTCCAAATTCAAGGCAACTTCTGGTCCGAAACGAGAAATCCAGGTTTGAATCGCAGGCCAGCACGAATTTTCAAATTAGCCATTCAACATTTCGAATTCTAACATATTAATAGTCTATTCTCATAAAACAGCTGACTGCTGTGGAATTTACATCTCCCTCCATGACTGTTTTACAAGACATTCATCGCATCGACAACAATTTTCGACGTACACCTTTCCCCATATGAGTTAACGGGCGACTGCTTATAAGTGCCTGAAATGTCAGAGAATGTAATATTTTAATCAAACTGACTAAGGGAAGAAGCATTCGCTCCTATTCTGTCTTTACTGTCTCTCAGAATAATACTTGTGTGACTGTAGAAGCAGTGTCTTAGTATTTAATACACTGGGATTTCGTTGCCATGTAATACATAGGTTCGCTCTTGGGTTTTGCTAAATGTGGCAACCTGCGTGTGATTCTAAAATTTTACTCTTTTTTATTACTATCTACGGAATTGAATTTCTATGATAAACGAGACATGTAACCTCACAGAATTTTTTTCACTTCATACTATTAAATGACAATAGAGAATTGCTTCCACTTTTATCATTCAACAATTGAACAGGTACTGCATTTAATGCAATCCATTCACGGTAGCTGACATTAATACTTAATTCCAGTTGATTATAACATTGTATAAGAATGACATGTAGCCGTGCGCCCTAAGGCACCTAGCTGCGGAACGCGCGGCCGTTCGCTGTCGGAGGTTCGCGTCCTCCCTCTGGCATGGGTGTTCGTGTTGTCCTTAGTATAATTTCCTTTAAGTTTGTGTAAGTAATTTGGAAGCCTAGAGACTGATAACCGACTAAGTTAAGTCCATTAGGTTTACAAAAAACAAATTTGGTAGATATCCTCTGGTATTGCTTCATAATGTAACATTGAATTTTATGAGGTACCGTGTACTTATTGGTTTTTGACAAATATTTACTATGTAGTATTGTGTATGTCTTTTGGTGTTATGTACTGCCATTAATATTGTCTTGTGCAGGGACATGAATTTAATATAATGAAGTGTCGAAAGATAGCGAAATAAAATTCCTATGACTTATCGGCTGAAGGTGTTGCATTCTTTTAATTTAATAGTATAGTCCATGCCCCTCTACAGCTTCCTTCGAGATGAAAACACAAACAATAAATAAATATAAGAAATAATCAGTAATAACACTGTAATGAAACCGGAAGCCCAGAATGCAAGTGAAACACTGAACATAACCAATCTCGGTCGAGTTGAAAGCCTATAAATTACAGGAAAAAGAACATTAGGAAAAATATTTAGCTTCAGAAACCATAACAATCACCTAATCCGCAAACGAAACTACATCTACCTAAATTCTCAGCAAATCACATTTAAGTACATGGCAAAGGGTTCATCGAACAACTTTTATGATATTTCTCTACAGTTCCATTCTATAATAGAAATCGGAAAATAGGAACACCTAAATCTATTGTTTTTCGATCTCATTTCTCTTATTTTAATAAGATTATGATGTCTCCCTGTGTAGTGAATGCTAACAAAATATGTTCGCATTCGGAACTGAAGGTTGTTACTAACGCATGGTTAAAGCCTCAAATGTTCGGGGAAAAAACTGAGGAAGCAAAGTTTTACACCTAGTATGTGTTCTTTACAATTCAAGTTATTCGTAATTGTGATTCATACGTATTTAATTGAGTTTATGGCCTTCAGATTTCATAGATTTATCACGTAAATGTAGTCTAACAAGTTAAATTTTACCAAACAACTGAAAATCTTTCGGACGCAGTCAGGAAAAGAAGAATTAATTTTTATGGCCACAACCTCAGAAAAAATCCAAATGGTTTAATGATCAAAAAATTGTACTTTTTCCGCAACAGAAAAGCGAAACCAAAATTAATTTAAATCACAGAAAGTATCCTCACCTACAAAATTGCAAAGGGTTTAACTAAAGATGAATTCCTAGCCAAAATGAATACCGAACGATATAGAAAGTAAAGTAAGAACAGTAAGAATTAAACAATACTGAGTAATTCGAAAGCACATAACATTAGGAAGTACCCGAAAGCAGGGTGAAACGAGAGGGGAAGAAATAAACGAGGCTTGTAGAAATTTTCAGCAATCAGCCGTAAATATTATTTATTTAGTGCCAGATCTAGATTTACACCACTGTGTGATCATTATCAATGCTTAAAAAACGATTAAAATACTTTAAACATCTCGACGTCGATGATGGAGGTTGCGTTCGTACTGATGCAGCTGCATAAATAATATTCCGGAGGCGGGCAACGGTCCTTTCGTTAGTGGGGAGGGATGGGCAAAGTTTGAAGCCCTTACTCTTACGGGAATTAGTACACAGTGACTACGAGTTTGAGTACTGTGGGCAGGGTAAAGCTGAGAATTTGTACCTGACGGGAGGCGTGTTTAGGTAGTCCTTGCAGGTGCGGTTATCACTGTCTCCCCAGTGGTGTAGGGGTCAGTGCATCTTCCTAGAAATCGGGAGACCCGGGTTCGAATGCCGGCTGGGTAAACATTTTCAGCTTTGCCCATTCGCAGTTGATGTCATATATTCTATGAATATCAAAGAAAATAACAACTGCAGGATCAGAAGTGACGTCTGTTCTTTCGGAACAGACGCCACATGTATAAATAATATTTACGACTGATTGGTGAAAAATTTTCCAAGTCAAATACAGTCTTACAGTTTTCAAATGATAAGCAAAGATCGCAAACTAACAATTTATTAAGTGACGTCCGGTTTCGGTGCAATGTGTCACCATCATCTGGTCATATATATATTATAATCTGGTCATCTTGTTAAAAAAAAAAAAAAAAAAAAAAAATAAAAAAAAAATAAAAAAAAAAAAAAACAAGATGGCCAGATTATAAAAAAACAATATGACCAGATGATGGTGACACAGTGCACCGAAATCGGTTGTCACTTAATAAATTGTTAGTTTGCGATCTTGGCTTATCATTTGGAAACTAGAAAACGAATTGATCGCCTCCAGACCAGATGATGTCAGGTAATCTCAAATACAGTCGTTGAGCATGAGTTCCACCATGGAATCAAGTCTGATAAAAAGATGTTTGGTTCTTTGGTTGGTGGGAGTAACGGACGAAACAGGTAGATTATAACTACAATACAAAAGAAGGTATTTAGTCCGGCCAGTTTGTAGAAGTTTCATTTCTAGGAGTATATGCGGTCGTGAGGCTGTGCTCCTGCCGTGTATGCAACCGCGCAATACCCTTCGTCGTCGAAAGTCGCCCGGGCGGGACATCGGACACAAACGCTGGGCTCCTAATCCAGCCAGGGGCCGTCCACGCGCTCGGGATTTCAGTTAAGCGCGTCGCCACCCCTCGCCGTATCGATTTCCGGTTTCGAATCGGTCCCGGCAAGGATTTCACGGCCGCTCGGGCTGGCAGGCGCGCTATCGCGTCCGGAGTTTAGCTTGATTGCCCCGCACTGCAGCGAGAATTACGTCCGTCTGTTATTGGGGACTTAGCTCCCCCGAATCTGTGTTAGCGGCGGCGGTTAGTTCCCAGACTCGGAGGTACATCCGCGGCCGCACTAACAGGAGCTGAACCAATCACGGCCAGAGTCTGCACGCAGCTACCAATAGCAAGCACACGCGCGGGGGTCGCCGTGACGGGGAGACCGATGCGAATAGCACCGTTCCATTCCGAAGCCACGCTCGCTCAGGTATTTCATTGCCTCCTGTGCCATCTACTGGACACACCTGCACACGTACCGAATACCGGCGAAGCGGTGTTTGCCCTCACTAGAACTACGCGCTTCAAAACAGAACAGATGCGATAGTAGCTCACGTTATTCGGACCGTATTGCCAGTGAAACTTCGTGCGTTTTTTTCCATAGCAATATTTATTACAAATTTACCATCTGAAAGCCAAAAAAGATTATCGGTATAAACTACGAATCTGGACTCATTCATGACGCGTAGACATTAAAAAATGAAATAATGTCTTTTAATATTTAAAGACAATAATTATAAATGTGAAGCATAGAATTAAAATTTGTAATGCGGTTAAGACGTCTGCCTAGTAGGCATGGAGGTCCGGGTTAGATTCCCGGCTGCATTACACATTTTAATTCTATGTTTCACATTTATAATTATTGTCTTTCACAAATTAGAGACAAAAATCCGTCTCAGGGGTTGTTTATTTGTATTGACTGATATTTATATCACCATAACAGGACTGTTCTGATATGTCCATTGCTGAGGTGCTATTCCGCTGCATGGAGAGCCTTGATAGTAGTGGCAAATATCTTTGGAACACAGAAGCTGAATTAAGGTTTGTGACGTGGAGGGAAATCGTATTTAGACTATTCCGAGGCGCCTTAAACGTTAGTGATGTGGTGGTCCAACGGTTGAGACGTCCGCCTAGCATAGAGGGTCGGGTTCGATTCCCGGCCGCATTACAAATTTTAATTCTATGCTTCACATTTATAATTACTGTCTTTGACATATTAGAGACGAAAATCCGTCTCACGGATTGTTTATTTGTATTGATTGATATTTTAATATTTATTTTACAAGGGGCCTAATGAAAATACTATATCTTTCGAATTATAACTATTTCAACATTTCGACCTTTTAAAGGCACTGAAAGTTGAAAAATTTTGCTTGACCGAGATTCGAATCCTAATTTCCCGCTTAAGGCCAACGATCGCCTAAACATTTTTTTCCTTTTTTTAAATTTCCTTTTTACCCTTTACTTCAGGTATTTACTGACTTCTTTCTCGATATAGAAGAAGGGAAATTAAATAAGTTCTTCTTCGTCTCTTCCACCAAATTATCTTCATTTGCAGTGGGTATATACAAAGAAAGTAATTAGGCGTCTTACTATCATTACTATCTACATCTCTTATTTTAGTCAAGTACTCTAGAACTTAATTTCTAACAAACTAAGCCGTTGTGGCCCGAAAGTAATTGTTGACCATTCTCTTCTGTCAATAAGCTATCTCGCCGCGGTGGAGTAGCCGAACGGTCTAAGGCGCCTCGCTACGGAGCGCGCGGTTGCTCACCGTCGGAGGCTCGAGTCCTCCCTGTAGCATAGGTGTTTGTGTGTGTTGTCCTTACGTTAGTTTACCTTAGTTTAAGTAGTTTGTAAGCTACGGACTGATGACCACGCAGTTTGGTCCGATAGATTTAAAAACATTTGAGCATTTTCAAACAGCTACGATCAAAATGAATTCTCTCATATCACTGTGATATTGACAGAAGAGTTGAAAGGAAACGAAATGATATGTCACTTAAAAAGAAAAAAAATATATGCAGCTAAAGATTTTGTCAGACACAGATTTGTTCTATTTTCTTCATTGTTCATTTAATCCCTCGGCAATGCATTTTCGGGTTTCTGCTGAGACCTTCACGGCCACGGGGTTCACGAAGTCCCCACCGTACTTCTCTCTCAGCATGAATCCCCTACTTATCATTTATCCGTCATTTTACCATGCTTCTCATGTTTAAGTCTTATCCTATGCCTTGTTTTTCAAATAGAATTTTCAACATATTGCCATAATTCTTCTGTTGATCTTCTTTCCTAACTATTCTGTAATACTCCTCCTGCATATGCTGTTTATATTCATGTACACAGTCTTTTCCTTTTAAGTTAATTACATCCAATTAGTCTATCCAGAGACGCTTCCCTTCCTTCCCAAATTCCGCACTACGACGTTAGTGACCCTGCCCATATTTCCTCTTGCTCTCGGCTTGTACTGGATTCCCGCAAAGGATCGAGAGTATGAATGCGCCCGCAATGAAACTTTCAAGTGGCTGTTGGGGTCAACAAACAATTATTAATATTCTCTCTGTCTTTTCGGATATGTCCGAAAGAACAGATACATTTGGTTGACATTAACGACCGTAATTTTACGAATTCCAAATATTTGAACATTTCGACTGTTTCAGGGCAGTGAATTAAATTGAATGGCGAAGTTGAAAATATGCGCGGGACCGGGATTCAACTTCGCTGTTGAATTTACTTCAATGCTCTGAAACGATAGAAATATTCCAATATTTCTAATTAGTAAAATTACGACCGATTATGTCAACAATGGTGTCTGTTCTTTCGGATATTTCAATAATTATAATAGATCTTTAAAGAAAATTTTAAGGAATGGTCCAATGTCATTGCTTATAATTTTATTAGTGATTTAAAACAGCTGTTTCGGCATTGCCGAGTGCTTGCGGAAAGATAAAAATTACATTTACGACTATCTCATATTATTTACGCATACTAATTACAGACTATGAGTGTAGAAAGAGTAACGTCTACATTGTGCTGACGTTTATACTTCACATCTGGCGTCTTTCTCTCAGGTATATTTCATGGGATCTTGTTTTACCTCTTTCTCTGTGCTGGGATGCATTTACGCAGCGTGCCATTGTATTTTCATCTTACAGTTTCTACATGTTTTATGTTATGTCCGTCGTGCCATACATACGTAATAGGGTACATTTTGATGTCTTTAGAGATCCGCGGTGCTCGTATCGCTGCTAGCCTTAATAAAGCTATCTCGAGATTGACTTTGTGTTTGAAACTGAAATATTTGCTAAAATTTCGATTTGATATTCGCGAGACGCCAATTTTTGGAAGATTTTAGATTTTTTTTGAATAAATTATTTGATATAAATTTCAATAGATGGCACCAGAAGTGTTTTATGTTTATATAATTAGAGACCTTCGTAAGGAGTGATTAAGTCTTGAGTTATCTATGGTACATGTATCTTATCTTTGTTTCTCAGCGTAGCTACCATAGAAAACTAAAGACTTAATCATTTCTAACGAAGGCCTGTTAACATAAACGTAAAACGCTTTTGGCGAAATCACTAGAAAATTATAATAAAGAATTTGCACTGAAAAAGAACAGAAATTAACGTAGAATTAGAATTTCATGAAAGTATACAAACTCAATTTTAACAAATATTCCAGTTTCAAACATAAAAAGTCATCTACATAAGACTGAAAACCTAACCTACACTTTTGTCTTTGTTCAAAGCCTACCACTCCGTAAGTATAAAACATTTATGGTTCAGCTGCCATAAAATTAAATATTTAAAAGTTCTAAGACCAAAATACCCGTCGTGCTGCTTAAAGACGTACTAGCACGGAAGCGTCATAACAATTCAAGAAATACATCTGAGACATTGATACCAAATATTATATATACATGCCAGGGCAACGTAAAGGAAAGGAATTTTACTTAAGAACAGTATAAATAATATGAAAAATGCAGGTATGTCAATGTCATTCATACGCAGGCGCTTTATAATGGCAAACTGCCGAGAAAGCTGTCGATTCAATAATCAACTTGGATTGGCATTGGGTCTTTTCAAGATGTATACTTCATTGGAGGCCCGACGATCAGAAAAGTCTCTTATATAATTCAAAAGGTATTTTGCCATAGATGCGAGAAAATAAAATTCATGTGTATAGTAGGAGTGATAAGAGGAAATCGAAGCTATCATAACTGTAACTCTGAAGTCAGTTTCTTAATCACGATTTAAAATCTCCAGTAATAATAATAATAATAATAATAATAATACGTTAGTATCAAAAGTTTATGTGCTACCAATTTTTACCGTGTATCCGATCAGGTGCTATCCTAGAAATGACACACGAAAGTAACAATGTCATGAAATCTTATTCTAGGGACGTTCATGCTCCGAATACAAACCTATACCGGGTTGCTACAATGTCACAACTGGTATATCGTTGATGTTTCCATAAGTGCAAATAAAGTTATCGTACTAACAAAGTCTACAGCTGTCGTTGTTTATTGGAGTCTGTATTTTGCTTCATCATTCTCTAACAATAGCTTTGTAGTCATTCTACTGTGCTACTACAAAATCTGAAGTAAGTGCCTGCGTTTTAATTTCTTTAGTTCGAATAACTACGACGAGCAAAGGAGGACATGGACAGAGAGGCAAAGAAGGAGATGGGCGGAGGAGATGAAAAGAGAAAAGAGAGAGAGAGAGAGAGGGAGGGAGAGAGAGAGAGAGAGAGAGGGATGGGAAGGAGATGAACAGACTGCAGAAACCTTTTACATTTCAGAAGGGCCACTAAAACAATCAAACAACAATACAGTACAATCCACTGGTTTCATAATGAAAAGTGATTTCCTGAGAAAATATATTTTTTCTAACTTCCCTTTCCTTCCACAGAGATACACAAATCAAAGCAGGGTACTGATTGCATTAATCTGTTCCCAGTGAATCTATATTCGCAAGAATTCGTTTATTTACTTTGCGATTCTATTCACATCTCACGCAGCCAGAGGAAAATGTGGCCGAGTTTACTTAGTTTTTATTAAATACTCCCCTTGTTTGCCTGTGTATCTCTTCGATGCAAATATTGCAGTTGTTTTTAAATTAACTTCCCAGTAGACTGAAGACTTGGTAGTTTCTGTGCAGCTTACAGCCGGATGCAAATGCAATATTAACTTGCTTACTTGGTGTGCTGCGAACGGTACTTCGCTTAGCTCTATTATTTACCGACGAGCTAAAGATTACAAACTTTTGGTATAGTACGTAACTGGATGAAATGCAATATTAAATCACCATCTCCTGCAATCTGTGGCGAAGGGTACATTGATACCGCAATGATTTGGAGTTTATATATTACAGTTACGCATCTAAAACGATTTCCTGTAAGCATCAGTGCATATTGTAACCTCACGGGCAATTAGAGAGATCGAGTTATTCAAAGAATAAAACAATATACCGATTGACTCAGGTACTCCCACAAAAACCTCGAATTCGATTCCAAAGTTTCATGCGCATTGAAACCTAAATTGCACCAAATAATCTTCGAGCTAAAAATCGTTTATATACCACGTTTTAAATCGGGCTAGACACTACAAAATAATTTCTTTTGAACGCATACAGGTTCTTAAACCTATGTACTCGTATATGTACATCATGTATATTTGTTACATGAATAGTTCCCTTTCATACGTAATATGTCGATTTTACGATCAACAAAAATTTCCAAAGCCATTAAAACTCACAACCATAAATTTTCGGGACTATCCATGGGGATAGAAATTTTTATGGAAATACACGAAATTATTTTATACTTTCTAGTTCGATTTAATAATGGTTTGATAAAGCTCCTTCCTATTTACATAATTATGCAACGTTAAATACTCAACTTGTTTTGGCGCATTAAAATATTCCGTTGCTCTTATAAAACGTAATCAAGGAAAGTAAATAAGTGTGTTGTTAACAAAAATGGATGGTTCAAAGGTATTGATTTCCTTTCACAAGAACATTTCTTTTACACGAATTAAAATAAAAAACTATCGTGAATCCATCTTACACATATCTTGGTATGATCAATCTAGTACTGTTCGTGCAGTTTTACTTCCACCAGTACTGGAAAGGTAAGCTTTCAAGCTTCACATGAGAACTAGTATGATATTTGGAAGATTAGCAAATGATGCACTGACGGAAGTAAAATTGCAGTTCGTGAGTTATGCTTGGATAACTCAGCTGGTTCAGTAGCTGGCAGCAAAAGTAAATGTCTCAAATTCTTATCGGTCATGTCCAATTCCACTAAGTTTCATATCAGTGCACAGGGCTTCGCAGATTGAAAACGCATTACCGTAACACTAAAATTTTTGTAGCGTTATAAATTTACATACCAGAAATCGGGAAGTACATAGCATGTTTTGCTAATAGTTAAATTACGTTGTAGTTCGTCAGTTGATAACCGTTTGAAAAATTTGATTCCTACGTAAATCAAGATGGGGATGAGGAAGTACATATCGATTAAATAATATTGAAAAAAATATGTAAGCAAAATGCAATGTCACTTTATTTTGAAACATTACTTGTTTTATGGATGAACCAGTTTTGGAATCTTTGCAGGTTTATCTTCAGATGGTGCAGGTGTTATAAGTTCATTTCAAGCGTCATGTTTGGTGCTAAGTCTGTGGTAGGAGGATGGAACATGGTTTAATAAATCGAAATATCCGTTATTTATGTCACGTGTTCTAGAAACGAAACGCGACATAAATAACGTAGATTTTTTTCCAGGTTTGCTATGTATTTTCTATAAGAATCCACTAGAAAAAAAGGATGGTTGTTAGTTGCTTTATATTTTATACAAATCTGCTGTTCATTTCCAATGTTGATGAAATTTTGCTTCCTTGAGCTTCCTTGAGCGAGTGGCGGAGCATCTCAAACTTGCAGAATTTGACAAAAATCTACAGCTTTATTCCACTCTTGCACACTCTCCGTTCAAAACAAGAGAAAGACCACACAATACGTAATATTTCGTACGGTGCATGGCGAAGGGTGCCTTAAAACAAACGACAGTAGCTTTTGAATGAACACCGTAAAAGGTGTCACATGCATATATGATTCCGCGTGGAAGTTTCTTGTATTCCGCAGTACTGAATACCAGGCTGTTTCTAAAGGCTTCTCAGTGAGCAGCTCCAGCACGGAGCAGGGGTGGTGGGGCGTATTTGTGACAGCAGCAGAAATGTCTAATTGCGAAAACCTAGCGCCTGTTTCTTTACAAGAACTATATCTCTTCACTAACTGAGACTAACTGAGACGTCCACAAAGTGTAATGAGTCACAAAAATCTTATTGCGTAAAAAATTCAATCCACGGGGTCTTAGAATGTCTCATATCCCTAAAATTTCTATGTGACATTAAATTGTGTCCCTATTTTCTTGTACTGTCTAAATTGAAAACCTTAGTGTTTGTGCTATTTCTTGCGATAAATGCTGCATCGTCCGTTATGCCACTTATTGTTGCCCCTGTTAAGCGCATTCTGGAACTTTTAAGACAGGCGACTTTCGGTTACTTTATTTATTGGCAATTAAAGTCGTGTCTTATTCATTTACCTGAAATAAGCTATTATGCTAAGAACGCCCGTCCCATGTAGCTCAGAGAGCAGCATCGCTAACTACCACGCTAGGGGCCCGGGTAAAATTTTCGGCATGGGACTATATGTGTGTTTTTGTCATCGTCATTTTCATCTCATCTTCATGCAAGTCACCGATGTGGCGTCAAATAAAAAAACTTTCGGTAGGCGGCCGAACAATCACACACAGGATCTCCCGACCAAAAGTGCCATACGATCATTTCATTTTTTATGCATAAAAGCAAATGTAACATTTCTTTAAACTTAAATAAAAAACGTAGCATGCTTTTCACGAAGACTAAATGCTTACGTTGGTACCGTGAAACAGGCATTTAAAAAAGTTAAATAACGCCAACACAAAAATTACTTATTAAATTCCCAGTCATTAAACAACATCATTGATATTCAGGACTACTGAACTTTTACATTAATTATAACAACGAAAGACACAATATTATCGATGAGGATTGGCCTAGTGTCCCACATTTCCAAGATGAAAGCTGGCAGGTTCAATTATAGCAATTTCAGAAACAATTGTGCTTGTCACAAGAATTGCAATGTAGCTGGCAGATTCTCGTGACGTCAAAGCCCATCCGGCTGCTTCAGTTGCACATACGATCGCCGCAGCCGTGTGCCCCATTCGACAACAGCTCACGGCTGAGAAATAAACTTCGACACTGTTTCACCGGTCACCATGAAAGCTGTCAGGTATATGTAATTGTTCATTGCCATAGGGAGGAGGAGATGGACTGAGAGCGGATGAAGAGGAGATGCGGTGAGAGAGAGAAGAAGGTGCATTGAGAGAGAGGAAGGACACGGGCCAACAGAAGGGAAATAGATTGGTCGAGAGAGGGGAGAGGAGACGACTGACAGAAAGGGCGGAGAAAAACGATAGGTGAAAAGAGACAGGTGAACAGAGGCAGGGTGGAATAAGGTGCAAAGAGAGTGGGAGAAGGAGGAGATGGACTACAGGGAGATTGTGAACAGTACATAAGTAGGAAACATTTTTGTAAATTACATATATCATCGATTATGAGGTCAGGAGGGAGAGGGCCGTATAGAGTGAGAGGATGAGGAGATGATCATGGAGGAGGAGTTGAATGGGGTGGAGGTACGTAGAGAGAGAGAGAGAGAGAGAGAGAGAGAGAGAGAGAGAGAGAGAGAGAGAGGAGGATATGGAAAAGAGAGGGAGTAAGAGAGGAGATGGACTAAGAAACGTTAAAATGAACAGAATTAGGAAGAGTAGATGGAGAGAGAGGAGAGGAGGAATTAGGTCGAAACAGGGAGGGGGAGACGAACAGAAAAAATGTTCAAATGTTTGTTAAGTCTATGGGACTTAACTACGGGGTCATCAATCCCTAAACTTACAAACTACTTATGAACTACTTACGAGCTACGACGGCACAAATATCCATTCCCGAGGGGGGATTCGAACCCCCGACCGTAGTGGCCGTGCAGACCGTGACTGGAGCGCCTCAGTCCCCTCGGCCACCGCGGCCAGCAAGACGAACAGAGAGAGGATCGATGAGGAGATAACAGAGACTGCAGGGGAGGTGGATTGACAGCAAAGATACCCACAGGGTGTGGTGTGGGGGAGGGGGTCATCACCGAAACTGTGTCATCGAAATTTTTGAGGGGGGGGGGGTGAAAAATTAGTTCTTTTGGCCAGCCTGGGGGTAGGGGGCGGGGCTTTATAAAACAATTAACAAAACATTGAATAAAAGTTATTTAATTTGAATATTTAATGACGAAACAGAACCTAATATCTCGGGTGTGTGTGTGTGTGGCCCCTGGGGGGGGGTCACGGTTTAGGGGTGGGTAAGTCATAGGCTAAGTGGGGCGTGGGCACCTCTGACTGACAGAATATTGTAATAGATAAATACCTGAGTAACGCCGGGTACTGTGGTTAGTATATGCATACGAGAGGTTTCCACTTTTGAAAACGTTCTCTGATTTGACTGGATGTCTTCAGTTGAGGAAACACATAGAAGTCCGCAGGGGCCAAATCGGGAAAATGGCGGTTGTGGAAGCACAGGAATATTGAATTTGCTTAAAAAATCAACGAAGGTGAAGGCACGATGTTTCCGAGCATTGTCATTGTGTAGGACCCAACTGCAGGCCTTTCCTTCCGCACCTTTGCAGTGCTTTGTCATGGTGAACCTGGAGTCTCCAAATTCGAGGACTCAACTTTGGTTTTACGATCATATCCATATATCAACGATTCGTCACATATAGTTAATCCTTTTTATCAAATCTGGGTCATTTTTACCCCGATTAATCAGTACTTGTCATACTTGAAGTCGGTATTGTCTCTATTCACTTGATAGCATTTTTCGAATGAATTTTGCGGACACTCGACGCATGTTCAGATCTTCAGTTAAAATTGATTAATCTCAAAGAAACTTAAATTAAGTTCATCTGCCTTCTCCCTAATTGTTACTCTACGATCAGAACGCAAAATGTCGCGAACTTTCACAACATTTTCATTCGGTTTCGAGGTGGACGGACGGCCGGACCGTAGTTCATGACAAACCATTCGCGGCAATTTTGAAATTTGTTGAACCAGACAAAAACATTTGACTGGCTCTTACAGTTATTTTTAAAGCAATTTTCTTGTAACAGTCACCTTAAAATTTTGTAATAATTAAGATAAGACAGTCCAAATCGCAAGTTGTTGCATTTATTACTGGCAACCGGTTTCGGTTCTACAGAGCCATCTTCAAGCCGTTGACACTTTGTTGGTGGGCGGTGGCTGTAGCCGGAGGAGCAGTTGACGCCTGCTCCGTCCACCGCCACCGTCCACCAACAAGGTGCCAAAGGCCTGAAGATGGTTCTGTAGAACCGAAACCGGTTGCCAGTAATAAATGCAACAACTTGCGATTTGGACTGTCTTATTTTAATCATACAGTTATCACCAATAGCTCTTTTTAATAATTTGTAAGTCTCAGAAGCTGATTTCTCGGTATGAAAACAAAATATCACACAAACTCATTGCGTCAATTTTCACGCTGATAGTATACGGCAACAGGCCCTAATAGACCCGCACTCAACCAGCTGCCACAACGAACTGAATAAAGGAAACGCAGTTTCCTGTCAGAGGGCGTACAAGAACGAGGACCGATCGAGGTGGCGCAGTGGTAACGCACTGGACTCACATTCGGGAGGACGGTAGTTCAAATCCACCTCCGGCCATCCTGATTTAGGTTTTCCGTGATTTTCCTGAATCACTCCAGGGAAATTCTGGGATGGTTCCTTTGAAATGACACGGCCGATTTCCTTCTCCATCCTTACCCAAAACTCCGAGCGCTAGCTCCGTCTCTAATGACCAAGCTGTCGACGGGACGATAAACTCTAAGCTTCCTTCCTTCCTTCAACAACAAGGCAATGCCTCACTCGCTACCTTTCGTGTGCCTGCCCGCCAAACCAGTAAGCAGTATCCGATCCCTTCTTAAAACTCTCCCATCACACCTCTTACATAACGTGCATTTTTCATCTTTATCTATACGGACCTTCACTTTCCAGTTGAATCTGAATACAAATGAGTTGCTCTTTGACATATTTTGCATCATCGGCGCGGAGCAGCATTTGTATATCTATACGGTAAACGGGGTATCAAGTGTCTGCCAACCAGAAACATCTGCGAATCCCGGCAAGAGGTGCTCCCCGGAGTAAACAGAAGGCATAATGAGGCAGACGGCGGCCCAGAGAGATTAATTACGAGTCGTTGCTCAGGCAGCCGGCTGGCGGGCCGCACTGGGATTGTTTGCCGAGCAGGGCTGCCAACTGGAAGCGACACATCTGCTGGCAGCCGCGACACCTAGAGGTACACTCCTCCTGCTGGCTGCTGCAGGGCTGTGCCGCACCTCCAGGTGGTAGCCCTTAGGTAGTTACGTCACTACTTTACTAAAAGCACTGTGTACTACGACTGATGCAGGGGCCGTCCGAACCCTTCCCCCCCCCCCCCCCCCCCCCTCCCGGTTCTGTTGCGTCGATGTTTCGGCGCCCCCTCCCTACCGATTGACGTCCATAGCGCCCGCTTTGCACCTTCCCCCTTTCGTTAAGATCTGCACAATGTCTTATCTCGAGCCGGCCGCGGTGGCCGAGGGGACTGAGGCGCTCCAGTCACGGTCTGCACGGCCACTACGGTCGGGGGTTCGAATCCCCCCTCGGGCATGGATATTTGTGCCGTCCTAGTTCGTAAGTAGATCATGAGTAGTTTGTAAGTTTAGGGACTGATGACCCCGTAGTTAAGTCCCATAAACTATGCAAACATTTGAACATTTTTCTTACCTCGACTTGTTTACGCTTGCTTCAACTCGAACTGAGTCGTCGGCGCACCAAGCTATTTTATGTCACAATTTTGTTCCAAGTTTAATGCTGAGTAATTTGTTTGTAAAAGATACTGAACGTTGTTCATTTTTCCTTTATAATAAACACCAAGAACATATGAATATGCAAATGAACACTAAACTACAGTAAATAACTGATTACACTGTTAAGAGACTATAACAAAATGAATCTGTTACGATGAAGAGAAAAGCTACCTTCGGGTCGCCAGCCGCAGTGGCCGAGCGCTCTCCGGCGCGCCAGTACAGTCTGCACGGCCGCTACGGTCGGGGGTTGGAATGCCCCTAGGGCATGGATGTTTGTTTTGTGTTTAGTATAAGACAGTTCATAAGTAGTTTGTAAGTTCAGGGACTGATGATCCCGCGGTTAATTCTCTTAATCTTAACAAACATTTGAATATTTCTTTTTACCTGCAGGTCACGTGACACTGTAAGCAGCACCCCGACCTAACCTTACACATGCGAAAAGGCTCCTCTCCCACACCTCTTTTCAAACAGTTAAATATTTGTTACAACGAAGAGTATAAGTGTCATTTACCCTGAAAATCGCAACACATTTGCTAAAACGTCCAAAGATATGTGGCAAGAACAATAAAAAGTCATTATTGTTCCTGAATCTGTTTGAAATAAGATTGGATTTTAAAAAATTGCTTACAGTCGATATCGAACCCACTACCTTTGGCGGCGCAACGTGATGCCGCTAATCATACGGCTATTCTTGATAGGTAGAGAAGAGTGACTTCATTGTTATTCATGATTGTATCTTTTGATGGCTTTTACAGTTGATGCGACTTTAAGTTGTAGTTATAAGATATTTTACCGAATTTGACATGTTTTTGATGAATCTTCAATGTGGCAAAACAAATATGAAGGGCGTATGTTGCGTTAGTGAAAGATTTGGCCATGCACAAGAGAAGGTGCGCAGTAACTTCATTGTCATTTGTGCCCGAGGTCGAGTAGGTATGAGCTGCTGTCTCTACCATCTCGAACGCCAATGTTAGAAGCGGCGTTTCCCATCGCCCTCCCTGCATCGGGAGCGGCGTATACGTACAGTCTCAGCGACGTAGAACGTTCATTATGCCATAAAAACACTCTGAATGTGCATATAAAATGATCTGATAGAAGAAGGAAACGAAGAATGATAGTTATTTCTTTTGTTTATTGTATTTTAAAACCCTCAGAAGGGGTGGACTGGCAGCAGATAGCATGCTGCTCTTCAGCCGAGAGTATACAAACTCGTTAACAGAAGTTTTAAAACGAATGAATTTACACATGAACATGGAGAGTTAAATGGGTGAAATGACAATGACTGTGAAACAGAATGACCAAACGTTCATATTTAGAGCATTAAACAGCCACGGTGGATAAAACGTGAATGTTGATTGAACAGAACGACGACGATGAGAAGAAGATACTCGTTTAAAAACACATGACAACGCTATGTTCTGCCCTTGCGGCAGTTACTGACGTTTTAAAAACACACGTACACACGAAGCACTTAATCACTGCATATGTAAAAAACAATTAAAATAACTAAACAGGCCCCTCAGTGGAGAGGCAAGGGGAAGGGAAGAGCGGTGGGCAGAAAAAGGTGTGAGGGGGTGGGAGGGAGGGGAGTGGGGATGGGATGGGATGGAACAATGAGGTTAGAATAAGGGGAGATGGCGTTACCTATGCTGGGAACAGACATTGGTTTAAGCCAGCGGACCATACTGTTGTGCCCAAAACCAGGATTTTTAGCTTAAAATCCTGTGCGAATATTGCCTTCTTTACGTATTTCCACTAAATTGATAGTCACATTGGAGTATTTACTTAGATATAACGCACATTTTAACGACTAGAAGTACTTTACCACATTATACGGCCAATGTTTTGAGCACAAACAAAATGCCGGGCTGCGCAGTTTGCCGGCTTCACTTTTTCGGTGTTAGGGCATCTCGAGAGATTCTAACCTCCTTGGGATGGAAGCACTACGAGGGAGTGCGTGGGGACGGGGATCTAAGCGGAGGAAGGGAAAAGGATGGGTGGAGGGGGACGTGGCACTAAACTACAAGGGAGGGCGAAAGTTGGTAGGAGGGGTACATGTCAGGACGGAGGGTGATAGTTTAATAACACTTTTTATTTCATTTATTTATTTATTTACTTTTTTTCATGACGAGTTTATTTCCGGGGGTTCACTGAACCAGTGAACACACAGGACTCACCGCCACTGTAGGAAGGAGGAAGGAAGCTTGGAGTTTAACGTCCCGTCGACAGCGTGGTCATTAGAGACCGTCCACCACTGTATCTCTCGTGGGTAGAGAGTGCGGCGTGCTGCCATATCTGCTCTCGAGACGGGGCGAGTGTCGTGTTCTGGCCCCTGCAGCGCGCAGCTGGGGAGAGGGCGCTGTGGAAAGTGTGGCGTCTCTTGTTTCGCGGCAGATGCCGCGGCTGCCGGCGTCGCGTAGCCAGCCGACGGCGCCAGCAGCAACGTGAGGCGCGCCGCCTTTGATGTCGAGCCGCCGGATCCGTTACCAGCGCTCCTCTAATTAGCCGCGCCGCTTTTAAATATTGGAGCGCCGGGTGACGCGTCCGCTGACACAAGTAGCGCCCTTGTGCTAGGTCCGCGCCGGCGCACCTCTCTGGCCGCTGTGTTGATCAGAAGGGACAATACGTGGCGCTAATTCGGCGTCATTACTGGCGGACGAGAGGGTCGCAGGTCTACTGACGCACTCTGACAAACGAGAAAAACACGGCTCTGCAGTCTCCACGCTGAGAGCTGACGTCTGTTTGATATTCTGGCTTCGTTACTGACGCAATGGCTTTGTCGGACGCGTCCTTAGTACGTACAGGTGTAAGAGCGTTGGTTCCTTCTTCTCTGCTTCGAGCAGTCGTCCCGTACAGCAGACACAAATGTTGCAATCTGATATCTCCTATTTTCATATTCACGGAATGTGTGACATTATCGCCGGCCGCGGTGGCCGAGGGGACTAAGGCGCTCCAGTCACGGTCTGCACGGCCACTACGGTCGGGGGTTCGAATCCCCCCTCGAGCATGGATATTTGTGCCGTCCTAGTTCGTAAGTAGTTTGTAAGTTTAGGGACTGATGACCCCGTACTTAAGTCCCATAGACTATACAAAAATTTGAACATTTTTGTGACATCAGCTACAAATAGGTAAAGTTAAAAATGTGTATTTGTTGTTCTTCACGGGTTTGCGGCCGGATTAAGTCGATCTTCTGATACGATATTTCGGCGGTCCACCTGGCCGCCATCTTCAGATATGACTGGTGCACAATCACAAATTTTCGATGGAAATTGAACAGGATGGTAAATTGCCTTTCTTGGATGTTTTAGTTCACAAAAAAGAAAATGGGACTTTGGGGCACAGCGTGTACCGTAAACCCACACATACGGAGGGACCGCTATCTCCACGCTACTAGCTGTCATCCACCCCATCAACGGTCGGGTGTTCTACGTACACTCGTCAAAAGAGCTTATGCCATTTCTGATTCTGAATGTTTGACGCAAGAACTGGATCATCTTAAGGTTGTTTTTATGCAGAATGGCTATACCAATCATCAAATCAGTCGAGCTTTCCAATTTGGACCACCACGTGAACCACCCACGGACACTTCAAAATCAGTTGCATTTTTACCTTATGCGGGAAGTATTTCAGCAAGATATCAAGGATCCTTCAAAAATACGATATCAAAAGCATATTATTGCCTTTGTCTAAAACCAGAGCTCTTCTAGGTTCGGTAAAAGATGATTTTGGTTTAAGAAACCCTGGAGTATATAAAATCCCCTGCCAATATGGAAAGGTATATATTGGGCAGACTATTCGTACAATTCACGACCGTTGCGTGGAACATCAAAGACACACACGTCTGTTCCAACCTGAAAAGTCTGCAGTAGCTGAACATTGTATTAATGAAGGGCATAACATGTCATTTAAAGACACGCAAATTATTGCTCCAGCCTCACGTTATTGGGATTGTGTCCTTAAGGAAGCGATCGAAATTATCTGATAATCGAGATTATCTGATAATCTTATTAATAGGGAAAAAGGTTTTCCATTGAGTAAAACGTGGAATCCCATTTTATCTAATATTAAAAAACAACGGTCTAGTTTTCCACCAGTTTCTTCTTAATTTTCGATTACTCGCTTTGGCCAACTTCTGTCACTGGTGGCGCTGCTATACTCTTCACGTTCCAGAAGGCGTTCTTCCACTTATTGCACATGCGCACTGGCCTGTTCCCGCGGTATAAAGGAGCCGCCGTAATTGATATGTCCTCAGTTCCGGCGTGATTGTGCACCAGTCATACCTGAAGATGGCGGCCAGGTGGACCGCCGAAATATCGTATCAGAAGATCGACTTAATCCGGCAGAAACCCGTGAAGAACAACAAATATTATTACGCCGGGAAAATCTACGGAATTACATTAAAAATGTGTACCCGGCCAGGACTCGAACCCGGTTCTCCTGCTTTCTAGACAGTTGCGCTGACCTCTACACCACTGCGGACACAGTAATCACCGCACCTGCACAGCATTACTCAAGTACGCCTCCCGTCAGATACAAATTCTCAACTTTACCCCTACCCACTAGAACTCAAATTCGTAGTTATTGTAAACGAATTTCCGTAAGAATAACGGCTTAGGAGTGCCTCCGCACTGAAGAAAGAATCAAAGCTCGTCATCGGCATTGATATAAGTTATATATATATATGCGACGTCTGTTCTTTCGGATTCGTGATGTCAAACATAAACCAATTAAATGTCACTCACCTCTTTGCGTCGTCAGCAAGCACATGTAGATTACGTACGTTTACAAAATTAGTAATTTGTAAGAGCAAAATGGGTATTAAACTTTGACTGTGGAAAGGTTGGTAACAGACTTCCGTACATTAAGCTGTGTCTAACTGTATTTGTCAAACATTGTTTGTTTGCATATCACAATGCACCATAAATTTGATTCTTGTATTAATCAGTTCTGATCAAAATTATTTTCAAATAAATTCTGATACGTTGTATCTAAGATTCATGTGCAACTTGGACAGAGAATACCACAACAGATACGTTGCATTGTTAATCGTAATACACGTGGGGGGTCAGGAAAAATATATCTAACGCTTAACTCAATCTAACGCTTAACTCAATTATTTTTTGGAGAAGGCTTCAAAAATGCCATATCTGATTTGAATTAAATATGACTAAGAATCTTGTAATTATATGAATGAGTAATTCTAGTTAACAATTCGCAACGCAGTGATGATATATGTGTATAAACAGAAGATAACGTTTTCGGGAAAGGCATAACAATTCCAAATAAATCAATTGTAAATTATATGTCCACATGACCTTCCAAAAATTACCCAAATATAATTTTACGATAGTCGGGCTGCGTACGAGAATGCTCTCTCCGTCTTACTATTAACCAGAGCTCACTACAGATTTCTACAACGCCACAGTGGAGAGTGGTCGAGCGGTCGAAGTCGTCGCTTTTGCTCGCCAACGGTGGTTCGACTCCTCCTTCAGGCTTCGGTATCTGTGTTATCCTTATGTTAATTTTGTAAACCTAGGGAACAAGACCATAGATTCACAAACATTTGAACATTTGTCTAATATAACAAATGCGGCCACTGCCGACTGCGTGGCAACTAATATCACCGACCAGTAAGTGTGAAGTGTTGCCACCTTTCAACACCAAAGCCTGAGGGAGGACTCCAACTGCAAGGGGAACAATCCGTGACACGAACCCCTCCCCCCAAATGGCGCTGCCATACCCCGTGGGACCAAGTCTTAGGTACATAATGAACTTCACCTTGTTTAGATGGTCAATTGTGCAAATTCTCATCAAAATCTGAGTAGAGCTGTACACCGTTCGGAAGTCTGTTGTAAAGTGCCCTTGGTCATACATCGTATTAAATTTTATGTGCACAGTGATCGACCCCCACTGTTGAAAGTCAGTTGTGCAAAATTTAATAAGATCGGAATGAAACTGATGAATTTTCAATCAAACTCAGGACAATTGTGTAATATTCTATAATGTTTTTATTAGTAGAAGCATGGGGTTTTGGCTGTTACGCTATTACCAGTTACTGACTACAGAGATAGCTGTAAAAGTTTAATGTTCAGATATCTTATTAAAGTAATTTATACGGAGTATCTCACGACATTTTTAGTGGTAAGTGTTACTAGTTTAGAACGAAACTGAGAGGAGTTATTCCACTTAAATCGCTGTGTAAAAGTGCTGGACACGGATAAAATATATGATACATTAAATATAACAAATTACAGCACTTGTCCCAAGAAGAAATACAATTTACATAATAAGATTTGTTAACATCTTTCATCAAATTTGTCGGAAATGATTTCATCTTTAACAGCTCAAATTTTTGAAGCATATAATAAAGAGATTAACATGAGTGAAACATCTGAGATTAAACATAGTTTTCACTGGTTAAATTGTACTTACTGGGTTAAATGTATAGTATTACAAAGAAAATGGGCAATTAAAATTTAAGTTAAACAGGTAGTTCAACAGCTTGGATTGTAAGAGTAATTTTGTAATTAGGCTATAAAACAAATGTCCAGTGTTACTACTTCTATTTCATAGCCTCGATAAAATTTCCCCAAAATTACAAAATACAATAGTTTCCAGTAGCCAACTGAATGTTCCATGAAAGGTGCGAGGGGTTATGGCATATAGAAACTGCGGTTGTATCCGGCACCAGTCCTCAGCATTTTTAATTCGCGGTCCCTGAAATGAGAAAGCTTAGATACTGATATTTAGTTTTCTTTGTGTAGGATGTTTCATTACACATATTGTTATCAATAATGGAGGATAGGTAGCAAATCACCGTAAAGAGGATCGCTGAGCTGCTGACAGTCACAAAAATAGATAATCACATCCACACAACTTAAATTTTCGGCCATGGCCTTCGTCATAAAAAGAAACACATACATTCATGCAGTCATGATTATTGATATTTCTATCAGATTTCCATTGTTAAAATATTGTCATTTAGACATTCCTCACGGGGCTTCGTGCGTTATATCGCACTACTTTGAAAAAAAAGTAAACAAACGCAGTTCACATTATTAATGAAGTATTGATGTTATGATGTCATATACATGCCTAAAACCACGTCTATCGTAAACTGCTTCTGAGGTATGGAGTTTGATTGTACCAGTCCTATCTTAAGTTCACATGAAGAAGTTCGATAAAGGTCATGTACCAATATGGTACGCCACATATCTGCGCAGTAATACAAGTAATGTTTGTAATAATCCAAAAAACTATAGATATGAAACGCAACTCGGTAAACGTAAACCCAGTTGATGTTATTTATGAAATTCACGTAGTTTTCCTCTAATGTACTGTGTCTCTATCACACGTCTGCTAAAATTTTTCACCATCGTCCTTTTGTATGTAGTCCATTCAGCTGATGAAAGAATTTCTCCGCCACCACAATGCGGAAAAACAGAACAAAAAGTGGGAATGAGGTAAAGAGAATATGGTGTGATCGTAAACGCCGTAGATTTTTGGGACGTAAGGAACATTACTAGTAAATGTAGACAGCAGGTAACAACAAATCGTATGTTCTTGTAACAGCAGGGATATTCTATATGGAACTGACGTTGAATGTAAATTTATAAATGTAGCTATTTATTACGAGACATTGATTACCTTGCGAAGTATTAGACATGACAACATAACAATAATTGCATAATAAAGGGACTAACGGGTTACTAATAGGATTTATTTTATATTTTGAAGCTTTTTCTACGAGAAGGAAACAATGTGAGTAGCTCTCATAGACTGTTCGTGGGTGGCACTGTCACGTATCGGTTAGTAAAGTCACCAGAAGTTCAAAAGCAACTGCAAAATGATTTAGATATCAGCATAGTGCAAAAAAATGGCAATTGACCGTTAATAATGAGAAGTGTGAAGTTATCTATATGAACACTAAAAGAAGCCCGTTAAACTTCATTTACACGATACATTAGTCAAAACTACAGGTCGCAAATTCAACTAAATATTAGTAACAATTACTAACAACTTAAATTGGAAAGGACGCATAGAAAATATTGCAAGGAAAGCGAACCAAATACTACGTTTCGTTGGCAGAACACTTAGAAGATGCAACAGCTGTACTATAGAAACTACCTTCAGCACACTCGTGCGTCCTATTTTGGAGTATTGTTGCGTATTGTGGGGTCCCCATCAAGTGGGATTGACAGACGATTTAGAGAAAGTACAGAGACGGAAACCTCATTTTGTATCATCGCGATAAATGGGATAGAGAGTTACGGAAATGGTGCACGAGTTGGAGTGGAAATCATTAAAAGAAAGGCGTTACTCGTTGTGACGAGATCTATTTGCGAAATTTCTTTCACCAACTTTCTCTTCTAAATGCAAACATATTTTTTTTAGCACCAACCTACATAGGAAGACACGATCATCAAAATAAAGCAAGAGAAACCATATCAAATGTTCAAATGTTTGTACAGCTTATGGGACTTAACTACGGGGTCATCAGTCCCTAAACTTACAAACTACTTATGAACTACTTACGAACTAGGACGGCACAAATATCCATGCCCGAGGGGGCATTCGAACCCCCGACCGTAGTGGCCGTGCAGACCGTGACTGGAGCGCCTCAGTCTCCTCGGCCAGCGCGGCCGGCAGAAATCATATCGAAAACGGAAAGATTTAGGTATTCCTTTTTTTCGCGAGCAATTGCAGAATGGATCTGTAGAGAA
Source organism: Locusta migratoria (assembly GCA_026315105.1). Lineage (NCBI taxonomy): Eukaryota > Metazoa > Arthropoda > Insecta > Orthoptera > Acrididae > Locusta > Locusta migratoria. The sequence continues at coordinate 425,447,986 of CM048746.1, read as the reverse complement.
AGACCATTAAAGCGGTTGGATAAACCCTCTGCCATGCACTTCAATGTGACTTGCAGGAAATAAATTAGCGTCGGTAAAGTAAGATAGTAAGCTCTGCTTACGGGAGGACGAATGAAGTTAACTGTTGCTTCGGTTGATCGGAATGGCATCTGAATAACCACTCTTGCATACGGCTATTCTGCCGCTTTTATTCTACGTCTATTTTTTCTACTGCTAACAATTTGCTCTACTTATGGATGCTGCACGCATTACGTATTTTACAGACCACAGGTGCTGATGTGCGCTTTAGAAAATAAATACGCGAAATCCTTGAAATACTAGCAAATGGCCACCATATAGTGTTAGAACGAGCGAATTCCCCTCTGCTTAGCGATGCTGCTCACATCACAGTATTTTACTCACTGCATGTGTGGACCTGCATAGCGGAAAATAAATACGTAAAATCCTTGGGACAGTAGCAAACGCCCACCAGCTGGAGTCCATACGCGCAGTTACGCATTATTGCGCCGGTGTACGTCACACGGGTAGGGAAAAAATTATAATATGAAATGAGGGCAAATTGGGAAAAACACGGCGGATCGTAAATTGCGGCCGCGGTAAACTGCGCGGGAAACGTGGGCGAATGCAGCGAAACGCGGGGAGACGAAGGGAGGGAGGGGCAGCGCAGCAGTCATACATCAGACTTAATTAAACTGCACACCCGCGGACGAGTCGTACACACACTCGCTTTCTGAGCGCGAGAGAATTTTTTTTTCAGTTTTTGGTTTTGGCGCAGACAGGGGTGTAATTCCGCGGGCCGGACCGCGCCCATAACGCAGCTCCGCCACTGTGTGCTGGAATTAAACGTCAGGACTGGCGGCTAGCGCGCCGTGCCGCGCCGCGCTGATTGTAATCCGCGATTCGTGCGGCGGCGGCGCTGCGGAGGACGTCGTGTTGTGGCCCGGGGCTGGCCGGGAGTGAGGAAGGCACACTAGACCACTAGAATCCACCACCACACCAACTCTCCGCAGCCGCACGACTCAAAACTGCGACAACTGTAGTCCGATTAAAATTACTCGCTTGTTAACAGTTCGTGCGCTGGAGACTGCTTTCCTCCGATTAGGGCACTCTACGTCACGCCAGAACCGTTGCCCGTTGCCAAGCTGACACAACATCTGGTCAGTTCAATTCCATTCCCATATCTGGCTTGCTTTCTTGATTTGTTATGTAGCCTGCCGGCCGCGGTGGCCGAGGGGACTGAGGAGCTCCAGTCACGATCTGCACGGCCACTACGGTCGGGGGTTCGAATCCCCCCTCGGTCATGGGTATTTGTGCCGTCCTTAGTCTTAGCTAGTTCATAAGTAGTTTGTAAGTTTAGGGACTGATGACCCCGTAGTTAAGTCCTATAAGATATACAAACATTTTTTTATGTAGCCAATTCATAGGGCTGCCATTTTTTTATTTCGCATTTCATCACGTAATGTTGATGTTGTTGTTATTCTCGTCATCATTCTGGAAACTGGTTCAAATGTGCAAATGTTTGTAGAGCTTATGTGACTTAACTACGGCGTCATCAGTTCGTAAACTTACAAACTACTTATGAAGTAGCTAATAATGTTCAAATGTTTGTTAAGCTTATGGGACTTAACTACGGGGTCATCAGTCCCTAAACTTACAAACTACTTATGAACTACTTACGAACTAGGACGGCACAAATATCCATGCCCGAGGGGGGATTCGAACCCCCGACCGTAGTGGCCGTGCTGACCGTGACTGGAGCGCCTCAGTCACCTCGGCCACCGCGGCCGGCTGCTAATACTATGGACAGCACAAATATCCATGACCGAGGGGGGATTCGAACCCCCGACCGCAGTGGCCGTGCAGACCGTGACTACCGCGCCACAGATCGCTTGGCCACCGCAACCGGCTAGAGACTGGCCCGGGGCTGGCTGCGAGTGAGGAAGCTTACACTAGATCAGAGTTGCCAACTCTGCCGCAAAGATTCCTAGATTCCTTCTAAATTTGCTCTAAAATCCCCCTAAGAAAGTAAACGGGTCGGGGGGGGGGGGGGGGGGGGGGTTGGCGTCGGCAAGGAGCTGCGTCCTGACTACTTTTCGATAAGAAAATAACGAAAGTTGTAGTTTTTGAGTCTTCCCCCCCTCTCTCTCTCTCTCGCCATACATTAAAAATTAAGAGCCATGCCCACAACCACGAACGTAGGAGTGCAGTACCGAAAGACAGATCGTAATTAGAAATAATTACAATCTTACCTTTTAGCGAAAGGTCCGTTGAAGTTTTATTTTCGTGAAAAAAATTGCAACCAGCTGCCTTTTTGGATGTTTTTTATTTACTCCAGAACTAGTTTTCGAGCCACTGCAGGCTCATCTTCAGTGGATAACTTTACAGGAACATTTCCGCTAAGTGTAGGTCATGCTGTCATGTTGGTTTGTGTTCTTACTGTACGTGTAACCATGTTGTGCATTGGGCACTTACTTACACTGAATTCAGTGTTTATATTTTGTAATGTGTGTGTGTGTGTGTGTAGTGCACCTCGGTTGCACAGTGGTAGAATGCTAGACTACAAATCCAAAAGGTCGCGGGTTCGATCCCCGCCAGGTCCTAGGATTTTTATCTGTAACTTTCCACTTCTTTCACCTCTGGCAGTGTTGCTCACGTGAAAAATACCGAGTAGCACCGTGGTTCGGAACCCACGTTAAACTGTAGGTCCCCCTGTAACTGGCTGGGTAAGTCAGTTCGGAGGTCGGAGGAAGGCAACGGCATACCACCTCCAAACAGGACCACGCCTAGTAAAGCACTGTGGTGTTAAAACCAATCTTCGGATTGTTGACTGCTTTACCTTTTTATCGCTAAGTGTATCAAAAATGTTCTCATGTGTTAAAAAACGTAAGTGTCCAATGCACAACTTGGGTACACCGACAATAAAAACACAAACCAACATGACAGTATAACCTACACTTAGCGGAAATGTTCCTGTAAAGTATCCACTAAAGATGAGCCTGCAGTGGCTCGAAAACTAGTCCTGGAGTAAATAAAAAACAGCCAAAAAGGCAGCTGGTTGCAATTCTTTTCACGAAAATAAACCTTCAATTTACGTTACAGCTGCAGTTCGTGTCCAACATGGATATTTAAAAAAAAAGCGTCCGTTTCCCAGATCTTCGCATACTTTTGTACATACTTTCTCTTATTTTTGGTAGTCATGTTGACCAATAAAACAATGCACTTACATCACAGCCTGAGCTGGTCATTAAAGTAAAAATAATGATGGATCACCAATACGACACATCGCTAACGCACTAAATTGCCGATCATAGCACGTGACTTTGCGGTATTTCAGTGCAGTGTCCTCGGGAAATACCAGTCCATTAACTACTAGAGGAAAAAACTGGTATTGTTGAGGGACAGCATGGGGTTGGAGAGAGGGTAATTATACGCCGCCTCCGTGCGCTGTAAGTAAACAGTGCAGGCAACATGAACTAAAGAAACAATGAAAACAGCGTGACAGTAGTGACAGAAGAGCGACAATGTAATCAACAGAGGCTGACAGTACGCTACAAGTTTGGCAATGAACATCTGCAATCAAACGGCAACACGTCTTCCGATTGCTACACACATATTTGATGCAAAAATAAATAAATACATTCATCTTCCCCCTAAAAATCTCCCCGACATTTCTTTTATCACCTGAAAATTCCCCTAACATTTCTTTCCCCCTAAATTCCCCCCTGAAAATTTTTTACCCCTAAATATGGGGGAAAACCCCCAAGTTGGCAACCCTGTACTAGACTCCAGCTCCCCACCATCTCTCCGCAGCCGCACGGCGCAATACTGCGACAACTGTAGTCCGATTAAAATCACTCGCTTGTTGACAGTTCGCGCGCTGCAGCTGCTTTCCTCCGATTAGGGCACTCAACGTCACGCCCGAAGCGTTCTCCGTTGCCAAGCTGCCACAGCAACTGGTCAGTTCAATTCCATTCCCATATCTGGCTTGCTTTCTTGATTTGTTATGTAGCCAATTCATAGGTCTGCAATTTTTTAATTTCGCATTTCATCACATAATGTTGTTGTTCTCGTCGTCATTCTGGAAACTGGTTCAAATGTTTGTAGAGCTTATGGGACTTAACTACGGGGTCATCAGTCCCTAAACTTACAAAGTACTGATGCACTAACTAAGATTAAGGACGGCACAAATATCCATGACCGAGGGGGGGGATTCGAACCCCCGACCCTAGTGGCCGTGTAGACTGTGACTACCGCGCCGCAGACCGCTTGGCCACCGCGGCCGGCTGGAGACTGGTTTGATGCAACTCTCCAACCTACTATATCCTGAGCAAAATTTCAAATGTTTGTATAGCTTGTGGGACTTAACTACGGGGCCATCAGTCCCCAAACTTACAAACTACTTATGAACTAGCTACTACTAAGGACGGCACAAATATCCATGCCCGAGAGGGATTCGAATCCCCGACCGTAGTGCCCATGCAGATCGTGACTGGAGCGCCTCAGTCCCCTCGGCCACCGCGGTCGGCTATATCCTGAGCAAGCCTCTTCATCTTATGACCCCCCCCCCCTTCTTTCTGTTGCACTTATGCCCCGCCACTGAAGTTATGGTTTGCCGCGGTGGAGTAGCCGAGCGGTCTAAAGCGTCTCGATGCGGATCGCACGGTTGCTCGCCGTGGAGGTTCGAGTCCTCCCTGGGGCATGGGTATGTGTGTGTGTGTTTGACCGTAGGTTAGTTTACCTAGGTTTAAGTAGTTTGTAACCTACTGACTGATGACCATGCAGTTTAGCCCACAGACATTTGAACATTTGAAGTTATGGTCTCCGAATTTGGGTCACAACACAATGGACAAAGCAAGACGACTTCTCGATAAATTAAAGTTCGTAAGCGTTCACAAATTTGTAAATATTTATGAAATTTTAGTCCGTATTTAGATTGTATTATTTAACCGAAGATAATGTCTGACGTTGCCTGGCTATATATACGTTAAGTAAAATTCGGGTAACTTATCAAAATAAATCTCACCCTGTCCCGGTTTCAATTTGTCAGTTAAATTACGCAGTCCTTTAATAATTATTTTATTCAAATTTATCAGCACTGAACATTAAATCGTTCTCGTAATAAGATTCTCTCACTTAAATGTTCGTATACGGTTTGCACCAAAGATAGACTTGCTAAATAATGTTCGGAACCTTAAGTAAAATTTCACCACAAATTATTTTAACAAACGTTTCTTTTGATGACATGACTGACTATGAAATGATTCCTAATCGTCTTTGATATTCTAAACTGAAGTTCCCGTGACTATCAGAATCACACAATACCGTAAACTATTTAATATAAATCTCCACGCCAAATAGTCTGAAGATGAGGCACATGCCTTGAAACATGTAGCTTAAATAAATAATTTTAACAGCTATATACATTGTGACTGGTAGCTTAAAATTCAATTGCCCTATAAATTATTGTAACGCAGTCACTGCCGAAAACCGGAACCTGTCCTGACAATCACCAAGGCAATGATCTAATTGGAGCTACATAACTGGCTCAGAAGACAGCACGTAGAATATTGGACCAAAGTCTATGAACAAAAACATGGCAACGTAATGATGTAAAAGCCATGTTTTAAAAGACGCTCTGCAATCCTGGGCCTGAACAGGAGAGAGATTAGACTCATGGTTGGATTGCTGACAGGCCATGGGAATTTCAAAAAACACCTACACACAATGGGAATAACAGAAGAGGACCCTAAATGTAGGATCTGTGATGACGGTGATGAAACTGCATCACATCTAATCTTCGAATGCATTGCATTGGAGAGTAAAAGGCACAGAACATTTGGGACAACTAGACCCGAAGAAATTGTGTGTAATAAAGAACTGGTAAAGGGACTCCTTGCACTGTTCAAGGGCATTGGTTGGCTTTACTAGATACACAGGGAGCGATACCGCACAATAAACTTAGTTTCGGTGCGGGCAGTGGCGGGTTGGACCGAGACTGTTTTGGCTTTCCTGAGCAAATCAAATAAAATTAAATCACGGTCGAAAAATGGTGATAACGGCTTCAAAATGATAGGTCTTCTGACGTTTTGTTATGCCATACGCTTGTGCCATAGCAGATAGGTTCCTTCTGGTGGACGATAACCCTCGTTCCCACAGAGCTGCACTGGTGGAACAACATGCTTGAAAATGAACGAATGGAGTGGTCAGCTTATTCACTGGACTTAAACTCGATTGAGCTTGTCTGTCTTGCACTGGGGAGACGCATTGCAGCCAGAGGGGCACTCCCTACAACGGTTGTAGAGCTGGATATTGCTCACATTGAATAATGGACAAATATCCCTCAAGAGCTGATTTCAGATGCGTAACTGTACTGGCCATCCGAGGTGATCATACAGCACATTAGAAGGCAACGATACTTTTTCACTGTTACGGTAGCCCCATGGTGCCTCACTCTGAGTTGTTGTTGTTGTTGTTGATATGGTCTTCAGTCCGGAGACTGGTTTGATGCAGCTCCCCACAATACCTTATCCTGAGCAAGTCTTTTCATCTCCTCCTATGAACTACAACCCACATCCACTTGAATCTGTTTACTATACGCGTCTCTTGGTCTCCTTCTGCGATCTTTACCCCACACAATTCCCTCCAATGCAAAATTTACGATTCTTCGATGTCTAAGAATGTGTCATACCAAGCGATTCCTTCTTTTAGTCATTGTATGCCAAAAATTCCTTTTCTCACCAATTCTGTTCAGTACTTCTTCATTAGTTATGCGATCTACCCACCTAATCTTCAGCATTCTTCTGTAGCACCACATTTCCAAAACCTCTATCCTTTTCCTGTCCGCACAGCTTATCGTCCATGTTTCACTCCCATACAAAGCAACACTCCACAGAAATGCCTTCAGAAAAGACTTCCTTACACTTAAATTAATATTCGATGTTAGCAATTTTCTCTTTTTCAAAAATGTTTTACTTCCCATTGCCATTCTGCATTTTATATCCTCTGTACAGCGACCATCATTTGTTATTTTACTGCCCAAGTAACAAAACTCATCTACCTCCTTCATTGCTTCGTTAATAATCTAATTCCTTCAGCATCACCCGATTTTCTTAGACTGCACTCCATTACCCTAGTTTTGCTCTTGTTAATGTTCATCTTATAAGCACCTTTCAGCACACTGTCCATTCCGTTCAATTGCTCTTCCAGGTCCTTTGCTGTATCTCACAGAATTACTATGTCATCGACAAAACGCAATGTTTTTAATTATTCCCCCTGAACTTTAATTCCTTCACCAAATTCCTCCTGGCTTTCCTTTATAGCTTGCTCAATGTACAAATTGAACAACAATGGGGAAAGGCTACAATCCTGTCTTACTCCCTTCCCAACTGATGCTTTCCTTTCACGCCCTTTGAGTTAACGCCACGTAAACCTTGAGTTAAGAGTTGAGTCCACGAAATATCGTACTGTATCACATACAAATTGCAATTTTAACAAACATCTGAAAAAATACGGTACCACAAGTATATTGAGTATCATATCTCGCCTGATCCCTGACTGTTTTGAGCAGTGTAGTATAGTATCTAAAGGATTATATTTGCTGAGCATACAGCTCTTGAAAGAATACAGGAACAAATTGCAGTAAATTAATCAGAATCCTAATAGACAATTTCACCCTCCGCTCCTAGTTTCGAGTTGGCTGACAAAGCTGCATTCCACGGCTGCGAGGGCGGCAGAGAAATCGCTGCCCCGTCGCTCCGCGCCAACTTGTGGGCATCAGCTGCCGTCCCGAAGTTGCCGACCAAGCTATTAATCAACCCATAAAAACGTCGCGGGAGTGTGATTGGCCAACTTCGCTCCGACAACAACAGTTCAGCGAAAGCACCAGATAAGAACGATTTCCCGAGCGCAACTTTCTGACGGAGCAAACAAAAAGCGATTCGCGTGCCGGTTCCTCGCCCTTCTCACTGAAGCAAACCTCGCATTAAGGTTTTGCCTTACAACTGTGACTTTTTGTCAGCTGGACCAGTCTTTGGTGGCACTCGTGAGTGACAAAAATTGACTTTCTTCTCGAGACACGCAACATGTTTGGTATGAGTTGAAAAACAGTCAGTCCTTTTCGCCATTAAGGCTCGAGATTTATCCGTGGAAGATTTTAACCGTTGGTAAATATTATTTCCCTTCGAGACTAGCTGGAAGTCCTGAATTTCTGAGACATGATCTAACTGTTTGGTCATTGTCAATGGATAGCGGTTTAGAAATCGTTGTATTATTCGTTCCCATATCCAAGTTGTTGGAATATATATAGGTACAGAGTGAAATTTATATTTTTCTGAGTCAAGACTGCTTGCTAGTTAATGCTTCTTCGGATAATTAGTTATTTCAATAATACTAAAATATTCACAATGATTGATTTGGCTGTATTCAAAGAAATTTAGCAAATATACTGAATTCCATGTAAAAACTTCGGATTATTACTTTCTTGAAATCCACATAAACGATGTCCTATGACTTGCATATAATGTAAGAGCTTCTTATGTAACGTTGCAGTTCCATTTGTTCGTAGTTTTGTGGTACGTTGCGGATATTTCTAATCTAAAGTATTCTAATCGAAGGGACATTATTAATTTGAAACAATACAAACAGCGTATTTAACTTTACGATAACGTTATTTAATATAATGGGCAAAACTGGGAATTAAGTAGTTCATCAGTTTCTGAACATCCAAAAACAGTGTCGACATTGATGACGAAAAGCTCTCATTTGTAAGTAAGAGACAAAGGAATTTTTATTGCATGTCATTAAAGATATTCCATGTTTCAAGGTAGAGAACAACCAAATAAATCAGATCGTTGAGAAATATACAAAATTAAATGGAGAAAATAAATACTTGAGATACACCATTCGCGACGAGACTACATGGGTATCGGATTTAAGAATTTTTTTGAAAGTAGTTCAGAACTTAATCAGACAAAGCCATTCGGCGCAATTATAAAAAATTCTTGAGGAAATCGTTTTTGAAAGTTTTGGAAGTACAACTAATTCGAATGATCGGCCGCGACAGCATCAGTCGGTGTAGCTCAGGTGGTACAGTTCTGACCTTACAAGCACAGGGCCGGGGTTTCGAATCCCTCAGTGCAAGATTTTTATTAGCTGCCATTAGTAACTATTGAGATGACTTTCCAAAAACAGTATCGTGTCTCTTCACAAGGTGAACACTCGAAGACAACCGTCGTCAACTAATAGTAAAGCCAATACAGTAAAAAAGTGACTTGTTTTAATTTTGATTGAAACCATCATCATTAACAACCTTTTATGAAATACAGGAAATTACCAGTACACAAAAATACGTGTTATTTTCGTAAAAATTATCATTAGCTATTGAAATGGTGAGAGTATTAAATAATAATAATAATAATAATAATAATAATAATAATAATCTGTCACTGCGGGATTCGAACCACCGATTTTAGGGTTGTAAGGCCAGAACGCTACACCTTTTTGTTACAAAATATTATTTATTTTATTTCTTATGCATTCTACTATATATAGCAAACATCAATTATGACATTTTAGGACACAAATAAGATACTTTACACAGGTACTCTTAATGATATTACTCACATATACACAGTCACAAAAACAGTATGTTGATTCACTCATTATTTCTAGTTCAGTTTTTAAATAAGTTAACCGTAATATTAACTCTGTCTTTTCATTTAGGATTTTCATAACACTTTTAGTTGCTTGTAGCCATCAATAAAACTGATTTTAAATGAGTCCATGTATGTATATTAACCTGTCCAATTCGTTCTAATATGTTAATTAGCGTGTTTTCATATTTGGTTAAACATATTTAGAAAAGGAATATGTATTATTTTTTGTCTATTCATCAAATTTTGCTAAGGTGTGTACGTTCATATTTCTGTCACTACACCGAATTTATGAGTGAGTTGTAAATGTGGTACCGTAATGCTGAACGTCGGACCATACCCGAAGAAGAGTGAAACTTTCACTCAGCAGCGGAGTGGGCGCTGATATGAAACTTTTTGGCTGATTAAAATTGTGTGCCGGAACCGGGACTCGAAACTGAGACATTTGCCTTTCTCGGACAGGCGCTTTACCGACTGAGCTATCCCGGCACGCTCTAAGGAACGTCCTCACAACTCTACTTCTGCCAGTACCTCGCCTTTTGCTTTCCATACTTCACAGAAGTTCTCCTGCGAAACATGCAAGACTAGCACTCCTGAAAGGAAGGAGATGATGCAGACATGGCTTAGCCACAGCCTAAGGGATATTTCCAGAATGAAACTATCGTTCTGCAGCGGAGTGTGCGCTGATATGAAATTTCCTGGCAGATTAAAACTTTGCTAGTTCTGCAAGGTTCGCAGGAGACTACTGTGAAGTTTGGAAAGTAGGAGGTGAGGTACTGGCAGAAGTAAAGTTGTGAGGCGGCATCGTGAAGCGTGCCGGGATAGCTCAGACGGTAGAGCGCTTGCTCGTGAAAGGCAGAGGTCCCAGGTTCGAGTCCGGGTCCCGGCACACAGTTTTAATCTGCCATGATGTTTCATGCCCGGAGGGCATTGTTGCCTTTCTGTAACGTTCGTAAACTGTCAGCCTATCCACTCAGCTTTTAAAACGGACAAAACAAGCCATTGAAACAGAAGTGAAACTGTTGTCGTTGTAGCAATTGTACAGCCGTGGAGTTCTTATATTTGTGCCATTTCTACGTGCTCGACTAATGATTATCAGAAGAAATGACACGATGAGTTAAATTGCAGTGCACATCGACGTATACTGTATCCCAAATATTGTATTCTTCTGTTTCACGATATAAACTCCAATGAAGCTGCACAGACCATTACTGTTGTTAATGCTGACCCTACTGAATTTATACGTGCGCATTGCTTCTCTTTGGACTCTGAATTATTCAGGCCGGCAATCTTTTCGCCTGCTACAGTACGTGAGCGTGTTTCGGTTCTTCTTTCTAGGCTATAAAGCTCATGATGAGCCTTGACTTCTTCTACAATTTCCTTCCATTTCTGTCAGTCCTTTGCCAATACTCTCTGTGGTGTCGCACAAGTACAAAGTGCGCGCCACCTACTTTCGCCGCGCGCCGCCATGCATGCACGGCGCGGCGTTCTTCCGACGACAGCCACGAGCGCCCTCTGGTACAACGCCGCTCGTGGCCACCACTGAAGGACATCGGCCACTTCGCACTTCGGACTGAGATAGTAACGAGTTAGGACCTTCGTAATCCGATAGGCACGAGTGAAGACTTTGCTATTGTACAGGCACTAGGCAGGCCTCTAACAATTATGTATCAACATTCTGCCGTACTATGTAAAAGTTAAGTATTGTTACATTCTGTGCAATATATCTCTTTCTAATTTACTCGAGTGTTTATAGTTTCTGGCTGCTCCCCTCCGTACCTGCGCCAGCGTGTCGGTCTCATTCCACTCGGCCACCGACACCTACGACGAGGCAGGGACACAAAAGCGGCGACGAAGTCGGGACACAAAAGTGGCGACGAGGAGTGATAGAACCTTGGACCAGCACGCTTGCAGCAGCCAGACAGCAGCAGTCGGAGTACGCAGAAATTGCTCCCGCCCACCCACCCTTATTATAAGATTTTGGGGGAAGATATTTTGTTACGTGTTTTGTGGACTTTTTTGTTGCAGAGCGAGTCCTCTTTCGTATTGCATTTGTGTTTTGTTATAAGTTACTTGTATACGCGGCGCCTAATCGGTCAGCATGGCCACTACCCCGAACCCAAACTTAATGGAAATTATTCAGTTACAGACGGCGCAAATTACCCAGTTGCTCCAGGCGGTGGCCGAGCTGACAGCGCGGGCAGCTAACCAACAACAACAGCCGCCGCTTCAGCAGTCCACACCTGCCGCCGCACCACTTCCTACGTTTCGCCAATACAACGAACGTGAGGAAGAATGGAGTGATTATCTGGCGCAGTTTCAAGAACTCGTCGCGGCTCATCAACTTACAGGTCAGACGGTTAAGCATCTTTTATTGTCTGTGGTGGGCCCCAAAACTTTCGTGTTACTGCAAAAACTATTCCCGCACGCATCTCCTCGTGATGTAGACTTTGAACAAATTGTAGATGCACTGAATGCTCATTATGAGAGAAAAGTTCTTGTAGCCGCTGCACGATACCGATTTTTCAGACTGAAAAAATTACCTGAACAGTCACACCAAGAGTGGATCACCGAGTTGAAGGGCTTAACCCGCAAATGTAAATTTACTTGTTCTTGTGGACTTTCGTATAGTGATGTGATGTTGAGGGACGCAATTACGCAGAACATTCAGGACCCCAGAATTAGAGCGGCAATTCTGAAACAGTCTGACCCCTCCTTAGACAGTGTACTGCAGCTTATAGAAGCGCATGATACTTTTGACTTAGCTGATGTAGAAATGCAAAGCCATAGTGTAAATTCAGTGCGCCGTAAAGGACGCTTTCCTAGCCGTAGTTCTCAGTATAGCACTTGTGATTCTTTAAATTCTACAGGCCGTGCTGAACAGACAGTGAACAGTAGCCAGTGTAAAAGTGCGACGCAAAGGTCGCCCCGTCGTGTTAGAAACAGTAATTTGAATAACGGGCGCCAACGCTCATTTCAGAAAAATGTACGTAAATCTTGCCCCCAGTGTGTGTCTCGCCACAAGCGTGCTCATTGCCCTAGTCGCAACGCAACCTGTTATCAATGTGGCAAATTGGGACATGTGCAGTCTGTGTGTATGCAAATTAAAAACTCGAACAGTAACGTTAGAAACGGTGCTTCGCACAGTGCGAGAGCAGTGCATACAGTCAATGTTATACACGCTGAGGAATTGAACAGTGCTTTCCTTGGATCTCAATTGCAAGAAAGTAGTTCTGCGCCTATGGCAAAACTATATAGTGCACCACGTAGCAAGCGCCGACGAGCGCGTAAAACAGTGCAACGGAAAATGGTTCGGGACAAGCAAAATGACTATGAACAGTGCATTCATGTAGTGAAAATAGTGCCTTCTGCAACTGCTCCTTGTAATAGTGCCCAGTACTGTGTAGCTAGTGACAGTAGAATTGGTGTAGCTACTCAAAGTAATTTTAGTGCAGTAGCCTCGCATTGCGCGGACGCCGATCCGGCGGTAGTGTCATCTAGTGACAGTGTGGTTAATCCGCTGTGTGCCGAGTATGCGCCGCTTCCTACCGCACGCAACCCGCGCAAGCGCAGAAAACAATATGTATTAGACGTTGCCCACATTCGCGCACCGGTCGTGCGCCAGAAGCACAAGCTGTATGTTACTCTCTCTATAGAAAATAAGACTGTGCAATTTCAGCTCGACACTGGTTCCGCTGTTACCTTAATTAATAAAGATACTTATGAACTTCTGGGTTCGCCAAAATTATCGCTGTGTCAACAAGTGTTAACAGCTTATACAGGTCAAAATATTCCCGTGCTAGGAACGTGTAGCCTGCCTGCCTCTTTTCAAGGTGTTACGAAGACAGTTGCTTTTGTTGTTCTTCAGGCCAAATCTACGCAGAACATTTTTGGACTAGATGCTTTTGACTTGTTTGGTTTATCAATTCAAAGAGATGTGCTTCAAATTTCGTCAATAGTGCCTCAGGATAAAATCAATGCATTGTGTGACAAATATAGTGACTGGTTTTCGCCGGAACTAGGTTGTGCAAAAGACTTCGTGGCACATGTAACTTTAAAAGAATCTGCAGTTCCAAAATTTCGTAAAGCTAGACCAGTGCCTATCGCCTTGCGTGATTCAGTTGCCGAAGAACTTAAACGTTGGCAAGATAGTGGGGTGATTTCTCCTGTTTCTGCGAGTCAGTGGGCCTCGCCTATAGTAATTATACCCAAGCCGTCAGGAGAACTTCGTCTCTGTGCGGACTTCAAATCAACAGTGAACAGCCAAACAATTGTAGACACTTATCCCCTGCCCAGACCTGAGGAACTGTTGGACAAATTAGGACAGTCTCGTTTCTTTTCTAAGATTGATTTAGCAGAGGCATACTTACAGATTCCACTTGATGACGAGTCAAAAAAGTTTTTCGTCATTAATACTCACATGGGCCTTTTTCAATTTCAACGCTTACCCTTTGGCAGTTCTTCCGCTCCCGCTATTTTTCAGCATTTCTTGGAACAGCTGACAGTTTCTGTACCGTGTTGCTCGAACTATTTAGATGACATTGTGGTATCCGGACGTACAGTTGAAGAACATTTAGCAAACCTAGAGTGCCTTTTCAAAGTTTTGACTGCAGCAGGTCTACGTTGTAATAAAGCAAAGTGTTCGTTTTTTCAAACTGAAATAGAGTACCTAGGCCATGTGATTAATGCCCAAGGAATTCATCCCTTACAGTCACATCTTCGAGCAATCAAAGACTTGCCTCCTCCTAAGAATGTGCATGAATTGCAAGCAGTAATGGGGAAGCTGAACTATTATTTCAGATTTATTCCCAATGCCTCTCAGATTGCAGCTCCACTGCATCACTTACGTAGGAAGAATGTTCCTTTTGTATGGTCTAAAGATTGTCAGGTTGCCTTTGACAAACTAAAGTCTGCACTACTCAGTGATGCATGTTTGATACCCTTTGACCCACAGAAGCCTGTAGTGTTAGCAGTTGACGCCTCGTCGTACGGTCTGGGTGTTGTTCTATCGCATCGTATTGGATGTCACGATCGTCCTATTGCCTTTGCATCCAAGCTACTGACGCCGACGCAACAGAATTACAGTCAGATAGAAAAGGAGGCCTTAGCAATCATTTACGGCGTCACAAAGTTTCATCATTATCTCTATGGCAGAAAATTCTATTTGTTGACTGACCACAAGCCTCTCACGTCGTTGTTCTCACCCACAAAGCCAATTCCGCCACGTACGGCACAAAAGCTTCAGAGATGGTCCTTGATATTGTCAAATTATCAGTATGAGATTTTGTACCGACCTACCACTAAACACGCCAACGCGGACACACTTTCCCGACTTCCGGTTGGCCAGGATGTATCATTTGATTCTTCAGAAATGGCATGTTGTCAGATAGACTCCAGAGATGCTTCCGCTGTCGCAGACTTTCCTTTGAACTCTCGTCGGGTTGCACAGGAAACAGCTGCGGATGCAGACCTAAGTGTGGTAGCACGTTTTGTTCGCTCAGGGTGGCCTGCCAGAGCCAAAGACATTGATCGGCCTCTGGTTCGACGTTATTTTGCACAACGTCATGCATTATCTTTAAGTCAGGCTGTACTGTTGTTGCATACCGACAACGACCAAGCAAGAGTGATTGTTCCTCGTTCCCTGCAACGAGAAGTGTTACGCCTCCTGCATCAAGGACATTGGGGTATTGTTAGGACAAAGCAATTGGCCAGACGTCATTGTACCTGGGTTGGTATGGACGCTCAGATAGAGAGCATGACATCACAGTGTACAGTTTGTGCGGAGCATCAGGCGGCTCCTCCACAGCGTTTCTCAGACTGGCCACGCCCCACGGGACCATGGCAACGTTTACATATTGACTTTGCCGGACCTTTCTGGAATACGCGCTGGTTAATTGTTGTAGACGCTTTCAGCAAGTTTCCTTTTGTGATTGCCATGAACTCAACGACGGCGTCTAGTACAATCAGTGCCTTAACATCAGTGTTTTGCATCGAAGGCTTGCCTGAAACTATCGTCAGTGACAATGGGCCTCAGTTTGTTAGTGCGGAATTTCAACAGTTTTGTCGTGTGAATGGCATTCAGCATATCACCACCGCGCCTTTTCACCCTCAGTCCAATGGTGAAGCAGAACGTTTCGTTCGAACATTCAAGTCTCACATGGAGAAGATGAAAGGTCAGCACTCCAGGCAGCAAGCTCTTCAAATTTTCCTGTCTACGTATCGGTGCATGCCACGTGACGGCCCGTCTCCTGCCGAGCTGCTACACGGCCGCCGTCACCGCACTCTCCTTCACCTGCTGCAGCCTCCCACGCACCGAGTCGGTTCGTATGGCGCTACGCGTTTTCAGGTTTCCACGCCGGTGCTGTACAGGGTGTTTGCTGGAAACAAGAAGACATGGTTGCCGGGCACCATTCAACGCGTGCTTGGGCGCAATATGTTTGTTGTACGCTCTTCCACAGGGTCGGAGCTGCGGCGCCACGCAAACCAATTGCGCCTGCACAGACCGCGCGATCCTGTCTCCGGTTTCTTGATTCCAGACCCAGTTCACCGCCAGGGAGCACAACCACATCGTTCGTCCCCGGACTACGAGATCCCTATGGACGTCGACGTACATCCGACGCAGTCGTCGCCGCCGCTGTCGCCGCCGCAGATGACAGCGTCACCGAGAGGGACTCCGGGACCGTGCGGGGCCCCCCAGCTTGGGCCATGCACCTCAGAAGAAGATGACCTGCTCCCTCTGGACGGGGGCGGGCGCCCTTCCCCAGGTTTCGGCGGGTTCCCTGGAGGATCGCAAGGCGGATGCCGGGGCGCGGACGGCGTCTCGATCCCGGCCTCCGCTACGACGCCCGTCCCACCAGTAACGCCCCCGCCCAGGCCCTCCTCCCAGTGCCGTCGCCGTGGCCCTCAGCCCTACGCCACGACGGCGCGGCGGTTTGGGGGGGGAGGGGTGTGGTGTCGCACAAGTACAAAGTGCGCGCCACCTACTTTCGCCGCGCGCCGCCATGCATGCACGGCGCGGCGTTCTTCCGACGACAGCCACGAGCGCCCTCTGGTACAACGCCGCTCGTGGCCACCACTGAAGGACATCGGCCACTTCGCACTTCGGACTGAGATAGTAACGAGTTAGGACCTTCGTAATCCGATAGGCACTAGTGAAGACTTTGCTATTGTACAGGCACTAGGCAGGCCTCTAACAACTATGTATCAACATTCTGCCGTACTATGTAAAAGTTAAGTATTGTTACATTCTGTGCAATATATCTCTTTCTAATTTACTCGAGTGTTTATAGTTTCTGGCTGCTCCCCTCCGTACCTGCGCCAGCGTGTCGGTCTCATTCCACTCGGCCACCGACACCTACGACGAGGCAGGGACACAAAAGCGGCGACGAAGTCGGGACACAAAACTCTCCAATTTCTATAGCCAATCTTCCTAAGATCTTCGATTACTCCATCTCCCCATTTGGCTCTTGGTCGACCACGTCATCTCTGCCCTCCTGGCCTTCCTTGTAATACTCTTTTTGGTACTTCTTTATCATT
This sequence comes from Locusta migratoria, assembly GCA_026315105.1. Taxonomy (NCBI): domain Eukaryota; kingdom Metazoa; phylum Arthropoda; class Insecta; order Orthoptera; family Acrididae; genus Locusta; species Locusta migratoria. Next base: position 425,430,800 of record CM048746.1, on the reverse strand, counting down.
TCATGCGAGTCACATGTCCCGCTCACCTCAGTCTGGGAGATTTCACTGTCTTCTGATGGGTTGGTCTTTGTATACGATACACAACTCATGGTCGTATTTCAGTATCTTTAGTTGTTAATCTCCACTTTTCAAAGGCATATGTAAACACTGGTTGTGTAAGTGATTTATAGATAGTTAATTTAGTGGTACGAGTCAGGAGCCTTGATGATAGAAGTCTTAAAAACTTAAATACGGTTTTGTTCCACAATATTATTTATTTGCTTGTTATTAGCAGCTTTCGGCTTCTTAGGTCATCGTCAGATAACTTCATACTAAACATATAGTCCACACGTAACATTCAGGTTACATACACAAAGATGGTTTTTCAAATATATGTGAACTGCAAATTAATAATGTCTATGAATCGATACTTAATAACAAACGTACCCCTACAAATGGATTTTAAATAAACATATCTTGGGGTACAATGGTATTACAATATTAAAACTATGTAATTTTATAAGAAAATATTGTCAGCAGGTGATGGTAGAAACAAAATGTGTGTTTATTATGAATAAGTATAAAAAACAGAATAGTACGGAATTAAGTTTTTAATATGTCTTTGTTCCTCCAAGCACCGACGGAACATTCCATAAACATGACAGAAGTCTTGTTAGGGAACAATAGGCTCTATTGGCTAGTATTAATCTCTGCTTAATTTCGTAGCAGATATCATTGAGGTTGGAAACTGTCGTGCCCAGGTACTTGAAACGTTCAACTCTCTCAAATGTATAACTGCCCACTGTTATTGCATTTGGCATACTTTCTCTATGTGCTTTTCCAGCTGCCATATATTTTATTTTCTGTTCATTAATAATTAACCGCATGTTCCTAGTAGCCTATTAGATAGCGATAAATATCTCTTCCATTGCCTTTTGGGTACTTGCTACTATATCTATGTCGTCCGCATAAGCCAGAATCTGCACTGATTTATAGAAGGCCGCGGTGGAGTAGCCGAGCGGTCTAAGGCGTCTCGCTGCGGAGCGCGCGATGGCCCGCCGTCGGAGGTTCGAGTCCTCCCTGGGGCATGTGTGTCTGTGTGTGTGTGTTTGTCCTTAGGTTACTTTAACTTAGTTTAAGTAGTTTGTAAGCTACGGACTGATGACCACGCAGTTTGGTCCAATAGATCTAGAAACATTTGAACATTTGATTTATAGAAGATCGTTCCCCTATTCAGAAGATTTGCATTTCTCATCGCTTCAGAATTTATACATGCACATTGCTTCTTTTTGGGCTCTTAAATTATTCGGGCCGGGCCATCTTTTCGCCTGCTACCTTATGTGAGTGTATTTCGTGTCGTAGTGAGAGTTCAAGAGAGGAAACTTGCACAGAAAACAGAACGCACAGCGGCTGTAAGGACCGAGGTCTATCAGCTAGAAAATGCCTAGCCACGGACCGCTTGCGGCTTCTCTCTGAATTGTACAGTCCACTGTGTGGCGTGTGTTTTCCGCTCTGAGACGCGGCCCAGCCGTGCAGGCTGTGGTGTCCGGCGACAGCACAGCGCGCGGCGCTATAAAGCCGGCGCCATAAACTGGACCCGGATGCCTTGCGGTCTCCCTCCATTTCCTCCCCCGGTGTCGGCGCGATAAACCACTATCCTCCGCCACCGCTCAATCAGCCAAGGACTGCACTGCACGACTTAATTCGCTGGCGTCCTGCAGCTAACAGCGAACTGTCCTCTACGCGGCACCAGCTTCATAAACCTGGGTAAATCTTCACGTAAGCGTAACAGTTCTTTGTTGACACTGGTCATAAACCGCGGAGAAATGTATGTGAAGAAGCCGCAGTTTTCAACGCATTTTACGTACGAGCAGCACAACACCATCTTTTTAAATGTAAGTGAATGTTACGATACTGCAGAGTCAATTTAAATTATGCCCTAAGAAATGATTGTGGTCTCCTTAAGCTGGTGAGGTAGTATATTTACACATGTGGCGTCTGTTCCGAGAGAACAGACGTCACTTCTGATCCTGCAGTTGTTATTATTTAATATTCATAGAATATATGACGTCAACTGCGATTGGGCAAAGCTGAAAATGTGTATCCAGCCGGGATTCGAACCCGGGTGTCCTGCTTTCTAGGCAGTTGCGTTGACCCCTACACTACTGGGGACACAGTGATCACCGCACCTGCGAGGACTACCTAAGCACGCCTCCCGTCAGATACTCTTACGGGAATTAGTTCATAACTACGAGTTTGAGTACTGTGGGCAGGGCGAAGCTGGGAATTTGTATCTGACGGGAGGCGTGCTTAGGTAGTCCTTGCAGGTGATCACTGTGTCCCCAGTGGTGTAGGCGTCAGCGCAACTGCCTAGAAAGCAGGAGACCCGGGTTCGAATCCCGGCTGGGTATACATTTTCAGCTTTGCACAATCGCAGTTGATGTCATATATTCTATGAATATTAGGTAGTATATTGTTTACCACGCAGGAGCAGCCGCGTGGTCTAAGGCGTCATGCTACGGACTGCGCAACCGCTCCCACTGGATGTTGGAGTCTCCAAAATGGATGTGTTACAAATCATTTACCTTTGGTTGACACGTTGTGGGGAGATTCTAGATCACATAACTACAGTGGAGGATAAAGGTCGATACACGAGATGTGCACCATCGACACTGGCGGAATTGGTGACACTTGCGTGAGGACCTCCAGTAGTCGACCCATGAGTGAGGGGTGTTAGCTGGTCCATCGTTTCCTCATATTGACGATGTACAGGGCGGCTGCCCGTTCTCGAACGTATGCCAGTCTCAACCCTCAATCGCTTAGTGTGAGGGTGCGTGTGCGGTATCGTACTTTAAATACTTGTCCTAGAGATAGGTCGAGGATGAAGGTCGATACATGAGAAATCTGTGCCCCGATGTGCACCACCGACACTGGCGGAATTGGTGACACTTGAATGAGGACCTCCAGTAGTCGACCAATGAGTGAGGGGTGTTGGCTGGTCCATCGTTTACTCATATTGTAGATGTTAGAGGGCGTCTGCCCGTGCTCGAATGTATACCAGTCTCAACCCTCCATCGCTCAGTGTGAGGGTGAGTGTGTCATATCGTACTTTAAATACTTGTCCTTGTGATAGGTGATAGCCGAAGGCCTGCCCGTAGCGTCAGGTCTATCTATAGAGGTAAGGGTAATACCTGTACCACGTGGTTGAGTTTTGATGCCACAGAGAGGTTTCACACGTTGGAGGTGATTTCGTTCCTTGAGCAGGTTCTGGCGCACCATTACTCGTATGCGTTGCAGTAGTCTTCGGTAGTTTATTGCCGCAGATCCTCGTACATTCTTCGTAAACGTGACTCCCTAATATCTCATTTCATTAAATCTCGGGAGTGGGGCGACAGCGTCTGGCCTGAGACCGCGTCCGATGTCCAACGCTGCCAACTTGTTGATGTTCAGAAGGCTGCCATCAGCCTGTCCGTATCGCCAGATCCAATTTAGCACACTTCGGACTTCGTCTGCTGAACGAGCCAGTACCAGCAGGTAACCAGCTTAAGCCCTGTAACGGTTGAGACCTGCAAGGCATGGCTCTAGCGCGATCACGTAAAGGTAGGTGGAAAGGGGTCGACTTTGTCGTCTGGACCTTTTAATGGGCATTAGGACAACAGTCCTTCCATTGATTTGGATTTTGGAACTGCAGATGGCTAACAGGTGCCGCAGAATTTCGATGAACCTCGTAGGAAATCCAATTGGTTGCATCACCTATAGGAGAACTGTGTGTTGTGTTATATCGAAGCCACGTTCGGAATAATTGGAGACGATCGCCTCTCACAGGCGGCACGCTGACGCGATTGCTATTAAGTTTCAGCAGTCTCCGGTGGCCATCTGTATGTTGGCTTCCCCTCACTGAGACGTCTATTCTGGGACGTCTTGTGTTTCGGTATAAGAAATCTTTCGACGAATGAAAGGGGTATGGTACAGCCTGTTGACGTATGTTCTCAGTACATGGTGACCCAGCGAGGCATCATTGAGATCTCGGAAGAAGCGATAGAATTCAACTGGTATTCCATCTGTCCCTGGAGAATTTTGGATAGCAACCTTGTTTAACCCTTCCTCCACTTCTTCAGATGTGTTAGAGCTCTTTATGTGGTGATATCCATTATGCGAGTCACTTCGAGTAACACTTCCACAGTTGCCTCTTCATCTGCAGTTCCTTCCTGAGAGAGATGACTGAAGTGGTTCTACATGGCGTTCATTATGGTTGTTTTGGTTGTACAGGTGCAAGGTCTTCCGTCACAAGGCGTGTTATGACCGTTGTACCTGTCGGCACTTGTGTACTGTAATATGGTGCACGGTGGGTACCTCTGCCGTTGTTAGATCATGTCAACGAGAGCGGACTACTGCTCCTACTATAGGTGCTTCGTCAACGATAGTTTGTGGGCCTTGATTCGGCTCCATTGTCGTTGTGTTTCTAGTGGTTAAGGTAAGGTGTCAAGATCCCTAAGCAGCGTCACGCAGTAAAAATTCAAGTTTAGCCGTTCCCACGCCACTGCATTATTGCCAAACTGCATTAGTGTCCTACGGATTGCCGGTTTAGCGCAGAACAACCACCACTGTTTCATCGTGGAATATCGCAAATGGCGACGGTCGCAGATGGGCCACGTTCCGATGACCTGCTCTTGGCAGTCTGGGTCTTGAAGATGTGAGACGTTCAGTTTACATAAGCTGTTATTACGCCAGATGTCTTGGGGATGAAGACGTACCATGCAGGTATAGGCTATATGGTCCGAGTGTGCCTAAAGCCATTGCTCGACGTCAACATTCCATATGTATGGCAGTATAGTTCGGGAATGGATCTTTAGGTTGAAAGGTCCAATTAAAGTCGCCGGCGAAGAGATGTGATCCTACCTCCCTACGAAAAATGAGGCGACCTTTGTAGAATATAATGTGGCCCTGTCGTGCCTCCAGGAGTTGCCTGACGATGTGTAAATACTGATGAATCGGGTGCCAAGTGTCTTTCAGAATTTGTAATTTGGCTAGAGATTGGATGGTTGTAATGTTCATCGTAGCCAAGCGATAGGCCTGGCTATGTAGTAGATGGGCAGGGTTATCCGTGGTGATAGATGATAGGGACGGTCGTCATATTTGATGGCATCCCCCACCGGCCGAAAGTGTCTTCATGCTGATCAAACTGAATGGTCAGCCGGGGCCATAGATGTCCCCAGTTTCGGGTCGTGCTCAGTCATGATTTCCTCTCCCCACTTTGTACATCAGAAGCCCGTTCATGTTCCATAAGGTCATGTTGGTTAATTGTAAGTGTTCGCACGACTTCACAGCTAGCACTTTCAGGTGATCAATGTTCATTTCGGAAGACGGTTGATAGGTTTTGCGACTGTCTCGCCGTCTGTTCCTCAGGGGCGTGGTCAGTGGCGATGGCGTCAGCCTCATAGTCGGTGTCCTACGGTATTGGTTCTTCTCCCTCCTGCAAGTGAGAGCTGCCTTAATCAGATACGTTCCTGCGCCAGCTCTTTCGGTTTTTTCGGTAAACGCTGCTTTCGTACTTTCCCTTTCATGTCGGAAGTTGGCACCGACGCACGTCTCCCTGGGGTACTAAAAGAGATTCGACTGCCACTCTGCTGTTGGTGTTCAGTGACATCGATTATGATTCAGGTATTTCTGTCATTGGCAAGGCTGACTGATCTACCTGACTGGTGGCCAAAGGGCGTCGTTCTGGTCCCGTAACGTTGGTTAATTGTGTCTGGACAGACAGAGACATCGGAAGTGCCGTTTGAAAAGTCACTGGAAGAATCTTCGGTTTCGGTGTAGATTCCACGTCTTTCTGTGGTAGTTGCGTGACCCTACACACTGGAGATATTCTGAATGTAGGTGACCATCCTCAGAACATGATTTAGGTTGGCAGTCACAAAGGATTACCTCTTGGTAGCCTCCAGTCATTAGGTATAATGGTACATGCCGGCAAAGTTTAATACGCGCTGCCACCTTTTTTGCCGCCAGTAATTCGAATGGTAGTTCGAATATTCATGGAGTCCACAGTCACACTCCAGTGTAGTCAGTTTTGCCAACATTTCCGTCTGGATGGAAGACTCTGATTCTGAGGTTCATTTCACGAAGAACTTCGTGAAATATGGCACAGTCGATAAGTTATGCGAAGAATGTATTAATCAGGATCGAGAAATGGATGCCGTCAATATCAGCAGGCGGGATCTTGGCCTCCTCTGTCAAAAATCGCTCCACTTCAAGCACTCGTGGTCCAGCAAAGTCGTTCTGGTACGCGAATTTCAATGCTGATTTTTTGTACTCGTTCGCCATGATGGTGCTACACTACGGCATCACGTTAGTGTTGGCCGGTGTCAGTAAACAAGTTGACTGCCCTCGCACCGCAGGCAGGTAACACGCTATGCGTCCGATTCCCTTGGCTGCAAGACCCTTACAGACCTGAGAAATTTCGCAACACTGACGAGCACAACCCAATGACTAATATAAACAATACATATGAGCTGGGCTTAAATTTTAGAACACTTTTCCTCGGAATTCTTTTGATGGTGCACCTTAAAACTTGATGCATACTACTAACACACGAAGTCTCGCCAAAAACTGAATTTCTGAGACCTGAGGGTCTCCTTTGTAAGAAAATCGTCATTTTAGCACGAAATGTGTATGATGTAAAATTCGCAGAGAGAGGAAAGGAGACGAATACAGTGCGGAAGTTCAAAAGGATGTAGGCTGCCATTCTTATTCAGAGATGAAGACGCCTGCGCAAGACAGGGTAGGTCGGAGAGCTGCATCAAACCAGTCCTTAGAATGAAGACGACAGCAACAACGACAACAACAACAACAACAACACTACATTACCAGTTTGAAACTTTCACTCTGCAGCGGAGTGTGCGCTGATATGAAACTTCCTGGCAGATTAAAATTGTGTGCCGGAACCGGGACTCGAAACTGGGACCTCTGTGGCCTACCCATGTCTCCACCATATCCTTTCTTCCATGAGTGCTAGTCTTGCATGGTTCGCAGGAGAGCTTCTGTGAAGTTTGGAAAGTAGGAGGCGAGGTACTGGCGGAATTAAAGTTGCGAGGCGGCATCGTGAGTCGTGTCAGAATAGCACAGTCGGTAGTGCGCTTGCCTGCGAAAGGCAGAGGTCCCAGGTACGAGTCCCGGTTCCGGCACACAATTTTAATCTGCTAGGAAGTTTCAACTCTACATTAATCCAGTGTAGTGTAATGAGTCCACATACTGACTACCATGAAACTATGAACATAATTTCAAAGAATGTATAAATGCTTAATCAGCTACATGCATAAGGTGAAATGTTACCTCATTTTTAATGTAAGGAGTCGTTGGATGCAGTACCATACACGGGAACCTGATTATTTACATCTTAGGAAATAGAGGTTTCTCTTAGTGATGCACTAGACGCCCTCAGGCACACGTTGTATGTCTGCTAGAGGAGGACTAGCACGGCGGCAGGAGATTAGTGCGGGGCCTGTTGGCACGAGAGCAGCAGAGCCGGATGGCCGGCGCTGATGGTGGGTGGACAGGTGTGGCGGGCAACAGCGCTCTGCCATCTGGCCGTCACCCCGCGGTCGGCATAAATCCTACTTAGCGGTAGGCCGCACTGCAGTGCACCACTGCGCCGCGCGTGGCCTACGTGCCAGGGGAAGGGAAGGGTGCCGCGCGGGGGCGCCACCTGGGACGCGGCGCGCTCTCCATGCAGACGCGGCAGTCCCCAGCCCCCGCGTCCTGCCCCCGCTTGTCTTTTCCAATTTCGATGGCCACGTGCGGCTGTATAACTCGTGGCGCCACCTTTCCATCCCACCAGCCCTCTGGGACCAAAGTCTGCAGCAGGGCCGAGTGACCTGTCTCCCTCCGTGTCGTTCCGCACTGGGATCCATATGCGGTCCCCATCACGTTAACCCAACTCTGTGTGGCACGTCGCCAGAGAGATATCGATAGCTATCACACTAAAAAAAATTCTGTGTATTCATTCTGACATGGAATCTGAATCCAAAAGTTGCCAATTTTAAAGCGTTACAGAACTCTATTGTATTATTCATGACTTTTTATATATTGTGGTGGTGTCATGGGCAAGAACACATAGGTATACATTAACAGAAAGTTGCAACTTGAGTAACACAAGTGAAATTTATTACAATAATTGTTAATGTATACCTTTTTCACCTTACCAATAACACTACCACAAAATATAACGAGTCAAGCATGATACTACAGACCAGATTAATTCTGTAAACATAAGGAGCTTTTGGATTCAGTTTCTGTGAACTAGTACACTTGTCCATACTTTTCTGTGACTCAGCCTGATATGAAAGTAACGGGAAACAAAATAAAATATACTTCTTTCATTATTTTGTCCTGTATTTCCGAGTTCTATAATATTATAATGATAATTATTCTATTTGTCTGTCTACTGCAACCAAAGTAAACCATGATATGTTTCGATGCCATCGTAAACCGTTTGTCTAATTATTGAGGCAAATGATGCACCAGTTGTCAGATAAATAAAATTTTTAAGCCAATACATTATGTTCCAGGACGACATTATCCGATTTTCAAGTTGTGAAAACAATGAAAGATCAAAATAGGGTGCTGGATTTCGATGACTCAACTACGAAATGTGCAAATCATGAAACTATAAAACTAATACACCTAGCAAATTCATCTCTAGCTAGGCGACGATATTAACAAAGTAAATGCAGCACATGTGCATTGTCATAGGAAGGTCCTTGCGTGGAAGAACATGTTGTTCTGGTAAATCATACTTGTGAAATAACGGACAGCACCTCTCACATATCAAAGATGACCTAACATAATATTGTCCTGACTCCTTACGAAGTGTACGACTAGTTATCTACTGAGTTGAAGCTACAAAATATGGAATACAGTTCTACGTCATTCGGTACTACTAAAACGAAACGTTAGTATTAAAAACTACAGTAAATTTCATTATTTCTCAAGGAGGAGAATGCTAAAATGCGCCCAGTAATATGCTTTATTCAATGCTGTATTCTCACTGAGAACGTTGCTGCAATCCTCCCTTAAAGCACCAAATATCGTAATTTCCTCCACATTGTATGACAACGATCTTTTATCATCAAAGTGAATGACCCTTAAACCATCATTTATATTACTCAACGGAGTAGTTGACTAGTCTCATAACTTTAAGAGGTCAGGACAACATTATCTTAGGTAATCTTCGACAGTTTAGATGCAAATGGATAATCTTTGGTATGTGAGAGCTGCTGCCCGTTATTTCACAACTGTTCATCGTCACAGCAACATGTTCATCCCATCGACGACCTTACTCTGACAATGCACATTTGCTGCAATTATTTGGTTAATGTCGTTGCTTAGTAGCAGATAAAATTTGTAAGTATGTTTGAATTTTAGTTTTATGATTTGCATATTTCGTAGTTGACAAGTTGAAATCCTACGACGTATTTTAATATGTCCTTGTTTTCAGAACTTGATAATGAAATAATGTCGTCCATAAGCCTGTCCTGCTGACATAACATTTTATACATTTGACAGATGGTGCATGATTTGTACCAGTTATGCAATATGCCAATAACTTTGTTTACCGTACGACAAAGTAATATTTACAAGCTACTACTCCATTGTAAAATAGAATGTACTGCCCCTGGTTCCTGACCTCCATACGAAACAATGAAAAGAAAATCATTTTCAATGAATTTTATGTATATTTCAAGCCATTGATGATGCATTACATACAATAATGGTGAAACGCGTTTGAAAAAGAAACTGATTTCTCTTAGGAGCAATACACGGACAAAAAATATAATTATCAATATAAATCAAAGAATTCTGGCAAACATAGTGAGCGAGAAGATACATGAATAAATATACAACTTTCTTTGCTATAACTCAGTTTCTTGTGAGAATCATTGTCTCGTTATACGAAAGGTTTTAAATATAATGCCTCACTTTGATATACGAGACAATGTTTGTCTCAAGAAACTGAATTATTGTTGATATTTGAATTACCTCTGCCTGAGGAACAAGGCGGGATTGTTCCTATTCATGTTCTTTGCTGGGGAGCTATTCCAATATAAGAGAGCGTTGGACATTTGACACGTGTTTCGCATAGAAAATTAAGGGAAGAATTAAAGCATGTGGTGTTGAGGAAATTGAAGAGACTCTGTGTAGTAGCTTCGTCCGTAACGCTGTGTTAGCTGAGCAGCCTAAGGCGCCTGCATAGTAAACAGGAGATTCCAGGTTCGAATCATGACCACAGCACAAAATTTAATTCCATGCCTCTCCTTATATTTAATAACTTCAGTTGCGTTGTATGACCATTTGAACTGAATGTTGTAAGAAGTATGTTTTCTAAGAAAACCATCATGTCTCGTAAAGAAAGTGACTTGAGTGAAACATATGTTTGCTGCTTAAACATAGAGATCCGACGGTTGACAAATTCTGCAGCATGCGACGTATACACACCTGGCCAATACAATAGCTACAACGTGAAGATGTTGTGCTACAGACGCGAAAGTTAAAAGACAGGAAGAAGATGCTGTGATATGCAAATGACTAGCTTTTCAGAGCATTCACACAAGATTGGCGCCGGTGGCGCCGCCTACAACGTGCTGACATGAGGAAAAATTTCAACCGATATCTCATACACAAACAGCAGTTGACTGGCGTTGCCTGATAAAACGCTATTGTGATGCCTCGTGTAAGGAGGAGAAATGCGTATCATCACGTTTCCGACTTTGATAAAGGTCGGATTGTAGCCTATTGCGATTGCGGTTTATCGTATCGCGACGTTGCTAGTCGCAATGGTCGTGAACCAATGACTGTATGCAGAATATGGAATCGGTAGGTTCAGGAGGGCAATACGGGACGCCGCGCTAAATCTAGCAGTCGCGATGATGGGCATCTTTTCCGCTTGGCTGTAACGGATCGTGCAGTCACGTGTCGATCCCTGGGTCAAAAGATGTGGACGTTTGCAAGGCAACAACCATCTGCACGAACAGTTCGACAACATTTGCAGCAGCATGGACTATCAGCTCGGAGACCATTGCTGCGGTTACCCTTGACGCTGCATCACAGACAGGAGCGCCTGCGATGGTGTACGCAACAACGAACCTGGGTGCACGAATGGCAAAACGTCATTTTTTGGATGAATCCAGGCTGTTTACAGGATCATGATGGCCGCATCCGTGTTTGGAGACAACGCGGTGAACGCACATTGGAAGCGTGTATTCGTCGTCGTAATAGTGGCGTATCATCCGGCGTGATGGTATGGAGTGTCATTGTTTACACGTCTCGGTCACCTCTTGTTCTCATCGATGGCACTTTGAACAGTGGCCGTTACTTTTCAGATGTGTTACGACCCGTTGCTCCACCCCTCATTCGATCCTTGCGAATCCCTCTATTTCAGCAGGGTAATGCACGACCTCATGTTGCAGGTTGCCTTTCTGGATACTGAAAATGTTCGACTGCTGCCCTGGCCAACACATTCTCTAGATCTCTCACTAATTGAAAACGATGATGGCCGAGTAACTGGCTCGTCACAATACACCAGTCACTACTCTTGATGAACTGTGGTATCGCGTTGAAGCTGCACGGGTATCTGTATCTGTACACGCCATCCAAGCTCTGTTTGTATCAAGGCCGTTGTTGCGCCCAGTGGTGGTTGTTCCGGGTACTGATTTTCAGGATCTATTCATCCAAATTGCGTGAAAATGTAATCACATGTCAGTTCTAATATAATATATTTGTCCTATGAATATATGTTTATAATCTGCATTTGTTTATCTGCCATTAGGTCGTACGCTATTGGTTGGTTTTACTGCAGCCGCGGTGGAGTTGCCGAGCGGTCTAAGGCGCCTCGCTGCGGAGAGTGCGATTGCTCGCCGTCGGAGTTTGGAGTCCTCCCTGGGTCATGAGTGTGTGTGTTTGACCTTAGGCTAGTTTAAATTAGTTTAAGTAGTTTGTAAGCTACGGATTGATGACCACGCAGTTTGGTCCGATTGATTTACAAACATTTGAAAATTTATGTTTGGTTTTTATGCCCTCGACTAAAATATTTAAGACGTATGAACGCAGGTTTAGAGTCCGAGAAGATGACAATATGTTCCTCCGACAATTAATAAGGTGTATATTGTGATAGATACGTATCGAAATTGTTTGTTTCCTAAACGCTTGGCCACCTTGAGTTCCCACTGGGACACTTCCACGTCTCAGCACGCCCTACAGCTGCCTTAAATTTGGACGAATTTGGCGATGACGAATAAGCGTACTATCCTTGACAGTGAGGATAAATAAGATGCCAAATTTATGCGTGGCTATTCGTTCCTATTACTATTTCGTAACTGGGACGCTTACGTCTTCCTCAAGGATTTCATGCATCTGGAAATAGAATGCATTTGGAACAGCCTTAGCTGGCACCTCAGATAATGAAGTGGACTGGCTTTCGCAAAGTTCTGTCCGAGGCTAGGTTTTTGTTTCTGAGACAACAGTTTGGATAGGCAGACAGCCGGCTGGGACACTTACATTCGCTTTTAATATTACTTTGGTATCACGGCGAAAGTGGGCACCGGGGAAAAAGGCGGCGGCCGTCAGTGGGAGTGGGATGATTAATGAGTAAAAAAGCGGCAAATATTCCGGCGACGCCAGCGCGCCCCGTGTGATATACGGCGCCGGCTGCTCCGAAACACCGCCAAGTTTGCCCGAAGTTGGGGCCGCGATTTATGGAGAGCGACGCCGGGAAAAATCTGCGTTATGAGGGCCGGCGGCGGCGGCGGACAGCGCGCGCGGAAGCCGCCCAGATGGGCAGGAAATGGCCCGAGGGGTAGGAAATGTAGCAGCGGCGGCGGCAGCAGGAGGGCAGGAGCTGGGCTGAGGCTGAGGCTGGGGTAGCGGCCGGCGTTTAAATGACGGCCAGAATTAATACCCTCTGCAGCTGAACCACTTCTGCTGCCTTGTATACTGAACAGCTGCAGGACCAATTTTGAGATCCAGTGTTTTGGTCCACTTTATGAAGGCAAAATGGAGTACAGACGACTAAGAAATGAGATTGACAGGAAGTGCAAAATGGCTAAGCAGGAGTGGCTAGAAGGCAAATGCAAGGATGTAGAAGAATGTATAAATATGGGAAAATAGATACAGCCTACAGGAGAATAAAAGAAGCATTTGGAGATAAGAATAACAGCTCTATGAATATCAAGGACTCTGATGGAAAACCAGTTCTCAGCAAAGAAGGGAAAGCTGAAAGGTGGAAAGAGTACATAGAGCAGCTCTACAAAGGAAATGAACTTAGAGACGATGTAGGAAGGGAAAAGGAAGTAGATCAAGATGACATAGGAGATACTATACTGAGAGATGAATTTGACAGATTCCTGAAAGACCTAGGTCGGAACAAGGCCCCAGGAGTAGATGACATACCCTCAGAGATACTAAAGTCGCTGGGAGAGCCAGCCATGACAAAACTATTTGAACTGGTGTGTAGGATATATGAGACAGGCGAAATGCCCTCAGACTTGAAGAAAAATGTAATAATCCCCATTCCAAAGAAATCAGGCGCAGACAGGTGTGAATATTACAGAACCATCAGTTTGATAAGTCATGGTTGCAAAATTTTAACACGAATTATCTATAGGAGAATGGAAAAGCTGGTAGAAGCTGACCACGGGGAAGATCAGTTTGGGTTCAGGAGGAACGTAGGAACCCGGGAGGCAATACTCACTTTACGTCTTATCTTAGAAGATAGATTAAGGAAAGGCAAAACCTACATTTTTAGCTTTTGTAGATTTGGAGAAAGCGTTTGACAATGTTGACTGGAATATACTCTTTCAAATTCTGAAGTCAGCAGGGGTAAAATACAGGGGAAGGAGAGTTATTTACAACTTCTACAAAAAGCCAGACCGCAGTTATTAGACTCGAAGGGCATGAAAGGGAAGCATCAGTTGGGAAGGTAGTAAGACAGGGTTGTAGCCTTTCTCCAATGTTATTCAATTTGTACATCGAGCAGGCGGTGAAGGAAAGCAAGGACAAAATTTCGAATAGGGATTAAAGTTCAGGGGGAAGAAATAAAAACATTGCGTTTTGCTGATGACATTGTAATTCTGTCAGAGACAGCAAAGGACCTGGAATAGCACTTGAGTGGAATGGACAATGTGTTGAAGAGAGCGTATAAAATGAACATTAACAAGAGCAAAACAAAAATAATGGAATGCGATCTTAGAAAATCAGGCGATGCTGAAGGAATTAGATTAGGCAACGAAACAATGAAGGTGGTAGATGAGTTTTGTTACTTGGGTAGTAAAATAACATGCGATGGTCGCAGTACAGAGGATATAAAATGCAGAATGGCAATGGGAAGAAAAGAATTTTTGAAAAAGAGAAACTTGCTAACATCGAATATTAATTTAAGTGTAAGGAAGTCTTTTCTGAAGGCATTTGTGTGGAGTTTGCCTTGTACGGGAGTGAAACATGGACAATAAGCAGTGCGGACAGGAAGAGAATAGAGGCTTTTGAAATGTGGTGCTACAGAAGAATGCTGAAGATTAGGTGGGTGGATCGCGTAACTAATGAAGAGGTACTGAACAGAATTGGTGAGAAAATGAATATTTGGCATACCCTGACCAAAAGAAGGGATCGCTTGGTAGGACACATTGTTAGACATCGAGGAATCGTAAATTTAGCATTGGAGGGAAGTTTGTGGGGTAAAAATCGCAGAGGGATACCAAGAGACGTATATAGTAAGCAGATTCAAGTGAATGTGGGCTGCCGTTCTTATGAGGAGATGAAAAGGCTTGCTCAGAATAGAGTAGGGTGGAGAGCTGCATCAAACAAGTCTCCGGACTGAAGACCATAACAACAACAGTTACACTAGAATTGGGCGTATGCGATCCCCTTGACGGATCGAAGTTTAAATGAAAATAACGGCTTAACCATTCATCTGACTCCAATATTGAATAAATGAATTTGTAGAGCAGAAAATTCTCTACAACATTGCAAACATTTTTTTTTTAATTTTTCCCATCGTTTCAGAGGTACTTGCAAAAATTACAGCGTTTCGAAATTACGGATATGGTCTCATAACACCAAACGTATTGAATATAAGATGAGGCAGTGAATTAAAATTATGGATGGACACATGCTTTAAGATAGTCCGTGTAGCCGCGTTATCGATAACGCTTTGTTGACTGAGAGAGGCGGAATGTAGAAACCAACTCAGTCCATCCAGTTCATGATCACCCCCACCCGAGAAGTAGGCTGAAGTCTAGAAAGAGCTTCCTGAGCACCACAACCAGAACGGGTGCATCGCCATAGACTTACAGCCGAAACGAATGGAGAAACAGAGCAGTCGGCGACACCTCGTGCATTCCTGCTACAGGTGGAGATCTCAAATGGAACATCTGGAAGTCTTTCAGTTGATTAAGAAGTGAGGTAGGCAGGTCTAAGCATAATATTGCTAAGTGGAATTACCTTCGTGACACATCAACTGCCTGCGAATGTGGAGCACAGCAGAATACAGTCCTTTACGACTGACCCTAGTGCCCTGATTCTTTTACCCTAGAAGACCTGCTACAGGCCAAAGAGAATGCATTTGTGGTTGCCAGCTACTGGTCTATCATTGTCTGACTGACTTCTGATATCCAGAAGCAGACCAATAAACAGGAACATCCTCTGCAAATCATTTATTTTATAACTATATATTGTATAGCAATGTATTTTGTACTATTTTTCTACAACTCTAAGCTGAAAAGACATGAATTCATGTTGTATTACTACTATGTATTGTATTTCAATGTATCTTGTACCATTTTTATAATGTATATGTAACTATAATCTGTAAATAAATAAGATTGTATTCAAACGCTTTTGACACAAAATAAATTAAAGTAAATCAGCCGAGAATTGGCGTGGTAGCTCAGCGCCCACGGTCAGAAGGCTCAGCACTCTCTGTAACATTAAAACTGAGCCAATACTCAACGATGAAACTGGCACAAACGTGAACAAAAGACCGCAACGAACAGATCTGCCTGAAGGGAAAACCAGCGGTTAACGCGTCTGCCTAGTAAGCGAGAGGTTGCATGTTCGAATCCCAGGATCTGAAAAGTACTGCTCAGCGCGGTCAATGAGAGGGCTGCATGTCCCCTCTAATAATAATAATAATAATAATAATAATAATAATAATAACAAACTGAGCCAAGAACGACCGTAGGAAACAGATCAACCACAAAAATTGAAAAAAAAATTATTTGAACGCTTCATCTTATTATTGAGTACTTTTGTCTGTACCTTGCTCCCACGTTTTGGGTCACGACATTCAACCCATCGCCACCAAATTTTACTGACGTAACCGTTGGCCGCCAGCGACCAGAACTTCCCGTTTGCAAATATTTCGGACAAAATATAGGTTAGTTGCAGTAAAAATAATCCGTTTGTGGTGGCCTTTTTACATCGGAAAATTTAATTACAAATAACGCCTACACAGTTCATCTGAAACAAAATAGAACAAACGAGTTATCAGAGGAGAAAACTCTCGACAACTTTGCTCTGTTATATTATTTATATATCTCGCATCGATTCAGAGATAAGAACAGCAACAAATTGAAGTTCAACTTATTTCATTACCAAACAATAAATACTCTCTCTCTCTCTCTGTATGTATGTGTGTGTGTGTGTGTGTGTGTGTGTGTGTGTGTGTCACACCACACACATACAAGTACACACACACACACACACACACACACACACACACACACACACTCAGAGGGGGAGAGAGAGAGAGGGAGATGTCATTCACATAAAACTAAATAGTAAACCTAACCTTAAAATAACACAAGAAAGCAGATCAAATATCTCACAAACAGTGTTGTATATAGGCGCCATATGTTAGCAGATTACAAATTGTAAGCTAAGTCCTACAGGGATGATGTAGGAAAACCAACCAATCCAACATGTAACACACATACAAAATTCTTCTACATAATTGTAATTAACAGGATGACCTTGTAATAACTCACCATCATCATCATAAAATTCTTCCATGATGCTCTTTTCAATGTTAACATTGATACCTCGACTGATGCTAAGCCTTTTACTTCAAAATCATTCTTCACTTAATCTAAGTACTTTCTTCTTGGTGTTCCTCGACTCGTCTTACCCTCCGCTGCCGGAGCTCATGAGTTTCTTAGGAAACCTTTCTGCTCACATGGCAAAGACTACCGAATCTACCAGTTAGTCCCTCAACCGTTGGGGGTAAAACCCAACGAGGCCGTGGGCAAGCAAGGCTAGCAACCTGTTTCCTGCCGCGGTGGAGTAGCCGAGTGGTCTAAAGCGCCTCGCTGGGGAGCGCGCGGTTGCTCGCCGTGGAGGTTCGAGTACTTCCTGGGGCATGGGTGTGTGTGTTGTCCTTAGGTTAGTTTACCTAGGTTTAAGTAGTTTGTAAGCTACTGACTGATGACCACGCAGTTGTGGTCCAACAGATTTACAGACATTTGAACGTTTGAACCTGAATCCCGGGTACATCGATATGATGCTGGCAACAGAGCAAAATGCCTCGGACCTTGTAATAACTGTAAAAAATAAAAATATTTCCTTTGTCACTTTAAAGCTATAAATAGGACCCACTGAAGATGCTACAACTGTAGTGAAACATGTACAGGAATTGAAAAAGAAAAAAAAAGTTTTGCTCAAGGCAGATCTTTATCCAAATGCCGCTAACTTCGACATTATTTTATTTTCTAGCTGAAACGCTGCTTTTAGCTACCGGCAGGCAACGAAGGGTTAAATGTTGGGTAGCAAGAAGGAGTATTCGGAGTAATGTGATACACGAAGAGTAAATTAAGCTGTCAAAGCCTGTCTAACAGATAGCCGCGTGGGACGGTGCGCGGCGAGGAGGTGGAGGGGGCAGAGGGTGGTGTTTGAGGAAGGGGAGGGGAGGGTGGTGCGCCTTGCGTGCCCGCGGCGCCCCGCTAAGAACCGGCGGCGGCGTGATGGATGAAGACACATGCGACCGCCGCGCCGCGATACGGCACCGGAAGCCGTGGCGTGGCGTGCCTCCAGCCACCAGCTCTTCCTCACACTCTCGCCTCGCCCCGGCGATAACTAACTGCCAGCTGCGCCAGTTCTCAGCTGGCCAACGCACACGTCTGCGCTCACACAGCCAATTCCTTCACTGTGGGTACAGGATATCTGCAGTACTTCTTACTTTTACAGACTCAAAACTGGCAAAAACTGGAACTCTTTGGGATATCCAGAAGAGTCAAAACCCCCCTTTAGCTCTTAATGTACATGGAATGAACGACTACCACCTATGGAGGGATTTCCATGATGGAAGGGCTCGATGTTCATTCCGTGGCCTTCCACCTTGGTAGACTCTCCCCAACAACTTTTACTTTACCTACAATTTTCTATCCTCTTTTATTTATCCTTCTTAATAATAATGATTTTTGAGTTGCCCTTCCTTTTCCTTATAATTTGTTGTATCCATTATTCATAGATAGTGATCGAATTAAATTTAAAATTGTATAAATAACTAAATATGTATCATAATGAATTTCACCATTAACTTATGTAATTGTTACTATCACTATATATTCAAACTTAACGGTTTTAAAATTTAAAAGACAACACAAACCATACTTGGTCTCAGTGGCGTAACTACGGGGGGGGGGGGGGGAGGGGATGAAGGGGTTAGAACCCCTCCCCCCCAGAACACACACACACACACACACACACACACACACACAAACGAAAGAAAGAAATTGTATAACAGCAATCTGGTAAAGGTAAAGATTGGAAACTCGGGGTGTTTTACCATAAGCTCTCATTGGATGGGAGTGAATTAATCTTCAGCGGGAGTGGTAGATGGTAGTCTGTCTGGAAACTGACTAAAATTTTGCTCATCAAGCAGATCTACCCCCCCTCCCCAAAGCCAAGTCCTAGTTACGCCACTGCTTGGTCTAATTACGACCAGCTATATACCCAAAGGCAACTGGTCTGTATCATGAGCATTTATGGACACTAAGTGTTTTTGGCCAATCTAAACTTTAAATGTGTATGATAAATGTATTCAGAAGAAATTTAACAATAAATAAATAAACGTTAATAAATGAAAAAAAAAGTCCAGAATCATACACTAAAATAGTGAGTGAGGTAAATATAGGAAAGGTTGGGAAAATGCCAGCCAACTATATTATAACCCCATACTGCTTCAACAAGCTTTTCAATATAACAATTGGAAGTAGGGAGCAGTGGGAGAAAATAGTTCGACACCGTATGGGAGATATTGTCTGGTTCACTGACGGGTCAAAATCAGACCAACGCGTTGGGGCCGGGGTATACGGGGTGCAGCCAAGACTGGAGAGCATCATCTCTCTAGGGGAACTGGCCTCAGTATTCCAGGCCGTGTGTGGAGGAGAATTTGAATAGGTGCTACAAAGATCGTAGCATCTATATCTACTCAGACAGCCAGGCAGCCCTGAGATCACTGGCAGCTCCTGCAACAAGGTCTAAAATTGTTGCAGTATGTCACAGGGTTCTGGTGGAGCTAGGGAAAAGCAATAGAGTAAACCTATTGTGGGTCCCTGACCACTCGGGGATAAGTGGCAACGAACATGCCGACAGATTAGCCAGGATGTGGGCAGAGACTCCATTTATTGGACCGGAAACTGTCCTGACAATCACCAAGGCAATGATCAAATTGGAGCTACGTAACTGGCTCAGAAGACTGCACGTAGAATATTGGACCAAAGTCTATCAACAAAAACATGGCAAGGTAATGGTGCCAAAGCCATGTTTTAAAAGAAGCTCTGCAATCCTGGGCCGGAACAGGAGAGAGATTAGACTCATAGTTGGATTCCTAACAGGCCATGGGAATTAAAAAAAAAAAAAAAAAACAAAAAAAAAAAAAAAAAAAACACCTACATACAATGGGAATAATAGAAGAGGACCCTAAATGTAGGATCCGTGATGACGGTGATGAAACTGCATCACATCTAATCTTCGAATGCATTGCATTGGAGGGTAAAAGGCACAGAATATTTGGGACAAGCAGACCCTAAGAAACTGTGTCTGATAAAGAACTTGTAAAGGGACTCCTTGCACTGTTCAAGGGCATTGGTTGGCTTTAATATATATACAGGGAGCGATACCGCACAATAAACTTAGTTTCGGTGCGGGCAGTGGCGGGTTGGATCAAGACTGTTTTGGCTTCCCTGAGAGAATAAAATCAAATCAAATAAACTTCTTACTTTGCTGATAAACCTGTGATCGACGCGGAAGTCCGCGTGTTGTATGCGGATAAAGAGCTGGGTATCTGCCCGTTACGTCAGTCAGAATGTTAGCTTAAAACTTGAAGCCTGTAGACATTTCTACATCGAAATGGGATACAGTGCAAATCACATTTATGTGTCTAATAGAGAGTTCATCCAACCCCCTTCATACTATTTACTAGCTGAAAACCCGGCGTTGCCCGGGTATTTATCTCTTTATTCCTGCCATTTATCAGGTATATATTCATTTGTATGAGGGCTTTATGTCTGTAAAATTTCTTGGAAATACAATTAGTAGTAAAGAAAAAAATAGATTAAAACTTGGTGCGTGATGGGGAGGTTTTCAATGAACGCTGTTGTTTATGTGCTCATATAGAATCGACTACCTGTCGTATTGTGATACAATTTACAAGGTACACTCAACTATATGTGTGTATACTGTATGAAAAATTTCCTGAGGCTACAATTTATAGTGTATAAATTGTAAATTGTAACGTCATACCGAATGCCGTAGTTTTACTGCACAAACAGCGGAAAAGTAGTAAGCGAGAAACTTGTTTCCTTTCATCATTTTACTATGGTTGCCAGCGAGAAAAAGTTTAATAAAGGTTTGAAATTATGTTTAAAGTTTGTTACAAGTGGCTAAGTACTGTCATTCTCATACAGTGTATTTCGAAAGTCTCGCCGCTTTATGTGGCATTTTTTGCGATTTATATTGGTTACGACGTAATATCTTTTGAACCATGTGCCGTATGTGATTCTTAACCATGCAGCAATTGTTACCTCACGGTAAGAAACGTGTGTACCAAATTTGGTTGAAATGGGTCCAATGGCAGCATTGTCGCTAAATGCAGCACTTTGTCGCGCATCTCATTGTTTATGACGTCATATCTTGTGAACGATATATCGTACGTGATTCTTACACTTACGGCGACCGTCCTCATGGATTGAAGCTTACGTGTACAAAATTTCATAAAGATAAGAACAAAACTGTAGATTTGTATGGAACACGTACAAATATACGGACACTCTGCTTTGTACATTAGATCTCCCAAATCTCCCAATCCATTCTAGAATAGCACGCGGGAAGAAAGAACAGCTGAAACTCTCCGTTCGAGATCTGATTTCTCGTATATTATTCTGATGACCATTTCTACCTATGTAACTGGGAGTCAACAATATATTTTCGCATTCGGAGGAGAATGTTGGCGATTGGATTTTCGTAAGTAGCCCACGACGTAGCGATAATCGCCGTTGTTGTAATGATTCCCATCCCAGATCCTGTATCATTTCCGTAACGCTGTCTGCCCTGTATCGTGACAATACAAAACGAGTTGCCCTTCTTTGCACTCTTTCGATGTCATCCGTCTAACCCAGCTGATAAGGATCCTACACTGGGCAGCAGGACGGATAGGCGTAGTGTATGCAGTTTCTTTACTAGTTCTGTTGCATCTTTTAATGGATCAGCTGATAAAACGCAGTCCCCGGTTCGCCTTTCCCACGGCATTATCTACGCCTTCTTTCCAGTTTAAGTCTGAAGTAATAGTAATTCCTAGTTTTTTTTGTGGAGTTTACGACCTTCACTTTTGATTGATTTATCTTGGAAACAACGTTTAACGTATTCCTTTTCGTACTCATGTGGACGATGTCACACTTCTCATGATTTAGAGTCGACTGCCAATTTTGCACCATAGTGATATCTTATGTTCAAATGTTTGTAGAGGTTATGGGACTTAACTACGACGTCATCAGTCCCTAAACTTGCAAACTACTTATGAACTAGCTAATACTAAGGACGGCAAAAATATCAATGCCCGAGGGGGGGATTCGAGCCCCCAACCTTTAGTGGCCGTGCAGACTGTGACTGGCGCGCCGCAGACAGCACTGTCACCGCGGCCGGCAGAGATATCTTTTTCAGTTCGTTCTGATCTTCAGATGATTTTATTAGACGGTAAATGACGGCGTCATCTGCAAACACCCTAAGAGAGATACTTAGATTTTCTCCCAAATCGTTAATGTAAATAAGGAACAGCAGAGGACCAATAATACTACCCCGTAGAACGCCCGATGTCACTTCATTTTTAGTCGATGATTTACCATCGATTACTTCAAATTGTGTCCTTTCTGACAGGAAATCACCTATCAAGTCACAAATCTAGGGATATACCACTACCATACAATTCTTGGAATCCTTGCAGGGCCCAGGTAGAGCGGAAGTCTGTTGTTCTCATCCTCTGGCCACAGCGGACGTAGCTGTACCCGACGGACCTGCGAGTGCTCCGTTTACGTGACCATGTCTTATCTGCGGTATGTTAATTGCTTTCTGGGTGGCAAACCGGCCCACTGCCCACCAGAGGCGCCATGCCAAATTTTCGCTGCTTTCAGTTAGCGCTTTGTAGTGACCGAGAGAAAACATATATCGTAGTCAATACTGTGACAGTTCTTTCTTAAAATGAACACTAAATCAATGAATACTATATCGTGTAAAGTGAAAAGAGGTGATTTGTCATTATTGAAGGAAAACTAATTGAAATCGTCAATATGGAAAAAAAAATTGGATACGTATTTGATGGCAAGGAATAGATCAAAGCTATAGTGGCCTGTTTAGCATTTTTAAGTATATTCCTACACTGGATACAAAAGTGGAACTTCAAATTTGCTGAAACATTCGTGTAAGACAAGACAAAGTAGCATAATGACTCATTTAAATACCAAGACAAATGTAAAAGTTCCTGAAGTTCCGCCAAATTTGAAAACATACCACGGTTTTAAATACTGACATTTATTACGATTGCCTATTCAAAACTTTAATATCTGCTGAGAACTTGCGGATGCGGATAAAGTGCGGTGGACGCGGTTGCGGATATGTTACAAATGCGGATAACACTTTTCTTATCCGCGCAGACCTGTAACTAAGGGATAGTGAAACTACTCGATTAATTACAGCAACACATATTGCTCGTCCAAAAGTGTGGCAATGAAATTTTACTTTCAGTGTTTGTGCTGCTATTGGTTCAATCCAGAGTAGATCTGCCGAAACTACTCTTTAACCAACAACTCGCCGACGATATAGCCATGTAGTTGCCTCATACCTGAGATGCGATATGTATCTTCCTTCCCCTCGACGACAAGTCTGTATCTCTGTATACAGCGTGTTTTCAAAACACATCGACAAATGTTATACAGGAAATTGGACATCAGTTGAGAAACCGTTCTTCAAGTTCACTAATGCGGAAAAAATCTCTTCTACTAGTCAAGTGCTCATAGCACTTAAGGAATACATTTTAGATACTATGTGTAAAGGACATTTTTGTGGCGTTTTGGTCCATTGTAAATCTTCTAAAAATACGGAAAGCCAAAAGCTTGCAGTAATAGAGATTTGTTTGGCCGTATCGAAGTTGAGTATGTGATAATAGTGTCATTGGATGACATTTCTGGACAAGGGTTCCTGTGTATTTCTTGTTCTCCAGGTGAAAAAGTCCCTGTACAACATTCCAAAGTTTGTTGGTGTATTTTAGAAATACCATGTATACAGGGATAGATAGCTAAATAGATAGATAGATAGACAGATATAAGGATTATCAACTCGCCCAGCTGAAAAGCTACAAAAAACCTTTTAAAGGAGAATTAGACTTTTCTCTGTTGGCAATACATAAAATAACCCTTGGTATCGAACTTAGACACTAAAGGGAGCAATATTCTCCAGACAAAGGTCTGCCTCGATCGGTTTTCAGAGAATGTAATTCTCTCTTTGCTTCAGAATACTCGCAGCCCTGTAAAAACTTGTTTACAAGAAGTAATTCTTTTCTCGGAAGTGTAGTCCCGAGCCCACAGAGGGCAGTTTCTAACCGTGTTAACATGTTTCTTTACGCCGAACGAAATGACTCGCCGACACTCTGCGTGGAGGCCGCAGGAAAGCAGAATTGCGGAAGTCGGACCAATGACTGGAGGGTGCGGAACCTGTTACGGCCGGCGTGGCGTAGGGGTGTGAGTGGTGGGGAGGTGGTGGTGGCCGCTTTGAGGGGGAGGCGTTAGGCGGCGGGCGAAGGGGTGGCGAGCCTCAAAGGCGCCGATGAAAAGGCGGCGCCCGCTGTGACCGGAATAACGCCGCCACAAAGGCCAGCCAGGGCGCCCAGTTAAGTCGCCGCCGAGGGGGCCTCGAACGCAGAACCCGCGGCACCTACTGCCCAAATAGGACAACTCGTGGACGGGTCTCGAAGACACAACAACAATTCAATTCCTTGACACATAAACTGTCTCATTATACCAAAGGTATTAAATACGAGGGACGTTTGAAAAGTCCGCGCAAAAATAAAAACTTCTAACTGTTACGGCGCTCGCACGTTTGGGGAGTCTACATCGAGGCTGCGCTTTGACCTTCCACAAGGCAGTTGTTTCGATGTGCCATCGCTGGAGGCGTGTGACGCACGCGAAGTCAGTGACGGATTGACATTCGAATAGCGCTTGTCGCCTGGGTTCCTCCGGAGGTGTTGTCGCCGACTTGTGGGCCGCCGCCAGCGTGGAGCGGAGTAACAGCTTGGCGTCCAAAGAGTTCTGGTCGCCTGGGTAGCGGTAGTTATGTTGTTACCGTCGTGCCGGCTGACGTGAGCGCACAACTTGGGGTCATAGAGGCGGAGTCGCTGTTTGCTCCTGAAGTATTTTGCAGCTGAATGTTTGGGCAGCAGGACAGGTAGCTGGAGATGAGAGCTTAATGTGGGCGACGGCGTGCTGTGCCGAGTGTGTCACCTAGTCAAGCACGTGCTCTTTCCTCTGATCCCGAGTGTAAGTGCTGTCCTGATAGACTTGGTACGAGCGCCGGAGGGCTTTAGTTCTCGGTGTCCTTCCGTGTCGGGCTCTGCTATACACCTTGTGAACGTTGGTGCCCCAGGCTTCGTTGGTTATGCAATAGTCTGTTGTGTGCCTTTTGAACAGAAGTTCGTCGAGTGTAGGGTGTTTTTCTCCTGAACTTTGTTTGAATTGTGGATTGTGTCTGATGTTTCTCATGGTTTTCCCGGCATTGTCTGCTGTCCACCCTCGTCCGGGTGTCGTTATTCTGACAGGCAGTCTTGTTCGTTTTCATTGTGGATGTCTGCACTGTGCGCCCTGTTGATTCTGGGCGCATCTCTGGCTTCGTATTGGAACAACGTCAGCTCTGAGTCATGGGAGCAGGTCGGTTAGAAAACTGTTACTGGGCTGATCTCTTACAAACAGTTGTGGTTTGGCATTTGACACTAAAGTGTGGTATTGATGTTAAAGCAATTGTTTCATGCCTTCAATGTTAAGAGTTCTGTGGCTGTATTTTTTTTTCTTTTACTAACCGTTACGGTTTCTGCTAAAGAATATTTAAGTGTTTGAATCTTGCACTAGCATTTATTTGACTTTTAAAAATTTTACTAAGTTTTATTGAGTGCCTTGTATTGCTGAAATTGCTAAGGAGGTTTGATATTTTGGCACTTGTTGTGTACTGTTTTATAATTTAAAGCGTTTTGGAGGTGTATATATCGGCGTAATTTGGTGCCGGATACTGTTTCTGGAATTTATGTTGCAGATTTACATTACTGGGGCTGGTCCGGCGGTACCGCAAAGGAGGAGGAAGTTGTGATGTTTGGGGAAAAAACCTTCTTTATTTTTCGGCGTAGTCTCCTTTTAGACTGATATGATTTGTCCAACGCTCTTTTTAATTTGTTGATCCCTTCCGAATAATAGTAATTGTCCAAGCCTGGAATATAGCTATCAGTTTCTGCAGTTGCGGACCAAATAGTTGTCCGAGAGGGACAATTCTGGAGAATATGGGGGATGTGAAACGAGTTGGAATTCTATTTCCAATAATTTTGCGACCACAACTGCTACGGTGTGTGCTGGTGCATTGTCGTGATGGAAAAGGACTTTTTCTGTGGGTCGATGGCCGACGTTTTCCTTGCAGCTCGGTTTTCAAATGGTCCAATAACGATGCATAATATGCATCTGTAATAGTTTTACCCTGTTCCAGATAGTCGATGAGGATTATCCCTTGCGAATCCTAAACCACCGTCACCATAACCACTCCGAACAAAGGACCGGTCTTTGTCTCTTTAGGAGCGGATTCTCCCTTGTTTAGATTGTTCATTGGTCCTAGGAGAAAAATAATGTATCCATGTTTCATCTACGGTGACGACCGACGCTTAAACTCCTGCGGATTCCTGAACAGCTGCAAACTTTCCTTGCAACACTTCACATGATTCTGATTTGATCAAGCGTGAGCAATCATGGTACCCACCTTGCAAAAAGCTTTATCATATCCAAATATTTAAACAAAATATTATGTACCCGTTCATTCTAGATGCCCACAGCACTAGCAATCTCACGTACCTTAACTCTTTCATTATTCATCACCATATCATGGATTATATCAATGATTTCTGGAGTCGTAACTTCCACAGGGCGTCCAAAACGTTCAGCTCACTTGTGCCCATATGGCCACTCCGAAAATTTTGAAACCACATATAAACTGTTCTAGTCGAAGGTTGTCACCATAATGTTTACCAAGCTTCTCTTTAGTTTCCTGACGCGTTTCGCCTTTCATGTTCAAAAATGTTCAAATGTTTGTTAAGCTTATGGGACTTAACTACGGGGTCATTAGTCCCTAAACTTACAAACTACGTATGGACTTGCTACAACTAAGGACGGCACAAATATCCATGCCCGAGGGGGGATTCGAACCCCCGACCGTAGTGGCCGTGCAGTTCGTGACTGAAGCGCCTCAGTCTCCTCGGCCTCGCCTTTCATAAAGTAATGTTTAATCACCACACGAAATTGTTTTTCATCCATTCTTTGACAATCACTCGACTTCCCTGATTCACACGAATACCGAACACAAAGAAGCAGACCAATATGGCTGAAACTTGGTGTGCGTTCTTCCGCGTCTGTGGTGCCATCTGTCGGACTTTTAACACTCTTTTGATACGCCCCTCGTATAAAGAAAGGCGTTGAATTGAAATTTGTACTGTGGCCGGGATTCAATACCGGGAACTCCTGCTGAATATTGAGACGCTTTAACCTTGCATAACAGTTGGTGAGGTATACTGTGAGCAGCAACTAAAATAAGTAAATGAGATTTGTTATTTATGTAGCAAGATAACTTCTGTTAGCCGAAGTAAAGAAGATATAAGCGCAGAATGGCTATAGTAAAATACAAAAAAAGCGGTTCTGAAGAAGCGAAATTTGTAGACATCTAATATCAGACGTTTGGAAAGTAGGAGGCAAGGTATTGACAGAAGTAAAGTTGCGAGGACAGACCGTGAGTCGTGTCGGGATACCTCAGTGTTAGAGCGCTAGCCCGCGAAAGGCATAGGTCCCAGGTTCGATTCCCGGTTCCGGCAAACAGTTTTAATCTTCCAGGAAGTTTCAGTAAACATTAGCTGAAATATAATGAAGTCTTTTTTGAAAGCATTTGTTCAAATATTTGTAAATGTATCGGGCGAAACTGTGTGGCCATGAGTCCGTAGCTTGCAAACTACTTAAACCTAGCGGCTGCGGTGGCCGAGGGGACTAAGGCGCTCCAGCCACGGTCCGCACGGCCACTACGGTCGGGGGCTCGAATCCCCCCTCGGGCTTGGATATTTGTGCCGTCCTAGTTCGTAAGTAGTCCATAAGTAGTTTGTAAGTTTAGGGACTGATGACCCCGTAGTTAAGTCCCATAGACTATACAAACATTTGAACTTAAACCTAGGTAAACTAACCTAAGGACAAACACACACACCCATGCACCAGGGAGGAAAACAAAACCTTCGACGGAAAACAACTCTGCGCTCCGCAGCGATGCGCCTTAGGCCGCTCGGCTACTCCACCGCGGCTTAAACCATTTGTCTGGAGTGTACCTTTGTATGAGTGTGATACATGGACGATAAGGAATTCAAACAAAAAGTTGACAGAAGCTTTCGAAATCAGGTGCTGCAGACGAATGTCGAAGATTAGATGGGGAGATCACGTAACTAATGATTACGTGCTTAACATAATCGGGGAAAAAAGGTGTTTCTGGTATGTCCTGAGTAAGAGAAGGCATAGGTTGGTGGGACACATTCTGAGACATCAAGTAGTTGTCAACGTAGCATTGGAAGGAAGCGTGTGAGGCAAAAATCGTTGAGAGAGACCGAGGGACGAATACAGTAAGCAGATTCTATAGGATGTAGTTTGCCGACTTATTCTCAGACGAAGAGACTTGCACAGGACGGGGTAGCGTGGAGAGCTGCATCAAACCAGACCACAACGACAACAGTTTTAATTGTTCACACTATTTATTCACAATTCTATTTCCAGTACTTCATTAAATGTACCATTTGCAGCACTGGTGGAACATGCGCAGTAGGCGTCACACTGCAGGTGTTGTCAGATAGAAGGCAGAGTCACGCTTGATGGCTTAAACTTACAAGGAAAGTACTTGGGCTCGAACAGACATATATGTATGAACGTTTGGTTGCACGATCTCTACGTACACCTCAATGTGCTGGTGGGTGTCGTTTTTATGCAAAACTTTGCAATCATGCTCTAGATGGCACTGTAGATGTAATTGTAGACGCCATACGTAATGCAGATATCTGAAGTATGACTTATGTAATAATCGTCGTACATGCTCTCTAACGTATTATCATCAAAGGCCGTGACGATATTTGTAACTTTAAGCATCTTATCGGAAGACTGTGGGTATTCAATGCCACTGCCTTCCATCGCCAGTTCCCGCACTTACCGTAGCACTACCGCTAGCAATGAGTTCTTCATCATCATCCCTATTATCATCATTATGTGTTAGTGTTAAAAACAGTATCTAACTTATGCTCATATTTCTGTATCATGACAAATACGAGAAAGCATGCGAATGATTCATCTTCTACACTATCACCATCTTCACGAAGAAGGGTTCTTTGTAACTTCATCTCAGCCAATCTCAATACTTCAGCAGGATTGATTATCAATCGCCGCTCTATCTGACGCTTCACCACACAAATGTCACAAAACGCAACTTCGGAGACACACTGCACCGTCCCTACTGGCGAACCGACAGGTCAAAGTACAATGCGGCAGGGTTCAAAAACATGTTCAAATGTTTGTAAATCTATCGGACCAAACTGCGTGGTCACAGTCCGTAGCTTACAAACCACTTAAACCTAGGTAAACTAACCTAATGACAAACACACACACCTATGCCCCAGGGAGGACTCGAACCTCCACGGCGAGAAACCGCGCGCTCCGCAGCGAGATGCTTTAGACCGCTCGGCTACTCCACCGCGGCAATGCGGCATGGCACACGCAGAGATCTCTAACGGACAACTGCAGAGTTTTGCAGATGCGGGAGTGTCACTAGTGCAATAAACGATCTTTACATTATCTCTCATATGGTTTTGGTGTATATGTGTTTGTTCGAGCCCAAGTACTTGTTAGTGATGTTAGAAATAGTCCTTCACGGCGCTGCAGATTGCTCATAATAGTACAAAATTAGAACGCGGCTGAACTTTTCCACTCAGCGGCTGTGGGATCTGAGGGGATGAAATGACACGAAATGTCACAACGGTCCCCGTGAATGGTGAATTTTTTTTCCGTGGCCGAGAGCGCTGAAATCGGCGGCCGATGTGTCGCCGGTGAAGGGTCGCCTGCGAGGTGAAGTGTCGTGGCGACGTGTGGCGGGCTTGCATCATTAAGGGGCTGGCCGGTTGGGGTGTAAGTCTGCCGGCTGCCGGCGGAGGCGCGACAAGCTCGGCTGATCAAATATGGACGCCGCGCGGCGTATGCGGGCTCCATATTTGATGGCGGCGACTAAAAGCTTTCCCTGGTCGCTGCGCCCCACGCCGCCTGTCACGTTGTCCAATGTCCCCGAGCTGACTGCGACCTGACGCCGATTTCCGGCACGCTTGCTCGCCTGACGGGACTCCAAGCCAAGCGAGAGCTATCCAAGCACGTTACGTTCCATCCAAACTTCAGTACGTCGAATGATAAATGGAGAAAAAACCGTAGAATTCGGGAATTAACTGTATGTGCCTACTATTCATTTATTTATTTAGCGTATGGCAACTGTGGTGCGCGCCACGTACTTGCGCCACGTGCCGCCATGCACGCACGGCGCGGCGTTCTTATGTCAGCCACGAGCGCCCTGTGCTACAACTCCGCTCGTGGCCACCACTGGACTGCATCGTTCACTCGGGACTGATATATTTAACCAGTTAACACTTGGCAATCAGATAGGCACCAGTTAAGACTTGGCTATCGGATAGGCACTAGGAATCATCAGTAGGCAGGCCTCTATCTAATCTATGTACCAGCATTCTGCAGTCAATAACTATGTAAACGTTAAGTGCCGGCCGCGGTGGCCGAGGGGACTGAGGTGCTCCAGTCACGGTCTGCACGGCCACTACGGTCGGGGGTTCGAATCCCCCCTCGGGCATGGATATTTGTGCCGTCTTTAGTGTAAGGTAGTTCATAAGTAGTTTGTAAGTTTAGGGAGTGATGACCCCGTAGTAAAGTCCCATAATCTATACATACATTTCAATTTCAAAAGTTAAGTATTACCAAGACTCCATGAAATATATATCTCGTTCTAATTTACTCTAGTGTTTCTAGTTTCTGCTGTCCCACTGGCTGGTCACCTCCGTACCTGCACAAGCGTGCATCCTTTATTCCTGTGTCGGTCTCTTTCTACTCGGCGACCGACACTAGGACCACCGGCGGAAACGAGACACAAAAGCGGCGACGAGGCTGGGACACAAAAGTGGCGACGAGGATGGGATACAATGGCAACATCACAAAATTTACAGTTATTTGATGTTTTAATAACAAAGATACATACAGTTGCGGCTCGTACAGAACTTGACCAGTGTGCTACAATATTACAAAAATAAACATGAAACAAAATATACTAAAATAAAAAGTCAACCTTTGTATTATTGCCTTTAATTAAATATCAATTAATACTGTACTGACAGTAAGACCTCAAGGGGAATCTATAATAGCTCTTCCAACTGCATGTATTCACTGCAGGTAGTAAATATAACGTTTAAAAATATTAATTTTATTTACAGAAATTAAAAATTTAAACTCAGAGGTATTTGAATACGAGTCTCACATAGGTAGATTTGAGAGACAACGCACAATACGCCTGAGCCAGCGCGCTATTTGACTCTGTATGCCGCAATATTCGTCATATGCTATTGGTCCGCTGCCGTCACACGCAGCGCAGAGAGTAAT
Organism: Locusta migratoria; assembly: GCA_026315105.1. Classification (NCBI taxonomy): domain Eukaryota; kingdom Metazoa; phylum Arthropoda; class Insecta; order Orthoptera; family Acrididae; genus Locusta; species Locusta migratoria. The sequence goes on along the minus strand of CM048746.1, from coordinate 425,399,328 downwards.
ATTGATCTGGTGCTGCAGTCGGTCTCAGCACACACGAGGCGCCAGGCGTGACGTCACGTCTGCGCATGCGCACTAGCGAACAGACGACTGCGCCGCCTCTCTGCGCACGTACCAGCGCGGCTGAATCCCACTTCAGCACACGGAGATGGTTTCCAGCTATCGCGGCGAGAGCGCTCCAAAATGCGTTTTCATCCTTATTACTAGCATTCTAATACGCTCTGGAAAGGAACTGGCATAAATTTATTGTGATATCTGGCTCGTATTCCAAGAGAAAGGATGTAATTTTATAGCGATTTCTCGCTTGCATTCGAAGAGAAATGGCATAATTTTAGTGTGCTGCAGCACATTAGCACATTATCACCAGCCGCCACTGGATACATATAATATCACACGTGTAACAAACTACAAACTAACATCAAGTCCATGAATATAGTCCAGTGATCCCTCCGTAACCATCAGGAACTCTGTTTGGTCGCCAGCGAAAGCTCTCAGGGGACATTCTTGAATCACGTGGTGGACAGTCTGCTTTTCAGTGCCACAGTCACAGCTTGGAGAAGCTATTTTCTTCCACTTGTACAGAAGGTCTGCACACCTTCCAGTGTTGGTTCTTATTCTGTTAAGTGCCGACCAATCTTTGCGCGGTAAATCAAAGCCGGGTGGCTTGGTCGATATGCACGGCATCTTCAGTTGTTCTGGTGTTGCATTAATCTGCCATGTTTGTCTCCAGCAGTCATCGGTATTAAAGCTGTTGGTAACTAAAGTTCTTGCAGTCTCAAGGGGTGGATGTCGAGAGCGAAGCCTTACTTTTCTTATGCTTGGTATTTCTTCATGCACAGGAAGGTGGGGATTCTTTTGCAGCGTTTTGTACTCGGATACTAGTGCATTTTTCCGCCGTAAAGATGGAGGTTGTATGTGGCTAAGTATGGGTAGCCAGAAAGTCGGTGTGGGCCTAATTGTGCCAGTTATAAGACGCATGGTATGATTGAGCTGAGCTTCCACAAGTTTAGTGTCTGAGCTGTTTAACCAAGATGGGGAGCGATATTCCGCAACTGGGTATACATGACCCAGAGCTGAAGTACGGAGAGTGGATGCAGATGATCCCCAAGAAGTGCCACAGAGTTTTCGGAGGATGTTGTTCCGGGTTTTAAATTTGGCAGTTGTTTTTGCTAGGTGTTGCTTGTAACTGAGCGTTCTATCAAGTATTACCCCTAGTTATGTGCCTACTGAAACACATCCCATTTGAAATCGGACGAAAAATGAGAAAGTTCTATATATACCTTTTCCACAAAGGTCATTTTCCTCATATGAAAATATGTGTTTCCAAAAGACTTTCATGTGAGATATTAAAATCTGAAATCAGAAATTCGCTCTCAGGCACAGTATTTCAGATACGCTTAGATAAGTCTCTAATGTAACTGATAATTTAACTTTGAAAAATAAGCTGGATTTAATTAAGTATGAAGACCATAAGAGGAAAATATGTGATGACTTGAAAACAGTGGCAATGGTATTGGGACTGCAACAAGGGTACACGAAAAGAGCATATTTTCTGTGTGAGTAGGGTAGTCGTGGCAAAAATTCCCACTTTGAGAAACAGCTTTGGCCGCAAAGGAGCTGTAAAGTGGAAGAGAAAATTTACAGAATGAGAAAATAGTTTGTAAAGGCCATGAATAAATCTGGACAAAGGTTTATGTACCTTTCAAAAAGGTTCCCTCGACTTTCTTCACTAAAAATAAAGGAAGGGAAGAAAAGGAGCTGACAACTATAAACAATATAATGATAAATGAGAAATGCATATAGGTATTTAGGACTTAAGAAGTCATTAAAAGTTAATTTCCTAGTTTCACATCTAAACTATTTTCCTGAGAGCTGTAGCGATCTTTCCGGCGTTATGAAGGAAAATGGATGCCTACAATGCTTGCCGACTACTGCTAGAACATCATTCGTCGCATGGTAGTAGCCGAGCGGTCTAGAGCGCAAAGTTAAGGATCGCGCGGCCTCCCGCGTCGAAGTTTCGAATCCTCGCTCGGGCATGGATATTTGTGCTGTCTTTGGTATAAGTTAGTTTGTAAGAATAGGGACTGATGACTCCGCAGTTAAGTCCCATAAGCTTTACAAACATTTGAATATTTTTTTGAACATCATTCGAGAGAATGTCATTGTTAATAGAAGAAAAAAATAAAACCGTATTGTTTATAGGAGAAAAAATAAAACCATAATACATGGCTTTTTATTATTCACAGTACAGACATACATATAAAACATTTCCTATAATTTGAAAACGATGCCTGATACGGAAAAATTAATTACATATTTCAATTTAGGACATGTGTTTCCATGTGAATCACGTGTAAAACCCCCAGAGGAAACAATTTTTTTGTTAGAACAGTGTAATTAGTAATGCTTACATGCGTCATTATGTAAAAGAAAGCCGCGGTGGAGTAGCCGAGCGGTCTAAAGCGTCTCGCTGCGGAGCGCGCGGTTGCTCGCCGTGGAGGCATGGGGCATGTTTGTGTGTGTGTGTGTGTGTGTGTGTGTGTGTTTGTCCTTAGGTTAGTTTACCTAGGTTTAAGTAGTTTGTAAGCTACGGACTGATGACAACGCAGTTTGGTCCGATAGATTTACAAACATTTGAACATTGAACATTGTAAAAGAAAACAAGTGTCATGAATTTGTGACAATAATGATTTATTTCTTTTTAAAACATCCATGTTGGATGCGAACTGCAGCTGTAGCGTAAATTAGCAGTTTATATAGGTAAAAAAAAAAGAAAAAATGCAGCCAGCCGATTTTATGGATGTTTTTACTCCATAACTAGTTTTCAAGCCACTGAAGTGGATACTGTTGTGGATACGTTACAGAAACATTTATCATCTTCCACCAACTGCAGATTTACGCTGTCATGGTGGTTCTGATAACATAAATTTAGTAATCGGTAACAGAAGAAAAGGGAATTAAAGTTTGGTTGTTATATTTTATACACTTACTGTGTTTTTATTATACGTATAAGCGTAACCATGTTGTGCATTGGGTACTCACGTTTTCCACACGTGACAGCATTTTGTCTACACTTGATTTTAAAAATTCTACAAAATATAAACATTGGGTGTGGTGCAAACAGGATGGCTATGGTGGATGTTACAATTCATCAATTAATAATGATAAATCTGAAGCATAGAATTAAAATATGTGATACGGCCTGGAATCGAACCCGGACCTCCATGCTTATTAGGCGTTTTTATTTTTTGTTCTTCAGGTAAATCTACCTTTTGCGGTCGTCGGTTCTGTTCGTTCTTGGTCGTTCTTTGATCATTTGGCTCAGCTTCTTTTTATTACAGAGAGCGTTGAGACCCTTGACCGGGCGCGTTGAGCCACGGCGCCCGGCGTTAGACCACCACACTACTAACGATTAAGGCGCCTCCGAATAGTCTAAGTACGATTTCCCATCACGTCACAAACTTTAATTCAGCTTCTGTGTTCCAAAGATAATTGTCACTGCTGCCAAGGCTCTCCATGTAGCGAAATAGCACCTCGGCAATTGACATATTGAAACAATCCTGTTAAGGTGGTATAAATATTAATTTTATACAAATAAACAATCCCTGAGACGGATTTTCGTCTCGAATATGTCAAAAACAATAATGATAAATTTGAAGCATAGAATTAAAATTTGTGATGCGTCCGGGAATCGAACCCGGACCTTCATGCTTCCCCGACGGGGACGGCTTCGCGCATCTGAGCATAGCGCCTCTATGCGCTCCGCCGCTCCGCCGCGGCCAAATTGAAACCATTTGTATAATTTTTGTAAGTATTAATTTTTGTAGTATTTATAGAATGTACACTGGGTCGCGAAGAACTTTGCAGAGAGATTGTGGGGCCCATTATAGGAAAGATCGGGAACCACTGGTTTAAAGAATGAAAAAGGAAAAAAAAATCATGTGAATAAATTATTTCAGACACGGTCGGTCTGTTAAATTAATTCACGATTAACATCTGCGTGATAATGACTGTACCAACATTCTCACAACAGCCATTTATTGCATCAGTTACGGCCGCAGCTTGAGAATAAAGTAAACTAGCTCTTCTGGACTGTCTGCTCACCAAACTCTCCATATGACCCTCTCCCCCCCCCCTCTCGACCAAAAACTAATATACAGCAGTGAACCTGCAAGAAATTCACTGTAATGCTACTGGTTCTTACTTCCCTATCACACAGATGGGGAAACACGGTCTAAATGGTGCTGAAATCAACAACGAATTGCAGTGGGGTACAGAGATGCTGAAAGTATATATATTATCTGACATATAGCTGGACATTCTCCAAAATGTCCCGCACTATTTTAAGGTGAAAGATCGGCAACTTCCTTCAACGAACGTGTTAAACACACAGAACATTGCTCAATAAAGTGGTAATTAAATAATACAATCCACGTATTCCAGGTCAATCTCTTTTAATGATAGGACACAGTAGTTGCCTTATGGTTTTAACATCCCCAGACATGGTTACTGTGACTACTGAACTGTGAACTATGGCCCAAGTGAAGTCCAGCATCTAAAACTTCAAAAATACTTAGCGAGCGGGTACGAGGCATGAAAATAAAAACATCAAAGACGCGATGATGAAAAAAAAGGGGTTTAAAAATTCAGGGTTGAAGGATATCATTGATATGATTCACCGACGTCAAATGTTCAAATGTTTGTTGAACTTATGGGACTTAACTACGGGGTCATCAGTCCCTAAGCTTACAAACTACTTATGAACTACCTAAGACTAAGGACGGCACAAATATCCATGCCCGAGGGGGGATTCGAACCCCCGATCGTAGTGGTCACCGACGCCAATGCCATCGTTGGTGAAAGTTAAGAAGAATTACAGGATAACTTGAATGGAATTAATTTTATAATGGGAACAGAATGTGGGCTGAGAATAAACTGTAAAAAAAGGTAATGAGAAGTAGCAGGAAGGAAGGTATTGAAAATCTTCCAAATTTGTGAGCGCAACGTGGGAAAACACCGTTATTGCCACCTTGGAAGTAAAATAACCCATGACGGACAAAGCAAGAATACATAACAAGTACTGAGTTACCGAGGACATTAATGGCGGAGATGGGTCTGTCTGCTCGGATTAATGTGGGGAAAATAAATTCTGACTATGTACGTTTCGATCATACCTTGGCATAGAAATAAAACTTGGCCAGTGGGGAAAATGGGAATGAAGAGAATTGAAGCGGTTGACAGGTCGTGCTAAAAAGAATGTTGTACATTAACGCGGGCCGCGGTGGCCGAGGGGACTGAGGCGCTCCAGTCACGGTCTGCACGGCCCCTACGGTCGGGGGTTCGAATCCCCCCTCGGGCATGGATATTTGTGCCGTCCTTAGTCTTAGCTAGTTCATAAGTAGTTTGTAAGCTTAGGGACTGATGACTCCATAGTTAAATCCCATAAGTTCTACAAACGTTTGAACATTTTTGTAGATTAACAGCAGGCAGTTCTCTATAGAATCGGCGAAGTAAGGTACATTTCGCAATCCATTAAAAGAGGATGGTCCTGGTTGACACGACATGAGTTACAACGTCAGGGAATAACCTCCATGGTAATAAATAGATGTGACGAGGGTGGGAACTGTGGGAAAGATACATAATGGAAACATCTAGCAAATAGCTGAGGACGTTTTAAGACTGATGACGCGAAACTGAATAACTCTATGTACCTGTATTTGAAGTTTTTGTACGTCATATTTTATAAATGATTTAAAAAGTCACAATTTGTGGGGAAATATAAGGCTCAGAGGACAACCGCAGTCACTTTTTACAGTAGTGAAAACTACCTGTGATAAAGTTAACTGTATTGCTTTCAAAGAGCTCTTATAATACACACTAGATAATCTGTAAAAAATTGAAATAGCACACTAGTAAAACAAATTTACTCTGTCATTTTGTCCTCATAGATAAGAGCACGGATACAGCGCTTTTCCTTAGGGAACGACATTGCTACACCTGTTTCTCTGTCTTGAAGAGCTACCATGGGAGACATAAGGGTTTATACGAATATTGTGCAATGAGAAATTAGCAGTGAGCAGGCAAGTGTGTCGCGGCTTAATTGTTCCCAGTGCGTGGCTGGGCCCGCCTCAGTGCGGTGTTCGCATGCAGGCGACAATGCCCGCTGCCGTGTCCCACCGCCATTATAGCCCCACACTGCGTGGCCATTATTACGCAAGATGCTATCGGGAGCCAGCTTCGTGGCCACAATTAGATCCTAAATTTGACCGAATTTAGCCATGAAATATCCAGTGCTCTAATATTGCCTCAGAAATTTCAGTTACAGCTGTAGTAGCCTTTCCACTACAGCTTCAGTTACTGCTAATACGTATCGGAGTATCATTTAGGAGAGAATAGATAAAGATAATTAAAACTGAAAAAATTACGTAGCAGACATTATCAGGATGCAGAGAGTCACAGATTTATGTTAGAACTGAATATGGGAATTGATGCCTATCTGAAAGGGAACGAAGTATTGGTTCAAATTCTTTGCTTAAGCATTATTATTGTTCTGGTTTTACAATGTAACGTACATTTTTCCAGTACCTATATTAGATTACATTAAGTTGCGAATTACTGTTCTCCACTCTTCTCTGTCCTCCCATAAGTACTCAGGAATGTTGTTCTTCCTCAATGCTGACTGAACTTCCTGCATCCATGTCGTCCCTTTTTTCTTCTTCCGTTCGGTGGCCAGTCGAGTTTGCATTTTGGAAGTCTTTCTTGTCCCATTCTCCTGACATGTCCATACCATTTTAGATGTTTGAGTTCGATGAATTCAATAATTGTATTTTTACATTTCATTTTTTCTCTGATTACTTCATTTCTTATTCTTTCTCTTCTTGATATTCTTGATGAACGTCTCCAGAAATCAATTTCTGTAGCTAATAATTTTGACTTCAGTTGCCATTTTGTTGTCCACACTTCTGAACCATGTGTAATAATGCTCCGAACTATTGTTTTATATATCCTAATTTCGTTATCTGTAGTTATGTGTTTGCCCCAGAGAACTCCATTCAACAAAGAAATTGTCGTCTTTCCTGCATTTACTCTTGATCTAATTACTTTTTCCTGTTTCCCATCATTTGTAATTTTCACTCCTAAATATTTATATTCTTCTGTAGTTGTTATTGTTCCCATCCTTTCTTCTAATATTAAGTCTTCATTTATTCCACCAATTACCATGTATTTCGTTTTATTCATGTTAACATTTAGAACTGCTTTCTTATATTCCTGAATCAGCTTCCTGGTCATATATTCTATGTTCTCATAGTCTTGGGCTATAATCAGTTGGTCATCTGCAAATTGCAATGAATATATTGTTCTGTCATTTATTGGTATTCCCATAGTTTGACATTTTTTCTTCCCGTGTGGAGTTGCTAGTCTCTCATCGGGCACCTCCCCAGGTTGCGGATAGGGGATTGCTCACAAGATATGGTGGGTACCGTGGAAATAAAATACCCGGGGTGGACCAAAACTAGCACCTACGGCCTTGTAGTTACGTATTGGATTACCAAAGGCTAAAGGAAGAAAACATTGATCAAAAATTACCTGGCCCTCCAGGTTGGGGGTTAATGCAATGGGCCAACTCCCCATTCATTGGAAAAAACCTTACCAGTTAAAAATGCCTATAAGATTACAGCTTTACTTAAGCAACATCTGTTAAATCATTTCCTTAAGGACCGAGTGAATATACGGTTTCGGCCAGTTTCAGCCACAGTTTCGGTTTTAGCCAGGTATCAGCCGAAACTTCGGCTTGGCCGAAACTAGCTTTCGTGACCTTGTGGAAGAAGTAGGGTCTCGTTAGAATGGATTCAGCGCGCGTAAAAATTGTACTTCGTTGTTAATCACAATATAACGCAATCACATCTTGTATTGATATTGTTGAACTGTGTCTCTAACAAAAAACTCACACTGACGTGTTTTACGGCCCACTTTAGATTTGTAGTTTTACAAGTTTTTGCAAACATTTTGGACCAAAATAATAATGCAAATAATAAAAAAATAATTAATAAGAGAGTCAGAAACCCTTTTAGGAAAAAAAGAAATAGGTAGTGGCGGTTTCCGAACCACCGACCTTTAGCTTCATAGTTTAACGCCTTGCCCACTACGCTACTTCTATCAATCTAAAGATGAGTTCTTTAATCTCATACTACGGAGGGCCGTTGTTAACTTATGCTAATATGGCATTTGTAGACACTAGAATATCATTTATCGTACGAAGAACGATGTGTTTTCGTTAATTCTTCAGTGCGCCATTGCTTTGAAATGACAACGTGTAAGTTACAATAAGAAAATCATCAAATACGTAACGCAAGATGGCGTATGCCAGAGAGAGTTCTGGATGAGGACTGTCACGTGACATCTCCGAACGGCTGGTTTTCGTTAATTCAATGGAGGGTGTTAAATCTCCGTTATTTTTGCAAATATCTCTCAAATGATACGAGATATGAAAAAAACCTAAAAGATCTAAGTTGTAGAGACTTTTCTCCTCTACCAATTAGGTTATTCAGTTTTCGTGTCAGATGAACGGTTCGTTTGCAGTTACAATTATTTTACAAACGGCTGTTTCTGGTATTACTACCGTATTTTTTTGTCCCAAAGATTTGAAAAAGGAAGGTTCTGGTCTCTGGCAGCCTACAATCATGTCCGTAAAAGTTGGTGCTGATCGGTTGAATGGTTCGTCTTAAAAACAGGGAACACGTTACGGACAGACAGACTAACATACATCCCAAAATCGCCGTTCTTTTTGCAAATATCTTTGAAACGCTACGAGATATGAGAAAAACCTAAGAGAGCACAGTTGTAGAGAATTTTCTCCTTTACAAATTCGGTTATTCAATTTTCGTGTCAGATGAATAGTTAAGCCGTTATTTTTATTTAAATTTCGAGCTGTCAAAAGACGATCGCAAAGTCCCACTTTTAGTGTTACTACCGTAACCTAAAGTGGGCCAAAATGATCGTATGGCATATTTGGCCGCGAGATTGTTCGGGCTCTAGTGCAAGACATTTTGGTTGACGCCAATGCGGAGACTTGCGTGTCGATGATGATGAAAACGACGAGAAGGGCAATACAACACCCAGTCCCCTACCTGGAATCGAACCCGGGTCGCCTACGAGGTAGCCAGTGACGCTGACGATTGAGCTACGGAGAGGGCCGTGTTTGCAATAATTTACTTTATTAAGTATTGTGTTTAATGGAATGGGTTATCATATTGTTACAATGTAAGCTTTTATCAATGTGTTTCCTTGAAAACAATGGTCTTCGTTCATAAACAATATGGGTTTAGGATACATGTGGTACACAGCTTTTTCTTCTCAGTTTGAGTTCATTTAAACTAAGAACAATTATCACTAGTTTTGCCACACTTTACAAGATACCCTCGTTGTTCTAACCCTTTATAAGAGAGTGTAAGCTTAACGAGAAGTCCGTAGGACACAGAAGCTTACAGATTTACAGGCCAAAACGTTTTATCCGAATGTTGCGAATATTGTTGTGGCGGCGCTATTCGCCGAAACGCCTGCCGTCTACACCCGTCCGAGGAGTGATACGATAAACCGTAATCGCGATGAGCTACAATCCGACCTCTATCAAAGTCAGAAACGTGGTGGTACGCATTTCTCCTCCTTACTCGAAGCATCAGAACGACGTTTCACCAGGTAACGCCGGTCAACTGCTGTTTGTGTATGAGAAATCGGTTGGAAACTTTCCTCATGTCAGCACGTTGTAGGTGTCGCCACCGGCGCCAACTTTGTGTGAATGCTTTGAAAAGCATATCATTTGGATATCACAGCATCTTCTTCCTGTCGGTTAAATTTCGCGTCTGTAGCACGTCATCTTCATGTTATAGCAATTTTAATGGCCAAAATTGTAGAAGAGAAGCCGTATATTCGGTTAGGATGTCGCTTTCGGTCGCAAATCAAGATTCGGTCAAACTCTACATTTCTTTAAAGCAAGTGATTTCGAATAGATATCAGCATTTTTTACCAAAAGTTTTGATTCTTTACGATACCGCCTTTTATTAACAAATTTTTCTTGTATCTCTGGGAGACACAGTATTTCATGAAAAATAAACACACAATACTGTAGGCAAATGTGAATTTTTATGATTAATGCTTGGAGAAATAACTCTCTTCCATATGTTACGTTGTAGGTCACGGGCGCCAATTGGTGTGTTCTCATTAAACAAGTTCAATTGCTCCCCCGGTGAGTCAGTTTAATCATACAGCGGGCGGGACAGGGTTAACGGTACAAATGACACTTAATTCCCGAATGTGCGACGTGTCCAGAGCGAGATTACATTTTATCCCGGGTTGGATATTCAATTCCAAACAGCCAGCAGCGCAGTGCAGTAGGGAAGCGAGGCTGAGAGCGGTGCCATATCGCGTTGTATAAATGTATCGCTACATGCAAATGCACTATACTTGGTATCACTAAATTTTCCCTATCAAATACAAAAGACAAGAAGAAAGCTAGCTTGTTTTGCTGTACATTTCTGTGCCTCAGCTAGCAAAAGGCAAGGTAACTATTCCATCTCTCAAATCTCAGGGTCCGCTTATTTCCGGGCGGTAGACATATTACATCTTTCTAATTTTTACACCATAATATAGCAGGTAGATCGGCAGGGCAATTACAAAATCTTCCTGGGGAGTCGCCGTCACAGGATGACGTTTTGCACCATAAAATAGCTAGGGACTGAGTACTGCAAAAACGTATGCCTTAGTGAAACATATGTAATATTAAAATTATGGAGTTCCTTGCGTAACATCCATTATAGATTATTTTATAAAATAGCGTGTTAATGATGAATAAGTGCGAAGTCTGAAAACTGTTTTCAGGAACCAGCCGATAGGTAAAACAACTTGATATAATAACTAATACTGTAAAATTAGAAAAAAACTACTTTTTTACAAATTGTCTATATAATGGAACTTTTCTTAATGAGTGTAATTCGCTTCTGGATCTTGTCTGAAATGCGAAACAGTCGATAAAAAATATATGTTCTTCGAAATTACACAAAAATAGGAACAGTTCCTTTCCGAAAAATAAACAAAAAACAATTCATCCAACAATTTATAAGAAAGCTGAAAGAAAAGGAAGAAGACTGGATTTGTTTCCTTTGAGATAACATAATTTCGGTACGGTTAATGGGGGGGGGAGGAGAGGGGTCACCAGAATATTTTCTTTACTGGGTTGAAATTACCGAAAGTTCACATTTAGCAGTGAAACAGAGGTTGAGAAATTATTTGTGGAAGTCGCTGCTGAAGTTCAAATTGAAAATTTTACGAATATAAACATAAATACGTTACTTGGCGGTCGATTTCATGATAGTTTATAACTCCATTCAAAGGCTACGCCTACGGAATGTAATGGCCGAATTTGCGCATCAAACAATGTTTATAAACCAATTGGACCAATTAGACTGACCAATTAGATTTACAAACACTTTAACTTACACTAAGGACAGCACACACCCCCATGCCCGTGGATGGACTCGAACCTCCGGCGGGAGCGATCGCCTTGTCCATAGCATGGTGCCTTAGACCATGTGACAACTCCCGCGCGGCAATATGCACTTCCAGTCACATGGCAAAATATATTCAAGGCATGCAGGGATGAAATACAAACAAGGTTTTGAAAAATGGATTAAAATCTGACCATTTTAAAAATAAAACTGAGCTAAGACAACAAGTTGCTCTGTGTCTCTTTTTCTGTAATGTAGGTTTGGAAAAAGTTGTGAGGAACCTCAAAGTATTACCTGTTGGTATTTTCCAAGGAAATATGGTTAACGTGTTAGTAAACGCACAGATGATATAGTGCTACAGAAATGTGCAATGGAGTTTAGACAGTTGATTGTGAAGCTTCCACAGACTCATTAAGACATGGCTTACAGGAAACATAATAGAAGACAAAATACATGATAGTTCAGTGATATGCAGAGGAACCAGACAGCCAACCATATCTCATACTGGCGAATACAAACGTGATCGTATTGTACAATTGAGTCGCGGTGGAGAGCCCAAGCGTTCTAACGCGCCCTGATGCGAAACGCGCGAAGTTTACGAGACATGGAGCGCAGAACTTTAAAAAGAAGCATGTCTTAACGTATGAAAATCTGAGGGATCCGGACTTTAACCAGAGTTCAGTATTAATGTTTGGGCACGGAATCATATGTCATACAGCAATTGATTCTTTCATTTTTACGGAGTACATTGAAAGGACCTCAAACTGCACCTTCTTATAGAATGATTTCAGTGGTTTGTAGGAAGATATTCCACTGGATTTAATTCAGCGCATTGTGGTTCCTGCATGAAGGAGAACAGCCTCATTTTCTTCGTGCTGCTAGAGGATTTTTACATCAGCTACTCCTAAAAAAAAGGATTGGGCGCCAGGTACCGTCATCGTGGCCTCTTCGTTCTGCAGACTTCGGTATATTGTTACAGCGCAAAATTGTGACAGAGAAACTTGTTAAAATCTTAGACTGCTCAAGCGACCGCCAGTCAAACTAGAGGAAACAACAGGTCATCGGCTCTGTCGTAAAATGCGACGCCGGTCTTTCGTGACGACAGCAGACGCTGCGTCGGAAAGTTGAAAGCCTACAGTCAGCAGACTGTTCAGTGCGACAGACGACCAGCAGAGTGAGGGGTATATTCGTCAGCTTGTAAACATTCCTTAACTACACGTAACACTGTCAGAAGAGTGTATAAGACCGAGGATACGCCAGCGATTGAAGGGCTCACTGAGTGTACGCTGCAATTACAAGCCGGCCGCGGGGACTAAGGCGCTTCAGTCACGGTTTGCACGGCCACTACGGTCGGGGGTTTGAATCCCCCCTCGGGCTTGGATATTTGTGCCGTCCTAGTTCGTAAGTAGTTGATAAGTAGTTTGTAAGTTTAGGGACTGATGACCCCGTAGTTGAGTCCCATAGACTATACAAACTTTTGAACATTTTGCAATTACAAGTAGGATCCAATCGGTCATTACGAACCGTTCCAGACGGCATAGCTTCGGCGGATTCTGTATATAAACTCCCGCTTTTAGGAGTGTAGTCACTTGGTCTTTGGAATCTAAGATGCTCAAGAGAGTAGTCGTCGATCCAATTATCTAATTTATGTATTCAGCTTGTATCTCAGATTAAGCTGGAAATACTGGTACCCACTAGTCAGAGTTAGGAGATAGAAGCCGGCCGCGGTGGCCGAGGGGACTAAGTCGCGCCACTACGGTCGGGGGTTCGAATCCCCCATCGGGCATGGATATTTGTGTCGTCCTTAGTGTTAGCTAGTTCATAAGTAGTTTGTAAGTTTAGGGACTGATGACCCCCTTGTTAAGTCCAATAAGCTACACAAACATTTGATGATTATTTTAGAAGATGAAGTCCGGAGACACTACGACGCTTCGAACTGACCATTATCCGGGGAGATGGCGAACCGCTGTCTACAGTCTTCACAACGCTTAATATGTTTACTTCCTGATGCCAGCGCAGTCTTCATTGGTTGGTTTCCTGAAGGTCAATGATCCTGCAGACGCACTAGCACTCTGGTGCTATCTCTGCTAGTGGTATCAAGGGGTCAACTGTCACCACTCTATTGATTCCAAGCCTGGACCCACAAGTAGCTGCATCGACTGGAGGAGGGGTACGGGACTCCATCTGGCAGTCGTTGCTTCAACACCCAGACGTAGCGGCACGGACACCTCCGTCCGAACCGTACCACAGCCAGGCATATAAAATGCCGCGAGACGGCGAGCTAATGCGGCCGAAGAAGACTTCATCTGCTGATCTAGTTCCTGAATAACGTTGATCTGACTTTCCATAAACATGGAAATTTTATATGGTTTACGTTACCGTGTTAAGTGATAAAAAGTCGATTAGGATTCGGCCTACATTAGGATAATCCCTCATATAATTTGATGTTGAGTCTAAACTTTCGGGACAAAACCGGTTTCATTTTGTAAGTGATTTAGTTTGCGTGGAAGCAGGTTTTGTTTTATTCGTATACGAAAGACATTAACATAATCCACATACACATCTGCCAGACGTCGCATCTACTACAACACACAACCTCGCCGATCGAGTTACCATTGTGGCGCAGCGTAAATATTTATAGCAATCGTTTCAATCACAGGAACGACGGGACACCGAATGTTTTATTCATGTGCGTATCGATACAATCAAAGCGACTTGGGATGGAAGTTTTTTACGTTAACGAAACGGCCGAAAAAAGGGGGGAAAAGTGGATAGAGCCAATTAGAGCAGAGCATATCAGACACACGAGCACTTGTTAGGTAGCGGCGGTGAGAAGCAGCCCACTGACTACGAACTACTAAACAGACGCTAACCAACCAGTGGCTCACACCCTTAACCAAGCACAGACCTGTCTACTGCGGCAGACCCTCTGTAGTGCATCCGGTCAATTATGTAGCAATCACTTCTACCATTTTTCTCATATCCGGTCGCGACTACACCGCATTGCAAGATGACCATTTCTTCCAAGACTTCATATGCATCCTGATATGTTAATGAACACGTAATTGAAATTATTTCTAAAGAAAAAATACTTGTCTTTGTCTCTGTATTCAGTGTCACTTTGCTGTAGCTAATTGTAAAATTACCGTTAATGAAATCAAATGACCAGAAGAGTATTTTATTTCTGCAACCATGAGGTAAAAGGTGCATATTTTGTTGTTGTGAAATCCTGCTCGCTGTTCACGTGATCGCAACGGGTGACGCAAGCAGAACGCACTCGGAGGCTGCAACGTTCTGTCAGTGTGAATCGGTAGATATCAGAAAAGGAAACAAGGTTACATTGTTCAAACATTCATCTCCATGTATAGTCTAAAATAAATCACGCCATGTCTTCAGTAGTGTTTTACGTTGATTGACAAACTATGATGCATTCTGCCGAGATACCTCTTGTTTTAGTCGCGTTCTACGATAATGCTCGGCTAACCTCAACTCTAGTGAAAATGTTCAATTGTTTGTGAAGCTTAAGGGACTGAACAGCGGGGTAATCAGTCCCTAAACTGACAAACTACTTATGAACTACATTATACAAAGACGACACAAACATCCATGCCCGAGGGGGGATTCAGCACAGCGCCTCAATGCGCTCGGCCGCTCCGCCGTGGCTACACACAATGATCAAGTGAGCTACGGTGGGGGGAGGTTGTCAACACCAGTCGATAGGCAGGTCCAACGTTCTGATTAGCTCGATCGACCGTTCTCACTTCATTCACAGAACTTTATTGTCAGAGGTTGTATGTGAAGTGTTGGAGCCTGTTGTCGTTCCACACCTTCGTAGATTACAATGGAAAACAATAGTATGCGACACAAGTGGCACACATTGTTCCAGCCGTCTTCACGCCCACTTGATGGTATTACTGGCAACGTCTTCTTTTTTCTCCTGATGTCTAGCAACGTCTTCTTTTTCTTTTTTTGTGTGTTTTATGTTTGTTAAGCTTATGGGACTAAACTACAGGGTCATCAGTCCCTAAACTTACAAACTACTTATCAACTACCTTATACTAAGGACGGCACAAATATCCATGCCCGAGGGGGATTCGAATCCCCGACTGTAGTGGCCGTGCAGACCGTGACTGGAGCGCCTCAATCCCCTCGGCCACCGCGGCCGGCCTTCTTTTTCTCCTGAACTCGCACCTATCCCAGTTGTCTGGATGATGACTGCGGTATAACTGGCCTAGGATACTTCGCCACTAGCTACCCGAAATGAAGTAGTCCAATATATAAAATAAGCTTGGACTATTGCACCCCAACAACACCATCAGAGCCTCTCTGATTCAATGGAAAACAATTAGCAATGTTTGTGACCAGCAATGGCGGTGACACGCAATAATGAACTCATCACCATCCTCACTTCACGTGTGGGGTATATTTTCAATCCTATTATCTGTGTAAATCGTGTTATTTCCAAAATAAATTTGGCTTTGCTATCTCCCGTTGCTGGTATGCAAGACGCATGAGACAGGGGAAATAACCTCAGATCTCAAGACGAATATAGTGATTCCAATTCCGAAGAAAGCAATTGCAGACAAATGTGAAAATAACAGAACTGTCAGTTTAACAAGTCATGCTTGCAAAATACTAACAGACGAATGGAAAAACAGTTGAAATCTGACCTTGGGGAAGATCAGTTTTGATTTAGGAGAAATGTAGGAACACACGAGACGATACTCACATTAGAACTTATTTTAGAAGATAGACTAAAGAAAGGGATACCTAGGTTTTCAACATTTGTGGGGAAAGCTTTTGCCAGTGTTGACTGGAGTATACTCTTTCAAATTCTGAAGGTAGCAGGGGTAAAATACCTCTCTATCTACATTATTCCGTGACTTATTAAGTTTTCAATTTTGTACTGACTTTTTGATCAGGGGGTATTTTTGTTTAACAGAATACAGGCATTCTTAATTAATTCTATTACAAATTATAAATAAAATTCGCTTTTATTAGAAAGTGAAGCGACGTTCATGCAAATTTCTGGTCAATTATAATGTAACACGTTTATAGTTATAAATTATTCTAGAAACAATGAGACATCCAACAACGAATATATTTGGAATGTACCCTAATGGAAAACGCCCATATGGAACATATGTTCAAACGCATTTTCCTGCAAACGACCTGTTGTTGCGTTCGCCCTTCGTATTCGCAACGCGTTATATTTAGTTGCAGGAGACCGGTATTCAGACAAAACTGTATGTTCCATCTCCTGTTATTACACATTGTATCACATCGTACTTACCCGATGTGCATCATATTGTCTTCGGGAAAGACACGGCTACCAAAACAAGTGTGACGTCATAGCAGACTGCTTAAGATCGCAAGCTGGATGCCTTACCTGGAATAGAAAAAAAATTACATTAAACATCGTGTTTTACATGGTAATTGTAATGAGAGTAGAAAAAGGCGTCACCACAGTGAAGAGAAAAGAAATGTAATGAAAGAGACCGTGTAAAGAGAAAGGGACGAGGAAAGCAAAGAGGGACAACAGTCGAAACAAATGTAATAACGACACCTGGGCTGTGTATTGACCATTGCTATTGAGAGTGAATCGTTGATAATTCCAGCCATTGGTACTGGAGAAACGTCAGAAAACTCATCAAACAAACGTTTGCAAAAGAACCAAAGACAAAGGACTACAGGCTAAATTGAAATATAATTGGACCAATGTGCTATGTCCCTAGACCTACAAACTACTTAAACTATCTTACACTAAGGACAATACACTCAACCATACTCTAGGTAGGACTGGCACCCCGGCGGAAACGGCCAGTCAGACCGTAGCATGTTGCCTTAGACCACGCGTCCATTCCGCGCGGCCCCTACAGGTAGGGTAAATACATGTCTACGAATGCCTTAATAACTTTCTGATTGTATTAAAGTTCGCCGGCCGCGGTGGCCGAGGGGACTGAGGCGCTCCAGTCACGGTCTGCACGGCCACATTGATATTATTAGGCTAAATATTAAGTTACTTGTCAGCGCTTGTCTTTATAAATTGCAAAGTGGTAACGGGCGTAACATCGACATTATTGGACACCAATCACGCATAGGGAACATATTATTTTCTATTAGACATCGGGTCACTCTTGCAGCTAAATAAAGAGGTAAGTTGACGAACAATGTGATTCATATGTAAAGCTGCATGCCTACTTTGAGTTAAGGCTCAGGCAGTAAGATTTTGGCTCAAAATTTAAAAGCAAACAGACTAGTTTCGTCATTAAAACAGTTTTCATCAATAGGATTAATTTCATTTGGATTTCATACCAGAATCCTTTTTAAACATGTTAGATTCACTTCCAAACAGATTAGTTTCACGTACGTCACACAATTATTGTAATTATGGAACCACATGTATGGAAGGGCGAGGTGTGCAGTTTCCTATTAGGAAGGGGGAGGGGGGAGAGCTACCAGAAGTCGGGTTTCGCCCAGCTTCTGCTTAAGGTCGGGTAAAATGAAACTTGTGATTACCAAAATTTGAATACGCCATGCGATTTCAACAATCTATGTCTTAGATTGGTAGCTTAGTTAATTAAACTTTTTACAGGAATTTATTATGGAAATATTGTCAGATTATCGTATCTTCCGTACCAACACAACAGTTACAAAGAATATTTTAATATTTTATGCATGGCTCTTGATCAGCGACTGTACTGTATATAATAGACACTTTTCTTTAAATACAGTCCTCAGTCGCAAGTTAGATACGCAACACAGGTTACAATTTCGTAAAGTACACCTTCTCCAGACAATATGGGATGTCGGTTAAAATGACATTTCAGATTTTAAGAGAAAAGAAAATTACAATACATATCTGCCGTGGTCAGATAGTGATACCTAAAATGGAACGGCAGCGCAGTCTCAAAGGGCTGCATGTAACCTCTGCTACGGTCGAAAAACTACCGTTCCTATTTTAGGTATGACTACATGACCATGGCAGATATGTACTGCAATCTGCAACAATTTACGGGAGGTGTGCACTTCTGTGAATTTAAAGGACTCTTATCGGTCGTCATTGGTCCCTTTCTTGCAGCATCTTTTTCCGGCTGCAGAAATGTCGGAGATTTGATGTTTTAGCGGATTCCCGGTATTCACACTGCAATCGTGGAGTGGGAAAATCTCCACCTCATAGCTACCTCGAGTTACTTTGTCCCATCTATAGTGCGCCGCCTACAATATTACGTTCAAGCTCACTTAAGTACTGATAACCTGCTGTTGTAGCAACAATAATCGATCAAACATCTGCGCTAGACACTCGTTTTCTTATGTATGCATTGCCGGCATTAGCGCCGTCCTCTGAGTGTTTACACATTGAAACACGTCCAATGAATGTGTGGTCCTGTTCCATTTTGAGTTATTCATTGCTCTAAAGTGTTTCACCACCACTGATATTCTTAATTTGAATGTCAATTGTTTCATTTCTTTATTAATGATCAATGCTCCATCTATGTGTATGTTTACACCTGTGTGATTGAACGGGTGTATTTGTATGAATGTGGAAGGTTGTTCTTAATATTAACTGACTGCCGCCTCATTGGCTTACAGTCACTGGTTACTACTTTATGTCTCGTTTACTTTATTTGAGAACGCATGGCTTGGTAAATGTTCAAATGTTTGTTAAGCTTAAGGGACTTAACTGCGTGGTCATCAGTCCCTAAACTTACAAACTACTTATGAACTACCTTATACTAAAGGCAACACAAACATCCATGCCCGAGGGGGGGGGGGGGGGGAGGGGAGTTCAAACCCCCGACGGGGAACGACCTCTCGCATCGAAACATGGCGCCTCAATGCGCTCGGCCGCTTCGCCGCGGCATGGCTTCGTATGTCGTCTGCATTGCCGTCTGTTGGGTGGGCGGAGACAACCTTACTTGGCAAGATGACCAGCTGGCCTCCTCTTAGTGTAGTACCAACATTACCATGGACGAGATGTGACAAAATAGACCCGTCTGGAGCTCTAGTAGAAGGTATTATCTCCTTCAGGTAGCGAGGGTTGGTAGACAGTAGGCTCGGAACGCGCTCTGCATTGCTTTTAGCGCGCCCTACATCCAGTCCGGAGAGGGGATGGCCTTGCGCGGGGCCTGAGGCATCACTCTTGCCCCGAATGTTGTAAGCAGTACGTTGTCAAATCATGCTGAGGGGATGGCATGCTGTTAGAACTTTTCTTGATTTGTAGTCAGGCAATCTTGGTTTAACTGTGATAGTTTTCTTGAGTAAGTCTTTCGCTATGTGAGGCGAAGTGTTTCGTAATTTACAGAATTCGAGTAATTCAGTGTAAATTTAGTATTTGCATTTTCATTCCTGTGATGATTTTGTGCCCTGTTCTCTCATGTTAGAATACACGTGTGTGGCCTTCAGCCTTTGCATAAACTTTGTGTCTTTGAATTCCTTACTATTTTTAACTAACGTTTTCGCGTCTTGTCTATTTATGGAAGCATGCTAAATTCTTTCTCAGAATTTATGGATTGATTCCGTCTTTCCTGTCTTGGTATGACAGATTGTACAACGTGCTTTCGTAACGGTCATTACTTCGGCCTTCAGCCATGCTTTTACTGAAACTAGCTTTCTCCTATATGAATTCTGTGTTCTTTACTTGCTTATTCTAAATTAATTTCTTTTTGTGAATTCTATGTAATTAACCATGGTTGTATAGCACGTGGTACTTAAGGATAGTATGCTGCTGCCTCCTCAGACATGAGTTCGTTTGTGCATAGTTTGATTATAATTGTGCTTAAAGACATTAGACATTTCTTCAAAACGCCGCCGACGCTTCATTTTGCCGCTGTTATGCAGTGTCCCCGCTTGAGTAATGTGTCGCAAGCATTATGTGGCTGTCTGTTAGTGAATGAATGTACTGTCCTTTATCCACTGTGTATCTGCAAATTTCCTCACATGCTACCTCCATTTTCATAAACGGCAGAAACAATTTTATTACGGCCAGTAACTTTATAATTTAATTCACCTATGTACAATCTGTGTGCTTTCTTGTACTCATTTGGTCTCCCCACAATTTGCTTGTTCATTTTATTGAATAGATAATAATTTTAAGTATCATACCTCTGCTTTATAATTTCATGCTCCACATACCATGTTTAAGTGTCTACTCCTTTTTTTAATATTAATTATGTGTTTGTTAAAACGTTGGCTGCTCCCTTAATGAGTGAGCAGTTAAATAAATTTTAATTGCGAAAATACTGTTGCCACTCGCAAAGTAATTTAGAGCAGCTGTGAGCGTTTTAACTTGCATTTACAGATCTCTACTGCCAGAGATCTTAACATGGAAAATGTAAGAAGCTACTTTCAACATCTCTGTGTTTGCATACACATGCCAGTACAATTTCCCTTGGCTCTTCAGCATACTTAACAGTGCTTTATCCTTTAAATAAATTTTACTGTAATACATGGTGTCCTTGTTGGTGCTTCACGTTGGATCGACGGCAGTGTGCTAGTACTATGATCGTGGATCGTGTGGGAGTCTGGCCGTTCGGCTATTACGTCACGATGTGCCAGGCGGGAGGTAACTCTTCCCGGCCGTTTCAACTTCAAAGAGGCGCGAGCACTTGATCGACGCGATGACGTCGCCGCCGAGCCCTCCTAATCTGCATGCTAACGAGCGTTTGTCAATGGACGATTTGGCACTAACTCTGCGGGTCCAGTGGGAAATCCAGGGTACAGCTTTCGGATTAACAGCGACTAGGGCGATAAGCCGCGGTGGAACAAAGGGGTCCCGGACGCAGAGGTGGGTGACAAGGCGTGGGAGAAGAAGGCTAGGTCGGGGAATTACGGCGCCAACAGCCGTGCGCAGAGAGCCGGTGGATCGATGGGTGTCGTGCGGAGTGGCGGGCCATCCAATCCTGCGCGACGTGTGTGGCTGCGGCCGGCATAACACTGATTTCCCAGGCCGGCGCGCCCACCACCCGCCGGTGAAATACGGCGCAGCTCGGCAACTTAGACCGGCCGTTTGTCTCGGGCCGTTCGAGCGAGCCAATGCGCCCGCACCGCACTTTCCGATCCTTTATCGCCCGCCGTCAGCCGAGTTCCTCAGGGGGCGGTGCGAACACGCCGGCTCAGGCGCCCAAGGTAGCTGGCTGACTGGGCACGTTAGCAGCACCGCAGTCTGACTCACAGAGTCGCGAAACTCGCAAGGGGAACGCCAAGTATGGCACAAACGAATTTTGATGGGTCGCAGGTACATCGTGCGGGAACTCCTCCAGACCACCAAGTTAAAAGGATTTGTTCCAGTAGCCTTGGTTTACACGAAAACTAAGACCAAAGTCCAGAGTGTAAGAGCTATACCTGTTCTAAGTCATCAGCCGTACGTGAGTCAGCGTGGTCTAATTACAAGGCGCTTGACTGCCACAACTCTTTACTCACACGAAGTGATGGCTGCTATAGACAAGGGATCGCAAATCGATTCCGTAATTCTTATTTTCCAGAAGTCTTGTCATCGTACCTCACAAACGGCTTTTAATCAAATTGCTTGGTTATGGTATATCGCCCCAAATTTGCGCCTGGATACGGGACTTCCTGACACAGTTCGAAGAAATCGATGGCAAGGCATCGAGTAAAACAGAGGTGATGTCGGGTGTTCCGCAGGGTAGTTTTATTGGTCCTCTGCTGTTCCTTATTTACATAAACGATTTATGGGAAAATCTAAGTAGCACTCTTAGTTTGTTTGCAGATGACGCCGTCATTTACCGTCTAGTAAAGTCATCTGAAAATAAAAAACAACTGCAGAACGAATTAAATAAGATATCACTATGGTGTAAAAATTGGATATTGACTCTAAATAATGAGAAGTGTGAAGTCTCCCACACGAGTACGAAAACAAATCCGTTAAACTTTGTTTACAACATAAATCAATCAAAAGTGAAGGCCATAAACTCGACAAAATACCTTGGAATTACTATTACTTCAGACTTAAACTGGAAAGAACACGTAGATAATGTCGTGGGACAGTCGAACCAGAGACTGCATTTTATTGGAAGAACCCTTAAAAGATGCAACAGAACTACTAAAGAAACTGCATACACTATACTTGTCCGTCCTTTTTTGGAGTATTGCTGCCCAGTATGGGATCCTTATCAAATGAGTTTGACGGAGGACATCGAAAGAGTCCAAAGAAGGGCAGCTCTTTTCGTATTCTAACGATACAGGGGAGCAGCGTTACGGAAATGATACAAGATCTGGGATGGGAATCATTACAACAAGAGCACTTATCGGCGTCGGCTACTTACGAAACTTCAATCGCCAACATTCTGCTCCGAATGCGAAAATATATTCAAATGTTCAAATGTCTGTAAATCTATCGGACCACACTGCGTGGTCATCAGTCCGTAGCTTACAAACTACTTAAACCTAGGTAAACTAATCTACGGACAAACACACACACCCATGCCCCAGGGAGGGCTCGAACCTCCATGGCGAGCAACCGCGCGCTCCGCAGCGAGGTGCTTTAGACCGCTGGGCTACTCCACCGCAGCCAAAATGTTGACTCCCACCTTTATAGGTAGAAATGAACATCAAAATCCTGTGCGCTATTCTTGAATGGAATGGAGATAAATAACTGTAGTTCGATGAACCCTCTGCCTGGCATTTAAATGTGATTTGCAGAGTATCCCATGTAGATGTGGATTGTGGGTAATTATATGCTTTCATACCCACTCTTATGTTAATGCTTGAGTAATTGGTCACGATAACAACCAATGTTAATAGCTCAATATGTTATGTATTGCGCGACGATTGTTTTATTTAATTCGTTACTTCGAAGCATACTTTTACAACATTTGAAAGATATTTCTTAGTCAGTAAACCGTCTGTATTTATCACCTTCAACATTTGTGCATCATTTGCATTAACAGTTTCTGGCCCCGCTGTTGTACTGCCGAATGCTGTGTTTGGCCACTTCACTCGTCCCAGCGAGCGGATTATTATGCTGCGGCCAGGCAGCTAGTCATTCCTAGCCTGTCGTTCACGAAGTGAAACATGGAAGAAAAATGTGTCGTGATAGAAGCAGGCCCATCACATGAAACTTCTTCACAGGTGGAAACCTGTGGTAAGCAGTCAAATGGTGAACTCAAAAACGCCTTACAATATATCGAATGTTTGTTTATTGTTTAACTGTACAATAACTTCATGTAACTTTAATTACCTTACATAACTTTATCTTTGAAATAAGAATGGATAAAGTGGGAAAAAGAAAATGAGAAAGGAGTATAATTTTATACACAATCAATCGTCGAACAAGTTAATAATAATAATAAAGAAAATTCCGAGGAGCATTTGAACTCGGGTGGTCTGTGTGACGGTCGAGACCTTGCTAATTACACCACTCTGACTAACGTACCGACGGTGAGTTATACAGGTATAATTGTTACGCGCTGGACTTTTATCTCGAATTTTGTGGAAATCAAGGCGCATTAGAACAAATCCTTTCAGCTTGGGGGTCTGGAATAGATCCCGCATAACATATCTGCGACCCATTAAAATTCGTTTGTACCATACTCAGTGTTCCCCTAGTCAGTAGAGAAAAAAGTGCAGCTGAAGCGATTGTAGGGCTACGAGTGGGCAGTAGGAAGTAACACAGGAGCTGCATGATACAAACTCAGAAGTTAAGAACCTCCTTCCACAGGCACCGCGACCAACTACCTTGTACGGACTCCCAAAGGTTCATAAAATGAACACACCTATACGTCCGATCGTGAATACCACTGGCGTGCCCACTTCTAGACTAGCAAAATATCCGGCGACTCTCCTTACTCCACACGTTGGTTACAATGTGCATCATATCAAGAACACGGCGGAATTCATGAGCAGAATCAAATCCTTGCGTCCTGGACAAGAGGACGTCATGTCAGCTTTGATGTACTGTGATTATTCACAAACGTTTCCATTAAATACTCTATAGATCTGCTCAACCAGTTTTTCGGCGACACTGTTGTAGAGTTATTTGAGCATACTCTGTTGTCATCGTATTTTTATATCGTGGAGAATATTTTAACCAGACGGGCAGTGTCGCGGTGGGAAGCCTAATAGCTCCACTTATAGCCAACCTGTTTGTGGATTACTTTGAGGATATCGCTATGGACACGACTTCTGCAAATGCCAGCTGCTTTCATCGTTCTGTTCAGAATACGTTCGTTGTCTGGCCACATGGACGTGAAAAACTGGGCGACAACAACAACACCACGAAAACATCAAGTTCAGAGATGGAGATGGTGCCTTGCCGTTCCATCATACTTGTCAGGCGTAGAGTAATTGGGTGCCGAAGCCATAGTGTTTACCGAAAACCCACCCACACGAACGGTATCTACACGCCACGAGGCACCATCTCCCACCGCTGAAACGATCTGTTCTAAGTACGTTGGTGCACCGAGCGGTAGTAGTCTCACAAGGAGACTACATGGATGTCGCATTTAAGAATTGCTTTTATTTATACTACGTGAAGATGTGAACTTAAATAATCAGCCAAAGGCATTCGACGCAACTCTAAAAAAATCTCGATAAAATCGACTTTAAAGTTTTGCAAAGTAAGCATATGTGGCAATAATTAAAACAGTTGCAGCATCTGTCGGAGTAGCTCAGCTGGTAGCGTTATGGCTTCACAACCACAGAGTCGGTGGTTCGAATCCAACTGACATACTTTTTCGTTTTCAAATTAAGTTATAAAAAATATTTTGGGATCTCTAATTCCATGTGTTATGTCATTTTTTGTTTATGTGTCTGTACTCGAGCAGAAAACCTTGTCGTCTCGCAAAACGATGCTGGAGTAGATTAGCTGCTTGGAAAGCCATTAGTAGCTAAGGAGATGACTTTCCAAAAACTCTTTCCAAAAGCTCCTCACAAACTAAACAGTCGAAGAGTCTCGTCAACTACTAATGAAGCCAATACTGTCAAAAATGTAACTTATCTTTGTTCGACTGAAACCATCATTATTAATAACTTTCTATAAAATACAGAAAATTAGCAATAAACAAAAATACGTGGATTTTTAGTAAAAATTACCATGATGCATTAATATTGTGTAAGTACTCGAACCCAACGAAAAAAGAATCCTATGACAACAGGATTCGAACCAATGACTCTACAGTTGAAAAGCCAGAATGCTACCACCTGAGCTACACCGACAGATACTGTGATTCATGTAAAGACTGGTACTTACGTTTACTTGCAAAACTTCAAAGTAGATTTTCTCGACAATTTTTGAGAGTTGCGTCGAATGGCTTTGGCTTACTGGTATTTGAGTTCTGAACTTCACGTACCATAAATATCAAATAATTCTAAAGTACTATACCCATATGGTCTCCTTGTCAGACAATGAACATCTACAGAAAGAACTGACCCACTTACAGAAAATGTTTAGAAAAAATGACTGTAGCGACCGCCATATTTCACAAGCCATCCATCCGCAGATAGCAGACCGTCGAGGGGGAGACAAAGAAGCTTCCGTTTTTTCGATTTTGTGGCTCGGTTACGGGTATTGCTAATTTGTCGAAAGTAGTATGCGTTGCAGAATGATTACATTTTTCAATATCCTACCAATAAAACGAAGTCTGCCACCTGCTTTACCTACGTGTCAGGCTATGAGATCATTCCGTTTCATAACGATAAGAATTGTTGCTTAGAACTATTTGTATTAGTTCACTGACTACAACTGTCAGTTATTGAAATTGTAGAATTGTAGACATATGATTCTACTTTTCAATAAACTATTTATTTTAGGCTATCTTTGTTCTATATTTTACTATGCCATGTGAGAGTCATGCAATTCTCGTAACTTGGGAAATCAGTGTGGAATACACATAAAGTTTTGTTACACTGCTTGATAGGTAGTGACATGTACAATATCGAAGTTGTCACCAGCCGCACAGCTGAAAGCCAGCTGACGTCACAGTTTCTCGTAGCAAAGATTTACACTAAGGGTTCGCGGACAGCTGAATTTGTCATCGCTGGCAGCAACACTGGACGAAATTCGGCGACTCTTTTTTCCCTCTGCGGACTGCCGTGTGACAGTTACAGGATGAACGATACGAGCCAACCGCCAGCAGGTGAAATGCGGGTTGCCAGGTCTGTAGGGGCCGCTGTCAACGCCGCTGGCGGGACATGAATATGGCCTTTATAAAGGGACACAGGAATTTCCCTCGAATGAAAATTTACGCAAAAAAGCTGAACTGTATTGAAATATCGTGGAATTTAGGGTACACACTGGCTCAAATAAAAATGCATACTAATCTCATGAAAAATAAAAATCAGCAATGAAAGGTGATTCCTATGTTTCAGATACTGGTTGGAACTATTATAAATACTTGTTTAATTAAGAAGGAAGAAAAAGTAAGTTTTGTTTTGTCCCGTCGATATTGATGTCATAAGAATTATGCACAAACTTCAATCTTTTAAGGATGAGGAACGAAACCCATCATGTCCTTACGTACTAAATATCCCAGCATTTCCGTGGAAAACCAAAATAGGGATGACGGAAAGTAATCTAGAACGATAGTCATACTGAATGTGGGTCCAACATGCTGACAACCGTGCCATTACACTCTGTTCTCTTGTTTCATTGATTGTGTGGACAGATTACAATCTTCTAGCAAGGCGCGTCAGGACTGGTTTATTATCAGTGTGTGGGTAGCAATTGAAGAAGCCAACGGAAGAAATTTAAGCGCCTTGAATTCCAAGAAAATGTTTCTTAAGCGATAACCAAGGCTCAGGTCAGAGATGTAGAGAGGCGACAAAGGAAACTGATCGAGAACGGGGAGATGTCGATGTACAGAAGAAATGTTCAAATGTTTGTATAGTCTATGGGACTTAACTACGGGGTCATCAGTCCCTAAACTTACAAGCTACTTATGAACTACTTACGAACTAAGACGGCACAAATATCCATGCCCGAGGGGGGGGGATTCGAACCCCCGACCGTAGTGGCCGTGCAGACCGTGACTGGAGAGCCTCAGTCACCTCGGCCAGCGCGGCCGGCTTACAGAAGAAGATACGAAAGATGAACAAAAGTATGAGGAGGGCTGAGATAATTTGGAGAAGGGTATTAGGATATATAAACATATCACAAAAATTCATATCAGTATCGAGTCATCAGCGACTTTTCTGGTAAATAATATTAGAATGTTATAAGAAATTATGCTGTCGTGAAGAGGATTGAGTTGTACCACCAAATGAGGTATAAGCTGTGTTGTTAGTACTTTTCATTATGAACTCGAAATAAACTCATATTTTACACGTAACCGACAAGTGTTCATCAGAGATAAGAGAAACGTCGGGTGTGTCTCAGGGATGTGTGATAGGACGGTTATTATTCTCTGTCTGACTTTGGTTTATTGCCATAATCTTGGTAAGATAAGGACATCTATAAAGGACGTCATGTGTGGAACATTATTTCGACACATTCTGAAGTGCTGCTGGGGCGTTTTGGGATTCCTACGAGGTCGGATTAAAGGACGACATAGAAGCAATTCAGAAGTTGCCAGCTAGGTTGCTACTGGTAGGTTCTATCAGTGCGCGAATGTTACGGAAATGGTTCTGGAATTCAGATCGTAATTTCTGGACGGAAGACGACGTTCTTTTCGAGAAGAACAACTGACGAAATGTAAAGCTGAATGCAGAACGATTCTACTATCGCAACATTTCGCCTAAGGACGAAATACATACGAGAAATTAGAGTTCATTCGGAGACAAATAGGTACCCGTTTCTCCTTCGTTGTATTTGGGAGAGGAACATAAAGGGAAATGTCTAGTATTTGTACGAAGTATACTTCGCCATGGACAGTATGGTCACTTGCAGTATGTGGATGTAGATACAGATGTTGAAAGGGGTTCCTAATGTAATCTGGTAGACGTCAAAGTGATTGTCAGAGATATTATACAGTATGATTAGGGTGCAAGTGCAACAGCAGTTGGCAGTTTAAATAAGAATGTAGTAGCTGTTAGAACCGACCAGTCAGATGAGACCAATGAAGCAATGTAGTTGGATGCAGACCTACCCAGATAGGGAGGCTGTCATTTGATAGCAATTTTCGTAAAATTAAGATGTTTATACCGCAATGTCTGCTCACTTGTAAAAATAATTATTTAATGAAGACAAATATCAAGCAAAGAAAAAGTCTGAGTATTACTTCAATCATTATGTTAATGCTGTTATGAGTATATTAGAGTTATAGTATCGTTTAGTGATTTTGTAAAATTTTATACAAAAGAGTCAAATCATTTACATCTTTGAGCGGTTCTGAAGTTATTCTACAGTTAAATGTGAGAGAATTTAACGCTTTTAGAATATTTCCTACGTTGAGGATGGAAATGTTAATGTAGAGTATAATTACTCAAGTGAGATAATGAAGCCAAAAAGGTTATTCACTGTTCATTTAGACGGTGTGACAAAAACTTTAATGCCCATTATGGAAGTACATGATCGTTTTGCGCCAAGCAGAACATGTAATTAATACATTTTCTCATCTGTGGCAGAAATAAGGACGCTCAGTTCGCGATTTGTGTAACGTAAATGCATGTCTAAGCAAGCTGATAACTCTGTGCTGTGATCGCAGAACAAAGATCCCTTTGCACACAGCTAAGCCATAAAGTAATTTCAAAGTTGAAGGCCATTGTTAAAAGTACTTAACAGTGATTTCAGTTACACTTATTTTGGGGAAAGCTATTTCTATTTTTCAATCAGGTTCAGTGGAAGTGAAAACTTTTGTGTGATTTCTTGTATGGACTTTCACGTAAACTTCAGTAGATTAGTCAAATGCGTTTTTTCAGTTTTCGATAGCACACAATGTGTGTAATTAAATGTAGAGCAACTTTTTCAGATTTCAAACATTAGTTAGAATCAGACTAACAAACTTTTGTTCATAATGAGCAGGCAAATTGCAACATAGTCAATAATAATATGTGAAGTAAATATGCTAGAAGATAAACATTTTTCTCTCGTAGTTAAAATATTTTTAAGTCAGTTGCAGTACATACAGATTCCATTCTGATTACACAGGGAATATTTCAGACAAATATAACATTACGGGCTTTGTTTTTCTGCCACTTCACGTATTCTTCAGATGTGGATTTTCAGTCATGGCGCAGTACAGCTAATTCAGAAACATCTAACAAAATTCAATTTTAAAAGGAAACTTTCACCCGACAATATTTCAACTGGTAACTTTCTCTGTACAGCATTGGAAAAGCTGCGCGTGTTTCATTTGGTCTTGTTGGACGCTGTGAGGAAGAAATTTTGTAGTTTATTTAATAGGGAATAAATACCGAATGATTATAATTTCGTTGTGAAAATTTGTGTTTGAATTCGACTCAATCCTCTAAAGACGTAGCATGGAAGAAAGTAATTTTTATTACCTACACTTACCAATGAAATATGTACGATTCTCCCCAGAAAGAACGCGGTTAAGATGGAGTTTATGACCATCCATCGTTACAGAGCTGAAATATGAGACTTTATTGCTTCGACATGAAAAGTAATGACCATCGTTAAAGTATGAGCGATAAAGCTTTTCATCGCTGCTGCAAATGCATCTTGACATTTGCGTAGTCATATTCGTCGCTCCTTGTTACACCGTGTTTGTTTATTGTCGTATATCCAATAGTAAGAGTTTTTTACTAGTTTAGTCTCTGGAAGTATATAATTTGCCATGAGCTAAATCCGAGTAATATGTGGCTTATTGACAGTTCGCAAAATGTTAAGGAAAATACATCGCACTACAGAAGCTGAAAAAAGTGATAAGTTACACGTTTTATGACTTTGGCCATCAGCATGCGCTATTTTTCCATTGTGTGTTTTAGAACTAATGAAAAAAATCAGTATATAGAGGTATATGCTTATGATGGTTAGAAATAAGTAAAAACGTAAAAGAACAAGAGGCTGAGAATGCAGAATAATTTAAATCTACATTTTTGAAGGAAGAAAATGAAAAAGAAAGTAGATAGTGCAGAACGTTTAAAATCTCACGATTAGTGGAATACCACATTTGAGGACCTTGGTAGCGCACTTATATCTACTCGCATCCCCGAATTATAGCGATTTATAAACATAGTGATTGTTTCAATGTAGGCAGGTATCTCATATGAACGACGGGTCGTAGCCTAGAGACTGTTTTAGTATGAGTTTTAGTTGTTTGAACATAACAAGACTCCAATGTACAGTCAGAGAGTAATCCATTTTAATAACGTCATAAACACTAAAATCAAAACACACTTTCGTCGAAAGCAAGAGACAGATGTTTAGAAAGACATTATAAAATTAGTTCTGAAATTGTTATGATGACGAGAGAGAGAAATTCGTTCAATAAATATGTCGGTGACTGCATTCAAGTGATTAGTGAATTGGCAATAAATTGAGAATTGTGGATATTTTACAAGATGAGGTATGTATTATTTAATTTCTGGCGTGCGGTCGCATGAAATTTACTTCTTCTCATATTTAAGGCCACACTCATGAACCACAAAAACTGCCGTGGTAAAATGGCTTGCGTGCTACAACGATACAGATAGCCGTACAGTAGGTGCAAATATGCAATCACAGCGGAGGGGTATCTTTGGAACAGAGAGACAAACATGTGGTTCCTGAAGAGGGGCAGCGGCGTTTCCAGTAGTTGCAGGGGCAACAGTCTCTATGATTGACTGAGCTGGTCTGGTGCCATAAGATAATGTTGCTGTGCCATATAGTTACTGCGAACGGCTGAAAGCAAGGGAAACTACCATCGTTAATTTTCTCGAGGACTATATGAATGCCGGCCGCAGTGGCCGAGCGGTCTGCGGCGCGCCAGTCACAGCCTGCACGGCCGCTACGGTTGGGGGTACGAATCCCCCCTCGGGCATTGATGTTTGTGTCGTCTTTAGTATAAGGTCGTTCAGAAGTAGTTCGTAAGTTTAGGGACTGATGACCCCGCAGTTAAGTCCCTTAAGCTTAACAAACATTTGAACATTTGACTGTATGAACATATGATGATGGCATCCTCTCGGATAAAATATTCCGGAGGTAAAATAGTCCTCCATTCGGATTTACGTGCGGGGACTACTCAGGGGGATGTCGTCATCAGGAAAGACAACACTGGCGTTCTACGGATGGAGCATGGGATGCTAGAGCCCTTAATCGAGTTGGGAGGTTAGAAAATTTAAAAAAAGTGTAATGGATAGGTTGAAGTTAGTTATAGTAGGGATTAGTGCAGTTCGGTGCAAAGAGGAACAGGATTTCTGGGCAGGTGAGTACAGGATTATAAATACAAAATCAGTAGGGGGTATTGCAGGAGTAGGACTAATAATGCATAAAAAATAGGAATGCGGTAAAACTATTAAGAGTAGCGCAGTGCTCACATTATCGTAGTCAAAATAGATACGAAGCCAACACAGACCACAGTAGTAAAAGTATATACGATAACTATCTCTGCAGATGATGATGAGATAGGAAAAATGTATGAGCAGATAAAGGAAATTATTCAGACAGTTAAGGAAGACGGAAACTTAATTGTGATGGAGGACTGGAATTCAGCAGTAGGAAAAGGAAAGGTAGGAAAAATAGTAGGTAAATAAGAACTGGGGAAAGGAATGAAAGAGGAAGCCGCCTGGTATAATCTTGTACGGAACATAATTTAATCATGATAAACAACTTCGCTCAGAATCATGAGAGAAGTTAGTGTACCTGTAAGAGACCAGGAGACACCGGAAGGGCCCAGATAGATTTTATAATGGTACGGCACAGATTTCGGAACCGGTTTTAACATGTAAAACATATCCAGGGGCAGATATAGCCTCTGACCATATCTTATTGGTTATTAACTGTAGACTGTAACCGAAGAAACTCCACAATTTAGGAAAATAAGGATATGGTACCTGCATAAAGTCAAGGAATCTGAATTTCAGACGTAGCTTTACTACGATGATAGTGGCCCCTACCCATTAGTTTCCTACAGGTTTCATAATATAACACCTGCAGACCTTCTAAATCTGAGTGACGTGCCTTACCCAGACACGAAAAAAATGCTGTCAACTGTATTAAAGGACAAGCAATACACTACATTATGACGGAATGTATCAAACTTCCCACTGAATTACATGCAGAATCTACACTTAGTATAGATATATTCCATTAAACTTTAAAAATGAATTTTTCTATCATAGGGTTGCAGAAGAGCATAATATGTTTACTTTTCATAACATTATGAAGGACATTAGTGTGTAATAAATACTTGCAAAAAGTTTTGTAAATGGTGTAAAGTAGTTGTGGTCTTCAGTCCGCAGACTGGTTTGATGCAGATCTCCACGCTACCCTGTCCTGTACAAGTCTCTTTACCTAAGAATACGTTCGGCAACCTACATCTTTTTGAATACGCTTACTATATTCGTCCCTCGGTCTCCCTCCTCGATTTTTACCACACACGCTTCCTTCTAATGCTAAGTTGACAATTCCTTGATGTCTCAGAACGTGTCCAACCAAACTATCCCTTCTCTTGGTCGGGATATGGCAGAAACTCCTTTCCTCCCCGATTCGGTTAAGCACCTCCCCATTAGTTACGTGATCTACCCCTTTAATTTTCATCATTCTTCTGTAGCACCACATTTCAAAAGCTTATATCATCTTTTAATCTGAACTCCTTATCGTCCACGTTTCACTGCCATACAATGCTACGCTCCAGGGAAATGCTTTCAGAAAGGACTTCGTAACATTAAAATTAATATTGGATGTCAGCAAATTTCGCTTCTTCAGAAACGCTATTCTTCCCATAGCCATTCTGCATTTTATATCTTCGTTACTTCGGCCATCAGAAGTTATCTTGCTACCCAAATAACCAAATTCATCTACTACTTTTATTGTCTCGTTAGCTAATCTCAATCCTTCAGCATCGCCTGATTTTCTGATATTGCATTCCATTACCCTCGTTTTACTCTCGTTAATGTTCATCTTATATTTTCCTTTCAAGACACTGTCCATTCCATTCAATTGCTCTTCCAGATCTTTTGCAGTCTCTCACAGAATTACTACGTCATCGGCAACCGCAATGTTTTTACTTCTTCTCCCTGCACTTTAATGCCCTCTCCAAATTTCTCCTTGCATTCCTTTGCTGCCTGTTCAATGTATAGATTGAACAACATTGGGGAAAGGCTACAACCCTGTCTTACTCCCTTCCCAACCTCTGCGTCCCATTCGTGCCAGCCGCGGTGGAGTAGCCGAGCGGTCTAAAGCGTCTCGCTGCGGAGCGCGCGGTTGCTCGCCATGGAGGTTCGAGTCTTCCCTGGGGCATGGGTGTGTGTGTTGTCCTTAGGTTAGTTTGCCTAGGTTTAAATAGTTTGTAAGCTACTGATGATCACGCAGTTTGATCCGATAGATTTACAAACATTTGAACATTTGAACCTTTCTTGGCCTTCGACTCTAATAACCACAGTCTAGTTTTTGTATAGGTCGAATTTTAGTCTTCGCACCCTATATTTTACCCCTGCTACCTTCAGAATTTGGAGAGTGTATTCCAGTCGACATATTCAAAAGCTTTCTCCAAATCTACAAATGCTAAAAACGTAGGTTTCCCTTTCCTTAGCCTATCTTCTAAGATAAGTTGTAATGTGAGTATTGCCTCCCGTGTTCTTACATTTCTCCTAAATCCAAACTGATCTTCCCCAAAATCTGATTCCACAACTTTTTGCATTCGTCTGTAAATAATTCGTGTTAGTATTTTGCAACCATGACTTATTAAACTGATAGTTCTGTAATTTTCACACTTGTCTGCACTTACTTTCTTTGGAATTGGAATTACAATATTCTTCTTGAAGTCAGAGGGTATTTCCCCTGTCTTATACATCTTGCATACCAGGTGATACAATTTTTTCATGACTGGTTCTCTTAACGATATCAGCAATTCAGACGGAATATCATCTACTTCATGGGCCTTTTTTCGACTCAAGTCCTTCAGCGCTCTGTCAAATTCTTCTCGCAGTATCATATCTCCTATCTTATCTTCCTCCACTTCGTCTTCCATTTCTAGAATACTGTCTTCAAGTAGAAAGTAACTGCACGTATTAAGTACATGAATTGTGTATTTTTATTGTAAGACCTTTGTAACTAAATATGTAAAAGAGGTTGTGGAATAAATAAATCGCCGGCCGCGGTGGCCGAGGGGACTGAGGCGCTTCAGTCACGGTCTGCACGGCCACTACGGTCGGGGGTTCGAATCCCCCCTCGGGTATGGATATTTGTGCCGTCCTTAGTTGTAGCTAGTTCAAAAGTAGTTTCTAAGTTTAGGGACTGATGACCCCGTAGTTAAGTCCCATAGACTCTACAAACTTTTGAACATTTTTGAATAAATAAATTTTTCTATTAAGAAAAAGAAATGGCTAAGAAGTCTGCCTAGTAAGCATGGAGAGCCCGGGTTCGATTCCCTGCCACTGCACATATTTAAATTCAATGCTTCACCTTTAATTTTAATGTCCCACAACAATGTTTTCTAAAATTATTAATTTTGAAGTAGTGCTATATTTGTTGAGTAGCCTTTTCATTGCTTGCCCAAATGGCACGTGCAGGGTAAAGGTCAGCTGGAGAACAACCGTGCCCTGGTGGACAGCTAATTAATGCGCCGCCCACAAGTGGTGGGGTGGCGACGCTGGCTGCCGACGGGGGTCAAGTGAGACGCGACCAGCCTGACCCCCACCCCAGCCGCGACCCCTGCTCCGCCTGGTGGCTGGCGTTGATTTATCGGCCTACCAGGCCGTTGTTTCCCCACAATTAATATCCACCCCCCCCCCCCCACTCCTGCCACGCCTCCCGTCGCTCCGCCAACTCCAACTGCCTACCCCCTCTGCTTCTAATGGCCCAGTCTAAGTTTGCTGGTCAGTATTCCGAGATAAACTACGCAATCACAGCATGAAGCCACAGTTTCTTCAATGAGCTACAGAAGTGGTTTTAAGACACTTTGGGTCCACGGTTCCCACCACCAGAACGTATAACAAGTGGGACTTAACATATGTCACATCCGATTCTGCGCGCGGGATGGCCACACGGTCGTACTCCGCGTCCACACATTGGTACCAATGCTGGCGCCAACAATGGTCAATATTTTCGCGACAGCGCCCACACATTGGAGCCAACATTCAGTTGAATTTGTCGAGAGCCAATGTAAACGTACATGACGCACAAATCGCGGCCAATGCATTAACGGTTTTCAATGTGATTAATTAAATTTTATCGCTGCAAATCAAAAAAGGGAACTATGTAAAAGATGATGGCGTATGCAGTATTACTTCCTGTTGTTGTTGTTGTTGTCGTTTTGTGGTTTTCTGTCCGCAGACTGGATTGATGCAGCTCTCCTGTGCAAACCTCTTCATCTGAGAGTACGAGCCGCGGTGGAGTAGCCGAGCGGTCTAAGGCGCCTTGCTGCGGAGCGCGCGGTTGCTCGCCTTTGGAGGTTCGAATCCTCCCTAGGGCATGGGTGTGTGTGTTGTCCTTAGGTTAGTTTACATTAGTTTAAGTAGTTTGTAATTTACGGACTGATGACCACGCAGTTTGGTCCGATACATTTACAAACATTTAGACATTTGAGAGTACGAACGTCAACTTACATCCTTTTGAACCTGCTTACTGTATTCGTCCCTCGGTCTTCCTCTACGATTTTTACCCCACATGTGTCCCACCAATCTATCCCTTCACTTATTCATGATACGACAGAAACTCCTTTTCTACCCAATTCTGTTGAGCACCTCCTCATTGGTTAAGTGATCCACTAATCTTCATCATTCGACTGTAGCACCACATTTAGATACTTTCTATCACATTTTTGTCTGAACTCAGTGTCCACGTTTCACACCTATACAGTGCTACATTCCAGACAAACACTTTCAGAAAGGACTTCCTAACATTGAAACTAATATTGGATGTCAATAAATTTCCTCTTCTCTTCCCATAGCCATTCTGCATTTATATCTTGTTCACTTCGCCCATCATAAGTAATTTTGCCCCCAAATAACAAAACTCATCTACTACTTTTATTGTCTCATTACCTAATCTAATCCCTTCAGAATCACCTGATTTTCTAACACTACATTCAATTAGCATTGTTTTACTCTTGTTAATGTTCATCTGATAACTTCCTTTCAAGACATTGTCCATTCAGTTCCTCTTCTAGGTCGTTTGCTGTGTCTGACGTTATTACTATATCGTCAGCAAACCGTAGAGATTTTGCTGCCTCTCCCTGGACTTTAATCCCCTCTTCAAATTTCTTCTTGCATTCCTGCACAGCCTGCTCAACGTATAGATCGAAAATTTGGGAAAGGCTACAATTCTGTCTTACTCCCGTCCCAACCACTGTGACTCTTTCACGACCTTCGACTCTAATAATTGATGTCGGGTCTTTGTACAATTTGAATATAACTCTTCGCTCCATACATTTTACCCACTGCTACCTTCACATTCTGAAAAAGAGTACTCCAGTCAACATTGTCAAAACTTTCTACAGATTCACAAATGCCTACCGAACATTAATTGTGAAATTAGTAAGTTTTAAAATATGTTACAAGTAATCGATGAACATTATGAAAATTATTGAACATAGCAAGGAAAGATACGTTTTTGAGGGATGCTATGCCTGCTAAAGTTCTTTTGATATTGACGTTTTGATTTCTTGCTACAGTAGACAGTTGAAGAAGCCTACACTTCCTTCTTAAAATATTCATGTAATTGATATCACTGGTACTGCTTGCAGTTTGCAAAGCAATATGTGAAAATTGACAGGAAATGTTAGGTAAAGTTAATTTTAAAGATTACATTCAGTAATTGAGTGTGTCAAAAGCATGAAAAGTTTTTAATTTCACTAATCGCGACTAAGTTTTGACGTGGCATTTCGATTTCTTGGGTTGCTTTCACAAATGAATCACTTTCTAATACATTTATAGCATTTACAAAGAGATTTTAAAACTTTAAAATAAATGGCGACGAAAAGCGATGAATGAAACAGTTTCGAGACGGCAGATGACAAAGATAGAATGGAACGTTGGTGCCAATATATGTCCGACGTACCCATATTGGCCCAACGTCCTTTGATGTTTGGTCAAACTACCGACAAACAACTGAGTCGTACCAACGTTGGAGCCGGTTGTGTTGTCTTTAGAATGAGTTAGTTTAAGCACTGTGTAACTTTAGGGCTGATAGCAGGGTTTAAATATAAATTAAAAAAAGTCGGGCTACAAGTCTGCTGTAAGTAAACATGAATTTCGAGAAACATGAATAACACGATGTGAGATCGGAAAGTAATACCATATTTATTTTCATTTTTTTAAAGTGTAATAGGTATCAAAACAAAGGATCATCATCATTATTAGAGACTGATTATGGCTTTCGGTGTTCAGTCTGCAGCGCAATCCCCGTAATAAAATTCCTCTGTGATGCCCTGTTCAGTGCTAACATTGATGCTTCGTCTGATGTTAAGCCTGTTATTTAAAAATCATATTCGACTGAAACCAAACACTTTCTCCTTCGTCTTCCTCGACTCCTCTTACCCTCTACTGTTGAACACAAGCGTGTCTTAGGTAACCTTGCTTCACCTACGAGTGTAACATGGCCCCACCATCCCAGCCTGTTCGCTCTAACTGCTACAACTGTGGTGTGCATACCCAGTTTTTCATCGATTTTCTCATTATGGACACCCTTCGGCCAATTTTCCCACCTGTTAGTACCTGCAACCATCCCTGTTACTTTCATAACTGTAACCATTAATCTCAAACAAACTTATGTCTTGTACCTACTTCACTGTATATTTGCCAAAGTTCTCAACACGTATCTCTCATCGTGGTACCTGTCTCAACATGCACTGTTAACATAAGTCCGTTTGGTTGGAATACACCATATGCGGACTGGTGATACGACTTCCGCGAGGATCGGTCAGGAATTTCTGCATGGAATCACAGAATTCGAAGTCGGACGGTGGTGATACTGTGACTGTTAAAAATTTATTTTTAAATAATTTTAATTAATTATTAATGTATTATAACATTATACACAGCTTTTTCTTTCTGTCACATACCACTGAAACAGATAACAAAATTTCCAGGCGGAAATTTCATAAATAATAACTTTTGTGGTATCATTACAGAGTATATTTGTATAGAGTTGCTGTCTCTATTTGTAATTTTTTGTTACTTTCTTATTTTATTTAAGTATGACTTTTTTACAATCATATAAAGGCTTCCGTAACATATTGATGGCACATTTCCACATATTCTCTCTTTTGAACCAAACTAATCTATATACCGTTAGTCTATGTCTAAATGTTGTCTCTTGTTTTCAAAATAGCCTAAGTACTGTTGTATACCTGCAGTCATCTGTTGTTTGCAAATAACTGAATATAATGGGTATGGCTAACATTCTAATTTTGTAAAAATCTCTGACATGTTGCCAAATTACTTGGTATTCTTAAGGTGTTTCTGTTCTTCCTGTTTGTCCCACATCTGTTTGTTCACATTGGTTACAAATGACTTTATGTATACCTGACTGAACATATATGTGGAATCTTTTTCAATTTGAACAGCTAAACCAGGTAGTGGGGGTGAATCATGGACGATAAAGAGTTCAATCAAAAAGATGATAGAAGCTTTGGAAATGTGGTGCTACAGATGAATGAT
Organism: Locusta migratoria; assembly: GCA_026315105.1. Classification (NCBI taxonomy): domain Eukaryota; kingdom Metazoa; phylum Arthropoda; class Insecta; order Orthoptera; family Acrididae; genus Locusta; species Locusta migratoria. Next base: position 425,360,173 of record CM048746.1, on the reverse strand, counting down.
CAAAATTAGATAGGTAGATCACGTAAGTAATGAGGACGTGCTTAACCAAATTGGGGAGAAAAGGAGTTTCTGGCATATACGAAAAGGGATAGATTGGTGGCACACATTCTGTGACATCAAGGAGTCGTCCACTTAGCATTGGAGGGAAGTGTTTGGGGTAAAACTCGTAGAGGGAGACGGAGGTACGAATATAGTAAGCAGATTCAAAAGGATGTAGGTTGCCGAATTTATTCTCGGATGAAGAGACTTGCACAGCTACATCAGGCCAGTCTGCGGACTGAAGACCATGACAACAACAAAGTTAGAAAGTGTTAGGAGTAGCAATACTTAAATGTAGAAGTAGGACCTAATTTGTACGTACTTTCTCGTAAAAACAAATACAGAAATGTATCAGTATGTTATCTACTAAATTTTAAAACATATAGTAATGTTCCACATTACACGAGGGTAAATCAATAAATATATCACAACCTGAGATAGACACCCCAGTACTGCGTTTACGAACATCAAAATTGCTTTACTTTCCAGCTGACGCCACCTGAAAATTTAAAAACTCGTTCCAACGTTCGAGGAGGCTTTAAAAGCCTGGAGATAGATTTTTTGTGGCAGCGTTTTCATCCTGTAAGTGACGCTCTTAATGTAACTTTATTTGGTTCCTTAAACTGTTGCAACCCACAAGACGGATGTCTGCACAGTGCACAGTACTAGCGTGTCTACCTCAGTTTGTGACTTATTTACTGACTCAACCTCCTACACGCATTTTTCTTCTGATAGGGGACCCTAAGGTAGCCTGACTTTGACCGAAATCGATAGTCAGTAATAAATATTTCCGGTACAGCTGCGTGTTTTCAATTTATTAACGATGTCTGTGTAGAGACAGGAATTAGTGATCACGATATCGTCATAGCGTCGATGGTGACCAAAGTTCATAAACCAGTCAAGAAGGCTAGGAGCGTGTTTTTGTTGGGAAAAGCCGACAAGCAAATGTTACGATCGCACTTAGAAAATGAATGGGCATCGTTTAATTCTGGGACTATGGATGTAGAGGAATTGTGGACTAAATTTAAATGCATTGTTAATGAAGGGTTAGAGAAATATGTGCCAGTAAAGACGGTTAAGGATGGAAAAGATCCACCGTGGTATAATAATAATGTTAGAAAGCTGCTGAGAAAGCAAAGGCTGTTGCACTCTCGATTCAAAAAGGAACACGCAAATAATGACAGGCAAAAGTTAGTAGAGATTCGTGCGTCTATAAAAAGATCGATGCGTGAAGCATACAATAATTATCACAGCCATACCTTAGGAAAAGATCTTTCCGAGAACCCGAAAAAATTCTGGTCCTATGTAAAATCGATAAGCGGGTCAAAGCCCACTGTCCAGTCACTAGTTGATCATTCCGGGGCAGTAATAGAAGAAAGCAAACGGAAAGCTGAAGTTCTAAATTTAACCTTTAAGAAATCTTTCACGCAGGATGACCGCACAAATATACCATCATTTGATCAACGTACCAATTCCGAAATGGGGGACATAGCAATAGGTATTTCCGGTGTAGAGAAGCAGCTGAGAGAGCTAAATACGAAAAAGTCTGCTGGTCCGGATAGAATACCAGTTCGGTTTTACAAAGACTATTCTGCGGCATTGGCCCCATACTTAGCTTGCATTTATAGCGAATCTTTAATTCAGCGCAAAGTTCCTAGTGATTGGAAAAAAGCGCAGGTGACTCCCGTGTATAAGAAAGGAAAGAGAACTGACCCATACAATTACAGGCCAATATCGTTGACATCGGTTTCATGTAGAATTTTGGAGCATATTCTCAGTTCGAATATAGTAAATTTCCTTGAAACGGAAAAGCTTCTTTCCCTGAATCAGCACGGCCACGCACCTTACGGTGAATTGCGGAGTATGTATGTAGATGTAGATGTACAACTGTTAACCTGGAGGTGCCTTGCGGAATAATGATGAGGTAGATGTAGAACTCCGGCGATATTGTCTGCTCCGCGGCGACGCTACGACCCCAGCTGTCAGCGCGGGTTGCCGTGAGGAATTCGGGAAGCGTAGCGGTCGGCCGCGCCTGCAGCCGCCGGCAGGTGGAATTCGGGCTAACGAGGCGGCGCTTTGTGGCGGCCGTAATTACTCAGTCATTAGCAGTGATTAGGGCCGCCTAATGAGGGCGTCGCATTGCAAGTCAACACGCGGGCTTTGACGCCGGGACCCGCGGGCCGGCCGCACGACCCGACCTTTCAGCGGCGCGGCTCGTCAAGAGTCACACAACGCCGCCCAGTGTGCCCGCCGCAATGCACCGGGGCCCTGAATATTTGTAGCCTGCTCTGCTGGCTTTCGTCGCAGACACGGCTTCAACCAAGAAGCATGCGTCAGTAACGCAGAGTGCCAGCAGTCAGACCGTCCCACCAGCGGCGTAGCTGTCATAGGGCCAGACGGGGCAGTGCTCCAGGGCCCACGAAATCAAGGAGCCCCTCGCCCTCCGTGAGCGACGTTTGAAAACAATTACAGTAAAGCGTCGAATATTTCCTTTTATTACTTATTTTCTCTCGCATCCTATCGTACATTATCTCCACTTCCCCTCAAACCGTTTCCCCACAGTAGCCGCACTGGGCCACCGGGGGGCGGAACATTGCTTCCTACACACGACGCCACTGGGTGGTGCTCCTGAGCGGCCAAGCCGCCAGTCGCTGTGTTCAACAGTCGGCACCACTGTTGCCAACTCTTACGACAACTATGGGCGCATACGATAATTTCAGTGCTTGTACGATGTACATTAGTACCTTGAGCGATACTGCCCAAATATACGATGATTTCTTTCCGGCTGGAGATACCATTTAAACGGTGCACATCAAGTACACTTAAGGCAAATCGAATTGTCGATACAAATAAGGTAAGTGAAATTACATTAAACTTATCATAAGACTTACGTTACTGTAATGATGACTACTATTTGTTACTACTACTATTAGCCGCGGAAGATTGGCTGAGCGCATTGAGACGCTATGCTACGATGCGCGAGGCCGTTCCCCCGTCGGGGGTTCGAATCCTCCCTCGCGCATGGATATTTGCGTCGTCCTTAGTATAAGGTAGTAAATAAGTAGTTTGTAAGTTTAGGGACTGATGACCCCGTACTTAAGTCCCATAAGCTTAACAAACATTTGAACATTTTTTTCGGGCATGGATGTTTGTGCTCAGTATAAGTTAGTTCATAAGTAGTTTGCCGGCCGCGGTGGCCGAGGGGACTGAGGCGCTACAGTCACGGTCTGCACGGCCACTACGGTCGGGGGTTCCAATCACCCCCCCCCTCGGGCATCGATATTTGTGCCGTCCATAGTCTTAGCCAGTTCATAAGTAGTTTGTAAGCTTAGGGACTGATGACCCCGTAGTTAAGTCCCATAAGTTATACAAACATTTGAACATTTGAACGACTTCGACCAAGAACCATGCGCCAGTAAAGCCCTTTCTATACGAGACGTGCAACACGCACAAGGAAGTCGTTATCAGCTGCAGCGCCCCTGGCGATAGACCGTCGAACTACAAAGAAGCGATCAAACGGTACGCATTTGTGGAGTCGTCTGCTTCACGCGTCTACTTCGTTTGTTGTGAACTTACAGCAAATGAATCGCCGCGTTAACATCACTTTTTGAAACTGTGTGGTATATTGTGATGATTAAAATATATATTTGTGTTTTAGACTGTCACTGTGAAACTGTATTTAATTTTTTCGTGCAGTTCATGCGTAACTATGTCGCTCACATGTGTTAACGTCCTCATTATAAAATGCGATTACATTCTTCCAGCCCCTGCGGTTTGAGGCGCCTATGTATATGATGAACAAGCTCAGGTGTCTATACATAGAACTTTCACTCTGGTAAAGCTTCAAATAATGCTCACCAAAAATAAATATTTCATATCTTAACTACAGCATGTTTCATAAAAAATAGCCAATATTATAGAAGATGGTAATAAATAAGATTTGCAGTTAAAATTTCATATAACGTGTGTCCAATTTTTAATGAGTACAGAGATACAGGTCACGGTATGTACAACAAACTAATTTGGATATTTTGACTGATTCTTTCATCGGTTTTTCGTAGATCACCATATTGACTTTTATTTAAATAACCGGTTTTCCACGTAGTTTTAAGTCTGAATATTTCCTAGTAAGCCGAGAACTGGGTAACTATGTGCAAATGAACGTGTAAAACGTACAAAAAATTCTACTTTTAAGCAAGTGTGATGTTTGTACTACCAAGAACCGACGGATAAATCAGTGAAAATTTATTTATATTTACTGTACGTTTGTTTGGATTTCATATTAACAGCTGTATCTCTGTATTCAGTAAAATTTGCACACAGGTTATATTAAATTTTTAGTGCAATTGCTCTATAGTATCATCGACTGAGTCGAAAAACAACGTTCCTCTGAGCAGGAGACACGTACACATTCTCAAACAAATTCCCGACTTGACTTCGTTTATCAACTGGGTTCCCCATTCGGGCGTCTGCGCATGCGTGAAGCACTTCCATAGGCGTGAGAATAGAATCCATCCTATTCCCTCTACTAGCGATCGTATGCGTGCTTCTTTATTTTTATTTATTTATTGTATCTCACACCCTACCGTTCATTATCTCCACCTCCTCTCAAACCAAATACCCCACAGTAAAAGCACTGGGCCACCGAGTGGCGGAACATTGCTTCTAATGGGGCCTTCGCACGACGCCACACGGTAGCGCTGCTGACCGGCCAAGCCGCCAGTCGCTGTGTTGAACAGTCGACACCAGTGTTGCCAACTCGTAGGACACATATGGGGGCATACGATAAATTTAGTGCTTGTACGACGTACGACCGTACCTTGTACGATACTGGCTAAATATACGATGATTTCTTTCTGGCTGGAACCGTGCATATCTAGTACGCTTAAGGCAATACGAATTGTCGATACAGCTAAGGTAAGTGACATTTCTTTAAACTCATCATAAGACTTACGTTACTGTAATAATGACTACTACTTGTCACTACTACTACTACACAACTATCCGCGGAAGATTGGCTGAGCGCATTGAGGCGCTATGCTACGATTCGCGAGGCCGTTCCCTGTCGGGGTTCGAATCCTCTTTCGAGCACGAATGTTTGTGCCGTATTTAGTACAAGTTAGTTCAGAGGTAGTTTGTAAGTTTAGGAAATGATGACCCCGCAGTTAAGTCCCATAAGCTCAACAAACATTTGCATGGTTTTTTTAGTACACCCTGGTATTTCAAAACCCCTGCGGCATTTGGGAAACCTCGATATTCCAGTAAGGTAAGGGTGAGGTAGTCTATCTTTTACTGAATGTATCGCCCATGGTCACGATCTTTAAATCGGCCATATTGATTCAAAGTTAATTTTTTAATGGAAAGGGGGTCGTGTGATACATCAAATAACATCAGCATTTTACGAGAAGCATATTCCTGTAGACACATTTAAAGTAGCACTTATGGTTCAAAAGTTACAACTGTTTCAGGTAACCGAAAATAGCATTAACCAAGGAGAAAAGAACTGAAGTCATTTTTATGTCTGGAGAACCGGAACCCAGAAAGACCTTCAACTGCACACAGCAGTGCCAGGTGCTTAATTTCCAAATTCCGAGAAACCGGGACTGTGGCTGATAAGGCACGGAGTGACCGTCCTAAAAGTGCTGCTGACGAGACATCCTCAACAATCGTTTGGCGTCCTACGTGAAGAGCTCAAAATGCAGCACACGGCGTATGCCAGCGGAATGTGGACTCAGACAATCATCGATGATACGAATCCTTCATGCATATCAGTGGCACCCATTCAAGATGCAGCTACTCCAGCACCTAGCAGAGGATGATCCAGACAAACGTATGCAGTTTTGCACGTGGGCGTAGAGGAAGTTCAAGAAGATCCCTCTTTTGCACACGGTACCTTGTTCAGTAATGAGGCAAACTTTTTTGTCAGCGGTGAAGTCAACCGTCACAACCACAGATACTGGAATGACCAGAATCCACACTGGATTGATCCTTCCGAGGTAGTTGATGACGTAAAGGGTGTGTTGCAGTATAGAATATGGGGCACACGTGTAACTGGACTCATTTTTATTGACCAGAAGCTAAATACACAACGCTACCTGGAAATGCTGTAAGAAGTGTTGTTTTCCCTAGGTCTCAAAGAAGATGGCAGCTTTCCCTCTTACTTTCAACAGGATGGGGCTCCACCACACTACGGAGCAGTTATTCGCCAGTGGTTAGAGGGTCAATTTCCTGGTCATTGTATTGGCCGACGTTGTTTCATTAGAGTGGACACCCAGATCACCTCACCTCACACAACTTCATTTGTATCTGTGGGGTCATTTAAAGCAACTCGTATTTGCAGAGTAAATAAGAAACAGCGCAAGTTTCAGAACTGACAGAATGTTCTATACTAGTTGGAAACTTTTCTAGTTCTATTCACAGAAAATCGTAGAATTTTCCTTGCACTGAGGAACTTCTCCCACCCTTTTGGTCAATCCGAGTACATTCTCAGGTGAAGACTCGCTTTATTCTCGCGAATCCGAATATGTGTTTGTAAGCATGTGCGTTCAACTACCTCTATTTTATTTTAACCATATAAATTTTTTTATCAGAAACACAAGGTTATTAAAGGGACACATATGATTTATTATATTACGTATGAAGCATGAAGTAAACTTGCTGTAACACAAAGAACATACTCTTTGCAACAGGAAAATAGCTTTCTGCTATTGACTGTGTGGCCATAAGAGACGGAATTACGCTCGGATTTTTCGGTAAGGTTGGAGAACCCTCCCGGTATTTTCCTGGAGTGATTTAGGAAAATCAAAGAAAAATTAAAATGTGGATGGCCAGAGGTGGATTTGAACCACCGTCGTGAACGCGAGTCTAGTGTGTTACCACTGCGCCACCTCGCTCGGTGTAGCTTCGCTTTATGGAAGTTCCGACAATGGACGATTACACCAAGTAAATACGGTACGTTCTCAGCTTACGTCTAATAGGTATCGCAGACTTCATATAGTCAGTCTGGTAAAACCGTCTGATTGTATCACACGCCACACCAATAATGTGTAATTGACACAAACAAAATGTCTGGAAAAGACATGTTCAAGAATGTATTTCTTTTGGAAAAGGCTTAAGTGACGCTTTAACACTGTTTGAACTTGAAGAGTATTCATTAGTCACGAAATCATAAGTGAATTAAAGCGAAAGTTACTTAGGATGTGGACTCCTCAGCAGACAAAAAACTAATACACGATTGCAAAAGGATGACAAGACCTTTCTGAAAATAATTTGCAAACGATATCGTGGCAGTTTAGGCAGCCTATTTCAGATGTTCAGATATTTGTAAACCTTTTGGACTAAACTGTTACGGTCATTAGTCCCTAGACGCAGAAACTATTTTAACTTACACTAAGGACACACACAAGACTATGCCCGAGAGACGACTGGAACCTACGAAACGAGGGACCGAGCGGTCCGCAGCAAGGCGCCTCAGACCGCTCGGTCACCCCACCGTGGCAGTCTATTGTCATATACAGAATTAAGGTTGTAACTCCTACTTTGAAAAACGCATTTTATCAGAAGAATACAATGCAATCTTTGATTAGATCATTATCTATTTGGCGAAGTCTGTTAAAAACATTTTATATAACACTGAAAAAAAAATTGATGAAAGGAAAATGGCAAAATGGTACCACAGCTCCAGCTTTGTGTGTGGAGGGAGGGGGTGGGGGTGGGTAAATGGGTCATAAAAACTATTTTGGTAGAAGCTGTCAAATAATTTGCTAAGCGAGAGAAAGAAAATGAACTGCTCGACCAAATGGACCAACCGGACCACAGAACTCTTCCTAACATGCGGTGAGATGACGTGTCAGTGTAGTAGTTCACTGCTTTGCTTTCGAGTGCAACGTACTTTAACAAGAATTACAGTAAAGAAAGCACCAACCTGCCGCAGATAACTCTACCAGCAGCTGAGCAGCTGCAAAGCGCGCAGCGTCTGGTACGCCCTCACCGCCGCCGGAAGTGATGTTGATCTGATGCTCCCATGCACAAAACGGACGGAAACACAGTTGCCTAGCAACGACACGCAGTTCCTTTACAATGCTCCTAGTAGTTTTCCATTTCTCTTTGGGTAAGTTAATCAATTACACCGGCAACAATACTGAGAAATTTTTAATAATATGATTGTAGTGTTACTGACTAACAATATTACTCGTACTGATGTATAAACGTATATTACTTAGCAAAATTTGTTTGTAAAGTCAATTGCAGTGCTCTAAACACTTTTTATGAACATTAAAAATGGTAACGTAACGTGGCACAGCCAATCGTTTTATTTATAGTTAAAATGCAATTTACGCGTTTGATAGCATATATGGTTAACAAAATTTCGAGAATCACATGGAATGTTTTGAAGAGCCATTGCTCAATATGTTTTTATGTTCAAAAATGTTCAAATGTTTGTAGAACTTATGGGACTTAACTACGGGGTCATCAGTCCCTAAGCTTACAAACTACTTATGAACTAGCTAAGACTAAGGACGGCACAAATATCCATGCCCGAGGGGGGATTCGAACCCCCGACCGTAGTGGCCATGCAGACCGTGACTGTAGCGCCTCAGTCCCCTCGGCCACCGCGGCCGGCTATGTTTTTATGTGGAGCGAGATTACAGAGATCTTTAGCGGTTCAAAAGTAATTCTAAAGGAGAAAATAAGAAGAACCTTTTCTTTTTTTTAACTTGTGGATTGTAAAACCGGCCGACTTCGAGCACGAGAGAAGCCACAGGACATTTTAATTGACACTGTCTACCCTTTTACAGATAAATTGCCTCATCGGTGGTTCGAATCCCCCTCGGCCATGGATGTTTGTGCTGTCTTTAGTATAAGGTAGTTCAAAAGTAGTTTGTAACTTTAGCGACTGGTGACCCCGCAGTTAAATCCCATAAACTTTTCAAACGTTTGAAAATTTTTTGAACAAATAAAGTCATGAAACTTTTCAGCGTGACCAGAAATGACTCAGGATTCACACTCGTAGTAGTAGTAAAGTTTCCAAAAATTACAGAACGATTTTTCGACGCGAAATTTTATAATCTTTTCACTTACTATTGACTGCACTTTTCACACTTTTTGTCCCAGGCAAGAGAGATCCTTCGAAGAATTTTTCACAAGATACAAGCCACACATACAAGTGTACGGAACTCTAGAATTACAGAAATAAATTAAGAAATGTGTTAGAAATTTAGACTATTATGTAAAAAATGAGTGTTTTGTAAACATGAAGTTTAACATTTAACTGCTCAGTTTCCTTTAATTCAGCACTCGGTAATGGAGCGGGCTGTTTGAGGTCCATAAAGAGTACCGGTTCTATTCAGCAAATTATTATCAGAAAAGCTGAAAGCGGAGCAAAGGAGCATCTCACCTAGGAATAAGTGGGAGAGACGTACCAGTTACAGAATAAGCTTTAAAACCAAGGGAACCTTTCCGAAAGCCTTGATCGGAACCAATTTAATTTATTTATGGAACATTCTCCAAGACTAAAAAAAAGATTATCAGTAGAACACTAGCGCACTCTCGACAACCAAATTTGGACGCCCGAGTTATTCTCGTAAGCTCGCAGAGATCAGCTAGACCAAATTGCAGTAGACAAGCGTCTCCCTAGAGGAACCGCACCCTGAAGAGCGATGTCTTCTGCGTCTGTTATTTTTCGTAAATTAAATATAGAGTTTCATACACAGGCAAGTATGGTTTGTATGATATGAAAAAATCACCGAAGAATGTTTCTTATTTATGACGAAAAGTGTACCTACAACAAATGCATCCCATGGTAAGTGGAAAAGGGATTAAATTAGAAGTGTGAAAAAATTATTCCGTTAAGTTTTCGTACTTCCACTACTATGAATGTGATTCCTGGATCCACCCTGGTCTTTCTGAAAAAGTTTCAGGACTTCAGTTGTAAAAGTATACACAGTGTAAATTAAAAGGTCCAGTGGTGCCTCGAGTGCTCGAAGTCGGATAGTTTGACGTCCTTACCCCTTAACACCATTAGTGATGCATGAGTGAGGTAAAAATGATATCTGCTAAATTGCATGATGGACAAACCGTAAAGAGAGACTTCAAAGAAAAAAGACTCTAGGACTTTGAAATGTAAAAGAGATACCTGGAATGGAGACTGAGGAGGTACTCCCGGGGAGAGCGAAACGCAGTTCCGCTGCAGCCTATCAGATTTCCCAGTCTCGTCACAATTGTTTAGCACAGACGGCACAGAACAGTGATTCATCTTAACTAAATCTCCATATACTGATTTATGATAAATTAGACTAAATGCGATGTACAATAAAGTTCATGGAATATTTATTCTGCAGTAAACAAAGCTACTTTTCAATACTCCCACTGAGACAAAAACATATAGAATAATACTATCGCTTAAAAAAACTGACATGCAAAACATTGCTGTTACCTTTCTTTTATTCAGTAGGCTGTCACTCTTTTTGTAAAGTAGCAAAGCTTTCAGTTTATTGAAGCAGTTTATTTTTCTGTCATGTATTAATCCTTTCCACTGAATGCATCTATGACAGCCTACGGCCTTTGTATACCGTGTAAGGGGAGAAGCAAGAGGGAAAGGAGGGAAATGAATATTTTGAGCTACACTAGAGCATTGAAATAAATCACTTGCGACTAGTGAAAACTTGGGTTGCGCGGGGACTCAATCCGCGACTCCCGCTTTGGGCCGGCACTACCGTTACCCTCCAGCCTATCCGGAGCCCACCTCCCATTCGCCCCAAATTCTTCGTAAGTATCTTCTTCAATATTCGTTATCGGAATTTCCCCGTGCAGCCGAACAATTTTTCCGCATCTGCTGTGGGGAAACGTTTCCTAACGCCGTATTACCGTGAACACAAATTTATATATTCGGACATGTCCGAGAAAAAAGACATCACGTCAATATATAAATGTATTGAATTGAAGAAGAGACATTGAATTAAAATTTGTACCGCGGCGGAATTCTAACCCAGGACCTCCTGCTTACTAGGCAAGCACTATACCCACTAACGCACAGTTTACACAATTAATACTTCTATCTTCACGTGGGCCTCTCTAATTCTGATATGTTTCTAGCTAAAACTAGCAAGTGTAACCTTGTTGCCTAGAAAGAAGAAATAATTCAACCACTTCCTGCTTATGAATATTTTCCAATTTAGATGTTAAGCAAGTCGATCAGCTCCTTCACATTTAATTTGGAACTGCTGTACATCAAAGAAACCTCAACCAAGATTGGAGTAACAGAAGAGCAAGAAATGAGTAGCAATCGGGAATACTCTGTGAAACGTCAGAAGACGTTACGGTGTGCTCTGACGGCAGATCCTTTTACAACGGGTATCCATTCAAATGGATTGATTTCTATTCGGCCTATTCCAAAAAAATTATTTACTTTTACATTGAGGGATTTTCTTGAGAGAAAAAAAAAAAAAAAAAAAAAAAAACTTAAGAATTCAAATCAAATGTTTGTAGAGTCTATGGGATTTAACTACGGGGTCATCAGTCCCTAAACTTACAAACTACTTATCAACTAGCTTATCCTACGTGCGGCACAAATATCCATGCCCGAGGGGGGATTCGAACCCCCGATCGTAGTGGCCGTGCAGACCGTAACTGGAGCGCCTCAGTCCCCTCGGCCACCGCGGCCGGCACCTCAGTTTGTAACTTATTTACTGACTCACCCTCGTATAATGTGTGAACATGCACTATATGTTTTAAAATTTAGTAGATAAGATACTGATACATTTCAGAGAGCCCGGGTTCGATTTCCGATCGGGTTGGCGATATTCTCCGCTCGGGGGCTGGGTGTGGTGTTGTCCTGATCATCATTCCATCATCAAATGTTCAAATGTTTGTATAGCTTATAGGACTTAACTACGGGGTCATCAGTCCCTAAACTTAGAAACTCCTTTGAACTACTTACAACTAAGGACGGCACAAATATCCATGCCCAAGGGGGGATTCGAAACCCCGTCCGTAGTGGCCGTGCAGACTGTGACTGGAGCGCCTCAGTCCCCTCGCCCACCGCGGCCGGCAGAAGTACTTAAGAGTGCCCCATTCTTCTGCATGACATCGGTTCACAAACAACAATTGAAATGGTAAAAGACCAGAAAACGTCAACGGCCAGAGTGTTAACTTTGTCACTGATGATTTAAACTGCAGTAGCACAGCCTAGGGATATCGGAATTCCGATACAAACGGAACGAGTCTAAAAACATGGACTGAGGTTCATGAGCACCATGATACGAAGCTCCTACATTCCTTTAACAGTAGCAGGTGGAAAAGTGGATACAACCCAGACAATATCTTTGGGTTTTCAAAGGTATAATGACACTGCATGAAGACTGTAGGCAAAGCCCATCCCTGGCATCCAACATAGACCTGTTATCTGCAATGGTAATCCTGTGGTGGTGTCTCAAGAGGCACCACTCAAGATGAGTTTTAACTTCAAGGAAGCTGACTGGCAGAAGTTTAGTGAGGCGGACTCAAAGGTATTAAACATCCCACCACAACGTGAAAAGTACGGTATCTTCATTAAATGCATCCAACAAGAGGAAACGTCTTCGGAGAGGATGCAGAACTCCAAAAGTTCAAGGCATGTCCAGTAACGAAAAACAGTAGTTACAATGATGTCAAACCCTCAACGAAGAGAATCCATTTCCTGAAGAAACCTTCAGTATAATGGCTAATACGTCATTGAAACTTTGCGAAAGCTCATTTCTCTTGGGTACTTACGGTTATTTTAGGAACTAAAAACTAGCGATACACTCGTAATCTGATACCAATGGGCTTTGTTAGAGGCAAACTAGAGAACAAAGCGGAACTCGTAATAAACAATTTCTTCCATTTGAAAACGATATATATATATAATGCTCGTACACAAAACAAGGAAATGGCGCTAAAATTTCATACTGCAATTTCAAGTTTTAAGAACAGAAACAAGCTTCTTTAGCGTCTTCTGAATTCAAAAATTAATAAAATACAATTTACATTATTTCTGAGAATTCAGCAATTACTGAAAGAAATGCAACACTATTAATCTCTTCACGTGATTCATAACATCAAGGTCAGTGAATTGCTGTAGATTTTCTGATTGATATCGTTGTGCGATTATTCAACCATTTTCATTATTGACTGAATCTCAATATAATCACAACCACAACAGTAAGAAAAGACTAGAATACAGTCTGTGCACCGCTATACGGAAACTTTCCTTCATTGCTGTGTCAAAATGTCTTTACAGATATCGCTCTCAGTTCGTAGCTAACAGTAAGCTCAAGTTGGTACTGTGTATTACGAACTAGTGACACTCGACGCCATATTGGTGAATGTATATCCGTCATATACATTCCAGTTGTTAGTACTATGTGCTTGCGAAGAATTTAACATTCTGAAATTTATAATCGTTTATACTAATTGCTACGTCGAAAGTAACACATATACAACAGGCACTATCTCTTCTGCAAATTTAAATACCGTTTACAAGTTATTCTAGACGCGTAATTAAACGTACCCCTGAATCAAAACAGTAAAAATAAATAAATAAATACAATTAAATACGATTTGTGTAAAACGTATATTGAGTTATAGTTTGATTCAGAACTAGTGTTTTTCCACGTTGCATTTAACGATTACACTATTGTAGACAACTAAATAAAGTGTAAGATTCGAAGCGTGTGATATAAGAATGATTTTCCACAAAGAGTGTATATCTAATCCGTAAGCTCAAACGGAAATCAGTATAGATAAGACGCAACTATAAAACTGAGCAGTAGAAATACGTCTATAGCAATGCAATTCAGCCATTAAATGAACTGTGATAGGAATACTAGTTCTGAAGAAAAATATAACTCACATATTGTTCTGAACTCAATTCTATTTAGTTTGACTCCCCTACAACCATAAGCGACACAAACTTCTTCATTATGTATTTATTAAAGCAATCAATCGTTCGTAATTTTTTTTTCAGAGGACGCAAGGTTCAAAACAACCACACGACGTATACGCAAGGAGTTGCCAACATAACTATAATAGACCGTAATGAGATCCACATACCCAAACCATTGCAGTTGTGTATCCGGCGTTAATAATTGAGATCACTGGTAGCGACGTACGAAGCAAATGTAATCGTACAATATTTCCCTGTGTTATCTGTATTGCCGTTAACAAGGTAGAGTCAGTTCTTTATTACCTCGACTTGTTTCAAAGCTAAACTTTTCGATCAGCCGTCCTAAACGAAACCGAATTTTATCTGTTTCTACCGGGTAAATTTCGACAGAATACGATATTAATTACAAGGTTTTACGGCCAAAAGCCAGAATAACACTCAAATGCCGCTCCACAATGAAAGCAATAAATTGCGACCAGACCGCGGAATGCGCACCGTGAAACGCCAGCCGCCGACTGCCATTGCAGTCAGCATGAATTAAACTGCGGCTGCCACACACTGACCACAACTTTTTTACTTTACTTTTTGCTGTGGTGACAGAAATTTAATTATATCGTCAAACTTTTTCTTTGTCATTTCAAATTTAGCCATTACAATTATCGAAGTTGTTAACTATGAAATATTTTGTATTGCTGTACGACATGGAAAAAAAATACGTTAATGACTTTATCGGTGTTCATATGCATTGACGATACCGCAGAATCGGTATTCTGGCACCTTGATTAACAGTAAACTGAAACATTTGTAATTAAAAAATCGTTCATTACGGTGTGCGAATTTTTATAAGCATGTAACTATAAAATACCTACACAAACCTTGTCCTGGATGCACCATCCAGATGTAACCATTTACTGACGATTGGGTAGCGCGGAACTTCATAGCTACGTTGATGTTATTTGCTACGTTTTAGCAGTTGGCGAAAGTAAAACCATACATTTTCCACGCATTTAACTCAGTTGGTGTAAGAGACCGCCGGCCGCGGTGGCCGAGGGGACTGAGGCGCTTCAGTCACGGTCTGCACGGCCACTACGGTCGGGGGTTCGAATCCTCCCGCGGGCATGGAAATTTGTGCCGTCCTAGTTCGTAAGTAGTTCATAAGTAGTTTGTAAGTTTAGGAACTAATAACCCCGTAGTTAAGTCCCATAAGAGTTACAAAACATTTGAACATTTGTAAGAGACCCGTTGATGGGTGACAATTGCCTAAGTGTTCATCAATCCAGAACGTGCACATTCGGACATAGCTGTATGGCTGTCGTCACCTAGGGGATATGTGCGTTTACAGCTATTTCATCAAGAAAGAAGGGTATCACTTGGGCACGGATTACGTTAAAATAAATACCCTTATTTTCATACCCATCGTAACCTGAATTTTTGGCCGCGGTGGAGTAGCCGAGCGGTCTAAAGCGTCTCGCTGCGGAGCAGGCGGTTGCTCGCCGTGGTGGTTCGAGTCCTCCCTTGGGCATGGGTCTGTGTGTGTGTTTGTCCTTAGGTTAGTTTACCTAGGTTTAAGTAGTTTGTAAGCTACGGACTGATGACCACGCAGTTTGGTCAGATAGAATTACAAACATTTGAACATTTGAACTGAATGTTTGAGCCCAGGATGTGATACTAGAAGTACCTACCCTCAAAACGTAACGGGACAAAATACAGTCAGCTGTGGGTTATCACTAACCATGCTAAACCCATAGTGACGTGGCATTCCCTGTACATTGGTTGATATCCGTTATACAGCTCGGTTTAATAATACGACCGCGAGTTATCTAACCTCCCAGATTCCACAGTAATGTTCTTCGGCTGTTCGGAACTGATTTAGAATGATATTAGACTGACGAGGATTTCTGTAATTTGCTGACATTTCACAATTAATGGTATTATCGAAATCGGAAAAATAGTTAAAAAAACATTCCCAACACAAGAAAATTAAGTTCACTATGGAACCGGTAGGACCTTCTATAAACTTTACGGACCTTAATATTGATATCAGCACAAAGAAACATTCAGCATTTTCAGGAAATCCGTAGTAACAGATACAGTTAACCCTGCTAGTTACCAGCATCCGCACAGCCATAAACATGCAGCTTTCCACTCCATGGTCCAACGCATCATATCTGTTCTATTATCTAATTCTGCATTTCAAACAGAATTGCAAACCATCAGACACATAGCATCCAGTAATGGCTATACCCTGTACTTACTGGCAGTATACGTAATAACAAGGTAATGAGAAAAATTACAACACTTTTGTATGCTGGCCAGCAAGAACAAATCAGTAATCAGAAAAAACTGGTGTGTCATCCCATATTTAGGCAAAATTTCAGATCACATTGGTGAACAGTTAAAATCTCGAAATTACAGGCCTTCATTTTACAACACAAACAAAATTTCAAAGTATTTATTCAATAGTCGTGGCAAAATTCAACCCCTATCACAGAATAGTGTGTACAAGACCACGTGCAAACATTGTGGGAAAGTGTATGTTGATCAGACTGGCTGGGCTATAGCTATTAGATTTTCAGAACACGAGAGAAGCTGGAGGTTAAAAAAGACAGATTCAACCTTTGCCGAACATCTGCTCAGAGAGAACCATGATTATGATGTACACTGTGAAATCCTACATTCCCTGAATAAAAGCAGAAAGATGTCACTACTGGAAATATCAAATCAATAAACATTTGGCTCAGGATGCCAGTTTAGTATTAAACGATCAGATTCAGCTTCCATTTACACATCTACAGAAATAAGTTTTAATTTCCAACTTTCCTTTTCAACAAAAATAATCATGTGAGTTTTGATCCTTTGCATATACTTATCATATTTTTATATAAATGTTGGTAACTCTCTTAAAAATGTTGTAATGTACTTTCCTGTGAAATAGTCAATTTCTGTGATAACATCTTTGTAAATCATAACATATTTGTGTTATCACTTTGCCAGAAACATGTTGCTATTGTGGTCTTCAGTCGGCAGACTGGTTTGATGTAGCTCTCCATATTACATTATCCTATGCAAGTCTCTTCATCTGATAATAAGTTCGGCAACCTCCATCCTTTTGAATCTGCTTACTGTATTCGTCCCTCGGTCCCCCTCTATGATTTTTACCCAACACACTTCCCTCTAATGCTAAGTTGACGAGTCCTTGATGTCTCAGAATGTGTCCCGCCAATCTATCCCTTCTCTTAGTCAGGATATGCAAGAAACTCCTTTTCTCCCCAATTCGGTTAAGCATCTCCTACGTGATCTACCCATCTAATCATTCGTCTGTAGCACCACATTTCAAAACCTTCTATCATATTTTTGTCTGTACCTCTTATCGTCCACGTTTCACTCCCATACAATGCTACACTCCAGAAAAATTCTTTCGGAAAGAACTTCCTTACATTTAAACTAATATTGGACGTCAACAAATTTCGCTTCTTCAGAAACGCATTTCTTCCCATAGCCATTCTGCATTTTTTATCTCCTTTACTTCGCCCATCACAAGTTATCTTGCTATCCAAATAACAAAACTCATCTACCGCTTTTATTGTCTCCTTACCTAATCTAATTCCTTCAGCATCGCCTGATTTTCTGATGCTACTTTCCATTATCCTTGTTTTACTCTTGTTGATGTTCATCTTATACCCTCTTTTCAAGACACTCCATTTCATTCAATTGCTCCTCCAGATCCTTTGCGGTCTCTGACAGAAATACTATGACATCGGCAAACGCAAAGTTTTTATTTCTTCTCCCTGAACTTTAATTACCTCTCGAAATTTTTCCTTGCATTCCTTCACTGCTTGCTCAATGTACATATTGAACAACATTGGGCAAAGGCTACAACCCTGTTTTTCTTCCTTCCCAAACTTTGCGTCTGTTTCATGCCCTTCATGAAAAATTGCCAAGAAAAATTCCCAACACAAGAAAATTAAGTTCACTATGAAACTGGGAGGTCCTTCTATAAACTTTTTGGACCTTACTGTTGATATCAGCTCAAAGAAACACTTATTCAGTATTTTCAGAAAATCCATAGTAACAGATACAGTCATCCCTGCCAGTTCCCAGCATCCACACAACCATAAAAATGCAGCTTTTTTGTAAAGGTTGAATATAACTCTCCTCTCCTTATATTTTACCCCTGCTACCTTCAGAATTTGAAAGAGTCTATTCCCATTGACATTGGCAAAAGCTCTCTCCAAATCTACAAACGGTACAGTAGTAGGTTTGTCTTTCTTTAGCCTATCTTCTAAGATAAGTCGCGATGTATTGCCTCCCAAGTTCCTAAATTTCTCCTAAAATCCAAACTGATCTTCCCCAAGCTCGGATTCCGCAAGTTTTTCCAATCGTCTGTAAATAATTCGTGTTAGTATTTTGCATCCATGACTTATTACACTGATAGTTCTGTCATGTTCACATTGTCTGCACTTACGTTCTTTGGAATTAGAATTACAATGTTCGACTGCTGCCCTGGCCAGCACATTCTCCAGATCTCTCACCAATTGAAAACGTCTGCTCAATAGTGGCCCAGCAACTGGCTCGTCACAATACCCCAGTCACTACTCTTGATAAACTGTGGTATCGTGTAGAAGCTGCATGGGCATCTGTACCTGTACACGCCATCCAAGCTCTGTTTGACTCAATGCTTAGGCGTAACAAGGCCGTCATTACGGCCAGAGATGGTTGTTCTGGGTACTGATTTCTCAGGATATATGCAACCAAATTGCGTGAAAAGGTAATAACATATCAGTTCTAGTATATTTGTCCAATGAATACCAGTTTATCATCTGCGTTTCTTCTTGATGCAGAAATTTTAATGGTGAGTAGTGTATTTTGCGGCTTGGCCTACAGCAAGTCTATTCCACATCCAGTAGCTGCGTTCAGTGTGTGAGGGTTTATGGAAATTTCTGATAGGGTTACTTCGCTACTATGTGCTTTGATTTTAATATATGTTTCTACTGGCTATCCCGACTTTCATTGCCTGTAGCTTCTCTTATTGTCCCTTTTTTGCAAACCTTTTACTAGACTCTGAAATTCCTGCTGTAAGAGACGAAGTCCGATCGCCTGGGACAGATCTGCAGGATACGACGATAGTCGGAGACTCATTGAAGGGTAATTTTCGCATCTTTTCTTTATTCAGCCACAACTACAGCTTCACCCAACATGTCCTACGCTACACTTCGTTCTTCGGTCTGCTTCCGTAACCTCCCACACCCCACAAGTAGTTACACTGTAATTCATTTTCGTCCATGCAAATGGTGGCTTCAATAGGGGAACGGGCGCCTCGCTTCCCCGTTATGGCGGAATACGGACTTTGCAGCAAAACAGAGCGGTACTCTCGTGTTACGGCGAGCGCCACGCTTTTTGTTGGCGCGGTGTCAGCTTTCGGGGCGAGAGCTACACTCAGCCTGTGTTTGTGCATGCGTCGGTTGGGAAGGAGGGGATTGTGGGAGGGGGAGGAGTGTGCAGCGGGGCTTTGCGTACCTTCTCCCCCTCCCTCCCCCTCCCTCCCCCTGTCCCTCACCCCTTCCCCCCACCCCCTCTGTAACGCGGCCACGTGCACGCTTGGCGTCACCAGTGTGCCCCGTTGGCCCCGAAGCTAACGACCGTGCTACGCCGGCGCAGCGGAAATTCGAATAAAAAGCCGTGTCGTGATGGACGTGCCATGCATAAACATTAGCTAATCGCCACGCGCAGAAATAAAAGACGCGCGCCACTCATACGTGGCTGGTACGGGGCTGATATTCCTCGCAGAAAATGTTGGCGTTTGGTATCCCATCTATTAATCCTTTTTCTAGCCATCAATCGACTGACAGCGTATTCCAGCTTTCTAAAAGAATGCACCATTCTATTATGCGTTCGAGATGTGGGTTACGGACTTTGTATTTGGGGGTCCGCTGTCAGTAGTACAAAAATATTGTCATTGTTAGACGTTAAGTATTCTGAATGTGAATGACACTATTTGAAACTGCACATAGTAGTTACAAACTTTATTCAGGTTTCTTCTTTTACGAAATTTTAACCTTGTTTTGTTGGTTCAGATTCTCCTGTCAAATTCCTTGTTTTCTTTAGGTGTCATTCTTAGTCAGTTAACAAGAAATGAAATCAATATTCATGAGGTGATTGGGGATGGGGTTGTTTGCTTGGGATATGGGGACTAAACTGCTAGGTTTATCAATTCCATGGTGGAAAGACGAATGAGTGAGGATAGGAAATGAAGGAAGGGGGAAAGGAAATGCAGTCCGGGAAGTAAAGGAGGAAGGAAGACTGCATAGCCCGGGGCCCGTGCTCCCCACGCACGTACTCACGAAAGAACCGTGAGCCCCTGGGGAGGGGGCAAGATTCAAGAAATTCCTGTTATCAACACCTTTTTTTTTTTTTTTTTTTTTTTTTCAATTTTTCTCTTCGAGCAATCTGCATATGTGATTACGGAAACTTTTATTCCCCCAAAGTATTTTTTGGCCTTTATTTTCGCTGTACTCCTTGTTAGATAACATTATGTTAATATTCTTCTACATCTGCTATGATCCTAAAATTATTCTATGTTTTTACTACAGTGATCATCTGTGTGCTTTTAATGTTTTACTTCCTTCTTAGCCTTATCAGGTAACTTACGCACTTCAGTTAGACTATATTTATTATTTTTAGCTTCTAATTACATTTTTGTTGCCAAACGTCAGTCGTTCTAAAGCATAGAGATATCTGGCTGAGGAAGGGACTGTTATGTTTCAAATTCAAATACAAACGTTTGTTAACTCTCTGGGACCGAACTACTTTGGTCATCAGTCCCTAGATTTACAAACTATCAAAAACTAGGTTAAATTAACCTAAAGACAACACACACACACACGCCCGAGGGAGGACTCGAACCTCCGTCGCGAGTTCATCAGGTATCTTCAGAGAGTAGGCAGAACTTTGTAAAGTTTCTTGCTTCCCCTACGCCAAATTACAGTGCCTTTTAATCGACATATTAAATAATTTACTTCGCAGGGAGTGTGCGGTAAAAAACTCGCTAACTAGAATAGAATAGATAAAATTCGGCAAGAGTGTAGACTGTCACGGATGTCAGCAAGGCACGGAAGTCAAATGCCGATATGGTTCCTTTGAAAAGATACGGTAAAAAAAAAAAAAAAAAAAAGGTCTTTGAAATATATGAACTTTGGCTACACTTCTGTTGGCCTCGATGCCAAATCGTCGTTATAATTTCAGTTCCTTCAAAGAAGTACCTTAAAGTAAGTGACGCTAATTAGTAGATGATTTGCTTATATATACAGTAGACAACTGACAGATATTCTTAATAATTTTTTTTTTTTTGATTGAAGCGGTTGCTGTATCTCGGTGGGACGTTTGCAGTGTCATCTTTCTGGTAGTTGTTAACTGTTTGTAAAATAATGTGTTAGACATGTACAGTAATCGCTAGAGAGCCACCAGCGACCTTTCAGCGTATTAGCTCTGTCTGATGCCTAAACCATCACTCGGCAGGAAGTCGCTTGTCGCCCCAACCATGCAACTCACGTAAAAAGTAGTTTGTAATACTGTGATATCTATGAAAAATTTTGTTAATGTGTTCCTATCGCTGCATCACTGAGGTTGTATCTGCAGGCACGGTTGAAGTAAATTTCATTAATTGTGAATTATTTCTATACATTTATCTATTGATTATCCTCATGTTTTATTTTTTTTTTTATTGTAGAGCTTATGGGATTTAACTACGGGGTCATCAGTCCGTAAACTTACAAACTACTTATGAAGTAGCTAATACTAAGGTCGGCACAAATATCCATGCCCGAGGGGGATTCAACCCCGAGCATAGTGGCCGTGCAGACTGTGACTGACGCGCCGGAGAACGCTCGGCCACCGCGGCCGGCTATCCTCGCGTTTACTTGGTTCATTTATATTTTGATTACCTTAGTGTTTCTGATTGAGTCACAGAGAAAGTTAGTAAAACCCAGTTTATGGAGAGGTAACATCAGGTTTTCATTTATTTATTATTAATACGAGGCACGTCCAGAAAGTAAGTTCCGTTTGGTAATAAAAGGAAATTGTAGATACAGAAGAAATTTTTATTGCACAAAATTCTGCAACTCTTAAACTACTTTTCCACATAACTGCCGAAATTTTGTAGGCACTTGTCATAGCGTGCCACAAGTTTTTGCATGCTTCTTTCACAGAAGGTTGCCGCCTGTGTATTCAACGATGTGGTAACTCTTTATCATCGTCGAAGTTTTGACCACCAAGGACAGATTTCAGGTGTAAGAAGAAATGAAAGTCGCTAGCAGAGAGGCCCGTGCTGTATGGAGGATGATCAAACAGGCCCCATTGAAATTTCTGTAAGAATTGTTTGGTCACATTCGGTGTGTGAGGTCAGGCATTAATGTAAAAAGAAATCTTTTGACAGTAATCCTCTTCTTACACCTAAAATCTGTCCTTCGTGGACAACACTTCAACGATGATGACGAGCTGAAAGAACAGGTTACCACATGGTTGAATACACAGGCGACAACATTCTATGAAAAAGGCACACAAAACCTTGTGCCATGCTATGACAATTGCCTGCAAAATTTCGGAAGCTATGTAGAAAAGTAGTTTAACAGTTGCAGATTTTTGAACAATCAATTTTTTTTTTTCTGTATCTGTACCCGTTCGTTCTATATAACCAAACGGAACTTACTTTCTCGACGCTCCTCGTAGATACCCCATATCATTTCTTACTCAATGAATAGCATGAAAAATAATAAGAAAAATGGCGAAATAAATGAAACGCGCATCTAGCGCGTCGCAAGAGACTCGACAAATTGAGACGCGTATAGCACTCGCATAGTGTCGCGAGCGCACACTGGGACGCTTGCGAGGTGGAGTGGCGTGCGCGTTCTAGGCGCTGGTTACTTGAAAACTCCAAACATATTGTGCTTGAAAGGAAATGGCGTGGAAAATTTCAAACTCAAGTCACGTGCAATATGAACTCCACATTCGCTACTTGAGTTTTTATCTTCATGTAGTCACCATTTTTTGTATCATACATTCCATAGGTTCTCTCACTGCCCCTGTTAACTTTTCTTCTATCATTATAAAAAGTAAGTAGTTAATCCACTACGCAACACAATGGTCACTGTATACTCTAACTGAGAATAATGCATGTCACGAATGTGGTAGCTAGCCAGGTGTGCTCTGTGAGAAGAGTTAACGTCTTTCGAAAAACATTTTAATGAGAATACAATTGACTTTGTAAGCAACAGGCCTACATCGAAGAAAGAAGCAAAACTATACCGTTATAAATAACTGGAAAACAGTACCAATAACTAAAATATCGTGAGCTTATGTGGCGAAAATCGAAACACTACTGAATGAGAAAGTTCCGTGTGCAGGTTGTCGAAGGAAGCATATGGCAGACGGCTTTCCCCCTCCCCGCAACGCCTCTCCTTCCCACGGCGCGAGCGTTGCTGTGTCATTCTTACACTATCGATTCCATAAGAAATAATATAGGGTATCTATTAAGAAAACGTAAGTTCGTGCTGAAAATAATATTTGTTTACGTTTTAGACTGTCTCTCAATAGTTAGAATCATAAGTGCATTTCGTATATACAGGGTGTTTCACTAAGTGTGTTTGCCTCTGTAACTTATAAAATAATAGGTGACGGGTAATTTTAATGCGGTAGGTCAACACAAGTAATGTTACACTTTCTGCGGAGCTATGAACATTGTTTATTGTATCATTTTCCAAAGTGATACAGCACAATGATATAATTTTTTTTTAATAGAACAATAGTTTTTTCAATCGTGCATTGGATTCGTTGAAACCAGCTGCGTCCAAATCAATTTAAACTTCATTCCTATCACTGTTAGTTTGGAGCTACAACCCTTCAGATACCACAAGCTGTACATAATACATGGCTGTGTGGTGGGTGATGGATGTTATGGCGGTGGGAAGTTGATTTACATGAGATGTTCAAATGTGTGTCCATGTTCCTCAATGCATAATGCAATGCGCCGTCGAAAGGATCTGCGGACGAGATGTAACATCGCCGGTGTGACGGAGCGACATGCGTCCTCGTTGCGCCGTTTTAAATCATCTGTGGATGTGGGCTCAGTGACATAAACACGATTCTTTAGATATCCCCACTACAAGAAATCTACTGGTGTTAAATCGGGCGACCTTGCGGGCCATGAATGAGGACCATGGCGCCCCAACCCCACCACACAGCCATTTATTATGTACAGGTGGTATCTGCCCCTGAAACTCTGAACGGTTGTAGCTCCAAACTAACAGTGATAGGAATGTAGTTTAAATTGATTTGGACGTAGCTGGTTTCAACGAATCCAATGCACGATCGAAAAAGCTATTGTTCTGTTTAAAAAATTATATCATTGTGCTGTAACTCTTTGGAAAATGATACAATAAACTATGTTCATAGCTCCGCAGAAAGTGTAACATTTCTAGTGTTGACCTACCGCATTACAATTTCCCGTCACCTATTATTTTATAAGTTACAGAGGTGAACACACTTAGTGAAACACACTGTATATAGTGTATCGAAAAGGATGGCACAATGTTACAGGGTTGAAAGTACACGATCACAGAAGTAAAAATGCCCCAGTAAATTTGCTTTCGCAAACGTTTGCCAGATAATTACGATTGCATTCCAAGCCGTCATTGTAAACATCGTGTTAGTTAGTACACATTAATTTGAAATGTAGACTTAAGTATTACACTTTACGTCTCATTTAGTTCACGTTTCACGTATAGGTTACCTGTTAAAGCAGGTGTTCGAAGTGTCTTCCATGCATCTATAATACTGCGCTCGTCTCTGCAATGAATTTAGAATTCTTTCAGAGAGTTGTACATGCTTGTCAAGAATTCCGAAATAATCCAGGAGTTTTCGAAGGAATTCGAAATTCAATGCAGAGACGAGCACAGTATTACAGATGCACGGAAGACACTTCGAACACCTGCTTTAACAGGTAACCTATACGTGAAACGTGAACTAAATGAGACGTAAAGTCTAATAGTTAAGTCTACATTTCAAATTAATGTGTACTAACAAGGACGATGTTTCCAATTATGTCAGTGGCGAGTTGGAACGATACACTCGTAATTATATCGCAAACAGTTCGTCTGCTGACCCATGCCGCGGTGGAGTGACTGAGCGTTCGAAGGGGTCTTGGCGCGGATGCTCGCCCACGGAGGTTCGTGCACTGCCCCGATCATGGGTGTTTGTGTGCTGTTTTTAGGTTAGTCTGTCTTACGTTAAGTAGTTTGTAAGCCTAGGGACTGATGACCAAAGAAGTTAAATCCCATAGATTTACAAACATTTTGACAAACATTTGCAGACCCATGTTTACTGGGACATGTTTGCTTCTATTATCGTGTACTTTCAACCGTGTAAGTTTGCGCCAACCCTTTTGGTTTAACGACTTATATTTTAGATTACCACGGCTAACTTCATGTTAATGATACACGTCGGAGAATGGGTGGTAGTTGTATCACGGAAATTATTTTGTTATTTGTTAGGGGATGTTAATTACGTGAAGTTTTTAGGGGGAGGAGGGGGTCAACCAGAATCTGACCAAATCTCAGGTTTGGTGAGGGGGGGGGGGATCTCGACAAATCTCACTTAATATTTTTCCCGTGAGAAACAGTGTAAAACTGCGAAATAATTGAGTTAAATTAAATAAAACATGCTTCACATCTAAAATATGACTAAATCCTACACAATAATATTTATCCCGGTTATGCAAATTTCACATAGTAACATAGTAAGCAAATGCCGGTGTTAAAGTACAAGATGTGCAGTACATGAAGAGTGTACTTTCGTCTATCGTCAGAGCTGCGAAGCACCGACCAGCAGTTGACAGCGCACCAGCCAGCAAAGTGAGGCCGTCACGGATTGTCACACGTCGGGGTAGAGAACTTTTGTGTGCAAGCGAGAATGGTTTAGATTGGCTGAGTGAGAGCGAGGTTGAAGGAGCAGATACTTTTATGGAAAATTAACTAGACCCTTTGGTTCCAATAGTGACTCTTGAGACCATACATACATCCCTGTGGTAATATGGTTGTAAGAGTTGTAGTAGTTCCTTTTAGCCGGCCGCAGAGCTGACTTGGCCCTGAGGGGGCGAGTGAAATTCCTTTCTACCTGCGCCCTGCGGCGCCGTAGGAGGCCGGGCGCGCCGGCCTTGTGTGGCACACTGGCAGGGCAGTAGGTCGTAAAAATGTAGCCTTGTGTCCCAAACTGTGAAGGAGAGGCATCGTCTGCGCTTTTTAGAAGAAGATAGCAGGACCCATGGCTGTGGCCGAGGGTCCGAAAGGGAAAGCGACCGAATGTTTGCTGGAGGCTAGGTAGCTGCTCCCACGCCGAAAGTGTGTGTGGAAGGGAAGCCGTCTTTGATTGGCTGATGTTCAGAGCGCCAGCTTTTCGAAATCAGTGGTTGTCTTGTGAGATTTTACTGTCTGGAGTCCAGTCACGGTCTGCACGGCCTCTACGGTCGGAGGTTCGAATCCCCCCTCGGGCATGGATATTTGTGCCGTCCGTAGTTGTAGCTAGTTCATAAGTAGTTTCTAAGTTTAGGGACTGATGATCCCGAAGTTAAGTCCCATAAGCTTAACAAACATTTGAACATATTTGAGTTCCTTTTATTCAGGTATTTCATTGTTCGATTTTTCCTTTGTGAACGCATTAAGTCCCAAATTAGTTTTTCTTTAAATTGAATTTTTTATTCCTTATTTATAATGCACATAAGATTTCTTGCTTTTAATTTTCTGTAAGCATAAATTCGTTATAAAAAGGATCCATAAAAGATATAGAACAGTAACAGTTGTTAATTAATAATTAACTATGCATTTATAAAGAAATATGTGTTCTGTACTCAAAATAGTGTACTGGGGGTTAATGGGTTAAATACAAGTCTTAAATACTCTAAAGTAAGAAAAGAAAAAAAACGTTTTTGTAATAAATACTACGTAATCAAGTACAGATTAATGTATAAACACTAAATTACGCATTTTGAAAACCCTCACGTGAGATTTGGGGGAGGGGGGGGGAGAGATCGAGCAAAATCTCACGATATCTCACCAGGGGGAAGGGGGGTCGAAAAAACGCCAAAATCATCTCACGTAATTAATGAATGCCCCCTTAGACTTAAAGAGATAAATATGAAGACATCGGCATAATGAAGGAGTGGTATTGCTCTTAGGCGGGAGGGGGAAGGGGAGGGAGGTGAGCATTATTGCAAAACATGCATTAGTGACATATATCACTGAAGACCTTAATACATGGAAAAGTAAACCAGAAACAACTAATTTAAAATGACTGGCGATGAGATGGCACTGTTAAACCGGCCATACTCATGAAATTTTTGACCCTAGATATCTGTTAATGACCGTAATAGCCTTACTAAAAAAAGATCTAAAAGTATGTCCCATCGCATCAAATGTTTTTAGCAATGTATGTATAGCTGACATCACTAATCACAAACAGGAGGGACGATATTGCGCAGTGACAGCTGTTACTACTACAGAAATGTCAGACACGTGTTAATAATTACAGTAGAATTAGCAATTTGTACGCGATCGAGGAATTAATGAAGGATCAGAGCAATTGGCGGAATTCGCGTTATATCTGCGTACGTCACTACCCATTAGCGAGACGCAAATGCGCTTGCCGCTCCGCGCCGCGCCTGCAGGTTTTTCGCAGAGTGACGCTCACCAGTATATGACCGGCGACGTCCGACGTACACAACTCGCCAGCATAATGTTTTCTGGAAATTTCTGATGTCAGGAATTAACATCATATTTGTTTGTTGTCTCAATCGTTGTGAATAGTCGACCCACCCTGCCACATATTCTGATATAATTCGCGATCAACCTTTATGTTGTCGTATGTGCGATATGCTATAAATTTAATTCGAGAAAAATAAATCTTTTCAAAAGCAAATGACGTCAGTTTTTCACCAAATCATTGCTAGGGATGAGTTCAAATGTTCAAATGTTGGTAAATCTATCGGACTCAACTTCTTGGTCATTAGTCCATAGCTTACAAACTTCTTAATCTAAGGTAAACTAACCTAAGGGGCATACAAACACCCATTCCCGAGTGGAGACTCGAACCCCTGACGGCGAACGGTCGCGCGCACCGCAGCACGACGCCCCAGTGCGCACGGCCAATCCGCCATGACGCTAGGGATGGGACTGTGAGGCAGTGTGGCCAGATCCAAATGTTCTTTTTTTTTTTTTTTTTCGGAAGGTGAACCTTAAAAATTTCGGAAGATGAAGTGAAAGATCGGAAGTATTCAATATATATATTGAATACGACAATAATTGTAAATATTTTCTTGTTAGAAAAATGAGTAAAAGCAAATAGAGCTTTATACAAAAGTCACAGATATATTTTTGCACGAGTCAATACGTACTAGATTGCTACAGATATCTTTCATTACCCATATGTTTTTATGTTGACAGGGTTGTCTAACAGATGGCGCTGCATGTTGCATTTTTCATGGCGTTCCCACAATCAGGGTTCCCAACTTAGGGGCTTTAGGAGGAAAAATTACAGATGGGAGGATATTTAGGGGGATAAAAAGTCTGGGAGGTAAGTGCTTTAGTAGAAAGTGTGGTTTTGAGGGGAATTTAAAGGGGCCTTCACCTTCCTACAGGGGATTGGTATCAGTCGGGAGACATCGCAACTTACATTATTTAATTGAAAGTTACAATCGCCTCCCCAATGGATTTTTTTCCTTTGTCGCTCAAAATACAACTCATTTGGAAAATTTCGGAAGATTCACTTGAAATTTCAGGAGAATTCGGAAAATTTCGGAAGATTAACTCGAAATTTCGAATTTTCTGGAATAATCGATAAAGTCGTAAGATTGTCCGACTTATCGGAGGATCCGGCAAGTTGCTGTGAGGATTAGCGACTCGAGTGCACCGAGAACTTCTGGAGCTGCCGGTGCTCTCGCAATTCTCGAGAAGCTCACGAGAAGCAGCGCTGCGCGTCAGTTTAACGGGGCAGCAAGCGCTCGGTTATTTGAGCTGACTGCCGACGCTGACAGGCAGCGAACACAGCTCTCTGTGCTTCTCATGCAAATACGGATACACGAAAACCAAAGTCGTGGAGCTGGTAGTACTTTACGGAGATTGGAGATTATGTCTACTGCAACGGGTGTCTTTTTTTAAACTCCGTAAGGTAGCCCAAATTCAACAGGAATGTTCAAATGTTTCTAAATCTATCGGCCCAAACTGCGTGGTCCTCAGTCCGTAGCTTACAAACTACTTATACCTAGGTAAACTAACCTAAGGACAACATACACACCCATGCCCCAGGGAGGACTCTAACATCCACGGCGAGCAACAGCGCGCTCCGCAGCGAGACGCTTTAGACCGCTCGTCGACAGGCATGAAACGACACTTAACATTACACATTATGTTCAGTAATCAAACACGTACCTCCACGAATATATAAGAGCATTATTCTGTTAATGAAAGTCAGACAAAATACCCAAAGTTTTGTTTGATATCCATTCATAATGTATGAAATGGAAATTCGTTAAAAAAAACTTACACAAACAGCAGTTGACTGGCGTTGCCTGGCGAAACGTTGTTATGATGCCTCGTGTAAGGAGGAGAAATGCGTACCATCACGTGGCCGATTTTGATAAAGGTCAGATTGTACCCTATCGCGATTGCGATTTATCGTATCGCGACATTGCTGCTCGCGTTGGTCGCGATCCAATGACTTAGCAGAATATGGAATCTATGGGTTCAGGAGGGCAATACGGAATGCCGTGCTTGATCCCAACGACCTCGTATCACTAGCAATCGAGATGACAGGCATCTTATCTGCAAGGCTGTAACGGATCGTGCAGCCAAGTATCAAAACCTGAGTCAGCAGATGGGGACGTTTGCAAGACGTCAATCATCTGCACTAACAGCTCGACGACGTTTGCAGCATCATGGACTATCAGCTCAGAGACCATGGCTGCGTTTACACTTGACGCTGCATCAGAGACAGGAGCGCCTGCGATCGTGAACGCAACGATGAACCTGGTTGCACGAATGGCAAAACGTCATTTTTTCGGATGAATCCAGGTTCTGTTTATAGCATCATGATGGTCGCATCCGTGTTTGGCGACATGCCGGTGAACGCACATTGGAAGCATGTATTGGTCACCACCATAGTAGCGTATCACCCGGCTTTGATGGTTGATGGTATGAGGTGCCATTGGTTACACGTCTTGGTCACCTCTTGTTTGCATCAACGGCGCTTTGTACAGTGGTCGTTACATTTTAGATGTGTTACGACCCGAGGATCTACCCTTCATTCGGTCCCTGCGTAACCCTACATTTCAGCAGGATAATGCACGACCGTATGTTGCAGGTCTTGTACGGGCCTTTCTGGATACGGAAAATGTTCGACTGCTGCCCTGGCCTGCACAATCTCCAGATCTCATACCAATTGAAAACGTCTGGTCAATGGTGGCTCGTCACAATACGCCAGTCACTACTCTTGATAAACTGTTGGAATCGTTTTGAAGCTGCATGGGCATCTGTACCTCTAAACGCAATCCAAGCTCTGTTTGACCCAATGCCCAGGAGTGTCAAGGCCGTTATTACGTCCAGATGTGGTTGTTCTGGGTACTGATCTATGCAAATTGCGTGAAAATGTAATCTCATGACAGTTCTAGGATAATATATTTGAACAATGAATACCCGTTCATCATATGCATTTCTTCTTGGTGTAGCAATTTTAATGTCCAGTAGTGTACATTTCTAAGAGTAAAGCTGCAGAGCGATATGAAATGGAACAAGCCTATTAGGACAGTCGTGGGAAAGCGGATGGCCGACTTCGGTTTATTGGGCGAATTTTGGAAAGATTGATTCCCCTGTAATGGAAATCGCTTATAAAACGTTTCTACGATGATGTCTTTAGTGTTGCCCAAGTGTTTGGGATACCGATCAGATAGGTTTAAAGGAAGACATAGAAGAAGTACAGAGGCTGGCTGCTAGGTTTGTAACTGGTAAATTCGGTCAATGGGCGAGTTTTCTGAAATGCTTCGGGAAATCAAATGGGAGTCATTAGAGGAAAGGCGACGTTCTTTTCAAGAAACACTGTTGAAGAATGAAAATAAACCTTCTTCACGTTGTTAAGCCAAGATCTCTGATAAAATATATTTATTACTCTTAACCGTTTTCGATGGTTTAAATCATTTTCAAAAGGGTTTACAACGTCTACACTAACGAGAACATATCAAATAAAAAGTTTCACCTCGAAAATCAAAATGAATGAAAGTGTATGGTCTACATGGTAAAATTTATGTCACCAAAATGGATCGTCACATTTTATCTTTTAATCTAATATGACGATACATTTTGGTGACGTATATTTTAACATGTTACCATGGAGTTTTATTCATTTTACATTTCGACAAGAGAAGATTTTTTATTTGACTTGTTCTCGAAAGTGAATACCTTGTAACCTCTTCTGAAGGTAATTTACTCATTTTACGGAGCGATCGTATTGTATAAAAGGAAGAATAGATGTCAAGATCGCAATTTTTTATTGTATTTATTCAAGACGACCGGTTTCGACACTCTTTGGTTTTATCATCAGGTCTCATTTACATATAACTGCTTATAATAGTCCTCCGCATAAAATCTCGTAGGTGCACTGGCTGATATTTATATATAAAATCATGTGGTGGTGGGTAGTCAGAAATAAAATGAATGACTGATCAAAATAAAACACTAAAATATAAATAAAATAATAACCCTCATAGTGCACATGTCTGGTTGAGCACCTTCATGATGCTCAACCAGGCACGTGCACTATGGTGGTTTTTATTTGATGTATATTTTACTGTTTTAATTTTGAGCAGCCATTTATTTTATTTCTGACTACCCACCACCAAATGATTTTATTTATAAATATCAGCCAGTACACCTACCAGATTTTATCTGGAGCACTATTATAAGTAGTTTTATGTCAATTAGACATGATGATGACACCAAAGAGTGTCGAAACCGGTCGTCTTGAATAAATAAAATAATTAAAAAATAATGCGATCTTGGTATCTATCTTTCCTTCTGAAGATGATGATTTCAGTCATCGAAACAGGTAAAGGGTAATAAATATATTTCATCAGCGATCTTTGCTTAACAACATTAAGATGGTGTATTTTATTAACATTTAAACATCGCTCTCCAGAGGCGTAAAATGCCAGATAACTATAACTGTTGTTGAAATTTGGAGGGCCGAAATTTGAAGTGGACAGCAGAACGAGTCTACAGCAGCAAAAATACATTTCGCGTGAAGACCACAAAGATAAGAGAGGTGATGGCTCTTACAGATATATACAAACATTCGTTTTTTCTCTTTTGTATGGAACTGGAACAGAAAAGCAATTTACTAATAGTGATATTGAGTACTCTCTGCCACGCATCTTTGGGTGGATTGGGGAATATGTATGTAGATACAGATGTAGAACTAAAACTGTAAGGACATGCAGTGATGTCTGTCAGTCTGTTGAGCGGTTGCCCTCGAAAGGCCAAGGTCCCTGCTTTGAATCCCGGCCGTCTCTAACGACCACGCTGTCGACGGGAATTTAAGTCGTACTTTTGCTTCCTTTTTCGGAACCCAGCCGAGCACATACTTTTAATCTGCCAGCAAGTTTCATTTTTCGGTTTCGCGCAGAAACAGAAGTGAAGGCTGTCTTAAGCGAATTCCGGGGTTCAATTTTGATCCGTGTATTGGGAGCGTAAAATATCCACGAGTGTGTGCGTGCGTGTGTGTGTGTGTGTACTTGTTCGCTCTTATGTGTCTGTTGCACTTTCAGACATGTTGCTGAGGAGGATATTATCAAGCGTTCGTGAACTTTTTTTGTTGGTACACAGTGACCTTCCCGGTATATTAACCAGTTTTTGTGCCTGCCAAAATATCCTTTGTATCCAGTTGTAGAAATTCGCGTCGGCGCGCAGCTACTCGGCGAACTCTTATTTTTTGTTTATATTTTCAGCAGTTCTCTGTGTGTACCACATCAAAGTTTCCGCAGTTGTACACCGGCGAGCCGACCGGCCGCAGTTTCTTCCCTTTGTCCGACGTAAAAAGACATTTATTGCTTGCCGCTGCATATCGCACTTTATTGCCGGTTTTCGTTGTGAATGGGAACGGTGTATAACTTTTTTAATAACAGCGGCCGAGGGCCGGGCTGACCCTCACTGCCTTTGGCACCTAGCCGCCGCCCCGCTGCCCGTCCGGGACTTAATATCAAGCGCGGCTCTCCGCGCTACAAGCACTCCACGTCCAAACGGGCTATTCCATTTAAAATCGGACGAACAATAAGAAAATTAACCTCGCATTAAAAAAATGATTCATCATTTCTACGTGTGCCAATTAAGGTAAAAGGAAAAAAAAAAAAAACTGTCATGAATTTGTACCTTAAATGGTTACTATTTTTCGAGTTAAAATTCGGTGAAGTTAGTGTTTCTTTACCTACGCGACACATTGTGGGATTGGATTCACGATTTCCTATCAGAAAGGACACAGTTCGTTGTAACTGACAGTAAGTTACCGAGTAATACGGAAGTGATATCTGGCGTCCCCCAGGGAAGCGTTATAGATCCCCTACTCTTCCTTGTGTTTATAAACGATTTAGGAGACAATCTGAATAGCTCCCTTAGTCTGTTCGCGGATGATGCTTATCGGTTAGTGAAGTCAACAGAGGATCAAAAGCAACTGCAAAGCGATTTAGATAAAATTTTTACATGGTGCGAAAATTGGCAATTGACACTAAATGAGGAAAAGTGTGAAGTAATACACATGACCACTAAAAGAAACCCGCTGAACTTCAATTACGCGATAAATCAGTCAAACCTTAAGGTCGTAAATTCTACCAAATACCTAGGAGTTACAATTTCGAACAACTGGAGAGAATACATAGAAAATATCGTAGAGAAGGCGATCCAAAGGTTACGTTTCATTGTCAGAACGCATCGAAGATGCACCAGCTCCACCAAAGAGACTGCTACATCACACTTGTGCGTCCTCTCCTGGAGTACTGTTGCCCCTTGTGGGACCCTCGCCAGCTGGGACTGACGGAAGATATTGAGAAGGTTCAGAGAAGGGCAGCTCGTTTGGTTTTATCACGTTACGGGGAGGAAAGCGTCACGGGAATGTTGCACGAATTGGGGTGGAAATCATTAAAAGAAAGATGTTATTCATTGCGGCGTGATCTGTTTGCGAAGTTTCAATCACCGACTTTTAATTCTGAATGTGAAAATATTTAACTAACGCCCACCTACTTATGGAGACATGACTATCCCAATAAAAAAAAGAGAAATCAGATCGAAAACGGAACGATTTGGGTGTTCTTTCTTCCCGCGCGCTATTAGAGAATGGAACGGTAGAGAAAAGTTATGAAAGTGGTTAATGAACCCTCTGCCAGGCACTTAAATGTGATTTGCAGACTGTAGATGTAGATATGTAACACTCGAACCTTACGGCGGGGATGAGATAGAAACAAAATCTATATACCATTCAATGTTATGGTTAAAGTTTATGTTATCAAATCCACTTGTGACAATTTACTTGACACTTTCCCATCTTCCCTCTAACTTACGTTACCGCGAGCAGCGTGCTAAATTGTCTAATTGTAATAGACCAAACGTTGCACGTGAGGCCCGTAGGCGGTTGTCACTTAATATTCGAATAACGTGGTGTCTTCTCTCTAGTGGATGTCCCCAGTGCAGAAGCAGCACACAGGCCGTAGACTCGAAGTTTTCTGAGGTGAGACTGAAATTGAAAGTGGTGGATACTGTGGCTGACCAACTACCATTAACGAAGTCAATGAGTTCATTCAGAGATGCCAGTGGCTCTTTTATTTTTACCTATCACACGAATACAGAATCCACATACTGAATGTTGACGTCAATAGTACTTTTCTTTACAAAATTCACAAAAATAACGTTGTTAAAGTCATAAACACGCTTTAACATAAATTGCACGCACTTTACAAATATTTTCAGCCCGATTAATACAAGACTGGTTACCGCAAGTGCCGCTAGATGTTTACCGTGTCGGGGCTCGCAGTGAACTGACTAGCAGTGGAGATGGGCTCCACGCTAGCGCCTAGAGTTTTGGCGCCAACCGATACTTCTAGAACGCCACAATCACTCTTTAACTGAAATACGTAATCTAATAATGCTGCAGAACAATAGTGCGATCACAAGCAATTAATTAACAAACATTATAATAACAAAATTGGTAACAATAATTATTTATTAAATAATTAATAAAATAGCTGGGTGGTATGGTGCTTAAAGATATAGCAATAGCCAATCAGATCACTCTTAGAAAAAGGGGCGGAATTTTCCCAAGGGACCATACTTACAGTACCATCTGGCTACTATCTGGCACAGCCAACTATTTCATTATAAGTAAATGAAATTATGAAATAAAATAAAGCAATGGCTGCTGGCTTGCATGCCAGTACCGCCACAACCTCATACCGGATTTCAGTAAACTATGGTTCATTTTGAAGCTGGATATCTAAAGCTGATGTAGGTGTATAAGAATAACATGGCAACAATTAATTAATTGTTATAAATCCTATGCAGCCTTAGAAAATCAGGTGATGCCGAATGAATTAAATTACGTAACCAATCAATAAAGGTGGTAAATGAGTTTTGTTACTTAGACAGTAAAACAGAGGATATAAAATGCAGAATAACAAAAAAGCGTTTTTGGAAAAGATATATTTGTTCACGTCGAATATTAATGTAAGCATGAGAAAGTCCTTTCTGAAGGCATTTGAGTGGAGTGTTGCCTTGTATGGGAGTGAAACATGGACGATAAACAGTGTGGACAGGAAGACGATAGAGGCTTTTGAAATGTGGTGTTACAGAAGAATGCTGAAGATTTAGTGGGTGGATCTCGTAACTAATGAGGAGGTACTGAACAGAATTGGCGAGAAAAGGAATTTATGGCGTACCTTGACTAAAAGAAGGGATCCATTGGTAGGACACATTCTTAGACATAACGGAATTGTGAATTTCGCGTTGGAGGGAAGTGTATGGAGTAAAAATCGCAGAGGGATACTAAGAGATGAAAATAGTAAGCAAATTCAAATGGACGTAGGTGGCCGTTCTTGTAAGGACATGAAGAGGCTTTCCCAGGGTAGAGTAGGGTGGAGAGCTGCATCAAACCAGTCTCCGGACTGAAGATCACAGCAAGAAATCATTTTCTTTCATTTATTGTCTGTAACGGAGACCAAGGATTTTGTTTTCATTGAACTGAAAATACTGTTCCTGTGATAGGTCATAGGGTGGAGGAACTTTACAGTACTATGGTCGTATTCGTATTATCTGGTTTAGCTGGCTTCTTCCGTTCCACGTTTCCTACAACAAATCGTTCTACAGAGCTTTCCTTATGCTCTCTTATATTTTTGCGTTCGCTTATGGAAGGACCCTATATATGTATGTCGAGCAAGTAGTAATTCAAACAAAGGAGATATTTAGAACGGGAATTAACCTTTTGGAAAGTAAAACAAAAATTTTGAGTTCAGCCAATGAGGTTGTAGTTCTACCAGAGACATAAAAGGAAATGGTAGAGTTGTAGAATTAGCGATACTGAGACAATCATACGTGAAGATGAGACAGTGATAGTAAATGATAAATTTTGCTATTTACTGGACGGATTGATTGATTATAGCCGAACATCACTGCGTAACTTACATTAGCAGCTGAATGAAATTCGGCGAAATAGATCATTACCTGAAAAGAGATAGAAAAGAATTATTGTAAAATGACGTCAAATTTTTAATACACATTTATAACATATTTACAGACAGAAAAAAATTAGTTCATGAACATTCGTCTGTGTTTTCGGCCATACTTGCAAATTATAATGTAACAAATGATTTAGGCACTATGTAACCGAATATAAGTGCCCGATTTCCTTATAACTAGAAATGTAGATGATTCAGGGAATGAAAACTCACTTCTGATGGCAAGAAAATGTATTCAACTTGTGAACTTAGGCAATAATTCATCTGTATAATTTATATGTGAGATACGAAAATTGGTGTCAGACCGGGGTTTGAACCCGGAGTTCCCGCCTTTTGCCAGCGGTTGCGTTAGCCATTGGCTTGTATATGCACGCCTCCAGAAACGACCCAAACGTTCATATGCCACACGTCAGCTACTACCACTGAGTGCTCGCACAGTCAACTATGTAATTCCCGCGCAAGGAGAAACGTTAATAATAAATGTTGCAGGCCTTGACATGTAGTGAACGGGACTTCGGTCGGATCTTCGCGTTGTTCTGGAACGATATTTCGGAGGCGTAATTCATTGCCTTCATCAGGTGCCCTTGGAGGATCGCATGCAGTATTTATGCCACAAGGGTGATGGGAGCTTCGTTACCGGTCCGTGCCCACAAGTCATGGTTCCAATGTTCACATGTTTGTTAAGCTTGTAGGACTGAACTGCGTGGTCATGAGTCCCTAAACTACTTACAATCTAACTTTTACTAAAGACAGCAAAAACATCCATGCCCGAGGGGGAATTCTAACCGCCGATGGCCTCGCGCAACAGAGCATAGCGCCTCAATGCGCTTGGCCACCCCGCCGCGGCAATCACGGTTACAATAGCCCTTTAGTTGGTGTTGCTCTATCTGCCTTCCGCACCTAGTTCGGCCCCAGAGGACGGACAGCGAGATACTCCGCCGGAATATCGTGCGAGAACGCCGCGAATATGCTTTGCAAACATACAACATCGTGGCTGTAAATGTCAAAATACAAAATCAGAATTAAGAGTGCCAACCATATTTGACAGTCTACATACATATGACTAGATGACTTATGTACCACGTGATCAGTATAAATTTGAAAACTTAATAAATCACGTAATAATGTAGATGGAGAGGTAAAAATTGGCACACATTCTTTGAATGACATGGAGTTTTATTAGAACAGAAAAAAGTATTGCTAGACGCGTGAAAGACTTCTTGCGCGCGCCGTTTGGTGATGATCGTATGCTCAGCCGCCACTTTCGTCTTGCTTGGCCTCCCACGTCCCCAGACCTCAGTTCGTGCGGTTATGGGCTTTGGGGTTACCAGAAGTCGCAAGTGTATCGTGATCGACCGACATGTCTAAGGAAGCTGAAAGACAACATCCGACGCCAATGCCTCACCATAACTCCGGACATGGTCTCCACAACCTTATTCGTCGACTACAGATATTGTTGAAGAATGATGGTGAACATATTTAGCATTTCCTGTAAAGAACATCATCTTTGCTTTGTCTAATTATTGCTTTACTGATCAGATGAAGAACCATTTTTTGAACTTTTGTTTTTCTTTTTTGTTCTATTAAAACCCCGTCAGTCCAAGCATGTGTGTCAATTTTTACCTCTCTATCTACATTATTCCGTGATTTATTAAGTTATGAAATATATACTGACTTTTTATCACCCTGTATGTCAGATCATCCAACATAAACGTAAGTGAATGTAAGGCTCTATTTTTAGTACTATACTATATCATAATAATTTATTCAAACAAAATACCACCCAATTTATACCACAGGTCACTTGAAAATGACAATGTAAGCCGATATGCTACAAATGTTCAAACTACTTATGAACTACTTACGAACTAGGACGGCACAAATATCCATGCCCGAGGAGGGATTCGAACCCTCGACCGTCCCTTAAGCTTAACAAACATTTGAACATTTTTTTCTACATCTACAACCATACTCCGCTAGCCACCAGACGGTGTGTGATGGAGGGTACCTTGAGTACCACTATCGATTTTTCCTCCTGTTCCAGTCACGTATAGTTCGCGGAAAGAAGGACTGTCGGTATGCCTCTGTGTGGGCCCTAATCTCTCTGATTTTATCCTCACGGTCTCTTCGCGAGATATTCGTAGGAGGGAGCAATATACTGCTAGACTCTTCGGTAAAGGTATGTTCTCGAAACTTCGACAAAAGCCCGTACCGAGCGACAAAGCGTCTCTCCTGCAGAGTCTTCCACTGGAGTTTATCGATCATCTCAGTAACGCTTTCACGATTACCAAATGATCCTGTAACGAAGCGCGCTGCTCTCCGTTGGATCTTCTCTACTTCTTCTATCAATCCCACCTGGTACGGATCCCACACCGGTGAGCAGTATTCAAGTTGTGGGGGAACAAGTGTACTGTAACCTACTTCCTTTGTTTTCGGACTGCATTTCCTTAGTATTCTTCCAATGAATCTAAGTCTGGCATCTGCTTTACCGACGATTGATTTTATATGGTCGTTCCATTTTAAATCCCTCCTAATGACTACTCCCAGATACTTTATGGAATTAACTTCTTCCAGTTGCTGCTCTGATGTAGTATAGCTAAGTGATAAAGGATCTTTCTTTCTGTGTATTCGCAGCACATTACACTTGTCTACATTGAGATTTAATTGCCATTACCTGCACCATGCATCCGCACCTCGCGCTACGACGCAGACGGAGCCTCGCGAAGCCGAAATTTCTTCTGTGTCAGACGCGGCGCCCGCGCCGAGACATCCGCCTGCCTATTCGGCGTCGCAAACGATTGGGGCTTAAGCGAAATTGGGGCTTTGCAGGAGGCAGTTGGCCCTAATGGAGCGGCAAGTTAAGCGAGTCGCGAGGCCTCTCCGCGGCCCACCTTTGCGGCGTCGAACGGGCGGGCGCCGCACCGAACCCGCTGACGCACCGCCGCCGACGTCGTCGGGGATACAAAGCCGAGCGGAAAAGACGATTTGGCGCTTATTCGCTAAATGAATAAATGCCGCGGTCGGCTGCTGATGAGGAAGGCGAGCCGGCGGGCGAAACGTCCCGGCGCGCCCGTAATCGGATGCAAACGAGCTAATAGGGATGAGCGCGCGATCGCCAACTGTCCTAATTGAATCGGCGGAGCGCTGCGGAACGGAGCGGAGCGGGGCGATCTGATCTCCTGGTCCGCTGCGGCCGCCTCGCCGTCGCCTCGCCCGCTGTGTGAGGCCGTCTGCGCCGTTACGGCAGTCGGCTCAACTGCCGACGAGATCGCGAATTAGTTCTCTGGAACAGATAACGCTGGTACTTCGCTCCTTCTTCTTTTCTACATCACATTACAGGCGAATGTGGCTTCCTCGTGCTCTTATGAAGTAACTAGCGTTAGAATTCGATGCACAGTGCGACGGAATACTGCGAGGGTGAGCGTTTGGGGTGTGAGTTTAAATAGGGAAAGACTAACTTCTAAAACTCACAACCACCGACTGCGAACCAAATTCCTAAACATGCAAAAACACTGGAACTGTGATTGCTACTGTTTGACTCGTTTTCTAGGGGATGATATCACACGTTCGCAGCTTTCCTTCCCTGCATATGATTAACAAAAAAATTCATAATAAAGTAA
The DNA here is from genome assembly GCA_026315105.1 of Locusta migratoria. NCBI lineage: Eukaryota > Metazoa > Arthropoda > Insecta > Orthoptera > Acrididae > Locusta > Locusta migratoria. The sequence continues at coordinate 425,319,807 of CM048746.1, read as the reverse complement.
GTTCATGTGAGAAAAGGGTGTACTAACTACTATTTTTGAAAACACGTGAAACTTCACTTTATGTTTGTGGTGTCGCACAAGTACAAAGTGCGCGCTACCTACTTTCGCCGCGCGCCGCCATGCACGCACGGCGCGGCGTTCTGACGACGACAGCCACGAGCGCCCTCTGCTACAACTCCGCTCGTGGTCACCACTGAACGACACCGTTCACTTGGGACTGAGATAGAAACCAGTTAACACTTCGGAATCAGATAGGCACCAGTGAAGACTTGGGTATCGTACAGACACTAGGCAGACCTCTAGCTCTACTATGTATCAGCATTCTGCAGAACTGAGCTGTGTAAAAGTTAAGTATTGTATAAATTCTGTGCAATATATATCTCGTTCTAATTTACTATAGTGTTTCTAGTTTCTGGCTGCTCCCCTCCGTACCTGTACCAGCGTGCTATCTTTATTCCTGTGTCGGTCTCATTCCACTCGGCCACCGACACCTACGACGGAAACGAGACACAAAAGCGGCGACGAGGCTGGGACACAAAAATGTTGTTTATTACACCATATTAAAACCCTGTGGCTGATACATCTGTATGTCGACACATTCAAAAAAATGTTCAAATGTTTGTAAAGCTTATGGGACTTAACTACGGGGTCATTAGTCCCTAAACTTACAAACTACTTATGAACTACTTACGAACTAGGACGGCACAATATCCATGCCCGAGGGGGGATTCGAACCCCCGACCGTAGTGGCCGTGCAGACCGTGACTGAAGCGCCTCAGTCTCCTCGGCCACCGCGGCCGGCGTCGACACATTTATCAAATAAAGTTATAGCTTGTGAGCCACCAGACAAAATGAATATTTGACGCAAATTGTTTTCACACCATGTGCCTGTCTCAATGTGACGATACGTGTTACATTAACAAAACACAGTCACTTTAATTCAGTGTGATGCATACCTTGTTCCACCAGCTAAATATTCACAACACACAGTAGCACTCGATTCATCTTGGTGCAGTCTACGACGAGCAACCACACCTCGCAATTGCCACACAAAAATCTATAGTCTCCCCCTGGAGATCCACATGCCGACCGTGCAGAGCGACGCCGCGTCCGGCCAGCTACACCACTCGCTCCCCACTCCTGACTTCCTGGGCCGCGCGCGCGCGCGCCAAAAGCCCAACTGCCGGGTTTTTTCCCTACGTCAGCTTCCCCATGTGAGCTGTTCTAACCGACTTGCCAACGTACAGCGCTCAGCCAATACATTTCTAAAACTGCACTTAAAATCAAAATAATTACACTACATATGAAACAAATGTCTTCTTGGGTCTTTATATCGGTATAAACATCCTTTGTACTATTTATTATAATTTTGCAATTTCTTATATCACAGATAAGTGATTTAACTGAATATTTCAAGATAAAATACACAAGATTAATTGAAAATAAAATGAGAAATAGTTAATATATTATTTTTATAAACAAACATTGCTATGCAAGTTGTGTAACTGTCTTGTATTCATTGGTAATTTATTACTTTTCATTGTCAATTAAACATATTACGCTAGATGCGACTACATCAGCTAATGTATTGTTTGTTTATCAACAGGCTATTTTGTAATGAGGGCCTTAAAGGTTCCTAACTGCATCGTATTACTTCAAATGCAAGTAGTATTAGAATATTTTATATCACGCTGTGCACTGCACTGCACCTGGTAATCGCCATTGTCCCTCTCTACCCTCACCGGAAACGAGCCTGGAAAATCCTAAGCTGGAACAAGCCACCAACGTCGGCCTGTTCGCTGGCCTACCGTCAGCTACAAGCACACAGCAAATCTCAACGTGGAGAATTTCTACCTATGGCCTAACTATAAATGTTGTCACCCAACTGCGTACATACATTGCTACCATAATTAATAACATTAAAATTGTGTAACATTTGGTGCATTGGCATGGTCAATGTTTGCAGTGGACTTCATACTGTTTGATTACAAATGCTATTAATTATCAATATTTCTAATGGGCGGTAATCTCACAATACCCAACATCTACATCTACATGCATACTCTGCAGTCCACCGTAAGGTGCTTGGCGGAAGGTACACTGTACAGCTACTAGGCATTTCCTTTCCTATTCCACTCCCAAATAGAACGAGGGGGGAAAAGTTACACTGACGAGTTTTATGGCCCACTTTAGATTTGTACTTTTCTAAGTTTTTGCAATCATTTTGGACCAAAATAATAATCTAAATAATAAATATTAATTAATAAGAGTGTCTGAAACCCTTTTAGGAAAAAAATGTAAGTAGTGGCGGGTTTCAAACCACCGACCTTTAGCGCCGCAGTCCAACGCCTTGCCCACTATGTTACGTCTATCAACCAAAACATAAATCCTTTATTCTCATACTATTGATGGCCGTTGTTAACTGATGCTAATATCGCATTTGACGACTCTTGATTATCATTTATCGAACGAAGAACGATGTCATTTTGTTAATTCTTCAGTGCGCCATTGCTTTGAAATTAGAACGTGTAAGTTACAATAAGAAAATCATCAAATACGCAACGCAAGATGGCGTACGCCAGAGAGAGTTCTGGGCGAGGAATGTCACGTGACATCTCCGAACGGCTGGTTTTCGTTAATTCAATGGAGTGTGTCAAGTCTCCGTTATTTTTGCAAATATGTCTCAAACGATACGAGATATGAAAAAATATAAGGGAACTAAGTTGTAGAGAATTTTCTCCTCTACCAATTAGGTTATTCAATTTTCGTATCAGATGAACGGTTCTTTTGCAATTACATTACAAACGGCTTTTTTTAGTATTACTACCGTATTTTTGTCCGAAAAAAATTGAAAAAGGGAGGTTCTGGTCTCTGGCGGCCTACAATCATGTCTGTGAAATTTTGTGCTGATCGGCTAAACGGTTCTTCTTAAAATCAGGGAACACGTTACGGAAAGACAGACGGACAGACAGACAGACATACATCCCAAAATCGCCGTTATTTTTGCAAATATCTTTGAAACACTACAAGGAAAAGTAATTAAAAAAAACATATGAGAGCAAAGCTTTAGAGAATTTTCTCCTCTACAAATTCGGTTATTGAATTTTCGTGTCAGATGAATAGTTAAATCTTTATTTTCATTTCAATTTTCAGCTGTCAAAAGATGATCGTAACACTTTTAGTGGTGCTACCGTAACCTTAAGTGGACCACAAGAATGCCTATATACCTCCGTACGAGCCCTAATTTCTTTTATCTTGTCATTGTGATCACTACGCGAAGTGTAAGTAGGTGGCAGGAAGATCGTGCTACACTCAGCTTCAAATTCCGGCCCTCTAAATTTCCTCCACAGAAATTCACGAAACGAACGTCGTCTTTCCTCCAACCATCCCCAATTGAGCTGACGGAGCATTTCCGTGACACTCGCGCATTGGTCGAACCTACAATAACAAACCTAGCTGCTCGTCCCCGAACTGCTTCTATGTCTTAAACTGATCTGCTGCGGGACCTAGATACTTGAGCAATACTCAAGACGTGGTCGTTCAAGCGTTTTATACGCGGTTTCCTTTACAGATGAAGTACATCTTCTCCCAATAAACCAAAGTCGGCTGTTCGCCTTACTCACAACTGTCCTTACATGTTCGTTCCATTTCATATCGCTCTGCAGTGTTACGCCTAGATATTTAAACGACGCTATGCATCAAGAAGCTCACTACTAATGGTGTATTGGAATATTATGGGACTGCTTTTCCTACTCATGTGCATCACCTTACATTTTTCTACATTGAGAGCTAGCTGCCATTCTTCTCACCAACTAGAAATTTTGTCTAAGTCATTCTTTATGCTATTGCCGTCAGTTAAAGACGTCACGCTCCCATACACCACAGTATCATCAGCAAACAGCCGAAAATTACATGTTAGTCTGTCAATCATATCATTTATATAAATAGAAAATAATAGCGGTCCTATCACACTTCTCTGGGGCACGCCTGATGATACACTCGTCTCTGATGATAGCTCGTCTTCGAAAACAACGTACTGCGTTCTGTTACTTAGGAAGTCTTCCAGCCAATCACAAATCTGTGAACCTATTCCATAAGCTCGTATCTTCATTAGCAGTCTGCAGTGTGGCACCGCATCAAACGCCTTTTTGAAGTAGAGAAAAACACAATCTGCCTGTTGCCCTTCGTCCATGGCTCGCAAGGTGTCATGTGAGAAAAGGGCAAGCTGAGTTTCACATGAACGATGTTTCCTGAACCCGTGCTGGTTCGTATAAAAGAAACTTTTCTGTCACAAGGAAATTTACTATATTCTAAATGAGAATATTCTCCAAAATCCTAAAGGAAACTGATGTCAACGATATTGACCTGTAATTGTGTGGGTCAGTTCTCTTTCCTTTCTTATAAACGGGAGTCACCTGCGCTTTTTTTCCAATCACTAGGATCTTTGCGCTAAATTAAAGATTCGCGATAAATGCAAGCCAAAACCCAGAAAAATGAATTTCCGATTCTCGGAATTTATGCGTGGGTTTGGTAGGGGAAGGTGTGGTCGCCACCTTCGATACCTGTCGAGTTACGCCGGTTCAAAAGTGACCTTCGTTGAGAGCACATGCGCCACTGTGAAAGCAAGGCAAATTTACTCTCGGTTTGTGAGTGAATATTTTGGTAGCGAAGTAAAGAAATTCAATTCTACAAGCTATAAACGGTTGATACATGTATGTACAAAATGTTCTTACACTAAATCGGTATAAATTTCATGGTTATTCTATTTATATTTTATCTGAAGCCTGTGCAAAACGACCATACTTTGTCGAACTTCCATTTTCAACTAGAGCAGAAGTAGCATGTACCGCAATATACCGCGGAATTTCAACTCCTAAAGGATAGATTAATTAATTATCTGATGGAATTGACAAGAATCATCTGCCAAAATGTGCCACTTATCTTGTATAATGAATATTTAAAAGTGCCTGTGGGCCGACAGACATTTCATAGCACATGTTCGATGCAGCGCGCGGCTCGGTAGAGTACGGGAGTATTGTTTCCCCTGCCACATGCTTACGATATCTGACCATTTGTCCACACTTAATGTGTTACTAATGCTGTTGTAACATTTTCCACGTAGTTTCGGATGGTCAATATTTGAAATTCACTCGGCAAGAAATAATCTGCATTGTTAAACAACAGTTGAATGATGGTCTACCTGCATTAATACCATATCTGGAGGAACAAGTTTCCAAGAAAATTGGTCGACCGTTACAGATACAGGAGGATATCAAAGTTTCTCTTTCCTCATTCTTTGGTAAATCGAGAACAAGGTGGCAAAAGGCTAAAAGGACAGAGGGCATATTTTTGAAAATAAACAACGAATAGCTTTGTGCACCCATTTCATTTCCGGCACCTACTGTTAAGTGGTAATTCTCAGGCTGACTATGATCTGTCATCGACTAGTAAACGCAGTGCGCGTACGACTGTGGATCTTGCGTCATTGAGCAAGAGGCCGAAACGAACAAGAACTCAATGTATTCGTGAAACTTTGAAGCCTCAGGAATTAGATTATGCTACACAAATGAGTATACGCTCTTTACGTCAACTGAATGCTACAAAAGTTGTTTATGAGACAACAATGACAAGTTGGCGGAAAGCGTAAAACCTTTGTGAATTATGTGCAGTATTTACTTTACTTCGTTAATATTGCCCGTTTTATGGTGTTCGTTTTTGATGTGTTCAAAATAATATGGACGTGTTATTTTCGCCACGTCTTGTGTGCTCAATCAATCTGATGGTGAAGTTACGGCCTGTTTGTCCGATATAAAATTTATCGCAGTCTATACAGTTTAATTTATTAATTTCCGCGTTGGTGTATATCGGTAAATTTCTTTTATCTGAATGGAGTAGAGTTTTTATATTATGTGCTGTTCTGTAAGCAAATTTTATTGTCGTGTTTTCTAGAAATCTGTAACGATAGAAAAACTATATGAAAGATTCCAACCTCTGGAACTCTTTAATAGAACATATATGTCATCTGTAAACGTGTATCATCTTAGCCAATACATCTTATAAAATAGTAAATATCATTATCGAGCAGCTACCTTGATGTATTTATAATACAACATGTCTATAAGAGATATGAAAACATGCTGCGGAATCTCAATAATTTTTTTTAAATATTTTTTTATCGAACTTCCCCATGGGAAAACGACAACCAGGTGATTTTCAATACTTTGTCAAATGTTAAAAAATATTCAAATGTTTGTTAAGCTTATGGGACATTACTATGCGGTCATCAGTCCCTAAAGTTACAAACTACTTATCAACTACCTTATACTAAGGACGGCAAAAATATCCATGCCCGAGGGGGGATTCGAACCCCCGACCGCAGTGGCCGTGCAGACCGTGTCTGGAGCGCCTCAGTCCCCTCGGCCACAGCGGCCGACAAGTGATATCACAGAGTCCAATACACGTATATTTAACCTGTTTGCGGTTCCTTGTATGGGGTATCAAATGTTCTGCTGATTTGTCCTACATACCTTCCATCACATGAGTTGCATTATAGTTGGTACTCTCCAGCTCTTTGGTAGATATCTGTCTCTTTTTTTATTTTTGGGATATATTTTTGGATTGGGTTATCCGTTTTGAGAGCTATTTTATGCCTTCTCTTTTGAAAATATTTGTTATTTTATGTGCTAGTTTTTGTTTGTATGTCATTGTATACCATCTTGAATTTTCTTTTTTTTTTTTCATGTGTTCTTTGTAGTGCAGTTTGTGTTGTGTGTGGCCGGCCGCGGTGGCCGAGGTGACTGAGGCGCTCCAGTCACGGTCAGCACGGCCACTACGGTCGGGGGTTCGAATCCCCCCTCGGGCATGGATATTTGTGCCGTCCTAGTTTGTAAGTAGTTCATAAGTAGTTTGTAAGTTTAGGGACTGATGACCCCGTAGTTAAGTCCTATAAGCTTAACAAACATTTGAACATTTTTTTGTGTTGTGTGTGTTTGTGTGCTGCTTTTCTGTGTTGTTGTCTGTGGGTCTGTCAGCTGCTGCTCAAATGGCCACCACAACCAACGTATACTTTTCCAATGTTTGCCTAGACATGGGTGACCCGTCATCTATCGCGGGTCGGCTAGATCCCAGTTCCCTTCGAGCCGCCGTAGCGTGCGGATCTCCGTGGCAGCGCGTTTCCAGGAACTCAGTCCGTCAGTTCACCTGATGATGGCGACATGTATGATCGCCGAAATATTGTGCCCGTTGGACACTGTAGATCGGCAGTACACCCGTTAATATTTGTAAATGTTGACGTAGGTGTCATCGAACTGCAGTGTCACGGGCAAGCCCCTACCACGCCGTAGCAGAGAAGCGACGCAACTGTCCCCGATTTGAAGCGGCTGATCTCCGCTATTTTCAGGGAAGAATCCCAGTAATGGGGTGGTGATGTGAAGTGTATGAGTAACAAGAGCAAGTGGTAACAAGAGCAAAATAAAGCACAAAATAACGCACGTTTGTTTAAAAAAATTGCTCATTATTGCTGTCTGTTTAAAAAGTATTCTTAAATGAATGAAGTTTCCTAATTTTCGAAATAACGTCTGCATAGACTCACGAAATTTAAGAAAGTAAGGCTCTTCTCTGACAAGGTGGAGCAACTTTTCACCGAGGTATTGGCGTAAGGTGATTCCATGAAAGTAGCAGAAAGTGCGACTATTTTTTAATTCACGTAATTGTCTGTCAGGTCCTGTTTACTTTTCGCCGACTACACTGTACGTTTGCCGGCCGCGGTGGCCGAGGAGACTGAGGCGATCCAGTCACAGTCTGCACGGCCACTACGGTCGGGGGTTTGAATCCCTCCTCGGGCATGGTTATTTGTACCGTCCTTAGTTGTAAGTAGTTCATAAGTAGTTTGTAAGTTTAGGGACTGATGACCCCGTAGTTAAGTCCCATAGACTCTACAAATATTTGAACATTTTTGATTTGAACTCTGTACGTTTTGCACGCTTATTTTTGTACATCATATTTTTCTCTACATTCCTTTACATATTACGTAGAATTTTTCTTTCAACTTCCTCGAATTTGGGTGTGAATAATTGTAATAACTCATACAATATTAAATACGCATTCCATTCGCGCATTACTTTTTAACAGAGATAGTACTTCTCAAATTGGTTGAGTATGCAACATTTAATCAAGTAATGACCATTTACGAAGTACAATAACCACCTGTTACGTGTCTAAAAACAATTAATCGGCTTACTTCTGCATAATACTTATATGTGATAAATACCTCTTTTACGCCCAGTTATTCAGCTGAAATTAGTATTTTTAGTAATTTATATGCAAATAAAATATAAGTACTTGACATGCACCAAAGTACGTTTCTCACTTTTAGAGAATCATTTGTAAGAGGAAACCTAAACAGAGACGAACGCTCATGAATTATTATTTCTCCACGAAAATACACACGGTATACAAACAATGACTGATCTGTGAAATGTAGCACTGTTTCCGACTTCGGCTTTGCTACCATTCTTACTGTTACAATTAAAAGCAGCACACGAATGAGCAATGTTTACGCACTGTTTCCCTGCGAATGGCGGCTTCTGTTCAAATGTTCAAATGTTTGTTAAGCTTATGGGACTTAACTACGGGGTTATCAGTCCCTAAACTTACAAACTACTTATCAACTACCTTACACTAAAGACGGCACAAATATCCATGCCAGAGGGGGGATTCGAACCCCCGACCATAGTGGCCGTGCAGACCGTGACTGGAGCGCCTCAGTCCCCTCGGCCACCGCGGCCGGCGCGGCTTCTGTCACGCAAGGTATGTAGACTAGAAAGGTATGCCAGTTTGGGTTTCTTCACTGTCATTGGTTAGCGCTGTATTACGTCACTCGCCCGGCACCAAGCCGCTGTATTACAAGGCCGCCGTGAACACATTTTCTCCGTCTTTTTTTTCTCATTCGACAAAAAACATTGCTTTTAAACGGTGGATTGATATATATGTATAACAAGATACAAAAGACTGAAAAAGAAAAGCTTCAAACATTGTTACCAACTAGCTACCGCGTCTTCGCATGGATGATATTTAAACGTCTTTAACTCGAGAACTACTGAACGTATCGTGATGAGGCTTTTTATAAAATGTAGAGCTCATAAATATCTAAAATAAAGCACATGTCTAACTTTTATAGATTTCCCACAATCACTATTTATATAGTCTGAAGCCATCCGGCGCCAGCGCTTTAGGAGAGAAAAATGGTGTATATGCTTCACTCGTAAAAGTTAGACATATGCTATCCGGGACTTTGTTGTAGACCTTTGTGAGATATACAATTTAAAGAAACCTCATCACGATACGTTCAGTAGTTCTCGAGTTATAGAAGATTAAAGAGACAGAGAGAAAATGTGCTACTGTTTTACGTAATATCATGATTTCACCCCCTTAGAGTGCGAATTTCGAAATTTTACCATGCCTATAACGAAGACGCTAGTTCATGCAATAAGTTGACGAAGTTTTATCGCCGCGATGGAGTAGACGAGCGGTCTAAAGCGTGGAGGTTCGAGTTCTCCCTGGGGCATGGGTGTGTGTGTTGTCCTTAGGTTAGTTTAACTAGGTTTAAGTAGTTTGTAAGCTACGGACTGATGACCAAGCAGTTTGGTCCGATAGATTTACAAACATTTGAACAGTTTTTTTGAAGTTTTATCGCAGTCGACTGAATGACATTGACAGGCATAACATACGGACAAACAGAGGCCTTTATTTTTTTATATTACATAATGAAAATTTTCGTTACAACACAAACATAGCAGCCGATTTTCGCATTAATGCTTTTGTTTTACTCATTTAATTATAATGAACATTGCACAGCATACTACTTTCATACATACAATTACATCAATCGGCTTCACAAAAATGTTCGGAACAAATTCTGGCAGTTTTGACATTTGTCTTGTCGTTTACAGCGAGAGATCCATATGCGCTAAAGTTCCTCATCTTTTGGAAACCGATGGTACAAAATGCCTACAGTCTTGCGTCCACTATTATTGAGCTCCGCAACAGCACAACACGAAGTATTCTTACTCATAATTACAGAAAGAATATATGGAAAAATTGTTCCCTAATACAAGAAAGCTACTTTCTATCCGAAAACTTAACAGGTCACGAAACGAGCGAGCGCAAAACACAACTTCCTGCTTGCGCTTTTCATAAGGATACTGCGGCAACTGCCAGACCCCGTATAGAAGAAAGCTTGCGCACGACGTCACAACATGGGGGCGGTTAGAGGCTTAGAGTCGTCTGAAAAATTGTAAACATTAGCAAAGCACGCTGTTTATAGTGCATTCTTTCGTTCAGGAGTGTATTTATTACTTAAATTGGTGTTGTGTACGGTGTGGCCGCTACGATGGACGATTTGCGTGTGTGAGAACAACTTGCGATCTCTTTTTTACTGACAAACTGCCGTTTCGCTGTTATGAGCCTAAATGTAGAGGAAATTACGACTGTTACTGTTTTTATACGTCCGGAGAAGAAGAAATGCATATCAAGAATTTCCAGGATAACTTGGCTCCTTCTTCAAGTTAATGAGTAAGTTTAGTTTATGTTGAACCTTATAAAAGAGTTTTAAGTCATGTCTGTTTCCCGTTGGATATTGCGATTGACGGCCGCGGTGGCCGAGGGGACTAAGGCGCTCCAGTCACGGTCTGCACGGCCACTACGGTCTGGGGTTCGAATCCCCCCTCGGGCATGGATATTTGTGTCGTCCTTAGAATAAGGTAGTTGATAAGTAGTTTGTAAGTTTAGGGACTGATGACCCCGTAGTTAAGTCCCATAAGCTTAACAACCATTTGAATTTTTCGTAGCGATCACACCGTACACAATACCAATTTACGTAATAAATACACTCCTGAAAAAAAAGAATGTGCTATAAACAGCATGCACTGCTAATGTTTACAATGTTTCATAGGACTCTAAGCCTCTCACCGCCGCCATGTTGTGACGTTGTGCGCAGGCTTTCTTCTGTAGGGGGTGCTGCAACTGCTCGGCGCTTGCTGACTGGTGACGTCACAGAAGCAAACCGCGCGAGTCAAATTTACACCCCCCCTGAATGCGCCTGTCTCTGGGTTCGTTCAAAGAGCTGCAGGGCTGCAACCGCGCATGCGCAGTACGGCAATTCGTGTTCAAAGAGCAATCGTGCAGCTTGCTGCAGCCTACCGGCTGTTCAAGGAAGCTCCCCGCTGCAGCGTCCTGCAGGTTCTCGGCTGCATGAGCTGCGGGGAAAATTTCCTCCTGCCGCCTGACTGACGTCATCGGTACCGCGCATGCGCGGTAGAGCCTGCTTTGCTGCTGCAGGAAGTTGCAGGAAGCTGCAGTCCTGCAGCTCTTTGAACGAACCTTATGTCTGGCTCGTTGGCCCCGATTGGCGCAGTTTCACGCGCACGTAAGCTACCTCGTCCCGCGTGAGGAGCGCGACAAGCAGGTCCGGCAGACGTGACGCGCCGTGTTTCCACGCGGCGACTGCCGGAGTTGTGGCTAGAGCCTGCGGCAGTCGGGATATCTGGGCCCGGTGTGATTGCTGCGCAGCGGGGTAATGGCGCTGGCGCTGGCCGGCGGCCAACGCGCTGACCTGGCCGCGCGCCAGCACCCCCGCCCACCCCCACACACCCCCACACGCCCCCGCAGCGCGGGCTGCGACCGCGGCGGCTATCGGCGGCTTACGCCGCTCCTGAGCCGCCCTTAACGACCGCCAGGCCGCGCTACTTTATCTCGAATGCGCCGGGAAACAAAACCACGCGCGCTCTCCAGCCAGATAGCGGCCAAAATGACCGCGAAAATCGGCAGTGGCAGCGCCACTTGCCGCCCCGTTTGCCTTAGCCTCATTTGGCCCGATTTCGTCGTCGCGCGAGCTCTTTCATCACGCGGCATTAGCTCGCGTTCCGCTGCTATCACGTAGCGATGCAGATGTTGATCGCACGGTATTAGTTGTATCGGGGTACCTATTTTGAGCGTACTTGCTTCAGTGTACAAGCATATGGTTGGTTGGGATAGGGGGACCGAAGTGCTAAGATTATCGGTCCCCCGGTAGGGAGGGGAAGAATGAGGACAGAAAAGGAGGGGAAGAGAAAGGAAATGCAGTGCAGGAAGGGAAAAAAAAAGAAAAAAAAAAGACTGCACTAGATAGAGGCCCCGTGCTCGCCACGTACGTACTCGCGAATGAACCGTGAGGCCCTTGGGGCCTACAAGCATCTAGCAAAAGCAAAAACTGATAGCAAATTTCCCTTGTATCATAATAAATATCGCCGCGGTGGAGTAGCCGAGCGGTCTTAAGCGTCTCGCTGCGGAGCGCGCGGTTGCTCCCCGTGGAGGTTCGAGTCCTCCCTGGGGCAAGGGTGTGTGTGTTGTTCTTAGGTTAGTTTAGTTTAAGTAGTTTTGTAAGCTGTTTGGTACGATAGAATTACAAACATTTGAAATAATAAATATCCTTGTGACTTATGAAATTCTCTCAGCGTATTTCTTCTTCCAGTAATTTTCGGGCATACAGTCGTATGCCGTTGACATTCCGAGACGATATTTCGGCCCAGAGATGTCCGTCCATCTTCAGGTGAGTAGGCAACTACTGAAGAGGCGAGGTACCGTGGCGGTATCTACGCCGATTTTTGCGCATGCGAAATACGCTGGTGTCTTTCTGCGCATGTGTTAGGTGGTGCCATGCGCAGTACGGCCTGCTCTCGGTGGTGAAAGTGAAAAGCTCCTCTAATCTTTGAGAATCGAATTATCTCGTCGATTCCGCTGTGCCTTGATAATTTTAATTACAGCGTTCCAATTTTTATTCGGCTGAAAGCGTTGTCACGATTGTCCAGCTTTCAGCTATTCGAATACTGGAAGGAAGCTTATGGTTTAACGTCCAGTCGACAGCTTGGTCATTAGTGACGGAGCTAATGCTCAGAGTTTTTCAGTAAGGATAGGGAAGGAAATAGGTCCGTGTCCTTCGAAAGGAACCCTCCCAGCATTTGCCTGGAGTTATTTAGGGAAATCACGGAAAAACTATATCTGGATAGCCGGACGTGGATTTGAACCACCATCCTCCCGAATGCAAGTCCAGCGCGTTACCACTGCGCCACCTCGCTCGGTTTTTTTATTATTATTTTTTTAATAGTCCTTCAGTACTTATAAACAACACTGATTTCCAACATGACGCTGCTGATGCCGCTGAAGACGATGTCTTCGCTTGACTGTCTTGAAACAGTGTGATGGAGTCCCCCATCCGTCCCCGCCAAATTCACACTGGTGGATAGCAGGGCGGGTGGTTGTGCTGCTGACATCAAGTGGTGAAAATTATGTCTTCTGCCAAAATAAACTGACATGATGGTCAATTGCTTCCGAGGAAAATTCAAAGTTTCTGGTTGGCCCGTCAAGGACTACATCATACAGGTGGAGGATGGTGGCGTGGTGTTGGATTTTTCTCGCCAGCAATCTTACAATGAAAACAGCATTTTCAGCATTCTATACAAAATAATTTGTACATGCTCTCTGGGTTCAGTCTAGTTCCGTCACGCTTGTGTAAGGTCGTGTTTGTCAACAGTCTAGTCTGTGTCAAAGATCTTGGTGTAAGAAATGACCACTATGATTACATGTTTGTGTGATACGGCGGACATGTATTAGTCCGGCTGTCGCTGAACATTGTTTGTCGGAGAATCAGGCGATGGAGTATGAACGGACTAGGATTCTGGTACAGACGTCGAGATACTGGGACTGCGTCGTTAGAGAGACCATTGAAATTCGCACTAGTGATGACCTCATAAACCATGACTGTGGCTATCTACATCTACTATAATCTTAGCAAAGCTTGGGAACCAGAGACTGGGTTAATTAAGAGTAAATCTAGCAAACGTAACGTAGTTACGACCTCGGCGGACAGAGCCCTCACATCGACGTCCTCTCAGACGCCGTCGCGATCGTTTCCACTGCGCGACCGTGGCGCGAGGCGCATACCACGGAGGGGACGATCCGCGGGCCGAGGGTATTTAAATGGCCCGCTACCGGGCTAGAACCCAGTTCCCTTCGAGCCGCCGTAGCGTGCGGATCTCCGTACCGGCGCGTTTCCAGGAGCTCAGTCCGTTAGTTCACCTGATGATGGCGACATGTATGATCGCCGAAATATTGTGCCCGTTGGACACTGTAGACTGGCAGTACACCCGTGGATATTTCGATTATCAAACACGCCGGGAGAAACTCAAGAATCACATGTATTAGTTTGTTAGCATGCGATGGGGAAGAAATTTGTTTAAGTGTCTACACATCTGACTACTGAAGACTTCCATTACCAGCCTGCTATAAAACCCGTATCTTGTTTTAAAGCGAGAATCAACTACCTAGACCACAAGACTTCCAAGACAACATAATTTATGGAAGAACTTCAACGCTATTCTCAACAGCTATCACAATCATTTCTACCTCCAGCTTCCAGAATTTAACTTTGTTGCCATTTTCATAGTTATCAAGGACACGAGCACTGATGATTACTTTGTTCAAAGTTGTGGGCCTGGATCGTTTCATTAAGAGGGTGAAATGTTACATCTTAACCCTGCGATACACAGATGCAGGACTCAACTTCATACTGATCGAGTTCCGGTACGCCCCAGCGTTTATGTACTTACTCTAATTCAATCGAACAAGTCGGCATTGAAGATTTGAAACAGTAGACGTATATTAAGTCACAAAGTAACTACAAATTTTTGTTCCACCGCCAACTGTGATATATGGGGCTAAGTAGAGGAGGTGGATGAAAAAAGTACGAACACCTAACATAGACAAAATATTAATTTATTACTAAGGAGCTGGCCCACCATTGGCTTTGAGAACAGCGGCAACTCTTCGAGGAAGAGATTAATAAATCGTCTCTACAGAATGCTATCTGTTCTTGTACTACAAATCTGCCAATTACTTCAACTATGCTGGAGTTGTGAACATGTTCATCCCTCTCTGCTCTAAAATACACTGTTGAGGGGAGCTATTTGATCCTTTTCTGGTGATGTACAAAGGACGCCTTGACAGATTTCGCTGTGGGTGTGGCACATTATTAAGAGAGGTGTTGAAAAGGCACGAAACGTCGTAACAACCAAAACGGTTGAAATTTGAATATGGCGATTTGGGATAAGTAGCCCAATATCTAGGGACGCGAAAGTAGCGTAGTCACATCCCCCTAAAAATTCAAGGTTGTGGCGTCAGCAGGAAAGGGTATGCTCAGCGTTTTCTTTGACGTCCGAGGTCCGATACTCATCGAATTCCTCGAGCACGGGAAAACAGTTAATAGTGACGTGTACTGTGAGACTCTCCGTAGCCTACGCCAAGTCCATCAAGAGCAAACAGCCTGGGTTGCTCACGGAGGGAGTGATTCTGCTGCATGGTAAGGCACGTCCACACGTCTCCAGGGTTACACGAAGTCTACTGGCCAAGTTCAAGTGGGAGCTGTTTGAGCATCCACCCTACAGCCCGGACATGTCGCCCTGTGACTTGTATCTTTTTGGTCCGCTAGAAAAACATCTGGAAGAGAAGCGCTTCAGTTGACGAACTGAAGAACACAGCATATGATTGGATCTTGTCACATCCACAGGAATTCCGGGAATAGGGGATCATTCGGCTCGTTAAACAGTAGTATAGTTGTTCTCAGCCTCTGGTGATTGCTTTTGAATTAAGACTTCAATTATAGCCACATCGTCGTTTCGTACCTTTTCATTTGAACACCCCTAGTATTTTGGGATATAGAAGTTTCTTACCAATATGATAATCGTACTAGGAAGATGCTGCTGACGATGATGTGATATACATTCACAGTTATCGACCTGTGGGCCTAACGAAAAAAAAAAAAAAAATAGTTGAATGTCATACTTAGATCATGAGGCAACCTCCACCGTGCTTGACTGTATGAATTAGACATAGTGTATCGTAAGCTTCTATTGAGGTTCTCAATACGTGAACTCTATTGTTAACGGGCATCATTGTAAACGATAACTCATCGGACTGCATTACATACTTCTAGTCAACAAGTGTCAAGGTTTCCTGATACTGGCACCACTTCATAGCTGCTTTGTGTTGGCTTCCGTTATTAAGGGTTTAGGAACTGCAGACTTTCCACGTATGGTACGCTCCAGAAATGTTATTGGAGCCAGTGTTGGGTTTTTCAGTCGCTTTTCGGCGTCGTAGTTTTGTTGTCTGGTCACAATCCTTCTTAACGATCGTCGATCGGCAGTGAGGAATGGTCGCGTGGTCTAATGCGTTATTTTTTAAAGCTTATTTTAGTTCAAATCAAAATGGGACTTAACTACGGGGTCATCAGTCCCTAAACCTACAAACTACTTATCAACTAGCTTATCCTAAGGACGGCACAAATATCCATGTCCGAGGGGGGATCCGAACCCCCGACCGTAGTGGCCGTGCAGACTGTGACTGGAGGGCCTCAGTCCCCTCGGCCACCGCGGCCGGCGCTTATTTTAGGTTGAAAGTCTTGGTAGAGGTATGCAACCGTCATGATAAAATTTATTTAAATGATTCTAACAAGAAGTCCACATTGGTATCGGATATTAGAATTTCTTGATATTGATGATGCGTGAAGTTCAGAACTTGAATTAGCCACAGACATTCGACGCAACTCTCAAAATTTCTCGTGAAATTCGACTTTGAAGTTCTGCACAGTATTCGTAAGTACAAATTATTCAGTGAGTTTCAGTACCTGTAGGTGTAGCTCACCAGAGTGTCCTGTTTTTACAATCATAGGTTCTTTGGTTCGAATCCCATAATGCCAAAATTTGCTTATTTTTCGGATAAAACATTTTGGGATCTCTAACGCTACGAGTTGTCAGTTTTTGTTTACGCAGACGTGCTGAAAATCACGTAGTCACGTAAAACGATGGTTGAATAGGATAGCTGCTTGGGAATCCATTAGTAGCTATGGAGATGAGTGTCCACACTGTCGTAGCTCATCACAAACAGAGCAATGAAAGACTACCGTCGTCATCTACTAGCTAAGCCAATACCGTAAAAATGTAACTTATGTTTTTTTTAATTGAATCCATCCTTTTTAATAATCTTCTATAAGATATAAAAATTGCGAATCAACAAAAATACGTGCATATTTTTGGAAACATTTTTGTTTCACTTCTGGGAAACAGCACTCTTATTTAAATTTATATATAAAGAACAGTCTAGACTGCAAAAAAAAAAAAAAAAAAAAAAAAAAATTCAAGTGTCGGTCTTATTTTAGACCATCTTCAGTAAATTAAGCTCCATTGATGTTGTCGAGCTGGCAGGAAACTTGGAGCCTTGGAGCAGTGACGCACCAGAAGGCTCCAAGTTTTTCTTACTGTACTTCCTAACTCAAATGCCATTGCTTTATGGACAGACTTTATGTAACGATCTTCAGTCAGAATTTTCGGTCCGTTAATTTCAGAGAGGGTACCGCGAGTAGCTGTGGAGCTGGTGAAGGCAGGTGATATGTTTTGGATTGTATCTTGCACTGGTACCAACATTGGCGCAAGCATCGATAAAAGATGTTCAAATGTTTGTGCATCTATGGGACCAAACGTTATGATCACCAGTCCCTAGAGTTATAAACTATTTTAAACTAACTTACATTAAGAACAACACAAACACCTATGGCCGAGGGAGGACTCGACCTGCCGACGGAAGTGGCCGCGCCGTGTGTGACATGGCGCCTAGAAGCATACGACCATTTACCAAAATCAGTGAAATGCTATGGTCCAAAGAACAATACGAAAATCAAATGTTTGTACTGCTGTGAGACTAAACTACGTTGGTCATCAGTCCCTAGTTTTACAAACTACTTAAACTAAGTTAAACTAACCTAAGGACAACACACATATCCATGCCCGAGGGAGGATTCGAACGTCCAAAGCGGGAGGCCGCGCGATCAGTCAGACTGCTTGGCTACTACCGCGCGGCTAAACAATACGGAATTAACGTTTCGTGAAGACGTATTATAAGGAGGCTGGTGTTAAAATGTGTTGTTTGTTTATAGTAGTGAATAAAAACATTAAATCAGCTCTGTTGTAAAGAGTTCTGAGAGAAGGGGACACATTGCGTTGATGGCATTAACTAAACATCTTACCATGTACCCCATGTCACGTCACGGTTTGTGCTCCGACCTGTTTAGAAGTCAGAATTGTTCGTGACCCCTACGGGCCGGGAGTATCAGGATTAATCGCTAAGTGATTTAGTATACGAATTTGGAGACCCGTAAAATTTGAATAAAAGAAGATATCAAAATTCTGCTCCACAGATGTCTACAACTAGGCCTATTCGGTATGAGTGTGTGTAGAAAAAATCATCAATTTCGCTCTTACATATTTTTCAAAAAAGGAACTTTAGTAAGTAAATTGTTGAAAAAATCAATTGTTAATAAGTAAAGACATATAAGATCAATAAACATCAAAATTTATGTACATATGCACATAACAGGTCTTAATAACTGTACCAAATTTGGATTGATTGTCTCAAAAATTAGATTTTTCCAATTTACTTTTCAAAGTACTGCAGTTTGGTGTACGCCCCGCCTTAATTCAGGAGGTCCAGTCCCGCCTCTGTGCTTATGTCACGTATTCTCCCTTTTTCTACAGCCACCGACCACCGCTTGCGCGTTTCGCGAGATGCCGGGCTGGCTGCACTACACCTCCTGCAGCCACGTTAGCCGTCTGGGGGCGGACCGCCTCCTACCGGGCTAAGCCCCGCCCCTGAAGACGCCCATCCGACGCGCCACCTCCTCGCCTGCCGGCAGCAGGTAAACGGCAGGTCAGCTTAACGTTAACTCACGTCGTCAACAACACGTGACACTTTACTGGAGCCGATAACTGAAGCAGTGCAGTACCGTATATCCACCGTTGTTGTGGTCTTCATTCAGGGGACTGGTTTGATGCAGCTATGTCATAAGCAAGTCTCTTCATCTCCTATGAACGGCAACCGACATCTGTTTGAACCTGCTTACTGTTTCGTCTCATAGTATCCCTCGGCGATTTTTACCCCACAGAGTTCCCTCCAAATCTAAATTCTCGATTCCTTGTTGTTGAAGAATGCGTGTTCTCAATCGATCTCTTCTTTTAGTCAAGGTAGGCCGGAAATGTCTTTTTCCTCGATCATGTTCACTACCTCCGAATTAGATACACGAACTACCGACATAGTTTGATTTTGTCCATCTTAATTATGGATCAGGGGCTTCAGCTCTATATCTTGTAATGAAAATAATATCATCAGTTGTGTTCAATACATTTATTTAGCAACCAGTTTCGACCGTCAATGCCGCCATCTTCAGGCCCAGTGCGTAGAACAAAGAGGTGTCAATACAATCAACTGTTTAATGAGGTAGCAAAATTAGCTTCAAGACACGCGAGAAAAAATACCTTGGAATATTTCTATCAGGTCCTTTGATATCATCTGTACACATTTTTTCTTGACATAACGTTATGGACAGATGATCTTCATTCACTTAAATTTAAAACTCATGAGTGAGGTGCAACGCAGGAAAATGTTAGCACTCATGCAAGGGAAACAAATTCGAAGTCGTTTCACTCGTAGTCTGTGAACATTTAAATTAGTTTTTCGTCCTTACTAGAGCTTAATGAATGTTGCGATCAAGGAGGAGTCAATACAAACAATTGTTTAAATTTTTTCTATGTTTTTTCCCTTTTTTTTTCTCGCTTAAAATAATGTACATACTATATGTTGATACTAGATAAGGCTTGGGTTATATTAAAACGACTAAAACTTCACATGTTCGGCTGGGAATAAACAAAGAAGAGGTATTCAAATGTCTAGCAACATAGTTTATCGTACCATAGGAATTGGTAATATATATATTTTTTATTTATTATTATTTTTTTAAATATACATATAATTATAGTCTGCAAGAAATGTCCAACTGTGGGACACCCTATACTACGAATTTCAGACTTATTATCAAAAGTAAAAGTACTGGCCAAGGCAACAACATTCGTACTGTTACACACGTAAGTTTTAGTCAATTTTGCCATCTCCTCTCATAATAATATAAATGTTGTTTCCCTTATCCAGTACTTTTACTTTTGGTAACAAATCTGAGATTCATAGTCTAGGGTGTCCCACACTGAGACATTTCTTACAGCTTATAATTATATACATATTTTGAAATAACAATAATAATAACAATATATATATATATATATATATATATATATATATATATATATATATATATACCAATGGTACAATAAACTATGTGACTAGACAATTGGACCCCTTTTCTTTCTTTTTTCTCAGCCGAACATGTGAATTTTTAGTCGTTTTAATATAACCCAAGCATTATCTAGTATCAACATATACTTCTATCTTTGTACATTATGTTAAGGGAAAAAAGGAAAAAAACAGAGTAAAATTGTATACAATTGTTTGTATTGACTCCTCTTTGATCGCAACAGACATTATTCTCGAGTAAAGACGAAAAACTAATTTAAATGTTTACAGACTACGAGTGATGCTACTTCGAATCTTTTTCCCTTGCATGAGTTTTAAATTTAAGTGAATGATCATCTGTCCATAACGTTGTGTCAAGAAAAAATGTGTACAGATGATATCAAAGGACCTGATAGAAATGTTCCAAGGTATTTTTTCTCGTGTGTCTTGAAGCTAATTTCAATCCCATTTTAGGCATATGATAAATTTGAAGGTTTCCGTCAAAAACTTTCATAATAATCACCTAGTTTTATGTAGTGAGAGTATTCTCGAAAAAAATAGATAAATAAATAAATAAACTTTTAAACCTTCATTCTTTATGACTTGACATACTGAGATATGGCCTTGCGCAGTAATTTGAGATAGAGTTAAAATTAATCTGTGACACTGAAATAATTGTATATTGATAATAACGTCATATATTTTATAAATCAAAGCCAAATGAATTTTGTGTCACAGAGGAATATACAACATTAAGTGTCGACGAATACTTTGACTTTATCCCTGTGATATTTAAAACCCATCTCGTGGATAACGCCTCTTTCTACAGTAACTCAATTGACAGCGGTAGATCAGCACATAATTCTAATTAACACCTATTTTATGAAAAAGGGTAGTTCTGATGATTGTGACTACTTTTGTTAAGGATTACCTACTCTGACAATGTAATGCACAACACAATAAAATAACACTACCTAAAAAACAATGTCCAGGGCCAGAAACTGTAAGGGAAGAATTAAATAAAAAGGACAATAACAGATGGGTAGATGGATACTTTAAACTAAACTGAACTTTATTGCCACAGAAGAGTGTACAATCATAACAGAATTGTTGGTGAGCTTCATTTAAAAATTTTACAGAAACAAACTTTAAATTTTACGGCCAAAACATTAAGGATAAAAAGGTATTAAACAACAGTAACTTCCTCCTACTAACATACGAACACAAAAATTGTAGCAACCGTGCCGATAACATGAAAATTATACATCTACAGTCTCCACTCTCCGTCTGTTAACAACTCATCATTACTATGACTGTTACTGGCGTCGCAGCGCCAGAGATGAGAACCACGCTGCTGAGTTGCTCAAAGATATGACTACACAGATTTTACTCTTCACATACTTAAGGGTTATCTCTTATATTGGTATACCGAAGAAAAATGATACATTTTAGCGACATATTATGTAGAACAGCTTATAACACACACCATAAACGCTATTCTCATTTTATATAGGAACTTTTCGAAATAACTTTAAGCATTTGATTCCTCAACTATCTTGCAGCTATTTATAGAAACGCTTGGTAACTGACGAATAGATTTAAATATGTAGACGTTCACGAAACTATGTGAAGGGTAACACTGTATTTTGCAGGAAACTTCGAGAAGAATCTCCAATTCAGTGGAATCACATTTTTATCTGACAACGGTTTGTAGGGACTAAGTTATATATTTAACACACCGACCAACTACGACGTGTAAAATATTTAACTATCGACCTGTCCTGCGGGGACGTAGGTATAAAACAAATATTCCAATATGACACCTGACCTTTAACCAAGTTGTGTTGCCACAGTAAAATCCTCGAATTATTGAAATGCCCTCCGGACATTTGCGGCAGAAAGTGACAGTCAATTACGAAGTGGAATATTTTATTAGTGAACTGCATAGCCGCCGCGTACACCGACCGCCAAATGCCAATAAAAGGAACGAGGGCGCTTTAATTACTGTGCAAATTTCATTTACACATTTTCGCTGAAATTTTTGACGTGTGGCAAGATTGCTAACTGAATTGCAGAATCTACGTCTTTTGTCCACACGAAGCTTGACTGAGCGAACATTTGGCAGATAAGAGTCTAATACGGTTTCCTGTTAGGCCTACTAGTCAGAATGACTAGTTTCCATTTTATTCGTTGTTGGCGATGATGCTGGGAAATTTGATTATGTACCTCAGACTATCAACAGTCGATACGTAAATAGCGATACTAAACTGCGGTGTGATGAGTTTTAAGGAGTTAAGATAAAAGATTTTCAGTAAGTAAAGAAAAGTATGTTTAATATTCATAGAATATATGACATCAACTGCGATTGGGCAAAGCTGAGAATGTGTACCCAGCCGGGATTCGAACCCGTGTCTCCTGCTTTCTAGGCAGTTGCGCTGACCCCTACACCACTGGGGACACAGTGATCACCGCACCTGCAAGGACTACCCATGCACGCCTCCCGTCAGACACAAACTCCCAGCTTCGCCCTGCCCATAGTACTCAAACTCGTAGTTTAACTAATTCTCGTAAGAGTAAGGGCTTCAAACTTGCCCACCCTTCCCCACTAACGATAGGATCATTGCCCGTCACCGGCATATATATACATATGACGTCTGTTCCGATCCTGATCCTGATCCTATTCATAGAATATATGACATCAACTGCGATTGGGCAGTTGATGTCATATATTCTATGAATATTAAATAATAACAGCTGCAGGATCAGAAGTGACGTCTGTTCTTTCGGAACAGACGCCACATGTATATATAAAAGTATGTTTGTCCAGCTGTGACAAGTACGTTGTATGAGAGTGTAGTAGAGTCACCGATAGTAAAGAAGGCAACGAACAAAACACTGAATTCCTTACAAAGTATGAGCAGGACAGCATTACCTGACTTTTTCCTCTACATGAATTTTGTATGAGGACCACGGCGTTGTTCAATGATTACTTCTGTGTCAAATGGTGAAACCTCTTATGCTTGGGACATCATCGTACGTCAAAAAGACTCAGAAATTTATAACAAGATGCGATGCCAGAAAAATTGATAAGGTATTTACCCAATTGTCTGGTGTAACACCATCACCAGTTCAGTGGTATTCCTTCAATATATTTGCATGCAACCCAGTTTCCAAATTACCCATGGTATTAAGGGGAAAACGGAGTGGCTTCACACTAGCGAATGTTTAAATTTTAGCTAAAATCTTATCATCTTCATCTTCTATACAGTACCGCTCATTATGGAGCGTACAATTAAGAGAAATTATAACCAGGGATTGTGGAAGAAAAATTTTCCGCCATATAGGCAGTCATTTTAAAAAAGGTTTTTGTTTTGTTGCTTAAAAAATTCGTTTTATGAGTACTGCTTATCTCTCAGCGCTTATTCAGATTAAGCTCCTCAATGTTTCGAAAGTACTTCGGTACTTCCATGGAGGAAGGGAGAGGGAGGAGAAAGAGAAAACGAAAGGCACGATGAAACTCCTAACTTTTTTGTTTTGTAAGATGCATCAATCCAAAACATTAGTTCATTCGAAGGTCTATACAGGGGCCCATTAATTAAGAGGAGTTGTATAGCGCTGAAGTGGAACCGCAGACGATTTTATGAGGTACATACCAATTTAAATGGGCTGAATTGTGCAGCAGCGAATATCTTCGTTATGGAAAGCTTTCTAGTACTGTAAAACGTTTTAAGTCCATTCATTTTAACGGAAAGCTCGCATGAAACTAACGAACTTCGCATCGCTTCACAATTGCTAAATGTGATGGGGCTTCCTTGACTATTTCGGATTCGAGAAATTTGTTTTAAAGCTTTTCAACCCAATATCGGGTCACTTCCAGTGCTTTTTACATATCAAGCCATAGGTGGCAGATGTAATACTGTAGATGTTCCATATCCTGGACTTCACCACAGTCCCATTTGTCGTCTACTTCGTCTCTGAAGTCCCATTTCAGAAGATTTGTGTTGACTTGGGCTACGACCGTTTTGCTTTGAGTCAGTGTTCTCCATATCTTCCAGCTGGAAGTACTGCCGACGGGCATCGCTCGTCAGGCAGTCTGATCTTTCGTGGATTCATTCAGCCAGCTACTAAGGAATCTTTTGCGGAATTTGAGTCCGCTAGGTCCGTATGAAGCGACGAAAGACTGTTCAAATGTTATGTGCACTCATGCGCAGTTCTACGGGATTAAGATTATGAGAATCCGATCGCTTCATATATTTTCCCAAGTGGTGGGGTTTTATGCATCCTGTTTCATTTAAAGACTATAGTGAAATATTTGGCATGTGCGGATCCGGACAGAAGAGAACATCCATACTTTGCCGTGGAATAGTAATGTGCTTGAGCACTTGTTCGTTATACAGTTGGTCTGGCTCCACATTTACTGTTCGTTAGTTCTCTCAAGATGATGTTTATAGTGCCAAATTTTTGCTGGTGGTGATATTTGTATGTCAGTGATGTGTCCAGCAAGACATATAGGCAGGTCGGTTTGTTCGTATGTTCCAAGCTGCTGGCGTTCTATTGACGTTCAGCTTCCTGTTATCATGATTTGTTGAAGGTGGAAAATGATGACTTGTGTTTCGAGTGATTTTGTTTGAGGGAGTTCTCTTTATAGTATTCAGGCATGATGTGTAACGATTTTTCCTGTTTCCCTTCTACTTCCTCAAAGCTCTTCCTTATGCTGCATTGACCGGATTATCGCCGTAAAAGAAATGGGTGCCATGTTGTGGTGTTGGTAGATCATTAGTGTATTGGTTCCGTAGAAATTGGATATTAATAATAAATTCCTTCGTAGTAAACATTCTCTTCATGTCTTCTCCCATTTAATCTTTTTTCACTACCTTCTCCACGTTTCCTTTTTGTTCACCTCCTCTGCCATCCTCTATGTCTTCTTACCCCTCTGCCCGACCTTTAACCTAGTTCATTATTATAACAAATGATACCTTGATCGTGAAATGAGCTCATAGTACCTCCAGTGACAGTTCTTCACAATGTTTTTATCTGTGGATGATTAGGATGATAGTTTCGGACGATACAGATTCCGTAGCAATATTTCAATCACAAGCCGATCAGCTGTGAATAAGTCTTTGTTATTTTCTCTAAAACGGAGGGCGAAGAATAAAATTAAACAGTTGGTTGTTCTGTGTATAGTTTTTGTTAGTTTCAACTTTTCGAGATCTTTGGTAAAAAATTTCCAATTCAAACATACAATGTACATCTAGATGTATGTAGCCTTTGTCTGGTCGGATGTTCCTTAATGAGTAGTTTAAACAATTGAAGAGCATTGCTAAACAATGTGTCAGTGTGGCATCTAAGACATTCAAACACGCATGTGGTAAATGCGAAAACGCGATGGCGATGTTATTACCAAACAGATCCAAATAAGGTCATTCTGATTTTGGCTTCCGTGGTTTAGCATACGAATTCTAGACCTTACGGGATTCGACCATGCACTTTCTGACCATGCATTTCAGATCATCCGTGCGTCTCATAAATCACAAAAGGTGAATATCTGGTTACTTAATTCCACCCAGCAACGGTCAGCCTATTTCCTCACACAACCCTCATTACACATTATCTAGTAACGTCTTCCATGACGGGTTGTTAAGGTGTTAACATTACTATCCGCAGAAAGCTGTATGTAAAGTGTCTTGTAGGTAGTCAACTCAAGTAAGCATGGTAATAAAAACAACAGTGATCTAAGGATAAGTAATATTATAAACACAGTGAACTGACTAAGATTTAGTGTGAACACAATAATAATTTATAGGAATAAAATATTGAACTGCAATGGTTTGTTGTTGCTTTGGAGATGATGGACTAGAATCATAAGTTAAAAATATAATCATAAGCAATAATACCGAGTTCTGTACTACCCAATACAGAAAATTCTTATATCAATTGATATATTTGATTTGCTAAGTTAAAGAAGAAGCAGCAAATCGGAATTTGAATTTGACTTTGGTTTGAGAAATGTTGTTCTGCGTTATATGTACAAAGACGAACAATAATTTGTTGCGGAGAGTATGGCTCTTTAGCAAGTTTCTCCCTTGTTTAATCTCCTTGCGAATTTATATCTCCTATTGCAATTTTTTTAAACTAAAGGCTACTTTTAAATTTTGAAAATATGAGAGTCGGATAATTCAAAACGATTAAAAGCGGAGGCAGACGTCGACAGTACAGTACAAGTCTGATGTTATTATGTCCCATGGATGTATTGTCAACAAAAACAGAAACAATCGAAGCTTGTGACAGGAACGCGATTTTTTTCAGTAAAAACGGCGTGAAGCAATGCGTTCATCTTACCGTATCACAGGCTGTCCATTTGGCTAACATTTAACCAAGTTCGATCTTAAGTGCAAGTTATTAGACTAGTGCTAATGTGTACTGAGATGTGATTAACATTCCGTAATAATTTTGCTGACAGTCCATATGCAGACGAGCGACACTAAGTTATAATGCTAAGAAGAATAAAAGATAGTGTTCTTTAAACCCAGCTGATAGTTCCGACGTTATTTTATTGTTCTGGTGGTGTCGTAATGTCAAGGATTAGAAAGTACTATCTTAATGTTGATTGTTGCAATTATTCATGTGTGATTAATGCAGAAAGACATTTTCAGAAAACCCTTTTAGGAAGTAGGTTGAAAAGCTTAAAACAAGGTGTTCGTTAGTATTTTACCTAAGGGCCCCTGTTAAAGACGTGACGAGTTTCTAATTCAGTATAATTCCTTACGTGGAATTTTCGACGTTAGTATCTAAAGACTATTGAATAGAGGTTAATTAATGCTTTTCCAGTGACAAATACTCCAAAGTGGTCATATAATATTCTGCAATTCTGATGTCACATAAAAAGCGCAGTTTGTTATAATATGCTGAAGAAAAAAAAAGTTTTTATAACCAACACAGGTGACAAAAGAAGTATTTAATTTTTTCTCTCCGATTATAATTGCAGTAAATAGATTAAATTCTTTCATTAATAATGTGTTATTTGCATACGTAATTTTTCACGAACACTTCTCTATATGTAAATCTAACAATAATAAATGTTTTATAATGAGTCACACTCATTAAAAATGAAAAAATAATGGAATTCAGCTTACGCAAAAATTCAGGGGAGAGGTTTTACCATAATATGATATAGCGTTGTTAGCATTTTTGTAAGCAGCTATGGCTTTATTCTTAATGCTTGAGGTAGTTATAAAACTATTGATATTGGTTTAACGGTTTGAAAGTGTCTGTATTAATAGATGTCTTCATATAAGGTCAACATATAACAAAGAAACGAGCAAGGATGAGAAATAAGACGGTGATGAAGTAAATTCTTTAAGATCGGAAAAGCTCAGAATATGAAATGAGATGTCGAGGTTTTTAGTTGTATGTTTAATTACGCAAATGAATCCTTTAATCAAGAACATCGTTCGTCGTAGTTATCTTTAGTATAGCATGAAGCCTACCTAGCAAAATTTTATTGCTTATGTTTTGACGAAAAATATGCTTTGAACTGTATGAAAGAACTTCTATTCATCGTTGCTGTCATTAATTCAGATAGTACGATATGAAAACAAAACAAATGTAAGAGTTTATCGTTTCTGATTGATTAATGATGGCAAACTTTATTATCAAAAAGCTTGTTTCACGGGAAAAATTCCTACGTTAAGTATAGATCACTAACAAGTGATAGTTTTTATAGACTCATATTTTGTTTTTCCTTATGCATGTTATGGGTTACTGTGTTTCTACTTGTACTAAAAGTATAACTGCAAGCTGTAGTTATAATATTTTGATTTGAGCTATGCTTGTACATAATTTTGTATGACGTGAGCTTAGTGGTCGTTTTTTACCTGTGAAAGACTTGCCTGTAATTTATTTTGACCGATTATTCCGCCTAAAAGTTTCAAGAGGCCCTTGTAAGCAAAGACTGATTAATTAAATAAACAAAGCCCTGTAGAACATACATAAAATTGTACTTTCCATTTACCCTGTAATTCATGTTACAAATTTTCAGAAACAGTGAATATATAGAGAGGTATTCGTTACTAAAGCGGGTATTTGGGAATCGCCAGAAGCATTTAACTGGAGAAGCACTGTTAAAACTCCAGAATTTCAGTTGCCTGTTGCAAAACACTTACCTGTTTGACGTTGTCATTTCTACATACATGATTATTTGTCCCACATAGAAAAGTTGCAGCCGACGTAGATTTTGGTCTTAGAATTCGGTTGTAAAGAGAAACTGAAGGTAAACAGATACGGTGGAATAATGTCACATGTGTCACAGCTTGTGGCAGTGTTACTGGTTGAATCCAAAGCTTTGTGAAATACTATTTTGTGGAAATTATCTTCCACTCATCCTTACTTAGGTTTACCATGACAATTCGTTGAGGACAATGTGACGCCTAACTATGATCTTACGCAATAGATGATGTCTTAATTGTTCCTTTGAAAGGGAATGGCCGCGTGATCAAAGGCGTCAAGTTAAGAACTCGGTGACCGTACCTTCCTCATGACCATAGTAGTTTGCTCGAGTTTGTTTACTAATATTTGACATTTTTGTATTTCATTATACAAACTTGTTCTTTGTCTCTGATCAACCTCATCGTCCATGAAATGTTATCAGCCGTCCAATACACTTGTTATGTCGTATGAAATAAGCGAATTTGCATTTATTTCGGATAGTCTACATTTCTTTTCTGGCTACAAAACAACAGCTATTCTTCTAAGTGAATATATATGACCCATGTGAATTCGTCATAATCATTATCAGTAACAATTAAAAATTCTTAAAAACATATACTAAAGAGGCATTCTTATTTTGTGAGATGTTCTAGATTTTATCAACGAGAAGGAGGTGAACAGGCTAATTATTGAAACAAACATCTTGCTCGAAAATAATATCTTTGTTGGTACGACAGATTGTTATCTTATTGGGGTGCATAATTAGAAATAACAGCAGTCCAACTTTGTTCTTCTGCTTAATATTCGAAAGCCTCAAGAGAGAGCTAATGTTTTCAGTACTTTCTCCTATACTAGGGTTGGAACTTCAATGGTGGCACTACGCAATGGAATCTAATTTTGTCGCTGATAACACGCGTTTTTGACATACCTACCTTACATCCGAGCAAATGAACTGGTGTGCGCACAATCAAGGGAAAGGCAGTCACTTGTTAGGAGCGGTCTAACGTAACGGTATCACTATGTTTTCGAAACAGGAACAGCGGAGTTGGATCAAGCCTGGAAGTGCCTGGGCATGCGAAACATTGCATCACGGTGGGTTCCGCATGAATTGACAGAAATGCAGAAGTGGATGCGTTACTACGCTTCACAGACGCACTATGAGGGCGAAGGAGAGGTTTTCTTCCGTCTTATCGTAACACTGGATGAGACATGGGCCACATAGTACGAGCCAAAATTGAAACGCCAACACAGCGAATGGCGTCATTCTGGGTCGCCTCGAAAGTCGAAAGTGCGTCAGAACGCCTATATGGTGAAATTCATGGCGTTTCTCGTGTACAACTGTGATGTTGTTAATCTAACGCATTGCGTTCATCCACAGCAGACAGTATTACTTCTAGGTTTTGGAGCAACAAATGCGACCAACTATGCGAAATAAGAGTTAACATTTTCTGCGCAAACCACCCATCATTTTGCACGACAATGCACGGACGCATACTACGCTAGCTGTGGCTGCTCTGTTCGGTGGATGGGTCTGGGAAGTACTGAACTATCCACCATACCCCCATGACTTAGGTCCTTGTGACTTTCATTTGATTGCAAAGATGAAGGAACCACTTTGTACCATTCGCTTCTGAACTGTTCCAGAGATTCGACAGGCAGCAGACCGCTCCATTCTCACCATCAACAGAACAAATGTTCAAATGTTTGTTAAGCTTATGGGACTTAACTACGGGGTCATCAGTCCCTAAACTTACAAACTACTTATGAACTACCTACAACTAAGGACGGCACAAATATCCATGCCCGAGGGGGGATTCGAACCCCCGACCGTAGTGGCCGTGCTGACCGTGACTGGAGCGCCTCAGTCACCTCGGCCACCGCGGCCGGCATCAACAGAACAGGCTCTGCTAACGGTATACCAGGCCTTCCACAGTGCTGGCAACGGGTTTTACACAACGATGGTGACTACTTTGAAGGACAGTAAAAGGTGACAACATATATAACATATAAGGCATTTAAATAGGTTGTGAATAAATAGTTGCCGGCCGCGGTGGCCGAGGGGACTGAGGCGCGCCGGCCGCGGTGGCCGAGGTGACTGAGGCGCTCCAGTCACGGTCAGCACGGCCACTACGGTCGGGGGTTCGAATCCCCCCTCGGGCATGGATATTTGTGCCGTCCTAGTTCGTAAGTAGTTCATAAGTAGTTTGTAAGTTTAGGGACTGATGACCCCGTAGTTAAGTCCCATAAGCTTAACAAACATTTGAACATTTTTTGACTGAGGCGCTCCAGTCCCGGTCTGCACGGCCAC
This sequence comes from Locusta migratoria, assembly GCA_026315105.1. Classification (NCBI taxonomy): domain Eukaryota; kingdom Metazoa; phylum Arthropoda; class Insecta; order Orthoptera; family Acrididae; genus Locusta; species Locusta migratoria. The sequence goes on along the minus strand of CM048746.1, from coordinate 425,289,092 downwards.
TACGGTCGGGGGTCCGAATCCCCCCTCGGGCATGGATATTTGTGCCGTCCTTAGTCTTAGTTAGTTCATAAGTAGTTTGTATGTTTAGGGACTAATGACCCTGTAGTTAAGACCCATAAGCTATACAAACATTTGAATAAATAGTTGACTCTATTTAAGTTCCAACCCTCGTATAACATTTGTAACTGCATCAAAGAATAGTTTATCTTATCAAGTCAGAGCTTTAAGCGTTATTAAAACACGCTTTAACCGTTATTAAAACTGCTATAATTCATGAAACAAATGTAATTGCACTCAACTGTAAGAAAAAAGAAGCAATTTTTACCAGTATTTACCTGGACTGGGAGCATTGTTCTTAAATGGCAGATTTCGAAATCGGACGCAGGTCTCACCCTGTATCTCTGATTAGGCCGACAGAGACAATCGGTGACGTAAGAACATTGCACCTCGCCTCTCCGCTCGCTCTTTGTTTTACATTCAGCTGTCGAGACAAAGGGAAGACGCCGTAAGCCCAATAGCAGCTTTTACTTATAGTCAATTGTGTGGGATACAAGAAAGAATTTTAATTAACTTGAAAGCGGGCGCAGCGAAGCGGCGAACTGCCAACTGCTGCGACTGTTAATTCCGTCGCAATACTTTCACGCTCCGCTCGGAGGCGGCGGGCGTCCTGCGCCCAAGTTTGGATGCGCAGTCTTGCGCGCCTTCGCAATTACTTTCTTCGCACAAACAGGACACTTTAAAAGTCAGCTTCATTAAGCTGCGAGTGCTCTGATTAAACCGTTATTGACATTAGCAGAATTGCAATTGTCTGCTCGTTTCCCGACTCGAGACAATGAAATACAGCAATTGATTTTATTTATGGCGTTCACGATACAACAATTCGTATCCCCGACCATAAGTACAAACAGTCAGATATGCGAAGGAGAAAAAGAAAAGAGGTAATAAGCTGATTCAAATGTTTCCCCGGATACAATACATGAGAAACTCAACATGGTATGTCCAAGGAAATTGCATTAACACTACATCTACATGACTACAGCCGTCTGGAAGGGTTGATCCAAGCCGCGGTGGAGTAGCCGTGTTTGATTACTGAACATAATGTGTAATGTTAAGTGTCGTTTCATGCCTGTCGACGAGCGGTCTAAAGCGTCTCGCTGCGGAGCGCGCGGTTGCTCGCCGTGGAGGTTCGAGTCCTCCCTGGGGCATGGGTGTGTGTGTTTGTTCTTAGGTTAGTTTACCTAGGTTTAAGTAGTTTGCAAGCTAAAGACTGATGACCACGCAGTTTGGTCCGATAGATTTACAGATATTTGGACATTTGAATTTTTGGTTGATCCAATCATTTTCCGGCCTTTTGTCTACTGAAACTTCCTGGCAGATTACAACTATGTGCCAGACAGGGATTCGAACCCAGGACCTTTGCCTGTCACTGAAAAGCACTCTACCGACTAAGCAGCCTGTGCACGCCAGTACCTCGTCTCCCACTTCCCAAAATGTTTTCCACTCCGCTCTCCCACTCTCGAATATCACGCGACAAAAGCGAACACCTACATCTACATCTACATGGGATACTCTGCAAATCACACTTAAGTGCCTGGCAGAGGGTTCATCGAACCACCGTTATACTATTTATCTCTCATTCCATTCTCGAATAGCGCGCGGGAAGAAAGAGCACCTGAATCTCTCCGTTCGAGCCCTGATTTCTCGTAATTTATTCTGATGATCATTTCCACCTAAGTAGGTGGGAGTCAAAAATATATTTTCGCATTCGGAGTAGAATGGTGGCGATTGGAGTTTCGTAAGTAGCCCGCGCCGCAGCGATAAGCGCCGTTGTTGTAATGATTCCCATCCCAGATCCTGTGTCATTTCCGTAACGCTGTTTCCCCTGTATCGTCATAATACCAAACGAACTGCCCTTCTTTGGACTCTATCGACCTAACTCTTTCCGTTCGGTCTCTGATTTATATTGATATCATGACGTTTTCTCAATATGTAGGTGGGAGTCAACGAAATATTTTGTACTCAAAGGTCAATTCTGGGGATTGAAATTATCGAAAATGTCTTGTTACTTTTGTTTTAAATACTGCCCCCCCCCCCCCCCAATTGCTCGAGTACGTTACCTGTGACAGCCGCGCGGGAGTAGCCGAGCGGTCTGGAGCGCCACGTTACGGATCGCGCGGCCTCCCGCGTCGGAGGTTCGAATTCTCCCTCGGACATGGATGTCTGTGATGTTCTTAGGTTAGTTTACCTTAAAATACTGTATGGTGACGATTAACAGTGTTGATATATTTATCGACGGCTGCGGTGGGCGAGGGGACTGAGGCGCTTCAGTCACGGTCTGCACGGCCACTACGGTCGGGGGTTCGAATCCCCCCTCGGGCATGGATGTTTGTGCTGTCCAAGTTCGTAATTAGTTCATAAGTAGTTTGTAAGTTTAGGGACTGATGACCCCGTAGTTAAGTCCCATAAGATTTACATACATTTGAACATTTTTTTAATATATTTATCAATATTTTTCGCAATAGCGCTTTTCGGGGGAAACCCGGGTTCGAGTCCCGGCGCTGCCCGGCACATATTTTCATATGTCACAATTTGGTAGAACATCTATACCTTACACAGTGACGCAAAGTGAAATTCGCTATTGCGAAAAAATATTGATAAATAGTTTAACTTAGTTTAAATAGTTTGTAAGACTAGGGACTGATGACTTTGGTGCCATAGGATTACAAATATTTCAAAATTTTTACCCGTGACACACTTGTACCTATTTGGTCATAAAAAAAAACCAAGTGTCCTTTTTGTATCGTCTTGATGTCCCGTGTCGATTTTATCTGATATGGATCCCATAGGTCACAGCAGTATTCCAAATGTTCATATTTCTGTAAAGCTACCATACTGCAGTGGTCATCGTTCCTTGGGCTTACAAGCTATTCTAACCAACTGACGATAAGGACAACACAGACACCAATGACCTAGGGAGGACTCGAACCTCCGACGGGGAGCAGCCGCGCCCTGCGCAGCAAGGGGCCTTAGGGCTGTTGGCCATTCCCACACGGCGCAGTATTCCAACAGGGGACGGACAAGCATTGTCTTGGCTGTCTCTTAAGCGAATTTGTTGCATCTAGTAAATGTTCTAGTGTTCTGCCAACAAAGCTCAGTGTTTGGTTCGCCTTCCCCACAATATTAATTGTGTGGTCCGAGATTACTGTGATTTATTGTGTAATCAAAATGTAACGGATGGCTTCTGTTACTCACACCTCTCTTTCTTTCTTTATTTTTTATTTAGTTAAAAAGTGTGTTTCCCTGTATTTATGTGTGTACGTATGTTACAGCGCGCTCGCACGACCGTGCGTGTGTGCGCGCCTGTGCGTGAATGAGAGAAATATAAAGGGAGAGAAATTTTAAAATATTCCTGCAAGAAAACTGTAACAAATGGAAAGAAAGAGAAGGAATGGAAAATTTATTACTCCAAGTCCACTGTTTTTTTGGCGCCAACAGCGCATTTTTTAAAATTCTTTATGACGCACAGAACACAGAATCATAAAACATGCGAACCATAGGTAGTTGCGTCAAGAGAGGAAATCCGTGAAATTACCTTACATTAAGAATTTCACGTTTCTACAAATGAAAAATTACATGAATAATTAGATGTATTCTACAAGTCATCCTTTTCAGGAACGTTTCATTGTGTTCGCCGTGTAATAATTTTACTACTACTACGTTTTGTTAAACACAGTAACCTTAGTTAAGACGTATAGAATGCGTTTAGGCAATATCTCTAAAATCAGTAATCTCTAGACCCGTTTAAGAGCAAGTTTGGCAGCAATACACAGGTATGGTGCTACAGATTAATCGGACAGGTTAACGTGTCGTAGAATAGGAAAAGATTATCTGCTGACTGCTATGATATTGCATTACGTGATGAAGTATATATGGATGCACTTTCAAGTATATTATCCTAACAACACTTTACAGTGTAGTCAGTTGTCCAGAAAAGGACACGATTAGGATAGGACAGTCTGTTAGATTCGTTTACCGCTAAATATAGACTGGAAAAGAGAGGGGCTACATCGATAAATATAATTTTGCCATCGTAAATGTGTCATTTTCTAAATCTAGAATATGAGCTGGATACATAAATATGATTGACATTGTGTGGCAGTGAGGTTAGAAGAATTAATCATTGTAGTATATGTTTGTACATACTGACACATTCATTCATATTACGTACAGATTCAAGTCATAACAGTGAATTAACTCACATAAACAAAAGTATAGAACGGTTGAGGGCGTTACTGAACTGAAATTTTCTAGATTTTCTAAATCTAGAATATGAGCTGGATACATAAATATGATTGACATTGTGTGGCAGTGAGGTTAGAAGAATTAATCATTGTAGTATATGTTTGTACATACTGACACATTCATTCATATTCCGTACAGATTCAAGTCATAACAGTGAATTAACTCACATAAACAGAAGTATCGAACGGTTGAGGGCGTTACTGAACTGAAAATTATCTGATTGAAATAGAAAAAGAGGTTTGTATAATGTTGCTCACAAAGAATTAATTAAAACAACAAGAACTCTTAGTTGAAGCAACTGAAGATAAAATAATAATGAAGGCTACCTACTGCATCTGTAGACGTATTCAAAGATACGGTGTTGCCTAAAATATGCAGCCTATAGTTTTTAAGCCGACTGTAGATAAAGATTGTTATATCTATGTATACGTATTATGAAAGGGATTCTTACCGACGGGTCTGACTGTGTGTTTGTCTGTCCTCGATAATCGAACATGTTTTCATATCAATATTCAAGGGATGTATTACTTTAACTAAGAATGAGTAAATATAAAAAAAATTATGTACCCAGCCGGGATTCAAATTCGGGTCTCCTGCATGCTAAGCAGTTGCGCTGACCCAACACCATCGGGGACACAGCGATAACTACTACTCAAGCAATCCTCCCTCAGATACCAATTCTCAACGTTTGCCTTCCCACTATTATGACTGGCGATGACCCTTTCTACAGCACGGATGCATTCATTGCCCGTTATTCTTACACGAATCAGTTTGAAAATCTGCGAGCGTGAGTAATACTGGGCAGGGAAAAGTTGAGAACTTGTATGTGAAGGGAGGCGTGCCTGAGTAGTCCGCGCGGTTTTGATGATCGCTGTGTCCCCAGTGGTGTAGCGGTCAGCGCAAATGTCCAACAAGCAAGAAACTAGGATTCGAATCCCGGTTGCATTCACATTTTGAACTTTATTCATTCGGCCATGTACGAAATAACAGTAGCCGCAATACTTAGAATTTAGAAGGTTTGGTCGGGCAGTAGGGAGAAATAAGACATCGTCCGCTATTCAGTCTTGTTATGAGCCAAACATGTAAAATTTGTGTGGCATTAGTGATGAATGCTCCACTGGACTTTCATTTAATTCTCTTTTAATGTCAAGTCTCTTACTCAAGTGTTCGTAGCGACGATTAATGTCGGAAACAAGCTAGCAACGAACAAACATTATTAATCTCAGTTTGCCTGTTTTCAAACGTTGAATACGAAATAGTTCTACCACAAAGCGACGACTGAATGCGTAAAGAGTTACGTTGCTTTAAATTTTCTCTCATAAGACAGTTGCTTCTACTATATGAGTTGTATTTTGGTGAAACTCATACGTCTGGCACATTTAAAGTCGACAAGTGGCGCGGGACTGACCGAGCGGTGCTAACTGCCATGTCAGAAACTACGAGCCTACTCTCGCCGTAGATTCCCATAGATTCGAGTCCTCACTCACGCACTTGTGTGTGTGTGTGTGTGTGTAGCAGTCTAGTGCCTTAGATATACAAACATCTGAATATTTTGAAAGTCGATGAGGACATTGGTGGAGATACTATGTTAAAGACATACCTAGTTTTTGAGCAATAAGGTGATGCATTGATAAACTCCCAGTTTTGTAGGCAAACGAGATGTCGAATGCTATATAACGGAAAATACTGCTTAAAAACTTGAGAAATACATTTACTTACCACGAAAGTAAAGGTTTCCGTAAGTGTTTATTCTCTGTTTACTGGTATAAGAGAAATAACGTCATAGGTTTTGAATAAAACAATTCTGGGTGTTAGACAGCGTCATTTTTATTTGGACACTTATTAAAGGAATTGTCGACGTTTTGACCACTGTACGGTAATCCTCTTCAGGGCGGTTAACTGCTGCATGCTGCAGAATGTATACCCTTATATACTGTGAATTTTTTCCGGTTATCTGAGACCGACGCCATACGTCTAAGATGGTGATTGATTTTCTACCCTGGTAAGTGATTGGTTGGCAAAATATTGTATCTGATTGGAAGGCAACAGTCAATCAGCAACTAGCACCCAGGGGGATGCTGTTTCCTGCTCCGAACCTTGATGCCGTGCGCCAGTTGTACTGTGGCCACTGTTTATTACGTAGAACTCGATCAAGTGGTGCCGCTAGATGGCGAATATCATAGGTTTCCTGAAAGGCGGACTTTTGCTGATGAGTGCATGCGGTACTTCCTCAAGGGGGATTTTCACCACTGCGCTCGCCGACTCGAAGTGCCAAGCACAACGCGTGCAATTGAAACAGCTTCACGGAGAGTATAACGCGGACACACATGAAGTACCTATAAATGTCTCACTACAATTATCATAATTTTGTCATTAGCGATTGAACCGAGAACATTACGTGTGTGCCTCGGCGGATTAACCGTGAGTACTGGGGCGCTGTACTGCGGTGCGCACGAACGTTCACAGTCGACGGTTCGAATCCCCTCTCGGACCTGTGTGTGTGTGTGGTGTGTGTGTGTGTGTGTGTGTGTGTGTGTGTGTTGTCCTTAGGTTAGTTTACCTTAGATTAAGTTCAAATGTTCGTAATCCATCGGGCCAAACTGCGTGGTCATCTGTCCGTAGCTTACAAACTAATTAAACTGAGGTAAACTAACCTAAGGATGACCCACACACACACACATACACACAAACCCAAGCCCCAGGGAGGACTCGAACCTCTGACGGCGAGCAACCGCTTGCTCTGCAGCGAGGCGACTTAGGCCGCTCGGCGACTCCACCATGGCTTAGTTTATGTAGTTTATAAGCTACGGACTAATAATCACGCAGTTCAGTCCGATAGATTTACAAACATTTGAACATACCGCATTTTACGTACCAGTCTTTAGAGTTGCGCGGTAGTTGATAAATAATATGCTTCTAGTACGACGTTTTGCCGGTTGGTACTTCGTGTAGTCACTTCTCAGGTATAAATTTATCCAAAAATAAATAAATAAATAAATAAAAAATAAAATAAAATAAAATAAAAAAATAAAATGTTCAAATGCTTGTAGAGTCTATGGGACTTAACTTCGGGGTCATCAGTCCCTAAACTTACAAACCACTTACAACTAAGGACGGCACAAATATTCATGCCCGAGGGGGGATTCGAACGCCCCGACCGTAGCGACCGTGCAGACCGTGACTGGAGCGCCTCAATACCTTTTTTTTTTTTTTTTTAACTCAGATAGATCTAAGCTTTGCGGTCGTTGTTTCGGTTCATTCTTGAGTGTTCGTTGACTCTTTGGCTCAGCTTTTTTATTACAGGGGGCGTTTAGCCCCCTGACCGGGCGCACTGAGCCACGGCGTCCGGCTCCCCTCAGCCACCGCGGCCGGCTGAATTTATCCGTCTTGGAAGTGGTGTTACGTTGTCGTCTATATGTGGCTGTGGATTGTCTTGCCTTTGGTGCTGTGGCGAAGATTATTCTAGCACTATTGATCTGGCAGTGTTACCTATCAACAAAGAAACGTCCCAAGTAATAAAATACCTCGATGGAAGAGATGACATAAAAAAAGAAAACATTAGTTCAATCAAAACTTTTAAAACACATATTTTGATAATTAAAATATTACAATCTAGATCGCAAGGTGATCTTTTGATTGCCAACCCGTTTCGGTCCTACACCATCATCACGTGCCAAAGACCTGATGATGATCGTGTGGGACCGAAACCGGTTGGCAAGCAAAGGATCACCTTGCGATCTACACTGTAATATTACAATTATTCTACATTTTAAGATCGCTGTTTCCTAAAATGCTTTCAAAAATGCAGATTTTGATGTTTAATGGACTGTATTAATACAGAAAAGAATGCATTTTAGTTCTCCCGAAGCTGAATTCATAATGTTGGAATGAACAGCAAGTATGTTGAACTAAACATGTAGGAGTACTTGTATCGACAGATTGTGACAGGGGAAATTAAAAAAAAAGTACTTTTATAAACCTGCCAATGGTTTCCCGAATTGTGGTCGCCACTGCAGCGGGAATCTGCGTTCGGTCGCTATATAGACCGGTTCGCATAACGGTCGGTGCGTGGGAGCGCCGAATGATTGCACTGCAACCAGCGATTGGAAACGTTTATGGGATGTCACGTGGGCAGCCCTATCTGGCCGACTGCCGCAAACGTACAGCGGCGCGCGCCCGAAATTAACGTGGGTCGGAAAACGCGCCTGTATTCCACTGTAGGTTCCAACCCATTCATCTCGATGTCGAATTATGCTGGGGAAATAAGGCCATAAAAGGTCATAAAATTTTAGCACCGACGTGATTAATCGCGGAGCAGTTTCTGAATGACGACTGCCACCAGCTGGTAGTGAATTCCGCAATCCCGGCGTTAATGAACGCGTGCGTAGAGCTACCTTTCATTCCCCCTCCCCATACCGCAATACACAAATCTCTCTCTCTCCCCCTCTCTGTTTCTCTCACTGACACCCAGACAACCACTACACACACGCACACACACACACACACACACACACACACACAAATACAGTACCCAGCTCTGGCTGGTCTCTTGTATTGGGGTACCTTTTCTGCTGTCCCGAACGCAGCTCACAAGAGCGTTCTAGGAAGGTTCAAATGGTCAAACGTTTGTAACTCTGTGAGACTTAACTACTTCGGTTATCAGTCCCTAGGATTACAAACTACTTAAACTAAAGACAGCATACAAATATATCAATGTGCTGATACTTTTTGGTTTTATTATTATAATGTTGTGGATCCATTTCGGCAAAATAGCCTTCATCAGACAAGGTCCATATGACATCCTTGGCAAAGTCACGCCGCTTATATAACAAAAAGGTGGTGTCACACATATGTGATGTAACAAAATATCGAAATAAATTTGTCAGTATTTCGCAGATTGTTGTTTTGACACATTTATTATTATATTTTATCACACCAGATAGTGTGACACCATCTTATTGTTATATAAGAAGCGTGACATTGCCATGGTAGTCATATGGACATTATCTGCTAGTGACCATTTAGTCGAATTGGGGTCATAATATTATAACAAAAAACTATAAACCAGAAGCGTATTGATTGTGATGTCTCTTAGAGAAATTTTCTGTGCTGCGGGCCCATTGGATCGAAAAATACTTAAACTAAATTAAACTAACCTACGTATAACACGCACACCCATGCCCCAGAGAGGCTCGCAGCGTACACTGTATTCCCGCTAGGGACCGTATTGAAATGGACATTGGCTGTTGTAGGCACACTTACAGTTACTGATATGGTGGACATGTCCGAAAGGAACAGACACCATATCAATAATTGCAAATAATATTAGATACGGAATTGAATAAATTTTTCGTATAGACATTCTAAAGACCTTCTGATTCATAAACACTTGCCGATTACGAAAGCTTTTCAACATTGTTAAAATGGAGGTTTCTATTATGCGTACTTTAACTCAAGATTATGATACGGGATAATTTTTTTGGTAACTCATCAAGTCAACCGAAAGTTTTCAAAGCCCAAAAACGAGCGTTGCGGAACATTTGTGGTATCGACTCAAGAACATCTTGCAGAGAGCTATTTAAGGCACTGGGGATACTAACTGCTTCCTAATGCATTTGTTACTAAAAGTATGTATTTTCTAACGAATATCTCAGTTTATGGAATCAATACTAGAAACAAGAATAACTTTCACAAAGATTTTAAGTCACTTACTTTGGTCCAAAAAGGGTCAACTATTAAGCAATACACATTTTCAGTAACACGCCAAAAGTCATAAAATTTTTTAACTCGCAATAAAGTTTTGAAAATAGCCTAAAGTATTTTTTGGTGGCTAACTCATTTTACTCCATTGATGAATTTCTTAGCAGCAGTGATCGATGGTATGTATTTGTCTATAATATTCACAACTGCAAATATTGTGTTCAGTATAACTTCAGTACTAATCTTGTGCAGTAATGTGATCATGGTAATTCTAAAATATAAACAGTAATGTTTCTTTGTCTTTTTATGTTTTCGTTCGTATTTTATGGACGGCCATACCATACATCTGACTGCTACAAAACTTTAACTCATTGCCTGTACTCACGCGAAGGTTATAGATGTACTAAAATTAACTTCGTATGGTTCATGGCGGAAGGTGCTTGCTGTTAGTTAATTCATATCTTACACCTTAACGGTGAAATAACTGGACGGATATGAATGAAATCTTGATCAGTGCTAACTTATACCCTGATAAACAGATGGCCTACCTTCGGTAAACGACCTTATGGTGCGTGGCGGAGGATACCTTACAATGGGTTGATATTTTTGGTACACATTCATGCTGAAAGGGATGGAGAGATTTGTATGAAATCTTGACTGGAGACGTACCGTGCCTTAATAAAAAGGCTACATTTCGTAAGCCGCCATACGGTGTTAATAAGTTTCTTTCAGGTCACGCTGATATAGCTGGACGGATTTGAATGAAATTTGGAATGAAGATAGCTTATACCCCGAATTAATACATGGATTACGTTTCGTAAGCTTCCGTAGGTGCATGACAGAGGGTACGGTACAACAAACATCCATAATGTTTTACTCTTCACCATGAAAGGCAGCACATAAATGTATGTTTTCATGAAGGCTTATATATATATATATATATATATATATATATATATAATCTGCAAGCCGGTGAATTTAGCTTGGTACCTGGCGACTTTGACACCGTCTGACCAGTCATCATGAATCCTGGCGCACAGAAGTATGTTTTCATATGTAGGAGGGAGAGGAGTAAGTGGAGAAGGAGACGTAGACAAAGGAGGTGAGGAGACGGACAGAGAGAGGGGAGAGGAGAAGAGGAACGGAGAGAGTTGAGAGGAGGAGAAAGAGAGGAGGGATGGTGACAGACAGGTGAAAGGAAATTCAAATGTTCAAATGTTTGTAAAGCTTATGGGACTTAACTACGGGGTCATCAGTCCCTAAACTTACAAACTACTTATGAACTAGCTAAGGACGGCACAAATATCCATGCCCGAGGGGGGATCCTAACCGCCGACCGTAGTGGCCGTGGAAACCGTGACTGGGGTGTCTCAGTCCCCTCGGCCACAGCGGTCGGCAGGTGAAAGGAGATGAAGAGTGCGAGGGGAGGGAGGAAACGGACAAAGAAAGGGACAGGAGGACCAACAAGTAAACACATTCAAATTTCAAACGTTATTTGCACAATTATTTCTTCTGCGTCAGCAAAGCGCCGGGTAACTGAAAAAAAGCTCACGATATGTCATAAAACACGATTATTATCGTTTCTTATGAATGTACAAGGTTAAAGTAACCTGTAGTAGCTGGCTTTTATCGCTCGAGCACTGACATCCACAGTAAAGTGAACTCTAGAAGACCATAGTGTCCGGCAAATGAATTCACGTTTTTCGTACAGTGAAATCAGGAAGGTACTGCGCACAGTGTAACCGACTGAAAGCGATAAAAATAGTGATGCGAATCAATATTTTGTAGTTGCATTGTCTGACTGGCTGATCGGTATAAAGATTGCACTAATTGAGCATATCAACAGCTGCAGGTGATTGACACTAGTGAGAATAAAAGAAAGTGAAACACTGATTACGTCGTGGCGGCCGATAGACGGCGCGGTTAATAACTCATTGTCACGGCAGCGGCACCTGTGATCGGCTGAAATCCCGCGCGGCCCCATAAATTCGCCACGGCGCTGCCAGGCCTGTCCCCACACCAATTAGCCGGGCGTCAGTCGCGCCCTCCGACGCATCTCCCCCTCTGCAGTATTAAGCGAACGCAGCGCCACCTCCAAGCACTCTGAGGTACAGCAACGACGCTCCAGAACTCATTCTTATTTCAGAGGAAAGCAGAGCAATACGGATATGCTACTCGGGGGTGTTTCACTAAGTGTGTTTGCCTCTGTAACTTATAAAATAATAGGTGACGGGAAATTTTAATGCGGTAGGTCAACACAAGAAATGTTGCACTTCCGGTGGAGCTATGAACATAGTTTACTGTATCATTTTCCAAAGAGTCACAGCACAAAGATATAATTTTTTAAATAGAACAATATTTTCCATCGTGTATTGCATTCGTTGAAATCAGCTGCGTCCAAATCAATTTAAACTACATTCCTATCACTGTTAGTTTGGGAGCTACAACCCTTCAAAGTTTAGGGGGCGGAGGCTACGACAGCGTAGCTAACTGGCTGGTGGTCATGAGACAGTGGGCTGTGCCCCAGGGGATAGCCATTCGGCCAGTCATATACGCTATCGCAGTCTCCGCCCCCTAAATTTTGAAGGATTGTAGCTCCCAAACTAACAGTGACAGGAATGTAGTTTAAATTGATTTTGACGCAGCTGGTTTCAACGAATCCAATGCACGATAGAAAAAAACTATTGTTCCATTAAAAAATTATATCTTTGTCGTCCACTCCCATGAACCACAGACATTGCCGAGGTGGGGTGGCTTGCGTGCCTCAACGATACAGATAGCCGTACAGTAGGTGCAACCACAGCGGAGGGGTATCTGTGGAGAGGCCAGACAAACGTGTGGTTCCTGAAGAGGGGCAGCAGCCTTTTCAATAGTTACAGGGGCAACAGTCTGGATGATTGACTGAGCTGGCCTTGAACATCAGCTAATGTGGCTTTGCCACACAGCTACTGCGAACGGCTGAAAGCAAGGGGAAACTACAGCCGTTATTTTTCCCGAGGACATGCAGCTCTACTGTATGAACATATGATGATGGCATCCTCTCGGGTAAAATATTCCGGAGGTAAAATAGTCCCCCATTCGGATCTCCGGGCGGGGACTACTCAGGAGGATGTGATCATCAGGAAAGACAATACTGGCATTCTACGGGTCGGAGCGTGGAATGTTAGATCCCTTAATCGAGTAGGAAAATTAGAAAATTTAAAAAGGGAAATGGATAGGTTGAAGTTAGATATAGTGGGGATTAGTGAAGTTCGGTGGCAGGATGAACAGGATTTATGGTCAGGTGAGTACAGGATTATAAATACAAAATCAGTTGGGGGTATCACAGGAGTAGGATTGATAATGAATAAGAAAATAGGAATGCGGGTAAACTACTATGACCAGCACAGCGATCGCATTATCATTGTCAAGATAGATACGAAGCCAACACCGACAACAGTAGTACAGGTTTATATGCCAACTAGCTCTGCCGATGATGAGGAGATCGAAGAAATATATGAGGAGCTAAAGGAAATTATTCAGACAATTAAGGGAGAGGAAAACTTAATTGTTATGGGAGACTGGAATTCGGTAGTAGGACAAGGAAGGGAAGGGAAGATAGTGGGTGAATATGGTCTGGGCAAAAGGAATGAAAGAGGAAGCCGCCTGGTAGAATTTTGCACGGAACATAATTTAGTTATAACAAACACCTGGTTTAAGAATCACAAAAGAAGGTTGTATACGTGGAAGAGACCAGGAGACACCGGGAGATACCAGATAGATTTTATAATGGTAAGACATAGATTTCGGAACCAGGTTTTGAAGTGTAGGACATACCCAGGGGCAGACATAGACTCTGACCATAACTTGTTGGTTATGAACTGTAGGCTGAAACTGAAGAAACTACAGAAAGGTAGGAAAATAAGGAGATGGGACCTAGATAAATTGAAGGAACCTGAAGTTCTTAAGAATTTTAGAGGGAGCTTCAGGCAACAATTGACAGAAAGGGGGGAAAATAAAACAGTTGAGGAGGAATGGGTAAAACTGAGAGATGAAATAGTGAAGGCAGCATAGGACAAAATAGGTAGGAAGACAAGACCTACAAAGAATCCTTGGATATCACAGGAGATACTAAATTTAATCGATGAAAGGAGAAAGTATAAAAATGCAGTAAATGAAACAGGCAAAATGGAGTACAGACGACTAAGAAATGAGATTGACAGGAAGTGCAAAATGGCTAAGCAGGAATGGCTAGAAGGCAAATGCAAGGATGTAGAAGAATGTATAAATAGGGGAAAAATAGATACAGCCTACCGGAAAATAAAAGAAACATTTGGCGATAAGAAAAACAGCTCTATGAATATCAAGGACACTGATGGAAAACCAGTTCTCAGTAAAGAAGTGAAAGCTGAAAGGTGGAAAGAGTATATAGAGGGGCTCTACAAAGGAAATGAACTTCGAGACACTATTGTAGGAAGGGAAGAGGATGTAGATGATGATGAAATAGGAGATACTATACTGAGAGATGAATTTGACAGAGCACTGAAAGATCTAAGTCGAAACAAAGCCCCTGGAGTAGATGATATCCCGTCAGAGCTACTGAAGTCTCTGGGAGAGCCAGCCATCACAAAACTATTTGAACTGGTGTCTAGGCTGTATGAGACAGGCGAAATACCCTCAGACTTTAAGAAAAATGTAATAATCCCCATTCCAAAGAAAGCGGGTGCAGACAGGTGTGAAAACTACAGAACCATCAGTTTAATAAGTCATGGTTGCAAAATATTAACACGAATTATATACAGAAGGATGGAAAAGCTGGTAGAAGCCGACCTCGGGGAAGATCAGTTTGGGTTCAGGAGAAATGTAGGAACACGGGAGGCAATACTCACTTTACGGCTTATCCTAGAAGATAGATTAAGAAAAGACAAACCAACATTTCTAGCTTTTGTAGATTTGGAGAAGGCTTTTGACAATGTTGATTGGAATAAACTCAAGTTCTGAAGCAAGCAGGAGTAAAATATAGGGAGCGTAAGGTTATTTACAACTTGTACAAAAACCAGACAGCGGTTGTCAGAGTTGAAGGGCATGAAAGGGATGCAGTGGTTGGAAAGGGAGTGAGACAGGGTTGTAGCCTTTCCCCAATGTTGTTCAATTTGTACATTGAGCAAGCTATAAAGGAAAGCAAGGAGAAATTTGGAGAAGGAATTACAGTTCAGGGTGAAGAATTAAAAACATTGCGTTTTGCCGACGACATAGTAATTCTGTCAGATAAAGCAAAGGACCTGGAAGAGCAATTGAACGGAATGGACAGTGTGCTGAAAGGTGCATATAAGATGAACATTAGCAAGAGTAAAACTAGGGTAATGGAGTGCAGTGTAAGAAAATCAGGTGATGCTGAAGGAATTAGATTAGGTAACGAAACAATAAAGGAGGTAGATAAGTTTTGTTACTTGGGCAGTAAAATAACAAATGATGGTCGCAGTACAGATGATATAAAATGCAGAATGGCAATGGGTAGAAAGGCGTTTTTGAAAAAGAGAAATTTGTTAACATCGAATATTGATTTAAGCCTAAGGAAGTCCTTTCTGAAGGCATTTGTATGGAGTGTTGCCTTGTATGGGAGTGAAACACGGACGATAAGCAGTGTGGACAGAAAGAGGATAGAAGCTTTTGAAATGTGGTGCTACAGAAGAATGCTGAAGATTAGGTGGGTAGATCGCGTAACTAATGAGGAGGTACGGAACCGAATTGGGGAGAAAAGAAATTTCTGGCATACCTTGACTAAAAGAAGGGATAGGTTGGTAGGACACATTCTTAGACATCAAGGAATTGTGAATTTAGCGTTGGAGGGAAGTGTGTGGGGTAAAAATCGCAGAGGGAGACCAAGAGACGCGTATAGTAAGCAGATTCAAGTGGATGTGGGTTGTCGTTCTTATGAGGAGATGAAAAGGCTTGCTCAGGATAGAGTAGGGTGGAGAGCTGCATCAAACCAGTCTCTGGACTGAAGACCACAACAACAACATCTTTGTCGTGTAGCTCTTTGGAAAATGATACAATAAACTATGTTCAGAGCTCCGCAGAAAGTGTAACATTTCTTGTGTTGACCTACCGCATTAAAATTTCCCGTCACCTATTATTTTATAAGTTACAGAGGCAAACACACTTAGTGAAACACCCTGTATATTCAAAAAAATGTTGAAAAATGTTAAAGTGTTTGTAAATCTATCGGACTGAACTGCATGGTTATTAGTGCGTAGCTTACGAGCCACTAAAACTAAGGTAAAGTAACCTAAAGACAACAGACACACCCATGCCCAAGCTGGGACTCGAACCCCTGACGGCGTAAGGCCGCGCGCACAGCAGTACGGCGGCCAAGTGCACACAGCTAATCCACCGCGGCTAAAAGAAGTGATTTATCACCACGATTATAGAGGTTCATGAACCTTTACATTGCTGTTGTTGTTGTTGTTGTTGTGGTCTTCAGTCCGGAGACTGGTTTGATGCAGCTCTCCACAATACCCTATCATAAACAAGCCTCTTCAACTCCACATAAGAATCTGCTTACTGTATCCATCTCTTGGTCATCCACTGCAATTTTTACCCCACACACTTCCCTCCAACGCTAAATTCACGAGTCCTTGATGTCTAAGAAAGTATCCTACCAATCGATCCCTTCTTTTAGTCCAGGTATGCCAGAAATTCCTTTTCGCCTCAGTTCTGTTCACTACCACCTCATTAGTTAGACGATCCACCCACCAAATTTTCAGCATTTTTCTGTAGCACCCCATTTCAAAAGCTTCTATCCTCTTCCTGTCCGCACTGTTTATCGTCCATGTTTCACTCCCATACAAGGGAACACTCCACACTAATGCCTTCAGAAAGGACTTCCTTAGGCTTAAATCAATATTCGATGTTAACAAATTTCTCTTTCTCAAGAACGCTTTTCTACCCATTGCCTTTCTGCATTTTATATCCTCTGTACTGTGACCTTCATTTGTTATTTTACTGTCCAAGTAACAAAACTCATCTAACTCCTTTATTGTTTCGTTACCTAATCTAATTCGTTCAGCATCACCTGATTTTCTTAGACTGCACACCCTTACGCTAGTTTTGCTCTTGCTAATGCTCATCTTATATGCACCTTTCAGCACACTGTCCAATCTGTTCAACTGCTCTTCCAGGTCCTTTGCTGTCTCTGACAGAATTACTATGTCGTCGGCAAAACGCAATGTTTTCAATTCTTCACTATGAACTTTAATTCCTTCTCCATAGTCAATTCAAGTAAATAATTATTAAATAATTAACGGACAGGTGTTGAAATAAAATGGGACTTTTAAAAATTATTTTAAGCTTGGAAGGCGATCCTGGACGGTGGTGCATTCTAATCTTAATTAAATTTACATAATTAGATCAACGGACCAAAGTCAATGGATTTCGAAGAGATTCATAGATTTTTATTTTTTATTTTATTTATTTATTTATTTTTTATTTCATTTTATTTTATTTTATTTTTTGTGGTTTGGGCAGATCTTGAGTTAAAAAGAATTATAGTACTGATAGGAAATTTTATGCTTAAAATTATTACAGTTCAGTCTAGCCAGTGATTAATGAAACCTTTCATTTTATTATTTTTCGGTATACTGTTTCAAAACATTTTTACGTAATACTCTATTAGCAATAAAACGACATCATGATTCAGTATTTAACAGTTCAGCAAATTTCAGTGCTAGTAACAGTACAGCACAGCTAGTATTTTATTATTATTATTATTATTGTTATTATTATTATTATTAATTTTATTTGTTAGGACGCCACAGGATACGCATTGTGCAAGACACCCGAAAATTTAGAGCGGCAAAATCTATACAGGGTGTTATAAAAAGGTGCGGCCAAACTTTCAGGAAACATTCCTCACACACAAAGAAAGAAAATATGTTATGTGGACATGTGTCCGGAAACGTTTAATTTCCATGTTAGAGCTCATTTTAGTATTTCAGTGCAAATGTTATATTTACGGATGAGGCTTCATTCCGACGTGATCAAATTGTAAATTTTCACAATCAACATGTAAGGGCTGACGAGAATCCGCACGCATTTGTGCAATCACTTCATCAACACAGATTTTCCGTGAACGTTTGGGCAGAAATTGTTGGTGATGTCTTGATTGGGCCTCATGTTCTTTCACCTACGCTCACTGGAGCACGTTATCATGATTTCATACAGGATACTCTACCTGTGGTGCTAGAACATGTACCTTTACAAGTACGACACAACATGCGGTTCATGCACGATGGAGCTCCTGCACATTTCAGTCGACGTGCTCGTACGCTTCTGAACAACAGATTCGGTGACCGATGGATTGGTAGAGGCGGACCAATTCCATGGCCTCCACGGTCTCCTGACCTCAACCATCTTGACTTTCATTTATGGGGGCATTTGAAAGCTCTTGTCCTCGCAACCCCGGTACCAAATGTATAGACTCTTCGGGCTTGTATTGTGGACGTCTGTGATACAGTACGCCAGGGGTGGGCACAAGAGCTGCTCGCGCGGCTGCCCGCGAGCAGCGAGAGCCGCGATGGCAGCGCTGAGCGGCCTTGAGAGCCAGCAGTGCGGGCAGCAGGGCTGTGCGCTGTGACTGGTCGCTTGCTGATGCACAGTGCACATACATCAGTGCTTTCATCCAATGTTAAAGAGAAGAAAACTAAATCTTTGATCCAATCTCTCAACTGAGCTTCCACGTCGTTTGCCATTTCTTCAATGCGCCTGCTAACCGTTCTCCGTGAAAGAGGAACGGTTTCAAAAAGAGGAAGATTTGCTGGGCACAAAATTGTTGCGGCAGCAACAAAACATTCTTTCACAAATCCGCATCGCTGAAGGGCCGCGCAGTTTTAGCTATTTTAAGAGCTACATGATAGCTTACTCTCATCGCTGCAGCGTTGTGGATTAGAAGGTTTTCTACCTGTAAATACGTACAGGAGAAGGTAAAATTGACGAAAATGCACACAACCTATTAATAACACCAGTAAATTGAATTAATAACATAATTATCTACAAGTATACTTACATCTTTCTCCTTTTTCAGCTTCATTTCTATAAGTTTGACTTTTCGTTCTTCTTTACTCTAAAAACATCTTTTTCGTGATGCAGTTGAAAATGACGCTTCACATTGTACTTCTTCCATGAAGACAATGTTGAATTGCAAAACAAACACTGAGGTCCGCTTTGCGTTTCAACAAAAAAGTACTCTTCTTCCCACTGTGGGTGGTCAGAAGACTTTCTTTTCCAAGATTTTACGTCCTCCTCTGCCATTTTTCAGACACTAGTTCTGCTTTATCACGAACACCGGACGCGATTTCCACCAGTAAACAGAACGAGTGGTTCCACGTGGTGCAGTGAGGTGCGCGGCTAGTCGAGTATGAGTGGGGGCACTGCTGGCTGGCGGAATGGAGGGGGGGGGGGGGGGGAGCCGCGAGCAGGAGTGCTGTGAAGTTGGCACCCCTTTTTTTGAAATTGTACACTTTTTTCGGAGTTCTAGACAGATATACAATAGTTCTGGAGTTCTCTGTACAAAATTTAAATAGTTCTGCATAATTTCGCCGAAAAAATAGGAAAAATTACCACAAAATTTAGTTTTTTTCAAAATAATTTTCTGCCTAATTGTTCAAACATAGTTCTGATCACAGTTCTAAATAGCTCTCAAAGAGTTCTACAGGAAATCCAAATGACATTTTTCTGTGCAGATTATACTTCATGAGATAATTGCAATAATGGGGAATCCATTTACACGCTATTGTGAAGTTGACACCCCTTTTCTCAAAAATGTGCATTTTTTCAGAATTCTAGGCAGATATGCAATAGTTCTGGAGTTCTCTGTACAAAATTTAAATAGTTCTGCACTAATTCGAGAAAAAATTACAAAAAATTGTAACAAATTTTAGTCTTTTCCAAATAATTTTTTGCCTAATTGTTCAAACATAGTTGTGATAACAGTTCTAAATAGCTCTCAAAGAGTTCTGCAGAAAATCCTAATGATATTTTTGCCCAGATAATAGTTCACGAGCTAATTGCGTAAATAGGGAGAAAAACTACACAAAATTGCGCCTGAGTCGTGTGAAGTTGGCACCCCTTTTTTCAAAAATGTAAATTTTTTTCAGAGTTCTAGACTGATATGCAATAGTTCTAGAGTTCTCTGTACAAAATTTAAATAGTTCTGCAGAATTTCGTGAAATATCGCAATTCTGAATAGTGGGAGAGCTGTGAAGTTGGCACCCCTTTTTTCAAAAATGTAAATTTTTTTCAGTGTTCTAGACAGATATGCAATAGTTCTGGAGTTCTCTGTACAAAATTTGAATAGTTCTGCAGAATTTCGCCGAAAAAATAGTAAAAATTACCACAAACTTGAGTTTTTTTATATTTTTTTAAAATAATTATTTGCCTATTAGCGCAAACATAGTTCTGATCACAGTTTTAAATAGCTGTCAAAGAGTTCTACAGGAAATCCTAATGATATTTTTCTGTGCAGATTATACTTTATCAGATAAATGCATTAATGTGGAATCCATTGTCACGTTACTGTAAATTGCCACCATTTTTTTTTTAGAAATACACATTGTTTTTGGGGTTCTGTGTACATATACTATAGTTCTAGAGTTCATGTGAATATTTCTATGTAATTGCTCGAAAAAAAATTTGGAATATCTGATAAGCTGTCTTATTTGTGCCCGTTATTCGAGAAATATACATTTTTCTTAGGTCTTGACAGATATTCTATCCGCTGCACATTCAATTTGTTGTTTTTACGTATGAGTGATTACTGCTTATCGTAAACAAGAACTATTGCACATGTCCTTAGAACTCTGGAAAAGAAAAGTATAATTTTTTAGAAAAAAACGGGTGCAAATTCCACAGTAGCATGTAAATGAATACTCAATTATTGTAATTATCTCATAAAGTATAATCTTCACAGAAAAATGCTATTAGGATTTCCTGTAGAACTCTTTGACAGCTATTTAAAACTGTGATCAGAACTATGTTTGCGCTAATAGGCAAATAATTATTTAAAAAAAACTAAAAAAACTCAAGTTTGTGGTAATTTTTACTATTTTTTCGGCGAAATTCTGCAGAACTATTCAAATTTTGTACAGAGAACTCCAGAACTATTGCATATCTGTCTAGAACTTTGAAAAAAAATTACATTTTTGAAAAAAGCGGTGCCAACTTCACAGCTCTCCCACTATTCAGAATTGCGATATTTCACGAAATTCTGCAGAACTATTTAAATTTTGTACAGAGAACTCTAGAACTATTGCATATCAGTCTAGAACTCTGAAAAAAATTTACATTTTTGAAAAAAGGGGTGCCAACTTCACACGACTCAGGCGCAATTTTGTGTAGTTTTTCTCCCTATTTACGCAATTAGCTCGTGAACTATTATCTGGGCAAAAAATATAATTAGGATTTTCTGCAGAACTCTTTGAGAGCTATTTAGAACTGTTATCACAACTATGTTTGAACAATTAGGCAAAAAATTATTTGGAAAAACTAAAATTTGTTACAATTTTTTGTAATTTTTTCTCGAATTAGTGCAGAACTATTTAAATTTTGTACAGAGAACTCCAGAACTATTGTATATCTGCCTAGAACTCTGAAAAAAATGCACATTTTTGAGAAAAGGGGTGCCAACTTCACAGTAGCGTGTAAATGGATTCCCCATTATTGCAATTATCTCATGAAGTATAACCTGCACAGAAAAATGTCATTAAGATTTCCTGTAGAACTCTTTGAGAGCTGTTTAGAACTGTGATCAGAACTATGTTTGAACAATTAGGCAGAAAATTATTTTGATAAAACTAAATTTTGTGGTAATTTTTCCTATTTTTTCGGCGAAATTATGCAGAACTATTTAAATTTTGTACAGAGAACTCCAGAACTATTGTATATCTGTCTAGAACTCCGAAAAAAATGTACATTTTCTAAAAAAGGGGTGCCAATTTCATAGGACTGCGAGCAGGCCGTGTCTCCAGGGCTGCATCAGAGCATCAGGGATTCCATGCGACTGAGGGTGGATGCATGTATCCTCGCTAACGGAGGACCTATTGAACATTTCCTGTAACAATGTGTTTGAAGTCACGCTGGTACGTTCTGTTACTGTGTGTTTCCATTCCATAATTAATGTGATTTGAAGAGAAGTAATAAAATGAGCTCTAACATGGAAATAAAGCGTTTCCGTACACATGTCCGTATAACATATTTTCTTTCTTTGTGTGTGAGAAATATTTCCTGGAAGTTTGGCCGTACCTTTTTGTAACACCCTGTAGATCATAGACGTCATAGACGCACTCGCGATGGAGTTGGCTGCTGATTTATATGCAGGCACAAAAGGCGCACGAATTTCGAGCAGTCAGTTTTCACCACAAAGTCTATCGTGTAAAACGGTCCTTATAGCGCACGCCTATTCCACTGGAGCAGAATTATTTGAACACTGCACTGCAAAGTAGTTCTCGTTGCGGCCGCAGGTAACTGCAGTACTTGTGATCAATAATTCTGTCGCACTTGTACGGCAGTGAGACGCGGACTCTCGTTCACTGTGCGGCGAGAGGACACGTGTGCGCTGCCAGTGGTACAGTATTTACCGGACACGCCGCCGACAGCGCCCAGGGTTCGGAGCTGCGGGACCGGCGCGCCCGACCGCATCGGCGGTTAATTAATTCTGAATGATTAAAAGTGGCGGCGGCGCATAATCCGCTGCTGGAGGGAATTTGGCCATTAAAGCAGTGCATAATGCAGCAGCCGGACTGCGCGGCCGCAGTGGACACCGCCACCGGGCCGTGGGAGCGCGACCAGCGGCGAGGCCCACCCTGATCCCACACCTGCCATTTAGCGCATTACGCGCCTTCTTTGCCAATTTATACCTGACCACCCATTACACGGGGCCAATCTGTCCTTTAACAGTGGCTGTGTCGCGGCAGTCTTCCAGCTTTCATCCCATACAACTTCTTGTAGCTGATCCTTTACGGATGGGACTACGTGTACATGTACAGTCGGTGACGCCGGCCGCGGTGGCCGCGGGGACTGAGGCGCTTCAGTCACGGTCTGCACGGCCATTACGGTCGGGGGTTCGAATCCCCCCTCGGGCATGGATATTTGTGCCGTCCTTAGTCTTAGTTAGTTCATAAGTAATTTGTAAGTTTAGAGACTGATAACGCCGTAGTTAAGTCCCATAGACTATACAAACATTTGAACAGTCGGTGATAGAATTCGCGAGGCCCCTCGCCTGGCTGTTATGCCGAAGTCCAAAACCTCTCTGTGTGTTGCGCAGCGTAACCGGCAAGTATGCGCAGGGGTACCAACACGCAATCAGGTTTCAATGCTGCTTTGGGCACCTTCTTCAGACGAAGATGAATATGTTAAAACTACATTTCAAGATCTAAAATAATACAAAAATATGACACAATCCTAGTCATACCTAAAAAGTAAATAATTGTGGCCAGGCGGAGCAGTCACTAGGGGCTGCGATGTCTCCGCTGCTAACGTCGACAGATAACTAACCGCAAATATGTACAAAGCTAGTATGTTCGTTTCCTACCTGCCCGGGTAATCTTCATGGTCTTTTTACGAGCTTCACGCAGGACGAATCATATTTACTGATTCGCATATGGAAGTACGCTATGGAAATTGTTCAAAATGTTCAAATGTTTGTAGAACTTATGGGACTTAACTACGGGGTCATCAGTCCCTAAGCTTACAAACTACTTATGAACTAGCTAATCCTAAGTACGGCACATATATCCATGCCCGAGGGGGGATTCGAACCCCCGAACGTAATGGCCTGCAGACCGTGACTGGTGCGCCTCAGTCCCCTCGGCCACCGCGGCCGGCGGAAGTTCTGCATCTACTGATTGTTGTGTAAGAGATAGCCCATACACGTACAGTCTCATTTATTTAATGGCTGTGGGTGTTTCTAGTTATTGTTGTATAAGAGTCAGTCAAACGCAAAACAAACAAGCAACCTAAGAGGGTAAAGTATTGTACCCATCCAAAAGTAATCACCACATTCGTCAAGAAATTTATCAAACTCGGAGAACAGACGATCAATTCCAGTTTCGTAGAACGTGGTCAGCCGCTAACGCCTCAATACCGTACACTCGTGCGACTGAGACCGATATTATCCTCGCACTTTTACCTGAGCCCTGGGCGATCGGCGGACGTCGGTTGCGTTCGTGCAGCTCAGGAACGTGTATGCTCTCTACCAACCTTACCGACGTAAACTGTAATATGCGCCGTAGCCATTGTGTCTTTATTGCTGATTCGCGAGTGTTGTTCGTCATTGTATTCTTATAAGAATGATCGAGGAGGCTGTATTTTGTAGCAGTTTTAGACAAATAAGTTTCCGTTTTCGATTACTCAAACGGAATGGAGAGACACAGCACTGACTATAAGGGACTATAAGGTGTAGCATAAACTCGTAATTTCGGAAAGTTTTTCCTTATAGTGTTCATAATTAGTAGCATAAGTTAATGTTTTCGATTAGTGGTACATTAAAGTGATGCTTAATTTCGTGTCCCATCTGCGGCACATTAAGCCATTACACTTCCATTTCAAAGCTGTGAGCTATAAGGTATGACCTGGCTCCACTGGGAGAAGGAGGCGGGACCTAACCTAACAGCCACTGCGCTACGAGCCGAATGTAGACATCCATTATCAGCAGTCTCCGCTCAGGGCCCAGGTAAACGTGGGAAGATAATATCCAGGCCTGTCTTTCTTCAGGTACCAGAATATTTTACAATCACACTGTGAAAGTTCCGGAATGTTACTAAATACCTTCACGATTCCGTGTCATGTTCTCTACACCGTACCATTCGACACCTGTTTCAGAAACATCGACGTAGTGATGTGATGACTGTCTGGTAATAAAAACAGTTTCTTGGAGAGTCTGATGAGTATCTCTTCTTTCTCCCTTTGTCCACTGTAGAGCACGAAATCGGGTAAATAACGCTACAATAAGTATTTAATTATGCTAAATCGGACCAGATAAAAACAATAGTTAAACCAAAATGAAGTTTCAGTAGAGGAATAAATATGTATGATTATGCTACTGCACGATACATTAGAAATAAAAGTTCCTGTTGTTGTTGTTGTTATTATTATTATTATTATTATTATTGCAGTCTTTAGTTCGGAGACTGGTTTGATGGAAATCTCCTCGCTACTCGATGCATTGCTATCCCCTTTATCTCTACACGAGACCGGTTCCCGACGTCTATTTGAACCTGCTTACTGTAATCTACTCCTGATCTCTCCAATTTTATCCCCGCGCCCCCTCCTCCACACAACTCCTCACTTATGTCCAATAATAAACTCTCGATTCTTTGATGTCTTAGGATGTGTACTACTAGTCGACCCGTATAACTCGTAAATGGGGCGATAAAAGCTATGTATTTTTACCAGAAATTTGTATGAATATAGACGTGCACCGCTGTCGATAGTTCACTGCCAGAGGGCCTTTTGTTGCTTTGCGCGCGTTTGAAGAGAGTTTTCGTGCGGTAACTGATTTGTATTCAGGAGTATCTGCCGAGACGTGTATGCTACGGTACGTGAATTGAACTGTGAGTAAAATCGCATTAATTCTGAATGTATTGCAATATGGTGTATGCTGATCGCAAAATTATTATCACGATTCAGAATTTGTATTATGCGATTATTCTGAGGCAAACTAGCGTTACGTTTACGATAAACCTGACTCTAGATTTGTGTAATCGGACTGTAGTGAGATTCCAATATTAACAGTGCAACAAAGTGAATTAACGTTCCAGAATGGAAATGAAAAAGTTCTACCCCGATGTTGTTCAACCATCACCGTGCACATGAGCGTTATAGCATTTCTAGCAATTTTCGTGCCATGTAGGAAGCAGCAGGTGAACTAAAACTTCCGATGGGTGGCATGAGGCACGGTAGTTAGTTATTTCTGTCGGCTACCTCTGCAGTTTACAGTGCGTCCATTATTCATCGTGCATATACAGCGCCGATTATCTTTCGCCATATATAGTAGTTTAGCTCTTAAGACGTCATTATACTGCAATTCGTTGCAAATCTGTGCTAAGATGCACTCGATCAGCATTCATCGTGTTAATAAATGAAACACATCAACCTTGCTAAAATACGAAGTCTCCCGATGAGCGACTGCAGTTAAATATAAATATTTAACTATGTTCTTCCTATTTCACGAAAAAAAATGTTTTAATGATTAATGTATTTTTCTGTATTGTTCTGTATTTTATGTTACATGTTCAACACGAGAGACGACAAAGCGTTTCAGCCCATTACGGACATCGCTACGTCAGAGGTAGCTGGGTATTACTGCAGTCCATACGACTACCAGCGAGCTCCTATCTGCGCTCTAAAACATTGTCCTGTTTTTTTTTTTTTTTTTTCAAAGAAAATTACTTAAATTGTAATAATGTCATTACTTATTTTTTATGTCAAATGGTAAGAGGTGCATTAAAAAGTAGGCTAAAAACTTTTGTCGCAACAATTTCACTGAACTCTTGTAGGATGTTTTACGTATTTAAATTATCTGATTAAAAATAAGTCTTAATACGATCTCTCTGTGTCGAAAATGATAGTTAATTGATTTTAAAGTGACTGATAGTACTCTAAATGTTTCCTACAGTAATCTTTCTGAAAAAGTTAGAATTTTACTAAAAAATTACAGTGACAGTAAAGACAATCTGTTCTCCCGATTTTGACACAAACCGACAATTATTGAGATAATATTTCGGACTGTGACTAAATAAGTGTATAGGACTGGAATTATGATTTCTAGGGTTCAGTGATGAATCATTCAGGGACGGTGGACAATAATTTGGATAAACAGTATAATACAGACATACAAATCGACAAATTTAGAAAACTGATATTGCAGTTTATTTTGGATAATTTTCTGGCGCTGATATTTAATGAGAACTTTTCATTCAAACCATTACGTTTGTTAATAATTTCATTACTGTTTGGTTGTGGAATAAGAAACGAGAATAATTTGCAAACTGTCGGAAAATGGGGTTGCACATTGTGAATATAATCTTTGAATGCTTTTAATAAATCCATCTGACGTTATTCTCAAAAATTCAAAGCGTCTTTATATTCTGCACTAGTATCAAGACATTAACCCGTATGTTAATTTTTTTAAGGGATTACTTGAAGGAAAAAAATAGTTCAAATTAGTTTGGCAAACTGGATCAGAGATTTGGTCTTTGTGTTATCGGAATTTCAATAATGTTCTGCTGTTTCGTCATCACGACTAGATTGAGTTTAATCTTCCCCTTATCACATTTTGTACGTCTGAGACAATATAGCATAAGAATTATGGACTTATTATGGGGAATAATAATGTTAGTGTACGCTGAAAGAACAGTTTCTAGTACATTATATGCTCACTTGCGGATAGCAACAACACGGCCACAAGATTCTAAAATACAAGTTACTAAAGCGTCCTTATCCATTAGGCGAATTCTCTGTAAGTGAAAATATATTGCAAGGTGTATCTTGCAGTGTGAACACGACACAGTAATGAATAAAGACATAAATAAATAAAAGACCCTTTCAAATTTCCACGATTTATATCGAACACAATAGAGTTATTCTCGAGGGATACATTTGAGATCTTTGGAAACAAATAAACAAGGCTCTCTCATGGGAGAAGATTGCCGGAAAATGCATCTTCCTTGTGGCACTTTTACAATCGGTTAGTATATTTGTGGTACTTACGTCGAAGAAGGAAACCACACCCCTGCATCTGCCACTTACATGGTAACAAGAAGACGCAAAATACCTCACTCTAAAGGAAATGTGTCTATAGACTTTCCAGGCTGGATTTGATGACGAGATAAACGTCCACTGAAGGAGCGGACATCAGCGCTCCCAGACGGCTTGAGAGGGCGCAACTGTCCACCAACTGCCCAGACCGCAGCTATACAATAGGTAATCCCCTGCTCAAAAGAATCAGTCCCCTCCACAAAGCTCCGTTTCTATGTGAGTCGTTCCCTCCGTACTCCGCAAGAACTGAATGGTACGAGGCAGGAAGCCAGCGGCACTAACAAATAGAGAAAGAAACCGAAAGGGATGTTATAAAGCTGAAGATAAGCCGTAGAGAATGCTGAGACGATTGCGGATGTGGTCGAATTACATGGAGCGCTCTTATACTGAACGTGTTTATATATATGGAAAATCCTATAAATTGACAGACTGTTGTGCAATGAAATACAGTTTTTATGAGAATAGAAGTGATCATCCGCTCAATTTCCCACAGTTAGCTTCCGATCTAATCAAATATTTACCCCCAGCATAGCTCCGGAATCAGAGAAAATAAATCTGAAAGGAAAACTAGAGAAGAAGCGCAGTAGTGTCACCGTGAAAGGTAGGTGATGAAGTGACAATCTCGATAGAATATAATGAAAGAAGTTCTGTAAGTGAACACGTGATAGATGGCACATTCCTAACTAATATCATAAATTGTTGATATTAGTTAAAAGTGTGCCACCTGTCACGTATTAACTTACGGAAAATCTTTCATTCTTTGTCACATTTTCGTGGCTTAACAAAACAGCAGATCATACTGAAATTTTCCAAAAACGTTGCCAGGGTTATATTAAAGAACACGGGGTATTTAACATCCAGAAAGATGTAAAGTTACTATACTGGATTCCCGCAAGGAATCAATGGGCAAGGGACTAGAAGTTGAGAATTTGGGTTGAAAGGGAAGCGTGCCTGGATAGGCTTATTGGTTAAGGGGATCGCTGGTGCGAAGCGGGAAATCCGGATCGAATCCCGATCCAGCACAAATTTTCAACTTTACCGTTGAATTTATTTCAACGCCCCAAAATGGTCGATATGTTTCAATATCTCGAATTCGTAAAATAACGGCCATTATTATAAACAAATAGTGTTGATCATTTCGGACATATCCGAAAGAACAGATCCAATAACAATAATGGTATTGTGATGTCTATGACTCTTATATTGCAGTATTTCTGTTACAAATATTCATTTTTTTACTTCCAATTCATATAAGAGTGTAACTATGACAAATTGGAGCACATTAGAATATACGGAAAGACTGCACCCCTGAACATTGAAAAGTGATGAAGTCTTTTACGAGTGTTAAATGAAAATGAGACAAGCTGCTAAAATGAAGTGAAGTAATTAATATTTCAAAATTAATAGTCACACCTATTAATACATTATACAGGGTGAATCTAAATTCGCGCACTCGGGCTTCGCAGCACGATTCCTCACATGCCAGCAATAAAAAAAAAAAAAAAAAAAAAAAAAAAAAAAAAAAAAAAAAAAAAAAAAATGCCTGTCACAAAATTTCGTCCTGCACATATTTCCGACAGTAAGTGAACGTCGAAGATTGAGATGGGTGTGGGTCCCATATACTACTACGCCAAAAAACGTGTAAGGGATGTATTAGGCGTCTTGAGGAACAAAATGAGCATGGAAACCCATGCCCGGAAACGCCATTCAACGACGCTACGGAGAGTCCAAGTTACAGGCACCAGCTACTGCCGCTAGACATCCCCTCCAGCAACTTCGACGCTCTGTAGCGTCATTGGATGACGTATCCGAGCATGGGTTTCTGTGCTCACTTTGTTCTTCAAGACACCTCCCACATTCCCTAGAAATTTGTTGGTGTAGTAGTGTAATTCTGAATCACACTGACGTATGGGACACACACCCATCTCAATCTTCGACGTCTATTTACTGCCGGAAATATGCGCAGGACGAAATTTTGTGAGACATTTTTCCTTATTGCTAAAATGTGAGGATCGCATAACGAAGCCAGAATGCGCGAATTTAGATCCACACTGTATAACTGTGAGGAAAAATGGTTAATGACTTCGTGGAAAAATGTTCGGCGGCTTACGGAACGAGCAAAGTAGGTAGGAGTGCAGTTACTTTTTCATCTGAAACAAATCGACGACTCCGAATGTTCGACTTTCATCATGGCGCCAAAAATATGGATAATCCAGCGGGTGTGATCGGCATTATGTGGAGGATATGTATGGCTTTTCGAGAGAAACTTTTGTAGATACATCTTAAGTAACGTGTAAGATAATGCTGTTTATGTCTTGGTAAGTCATGTGTATGAAATTCTACTACTTGCAAATGGTAACGTAAATGACATCTCTCTCTCTCTCTCTCTCTCTCTCTTTCTCTTTCTCTTCTCCCTTTCGAAAGTCTCATTTAATATTTCCCATCACCTCAGCCCATGTAATGTAGAGTCACCTCGCCTTTAGTATTCGAGATCTTTTGCATTTAGTTATTGCGGCACCTAAATATGCCTTACGCGTATTGATCTGCTATTGAGGAATATTTGAATACGAAGCGAAAATGTGACTCCTGCATCTGACAGCACCGAGATTGGACAGAACGATTTTATTTATGGATATAAGTACGAGAATCTTCGCGAAATTGACGAAGAGTTTGCGAGGACAGAAATCCGACTCATTCCTCACTTAGATTGCTTGACAAGCTTTCCAATTCTGAGCCTCTGGTAAGGTACGGTTTTCGTACTGTTGCTGCCAGGAATCCCCCCCTAGAATTGCTATTGGAGATGTATTGCGGCGAAATCCCACGATCCGCCAGCAATCAGACTGAAAGCTTTGCGACAAAGACGCTTCGCGGAGCGTCGTCGCGTTTGAAGCAAGAAGCCAACCGAAGGCCCTGTGCCTCAAGATTGTCGCCCGACGATAGAATAGGCCGCCGAAACCGAGTATTGTCCGACCCTCGCGTCGTGGAAGACCGCTCCTCGGTATGTTGTCCGTGTTCCAACCTCATCACTTGCTAAAGCGGGTGCCCATGAGCTTGCATCACACGGGAGAAAGTCAAACAAAAATATGCAGCACCAGTACTCCAGCTAGAGCGAGTGTTTTGCTGTTTTTAGGCGCAGAAAAGGAATGTCTGACAATGGATCACACTTAATATCTTGAGTAACAAAGAAATTCTTTTAAACTTTCTTCCCGCTAACTAGAATGTAATTTAGAAACCCATTTTTATGTCGTCTAGCTGCTCAAACAGTTTCAAACTACTTGATGGTACATATAAAAAATTGAAAACATTCTTTGAAATTCAGTTGACTTCTTCAGCGTTTTCTGAAAATACAGAAGTTGGCAAAACATTAGAGAACCCTCGTCGATAGCTCTCACCGCTTCACGAGAATGAAGAGCTAGCTGTGTTTCACAAGAACGAAATTTTCTAAGCCCTTGTTGACTATGGATCAATAGACCGTTCTGTTCAGTGTAATTGTTCAAACGGAGTGTTAATTCCAAGAGGCTGCCGCAAAAGGCGATAACGACATATGCCTATAATTTAGTGAGAGATCTACTTCTACGTTACTCATCTTAGTAGTTGTTGTTGATTCTAAATCTGTTCAAAAAATGTTCAAATGTTTGTAGATCTATCGGACCAAACTGCATGGTCATCAGTCCGTAGCTTACAAACTACTTAAACCTAGGTAAACTAACCTAAGGACAACACATACGCCCATGCCCCAGGGAGGACTCGAACCTCCACGGCGAGCAACCACGCGCTCCGCAGCGAGACGCTTTAGACCGCTCGGCTACTCCACCGCGGCGATTCTAAATCTGGACTACTGATTTCCTCTTATTTGGGGAAGGATTTACGGAAAGCTATTCAATAACTCTGCTTTAGCTGTAACGTCATCCGCAGCATCACCGTTACTATCACGTAGTGAAGGTGTTGTTTTCGTCTTGCCAGTGGTATGCCTAAATTTCACTAATGACTAGAATCTCATTGATATTCACAGAATATGTGACATCAAATGCTAATGGGAAGAGCCCAAAACGTGTACCCAGCCGGGATTAGAATCCGAGTCTTGTGCTTCCTAGGCAGTTGCGCTGACCACTACACCACTGGGGACACAGTGATCACCGCACCTGCGAGGAATGCCTAACCCCTCAGACACAAATTCCCAACTCTACCCTGCCTTCAGTACTAAAACTCGTAGTACTCAAACTTTCGCAACCTTTAACGATCTGTGCTTCAGTGCTTTGTTTGAACACTTTCAGTACTTTCCTGCTGCAGAATTCGAACCAATACACAGTTGAAAAGTGGACATACCCCATGTTAAACTCGACTACTAAATGTGCGAATACTTTTGATCAAATGTCATTGGAGGTACCATTGTACGGTAAAGGTAAAAGTTTTCCGAAGCACAATTGGTAAACACCGTCCAGTTTTCAAACATCTGCTGCTAAATGAATAATTCTACGATCAGTGACTACTATTTTGAGTGGACAAGAGATAACTAGATTTTCGGTGCTAAAGGATTGAAAGAGATTGAGACTTTTTGAGTAAAACAATTCCACTGACAGCTGGTAAATTTGGTTTATTAACGACACCGACTAGTTTGACAGCTTATAGTCGCATCCTTAGGTACCCCATACTGTTTGATATAAAATAATCATCCTCTTCCATTTTTATAACGAATACTTTTTTTGTGCGATAGTACTAGAGTCGTGCACCCATTTACAATATTTAATAAATGGATTTCCTTCGTTCACTTGATTTCAGTAGTATCACAACATTATTTTAATGGCACGGGACTAAGGACGATGTATTCATCCTAAACCTATTTATGACAGAGGTGAAAATTCACATACTAAAGTTATTTTATTGTAAAAATAGACGAGCTTGATACTTTTACATCTTAAATTTTTTTTGTAAAACGTGCTAAACACCTATAATGCGGCTATAAGAAGCGTAACCAGTGTGTGTGGTTAATAAATTTACCATCTGTCAGTGGAATTAAAAATGTTCAAATGTTTGTTAAGCTTATGGGACTTAACTACGGGGTCATCAATCCCTAAACTTACAAACTACTTATGAACTACCTTATACTAAAGACGACACAAATATCCATGCCCGAGAGGGTATTCGAACCCCCGAGCCTAGTGGCCGTGCAGACCGTGACTGAAGCGCCTCAGTCTCCTCGGCCACCGCGGGCGGCTCAGTGGAATTACTGTCTTTACAGCGACGTATAATAGCTGTGGATGCCCAGATTATAAAGTTGCTTCAGAGTTCGCCTTGATGTGCGGATAACTGAGAGTTCATACTGAGAAGAATGAAACAAACGAGAAGAGAATGAGTTATTTTATATAATGGACTGGGGTTGTGTACGTAATTATAGTTGGAACATGGAATGACGGCGGATGATTTCAGGCTATTCTGCGCATCTATTTCACGCAATATTCAACGCCCAATCAGCGTTCAGTATTGACAGTCTGGTACCCCGGCACGATGAGTTCCAGAGTCCGCTAGACCACATGGACTGCGAAAGCGGCCGTTAGGCGGCGCGCACAGCCCGTGAGCGCTGTCATCGCCTCTAGAGCGCTGCGCACAGTGACGAGCCTACCGCGCAGGCCTTCTGCGCAGATAGACGTGCTATTTAAGGCTCGGAGCTGTAGTGAAAAAAATGTTCAAGTGTTTATACAGCTTAATGGACTTAACTGCGGAGTCATCAGTCCCTAAACTTAAAAACTACTTATGAACTACCTTATACTAAAGACGACACAAACATCCATGCCCGAGGAGGGATTCGAACCCTCGACGGGGAACGGTATCGCGCATCGCAGCATAGCGCCTCAATGTGCTCGGCCGCTCCGCCGCGGCGTTTATTATTTGAGTTCTGAACTTCACATACCATAAATATAAAAAAAATTCTAAAATACGATACCCATGTGGTCTCCTTGTAAGAGCGGCCATAGATTCACGTCACACCTGTGGCATGTAAAATTCGATATAGTTGTGGTAAAATATATATTGGTACAGCAAAAGAAGTGTAAAGAGCCGTTTCACAGAACACAAAAGACACTGTCGTCTGGGACACACCGAAAAATAAGCTGTAGAAGGACATGTTTTTCAGGATTGAAATCATGAATTAAAACTTAATGAGGCGAGAGTATTAGAAAGAACATCGCATTACTATGCACGCCGTTACAGGGAAGCCCTTGAGGCTCAGAAACACCAGAGGAATTTTAATAGAAAAGAAGACCTTTTAAAGTTAGACAAACTATGGATGTCGACTATACGCCAACAAAACAACAATCGATTAAATGTAATCGAGAATGACTACAACGTGCAGATATTACCACATAGTCGGTAACATGTGATTTCCGCTGGCGCCCTCTATGCTCTCTACAAATGCGAGAGCCCCTGCAGCCACATTCGCAGAAACAACTTTACCTGTACCTGGCCTTTAAGCAGCTATCGTTGATGAGTGACATCGACTCTTTTAAAGGTAATACCACTAAGATCTCAAAATAATAAATGTCTTGGAGACAAGGCCAAAATAAAAACAACTTTTAATGTGGTTATAAAATATATTGATCTCGATGTGGAGTCGAAAGAAGTTCTGCATGAACTTTAATCCCAGCCTGGACATTTTGAATGTTGTTAGAGTGAAATCTAAAGCAACTGGGGATGAAAAAAAACTGGTGAAAGTATTTAACAGACAACAAAGCACAGCTGACTATCTATTACAAAATTGTTTCAAATATCAAGGGCAGGTACATTGTGTGGAACCACCAAAGTTACCACCACCTCAACACATTCAGTGTTCCAGATGTTACGGCTTCGACCACCAAGCAATAAATTGCAAAAAAGAAAAAAAATGCAGTATATGTGCAGGAGAACATCTATCCAAAAAATGTGAGTCAGAAGTTAAGTCACTTATATGTGCAAATTGCCAAGGAAACAGCTAGCATAGAGACCAATGCCATAATTAAATGTGTTGACCTGCCAACATATAAGATAAAAAAAAAAGTAGCCGGAAGACCTCCAACGATGTCGCCCGCAAATGGAGACGAAACGTCAGGAAGAAGTTTTATACGGTCTCTCAGCCCAGAAGTTTTACCTGATAATTGCTGTCCCCGTCTATGCCTAGACATGCGCGACCCGCCAGCGTTGCTGTGTCGAACTTTAGTGTCTTAACGGAAATGAAATGCAGCTATGTTGAGCTTACAGTCACATGAATTATGGTTTCGAGGACGAATAGAGGCAGCTGGAATCGAAAGGTAAGAAACGGACGTGGGGATGTCCTAATGATAGATGGCTGGGTAACATCAGAAAACGCGTATGAGCGATATGATACTACAACTCTAACGAGGAAAGTACATGGGCTCGAAAGAACATATCTGTATGAACGTTTGCTTACAGGATCTCTACGTGCACCTCAATGTGCTGCTGGGTGTTGTTTCTATGCAAAGATCTGCAATCTTGCTGTAGATAACACTGTAGATGTAATTGTAGACGTCATACGCAATGCAGACACCTTAACTACAACTTATGTACTAATCATCGTACATGTTCTCTAGCGAATTGTCATCAAAAGCCTTGATGATAGTTGCAACTTTAACCTTCTTACCGACAGACTGTTGGTATTCACTGCCACTGCTTCCATCGCCTCTTCCCGCACTTACTATCATGATTATGGGTTAGTGTTACAACAGTATCTATTTTATGCTCATATTTCTGTACCATAACAGATACGAGAAAGCATGCGATTGAGTCATCTTCTACACTAATACCATCTTCACGAAGAAGAGTTTTTCCTAACTTCATCTCAACCAATCGCAATACATTAGCAGGATTGATTACCAATCGCCGCCCCATCTGACGCTTCACCACACAAATAACGTGACAAAACGCAACTTCGGAGGCACACTGCACCGTCCCTACTGGCGAACCGACAGGTCAAAGTGCAATGCGGCAAGGCACACGCAGAGGCCTCTAACGGACGACTGCAGAGTTTTGCAGATGCGGGAGTATCACTAGTGCAATAAGGGATCTTTACATTATCTCTCATACGATTTTGGTGTATATGTGTTTGCTCGAGCCTAAGTACTTTCCTAGTAAGAGTAAGATGGTAAAGATGTCAACAGGATACCACGACCCAGCAATGAACGTCAAATGAGTGACGGTGATAGTGACGATCATGATGAGGTGCAAGCACTGCTTGAGAGTATGCTGTGGGTACATCCACTAAAAGTAGTTAGGTTTAAATAACCTCTATCTTCGCATTCCACCGAGCGAAAATTCTGTTTCAGACCACTGCCAGCACTCTGAAATACGTTATTCATTACTCATTTTAAAATACATTTCAGTCGTGTGGAGCATTTCAAATGAGCGCACGAGCAAATGGCTTTTCCACTGCGTCGCTAGAGAGGAAAGGTTTTATAATTAAACGTCAAATGTGTCCCTGGAACTAAAATAAGAGAAATAAAAGTAAAACAAAAAAATAAAAATAAAGAGAGCGAAATAACAATTTGAGCACCAGAAAGTGGGAAACATTATTTTACATTCAAGATAAATATTTTGGTTTTTGTAATGAAAAGTACCCAACTTGACTTTTTTGTCTGGCAGTTTAATTGCACGGCGGACGGGCGCTACCAACCCCCCTACACCCCTTTCCCCGCCCATCCTTGCTGCAAGGTTTATTTAAATTACAGCCGGCTGGGCCCAGACCTTAATTTTAAACCCGTGCTGCGGCGGTTGGTAGCCCTGTCTGCCTGCTCGAGCCAGCCACCATCTTGTAAGCACGTGATTCGACGCACCCGTGTCGTGTTTTATTCCACCAATTGCGGCCGCTCGAGGGGGAAACTCCATGAATACAAATTTCTCTACACCGCCGCAAGTTTCCGAGCAGGAAGATCCAGAAAATAATGCAGAGATAATCCGCTGGGAATTTATTAAGCATTTCGAGCCGACGAGTCTGAAGGGAAAACTCCGTGTTTAGGTGGGGGGTGGGGGCGAGCCTGGTACCCGAAAATTACGAAGCGGCAGAGCTGTATAGGTAGCTACGTGCAAACGTACGGTGCGTTGAAATGGGCAGTATTTTACGACAATGTTTGGCGAGAATAGGGTGGCCGTCACTATTTCTGGAATAGGCATGATTTATCGTGGTCGTTGAGCAGTATCGGCAATGTTCAGGAATTTAACAGGCACTTTCCGTGTTTTCCAGAGGGAGATACTGTTGTTTTATATCAATAGTGGATAATATTTTGTATGTCAGGGCAATATCTACAGCTATATCCACGTCATTACTCCGCAAATCCTACTCTAGTGACTGTCAGAGGATGCATCTAACAGATTTAATTGACAGGTATCTGTTCCTGCACAATATAAACGCTGCTTATGTTACTACTGAAATATCTGCCTGAGAGACACTTTCGATGAAACATTTTTAATACGTTTTGAGTAACTGCATGAGTAGATCAGTTTAAAGGAAGACAAGAAAGAACTGCATAGGTGAGCAACTAGGTTCGTTACTGGTAGGTTCGACCAATGCGAGAGTGTCACGAAAATGCTCCGGGAACTCAAATAGGGATCGCTGGAAGAAAGATGACATTCTTTTCGAGAAATTCTGTTGAGGAAAATTAAAGATCCGAAGTTTGAAGCTGAGTACAGTATGATCCTCCTGCCGCCTATTACATTTCGCGAAAAGATCACAAACACAAGTGAAATTAGGGCTCGTACGGAGGCATATAGACATTCTTTCATCCCTCGTTCTATTTGGAAGTGGAATAGGAAAGGAAATACCTAATAATGGTACACTGCACCCCTCCGCCACGTATCTTACGGTGGATTGCGGCGTACATTTATGTAGACGTATACGATCGTGAAGCAATGTTTAATAGATGAAAAAGTTTGTCTGAAATAGAGATAACAATTTTTTAATTAATTTGCGGCGCATATAGGTTTTTCTCAGACAGTCATTCTTAGGGTACTTGAACAAAACAATGTTATTTTCTCCTGATTAGTCTTTTATCTTGTAATGGTGCAAGTTACTTTTCTTATGTCAAGATGGTTGCGAGATGAGATAATTTTGGAGATAAATTTGTTCAACCAGAACGACGGACACAGTGATTTAACAATTTTATTACAGTATAGACAGAAGAGAGAAGAGCGCGGTGGTCTTGGGGTAATGTTCTCGACTGGAAACTGAAGAGGCGCCTGTTCGAAACCCGGTCAGACCTCGGATGTTTTCAGTCTGCACTTTAACCCATCTTTTACCTCTCAGCGATGTGAGGAGTCGCCAGAAACGACACGTGGTTCGGATTCCACGTTAAGCTGTAGGTCCCCTTTCCCCGGTTGGATAACTGGTGTAGACTAGGGACACGAAAGTCGCCGAAGTGGCGACCAATTGAAAGACTTGCACCAGTCCAAAGAGCCACACGAAATTCTCAGTATAGACAGATTTGCGCGCTTACCTATAGCTACATAATTTGTAGTTTTTTATTGTGTGAGGGAGTGAAGTAGGTCATAAACGAAAAAAAAACTACAAATTTAACACACGCGATTCTCTGTGACCGGGACTGTCCTCGAAATTGCGCTCGATACAGTATCAAAAAATTAAAGTTTTCGTACATACTCCAAGTCATAGACAATTGAACCTGCCGTAAGGTTGATTTTGGCGCCAGTTTAGAGGAAATATAGGTGTGAGTTGACAATTTTGGCCGGCCGCGGTAGCCGAGGGGACTGAGGCGCTTCAGTCACGGTCTGCACGACCACTACGGTCGGGGGTTCGAATCCCCCCTCGGGCATGGATATTTGTGCCGTCCTAGTTCGTACGTAGTTCATAAGTAGTTTGTAAGGTTAGGTACTGATGACCCCGTAGTTAAGTTCCATAAGCTTTACAAACATTTGATTTTGACAATTTTGTTTAGTGTACAAAGTTCAATAGCTATGGTAAAGAAGCTAGTTGGTAGTGTCCTTGTTGCCTGTCTCACTGTGAGAGAATTGCAGAGAGGAACAAATTTTGTACGGTGTGGTTGATATTAGGTCTGAGTTATTTATCTAATATATAAAGCAGAGTGTCCGCATGTGTGTACGTGTTGCATACATGTCTACAGTTTTATTCCAATCTTTATGAAATTTTGTACACATAAAGTTCAATCCATGAGGACGGTCGCCGAAGTGTAAGAATCACGTACGATACATAGTTGACGAGATATGAGGTCATAAACAATGATATGCGTGAAAAACTGCTGTATTTAGCGATAATGCTGCTCATTTTCTCCTAAACCACTGGACCGATTTCAACCAAATTTAGTACACACATTCCTAATCGTGAGGTAACAATGGCTGCAGTGTTAAGAATCATATATGACACATGATTCAGATGATATGACGTCATAAACAATAGGAATCGCACAAAACTGCCACATAATGCGGCGAGACTTTATAAATACGCTGTGTAAGAATGAGAGTGCTTAGCTACTTGCAACAAACTTTAAACATAATTTCAAACCTTTATAAAACTTTTTCTCGCTGACAGCCATAGCAAAATGATGAAAGGAAAACAGTTTTTCGCTTACTACTTTTCCGCTGTTTATTGAGTAAAACTACGGCTCTCGGTATGACGTTGCAATTTATAGTTTAAACACTGAAAATTGTAGCGACAGGAAATTTTATATACAGTATACACACATATATAGTTGAATGTAGCTTCTAAATCGTATCACATTCCGACACGTAGTTCATGATATATGAACACATAAACAGTAACGCTCCGCTGTTCGTAGACTAAAACTACGGCATTCAGTATGACGTTACAATTTATAATTTCTACACTACAAATTATAGCCACAGGAAAGTTTATATACAGTATACACACACATATATTTGAGAGTACCATCTAAATTGTATCACAGTACGACACGCACTTCATGAGATATGAGCACTTAAAAGTTAACCAGAGTAAAACTAGGGTAATGGAGTGCAGTGTAAGAAAATCAGGAGATGCTGAAGGAATTAGATTAGGTAACGAAACAATAAAGGAGGTAGATGAGTTTTGTTACTTGGGCAGTAAAATAACAAATGATATTCGCAGTACAGGGAATATAAAATGGAGAATGGCAATGGGTAGAAAGGCGTTCTTGAAAAAGAGATATTTGTTAACAGCGAATATTGATTTAAGCGTAAGGAAGTAATTTCTAAAGGCATTTGTGTGGAGTGTTGCCTTGTTGTGAGGATAGAGGCTTTTGAAATGTGGTGGTACAGAAGAATGTTGAAGATTAGGTGGGTGGATCGCGTAACTAATGAGGAGGTACTGAACAGAATTGGGGAGAAAAGGAATTTCTGGCATACCTTGACTAAAAGAAGGGATAGATTGGTAGGACACATTCTTAGACATCAAGGAATTGTGAATTTAGCGTTCGAGGGAAGTGTGTGGGGTAAAGACCGCAGAGGAAGACCAAGAGATGGATACAGTTAGCAGATTCAGACAGATGTAGGTTGCCGTTCTTATGTGGAGATGAAGGGGCTTGCTCAGGATAGGGTATTGTGGAGAGCTGCACCAAACCAGTCTCCGGACTGAAGACCACAACAACAACAACAAAAGTAACGTTCATGGAAAACCGCCCCAACATGCACCAAGTTTACCACTAATGGTATTCTCAAGAGATTTTATAGACATACAGCCCTTATACAAATGAATATATACTTGGCAGGAATAAATAAATAAATACCCGGGCAACGCCAGGTTTGCAGCTAGGGCAAAATAAAGTACCATTACAAATACAAAAATACAAATGTTTGTTAAGCTTATGGGACTTAACTACGGGGTCATCAGTCCCTAAACTTACAAACTACTTATCAACTACCTTGTACTAAGGACGGCACAAATATCCATGCCCGAGGGGGAATTAGAATCTCCGACCGTAGTGGCCGTGCAGACCGTGACTGGAGCGCCTCAGTCCCCTCGGCCACCGCGGCCGGCTAAAGTACCATTCGTCGATATTTAAAAGAGCACTGTTTGGATTCCAAAGTCACCATCACAACTTTCACTGAGAAGGTGCGGTACACCGTGCAACAGCTCGACGTATTTGATTACTACCAGTTCAGGAGATGACAGGGTATCCACTGCGGCTCAGGTAGTGCAGAGGCGAGACTGAGTAATCAGACGGTACTGGGGCAGGCTAACGCTGTCAGCTAATCGGTCACCCGATCCGCCATCAGCCAGATCTCGTCACGGGATCGCAACCAACACCGGCTCAAAATACGTAATCCGTCCCTGCGGCCACTTCCTCCCGATTTTGTTTTTTTCCTGCCGGCTACCGCGGCACGGTATTAGGGTTAATGAGCTCCCAATTATATTGTGCACATATGGCTGCCTGATAATTGCTGAATCGGATGTTCCGCCAGAATAATAACAGATAGCGTACTTAAGCCGTAGCGAAAATACTGTGCAACTGTTTCGTTGTCACAGGCGAGATTTGTGTAGTGCTTCAGGCGTAATGTGCCAGACTGCCAATGTTTCAGTTTAACGGGACGAACCAGTAAATCGCAGATTTGTTGTACTGTGAAATATGGGGACTAATTGTGTGTTATAGTCGTATTTTGAAA
Source organism: Locusta migratoria (assembly GCA_026315105.1). NCBI lineage: Eukaryota > Metazoa > Arthropoda > Insecta > Orthoptera > Acrididae > Locusta > Locusta migratoria. The sequence goes on along the minus strand of CM048746.1, from coordinate 425,247,689 downwards.
TGTGGAATCATTTTAAATGTGGGTAATATGCCCGATTGTAAACACCGTTACCCGTTTTACGAGGGAAATAAATCAGTACTAAATACCGGAATCTTTATGGTCACTGCGCTACTTTTGACATGTAATGCAGCTAAAACGTTAGTTTCAGAGCAAAAGGTAGGGCGTATAATAATTTATATTTCATTAATCTTTTTTATACACCCGAAACCACATACCATAGATACTGACACGGTGGGGTATCTTGCGTTCCTCAACTATACAGGTAGCAGCACCACAGATACAACAGAAACGACGGGATTATCTGTAAGGAAACCAGGCAAACTTGTCGCTCCTCGACAGGGATTGCAGTCTTTTCAATAGTTACAGGGGCAATAGCCTCAATGAATGACTAATCCGGACTCCCAACATGAAAGCCGGCCGCGGCGGCCGAGCGGTCTGCGGCGCTCCAGTCACAGTCTGCATCGCCACTACGATCGCCGGCCGCGGTGGCCGAGGGGACTGAAAAATGTTCAAATGTTTCTATAGCTTATGGGACTTAACTACGGGGTCATTAGTCCCTAAATTTACAAACTACTTATGAACTACTTACGAACTAGGACGGCACAAATATCCATGCCCGAGGGGGGATTCGAACCCCCGACCGTAGTGGCCGTGCAGACCGTGACTGAAGCGCCTTAGTCCCCTCGGCCACCGCGGCCGGCGAGGAGACTGAGGCGCTTCAGTCATGGTCTGCACGGCCACTACGTTCGGGGGTTCGAATCCCCCCTCGGGCATGGATATTTGTTCTGTCATTAGTTGTAGCTAGTTCATAAGTAGTTTGTAAGTTTAGGGACTGATGACCCCGCAGTTAAGTCCCTTAAGCTTCACAATCACTTGAACATTTTTTTCCAACATGAATCAAATCTTTTTGTTTGCGTCCTGGACCAATAAGACTTTTGCTCAGGTGAACACAGGTATATAAATAGGGATTCAATTTGAAATATTTAATGAGTGTCAGGGGGAACCCATTGTTAATGTGCAGAAGAGAGATTTTTCTCCGTTCTGCGCATTATGTCAGTGTCGTGAAACTCAGTTCAGTTCGCGCGCTCTCCTGTATGTTAAAAGTGAATTTGTGCTTTCACGGTTCATTTTTTAGTTCCATCGAGTTTTTTCGTCCTCTTTGACATTAATAATGCCTAATTGTGGATTTGTTGTATCTGAAAACTATAATAAGTAAAATAAAACTAGGAATATTACTTTCTACAACTAAAAAATCCTTAACAGTGTAATCGGTGGATTCAACTTTCTAGAAGTAGTGACAGTCTCGACATTGATTCAGTCAAAGATAATCTTAAAGCCAACTGCAGTTCTTACATTGCAACTTTTTAGAGCCACTAATATTACCGCACCGGCTTCCATCTAACAAAGAAATGACGGATCATGAAAGACGTAAAACTGCACTTAAAAAGATAGCTTTTCTGTCAACAAAGAGAAAAGAAAAGTGGAACAGAGCACAGAAACAGAATGTTCGTATTCAGGATGAAATGAAGAGGCTTGTTAAAGAATTATCACTACTAAAAGATTAAAATCTGCGTTTAATGACTGAAAATAATACTCTGCGGGCGAGAAACGCATTACTGACTCATGCATTAAGCAGACAGAAGAAACAATGCAAAAATCCTCAGTATCCACGAAATACTAAATTGACGAATAAAGTGCATCAAGTTTTCAAAAAGTCTTTACAGACACGCAAACGTCTCGTTCAACCCAAGAAGAGCTCCAAATTGAAGACAGGAATTTCCAACAAGCGCTCATTCATAAAATCTGCTTGTATGAATAAGATGTAACACCGTACAATATTGTCGATTGTAACGCACAAAATTCTATACTAAACACGGAGTTCTTGTGATTGTTATATTTTCAGTACTGTCGAGAATTTTGCAATATTGAAAACGGACTAAAGGATGAGCTGTCTAGAAGAAATGTTTGTATTAAGGGAATGGTATGTCCAGGGTAGGCGTAATTTATTTATTTATTTATTTATTTATTTATTTTTTAATTACTACAAACACAACGCCGTGGTGGAGTGGGCGAGCGCTCTAAGGCGCCTTGCTGCAGGGCGTGCGGATGCTCGCCGTCGGAAGTTCGACCCTCCCTTGGGCATGGGTATGTGTGTTGTCCGTAGGTTAAATAAAGTAGTTTCCTAGCCTAGGGTCTGATGACAACAGAAGTGCCTTAGACTTACAAACATTTGAACACTTTTGATACAAAGTATACGGGATTCAAAGCCGTTTTAAGTAAGTAATATTGAGTTACTGTGCAGATATGCTCCTGTCCAATGAATAACTCATTATATTTCCTTACATTTTTTAAAGGAGGATTGGTATAAGTAGAGTAATGCAAGACAGCGGCTCCCGCTGTTGAGACTTCTTGACAATGACGTACCGGGATGGCGCCTGATCACTGCGGGATGGATTGGCCGAAATTTCTATGTAGCAACCTTGAGTATGTCTAATAATGGAAATAACAAAATATTAATGCTGGTAATCTACTAAAAGCCGCACATAAATATCTTTACTTTAGCTAAGCTAGGCGAAAAGTCAACGTACACCACGTTAGTACGACTTTCTGAGGTAATTAGTTTCGAAGATGATAAACGGACTGAGACACTATACGATGAGATGTAGTAGATTATTTAGAACCTCAAGTGAAAAGAAAACCTGATTTTGATTGAATACTAAAATTTGAGAGTATGACGAAGAATAAGAACGTAAAATAGTAAGAGCAAATGGACTGAAGGGAAAAAGAAACGAAAGAGGGAGATATCTGGCAATTTGATCATTGCTAAACATCTTAAAAAAATGTTTTTTACGTGGAATATACCTGGAAATTATAAGACTTCAGGTAGATACAAAATGGGAATAACCACATTCCGGACGTAGATACGAGGGTTGGAACTTTGGCCATTTTCCCGCAAACGCAGGGTCGGCTGTTTGTTACATCCGGATTTGGCGTGTTAATATTTACGTGATCGCGGTATGCCGTATCTGTCGCCACCCAGTGCCCAACGGGAGGAAATTTGTACCCCAAATGTCTGCGTATAGTTATATCTGTGAAAGAGTAAAGAAAACGAAATGTTTGCGAATCGTGTCACTGACGTCGACCTTGGGAACCGGCCCGGTATTCACCTAGGGGGATGTGGAAAATCGCCTAAAAACCACACCCAGGCCGGCTGGCACTCGGACCCCGGTAATTAACCCGCCAGGTGGATTCGATCCTGGAACGAGACACCTTACCGTCTCAGAAAGCGGTGCGTTAGACCACACGGCTAACCGAGAGTGTGATTGGAACTTTAACTGTGGCAACTATTTATTCACAACCAATGCAAAAGCGTTACATGTTTGCACCTGTTACTGTCCATCAACGTAGTCACCAGCGTTGTATAGCACCCGTTGCCAGCGATGTGATTATTCGAATGGAGCGGTCTACTGTCTGTCGAATCTGTGGAACATTTATAAAGCGAATGCTACGAAGTGGTTCCTTCAACTTCGGAATCAAATCACAGTCACAAGGACTAAATCCGGGTAGACTGGTGGATGGTGCAGTTCTTCCTGTCCTATCGACCTAACAGATCAGCCACCACTTACGCAATATGCACTCGCGCATTGTCGTAAAAAATGTTGGGTGGATTGCGCAGAAAGTGAAGCCGCTTCTTTCAAAAAGATGGTCGCAGGTGATGCTCCAAAATCGAAGAGTAATACTGTCATGGACGGTCTGTCGTGGAGGAGAAGAGAAAAACCACAAATTTGACCATACTTTGTGTGCAACGCAGTTTCGACTTTCGTGGCGACCCATAATGACGCCATTCGTTGCATTGGCGTTTGTTTCGGCTGCTATATGTGGCCCGTATCTCATCTACTGTTACGATACGGCGTAAGAAAGCCTCTCCTTCGCGGTCATAGTGCTCCAAGTGCGTCTCAGCAGCGTCGTAACGCATCCGTTTCTGCATTTCCGTCAATTCACGCGGAACCCATCGTGATGCAATTTTTCGGATGTCCAGGCTTTTCTTCAGGATGCGAAGCACAGTCGAATGTGATAATTTGGTTTCATGTGCAAGCTCACGAATCGTCTGGCGTCAATCACTGTCCACTGACGCAGCACTTTCTCTTGAGAGACGCTAAAAGAACCTGCCCGATGCATGTCTGCACAGTTTATCGACGATCATTGAAGGCTTTTACCCAACGTGCCACTGTTCGTACGGCAATGCTGCTTCCCCTTACGTCTCTTGAAGACCTCGACGACTCTCTCGTGCTCTACGACCTCTGCACCTTCAAAAACTGTTCGAATGTTTCTTAATTTATATGACTAGACTACTCTGGCAATCAATCCCTACGCTTACAAGCTACTTAAACTTACGCTAAGGACAAGAAATACACCCATGCCCGAGGGAGGACTCGAACCTCCGGCGGCGAGCAGCGGCGCGCTCCGCTGCCTGGCGCCTGGAACGCTCGGCCACTCCACCGCGATTCTCTGCACCTTCAGTCTTGATCCAATTCGGTTGTTATTATTTCGAAAACATAGTGACACCGTTACGTCAGACCGCTTGCTCACGAGTGACTGTGTTTCCCTCGATTGTGCGCACGCCGGTGACGTGTAGGATGGGCGAGTCCAGTTGCTCTGAGGTAATGTAGATATGTAAACAACGCATGCTATCAGCGACAATAGTAGATTGTATTGCGTAGTGTCGCCACAGCAGTGTTGCCACTATTTAAGTTCCAACGCTCAGATTTATTCACATATCGTGCTTTCGCCCGTAGCGACAGGAGAGATTTCGCAAGGGAAGCTTACAAAGAGCAAGATTGAACCAGTGATGCGCGCGTCCTTTTCCGTGCCCACGTATCCCCTGATCTGCAGTACACGCCGAGATCAGAAAAAACGATGAGGCGTCGGGAGTGGAGGGCCCACGCTTGTATCGAAATCTACACGCAGGCGGGATGGAGTCAGGTGGCGAGATAAGGCTGGGTCTCGTAGCCAGCTGCTACGGTGTCGGCGCTGTGTCAGGGAGTCGAAGACCCACTGCAGGTCGGAAGGGAAATGGGCTGCCCGGATGGGGTAGGGGAGAGAGGGGGGGGGGGAGGAAGCGAATCGAAAGAAGCGGCGAGCAGGGCAGGAAACGCGCGAGGAGATGGCGGCCAGATAAGTGCGCCGGCCCCGCTGGAAATTGGTAGAGATAAGTGCCTACTGGAGGGCCTGGCGCGCCGCCACACGCCGCCGGCGGATTACCGTGTAATAGAACGATTCCGATAGAATTTAATAAGGCGCCCAGCCGAGCACTCTTTAAAGCGGACGAATCTCCGCGCCGCGACACTCGCCGTTCCGACCGCGCAGTACGCGCGAGGTGCAAGTCTGGAACATTTATCGAGTCGTTGGCGACATTCAGCCAATCTCATCAATATCCCTTCAGAAAGGTACAGAGGTCACAAGAACAAAGAAACAGCACTGAATTGCGAACTAGAGTTACTGCCATCTATTTGCATTAGGATTTCGTTAACATGCACTGTGCGTCAACAAAAAATGGAAAACAGCTAGAAATGTTTGGATGTTTATGTAATTCAGTACTGTACGTCGGCAGCGGCAGGCAGAATGATCACCAGAGTGTGTTAGTGTCCTTCGTTCAGTGTTTAATACTACATACCAGTGTTTGTCAACCTTTTCGATACGTGACCCCCCTATACAATACACAATACAATCGAGCCTTCACAGGGCCTGAGTACCATACGCTGCTTCCACAAACTGCCTCCACTCCCTCCTGTTTTGTGCCCGGTTCCTCCAGGTGTCTCAGTCCCAAGGGCTGCCATGTCTTCGCCAGGTCGTCCATACAGCGCTGCCTTAGTGGTCGAATGGGGCGTTTGGTATTTGGTATCCCTTCTCCTGCCATTTTCGCCTGTCTTCCTTCTGGCATACAGGGTTAAACGACCCACATACTGTATTCTCTTGCTCTTTATCTTCTGTAAGTTATTTGTCTGCCGCATCATAAGGTACATTTCGTCATTCGTAGTCCTACTCCATTCTTCGTTATCTTCCTCGTTAATTTTCTTTCAGATATTGATAGTTTTTTCTTGTCTCATTTAGTCAAAAATTCAAATGCTTGTATAGCTTATGGAACTTAACTACGGGGTCATGAGTTCCTAAACTTACAAACTACTTATCAACTACCTAATACTAGGGACTGGACAAATATCCATGCCCGAGGGGTATTCGAACCCTCGACCATAGTGGCCGTGCAGACCGTGACTGGAGCGTCTCAGTCCCCTCGGCCACCGCGGCCCGCGTCTCATTTAGTCACGCTCCATGTTTATGAACCGTACATTACCGCTGGGAATATCAGCGTGTTATAGATTTCCATCTTAGTTTTCACTGAAACTGATTTAGAGCCGAATTTCTCTTTGGGAGAATGCATGCATTTCATTCCCACTGCTATTGTTTCCTTGATGTCCATTTCTATTTTGATGTCTGTGGTAAACCAAGATCCCAGTAAAGAAATTGGTGCACTCTCTTGAATCTCGTGCCATTTGTTTCCATAAATTCTTCTTGCTCTTGTCTTCTTCCTAATTGCATGAACTCTGCTTTATCTTGATTTACAGATATTAATTCGCAATTTTCCATAATTTTCGACTTCGGCTGCTTTTCTTTACTTGATTTACCATTTTTAACATACGAAAATTTGTGCCGGACCGTTACTCGAACCCGGGTCTCCCGCTTATCACGAGTGGTCGCCTTAACTACTCGGCCACCCGTGCACGCCCCCCGGCCAGACTCAATCTTCCATGTGTTACACTTGTCTACTTCCCCTGCAGCCGAAATCGGAAATTCTCGCAAACTGCGAATTAATATCTGTAAATTTATCATTTATAGCTGCGGACCATCAGTAACTCTGTCCCTTTAGAACAGTAGTTTAAATCTAAATACGACAGCCAAGACAACTATAGGTGATGTTTGTATGTTTCTCCCCATCGCGGGAAGCACTCAGACTACTTGTACTTGTAACATATGGAAGTTTGAATGTGGCCGGGGGGCGTGCACGGGTGGCCGAGTGTTTGCCGGGCGCCGTGGCTCAGCGCGCCCGGTCAGCGCGCTCAACGCCCTTTGTAATAAAAAAGCTGAGCCAACAACACACCGAACATGAACGAACACAAACGATCAGCGTCCGCAACGGAGAGAACTACGCATAGGAAAAAAAAAAAAAAAAAAAAAAGGTGGGTTTAAAGCGTCCGCTCGCGAGCGGGAGACACGGTTTCGAGTACAAGTCCGGCACAAATTTTTATATGTTACAAAATGGTAGATCAACTGAATAAAAGTAGTCGGATTCGAAAATTCTCGCAAATTGCGAATTAATATCTATAAATTCAACATTTGAAACTGCGGACCATCAGTAACTCTGTTCCTTTAGAACAGCAATTTCAACGTTATCTTGATTTACTTTGAGCCCAAGGTTCTGTGCATAGCTGACCAATTGTTGGTACATTCCTTTCAAATCGCGCTTTGATTCACTTAGCAGGACTATGTAATCTGCATATGCGAGACAGTTGAAGTTGCCGTCCATCTGTACTCCAGCCCACTCCTGTTGACTAAACTCTCTTATTAGTTTCTCTAAGATGACACTGAACAAAAGACATGAGAGCGAGTCCCTGTCTGAGACCTGTTTCAATCTCGAATGTTTCTTATGTCACTGCTCGGAAAAGTACTGATGCGTTTGAACCTGCCATACATTTTTGCACCATTCTCATTAGTTTCTCAGGTATTCTGACGGCACTCATTGCATTATACAAGCTATTCCTGTTGATGTTGTCGTATGCACATTGAAAATCCACGAACAGAGCATAGATCTACGATTCCCTGCCAAGCAAAAATATTCTGGCGATCCCCTTTGGAATAAAAATATCTTGGCGACTATCCCCCACCACCTCAAGAATCGTAACGAAAGGTATCTCAAAGGAAACCAATTTAATCTTCTTCCTTTTGCTGCAGCTATCTCTTAAATTATTGGACGGATTTTTTAATGATTTCCGAAATGGTGCACATATTCTTTTTTACGTGATTTCCGAGAAAAATGTTTTACTTAACAAGTGTTTCGTATTTTAGACAAGACTCAGAAGCGAATTATCCTCATTAAGAATGGTCCCACTGTATAGACAGTTTGTAAAGAATTCTTTTTTCTTTTTTTAGAATTTACTATTGTATCGCGATCTTTTATCTATAAATTGGTAGAGGAAACAAGTTTTAAGACATGGAACTTATTCATCACTGACACTCTATACTGTAAAACAAGTACTTCCTCCTGTGACAGCGACCTCACCCCCTCCCCCCCTCTGGGGGTCGTGACCCACAGGTTCAAATACACGATCATACACAGACTGTCCAACTAGAACTTTTCACTCCAATTGTCTCTGGAATAGTAACAGATACTGAAATACGATTTTGACGGGCATGAAGTTACGGCATGAGAGTATGAGAGTAAATAGAGCTCGTGCAAGAAGTTGTGGCACCTACTTTGTCGCCTTGTGCTCTGGGCGAGTCCATTCCTTTCATTTGGAGGACTGGCCGCTTCAGATGCGTGCCGCCTACTGTTCGCGGGACGCAGCTCAGAAAACGTTTGTAAATCTATCCGACTCAACTGCTGGGCTATTAGTTCGTAGCTTAGATACTACTTGCTCGAGGGGGGACTCGAATCCCTGACGCTGGCCGCGGTGACTGTGGCGCGCCAGTCACAGTCTGCACGGCCGCTACGTTCGGGAGTTCGAATCCTTCCTCGGGCGTGGATGTTTGTGTCGTTTTTAGTCTAAGGTAGTTCATAAGAAGTTAGTAAGTTTAGGGACTGATGACCCCGAAGTTAAGTCCCTTAAGCTTAACAAACATTTGAACATTTGGAACACCCGACGGCTAACGTTCGCGAGCAGAGCTTCAAAGCGCTCCAATGCGCACGACCCGTCCGCCGCGGCAGGGGGCACAGTTAACAGCCGACCGACAGATGAAGCGTACGAATCAGCAGGCAACGTGCATCTCAGCCGAGCGCCCCACCGAAACAAAGGAATCGACTTATCCTGCGCACAACTGGAAAATGCGTTTCTGCGCATGGGTCACGACAGCTTGCGTGAGATATTACACTTTTAAAATATTGGACCACGAATTGGACGAAAAATTGGATGACATATTGGTCCTATTATTTGACGAAGATATTGCTTGGAACTTTAAAGGGGGTATTGCACTATCATCAAATATTCTGTCAAAGTGGCTTCAAAATGGCGGTGTTATGCTCAGCTGTTGCTTATCCTACAGTTGTGTTGTGTCTGCATTTAGAAAAAAAAAGGAGGGGAAGTAGAAAAGGAAACGTACTTGCCGGTTCAGAGCGGCCGAGCGCATTGAGGAGTTTTGTTCCGATGCGCGGAGCCGTTCCCCGTCGGGGGTTCGAATCCCCACTTGGACATGGATATTAGTGCTGCCTTTAGTATAAGTTAGTTCATAAGTAGTTTGTACATAAGCTTTACAATCATTTGAATATTTTTTGAAACGTACTTAGGTGAAACCGTAGGTGTCAAGCCGAGATGAATAAGTGTTCAAAATAAAATTTGTTACAGGAATTTACAGTCGGGCTGTAATTCACTGCTAAATATTTTGTAGCTCTCCATTCTTCACAAAATGTTCAAATTTTTGTAGAGCTTATGAGACTTAAGTACGGGGTCATCAGTCCCTAAACTTACAAACTACAGATGAACTAGCTAATACTAAGGACGGCACAAATATCCATGCTCGAGGGGGATTCGAACAACCGACCGTAGTGGCCGTGCTCCATTCTTCACAATTTGCAATAGAGTAACAGATAAGGCTGACCCTAACAGTGTATCAGAATAACATTTAAGCTGATAAAGCAAGTATCATTAAATAACGTTTAAAATCGAATATGTCAGCACTGACAAAGAGGAAAGTCTAAGTTGTTTATGACGTTATTGACAATGTAAGGGGAGAACACATAACTGATAAAGTAAATATGCTTCATTTATTTCTTTACAAAAATTATCGGACGTATTTATATGTAGATATATTAGCTTGTAATCTGATGCCCATATTTTGAATGTTATTTCACCTCTCAACACGTAGCACACTAAGTTAAACAAAATAATACATTATAAAGTTTGCATTGTCTGTAAGTAAGATTTACGAGTGTTAGTTCTTCATTGTCGATAGTTATTATAACTTTTTACATCAAGGGTTGTAACTCATAACCACACTTTCACCGTAGGGCATTGGGAAAAGCGAACTGACTTCAGCCGGCCGCGATGGCCGAGGGGACTGCGGCGCGCCAGTCACGGTCGGCACGGCCACTACGGTCGGGGGTTCGAATCCCCCTCGGGCATCGATATTTGTGCCATCCTAGTTCGTAAGTAGTTCATAAGTAGTTTGTAAGTTTAGGGACTGATGACCCCCTAGTTAAGTCCCATAAACTATACAAACATTTGAACATTTTTTTGAACTTGCCACTAATAGCCATGTTTACGAATACGAGCACTATGTCTAACTGTAGCCTCCATATAAAACACCTGCTGTGGTCACGGTCTGCACGGCCACTACGGTCGGGGGTTCAAATCCCCCCTCGGGTATGGATATTTGTGCCGTCCTAGTTCGTAGGTAGTTCATAAGTAGTTTGTAAGTTTAGGGACTGATGACCCCGTAGTCATCAGTCCCATAAACTATACAAACATTTGAACATTTTTTTGAACTTGCCACTAATAGCCATGTTTACGAATACGAGCACTATGTCCAACTGTAGCCTCCATATAAAACACCTGCTGTGGCAAAGAGGCTGTACTACCACTACCACTAGCGCTCCGAGCGGTCACATTTATTACTGCAGAAAACAGAAGACGAGCGATTTCTTTGATCAAATCTCAGCCGAGACCTTAGATTTGATGATATATCGGATGACATTCCCATTACACTCCGTCCAATATTTCTTTGTCCAATAATTTGATAGTGTCATACCGGCCTAAGAGTCATTCTAAAACGTAAACAAAGATTATTTTCAACAATTTATTGAATTATGGGCACGACACATTATTTTTAAGCAGCAAATAGAATCGCGCTGGTAGCATCGCAATACGTCATTTACATTCAGAGAAAGTACGAAGTGAGTTTGACGCTTGAAATAAAATAAGCGCGCATATAATCCACAAATACGGGCAGCGTTAGGTTCACACACGGGTATCGGGACGTGCGCTAGCTCTGCGTTGCATTTACCTCAAGCGTGAACTTCGCTTCCCAATATCTCGGAATGTAATGGACGTATTTGGATGCTACCAAAGCTATTCTTTTTGTGATTTTGGTAATACTGATTGCGTAAGAAATAATATAGGGTGCCCATTTAAAGAGACATAAGTTAGTGTTGGAAATAATATATTTTTACCTTTTCGAATGTCCTACATTATATGATTTCATAAACCCGTGACGCAAATACATGCCCGTGAAATAAGTTTCTCAATATTTGTTTTTTGTCCAGAGATATTTAGGGTAAAACTTTCAAGTGGTACACCATGTAGGCCTATATGTTGTGTCTGTTCTTTCGCACCTTACACCATACACCTTGGTATACAGTGTGATTTTTTCCACTATGTACAAACTGTGGAGCTCTATCGAGCAGTGGACATGGAACGAATTTATGTTCGAAAATGAATGGTTTCCACGTAAGAGGTCATTCATTCAATCATAGTTTGTCTAATAAACACGGTACCATTCAAATTGGTAGCACGTCACCTGTTTTGCCGGAAGAAGAATCAGCGGTACGAAATTCGCTCTAACAAAACTGGCGTGAGCGACGTGGCCGCTCTCAGTTGTTTCCATTTCGTCGGACGACTGGTCCGCGATCGTCTAGCGTCCACAGCTAGCCACCGTGTTCGATCTCGGTGATCATTCACGTTGTCCGACATGAACTTCGCAGTTCCACAGAACAGGTATTAGCGGTTAAGGTAAAGTAATTACATTATATTAGATTACTATTTGTTCAATACATAATAAAAACGACATTTCGAAATGATGTGTAACGTGTAAGTTTAATAAATTGTATCTATAAATTACTCTCTATATTTAAGGATTTTTTTATTATTATTATTTTTAATTTTTTATGTATTTTTTGCGAAATTACAAAATTTTATCTAAAATTCATCTAAAAGTAGTTGCCGTTCAGCAATTTATTTATTTTAGTCTTTAAGTACTATAGCAATCTGTCAGCCTTTTCTTGCTACTTGGTAAGTGTCCAAAGACTTTTGTGGCCTAATAATTCACCCGTTTCTGTTCCAAAGTTAGACTTAACCTGGAACAGTGATTATCATCCTTTCTCCTAGAGTTGTAGCTATGCACACTCTTATTACTTTTAAACTGGATGCGATTGTTAATAACAAATTTCATGAGTGAATACACATTTTTGAAGCTACTGTGAAGACCCTTAGATCCCTATATCCTTAAAGAAATGTCTGCAGGATGATCCTAAGTGGGCTCCAGCAATTATTCTGATTACACGCTTTTGTGCAATGGATAATTTTTTACTCAATGTTGAATTGCCTCATAATAGGATCCCATACGAAAGCAGTGACTGGAAATAGGCACAATAAGGTAATATACTCGGATGTATACCACCAAACTTTGCAATGACTCTGAGAGCATAAGTAGTTGAACTGAAACGTTTTAGCAGATCTTCAAAGTGTTTCTTTCAGTTCAATCCCTCATCAAGGCAAACATCTAAATACTTTCAATATTCTACCTTGCGTACAGATTTGGAAGTCAGGCATGTGAATTAATCGCACAATCTCGTTTCATTTGTTTCTTCCACCAAGCAACCGTCAGAAGAGAATGCGCTACAAAACCAGCTACAGGACAGCTGGTAATAACATCCTGCCTGATTGGTGCATGAACTTATAAAGGAGGGCTTTGTGGAACAATCTTGGTTAAGATCACGTGTTGAGTAGAAATGGTATGAGCGTCATCTTTTACTTGCCTCACACACTTATTACACACTCAACAAAATCATAACAGTTCCACTGTAGACTAATTTGAAATAATAAACGCGTTTTTCGTATCTCGTAGGCAGTTTAACGTGCTTCGCTACCTCTGTGGACGATGTACATGTGATATTGGCATACAAAATGGTTCTGTAAAAACAGCTGGAAGCATCGTTTAACTTCCACGTGTTGATCTGAATTCGTTTAGACAATTGTGTGCCGTCAGTTGTGTGCTTGTTTTAATTATTTCCGTCAATATTCTTGCATTTAGAGGCTCGGCGTTAATTGTCAAAGTTGACAGCCGCAAAATTAAATCGCAATTCGTGGTCGATGCAGTGACGGGAAGTGCGGCCGCCACAGAAATGTGTATGACTGCGCCTGCTGGGGGTGGGTTTGACGCGTTGCCTACGTGCTGCATCTGCACAGTGGCGTGGGTTTTAAAAAATTAAATTTCCTGCCGACTGAGCAAATAAGGAAAAAAAACGAAAACACGTTAAAATTTACTCTCGGCGTTTCCAGTGTTCGTTGAAGTCATGTTAGAACATTTTGTTCTCGTATATTATTCCCTACTTCAATAGCAATTGCTCGTTAAGGCATGATGTTAGTATCTGCTGTTTTCTACTTTTTTTATCGTCTTTTTCTATATCCCTGTAGAATGTAATGGTCTATTCACGTGCGGAACATCTGATTCCAAGGTTTATTCTGTCATGTTGAAGCCAATCTGTCTCAATTATTTTGATTAATTTCAGTACGTAATCGATATGTAAATCGCACGTACGGCATACTGGTGAGACTACAATAGTATTTAATGCCTCCGGTGTTTTAGGGACATAAAGATATTTTAAATCTGGACGGCTGATCCGATTGCGTGTCGTAGGACAATCATTCCTGGGACAATAACTGTCCCTTTACCTCTGTATCACCGCATTCAGCTTACACCAGCAGCTAACGGAGTACCCCAAGTAAAAATAGGACCTGTGGAAACAGTTGGATAGCCATTGGAGCAGGCTCTTATATGTTAACATAGTGAATACTTCGTTGGTGGTATAAATAATACCAATTTGGTATAGCGCTTTAACACTGTCTTTATATCAGCAGTAGTGGTGTATCGGAACATGTTCATTAGCCCACGCCGCTGTTTAGAAGGAAACCGGAGCAGATCAGTTGCACTATTTTGCAGGAATTGTGCCGACATCATTAACAGCTATTTCTGGACATCAACGAAAGATGACTCCGGAATACCGGATGAGAATCAGGAGATCCGCCCTTCATAATACCAGTACAGTATCTCAACACTTCGCTCTCTAACTCATCTTATGTAATACGTAGTTAAATGTGTAATTCAATATTTAATAGTATAAGTGGAACTTGCATTTGTGAAAAAAATAATAAAAAAAAGAAAAATAGATCCCACATTTTTGTAAATGAACGTTAAACGATTTATGACTCACCACTAATTTTTAAAGAGTTAGTGTAACCTTTCAACTCATTCTTTTCTGTTACTATTAAGTTGCCCTCACTTTAAAGACGAGAAATTTAACCCTAGAGTGGTCGCATCAATTTTTGTAACACACAATAAAGTTAAATCACATATGACCTTTATTTATGTCTCAGTGCGTGTTACTCATACAGAATATTTTGGATTATACTCTCTTTATGGAACATGACTATATTCTTTCTACGTAAAAACAGAGTTTACACTTTCTGTTCCTCTACCTCATCCACAGCGTTACATGCTCACTTTTCACAAGCAACTGCAGAATGTTTCTTGCATTTAAACGTCTTACACTGACTACAACGAATTGTGGTGATAACATTGTTCTTCTGCCACACATAACGCAGCCACTTTTCTTCTTGTTTGGAGGCCAGCACTGAAACAATGAGTATTTTAAATTCACAGCAAAAAATCAAACTATCGAGGGTTGTCAAAAATAAAATTAGTACACCCTTTAAGAGATTTTCAGTTCACTCAAGTTTTACTTTGCAAACGGTGCAAATAAAGTACGATACGTGAAGCGGTTATATTTAGAGGTCAGTTGCTCACACGGTAGTGAGGTACGAGGTGTCGATAAATGCTGGAACACCCATTTAGTGCGTTCTGTAGTTTTCACTGGCGACAATACAAGTGTTTATCTGGCCTCCATTCCATCATACAGATTGCGAATACTGCCTTCGGATGCATTGTTCCGCGACTACTAGCTGTTCACGTAGTTATACTAGAGTTGTGGGTTGACGAGTCGCAGGTATCACCTATCGTCCCATCCAATCGCACACATCCCCCGTTAGAGACAAATCTGGAGATATTTCTGCCCATGGAAGTTTCTGCAGTTCCTGCAGAGCACAGTGTGTGGTTGGTTGGATGGTTAGGCTTTTAAAGGGAACTAAACTACACTGCTCACCAATCCCTTTTTCGAATCACAGAGATGACATGACACTGTGTGGGTGTTAACCTGTTGGAACAACACATCACTTTCCTGTTTCAAGAATGACAAAATAACGGGTCTTACAATGTTTTGCAAATCGGGACTGGTGATGTCTGGAAGAAGCGCTTGAATATAACCCGAGGAATCTCGGTTTCAAAACTAGTGGTATTGCGGACTCTTCTGTCTGCCATCTAATCTATAGTTCACCTATCAATGACGTGAGGAGTCGCCAGAAACGACACGTCGTTCGTATTCCACGTTAAGCTGTAGGTTCCCCTTTCCCTGTTGGAGAACTGGGGTAGGTGAGGGATATCAAAGCTGCTGAAGTGGCATCCAGGCCAACGAGCCAAGCGGAATTATTAATATCGTAAAATATATCCCACTCCATCAGCTGTCTGATACAGCAACCATTGCAATATAATTTTAATGAAAGACTAATGTTCAAATGTTTGTAAATCTATCGGACCAAACTAATTGGTCATCAGTCCGTAGCTTACAAACTACTTACTAAGGACAACACATACACCAATTCCCCAAGGAGGACTAGAACCTCCGATGGCGTAATGAAAGACACTCTTGGTTGCAATAATAGATTTTTAACGACGTGTTTCGCGTTTATGAGATCATCAGAATCTTAAAATAATACTTTAAATCAGTAAGAGTTCATAACATTTTGACATTATCCGACATCTCATGATGAGGCGATCTCCATTGATTGATTATCTTCAAAGTGAAAACGTCTAGATCGCTAAACGATTAATTGCTTTACTGACGACCGCTTTCGACTGGCTATGACGTCATCTGGTCGTATAAATTCTATAATGTGATCATAGTTTATTTTATTTTATGTTATTATTTTTTTAATGTGAAACACGTCCACTTAATGTGTGATCGTGTTCCATTTTGAGTTATTCATTACTCTAAAGTGTTTCTCCATCATTAATATTGTTTATTTGTATGTTAATTATTATATTCTGCATTAATGATCAATGCCCCATGTTTATATATGTTTCCACCCCCGAGATTAAACTTGTGTGTTCATGTGTGGAAGGTTGCTATTAATATTGACTGACTACCACGCAGTAACTTACAGTCGCCGCCTCGCGCTTTAGGCGTCGTTTACTTTAGCTAAGAACACATGGCTTCGCATTTCGTCTGCACTGGCGTCCGCTGGTTGGCCAGCGACAAGCTTACTTGGCAAGATGGTGAGGTGGTCTGTTCTTAGTGTAGTACAAACATAATCATGGTCGAAAGAGGTGACAAAAGATACCTCTCAAGAGCTCTAGAAGAGAATATTATCTTCTTCAGGTAGCGAGGGTTGGTAGACACTATCCTCTGAACGCACTCTGCATCGCTTTTAGCGCGCCCTACATCCGGTGTGTGGAGGGGAAGGCTTTTGGCGTAGCCTTAGGACTTCACTGTAGCTGCGAGCACTGAAGTGAGTATATCATGGACTCATGCTGAGGAGATGGCATGCTGTTAGAACGTTGCTTTCTTTGTGATCAAGCAGTCTTGGATTATCAGTGACAGTTTTCCTGTGTAATTCTTTCGCCATGCGAGGCGAAGTGTTTCTTAATTTACAGAATTCGAGTACTTCAGTTTAAATTTTGAATTTGAATTATCATTCTGATTATGACTTTGTGTCAGATTTTAAGATAGAATACACGTGGCCGGCCGCGGTGTCCGAGGGGACTGAGGCGCCCCAGTCACGGTCTGCACGGCCACTACGGTCGAGAGTTCGAATCCCCCCCTCAGGCATGGATATTTGTGCCATCCTTAGTATTAGTTAGTTCATAAGTAGTTTGTAAGTTTAGGGACTGATGACCCCATAGTTAAGTCCCATAAGCTATACAAACATTTGAATTTGAATACACGTGTGTGGCCTTCAGCCTTTGTGTAAACTTAGTATGTTTAAATTTTCTTGTTGTTTTTTTAACTAACATTTTTTCATCATGTCTGTATCCTCAAGTGTGTTAAATATTTCTCATATTTTCTAGTTTGATTCCATCTTTACTGTCTTGTATGACCGATTGCAACATGTGCTTTCGTAATGGTCTTTACTTCGACCTTCAGCCATACTTTTACTAATACTAGCTTTCTTCTTTATAAATTCTCGCTTGTGATTTACTTGCTTAGACTAAATTAATTTTTTTAATTATATATAATTCACCGTGGTTGCACACCATGTGGTGCTTATGAATAACGTACCGCTGCCTCCCCATGCATTAGTTCGTTTGGTGCATAGTTGATTTCTTAATTAGCACCAGAAGACACCTGCGAACTCGTCAAAATGCCACGGATGCTTCATTTCTCCACTGCTATCAAGTGTTGCCACATGAGTAATGTGTCACAAGCATTATGCATGTGTCTGTGAGTGAATGAATGTGCTTTCCTTTAACCACTGTGTATTTGTAAATTTTCTCCCATGTTACCTCCGTATTCATTAAGGGCAGAAACAATTTCATTACGGGCAGTAACTTTATGATTTGATTCACTTTTGTTGAAGATGTGTGTTTTATTGGGATTATTTGGCCTCTTCACATTTATTTGCTTGTTCATTTAATTGAATAGATAATAATTTAAAGTATCAAACTTCTGCTTTATTATTTCATGATCCCCATCCCATGTTTATCTATTCCCTTTTTAAAAATTAATTTTTTGTTTGTTAAAACGGTGGGTGCTCCCTTAAGTAGTGAGCAGTTCGATAAATTTCTGCTGCGCAAGTACGGTGGCCACTCGTAATTTATAGCAGCAGTGAGCGTTTTAACTTCCATTTACAGATATCTACTGCCCAAGATCTTACATAGAAAATTTAACAAGCTACTTTCAAAAGGAGGTTAAGGAGAAAGCACAAATTGCATTTAGTCAAAACATAAAGTACAGAAGTTATATTTTGAACTGCTTGAAAGATGATTGGTGATATACCACATTATTACACACAATGCACTTTGCATTATAATGTTTAAATAAAGATTTTCCTTAATTACTTCCTTATATAACTGCACACTGATCTTGCCAAAGCTGAGAAGCGATTCTTGGTGCTGTAGGTCTCAGGGGCACTCTGGGATGCTCTTTGTGTGAGGCACCTCTGGCCTTCTCTGTGATTGCTACTGTGTCTTTATAAATACTATATTTGGTTATTGTTAGCTACCGGTTCGACCTGGGGTTTGCATTGTTCCACACGTAGCTCTCTTACAAGTCATTAATAATGTACCGTGTTTATTTTATATTTTCACTAAGTGCAATGTTTCACATTCTGTTTAACCTCAATTTCTAAAAAGAATGATGACCACAATATAGAATTTATACGAACATATGATGATTGCATAGCACATTAAAACTTGTCGTCAATCACATAATTAATCATACTGCGACCTTGACGTTCTCCTTTTGTAGATAATTAAGAACATTTCTTGCCTAAGTCTGGCAGCGTAGGTGTTTAAAAGTTTTATATTGGAAGCAATGAACTTCAGGTTTTAATCTCATTATTAATGGATAAAGTGCTAAAGGGAGAGTTGCGATCAATCATTGATCAGAAGAAGCCTATTTAATGCAGATGTGCGTGCCAGTAGAAGCGTGAATAATATCACTACTGGTAGTTGGCTAACGAAATATGTCAAACGGAATGGCATATTCTTGAAATGTTCCATAACATCATGTGTGAACGACATATTAGGAAGCAAAGCACAAATTTCACCCACTAATGGTAGGAATCGGTATCAGCCTCATTGAAAACGATGAATACGTCTTCAACTTATCATCCATAAATTAGTATCTGATCACGAAACAGGAAAGTACTTCTAAATAATTTTGTTCAAGAGAACTGAGGAAAGTAGCAGCTACGCAACTGGCAAGACAGTTCGCCATGGCTCAACAGTCATTCTGTTTGAAGAACAGATTTTTTAAAAGTTGTTCTATAAAGCGGGCAAACTAAGAAACGATATAATCTCAGTAATAGCTTCATTCGTTACACGACCATGCCTACGGAGATTCTGTTGAACTGTGGTATGTTTCTAATGGATATCCTCAGTTGGTAAAGGTTGCATTCTGATTTATAGCTCCACTAACGGGCTCTTGCCGTATTACTATGTAAGAGCAAATACTTGTAAAGATACGGCAACGAACCGCAGTGGCCATCGGTCCCTAGACTTACAAACTACTTTTAGTTACGCTAAGAACAACTCACGCACCTGAGTGAGGACTCAAACTGCTGAAACGGCCGTGCACTGCTCAGCGAGGCGTCTTAGGGTGCACGCCCATAAAATTTCAAAAAAAAAAAAAAAAAAAAAATGTTCAAATGTTTGTACAACTTATGGGAGTTAACTACGGGGTCATCAGTCTCTAAGCTTACAAACTACTTATGAACTAGCTAAGACTAAAGACGGCACAAATATCCATGCCCGAGGGGGGATTCGAACCCCCGACCGTAGTGGCCGTGCTGACCGTTACTGAAGCGCCTCAGTCACTTCGGCCACCGCGGCCGGCAATAAAATTTCAACACGTGTCCAAATTTGTTATTGTGCACCCATTTCTGTGCTATCGTGGCCGTGACTGCAAACTTACTTCGGTAAATTTATCCATTTTACACGTTTAATTTGACAGCTTCGTACTAAGGTTCTTTTTCCATTTGATTTTATAGCGCATATCTGGTTTCGGAAAGAGCTAATTTTATAAAATTCTATCTAAGGAGTGCTATAAGCAGTAATTCTTTAAAATTTCTTACTGTTGCGATCGTGCAGAATAGGACCACACTCTAGGTTCTCCTGTATTTTGCTGCTTACATAGGTTTTCGATGGGTGCCTTACACCAAGGGCTACTTTAAATGCCGTTATTGCCTGCCTTCGTAAGAAATATTTTTAGCGCTCGGTGATGTAAAGTATTATCACAGTGTAAGATATACAATCTAGACATTTACTGATGTGAAATTTGTTACCATCTGACAGTTGAAATGACACTAGCGCGCCTACCGGTGGCCGAGCCGCCGAAGGAGTGATGTTTGTTTATAATTATTTTTGTAAGTAGATAACAAAATAGTGTAATTTTGCGTTTCACGCATTAGTAAAATATCAATAGACATACATAATACGGAAATTAATGCAAAACAGCCGAATTTAACTGATTCATTGGTATAAAGAACAGCCGCGGAGGAGTGACCGAGCGCATTGATACACTTTGCTCCGATGCGCGAGACCGTTCCCCCTCGGGGATTTGAATCGTCCCTTAGGCATGGATGTTTGTGCTATCTTTAGTTCAAGTTAGTTTGCAAGTAGTTTATAAGTCGAGGGACTGATGACCCGTAGTTAAGTCCCATAAGGTTACCAAACATTTAAAACATTTATTTTGTATAAAGAACTATTTCGTCATTAGTAATTACGTACGAATATGTATATATTTGCAGCTTATTCCACTGAAAGTAAGTAGAATATAAACTTCGGACAAAAATATATTTCTGTTATGCTCTGTTGTTATTATGACAGGAAGTTTTTTGATTCGTATCAATTCGGTGTGGAGTCCAATGATTCACGCATTTTTAGACTTCATTCGTATTTATTATACGCTTTTCAGTGTAATTACTTTCGCTTGAAGATTCCTGCCGTTTATGGTTCAACTGTAGCAACAATTATGGAAATGGAGCCTTCTTTGTTGGAAGACAGTTACTGCTTTTTCCGTTTTATTGCTACGTCTTTGACTTTCTTTCTGATTCAGATGTGGTACGTTAAACACTGTAGTTATTGCATTTTATATATGTTCCATAGCTTCTACCCTAAGCGATTTTACGGGAAATGTAGTGAAGAAGCCTTAACGTTCGTGAGTAGAATAGGGACGTCTTTCTGCCAAAGGGCGGGTATTCTGGTGTTTCCTATGCATATTTTAGTTTTAACAGACAATGAAATTTTTCAGTAGAAGCCTGTAGGTTATAAGGTAATTTTAAATGAACTGTCCTGTGATGTACCATTTCATACCATGTCAGAGATCTTAGGAAAGTCAAGAACGACAAATGTGGACCAATCGTTAAATTATTGCCCATTTTATGGCACTAAATACGTTCCTCACTGTAAAAATTACGTTAAAATCAATCTAAACGAAACTATTCGCATTCCTCCAATATGGTATTCAGAAATGAAGCTTGCTGGCTGCTTGGAGTGCTGCGGTAGTGTCGTGACTGTATATATTAGACTGCGGTAGTATCTTAAGATTATGATAATGTCCCAAAAAGTCCAAACGTAATATTCAAAATAAATATTTGCAACCACGACTGCTTTTATTATTGTTATGGTTATAACACTCTTCAGATGCTTTTGTGTTATTCAGCGTGGTGATTTATTAATTTCTCCCGGCGTATGGCTTATTGAAAATACACTCCTAGCCATTAGAACCGCTACACCACGAAGATGATGTGCTACTGCCGCGAAATTTAACCGACAGGAAAAATAAGCTGTGATATGCAAATGATTAGCTTTTCAGAGCATTCACACAAGGTTGGCGCCGGTGGCAACACCTCCAAATTGCTGACATGAGGAAAGTTTGGAACCGATTTCTCATACACAAATAGCAGTTGACCGCCGTTGCCTGGTGAAACATTGTTGTGACGCCTCGTGTAAGGAGGAGAAATGCGTACCATCACGTTTCCGACTTTGATGGAGGTGGGATTGTAGCCTATCGCGATTGCGGTTCATCGTATCGGGACATTGCTGTTCGCGTTGGTCGCGATCCAATGACATTTAGCAGAATATGGAATCAATGGTTTCAGGAGGGCAATACGGAACGCCGTGCTGGATCCCAAAGGCCTCCTATCAACAGCAGTCGAAGTGACAGAAATCATATCCGCATAGCTGTAACGGATCGTGCAGTCACGTCTCGCTACCTGAATCAACAGATGGGGACGTTTGCAAGACAACAACCATCCGAACGAACAGTTAGACGTTTGCAGCAGCATGGACTATCAGCTCGGTGACCATCGTTGCGGTTACCCTTGACGCTGCATGTCAGACAAGAGCGCCAGCAATGGTGTACGCAACAACGAACCAGGGTTCACGAATGGCAAAACGTCATGTTTTCGGATGAATGCACGTTCTGTTTACAGCTTCACGTTGGTCGCATCCGTGTTTGGCGACATCGCGGTGAACGCACATCGGAAGCGTGTATTCGTCATCGCCATACTGGCGTATCACCCGGCGTGACGGTATGGGGTGCCATTGATTACATATCTCGGTCACCTATCTTCGCATCTACGGCACTTTGAACAGTGGTCGTTACATTTCAGATGTGTTACCACCCGTGACTCTACCCTTCAATCGATCCCTATGAAGCCATACATTTCAGCAGGATAATGCACGACCGTATGTTGCATGTCCTGTATGGGCCTTTCTGGATACGGAAAATGTGCGATTGCTGCTCTGGCCAGCAAGTTCTCCAGACCTCTCATCAACTGGAAATGGTGGCTGAGCAACTGGCTCGTCACAATACGCCTGTCACTACTCTTGATGAACTGTGGTATCAAGTTGAAGCTGCATGGGTTCTGATTTCTCACGATCTATGGACCCTACTTGCGTGAAAATGTATTCACATGTCAGTTCTAGTATACTATATTTGTCTAATGAATACCCTTCTTTCATCTGCATTTCTTTTCTTGGTGTAGCAATTTTAATGACCAGTAGTGTAAGTTGCCTGCGGCCAACTCCTGTTGATAAATTTTACCGTCTTGCAGTTATAGCACCCCAGATGTTAGAAGACAGTGGCATACGTCGAGAAGAAGTAACGTGAAAACGACCTCAGACATCCCATGTTTGGAAGTGAAACACGTGCTCTCAGGCTGAAATCAAGAAATAAATTCCTTAGAACAACGGAGCGATCACTTCAGCACTGTCTGCTTGCTTATAGGATAGAATTATGGCGAAACAGCACACATGGAAGACAATTACAAAACCTTAAAGAAGTACCTGTTCCTGGATACCACCTAGTGCACAAGACATGGAAGACCTTGAATAATCTGTGAACTGGAGAGACACGCAACAGACAAAACCTGCTACGGAGGGGGTACATCAATGTAGATGCAACCAGTGAATGTGAAGAACTGCAAGACTTTAATCGTCTACTGGTTTGCCCAAAACTGCCCGAAGCCTGTATAATTGATGACCTGTTTCCTGTAAGTATTCGATGTATCAAACCTGCTTAATACGAGGCCTCAAAATCCATTTAAAACACACACACACACACACACACACACTATATATATATATATATATATATATATATGTTTATAACAATTATGTGTACAGTTTTTATATAACTGTATTTGTCCAGAACACGAAAATAAAAATATATATAATATTTCGCCACTCGGACGGCGACAGTGTGACCCCTTTCACACTCACTCAGTTGGCTGCAGAAAGCACGATCGCCTCTGTATGGCATGACGCCCTTGAAAGCACGCTGAGCCTTAATGACTGAAAACATGGGTACACACAAATTTCATTATATAGCTGTGTCATTTTACTGTCAGTTTTCGGACGACGTTGGAACCAGTATCAGTATACTCAATATCCCCGGGGTGTCCTCTGACATCTTCGGACCTAAAACAATATCGTCCTTCCATTTGTACTATTTTTTGGGAAATGTATTTTCACTTTTATTCCTTGAACCATTTGTTTTATTTATTTATTTAGCTGATCAAAATGATAGAGTTCCCTGACTTTTCAGAATCGCTGTAAAGTGCCACATGAAAGTCGTAAAATAATTATAAAACTGTAAAAAACTATCGCAATTTAGAAACATGGCCTGACTCAGCATCCGTTCCGAATGTAGAAAACCAGTTGTTACACTAAGATGCAAAATTTAAATTAATTTGATCACTAAATGATTAATCTTTAATTTCAGATCACGGGAGTGTAGGCAACCGTGGACACAACTTCTGCGTGATGTAACATGTATGACACATTTGTCAGAGCGTTTGATTTGGTTATTACTGCACTATTGATTTCTGGGAGAGATTTACAGTGTGCAGGCTTATTGGAATCGGAACAGTGAACGTTAGTGAAAGGAAACATAGCAAAAAGGGAAAGAAACGATACTGTGTCCAAGAATGGAGAAGAAATGGATCAGATCGTGAAACGAAATTGAATCATGTAACACGGAGAGATTCGAGGAAATAGGGATGGATGAGATAGCGATAGATGGTGCGTGAAGCCGGGCGCCGCTCTTCCGCTCGTCGTGAGCACTGCGCATGCGCGGAAACATCTCTCAGATACTTGGTCCGAGCAGTGAATCGAAAAAAGAAAAATCAGCTGGATAATGTAGAGCCCTGCTCCCGAAACACCGTAGCCGGTTCTCAACACTAGCGCAAAAGCTGTCAGCTCATAGAGGTCTAAATGTGACCATTACGTGGCCTAAAGCAAGACAGCTAATCTGTCAAGCCGTCTGGGAGAAGGAAAACATCGCATAACATTGTACACTGGGTGTGGGTTCTATTAGTTTACTTCAGCAGAGGTTGGAAAATTTCGAAATCCAGTTGTGATATTCCATAATTTGCACGGAAAAAACAAATATGGCTTCTTTTAGTCCATCAGAAAATAAATAAATAAATAAATAAATAATGAATTAAAGAATCAGGAAGAAGAACTGGCACAGATTGCTTTTACTTCATCACGAGCCTCAGTACCCACCGTTGGCCGGATATGCATTTGTTTAACTCTTAACGTCAAATTCCATCTCGTTCTACCCTATCTATTCATGGTCTTCTGCAACACTGCCAGTCATCTCACATACATTTGTAGCGAATTTCTGCTCTAGCTTCGTTTTCGTCAGCTTCAATCGTTATTACGTCATACCTCCTGAACAAAATAAAGTAATTAAAATGTTCAAATATTTGTAATTCTATGGGACCAAACTACTGTGGTCATCAGGACGGTGCATTAGAAACTTCATAATTATTAACTTGCTATCAAATTCTACAACACTTTGTGGGCGTGAATCACAGGTTATGGTCTTCAATCCGATGATGTTTTTAATGTAGTGTTCCATGGTGGTTTATCTTGTGCACACGGAGCTTGGTATCTCTTATGTTGTTGACAGAGTCTCGAAAATAAATTTAATTATAAACATGTATCAAAGTGAATTGACAGTCAGAGAATGTTGAAAATTAAACCAGCCAATGCTGAAGGCAATATACTTGGTCATCAGTCACTTAAAGTAGTAAATCGTCACGTTATTTAGGCAGGAAGACAACTAACGATGCTCGGAAGAGAGTGTGCATAAAATGCAGACTGGAAGTATTTTCAAAAAGGAAATTGTTAATGTCTTAATTCAGCTTAAGAATTAGGTAGTAATTTCTGAGGGAATCTATTGGTGGAGTAACCTTGCACGAAAGGGAAATATTAACGACAGAAACTTTTTGTAAAATTCGCGTTGCTAGAAAAATGAGGAATAACATAAGATTAAATTAGATAATAGCTCGAACGGTGCAGAATGGAATTAGGGAAAAACAAATCTGTGTTAAAATATGACCAAATATAGATATACCGCATCAGAAGGCATCGATGGGCCGGCCGCGGTGGCCAAGGGGACTGAGGCGCTTCAGTCATGATCTGCACGGCCACTACGGTCGGTGGTTTGAATCCCCCTCGGGCATGGATATTTGTGCCGTCCTTAGTTGTAGGTAGTTCGTAAGTAGTTTGTAAGTTTAGGTACTGATGTCCCTTAAGCTTAACAAACATTTTGGCATCGATGGGTAGTTAATTTAATTATGCCAGGCAGTGTGATAGTCAACATTTGTAGAGACAGAACAACAATTCAAAAAAATAAATAGGTTCCGGTAGCTACATTAAAAGTATCATCGCATTGAAGAGTATAACATGTGATTTTCTCCCACAAATTGTTGAAGATTTGATTGCAAGTTAATTGAGAAGTTTCTAATGCACCGTCCATAGAGCACCTTTTCTCATGTTGGAACCTAAAGCGGTTGTTTGCCGTCATTTAGTTAGTACACATTTTCGAAGGGAAATGGAATAACGTGATTTTCAGAGGTTTTCATTAGTTTCTTGCCCTAATGTTACATACTCAGAGCCTGTACATCAGTATTTCAATATCGCTGTAACGTTAAACGAAAAATATTGTCAGCTCGCATTAAATACTCCTCATCTACAAAAATGGTTCTCTATTTTTCCAGTAACCTGTCTTCGGAACGCCTTGACGAAGTGACTTGCAGTTAACAAGTATAGTTTCCATCTTCCGATATTCACTTAGACTGTGAAAGACACTTTAATTCGACTGCGGACGACACTTTTGTGGCCTGGTGTGTGAATGAGCTCGATCTCTCATAACGCTTCCGCTTACCTGCAGTCTCGAGACAGATTTGTGTGTACCTGCCAGGAACAGCAGTGTAGATAGGCCCGGTGGATAGCCGACCAAAGGTCA
Organism: Locusta migratoria; assembly: GCA_026315105.1. NCBI lineage: Eukaryota > Metazoa > Arthropoda > Insecta > Orthoptera > Acrididae > Locusta > Locusta migratoria. The sequence continues at coordinate 425,220,829 of CM048746.1, read as the reverse complement.
GCAGTTGACTGATTACCTGCGGCGTCCAATTTAGTGCATGAGGCCCGTGGCTGCCGGATACCAATAACCGACCACCTGAGGCGAGCCGAACTCAGCCCAGCGTGGCGCCGTCTGCCCATTTAACAACGGTCCAGCTCCAAACCGAGTAACCACCACACGGGTTAACTCCTTCTTGATGTGCTGTACATGAATATCTCTCATACTGTAGCGTACACCCGACAATGGCAAACAGTCGTCGAATGACACAGTTTTAGGTTTCGGCTACGTTAGAAATTTAGTACGAGTGTCTTGTGAAAAATAATACACAGTTCAGCTACAAAGACATATCATACAAGTCATACAAGTGTGAACAAGGGGAAATAGGGTAAGGTGGTACAAATTCGATATAGGTACAATTCTGAACAACATAAGGTTTCGCGCCATTTGTCAGTCTCGTAGTGTTGGTAGCACTTGCCTTTGTGTGGCCTTGTAGTGTATCAGGTTCTACAGCTCCTCCTGTCTTTTCGAAGAATACACCACGTTGTGCAACGGAGATATATATTTTTTTCCTGTTAATAGGTAAGTGAAGCAATATAGTCTAAAGTGCTCTTATAAATTTTCTAGTTCCCAAGCGCTTGCAAAATCTGCCAAAAATACAATGTTTGGTACCACGAAGTACGCATTGTTGCCTGAGGGAAAGAGTGCTTTTTGTGTGGAAGATGTCAGAGGTCAAAATTGTACCAAAAGTGATCACAACTGTAACTAGTGCGGTACATTTTCGATTGATTTTTCTCAATTCTGTAACCTTTTATTGTGTTTATACCAAAATTTGAAATTGTCTAATATTTTTGGTGCATATTCATTAAACATCCAAGAATAAGGGCCATTATTTTCTCAATATATTTCCAGTTACAATACAATTTGTCCAAAATGACGTAACATAAATGTTTGTAAAGCTTATGGGACTTAACTGCGGGATCATCAGTCCCTAAACTTACAAACTACTTTATGAACTAGTTTATACTAAAGACGGCAAAAAAATCCATGGCCGAGTGGGGATTCGAGCCCCCGACGGGGAACGATCTCGCGCATCGTAGCACGGCGCCTCAATGCGCTCGGCCGTTCCGCCGCGGCTGTCCAAAATGATCGCAATTGTACCACCTTACCCTATATGGTGTAATAGATTTTAGAAGCGACAATCTGAGGCAATTTTTTTTTAAAGGACGACTCAACATGTTTGTACAACGTTATATATCTTACAAGTGACGAGCAGATGCTAAATTATTGTAAATCAAAAGACATCACGAACTATTGATGATGTATGCAGAGGTGTTGTAGTTTGAAATGTAGAGTTGCAGATCCGAAGATGACAACAAAGTTTTGAAGAAACTGGTAATCTTGAATTAAATACTGAACAGAGATCTTGAGATACATATGTCACAGCATATAACAATTGAGATCGCCCCCTTGCACTCAATACTGACAACCGTATTAAAATATTTCGACTTTGCAAAAATGGATAAATTACGACACAGAGAACTGAAAGCGTCACGAAAAGAGTGTGTTTCGTTTCAATCATAGTGTTATCGGTTTTTTAGTGACTTAAACGTAAGACAAATGATGAATGAATCTTTAAAAATTTCAACCTTTGTGATTCTATGGAACCAAACTGCAGGGGTCATCGGTCCCTAGAATTACAAACTAGGTTGACATATGCTAAGAACAAGACATACACCCATGCCTGAGAGAGGACCGAAACCTCCAACGGGGAGTGGCTGCACAATGAATATTTAACGTTACAGAGTTTGGTGTTCTTACCGGAAGAAGCATCTAGTTGGACTTCATTGGACACGTTGCTTACCTGAAAAGAAACACGAATGAATTACTAACTGACATTAAAATTTTACCGGTGGTAAATAAATAAGATGCTACAAAAGCAAAATAAACAAAAAACAAGACATCATGAAGAATAATAACAATTATACGAGGCACGTCCAGAAAGTAAGTTTCGTTTAGTAATAAAATGAAATTGTACACAGATACAGAAGAAATTTTTATTGCACAAAATTCTACAACTCTTAAACTACTTTTCCGCATAAGTGCCGAAATTTTGCAGGAATTTGTCATAGCGTGGCACCAGGTTTTGTATTCCTTCTTCATAGAAATCTACCACCTGTGTCTTCAACATTGGAAACAGTGAAATTTGGGGGAAGTTCATAGCGAGAGCATTAATTGTAAACCTACGATTTTCGTGGATATTGCCATCAATCGCGTGAACCAGTCCTTCTGTAACCAAAGGTGGACGCCTTCTTCGATCTTCATCGTGCACATCACTACGCCCGCCTTTGAACTGTCGGACCCATCTTCTCACCATCGAATCACTCATCGCATTTGGTCGGTAAACATCGCAAATTTGCCAATAAATTCCACTTGGTTTCACATTCCTCGCGATCAGAAACCGAATAACCGACCTGATTTCATCGGCGGCGGGATTTTCAATCAACGCTGACATTTCAAACAAGCACAACAAAGCGTACGTAACTGATAGGCGCACGCTCTTCTCTTTGATACACATCGTCTACAGCGCATGTGCGGAACTGCAGTCGCAACGCTGGAGCGGAGATAAATTGAAACGGAACTTATTTTCTGGACGCGCCTCGTAGTAATCGCAATGCAGTATCGCTGTGAGAAGGGTGTAAATACTTTGGAGATTGCACATTAAAATCAATAGTATCATTCGGCTGTTTCAAGAATAATTGTATCGAATCTCCTTTTGTGCCGTCCTCCGTCATCTAGAAACCAAAGTGTAAGAAGGGTGTAAATACTTTGGAGATTGCACATTAAAATCAATAGTATCATTCGGCTGTTTCAAGAATAATTGTATCGAATCTCCTTTTGTGCCGTCCTCCGTCATCTAGAAACCAAAGTTTAAATTATTGCTTTTTGTTGGAGTCAACAGTTCGAAAAGTAATTTGTTTCTGCTCTCCACGCCGTTCCACAGAGTCAGGACATCTGGAAGCGTAACTACTCCTTGTGTGTCACCTGTACAACTGTTACCGAGCGTGGTAGCGCAACGGTTACACACTGGACCCGCATACAAGAGGAAGGCGGTTTAAGTATGCCTCCAGCCATCCAGTAATCTTCATAAATCCCTAGAAAGAACATGCGACGACCGATCTCTGGGTAGACAAGCATCCTATGACATTAGATTGCCTGGGACAATTAGTTGCATGATGTTTAACTGCCGATTAATTTTAACGACATTCAAAATCTCAATCGATTGCCAATTTTTCGTACTGTTTGAATCCATAGTCAAAACTCTAATAATTATTTAATTAATGCAAGTTGTACACTGGCACCATTGTGTTCTACTGGGAAGAGTCTCGGCTCTACAAAGCAAAGTAATTTCAGTCAAATGGTGGTCTACTCATTCAGCAAATCCTACAAGACTGAGGCTCCAAAAGAATTTAAACCATAATTTCCCTGGTAAGTGTAGGGAGGTATAATTTCCAGATCTCACGGAACATCCTGTCTGACACAACTAAGGCTCTATTCACACGACGATACGCAAATCGCGTCTGGAATTACCTGACAACCAGGAGACTGGCAGAATGCATGACTCGAGGAGCCGGTCACATTCACACAGGCACGACTCTGGTCTCCAATACTGCCGAGTCACTTGCGATGTGAAATGCAATTACAATCAATGCCATTGGTTAAGGGTGACAGAAGCGACCTTTTTTGTGTACCCTGCTGCCTTTAGTACAACAACTAGTGGCTCCAGCAGAGACGATGATATTACAATATTTTCATTATTACCGCCAGTGCATGCATGTGAACCCGAAATTTTGTGCTTGTCAATTTTTTTTAATATTTAGCTCATTATGGGCAATATTAAAACGAAAAATATGGGGCACATGCATTAGATAACTGAGATACGAATACTTCACCAAGACACTTGCGATTTTGTTGCACTGCAAACGATATGGATTTTCGTATTGTTGTGTGATTATATTAATCTACATCTACCTCCTAGTCTTATCTATTCCATACAACCCACGTGTTTAGTTTTAAATTGTAAGTTTATCATAGCTATTTAAAATTCACAAGCACAAATTTGTAGCTCTATCAGTACGGCGTTAGAAATTTGTTATGGATTAGGAGAGATTATACTTTTAAGTCGATTTAAAAAATATATATATTTAAATATTTTAAAAATAAAACAACTCATTTCTAGTTTTTGGTCTAGTGCATGTGAAATTGTTTAACATATTTCATACATTAAGATGTATTACTCCGGACAAGTGGTAACTCTCACGTTAATTTCAGTTTTCTTCTGCGAGTCATTCACTTTATTATCTTCTCTTGTCTATGGTTTATCTCGTTAAAAGACCGCGAAGATAAAACGTAAACAGATTCGAGCTCAAATGGAGTTAACAAAAAGTACCTTCGGCGAAATACCAGATGAGAAACAGTTTCATCATGTTCTGAGATTTTGAATGTTTCACGTCTGTGACTCATCGGGAAGCTACCAAACATTTTTTACATCGAATTTCAGATTAAACATTTTTTTTTCGTAATTGACGCTACGAAATGGTACAAACGCAACCACGTGACTGGAAGACACCGCGACTACCATGTCGAGTCTCGAAGTATCATTGTCGCGGCGACTCTGCGACGCCGCTACTCGGCTATCCCTTGTGAATCTCTTATCTATACAAAAACGAAAGGACACTCATTCACACCCTCACTCACTCGTTCACTCACTCATTCACTGACTAAACACTAAATCTCGAAAACTACTTCACCTGTGAAGCTGAAATTTAGCAGGATTATAGTTTATAGGTAGAAGATGTCAGCTAAGAAAGAATTTTGCGCTAGGGCCGATAGTTCAGGAGATATGACGTCATGAACAATGAAAACTTTCCCATCTTGCGGCACGTGATATTATGACTTTATCAGTCCAGTATTTGCGAAGGAGAGAACTTAGCGACTTGCAACAAAATTTAAACACAATTTCAAACCTTTAGGAAACTTTTACTCTCAGACAACCCCAGCAAAATGATGAAAGGAAAAAAGTTTGTCGCTTACTACTTTTTCGGCGTCATTGCAGTAAAATTACGACATTTGGCAAGACGCTACAATTTATTACTCGTACACTATAAATTGTACTCGTGAGAAATCTTGCAGACAGTATACACGCATACTACTGAACGTACGTTCAAAATTTTGTCACAGTACGACACGCCGTTCATGATATATGGAGTCATAAACAATTAGTATCATGAAAAAGCACCTAATCACGCATGACGTTTTGATTTATTGCGTCTTTCCTACAATCTCTGTTCGCAAGGTATTTTGCAGACATTTTATGTATACACCACTGGATGTACCTTCGAAATAATATCATATTACGACATATAGTTCAGGTGCTATGACGTCAAAGACAATGAAATGTATGAAAATTCGCCATAATAAGCACGAGGTTGTAAATTACTACGTCTTTACTACCAACTCCATAAACAACACATTTCGCAGTGAGTTACCTAATATTCCACTCGACGAATTTGGTAAATAATTTTTGTAGGGCACATTATTCAGGAGATATCTCTAAATACATAAAAGAGAAAGGTCATTCACGGTCTGACTAAACACGAAATCTCAAGCTAATGCACCAATGAAGCTGAAATTTTGCCGGTATGTAGTTTATAGGTAGAAGACGTCGGCTAAGAAAGTATTTTGCGATAGGACAGAATTAGGGTACATGCGGGAAGATTCTTTTACTACAGACTGACGAAATTTACAGTTTCATTCCGATCTTCACGAAATTTTGCATGCTTGACCTTCAATACAAGAGGACGGTCACCGTCTACCTACAGTTTCATACGGTGCATGGGGGAGGGTATCTTGTAACATAAAAATTTATCCCCAATACCTTGAGAACATTGATAATTATGTGATAATAAAACTAATTGGCTAAACATGTTTACATTGAACTTCTATGTCTTACCTGAACTTCCCAAATCAAAACATTTTTACTTAAACAACGGTAAAACCTTTAGTTCACTTGCTCGTTTCACTAAAACCATCAACATGAATTTCACTATTATGAGTGAATGATTCACTGTCACTTGCGCTAGATCTACAGTAAAGTTTTAACGTTGAACGGCATTACCTTTTTAGTAACGGATTAACGATAAGCGAAGTTAACTTTGTGACTAACATTGCGGTACACCGATATTTTACAGAACCGCATCACCCCTAGCCTATTCGTTTCGGACCTCTTGTTAAGTATGGAAGTGCGATTACGCATGTCAATCACATCGCGATCACGGGCAGCATGGGGTTCACGCCTGAGCCTCAGGACGTGCGCTAGCAGGGCATTTCGGGTTTTTCAAGCGTCAACTTCTCGTCGCAATATCTCGGGATGTAATTGGATTATTGCGATGCAATCAACGCCATTGTTTATGTGATTTGTCATGCTATGGACTGCTGAAGACAAAATATAGGGTGTACATTAAAATAATATAAGTTTGTGTTAAAAAACATTTGCTTTCGTTTTAGAATGTTTACAAATATGTACGTTCATGGGCCCCAGCCGTACATTGATACCGGTGAAAGTCGTTTTCCAATAGCTGTTATTGTTCCAGAGATATTTTGGGTGGACAAGATAGCTGGGACATCCTATATATCTGATCTTAAACACAAGAGGAATGTCACTGTCAGTATAAAATTTCTGTCATTACATGTTGGAGGGGACTTAACTTACGAACATTGACAAAATGCAAAGTTTTGTTTCGGTCTTGATATATTTTTGCGGACATGACCTTTAAACTAAGAGGAAGGTCACTGGGTCCATAAATGTTGGTATGGTACATGGCAGAGGGTAACCTTGTAAAAAACTTTGCCGAGTGAGAGAAAGGTAGAAACGAACAGGAGAGAAAGAGATGGATGCGGAGACAGGAGGGAAGGGGAGGTGGACTGCGAGAGTGTGAAATAAATAAATATCCGGGCAACGACGGGTTTACATATAGTTTATGTTTAAAACTTACTGAGGTCCGGAACCATAGGAAGCCATGATCCGCACAGGCCCTTCTTTAACAACCGCTGCGAAGCTAGTAAACCCATATAAGTACATTTTCTGCGTCTCTGCGCTTGGAGACTCGAGTATTGCCATTCCACTTCCGAAGGAGGATCGACCCTATTTCTTAACTAAGTAGTGCCACCAGCAGCAGTGGGCATGGCTGTGGGGCGTAACTGGCGGTGTCACGGGACAGTCGTGCCTGTCTACAGAGGCGTGCAACGTGTCCGCGGCAGAGGCGAGAGCACGCGACCGCCGCACGAGTGGCGACAGCGAGCCGCCCGGGTGGGGGGAGGCTGCGGTTGGCCGCCCTGGATACCGCCCCCCCCCCCGCCACTGCCACCCCTCTCCAGGAAACACGGCGCGCGGGCCGCCGCGCACCCGTAATTCAGTGTGGACACGCGCGCGACCACGCAAGCACACCGCTCCCGCGCGCTCGGCACTCCACCACGAGAGCCTGGGTAGGCCGCGGCTGAGTCAAAAGCCCGCTACCTCCAAGTAGAGATGCTTCGCACATGAACATGCGCATCGTCTTCATTTATACGAGGGGAGTTTGAAAAGTGGGTGCAAGAACAAAAACTATTAAAATGTTTGGGAAAAACATTTTTTTTTCCGAGATAGTCTCCCTTTAGACTTACACACTTCGTCCAACGCTGTTCTAATTTGTTGATCCCTTCCGAATGGTAGGAATTGTTCAGTCCTGTGAAATAGGTATTAGTTTTTGCGATCACCTCCTTGTGTGAATGAAATCTTTGTCCATCTAGCCATTTCTTCGAAATGGGGATCAAATAGTAGTCCGAGGGAGCCAAGCCTGGAGAACAGGGGGATGTGAGTTGGAATCCTATTTCCAATAATTTTGCGACCACAACTGCTGAGGTGTATGCTGGTTCGTTGTCGTGATGAAAAAGGACAGTTTATGGGCTAATCGGCGGCGTTTCTGTTGCAGGTCGATTTTCAAACGGTCCAGTAACGATGAATAATATGCTCCTGTAATAATTTTACCCTGTTCCAGATAGTTGATGAGGATTATCCCTTGCGAATCCCAAAACTGTCGCCATAACCTTTCCGGCTGAAGGACCGGTTTTCGCCTTCTTTGGTGCAGATTCTCCATTGGTAACCCATTATTTTTATTGTTCTTTTGTCTCAGGAGTATTGAAATGTATCCCTGTTTTATCCACAGTGACGAAATGACGCTTGAAGTCCTGCGGATCCTTGCTGAACAGCTGCAAACCTTCCTTGCAACACTACTCACGAGTCCGTATTTGGTCAAGCGTGAGCAATCGCGGCACCCTTCTTGCGGATAGCTTTCTCATCTCCTAATGTTTATGCAAAATATAATGTACCCGTTCGTTCGAGATGCCCACAGGACTAGTAATTTCATATACATCAATTCTTTTGTTATACATATCATGGAGACAGAGTAAGCAGTATCATAAAATTCAGAGTAATAATAAAAGGGTCGTTATTACGTAGGATCTTGTGACGTAATAAGGAGCTATGACGATTCTATTTAATGAGCTTGCACGTTTATTTGTGCATAAAACATTTCAGGAATATTTAACATATCTATACAGTACTTCGAATTCCTGTACATGATACTGCATTCCTTTACATTGACAACACGGAAGTTTTACATATTAAGTCGTCAGAATAGTAGCAGTAGTTTCATTTAACAAAGTTTCGCATGTTTGTAAATGTATCGGATCAAACTGCGTGGATATCAGTCCGTAGCTTTCAAACTACTTACACTAAGGTAAACTAACCTAAGGACAACACACACACACACATACTCCAGGGAGGACTCTAACATCCGACGGCGAGCAACCGTGGGCTCCGCAGCGAGCCGCCTGAGACCGCTCGGCTACTCCACCGCAGCCTGAATCACTCGTAAATGTTGCACGTTTTCTCCTAAACCACTGTACAGATTTCTAGCAAATTCGGAACACATATTCATTACCATTAGGTAACAAATGCTGTAGGGCTTACAACGACATACGACACATGTTTGAGGGGATGTGTCATAAACAATATGAGTTACAAAACAACTGCCATGAGACTTTATTCATGCACTACATGAAAATGAGCGTACTTACCGACTTGCAATAAACTTCAAACATTATTTCAAATCTTTATTATTCTCTTTCTCGCTGACACCCATAGTAAAATCATAAACAGAAAAATGAATGTCGATCACTACTTTTCCGCTATTCAGTGTGTATAACTACTGCATTCAGTATGACGTAACAATTTATAATTTCTAGACTACAAGTTGTATTTGAGTAAAAATTTAACAGACAATGTACACATATGCAGCTGAATGTACCTTCGAAATTTTATCACAGTACCATATTTAGTTCATGATATATGAGGACATAAAGAGAAACGTTAATGGAAAGCTGCCTCATCACACACTAGATTTTAATCTAATTCTTTCTTACTGTGAACACTATTCGCAATAGATATTACAGTCAGACCGCACTTTAAAAATTAATTTATACCTGCAAAATGATGCAATTTTACAATTAATATTTCAATAAATATGACATTAATGAAAAGTCCTAATGTCCTTTTAATTTTCTATGGGTTACATACTAACAACTGTATCTCTGTACTCAATAAAAACTGGACATACCTTATGTGGCATTTTGTGTTGCAAGAACCTAATATATATACTATTCCCCCTTAAACACACTGTATAGAGAAAAAAGATCAATGTTCTAATTAAATTATCAAAAATTAAAATTTAATTCCAGAGAACGGTATTCTATCTGTGTATGTATGGATGCTGGTTACGTTATCTAAGGGAAGATCAACAGAACTGCATGACGAGGAAGGGGAAGAATTGGACACTTGGTGAAATGAAAGATGGAAGGAGCTACAGCAGACTAAACGAAGAAGCTGAAGACAAGGAACATTGGCAAAATAAACTCTCAATGCGAAGACATGGACCAGCCACTACGCAGAATACTACATAATAGCAATAGGTAGTGGATACAAGTGTTTGGTTTACATTTCGTAGGTAATGGAGTTCGCTCTTCAGGTAAGCATTCTGCAGCGCTGATTTTGCGATCTGAAGCTTAAACTGCAGCTGAAGACAGGGAAAACTGGCAAAATCATTTCTGCGTATGAAGGCATGGACCTGTCTCTAGGCACAAGTATTAATAATAATAGTTAGTGGATGCCGGTGTCTGAAGTACATGTCGATAGTAATGGAGATCGCTCTGAAGGTAAGCCTTCTCTGCGTTGATTTTGCTATCTGGAGCTGAAGCTGAAGACAGGGAACATTGGGAAAGTAAATCCTCGGTACAAAGACATGTACCTGGCACTAGTCACAAGTATTAATAACAATATATAGTCGATGCCGGCGTCGCAAGTACATTTCGTAAGAAATGGAGTTCGCCCTGGAGGTAAGCGCTCCGCAGCGGTGGTTTTGCGATGTGCGGGGACCCTGGGTGGTAGGCAACCCGCGGCGCAGGCTGCAGGGCTGTTGAGTTGGCAGTGGGCCAGCGGCGGCTGGCGCGATCAATGTGCGAGCAGGAGCGGCCCGTGGCAGGGTCGCTCCCACATTGTCCGCCAGAAAAATCGACACCGGGGCCACCGTCTGCGGAAGAGCGTCCGCGAGCGCGCCACAATGCCGCCGGAGGACGCCGCCGGCAGCCGCGGCCGCGGTTAACCCCCCTCCTCTGCACGCTCGTCTCCTCTACCACCAGCTTTTTCAACCATTCTAGAGTTTCTCCAGAAGGCTTTGCACACGGTACCTCCGAAAGGGCATATAATGAAATAGGGGATTTCCTGTAAGACAGGACACTGTTTCTAGTAATCGATGGTAAGGCTTTGACTAATACAGAGGTGATATCAGCCGTTCCACAGGGTAGTGTTATTGGTCCTCTATTGTTCATTATCTACATAAACGTCAGGTCCGGTGGACTTGGGGTAAAGCGCTCGACTGGAAACCGAAGGGTCGCGGGTTCGATACCCAGTCGGAACTCGGATTTTTTCAGTCTGCGTTATAACCCATCATGCACCTCTCAACGATGTGAGGAGTCGCCAGAAACGACACGTGGTTCGGATTCCACGTTACGCTGTAGGTCCCGTTTCCCCGGTTGGATAACTGGGGTAGGCTAGGGACACGCGAGTCGCCGTATTGGCGTCCAATAAAAAGACTTGCACCAGACCAATGAGCCACACGAAATTATTATTATTATTTACATAAATGATCTGGGAGAAAATCTGTGCAGCTCTCTTAGGTTGTTTGGAGATGAAGCCGTAATTTATCGGCTAGAAGTTATCTGAAGATAAAAAAGAACTTAAAACGATCTAAATAAGGTATTATTGTGGTGTAAAAATTGGCAGTTGTCTCTAAATAATGAGAAGTGTGAAGTCGTCCACATGAGTACGAAAAGAAATCCGTTAAAATTTGTTTGCAAGATAAATCACTCAAATTTGAAGGCCGTAGAATCTACTAAATACCTAAGAATTACTGTTACATCAGACTTAAAGTGGAAAGAACACGTAGATAATGTCGTGGAAAAGGTGAACCAGAGACTGCGTTTTATTGGGAGAACCCTTAAAAGATGCAACAGAACTACTAAAGAGACTGCATACACCACACCTACAGTTACTACCACCAGAACCATTTGAATCCCAACGCAACTAAGACGCAAGCCTGCAGTTTCCATCTGAGGAATAAGGAAGCTAAGACAAAACTCCATGTAAGCTGGAATGACCAAGAACTCGAGCACTGCTACGCTCCCAAATACCTAGGGGTGAAGTTGGATAGAACTCGGTCATTCAAACAACACTGTTTAGACACTAAGCAAAAGGTCAGCACTAGGAATAGTATTATTTGTAATCTAACAAGCACTAACTAGGGTGCTGACTCACAAGTGCTTCGAACAACAGCTATGGCACTTAATCTATGGGCAGGTGAATATGTCGCGCTTGTGTGGAAGAATTCGGCCCACGTGCAACATATCGATGTGGCCGTAAATGAGTCACCCCACATGATATCGGGGTACTTGAGACCTACGCCGACACAGATCTACCCTCTCATAGGGATAGCTCCCCCCAGCATACGGCGGCAAGTAGCTGCCGAGGTGGAGAGGAATAAACGGTTGACAGACAATCGCCACCCCCTACATGGGCACCAATAACAACCTAGGCAGCTTCGCTCAAGAAGGAGCTTCCTTTGGACATCAGAGCCAATTGATGTCACTGTCGAGGAGAGGCTTCAGCTATGGAAGGAGGTAACACCTAATCCTATCTTGGCCTTGGAAGAACAACTTGCAGCTGGAGGTAACAAAGCCTTTACACCCTGGAAGGCTCTGAACAGGCTGAGGACTGGGGTATCAAATTGCAAGTTCAACCTTTTCAGATGGGGCTACCTCGACGGGGAACCTCTGTGCGACTGTGGTAATGTCCAGACGGACGACCACTTGCTGACGTGCACAAACATCAGCACATGCTGTACCCCCCTGGTCTTACAGCTGGCTAACGACAAGGCCATCTGTGTGTCTGACTACTGGGCAAGAAGTATCTAAATTTTAAAATTTATTATCTGGACTCAAACTAGACCGTAAAGGATGGTTTTCTGGACACGATAAATAAGTAAATAAATACACCACACCTGTCCATCCTCATTTAGCTGCACAGTGTGGGATCCTTATCAGGTGGGTCTGACGAAAGCCACCGAAGGAGTCCAAAGAAGGGCTACCCGTTTTGTATTGTCACGATACAGGGGAGACAGCGTCATGGAATTGATACTGGATCTGGGATGGGAATTCTTACAAAAATGGTGTTTATCGCTGCAGCGTGGTCTACTTACGAAACTCCAGTCGCCAACATTCTTCTTCGAATGCAAAGATATATTGTTGATTGCCACCTACATAGGTAGAAATGGTCATCAGAATAAAATATGAGAAATCAGAGCTCGAACGGAGACATTCCGGTGCTCTTTCTTCCCGCGCGCTATTCGAGAGTGGAATGGGAGATGAATAGTATAAAGGTCATCCCTGTGCCAGGCACTTGTATGTGATTTGCAGAGTATCCCATGAAGATGTAGATGTACATAAATGTGTAGTTGTAAACGGTAGGAATGATAAATAGGGAGAGGAGAAACACGGGGCGAACGCGAGAGGAGCGCGCAACCACTGACGCGCAGAACGACGGTGTCCGCGGGGCACGGCGTGGCATCCAAATGGCGGCCAAATGTGGCGTGATTTACTCACGCCGATCGACAAAATTAGCATCATTGGCGCCGGCTAATTACGGGCAGCGCGCGTGACGAATTTGGGGCAGCGCGGGGAGGGACTGCGGTAGCGGAGGGGGTAGTTGCGCGCCACGGTAGGGTGGGTTGCATAAATGTGCGGGCGTGCCACCCAGGCGTGCCACCACCCCGATAAATGACCACGTGACCGGTCGTAGCTCGCCCGGCTGGAATCCGCGGGAAGCGGTATCTCGTTGCGTCCGCTCGTCGTCCCGTCCACGCAATTGCCAGGCATTTTCTCTCCTCAGGCAGCACGTGGGACGCGCAGCTACGATTTACTCACAGAGGGGCCGATCTCATTACACGAACAGTGGAATGAGGGCAGCACGCGTGCCGATTAGCCATACCGACACTGAATTGCTTCCGCCATCAATCGTTGCTCGTATTATGCTCGTATTAGACGTGTACGTAGCTGTTAAACATATTATCCCTGTCGTAGCTACATGCTAATTCGTCTCTCTAAAATCGGTGCGTGGTACCAGGCACGGTTCATTATTCCGTGTCATTTAGACAACTTAGTCATCATCGTATCATCAGCATCGTCACTCTCTTCTACGTCTACATATACACAGATACTCTGCAAGTCACATTTAAGTGTCTGGCAGTGCTTCATTAATCATTTTCATAACTTTACTCTACCGTTCCATTCTCTAATAGCGCAGGGGAAGAAATAACACCCAAATCGTTCCATTTTCGATCTGATTTCTCTTATTTTATTGGGATGGTCATGTCTCCCTAAGTAAGTGGGTGCTAGCAAAATATTTTCTCATTCAAAAGTAAAAGTCGGTGATTAAAACTTCGCAAACAGATCATGCCGCAATGAATAACGTCTTTCTTTTGATGTTATCTACCCCAATTCGTGCAACATTTCCGTGACGCAGCCCCCCCCCCCCCCGTAACGTGATAAAACAAAACGAGCTGCCCTTCTCTGAACCTTCTCAATATCTTCCGTCAGTCCCACCTGGTGAGGGTCCCTCAATGGGCAACAGTACTCCAGGAGAGGACGCACAAGTGTGATGTAGGCAGTCTCTTTGGTGAAGTTGGTGCATCTTCGATGCTTTCTGCCAATGAAAGGTAATCTTTGTTTCGCCTTCCCCACAATATTTTCTATATGTTCTCTCCAGTCTAAGTTGTTCGTAATTGTAACTCCTAGGTATTTAGTAGAATTTACGACCTTAAGATTGGACTGATTTATCGCGTAATTGATGTTCAACGGTTTTCTTTTAGTGGTCATGTGTATTACGTCACACTTTTCTTTATTTGGTGTCAATTGCCAATTTTCGCACCATGTAGAAATTTTGTCTAAAACGCTTCGCAGTTGCTTTTGATCCTCTGTTGACTTCACTAACCGATTAATGACTGCATCATCCGCGAACAGTCTACGGAAACTATTCAGATTGTCTCCTGAATCGTCGATAAACTACAAGGTTAGATACAGCACTCCTACTTGTCGATTACTAACTAGCTTCTGCTGCACTCATCCATACTATGTCACAAAGTGTTTTCCTATTTAATTCACGTAAGGAGGCGATTAGCCGTATTGGGGAGAAAAGGAGTTTCTGGCATACCCTGACTAAGAGAAGGGATAGATTGGTAGGACATATTCTGAGACATCAAGGAATTGTCAACTTAGCGTTAGAAGGAAGCGTGTGGGCTAAAAATCATAGAGGGAAACCGAGGGACCAATACAGTAAGCAGATTCAAAAGGATGTAGGTTGCCGAACGTATTCTCAGATGAAGAGACTTACACAGGACAGGGTAGCGTGGAGAGCTGCATCAAACCAGTCTGCGGATTGAAGACAAAAACAACAACAACATATTAGTAAAAATGCTCATCTTCAGACGATCTTTCGATGCGTAGCATTGAAAACGCGATTTTGATTCGTCAACTTTGTCTTTGATTGTTTCAAAATTTACTGTCTGGCAAAAAGTCAAAATACGTTTCTGTATATTCAATACTAGCTTAATTCGCGCTGCTTCGCACGCGTAGACTGGCTGGTCTACACTAGTTGTTTCTACTTCTAAATATAAATTTTCATAGATTAAGCTTTAAATATGCTTTTCTAATCAGGTATTTTAATACAACTTGCCACCCCCTATTGCACCATTGATGGCAGAATTCAAAACATCACGATAAAAGTTTTTTAAAATTCTTACCATTGTTCCAAATCCAAATTTTCGCATTTATAGCATCAAAAGAGTCTTATTAATACCCTTAGAATATGTTCCCTTATTTCACCCGCTTTCTTACCATTGTTCCAAATCCAAATTTTCGCATTTATAGCATCAAAAGAGTCTTATTAATACCCTTAGAATATGTTCCCTTATTTCACCCGCTTAGTTCTTGAATTTCCAAAAATATCGAAACATGTGTTTTAAAAATTCCAATCAAAAATCTAAATCCGAAGTTTTGTATTTCTTGCATCAAAATTGCCTGAATAGCAATGTATTTCCAAAAAAACCATTCATCCTCTATTGCACCCCCTTACGAATGGGAATATCGAAAAATCGCTGATGCGTACAGTGTAAGATAAACAACGTCTACAAATTTCAAGTTTATAGTATCTGCAGATTCACTTTTCAGCGCCGTTTTCTGTTTTTTAGAAACGGATCGAGAACGCGAAATTTCTTTTATACGCTTTGGCATCTTTCTTGGTAGTTTTCTTTTCAAACTGCAATATGCAATTATTTACCCTTATTCCTAGACTTGTAGAAAAACAACTGAAGAATGTTCATCACGTTTCACTGTATATGACCGCTTTGCTGTTATAGCCACATTGTGTAGCTTTTGATTAAGACTAATTTTATACAAGTCGCTAACTTTCAACTCCCATATCTTCCACCCCCATATCGTTATCAACCCTCTACCATCATAGTGCACAATGGGAGACTGATACCTACTACCATATACAAACACTAATCGTTTGCGATGTGTAGTTTTGGCTGCAGAATAAAATATAGGCACCAAGACATATCCCAAAGTGTAACATTGCAGAGCGATATGAAATGGAACGAACATGTAAGGACAGTTGTGAGTACGGCGGACAACTGATTTCGGTTTATTGGGAAAAGTTTGCGAAGACGCTCACTACTAATGCTGAATTTGAACATTATGAGATGATTTTCCCCATTTAATGAAAAATTTTCATCGAACCTGAAACTTAACAATTCCCATATTAATTCTAGGGGCAGGTGAGATACATTTTCTCATCATTACTAAGCTCGTACCCACACCACTGACTCGAAGTACTTAAATTAGTATAGGCATTAATATTATGAAGGCAATTTAGAAAACACAGGACTCTGTACAAATTTTTTAAAGAATGGAAACACTTTCGTGTAAGCACGCCACTTCGTAGCTGCATGTTCATGTTTGTTTTATATTATTAATATTACTCTTTAACGTGTTAAGTCTCATTGTATGTTCTTTATCACGTCTATCAGTAGATTCACTTACTTCACCAACTCACTGTAACGTCCAGGATATGGTGCGAGTTTGAAATTTCGAGGGCAAATTTTCTAGACTTCAGTTCTCCGTAATTGTTTACCACTGAACCTATCCGTGTTATCTGCCGCCATTAATTGCAACAAAATATGAAAAGCAACACGTCAACGACGACGTGTAGTATTGTGTACGCTGGGATTCCTCCGGACACAACCTGACGTCATGCAGTCCGCATTCAGCCGTTTAATAGGTAATGAGTTTTATATAGTAACGTTACATAGCGAAACATATTCACGAATGAGCTACCTGCAATATTACAAAACCTGATAGCTTAGAAACAAGAAGCAAAGTTAACTCGACGTACGGAAATTGGTAGGCGACGAAAATCGTGTTCAAAAGCAATTTCAAGACGCGAAAGCTTTTGTAATGTACCGAAATCATTACGTAGCCTCCCCCACTAGTAAATAAGTAATCAGAAAGCTATTATCGCAGTGAAAATGGATGTATAATAAAGCAGGAAAAGTATTTCGCGTTAGGCACCTCTTTGATCTTAACGAGAGATTGATGTGGTACACAGTAACGCCACACGCAAAGCAGAAATGAATGTCCTGTAGCAATAATAGCACTACGAGGAGTTTCAAATCAATTCGCAGTTTATTATACTAACAATCTTCAGAACTTTTACAACACTGATAGAAAATGTAATGTCTATCTTGAATTGCAATCAAAGAGAATTTAAATCACGGGATAGTGGTAAAATAACATGAAATTCGCTGACGATGTTGTTGTTTGCAATTATTATGAAAGACTGCCACTTAGTCCGAAAATGACATTTCGATACAATGTCTCATTTCAAAATATAGGATGATTCTTGCATAGCAGGAAACAATAATCAATAGCTATCAATTATGTGATTTATTGTAACAAAGTGTCATTTCCGGTTTCGAGCTGGCAGATTCAACTTCACACAATCGTTTACGTCAGAACACACATTTTTTAAAAAGAAAATTTACATTAGTTTCTCGTCTTTTATCCCCGCTGTAGTGAATGTTTCCTGAGACATAGATGTCTTATGTGTCTTTGATGAACATTAAACACGATGCAAACAAACCTTGGTAATTGATTTATTACAACTACATGTTAACCTACATACAGGGTGGTTATATTTGAACTGATGATGATCAGGGTGCTGCAGTGTAGACAGTATACATCGAAGTTCGCTGAAACGTCTTGTGTATACAATCGGTGCGGGGTGTGCGGGAAAATATTTTAATCCACTTTCTGCCACCAAGAGCGAAAAATGTCATTGTAACCAGTGCTGATGTGGTTTGTGTGTGTGTGTGTGTGTGTGTGTGTGTGTGTGTGTGTGTGTGTGTGTGTGCAGAAATAGGGGAGGAACGATCGAACATATGATAATGTGGTTCTGACACATTTATTAGGACATGGTCGCAAATTTCAACGTGTCTTCGATTTGGTTTCACGAGTTAGAAACATACTACATTTGTAATACGGCATGGTCTATAGTTACCCATAGCATGACCGGTGTAACCGGGGTGATATGACGTCGTACGCTATCCCTCAGATAGGAAGAGTCCTAATACATCCATGTTAAACACGATCTGTCAAATACCCCAACAACCAGAAGTCACGTGGATTTAGATGGAGGGGTGTGGAAGGCCATACATATTAAACATGCCTAGATATGATGCTGTCATCTCCGGAGTATTCTCGAAGCACATCTTTCAACTGGAGAGCGACGTGTAGTATCGCCCCATCTTGCAGTAAAATAGTGATGTGGCCACAGTTCCGTTCTTGAAAAGTCTGGCTCAAGTGTTGCACGAGGAGATCTCTGTAACCTGCAGCTGTTATCTCCTCAAAAAAGGGCTGAGAATGAAGAAGCTTTTGAAACCACACCGCACAGTCGCATAAGCTAAGTGCAGTGGATGTAGCTGTAGTACGTGTGGGGGAGTAGAATCCCATATGCGAATCTTGTGTCCATTCTTGCCACTGTATCGAGTAAAATATGCTTCGTCCGTCCAAAGATTATTCCCTGGCCACATGTTATTCATTTCCATGCACGTAAAAAATCGAAGGGCAAAGTCACGGCGCTGTAGCTTATCCGGAAACTGCATTTGGTGCACATTGTGAGTCTTACATTGACTCTTGTGTAAAACGCGTAGCAAAATCTTATAACCTATTCACTGGGAGAGATACACCTCTAGCACTGGCTGTAGAACTTGAGGGATGCGCTGCACTGTCGGCTACACCTACATCTTCTTCATCAACAACCGCCGTCGGAATGGGACCTCTAACCTTTCCTGCCGCACCATCTAATTCAACTTTTTGTTCAAATTTCTTGATCATATTTTAGCCCATTTATTGACATGGATCCTTTTCACATTTCCAGCGATATTTCCGCAATGCACGACTTCTATGCTGCCGTTCTGACAGAACAACTTTCCAGAAGTTCACGTTATTGCTCTCCGAAGTCCTTTGCAGTTCGTACGGAAAACGTCAAAATTCTGAATCATTTACACCAATAGTCAGTTCACTAACGGGAGCTGCGGTTGGGTGGTCGAGCGTTCCAAGGCACCTAGCAGTGAGCGCTGCTGCGCTCCGTGGGAGGTTCGAGTCCTCCCTCGGGTATGGGTGTATTTGTTTTCCTTAACATATGATAATTCAACTAGTTTGTAAGCCTAGGGACTGATGACCAGAGTAGTTAAGTGCCACAGATTTACAAATATTTGAACATTAACGACATCAACAAGCGTCGCCAAATAACCATTAACATTCTGATGTCAAACAAGGAAACATTTCACAGATACAGGGTGAGTCATAAATGAGGTAAAATATTTCGTGTAAATTGTCAGACACTGAGCTACAAACATAAATTCGTTTTCTGCATGTCCCTATGTCACTAAATGACAATGGAATTGAATGGTAAGAATCTGAAATATGAAGTGGACATTTGGGTATTACTGCGCACCGACATTGGCCAAGCTGACATATCGGCATCAGGGCACAAGTTCTTTTCCCTATGCCAACTAGCCACGATACATAATAGCGGTCAGAAAAAGATATGAGGTAGATGTGAGCGCTGTCGTTGCTCGCAGTGTCATGGAGACCATCGCTTGACGCCGCATGCCTCGCCTTTTCGCGAGCGGCTAGACTACCTGCAACACTCGCATGTTGTGTCCTGTTGCTGATACGTCCCCTGGACAATGTCGGCGCACAGTAACACCCAAAAGTCCACTTCTTCTTCCAGATTTTTTTCCATCGAATTGCGTTGGCATTTATTGACATTGAAACATGCGGAAAACGAATTCATGTTTGTAGCTTAGTGTGTGACAATTTGCACGATATATTTCTCCTCATTTATGACTCACCCTGTATATATTTCACACATATATGGCTCTGTCTCTGTTATTTCGGACATGTCCAGATCGTTCGTTGTATACATCCTTAAGAATGTGTCAATAAAAACACGAATTCAAGGTGTTATATTTCTCATTTTCCAGTAGTGTATTTCCTCCTGGATACAAAAAATTTTATGTGTGAAATCAGAATGCAAAACACTAGCGTTAGAAAGGCGAGAGTGTATACATTCTACAGAAGCCATAAGGATTATTAGAAAATATTGTAATGGAGGGCAACACTTCATGGGACAGTTTAAGCTATTAAACCACAGCATGAATATATGTCTCTGATCAATTAATATAGTGTCAAAGAAATTAGAAATTTTTAATTGATTTTATGTATTTAAAAATGAAATACTACCTTGTGGAAGGAGATATTGCTTCACAAATCGTTTGTTTACTACCAGGCAAATACGGAGTTGATTTCGAAATATTTTTACATTTCCACCGTTTCAGGGTAATGAAATAAATTCAGTGGAAAAATTCAATGTTTGTTCTGGTCCGGGATTCGAACCCGGATTTCGTGCTTTGGGCCAGCGATCGCCTTAACCAACTGGGCATGCTTCCCTTCTTGCACAACTTCACAACTTACAACACACGACGGTGGTAGTGCCCCCTGCCCGTTAATTTCTCTTGCTCTTAGCCTATAACGGATTGCTGCAAGGGATCGAGAGTGTTTATGCAGTTCCATAGAAACTATCAATTGGCCGTTGGCAATATGGCATCTCTTATTTTTGAACATATCGAAAACAACAGGCACAACATGAATAATTTAATAAAGGCGCTGCTAATGAAGCCCATTACGGTTACTGTAGCAGCTAATGCCGCGAGACAAGTATGAGAGAGAAAATATTTTTTAAGAGTATATTAACGTGTCAGTGCGTGACCATATTCAATTTCTATTAAAAAAAAGTAGCCGACATAACTCCGTTTGCGGTAGACATCTGTTTTTGACGGGTAGTTAATTATCAGTCGTTTGTGTATTCCGGCGTACGCCGTCGAAAAAGGAACGAATAAAATGCTGTGCCAAAATAAAGGAGACGGAAAATGTTCTGGAAGCAAAAATAGCGCGCGCAATTCCGAGCGGGAGATGAGAACGGTGCAAAAAATTTCGGACTGTTCAACAGCTACCTGTCGGATTACACGTCGGCGAAAAACACCGGATCGTGACCATTAATCTACGTCACTAATGAAGTACGGGCAAACATGTCAGCCGACCGTGGGCCCGCAGTCGAACACGTAAACACAGCTGAGCGCACGGCTCAGCACGAAATTGGAACACGATTTAATTAGAAGGGAGTCACTCCGTCACTCGCAAATATATATTTCACACTGTTCACATTTTTTGGTCATTATCAAGTCTGTGATACATTGAGGAATATATCCAGTAAAATTTTTAATTACAGTAACAATAAAACAGTCCGTTTCAGGAGTAGAGTGGTCAACGCGACTAACTGCCATAAGGATAACCGAGGTTCGATTCCCGCTACAGCCAAGGAAATTTCTCATCCCCGGACAAAACAAGGATTTATTTTTTCTTGTCACTTATCTCACCTATAGCAAAGTTTCGGTTGTGCAAATGTTTGTTAAGCTTAAGGGACTTAACTACGGGGTCATCAGTCCCTAAACTTACAAACTACTTATGAACTACTTACGAACTAGGACGGCACAAATATCCATGCCCGAGGGGGGATTCGAACCCCAGACCGTAGTGACCGCGCAGACAGTGACTGGAGCGCCTCAGTCCCCTCGGCCACCGCGGCCGGCAACGTTTCGGAAGTGAAAAACATCGAATAGCACTATGAAGCGGTATCCGCATAAAACTAGTTGTTCCCCTAAAGCTGACTAAAGTCTGGAGGAAGGCAACGGTATACCACCGACGGCAGGACAATGCCTAGTAAAGTACTGCGAAGTTTAAACCAATTTTCGAATTGATGTCTGGTTTCTAGTAACATATTACCATTATCTGAGCTACAAGAGCATAAAAAAATGGTGTGTGTGTAGGGAGAAGGTGGTGAAGGGGTGAGAGTTTGAAGAGGAACTGTTGATTTTAAGTAGACAGAGATAATATTCAATTCCGACCATGTTAAAAAATTAGCTCTGTCATTAAGATATAACATGTTAATTCTCTTGACAAGAAAACCGTATTGCGTTGCAGTTTGACGGGCGAGAATAGCCGTACGGTCTAAAGCGCCTTACTGCCCAGTGCACGGACCTTTCCCGTAGGAGGTTCGAGTCCTCCCTCGGGCATGAGAGTGTGTGTGTGTGTGTGTGTGTGTGTGTGTGTGTGTGTGTGTGTGTGTGTGTGGTGTGTATTGATCTTAGTATAAGTTAGTTTAAATAGTTTGTAAGTTAAGGCTTAAGGCACCTATAACCACCGCAGTTTGGTCCCATAGATTTACAAACATTTGAACATTTTTTGTGTTCCTTTCCATGAGAGTTTGTGGCGATATTTAAATTTATACCAACAATAGGATTAAAACGCTGGGATGACCGTGACACTGCGTCGTTATCCACTTTGTGAGGAACAAGATGAAAGTGAGCTACTTCTTGAACATCGCCGTGTTTTCAGTTCATCGATTGTCAGCATTAATCCAGCGATCTGCTTTTCTAGTCTTGAGGTACTATCGTTACCGGTATAATTTACTTTACTCACTATAATACTGGATTATGTCTGCAAGGCTTGAGCACAAATATTCGATCCTGGTCGTGGAAAATCGACAATTTTGTCAGCCATGATGGCTATGGTATCAAGATCATCTCTACTTGTAGCTAGTATAGGACGTGCTGTAACAGGAAGCCACTGCATAAATATGGTTTTAAAAAAATCGTCCTGGACTGGTATACCAGCTAAAGTTCGCATCTCGCGTAAGATCTGAGTTGCTTCTTGTCACCTAATTCCAATTCTGTTAATAATTTCGTTACTTTCTTATTTTCTGACTCTTGAAATTCCTGAAGTAGTCTTAAGTTCTGTGAACGGAATGACAGACAATGGTCGAGTTAAGATGTCGGAAATTAATTCCACAATTAATGCTTCTAATTATGCAACGATATGCAACGATATGTTTAAAATTCGTGGTTTCTTTAGTGATACGCAAAATAGTAAATTATTCTTCAACTTCAAGAAACCATACCTTTATGATTTCTTCCAGATGGGTGGAATCTTCACTGAAACACCATCTATACCTGCTTTGTTCAGTTCTGATGTAGGCGGTGGATTTGCGTCGATGCCGTTGGCGGTTATTTTTACACTTTAAAAACTAAAAATGCATTCGGCCCTTTAGTAATCACGTCGAGGTCACCAATACGCTTATGGTTTAAGTAAAAGGTCCATAAAGGAGACAAAGGATGTTTATATATTTTTTAATTATCACTCATAACAATGTAGAAAAGAAACAAGAACAGAGGCGAATAGAAAACATTTAAAGTAATAAGAACGCGAATAAAGTTCAAAGGTATAATTTACATATATTAACACTCGAGTCCGCCACAAGCTCATGCGTTGCACTAGTCTATTGCAACTAGTCTATTACCAACGCGTACATCACTGACGTAAGTTATTGTTGCATACAGTACACTTAAAGCCAGTTAAGACGGCTTCGTACTCTGTGACGAAGCACGTACACACACATGTTCCAAAGAGAAATTCCGCTTACAAATAGAATCATGCACGAGAAAGGCGCATAATTTGTGATATTTCCCGCGCTTCCCAAGAAAGGCATTATTGCGAACTACAACTGATAATAAACATAATGAGAGGATATTATCTGAGGCATTAATTACTAAGAATAATATCCTCACATTCTCACCTGCTACGAGCAGTTAGCCAACAGCCAAATAAAAATAAAATGTGGCAATGCACTATAAAACTTTCTTTTCATTCACGCGTAGTAATTGGTAGCCCAAGGTGTTTCATTTCAGAAATTGGGTTGTACCTGAATATAGCTTCTCTCATCCGCACGACAGTAAAACATTGAAATACAATCTCACGCAGCAATAAGCGATCTTTGGAAGTGAAAACAGCAGAATCGACGACAGTGTGTCGTGAGTGGAAATATACCACTGAGGAAAGGAACTAGGAAAGATTTCGACTCCATTTAAAGAAAATTGATGAGCGAAAACTATACGTCCACCTCATTAATAGCATACTTGTCCATCTCACGGAATTTCAGCGTTAGACTATAGTGTCCATCAAGGCCGAACTACGTCGGGTGGGTCCTGATGTTGTGGATCTTCACCAACAGAGTTCAGCATTTTATTTTATATACTGCTGATGCGTTTGGTCCATGATAATGCTATTTTACAACGCGGACCTACAACATAAATATGTTTATGGCCACTGAGTGTGGCCGCGAAAACGCCCCTGAAGTTCAACATTTACTACTTATTTTGCTGTGCCAGAATAGCCGTGCCATTAAGGCACCGTGCTGCGTTGAGCGCAGCTCTTTGCCGTCGGAGGTTCGAGAGCTCCCTCGGGCATGTGTGTCTTTGTTGTCCTTAGCCTAAGATACTTTAAGTTAGTGTAAGTGGTTTGTCTGCCTAGAGACTGATAACCAACGTAGTTAAGTCCTTTAGATTTACCAACATTTGAACATTTCTTCTTATCTTTTGTTGTCTCATGGACTTGCATGTCACGTTCCTGAAGTCAGAGATGACATGTTGTAAAATGTAATAAGATCCACACGCTTCGTGTATTAAAACTAGAACACTAGTCTTGCGTTGCCCTTAAAATCAAATGTCACTAAGCAATTTCTTTCATATTTATTGTTGGAATTGTGACGTATCAGCATACTACACTCTTTGGAAATAAATGAGATTGGAAGCCAGCGAAAGAAAAGTTCAGACATTTTCTTCCACTTTGTGCAAACCTACCGAAGTGCAGAGACCTAAATCGATTTCCGTTAAATCGTCTCCATTGTTTTCCACTTGGGTATCCATACAGTGTCACTTCACCTGCACATCAATCACCATTAAACTCAGATACATCGTGCGCGGCGGGCCTCATCAATTTCAGGGTGTCTCGTCCCCAGACCGTGGCACCGGCACCGCGCGCCGACGAAGTTCGCTGATAACTCTAACGGTTTCACCTAGGGGAGTAACCTGCTCTTATAACGTCATTACTGTGATGGAACTGGGGTTTAAATGTATCAGATGCGTGGCCTAATGAAGACGTTTAATTGTTTCATGAGATACCCGAAAGTAATGTAGTCTTGACTATGCAACTACACTACATATGATGGGATAATGCCGTAAATTTCTTGGCAACGAAAATAAACTGTTGAGAACGACTGCTGCAATCAGCCTTAACAGAAGATGCCCAAGTATGCTCAAGTCAGCATAAAGAGGGGCCTGAAGATGGTGTGATTGTAACACCGAAACCGGTCGCACAATTAAATAAATAATTGTTATACAGCAGTTGGTACTTTCTTCCACCTTCAAATTTACCAGCTGTGGTCCCAATTCATTGATTATGTAGAGAATTTCACATGTTGTTGTTGTGGTCTTCAGTCCCGACACTTGTATGATACAACACTTCACCCAACCTATCCTCAGCAAGCGTCTTCATCTCCTCATAAGAACGGCAACCAACACCCATCCGAATCTGCTTACTATATTTGTCTCTTGGTCTACCTCTGCGATTTTCCCCCACACACTCCCTTCCAGTGCTAAATTTATGATTCCTTCATGTGCAAGAATATGTCCTACCAATCGATCCGTTCTTTTAGTCAAGATATGTCAAAAATTCCTTTTCTCCCCAATTCTGTTCAGTACCTCCTCATTAGTTAAGCGGTATACGCACCTAATCGTCAGCATTATTGTGTAGTACCACATTTCAAAAACCTCTATCCTCTTCCTTTCCACACAAATCCCTTCAGAAATGTCTTCCTGACAATATTCGATGTTAGCAAATATCTCTTTTTGAAAAATGCCCCTCTTACCAATGCATTCTGCATTTTATATCCTGTTTACTGCAACCATCATATATTATTGTACTGACCAAGTAACAAAACTCATCTACCACCTTTATTGTTTCATTCCCTAATCTAATTCCTTGAGCATCGCCTGATTATGTAAGATTGCATTCCGTTACCTTCGTTTTGCTCTTGTTAATGTTCATATAATACACTCCTTCCAACACACTGTCCATTCCGTTCAATTGCTCTTCTGCTACACAACCGGAAAATAATAGCTATACCTGTGAAAAAGATGCTAATTTTGATCTGATGACTCAGACGGGGGACAGCTGATGTACTGATAATGATTTCAAAGTCATTCGCCAAAAGATACCGTAGTCAAGTACCAAAGCGCCGTATGTGTGTAACATTTAAAAGGGAAAAATGTTCAAATGTTTGTATAGTCTATGGGACTAAACTACGGGGTCATCAGTCCCTAAACTTACAAAGTACTTATGAACTACTTACGAACTACAACGGCACAAATATCCATGCCCGAGGGGGGATTCGAACCCCCGACCGTAGTGGCCGTGCAGACCGTGACTGAAGCGCTTAAAAGGGAATTTTTACAATGAAAAGACTCACTGTGATATAAGTGTGTGAAGAAAGAGATGCCATATCACGGAGATGCATTCGTTTTCCCTACATGAAACGGAGCGATTATGAAGAGGGTCAAATTGTGGCCCTGAGAGTGCCGGGGTGGTCCTCTATGACAAGTGCCACACAAGTTTGACGGTCTGCGCCAGCTACAGTGCTGGTTGAAATGGTCACGTGAACATTACCAAGTAAGATGACGAGGTTCTAGTTGTCCATGAAGCATTGATATACATCACGATGTACTGTATGGTTAGCAGTGGCAGATTGTACAGCTCACCCACGACATGGATAATATGCCAACAATAACTCAGTTGCTTATACCAAAGGTTTTCAATATGAAGGGAGGCAATGAATTAAAATTTGTGCTGTGGTCGGGATATCAACACGGGACCTCCTGATTACTAGGCAGGCGCTTTAGACCGTTCAGCTAACAAAGCGTTGCGAACAAGGCCACTATATGCACCGTCTTCAAGCCTGTCTCCTTCCGCATCACATACTTTAATTGTGCCTCAATGTTACCTGTGTAATACTTATCAAATTTACACTCAGCAATGGATAATATGGTTTGTGATCCAAGACGTGTCCACACTGACTGTTGCCAATGGTTAATACAGTGGGACTATGAGCACGCGCACCTCTAGCCTGTCTTCCCCTCACGCCACAGATCGACTGTTGTCATCAGAGGATCACTTGGGAGATCGAATAGAGGACCATGGTTTTCAGCGATGAAAGCACGTAATTGATGACTGTGCGTACGATGTAGAGTTAGCGAGCGCTGTCTCGTAGAGTGCATTCGTGGAAGAGACACACAGGCCTCTCACACGTGTAATATGACCCATCTTTCTGTTGCAAGAACAGCAAAAGAACTGGTGTTACGACATTCTCCAGACGCCTACTAACTCCTTCCGCAGCCTCAACCACCTCACACAGCTATGATAAATAACAAAAAAAAATTTCAAATGTTTGTAGAACTTATGGGACTTAACTACGGGGTTATCAGTCCCTAAGCTTACAAACTACTTATGGTGTTACGACATTCTCCAGACGCCTACTAACTCCTTCCGCAGCCTCAACCACCTCACACAGCTATGATAAATAACAAAAAAAAAAAAAAAAAATTTCAAATGTTTGTAGAACTTACGGGACTTAACTACGGGGTTATCAGGCCCTAAGCTTACAAACTACTTATGAACTAGCTAAGACTAAGGACGGCACAAATATCCATGCCCGATAGGGGATTCGAACCCCCGACCGTAGTGGCCGTACATACCGTGACTGGCGCGCGTCAGTCCCCTCGGCCACCGCGGGCAGCGCGATAAATAACATCTTCATACTCTGTCCCCACATCCTCAATAAGATATCTGAACTTTTTGTGATGGAGCATTCCTGCTCTAATTGCATTCACGACACCAGCAGCAGGACCTATCTTCCGATCAGCCACCGTGTCGAGCTTGATCAAAGTTGGCTGGAATAGTAGGATCCGCCATGACTGAGGAGGTTCATGAGAGTTCTCCCATAGTCCATTGCGCCAAGGAAATCTCTGTCTGCGCAAACAGGATCTGCACTGCACATGCGTATGACGTCCATCCTATTCGAATATTTTGCTCGCGCGGGGAAATAAACCTCGTTTTTCGGTACATTATTGGCAATATCTGGAGGGGCCACACACAATCCTGCGGAGTGTCGAATGCAGCCTGGGGGTCGTTATTTGCCCAGCCGTGATCTAGGATACAGCGAATCGCTGCCAGTGCAAAAATGCTCGCGCAGGACGGTAAGTGAAAAGGCAGCGCGTCAGTTGGGTGTAGGGTGAAGCGCGCGCCTACTGGCGGTACCAGCACGAGGGCGCGTCGCTCCAAGCTGAGGGGTGGTGGGGTGAGTTGGATCGGGTGCATTATTCAACGCGTTAATTAGCGCCCGATCAAATGACATTTTATTCGAAACCACGAGCTCCGCTTCTGCCGGGGACAGCCAATAATTACTAGCTGGCTGGTAGTAGCCGGCCGTGCTTCGGGTCCTGTGTTTCGAAACAAGAAAAAAAAAAATGTGTACTCGCTACTGTGCCGACTGATGTCGAGGCATCGTGGCTCGCTTTGCAGCAAACTAAACAGGTGAAAAATGAAAAGTTTTTCACCACTTACAAAGGGAGGGTCTGTCATGTGGGTCATCGATTTCGATTTTTTTCATGGGCGTACTTTCTTAATATATATACAAACTAGCTGTAAATCCGACGTTGCCCTGGTGTTTATTTATCCTACACTCTTGTAGTTAAATCCCCTTCCCCCTATCTCTCTGCCTTCTTCTCTTTCTCTCCCATCTCTCTGTTCGTTTCCACCTTTCCACCTCTCGGCAGAGTTTTCTGCAAGGTACCCTCTGTCATGTACCATAAAAACATTTATTTACCCAGTGATCTTCCTCTTGCTTTAAAGGTCATGTGTGCAAAAATTCGCCGGCCGTGGTGGCCGAGGAGACTAAGGCGCTCCAGTCACGGTCTGCACGGCCACTACGGTTGGGGGTTCGAATCCCCCCTCGGGCATGGATATTTGTGCCGTCCTAGTTCGTAAGTAGTTCATAAGTAGTTTGTAAGTTTAGGGACTGATGGCCCCGTAGTTAAGTCCCATAGACTATACAAACATTTGAACATTTATTTGCAAAAAATCATAATGAAAGGAGCAAAACTATGCATTTTGCAAATTCAGTACGTTAAGTACCCTACAGCATGCATCGAACGAAATTTTATTCATACTGTGACATTCGTCTTGTTTTTAAGGTAGAGTGTGCAACATTTTTCAACAATATCGGAACAAAACTATAGAGTTATATGCGATAGAAACAAGGAGTCAAATTGAAAAACGCACTTTGTTGTTCCCAAAAATTGAAGAAAAAAAAAAAAAAAAGAAGAAAGGTTCTGTGAAATCGGTCGAGCCATTCTCAAGTTATGGCACGAACAAGGTATTTAGGGACCCATTTTTATGTTGCAAAGTATCTTCCCCCATGCACCGTATGAAACTTAAGTTACACGATGACCTTCCTGTTGTATTGAAGATCAAGCGTGTAAAATTTCGTGAAGAGCGGAATGAAACTGTAGATTTCGCGAGTCTGTAGACGAAATATGCTCCGCCATGCACTTATCACAAAACACTTTCTTAGATGACATTTTCTACCTACAAACAACATTCATGCCAAACTTCAGCTTCATAGGTGAAGTAGTTATCGAGATTTCGTGTTTGTCAGTGAGTGAGTGAGTGTCCCTTCGCTTTTATATAGATAAAGCTTAAGAAAACAGATTGCTAAATTTTGGATGCAAGAGAAATAAGGGAGACTCACAGACAAAAATAAATAGTAACATATAAATCTGTAATGCTAACTTCATTTTTTCATATTGACAGAATATATGACATCAACTGCGAATGGGCAAAGCTGAAAATGTGGACCCAGCCTAACTTTATCTCATCCAAGGTGATGCCTGATGCGACAATTTAACAGCATCTACAGCGAAACTGTTGTGAGCGGTAGACTTCTTTTCGTTTCATGTATATATATTTGAAGACGTGGGTTCAGTTACAAAACGCTTCATAAAAATCCGAAATTTTATGCAAACTTTGTCGCAGGTCCCTAACTGCTCCCAGTTTCCAATAATTGACGCATAAATCTGGGTAATCTCACGCGGAGGCCTCTCATTATTTATGACGTCATATCTCCTGAGCTGAGGCCAACGAGAGAGACAGGCCGCGTTGCGGCTGTCAAATTACGTAAGCAAAGTAGGCCTGAACCGGCGCGATCGCTAGGTGAGTGGCCCGCTGCTGCGAGGCAGAGGGCTGTGCCCTAGCGCCCGGCCAATCCATCTCTCTCGTTAGCCTCGTCCTGAGCAATCTGTTGTGCTCTATTGTTTTTGGGTCAGGAACCTTCGTTGGCGTAAGGTGAACATCTCACCAAAGTTTCATTGCAAACGAATGAATGGTTTATGAACACATAGAAGACATACAAACATCCATTTCTATAAAGTGTTTATCCTTATATTTCACTCTGCAGCCAAAACTACACATTGCAAACGAATCGTGTTTGTTTGTGGTAGTACGCATCAGTCTTCCATTGTGCACTACGGTGGTAGAAGGTTCATAACGATAAGGGGGTGGAAGATATGGAAATTGAAAGTTACCGACTTATATAAAATTCTACGGTTGGCTCTTCAACAAAAGCTACATAATGGCGACGAACGATCTCTCTCTCTCTTTTGTTGCAGTACAAAGTCTCCCGTTGTACACCATAGCAGTTCCCTATCGATAGCTATTACAGGGTGTAAGATGCAGTGGCTGAAAGTCGTCAGCTTATATAAAATTCGGACCGAAGACAAGCGATGACTTTTGACACTGTAATAGCAAAGAGGTTGTATACAGTGAACCGTGATACACATTCTTCAGTTGTTTTTGCAAGAAGCGTAAGAATAAAGGGAAATAAGTGCATATTGCAGTTTGAAAAGTAAAACTAAGAAGAAAGGTGTCAAAGCCTAAGAAAGAAATTATGCGTTCTCGACCCGTTTCTAAAAGACAGAAAATGGCGATGTAAAATGAATCTACAGGCGATAGAAACTTGAAATTTGAAGACATTGTTTATCTTTTGCGGTAGACACTAGCGATTTTCGATATTCCCGTCCCTATGGGACTGAAATAGGGGATAGAGTTTTCTTTCTTTCTTCTTCTACTTTTTTTTTATACGTTGTCGTTAAAGCAATTTTGAAGCTAGAAACATTAAACTTCTGCTTTAGATTTTTGATTGGAATTTTAGAAACATGTTTTTCGATATTTTTGGAAATTTAAACGCTAAACAGATGAAATAAGAGAAAATCTTTTAAGGGTACTACTAATACCATTTTGATGCTACAAACGCGAAAAGCCGGCCGCAGTGGCCGAGGGGATTGAGGCGCTCCAGTCACGATCTCAAATGTTCAAATGTTTGTTAAGCTTATGGGACTTAACTACGGGGTCATCGGTCCCTAAACTTACAAACTACTTATGAACTACTTACGAACTAGGACGGCACAAATATCCATGCCCGAGGGGGGATTCGAACCCCCGACCGTAGTGGCCGTGCTGACCGTGACTGGAGCGCCTCAGTCACCTCGGCCACCGCGGCCGGCAGTCACGATCTGCATGGCCACTGCGGTCGGGGGTTCGAATCCCCCCTCGGGCATGGATATTTGTGATGTCCTTAGTTTTAGATAGTTCATAAGTAGTTTGTAAGCTTAGGGACTGATGACCCCGCAGTTAAGTCCCATAAGTTCTACAAACATTTGAACATTTGAAACGCGAAAATTTGGATTTGGAACCATGGTTAGAATTTAAAAAAAAATGTGTTTCGGGATGTTGTGAATTCTGCCATATCTGGTGCAATAGGGGGTGGAAAGTTGTATCAAAATTCTTGATCAGGAAAGCATTTTTAAAGCTAAATGGATTAAAATTTACATTTAGAAGTAGAAACAACCGATACAGACCATCTAGTCTACGTGTGCGAAGCAGCGCCAATTAAGCTAGTATTGAATATACAGAGACACGTATTTCGGCTTATCACTAGACAGTAATTTTTGAAACAATCGAAGACAAAATTGATGAAGCAAAATCGCGTTTTCAATGGTACACATTGAAAAATCGTCTGAAGCTGAGCATTTTTTTACTAATGTATGTGGGGTAAAAATTAAATCGAGTAGTTAACGTTTTTGTGTTTTCACGTAGTAGATTGGGTACTTGCTAACATGAGTGACTTTTCGAGCGCCGTTGCCGATCGAGCGGTCAAGGAATTGGACTGTCATACCATGGGTCCAGGTTCGAACCTTCATCATGACAATTTTTATTCGATTTTTACGGCGTATTTCATAATATTCTCGAATTTCTTTCTCCTCATTTTGAAGTAGGGCATCGGAAAATATGATCAAAATTTAGTTAAATGTAATAACTATTTACAGCTGTTGTATTTGTCATCCATAATCTAAAAACAATAAAAATAAGAAATAAAATAAAAAACATCAAAGTATATTATTATGTAATTCCAATTTCTGACCGTCTCATTCGTTGTGTTCTCACAGCCAGTAGGGTGAAACCCATTATAAAAACATCCAAAACACACATTTCGCACACCATGCAAACCACACGAATGACATACTGCCACATACACAATTTTTCTCAGATGTTGTTCGTGGAAAAAATACCTGATTAACACCCACATGTCGGACACACTCCTTGTTAGGTCAGACGCTACCAGTATGATTCTACTTCATTTTTATGGCTATGGCATTTTCCTATAGACGATGGCTGATGTGTATGATGTTCGTTAACTTGACTATTCAGGTGCAGATCTCTACACAACATGGCCAAGGCACGTGCATATTCTATTTGTTACCGTCTTTTGGGCTTCGAGGGAAATGAAGTGCAGGGCATCGTCGATTCTTACGCACAAACAGATGGCAATAGAATTTGTGGTAACCAAGTGGCATTAGCATGATGTTGATGATCGTGATGATTATGATGAAGAACGTCATTAGTGGTTGATGGCGATAAACGGCAAGGTATTACTTCAAGTACATATGGTAGAAGTTATGACAAGCTATCAATAAATAACGAAAAATTTAAAAACCAAACTGTGTTCTCAGACAGGCGATGAGAACAGAACCATGTAACACTGGGGCACTTTAAAATTTCATTTCCTGTATTTTATAAAGATGTACTGACATCTACATCTACGTAAATACCCCGGAAACCACCCAAATTGTACTTGCACAGGGGTACCAAACACTACCGTCAGTCATTTCATTTGCCATTTCAATTCCCAAATAAAACGAAGTAGAAACAGCTTTTACTATGATTTCATATGAACACTAATTACTTTTATGTTTGTGATATTTATGAGTAATGTAGCCTCACGACAGAAATAGTACCATGCAGTCAGATTCACATGTTATTGCTCTAAATTTCTTCAGTATCGTGGTTCGGAAATTATGTCATATTTCTGTGATTCAAGTTCCTGGAATATCTCTGTAGCACTCGCGTGTTTATTGAACCAACAGGAAACAGATTAATCAGGTTCACTGTGAACTGCGTCTATATGTTCATTAAACTGATTTGGTAAGGGTTCCAAACACTCTAGTGCTCTAGAATCACTCGCACTAGTAATCTACGCTAAGTCTGCTTTACATTTGAACATTTTAACAACAATTTTCCAGTAAACCGAAATCGACCATCCGCCCTGCCTGCACTATTTCGTATCGCTCTGCAACGTTACTCCTAGATTTCTTTTAAAAGCGAGGCCAATTTGTCGAGCAGTAACTACTAATGCTGCATTCGAACATTATTGACCTTTTACCGATCTTTCTACATTAACTCACATTATTTACTATTTCTACATTTCAAGTTGTCTGCCATTCATCACATGAACTACAAACTTTGTCTCAGCACAACGAAAATAATGGCAGTTGTAGCGGATGGAGGCGACGAATGTGAGGGAGGAAAGACCTGGAGGTATGGGCCATTTTTTAGATACTGGAGGACGAATTCCGACTGTTAAGTAGCCACACAAAAAGTGCCAGTTCCGGGATTGTTGGATCACTAAAATACCGACTTTGATAACCTGACTGGACATATTTTTTTCTTTGTTTGGCATTTGCCTGTGAGCCATGGTGGGTACCGGATGGAGAAAAGGCGCTCGTGTCTCAGTCATTTTCTGTCTTCTCGCTGTCGCTCAATGACGAGTGAGGGTGCCGTGGCTGTATCTGCACAAAGATATAGTAATTACAACACTACCGAATCTAAGGGTTGTGACTTTAGAACACCTACAGAACGGCGCCTGCCACATTTTTCTTTCTTCGCGCTATTGATGTTTCCTAATATTTATTTGACGCAACACAGCTATTCCTATACCATTATTGTATTTATGTGGATTGCATTTTAACTATTGCAGGAGCCCGGGGTAGAGTAACAATTTATGTAGCTACGATGTCTTTCAAGGCCATGTTTTAGTATCTAATTTTCATTTAGCTTTCATTCTGTATTACTTAGCTTCTTATTTCAATACCATTCACATTTCACTCAAACAAATTAATTCGCTGAAGGGAAAAAAGGTTCTTAACTTTCAGTGAGGATGCATACTAAGGCCAATCTCGTTACGATAATCGGCTACACATGGGGTGGAGTAAACATAAGTAATGGGTTAGGAACATTATTATACTTCTGTAGGCTGTAAGATGAGAATTTATGTCTGGCTGAAAGCGTGTCAGAGTAGTTCCTGCAGCTGTTATATGCATGACTCTAAGGTAGCTACCAGCCGCGGTGGCCGAGGGGACTGCGGCGCGCCAATCACGGTCTGCACGGCTACTACGGTCGGGGGTTCGAATCCCCCCTCGGACATTGATATTTGTGCCGTCGTTAGTATTAGCTAGTTCATAAGTAGTTTGTAAGTTTAACGACTGATGACCCCGTAGTTAAGTCCCATAAGCTCTACAAACATTTGAACGTTTTCTAAGGTAGCTCAGTAAATGCGTTTTCTGTGATGAAAAAAATCTGAGCCAATGACTCATTGAAAAAGCTTTAACAAGACGAACGGAACAACGACCGAAAGAACCCATTCACACGAAGAGGAAAAATTAATTAATTAATTAAAAGTGAAAAAGTGGATACAGCCCAATAAGCAGAAGACACGGGTTCAACCTCCTGTAGCGCACAAATTTTCAACTACCTTATTTAATTTAATGCCTAAATACAGTTTTCGATTGCGTTCTGTTGTTTGAATTACTGTTGCCACTAGAGTGTATGTGGATGAACAAATGGAGTGCCGGCCACGGTGGCCGAGGGGACTGAGGCGCTCCAGTCACGGTCTGCACGGCCACAACGGTCGGGGGTTCGAATCCCCCCTCGGGCATGGATATTTGTGCCGTCATAGTTCGTAAGTAGTTCATAAGTAGTTTGTAAGTTTAGGGACTGATGACCCCGTAGTTAAGTCCCATAAGCTATTTGAACAAATGGAGCAATACAGGGAGATAGATTCACTGCTTAACATACCCTCTGTGTACTGTGATTGTTGGTTCACATTAATTTAAAGACTAACAATTGCTTATTCGGATAAAATTGTGACGTATAAATACATCAGTGATCTATTCTTTTATGAATGAAATTGGGTCATATTAAATTACGATCTAGGCCCCTATTTCAAGTCTGTCTTTACTTAATATGTTGATTACTGCATCAGTTATAATTTCCATTGCTGTACACAGTACGAACTCATGCAATTACAAAGACTTACCGATAATAATAGATTCTCTCTAACTTGGAATTTTAATGATGATCATGTCAAGTGGAGCAAACCAATTTCAGTGTCATAAGTAGAGCGCGTACTTATTTCAATGAGTATTCAATAAGTACTTCACTTTTCTATACAATATCTATAAGGTTGTGAATGTGAAACTTAAAATGCCAAAAAAGTAATAGAAAATAACAAAATAGAAAAATACAAGTAAATATAATAAAACAAAAGAACTTAGAATAAATGCGTTTCTAAAATCAAGTTTTCGTCATCAGAACAATTAACACAAAGAACTCTAAACATTTAATGTAAAACATAAAACAGAGAAATAATAATAAGGAACGTAGCTTTTTCCCTTGCAGCCATTCTTCTTAGGATGTACATTTATCCAAACCACAGCCAAGTTATAAAAATCTATTAAAATGAAATGGCGTATGTCGTTAATGAGTTCTGCCATTGTGTACATAGCCATTCGGTCAACATTTGTGTATTTTCTTAAAAAAGCTCATTCCACAGAGTCACTCTCTTGAGTGTTAAGCATCATATCAAAGAGTAATATAAAAAAGACACATGATAGCTAACATTGCCAAACAGGAACTACCAGGAACGAAAAGCTAACAGTATACTATGAAGTCACTAACCAATTATGAATATCGGAAACTTGTTTGCAAAATTTTTGAAGAAGTTACTTTACACCTGTAAGTTGCACTTCACACTTGTGGGTTGCAATTTCGCACGTCATGCACAATGGTTTTCCAGCTCTCCTAGTAGATCTATTTGATTGCCTATCCACCAGTTCCAAACATGATGTGTCGAGTTTCGTGAATATGTATTGCTGAACCGAAAACGTTTCTATATTATCTTAAGGTCTCTAAGGATATGAAGAGATCTGAAAATGTTAGCGAAATTCTGTGAAAAATCGGTGTAGTGTTAAATCTTGAAGGAGTAGAACAAATTACATAGTACAAACCGTTAGAGTTGCCAAACACTGTATTACACTTCACGTTAACTAGCTTTTGCTGCATCCTGTAATTGGCAATTAACTCGCAGTGAGATTTTTAAACCGATCACTGTGACCGAACCGACGTCATCTGCAGATAGAGTACGGGAAAACTACGAGCTGGTTGTAAAACGCACACAGTGTCAGTACTATACGAGGCCGGAGAGTTATTTCAACATTTTTCCATCAGTGTGGTTCACCTGGTACGACCGCGGTGGGGGGCGAAGTGCGTGAGGCGGAGAGCTTGGATTGGACGAGTGTGTCTCGCTGTTTGGCAGCGGAACGGCGTCGCAAGAGTGCACTCGGCAGTTACAGTCGCGTGGGGCACCTGCCCTGAGGGAGGGCAGGGCAGGGGGAGGAAGAGCAGCCACCAATCCCCCAGCTCTGTAGAGGGGACCCGCATGTCTCCCTCGACGCAAAGTAAACGACCGAACCCACTACATCTTTCTATTTCACTGGCTACCATTTACAAATGACCTGCCACCTCGTGCCTGAGACAGTATTAAACGACGAGGCACCAGCATGAATGTGCCCAGCCACATTTATATGCTTCCGAGGTAACGCAGTATTAACATAGTATAATGCTTTCACTTAAAATTTCCGGGCTGGTAGGCCGTGGCCGATGGATAAAACTCGCCCCTAACGTTTCGTCTTCAGCTGCGGATGACATCTTAGGAGATGGAGCATGTTTAGCAAGAGGGCGACCAACAAATTAAATTTATCGAGACCAGTGTTTTATCAAAAACTTTTCACTATTATGCTCGTACGTACAGAGAAGCCATTGAAATTTACAAACCTCGTAATAATTTCAATAGAAAGGAGGAAGGTGTTAAATTGCACTAGATCTGGAATTCAACGTTGCACAAGTACGTTAACAATCGATCTTCCTCTAGTTATAAGGTTGGCATTACCAGAGATAGTTGCTTAGCCGACGTCACGTGATATACTGTGGCGCCCCCTACACTACCTATATAAATGCGGCGCTCTCTCGAGACCCCATCGCAGTTGCCACTTAGCCTCTTAGTCTCTTCCGCAGCTGAAGACGAAACGTTAAGGGAGAATTTTATCCATCGACCAAGGCCTACCAGCCCAGAACTTTTAAGTGAAATTGACGCCGGCCGTGAAAGTCTACATTGTATGAAAAGTATAATGCATCACAAATGTTTGTAAATTTTGAAACGCCAGTGTGACAAATAGTTTACACGAAAATGGATGTAACTTTAGCTACAGAACACCACCTACCTCAACATCGGAAGTGACTAAGCCTGTTATCCAGTAACTTTGTTTGGTACTGTGTAACAGATTTTCGCTCTGTTTGTGTTTCGGCAAACTGCTAACAAGGGGAGGATGCCTACTTGTCATCGCCGAATTCGTCCAAATGTATGGAACATGTACGGCTTGATGAGATATGACAGTGCACCAAGTGGCTAAGCGTTTAGGAAATAAAAGGAATTTTGATACGGGTCTATCACCATATACACCTTATCAACTGCCCCTGAGAGAGTTTGTTTAGGTAGCTAACATAGCTAACATAGCGATCGCGCCCGGTCAGGGGGCTGAACGCCCTCTGTGATAAAGAAGCTGAGCCAAATATCCAATGAACAACCATGAACGAACTGAATCAACGACCGGAACACATAGATCTACCTGAAGAATGAAGGAAAAACAAAGCGGAAAGAGATTGAATTTTTCATCTACAACTATATCTACATCCATATTCCGCACGCCACCCGATGGTGTGTGGCGGAGGATACCTTGAGTACCACTATCGGTTCTCTCTCCTATTCCAGTCACGTATTGTTCCCGGAAAGAAAGATTATCGGTGTGCCTCTGTGTGAGCTCTAATCTCTCTGATTTTATCTTCATGATTTCGCGCGATATACTTAGGAGGGAGCAATATACTGCTAGACTCCTCGGTAAACATATGTTCTCTAAACTTCGACAAAAGCCCGTACCGAGCGACAGAGCGTCTCTCCTGCAGAGTCTTCCACTGGAGTTTATCGATCATCTCCGTAACGCTTTCTCGATTGCCAAATGATCCTGTAACGAAGCGCGCTGCTCTCCGTTGTATCTTTTCTACTTCCTCTATCAACCCCACCTGACACGGATCCCACACTGGTGAGCAGTATTCAAGCTGTGGGCGAACAAGTATACTGTAACCTACTTCCTTTGTTTTCGGACTGCATTTCCTTAGGATTCTTCCAATGAATCTAGGTCTGGCATCTGCTTTACCGACGCTGATTTTATATGGTCGTTCCAATGTAAATCACTCCTAATGCCTAATCCCAGATAATTTATGGAATTAACTGCTTCCAGTTGCTGACCTTTTATAGTGTAGCTAAATGATACAAGATCTTTCTTCCTATATGTTCGCAGCAGATTACACATGTCTATATAGAGATTCAATTGCCATTCCCTGCACCATGCGTCAATGCGATGTAGATCCTCCTCCTGCATTTCAGTGCAATTTTCAATTGTTACAACCTCTCTATATACTACAGAATCATCCGCAAAACGCCTCAGTGAACTGCCGATGTTATCCGAAAGGCTCGCGGGTTCGATTCTACCCGGCGGCAAATACTTTTTTGATCCTTGGCAATGCGTACACTACTGACTTCAGAATTACCCGCAACATCATATATGTTATTTTGTATTTATATGTAAACAACATAAGCACAGGATGTCATTATTTAAAACAAGCTTATTATTTTGCAAAACGGCGGCGTTCTTAACGTTCTCAAGATCACTTCTTCGATTAATATCACCCCGGGACATGTAACTGATCAGTTGCAAAAGAATCTAAGTATCGATTTACATACACGACGTCTCCAAGTACGCGTTAACTAGAGTCCCTTCTTATATATTTGCCCCCGTCGGGGGTTCGAATTCCCCCTCGGTCGTGGATGTTTGTGCCGTCTTTAATAGAAGCTAGTTCATAAGTAGTTTGTACGTTTAGGGTCTGATGACCCCGCAGTTAAGTCCCATAAGCTTTACAAACATTTAAAAAAATGTTTGTACTCCCGAATTTCAATTCTTGCTTATACAAATTAACAAAATAACCTATATGATGTTGCAGTTGATTGTGACGTCTGTCTACAGCTACATTGACATCATTACTCTGCAAACTACTGTAAAGTGCATGGCAGAGGGTACGTCCCACTGTACCAGTTATTAGGGTTTTTTCCCATTACATTCACGTATTGAGCGTGGGAAGAATAACTGTTTAAATGCCTCCGTGCGCAGTTAAATTAAACTAATCTTCTCCTCAAGATACCTACGGGAACAATATGAAGGTGTACGCATTGCCAAGGAGCAGAAAAAAACTGTCGCCGGGTGTAGTTGAAACCGCGACCTTCTCAATACCATTCGATCTTTTACCACTGAGCCAAACACCGTTTCCTAAACACGCCGTCACAGGCCAGTTGATAAGATGCATATGGTGATAAATCCGTATCAAACTTCCTTTTATTTCCTAAATGCTTGGCCATCTGGAGTTCCCACTTGAGCCACTTTTGTGTCTCACATGTACCATAAATTTGCACGAATTAGGCGATGACGAATCGGCGTCCTCTCCTTATAAGTAGCAAATCCGCCTGAAGTGTTATTGAAGGTCTAAGATGGGAGGAAACTATAGGGTTTCCCAAAACGAATGACCCGATTTTATATAGAATTATTTATTAGGAAGAAAGGCTTCACAACAAAAAATTTTATACTAAAATAGTAATTACAAAAGACAGAAATTCATAAAAATCCATCATCAATGTTCAATATGTCCTCCACTGGCAGCAGGGTTTATGGGCCTTACTTTTTTGAGGAACAAACCTTAACAGGACAATCATATCTTGCACTGCTACGCAAGTGGTTATTCTCACAACTTGACTTTGACAATTTCATCTATCAGCAAGATGGAGCTCTACCTCACTGGCACAAAAAAGTGCGCAGTTTCCTCAATGCCCACGCGCCTCAACGTTTGACAGAGCGTACAGCACCATGAAACCAGGCTTTACACTCTTGGCCTCCTAGGTCCCCTAACTTAACACCATGTGATTGCTTCCTGTGGGGATATTTTAAACAATGTGTTTACGTTCCTCCCTTACTTCGTGACATTGATCAACTAAAAACCAGAATATCAGTTGCTGTAGCTTCAATGACGGAAGACACCTAACGCTCAGTTGGGTATGTATTCGGCTATCAGTTGGAGTTCGGCTGTGCAGCCAATGGAGGTAATATTGAACATTGATGATGGATTTTTATAAACTACTGTCTTTTGTGAGTAATTTAGTATGCAATTTGTTGGTGTTAAGCCCTTCTTCCTAATAAATTCTATTGAAAATCGGATCATTCTTTTTGGGACACTCTGTATTGTACCAAGTTCAGATTCTGATGTAGTCAGGCAGTTACAGTTACTGTTTAAATTTCAGGTACATGAAGCTTAACTGTCTTTCAGACACAGTGTCCAATTACCTTGACATTTTTTATTTTGGTAACTAAGTATGAAAATTTTTAATTTTGCTCAAATGTACAATATCAGGGTCTTATAGACACGAAAAAGTCAAAGAATATATTTTATTCCATTTTTAAAATAATTCAGGAGGCTAAGAGAGGCATTTATAGGCATCTCATTCATATTGAGACCGGAGAAATCTGATCAAAGTGTGTCCTTCAAACCATACATGTAGCAGCTTAATTGTGAAGCTGTCTATGCCAAAACTTACATCTATTTCTGATACCATCATACCTATTTCAGAAAAGAAGTTCAAGGACTTAAGGGGCCTCCTTCCATAAATCAATGTAAGCAGTCGTCCATTCTACATACAGTTCAACAATCACCTGACAGGCAAGACAAAGTCAGATGAAAGATATGAACTGATATCTTACGAAGGGGATGATGAGGATGGAGCCGACGACGGAAATCAGTGATATATTTTTTTTTATTTCCCCTTTTACAGTATCAACCTAGTGTAAGTAAATTATTTTGTCTGCCATTAAGAAAGTGAATTACGAGACTAAACAGTGTTTTCATGATTTACGGTGATAAAATGTGATTTCTGGAACATGTAACAGCTGCTGTCAATTTTTAAATTATTGAGAAATGAATAAAGCGATTTAATTAATGAATGCAAGGAAATATTTATCTTAAAAATACCTGTTTCTGGTTATTCAGTGTACCTGACT
The DNA here is from genome assembly GCA_026315105.1 of Locusta migratoria. Lineage (NCBI taxonomy): Eukaryota > Metazoa > Arthropoda > Insecta > Orthoptera > Acrididae > Locusta > Locusta migratoria. The sequence goes on along the minus strand of CM048746.1, from coordinate 425,178,635 downwards.
CTGATGTCGAAGGAGCTAATGTCAAATTATTTAAGAGAGTTCATGATATTAATTAATCAGTGTCCCCCTAAGACCTTTAATTTTCAAGTTGGAAATTCTAGAAATTTGTTATTTAAAATAAGCTTTAGTTTAGTTGATTTACCATAATGATAGTAAGAAACAGCACCAAATATATTGTTAATATTTTTCAGAAAAGAAAGATAATATTCAGAAGCTTATACTGTAAAACTAAGATTTTTTAACATTGGCCCTTTTAGAACGAAGCCACAGTAAATAACATAGATGTTTCTTTTGGAGTTGTTCGAGAGAACAAGTTTTCGCACGTCAGCGGGATAGTTCATAGTAGCGACAGGTATATGAGACAGCGAAAAGCAGGCAGACTTATTTTTGGCAGCTCATTTAACTTTGGACTGGGAGCAGCACGCGATGTCGCGATGCCTGCACGTAGGCAACCCGCAGCGCGCCAGTGGCGTGGGGTGGGGGGCGCCGGCTCGCGCCGCCCTGCCATTGGCCGACCGCAGTGGATCGCCGGGGATTCCCCTCACGTCGCGCGCCAGGCCTCATCCGTTCTCACGGACCGCTATTTGCCGCCAATCGCCGTTCACCATTCTCGCCGTTCGTGCCGTACAATCTAATTCAGGAACTGGGCCACCGCCCGACTCATCTTCGACATCCGATGCCGGCCTTTTATCTCGGGAAAATTTGTCTGCTACACTTCGAGCCCTCCCCTGCAACGCAGTCGACACTCTGATAGAGTGTTTCGCTACATTTACTCCCGAAAGGTTTCTTCCTTCCGCTGCTGAAACTGCTATTTTCTCTTTTCAATTCGTTCGTTTATTACTGACACCTCGCTTTTCAGATTCTTTTTGTGGTTCGGTGGCACAGTACATCATCCAATGGCTGTAAATCTCAAGTAATGGAAGCTACGAAGCATCAGTAATAGTCTCACGATTATAAAGCACAACACAGATATGGGTATTCCCCAAACAAGAGTAGGTAGATGGTCACTCAAATGAATATATCGAGTACTGAAGAATATACATTCTAAAGTTACAAACTTACACTTTTTTATTTTAGTCCCTGTTAATTATTCTTCTATTCTGTATCATCAGTTAGATCTCATGAGACATATTCAGCTCTCTGTAGTTGATTCAGAGACCCATCACATCTGTATCAGTCATGTACCACATTACAGCTTGTGAGGCTGTTATACAGCGAGATTGTGGTGCTGAATTAACTACGTACGTCTTACGGCAATACAACGGAGGCCAACACCAATCATACTGTAAAATAAATAAATTATATTTAATGTGTATCTGCGAAGAGAAAAATATTGTTTTAAATATCTATATTGTTCCCTTTTCTTGCGACGTAGATGATAGCTATAGATTTAGTTACACCTTCCACAAACATGGAAAAGGACTTAACGATATACTAATAGTTTGCAGATACTCAGAGGATATGGGCAGCAGCAATATACAGGGTCAAGCGAAATTCGTACACTTTGGTTTCGCAGCGCGATTCCTCACATGCCAGCAATATATATATATGTCTCTCTCAAAATTTCGTCCTGAAAAATAGACATGAAAGACAGAAAGGGGTGTGTGTACCACATGTTAGTGTGTTTCAGAATTACACAATTACACCAACAAACTTCTACAGGATGTAGAAGGCGTCTTGAGCAACAAAATGAGCATAGAACCGCATGTCCAGAAACGCCAATCAGCGACTCTACGCCGAGTCCAAGTTACAGACACCGGCACCTGCTGATACACACTCCTCCAGCAACGTCGACGCTCTGTGGTAATTGTGTAATTCTGAATCACACTGACGTATAGAACACACACCCATGTCAGTCTTAAATGCCCATTTACTACCGAAAATAAGCGCAGGACGAAATTTTGTGACAGACATTTTTTATTGCTGGCATTTGAGGAACAGCGCTGCGAAGCCAGAGTGCGCAAATTTCGATTTATCTTGTATACCTTAATATATATACCTGAACACGAAAATTTAAGTATCGATTTAAATATTAATTCTACAAGGAGGTCAGTAAAAGTACCATAATGCGAAAGGTGCTCTGCGACAGATGTGCACAAAATAGAATCATGTGTTTCTACGTAACCATTGATAGAGGTAAAAGGAAGTCATCGTTTTCTTCTCTGTATCTCTGGTCTTAGCTTCTCTATCACGCATTAAAATCTCCAGATTCCATAATACAGACAAGTGGATATCGAAAATTGTGGGGATACCCACTTCCGCTCTGCAAGTGTAGCGATAAAAAGTATCATGAAAACAACAACGTTGCGTGAAATCGCCTTCTCGTGACTTTCATATATGAAAGCTTTATATTCAGCAACGCGCGTATACAGGACAACAAAAGTTATGATTAGTTATGATTGGGAATAAAAACATCGTAATAACGAGTCTGTAAATGAAGTAGTTAATTTGTTATTGTTATTACGTTTATTTTTTGTAAGAGTAACTTCGTGCTCATGTTCGCTGACGAAACTTTTTTTTTTTTTTTTTTTTTTTTTTTTTTTTTTTTTTTTTTTTTTTTTAGTTTCTCAATTTTTGATAGCTATGGCGAGAGTAAGCTGCAAACGACGGACAGATTTAGGTGAACTTGGAAAGGGATGAGGGAGGAGGGAGAATAAGGCAGGAGGTCGGTAAGTAAGAGATGGACAGAGACGTGCTATGGATAGTGGAGGAGCAAGAAGAGCAGGGAGAAGTCAGAAAGAGGGGGACGAGGATATAGACAAAAAGAGGGACGGGGGTTATGGAGAGAATTTAAAAAAAAAAAAAAAAAAAAAAAAAAAAAAAAAAAAAAAAAAAAAAAGATTAGTTTTGTCAAGGGTAGTTACATGTCGAATCATCCAGACTGATACTTACGTTTATGCAGGAAAAGAATAAAACATGGTTTTTTTAATCCGATGCATTAACAGTAAATAATTTCGTTACGAAAGATACTTCCTTTGAACCTTTCTTCCACTCTACGTAGCCACAACAACGCAAAGCAGAGAATTAATTTGACTTATTTATTTTCTCACTATGTTTTCTCTATGTTTGCAGGAATTCTTCCATTTTCCTCCCTATTCATTGCATATAAGACTGTCCCACAGTTAAGACTGGCCGAGTTTAGATAATATCTACTATATGAATAGACGTGTGTCACTCTATTTCATTTCGTAGCAAAACTATTCACTGCAGACCAATGTCGTTTAGACATGAGAGTGGCCTTTAGCCTTGCATTGTCCACTAGAGTGATTTGGACGGGGTGGGTGGAATGGGGAGACGTGGAGGAGGTAGGAGGGAATAAACATTGTAATTTGTTATGTGGAACAGCCGAAATCGCTCATAGATTGTATTCAGATGATCCGTTTCGGCAGAGTAAAGTGCTATTATCAGATCTTCCATTTCATTCACAGCATCACAGAGAAAAGCTTTGAAACATATACTTCTTCACCAATATTATTGTTAGCTTGTCATAACACAAATGAAGTATCAAAGCCATCATGTTTTTATGTGATGTGGTTACACAAAGTTAAAAAAAAAGTGACTCAAAGATTGACAAAGTTTCATAAAACATTGTAATGGAAAATTATACGCTATTCCAACACGATGTGTGAATCCGTCTGACGTTATTTTAATGTACTGTTTTTTTCTGTCTCAAGTGGGCTTATGTAACAAAACACAAGCCCACTTGAGACAGAAAAAAAAACGGTATACTAAAATAACGTCAGACAGTGGGTATATTTTACAGTTTGTTTGGTCTCGAGATCCACGTATTGCAGTCAGACGCAGTTATTTTTTGAGAAAAAAAAGTAACTTTCGTATGAAACATTTTTTCGTTCCACTGCATTGGATGACGTACTGTGCCAGTGAATCACAAAAGAATCTGAAAAGCAAGGCGTCAGCCATAAACGAATTAACTGAAAAGAGAAAATAGTACAAGTAGTTCCGGCAGCAGAAGAAAGAAACTTTTCGGCAGTAAATATAGCGAAACAAACTATCAGAGTGTCGACTGGCTTACAGGGAAGGGGGACCTACGATACTTCTTTACTACTAACTGTATTCACATTTTTCAGACGGTAAGCATATGATTTACTAAGTGTACCTGTATACCACTGTGAGACTCATTTTAGAGCAGATATCCAGTCATAAACACTGAACTGGGTAGCGAATTTAGCCTTTAGTTTCGTTTTGTCCATCTCAGTCACCGCCTCTCTCCGTCCATGTCTTCTTTCCACTGTATGTAAAAAATTACACATATATATGTACCAAGTTCTATAGTGATTGCTGAAACAGTGTCGGATTTTATTGCAAAGTATTCTCCGAAAAGCACCAAACGGTACCTTGCGAAGTAAAACTTCTGCATGAAAACATAATCACATACCAACTTTAATTGTGGTCGGTCAAAAGTTATATGAATCTGTTCGTATACATCCTCTGCCTTGTATTAATTTAAGATGCACCTAAGATAACTTGGGAACAGATTCATTTTATGACTGTCAGGTTTTCTTCCGGGATACCAATGACCCTTTTTCTGTAATCCAGGAATCAAGTTGGAATTATTCCATGTTATCAGACCGGATTGTTATGCCGGACGTCCTTTTAATATTGTTTTCCTTTCCCTCGGGAGAAGTACTTATTTTCTGGATGAAGGGTAACCAATTTTCTTTTCTGTACCCCTGACAAAGTGTAGGCAAAATTACGTGATGATGGGTTGAGTATTTAAGGGATGGAAGAGTAACAAAAGAACTTACATTCACATTTGAAACAGACGTTACGACAGAGTGTTACCTATCGCTACCATGTTTGAATTCTACATGGAACTTGATGTCAATTCGAGATGTGCTGCCGTAGTTAGTGGTGGCAGTATCGATTATTGCCTACGAGAGGCTGTAATTTAAACGTTTCGCTATTTACGCCTGAGTACATTTGAACAGCAAGTGTTGTAAATGTTGGAATGAAAAGGGTGGTCCGTGCATAGAGTGTGGGACCAATAGTAACAGTCCCGAACCGACAGTGTTTAATCAGTGAGATTGATCACGCAACCGCAATAGAAACTAGAGCGCAGCTGGCTGCTGCCGCGTCGTTTGTTTCTTGTTTCACAGAACAACAGACGGGAGAGTTATTTGAGAGAATCTGACAAAGCACTGTGGGCTTTGGAAAGCTAGCATTTAAACTGGAGCTAACAACTTTGGGCAGATGTTACGCAGTAACGTGTTAGTAAGCTGTTGACTTGAAAATCGCCGAAAGTGGTAGCAAATTACGAAATTTGATCAACTGTTCTTCCAATCGGAAGAATGTACGAGTAATTTCAAGAGTGATTCGAGTGTATGCATTGTGCGGAATGTAGCAGCAACAATGGCAATTATGAAGCCTGCTATTGATTAAAACATGGAAAAGATATGCGAGTCCATGGTTATTTGCCATTCCAAGTACATCAAATCAGACGTAAGCATCAGCGAATGATGGCTTGTTGTAACACGGTAACTCTGCTCCAGTGGCTACCGTTGCGGAATAGTATCACACATCCAGTCGACAAGTAATCTTCAAATAAAAGTTGCAAAAATATAATTCCAAACTATCGGTTTGGATTTATCTCGTTACATATTTCCTTAAACGATAGCAATTCACATTGAAGTTAAGCCTGTAGCAGTCGCCAACCAACTTTAACACTTCAACAGCAACGATCAAGGGTCAACTCTTCGGTACGATCAGAATGTCGCAAACTCACAGAACGAAGCCATCATCATTCTCTCTCCCAAGAAGGAAGAAGTGCAACACAAACAGGATTTGCGCAAAGTAAAGTACTACCATGCGCAAAAATAACCGAACGACCTGAATTGCGTTTCGCCTGATGTGCATGCAACCCAACTAACGTACGTGTCTTGCGGCTGCTCTGCTCGCTCCGCGGTATAGTCGTTCGACTATTCAAAATGGATCCACTGCAGACAACTGCTCTTTATGACAATCACTCCAGTTGTAACTTAACACCACGATTTTGCAAATACAAGGAAACACGTTATTAAGTTCTTAACGTTTATTAAATCCAATTTACTACAGTGACATATCTTAAGTATTATCACACTTATTACAGTCTCATATAACAAACTCCGTCACAGAAAACATTAATTAATCCTTAAACAACATTTAATATTGTTACAAACAACAGATTTTACTATAGTATCGGAAATCCTAAAGTCCTGTAGAAATTCGAAGTACTTTTGTTCTCTAAATCGTTTTCTCACAATTTCAAAACGTCGTTCCACTGGCGTGCGGATTTTTATTAACCGATTGTAGAACTAACCATATAATAAAAACTCAATTAACAGCAGCAAACGCACTATGGAAACTTCAATATTAACTGCGTATCACCAACATTTTCTCCGTATTCATACCTGAACTTATATTTGTACACATCTTTGAACTTGATATGACAAACACCTTGTTCTGGAATCAAACCAACCACCTGGAGCCATAGCTAACCAAGCAATGCATTCATGTCTTATAAATACTTGATTATGCCTAAGATTTTCACAGCTGACGCAGTATAAAGATGTGTGAAATATTTGAGATTCCCTGACAAATATCAGAACGGGCAAATCAAATCATATAAAATGCCAATTCTTAAAATATTTTTATTTATTTACTTATTTTTTTACTTAACCAGGAACTTAATAATCACCGTTATGTCCCTAATCACAAGTTCCCAGACTCAGTGCTGTGTGCGACTTACATACAAGGCTGCTCCTGTCGGAGGTTCGAGTCCTTCCTCGGTCAGGGGTGTGTGTGTTGTCCTTAGATTAGATTAAGTAGTTCTAAGCCTAGGGTCTGATGACCACAGTAGTTTGGTCCCATAGATTTACAAAGATTTGATTTTGAGTTACATACCCGGTATCTAAATGGAAGATAACTAAGTGAAGTCAGATGTTAGTAGTCTAATTATTTCACCAGCAGCGGGACGTTTGAATCTGTAATCAGGATATAATTACGTTATGCGTCACCGGGAATCGAACCCCGAACCTACCGGTGTCCTTTCTAAACACGAATGGACGTTAAATCTCAAATGTTAACTCAACAGGAATGACGATGCGTGCGTGTCTGACTAGTAACAACAGCACATATCGTTGTTATAATAATAATAATAATAAAAATAATAATAATAATAATTTCGTGTGGCTCAGAGTCCTGGTGTATGTCATCCAACTGTGCGCCACTTCAGAGACTTGCATGTCCCTAACCTGCCCCAATTATCCAACCGGGAAAGGCGACCTACAGTTTAACGTGGAATCCAAACCACGTGTAGTTTATGACACACATTGTTGAGACGTGAATGCTGGGTTAAAACAGAGATTGAAAAAATCGGTGATCTGATTAGGTTTCGAACCCGCGACCCTTCAGTTACCATTCAAGCGCTTTAACCCAAGACCACCGCAACACCTTAGCTTACGTAGTAAGGCACGAAGAGACATTCAAAATAATGTTTTGTTACTAGTCCAGTGTGCTCTATCTAGGGCGTCAAATGAAATTATGAATATTTTGTGCTGGACCTGGATTCTAATCCATATACGTGCCTTTCGTGGAGACCTAGAGGAGTCGGCAGTCTTGGAGAAAGCAACGAAATGATTCAGCTATAAAATTCCGAGAGGGTCGAGTGCGAAAAAGAGGAGATCCGAATTAGAATCTAGCACCATAATTTTTAACGTTTCAAGTTAAATTCAATACGAGACACATGACCTTAAAGGACCATTGGTTTATAAAATAGAATAAAGTTTTGTAATATAAGAAAAGCTTTCTAGCGGCAGAGTTACTGGTTGCCGTGTATTCTGCCTGTTACTGGCAACGATAAATCGGCTCTGTCCGAGCTGATGGCGAAATAATTGGGTTTAATACGGATTGTTAACTACGGCGCAACTTGACGTTCTTCACTTGGTGTTACAAGAGGTGAAGTAGACATGATCGTTCCAGTTAAAAATATACACCTATAGGGTGCAATCGAACGCACACATGACAGAGTCTAACCTACAACCGATCCACCAGACTACTACGTCAATGTAACGGAAACTGCACTTAGCATATTGATTAGACGCAGTTAAGACAATTTGGTGCTCAATGAAATGATTAACTATAAGCAAGCATCTGACACAGAAATTATACTAGTCTCATGTTAAGACTTTTTACTCATTTTTGGAAGTAGTTGTCCAACCGTCAAGAAAATGTATTTCTCGACAAATTTACTTCAACATGGTTCGGCGACAGCCTTAACTCGAAAGGAATTGGTTTCTACACGCACGGAATCGGTAGACCACCTGAGCATTGTAAGTCACTTTCAGAGTATATGAGAGAATGTCGTCCTGGAAACAGCTAAACACCTTTTGTCTGACTAGTTTTGTTAAGAATTCCCTATTGATTTTCAATCTGGATACCTGTAGCTCTGTCAGAGAAGAGCTAAAAATATTTACTCTCACCACGATTGGATCGAAAGTTGACAGCACGTTCGTTTCGCAGCCGACTACGTTACCCGAAGGCTAGCGAGGACTTCGGGTATTTGATTCCTCCTTACTGGCCGACAAGTTAGGAGACCAGATCAGGCGTATCTCTAAAAGAAGAGATTGGTTGCAATTTTCGTGTGGAACTAATTTCCTGGACCCAAAAATATGAATTAATAACTTTATGTCACACCTTAAGTGAAAATCACTCAGATTATTGAATGGAAATGACATGAAAAATCAAGTGAATTTATCAGCTTAATTCTGTGCTTACCAGGAAGTAACTCCCCGCTCACAGAGTTGCCAAGCGTACTTTGCTATGTTGCCAATTCTCCATTAGACTAGCGACAGGCAGAATACGTTTGCTGGGCGTCTGTGTTCCTCGCGCTGCCTTAGCGCTGACGGAGATAACGGCTTCGAAGGCGCGGCGCGCAGCCTGCCACTGTGTTGACTGAGAAGAGATATACCCAGCATAGAAGAATAAGTCTTCATCGATTTCTTTAACTATAGCATCACGAGACGTTATTAACATTTTCTGCACAATACTTTTTAATGTTATATACCTGAATACTATTTTCCTTATGAATTTTTTCGTTGGCACCACCTCTAACACATAACTGCAGAAATGTAAAGATAGAATTACCCTGATTACAAAATGCAGACTTCACAAACATATTTCATAAGTTTCGAGCACATAGTTTCCAATCAGACGAACCGTGCAAATAAATCTTTTCCAGTGATTGAAAATAGATCATCCGCGAAAAAATTAAGCATCTGAACAATTTCAATGATAATTCGATTCAAGCTTATAAGTGACAGGAGAAGCATTTGTGATAATATGAGACAAGAAAAAAAAGTCGCGAAAGTAATGTTTAGAATATGTAATTCATTCTATAAAATCGAAAGGGACCATAAGTATGGTCTACTCGTAAAGATTACAGTGTAACTGTTGGTGATGTTGTTTAAATAAAAGTGAAAAGCATCTGATGAATGAACTCTCCAGTTTCCAGTCTCCCAGAAACAGAGAGGTGCGAAAGAAACAGGAAGAGGTTGCCCTAAGAGTGCGGGAGATGGGATTACTGTGTAGTATCTCGCAGTTGGTATAGTTTGTTCGTAGTTCTAGTCTGACGCCCACCGCGGACAATAATTATTGATATGTGATTGTTACAATACGCTGAAATGTTGGAAAGATGTCACTTTCGGTGACTAACTTACTGGAAAAGATCATTTTCATTTTGTTTTAGAGACTATGAGAAGTGATATTAACGCCTTAAAATAGGTCCTGTATTTATCAAATGGTCACCCGATGCAGTTGTTTATCGGCTTTTACTTGAATGTCACGCAGAGAGCGACGTTTAGCTCTGTAACAACTGCTGACTTCTTAAAATACCACAATAATATGGCCTTGCAGAGGTGGACTGTTTTTGAAATTGCCTTGGAAAGTCTTTCCCTCCAGAGGACTGCACCAGTTCACGCGAAAACAAGAAGGAAGATTAACGATTAACGTCCCGTCGACAGAGTGGTCATTAGAGACGTAAGTTCATCAGAGGGGACTTCTTTCCCCCAGCTTTTACAGCAGTCTACCTTCTACAAGGTCCGATTACAATGAACGTCTGTAGTTCACTATAGTTAAAGGGTTAATTACTCATTTGGCATTTAATATCTGTGTAGGAGCGATTTTACAATCATAGGTCTTACGGAAGAAATGATTTACGTTTCATTTCGAAATATTTTATTAATTTCACCATCCTTACTTCTTCTAATTTTGTTGCCTTACCAACATTCGAAATTTTCATGTTAACTAGGTAAACCTGGCTACGCTTTACTGTAGCTCAGTCTGGTGTGAAATGAATGGGACAGTAAGCAAAAGTATTCTTGCTAACATAGACGTACCGAGAAAATACATCAGTCTAATGAGAACATAATATTTTGTTCCCCTTTTCCTACTTACACATTAAAATGGGTTACCAAATCTGGAATGTGGCATATATAGTAGGCTATTATGCTATGTTTAAAATTGGGTTCGAATTGTTCTCAATCTGGATGACTGTAATGTTCAGATAGAATTTTCCGTCGTTGTTCTTACAAAACATTTGTTATTATTTTGAAATTATAGCATGAATATAATTAAATTTCAAGTTTAGGTCACGTGATCAAAAACGCTCTGTTATTGGCTTAAGCTCTGGTGATTTCCCACAACACGAGGAAGAAGAAGCCATATGCGTGTTAGAGCAGTGTTAGCGAAGGTTACTAAATTTTTCCTGACTTTTTCTGTGTACAATTAAGTTACTTGTGATGGAAAACGCATTTATGACTTTTTTGTAAGAAGGGAGAAAATTAAGTGAAGTCTGATAGTGAAAAAACCTTCCGAAAGTTGATGCGCTTAAGGTATCTTAATTTCTCGACAACAATCCAGATTTTTACGTACCGTAAGTAAGAAAGATGAAAGTTGCATTTAAAGTAAAATATACGTATATTTGTTTATGTCAACCGACTGACTCTAGTCCAAAGATACAAACTATTACACACCATAAACGTGTGTAAATATGGATTGCGTCTTAGATTAAGTCTTCGTTTTTCTACCAAATGCATTTCACATTTAAATTAACTCTGTAATAAAAGCCACTGCAAAAATTACACGGTAAGTGCGCTACTACGTAGTTACATTTCCGATTCCGATTAATTCATGTGTATACGCAATTTAATCATGCGCGCTAGCCACTTTCCACAACTTACTATGCATTTTTCTCGTGCTGTTTGGTTACAAAGAAATTTGTCAAGTTAAATCGGAACTTGTTAGGCTAAAGAAGAATGAAATTAAAAGGATAACTATCTTGGCTTACGTGTCAAAATTAAAATATTCCAAGAAAAAAATGTCGAAGTTTCGAATAGACTTAATCAGTTCCACATAAGCTTGGTAGCGATGCGGTTCCAGTATCGTTCACAAATTTTGCATTCCGTGTTCAAATCCAGTTGGTTTCAGTATATGCGCTAAAAATTGACAAAGTGTTGATGTCTTTATCATATACCGAAACTCTGCCTCACAGAAGTAAATATTGAAAAGACAACCATAATGAAATTTGTACTTTCACCAACTACGTTTGTAAATGACTTAAAATACAAATATATCGTGAACACCAGTTTCGCAAATGTAAACATCAGTTCACTGATGTGTACACAATAATACTATACAACTGCCGGCCGCGGTGGCCGAGGGGACTGAGGCGCTTCAGTCACGGTCTGCACGGCCACTACGGTCGGGGGTTCGAATCCCCCCTCGGGCATGGATATTTGTGCCGTCCTTAGTTGTAGTTATTTCATAAGTAGTTTGTAAGTTTAGGGACTGATGACCCCGTAGTTAAGTCCCAAAAAAAAAAAAAAACTATACAACTTTGCGGCTGCAGAGCATGATTCTTAATACCGGTTGTGAACTAATAGAATAATAATTGTTGTACGGAGTGTTTACTTACATCAAAGTAATCCTCCTAAAATTAAACGCACCAAGTGACCGCTATCTGATTAGGATCTCTACGAGGGAGAATAAACTACATTTTATGCCTTTATTATTGCTTGGAACATGCAAAATCATATTTTCTAGTTTTTATATATTTATTTTTACAGTTCCGCACTACGCAATATTTGTAGACCTTTTCCCAAAATACGAATGCACAGACAACATACCACTGTTAGTGAATGTTACAACAGTTGTTTGTTTGTTATGCTTATGGGACTTAACTACGGGGTCACCAGTCCCTAAATTTACAAACTACTTATCTACTACCTTATACTAAGGACGGCACAAATATCCATGCCCGAAGGGGGATTCGAACCCCCGACCGTTGTCGCCGTGCAGACCGTGACTGGAGCGCCTCAGTCCCCCCCTTTTTTTTTTTTTCTTTTTTTTTTCCACACGGCCGCTCCGACGTCTTTTTTTTAATTTTTTATAGTCTACCACTTCTTTTTAAAAAGAAAAGAAAAGAAAAGGAAAGTAATGTGCCACCGCCACTTTGACCCTAATAAAAAAAAGAATCTCAACCTCTTCAGGCGTTGGCGCCTAACGAAACCTACCCCTGTAAAATACCTACATGAGGGAAAAGAAACAAGGGAAAGGAAAGGGACTGTGTGGTAGATTAGAAAGAAACAAAGTAAATCTCTTTATTCTTATTATTACGATTTTTTTGTTAATTTTTTTATTGTATTTTATTATTATTATTGTTTAGGATGTTGCTATCGCTCCGTAGGAACAATCACAGTGGAGTCGGCTCTGAGTTCGTCTTCTCGTGAATTGCTTTCCATTATGTTCCACAATCAATTTGATTGTCTTGTCGTCGATTAGTCGATTATTGTCATCCGTTTCGGCGTCTCGTAACCCAAAGCGCTCCACCACATGCTCCGCGGTACAAATTGGTGGTACCAGGAGATTATAGTCCTCCAGAATCTGGTTTTTAATGTATTGATACATTAGTTCTAAGAGTGAACTAAACAATGTGGGACTCTTACTACACCCCATGGAACAGAACATAAGACTGACGTCCAGTTGCCATGAACTAAAACGAAGTACTCATTCTGCAGGTGCTAATACAAATCTTGAGGGTATGGAAGTAGTGAGTATGCCTTCACTATAAGTAAAATAATAAATGTTCCTCTATAGTAATGAAGTGCAGTCCTTCTGCAATAATAAATTGTTCTGTTCCTTTATATCTATCGTATAGCATCGGGGTTTCTACATGTCCTTCTGATTGTGCGATAATCTTTTCTTTAGTTTCGTTTTTCTCTCTTTGTTGTTATGAATCGAAATATAATCGATGCTCTTTATTAGTGTCATGTTATGTGGAGGACGGCTGGTAAATAACCACCCATCTTTGATTTCCATTTCCCACGCTGAGATCTGATGCGGTAATCATTTAAGACGTGGTTCTGAAATTCCAGGAGAGAATTGCTCTCGTTGCGCAGGCAGTAGTCAATAAACTTTCCCATTAACCAATAAGTGGACATACGTTTTTGATTTGGGTAAGGACACCTTGTCGGAGCGAGCAGTTCCTGCAGAGTGATGTTTTCTGAAGTTCGGTTCATAACTGCGAGCTTGTGTCGTGTCCATTGCCATATCTCATTGGCGGCGCCGCAGGTGAATCGGTGAAGTACAGTGTCCGTCTGCTGACAATGCATGCATGTGTTGGTATTTGACATGCCAATCCTGAATAGGCGCTCATTTGTGCAAATTATGTTATGTACAGCGCAGTACCACGAGGCCCTGACGTGTGACGTGGAAGTTGGAATGTGAATGTTTTTCCACACTCTGCTCCAGGTGATTGCGGGCGTGTTCTTCTCGACCTTGCTGACTGCCGTATCTTCCGTGAATACGCGGTAGACTTCCTTGGTCGTGTAGTGCTTCACCCTATGGGATATGTAGCTGTTCTCTAAGATGTACATTTTAATATGTCGCAGCTTATAGTCAATGTGGTCGACTTTGACTGGCACCCTGCCATCTAAAGGAGTAACTGCGTTTACGATGTATGCCGTCAAATTTCTGTCTCTTGCTGCCAGGGCTTTAGCCATCCTGGATATTAGGAGTGCTTTGCATTTCTCTCTGACATTAGTGAGTCCGAGGCCTCCTTTCGTTTCAGGTAGGGTTGCGGTGAGGTAGTCAACCCGAAGGACGCTCCCTCTCCATTGAAACCACGCAATAGCGGATTCAATACGTTGTCCTATAGTTTCGGGCAAAGGAAAAATACTCGCTAGGTAATACACTTTAGGCAGTATCACTAAATTTATCAGAGTGGTTTTCTGAATCACGTCTAAGGAGCGAGTAGCATTCACCCTTAATATCGCACGGATGCTGTTGAGCTTCGTTTGCCAATTTCGGGCCGCTGTCTGGACAGGAAATTTGCTGTAATGGATTCCGAGATGTTTGATGGCGTCTGCTTCTTCGACGGGACGAGTTCCTCCGATCGTTATGCCTCGGCCTAAGTGCAGAATTCGAGATTTACGTAAATTGATTAGCGCTCCAGAGCAGCTGCTATATGTTTGAAGCACATTTTGTATCTTCGGGAGGTCAGACGGATCAGATATATATACAGCCAGGTCGTCGGCATATCCTTTGCATACATATTTATGGCCACCAATTTTGATCCCCGGAAGCGTCCCGAAGAGTGTTCGTAGAAGAGGCTCGATGGATATCGAGAAGAGCATCATTGACAGGGGGCACCCTTGTCTTACCGACGATAGGATAGGTACGTATGGCGTTCAGTGTCCATTGACGAGAATTCTTGAAGTTGCACCAGTGTATAGTCTCCGAATAAGGTCGACAAAAGAAGGCCCCATGCCCATTTTCGACATCACAGTTAGCAGGTACTTGTGGCGGACCCTGTCAAAAGCTTTGTCCATATCAAGCGACATGATAGCCGCTCTGCACTTGGACGCCAAAGTGACAGCCGTCATGTCCCGGTATTCCTCAATCGCCTGGTGTATCGTCCTCCTAGGGACGGCGCACGTCTGATAGGGGCCGAGGAGGCGAGCAGCAACGTTGTTCAACCATTGGAGCAACACCCTGGCGACTAGCTTGTAATCGACGTTCAACAACGACAGGGGTCGCATATTTTGCAAATTATTAGTGCATCCCACTTTGGGAACCAATACTATAATCCCCTCTAAGAATTCGCTGGGAACCGTGGCTGTGGTACGTATTTCATTCAGGACTACATTCAGTGTGCTGCCTAACAAATTCCAATATCGTAAATAAAACTCCACTGGCAGTCCGTCAGCTCCAGGGGATTTGTTCCTAGGGCTTCCCTTCAGCGCGCTATACAATTCTTCTTCAGTAAATGGTGCTTCAAGTTCAGAATTTTCTTCTTCCGTTACAGTCGTTGTAATGCAAGTTAAAAATTCCGCACACACATCATCATGGGCGGCCTCGCCTTCAGCGTACAGGTTCGTGAAGTAGGCATGGATAAACGCAATGATATCCTTGTGGTCGGTAATCAGTCTCCCATCATCCCTACGAAGGGAGCTAATATGATGACTTCGCCCTCTTTTGTATTCTGACAGAAGATGGAAAAGTGCAGCTCTTTCTTCGGCGACGACGCTAGTGTCTCTCGATCTTACCTTAATACCCTCTAGTTGCTGGCGTTTTAAGGCGGTTATTTTGGCCTTGATTCTGTTTACCCTCACGATATTGAGTTGCGCATTGGTGGCATCTGCCTCTGTCTCTTCGTCCCCTTCTACCTCCTCCAGCTCCTCCAAAATGTTCAAATGTTTGTTAAGCTTATGGGACTTAACTACGGGGTCATCAGTCCCTAAACTTACAAACTACTTATGAACTACTTACGAACTAGGACGGCACAAATATCCATGCCCGAGGGGGGATTCGAACCCCCGAGCGTAGTGGCCGTGCTGACCGTGACTGGAGCGCCTCAGTCACCTCGGCCACCGCGGCCGGCCCAGCTCCTCCTCTTCCCTCTGTCTATCCCGCAATCCTGTCCGTCCTGTACTTCCTTTCATCCTGTCTTCCCTCTCTTCATCCTTTCTCTCTCTAACCATCTCCTCTTCCTTTCTGCCTCTCTTTACCTCGTCATAGATTCTGGGAATTAAGGAAATAAAAACTTAAGGACTTCATAGGATTATGTGATAAGAAGGTGACGAGGTAACTTCTCTTACAGATAAAGAAAGCGAAATAATGAATGCAAGAAGCAATGTTATTTACAGACTTTATTACTAAGATGTTTTGATTTCCACTGCTGACCAGATCGTAAAACTAGATGTTGTGACATTGTAGTTTAGCGTTGTACGAGTGTTACTGCAAATAAACCATTTAACTGAAACGTCTATATAATGTGATTTCACGAAACCTTACTACTTTTATGTGTCATTTCTACCATAAAACCGGATCGGTACACAGGCCAGAAGTTGGTATTATTTTAAAACTTTGATTCAGTAATCATTATTAGAGATTTCAGTGCTCAATAGAAAGGCAACATCACTCTTAACGGCAACGTGTAGAAATGACTTTTAATTTCGTATCATGTAAGTTTATGTTGCCTCCAGGTATAATTAGTATTAAATTCGGTATTTCACATTTCGTTTTCGACTATTTGTATTTTGACTGCTCAGTGATACAATGGCGAAAGTGTATAGTTTCCATGTCTGTTTGTCCTTCTGTTTTTCAAGTGATTTCCTGAAATTATTCTAGGCAAATGGCAACATGGTTCCTTTTCAAAAGCATAGCCAATTTCCTTCCACATTTTTAACGAAACAATCCCAGCTTGGGCTCCATTTCAAATAACCACGACGTCGACAGGATATTAAATCCTAATCCTACTTTTCTGGTTTCGTAAATTTTACGTGATACTCAACAAAGTCGATGAACAGGTATATTGGACGCCAAGTTAATGTGAACAGGGTCTACTCTAAAAGCGTTACTTAGAGGTTTTAATGGGCTTTAAGATGAAATTACAGTAGGCTTTGACCACTGAGTTATATTCGACTGCAAGTTAGTAAATATGGGGAAGTAGTGGACCCAAACGCTCGAGTTTGCGTCTACCAGCTGGCCTTTCAACACTTTTAAAAATGACACCTCTCTTATGATTTTATCTTTACTGGTACCCTGCCTACATCTAAATAAACAGAACATTAATAAATAAAATGCCTTCTTCACTTAATAAAAAAAAGTAAATAGTTCTTTCTTTGATGCCTTCATTGGCATCGACGTCATAAGCCTTCTTAATTTTCATGCTGGTTTTGGTTTTTCTTAAAGTTCGTGCAATAATTTAAGATGAAATACTTTATTACAGAAGGGTTGAAATTAACACAAAATAATTTTTCTTTTCTTCGAAGTAATGTAAATCTTCAAGAAAAATAATCGAGAAAATAAGACACTTCCATTTAATATAAACAAAGCTTTGTCTCTGATGACAACATAATTTAGTATGGTATCCAGTTTCCATTCTCCTCTACAACTGCACTCAGCCGCCGGCGAACAGAGGTAACTAGTTTTCTTACAAACCCACTATTCTGCGACAGCTCTTGCCATGCATCCTGAACTGCTTCAGATAGCGCTGCCTTCGTTGCTGGCGTAGGTCTTCGTCTGCTAATAATCTTCTCCATCTCTGCCCACACGTGGTGTATGGGATTGAGGTCAGCATCTTTGGGAGGCCAGTCCTACACATCAACGTCTCCGTTCACTCGAAACCACTGTTTCACACAATTTGCGGTGTAGTCCGGGGAACGGTCATGTTGGAATATTATTCTGACTTCCGGAAACGTCTCACGAACAGAAGGAAGCATTATGTTATCTAGTATTTCACAGTAGTAACTACTGGTAGGCGGACGGTCCAGTTCCCACAGAATGCCGCAACCATATGCCGACATCCATCCCCAAACTGTGACAGCATATCGGCCACACCTTTGCCTCTGATGGACATATTTTCTGTCGAATCTCGGTCCAGTTGGACGAAACACATGGACAGAACCCTTTGGTTCTGTGGAAAATACCTTCTCTGCTTCCAGAATGAAATTGGTTTGCTTACGTATGCCAGATGCCAGTACGAAGTTTAATCTGGCAGTCTTATGTTGTTCTGTCAACATTTCCTTTATCGCCGATTTTTGTCCATATCTTCCTTCCTCGTTGAGACTACGGTGGATGGTCTATCTACTTACAGGTAGTTGTAGAACGTTCCTAATTTCGGTGCTGGTGCGGAATGGGTCTTCATCACTGCAGCGGAGTATATCATTGTCTTGCTCCTTTGTCATAGTGCGTGGACGTCCGGGGCGACGATGACTGTTAACATGGCCTTCATCTGCCATCCTCTTCACCCACAGGTGTATCGTGGATTTGCTATATCCTAGAGCACGGGAAATGGCGCTGATACTGTATCCCTCTTCATAAAGTGCAAGAATACGACATTTATCAAAGCTCTTGAGTAGTGTCATTTCGCAAGTAAGCACCTATCTACAAGGCAAGAGGAAGCAAGTGCCATACGATGTGGAAACACTTTCTTTGCCTCAAAAGTCAAATTTATTCCCAGCTACTTGCTCTGAAAAAGCTTTCGGAAACAAGTTCCTAGTATTATTACGAATATCGTGGAAATGAATTTTGTCTCTAAATTTCATACGTAGTAATACTGACAGTGTTTCTGAGATTAAAAATAAAATTTAGATTGTCCCGGCTATCGTATCTTCTTAAGAAAGTGTGTTACCTCACGTATGACATTATACCAGTCAGTAAGGCGAGTGTTTTCGCATGGAAGCTTTGCGTAGTTGGTAATCTGTCATGCCTACTAATTTTAATTCGTTGTAAACAAAGTAATCTTTTTTGAAGAGTCAACGTAAATGTAGCGTTCCAAGTATTCATAACACATTATACATTTTTGCATACGCCTTCCGATACTCGGTCGAGGAAGGCAAGGAAAAAAATACACCAAAGTTTGAGCATTAGCTCTGCCTTCGGTTGATAATCGTTTGCATTTTTATCTGTACCGCACTTTATGGTCTTTATTTCAGCTGATGATTTCCATAGCTACAGAAACACAACTTATGATACTTCTTACGGCAAAATACTTATGCTATCAAACGAAAAGATTAATCTGGCCCAGACCTTATCCTACCCTGACAACGAGCTTTTCTTATTAAGGAAATTTGAGAAAGATGCTATGTCTGGCCCGGTAGTCTCGGGGTAAAGCGTTTGACTAGAAACCGCAGGGTCCCGAGTGCGATACCCGGTCGGGCCTCGGATTTCTTTTAAGTCTGCGTTTTATTCCGGCCTTCACCTCTTAACGATGTGAGGAGTCGCCAGAAACGACACGTGGTTCGAATTTCACGATAAGCTGTAGGTTCCATTTCCCCGGTTGGATAACTGGGGTAGGCTAGGGACACGCATGTCGCCGAAGTGGCGTGCAGTCGAAAGACTTGCATCAGGCCAATGAGCCATACGAAATTTTAGCACGTTTTAAGAGGAAATGAAATTCCTTCGCGAAATTTCTTAACAGCGTGAACTAGTCGTTTGTGAATCAATTACCGGGTTTATTTCTCTGGTTAGAAAGTAAATCTACCAGGAGGTAAGGACGAGAGAAAGGTCTCTTACTGGAAGGCGAGGCAATTTTATTTCAGTGAGTACAAAAATCAAGTAAAACAAACAATGAAGTTGCAGTTTAGGTCAAGCATATACAGAAATGTAAGCCGCAGTACAAGTAAATTCTCGAATCCTTATGCATTGCATACACGCGCAATAAGTGTTGTAGTGTTGTTATGGAGCCAAATAATCCAATGCCTTACTTCCCGGTAAGAAAGACCAGAGGTTAACAGTCTTCACTACATCATACTGCTTCAGCTGACGGGACTAACAAGGAGAGCCTCACCGCTGGTAACACCAAGTGAAGAACGTCAAGTTGCACCGTAGTTAACAATCCGTATTAAACCGAATTATTTCGCTATCAAGTTTGACAGAGCCGATTTATCGTTGCCAGTAACAGGTAGAACACATGGCAATCAGTAACTCTGTCGCTCGAAAGCATTTCTTATGTTACAAAACTTTATTCTATTTTATAAACCAATGGTCCTTTAAGGTCATGTGTCTCGTATTGAATTTAACTTGAAACGTTAAAAATTATGGTGCTGGATTCTAATTCGGATCTCCTCTTTTTCTAACTCGACCCTCTCGGAATCATATAGTTGAATCATTTCGTTGCTTTCTCCAAGTCTGCAGACTCCTCTAGGTCTCCACGAAAGGCACGTATATGAATTCGAATCCAGGTGCAGCACAAAATATTCATAATTTCATTTGACGCCCTAGATAGAGCACACTGAACTCGTAACAAAACATTATTTTGAATGAATCTTCGTGCATTATCTGCGCAAGCTAAGGTGTTGCGGTGGTCTTGGGGTAAAGCGCTTGAATGGTAACTGAAAGGTCGCGGGTTCGAAACCTAATCAGATCACCGATTTTTTCAATCTCTGTTTTAACCCAGCATTCACGTCTCAACAATGTGTGTCATAAACTACACGTGGTTTGGATTCCACGTTAAACTGTAGGTCGCCTTTCCCGGTTGGATAATTGGGGCAGGTTAGGGACATGCAAGTCTCTGAAGTGGCGCACAGTTGGATGACATACACCAGGACTCTGAGCCACACGAAATTATTATTATTATTATAACAACGACATGTGCTGTTGTTACTAGTCAGACAAGCACGCATCGTCATTCCTGTTGAGTTAACATTTAAGATTTAACGCCCATTCGTGCTTAGAAAGGACACCGGTAGGTTCGGGGTTCGATTCCCGGTGACGCATAACGTAATTATATCCTGATTACAGATTCAAACGTCCCGCTGCTGGTGAAATAATTAGACTACTAACATCTGACTTCACTTAGTTATCTTCCATTTAGATACCGGGTATGTAACTCAAAATCAAATGTTAGTAAATCTATGGCACCAAACTACTGTGGTCATCAGTCCCTAGGCTTAGAACTACTTAAACTAATCTAAGGACAACACACACACCCCTGACCGAGGAAGGACTCGAACCTCCGACAGGAGCAGCCTTGTATGTAAGTCGCACACAGAACTGAGTCTGGGCACTTATGATTAGGGACATAACGGTTAAGTAAGAAATAAAAAAATAAAAATATTTTAAGAATTGGCATTTTATATGATTTGATTTGCGCATTTTGATATTTGTGAGGAAATCTCGAATATTTCACACATCTTTATACTTCGTCAGCTGTGACAATCTTAGGCATAATCAAGTATCTATAAGACATGAATGCATTGCTTGGTTAGCTATGGCTCCAGGTGGTTGGTTTGATTCCAGAACAAGGTGTTTGTCATATCAAGTTCAAAGATGTGTACAAATATTAGTTCAGGTATGAATACGGAGAAAATGTTGGTGATACGCAGTTAATATTGAAGTTTCCATAGTGCGTTTGCTGCTGTTAATTGAGTTTTCATTATATGGTTAGTTCTACAATCGGTTAATAAAAATCCGCTCGCCAGTGGAACGACGTTTTGAAATTGTGAGAAAACGATTTAGAGAACAAAAGTACTTCGAATTTCTACAGGACTTTAGGATTTCCGATACTATAGTAAAATCTGTTGTTTGTAACAATATTAAATGTTGTTTAAGGATTAATTAATGTTTTCTGTGACGGAGTTTGTTATATGAGACTGTAATAAGTGTGATAATACTTAAGATATGTCATTGTAGTAAATTGGATTTAATAAACGTTAAGAACTTAATAACGTGTTTCCTTGTATTTGCAAAATCGTGGTGTTAAGTTACAACTGGAGTGATTGTCATAAAGAGCAGTTGTCTGCAGTGGATCCATTATGAATAGTCGAACGACTATACCGCGGAGTGAGCAGAGCACCCGCAAGACACGTACGTTAGTTGTGTTGCATGCACATCAGGCGAAACGCAATTCAGGTCGTTCGGATATTTTTGCGCATGGTAGTACATTTCACAAGATTCTGACTCAGTGGCGAGTTTCAGAATGCGGTCAATACGACCGATATTGAAATCAATGGCAAACAGCTACATAATTGTCCCTGATTTGTCTGGATAGATCCATCAGGGTTGCGTTACAAAGTCATTCACGACATCGCCTCCGAAATGTTGGAATAGTTCGCCTAAAGTGACATCCGAGTGTGTTTAAAAATTTGTAGCAGACAAAAATAAGTAA
Organism: Locusta migratoria; assembly: GCA_026315105.1. Lineage (NCBI taxonomy): Eukaryota > Metazoa > Arthropoda > Insecta > Orthoptera > Acrididae > Locusta > Locusta migratoria. The sequence continues at coordinate 425,156,470 of CM048746.1, read as the reverse complement.
ATGATCCACTGCTTTAAATTCTAAAAGTAATTGTAATGTTTAATTTATGCTAAGTAGTACATGAAAGTATCAGAATATACAGGGTGAATCATCTAACACTTGCACCGAAAATGTTGCGGAAGTGGGATTGATGTGCGGTATTCACAGAATGGATTGGTTGTCAGGTTCTCGTGTTTTTAACCAACAAACAGATTGTAATATTACTTAGAAAGTGTATTTTTATGCAAACATACAGTTTTTAAATGGAACAATGGTTGTTTCTATCATGCACTGGAACTTTTGACATCAGCTGTGTACAACTAATTTTGAATGGCATTTTTATCACGTTTAGTTTTGCAGCTGCAACTATGCAAAGTTTTGGGAGCGGAGGCTACGACAACGTAGCTAACTGGTTGTTGGTCATGAGACAGTGGGCCATGCCGAGGGGCTAGCCACTCGGCCAAGCAGCTCTATCGCAGCCTCCCCCCCCCCCCCCCGAAACTTTGAAAGTTGTAGCATTTCAAACTAAACGTGATAAAAATGTCATCAAAAATTCTTTGTACACAGCTGGTGTCAAAATTTCCACTGCATGACAGAAACAACCATTGTTCCATTTAAAAAACTGTAGGTCTGCATAAAAAAGGCACTTTCTAAGTAATATTACAATCTGTTCGTTGGCACAAAATACGAGCCCCTGACTACCAATCCATTCTGTGAAAACCGTACATCAATCGCACTTTCCTTTTCCGCAATATTTACGGTGCAAGTGTTAGGTGATTCACCCTGTAAAAATAAATATATACGTTTCTTGTCAACGTGTGAGCTGGTGATCTGAATACTTCAATTCAGATACTGTATTTCAAGAAGCAAAGTTTGCGATTTGAAGGAAGGATGTAATCTTTTCAGATGTCCTTCAAGTTGCAATAGTCTCAGTACATAGGTGGTACGGGAATTCCAGTTCCAGAAGATGATGAGAATGACACTCATTGAAACGTCGCGGAATGTGAACACATCCACTCGAATTGAAGCCCAAGATGACATCATTATTAATATAAGCTGTATCCCGTTTTCCACTGTAACGGAACTGGAGCAGGTTGAAGTTCTACATTAATCTGTGAATGATCATGAAGAAAAGTAGCAATATGACTTACTGAAATGCCGTGTAGCCATTGTGGTGGTCACAATAAGGAGACGGATGCCATACATCTTACATGGATTCACGACTGCTCACTGGTCAACTCACGATCGTACACTGTGTGCGCTTGCAGCGGTTGTCTCGGTATGACGTCACACAGCTGCCCCCTGCTGCAGAATTACAACTTGTAATATGGATCAGTCAGCTGTCCCACTATACCTCTGTCCAACACAACGCCTGTATACAAGTTCGGAAAGTAGTATTTACACTTGACTTCCATATACATTACCGAACGCTGTAGTTTTCAACTATAACCATTTCTGTAACGATCGAAAATCGGACTTACATTCAAGGGTCTTCGTCATTTTATTTTCACATTTAGAATTATCTTGCAAACTATGTAAAATTCGTCCTGATTTTTCCTATCTACTCCATCCTCTCTTTTCCGCCTCCCCCTGGGTGTCAATTTCCTTCTCCACCCCTCTCAGTGCATAAACTACTTTCCCTGTATGCTGTTGTTGTTGTTGTTGTTATTGTAGTCTCCAGCATTCTTCTTTTGCAGCAGCACATTTCAAAAGCCTCTGTGTTCTTCATTTTTGAACTATTTATCGTCCATGTTTCTCTCCCGTACAAGGCAACACTCCACACAAATGCTTTCACGAAGGATTTCCTAATATTTAAATTAATATTCAATGTTAACAAATTCATTTTTCAAAATCGCTTTTATCCCCTTTGCCATTCCGCATTTTATATCCTCTGTGATGAGACTATCATATGTTATTTTACTGTACAAGTAACGAAACTTACATACACCTTTACTGTTTCGTTCTATTCTAATTCCTTCAGAATCGCCTGATTTTCTAATACTACATTGCATTATCCTTGTTTTGCTATTGTTAAGGCTCATCTTATACGCCCCTTTAAGCACACTGTCTATTTCGCTCAACTACTCTTCCAATTCCTTTTCTATCACTGACGGAATTACAATGTCATCAGCGGAACGCAATGTTTTTATTTCTTCGCCCTGAACTTTAATACCTTCTCGAAATTTCTCCTTGCTTTCGTTCACAACTTGATAAATGTACAGGCTACAATCCTGTCTTTCTCCCTTCCCAAAAAATGCTTCCCCTTTCATGTTGTTCGACTTTAGTAACTGCTTCCCCAGTATATAAAAACTAGCACGATTTCCGTTGCTTCTCACGCTTAGACTGGATGGTCTGCATTGGCTGTTTCTACGTCTAAATATAAATTTTCATGGATTAAGCTTTAAAAAGGCTTTCGTAATGAAGTATTTTGGTACAATTTGCCACCCTCAATTGCACCATTGATAACGGATTTCAAAACATCCCGAAACACATTTTTTTCAATTCTAACCATGGCTCTAAATCCAAATTTTTGCTTTTCTAACATTAAGATAGTCTTATTAGCACCCTTAAAAGATTTTCCCTTATTTCACTCGCGTAAAAGTTGATTTCCAAAAATATCTAAACACGTGTTTTTAAAATTACAAACAAAAATTTAAATCCAAAGTTTTGTATTTCTTGCTTCAAAATTGCCTGAATAAAAAACGTATTTTCAAAGAACCGTTCATGCCGTACATCGAAAAATTGCTGATACATACAGTGTAAGATAAACAACGTCTACAAATTTCAAGTACTTCTCGTCTGTAGATTCACTTTTCAGCACAGTTTTCTGTTTTTTGGAAACGGATCGAGAACGCAAAATTTCTTTCTTGCGCTTTGGCATCTCTCTTGGTAGTTTTACTTTTGAAACTGAAATATGCACTTATTTTACTTTATTCCTACGCTTGTTGCGGAAAAACAACTGAAGAATATGCATCAAGTTTCGCTGTATATAACCTCTTAGTTTTTGTAGTGTCAAAAGTCACCGCTGGTCTTCAGTCCTAATTTTATATAAGCTGAGGAGTTTCAGTCACTATATCTTCCACCCTCTTAGAGCTATCGATAGGGAACTGCTATGGTATACAACGGGAGATTTTGTATTACAACTACACAGAGTGGTCATTCGTCTCCACTGTGTAGTTTTTGCTGAAGAGCAAAATATTGACACCCACAAGCAGAATTTTATATACGTCGGTAGCTTTCAACTCCCATTCCTTCCACTCCCTTTTATATATATATATATATATATATATATATATATATATATATATACCAATTTTCAGAGTGATATGTGGAAGGCTGTTGATGTCCATTTCAAGGAACCCTCCACGAATCATGAGACTGTGGTTTATGTAGCAAAACATTCTTCACTATGAAGACGTACACGTATGTGCTAGCTTTCAAGGTGACAGGACAAAGTTATGTGATATTCCTTCTAGATTTTCCCACTGTACGCACCTTATTCTTAACTAATACACCCCGAGTTGTGAGGCGCATCTTTAGATGACACAGGACGTCCAGATGTCGATAAAGCCTGTGCAGCGCAAACTGTGGAGTTATGTGTCAAGTATCGTGTGATTACGGTTTCGTGTTCCGTAAAATTATCAATAATGATGTAAAAGCTTTCCATTTTAGGTGCTGGATGTGCCTTGCGGAATGTTCCAATGGGCAACGTTATACGGCCATTTTTATCTGAGAAAATGTGAATACTGTTGTGTGCTGTGAGGGGCAGTATCGACTTTCCTGCAAGTAGCGTTTCTACGTTTCGACTGTGAGAGGGTCGACAAAGCCAGCGGCGGCGAGATTATCTGGCGACATTCGAGAGCGCTGGCCGGGGGGTGTAAGGCGAGCCGCGCGCCGGCCGGCTAATGGATCGGACGCCACGCCACAGGCCGCACAGGCCGTCTCCCTGGCGGCGCCGACAACAGCTGACGCCGGACACCGCAGACTGTCCACACGCGCAAGGGGTTTCCTGCCAGACACGTCGGCAAACTTTGCGGACGCCGCAGTGGGCCCAGTAATCCTACAAACACAGAGATTTCCACGCACCGTGCTTATGGAATATCGCGATTGGATCCCTGATTGCCTGTCAGAAAGGAAACGGTAAGGCATAACTGTAGACTGGGATACCACCGGTCTGCTTTGGATCCATGACGTCATCAAGATGTCAGATAACCAGTATACGGGATATCATAATACTTCTGTATTGTAAATACAAATAATCTGTAGTTATTATAGATAAAATAATGTAACATCGATCACAGATCTTAGCGCAAAAATTCGCGCCTTCGGCGCTCACATACGGAGGAAAAAAATCTCTCGCTTAACCTACACCTAACCATCAGAGAGAAGCTACTGATCACTTTTCAAACACAAAATATGAATCTGTTTTGTTTGTAAACAAACTATCGTCTTTAACTCAACCACCACATAATTACTGACGCCTACTATGAACACGCACGCACCTCAAAACTACTACGCTGCGATGACGTCACGGGTCAAAGCTGATGGGCGGTATCCCCATCTACAAGTGAGCCACAGTACCTTGTAATTGACGGAAAGTTATCGAGTACAACAGAAGTGATATCTGGCATTCCCCAGGGAAGTGTTATAGCGCTCCTATTGTTCCTTATTTTTATAAACGATTTAGGAGACTATCTGAGTAGCTCTCTTAGACTGTAGGCGGATGATGCTGTCATTTATCGGTTACTAAAGTCTCCAGGAGATCAAACTCAATTGCAAAATTATTTAGATAAAATATCTGTCTCGTTCAAAATTGGCAACTGGTCCTTAATTAATGATAAGTGTGAGGTCATCCATATGACCAGTAATATTTTTGGCTTAAAGCCATCATATTAAGATCGGAGTATTGCTTCAGTGCAGCCGTTTAGGATCAGTAGGCGACAGATGGTAAAAGCTGGCGAGAACCACCACAGGTGGTACAATAGGTCGGGTTCTCATGGGAAAGAGCACTGGCAAATCTCCCCGAATTCTAGGGAAGTCACCGAGAGGCAGTCACTGGACACCGATTGGCTGTAGCACTGGCGGTCACGCGCCAAAACGCAATCATATTTTTATTAATATTTAATAAATTAATTATTTATTCAATGTCAAACTCAACTTAGAAAAATCCTTCAAAGCCGAGCTATGCCCTAAGTAGATAAAATATATTGACTATCGCTAAAACATAAACAAAACAATATAGGACCGACGATGCACGGCCGCCACGTTTGCGCGCCAAATTGCGGACCGAAGGCAGCCTTGCATCGAGCCGCCACACTTTAGTTCAGTACACGCACTCGGACGAGTAACATGTGAGTTCAGAATACGAACTCGGAGGAGTAACATACATACGTAGGCGGTCATAATACATTGTTTAATCATTTTAGATGGAGGGAAATAATTTTATATTTACTTTCAATTAAGACGATGTGTGTCAAGTGGATGTTATTATGCAGTTTGCTGGTTTTCTGCAGTCCTTAATTGAATCAGATGACATCCGTGTACCTCAGTTTTATCCCATAATAAGATCAGTTCCGGCCAATACTTCAGCAATGTCAGCCTTATTCAAGAACTCCGACCTGCGTGCTATCATCTGCGTGGGGACATCTATAGAAGACGTCAGGTTGGTGAACTTTTAGACTTTTTACTCATCACTCAGTGCAGTGGGGAGTTACTACAACCCTCGCGTACACTGTCATTGCGGTACAAACGCAAACTGTGATGCGTCATCCATGGAAACATGGAGGAGGAAAGAAAATGATATGGGACCGGTTTAAGCACAATCCCCTGTAGTCGTTTTATTTTTGTTGACCACTCAAAGAAATCCGTTAATCTTCAGTTCCACGATAAATCTGTCAGACCTTCAGGCCGTCAATTCTATTAAATATCTAGGAGTAACTATTACGATCAACCTAAATTGGAAAGAACCTTCGACCATAGATATTGGTAGACTGGGCATGGCATTGCTATCATGGCACCAACCAGTGCTTTGCCAAGTCACGTTATTATTTCCAGCTTTGCGAGTAACATTAAATTTCACGTGTAAATATTATAAGTTTTAAGTAGTGCAATTTTTTGAAAACTGCGAATTTGTTTTTTGTTTACGGAAAATGTTTGCCAATAGTCACGTGGTCCTGTGTTGCTACCACGGCATATGCGTAGCCGCTCTGCTGTTTGCTCGGTCTACTCGTAATCTATGGGCGATGGAAATAACACGTAGAAAATATTTTAGGGAAGGCGAACCAAAGACTACGTTTCATTGGCAGAACACTTAGAACACGCTACAGTTCTGCTAAAGAAACTGCCTACACTACACCTGTGTGTACTATTTTGGAGTATTGCTGCGTATTGCGGATTCACACCAGGACTGACGGACGAAAATTCAAAGAAGGGTAGCTCGTTTTCTATTATCGCGATACAGGGGACAGTGTGTCACGGAATGATGCACGATTTGGGGTGGAAATCATTAGAAGAAAGGAGTTATTTGTTGCGATGACGTCTATTTGCGAATTTTATTTCACCAATTTCCTCTTCAGAAAAAGAACAAAAATATTGGTAGCACCCACTCACTAAGGGAGACATGATCATCGTAATAAAATAAGAGAAATTAAATGGAAAACAGAAAGATTTGGGTGTTCCTTTTTCCCGCGAGCTATTACAGAGTGGAACTATAGAGAAATACCATAAATGTGGTTCGATGTACCCTCTGCCATGCACTTCAATGTGACTTGCAGAGTATCCATGCAGATGAAGATGTCAAGAACTGTGGGAGGGGTATTATTTATCAGTAGGCAGAAAGGCAAATGAGAGACACAAGTGCCTAATTGGGATAGGACTAGAGATGCAACGATCTGAATGCCTCCTGCTTGTGGTAAGTAATGACATATAAATACAGGCGGAGAACAAAGAAATATTGGTAGGCGTGTAGTGCCTCGAAAACTACCTAAGTAATAGTAAACAATATGTTGTCCTCCATGGCGAGTGTTCATCGGAGACTAGCGTTTCATCAGGATTATCCCAGGGAAGTGTGACTAGACCGTTATTGTTTTATATCAATATAATTAATCCGACGGGCAAAGTGAGTTGCAATCTGCGGCTGTTTGCTAATGATGCTGTGGTGTACGGGCGGGTGTCGTCACTAGGATTCAGGATGACTTGGAGCAAATTTATTGGTTTTAATTCCAAATATTTAATGTATTTACCAACAGCCGTAAAGTTTGTTGTTTTATTGAACGACCGGCCTCTTCAGGTTACGTCATAACATATATCCAAGTAAACTGTTGAAATGGCCTTCTATACCGGTTTATTTGATAATTCACAGATCCTGAATGAACGCGTGTTAATTCAGGATCTGTGAATTACCAAATAAACCGGTATAAAAGGCCATTTCAGCAGTTTCAAATGTTTGTTAAGCTTAAGACTTTTACCATTCAATTGCATTGTCATTTCTTGACATAGGAACATGCGGAAAACGAATTTATGTCTGTAGCCCAGTGTGTGTCAATTTGCACGAAATATTTTTCCTCATTTATGACTCACCTTGTATTTCGTAAAAAGAAGTTAGAATTACAATTTTCATAAAATTCTAGGTATTTTGATAGTGTTACATGTTTCACAGATCACAAGATAGCGCTAAAGCCGAAATAGGCCCTATTGTATAATAAATATACCTGCATGTAAAGCAGCATTTGGAATTTCATTGCATGATATCCATCATGGATAAAACGTACTCGTATCTACCTTAATTGATAAACAGTGCTATTAAGACGCTGTTTAAACTTATAGGGCCACAGATAGTGATGTGGTCAATGTTTATTGACGCGTTTCGATTAAATCATGTTCAGAATCTGTAAAGTTACAAACATCAGTAAGCCTGGTGTCACAAAAAGATAGAGAACTGTATGGACAAAAGACATACCAAATTACATTACAAACGCAAATATTTTGAGTAAATACCGTGGAGGGGGGGGTTAACATAAAGTTGTATGGCGTCAAGGCCCTGCTACACATTACAAAAGCCAAATCACCCAGCATCGTCAAAGTAAACGGTAGACGCCACCAGGTGGCTCTAGTGTAAATGACAAAGATAAGAAAAATAGAAACTATATAAAATCAAATAGAAAGAATAAAACCTAGTAATCCTACAAATATTTAAGTTTAAAATGGAGAGGACGGGATAATACAATTGTATCAGCTCTTATTGTTAAACTCACACACCTATGGTGGTGCCTCATGGCACGGAGAGGACAGAAAGGCGGGAGACTTGGACGTATTCAAATGGGAGTAAAATTGATGGATACTGTCAGCTATTATAAAATACCACTATTTAACGGTTGACATGTTCAAAATGTTTAAATGTTTGTATAACTTATGGGACTTAACTACGAGGTCATCAGTCCCTAAACTTACAAACTACTTATGAACTAACTAAGACTAAGGACGGCAAAAATATCCATGCCCGAGGGGGGATTCGAACTCTCGACCGTAGTGGCCGTGCAGACCGTGACTGGAGCGCCTCAGTCCTCTCGGCCACCGCTGCCGGCTTGACATGATCATCTTTGTCATTTACACTAGAGGCACCTGGTGGCGTCTACCGTTTACTTTGACGATGCTGGGTGATTTGGCTTTAGTAATGTGTAGCAGGGCCTTGACGCCATACAATTTTATGTTACCCCCCCCCCTCCACGGTATTTACTTAAAATATTTGCGTTTGTAATGTACTTTGGTATGTCTTTCGTCCATACAGTTCTCCATCTTTTTGTGACACCAGACTTACTGACGTTTGTAACGTTATAAATTCTGAAGACGATTTAATCGAAACGCGTCAATAAACGTTGACCACATCCCTATCTGTGGCCCTATAATTTTACACAGCGTCCTAATAGCACTGTTTATCAATTAATACTGATATGGGCGCATACCTCATCAACGAGTTTACGTCAAGTCTGGAAATCGTATCTACCTCCCAGCACGAGCACAGTGTCCAGAATTAGTTGGTGTGAGGATACGCGGAGACGTATAACCCGGCTGAGGCAGTAGAGCGCCTGGAGCCTGTATTAGAGTGTTTGGCCCGCAGCCAGGCGCGCATCGGCCATTCGCCGGCAGACGCGAGGCTTGCGGCAGGCGGACAGGCCGGTCCCAGCGAGGCCGGCTCCGGCGGCTTAGGCGGCGCGCCCTCCAGAAATATGAGGGCGAGGGCGGCGGCGCCATTGTGCGCTCGCCTTTTGTCACCTGCCCGCCTCCCGATAAACCCAAACAAAGCCACCGGCCGCGCACCGGCCGGATACTGCGACGTCGGCCGACGCGTCTACATCCCAGCCGGCAGCCAGCAGGTAGCAGGTAGTCGCCGGCGCTGCTGCCGCGTCTCACCCCAAATTCACCCTGGCGTCGCTGTACCGTGTTCATAAGCAACACAAGTCAACTCACGCCTGCCTTCATCAGCCAATTGATTCGATTTGATTTTCTCAAGGAAGCCAAAACAGTCTTGGTCCAACCCGTCACTGCCCGCACCGAAACTAAGTTTATTGTGCGGTATCGCTCCCTGTATATCTAGCAAAGCCAACCAATGCCCTTGAACAGTTCTTTATTAGACACAATTTCTTCGGGTCTGGTTGTCCCCAAATGTTCTGTGCCTTTTACTCTCCAATGCAATGACTTCGAAGATTAGAGGTGATGCAGTTTCATCGCCGTCATCACAGATCCTACATTTAGGGTCCTCTTCTGTTATTCCCATTGTGTGTAGGGGTTTTTTGAAATTCCCATGGCCTGTCAGCAATCCAACCATGGGTCTAATCTCTCTCCTGTTCAGGCCCAGGATTGCAGAGCGTCTTTTAAAACATGGCTTTGGCATCATTACTTTCCCATGTTTTTGTTGATAGACTTTGGTCCAATATTCTACGTGCTGTCTTCTGAGCCAGTTACGTAGCTCTAATTTGATCATTGGCTTGGTGATTGTCAGGACAGGTTCCGGTCCAATGAATGGAGTCTCTGTCGCCATCCTGGCTAATCTGTCGTAATGTTCGTTGCCATTGATCCCCGAGTGGCCAGGGACCCAAAATAGGTTTACTCTGTTGCTTTCTTCTAGCTCCACCAGAACCCTGTGACATTCTGCAACAATTTTAGACCTTGTTGCAGGAGCTGCCAGTGATCTCAGGGCTGCCTGGCTGTGTAAATTGATATAGATGCTACGATCTTTGTAGCACCATACACGCCCTGATGGCAGTGATTTCGTCCTGGAATACTGAGGCCAGTGTCCCTAGAGAGATGACGCCCTCCAGTCTTGGCTGCACCCCGTATACCCCAGCCCTTATCAGCCAAACTTTGTTAATCCTTTCGCTGCTACAGGCGCGCCAGGTGTTTTTACCGAGCTATCATTGTACTGATCGCCTTTGTACACGATTTAGGAGACATTCTGAGAGCTCCCTTCAGCCCGCTTTAAACCCTCGGGTGGCAGCGCCAGTTATCATAACTTCAGCAGCAGCGCGGTGCAGATTTGCTGCTACCACTGTGTATTCCGTGTTACAAACCTAGTATATAGCTACTAAGTGATTGAAATGACAAAAATAGTTTAATGTACAAGTAGAAATTTAACATTTGTCAATAACTGAATTAATATATCAATTATCTTTGGTGTATAAATGTAACAAATTTAACATTTTTCCGGAAGTGGACAATAATCATGTATAACAGACGTAGCAGTACTATCATTTCCTCTTTCGTTACTTCCCTGTAGTTCCTGTCTCTGTGTCAGCTTTCTTCTGTTTTATGTGGAACTCGGTACACATAATTACGTCATCAATTATATTATCATCTATCACGAATAGGGGAGCTTGAGTCTTTGACCTTACGCCCCTTGCGTTCCCTTTTGAAGCAGGAAGATTTTTATGATATTCTTTTTCTGTGTTTTGGAGTGCTGCTTGTATCACGATTTACTCCACAGAATGATACCGTCTTCAATATCAGATTCATTGCGCCTGAAATCTTGTTCGTAATCGGAACTACGGTTTACATTTGAGTAATAGTATCCTGTTCATATTCTGATGAGGAATCTGGACCAAAATCACTACGACCATCATTCCTTATCTGTTAGATCCATACCATGTCTATGAGACCTGAAGATTAAATTATGTAGTAGAATAACACTTATTTTCTCATTGTGTAAGGCTTAAAAAGGGTTAAAAATGAGATTGACGGAAACTGCAGCATGGCTAATCAGAAGAAACAAGAGCCCAATTTATCGAGAGTTAAACTTCTATTTACTAAATAAATTTAAATTTTTAAGCATTCAAATATGTAACGTAAAATTTATACAATAAATACTAGAAACTGCCACAAATCCATCTGCAAGGAAAACAAGACGTAACACAAAACCATTCAAATGTACTTACATGACAGGCAGCGTGGTGCAACTCTGCTACCAATGAGGCACTCCCTAACAAAACTCTTTTAGGGTGGACACAGCCGTGCATTAGAAAATCAGAACTTTCTCTAACATCATTGTTAAGGATTAATTGAGGAATAGCTTAAGCGGAAATACGGCATCTCCATTATTGCGGCAACAGTGAGCATTTAAAGAAAAGTGGTAGCGTATTTGCACCAGCGCTGTCGCTCGAGAGTTAAACGATGAACGTATTTGTAATAGATCTGATAAGAAGTTGCGTTAATGGCGGCCGTCTATTGTTCGAACGGCTGCACTACTATGATCGTGCCAGTATCGACGCGCGATAGTCGTAGCGATAAAGAAATAGAGCCAGTCCTAAATTTGGTACTAGTGGGATCACTCCGCATGCGTGAGTTAGTAGCTCTCTGCTGCAGTCACCGCTCCAGTTAGTCCGCCATTTTTCTTAATATTTACGTTTCTTTCGCGTTTTGTTCAAATTTATGATTACAATGTATTCTACAGTGTATTTCTAATGGCGGAATTCACACTGTCCGTCATCGGACCGTCATCGGACCGTCATCTCACGTCAACGTCACGTTAAGCTTTCCCGAATAGAATGTTTCGATGTAACAGTCGTCTGCTAACATCGGAAGTTAACCTATTTTCGTCACGCGATTTTCATGTTGTAGTCGACGGTTACACTGTTTCCACGCAGATGTTTCTTATTAATCTTTAATTTGTTATTATACTTTGATTTAGCGGTAAACTGCAAATATTTTATGACGACTTAAATATTTTTCTCAATTGAGTGTCCTTCTAAGAGCGTGGTCGTATTTATTAAACTGAAAATTGGTTTATGTTATAAAATATTGTAAAAGAAAAGACTGAAGTCAATGGTTTATTTTAATAAGATTGTCATTTGATGACGCAATTTTCATAAACATTTTGAATGAAAAAGACAGTCCAAATGAAGGACAAAGGCCAAGCTAGAGTAGCCGAGCGGTCTGGAGAGCCAGGTGACCGATCGCGCAGCCTCCGGCGTCGGGGTTTCGAGCCCTCCCTCGGGCAGGGATGTGTGTATTGTTCTTAGGTTAATTTAACTTCGTTTAATTAGTTTGTAAGACTAGGGACTGATGACCAACGTATCGGGTATTGGGATAAACAAATTGCCGTGCCGGACAGTCTGAATACAAGTAGATTTGAGAGGGCTGTGACGTGACGGATATTGTAAATTGGCCTTTCGTATCTAGAAGATGTGCGACTGATTTATAGCCCTGAAAAACAACAAACTAGACTCGCAAAACATTATGTTCAGAAAAGACCAGGTCCATTTTGTTATCGCGATATAGGGTGGAGAGAGAGAGAGAGAGAGAGAGAGAGAGAGAGAGAGAGAGAGAGAGAGTTGCGGTGTAAATCATTTTTTAAAGACGTTATTCCTTACGGCAACATCTATTTGCTAAATTTCTGTCACCAAATATCTCCTCAGAATGCGAACAGATTTAGATAGCAGCCACCTACACAGACAAACATGATCATCACAATATAATAAAGTACTCAGTTAGAAAACAGAAAGAATTGTGTTCCTTTTTCATTCGTGCTATTAGATAATGGAATGGAAGAAAAATATTATGAATCAGTTCAATTAACCCTCTGTCAGGCACTTCAATGCGATTTGCAGAATAAATAAAGTAGATGTAGATCTAGAACAAATACACTGAATCTAGCTGCATTATTGACTCGTGATTTTGGAGAAAATCCCATTCGATAAAGCATGCCGAATTTCAGACGTTCCAAAAAAGGATAATGAAATCGATCACCAAAACACTGCATGTAAGTAGAACAGATTTATGAAAGAAGTAGACAATATGTCAATATGCCATGAGAGGCAAAAACAGGTGTTTTCACTATTTTGATTCGGTTCTTTCTATTTTACTGTTCTTTACCGCTGGCGAAATCACTGGGAGTGAACGTAGACATGCTGCAATTTTGGCCATCTGCTGCAAGGTCCTTATTTTAAAAAAAACAACATGGCAGTGTTATCACTCAGCCTGACCGGTGCGTCAAATGAGGAACATTGCGCCTGTTTCTGTGTCAAAACATAGTTCAACATATTTTCATCGGTGATAAGGTAAAAAATAGTGTATTTTGTAAACATAGAAGTATCAAATTGTGCCGAATGTGCAATGATGATACGTTCACTTTTCTTATCTACCTAATATAATTACGTAATAGTTGATAATTGATTATAAAAATTATGATGTGATTCCCAATAATAAACGTTAATTGTTTTGTTAATTCATGTTCAACAGAAGTGTATGAAATAGTGTACCAACAGAATAAATATCTAATCACTGAAGAAAAGTTCTTTTTGAGCGGGCTGCAAGAAATTACTGTTACGAGTGTTGTTTGTTGTCGGTATTAAGTGGTATAATCATGTAAATCAGTGTTAATTTGTGGGTCTGTGAGGTTTAGTACAGGTTACATCCTCACTTTATGACACCTTTAGCTCTGCTCGGGACAATTCCATTTATGTGCCTGAACGACTATGGAGTGTTGGCTAACAATTCTTCCTCAAAACCGGAAACAGGAAACGGTAGTGATTTTGTACTCTATGGACTTGAGTATATTGGGCTTTCTTATACATCTCAAAGAAATACTTCACATTTCATCTCAATGATATTCATCTCCGTGTTGGTTGGTCTCCTCAATGCAAAGTGTAATTGTCATTGTCCACAAACCTCGCCTCATAATGTTGTTTGATTATAGAATGCGTTGCCCTACTAAAAAATTCATCCAACGTCTCGAAACTATCTATACTACACACATTGCACAATGATGTAAAATGTTTTCTATCTCCACCTACATCCATGCTCTTCAAGCCACCACGCAGTGTATGGCAGAGGGTGCAACTATCAAGTCTACATCTACATACATATTCCGCAATCCCCCGTATGGTGCGTGGCTGAGGGTACACTGTACCAGTACTTGGCATTTCCTTTCCCATTGTAGTCCCAAATAGAACAAGGAAAAACAGAATGTCTATATGCCTCCGTACGAGCCTTAATTTCTCTTCTCTAGTCTTTGTGATCACTACGCGAAATGTAAGAAGCGCCAACAAGATCGTACTACTCCCAGGTTCAAATTCCAGCCCTCTAAATTTCCTCAACAGAAATTCCAAAGAGAACGTTGTCTTTCCTCCATCGAACCCAATTGATTTCCCAGAGCATTTCCTTGACACATGCACACTGGTCGAACCTACCAGTAACAAACCTAGCTGCTCGCCTCTGAAATGCTTCTACGACTAGCTTTAAGCTGATCAGCTGCGCGTCCCAAACACTTCAGCAATACTCGAGACGTGGTCGTACAAGCATTTTATAAGTGGTCCCTTTTACAGATGAAGTACATCTTCCCAAAATTCTCCCAATAAACCTAAGTCCGCTGTCCGCCTTCTCACAACTGTCCTTAAATGTTCGTTCCATTTCATATCGCTCTGCAATGTTTCGCTTAGATATTTCTGTTGCAGCCTAGTATTGTTGGCGGGAAAAACAACTGTCTGTGAGCCTCCGTGTGGTCTCCAATCCCCAAACGCTTGTAGCGGATTCTCGAAGGGAATAACGTGATTCATCACTCAAAATGACAGCGTCGCAAACTTTCGGTTTGCGAGGGTCATTTTCAAAGTATAGACTGATATCTAACAGAGTAAGAGAGGCTTTATTTATAAAAATAAATTATGAATCGTAATTGAAGTAACCTACAAACAGTTAAAACTGGAGTGTTGAGCCACATAATATGTTTTTATTTGGAGTCGTAGAGACGCGTAGCCGGCCGCGGTGGCCGAGGTGACTGAGGCGCTCCAGTCACGGTCAGCACGGCCACTACGGTCGGGGGTTCGAATCCCCCCTCGGGCATGGATATTTGTGCCGTCCTAGTTTGTAAGTAGTTCATAAGTAGTTTGTAAGTTTAGGGACTGATGACCCCGTAGTTAAGTCCCATAAGCTTAACAAACATTTGAACATTTTAGAGACGCGTACTAACGGTTTCGCAATGGTTAAAGATGCATCTTCAGGTGTTTCACTGTACAAAAATAGCAATGTTTTAATAAAGTGAGAAATGTAATCCAAAATTTTATCATTAATCTAGTGAATATCGCAAACAGTTTACGTGTCAGAAAATTAAATGGCTCCAGTACCTAGTTATTGCGTAATTAGCTTTTTACATGTTACTCATAGGATGCTTAACGGGGATTATCGGTCAGGTCCACATGCAGACTATTTTTCACCCTCAGCTCATTAGTCATGTAAATGGCTTTACCGTTCGATTTGTGTCATATTAGGTAAAATTATTAAAAAGCCGACCTCTCGGTTTGATATGCAAGATTTAATTTAAAACGACATAATTGGTGGCCCTACAATGGAAGTACTATTATAATTACTGGCAACCGCGAATAGTGTAATCAAAAATGTTCCATCGTGATCGGTGAAGATGCGAAAGTTAAAACTTAGAGGTTACTGATGTTACTGATCCACAATAGCCTGCGTTGGCCAACTGTCTCATCAACTTTATTCATGATAGTAGGGTGTTCAGATCAAAACAATACACTTTAATTGGCGGGCTGCATCAGAAATTACCACAAGTTTCAATTCAGAAATCAATCCTATAGTTACTGACAAGCTTCTCTAAAAAAAAAAAAAAAAAAAAAAAAAAAAAAATTACTACGAAGCGGTAGTGTTCTTTGATGCTTGGAGGCGAAATATAGTGTCGCGATTGGAGAAATACTTAAATGTTCTTCGTGACTATACTGAAAAACAGAACAATGTCGATATTGTAGTAAGTGATACAACTTACGTTCATAAATAAAGTTTGTCTAGTTCCTTTACAAATTTGATGTTACTTTAAAAATGACACTCGCATTTCAATAAATGATTTACCAGATACTGCAACCGAATGTTATTACATCATTTTATGATGGTCAGCGAAATAACAACATATTATCAGAGAGAAAAATTTAATGTTATATTGAAGCATGAAGTTTGGAGTCTTACCAGAAGCTGCATCTACTTGTTGTTCATCAGACACGTCACTCACCTGGAAAGAAAAACGAATCCATTACAAATTGATATTTAAATTTCTCTGTTGCTAAGAAATGAGATGATACAAGAGTAAACTGATGGAAAAAGCAAGACTGAAATGGAAGAGCAGTAATGATAATGGTTATAAAAATTCGGTGCCGCTCTGAAAATTGTGTGAATAGTTTTGAGTTTTACATTTTAAAAACCGTGTATCATTCGGTTGTGTGAAAAACAATGAAAATGGTCGCCTTTTCGAACCATACAACGTTACTTGCAAATCGTATGGTAAAACTTTAGGTATTTGTATAAAATGTGTTTATTTCCGTCAACAGCTGAAATATATTTGTTTAATTACATGTTTCGATCACATGAAACATCTACAGATCTAAAAAGTAAAGTAAAAATGTACAATTTGATAAACTTACTAAAGGTAAATTGAACAATAATTAAATTAGACATAAATGGAAAAATTCATTTTTCTTTACCTTAAGAGCAGGTGGTGGTTGGGATCGGAAGAGGATGCTTGAGGCTTAATAAGCTAGGGTCTTATACTGAACAATTGTTTGTTATATAAATATTTTCCTAAAAGTGGGGTTATTGAATATAACCAAACATCAAAATTATAAAACTGTATGTGGTATAAGAATTAAAAAAAAAACGGAAGATAATTAAAACATGCTTAAGGTATTTTAAAATATTGAAGGTATAGTTGCCGTTGTAGTCCACATGAAATTATCATTTAATTGTGCTCTTCATCCTGATCCACATAGTATAAAAATCTGGATGTATAATGACTGTGTGTGTGTGTTTGGGGGGGAGGGGTCGGTGTGGGTGTGTGTGACCAGTATCAGTAGCAGCGAGGTTATTACCACAATTTAATGGGCTCGCATTTCGCACGTCGGCGGTTCAAGTAATGTGTGAGACTACGTCACTTGGGACAGAAATGGCATCTGATCGAGATTTTGGAGTAATCCAGGTTCTGTTTATTAGAAAATTATGGACGCATTTTGATTCGTTGCAGACAGTGGGAGCGGAATCAAGACATACAGGGCCAACTCAAGGCCTCAGGGAGTAGACTGCTATTGGGTACAGCCAAAAGTCATGGTGTGTGACCGGTTTACCAACCTTCTGCGATCCACGGTTATATCCTTTCTCCACGACACTTCAAACGCCATTTTCAACAACATAATGCATTATTGCAATTCTACATCCACATGGGATACTCTGCGAATCACATTTAAGTGCCTGGCAGAGGGTTCATCGAGCCACCTTTATACCATTCATCTCCCATTCCACTCTCGAATAGCGCGCGGGAAGAAAGAACAACTGAATCTCTCCGTTCAAGCTCTGATTTCTCGTATTTTAGTCTGATGATCATTTCTACCTATGTAGGTAGGAGTCAACAGTATATTTTCGCATTCGGAGGAGAATGTTGGTGATTGGTGTTTCGTAGGTAGACCACGCCGCAGCGATAAGCGCCGTAGTTGTAATGATTCCCATCCCAGGTCCTGTATCATTTCTGTGACGCTGTCTCCCCTGTATCGTGACAAAACAAAACGAGTTACCCTTCTTTGAACTCTTTCGGTGTCCTCCGTCAAGCCCACCTGGTAAGGATCCCACAATGAGCAGCAATACTCCAAAAACGTACGGACAAGCGTAATGTACGCAGTTTCTTTAGTAGTTCTGTCGCATCTTTTAAGGGTTCTGCCAATGAAACGCAGTCTCTTGCTATCTTTAGTCTTTCCCGGTGGTCTGTGTCCTCTTTATGAACATTAGTGTATTGTCTATACAACTCTCCTTCAGCATATATCTACATCCACGTTAATACTCCGCAAATCACTTTCAACTGCATGGTAGAGTGTTCATCGAATCACTTTTATGAGCTTTCTCTACCCTTCCATTCTATAATAGCGCTCGGGAAAAAGTGACACCTGAATCTTTCCGTTTTTGAACTGATTAATTTTATTATGTTGATCCTGACTCTCTAAGTAAGTTGGTACTAACAAAATATGTTCGCATTCGGAAAAGAAATTTGGTGAAAGAAATTTCGCAAATCAATCTCGCCGCAAAGAATGATTTCCACGCCAAGTCATGCATCATATCCGTGACATTCTCTCACCTATATCGTGATAATACAGGAAGAGCTGCCCTTCGCTGAACTTTCTTTAAATCCTCCGTCACTTCCATTTGCTGGAAATCCCACAATGCTCAGCAGTACTTCAAAAAAGGACACACAAGTGTAGTGTACGCAGTTTGTTTAGTAGAACCGTTGCATCTTCTACGTGTTCTGCCAATAAGAAGTTGTCTTTGATTCTCCATCCCTACAATATTTTCTGTGTGTTATCTCGAATTCAAGTTGTTCGTAATTGTTATTCCTAGGTATTTAGTTAAATTTACCGGCTGATTTATCGTGCAAAAAAAGTGTAATAGATTTCTTTTAGTTCTCATACGGATAACTTCACACTTGTAATTACTTAAGATCAATTACACATTTTCGCTCAATGCAGATATCTTATCTAAATAATTTGCATTATCTTTTTATTAACAATTAAATGACAGAATCATGTTCCAAATCTTTTAAAAAGATTAGGAGCAGTGGAGGCTTATAACGCTTCCCTGGGGAACGCCAGATACCACTTCTGCTTGACTCGATGACTTTCCGTCACTTACTACGTACTGTGTCCTTTGTGACATCACGTTTGGGAAAAGTATATGTTGTAAATTTCTACGTCAAACCGACGTCAATGATACAGGACTGTTATTTTGGGGATCACTCCTACTGCATTTCTTGAATAATGGAGTAACTATTGCAACTTCTCACTCGACATTTAACAATAACTTTAGGTTGTTCGCTGACTTCTGTTTGACAGAAATTCGTACATAAATATGTTTCAGTTCTCCGTGAACAAGTGCCTTGTTCATAGTTTCCAATAGCTTTCAAAAATGTATTTCACAGGAGAAACGTGGATCTCGTTATTTGTTGCTCTCTACGTCCCAAGTACGAACAGAGGATCGAAATTTGTCACGTAAGAAGTGATGAGTATGAGAACGACCGAATTTTTTGAATAATAACACATAGAATCTCCGTCATTGTCGCATCTAAATAGACGTAATTCAATGGTTACAACGTAAATGTCATTAAAATAGCTCGAGTTCTAGTCCATATTCAACAAAAAATTTCATTTCTATGAAGACTTGTATCAAATTTTTATTCACTGACCCACTGGTTTTGGGATTCTTAGAGCGGTTTCAGGTCGTAATCGCAGGGAAAATAACCTATAAACCGCAGTCAGAAGTGATGAACATATTTTGACATTTAAAACGGTTGCGTTAATCAATAACTCATGTTACCAATATTGTAAATTTGTTGCTTTTTAAGCTGGAGACATTAATTCCCGATGGTGTAATTAGAAGCTGAAAAAAACAGTTAATAAATAATTATCATACTTATCGAGGGTTATCGGGTTGATCATATTGTCCTGTACAGTACATTTTGTACGTTCAATGAAATTGTATCGGTATTTAAGTTGTAAGACTCAAACTTCATTGAAGTAAAGTTGAAAACCTGGAAATATTATTCTTTAAAGTTACGTAGCTCATTTCCCAACGATATAAAAGATTGTGATGTGCTTAATACAACGTATTCTCCTAAAATGCAAAAAATAAAACGTACAGCCGAATAAAACTTTCTACTTGTAGCCCATACGTATTTCGTTAATTTTTACTGGTGCATTCTCGCTTGCTCTGCCCTTGCAAACAAATCCATTTTACTTTGTGGAATTTGTCAGCGTAGTGGATAATGGACAGAAATTGAAAAACTGTGTTGCGAGTTTGGCGAGTGGAAACCGGATTTAATTTGTCGACTTGCCGTTGGCAACAACCTAACCGGGACATGTTTCCCGTCGCGACACGGGCTACTACTCAGGTGATTTTACAATGGAATTCTCCAACATTCAGGTGCTCCACTTGTGAAAATTTTATTATTTCTTCCAAAATAAATTACGTGTTATTTACATTTAAGGAAACGTAAAGTGGCCGAGATATTACTTAGTTTTGACAAAGATCAAAGTAAAGAAGGTAAAACAACAGACAAACCAAGCTGATTTTTAAATTGCTCAAGAGGTACAAATGAAAGCTCACATGTTTCATTGAAACTGAAAAGGACATGGAAAACACTGGAGTTACAACACATACAATAGAAAACAACTAGACGAAAGATGGCCCAAAACGAAAAGTTGAAGGAATGGAAGGAAATCTACTGCAACGAAGAGTAGACAAAGTTAAGTCATCGTATTCTCCAAATGGTTTATCTGAAAGAAGAAGAAGGAGAAAAAAGAATACAAACTAAGAATTAAAGTTTAATCACTATTATTTAATAAGTGAGATATAACAATGCCTACAATGCCTCTACAATTACACAAGAAGTTATCTTAAATTACCTGTTGATACGCCACACCTGCAAGTTCCTTTGAATAGTATCATTAGCAAAGGATTCAAAGATTCTTATCTAAATGAATTTACAATGATAATACTACCTCTTCTGCTTTGTAGGTCAGCCTCCGTAAGTAAGCCATGTTAACTATTTGACTCCCTACACGGAACAGCTATTGTAAACTACTGCAGCTGCTACTAAAATCAGAGATGAAACTTTTCAACGTGTACTGTTCACTCTCTGGAATGAACTATGGATAATACCCAAAATATGTACCTTACACAGATATTATGAATGGAGCCAAACAATAGAAACCTTACAGTTGTTTTCTGGTACAGGAAGTACCGGAAGAAATTGAAACCACTAAAGGTGAGGATATAATGAATTCGTTGATTTTATCTTCAAAGTGATATTCCAGTATTACAACAAAATCATGTAAGGCGAACATAATTTTTGAATGAAACATGAGACAAATTTGTAATATTCTATAAATTTATCGTTTTTACAATCCGGTTTCCGGCTGTTATGCCATCACCAGGTAAAAACTGTAGGAATATAGCATTGCAACTTGGAAGATTTACGTTCAAAGATCTTCAGTTGCAGTATACATGGTACATGTATATTAATTTTCAACGGAGACCTGGGTAACAATTACTGGACACTGATAAAATATGACACAATATATAAATTGCAATGTTTGTAGTAAGAAAATAAACAGAAACAACAGAAAGCGGTTGAACATACTGAGTTTAACAGCTAAAATATTTGGAACACGGAAGGGTGAGAAAAGATGAGTAAACCATCTGTCAATATATCGGTTAAATTGACAGTTTATTTTCGTTAAAAAATGGAACCAACTGAATTTATGGATGTTTTTAGTATTCCAGAACTACACTCCTGACCATTAAAATTACTACACCACGAGTATGACGTGCTACAGACAGGAAGAAGATGCTGGGATATGCAAATGATAAGCTTTTCAGAGCATTCACCAAGGTTGGCGCCGTTAACAACACCTACAACGTACTGACATGAGGAAAGTTTACAGCCGATTTCTCATACACAAACAGCACTTGACCGGGGTTGCTATTGATACGTTCTTGTGATGCCTCGTGTAAGAAGGAGAAAAGCGTACCATCATGTTTCCGACTTTTATAAAGGTTGGATTGTAGCCTATCGCTATTGCGGTTTATCGTAACGCGACATTGCTGCTCGCGTTGGTCGCGATCCAATGGCTGTTAGCAGAATATGGAATCGTTGGGTACAGGAGGGTAATACGGAACGCCGTGCTGGATCCCAACGGCCTCGTATCACTAGCAGTCGAGACGACAGGCATCTTATCCGCATGGCTGTAACGGATCTTGCGGCCACGTCTCAATCCCCGAGTCAACAGATGGGGACGTTTCAAAACAACAACCGTCTGCACGAACAGTTCGACGACGTTTGCAGCAGCATGGACAATCAGCTCGGAGACCATGGCTGCGGTTACACTTGACGCTGCATCACAGACAGGAGCGCCTGCGATGGTCTACGCAACGACGATCCTGGGTGCACGTATAGCAAAACGCCATTTTTTCGGATGAAGCCAGGTTTTGTTTACAGCATCATGATGGTCGCATCCGTGTTGGCGACATCGCGGTGAACGCACATTGGAAGTGTGTATTTCGTTATCGCCATACTGGCTTATCACCCGGCGTGATGGTATGGGATAACACTGGTTACACGTCTCGGTCGCCTCTTGTTTGCATCGACGGCAGCGGCCGTTACATTTCAGATGTGTTACGTCCCGTGGCTCTACCCTTCTTTCGATCCCTGCGAAATCCTACATTTCAGCAGGATAATGCACGACCGCATATTGCAGGTCGTGTACGGGTCTTTCTGGGTACGGAAAATGTTCTACTGCTGCCCTGGCCAGCACATTCCCCAGATCTCTCACCAATTGAAAACGTCTGGTCAATGGTGGCCGAGCAACTGCCTCGTCACAATACGCCAGTCACTACTCTTGATGAACTGTGGTACAGTGTTGAAGCTGTATGGGCATCTGTACCTGCATAAGCCATACAAGCTCTGTTTGAATCAATGCCCAGACGTATCAAGGCCGTTATTACGGCCAGAGGTGGTTGTTCTGGGTATTGATTTCTCAGGATACATGCAACCAAATTGTGTGAAAATGTAATCACCTGTCAGGTCCAGTATAGTATATTTGTCCAATGCATACCCGTTTATCATCTGCATTTCTTCTTGGTGTTGCAGTTTTAATGGCCAGTATTGTATTTATCGAGCCACGGGAGGCTCATCTTCAGTGGATACTTTACAAGAATATTTATTATCTCCCGCTAAGTGTAGGTTTACGCTGGGATGGTGGTTTTTGTTTTTATTATAGGTATAAGTGTAACCAAGTTTTGCATTGGCAACTGATGTTTTTTACACATGAGAGCAAAAGTGCTCTCATGTGTATAAAAAACGTCAGTGCGTAGTCATAAAGTGGTTTGTATCAACAAAACATTTGCAGAATATTACACATCTATCTCGTGTGTTTCAGTCGAAATCTATAAAATATTCTGGTTCAGAACCGACGTAACAATCAGTGAATTCAGTGAAGATAAATATCTGTACTTTGACTTCAAAAGCTAGAATGCTGATTGAACTGGTGGGTAAATTGAGGGGCAATATTCTATAATATTTTGAAAGAACGGGTCCGCTGAGACTGTCAAGTTCGTTTATTGAAGGATACACGCGACTGGTTTCGCAACTTAAGGTTGCATCCTCAGGTATGATCTGTTTACAAATGGATGAGAACTGTCAGAATCTTAAGCACTGTTAACATTAAATGTAAGGTCGTAATAGTCTTTGCCTACTTACATTAAATCATTACAAAGAAGCCATCTAATGATGGCTTCAAATATCACCACATATAAATATTTGAAGCCCGAATTCAAATGACAGAGAATGAGCTTCACCGGTTCTTTGCAATCATTTAACGTACGTGCACAAAGACTATTACGACCTTTCATTGATGTTAACAATGCTTAAAATTCATTTGTAAACAGATAACACCTGAGGATGCAACTTTAAGTAGCTAAACGGATTGTGTGTGTCCTTCAATAAAGGAATGTAACGGTCGCAACGGACACTTTCTTTTAAAAAGTTAAATAATCTTTCGACTGTGGTTGCCCTACATATAAAGTTTTATGTTGCAGTATTCTATGTTTGGAAAAAGCTAGATGCGTCTGCTAGTACATACAGATTACGTATCTGATCTCGTTGAAGTGACGTCTAACCTGTGATCAGCACTGATACGCCGAAATGACGTTTAATATGGAATCAAAGTGTTTCAGAATGTATTCTGCAATTCGTACCGTACATTTCGTTAGACCCTGCGTAGCAACGCATCCTGAAGCAGAACTCTTTCACGAGCGTATGTCGTAACTAGTGGATGCCTGGTGAGACTTCTTCCACATGGCACGGAGTACTATTGCTCGCGATTGCAACGAGAATTTACGTGTGGCATCGGCGTCAATCGCTAGACCGGTTCACGACCGAGGCGCCAGCTAACGCCCTTTGTCCCAAGATCGGAAAACGAATACTTGGGCTGCGCCACTGCGACAGTATTGGAGTTTACGAGTATCGATAAATCGTGTTTACGCGACAAGCAGCCCATTATTCTAGAACAAAGATCACGCCTCTAGCGAAAGAGGTCAGTTTGAAACTGCAGTTTATTGCTTTCAGTGTGTCAAAGGCTATTCTCGGTTAAATCTGGCAGTGGAAACGAAGCGAAAAGAGCTAAACAGTATTTTGTTTCGTAGTACAATTGAAGTAGAGTTACTCAATACGTATTGTGTCAAGAGGTCTGACTGATGTCAGTAGCGCGATAATATTACGTTACGTGTATAGGCAGAATGGGCCATCAAAGCTTTTAGATGTCGCCAGAAGATAGTAGTTGTGCTGCTGCGCTTTGAAATACTGTTTACACATGGAAACGTACGTGAAAGCATGGATTGCAACTGAAACGAGACATTCAATATCTCTGACAGAATTACAATGTCATCAGAGAAACACAAAGTTTTTATTTCTTCAGCCTGAACATTAATTCCTTCTCCAAATTACTCCTTCCATTCCTACACAGCTTGCTCAGTGTACAAATTGAATAACACTGTGGAAAGGCTACAGTTGCCGCGCCGGAGTGGCCGATCACATTGAGGCGCTATGCTGTGGTACGCGAAGCCGTTCCCCGTCGGGGGTTCGAATCGTCCCTCGGGCATGGATGTTTGTGCCGTCTTTAGTATAAGCTAGTTCATAAGTACTTTGTAAGTCACCAAATGTGTTTGCCTCTGTAACTTATAAAATAATAAGTGACGGGAATTTTAATGCCGTAGGTCAACACAAGAAATGTTACACTTTCTGCGGAGCTATGAACATAGTTTATTTATCATTTTCCAAAGAGTTACAGCACAAAGATATAATTTTCTTAATGGAACAATAGCTTTTTCTATCGTGTATTGGATTCGTTTAAACCAGCTGCGTCCAAATCAATTTAAACTACATTCCTATCACTGTTAGTTTGGGAGCTACAACCCTTCAAAGTTCAGGGGGCGGAGGCTGCGATAGCGTAGTTGACTGGCCGAGTGGCCCACTGTCTCATGACCGTCAGCCAGTCAGCTACGCTGTCGTAGCCTCCGCCCCCTAAACTTTGAAGGGTTGTAGCTCCCAAACTAACAATGATAGGAATGTAGTTTAAATTGATTTGGACGCAGCTGGTTTAAACGAATCCAATACACGATATAAAAAGCTATTGTTCCATTTAAGCCGGCCGCGGTGGCCGAGGGGACTGAGGCGCTCCAGTCACGGTCTGCGGTGCCACTACGGTCGGGGGTTCGAATTCCCCCCTCGGGCATGGATATTTGTGCCGTCCTAGTTCGTAAGTAGTTCATAAGTTTGTAAGTTTAGGGACTGATGACCCCGTAGTTAAGTCCCATAAACTATATAAACATTTGAACATTTCGTTCCATTTAAAAAATTATATCTTTGTGGTGTAACTCTTTGGAAAATGATACAATAAACTATGTTCATAGCTCCACAGAAAGTGTAACATTTCTTGTGTTGACCTACCGCATTAAAATTTCCCGTCACCTATTATTTTATAAGTTACAGAGGCAAACACACTTAGTGAAACACCCTGTATATGAATTGGCGAAAATCGGCCGATTTGGGAACACAGAATCGTTTTCTACCATGTCTGTGGGTGACTTACTATTTTGTCAGCTAATGTACGCAACCTATCTTCCACACCTATACATTGATCGGATACTTAACTTGAAATATGGCGCACACCTGTATAACAATGCAGTATTAGGTTACGTATCGCTTAAAATGCGCTCGAGGCTACTACGCGGATCGTGCTTCAGAGAATAATTGGCTGTGAACGTGAGTAGACAGAAGCAAGGGCTCCAGAGACTGTAGAGCGCGTGATCTCCGACAGGGCGCAGCACGTGCGGCCGCGGACGGAGGTTCCCCGCCAGCGCCGGCCAATCGCTATTCCGCGCTGCTCGGCGGGCCGCGCCAAAGCCTTTTGTTTTGTCGGCGCCGACATCTCCGCAGTAATCCGCCAGGGAGAGGAAGGGAGGGGTGTTGGCCACCCCGGTACTCCACCCTGCGGACCTTTCACTTTTTTTATTTCATCCGAACGGCAATAAGCTGCGGTCAAACTGACGTCCGCATGCCCGGCAAATCTCAGCGCTAACGCTGCTGGCGCTCACGACACGAAGCGACCTACATTGGATTTCGTTTCCTACTAGCTCGTCACTCTACTCACACTTCTCTTGATTTTCCGATGTAGACAGAATGCAATCACTGTGTCAGCAAACAGTCCCGCTGCAGAGGCTGTCGTCTCTTTCTACAATCAAATGGAATTACGACAGCGAGTGTAATTCAGTCTCGTCTGCGATTAACGTAAATGCCTACTGGCCGTCTTAGTTCCATATTGGAGGGCCATTCTGAGGGTTGTAAGCAAATCACTGTGATAATTTCAACTGTAGAAGTATAACAAAAACGACTGCAGGATCGTAATTACAGAATGAACACCGAAGTCGGTGACTTTATTATCTTACATCATTTGACCACATGCAATACAGTGGAAAATATATAGCGTATATTTTCTGGGGAAAGGGGAGGAGGGAGAGAATAATTTTTGTGGCATCAAACCGATGCGTGAAAGGAAAATGTTGTTGGGTGTTCCAATAATTTCTGAAAAATACGCCAGTGATGTAGTATATACAGTAACACAGATCAGTGTCTCGTTTCGACTCCGTCTATCGTTTCGTCACCAAAGTCATTGAATCAGTTAACATAGCCGGCCGCGGTGGCCGACGGGACTGAGGCGCTTCAGTCGCGGTCTGCACGGCCACTACGGTCGGGGGTTCGAATCCCCCCTCGGGCATGGATATGACTGAAGACCTCGTAGTTAAGTCCCATAGACTCTACAAACATTTGAACATTTGAACATTTCAGTTAATGTACATAGGAATTTACGACGCAAACACTCATTGCGCATTGAAATAAATCAAGTGAGAGACTTTAAAATCTGTGCCCAGCCGGGGTTCGTAACCAGGGCCGCCTAGTTAGAAGTGATCACCACGTCCTCCAGGAATACCCTTACACACCAGATGCAAATTCCCAACTTATCTGGAAACTATGAACGTGATGCCGCTGCCCATTGTCACCCATTTGTACGGCATTTCATTTTTACAATTTTACGTTTCACATAGGATTAGTACACTTTAGTTGATGTTGAGTGATGTGAATTTATAGCTAATCGCTCTTTTAGTATGTGAATGTGTTGGAACGATACCGTTTGATTATTTGTTTTTGTCCACTGTCCTTGTTATCCCCGTAAAATTATACTGATCCCATATGACTCTTAGATGTACACCCTTTGCCACATCCCCATATTGTTTTTAAATGTTGACGAACATGAAATTACTCTTTTGCAATGTTTTATGACAGCATGGATATTATTCTATTATAGAGTTTTATGATTGACTTAAAATATGTTTACTGACCAAACATTCTACAACTAAATCTACATGAGATACTCTGCAAATCACATTTAAGTGCCAGGCAGAGGGTTCATTGAACCAACATTATACTATTTATCTGCCATTCCATTCTCGAATTGCGCGCGGGACGAAAAACATCTGAATCTCTCCGTTCGAGCTTTGATTTCCCGTATTTTATTCTGATGGTCATTTATACCTATGTAAGTGGGAGTCAACAATATTTTCGCATTCGGAGGAGAATGTTGGCTATTGGAGTTTCGTAAGTAGCCCACGCCGCAACGATAAGCGCCGTTGTTGTCATGATTCCCATCCCAAATCCTGTATCATTTCCGTAACGCTGTCTCTGCTGTATTGTGACAATACGAAACGAGCTGTCCTTCTCTGGACTCTTTCGATGCCCTCCGTCAAACACACCTGATAAGGATTCCACACTGGGCAGCAATACTCCAAAAATGGACGGACAAGCGTAGTGTATGCACTTTTTTTTGTAGTTTTGTTGCATCTTTTAAGGGTTTTGCCAATAAAACGCAGCCTCTGTTTCGCCTTTCCCACGACATTATATACGTGTTATTTCCAGTTTAAGTCTGAAGTAATAGTAATTCCAAGGATTTTAGAGGAGTTTACGGCCTTTACTTACAAGATAAATCAATCAAAAGTGAAGTTTAACGTATTTCTTTTCGTACGACTTTCGTGGACTCCACACTTCTCTTTATTTAGAGTCAATTGCCAATTTTTATACCATACACACCATTATTACGGTTTACAGTACCTATCACCCATACTAATCCATCACAATAGTACAGTCCCTATAATATTATTATGGGATCCATCTTCTTCCTGCCCCCCTCTCTCCTACCCACTACTACAACCCCTACCCCCCACTTTATTTTCAGGAATACAAATATTTTTATTTTTGTACTTGAACGTTTGACAGTTTTATTATCAGCTTCCTAATCGATGCTTTACAGAATTCCTAGTACCTGTATGATTATTACAGGTGACTACATTTCAGTGAAAATTCGGTATGTTGTAATGCTTAACTATACTTTGATAATAATACAAGCAAGGTACCCTATGCTACAACCATTCTGTATTAACCTTATCCGTGACAAGTGTTACGTATATATTGCAATATTAAACAACTGTCAGATATTTTACAACCGTCCCTATGCGGACGAGATAGTTACTTTCATATTCACCATACAAATAATTAATTAATGCCTATAAAGTATTTACCCACACTTCGAATAACATTAATATTTCAAATTTATTTCATTGTAATTTAGTGGTATCATGTGTGTATCTTAAAAAAAGTCCATAATTTTTTTCTATACATTTATATTGTTGTTGACTATTGTTATTGTCTGATGCAGGATCTGAAGATGAGATTATTGGAATCTCGAAACATGTAATTGATTAAAAAATTTTAAATAATAAATAATAACGGCGGACGGTTTTCATTTGCCAAAAGAATTTATTAGGATTCTCGACCAAATTACGTGACGGTGTTTCGTTGTGGAAACAGTTGGAAGCTTCTAGCACTGAAGTTCGAGTATTTTAGTATACTCTATAGCAGTGGCTTAACTAGGACTTGGCTTTGGGGGGGGGAGTAGGACAAATCTGCTTGAGGAGCAAAATTTTTGTCATTTTCCAGACAGACTACCATCTACCACTTCCGTTGAAGAAACTAATTAACTACCATCCAATGAAAGCTTATGGTAAAACACATCAAGTTTCCAATCTTTTCCTTTACCAGATTGCTGTTATACAATGTTTCTTTAGGGTTCTGAGGAGGGGGGGTGTTCTATCCCCCTCAACCCCCATAGTTACGCCACTTCTCTGTAGCTATTTTGCGTACGGACGGTACGAAAAATATGTTTCAAATGTTTTATAAGCTTATGGGACTTAACTACGGGGTCAGCAGTCCCTAAACTTACAAACTACTTATGAACTACTTACGAACTAGGACGGTACAAATATCCATGCCCGAGGGGGGATTCGAACCCCCGACCGTAGTGGCCGTGCAGACCGTGACTGGAGCGCCTCAGTCCCCTCGGCCACCGCGGCCGGCACGGACGGTACGAAACTAGCAGCAACTGCTCCAGCAGAACGCAGCGCGCAAAGCGCCTGTCTGGTGCTGGAGCGGTTGGCTTGAAGCGCGTGACGTAGAGCGCTGGAGGGCCGCCTCTGCACACTTCACCTCACCGTTTTGTCACTGTCAGGCAGGCGGCGCGCTAGACGCCTGCTTTACGGTCTATGCGCCGCCACATCCCCGCTGCCGGCAAAACCAGGCTTAAAGTGGAGCTCGCTGTACCGACAACAGATGGGGCTGAAAGTGCACATATCGTGAGAAATAGCGCCAAACGAGTAAGCTCTTACTTCAACTGGCTCCTGAACGGATTACGCCAGTCACGGCGCACCAACAGGTCGCGTTTTCGTTGGTTAATTGTTACCGGCTGAAAAATGCTCCTGTCGGGGCACACAAAAGGGAAATATGTTCCAGTCTAAAAGACTGACGGGAAAGTGGGGGCAAAAGCTGCTTCAATCCTCTTTCCGCCTTGCTCGCCAAGAAAGTAGGCATCGTAAATCGCTCTAACCAGTCCCTCCTTGTAGTGAAGTACGAATACACTCAAGTCTCTCTCACAGGTAAAGTCCACAGCGTGTAAGAACTCACGGGATTGATCGATGACAGGATACCGAACAAAAACTAAGGCCTAATGACTAATGTCCGGAAATGCACGATTTTCATGTTAGTGGTCATTTATTCAATCGTACTTTGGTACAAGAAATACGGCCTAATATCCTACAACCAGAGTTACAGTAGGTATTGTTTCCTCCTAGACGATGGTATCGTTGCTCACACTGTGCCATGGACGATTTGAAGGGTTATGCGGCTGCTACATGATGGCTCCAGCCCACTTCACCGTAAACGTCCCGATGCACCTCAAACATGTCTGTGGCGGCGGTGGCGTGTGTATTCACAGGTTCAGTGAACCCCCAGAAGGAAGCTCTTCATGAAAAAAAAATAAATAAATAAATAAATAAATAAATAAATAAATAAATAAATAAAATGGAAAGTGTTATTAAACTGCAATTATTCGTTTCGTTCTTCTATCAGATCATTTTATGCGCTCATTCAAAGTATTTGTATCGCACGAGAAACCTTTTACGTCGCGGAGACAGTCGTAGCGCGGCCGCCCTAAAGCCGTTGGCACACGGAGCCTGTATCTGAACGAGTGTGGCCAACGTGGCGAGTTTTTGACGTCACTACGTGTGGACCGCACGTTGCCGTAGCTTTCCCAACGTGTCGGGCAGTATCAAGCATGGCAGATATTCTCAACGTGTGTCTGAACGATCACCAATAAGGTGGGACAATACCACTGACGTCACACCACGTGGTTACCTTGGGAGGGGCACCTCTTTTTGGTAGAGAGATCAAGACGCCATATTGGCCGTCGTATTTCATGGATTTTATGTATATAACTTAAATCTTATGAATCTATGTCATTTCAAAGCAAGTCAAAGTAACAGTAAAACGAGAATCTCTCGAAAACCGGTCATTAGAGGTACTATTTGTTGTTCAGCCACACGGTGGATTCGGCTCGTTAATCACACACGTTCAGACACACGCTCCGTGTGCCGACGACTTAAGCGGTCGTCACACGGAGCCTGTGTCTGAATGTCTGTCGTCAACATGCGGCTGAACGCTGGTAGACGGCGCGACTCGAGCATACGAGGCGAGTGCCTCAACGAGCTACACGCGACAGCAGTGTGCTCCACGACAGTTGTCGGCGGTTTCACGTTCTGGAATCACACTGTTTACGAAATCAAAAGAGTGGAATTCTTACTTTATCTCTCTCAAGTCGCTTATTTTCGTGCTTCTGCATACCTTTGTTATGTTCTTTGGGCCGCGGTGGAGTAGCCGAGCGGTCTAAAGCGTCTCGCTGCGGAGCGCGGGGTTGCTCGCCGAGTCCTTCCTGGGGCATGGGTGTGTGTGTTGTCCTTAGGTTAGTTTACCTAGGTTTAATAGTTTGTAAGCTACGGACTAATGACCACGAAGTTTGGTCCGATAGATTTACAGACAATTATTACGTTCTGTTGTATAGGCAGACATAAGTAAGAAGAAAATATCTATGAACATAAGACTTATAAAAGCTGCATATTTCGTGAAAAAGTGCAGTGAATTATAGAAGTTTCATGAAACTGTGCGATATAAAATTATAAAAGGCCTTAATATGAGGCAAACATTATTGCAACAGTCTCGCTTTCTAGAAAAACTTAAAGGTAATTCTTCGGCGGTCAATGTTACTATTCAGTAGAAGAATGTTACGAATGTGTAAAATGCAATACGTTAAACGATAAAGTGCGCGTTTTACTCGAAGTAAGGTGCAAACTGTTTTGTTCATAAAACGAATCCAACAAACTCACTTCTCAGAGGATGTGCACTTATGTGTACATAGCATCAAATATTATGAAGTATACTTCTATGAAATTTATAGCGAAGTCTTTCAGTCTATCAGAAAACCCTAATATAAGAAGAAAAAATACTTGCTTCCAAGCAGCCTTTAAGTACCGCCGAGGGACAACTTCTATCTCACAGTCCACGACGTTGCTCACTACGCTACTACCATTAACAGACCTGAGGCTTATCAATAAACTATTACATGTGTTGTATACACTATATATGTTGCTGACAAGTAATTACAACAATTGATCTGAAGAAGAATTCGTGTTGATCGATCATAAGTCCGCTTTACCTTGAAACGTCAGATTACTGTAATACGGAAATTTTTGAACCACATATAAGACGTTTCCTGTTATTTATTCCAAAAAAGGGTAACTCTAATTACTGGTTTTCGAGAGATTCGCCGGCCGCGGTGGCCGAGGGGATTGAGGCGCTCCAGTCACGATCCGCACGGCCACTACGGTCGGGGGTTCGAATCCCCCCTCGGGCATGGATATTTGTGCCGTCCTTAGTTGTAAGTAGTTCACAAGTAGTTTGTAAGTTTAGGGACTGATGACCCCGTAGTTAAGTCCCTTAAGCTTAACAAACATTTGAACATTTGATTTTTTTGTACCCTTCGCCACGCACCTTACGGTGAATTGCGGAGTATGTATGTAGATGTAGATGTAGAACAGCGACAAGATGTTTGTAAATCTATCGGACCAAACTGAGTGGTCATCAGTCCGTAGCTTACAAACTACTTAAATCTAGGTAAACTAACCTAAGGACAAACAGACCCACCCATGCCCCTGGGATGCCCGAACCTCCACGGCGAGCAACCGCGCGCTCCGCAGCGAGACGCTTTATACTGCTCGGCTACTGCACCGTGGCCCAGCGACAAGAACAGGAGATTTTGAGTGAATCTAATGTTGAACAAAAGAAACATTTGTTACTTTTTTCTGTAAACGTCGCGAAAACTAATATAAATTCTTCCATTTAACAAGAATGTCTACAAAAAGTTTTGATGAATTATTGAAGAGAATTCGAGACCCGGCGATTCATTTGAAATTAAGAAAAACTGTTTGTTAATTAAATACAAATAAAAATAAAGTAATCGAAACAGCATATTTTGTTCCTGTGGTGTTGCACACTCTTTTCTTCTTAGTACAAAGAACAAGCTACCACATGGCTGAATACATAGGCGGTAACATTCTATGAAGAAGGCATACAGAAACTTGTGCCACGCTATGACGAGTGCCTACAAAATTTCGGCAGGTATGTAGGAAAGTAGTTTAACAGCTTTAGATTTTTTACAATAAACATTTTTTTTCTGTATCTGTACATGTTTGTTTTATATAACCAAACGGAGCATACTTTCTGGACGTACCTCGTATATGACACAGTTGTATACACTAGTGTTATATACGTCTTGCAGACTTGAAGATAGCAACACAGAATTGCCGGAACGGAGCAGAATGAAGCAGTTTGGAACTATCAATGTTGACTCTTCTTTTTACGCAGATTCTACATTACGTATTGTAAGTGTTGAAACTATCAAGCCACACAATACATTAAATGTCTGAAAAAATTCGTCTGCGTACCTACATTTGTTTAGGAGGAAAAAATTATTTCCAGTAGGGATTTACTTTCCGCCCACCCTGGATATTACAAATCGACCACATCTGTACGCTCCGATTTTGAAGTTATTGGACGAGATTGAGTCCAGAGCTCCGTCTGCCGTAGAGGATAAAGAAAAGAGACGCCCAGGAAGACAGAACCGATACGAAGTCGCGGTGTGGAGGTCACGCCCGATGGGAGTACCTTCCCCCCCCCCCCCCCCCTTCCCCGGCGTCCTCCTACCGTCACGGAAGACACATCGACCTGCAGGAGACAGAGACGTCGCACGGGAGCGGCTCCCGAACGGCGGACGGAAAGTATAAGTAAGGAGCAGGTGCGTTTGTGCATATCGGAGAGGCAGGCAGCGTCCCGAGGGAGTTCCGATGCCGCCCTGATTGAGTACGATACGGACAATAAGTCTGGCTGCCGCTGGCGGCCGGGATAAAGGTCCTCGCAGACATTTACAAATTGCAGCAGGAAGCGAGGCGGCCGAACAATGTGCCTCTGCAAACATAATTCTCCGATGCTGGATGCTTCCAGAGGCTCAACTTTATCTTTGCCGCTCTTTTTACCCCCACTCCTCCTCCTCCGCTGCTGTGCCGCTAGCGAAACAACGGCAGCGAGATATGTTGCGTCCTGGTGCGCGCGACGAAACAAAGGCACGCTTGGCGGAACAGTCGTTAAGGAGACAAGTAATTCGCTACGAAGGGCTGTTTATATCCGGTGGGATTCTCTCTCGGGGCCCTGTGTTTTTCCCAGCGTGCGACCAATTCCGGCTCTTGTTGCTGCGGCTGTAGTCCACAAATAATTTCGAGAATGAGCTCTTGCCGGCGCACGTTTAGTGGTCCTTGGCTGTGCAATGCACCCAGTTATTACAGTACGAGTAGTAGTCCTGAAATTCATTTTCCAACGCAACGTATATACTACCTGACAACATGCGCGAGGTAAGCAAAAGATATTGTCCGACTACAATGAAACTTCGTTCGCGCAAATATCGTCTACATTTACGTACATACTCGGCAATCCACCACAAGATGCATAATGAAGGGTACCTTGTAACACTACTGGTTACTTTCCATTCTGCCACACTCCCAGATAAAACCAAATGGGTGTATATGTTGTCCTTAGGTTAGTTTAACTTAGTTCAACTAGTTTGTAAACTAGGGACTAATAACTATGTAGTTGAGTCCCATAGATTTACAACATGTATGACCATGCACGAGCCCTAGTTTCTCTTATCTTTGTATTCTTCTTCGTTTTCTTCTTCGGTAGCGCTACAGCACTTTGCGAGCCTTGGCTTCTTCAATGACTTTCCTCCACATTTCTCGTTTGTTTGCTGCCGTTTACCACCCCCGGACTCCCACAACTGGTGAGATTCTCTATTACGTCATCAGTCCATCATCTTATCGGTCTCCCTCTTCGCCTAGCCGAATGCATTTCACTTTTCAGCATTTTCTTTGGAATTCTAACCTCTGCCATTCTCTCCCTGTGTCCTATCCAGCCGGCCGCGGTGGCCGCGGGGACTGAGGCGCTTCAGTCGCGGTCTGCACGGCCACTACGGTCGGGGGTTCGAATCCCTCCTCGGGTATGGATATTTGTGCCGTCCTTAGTCTTAGTTCATAAGTAGCTTGTAAGTTTAGGGACTGATGACCCCGTAGTTAAGTCCCATAGACTATACAAACGTTTGAACACTTTTTGTCCTATCCATCGTATTCGCTGTTATTTCACAAATTTTATTACGTACCTACTCTGTAGTAACACTTGTAATTCAGTATTGTATTCTCCAGCCTTCTTCCTCCCTTACTGGACCATAGATTTTGCGTAGTATTTCCGCTCAAAATTTCTAAGAGCATTTTTCTCACTTTCTGTCAGTGTAGCCGACATGCCTCTGACAAGTAGGTGATAACTGGATGAAATAGGGAGTTGTATATTAACAGTTTTTTCTTCTAATAAGGATATTTTTGAAAAGTTGTATATTTGCAAAGTAATCCCTATTTAATGCTTGTATTTACGAAATTTGAGTTGGCTGCAGTACAAACGTTCAGCAGTCTACTAAAAACTTCGGCCCAGTATTTCTCGAAAAGAACATCGCATTCACCAGAGATGCCCATTACAGTTCCAGAGGCATCTCTGTAATATTCTCGCATTGATAGAACCTGTAACTAACAAATCTAGGAATTCATCTGTGATATGTTTCTGTGTTTTCTTTGAAACCACTATGGTTGCGACACCAAACACTTGTGGAACAGTCAAGAAGGAGTAGTACAAACGTTCTCTAAGCTTTACAGACGAACCACATCTTCCCAATAAATCGAAGTCGACTCTCCACCTACCACATGACTGTCCTTACACCCTAATTCCATTTCATTTCGCTTTGATACGTTGCGCCTAAGTATTTAACAATGAACCTGTGTCAAGCAGCACACTGCTACTACTGATATAATCGAGCATTACATTACTACTTTCCTCACTCATCTGCATTACCTTTCATTTTTCTACATTTAGAGCTAACTGACATTCGTCACATCAACTAGAAATTTTGGCCTCGGCGGACTGGCCGTGCGCACTGGGACGCCGTGCTGCGGTGCGCGCGGTCTTTCGCTGTCGGGAGTTCGATTCCTCGCTGGGGCATGGTTGTGTGTTGTCTTTTGGTTAGTTTAACTTATTTTTAAAAAAGTTTGTAAACTAGGCACTAATATCAACGCAGTTGAGTCCCAGAGATTTACAAACATTTGAACATTTAGAAATTTCGTCCAGGTCATTTTTTATCTTTCCGTATTCCTTCAATGACAACAAATTTCCCGGCCGCGGTGGCCGAGGGGACTGAGGCGCTCCAGTCACGGCCTGCACGGCTACTACGGTCGGGGGTTTGAATCCCCCCTCGGGCATGGATATTTGTGCCGTCTTTAGTATAAAGTAGTTTGTAAGTTTAGGGACTGATGACCCCGTAGTTAAGTCCCATAAGCTTAACAAACATTTAAACAACACATTTCCGTACAGCACAGCATTATCAGCGAACAGTCAGAGTCAATAACTAATCAAACCCAGTCGTTTCATGAGCATTTTATTAATTTAAAACTTATCTTCAAATATTTCCTCTCCATATCTCCCTCTATCCACCTTTCCTTTCTTTCTCTCTCTCTCTGTCCACCTTTACTATCCCTCCTTCCTTTATAAACAATTGTATGTTCAATTCACAGTAACATTGGCTACATTATCTATTTAGTCCCATCTTCCATTAGTCTATCCATATCTTGTTTATACTCTCGCTATTAATCTTCTAATCACTCAGTCCATTTCATCAAGCCCCCTATCTAGTAATAAATTAGGGAGTTACCTGTAATTACTGATGATTGTTGTATTATGATTTCGGAAGAAATGTGTTTTTACCTGTTGTATTGCACCACTCTTAAGAAAATGGCGATCCATTTCATCAACTGTAAGTCTTAATGTCTCACTCACCATCAGAGCCTGCTTATAAAGTTATAATTTCATTTTGACGTCTTCATTTGAAGAAAAGAGCATGCTTAAGCATTTAACTACAAGCCTCTTGGACGCCGCGAAGCAATTACCAACTTAAAGAAACTGTAATCCGTTTCGAAATATTCAGTGACTGAATCGAAGCGAAATAACTGCTTTTAATTAAGAACGATAAGCAGTGAAATAGTTCTAGTATTTCGATTCGTAGTAAACGAATACTTACACGATTTAAATATATCACGATACTCCAGTAAACGAATACTAACACGATTTAAATTTACCACGATACTCCGACTTAGCTATTGGAAAAGCTTTCGAAACATTTCTTCTGAAGTTGTCGGAGCCTTATTACGTTAAGAACGCTCACCGTGGAACGTTACAACAAGAAGAGGAAAACTCTCGGTCATTATTGAGGAGATACGAGAAAAGTATCTTTTGCCGATTTTTTGCGTGCGTTCAAACATTACAACAAAAGTTGATACTAACGGAAACACGTCTTGATATATCAGGCGCTGTTTGAAAACAGGAAATAGAGCAGCTGAAACATACTAGCTCCTGCGAATGTTCCCTTTCAAAGGCGCCGCAATATTTTCTTGATGTTTCAAAAGTGCTTCATATTAAACTAGCTGCTCCCCGCGGTGTTACCCGCGGTTCAATAGTCAGACATTAAAGTTCCAAGAAAGGGCATAAATAACTACATGACTGTTTGCGACATTGTTACTACGGAATATATAATTGTCTTGGAACGGATGGAGAGCCAAAAATCTATTGCAATACGTCCCTGTAAACGACGTTTCGAGACTTCGTACCCTCCGAGTATACGAAGAGATTTCTAGCTCTCGATACACGGGAGCAACCTATGTAAAGTTGTCCGTGCGAGAAACATGGGGTGGCCAGATGAATACCTGCCACTTTTAATGTTTGTCCTTGACTCTTGTTTATAGTAATCGAGAAGGCCACTTTCAGTGGGAACTGTAACTGTTTAAACTGTAATGGAAAGTTTGTTGGGATGATGGGAATTCGTGGTATTAATACAGTCTCTCCCTTGGCTTCACCGGTGATGATGGTGGCTTGCACGATATGCCTTCTCAGGTCCGTGATGCGTAACCTGGTGCCATTGCATAATCGTGGTGCATCCAAGTTACGCATCAATAAAACAGGCACACCCACCTTCAGCTCCAACTTGTGGGATGGCACACCTGTCAGCTCTAAAGGAGAAGGGTAACGAAATAAAAAAGAATTCTAACGGAGAAACGAACTGTTGAGATCCTACAAATGCAAAGCGAACCAACAAAAGGAACTACAAATGTAACGAATAAAGAAACTATCCTGATCCTATAAATACGAACTAAACGAATGAAAGAAACAATAAATATAACAGGGAAAGAAACCAACGAAGTCTTACAAACCAACGAAATCACCAGAGAAAGATTGAATCAGTGAAATCTAACCAGCAAAGTCACCACCACTAAAAGCAAACCTTCGAATGCTATAAATAATCGAAATCACCAAAGAAACTATTATTCTTTATAATCCAAAGAGAATACACTTTTAAAGAATTACGATAACATCACAATATTCTAACATCTATAGTTGAAGGTGGTAGTCCAATACACGTCATCGAAAACCAAGGAGAAAACAATATTTAAGAACCTG
The DNA here is from genome assembly GCA_026315105.1 of Locusta migratoria. NCBI lineage: Eukaryota > Metazoa > Arthropoda > Insecta > Orthoptera > Acrididae > Locusta > Locusta migratoria. The sequence continues at coordinate 425,117,319 of CM048746.1, read as the reverse complement.
GATAATATCACAATTGAATACACATTATACGTCCTGAGAAATATTTTCATGAGTGTTATACTGCTTGCCATCTGTTGTACTTTCGTTGCAGTTGGCCGGAACACACAACGTTTCATATGTTATCTGCAGCGTACCGCCTGCCATCTGTTGAGTGTATTTGCTACTACTTTCGTTGCAGTTTACGTACGCTATTTATACGTGGCAGTTCGCGCTTTGTACACAAAATAGGGCTTTGGTATCTAGATCCCATTCTACACAAAACGTCAATGTTTTTCCTCGCCATGGTACGTAGAGCATATTTTATTTAAAGTCTTCAATTTATATACATACTTCCTTCATTTGTTACAACAAATGAAAATGAATGTGGCATAAACACCAACATTCAGATTTCTTGTGTATGTAATTATATGTCAGTTAAGCCGTTTTGGCAGTATCCCAGAATATTTTTGTATATTCGAAAGTAAAAGATATAACAATAACAAAGAAAAAAAATTTCACTATAGCAGGACACGAACCATTGCCCAAAATAAAGGAGGTTTATGTCATGACGCGTTAACCCTCGCGGCTAATCATGACGTACACTATATAGCACTACTGATGTTGTATTAGAAGCTTCTTAAAACCGTTACGTATTTCTATGGATATATTTCAAATAAATAACTTGTAATAAACATTTTGAAAAGTAGCCTATGTCCTAATCCAAGATATAAGAAATCTCTATATGAAATTTCATCTAAATCAGTGCTGCAGTTTTAGCGTGATGCGGTAACAAACATACAAACTTTCGCATTTATAATATGTATAGGATTTATTTCCGGACACCCTATGTGTCAGTACAGTCATCAGATAAATCAAGGGAAGTGTGTGTCTGTAAACCTTACAGAAACTGTTTTTTCGTTTCACTCCATTAAATATTTGTGCATCGCACGTCCTGCAACAGAAGTTGTGGGACGACCTAGTATTTCCTAAAGTAACGCTGAGAACAGTCTAAAGAAGCACATTCAGACTGACCACTGTGCCATACCATCGGGGCGTTAATCCGTTGTAACTCTTCTCCGCGTTTCTGCCACACCTCCTTGCCTCGAAAGACAACTCTCTGTCAGTTGTTGTTGTTATGGTCTTCAGTCCGGAGACTGGTTTGATGCAGCTCTCCACCCTACTCTATCCTGAGCAAACCTTTTCATCTCCTCATAAGAACGGCAACCCATATCCACTTGAATCTGCTTACTATACGCGTCTCTTGGCCTCCCTCTGCGATTTTTACCCCACACACTTCCCTCCAATGCTATATTTACGATTCCTCGATGTCTAAGAATGTGTCCTACCAAGCGATCCCTTCTTTTAGTTAGGGTATGCCAAAAATTCCTTTTCTCACCAATTCTGTTCAGTACCTCTTCATTAGTTATGCGATCTACCCACCTAATCTTCAGCATTCTTCTGTAGCACCACATTTCAAAAGCCTCTATTCTCTTCCTGTCCGCACTGTTTATCGTCCATGTCTCACTCCCATACAAGGCAACACTCCACACAAATGCCTTCAGAAAAGACTTCCTTACACTTAAATTAATATTCGATGTTAGCAAATTTCTCTTTTTCAAAAATGCTTTTCTTCCCATTGCCATTCTGCATTTTATATCCTCTGTACTGCGACCATCGCATGTTATTTTACTACCTAAGTAACAAAACTCATCTACCACCTTCATTGTTTCGTTACCTAATCTAATTCCTTCAGCATCGCCTGATTTTCTAAGACCGCATTCCATTATTTTTGTTTTGCTCTTGTTAATGTTCATTTTGTACGCTCTCTTCAACACACTGTCCATTCCATTCAACTGCTCTTCCAGGTCCTTTGCTGTCTCTGACAGAATTACAATGTCATCAGCAAAACGCAATGTTTTTATTTCTTCCCCCTGAACTTTAATCCCTATTCCAAAATTTTCCTTGCTTTCCTTTATCGCCTGCTCAATGTACAAATTGAATAGCATCGGAGAAAGGCTACAACCCTGTCTTACTCCTTTCCCAACTGATGCTTCCCTTTCATGCCCTTCGAGTCTAATAACTGCGGTCTGGCTTTTGTAGAGGTTGTAGATAACTCTCCTTTCCCTGTATTGTACCCCTGCTGACTTCAGAATTTGAAAGAGTGTAGTCCAGTCAACATTGTCAAACGCTTTCTCCAAATCTACAAAGGCTAAAAATGTAGATTTGCCTTTCCTTAATCTATCTTCTAAGATAAGACGTAAAGTGAGTATTGCCTCCCGGGTTCCTAAGTTCCTTCTGAATCCAAACTGATCTTCCCCTAGGTCAGCTTCTACCAGCTTTTCCATTCTCCTGTAGATAATTCGTGTTAAAACTCTGTCAGTTAAGTTATACGATATCGCCAACAGAAACATCAGTAATGGAGTTACTTATTGCCATCGGTATTCGGCTAGAAAAATAATATGGCTGGTTGAGCGACATTTTAATCGCGGTCACCCGCACTGAAAACTGTCTGATTCATGTCTTTATCATTATCATCTAAATAAACGCGGACATATTATCGCATCTATGAGCCTTATTTCTTGGAACTGTTCATAATTTCATCTTCACTGCCGCCTGTTATTTCCTCCTTAGAGTCTAAGTAAAAGACGACACATTATTGTGATATTTTCACTCTGCAGCAGTGTGTGTGCTGAAATTAATCTTCCTAACAGATTAATTAAAACTGCGTGCCGGAAACAGTATTCGAAGCTGGGGCCCTTGTCTTACACGGGCAGTTCTTCTACCACGAAAAGCGAAAGTCCCTTGTTCGAATCCCGGTTCCGGTACGCATTGTAATTAATCTCCAGGAACAGAGACGGCAGCCTCCAACTCAGTGCTTCGTGGGATCCAGTGATGGGTGAACTGAAAAGGGAGAATCGAAAACCTGTTTAACACATGCCCATATATGGTGATTTCGCACGGCACCAGTGGCGTCATAGCCGACAGATAGTGTACATAAGCCAGCACTAGCAGTCACACCACTTGGCAATGGCTAAAAAGTGATTTGCCCAAACTCGTGGCGTTTTAACCACCTGACGCTAGTGAACATGTCAGACTTTCATCAGTCACTAAAACCCCTAAGGCAGCACGTATGTGATCACTGCTACTATCATAGAAGTTCACCTCGACATCAGTCTGGCACCAGACAAGGGTAACCGGGAAATAGAAATGAACATATAGCAGGCGCATATTTCCAGAGCTGGTAACGGTGCTGATCGTATAATGGAATGTCAAACCACACAAATAAGTGAAGAAAAATGTGCTGCTCCAGGAGGATTATGGTCATTGCTGCTTCCAGTAGAAATACTCACGCTTCACATAGTGAGCCAATCGAGTCTTTGAGAGTTTTGCAATACGGTACACGCGCTACTGTACATTACCGGAGATCATAAAAGTAGATTCTGTCTTTCGCTTCTCAGCGATTAACCTCCTTTACGTCACGTCTCATGTAGTGGTAAGCCAACGAATATACCCATAATAACTTAAAGGTAAAAAAGAATGCGATACAACATGTTAGAAGAGATAATCATGTATTTTCAAGTCGCAAATAACATCGTACTCACAGCTGTCAAAATGACTATGATTCGGCAACTGTTCACCATCTAGGTCGAAGAAAGACTACTCTATGTTTCCACTGAGAAACACTCTGGTTCTGACGAATATATGATAGCCTATTATGTACGTCGCGATTGCTAAGAGCACATTCGTAGAAAACCGGTCCGTTTTAGGTTTAAAATATAAGTTGTAGCAGGTCATTTACTGTCCTGTACGCAATTGTGTCTGTGTGGGAGACGATTTGCAGCAATAACATAGCCTCAAGCGAGTAGGTAGCATCCCAGAGTCCTTCAGTGAATTCAGTCAAAACCTGCCGATTTTCATACTTCTCGTGTTCCCTATCAGCTCTTGTAACAATTCTAAATACGAACAACATTAATTCACTGTAGTGGCCAGACTGTCGTAGACAGCTGAAACTAATTCTGTATCTACTTGCTGATGGTGCGAAGTGATCAACGTTCTATTGATGTAACTTAATCTTCGTCGGAGTGTGCATCTGCAATGCTTGTAGCACCTTTAAACAAATTTAATATACAAGTGAGTGAATAACAATAAACAATTCCGGAGGGTGTAAGACATCGATACCTCTTCTAATGATGGCCGTGGCTCATGGTGACGCGTAGGCTTATTTGTCACACTCTAGGTCCAATTTCAACAAAACATAGTACATTTGTTGGAAGATTATGTTGTCCTACTATGAATGAGTTGGGAATTCAATTAGAACGTGTTGATTACATTCTCAGTGTTTTTAAAGAGATGCTGTTTAAAAGCAGTGAACGAATGTTTATGAGTACGCCTGATGCGTGGTCAACGAACTGCGTTCTGGACCATGGTTGCCAACATTCAGTGAGTCGTACAAAGTGTATTTAGAGATTTATATAAACAAAAATAGTCAATTTTATATTTTCACGTAGTTTTTGACGGCAGACTTAACAAAGGCCATTAATAAGACGAAACAATACTTCTTATAAAAAAGCAGTCCAGTTGCATGAATGAAGTATATTTATTTAAAACAACGCGTTCTACTCTTGTGAGCATCACATATTACATCCATAGGAAAACAAAGTGGTAAATATGTATGCTACAGAGAGGGACATTGTTCTTAGCTGTTCAGACATTTATGCATAAAGGCAATAATAAGTGCGTATATTCAGATAAGAAAGAATTTTAATCCCTTACATTCTTGATATATTTAATGAATGGGTGTTACATATTATGAATTGATTTTAACCCTTTATACGATGGTGGTCGATATATTGCCGACCTACCGTACGTGCGAAACAGTGTACGTTTTGAAGTTGCTCTTTGCCTTTCTTGTTTTCATCTGTTTCATTTGAAATAAGAAGTTTACCACTGGAATTTGTAATATTTCATAGTCTTTAGTAATGTTTCATTGTTTGAATATTTCAATGCGTTCAATTTTTGTAATCCAGTAACTAATAAAACAAATTGTATCTTGTTTGCATTCCAGATGCCATTTTTAGTTACCTATTCCAGATAGAAGGTGTTATTTTATATGACCACCATCCACAGTAGTCTAAGCTCCACCCAAAATGAATAGTGGTTTGTACAACAGCCACCCATTTCTTCCTTTCAATTCTAAGTTAAATTAACATAAAATAATTCTGAGTATATTATAGAGCTTGAAGTCTGGCGTTGATCTCCTCTTCAGAGATAGAGAGTAGACAGATGTCATCTGCATAGGCAAGATATGCCAGTCTGTTTGCCTCAATTTCAATCCATTCATTCTTTTGGACGGTTTCGCGCAAAAACTTCTCGAGGGCAAAATTTCGTAGCACACTGATGATAATCTAAAAGTCTGCAAACATACAGATCACTTGACACGAGTTAGTGAATTTGGCAGTGTTGAAGAACGATACAGAAATTTGCCTGTTATGCGTCATTTGCGTGCTGTCGATTATCGTTTCCAGATGTTAAGGTCAGTGAAATAACACCACTACAAAGTCTCACTGCAGTATCGCGTTCGAATTCATTACGGATGTATGCAGAGTTGTTAAACGGTTTCACACTGTTGATGTGTGTTATTAAAATTATCGACGCGCTTGTTCTGCATGTAACAGCGACATACAAGCGGATTAATCCGTCCATGTGTGATCGCAGTCGTGTACCGCAATACATAAACGTCTGCTGCTATCGACTGCTCTGTCACAAATAAGCGGAGGTCGTCGGTTTTCAAATCATTTACTCGGCATTTTTTTGCTGCACAGACCGGTTTACATATTACTGGAAAAGCGCACGATAAAATAAATTTTCATCTGCGAATTCCTACCGGGAATTAGAGAGCAAGTGTATCAGACAACCCCACAAAAGAGGAATTCTATTACGACGGCCGCATCAGTGGTAGTACAGAATAGAACGTATTTTATTTTTTACACTGATGCTGCACCTGTTCACAGAAATAATTTTGTAACACAACAGACAAACAGGAAATTTTGTTAATCCATATATCTAATATCTGTAATTTGAAAAACTTCAGGGTTCTGTTAAAAAGTACGTCATACCTGTACTGCCTGAAGAAGACGTGACTTTGTAAACTGCTAAGATTCCTATGATTTATATGAGTGCGTATGGCTCTAGCGTTACAATATGTCAACCTCATATAGTAATTATAATTTCAATAGTTCTGCTTTATACGCCAGTTTTGTAGGAGCCGGATTAGTGTCATAATCTTTCCAAAATTCCGTTTAACAATTACAAGCAAACAGCGTAAATATCATTGAGAACCTGCATCTTTTTTCCTATTGATGTCCGTTGTAGTGGCAGTAACAGCTCGTGTTGTCTAGCGATTAGAATGAATTACATTTTTGTATGCTCCGGAATGCTAAAGTAGTTTACGCACAATTAAGACCTCTGCATCGTAATTTGCGATGAGGCGTTTTGCTTAATGTCAGAAAATTTCAGAAACTTAGCTGAGTGAAAGAAGCTGATAACGATAGTTAAAAAATGTGCACTGATCGTACGTAACAATAGTAAGTTGGTAGTTTCACTTTGAATTATAATGTTACACCCCTTATATATCTTAGGAGATAGAAATACGAAGTCAAAGCTACATATTTAGCTTTTGTAGTTTTTTGGATATCTTTTGACAATTTTGTATGAAGTACTCTGTTTCAAATTCTGAAGACCGTAACGTTATTTACAACTTTTGCAGATACCAGGCAGCAGTCAAAAGCGTCGAAAGGCATGAAACGGACGCAGTGGTTGGGAAGTGAGTAAGTTGAAGTTGTAGCGTTTCCCAGAATTACTGTTCATTGAGCAAGCTATGAAGGAAACGAAGGAAAATTTTTGAGAAGAAATAGAAACTTAGCAGTTTTCCGACGATGTGGAAGAAGAACTAAACGGAATAGACAGTGTCTTGAAGAAAGCTTATAAGATGGACATTAAAACAGCAAAACGAGGGTAATGGAATGTTGTTTAAGAAAAATCAGGCGATGCTGATGGAATTAGGTTAGTTAACGAGACAATAAAAGTGGTACATGAGTTTTATTACACGAGCAGTAAAATAACTTACGATGGTCACAAAACAGCTGGTATAAAATGCATAACGGCATTGGGAAGAAAAGAATTTCTGGAGAAGAGAAATTTGCTAAGATCGAATATTAATGTAGGTGTTAGGAATTCTTTTTTTCACAGCATTTGTATGTTGTGGAACTTTGTACGGGAATGGACGATAAAGAGTTAGGAAGAGGACTGAAACTTCTTAAATGTGGAACTTCACGGAAATTCAAAAGATTACAAAGCAGGTTCAGGTGAATGTGGACTATCATTGTTATGTAGAGATGAAGAGGCTTGCTCAGGATTGAGAAGGGTGGATAGCTGCCTCATACCAGTATCTGGACAGAAGACGATCACAAGAAGAACGTTTTCTATTCAATTCCACATTTGTCTCTCATACTGCAACAGGAATCAAGATATTTGTTATAACTAGTTTCTGTAAATTCAAATCTGAAATATTTGATCAGGAAACTGAACGGCCGCAGAGGAGTGGCCGAGAGAATTGAGTCGCTTTGCTTAGATGCGCGAGGCCGTTACCCATCGGGGGTTTAAATCCCCCTTTGGGCATGGCTGTTTGTACTGTCTTTAATATAAGTTTGTACATTAGTAGTTTGAAAGTTTAGGTACTGGTGATCCCACAGTGAAGTCCTATAAGGTTAACAAACATTTGAACTTTTTTTTTAACTGTACGTATATTACGCAAGAAACAATTACACGTAACACTTTACCTCCAACTAAAGACGCATATTTCAAGGCTGTAAGGCTATAAAGATAAAAGAAACATGTACAATAATGTTACATGTTAATCCAGTATATTCAATACTACATCAATAAAAAGAGAAAAATGTTGAAATAGTGGTTTTAGTGCCTTACATGTTCTTTAAGCAATATTGTCCTCCTCGACTTATGCTGAATGTTCATACAACATGTAAAGCCGCCAGTAAAGTCCTTCTTTTGGACTTTATACAATTCAGGCATCATACCGGCCTTATCAAGGACGCATATTTCGTCAAAGTCTTGTACCCTCATGTGAGTTAACAATCGTTTTTGTTTTTTATTAGGTTCTTACAAGTCCTCTACAGTCTCTGATAGTCTCATAATGTAATCAACTCAATTTTTTGTGTTTCTCCTTGAACTTTAATTTATTCTCCAGAATGTCTCATTTCCGAATTGTGATTAATTGTAAGATTGAGCACGATTTAATGTCCCTCACCCTTCTCTGACCTTATCAGGAACACTGTTTTTCTTCCACCGAGAGTAATCAAATCATTCTGAAGGGGAATATCAAGATGTGAAGTAATTTTTGTGTAGAGCAAGAGCACTACAATTACTAAGATGAGGTCAAAGAACGCGGCCTGCGGCTTCATTAGGGCCATAGCGTGCCTGGGGCAGGCCTGATGAATATGGATAGCGATCCTTATCCGCTGAGCGGGGCGGGCGCGCCTCGTGTGCGTCGCTAGAGATGGAGAGATGGCGTGCGAGGCGCAGAAACAAGGGGGCGAAGACAGGCCCGAGCCGGCGGCACGCGGCGGCGGCGCGTGGCAGACTGCGCTGGCAGCGCAGGGGTGGCTGCTGACGCTTGCCACCGGCTCTCCTGCATAACGCGTGGCACTGCCGCTGTCTCTAGGCTGTCTCACGCTGTAAAGTGTGTGTGGTATTTTATGTTTTGTAGAAGATGACACAGGAGTCGAGGCACGGGAGATTATATGAAATGATAATGGGTATTTTGAACAAAGTATTACGGAGAGGTGCAGTATACCCCCAATAATTATCATAATCGTTAATGTTAATAAATGAAAAAAGTTATTATTGAATTATCAATAATATTGTCGCAAGACCACTCGTTATCCGTCTGCCGGCATGGCACAATGGATAGCCTCACTGATTGCTGTGCTGAAGGTCGCTGGTTCAATCCCGTCAACTGGCAAAAATTTATTTCTTTGTATTTATCATTTCCAGAATGTTCTACATGTTTCTTATGTTAACTATTCTTCTAATTTATAGTACATTCTGTCTGTGTATAAATAGCAGAGCACTCTGCCCGAGAGGCAGTCAGTGCTGCGTGTATGTTTCAGTATGCAATAAACCTGCTTTCAGTGTAAGAGCTGTGTTCAGTTGACAACCCTGCCTGCGAAGTCAAGCCTGCTTCCATTTCAATGCAACAATATGATTGGACCTGTATTGCAACTTCTCTTATCTCCAGTCCCACAGAGAAATCAAAAACAATTCCTAGTAACATTCACTTTCCCCTCCAAAAGCTACGAATGAAAAATGGGAAACAACAATAAATGAATTACTTAAGAAAAACCGACTTTCTCAACTATAAGTTAATTAAGACGACTCAATATTCATATTATTTCACAGCAATAGCTCAAATATCTCAAAACTGGAAATCAAAATTCACATGCATTCGATATAAATGGAAAAATAAACCTATGTCATTGCTTTATATTAATCAGAACACCGTCTACATGAATCTAATACTGATTGGCAAATCAAAATATCCCCTACTGAAAAACGATAAACTTCATAATAAATTATAAATGTACTTACAAGTTCGTTGTTGTAACGAAATATTCTGCACCGCTGTGGCGTGGACTCATGGCGATTATAAGCTGAAAAGTACGCGACCACAAAATAAAATCTCGCTCCGATATTCGGAAACTGTACTGCCCAATAACAGCCACTGTGCTCTCGGTAGTACACAGTGCCTACGACCTCAAGCAGTTCTGCCAAGTCTGCACCAATTCCGTTAGCATAGACAAGTACGCACAAGTACTGAAGGCCTAAAGACTCCCAGGAAGCTAAATATGTCGTAATTAGTGCCTCGGTGCAACTAATTGTGGCTGGCCGACCTATTTTTTTTTTTTTTTTTTTTAAATATATCGGACCAAACTGCATGGTTATCAGTCCGTCGTTTACAAACTACTTAAACCTAGGTAAACTAACCTAAGGACAAACACACACACCCACGCCCCAGGGAGGACTCGAACATCCACGACGAGCAAACGCGCGCTCCGCAGCGAGACGCTTTAGACCGCTCGGCTACTCCACCGCGGCAGACCTTATTCTCACTGAACAAGAACTATCAGTACCCAGTTCAAGTCTCAGAGCACACTCTGAAATTTGTACGCGTTCCCAAGCCCAAGATTCGGCTAAACAAGCAACTCTCCTCGTCCGTACCTACGGAGAGCACGAAGCGAAGACCGTCTGCACTCCAAGAGAGCACCACGCGAAGTCCCCAAACACCGTCTGCCATGCAAGTCTGCCCTAAAAACGCCGTTTTTCCAGAACACCAATCAGATTCAAGCTTCATAGATCTGACCATTGAAATTTCACTTACGCCTGGCCGATTTAGAAAATTTGAAACTCTACCCGATAGTCAATCAGAAATGGCTACCTCTTCTTGGCGCGATTCTCACGCTTTCTGTAACCGTCCACCAACCTCATTCCCAGCTCGGGCTACAGGAATTTGTCTGTTAGTAAAAGCCATCATGACCTCGCTCCGCGGCCTACCACCTAACTCTTGTTTTTTTACGAAAAACGATTTAGATGCTCGTTCCTCGAGAGCGCAAAGACGACGTCCCATGGTGTTACCATATTTTCTCAAAATCAGCCAGATCGGCCATTTAAGAGCTCACACATTACTCGCCTTCTGCCTGCCACAATTTGGAAAGCTCGGCGGACATTTTTACAAGCCCTCGGCCCAAGGCCTCTGCTGTATCTCGGCGCGTACGCAAGCCTCGAACCCTTGGGCAGTGCACCAGCAGGTAAAGAAATGCTATAGCCTGCCCGACACTGGAATTCCAACCCCCGAGCCTTCTGCCTTCACCGAAACAGCCAAACAACTCCCCCTTCACACATAAAACTGCCCTGCTCCAATACTCCATCAGCACCAACAGCAAATTATGTATAATGAAAATGTTCAAATGTTTGTAAGACTTAAGGCACTTAACTGCAGGGTCGTCAGTCCCTTAGCTTACGAACTACTTATGAACTAACTTATACTAATGACAGCACAAAGATCCATGCCGCAGAGGGTAATCTAAAATCCCACGGGGAATGGCCTCAATGCGCTCGGCCGCACCACCGCGGCCGTGCGTAATGAACTAATTACATGATTATTCTTAATTAAATTACACGATAAAACGATAGATAGACTACCATCTCTCAATGCACCCCCATTTTAATCTATAGAAACCATTATCTAGGGAGCAGCAACCATATGCAAAAAAATCTTCAGTAAAAGTTTCAAGGTTTGAAGGGGGTCATAGTATGGTTATCTCCGAATGATCTTGAATCCTGTTTTCAAGATCAAAGAAGGTCAAGTTCATTTTTTCAAATGTTAATCCCTATTTTTTATTCCATATTCATATTGTATGTAAAAAACACACATTTATGTAACGAACATTAAAAAAAAATGTTTTTCTTCGCCAGTTTCATGTTCACTAAAATTTCACTAGAGCACAGATTTCAGAAACCATAAAATATTTTAATTGGAAATTTTTCCCTATCTTTTTTTTTTTTTTTTTTTTTCTTTCTTATAAGACTTGAAACCAGCGAAACTTGAAATTAAGTGCCCCCTGGAAAGAACCCAATAGTTTTCAGAAAAAATGTTCCCTCCAAAACTTCCTTATTTTTTGCATAGAATACAAATAGGGAATAAAAATATGTGGGTTACCACTTGAAGGAAACGAACTAACCTAGGTTTACCATGAACAGGGCAGCAGCGAATAAAGGATATATTTTGGGGGACGTGATAGCAAGATTAATGTAATATTAAGGAGACAACAAATGATATTTTGTATCAGTTTTTCTACTCATATTCAGACAATATTTTGCGTCGATGTCCCTTTTATATTGCCGAGATTAAGCTTTCCAAGTGTTGACTTTAAATCATAAAAGTATAGCTTCATTTACTTATATTCATTATTTCGAAGGGGGCCTGGGGCCCCGATCAATCTTCAAATACGTCCATGAAACTGGCTTCAAGGTCATTTCAATAAAATTATTCAATGACTCCTTTAAACCTCAAAACGTTCACTGCAGATTACTTTTCTGCAGAATTGTACCGCTCCAGAAATACTGGTGGGTACAAATTACAATGAGGCACCCTATACACAGTGTGAAGATGTTAAAACCGTGTTTGGAATATTCGGAAAAATTCAAATCGGTTTTAGAAAAGCTGCAATAAACGTAGTTCACCTGCAAGACGGACATAAATTAACATAAAGCTCGATTCCCCTCCCCCCCCCCAAGCTCCAGCCCCCGGGGCGGAAGGGGGGGCGGTGACATCCAAACCTAAAAAGGAACCCCAATCTTTTATTGCAGGTTTCCATTCTCCAGGAAAAAAAATTAACTTGTGTATGAAACATTTTTTTTTTTTTTTCGTTTCATGATAGAAGGTGCTTTTTTTGTTTCGTTATAGTTGGAGCTGTAATAGGTAAAAAAAACATAATGGAATTGATTAAAATACCTTTACCAGCTTCTAAAACATTACTGTGAGCCTTAAAGAAATGATATTTACTCCCTCTAAAATCATTAATATCGTCGAGCAATTACGTAGGGATGTATCCAGTCCGAGTCAGTGAAGTCCCCGAGGGGGACTCGAAGCCCCGAAGGCGAACGCCTGCGCGCACCACAACACGACGCCCCAGTGCGCACGGCTAATCGCCGCGGCGCTTCATTCGATTGTTGGAGGTGTCACATGAGAGCTTTATTAAAAATATCAAAACAGTACTTAGATATTCCTAATCTGATGTGTAGTTGTTTCAGATATTACCGCTTTTCTTTAATTTTCAACTGCAATTGTTCCCTGTCCACCAATCGAATGACATTGTTAAAAATTTCGCAAGAATGCGGCAACGTTTCGTTAAATCGTATTCTAGGGACGTTTATATTTAAATGATTAATTTTCTTAACACGCGCATACCAGGTAGGTACAGTGCCACACCTGGTACGTCTAAGAGGTTTGAGCAACAGCGATAATTTTCACTCTGCAGTTCAAGCTGGAACTAAAAACATCGGCGCATGAAGAAAAAGCTGGCGTGAACAGTGCATCAGATCAGTGCTTCTTAGATGAGATAAAAATGTAAGAAAAAATCCTGCATTCTACACAAAATGAACAAAGTGTTTTTCGATCTATGAAAAAAGAAAAAAATGTGAAAATCTGTCGTTCAGATGTTTCATATTCAATAAAACCAAACGCGCCTCGTGGAAAAAGTGCGCACATTATTGAAGTTGGGCGGATAGACAGATAATACCCATCATAACTGTAAAGCAGCTACGGACACCGTGGCCACACAAATACTAAATATCTGACTCAGCCTCTACAGAAACACGTTTATTCACTGTGTAATTAAAGTCGTTTATTAATATTGCATCTCCCAATATCACATATAGACCATCCTGATGCATTGGCAGTTATGCGCCAGAGCCTGTTATCTTAACAAATTAAATTCTTTAAGTTACTTTTATCGCGTTTGATGTCATAGCGAAAGTTTACCCAGTAAACAACACAGATAAATCGCTTTTGGTCTAACCAGCTATTAATAGAGATTCATGTTTCCCTAGCTTGACTGTGCGGGTGAGACGATAATCACAGGCAATTTTAATCAATAACCGCGCTATTTAGCTTAACAGGTATTAGCTGCAGCGAACTGGCGTAAATGAACATATATCCCTTTGCTCTGCAGTGATCTATCGTTTTTAACGCACAACTTCAAAATGATGCATTTTCGAATCAGGCGTATGCGGGAAATTTTGCACGATCAGACGGACTTGTACCGAACGAGGTGGCCTCTAAGGAGGAAATAAGAGGCGGCAATAAAGATGAGATTATGAACAGTTCCAAGTAATAAGGCATAAGATGTGATAATTTGTCTGCGTTTATTTAGTTGATAATGATAAAGACATGAATCAGACAGTTCTCAGTGCGGGTGACTGCGATTACAATGTCGCTCAACAGACCAAATCATTTTTCCCGCAGAATACCGCTGACATGTCTAAGCGCTGTCATTGCTTTTTGTGACACGCAGACCTCGCTTGACGCTGCATGCCTCGCCTTCTCCTGAGTGGCTAGACTATCTACATCACTCGCATGTCATGCCCTGTTGCCGATCTGCCCCTTGGCCAATGGTGGCACACAGAAACACCCAAAAGTCCACTCTGTATTTCCAGATTTCTACCATTCAATTGCATTATCATTTATTGACGTAGGAACATGTGGAAAACTAATTTGTGTTTGTAGCTCAGTGTGTGACAATTTGCACGAAATATTTGTCTTCATTTATGACTCATCCTGTATATAATGTGCAAATATGCCAAACGACCACATGCATTTCCTCACTGTGCATTTTCCAGTCATTCATATTACTTGGAGCATTTTATTGACATTCCCCATTTACATGTAAAGTTCAGATTTCTGCATTGCATGTTGGATCTACAAATACATCTCTCGAGTATTTAAGAGTATGATAGCAGAATTTTGCAGAAAAACGTCACCCACCAGTACATTGAGGTGTACATAACTGGCCTGTAACCAAACTCTCATACAGATATACCCGATATGTTTGTTCTAGCCCAAATACTTCCTTTGTCAGTACCACTATTAGTTCCTCCTTTTCTATTCCTCTGGCATTTAGAACGATGAACAAAAGATTGCTTGTATGCATCTGTACAAGCCCTAATAATCTGATGTAATCCATGTGGTCTTCATACGAAATGTTGGTTAGTGACAGTAGAATCGTTCTGCATTTCGCTTCCGCTTCACATTCCGGCCCTCTGAATTTCTTCAGCAGTGTTTCTCGAAAAGAAAGTCACCTTCCCTCCAGTTACTTCCATTTGAGTAATTGCGCATTGATCGAACCTAACAGTAACAAACATAGCCGCCAGCCACTGCTTCTATGTATCCCTTTAAACCGATCTGGTGCGAATCCCAAACACTTGACCAGCAGTCCAGATTGCATCCTGCAAGCGTTTGATATGCACCCTCCTTTACAGACGAATCACATCTTCCTCCGACGGAAAGTCACCATGAAAGAGATTTAACAATATTCCTGATATTATCACGTTGAAAACTGCAGTTGGCCAGAATTCGAATGCTAGTCGTTAATAGAGCACAACTTCACATTTATAACACGTTTATTGCTAACAAAAGCGTACACTCTGTACAGACTAACTCCTGCTAGGGGTGTTCCACTATTTATACGTAGAAAGAATTTTCAGGAACTTCAATTACATTAAAAATAAGAAACATGTAGAACATTCTAGAAATAATAAGTACAAGGAAATAATTTTTTGTGACCATGGCGTGATTTGAACTGATGACCGCAAACACAGCGATCTGTGATGCTGAACGCTGCACAAAGCGTTCAGTCAAGATACTCACGGAAATAACCAATAAAATGTGACAAGACTTTTGAACTGCATCACAAAATAAGATTTCATGCAAAGTTTCTAAGACGTGTGAAAGTAGTTTGTTATGTGTTTTCTTTGCAAGATCTCGGGCAGTTGAGATCTGCAATTGTAAGTTAAAACGATCACTGCTGCCCAAAATTACTTTACGAATGGCTACAGTACTTGCGCAATAGAAAGGGAGCAGCCAACGTTTTAACAAATACAACATTAATGTTAACAAATAAATGTCACTGGTCAGCCAGCAGACCCCAGCGCAGACAAGAAACGAAGCCATGCATTCTTAACTACAGCAAAACGAGGCCTAAGGCGCGAGGCGTCGACTGTAAGCCATTGCGCGGCAGTCAGTCAACATTAAAAGCAACCTTCCACATTCATATGAACACACAAGTTCATTCACATGGGTGGAAACTATATAAACATGGAGCACTGATCAATAATAAAAAATAAAATAATTAACACACAAATAGGTAACATTAATGATGCAGGAAGACTGTAGGTTAATGAATAAATCCAAATGAAACACGAACAATCATTCAGTGGACGTGTTTTATGTGTATCGCAAAGCTCAGTGGTGCATAGCTATGGGAGAAACTATTTCTAAGGAGAGAAAGGTAATTGCAGTTCATAGTTCATCTACGTTAATATTACAGGAGTAATCATCGAACTTTATTGTGAAAGGTGCCACTGTTCGCTAGTTTTCGAGAGGGTAAATGTCAAGTGCAACAGGTACGGACGCACAGTAGTTGCGTAATCGAACCAGAGCATTCCTGAGACACTGGTGGAAACTGCCGATCCTACAACTGCGCAGCCGGCCTATATAACGAGAAATGTAACGAGTGGCTGTGCGGTCAGTCGGCGTACGCTGCCGACTCGCCATCCGGGAGTAATTTCGCATCGCGAGTGTCTGAGCGCTGTTGAGGGTGGGGGAGGGGGAGGGTGGGTGGGACTGGCTTTCTGGGGGCGGCCTATCTCGTTACCGGGCCCCCACAAATTCAATATGGCCTCATCAGCCGCCGGAATTGGTGGGCTGCGCCGGACCCGGCTCCCCTCCCGCCTGTTCGCGATATAACGCGCCCGCCGCACGGGCGGAGCATTATGCAAAGGAAGGCCCAAACAAGCGGCCGACACCGCCGTGTGCTTGTCCGGCTGTGTGGCAGCAGGTGGACAGCGAATCTGACGTACATCGAGGGCCACTTCCTGAAACGTCGCGCTCAGCCCCTATGAAACGGTGTGTGCTACGGCCATCCTAAGCAGTGCAATGGCTTCAGGAGATGGCACAGAAGTCGCTTTAACATCGTAAATATAATGTACACGGCGAATCACTGCATCGCAAATATTGCGGAAACGGAAAGTGCGATTGATGTGCGGTTTTCACAGAATTGATTGGTAGCGAAGGGCTCGTATTTTTAGCCAAGAGACAGATTGTAACATTGAAAGTAGCCTGTTGTATAATTTAAGCTAGATCTTGGGCAGTTAAAATCTGCAAATGCTAGTTAAGACGTTCACTGCTGCTCTAAGTTACCTTGCGAGTGGCCACTGTATTTGTGCTACAGAGTTTTATCTAACTGCTCACTACTTAAGGAAGCAACCAACATTTTAACAAACACAAAATTAATGTTAATAAATGAATAGATAATTAAACATGGGACAGGGAGCATGAAATTCTAAGCAGAGTTTCGATACTTAAAATTATCATCTATTCAAAAACATAACAAGAAAATAAATGTGGGAAGTCCAAATTAAGCACACACTAAATTGTACAAAAGTAAATTAAATCGTAAAGTTACTGGCCATAGTAAAATTCTTTCTGCCCTTTATGAATATGGAGGTAACATGGGAGGAAATTTGCAAATACACAATGGGAAGAGGATAGCACACTCATTCATTAAAAGACATGCACATAATGCTTGCAACACTTTACCCATGCACGGTCACTTAATAGCAGTGACAAACGAAGCGGCAGCGGCGTTTTTGATTAGAAGGCGGGTGTAATTGGAGCACAAATTTAAAATCACTACGCACTAAACCAACTCATGTTCGTGGGGGAAGCTGCATACTGTTCTTAAGTAATACATGGTGTATGACCACGAAGAATTACACAGAATTTACAAATGAAATTAATTTAGAATTAGGAAGTAAAGCACATGCGAGAATTCATATATAAGAAAGATACGAACGTACTGGACTGTTGGAAACACTTACAGGATGCACACGCAAAGTTACGACTACTAGGCAAACATAAGGACAGTTTTGCAAACTTTTTAGAGATTGTGTTTGCAGACCTGTCACCTAACTGGGGTGTACCATGTACGAGATGATGATGGTGTAATTGTTTAAAGGAGGTATTGTGCAAGTTAACGGATCAGACTTAATAAGTTTTGGAAGATCACCCAGCCACACCGGTCGGATGGCGAACGTGAAAAGAGAAGGGCTCAGAGTACTTTAAGTTATATCCTTTAAGTTACCATATGCCTTAAATGATGAAGAGTGCCGAAAGTGGTATTATTTATGTAGTTATTTTCCCACTAATGCGAGGCACATAACGTTATAGTTAACACTTGTCTTTCAGGTACGGCAGTGGACGTAATATGATTTCGTGTTTGTCATAAGGACTTCTGTTTAAAAATGAAAAATACATTGAAAAAATCTAGTTTCATTATCTTAAAAATAATAAAATATGCTTAAGGCGACAGAAAAAATTGCTATAAAAAAAAAGAAAATTAATGCGATCGCCGACGTGAGGCGAGAAGTCCGAGTCTGAATCCCAGTCCAGCAAAAATTTTCAACTTTGCCATTGAATTTATTTCAGTATGCTGAAACGGTCAAAATATTTCGAATTCAATGTTTAATTCTTTTCGTTAAACAATTTTTCTATTTTATTCATTGTACCGTCGTTTCGAGTAGTCAGTAGAGACACAAAAGTGAGCAGTGTGAATGGGACATTAGACTGCACTAATATTATTAAATGATAAAGTTGCTCTTCTGTTAAGTTTCTACTTCTAAGCCGCCGAACCGATTTCCATGAAATTTGGTATGGAGATAGCTTGAACTCAGAGGAAGAACGTAAGCTACTTTAGGAACTACAGAAAATTAAAGGCAAATTTAAGAAAATCGACCGCTAAGAGTGTGAATTAGAAACTGGAACAAACTTTTTTTTTTTTTTTTTTTACGTCAATGGCTATCACACAACTCAAAAAAATATTATCAGACTTGTTATAGAGATCACACGTGGTATAATTTATAATTCGTTGAGACGAAGAGGCTGAGGGGCAATAGACAAACATAAAGATCTGTGTTTACCCAGAGCAGGGAGACACGTAATGGTAACTGGAATTGTTGGACGTAGGATAACTTGCTTAGTCTCTCGTCGTAACAAACCAAATGAGAGGCGACCGTAGCCACGGTAACAGCTAGTTCACATAAATAAAATCGCAACTGTTCGTGTGTTTAAGTCTGTTAGTCTCGCAAATATTTTGACCAGTTGCTTTGTACTTCTGACACTGTGTTCAATTCTAATACATAAATTATTTTATATAACTGTTCGTTTAATATATGATATACAAGATAAATAGACACGTAACTTTTCCGATTCATTGCAACATTGTTATCACATTATAAAATTTCTATACATGCGTTTATTACAAGTATTAAAAGATGAGGTTTATAAAATATGCCGTATATTACACTGGAATGTTGTGTTCAAATTTTTTGCTACATCACTGCAGTCTGAGATTTATATAAACGCATGTATGACACACATTGAAAAATTAGGTACATAAGAAGATGCGTGTTCCAATGCAACTTTATGTCAAAGTCTCAAAGCATTCGGTCAGTAATTTTCGTAAATAGTTTGTTAGATTTTGAACATAACACTATGGCTCTACGTGTGGGTTTCCACACTCACAACTGTCTTGATGTTCAAGGAGTCTCGCCAAGTGATAAATTTAACTTGAACTCACAATATCATATGTCGACAGAGGAGAATGGTTACTGTGTTTTTTTTATTCGTTTTGACTTTATCTAGATATCAAACACGACGCAAAGGTTGAACCCATTCGTTCAAAATTGAAACCCAAGAAGTGAAGTGCTTCAAATCCTCCGAGAAATGTTTTTAATGTGAAATCTGGCCGGCTCACATAAGAACGGTGCCATTAGCTGGGTCATAATTTTAGCCTAATTGAAATTATTTGTAAAAGGAATTAGTAGATTCCAGCAGTTTTCTTCGGTGTCAGCTCTGGATCGTCGTTCATCAAAAGAGTGTTATATTTAGGTCGTCTTTATACATACCTATCTTGGCAATGAATGATGATTTATGAATAGAACCAACCCTTTTTCACTTTATTCATTTACCTACCTTCGCGCAAAGTTTGAACCGATTCATACAAGGCCCACGACCAGAAGCAAAGCGCTGCAAAAGCCTTTCAGGAAACCAGTTTTTTGTATGATGTACGTAAAAATGGTTCCATTACTTGAACAGTAATTCCACCCTATATTCAAATTCGATTCGCATAAGAATTTAGTGTTACACATAGCGTAAAAGGAAAAGTGTAATGGTCATAAAGAAGGGTGCTTGTCAGGAGTAAACCAAAACCTTTGTATACTATCGCCCCATCTAAAATAGAAACCGAATAACGAAAGCCCCAAACCAGCGATTTGATGTTTTTCAAACATTATTGATAGCTGTTGCTCCTTTTTTAGGTACGAGGCGTGTTTTTAAGAAAGTTCCGTTTTCTTGTAGACAAATACTTCGCTCGCATACCGCAATGAGCGCGTCCTCAGTGTCAGCTTTGTAGCTAATCTGTACTGGGTCTGTTCTGTGCTTTCAGATTATCAGCTCGCCCGTCGCGTGCATGGTTCCCTCAGTGATAAGGTTTTTTTTCAGCAAGGAATCTGTCTGCTGCAGAAATTCTTCGACAGATTTGCGAAATGGACGGTGATACTGTTATGAGTGAAAGCAAAGTGCGTAAGGGGGTACGAGAATTCAAAGATGGCCGTGACAGCGTCCATCATCAGGACCGCTCGGGTAGCCCTTATTCGAATACAGACGACTTGGTGGCTTCAGTTGAAGCGAGCATTCTTGATAACAGGCTATCCACCTCCACCTCAAACAACACCTTAGTGACAACTTATGACGACATGAAAATGGCAGTATCGGACCAAGCGGCAAGATTTTATGAGGAGCGTATTTTAAAATTGGTGGAGAGGTATGATAAGTGTTTGTACAAACTTGGAAACTAGGACGAAAAACAGAGTAATGTATGTACTTTCTGAAAATAAATTTACATTATTGTAATAACCTTTCGGAGTGTACTTATGTTTAAATGGAACTTAGCCGCGGTGGATTGGCAGAGCGAATTGAGACGCCATGCTCCGATGCGCGAGGCTGCTCCCCGTCGGGGGTCCGAATCCCCCCCCGGACATGGATGTTTGTGCTGTCTTTAGTATAAGGTAGTTCATAAGTAGTTTGTAAGTTTAGGGACTGATGACACCGCAGTTAAGTACCATATGCTTGACAAACATTTTAACATTTTAAAACGGAACTTATTAAAAAAAATAATAATAAAAAAAAAATAAAAAAATAAAAACGTACGTCGTAAAATCATTTTTCTGCGCTTTTATCTGTTTTCTCTGCTTCATACTCTGCTTATTTTTCCTTACCTTTATGCCTAAAAATCAATATTTCTGTCTCAGATTTTTAACCTAACTTTATAACGATCGTACACGATAGGACCGCATCTTAATCTCTTCTGAATTTCCTATGTTATTTATAGGATTCTGACGCGTATTGTCGAACATATTCTAGTTTTAAAGATTTAACGCTGCCAGATTGTGGCTAGCAAGAGTTTTAGTTCTACTCATCTGATGTGATATTTTAACGTCAGTAAACATTCTGTTAATTTTCGTAGGATTGTGAACGTTAAGACTGGGATTTTAAGTTTTGTGCCCACCATTTCATTTATTTTCCAGACTTTCTGAGGATGTCCCACAAGGGTGAAACTAGTCAAAATAAATAAATAAAATAAAACAAAATAGAAAGTTGAAACTACGACTGACTTTTGTTACTAAACAATCTTACTGGCTGCTGTACAAGCAGTTCCATAATGGAGTGGAGAGTATTTTATGATTAATGATAGCATTTCCTACCCACCTGAAAAAATATTCATAGTCCCCTTTTTTTAAAGACCCTTAACCTCTTTTTGGGAAATGAAAAATAACTGTTACGACCAGCTCTTGAGGTTCCCAGTTGCACAGGAAACAAGCGAGTGCGGAGTGAAGAAACCGGCGCGCCATCGAATTCGCAGCCATTTCTAATTCGGGCCGATGCCAGTGGCAGTGGGAGTGGGACCGCACCGAACCGCCGCCGCTCGACGTCTGTTTTTAGGGTGCGTGCAATTAGGGCGAGAATAGGGGCAACAGATGCCGGCCCGAGGGAGATTGGAAAAAGGGCGAAAAAACATTCACACTGCGACACAGCTGCACGCGGCCGGAGAGCGGCAATACACACGCCCGGTGCCCAGCTGCTATCTCCATTGGACGGCGATGTTAATGTCGGAGAGAGCGTCGTTTAGGGACTCGGTTTCTGTTAACTTGAAGCACCCGACTCCACTGTTAACGAAGAGAAAAGCGGGCGATCCCGGCCGGACGGATAGGACTGGGCGTCACACCACTGCGGACTAAAAGCTCCAGCACAGGCCACAGGCGCACTGAATGACGCTGCGTTTCTCCGCGACATGGTCGTAATATGGCCGACGCACAGTGCATATTGTGACGATACTGTTGGCCCACTCATATCAATGTTATCGTACGATACCGTCTGCGTCGGATCCGGAATCGTGTGGTCTAATAGTGATATATTTTGCGTGTGAAGTTACAAACGAAATAGCCAGTCTAGGAATCAGTGTAGGACAGTGTCTCGGTGATACTGTGACTAGTTAACAAGTGGTAGATTTCATTATTTAAGAGATTCATTTCTTTTCTTTTCAGACAGTTCTATAAACAGTAGTTTCGTTCAAATGTTCAAATGTTTGTACAGCTTACGGGACTTAACACCGGGGTCATCAGTCCCTAAACTTACTAACTACTTATGAACTACTTACGAACTAGGACGGCACAAATATCCATGCCCGAGGCGGGATTCGAACCCCCGACCGTAGTGGCCGTGCAGACCGTGACTGAAGCGCCTCAGTCCCCTCGGCCACCGCGGCCGGCAATAGTTTCGTCATTGTATGTAATTTCAAGACTTTGACAGACGAAGGGTAGAAAGACATGTAAAACAAAAAGACATGAAAATAAATAGCATTGTCTATATGTTAGGCTCATAAACAAGTTGTGTAAGCCGCGGTGGAGTAGCCGAGCGGTTTAAAGCGTCTCGCTGCGGAGCGCCCGGTTGCTCACCGTCGAGGTTCGACTCCTCCCTGGGGCATGGGTGTGTGTGTTTGTCCTTAGGTTAGTTTACCTCGGTTGAAGTAGTTGGTAAGCTACGGACTGATGACCACGCAGTTTGGTCCGATAGATTTACAAACGTTTGAACATTTTAACAAGTTGTGTAGACCAGCTAATTGTGTTAATCAATGTAATAGTCGAGATTTCAATGTTGTAATTCGTTGTATATATTGACTGACGTGAGATTTTGAACTTATTTTGAGAATTGCCAAGATATTTGATAGTTCAATATATGTTAGGAACATGTATGATGTACTCATTAAGTAATTAATTCACATTTAACATTGTTTGTTGTCAAGCAGAAAGGTCCGAGATTTCGACTTAAAAAGATACGTGCCTTCTAAAATTATTGTATGTATAGTTTTCATTTTATATTGTTATTATTTTTGTGTACATGAAATGTTTTACTTGAGTGTTCCTTAATTGTAAATTAGTATATTCAATTGTTATGAACAATGCATAATGGAACGTCATTATTGCCTATGTTATATATTTGCCTCGCCGCCTTGCGTGGGGGATTTCGAGTTTCGGCGGTTGTAAAGCACTTTGGAATCTATGTCAGTCTGTGTTGTTGTGTACGCAAGTTTGATGCTGTAATGTTTTGCTGAAATAAAAAGAAGTTTGTTTGGAAATTAAATAATAAGTGAAAAATTGTACCTATGATTAGATTACATTAATACTTGTTCCATAGATCATATATACGACATTTCGTAAATATGTGGAAAGAGTATTTATTTCTACCACCACGCCCCAGGTGAATAATTTTGCAGCTAGCAGAACCCCCATACATAGTAATGTTGAAAAGCTGAGTATCGGTAGAATGAACTGTAATTACTTAATAATCTAGTAAACGTTTTAATATACATTTCATTATATTTGTTTTGTAGTAATTAATTGGAAGGGGGTGTCATGTAAAACCTTAACTTTCCCGGCGTAAAGAATTTTCAAACAACTTACGGGTATGGTGCCGAGTGATATCGTCGACCACCGCCAAGATTTCGACAGGAGCACACCCTGCCATTCTCAATGCACAACTGCAATCAAGGAAGCAATGTTCAAGCGAATTTAATACCTCGGTTTGCAAATGGTAAAAAAGGAAGATAACACACAAGTCGCTCCGGTGTCAACACAACCAAAGATGGCCAAACATCAAAAATATCGATAGTGAATTTTAATCGACAGGTGAGGCACCATTTATTCATTCCCTCTGTTTCTTGAAGATAGACAGTGCCGCATTCCAAGAAGAATTTAAACAAAAACCACCATCTTTGTTTATAAGGTCACTTGCTAGTTTAATTTCAACTTGAGAACATTATGCCAGTAGGTGGAAATGCATGCCAGAATCTCTCTGTTGTATTCCATAGGATGACCGGTGCCAAGACAGTGTTCTGCTGAAGCGGATTTGTTTGGCTGTTGTAGGCGTGTGTAATGTTTGTATCCAATACACCGGTCTTCCTCAGTCCGCATTGTCTGACCAATATATGACAAGCCACAACTGCAAGGAATGCGTAGACACCAGCCTTATGCAAACCAAGATCATTCTTTACGGATCCCAACAGGGCCTTTATCTTAGAAGGTGATCGAAAAACACATTTCACATCATATTTCCACAAAATACGACCAATCTTGTCGGAAATGCTTCCTGCGTAAGGCAGAAAGGCCATACGTTTAGGTGCACAGTAGGCTGACAGCGCAACGCACGTTTTATCTGCCTCTCACTATAACCATTCTGACGAAAGGTGACCTCTAGATGGGACAATTCAGCTGACAACCTTTCAGGGTCTGAAATTATATGCACGCTGAGCTGAATGGTGACAACTATCACCTCGCAGATACAAATCAATGTGAGTAAGTTTCCTACAAACAGCATGTCACAACGTACCATCAACATTCATTCAGACCAACAAATAAAGGAATGAAAGACAGCCATTCTCTACCACCTCTATAGTAAACTGGTCATTCGGTTTGATTGAACTTAGATGTTACACAACAGCGATTAAATTCTCACAACCGTGAGGCCAAACGACAAACGTGTCGTCTACACATCATTATTTTATTTATTTTTTTTTTTTTAAAGCATACATTGACGTACACAAATCCCAACGTGTCTCCGTATAATTGCTCTTCACGTGCAACATACACTTAGCTTCCAGTTCTCAATTACGCCTACCACAAAGTTTCCTAAAACCATAGAGCCTAGATCGGAGAAAGTCCAGTTTCAGTCTACCACCCGCACACGATGTCGTTTCATTTCAGTAAGTTTTTCATTTCCAGCGTCAGCTTGTATCGACAACACACGAGAAGAAGAGGAACGCGAGGGAGTTCTGCGCAAGCCATAGCATGTGGTCAAACTTTCACGTAAAGCGCCTTGCTGTCAACTTGTCGTGGATACATACCAATATATATCACGTATTTTACGAGTGTGGAAAGAAAAAAAAATTCGATCGTTTAGCTATATTTCTAGAACCGATTTCATGTGTTGGTATGGAGTCTGTTCTTACAAACATGTCTGAAAAGAAAGAAAAAAGTAACAGACACCACACAAATATATAAGTTTATTTTTAGATGGAGATTGCGTCAGGGCTCGTAAATGCGGAAAACTGAGACCTGTTGTTCGAATACGGTTTGTGTTCATATAGGACTATAGAAGATAGGGGCGCGTAGCTTGTGGGAATTTTAGGCGGACGGGAGACGTGCTCCGTATAGTAAAAAGGCTAGGGCAACCAAGTGGGACTCCTGGGTTAGAATCCCGGTCCAGCTCAATGTTTCAAACTTCGACAATGAATTATTTGATTACCCTACAGCAGCCGGAAAAAATGATTTTCCTACTTTCCCAAGTCCTTCTCCCCGTACAGTTTAACACAGAAGTGGACGCCGAAAGATGAACCAAATCAAATGGACTGGTGTTCATAATTTTAACTGCAAACTTCCGTTTATCTTGAGAGAATATCAAAGAGTAATAGTGAAAGGAAACCATTTTACCATCACGTTGACGTTAGACTACTTCGTCTTCGTCAACAAACAGCAGTGTTAAAATCTAACGTGAACCTCTGTACACTATAGAGCACATGCGAATACGAAAACAGTGGTTTACTTTTTCTAATTTTTTCCCTAAGAGTAAATTAAAAGTTTTACTTAAAACTAACTAAAAGGAGGGATGTAGCCTTGCTTCATCAGATTCCTTGTGTATTTTACTACTGCGAAACTTTGTCTGTGTTGTCAGTAATTTGTGATGAAACGGCTGGAAGGATTTGGATGAAACTTAGAATGAAGCTAGCTTATACCAGAATAAACACGTGGGCTGCTTCCTAAAGCCACTAAACAGATTTCCAATTTATCATGACTACCAAAAATATCTCTGGAACAACAATAGCTAGTGTAAAACGACTTTCTCCTGTATCAACATCAGGAAGGGCTATGAATGTAAATAATTTGAAACATTCTAAAAGGAAACCATATGTGCTTTCTAACACCAATTTGTGTGTTTTTAAATGGCAATTTTGAGCACATCCAAGAAGCGACCAAAGAAGAAATCATGAATTTCTATAGAGAAATACACGTTTCTTAATGCTTAGAAAACGGAGCTGTTATGTCCAGAACTGTCAAGGACGGTTATTATTGGGAAAACAGCTCCATTTAGCGGCGATGGTCGTTCCTCAGTGTATAGTCTGTTACGTCAGCATAGAGCCCCGCTCTCTTTGAAGCGTAAGGAAACAAAAAATTTTACTATTAATTTTCAACAATTACCAAAGTCCTTACTGTCGTAAATGAAGACGCAGAGACGCGGTGGAGTTACCGAGCGTTCCAAGGCGCCTAGCTGCCGAGTGCGCCGCTGCTCGCCGTCGGAGGTTCGAGTCTTCCTTGAGGCATCGGTGAATCTCTCGTCATTAGCATAAGTTAGTTTAGGTAGTTGTAAGCGTAGGGACTGATGATCCGAGTAGTTAATTCCCACAGACTTACAAACAGTTCAACATTTCAATTTGAAGTTGCCGATCTGGACAATTTTAAGAGGACTAGATTTTACAGATAATTAAAAGAAAGAAATTTTAAATTACGTTCGGCTTCTAATATCATTGCAGTATAAAAACTCACGCAGCGACGTTACAAATGTTCAAATGTTTGTTAAGCTTAAGGGACTTAACTACGGGGTCATCAGTCCCTAAACTTACAAACTACTTATGAACTACCTACAACTAAGGACGGCACAAATATCCATGCCCGAAGGGGGATTCGACCCCCCGACCGTAGTGGCCGTGCGGACCGTGACTGAAGCGCCTCAGTCCCCTCGGCCACCGCGGCCGACTCGACGTTACACCTGCAACTGATGTTGCGACATTCGGGAACCGCCCGTGGTCGTATGCCTCGGAATGTTTACAGTCTGTGTCTCGTTTCGGTAAACGTAGTTTACATGCAAAATATCTTCCGGTTGACGAAATCCGAATATCGTACACCGTTTTCCCCTATCGTGTCTACATGTTAAAGCGTGAAGCGAATATCCTATGTCACTCTAATGCGGCGGCTGGAAAATAGCTGTTTTATTGTATGGTGTGGTGTCTGTTCTTTCTGACGTCCGAAAGAACAGACACCACACCTTACAATAAGTATTTAAACGCGACGATGGCGTTAGCTTCAGTTATTTCACCGCAGATGTAGTGATACGTCCGACCTCGCACAGGAATCCGTAATGGCGAGTGTAAGAAGGCATGGACGATAGGGGCGCTACCAACATAGCGTGCGACTTGTGAGAATTTGAGACTGCCGGGAGGCGAGCACGGGTGGCCAAGTGATCCGGGCGCCGTGGCTCAGCGCGCCCGGTCAGAGGGCTCGACGCTCTCTGTAATAAAAAAGCTGAGCCAACAAAACGTCGAACAAGAACGAACAAAAACGATCAGCGTCCGCAACAAGGAGAAGTACCCCTATAAAAAAAAAAAAAAAAAAAAAAAGTTGTTAAGACGACCGCTGGCCCGAAGCGGGAGATCCGGGTTCGATTCCCGGTCCGGCTCACATTTTCACTTGTCGCCATTGCTTAATATAAATGCCAAAATGCAGCCACTGTCAATCCTTTGTTTCCTATCCTTCTTCCTTCCCTTGCTTTAACAATAATTTGCAATAGCTGTTTTAGTTTCTGATTTCGTCAGCACAGTCCCTATTTTTCTTTGATACACAGATTCATGCTCGCCGTAATACTTATACTTCTGTTAAACAACAGAAAAAGTCGCTCTGTCCATATTGAGTAAAAATTTTAACTAGAAGGCACAGTCCGACAAGCCAAGCACGTCTCAAAAACGGTTGCGTTAATATGAGCACGAAAATCGATTGTCGGCCTGGAAAACTGCATTATAAAAGCGGATTTCCCGATTCGATTTTGAAGTTTTTATAGGACAAACCGAAAGCGGAAGTGGGAGGTCGTTCTACGAAATTCTGTTTTGAAAGCCCATGTAAGCGCGGTAGTATACCTTTCCTGTCCTATCAGCAAGAAAACATCCAGACGAGCGTGCTACTGAGGACTTCGCACTATTACAGACGTATGTTTAAAGATGCTATTGAAACCCATTAACACCAAAACAATTGTAACAGGAAAGAGGAAGCTCTAATATTGGATAAGAGATGGTGATCGACTTTGCACCAACCACGTGATAATCTATTACATGTAATCGAGAAAAGTGACGATAGTCACAGACAGTTGCATAGTAGACAGCACGTTAAGTGTGGCAGTGCCCTCTATGCGCTCTGTGTAAGTGGCAGCTTCAACGCCTAGCAGCCAGTCGTCAAGTCACCTCAGAAGATGTCTTCCGAAGTTGAAAACGAAACGTCGTGGGATGAAGTTTGACAGATGGACCACGGCAATTTACTCCGGAAGTTTTAATTGATGAAAACGCCGACCGTGAAAGCCTGCATGTTGTGATCCATCACTACTCTCGTTACTTCCCCATCCTTATCATTATCCCAGCAGAAGAACAAATAATATTGATAATATTCTTCTCGGGTTTCGTGCCGGATAAACACGTCATCTGGACACAACCCTGCGTATACAAAATTCCTTGTCACTGTGGAAAAGCTTACATCGCCAAACAATTCGAATAATTCAAGATCGATGTACTGAACACCATCGACACACAAGTTTTCTTCAGGCAGAGAAATCTGCAGAAGCTGAACACTTACTGAGAGACATAAAATGAAGTATGATGAGACACAAATGGTTGCCTCTGCGACTCGCTATTGGGACTGCATTTTAAAAGAATCGATCGTAATTCGTCTTTATGACAGTATTATAAACAGAGACAATGGGTTTCCTTTGAGTAAAATGTGGAACCATGTATTGTTCGCCATCAAGAAACAACAGTCTCTGATGAATAGCGATCTATCGTTTACGCAGGCTTCTACCACTGGCGGCGCTGAAACGTAGAGGGCAGAACTGTCCATTCTTGCGCGCACGCCCTCGGCCCTCCGCGGCGTATATAGGGACCTCCGCTTGCGGCTTGTACTCGAATTTGAACGTGACCAAGGCGACTGCAACAGTCTTCCTGGATGTTGAAAAGGCGTATGATAAAGTCTGGAGAGACCTTATCATTAGGAAACTCCACGAGCAGACAACATCCCAGACTGCTACGTGAAGCTAATTGTAAGTTAAATGCGTGACCGGAAGATGATGGTGTCAGTGGACGGCCAGTATTCGGACACCCGACCTGCATTAGCCGGACTACATCAAGATTCGGTGCTCTCTCCCATCCTGTTTAACGTGTATGCAAACGACATACCTACGGTGGAAGGCGCACAGATAGCGCAATTCGCTGACGACACATAGTTCCTCACTAGCGGACGACACGTTGAAGCCAACATCAGATGTCTGCAAAGTCAACTGGATGCAATGGATGACTGCTGCAATACCAACAAAGTGCTACTGACGACACGTTGAAGCCAACATCAGATGTCTGCAAAGTCAACTGGATGCAATGGATGACTGCTGCAATACCAACAAAGTGCTACTGTATCTGACGAAAACAACTGACTTCTACTTTACTAAGAAGCGTCAACGACTGCCAACCAACCTGAAACTTTACGGACACAACATACCATGGGGAGATACGGTGACATATCTAGAGGTTACCTTAGATAAGCACTTTTTCCTTCATAAACACGTCGACGGTTTGCGGAATAAAGCGTACGCAATGGCGATGAGCCTACTGACCTCCTTCTTTAGCACTGACCTGAGTACTGGCGCCAAATTTAAGCCTGTACAAAGCTACGGTTCTATCGAAGATGCTTTATGGCAGCTCGGTCTAGGGACTGGCCAGTGCTACCCAAATTCAACGGCTTCAGGTGATACAGAACAAAACCTCTGGGAAAACAATTACACACGGACTATCGACATCCATGAGGTGCTTCACATGGATACTATCATGGAAGGGCAGCTCGTTTCGTATTGTCACGATACAGGGGAGACAGTGTTACGGAAATGATACAGGATCTGGGATGGGAATCATTACAACAACGGCGCTTATCGCTGCGGCGTGGGCTACTTGCGAAACTCCAATCGCCAACATTCTGCTCCGAATGCGAAACTATATTGTTGACTCCCACTTACATAGGTAGAAATGATCATCAGAATAAAATACGAGAAATAAGAGCTCGAACAGAGAGATTCAGGTGTTCATTCTTCCCACGCGCTATTCGAGAATGGAATGGGAGGTAAATAGTATAATTGTGGTTCGACGAACCCTCTACCAGGAACTTAAATGTGATTTTGAGAGTATCCCATGTAGATGTAGATGTAGAAGTCGTCCAAAAAAGAGCGACGTAGATCCACCGCAAGATTGACCAACTACGGGATACCGTACACAACATCCGCACATTTGGGAGGACAATGCCACTTCCATGGCATAGATACAAAGTGCCACGGGCCTTGACTAATCGATAAAGTCTTAAATTATATGTTTAATTGAAAATGTGATTAATACATCGAGAGGCGTACCTTACGGACCAAAATAAAGGCCCTTACAAGTAAACCCCTAAAGTTTATTGTAATGATGATGGTACTGCAGTCACTTTGTACCACCATATAAAAAGTAAAAGGCTTGTACTCAGTCTCGGCGAGTCGGTGTACCAGCACCGTCAACTGAGGATGGCGGCCAGGTGGGCCGCCGAAATATTGTGTCCAGATGACGTTTTGATCCAGCAGGAAACCCGAGAAGAATACGCCGAGAAAGACTTCGTAATCACAACAAATAATATTATGCGGGCAGTCCTTTTTGTACAGCAAGCGGATGTGAGTGGCCTACGACAGGAACACAAACTGCGCTGAAAAAAATTTCCACAATATGAACGAACAACCAATTTTCGTACACGCACAGTGCCTAATGAAGTACATTTGGGAAAATAAAACAATGAAGTACATTTTGGAATTCTTTTACCTTCACCAACTTTGTCCCGCTAAATAAAAAAGAGAAATTACGTGGAAACTCTGGCGAATTTGCAATCGGAAAACGAGTGTCGGCTTTGGAAGTGGAAGCGGCCGCAGGCACGCTTTTAATATGGCCGCGCTGAGCGGCGATCAAGGTATTCACCGGATTCCTGGCGCCGCGCCGCGCAGCCCGGCAGGAATTCAAATTTAGTTTCCCGCGCGCGGCCTAATACGCGCCGGTTTCCGACTGCAGGTTATTGGAATATTTTGCCGACGCGCGCCCGGGAGCGGCTGGTTCCGGTCACCTCCCGGCTCACGAAACGTCCTGCAGACGTCACTGGGGAAAAATGCGACGGACGCAAATTTAAATATCATATAATAAATGAATTTCCAGAATCATATTTCGTCTCTACATATCAAAGATACTGAAATGAATCAGGGGCAGTTAATTCATATTTGTACCGTGACCGGGATTCGAACACGGGACCTGCTGCTTGCTGGCCAAGCACTATACCCACATACAAATTTTTTTCTTTTTGTTCTTCAGGTAGATGTATGCTTTGCGGTCGTTGGATCAATTCGTTCGTGGTTGTTTGTTGAATATTTGGCTCAGCTTTTTTATTACAGAGAGCGTTGAGCACCCTGACCGTGCGTGCTGAGCCACGGCGCCCAGCACCACTAATGCCGGCCGCGGTGGCAGAGGGGACTGAGGCGCGTCAGTCACGGTCTAGACGGCCACTACTTTCGGGGGTTGGAATCCCCCCTCGGGCATGGATATTTGTGCCGTCCTTAAAGTTAGCTAGTTTATAAGTTTAGCGACTGATGACCCCTTAGCGAAGTCCCATAAGCAATACAAACATTTGATTTTGATTTGCTCCACTAAGCCATCGCGCTCTAATGGGTATGGTAATTGCACGGTCTGTCTTAGAGCACGCCTCCTTCCACAATACAAAATTCAATTCTGTCTCTTCTGCTGTTCGATACCTTTATATATAAAGCAGTGTGTCCGTATGCCGGCCGCGGTGGCCGAGGTGACTGAGGCGCTCCAGTCACGGTCGGCACGGCCACTACGGTCGGGGGTTCGAATCCCCCCTCGGGCATGGATATTTGTGCCGTCCTAGTTCGTAAGTAGTTCATAAGTAGTTTGTAAGTTTACGGACTGATGACCCCGTAGTTAAGTCCCATAAACTTAACAAACATTTGAACATTTGAACATGTCCGTATGTTTATGTGTACGTTGGCACACAAATCTACAGTTTTCTTCCAATGTATACGAAATTTTGCACACGTAAGCTTCAGTCCATGAGAACGCTCGCCATAAGTGTTAGGATTACATACTGCACATTGTTCACGAGATATAATGTCATAAACAATGAGATGCGCCAAAAAATGCTGCATCAAACGACAGTGTTGCACATTTTATCCTAAACCACTCGACCGATTTCAACCAAATTTTGTTCACATACTCCTTACCGCGGGGTAAGAACCACATACAGCACATGGTTCAAGAAATACAACGTCATAAACAATATAGGTTCAAGAAACTGCCACATAACGCGACACACTGTATGAGAATGACAGAACTCAGCGAACTTGCAACCAACTTTAAACATAATTTCAAACCTTTGTTGAACTTTTTCTCGCTGACAACCATAGCAAAATTTTGAAAGGAAAAATGTTTCTCGCTTACTACTTCTCCGTTGGACTAAAACTATGGCATTCGGTATGAACGTAAAAACCAACAGTAAAAGGAATGTCTGGCTGTCAAACGAGAGGAGGTAGCTATTGCAGACGGTAGACAATCTTTTCCGGTCTCTAGCTTCATCCTCCACGGCTGCCGGTTTCAATTCTTTAAAGATAATTTTTACTCGATCCTTCCATCGCGTCATCGGGCGTCCTCCTTCTAACAATATCTAAAAAAAAAAAAAAATTTAAACATGTTGATATAATAAAAGAGAGTTAGCAATTGACTTACTCATTAAAAAGCGGTACACAAATAACTCTGGTGCAGTATGATACTTGTCGGTCGTGGAGTACATTTCTATGTGTAAATCATCATTAAGACAAAT
Source organism: Locusta migratoria (assembly GCA_026315105.1). Lineage (NCBI taxonomy): Eukaryota > Metazoa > Arthropoda > Insecta > Orthoptera > Acrididae > Locusta > Locusta migratoria. The sequence continues at coordinate 425,083,899 of CM048746.1, read as the reverse complement.
ACTTCTAATCCTGAGACACATTGTGGAATAGGGACAACTGAAACCATGATTTACTGATTTTTTTTCCATGCATACCGCCATGGCATAGTTTGTAATTTGCCTATAGTGACCGCTAGTTGCAAACATGGAGTTTTCAGGTGCGGAACGAGCTTTCTGTGTGTTGGAGTTGGACAAAAACAAGTATGGTACAGCTGTTCAACAGTGTTTAAAATCAAGTACGGTAAATATCACCAACCAATAATTCAGTTCACCACTGGCACAATAAATCCGTTATATCGGGTACCTTGTGTCCGGCAAAGAAAGCTGAGGTCACAGTGTGAGTGAAATGAATGTGGATCACATACAAGAGAAACAGTGTAAAAAGTCCTGCGACAGAAGCCGTCTATGAAACCATTCAGATTGGAGCTTGTGCATAAGCTCGACGAGCACAAAGACAAGCGTTTTCAGCTGTTAGAAGCTGCAACAGCTAAATGAGAATAGGATTGGCATTGTAGATTGCTTAATTTCTAGAGAGGAAGACACTTTTCACATCACTGGGATAGTGAACAGGCAAGATAGTAGTATGAATGAATTGAATTTTAGCGTGATTTCACATTGGTAAATTTGTTTGTGCCCTGTTAAGTCGAGAACTGTACTGGCCATTCTTCTTCCTCTAGAGCAGTATTTTTCAACCTGGAGTCACAACTCCCAGGGGGGTTGCGAAGTCTTTCTTGGAGGGTCCCCCTTACAGAAGTAAGTACTTGCACCGTATAGTAAATTGGGGTTCAGTTATAAAAATGGTATGCGTAAGTTAAATATATTTAATGTTAAAATTACTGACTTATTTGTGTAATATTCATTATGAACTGAATTAATCATAGATTGTTGCCGGCCGCGTTGGCCGAGGGGACTGAGGCGCTCCAGTCACGGTCTGCACGGCCACTACGGTCGGGGTTCGAATCCCCCCCTCTGGCATGGATATTTGTGCCGTCCTTAGTTGTAGCTAGTTCATAAGTATTTTGTAAGCTTAGGGACTGATGACCCCGTAGTTAAGTCCCCTAAGCTGTACAAACATTTGAACATTTGAATGATCATAATTCACTTCTGAGTCTTGCCTGAAATGCGAAGGCTGTTCGTTTTGTATTGTCACGATACGGGGGAGACAGCGTTACGGAAATGATACAGGATCTGGGATGGGAATCGTTACAACAACGGCGCGTATCGCCGCGGTGTGGGCTACTTACGAAACTCCAATCGCCAACATTCTTCTCCGAATGCGAAAATATATTGTTGACTCCCACTTAAATAGGTAGAAATAATCATCAGAATAAAATACGAGAAATCACAGCTCGAACTTTCTGCCACGTACTTAAATGTGATTTGCCGAGTATAGCATGTAGATGTAGATAACAAATAGATATTTTTCTGTCGCAAATCGCCTAAAAATAGCAATGTGTACAATTACGAGATGTATACAAAAATCTTCGTCCAACAATTTACAAGAAAGCTGAGACAAAACAAAGAAAATAAATCTGTTTACTTTGAGATAACATTCTTTTGTCACGTTTCTTGGGGACGGGGGCCGGGCGCCACGATATTTTTTGTTTGAAAGTGGGTCGGTAGAACTTTTTTAGTTGGAAGGGTTGATGAACACTGCCCTGGAGCACTGTCCCTGGATATTCGTACTTGGACATGTTGCAGACTCTTAAGTGCGTTTCCCGGTACACCACTGTGTCGTGAGTGTTGCCTGTCGACAGGGACTACTCCATGCCTTTTGTAGCACCAGAAATCGCGATGTTTGTGACTAGCACTGACTATCGGCAAATTACCAAACTACGCTGTAGTGATATTTAAAAAAAAAAAAAAAAAAAAAAAAAAAAAAAAAAAAAAAAAAAAAACTTTCTGGGTTTCTCTTCAAAGTGACACATACGTGTTCTGTGTTCTGTACAATGTTTCGTTCTTGTGCAATAAATAATGAAACTGTTCCCGAAATTTATGTACACCCTGTAGATGTACTACAAAATGGTGACACAAAAATGTGTGCCCGACCGTGACTCGCTCAAAAATTTCCCGCTTTTTGTGTGACGAATTACAGTGATCGAAATGACCTATCGATATTAATATGCAGGATCACATTTCTCACATCTCCACCATATTCGGCATAGATGAGTTACAAAATGGCGAAATAGGAAAATCTGCGCCGGGCCGGCATTCGAAAGGCAGAAAAAATGGGTTCGACTCCTGGTTTAGCACAAATTTTCTTATGTCGTCCATTTGTTAGTACATCTATATCTTATACAGACGATACGTGCCAATTCGCTTTTGCGAATAAATTTCGATAAACTATTTCGACCACTGTAATTCGTCACCATATAGGACTATTTACAAAATAGATTTAACTAGTGTCATTTTACATCTGTATTATTTAATCTTTCACGTTTGTATTTCGTTCACAAATTAGCAGAAGATAGTGCAAGTAGCGTCCCTGACACTGGACGGACATGATGCTAATTCCAACGCCATACTGTCAGAGTACCCTTCACAGCAAGGGCTTTCATGCGATGAACATTAAACACAAAGTTTTTCTGCCAGGTAATTAATTACGTAAGAAGGAAACTAAATTAAAATTCTGACACTTGCACTGGAAGATTTATGTTAATTAAAATGTCGACATCGTAATTTGCTGCAGGTGGTACATAGCATTCGTTCTCCTCTTTTTGCTAAGCACTCAATCTCCGTTGCGTACGCTGATAGCAAAAGTAAATTTATACGAGCCGCCGTAAGAACAGTTTAAAGAGAGAACTTAATTATAAGCGGAAAATGGAAAGAAAAAATGTAAACAATTACTGTAAATGAACATCACGGCAACCCTCTAGAAAACTCAGTTCATTATATTTCATCTTTATAAACCCACTTTGCTCGTTTTCGACTTCTACAGTCGTTTACAAACTGGGCTATCGAGTCTGACTTCCCTCTTCGTCCGTACACCTGTCGAACTTTCATAGTCTTTAAACGTCCAAATCATTTCTATTTTCATTACAGTTGTCACAAAGTTTTCTGCTGTGTTTCTTACCATTTCTCTTCTAGGAATTCAAAATAAGCATCTCCTCATGTTTTGTATAGCAATGCCCTGATTTTGAAAGGTATTTATTGTTGCGACTCCGTCTTTAATAACCATTGTAGGTATATCGCTGCAAAAGCGAAAGAAAGTGTTTTTTTAAATCTTTTTTAAGGTTACCGAAAGCATTTTGGGCAACTTTTTATTATTTATTTATTTTGTCGCTCATCAAATCAGTATTTACACCTGACGTTTCACACGAACTCATCAGCAGGGTCTTTGACTCATTTTCTGATGTATTAACACAATTTTTGAGACTTACTTTCCATATTGCCGTATTAAGCTACATCCTTTCTAATAATTTTCCTGCATCATAAATAAGCAGTAATGATGAAACTAGAAAATTAATGAAGCGTTTAGTAACAGGCATTTTTCATACTTCCCTCAATAGTAAACTAGATGGCCTGAAAAGTCCATAACGGCACTGCTTCCTCTGAATGAAAAATTGCTCATCCCAAAAACATTCGTATGAATCACTCGCATGGATAACAACACGTACCGGGAGGTCTAAGGCGCCTTGCCACGGATTTTACGGTCGCTCCCCATCGGGGATTGTTGTCCTCCCTCGCGCATCGGTGTGTGTTTGTGTGTGTTTGTGTGTGTGCGTGTTTGTTTTATTCTTAGCATATGTTAGTTTAAATTACTTTGTAGCGTATGAAATAGCCTCACGAATGTCATTTCTTGGTAATATGACGTCCGCAGGGTTTGGTAATAGACTGGTTGGATGCAAAATTGATGGTCATTATCTGATATTTTCTTCACTCAGATTTTGCACAGAATACGCTTCCGCTTTACTTTTACAACTTCATATAAATGATTCACTTGCCGTTTGAAGGCTAAGTAGCTGTGCAACACTATCAGATCAGTTGAGAAGTTTCTTGTGATACGAAGGACCAGGTGTCCTAATAGCGGGTAACTTACTAAAATTTGAGTAAACTATCAATCTCAAAGTTATAACTAGGGCATATTTAAATACTGTCATTGTGGAACGTCTGGTTATTTACACACTGATTAGTACCAGCATGGGGAATTGAAACGTATAATTCTTACCTTTGAGAAATGTGTTACCTAATTAGCTTTCCTTTTCGGTTTTCTTGTTGAGGATTGGAAATAAACACTAAAATGTAATTAATCAGTCGCATAATAGTCTTTTTCCACATTAAATGTTTGTTTCAAAAGGACAAAGAGCTGCAAACATGCAAATAAAATGCTTAAATTGCCCACAGTTCAAAAATATCTGCTGAGAATGAAACTTTCGCAGTGCTGCCACGAACTTTCAGTGCTATATCAGAATGATCTAAGATACTGGTTGTCGGAATGATGCAAATGCAAATGTTTGTTAAGCTTATGGGACTTAACTACGGGGTCATCAGTCCCTAAACTTACAAACTACTTATGAACTACTTACGAACTAGGACGGCACAAATATCCATGCCCTAGGGGGGATTCGAACCCCCGACCGTAGTGGCCGTGCTGACCGTGACTGGAGCGCCTCAGCCACCTCGGCCACCGCGGCCGGCTGTCGGAATGAGCTACAGCCGGCTGCGGTGGCGGAGGGGACTGTGGCGCTCCAGTCACGGTCTGCAGGGCCACTACGGTCGGGGTTTCGAATCCCCCTCGGGCATGGATATTTAGCTAGTTGATAAGTAGTTTGTAAGCTTAGGGACTGATGACCCCGTAGTTAAGTCCCATAAGTGCTACAAACATTTGAACATTTTTTGAATGACCTACAGCATGCAGCAACAAGCAAGCGAGATTTTCGGCTACCAGACGAATAATGGACACTTTACCATAATTATATTAAGCAGAATGAAATACCGTTATTCCTATTAGTCAACAATCGCTGTGGGTAAGAACACCTACAGCACATTATTTCAGAGATTTGTCGTTATCTATTAAAATGGCGAGAAACTGGGACGTCATATGACAATGTTACATATCTCCTCCTAAACTATTACATCGATTTAAATCATTTTTATTACAAATATTCTCCACCGTAAGGAAACAATCACTGTGGTGGTAGAAACTATCTACGACGCTGAGTTAAAACGATTTGCCTTTATAAACAGCAAGAGTCACAAAAACTGTTCCATAATGCGATTCGTGAATAATGAGACGTTATTCATTCACTATTTAAGAATGAAAATTCTTTACGACTTGCTACAGTCTTTTACATAATTACAAATCCTGATAACATATTTTGTCACTGACAACAATTGTGAAAGTAAATAATTTTACCGCCTACTTCATTTCCGCAGTTTGTACAGTAAATCTTCAGCAACTGGCATTGTGTTACAATTTATGACTTGTATTTAACAAACATTTTACAGAGATTATACACACATACCGCAAAAAGTACTTCCGAAATTATATCGTAGTACGACACAAAATTCTGGAGATATGACGTCTAAGACCTTGAAAGGCATAAAAATCCTATCCATCATTCATGTCTTTGTAATTTACACATTGTTACTACCAAATCCATTCGCCAAATATTTCTCAGGCTGTTTTACAATTCTATGAATCTGCATAGTTATATTTTGTAGAATGTATAGTTCACGAGATACGATGTCGTAAGTATTGAGCTGCATGAAAGCAAAACTGGAGTGGATATAGAGTAGCGTGGAAGACGATGAACAGAGACAGTATAAGGGCTAACGTAAGAAAGAAAATAATAGACACCCGGGCCTTCGCCGGAAACCTATGGTAGTATAGTAATAAATCTTATCATTCAAATACAAATCCTTTTGGTCCTAATGTATCATTATCTTGTTTTTTGCCTTATCAACGCTGATCCCTCACATCTCCGATATCACCCGAGGCAACTCGCACAATTTTTAGTGATTGCCAACCAACATATTTCAAAAAATATACGAGATTAAGCACTTCATTTTTTAAAGTTGGGAAGGACATGTATTTGAAATTGTACAAAACAATGACAATGAATCCTGTATTCAGAGAAAGAGAGTTAGGAAAATATACATAAGTAGAAATGAGATTTTAAGAAGGGTCAAAAGCTGATGAAGGAGGGACCATGTAAAAAATGAAGACTATCTGCCAGAATTGTAACTTTACGGTTTAAATGAAAATACTGTAGAAAACAGGTAAGAATGAAGATAACACCTTAAATAGGTAGATGGAGAGAGAATTCTAGACGTGGTAAATTAGTACAAGCCCTTATGGAGAAGAGATACTGGACGAACGAGAAACAGATGGAGCTAACCGTGTGAATTCGGAACAGGCATATTTCCTGAAGTGAAGATGAAGTTTTTAATGCTGCCAAGATACCTAAGGGTTACAGAACAGTAGTAGAAAAACCATTTATTATGTACCTGCTCAACGGCACTCGATATATTCATACATAGACACACGAATATCTATATAATAATCACGCAGATATTTATCAATTACTACCTTGCTTAGCAACACACATCATAACTAAACTACTGATACGGGGACTCACCCGTGGGAAAAATGTAGCGTTTAGGAAAAGGACTAGATTTTGATATCGCATACTTACCGCCATCTCCACTGTCACTACAATTATGAAACACCTTGCTTCCTAATGTACTCTTTTCTGGTGAAGAAAACTTATATAGTAAGAAATGTTTTGCAGAAAAATGTCATCCTACGTCTGTAGCTGTAACGACTTCGGTTTTTCGTCCAAGCGCTAATCGGGTGATATATTAACAGTATTAATAAAACTACCGAACTTCTCTCCAGTTAACATGTAGGCTTACCTGAGATAGTTCTGCTTCTTCGAGCGTTCAAGGCATTGGACCTTCCCTCTCCTAAGATGTGATGCTGATCGTTGTTTATTCAACAAAAATTATAGCAACAGAGCAAGACTACTGATAAGAAGTCTGTCAGTTCAATTAAAATAAATGGTCATTATATTCTGAAACTGACACATCGAAAGGTGAGGTAGCCCCTTACACTTGAGAATTAGGATAAAACCACACAACATAAAACCCACCATGGCACTGGAACCACTTACTGCAGGGCAAGACGTAAACGAGAATAAATATATAAGTAAATTAGGATTCCATTAACTCGTCCAGCCCTTCATGAGAGTGTATTTAGAAACAAAACTGAAGTTATCTTTCGGCCAGACAATGAGATACTGAAGTGAAGCTGCGGTAGCTCAAGTGGTAACACTGAAAGCATTTGTAATCTGATGGCGCCTATCGTTCGGTGTGCAAACTGTACATTTCTATAAACTAGCAAGCATTTGCCGTCGCTTTATATGTAACGCCAACATCTACTCATTTGGACGTCGACGCTCATGGGTCCTACAGCAAGTCAGAACCAAGATGTTCTACAATGGTGACTAGTACTGCAAAATAGGGATTGGTTGACCAATACCTTCCACAGTTAGCCAGCAACAGAGGACGAGAAGGTTTCTCTGATTGGTTGTGTTATCTAGTTCGCCGCGCGGGAGTAACCGAGCGGTCTAGAGTGCAATGAATTATTTATTTAGTCAACTAGTTTAGCCGAGCGATCTGAACCACCAAGTTACGAATCGCGAGGACTCCCGCGTCTGCTGTTCGCATCCCCCCTCAGGCATAGATGTTTGTGCTGTCTTTAGTATAAGGTGGTTTATAAGTAGTTTGTATGATTAGGGACTGATGACCCTGCAGTTAAGCCCCGTGAGCTTTATAAAAAATTGAATTGTACCTCATTCGTCTAACCTAAGCATGTTTCCTCCGACAAAATTAGTGACTTGCAGCCAATCACTAGGGAGAAATTGTGAACGTCAGTTCCGGCCTATGCGACCTGGCCTTTCGTTTCGTAGGTTGCGGTCCTTGAGTGGTGGTAAATGTCGATGTAAAGCGTCCCAGGGGTGTGTGTCAGTCTGGAAGACGCCGTGTTCGACGATCCAAAGTAACGGCTGGAACAGCGTTTCTGGGTGTTCGCCATTTTTGCGAATTTATAAGGATAACTAATCTAGGACCCAAAATATACTCTACCCCGACGAAGCAACAGTCTTCTGGTTAGTCAAAGATTATGTGACGTTACATTTCTGTGTAACTATATTTATATTGTTTAATTGTAGATCAATTTTATCGAATTTCGCAATTTTCACCGGTCCGATCATTATGACATAACATTCGAGTCGTAATATTGGGTAGTGTTAGAATCCATGTTGGTAAATTGATGCTAGATCACAGTAAGACTCAGTTTTCACAGTTTCTAACACACAACTCAACAAAAAATTGACATATCAGTTACACAGAATGTACACGTAATAAGTGAAACTGTATAGTTCGAATCTCTAGACATTCAGATAGATAGTAATCTTTCGTGGAAAGCCCACGTTCAGGATGTTTTTTCAGAAAGTAAGCACTATGTTGTTTACCATCCCAATAGTTTAAGAAATAGGAAATCGATCAACGGGAAAAGTAGTCTACTGCCCTTGTTTTCATTCGCTTATGACGTATGATGTTAGCTTTTGGGGTAACTCCTCTAGTTCAAACAAGGTATTTATTGCGCAGAAATGGACGGTTCGAGCAATATGTACGGTAAGCTCTCGTACTTCTTGCCATCCTCTGTTTATTAGCCTGAGAATTCTAATATTAGCAGCAGAATACAAACGAAGGTTGCAACTTAAATAACTATTTATTCACGACCGATACAAATGCGTTACAAGTTTCCACCTGTTAGTGTCCTTCAACGACGTCACCAGCGTTGTCTAGCACCCGTTGCCAGGGTTGTGGAATGCGTAGTAAACCGTTAGCAGGGCCTGTTCTGTTGATGGTGCGAATGGAGCGGTATACTGTCTGCGGAACCTCTGGAACAGTTCCAAAGCTAATGCCACAAAGTGGTTCCTACATCTTTGGAATTAAATCAAAGTCACAAGGACTTACGTCCTGGAAGTATGGTCGATGGTACAGTATTTCCAGTCCCATCGAGTGAACAGAGCAGCCACAGCTTTGCATTGTCACGCAAAATAATAGATTGGTTGCGTTCGCAAAGCTGGTCACAAGTGAAGCTCCAAAGGAATAGTAATATTGTGCGTTGACGGTCTCCGTTGTTTCTGTTTCGAAAACATAGTGATACCGTTACGTTAGACCGCTCGCTCACAAGTGAGTGTTTCCCTGGATTGTACGCACGCCGGTGACGTGGGATGGGCGAGTCCATTTGATCGGAAGTAAGGCAGGTATGTCAACAACGTGTGTTATCAGTGACAATAGTGATTCCATTATATAGTATCTCCACAGCCGTGTTGCCTGTATTTAATTCCAACCCTTGTATTATCTTTAATGTCGTTTGTTTTCAATAATATTCGGCTGTTCCCAAACATTAATAGTATTCACTCTGTTAATAACAGACAGAAATTGATATTTCATTTGGATCACATCTCTTAGACCTTTGTGATGATATGTGTGTAGTATTCTGCAGCCTCCACTTTCACCGAAATATTGTAAAGAGCTTACTACTAATCTATGCACCTTCGCGGCTAAACATTTCCTCGTGTCTCACTCTTCCTATTCTGTCGAGGAATTCCTCGAGAAACTGGAAGATAATAAGCTAATTTCTACATTACGTTATAGATTCTTTTTACTTACGCCTGTCGTGGACATAGGATTGCTGAGGTGGAGTGGCCGAGCGCTCCAAAACAATTTGCTGCGTAGCGCGCTGTGGCGTCCCATTGGAGATGCTCGTCATCCTTCGGGTATTGTGTGTGTGTGTGTGTGTGTGTGTGTGTGTGTGTGTGTGTGTGTTTTTCCCTTAGGTGGGCAAACAGTTTATAATTTTGGGACTGATTGCCAGGGTGGTATGTTCCAAATATTTACAAACATTTAAACATTTTTTTGCATACGACTGCTATGCGTTTAACTTTGCTGTTAATACAGTTTCGTTACAATTGGATGTACTGACTCGTTCGGTAATAATGGAGACTTGCTCCTCAATTTGTTCCAGCGGAACCTGATGAATAGAAATACATAATCTACACTCCTGGCCATCAGAATTGCTAACCCACGAAGATGACGTGCTACAGATGCGAAATTTAACCGGCAGGAAGAAGATGCTGTGGTGTGCAAATGTTTAGCTTTTGAGAGCATTCTTACAAGGTTGGTGCCGGTGGCGACACCTACAACGTGCTGACATGAGGGAAGTTTCCAATCAATTTCTCAACACAAACAGCAGTTGACCGGCATTGCCTGGTGAAATGTTGTTGCGATGTCTCGTGTAAGGAGGGGAAATGCTTACCATCACGTTTCCGACTTTGATAAAGGTCGGTTTGTAGCCTATCGCGATTGCGGTTTATCGTATCGTGACATGACTGCTCGCGTTGGTTCCGTCCAATGACTGTTAACAGAATATGGAATGTGTGGTTTCAGGAGGACAATACGAAACGCCGTGCTGCATCACAACGGCCTCGTATCACTAACAGTCGAGATGACAGGCATCTTATGCACTTGGCTGTAACGGATCCTACAGCCACTTCTCGATCCCTGAGTCAACAGATGTGGACGTTTGCAAGACAACAACCAACTGCACGAACAGTTCGACGTCGTTTGCAGCAGCATGGACTATCTACTTGCAGACCATGCTGCGTTTAACCTTCACGCTGCATCACAGACAGGAGCACCTACGATGGTGTACGCAACGACGAACCTGGGTGCACGAATGGCAAAACGTCATTTTTTCTGATGATCCAGGTTCTGTTTACAGCATCATGATGGTCGCATCCGTGTTTGGCGACATCGCGGTGAACGCACATTAGAAGGTTGTATTCGGCATCGCCACGCAGGCGTATCACCCGGCGTGATGATATGGGGTGCCATTGCTTACACGTCTCTTGTTCGCATCGACGGCACTTTGAACAGGGGTTGTTACATTTCAGATGTGGCTGTACCCTTCATTCAATCCCTGCGAAACCTTACATTTCGGCAGGATAAGGCATGACCGCATGTTGCAGGTCATGAACGAGCTTTTCTGGACATGCCCAGCACATTCTTCAGATCTCTCACGAATCTAAAACGTCTGGTCAATGGTGGCCGAGCAACTGGCTAGTCAGAATACGCCAGTCACTACTCTTGATGAACTGTGGTATTGTGTTGGAGCTGCAAGGGCATCTGTACCTGTACACGACATCCAAACAGCTGTTTGACTCAATGCCCAGGCGAATCAAGACCGTTATTAAGGTCAGAGGTGGTTTTCTGGATACTGATTTCTCAGGATTTATGCATCCAAATTGCGTGAAAATGTAATCACATGGCCCCGGTAGAGTGGCCGAGTGCATTTAGGCGCTATGCTGTGATGCGCGACGCCGTTCTCCGTCGGGGGTTCGAATTCCCCGTTGGACATGGATGTTTGTGCTGTCATTAATATAAGGTAGTTCATAAGTCGTTTGTAAGTTTAGGGAGTGATGACCCCGCAGTTAAGTCCTATAAGCTTCACAAACTTTTGAACATTTGCAATCACATGTCAGTTCATGTGTAATATATTTGTCCAATGAATACCCGTTTATCATCTGCAGTTCTTCTCCATGTAGCAATTTTAATGGGTCATTCGTCAGAAAGACTTTACGAGGTGGCATACTGCCACCTTTGTGTTCGGCAGGGAAAAGTTTCATCAATACATATCTAACACACCAAAGAGACTCCGAAATTAATGGTGGTTGCATATCGTTTTTGCGACACGGCGAGGGTAGTTCGTAGAATGTCACGAATCAGGATCCCAGCAGTCCATCACGGCAGGGCTCTGGCGCCATCAACGAGTGACAACCCTCGCCCTCTCGTCCGTTGGGTGTGACCCTCTGTCTGGAGGTCTTTTCGCCGCCGAGTTCGTCGTGCGGTGAATAATTCATACCCCAGTAATGGGGGATGCTCTTAAGGCAATGAACGGCCGTATGGAGCGCGCATGACGCGTGCAAAGTACGGTAGGGGTGGGTGACGAGGGAGGGGGAGGGAGGGGATGCCCTGGCGGCTGTCGGCGCAGTGCTGATGGGATTGCCGGCGAGCGCTGCCGGCGTCGCTGGAGTGCAGAGAGGCAGCCCGGTGTATACCCAGGGGCACGCCCGCGCGGAAACCACTGCATGCCGATTCCCGGGAGCTGCCGACTCGGCGCCAATTTCTGTGTTTGCCGCCTCATTAATGATGCACTCGCGGAGCGGCAACATCTGCAAGTATTCCGCGCCGCGTTCTGGTACATATCGTGGCATAGTCTACACGATGCTAGGTACATACTGCTGCTGGTTCTGTGATGCCGAGGAGAGCGTTTACATCGTTTACATACTCATGTACTACTGTAGTACGTTGTTAGACGCAAGTTATGATGTGACTGTGGTCGTGGGTACACAAATTATTAATATGTATGTAAATATAAAATAATAAATAATTGTGTAGAGACTTATTTTGTCTCGATATATATCAGTGAAATTAAAATAAAGGAGAGGCATTGAATTTCAATTTTGTGCCGCAACCGGGATTCGAACCCAGGACCTCTTGCTTACTAGGCAGAGGCTTTAAGCACTAAGCCACCATGACTTAATGGAAATGTCGACTACACAGACTACCACAACACAAATTTCAACTTTCGTCATGTTTCCATAATAGCTAATCTAATATAAATTACTATTTTCTTTTGATTTTAGTCTAGTGGTTGATTTTGAATATCTGTGAAGTAAGAGTTGGAAAAGCAGATCAAAAAAAGAGTGGAGGATGGACGAAATGAAAGACAGATGGAAATACAGGGGAGAAAGTTTATGGATAAATGAAGCAGGAGGATGAAGAGGACAATGTGGAATAGAGGGAGTAGACAGAGTAGAAGGTTATAGCAAATAGTGTGTCGGAAGGAATTGGTGTTCTCAAGGGCAATCATACGTTGTATGTTCCGCAGGCAGTAAGTCTCCCGATGTGTTTCTTTATTGCAGAAAAAGGACAAACAAAAATATTTCGTCGATCCACAGATTTAACAGTAAATAATTATATTCTGTGAAGTAATCTTTTTTTCTAAATTTCCGTCCATAATACAGTGAATAGCAGAGTAGGGCACATACTCATTCGATCGATGTTTTTTCTCAGTGCGTGTTTGAGCGCAAGAATTCTTAATTATTACTATCCATTTCATATCTGACCAAGCCACATAGCATTGTGTCTGTGTTAAACTGCTATACTTAATTCTTTTTTCAATCACGTGGTAGACAGTGCCCTTCAGAAAGGTGTAACATTATCCATCCAAATCAGCCTAAGATTTCCCAAGTAATACTTTCATCCTGGAGTGAGATTGCTGGCAACTAAGATACGTGGAAGCATGCAAATGTCGTTTTATGTAACTCTGTTATGTGCCATGCCACAATTCCTGGAACATGACTGTATTACGAAGGGAGTGCATACTCCACGAGTTTGCTAAAGGAATGAAGAAACATCAGGGTTTAACGCCTCGTCAACATCGTTACTATTACAGGCAGACTTGGACTGTTGATGGGAAAGGAAATCAGAGTCCCTTTGCAAAGGGACGATCCCCAAATTTTCCTCGGGTGATTTAAGGAAATCATGAAAAACCTGAATCTGGATGTTTGGAGCCAGATTTGAACCGCTGTCCATCAGAATACGAGTCCAGTGTGCTAAACACTGCACCACTTCAATCCGTATCAATCTGTTGCTTAATGCATTTTTCAAAAGATTAGGGGATTATGAGAGATATAATACACATTTAAATGTCGTAAGTTTACATGTTGTGTATTTATAAAGAGGCACAATGGGCTACCATAATAATGAAAAAGACATCTTCGTTGCCATCTAACAGGGTGTGTGATCATCTCGGACGACCAGTACAGTTGAACACCTGCTTCGCATAGTAGGAGGTTATCAACCAGCTCCGGAGGGATATTTGGCAATTATTCCATGAGTGTACCATCCATTTGTGCAACCGCTGTGGCAGGTGGTGGTTTGGTTGCAATTCTTCTGCTAAGTTCCTCTCCAACACACTCAATCGGGCTTAAGTCCGGTGAACATGCTGGCCAATCCATTCGTCCAATTTTCTCAACTTCAAGCATGTTGTACGCAAGGGCATCTCTGTGGGAACGAGCGTTATCGTCCACCAGAAGGAATCCATCTCCTGTGCCACCAGCTTAGGGCCCAAAAAAGGTCGAAGGATATAGTCACTACACCTCTCAGCAGTCACAGCGTCATTCTGAACTACATAAAAGTCCGCAAGTCGGCCAACAATGAGTTCTGCCCGAACCATTCGTTCACTTCCAAGATATGGTGATGTTTGGTACACACAAACAGGATTTTTCCGAGTTCCACGTTCTCTTCAAATTACGGAACGACGACAAAATCTTGACAAATCTGAGAGTAGAATTCGGCAGCATTCGTTACAACTCCAGTCCCAATGTTCCTCCGCCCAGTTGCTGTGGTGGTTTTAATGGGACACACACCATAGACCCCAGTGCGTAGAAGCCACATTTTCGAAGGCGATTTCGGATTGTTTGTGTTGATATTGCACGCAATGTTGCTGCCTAGAAAGTGCGCTGCAGCCAAGTTGCATTCAGCCTTCTGTCTCGACGGGCTGTTAACCGGGGATAACGGTCATCTCTTGCTCATGTTACACGTGGTTGACTTTGCCTTCTTTTAACAGTTCCTGTTGTCTGAAATCGCATCAAGGTTCTGGGAATTACACTTTAGGACACTCAAACAGCCGTAGAAACATCTCTCTGTTTTGTCCCGCTTGCAAGCTTTCTATGGCTCTCCATGCCGTAGCTTCTGATAAGTCATGTTGTTGTTCCATTGCACTACCTGCTCACTACAGTACCTGAACCCAACTGCTTGTGTAATGCGTTTGGTAGAGTAAACCCAAATCAACATCAACTTCGTCTTGAGAAACTTTCTGTTATTCCCACTAGGTCAGTTGCCGCAATGTTGCTGTCTCCATTTCGTTCAATCGACAGGAAGAGATAGGTCGAACCATGTTAGTTCATTCTGCCGATAACAATGCTTCAGAACCTAGACATCTCAGCTGAACCCCTGATTGTTTTGACCAGTGTGGATACGAGTGAAAGATGTAAAGCACCATGTCCCCAACAGTTTTATTTTTGGGATCATTTATTTCCGACTGAAATGTTCAAACGTTTGTAAATCTATCGGACCAAACTGTGTGGTCATCAGTCCGTAGCTAACAAACTACTTAAACTACGGCAAACTAACCTAAAGACAAACACACACACACACATCCCCATGCCCCAGGTAGCACTCGAACCTTCGGCGGCGAGCAACCGCGCGCTCCTTAGCGACCCGATTAAGACCGCTCGGCAACTCCACCGCTTTTGTTTTAGACTGAGCTAACAAGGAGACAACATGGGTATCGGATTTTAGAAGTTTTTGATATTTATGGTGCGTGAAGTTCAAAACTCAAATAAAAATCAGTCGAAGCCATTCTACGTAACTCTCAAAAATTGTAGAGAAAATCGATTTTGAAGATTTGCAATTACACATAAGTACCACTAATTAAATCAGTTGCAGCATCTGTCGGTGTAGCTCAGGAGTTAGCGGTTTGGTTTAATAAACATAGAATCGGTGGTTCTAATACCACTGCGACAGATATGTTTTTCGTTTACGAATTCAGTTATTTTGGGATGTCTAATTCCACGTGATGTATCAGTTTATGTTTATGTGTACGTAGACAAGCTGAACACCTGTTGTCATCTAAAACGATGGTTGAGTTGTAGCTATGGAGATGACTATCCAAAAACAGCGTCGTAGCTCTTAGAAAATTGAAGAGTCGAATACAACAGTTGTTAACCAATAGTGAATCCAATACTGTAAAAAATTTAACTTGTGTTTTTGAGCCGGCCGCGGTGTCCGAGGGGATTGAGGCGCTCCAGTCACGGTCTGCAGGGCCACTACGGTCGGGGGTTCGAATCACCTCTCGGGCATGGATATTTGTGTCGTCCTTAGTCTTAGTTAGTTCACAAGTAGTTTTTAAGTTTAGGGACTGATGACCCCGTAGTTAAGTCCCATAAACTATACAAACATTTGAACATTTGTGTTTTTGATTGAAACCATCATTATTAACAACCTTTTATAAAATACAGAAAATTATGAATATACAAAAATACGTGAATTTTTCGTAAAAATTACCATTAGATATTAAAATTGAGTAAGTATTAGTACACAACGAAAACAAAAATCTGCCATGGCGGGATTTGAACCACTGATCCTATAGTATTAAGTCCAGAACGCTGAAACCTGTGCCACACCGCCAGATGCTTCAGCTGATTAAATTATTGGTCCTTACGTGTATTTGCAAAACTTCAAAGTTGATTTTCTCTTGAATATGTAAGAGTTGCGTGGAATGGCTTTTGCTTATTGTAATTTTAGTTCCAAACTTCACGAACCATAAACATGAAAAAATTGTAAAATCCTATACCCTTGTGGTCTCCTTGTAAGAGGCCCGGAAAATAAACAAAAGTTCAAATGTTTGTATAGCTTATGGGACTTAACTACGTGGTCATCAGTCCCTAAACTTACAAACTACTTATGAACTAGCTAATCCTAAGGGCGGCACAAATATCCATGCCCGAGGGGAGATTCGAACCCCCGACCGTAGTGGCCGTGCAGACCGTGACTGGAGCGCCTCAGTCCCCTCGGCCACCGCGGCCGGGCGGCCGGCAAACATAAGTAGCCTAAAGAATATAGCCACACACACACACACACACACACACACACACACACACACACACAAGGTAATTGGTCGCACTGCAGCTGAACACCTGGTGGCCACCTTGAGTCGCCGCGCTGCAGCAGGCAGTAGCTGTGATTACAGGGATTTCAGACGCTGTCGTTAATGGCGGCGCTTACGTGCTGCCCCATCGATCTCCAGAGACTGTACGCGGCTCTTGTTCGATATCGCCTTATCCGGGCTCTCATCAGCGTTGCTGAGGCCGCCACCTCGGCGGCTTCGAGACGAAGCGGCTGCTGGCCGTAAAATAGCGGAAGAGCTCCAGGTGCGAGGGGGATGGAGCTTACTGCGAGCCGACCAATGACTGCCGTCCTAAAGAGGCCAGCCTAATTACCGAGACACTTTGATGCATTTGCTAGAGCAGCCAGTTATCACGTAGCGTTCACACAACCACCAGTAATTACATAAACAAACAACTTTAGAATATCGTGTAGAGGTCTGCCACACACTACAAGACAAAGCCGCGCGGAATCCGCGCGTGGTCATAGACGTCGCGCTACCGAATGGGCAGGCATTTCCGCTGTAGTTTCGAGGCCCCACTCGGGCATGGGTGTATGTGATGTCCTTTTGTAAGACTAGGGACTGATGACCTTGGCTATTTACAAACATCTGAACATTTGATCAAGACCTACATAAAGACACACTAATTTCGTTATGAGTATTTCCAGGTTTTACAGATACTTCTCACCTTAAATTAGAACAATTAGAGGTGTATCAATTACCAAACTAGTTAAACACATTTCTCTGTGCATTACATTAAAAACTCAATCACATTTACTGTAGTCTTTCAGTTTTTCATACTTAGGATTATATAGAGACACAGTGCACCAGTCCCCCCCCTCCCCCCCATCTTTAGATCTGCAGAATGTCTTATCTCCGCTTCTTTACGCTTGCTTCAACTCGAGCTGTGCATCGGCCTACCAAGCTTCTTTATTTCACAATTTTGTTCGAAGCTTAAAGCTGAGCCTAATTTCTTTCTAAGAGATACTGGATGTTGCATATTTTTCTTTGATAATAAACATCAAGAATATATGAACATAAAGAATATATGAACATTCACCTGAACACTAACACACAGTAAGTAACTGATTATACTTTTAAGTTTGTTTGTAAATCTATCGGACCAAACTGCGTGGTCATCAGTCCGTAACTTACAAACTACTTAAACCTAGGTAAACTAACCTAAGGACAACACACACACACCCATGCTCCCGGGAGGACTCGAACCTCCGACGGCGAGCAACCGCGCGCTCCGCAGCGAGGCGCCTTACACCGCTCGGCTACTCCACCGCGGCTACTGTTAAGTGACTGTCACAAAATGAATCTGTTATGATGGAGAGACAAGCTATCTTCGGGTCACATGACATCGTGAGCAACACACCCTCATAACCCTACGCATGATGGAGTCTTGCGAAATTTGGCACGAAATGTTCATTGCGCGAACACATACTGCAGGTAGGGAACAGGCAAAATGAAACTGACAAAATTAGCTACGTTAAAGTGCTCAGGGGAAACTATCGTCATAGTGGATGACACTCCGTTGTGGGATGAATCATTGCCACGTTGCTACATTTACTTCCATTCCTGTAATAACATGTGTCGCAACAGGCGCACTCTCTGGAACATTTCTGTAGTTTTACGGCTACGTCGAGGTTTCATTCAGCCGCCC
This sequence comes from Locusta migratoria, assembly GCA_026315105.1. Lineage (NCBI taxonomy): Eukaryota > Metazoa > Arthropoda > Insecta > Orthoptera > Acrididae > Locusta > Locusta migratoria. Next base: position 425,065,441 of record CM048746.1, on the reverse strand, counting down.
CTGACTCCCTAGGCCAGCACCGTTGTCTGTTACCAACATGTTCTGGAAACATTAGTAGCGTTCTTCCACTTTCGGCAAGCTCACTGCTATGATGAACAAAGCTGTCTCCTATCAGCTTTGAACAAATATCTTCCAATTAATATTCAGCCACTAGAAAGCTTTTAGCTACTTTGCCCGAGGTATTTACGATGGCAATTTCAGGTTCACATTATTAATTCAAGAAATGCATTAGCAGAGCTGTGGGACTTTTTCGCAACTATATAGTTATCGGTGCTGCCGTTTATCCGTTTTCCACCACTTAACAATAAAACCGAAAGGCGCATTAAGTGATTAACCCAAAAACAACACACACATTATTCAATAATTTCGAAACTTGCTATAATACTACTTTTGCATTTGGGTTATGTAATTGAATTTACCCCGTTCAAAAAGCATTCTTAAACACATGTTTTACGATTTTGTATAGCGTACATAAAACTACTCTTATTTTCACTAAATGCTACAAAATGCTTGTTACCAAAACCCTACGAAAATACTTTTATTATTATTGTTATTTTTTAATCTCACTCACGGTAGATAATCCTTACGACAGTATAATTTATGTTAAAATGAAATATGAGAAAGTAAGTACCCTCACAGAAAGAAGTAATATCTGAATTCTATTAATATCGTTACTGTGCTACACTATCAATCTGAATGTGCTTCTGCAACCGTCTTATGTGTTTTTATTATCATCATGATACACAATTTTATACAGAACGAAATATATTGTTCAAATTTACGGGCCGGCCGCGATGGCCGAGGTGACTGAGGCGCTCCAGTCACGGTCTGCACGGCCACTACGTTCGGGGGTTCGAATCCCCTCCTCGGGCATGGATATTTGTGCCGTCCTTACGATTAGCTAGTTCATAAGTAGTTTGTAAGTTTAGGGACTGATGACCCCGTAGTTAAGTCCCATAAGCTATACAAACATTTGAAACAAATTTACGGGCATTTTCATGAGCATGTCTCCTCGCCTGGAATCTCACACTTCCTGAGAGACCAACTCGACGGTTTGCAGTTAGTGGCAGCAAAAATGACGGAAACTGCTGCACTGTTTAAAGTTTCACTAGCGGCTACCTCCTTGGCTATGACACGATATAGAAATAAAGGTTAACATCTTTGGGATAGATGAATGGTGGGCGAATCCCGAAGTTAACCGACAACGACCTAGATGCAAAAAGATGGTGGTCAGACAACCAAAAATTCAATACGCATTTCAGTAATACCGTTACAGGAACAACAGTTCATCTGGATCTTAGCATTCATGAAAGGTCTGCGGTTGATAAACTTAATAACGGAAGCCAACAGAGAGCTGCGGAAGAAGCGGTGCCACTACCAGGAAAGCTGGCAACTTGATGACTGGAAGTATGTGGTATGGTCCGATGAATCGTCATTGATATTATTTCCTACAAACATCCTGTTTTACGTGTCAAAAACTCCAGAAGAAGATTATGATACGAAATGCGTTATCCAACAGTGAATAATGGAAGAGTTTCATCATGCTTTGGGCACCTACATCTTGGTATCCGACTGTTTCTATCACTTTTGGTCGGATAACGGAGAATGAATGCCGGCCGCGGTGGCCTGAGGCGCTTCAGTCACGGTCTGAACGGCCACTACGGTCGGGGGTTCGAATCCCCCCTCGGGCATGGATATTTGTGCCGTCCTAGTTCGTAAGTAGTTCATAAGTAGTTCGTAAGTTTAGGGACTCATGACCCTCGTAGTTACGTCCCATAAACTCTAAAAACATTTGAACATTTTTAATTAAAAATAATATTAAGTTAGTGATTATCTGTTTTTTGAAATAATATTATAACATGGGTCATAGTCATACAAGAAGATTGGAACCATGTTAAGTGACTGTAGCAATACCGAACAAACGCTCTTAACTCGTTTAATTAACAAGTCAAAATGGCTTCCTTGTTTGGGGTTTCGGTCGGCCCATCATCAGAAATCAGAACAGTCATAGGCCCATCGCACGCCTTTGACACTTTTCTTATTAAGGGCGACCCGAAACGTGTCGCAACAAAGCCAATTTTCACCTACGGATGTCTTATTATTTAATCGACTTCCACGTCACTTCCGTGTGGCACTTCTGTCATAGTAGCTGAACGTCTCGAAACGTATATTCGCTACGAAAGCTGCTGCTATGCTGCTACTGCATCCTCTTGCTAAAGCGATGCCCCCCCCCCCCCGGGCAAGACTTTGCAACTCTGTCAAGTCCTGCGATCTGCAGGAAAAATAACAACTCCTCAAATTGCCAACGGTTTTTTAAACAGAAGACCTCCTGGGCGAACAACAACACAACGCCAAGAAAACAGATAGTCGCGTAGGTACAACAAAACAACAACTATGATAGTGACAACATATAAACAGACAATAAACTATTTACAAGTGGCGCTAGGCCAAGGCAAAACAACTACACTACTTCGAAAACTATGCTGAGTGCGGCGGCAGCTGGATCCGGCGATAAGCGGCCGGTGTCCGAGTATGCACTGCCCTCCACACTCCGTCGGTGCGCTTATGAAGCCGGCATCGGCGGAGGGCTACACCGGTTCCTGCGCTGTCATTGGCTGGGCACTCTCACACGGCGGAGCGTAATGTAGTGCCGCCGTACAGCGCCGTTTCTTCTGCTGTTGGCCGCTGTTTATGTTTATGTGGTTACGTGTGAGCGCCTACGAAAGGGAGCTAAGCAGCCCGCCTTGGCACTCTATACGGTGAGGGGCTACCACAGCGACCCACAGGTTGAAATGAACTGGCCTAAAAACTACCACGTGAAAACCTGTCTTTTGGCAGAACGCTGATGATGATAATGACCCAGCCAGTAACAGAGTGACCTGCAGTTTAACGGTAGAACTTGGCAATTTTTATATTAGCAACATTGTCAGAGGTGAAATAAGTGAAGAGTGAGAAACTAGAATCGCAGGACTGAGTGGGAATCGATCCCGCGACTGTTGGAGTACTAGTGTGACACTCCAACACTCAGCCAGTGAGACTTCCATATACGAGGCGCGTCCAGAAAGTAAGTTCCGTTTGGTTATATAAAACAAACGGGTACAGATACAGAAAAAATATTGATTGTACAAAAATCTACAACTGTTAAACTACTTTTCTACATAGCTTCCGAAATTTTGTAGGAAATTGTCACATCATGGCACAAGGTTTTGTGTGCCTTTTTCATAGAATGTCGCCGCCTGTGTATTCAACTATGAGGTAACATGTTCTTTCAGCTCGTCATCAGCGTTGTAGTGTTGTCCACCAATGACAGATTTTAGATGTAAGAAGAGGATTACTGTCAAAAGATTTTTTTTCTCGATAATGCCTGACCTCACACACCGAATGTGACCAAACAATTCTTACGGAAATTTCAATGTTTGATCATCCTCCATACAGCTCGGACCTCTCTCCTAGCGACTATCATCTCTTCTTACACCTAAAATCTGTCCTTGGTGGTCAACACTTCAACGATGTTAAAGAGCTGTTACTACATGGTGGAAGACACAGGCGGCAACCTTCTGTGAAGGATGCATTCAAAAACTTGTGGCACGCTATGACAAGTGCCTACGAAATTTCGGCAGTTATGTGGAAACGTTGTTTAAGTGTTGTAGAATTTTGTGCAATAAAAATTTCTTTTGTATCTGTGTACAATTTCATTTTATTAACAAACGGAACTTACTTTCTGGACGCGCCTCGTACTACTTAACAATACAGAAGTTTCATTATGACGTAGCCTACTGTCGTGTCCAACATAGGAAAGAGGGAAGAGGTAGCAAGGTCAGTCTGCATATCCCGAGTGGAAAGGAGTGATTGCAGAGAGACATTACAGGCATCTACTAGAGATGCGGATTTAGGGACTCGAGAGGATACTTGTTAGGAAACTTTATGGAACTCCTAGGTACCTTGCACTGAATTTATTGCATCCAATACTAAGTCTACTACACTGGGGTCAGTTATTTTAAAAAACATAAAGTAGAAATCGTTTGCGACAACTGAAGCCAGTAATTACGTTCCCCAGCAGCATGCCCTAGACAGACGGACTCCCCGCGAGAAACAGACTGTCATGGAGCACCCCGAGTCCGACGGCGATAGTCTCGGGCTGGCGCCCGACTCGTCTGACTGAGAACTCCCCTTGATCCAAAAACCGGGGGTTCTAACGGCCGGTGTGGGCGCACCTCTTTTCCCCACTTTCCGACAGTTAACAATTTCCTATTTGCCGCTGCTTGGTTCACCCATTCTAAATTGTGGCTTGCCCTCTCTCTGAGTCCTCTAGCGAACCACGTTTCAGCCCTGTCCTTTCTGCCATTCCCTGGGTGGGGAGGTGGCTTGTTTGTGCACTAAGAAAATCCATACTTGGTAGCAACATTGTTCAGCTGAAAGTAAAACGTCACGACGCCACGCAATATGGGCAACAACAACAATGTTTTACGTCAGTTGGCCCCGGGTAGGGAGGTGGTTTGTTTGTGCACTAACAAAATCCATCCTTGGTAGCAACATTGTTCAGCTGAAAGTAAAACGTCACGACGCTACGCAATATGGGCAACAACAACAATGTTTTACGTCAGTTGGCCACACCTTAGCCTCCGCCTTAGGCCACGCCTCAGGGGAGCTGCTAACTTGCAGTTTTTCTTCTTTACCCTCTCACTCTAGCCTCGTGGAACCACTGACGTTGCTGTTCCCAAGTGACTGGTATCAACTTTGCTACGTACATTAAAACGTGCCTGTTGGCCACCAAGTACTAATGTAACGTCTTACAACAGCGTCTAGACGGTATATGAAGTTACGCCCATCTTCTCCGAAAGGTAACCTCCACCCTGGGACGGTGGCCAAGGGCATCAGCAGTTCGCTAGGAGATTTCTTTAGTGCCTAAATCTCGTAAGATATACGTTTCTGTTTTAGCCTGTTATCTGCAACGGTCTCTATTTCTCAGCCTGGAGTGCGTCTCTGTGGCTCACACAGCCTCTCAACAATTCCAACAGTAAGAACAATATATGACACTACTCAACAGAGTGAAAGACTCCTTGTGGAGACATTTCGGCGACGTTCAGGGTACCAAACCGTACTTTCTCTGCTACGGACCATTACTGGACCCAACTGCCGTACCGACGAAGCAGCCGCCTTTCAACGGCAGTTTTTGTCGGTGGTGGACTGTGGGTGACCGCCTCCTCTAGTGCGGTAAGAAAAGACGCGGAACTCCCCGGTGACGTACGGCGCCTGGCAGGTAGCGGCCGCGGTCGGAGCTCTCCGCTGTTTGTCGTGGAGTGTGGGGGAGAGGGGAGGGAAGCGCAAGAAGCGGCCCGCCACGCCCACGCGGCAACATCGGTCAGGCCGCGCGAACACTCCAGGGGGACGTGGCCCGCGTAAATCTGCCGCACCATCCCAGGGGGAGCGCCCCGCTGCCCGCCAAGGCGACGCCTTTTTACGGCATTCGAGAGCTCTGCGCCTCCCGCCAGGCGTAATAAAACTGCGGTTGAAGGTCGAGGCGCGGCTCACTAGCTGTGGGGGAGGGTGTCCATTTATAGGCCATGTGGTCAGGCTCTCACACGAGACGTGTGCGGGCAGGGAACCCTGCTCTACTCTCACGGATACCAAACTATGAGGTTTCAAAAGGGACGGGAAGCCTCCTAACCCTTTGCCAGGAAAAGTGCGGTAGCTCCTCTTCTTTCTTTTTCTGGTTCCCATCCGTTCCGGAAGTTGGCAACCATGCAAGTTCTGCGTGATGCGAGGGTAAAGGTCGGGGTGAGAGCTTAAAATGGAGAAAGTTTAATTTTTAAAACTCACAACCGCCAACTGTGAACCAAATTCCCAAACATGCAAAAACACTGGAACTGTGTTTCTAGGGAATGATATCACACGTTCGCAGCTTTCCTTCCCTGCATATGATTAACAAAAAAATTCATAATAAAATCAAGTTCATGAGAGAAAAGGGTGTACTAACTACTATTTTTGAAAACACGTGAAAGTTCACTTTATGTTGTTTATTACACCATATTAAAACCCTGTGGCTAATACGTCTGTATGTCGACACATTTATCAAATAAAGTTGTAGCGCGTGAGCCCCCAGACAAAATGAATATTTGTCGCAAATTGTTTTCACACCATCTGCCTGTCTCAAACACCGTTTATGTTCATGCCTATACGACGACACGTGTTACATTAACAAAACACAGTCACTTTAATTCAGTGCGATGCACACCTTGTTCCACCGTCTAAATATTCACAACACACAGCAGCACTCGATACAACTTGGTGCAGTCTACGACGAGCGACCACACATGGCAATTTCCACACACAAATCTATAGTCTCCTCCTGGAGATCCACATGCCGACTGTGCAGAGCGACGCCGCCCGGCCAGCTACACCACTCGCTCTCGACTCCTTACTTCCTGCCCGCGCGCGTGCCAAAAGCCCAACTACCGGGTTTTTTCCTTACGTCATCAACTTCCCCATGTGAGCTGTTCTAACCGATTTGCCAACGTACAGCGCTCAGCCAATACATTTCTAAAACTTTACTTAAAATAAAAATAATTACACTACACATTAAACAAATGTCTTCTTAGGTTTTTATATTGGTACAAACATCCTTTGTACTATTTATTATAATCGTCCAATTTCTTATATCACAGATAAGTGATTTAACTGAATACTTCAAGATAAAATATACAAGATTAATTGAAAAGAAAATGATAAATAGTTAATATATTATTTTTATAAACAAACATTGCCATGCTAGTTGTGTAACTATCTTGTATTCACTGGTAATTTATTATTTTTCATTGTCAATTAAACATATTACGCCAGATGTGACTATATCAGCTAATTTAATGTTTATTTGTCAACAGGCTATTTTGTAATGAGGGCCTTAAAGGTTCCTAACTGCATCGTATTAATTCAAATGCAAGTAGTATTAGAATATTTTATTTCACGCTGTGCACTGCACTGCGCCTGGCACTTGCCATTGTCCCTCTCTCCCCTCACCGGAAACGAGCCTGGAAAATCCTAAGCTGGAACAAGCCACCAACGTCAGCCTACTCGCCGCCTCCCCTCAGCTACAAGCACACAGCAAATCTCAACGTGAAGAATTTCTGCCTTTGGCCTAACTATAAATGTTGTCACTCAACTGCGTACATACATTGCTACCATAATTATTAAGATTACAATTGTGTAACATTTGGTGCATTGGAATGGTCAATGTTTGCAGTGAACTTCATACTGTTTAATTACAAATGCTATTAATTACCAATATTTCTAATGGGCGGTAATCTCACAGTGGATTCCTGGTCCTTATAACAAATGGCATATTGGATGACAAATAGCTCTTGTCATTGTCTTTGTTAACATCACAATACACATTCCACGTGCGATATGCAGTTACACTCCAGCGTCGGACTTAAGTCTCTGTGCTGCTCAGTCGTCGCGCCGCCGCCGAGAGGTACGCTACTGTGGAAGATGCCGCGCTGCACAAGAAACTGTCGTACTCGTGCAGTTGTGTTTAAGGCTATTGACAATTTGGATCTTACCAGTGAATCTATTATTGGTGCTCAAGAAATATTGAAAGGAACATTGGTGTTTCGAGGGTGTGTTGTGAACTTTTCCATATTTCCTAAAGGTCCGAATCCACAATCTGGCAACGATTGGTTAACTGTGGCTGTGCTGCGTTGTAATGGATCTACAGTAAAAGCATTTGCAGGACTTGAGAGTGCAAATACACTAGATGTAATTGCATATAGTACGTGGAGTCTTTATTGTGATGTTAACAAAGACGTATCACTGGAATTTGTGGAATGATGAAACACGTATCATTGGAATTTCTGTAGTTTTGAGCATGGATGTGGAAGAATAAAAGGAGACGCTCTGATGCCACAGCTTTGAAGTCAAGGGTAGCGATCTTGATCCAACACTGCTGTACTTAATTTGTTTGCGTATATTTGTCGCTCGTTTCTGGAAGGATTTTGCACTATTATGGTGACTTGTGTGATGTTATTTGTGTAGTAATCGTTCTGATTGTGAGGCGAAAACGAAGGAAATACTATTTCATGTGTACATTGCGTCGCTAACGTGTGATTTTTCCACTTTCATTGTGAACGAACCTATACAACATCTTTACTTGCAACATAGCGTATTTTTCTCTTTTCGATTTACTAAAGATGAAAGTTATTTCCCCCATTTAACATACTATTTACGAATGAATAACGAATAAAATATGAATTTGATTTTTATTAAATCAATGATTTCGAAAGCAAAGTCTAATTTCAATATTAATTAAACTTGCCTGCCGCGGTGGCCGAGGGGACTGCGCCAGTCACGGTCTGCACGCCCACTAGGGTCGTACGGTCGGGGGTTCGAATCCCTCTTCGGGCATGGATATTGGTACCCTCCCCCCCCCCAGCAAAAAAATTTAATCTTACTACACAAACAAACCATATCGTCACTGTGCTCGTAAACCTGGCGTTTGTTCACTCAAACAATTATTTTATCTGACGATCGTCAGAGTAGCTAATGAAAGAAGCCATGTTTGTGATTCGTAATATTGTAGTAACAACAATTTTTAAACAGAATAATTTTTTCGGTTTTCGAGATTTTGTTTTAAACAAAAACTTGAAACAACGGATTTGAGGACTTTACATGTGTATATGATGCAATTAGTGACTTCAAATACAGACACAGATGTAATACACTGTCAGTGTTTTGGCCGGAGTGTCATGGCGACCAGGGCTTCAAAATGTAGTACGGCTTATCTCCATGGTATTGACTGAGCTTTGTTATCTGTGATCTGTGGTAGCGCAAACTTTTCAAGATGTGGTGTGTCTTGGACAAAGAATTTAGTCTGTAGACTGCTATGTAGTAGTATCAGTTGAACGGTAGCGTTGGTGAAGTTGAGTGGTGGCTACTGTTTGCGGTGACTGTGAGTTTTGTGCGGAGCAACTACACATAGAAATTATGGCTCCTTTTGTTGTGAAGTTATTACATGAATAATTCTTGTTTATGTGAAGGACAGACTAGACCACATCTTGTATATGCTATTTTCTGTAACATTCTAAACAATAAGGTAATGTACACGGCTGCATTGCGTGATAATAATCCTTTATTTTATTAGCAGCATTGTTTCATTCCAGTAGTTAGGTGCCTTACCCTTTCTTTCAAGTGAGGGTAGGTGCTCCAGGAAATATTAACTACATGATAAATCATGCTGTTTGCGTAATAATAACTCTTAGTTTTATTTGCAGCATTGTTTCATTCCAGTAGTTAGTTGCCTAACTCTTTCTTTCAAGTGATGGTAGGTGTTCAAAGAAATATTAAGTACAGGATAAATCATGCCCATTATCTTTAAATATCATTATATTTCTTCAGCACAAAATGAATATTACTGATTGTGATTGTTATCCAAAATAATCAGTACTTCCTTAGATGAAAGTCATTATTAGGTGAATGTGCATGCCACTAAATTTTAATACAGCAGAATACGTTCACGGAAGTGATGTAAAATTACGTTTTTGGCACAGCAGAATTGTTTCTCTCAGTCAGTTATATTTCAGTCAGTCAGTCATACACAAGCACGCTACATACTGTAACTGTTCAAAGAAAAGATTTGATTCTCACAAACACCAATAAGAATATTTATCTGAATTAACATATATTATGAACAGGTCCATTATTTTCATGGAATTTATTAGTGACAAGAATTTGGGACAGTGTTGCTAACAGATACATTTTTGTAGCGATCCTCCCAACATGTTCATCTACATCAGCCAGAGCTTATTTTGACAATTAATTCAGCAGACTATTTCAGTATTTCACCAGATGGATTTTAATCATGCCAGTGCTTTTCCTGTCACTTGCATCTCTAAATTTCTCTGTACGTGTTTTATAATCTGTTCGCTCCTCACCTGAGCGTTTAGGTCTCCGGCTCCTCACTCGTACCACTAAATTAAATATCTATCAATCACTTATACGACCAGTTCTTAACTATGCCTCTGAAACGTGGGCATCAACAACTGAAATACTGGATGTATTTGAAACAAAGGAACTTAGACGAATTATCGGCTCAGTCTGAGAAAGAGGAAGATGGAGGAGGAGATACAACCAACAGTTGTATATCATACACAAAGACCAAATCACCAGAAGGATAGTGAAGTCAGCCAGACTGAGGGGGGCGTGCCATATGGTTCGCTTAAATGATACTGAAGTACCGAAAAGAGTATAACAAGGGAAGACAGGAGGGCAGAGAGGACGTGATCGACTGAGAGCCAGAAGGGAATATGGAGTAATCAAAGATGTTAGGAAGATGGGCTATAGACACTGCAGACTATTGGCTAAGGAGCGAGAGAAATGGTAGGAAATTGTAGAAGAGGCCAAGGCTCATCTCATCATGAATTGTAGAGCCAAGAAAAAAGAAGAAGAAGAAGTATGTTCTATAGGTCCGCGTTCTGTTGTTCTTAAGCCAGGATTTTCTTCTCTGGCCAGCGCATCTATTCCCTTGTATTTTTCCTTGCAGGGTGATCTGGAGGAGATGATATCTGTTGGTCCGCATGATGTGTTCCTTGTACTGGATCTTGTTTTCCGGTAGCCAGTACTTCTTTCTCTTTCTTCGTTCTTTGTAGAACATCGACACTTGTGACATGTGCCGTTCATGGTATTCGTAACATTGTCCTGTACAGCCACATCTCCAGTCGCTGACCGAACGATTCTGTAAAAGTTCATGTTTCAATACCATAGGTAAGGGTGGAAAATATGTAGCTGCGTAGAAGTCTGATCTTCGTCATCATTCCTAAGCCATGATCCTTTTTCAGTTGGAGTTCTCAGCTCTTCTGAAGGATCCCACTGGTCATTTATTGTAGTGCCAAGGTAAGTGTATTGATATACTTGCTCTATGCTATTTTGGCCTATCTTAATGTGACATGCAGGGGCTCCGATTATCATTGTTTTCGATTTTTGAGGGTTGACATCAATACCATATTCAGAACATTTTTCTGCAAGTCTGTCGTCAAGATACTTCAAATTATCTTCAAAATCAGAAAATATTGTGTCGTCAGCATATCGGTAGCTAGCCGTGGCATATCCGAGCAAGTCGCTGGAAGTCCCGTAAAGAAATATTGGTCCAAGCTGCATCTACAGCTGTTCGTTGTTGTTGTGGTCTTCAAAGACTGTATGGATGCAGCTCTCCACGCTACAGTATACTATCATAGACTCTTCGTCTCTGAATAAGAACGGCAACCTGTATCTGTTTTGAATTTCCAACTCTAACGTTCTCTCGGTTTTCCTCTGCGATTTTCATCAGAGAGGCTTCCCTCCAACAATTAATTAACAATTCCTTCATGTCTAAGACTATGTCCCACCAACTCATCCCTTCTTTCAGTCAAGATATGCCAGAAAATCGACACTACTGAAGCCAAGTTCGTGAAACTCTACATCGACCACTTCAGATGAACTCTGCCAGTGACTACTGTAACAATTAGACTAGATAAGATCCGTATTGAGGAATCCTCGTTGATGTGGAACATGTCAATCTTTTTAACTCCATTTTTTTCAGACTGATATAATAACGCCAACAGTACGAATAACTACATCATTTGGTTCTACTCAAAAATTTGACAATAGAGTTGGCCACTAGTAAGTCCGCCAAACTCTTCTCAAGACGACCTTTATTTTTGACTACACATTTTATAGTTGCTGGCAAATAATTGAAAAATGTATGTTACTCAGTTGTGGCTCACCTTTTGCAACTAAAGTATGTGCTTTTAAATCTTTATGTAGATCGATTTTACTCCTATTATTGTATGCATTAACTGAGCTGTTCGTTTGAAAGTGGAATATATTATTTAAGACAATTTTCGTTAAGGAATAAATATACTGAGAGACAAGTGTCAGTATACCCAGTTCTTTCAAGACGCTTCTACGTGAATTGACTCCACAAATAATACTTATTACATGAGTAATGGCAATTATGGCTTTGAAGGAGATAATTGGATTCACAACTACTTACTTACGTGAATTTTCTAGCTTTATTTCTAATACAGAAACAAACTTTACTTGTAAAACAATGTACACCTGAAACTATCAAGCATCAATCCATATATGATCATTAATACCAAGATTAAAAAATATAACCTATCTTAGTCAGTTTGGTTTGGTACTGGACATAATTCTATACATTTTTGTTTTAACAAAGTTCCTTTAGCCATTTTTAAAATGATAGCAAAGCACTCGTCCTTAATTTTCATGTTACATATAAGTAACGTATTGGTATTAATTGTTGTATAGCACCTGTTGTAGTTATAATGGGCCGCGAAACATTTTCAAGGAAGATTGTGGCTCCCATAACGAAAAAATATTGGGAACCACTTCTCTAAAGTATTGTGTTCCTTTGATTTGACATCATTCGTGCTATAGCCTATCAAATCCTGCACGAGGCAACCCAGTTTCATTAATATTCCACTCGATCGGAAACAAGACAGCCTACTGTAGAATACAACGTCGAACGTTTTGATATGTCTCAACGAGTACGTAAAGGTTTCGGCAGGGAAAACATTTTATTGTTGATCAGGATAGTAGCCGGTGTTGAAATGTCGTTTTGTCACTGTCAGCAAAAAAAAAAAAATAGTGTGCCACGTTCGTTAGTACTTTATTTTCAACTGAAGTCCAATGTAGGTAATGACCTTCAATATCAAATTAGCACAGATGATATATTCATCTGTCTCCATACAAACGTTTCGAATATTTGTTCCATTAAAGGAAAGGATTTTGTTTGAGTTTTGGTTAATAAGTGCTTCAAATGTTCCCTCGACCACTGTGGTACGACAAGAGAGAATTTCCGGAGGTTCGTGATACCGTGTCAGCGACTTGTTCCGTACAGACGAATCACTGTCTCCCAACGAGTTTCCCCGCGGGGCCCATTCATTCCTTTAAAAGTTTACAAACGATGGGAGTTTGTAAATGACAACCGACTTCCATTATGCCAAACAAGTCCTCCGCCTTGCAGACGCCGACGCTTTTAGAAGATTGCAGTTCCTGGTTCTTCGAAATAAATTTACATCGTCTACGTTGTGCGTATCAGCAGGTAGGTGTATTCGCCATTACTGAGAAAGGATGTCGGAGACGGGGAGAGAGGAGGGGTAAGGGAGGGGAGGGTTTATTATCAGACAGGCAGGTCGCCTCCTAAACAGACAGCCTTCGCTAGCTTTTATTTGTTCACTTGTTTTCTTTATAACTTGGAATTTCATGTCTGTGTAACCATTTCCCGAAGAAATATTCTACTACTGAGGAGTGCACGTCAGCGGTATGTCTGCATCTTTCTATTGTTACAGGTTCACGCCAGATAAGACAAATTTTTACAATTTATCTCATACAAGTAAGCTTATGCAACGGATACAATTCAATTTTTATTTAGAAAGAACAAGCATTGCAAGTAGGGGGAAAGAGGATGTTGAAAATAAATTTGATTTTGTAAACAGTCACAAGAAAAGTCACTACAACTACTTATTGATTTAACCGGTTACACTCTATACACAAGAGCATCGTCAGAATATTGTAAAAATAGATATCGATGCAATAGAAATTGTTTACATTAATATTACGTCAATTACGAATTGCGTTTCTAATTTGGAGACCTACTTTTATTAATAATTGTTAGCTGGCAATTTATATAATCATACGTCAGTACAGTAATTTAAAATAGCTGTACTATGACAGCTGGACAGCTGGATGTTTTCAACAGCTGATAGTGACAGCGGTAAAAATATAATTGCAAAGTAATGGTAACATCCATGCTAGCATCCATAAACGTTGTATTTGGACGTATAACGTAATTTATACTTCGATCGCCGCTTTTACGGGCGTGTGTAAACGTTGTATTTGGACGTATAACGTAATTTATATTTCGATCGCCGATTTTACGGGCGTGTGTACAATTTTTTTATATAACATTACTATTATAAATAATCCATTAAAATAAATTCAAAAAACATCGTTAAAGACATTTACAAAATCGTTCCAATGTACATGCATTCAAAATGATGTTTTTAAGAACGTATTGTTAATTTATTTTAAAGGATTATTTATAACAGTAATGTTATATTAAAAATTGTACACACTCCCTTAAAAGCGGCGATCGAAGTGTAAATTACGTTATACGTCTACGGATGATATCATGGATGTTACAATTACTAAGCAATTATATATTTAGCTCTGTCACTATCAGCTGTTGAAAACATCCAACTATCCAGCTGTCATACTACAACTATTTTAAATTACTGTACTGACGTATGATTATATAAATCGCCAGATATCAATTATTATCAAACGTAGGTCTCCAAATTAGAAACGTAATTCGTAATTGATGTAATATTTATGTAAAACATTTTCTAATGCATCAATATCTATTTTTACAATATTCTGACGATGCTCTTGTGTATAGAGTGAAAGCGGTTAACTCAATAAATAATTGTAGGGAATTGTGAACGTTTATAAAATCAAAAATCGATTTTAATTGTTTATGAATGCGTTACAGCATATAGGAAAATAAGATAGAATTATTCTTATAGGTACATATATTGCCGTCAAGGCAGCGAAACACCCCTTTGGAAACAAAATAGTTTTAATAATTCTTAATTAATATCGTTGGAACGGTAGCACAAATAAATATACTTCAAACAGAAGTCCTATATTTATAATGTAAGATAGAACTGTGCACGTACATTTGCGAAAAAGACATTTCTTTCGATACAACTCTCCTCCCTACTATTTTAAACATCTGACCAATAACAAAACTCATCACATCGATAGAACCAAATTCGATCATTTATGGTGAAGTGGTATTAGAATAACGTATTTATCAGATGTAAGAGTAAAATATCTGTTTTGGTGTACTTGCACCATTGAATCGAACACACGTCAGGCGAGCGTATAATGATATAGAGATATTCTTAGTTGATTGCTGACAAATGGGTCCTTCGAAAGCCACTTCATTCTATATGAACGAATATGACATTAACGATGCGACGCGTTTTTATGAAAGTTAAATGTCGAATTGAAAATTCAAATCGTGGTTGGAGGGAAGGCACTTACAAGAAAATTACTATTTCCGAAGATCTGGGTGCACCGTTCTAACGAAAATTAACAACCACAGGAATATTAACTCAAAAGTTTTCATTTAGAAATATAAAATATTACAATAATAATTATTTGTCATCTGGACTCAAAAACGTCTTGCAGAATGTTGTCTAAGGAACTGGAGATACTAACAACTGCTTCGAAAATATGTATCTATTCAAACCAACAGCTCAGTTACACAATCAAAACTAGGACTAATAACAACTTTCAAAAAAATTTGAAGTCACCTACTTTCGTTTAAAATGAAGTAACTCTTCAGCAGTAAGCACTTTTAATAACACGCCAGCAACCAAACAAGTTTAATCCATAACAAAGTTCATTTTGAGGATAAACTAAAGGATTTATCGGTGGCCAACTCATTTCACTCCGCTAATGTATTTCCTTTGAGATCGATTGTTGGGTGTATGTTATCAACAACATCGCTTAATGTTAATATTGTGGAAAACATTACTTCCGTATAAATCTTGTGCAGCAAGGCGCTCATATTAAATATTTTAAAATGTCTTTTTATTTTAGTTTTACTTGATCGTGTGTGGCTGCAGTGGCCTAAGAATGATTATAAGGACCTAAGTATGTTGGAAATCTACAATTTGGTACCACAATTTATGTACCTTTAAAAGTAAACATGATTAGCACATCTGTTCTTATTTATAAGTATTTATTGTGTAATCTTGTTCTTAAGATGCTCTACATCCAAGATAATCTCCTCACTATGGATAAATTGCAACGAAATGTACTTCTAACCAAATCCACAAAATTTTATCTTCAAAGGGCTGTTTCACCCATTAAAGGTCATAAAGACAAGCATAAAAATTGACAGATCGTTTAATTGCTGTAGACTAAAACGTATTTAATTCCAATGAAAACAGAATTGTACGCGAGGGGTAGGTTTACTTGCCAGTACATTATCATTTCCTGAATTTGTGCTAACATAATAAATAAATTAAATAATTTAAAAAATCTGTGTGATGTGAGGAATACTCTCATGTCTGAAAATTGCATGAGAATTTCAATGGTTATTTCACTGGAAAGTTATCGATGAAGACAAAAATTACGATGTCATCCATTTCGTTGTTAATTTTGAGATTTTCTATCGCCAAGAGTAACATTGTCAGACAATACTATTTAAATATATTTGTATGTGATCGTGAAAGAGACCGACTAATTTACTTCAGTAATGCGATTATATCTTTTATGCATAATAACAAACGGTGATCCACAATAAGTATGAAATGATAGAAAAGAGAACTAAGTGTGCTGTTCTTACCGAAGTTGCAACTACTTGCACTGAGCTTCATCAGACACGCCACTTACCTGAAAAGAAAAACGGATGGATTACAAATGGAAATTTGAGTTGTTACTGTTGCTAGCTAAATATCGTTATGCAGAAGGCAAATGAAATATAGCAAGCAGAATAAAATTAGACAACAAAGGAATGATAATTACAACAATTAGGTGCTATTTCGAGCAGGGTGTAACCTTTGTCTTTTGTGCAATCAGTAGTATCATTAAAATATTTGACAAATATGTAACATGTGTGGAAACGGGACGTAGATTCCAAACACGGTACTGTGAACACAAAGTGAGTGTTGCTAGTAGCAAATCAGTTTTTGGGCAGCATATGATTGAAAACAAGCATTGCGATGACGAGGATGAAAACAACTTAATGATCTTGTACAATGCCCCAAAGGGTTACGCTTCAGTCTGCTAGAACAAACAGAAACAACATAACTCATTTCTCACAGTGATTTCTTTGTATATGTCTATTCATTCGCGTGTTTCGACAGTTCCTGTTATTGACGACACGAAAGTTAATCATCATGCCGGCTGTTGTTTCTCCTTGCTGCTGCTCACGTACGGGTGATCTTAGGTGCGTCCTTCTTAGTGGGAAGGAATATTTCTATCATTTTTATACGTGGACTTCCCGTTCCACGCTTGTGAACTTAGTATGAACTTTAAATTGTTCACCATGCCAATTACCAATTTCTTATTTTTGGTGCTGTAACGAGATATATCACGTTTCTCTGGCCCAATTTTTAAGTGATTAGCGATCCGTCCCATGGCTAATATGACTTTTGTCCTTTCAGTACGGCCAACATTTTGCCTTGCAGAGTTCGAGTGCCGTGAAGATACGATGGGAAAAAAATGTTTCTACCATTTAACTGTAGCATCTCAGGAGACGAAACATCTCTTTACCAGATGAGTTCCACAGCGGTCTAGCGCCTTCAGAGCTTGATTACTGCAGACTTCTATTAACTACGACGGCTTGGCGTATTTCATTTGCTTTGGAATTAACCGTATTTTAATTTTTATGTTCGCCTTAGGGTGTAGCCAAGAAACCGCTAGAGTCTCAAAATAATTGGTACATGCGAAAGCTTTCAGTGGTTTAAAAATAATGCGAAAACAATAATGGCATACACTCACCGACGCATTGAATTGACACTGGAAATAAGAAATTGGGATAGAATTAAGAACCTACATTACAGCAAACGTCAAATGGCAGAAACTTAGAGAAATCTTTTCTTTTCAAAATCAAAAAGTTTTATCCCTGAAATATCCATTATATCTATAAAGGAGAACCAAATCAGCAACTCCTTAATCGGCACATTAAAGCGGATAAAATACAATCACAATTAGGCCTAATTTACGGTAGACAACCCCTCAACGCTGATGACGGATGATGCCATTGAAATTTCGAGTTAATATTTACAGGTACTGATTGTAAGGAACGATATATATTATCACTCTAATATAATAGTCTCTCGAATTAACCCTTTAAAGCAAGACTTTTTATTTGAAGCTATAGGAACTACCACCATTAATGTTTATTGCGTATATACTGAGAAAAATTCTGAAAAAAATCCTTAAAATTATTATGCACTTCTAACAACAAAAAGTTCATAGCTGGTCAGCTAATAGTGCTTCCATGATGTACCCGATGCAGTAAATGTCACTATTATCGGAGGAAGCTTATGGTTTTACGTCCCGTCGACAGCTTGGTCGTTACATCTACATACATACTCCGCAATCCACCGTTAGGTGCGTGGTGGAGGGTAGGCTGTACCGCTACTCGGCATTTCCTTTCCTATACCACTCCCACATACAACGAGGAAAAAAAGAATTCCTATATTCCTCCTTACGAGCCCCAATTTCTCTTATCTTTTCTTTGTGATCACAACGCAAAATGTAAGTAGGTGGCAGCAAGATCGTACCACAATCAGCCTCAAATTCCGGATCTCTAAATTTCCTCAGCAGAAATTCTTGGAAAGAACGTCGTCTTTGATCCAGCGATCCCCAATTGAGTTGCCGGAGCATTTCCATGACACTCGCGCATTGGTCGAACCTACTAGTAACAAATCTAGCTGCTAGCCTCTGAACTGCTTCTATGTCTTCCTTTAAACTGATCTGCTGGGGGTTCCAAACAATTGAGCAATACTCAAGACGTGGTCGTACAAGCGTTTTATACGCGGTCTCCTTTACAGATAAAAATTCTTACAATAAACCGAAGTCGGTTGTCCGCCTTACTCACAACTGTCCTTACATGTTCGTTCCATTTCATATCGCTCTGTAATGCTACGCCTAGATAACTGAACGACGGGGCAACATCAATATTATGGGATTGTTTTTCTTACTCATGCGCATCACCTTACATTTTTCTACATTTAGAGCTAGCTGCCATTCTTCGCACCAACTAGAAATGTTGTCTAAGTCATGCTGTATGTTATTACAGTCCTTTAAAGACGACACCCTCCCATACATAGCATCATAAGCAAACAGCCGCAAATTACAAGTTACTCTGTCCGTCAGGTCATATATATAGATGGAAAATAATAGTAGTCCTATAACACTCCCCTGGGGCACGCCTGACGATACACTCGTCTCTGATGAACACTCGACGTCGAGAACAACGTACAGGGTTCTATTACTTAGGAAGTCTTCCAGCCAGTCACAAATCTGTGAACCTATTCCATAAGCTCGTATCATCGTTAGCAGTCTGCAGTGTGGCACCGCGTCGAACGCCTTTTTGAAGTCGAGAAAAACACAGTTCGCCTGTTGACCTCCATCCATGACTCACACGATGTCATGTGAGAAAAGGCAAGCTGAGTTTCACATGAACTATGTTTCCTAAACCCGTGCTGATTTATAGAAAGTAACTTTTCCGTCTCAAAGAAATTTACGAACTAAGAATATGCACCAAAATTCTACAGGAAACTGATGTTAACGATATTGGCCTGTAATTATGTGGACCATTTTTCTTTCCTTTATTATTAACGGGAGTCACCTGCGCTGTTTTCCAATCACTAGGAAATTTGCGCTGAATTAAAGATTCGCGATAAATACAAGCTAAGTAAGGGGCCAATTCTGCAGAATACTCTTTGTAAAACTGAACTAGTATTCCATCCGGACCAGCAGACGTTTTCGTATTTAGCTCTCTCAGCTGCTTCTCTACACCGGAAACACATATTACTATGTCCTCCATTTCGGAATTAGTACGTTGATCAAATGATGGTACATATGTGCGGTCCTCCTGCGTGAAAGATTTCTTAAAGATTAGATTAGATTAGATTAGATTAGAACTTCAGCTTTCCGTTTTCTTTCTTCTATTACTGCCTGGGAATGATCAACGAGTGATTGGGTAGTAGGCTTTGACCCGCTTATCGATTTTACACAGGACCATAATTTTTTCGGGTTCTCGAAAAGATCTTTTGCTAAGGTATGGCTGTGGTGATTATTGCATGCTTCGCGCATCAATCTTTTTATATACGCCCGAATCTCTACGAACTTTTGCCTGTCGTCATTCGCGTTTTCTATTTAGAACCGAAACAGTCTTTGCTTTCTCAGCAGCTTTCTAACATCATTATTATACCACAGTAGATCTTTTGCATTCGTAATCGTGTTTACAGGCACATATTTCTCTAACCCTTTATTTACAATGCTTTTAAATTTAGTCCACAATTCCTCTACATCCATAGTCCCGGAAATAAACGAGGCCCATTTATTTTCTGAGTGCGATCCTAACATTTGCTTATCGGCTCTTTCCAATAAAAACACGCTCCTAGCTTTCTTGATTGGTTTATGAACTTTGGTCACCATCGACACTATGACGATATTATGACCACTAATTCCTGTCTCTACACAGACATCGTTAATAAGGTCAGGCCTGTTCGCGGCTATAAAGTCTAAAATATTTCCATTGCGCATTGGTTGCCGCTTAGAGACGGAGCTAACGTTCGGAGATTTGCGTAAGGATGGGGAAGGAAATCGTCGGTGCTCTTTGAAAGAAACCATCCCGGAATTTGTCTGGAGTAATCACTGAAAACCTAAATTTCGATGGCCGTAGGTAGATTTGAACCACTATACTCCCGAATGCAAGTCCAGTGCGTTACCACTGCGCCACCTCGCTCGGTCACTATTATTCCTCTCATTTTTCCGGAACGTAACTCATAATGCTACAGTAGTATGTGACTACTTTTACTTGTCACAGGAGGAATGCTAAAGTAAACAAACGCAGATGTTAGGAGTAACTCAATGTAGGTAACTGTGGAAATTTATGATTCCTAGGACGAGCTACTAGCATATGTAACACTATGTATACAAGCGGCTACAGATGAATTTGTGATAAAACGTTAATCAGTTTGAGAGATAATGGAAGAAATAAGGTATGTAGCTGATCAGCTAAACAATGAATTAAAGAGTCAAAGGAATTTTCGATCAGATTATTTCCCTAGTAAACGACTTTTATCCATTGCAGTAGATTCTTTGAGAAATACATATTGGCACAGGTGGGTTCGGGAAACAAGAGGATGTAACTAATCACAAAGTACATAATCTGTTTTAGTTTGTCAACAATCAACAATAAGGTATGTAGCTGATCAGCTAAACAATGAATTAAAGAGTCAAAGGAATTTTCGATCAGATTATTTCCCTAGTAAACGACTTTTATCCATTGCAGTAGATTCTTTGAGAAATACATATTGGCACAGGTGGGTTCGGGAAACAAGAGGATGTAACTAATCACAAAGTACATAATCTGTTTTAGTTTGTCAACAATCAACAATAAGGTATGTAGCTGATCAGCTAAACAATGAATTAAAGAGTCAAAGGAATTTTCGATCAGATTATTTCCCTAGTAAACGACTTTTATCCATTGCAGTAGATTCTTTGAGAAATACATATTGGCACAGGTGGGTTCGGGAAACAAGAGGATGTAACTAATCACAAAGTACATAATCTGTTTTAGTTTGTCAACAATCTTTCACGTTTGACGGCCCTGTTTAGCAGAGAATAACGTGACTGTTAACAGAGTTCATCCATCACTGTCAGCCGAAGCGGTTGTCTATACAGTGGAACAAATGAGCGACAACGTTTTAGCGCTGAGATACAGTAAAAACCAAATGTACATTGACAACGAGCCACAGCAATGACAAAATATATGAATTCGAATTCTAGAGTGTGATAGAATTAAAGGTGTGAAAGCTAAAATTATTATTATTACTATTATTTGTTGGCGCAACGACTCCTTTTGTCATTGCTCCTCCATTTTAGACTATTTTACCTCAAATGAACATAATATCTTCGAACACACTTCGAGGTGTGTGTGTGTGTGTGTGTGTGTGTGTGTGTGTGTGTGTGTGTGTGTGTGTGTAGATACCATAATGGACGAATTAGTTCATTTACAATTTCGTTTCTGATTATCTAATATGCATTAGTAAATTATAATGCCTCTGTCCCTGAAGTTAAAACAGTTTCTGTGTGTAAAAGGCGATAATACTCTGCATATATATGGCTCGTCGTGGGGTGTCTGAATTTTTAACTGTAATAAATGCGTACTTCAGACTTGCACACAATGCATTGGTTAAATAGTTAAAACACGGACACTGAGCAACGCATTATAAGTTGAAAGCAAAGCCTTGCGACAACTGCATTAAACAATTTCCTCTCTACATGTATCTTAGCATCTAATGTGTGCATTCTCGAGTGTAGCTGACATGTCACATACAGAAAATAAGCTCGGCCCGGGAGTAATGTGAGGATAGTATAATCGTTCTTGAATTTTCACCTTATAGGGAGGGTAAAATAATTTAATTTCGAAAAACCGTGGTTGTCTATCTGTTGACAATCTCTTCCCACTCACGTTGATGAATTCCTAGCATGAAATTGATGGTAAATACAAGGCTGACATCTTTGTTTCGGCGTGAGATTGGCGCACATCACTGTTGCCTTACCGGTCATTCTATTTTCACCACCATTATGTGATTTCAATGATGTACGAGACGAATTTTCAGTTGGATTTTGTTTTTCTGAAAGTCCCGCGCGAGTACCGGTGTTACGTATAATTAGTTTATTATGACGGTGACTCCGATTAGTGCAGATTTGTTTTCCAATAGTTACATAGTCTTTTTAGTTTCATCTTATATATTTATTTTATTTTTTTATCTTACTTTCTGCGTAATGTATATGTATGAAAAGTGTTACAGATGCTTACTGTCATGCTCACGAAGCAAGACTAAGAGGGAAAATGTAAAATTCTTGACGTTTCGAGTAAAGGCATGCTTTAGTCGCTGAGTTTATTTTATTACAGAGGCGGTCGCCGTGGTGGAGTAGCCGGGTGATCTAAGGCGCCTCGCAACGGAACGCGCGGTTGCTCCCCGTGGAAGGTTCGAGTCTTCCCTTGGGCATGGGTGTGTGTTTGTTGTCCTTAGGTTAGTTTAAATTGGTTTAAGTAGTTTGTAAACCTGGGGAATAATAACCAGAACAAGTAAGTACCATAATTTACAAACATTTGAACATCTAGAGGACGGTCAGCAACTCACAAAAAGCAATATGCTACGTATCGACCCGAAAATAGAAATCCTCGGTAGAGTTGTAGTTTGACAATCAAGCTACCGCATAATCGGTGGTTCGAATCCCCCACATATGTAAGATTTTTTTTCCTCGTGATCCGATACCTTCACAACTTAAATACAAAATTCATCTAATATCTATTAATTAACACATATAATCACATTTGTATGAAATTGTACGTCTTTTGCTTTCTTCTTAAATTCTCATATTTTCTGGAAGGTTGATAGTAACAATTGTTCCAATTAAATTGCATCCCAGATTATATTTTTAGGGAAATATTAATAAATGGGATTTATTTTGCACTATACTCATTGTTTTATTCCGAAAATGTATTCTCACAGGTGTCAGGTTGACGAAGCGTCATAAAAGTATTCAGAATAATAGCTATCAAAAGATTAAGCCTTTTCACGAATGCAATTTTCTTTGAAATATCAAGTGGATCCAAAATTAATACATATTCATCAACATCCGCAAAATTTTGATGTGAAATATGCATTTAAGAAAAAATTAGTGATGAACAAGTGAATGGAGTTTTATGTCATCTTCTCTATGACAAGTTTTGCGTCTTGTCTAATGTTGCGCTTTATTGTTGTAGGTTGATGGTAAAAATACTCGCATAGTACAGCAGTACTTGTACCGTCGTTCCTAAGATTACTTGATTATCGAGTCACGACGACAGCCGAACGTTCAGGTTTTAGTACTGGTGATTACAGGTCCTCGAAATCTTCGAAGCCTATCTTCTTGAGAAATTCTGAAAGTTGCATCGAGTGTCTATGGCTGATTCCTATTTGAAATCCTAATTTAATGTACAAGAAATATAATAAAAAAAGAAAATTCATGTTGTCTCCATGTCAGAAGTACACCAGCTAATGAAAGTAAAAGTTTTCATTTTATAGCTAGCGTTCGGAGTCAGCTAATGTTTGCTTAGAGGTTAGAAATCACTGTCTGGCTAGAATGGTCACGAACCCGTCGGAGGTACGAATACTTCCTCGTGTATTAGTGTATGTGTTTTTCTTAGCATCAGTGAATTTAAGTTTGTTTAAGAGGAGGCGGAACGCAATTTTTATTCACTTTCTGCCAATGCTATTTTACCATTTGATTAGGTCCTCTTTTCAAAAGAACTATAAGTGACAAACAATGAAATTTTTTACTGCATGTATATATAACATGTTAGTCTCAATTTACAAGTTAAGATAATACCTCTTATGTTTTTGAAGAAAAAATTATTCTTTCTATGGCAAAATTTAATTTCTTTAGCACATTTATTATTAGGAAACAGTTTCTGATTGTTTGGTGGTTCTCAATTTACTTGTAATAACTTAATAATCTTCTGTAGTACAAATTGACCAAATTTCATGTTTATTCGTTTATCAAATAGTGGTACATGAAATAAAAAAAAGTAGTTTTGAGAAAAATCCATTTAAAGCTTAATATTGCTTAAATATTGATGAGAATTACTGACCACTAATATTTTCTTGCACCATACTGAGCATCATCTGAGTCATTCTGATCTTCTTTTCTCCTCTTGGTCCCTCTTCTTTTCTGTCTTGCTTCTTTTGTGCGTTTTAAATTAGCATCATATGCTTTGTGGATTAACTCATTACCTAAATTCCCCTAGGATTTTGCAGTATTTCCACTACATTTTATGACCAGTAATTCCAAAACATCTAGTTTTCTAGTTACACCATCACTGAAGCATAAAATAGCATAGTAAACATCAAATTTCAGGGTTGTAAAACAGGCACAAATGACAGTTACAATTGATAGAATTCACACTTTCATTTAAATTTTGTGTTTTCCCGTGAAGATATTTCTTCAACAATATATCTTCACAAGGGTATTTAAATATGGGTTTAATTTCATTCATTACTCATGCCAGTAAAGAATGTTTGTGGTCATACCTGGCATTCTTCCTGTAGGACTACATTCCAAGTGTCATGAACATTCTGGCAAAGAGGGTGCACTGGATTTCCATTTGGGGTATGCTTATGGAAAAAGATACCCCATACAGCTTTTTTTCACGTTTTCTAAATTCCCTATATTCCTCCTCATGCCCAATCCGTAATAATTCTGTGATCTATATATTTAAACATTTTCCAGGCCATTTTTACCACTTTCCAATACTACTTTTTCGTTTAATAATCTTCTCAACCTGGATCCAATTCTCTTCTCGACATGCCCAATGCACTCTAATTTAGAAACTGTGACATTAGGGCCATAGGGTTGTTTCCACATACTCGGTCATAAGCTTTGCTGTCACTGTCACCAAAATATAGAGCGTCATGAAAACCATTGTAACTCACGAAGAAATTTTCACATTTATATAAAACAGAAAGTGCATCACGCACCAGGCATTTCAAATATGTCAATATCTAAAAATCGAATTTTCCAGCCCACTTGCAATTTTATCTCCTCTTTAGCAGTTTGTCCGTCTAGGGACCGATGACTTCTGCAGGTTGGTGACTTAGCTTTCCAGACATTTGAACACTTGAGAAATCACTACCGCTGTTCGTCAAAGGCCTAACTCAAACGCGTTCGTAAGCGTAGGGACCCAGCTTCCCAGAGAAGCGCCTTGGAAAGCGGCGATTCTGGACAATCAGGAGAGCCGGCAGACCGACAGCTGGTGTCCCCGGACAAAGGGCGGCAGATACGCACTTCTGCGGACAATGGGGAGCCGTTCCTTCGGACTAAGGCCCTGCCGCAGGATAGGCGGACGCACAGGAAATTAATGTTCCTCCACAGGACGCTGAAGCAGCGGCTTAGCTCTCCAGGGGGAGGATGATGACGACCAAGTTCTCTCAAAGGTCTGCAGAAACCATCGTTATGCAGTAAGCAGTTCAGACTTATTCCGGGAACCGTAGACAATTTATGGAATAGGATACATCAGATGGGACATTGTAAATGAGTTACGAAATTTTATGGAAGACCGAGTAATTTTTATCGAATAACGTACCACGTTGTAAATTGATAAAAGTACCCCCACAGTAGTTTTCAGCATACTCAGCAAGTATCTCCAAACAATTGCCCCGACACTCTGCAATTAATATCCCTGGGGTATTAAATTAAATCACTTAACAAAAGTAAGTCTCCCGATCCCGATTGTATACCAATTAGGTTCCTTTCAGAGCATGCTTATGCAAAAGCTACATACGTATCACGTACAACCGATCGCTTAGCGTACGTTTCGTACTCAAAGACTGGAAAGGTGCACAAATCACTCCAATATTCAAGAAAGGCAAGCTTATATCATTGGAGTCAGTTTGCAGCAAAATATAAGAACATATACTTTCCTAAAATACTATGAACTACTTCGAAGAAAACGACCTATTGACCCATAGTCCACACGGATTCAGATAGAATCGTTCTCGAAAACACAGCTTGCTCTTTACTCAAATTATATGATGTGTGATATCGATGAAAGATGTCAAGTAGAATCAGTATTTCTAGATTTCCGAAAGGCTTTTGACACTGTACCTCACAAACGTCTTCTAATCAAATTGCGTGCTTATGGAACATCGCCACAGTTGTGCTACTGGATTCGCGATTTCCTGGCAGAAAGGACACAGTACGTTGTAACAGATGGTAAGTCATCGAGTAAAACAGAAGTACATAAGTAAGGTCACCAGTAGATCAAAAGCGACTGCAGTGATTTAGATAATACGCAAAAATTGGCAATTGATCCTTAATAATGTAAAGTGTGAGGTCTTCCATATGACCACTAAAAATCCGTTACACTTCAGTTACACGATAAGTTACGTTTCGTTGGCAGAATACTTAGAAGATGCAACAGTTCTACTAAAGAAATTGCCTACACTGCATTTGTGCGACCTATTTTGAAGTATTGCTGCACACTGTGCGATCCATACCACGTGGGACTGAGGAATGACTTAGATAACATAAAGAAGATAACAGCTTGTTTTGGATTAACGCGATGTAGGGGAGAGAGTGTCACGAAAATGATGTACGAGTCGGGGTGGAAATCATTAAAAGACAGGCGTTATTTGTTGCGGCGATATCTATTTGCGAAATTTCTATTACCAACTTACTCTTCAGAATGCTATCATATATTGTTAGCATCCACCTACGTAGGGAGACATGGCTATCATAATAAAAAAAGAGAAATCGGATCGAAAACAGCATGATGTAGGCGTGCCATTTGCCCGCGAGCTATTACATAGTGGAACTATAGAAAAATATCATAAAAGTAGTCCGATGAACCTTCTGCCATGCACTTCAGTGTGACTTGCAGAGTATCCCTGTATATGTACGACCCGTTTGATTCCGTAACGAAACTAAACTGTTGGAAATACTCTTTGCTCCAGATGTTCTCCGTCGACTAACTCGACATGGTCCTGTCGTCAACGTCTACAGCTACCTCCCGTCAACATCACCGACATATCGTCAGCCTCCTCCTATCAGCCTCAGCCATGTGTAAGTGACCTTGGTCAAATTTCTGACACAATTGCACTACCGCAGAAGAATTTATTTCATTTGGTGCAGAAACCGGTCTCCGGCCAGAAAACAACAACAACATCAATAACCAGTTTTACCTACGCCATAGGTGGATGCAAGGGGAGGGGGGGGAGGGCGAAGGGTCGCCCTCTCCCCCCTCTCCCAACAGCTTGCTTCTTTCCCCCCCTTATTTTTTTTTTTATTTTTTTTTTTATTTTTTTTTTTTTTATTTTTTTTAGAATGCTTTGCTAGTTTGCTACGACTGCGCTGAGTCTTCAAAACTGGGAGACATTTATGAATGAAATAAAGAAGATAACTGTGAGATATTCTGCAGATTTATTGGTTTAGGAAATGGTTTTCAGTTGTCACGCCATCATCAAGTAAACATTACAAGTTTAAGTTTCAAAGATCTTAACTTGCTAGATATATAACTTTCGAAGGAGAATAGTGTTTTGGTTTATAACTAACCTGCAGGAAATATTACAATTCAGATTCCTGACATTGATAAAATACGTGACAACAGAATAGATTATGACGTTACCCTAAGAAATATAAAGTAAAACAATAGAAATTGGCAGAAAAATATTGATCAAAACGTATCTTACCTTAAACAGGTCTAACGTCTAGAAACATGGAAGCGTTGCAAATATATGTTAAAATTTTAACTGGTTAAATTAAGCTTGACCAAAAAATTATCATAAACTGGTCTAATGTCTGTAACATGAAAACAGGTGACAAAGTTGAGTGAAACATCTGTAAACATATGTTGAAAATGTTTAAATTAAACTATGGTTACTAGTAAAAGAACACATTAAAGTTTATATTACATAAGCAGCAAAAACAGTTGTGATTACACAAGATTTTTATAACTAGTAAGATAATGCATTACAATTTATATCTGGTAAACAGCCAAACAGTTCTGATTACAGAAAGCTTTTTATAACATGGCTACGAAACAGTAGTAGAGGTATGAGACAAGTGGGAAGGAGATGGTAGTTTACATTGTCAGCACAGAGTTGTGATTGCGTAACAGCAAAATACCGGTTCGTAAACCAATAAATTTGCAAAATATCTCACAATTATCTTGTATATTTCATTCAAACGTATGAAATTATTCTGTCAAGAATCGACGGAACAGTCAATGAATATGGGAGACTTTTGTTTGATTGGGCGTTGGGTGAAAAGGGGTGGCCGGTATTAGTCTTTCTACTGAGTCAGAGTTTAGCTGACGATGAGAATTCTTTCACCGCCTCCCACATCCCTCCCCAGGAGCCCACACTGGATCCGTCCCTGACCTACCCTCATCTGATTGGGGTCTGGGGAGACCCATAGTATCAACCGAGGAATGCCATTACTAGAGGTTTTATTGTTTTCCCTTCTGCGCAAGATCCATAGTATCCCCGAGCTGTTACTCTTCAGAAACGTAACAGGAACGCCTGCGGTGTTAGTGGTGGGTGCCCTTTGAGACACCTGAGCCACAACAGCGGTAACGACTGGCGGTCTGCAGCCGCGGCGGCGGGCAAACAAAACCGAGCGCTAGGTCTGGCGTTAGGCAGGCCGCGCCTTCTGTTGCCAGTCGTAAACAGCGCCGGCCGGCCTCGTAAAGCAGCGCAAAGCCCGCGCCTCCCAGCGTTATCCTGCAAGACGACGCCGGCACTGTGCCGGCTAGCCGCTACCGCCGCTTCCGGCACTGGCGCTGAGCTCGCCGCAGTTAAGGGGATTGTGCGGATCCCGGTGTCACACCGGGCAGATAAGGAACAAGTGCGCGCTCCGAGAAACGTTTTATCTGGGATTCTGTGGTAAGTTTAAAAGGCTAATTCTAGACATTTCTTTTAGGCTCCTTGAATTGTTGTTGGAGACAGTGGTATAATTAAGACACTAGTCATATTTCAAATCTTATATTCGTAGATCACACGAATGTATTATGAATTATCTCTAACATAATGATCTATTGACCCAACGTCAACACGGATTTAGAAAATATCGTTTATGCGAAACACAATTAGGTCTTTACTCACACGAAGTGATGAGTGCTATCGACAAGGGATCTCATACTGATCTCATTTTCAGAAGGCTGTTGACACCGTACCTCTCAAACGGCTTTTGATCAAACTGCGTGGTTACGGAATACCGGCCCAGATTTTCGACTGGATACTGGATTTTCTGTCAGAGAGGACACAGTTTGTAGTAATCGATGATAAGGCATCGACTAAAACAGAGGTGATATCCGGCGTTCCACAGGGCAATGTTGTTAGTCCTCTACTGTTCCTTATCTACATAAACGATTTGGGAGAAAATCTGAACAGCTCTCTTAGGTGTTTGCAGATGACGACGTCATTTATCGTCTAGTAAATTCATCTGAAGATCAAAACCAACTGCAGAATGATCTAAATAAGATATCAATTTGGTGTAAAAATTAATAACTGACACTAAATAATGAGAAGTGTGATGTCGTCCACGTGAGTACGAAAAAAAAATCCGTTAAACTTTATTTACAAAATAAGTAAATCAAACGTGAAGGCTGTGAATTCCACTAAATACCTAGGAATGACTACTATATCAGTAATAAAGTGGAAAGAACACGTAGATAATATGGGAAAGGTGAACCAGAGACTGCATTCTATTAGCAGAACACTTAAAAGATGCAACAGAACTACTAAAGAGACTGTATACCCTACGCTTGTCCGTCCAGTTCTCGAGTATTGCTGCCCACTGTGATATCCTTATCAAGTTGGTTTGACGGAAGCCATCGAAAGATTCCGAGGAAGGGCAGCTCGTTTTGTATTGCCACGATACAGGGGAGACAGAGTGGCGGGAATGATTCAGGATTTGCGATAGGAATCATCACAACAACGGCTCTTATCGCTGCGGCGTGGTCTTTTTACGAAATTCTAATCGCCAACATTCTCCTCAGAATGCGAAAATATATTCTTGACTCCCCCTACATAGGTAGAAATGATCATCAGTCAAAATACGTGAAATCAGATCTCGAACAGAGAGATTCAGGTGTTCTTTCTTCCTGCGCGCTATTCTAGAATGGAATGGCAGATGAATAGTATGAAGGTTGTTCGATGAACTCTCTACCAGGCACTTAAATGTGATTTACACAGTATCCCATTTAGATGTAGACAATGTTACAGGAATTATCGTTATAGATCTAGGTGGAACTAGACATAGCACTGAAAGCAACAGGATTAGTTAAAAATAATTTCGAACGGGTCAAATATGACGGCATTTTATTTAAAGTCAAGTAGCTACATTTCAGTAGCATACACTGTCAATGGGACATCACATGCGCTAACGCAGTATTGTTCAACCTTTTTGAACCCGCGATCAACTTTCCTAGTAAACATTTACGGCGATCTGCTAGACCTGTAATAAAGCAATGTCAGTGATTACATTTATTTCATGTAATGTTTTGCTGTCATGAATAATAAATTTCAAAGTGTAACACGTGGCTAAGTGTTGTCATGTGCGAGTATGAGATCACCAAACCTGATGCACCACTTCTTAATACTTCAAGGATGCTGATAAACTTTAGTTTTCTTCGAAAGGATACTGAAAGCCCTTAACCAGTAGCAAACTATTACGATCCAGTAAAAAATTGTGTTGTTTTCTTATGTATTAAAAGAATCTCCAAAACTAAAGTAAGTCGGCCAGACCAAACTACCAGGTCAATTTCCTTCGTTTTTGTTTTAAAGAAAAGGTATTCATCCACAGTTTTGTCATCAAGTATCAGAATTTACATAACTCTCGCTTTCCTTTTTCTATACTCAAACGCGATTTCCTTCTGTATATTTCTTATGGGGATGTCCTTGCTGTAACCTAAAGTCTGTCGGTCAGGCCGAAATATTTTCTTCATTTTTGCTTTAAACAAAAAGGTATTCATTCGCAGATTTGTCATCACGTATTAGAAGTAAGTCTCTCCATCTTCTATTTTTATTTAAACGCGATATCCTTCCGTCTTTGCATTGAATATTTTATTCGGTTTCTTTTACTATATGTTCGCCTCTAATTAAGGTACGCAGTTCTTTTTGTCCTAACAACACTCAGCGGATCAAGCTCTTTCATTTGCGCTTTGAAACACTTGCATTGATTGATTCTGAAGAAAGCTATGCCTGATCATTCAACTTTACGTTCATGTTTTCCCACCTTTTTATGTCATTTCACTAACGGCGCGAAGTATTCGCAAGGGGCCCTAGTTAATTGATTAAAAATAATACTGCATTGAAAACTCGTTACCAGCTACTATGATTCAGTAGATAAAGATAATGTTATGTATTAATTAAAAATAATATGAAGTTGGTGATTTTTTTTGTTTTTTTTCTGACATAACAATATTTTTACACAAACAAGGTCACAGAAGAAGATGGCGACCATTGTAAGTAACTATGCGTTTCAGTCAGCCCATCATTAGCAATCGTAAGTTCCATAGGTACATCCTACACATGTGACACTTTTGATATATGCATAACTGCCACCCGAAACGTGTCGCAATAAAGTCAACTTTCCACCTATGAATGACTTGTTAAACAAGCGACTTTCACGAAACGCCGTCACTTCCATGTGGCACTTCTGTCATAGTAGCTAGCCGAACGCCACGAAACATAAGTTTGCTATCAAACACGATGCTACGGCATCGTCCTGCGACCGTGACCTCTCGAGCAAGTCTTTGCAACCCCCCCCCCCCCTGGGGATAGCAACCCACAGGTTGGAAAACGCTGCGCTAAAGTAATCATAATCTGCATCTACATCTAACGGACTTCGGAGTCCATGGTCTCCAGGCTTACAAACTACTTGCACTAACTTAAACTAACACTAAGTAAAACATACAAACCCATGCCCGAGAGAAGGTTCGAACCTCCGACGACGAGCAACCTCGCACTCCGCAAGAAGGCGCCTTAGAGCGCTCAGCCACTTAACCGCGGCAATAGATGGTAGTGTGTATGTATGTATGTACCCTTTAGATTCTACGACGACTGGGCGAATGTTGATAAAAGCTTTAGGAAATCTTCAGATTATCCCAGTGGGTGATCCAGTGAAGTTTTGCACCGATCGGATGAAGATATATTAATATATACGTAAACGTTTGCGCCTAGCACTTCGAAAGAAATATCCCTCTTAAAGAAGAAAGAGGCAACCGCCATTCCTCTGTAACAATAGTGCCACCGCTTGGAGCACTAGAGTCGCTTCCTTGACTGTTCTTGATGTATATACGAAGTAAACAGGTAAGTTTATGGACTATGACAGCACCCAACAGCAACCCAAAATGTCATATAAGATCACTCAGCTGGAATATCACTAACTGCGCAGTTTTATTACCGTATTTATTCGGCTATAGTGCCCGTCTCCTTTCAATTTGTACTTCTGATATTGGGGAGGGTATTATAGGCG
Source organism: Locusta migratoria (assembly GCA_026315105.1). NCBI lineage: Eukaryota > Metazoa > Arthropoda > Insecta > Orthoptera > Acrididae > Locusta > Locusta migratoria. Next base: position 425,032,603 of record CM048746.1, on the reverse strand, counting down.
AAAACTTCGCATTCTGTTGGCTCAGGCTGGGCTAAATGTATTGATTATTCTATCAAATATTATACAACTAATGATTATTAACATGTCACTATTTCCTTTGCAAAAGCCAGCGTGTGTTATGCTCTTCTTATGTGGAAGATCGTGGTTAGCAGAAGCCACGTGTTATTACACCTGAAATACGGAAAGTTCAAATTCAAATGTTCAAATGTTTGTGGATCTATCGGACCAAACTGCGTGGTCATCAGTCCGTAGCTTACAAACTACTTAAACCTAGGTAAACTAACCTACGGACAAACACACACACCCATGCCCCAGGGAGGTCTCGAACCTCCACGGCGAGCAACCGCGCGCTCCGCAGCGAGACGCTTTAGACCGCTCGGCTACTCCACCGCGGCAGTTCAAATTCATAAGCTGCTGCACGGACGCCATTATTCTTTGCAAACTCGACAGCTCTTAATTTAAACGACGCCGTAAAGCTAATTATCCAATCACCTAAACTCATTTTTGTATGTTATTCACAGCATAAATGTGAATTCAACACTAACTGCGGGAAATGCAAGCCTAGCGTTACTGAATGAAGAGTGGGACGTGTGGTTAATTAGCTATTGTTACTGTTACGTCGTAAAAATACCATTGTCCCAGTAACCAGCGGCAGGCAATAATGCCGAATTTCGCGTAAATTAGTGTTGCCAAATTTTTCATAACTAAAAATTTTATTTTAAATTTCGTATTTTGACATCAAGAATTAAGGGGAGACGGGGTACTAAAGGCGGTGGAATACTATATCCTTGTAAATACGGTAACTTTTTTACTATTGAATACATGAGAGCTGCATGAAGATTGGTGATTAAAACGTAACTATTCTATTATGGTATACCGGTAAGGCATACGCGACAGACGGGCGTGATTGTGGCTAAAGTGGTTCCGTCGTAGACTCTTCTTACACGCTGCTTTCTTCTCCCTTATCAAGAGTTGTCTCTACTGCATCGGTCAGAAAAGACAGTTGCAACAACACTACCATACAATAACACATTATTGCATTACTTAAGCTTTCAGAGCATTCTAAGCTACTGGTGGGTACCTGAACTATTTCACATTATTGTTTTCTAATATGCAGGGTTTACTGAAAGACGAAATGTACCGTAATAATTGTCAAGAGAGTAAAGAAAAAAATCTTTCCATATGCAAGTGCTTTCGTGGTTCTTTTATTAATATTTTCGTAACTCAGTTTCAAACTTTTCCATTCACTGTCTGTTCCGAAATCAAGCGAATTAAAATCAGCAGAAACTTCTTTCCAGGCCTGTACCTTCTGGCCAAAGTAACTTTATCTGTTTATCCTATTCTTTTGTGGTCTTATATCACCCCGAAACGATTTCAAGATGTAAATCTTATTTCGTTTTTAGAGAATTGTCAAGATATCTGTTGTCTTCTTTTCACTTGCTTCCATCTCTACAACATTAAAGCTTCTATAACAAATATTGTGTCCAGATTAATATATACGGTCAAGGCGAAATAATTATGTCGATAGCCTATTTTAGCGGTGTTACCAAGCATCTTCTGTCGTCTCACGTCATCTCACGTCAATGTTGAAGCAACTTCGGCTGATCTAGCTTTAGGTTTATCCAATAGAGTGCAGCCGTGAACGGTGTTTCATACCTGAACTAACGTCAGATTTCATTTCCAGTCTGCAGTGTTTATACAGTCAACCGGAAAACTTTTAACTTTACATTAGACTGTGATATTAGTATGTAAATATGGACCGTGGTTGAATGGTCGAACGCTCTAAGACGCCTTGCTACTGAGCGTGCGGTTGCTGTCCGGCGGACGTTCGAGTCCTCCGTCGGGTGTGGTCGGTGTTGTCTTAGTATCTGTCTCGAATTTGATCTTGCGATCACTGTGCTGCTTCTAGTAGTTTAACTGAATTCCTGTTTTCTTCTTCATTATTAAATCTACTCCTTAATACCTCCAAATGATTTTGTATTTATAATCCTGTACTCGCATGAACAGAAAAACTGTTCCTCTTTCCACCGACCTTCACTAACCCCTACTATATTTAACTTCAGTATATCAATTTTCCTTTTCAAATTTTCTAACCTCCTTACCCGATTAAGGGATTCAACATTCCACGCTTCGATCGGTACTATGGCACTGTTGTCTTTTCCTGCTCATAGATCCGAATGGTGGATTATTTTACTTCCGGAATATTTTACCGGAGAAGATGCCATCATCATATATTAATGCAGTAGAGCGGCATGTCCTCGGGAAAAGTAACGGCTGTAGTTTCCCCTTGCTTTCAGCCCCTTCCGCGGTAACTGCATAGCAAAGCAATGTTAGCAGATGATAGAAGGCCAGTTCAGTCAATCATCCAGACTGTTGCCCTGTAACTTCTGAAAAGGCTGCTACCCCTCTTCAGGAACTATCCGTTTCTCTGGCCTCTCCACAGATACCCCTCCGCTGTGGTTGCACCTACGGTACGAACTATCTGTATAGTTGAGGAACGCAAGACACCCCACCTCGATGATGTCTTTGATTCATGGGGGTGGTATTGAACGTGTGTTATAATATGTTATATTATAAAACTTTCGTATGGAATGTATTATAACATAAATCCCAATAACTGTAGTGACGTTTAGATGTTGAATAAAATATGCGCTGGTCGTAGTTTGTAAATAATTTACGTGTCGTTCCATACAGTTCAATAATTGCCACCCTCTGAGATCCTCACTTGTGCGTTATAGGCTAACGTGGAGAAGTAAATTAACACTTTATTTGGCATACATAGAAATCACGAGAAGAAAAAGTGTTAAGTTGCTTCAATGTGTAGGGCCATGTAAACAGATTTATACGATTTTTTCAAAATATAATTTCTGGTTTGTGTAACATTGCCCAAAAGCTTCGCATGGTTGTACGGTATGAATACTACAGTGTTGTTCTTATGACTGTAGACATTATTGTATTTTGGACTACTTCACGTGAAAACAAATCGTTTTTGGTGCAAAGTTCATAACAGTCCCATAATTTCCACATTTTACAATCAAGTATCCCTGAAGACTGAAGGCACTAGGCAGGCCTCTAGCTCAACTATGTATCAGCATTCTGCAGTTCTGAGCTATGTAAAAGTTAAGTATTACTAATTCTCTATATATATATATATATATATATATATATATATATATATATATCTCGTTCTAATTTACTCTAATGTTTCTAGTTTCTGCTGTCCCACTGGATGGTCACCTCCATACCGCACAAGCGTGCATCCTTTATTCCTGTGTCGGTCTCATTCTACTCGGCCACCGTCACCTACTACGGAAACGAGACACAAAAAAGACAAAACTTGGATATTCCTTTTGGCTCGTAATCTGTCAAGTGACAACATATTATCATATCTGCCATACAGTACATCGTAAAGACGATGCTATTTAATTCTTCTTTTGCACTTGTTGCCCTTTTTGTAGAGGTCTACCAGGCCTCCTCTTCCCAATAAATATAAGTCGATTTTCAGTCTCCCATATAAGAACTCGTCAAAAATTTTCCATAATAATTGAGCTTCAAGGGTTCCTCTTTCCTTTTCATAAGCAGTTTTCCACGTGTCACGAAAAATATTGTCACAAAATTGAAACAAACATGTACCTCGGTGATGTATACTTGGAGTGTCCGCTAAAGATTCAGTTTATTGCTAAATTTTCACAAAAGACAACGAAACTTCACTTTACTGGAGAGCTTAAATACGAGTTTCAAGCACTGTTGCCCATCCAAGGATGAAACTTGAAACGTGTTTCAGAAAACCACGCACAATGTCTATTTTCCTTGAGACAAAGTTGGCAAATAAATGGTTAAATAAATCCTTGAAACGATAACAGCTGACAAGCATGCGCTTTTGTCAAAGGAAACTACAGGGTACGGGGAGAACGGAAACGCAAAAGGAGGGACGTGAATAAGTAAAGCAAATAGTTTGTGACGTTCCAAAAGCCAGCCTTCTTTTTGGGCAGCACTCTCGTTGGAACTTGACGAAAGCCATTTGTTGGCGGTTCGCACATGGTGACCGCCCGAGCTGAGCAAACAATTACAGCTCCGGCAGGCATAATACGGCAGCCCGTCGAGAGCGACCGCGGGCTGTTGTAATGAGTTTTGGGGCAAGGAGGGCGGCTGGCCCGCGGCGTCGATTTCAATTATCGGTGGCGAGGGTGGAGGGTTGGGGGTGGGAGGGGGCGGAAGGCCTATTTGCGAGCTGCGGCTGCGTCCAGCGCTCTGCCGCCCCACCCCACCGCCGCAGCCTCAAACGACCCTCTGCATTCGCGCGGGGAACCTCTTACACCGTGCGCCGGCTGAAATACGTCATAACGCTCACTGAACATTGAGCAAACGCGGCGATAATGCAAAACTTGTTGTGAAATGTTTGGGAATATATGTCGTGCAGTGGCTCATTGCTAACCTGAATTTTATTAAAATCTCCCTTCTTTATCTGCTGGTCGTGGTTAAAGCACTTAAGGTTTTTCTGTCTCACTTGTCACGAACATTTCAAAGAGGCCATTCCAACGTCACTCCTTCCTCTTGCGTTGGCATACAGTGTCCTCGTATCAGATTATCTCTACACTCATTCTGTGTAGATGATGTTTCCATATTATATTGTCGTCTGTTTTTCATTCATAGTAAGCAGTGGCTTGCCATTTTACATCACTGATTGCCTCTCCAAAGCTCAAACAACACTACGATGTATTTCAGTTGAAACTGTGTCAAAGAGTGCTTACATAAAAAAGTGAGCCTTCCTATTACAACTGGCAACCGTGACAGGATTTAAATCACAGCCATCTATCAAATCCTTTTGTCGTCGATAAAATAATAGGTAGGATCGTATCATTTGTATTAGAGATCTTATACATTGTTTCATCTGAAATACTGCATAGTCTTATTTGAGGTTGGAGTAGGCGTTCAGTGAGGACAAATGCTAAAGTGTTTAGGTAAGTAGACCGACCAATGACAACACACTACACTCATATTCGAGAGTACAGGAGTTCGAACCCACCTATGACCATAGAGATATAGATTTTCTGTGATTTCCCTAATTCACGGCACGCATGGATGCCTTCAAAGGAAAAAGTCGATACCATTCATAGTGAAAGTTAATTCAAGCATGCTATGCTGTCAACGGGACGTTATACTGTGATCTTCTTTCCTTCATCGTTGATACTACTTTCAAAACTCGTATTGGAACTTTGGAGTTCCGTTTATGATTACTGATTGTGTATGAGCTATTGGATGTAAAAGTGAACGTATGTTTCTAAAGCTCCTTCACGATGAACTTTTTGTTAGTGCACTTAAATTTTGTGATTTAATCTCTATGTCTGTGAAGTTTGATGCATAACTGTTCAGAATGTTCAAATGTTTGTAGATCTACAGGACTCAAATGTTGGTTATTAGTCCGCAGCTTACAAACTACTTAAATTAAGGTAAAATAACCTAGGTACAACACAAACACCCATGCCCGATGGGGGATTCGAACCCCTGACTACGAACGGCCGCGCGCACCGCAGCACGGTGCCACAGTACGCACGGCTAACCGCCGCGGCCAGAACTGTTCCAATGAAACATTCGGTTTTCATATTTACAAGGACCGCTACATTTTAATTACATATATTGATTTCTTAATTTAATGTTCTGCTGCTGTTTTCAGGGAAATCTGTAACAATATTTGAAAATGAGGGTTTTTTCTTTTGTCTTTTTGAATCAACCAATAAATGGAGTACGATGAACGGTCTCTGTGTTTATTTATCGAACCAACGAAAACTTCAGACCAGCATGCATGTCTTACGGAATGGACACGTCGACGATTACAGCTGTCAAATTAAATACAAGAAATGTATTCACTATTGCAAATATGAATCAGCATCAGTCGTATGATTTAATGGTGCCTTGTGAACAGCTGTGGCAGATCAGGACGCAAAACCGAATTTCGCGCTAATCAGAGTGGACGACATATAATTCGGCCGCCCGAGCACGCCTCCAGCACTGATGTACGTAGTCAGTGTGAAATACGAAAGTTGCGTCAGATCTGGATAAGTTCTGGGAGAGCCGAATGGTAAAGTGACCTCTCGCGAAAAGCGGTAAATCCTGGTTCGATCGACGGACCGCAACTAGGTTTCATATGTCACCATTTGTTTGTACATCAGTCCCTTATACAATGCCGCCATAATAAATTCGCTATGCTGAATAAATTTCGATTTAAATTACTTCGATCACTATACTTCTTACCATACAGATTGTGTCGTTCGGTTACGTTTAGTTACGAAATTAGTCACTTGCCTGCGTTACTGACTTAGTGTGAAGCATGTAAAATTGTACGTAGAGGAAAACGATGAAACTGTTTAAAATATGTAAAAAAGTTATTTAGTGTTACGCAGTTGTTCCAGGAAAAAGTGACAGTGTTGAGATACGTAAAACGGAAACTAATAAGAATAAGATGTAGTATGAAATATGGAGTGTTTCTTCCTTCTGTGTTGCCTGCTGTATTATGAAACACTATAATTTGTCATATTTAAGCGCATGTGAGCGAAGACTAAGAAAGATTTGCGCTGGGAGTCGCGTACTCTGTACTAAGTCAGTCAGTAATTTTGAAGCGAAGCAGAAGAGATTATTGTTCTCACTGTTTAGGCATTTTTGTTCCTTCCCCTGCAGAGATTAAATCACAAAATTTAAGTGCACTAACAAAAAGTTCAAAGTGAAGGAGCTTATGTCTTATGAGTATTCCACGCTATTGGCTTGAAGTGATGATTAATGTTCCATACAGCATACTGTATTAGTAACTAGTCGTGAACTGTGTCTGAATGTTGTATTTTTAATGGCACAATAGGTGTAGTACGAGCATTCAACTACGTTTCTCCATAACTACTGATTGAACCTTTTTTCCGATTCTCCTTTACGACGTTTAGATTATGTTCCGATATCAGTCAGAAAAATTCAAATGTGACAAGAACATAAGTACTAGAACTTGATGTAAGGATTTAACTGCCTGTAAAAAGACTCACAATGGCGCGCCGATGTCACTGAGACCGTAGGCGGCTGCCGCGATGCGGCCGCTGGCGCGCCGCCGTACCCGGTGCCCGCTACTCCCGAGAGCAAACAGTTCAGTTTTAATGGAGTCGCGAGCCCTTCTGTGTAATTGTTTCTGGGTGTTTTCGCTGTTACATTTGAGTTTCTACCACGCTGATAACAAAGACAGCCGACATGCGGTTTAAAAAAAAAAAAAAGTTGAAGGTGTTGGATTCGAACTCGCGACTGCTTACAGATACGCGTGTAAACGCGACTTTTACAATACGACCAAGGGCTCATATATTACATATTTCCTCGAGAAGGACATAACACATCCACCTGACAAGACCGCATTCTACAGTGTTACCAGATCGTGCATATCGACGGATTTACAATTCTGAGGGGCGATCGAATTTATTGTCCACACTGCGCGAACTACTCGGACTTAGGCCTCTGTGTCGGCCGGCCGGCGAACAATTTTTTTTTGTCTAAGACTGTACATCTGCTACGCCAATACCACCTTCACGACGAAGGGTTCTTAGTAACTTCATCTCTAACAATCGCAGTACATTAGTAGGACTGAGTACCAATCGCCGACCAATATGACAGTTCACCTACACAAACAAAGTCACAAGACGCAACTTCAGAGGCACATAGCACCGTCCACACTGGTCCTGACTGGCGTAACGGCAGGTCAGTGTGAATTGTGGCATGGGACACACAGGATTGCAGAGTATGTATGTAGATATAGAGGGAATAGTAAGAAGACCGGAGAATTGAATGTTCAAATGTTTGTTAAGTTTATGGGACTTAACTGCGAGCTCATCAGTCCTTAAACTTACAAACTGTTTATGAACTACATTATACTAAAGACAAAACAAACATCCATATACAAGGAACGAGAGAATACATCCTTTGTGGAAGAAGGAAACTTAAATTTTCAGCAAGCTAAGTAGAATATTTCATCGCACCCCAAAAATGTTTCTTATTGTTGCTTTTGATAAAAAACAAGTAAGTATGGAACATTCGTGGGCGAGACTAACCGAAGCAGATACCTTCATCACCGAGCAAAATTTCAAGCATTTTACCACGCTGTATTCAAAAATCGGAGAAATTCTTCTACGTACTTCGTCAAAGTTAATAAAAGGCCCGTGGAGCGGAAATGTTTATTTCCCAGTGGAGCGTGAAAAAAATGTAACGGAGTCTTTGTGTCCAACTGTATACACACAGAGATTTGAGCGGCCACAGTTCAATGGGTTGGACGTACGGCGCCGCAGCCGGCTGCTGGAAACGGGAAGGAGGCGTGCCTTCACGGCCGGGTGGCGCGCGGGGTGGGGGCGGGGCGGGGGCGGCGCCACAATGGTGACGCGCATTCGTCGCGTGTGTGGGAGGCGCTGCGTGGGAGGCGGGCGGGGCTTTCACGCGGCTTCGCTCGCGCCTGGCGACTCCCAGAGGTGTGCATCGCTGGGTTGCGTACCCACCTGCCGAGAAGCCACTCCACAGGGAACCGACGCAAATAACGTACAAAGATAATAGTGGAAACGCTGTCCGAAAAGAGCGCGACGGCGATTAAACCGTACGCTGGTGGCGTGAGATTAACACAGTCTCACGGTTGTAAATAAACACACATAGCCGCTTTGTAAGACAATTGGGTGTTTTGTGAGTTGAGAGATGAATTTCACAGGGACTGATAGACCTGAGTGAAACAAGGCCCCTGGAGGCGGCATTACCTCAGAGCTATTGAAGTCTCTGAGAGATCCATTCGTGATAAAAGTATCTCATATGCTCTGTAAGATGTACGAGCCAGACGAAATATCCTCAGCCCTCTATGGGAATTACCCTCATTCCGGAGAAAGCAGGCGCAGACGGGTCAGAAAATTAAAATAAAGAAATAAATAAATAAAAATAAATAAATAAATAAATAAAGTTCATATGTTTGTAAAGCTTATGGGACTTAACTGCGGGGTCATCAGTCCCTAAACTTACAAACTACTTATGAAATAACTTATACTAAAGACGGGACAAACATCCATTACCGAGGGGGGATTCGAGTCTCCGACGGCGAACGACCTCACGCATCGAAGCATAGCACCTCAATGCGCTAGGCCGCTCCGCCGCGGCAGAAAATTACAGTACCAACAGTTTTATATGTCGTGGTTGCAAAATTTTAACACGAATTATTTGTGGAAGAGAAGCTGATCTCTGGGAAGATCAGTTTGGATTTAACATAAACGTAGAAACAGGGGAGACATAACCCGTATTGCCGCGGTGGAGTAGCCGAGCGGTCTAATGCGCCTCGCTGCGGAGCGCGCGGTTGCTGACCGTCGGAGGTTCGAGTCCTCCCTATGGCATGGGTGTGTGTGTTGTCCTTAGGTTAGTTTACCGTAGCATAAGTAGTTTGTAAGCTACGGACCGATGACCACGAAGTTTGGTCCGATAGATTTACAAACATTTGAACATAACGCACATCACATATTATTTTAGAGGGTTGATTAAGATAAGGAAAACATACAAAGCTTTTGACAATGCTGATTGGAATATACTCTTTCAAATTCTGAAGTCAGCAGGAGTAAGATATAGCGAATGTAGGTTATTTAGAAATTGCACAAAAACCAGACAGCAGTTATTAGAGTCGAAGGGCATGAAAGGGAAACTTTTTTGGTAAAGGAATGTGACGGGTTGTAGCCTTTCTCCAATGTTATTCTATTTGTACACTAAGAAAGTTGTGTAGGAAAGTAAGCACAAATTTGGATAAGGAACTCAAGTTCAGGGTGAAGTAACGAAAATATAGCGTCTTGCTGTTGACATTGTAATTCTGTCAGAGACAGCAAAGGACCTGGAATAACAATTGAAAGGAACGGACAGTGTGTTCAAAATAGCGTATAAAATAAATATTAACAAGAGGGAAACAAGGGTGATGGAATGCAGTTTTATTAAATCAGGCGATGCTGAAAGAGTTACGTAAGTTTCGTTACTTATACTAAGATGAACGGTTAAGGCGTCATCTGCAGTTAAATTTTGTTTTGTCAACAGGCCATCAAAAACAAACTATTTTTAATGTTACTAACCTTTTTTCTCAGAAAATTTGCAAAAGAGTGGTTCTGGTCGTTGGTGGCGAACAATTACTTCTGTAAAATTACAGTGGTACGGGCAGGTAAGAAGAATTGAGGACACCAGAATACCGAAGCTGGTACTGGAATGGCAAACTGAGGGGAGAAGAAGAAGAGGACGACCAGTGACCACCTGGATTCAAAATCTGTAGCTCACAATGAATAGACTGGGTGCAGAAGAAGAGGACACACAAGATAGAGATACCTGGAGAAATATAGTGAATAATTAGTGTAAAACCTTATGTACTAGGTGTATTCATTTCTGGGCGAATTATTATGTTGGAGGTAATCCTCTGTAATCAGGAAAATCTCAATAATAAATAAAAACAAACTGATGACGATCGGTTGGAACGCGCGACCTAAAATGTGGGATCACATTACAATGTCAAATCGCCGTTATTTTAACAAATATATCTTAAACGATGCGAGATATCTAAAAAACATATGGGAGTAAAATTATAGAGTGTTTCCTCCTATACAAAATTGGTTATTCCATTTTTGTCCTAGAAACTGTTAAACCGTCATTTAAATTTCGAGCTGTCAAAAGGAGATGGCAAAGGCCCACTTTTGGTGTTACTAAAAGTGGGCCAGATGGTGGACCTTAACATGCAAATCAAGTTCATAAAGTAAGATCAGTTCATTTTTAGAGAAGTATATTAGAAACAAAAACAAGTTTATACGCCAACTGGCTCTGCCGATGGTGAGAACATTGAAGAAAAGTACGAGGAAGTAAAGTTAAGGGAGAGAAAAACTTAATTGTGATGGGGACTGGAATTCGGGAGTAGGAAAAGGAAGGGAAGGAAAAATAGTTGGTGAATATGACCTGGGAAAAAGAAATGGAAGAGTAAACCACATGGTAGAATTTTGCACCGAAGATAATTTAATTACAACAAACACTTGGTTCAAGAACCATGAGAGAAGGCTGTATACGTGGAAGAGACCAGGAAACACTGGAAGGTACCATATAGATTTTATAATGGTAAGACAGACATTTCGGAACCAGGGTTTAAGCTGCGAGACTTATTCAAGGGTAGACATGGTCTATGACCATATCTTATTGGTTATGAACTGCAGACTGAAACTGCAGGAAAGTAGGAATATAAGGAGATGAGACGTGGATAAATTGAAAGAACTTGAAGTTCTTGGGAATTTCAGAGGGAGTTATAGGCAAAATTGACAGAAAAGGGAGGAGGATAAAACAGTAGAAGAGGAATAGGTAACTTTGAGAGATGAAATATGAAGGCAACAGGGGACAAAATAGGTAGAAAGGCAAGAACTAAAAAAAATAAATTCTTATACATCACAGGAAATACAAAATTTAATTGATAAAAAATATATATAAATGCAGTAAATGAAGCAGGTAAAATGTAGTACAGACGACTAAGAAATAAGACTGTCAGGAAGTGCAAAATGTCTAAGCAGTGGCTAGAAGCCAAATGCAAATCTGTAGAAGAATGTACAACTAGGGGAACAAGACGTACCGCCTACAGGAAAATATAAGAGACATTTGGAGAAAAGAAAAATAGCTGTACGAGTATCAAGAAATCAAATGGAGAAACAGTTCGGAGTGAAGAAAATAAATCTACAAGGGGGAAAGAGTATACAGAAGGCCTGTATGAAGTAAAGGAACTTCGAGACCATATAGTAGGGAGTGAAGAGAAAGTAAGTGAAGATGAAGCAGGAGATACTGTGTGGAGAGATGAATTTGACTGAGCACTGAAAGACCTAAATCAAAACAAGGCCCCTGGAGTAGATGACATTCCGTCAGAGCTACTGAAGTCTTTGGGAGAGCCAACCATGACAAAACTATTTCAGGGGTAAGATGTATGAGACAGGCGAAATACACTCAGACTTCCAAAGAAAGCAGGCGGAGACAGATGTGAAGATTACAGAATCATAAGTCATGGATGCGAAAATTTTAACACTAGTTACTTACAGAAGGATGGAAAATGTGGTAGTATCTGACCTCAGCGTAGATAAGTTTGAATGCAGGAGAAACGTAGGAAGACGAGAGGCAATACTCAATTTACGACGTATCTCAGAAGACAGATTGCGCAAAGGCAAGTTTACTATCTTTTGTAGATTTGAAGAATGATTTTACAATGTTGATTACAATATACTCTTTCAAATTCTGAAGTCATCGGAGGTTAAACATAGGGAACGTTATGTTATTTACAACTTGTACAAAAACCAGACAGCAGTTATAAGAGTTGAAGGGCATGAAAGCGACGCAGTGGTTGGGAAGGGAGTAAGACACGATTGTAGCCTTTCTACAATGTTATTCAATTTGTAAATTCAGTGAGCTGCAAGGAATACGAAGAGAAATTTGGAGAAGGAATTAGAGTTCAGGGTAAAGAAATAAAAACTTTGCGTTTTGCCTATGACATTGTAATTATGTCAGGAACAGCAAAGAGCAACTGAATGGAATGGACATAGTGTTAAAAGGAGCGTGTAAGATGATCATTAACAAAAGCAATACATGGGTAATGGAATGCAGTTTCAGAAAATTAGGCGATGCTGAAGGAATTAGATTAGATAACGAAACAATAAATGTGGTATATGAGTTTTGTTTTTTACGCAGTAAAATAACATACGATGGTCGTAGAGTACATAGGATATAAAATGGATAATGGCAATGGGAAGAAATGTGTTTCTCAAAAAGAGTAACTGCTTATTTATTTAAGTGGTATGAAGTCTTTTCTGAACACATTCGTGTAAAGTATTTCTTTGCGCGGGAGTGAAACATGGACAATAAATAAATCAGACAGAAAGAGGGTAGAGGCTTTTTAAAGGTCGTGCACAGACGAATACTGCACATTAGATGAGTAGATCGCGTAACTAATGAAGAAGTACTAAACAGAATTGATGAGACAAGGAATTTATAGCATACGTTAACTAAAAGAAGAGGGCGATTGGTAGGACACATTCTGAGACATTGGCGAGTCGTAAATTTAGCACTGGAGAGAAGTGTGGGGAAAAGTCGCAGACGGAGACGAACAGACGAATATAGTAAATATAATAATCACATTTAAATTGATGTGGATTGCCGTTCTTATGAGGAGATGAAGAGTCTTGCTCAGGATAGAATAGGGTGGATAGCTGCATGAAACCAGTCTCCGGACCGAAGACCACAACAACACGTTCTATATGCATCCTTTCTGTGGTGATGATGTGGCGCAGACAAATAAATGTTCAAATATTTGGAAATCAATCGGACCAAACTTCGTGGTCATGATTCCGTTGCTTACAAACTACTTAAATCTAGGTAAACTAACCTAAGGACAAATGCACACATCCATGCCCCAGGGAGGACTCGAACCTCCACGGCGAGCAACCGCGCGCTTCGCAGCGAGACGCTTTAGACCGCTCGGCTACTCCACCGCGGCCTACTGGCGCAGACAAATAGTGAAATTCTGCATGACCTGCTGAAGTGTACGAGCATCGCTGCAGCCAATAACCTCCTGAATGGCTATTTTTAGCGCAGCAATATATTTGGAGTTATTAATTAACAAAACGTTGTCTTCACCACTATTTACTGCAATTACTTAAAACCTTACTGCATTTTGTGTTCAAAATAAATGTACTTATTAAACTGACCTGGTGCAGTCATGAGTCCTTAGACTTACCAACTAATTACACTAACCTACGCTAAGGACAAAACACACACACACATACACACACACACACACACACACACAAACACGCGCCCAAGAGGAGGAAGTAGTCTTTCTAAAGCTGTCGACATATCATGACACATTTAATACTGAAGAGAAATGTCATGGCCACAATTATGTCGATCGATTCCGCTTCATTTGCAAAAGTGTACTAATTTATCATCTCGTAACCTTTTTTTTTGCCTCAAAGGCAATTGAAGACATCATTGTAGACTCTGGGTATGTGCATGGGTGTGGAATCCATTCGGAATATGTGGAAGAAAAATAAACCAAACTGCAGGATTTGCGAGTTCAAAGTACAATGAAAGAATATTTCGAAAAGAGAAATAATAAAAATAAAAAAAGGAAAGGAAGGGAATAGCGGGGCTCATTATTTTTTTGCTTCTGAACATTGTCCGAAGAATCTGTGACCGCGAGAACTATTACAGAAGAGGAGATGAATAGCGGCACATCCCGTTCCGGCTTAATGAGACTTGGCTCCATCAACAAAGCGAAAGCGATCTACCCTTTCAGCACCGTCATTATCTGTAATGAAAATTCCTGGAGCGTTGCGCTCTCTAACTTCGGGATTAAAAGAAAAACCTCTCCTCGGCCCTCAGGCGTCGCCCTGATGTTACTGGGCTGCACTGTCACAGATAACTAAGACGCAAAACGCAGAATCGTAGCCATCCAAGATACTCGAATTCTCGAAGTTTGTTCCGGTACTTTTACGCCAGAGGATCATTACCATGCCACAATATCACACTCTCATTGTGCGGCGAGATCTACAAGAAACGACTCTTGAGCGATGTACTTGACCTATGAAAGCAGCGAAGTAAATGTCTCAGCACTATTAAAATTATGTTTGTGTAGAATATTTCGGAAGAGAAATGCTCAATGTACAATGGCACTAACGGTATGGACAAAGTATGTCACTATATATACAGAATAACTATTTTCGGGATAAGGACTGATAGCCAGAACCTCGCCATTCGCACTTAACGAAACGCCTATCGTGTCACAGCTGACAGATAACCTTCGCATCTGCAGTTTCATAGCGGTCAGTACCTCGACGTTACTTTTCAAATTTCACAGAATTACATAAATGGTCATGACACTGATGGAAACATTCCGATACCTTACCACCAATTGTTCAAGTCTGCCCCAATCGGTACGGGCTCGTCTGGTGAAAAGGTAATTCGGGGTAGACCGACCGAAAGACTCCATTTCAAATGAGGACTGCTACATGTTACGTGTGTTGTTTCGTTACACTATAGCGCCTAGTTTAGTGCTTGTGCATCGTAGTGGACATAAGTGACCGTGAGTTGTAGAAGCAGTTCGATTTCTTTTTCACCAAGTTGGGAAGAACAGTTTCTGGTATTTGAAAAGATTAATTAGCTCAGTGTCTCGAACGTAATAAATTTCTCAATACCACAAAGTGCAGTGGATTTGCCGAGCGGACTAAAGCACCTTCCTGAGGAGCGCGCGGTTGCTGGCCGTCGGAAGTTCGAGTCCTCCGTGGGGCATGAGTGTGTGTGTGTGTGTGTGTGTGTGTGTGTGTGTGTGTGTGTGTATGCTTCGTACTTAGATTTCTTTAACTTAGTTTAAGTAGTTTGTAAACCTAGGGACCAATAAACAAAGAAGTTATTGGTCTCATACATTTACAAACATTTGAATACCACTAAATGGTATAATACAGAGCGTTTCTGTGTCTCTCTTCAAGCGAGGCAATAGGACCAGATGGATGTGTAACCCACGGAACGAACTCACTGTCACATCAGCTTCAGTTGTGTCCGTTACTAAACTTCGCACATCAGGTAACGAGATTCTTTCGTGCGTTATTGGAACGAAGCAGAACCTTCTCTGACACATGTACTTAATATGTAGTATTAAGGGAAGCATTTATGTATTACTAACAATAACAATGAATTACTTTTATGTGACTGGCGGTCAACAGAGCGAAGAAAATCATTTCGAGGTATTCACCGTGTAATGAATTTAACCATAAGGAATATGCTTGTTTCGTAAAGTTAATATCAGGATATCAATAGTGATAGAAGCCGTTCTTACGCTAAACTGTTAATATACTTACAGAATTCTTCCATATATTATAAATAATCTTACCATAATAATAACATTGCTTTCTAATTCACGTTGTTAAATTATTTCTGTACATAAAAAT
Organism: Locusta migratoria; assembly: GCA_026315105.1. Lineage (NCBI taxonomy): Eukaryota > Metazoa > Arthropoda > Insecta > Orthoptera > Acrididae > Locusta > Locusta migratoria. The sequence continues at coordinate 425,016,629 of CM048746.1, read as the reverse complement.
CCTTGTAACAATATTGTGCTATAGCCCATGTTTGAAAACAGATTTTATTACTAATAGTTTCTGATGTAATTCGTGATTCAATAAACAATTTGTGATAGTCTACTTATCTTAAAGTTTTGTTATTGTCATAAATTGTATAATCTAAAGTATGCAAACAAAATGGCACTGCTCTAGTCGTAATTTACAAATACACCTAATTTATATTTTGATTTATTACGAAAATACTTCTGATATATACTGAATAATTTTATATATGTCTTGTTTGTGATGGATTTATTTATATTTGAGTGATATGGAAGTTCAGGAACTACAGTGTAACAAATGCGTTCTGTAAGATTCGAGTAAGTGACTTGATGTTAAATACGTATACATTACATACACAAATTAGTCTCGACTCTTCTCGGGCTCAGAACAATCTTGATGTAACCATGTACTCAATGTAGTTTACTGATGCAATAAATAATAATACATAATTAAGTCACATTTAGTTCAATTAACAGTCAAGAACGAAGGAAAAGTAATACATATAAACTATCAAGTAATAATGGCAGGCGAAGAAATGAAGATTTTGGTAATAATAACGGCAGACGAACTGATGGCGTCGACGAAAGACAACAGGACATGTAATATATATTACGATAATGTAACCAAAATATATTTCAACCGGCAATCACAATCAGTGTTGGTACTAAACAATCTTACCTCTATCCTCTCATCTTTCATAAAAAAGGAAAATTTTATTTATTTTTCTACTTCCATTTATTGCTCATCTTATAAGGTTTGCGTTACAAAAGATTACAGATAAAAGGAAAAGGAAAAAGAAACATAAGTATTAATAGACGATATTAAATGAAAATTGTAGCGTATACGCACGGTTCTGTAAACAGTTCAATAACTGCAATAAATGAAATGCAATTTCTCTTCTCTCCGTTCGTCTCCTTGTACCCAAGCCTACACCCATTTCTTCCCCTTCCCACCTCTCTTTCTACATCCTCCGCGTTTCTCATTTTATATCCTATTCACGCCATCAGTGTAAAATTACAATAGTGTGCTATCTTTCTTGGTCAACGCCGTGAAAGCTAGCCCCTGCCTTGCACCGAACGGGAGCCTAGTAAAGGTGTTCTACGTGTTAATCTAGATTGTAATTTATGTCGATTGCAGATGTCATCCAAATCCCACATATTGTTACAGTGCGAAGCGTAACAAACGTTCACCCAATCTTTATCACTGATGTATGTAAGGATGTACTCCACAAATACAAAAATATATATTCTGGGTAACTTTTTTCCATCGTGTATAAACTCTAGGGATTGATCAAGTAGATGATACGGAAATATAAGGCTCTAATTATACCTACGCCCGCATACGCATGGTTTCCATGCTAGAGACCATTTACGTAATCACACTTCGTTACAGAGACAGTGGTCTAATACCCGTTTTATCATGCAGCCACAGTTGCAGCACGTGCTGAAAATTATTTCCGTGTGCCTCAACGCATGCATATTCATGTTGCCCCTAACAAACGAGCGTTAAAACCAGAGTGGTAGCAACGCAGTACGAATTCGCTGCTTCTGTGTCTCCACGTCCAGAAAGGGTTCTGCAAACGCAGTACTTTCGAGATGGCCCCATATCAAGAAACCGCAAGGGCGAAGATGCGGTAAGCGAACTGGCCATGAAACTGGACCTCCTCGCGTGATACTTGTAGATGATATAACGCAGCATGTCGTTTTCAACGGAGAGAAGTCTTCAGACGTTAAAGTGATCCCTGGCGTGCTCCGGGGAATGTTACTGAACCGTTGCTTTTCACAATACACGAGGGATGGAACTTATATATACATCTACATCTACATGGGATACTCTGCAAATCACATTTAAGTACCTGGCAGAGTGTGGTACCACTGCTGTGGAGACACTATCAGAAATCAGTATTGCCGTACAGAACAGTGGCACTTTGGGTAAAAGCCTTCAGCGAAGGTCGGCAAACTGTGCCAGACATGCATCGGGGAAGTCGTCAAGCCTCTCTGCAAAAGAAATGTACACTGTTGCCATGTTAGTGGACAATGATCGACGCCAGACGATTTGTGAACGCTCCCACGAAACCGGATTAGCGTATACGACTGTGCTTCGCATCCTGAAGGAACGCCTGGGCATGCGAGAAATGGCATCACGATGGGTTCCGCATGAATTGACGGAAATGCAGAAATGGATACGTTACGACGCTGCTCAGATGCATTTAGAGCACTACGAGCGCGAAGGAAATTCTTTCTTACGCCGTATCGTAACACTGGATGAGACATGGAGCACACCTTACAAGCCAAAACTGACAATCCCACTGATAGTGTCATTATAAGTCGCCGCGAAAATCGAAAGTGCGTCAGAGCCCCAGTATGGTGTCAGTTATGGCGATTCTCGTGTAGGACTGTAATAAAGCATTACGTTCCTCCATGAGAGACCATCAAGACACAGTATTACTGTTAGTTTTTGGAGCACCGCCTGCGACCAGCTTTGCGAAAGATGCGGCATCACTTCCTGCGGAACCCATCCATCAATTTGCCTGACAATGCGCGGGCACATACAGCGCAAGTTTTGGGTGCTCTGTTCGGTCGATGGGACTGGGACGTACTGTGCTATCGATCATACTCCCCTACGCTAAGTCCTCGTGATTGATTTGATTCCGAAGATGAAGAAACCACTTCATGGCATTCGCTTCAGAACTGTTCCAGAGATTCGACAGACAACAGACCGCTCCATTCGCACCATCAACAGAACAGGCTCCGCTAACGGTATACCACACCGCTGGCAACGGGTTCTACACAACGCTGGTGACTACTTTGAAGTATAGTAACAGGTGAAATAATATAACGCTTTAACATCCGCTGTGAATAAATAGTTGCCATTATTTAAGTTCCTCGTAGGTAACATCGTTAGTTCCATGAGGCTTTTTGCGGATGATGCTGTAATTTATCGAGGAGTTGCAGCAATGGAAAAGAGTAGTGAATTCAAGAATCTATGCAGCATATTGGGGTATGGTGCTGGGAATGGCAATTGACACTCAACATAAGCCTGTGTAAAGTGTTGCGTTCATGTAGAGAAACAGATCGTTTTTTCATGTAACTATGCGATAGAAAGACAAACACTGGGGCAGTTACTTGCATAAAATATATGGGAGTAGACGTAAGGGGAATTTTAAATGGAGCGACCAAATCAAATGAATCGTGGGTAACGCAGATGCCACACGGATATTCATTGGAAGAATCCTCAGGTAGTGTTGTCCGCCATCAAAGAAAGTAGGTTACAAAAACTCCCGTTCGGCCAGCGCTTGAGTGTTGCTCATCACTGTGTGATTGTACCAGGCGGGGTTGATAAGAGACGTAAAGAGGATACTACGAAGTGCAACACGCTTCGTTACGGGCTCTTTTAATAAGCACGACAGCGTCACCGAAACTCTAGTGGCAGACGCTGCAAGAGAGACTTTTTTTTATCGCTGTACGGGCTTCTGCCGAAGTTCTAATAACAAACGTTTCATGAAGAGTCAACCAATAAACTGCGTCCTTCCATGTATACCTCACGATCGGACGACAAGAATCAAATCAGAGATATTACAGCAAAACGGATGCATACAAGAAATCGTTTCCCCCTAAAAACTGAGCGACTGTAATAAGCGGAAATGAAAATGGTACAAAATGTACCTTGCACAACCTACCGTTAGGTGGCTTGCGGAGTGTGGTTGTATGTGTAGTTTTAAACGGAGGAAGACAAAACTGACATGCGTCTGGACGTTAACGGAGAAGTGGGCTGGAGGACCGTCACGTAGCAGTCACATAACCCTCTGTGTTGTGGCGTCGCTATTCGCTACAACGCCAGCGGTCTACCCAAGTCGCCATACTGCTTCAAGAATAGGCGTTAAGTCGCTTCACAATACTTCGGCCGCTGAGGGTGCCCGCACCCTAGTCACCTCGGCTTCGCGTGCCGGCCTCTAGGAAGAAGGGGTCTCGGCTAGATATACTGACGCACCACAGCAACGTCAGTCAGTACGGGAGAATACGGCAGTTCCTGTCAGTATGAGGCAGCCCCAGGAATACTACAGTTCCAGAAGTTCATCATAGAAGAGCCAGCTTTCTGTCTGTGCACCAGCCAGAACAGTTTTCTACTGCGTAGCAGCACTGCGTGATAGTACAAGAAGTTTGTATTAACACAAGCACATCAAAATTAAGTATTGATTTCTTCTGTCAATAAATGCTTTGATGACTAATCAGTTCATTATGTTGCAGACCGTGTCAACATCATTGCAGCCACAGCCCACCTTCCGAACCTACAACATTAAAAGGTAACAACCCTTTGAATCATTACTGGCACAGTATCAACACCTGTACCGTCATCTAGGAGGAACCAATATATACTGTAACTGTGGTTACGTGGTTCAGTGGGCGTTAGATCAAAGTCTCTGTAATAAAGTACAATTAAATAAATGGTCTCTACTACGGAAAGCATGAGCTTCCTCAAGTAAGTTCATTAGGTCTTTTCTGTACAATATCCTCTCCTCCTTGAATTCCGATAGTTTGTATACGGTGGAAAAATTCTGCTTCAGGTACATGTCACGCACTTTCTTATGGTCCTTCTGTGATCGAAAGAAGTCGGCTGCGTTCGTATGTCTACGGAATGTTTATGCTCTCTACCAACCTTACCCCATAACAGTACTGACACCGTAGAGATCGTCAGTGTTTTGTTAATGCGTGCTTGGTATTGATTATTGTCTTCCACTTTGTTATTTGCTAAAATAAGTCCACATATCCCGACGACGTCGTTTTGAAAAAGGTAGACTCTCCTTGAAAGTGAGGTGAGGAATGTTAATTCCGATTGTTATTCAGTTCCACGACAATAGAAAGATGCAGAAAGCGTTGCTACACCCGCTTAATAAGTCCCCTAAAAATATTCAGATTTTGTACATACAGGGTGTTTCACTAAGTGTGTTCGCCTATGTAACTTATAAAATAATAGGTGACGGGAAATTTTAATGCGGTAGTTCAACACAAGAAATGTTACACTTCCTGTGGAGCTATGAACATAGTTTATTGTATCATTTTCCAAAGAGTTACAGCACAAAGATGTGTTTTTTTAAAATGGAACAATAGTTTTTTTCTGTCGTGCATTGGATTCGTTGAAAGCAGCTGCGTCCAAATCAGTTTAAACTACATTCCTATCACTGTTAGTTTGGGAGCTACAACCCTTCAAAGGTTAGGGGGCGGAGGCTACGACAGCGTATCTGACTGGCTGGTGGTCATGAGACAGTGGGCCGTGCCCCAGGGGATAGCCACTCGGCCAGTCAGATGCGCTATCGAAGCATCCGCCCCCGGAACTTTGAAGGGTTGTAGCTCCCAAACTAACAGTGATAGGAATGTAGTTTAAATTGATTTGGACGCAGCTGGATTAAACGAATCCAATACGCGATAGAAAAAACTATTGTTCCATTTAAAAATTATATTTTTGTGGTGTAACTCTTTGGAAAATGATACAATACATTGTAAGGTGTAGCCCGTAAGCTGCCGGCACTGGGAGAAAGATGCGGGGCTTGTTCTAACAGCCAATGCTCTACGAACTGAATGCAAGCTTCAACTCCCAATATTCTACGCTCAGGGGTCACGTGAAAGTGCCTGAGACATAGCCGTTAGCCATTACAGTCGACTGTATGATCGACTTCGCTTACTGTGTAACTACAGCTATTTTGTTAGGAAATAGGCAACAAAACGAATACGTTGCTAGTACTTTGAATGCAGCTTTTTTTTCCAGAGCAGATAGTGGCTCTACATCTTCCGAACAGCCGACTTACTCCACCGGCGCAGTGAAGTAACTGCGAATAGAAAGGCTCAGTGAAGGTCGTAAGCACCGTTTCCGGAAAGCAATCGCCAGGAGGCGTTGAATTCCTGGGCGCCTCGGGAAGGAGCCTTCGCAACCCTCCCAATCCGGGTCATGCGTTCCACACCGAACGTACGTCTGGCGCCAGGCGGGCGCTTTTGTTCACGCGATGCCGCGCCCAACCAGCGCCCGAGTTTCTTACTCCGCTACGTCTTCCTCCCTCTTCCGGTCCATCTCCCCAATTCCTTCCCTTCCTCCTCCCTTCTCTCCTCTTCTCTTCCCTTTGGACTTCCTCGCGTCTGAGTAACGCGCCGACGGGACGCGGCGGTATTGCCGCATTCTTTCCAATTTCTTCCGATCTATTTCGCGTCTCCGCTCGGCGCTTATTCGGTGCTATTTATTCGGCGGGAGCCGTATAAACGGCGGCGTCGCTGCTGAATCATATTGTCCGGCGCAGAGTCGACTCGCCCGCTGGCGCGCTCGGTGCGGAGCCACTTGCCGCTCGAGGGTCGCGCCTGGGAAAAACGGTCGGCCCGGCACTCGGCCAAATTGTATTTGCGTTGCTTATGGGGGCGGCCAGACAAATGTAATCGGCACCCAGGCCGAGATAACGCCGCTGCCGCTGCCGTCGGAATTAATGCGAGGGACCGCCGCGACGGCCGGACCCTACCGTTCCCTGCAGATCTCCCGGAGCGCTGCTGCTACAGGAATACTCCAGCACAGCGGGTAGCAATGAAATGAAACTGCGCCAGGGGAAACACGATGCCGCTTCACGGCAGTGGTACTTACTGCTCGTACGTTGACGAAAAAACTAGTCTACACTTTTTAATTCTACGTTTCTCCTGATAGGCATCTGACACGGGAAACTCATCATCGTACCCCCCACGGGTTTAGTACAGTGAATACCTCTACAATAACTAAACACGGGTCAAGTAAAAAAAAACAGATATTAGTTCTATACAGATGAGAAAAAGCTAAGTAGGAACAATAAGCGTCTCATGTGCCACGCAGGGCTAGGCAAGGAAAAACGTTTTTAAAATATTTCTATAAATACGAATCGGATTTAAAAAGTTGTAATAAAACAATGTGCAAGATTCTAAGAGAAAATGAGGTGGCGAACCTTGACATATCTTGGCCACTTATGCAGAATGCATGAAAGCATATTAAAAACATAGTAATAAAAAAATAAAAAAATAATTAAAAAGAATTCAACTACTTTTGAAAGAAAAAGATTACTACATAACGGATTCAGGAAGTAACAAAAGATTTAGAAAAGTCGAACGTCACAGAGTCACAGTTTTTAGAAAGACATCTACATCTACATGGGATACTCTGCTAATCACATTCAAGTGCCTGGCAGAGGGTTCATCGAACCACCTTTATACTGAAACTTCCTGGCAAATTAAAATTGAGTGCGAGAACCGGGACTTGAACCTGGGAACTCTGCCTTTCACGGACAAGAGCTCTACCGACTGAGCCATCCCGACACGACTCACGATGCCGCCTCACATCTTTATTTCCGCCAGTACCTCGCCTCCTACTTTCCAAACTTCACAGAAGTTCTCCTGCGAACCTTGCGAGACTTGCACTCCTGGAAGGAAGGATATGGTGGAGACATGGCTTAACCACAACGTAATGTATGTCTCCACCATATCCTTTCTTCCAGGAGTGCTAATCTTGCAAGGGTCGCAGGAGAGCTTCTGAGGCGGCATCGTGAGTCGTGTCGGGTGGGTCAGTCGGTACAGTGCTTGCCAGCGAAACGCATAGGTCCCAGGTTCGGCTTCCGGTTCCGGCACACAATTTTAAACTACCAGGAAGTTTCATATCAGCGCACACTCCGCTGAAGAGTGAAAGTTTCATTCTATCACCTTTATACTATTTATCACCCATTCCATACTCTAATAGCGCGCGGGAAGAATGAATACCTGAATCTCTCCGTTCGAGCGCTGATTTCCCGTATTTTATTCTGATGATCATTTCTACCTATGTAAGTGGGAGTCAACAATATATTTTCGCATTCGGAGGAGAATTTTGTCGATTGGAGTTTCGTAAGATCCCAGATCCTGTATCATTCCCGTGTCGCTGTCTCCCCTTTATCGTGACAATACAAGACGAGCTGACATTCTTTGGACTCTTTCGATGTCCTCCGTCAAACCCTTCTGATAAGGATCCCACACTAAAAATGGACGGACAAACGTAGTGTATGCAGTCTCTTTAGTAGTTATGTAGCATCTTTTAAGGGTTCTGCCAATAAAACGCAGTATCTTGTTTGCCTTTCCCACGACATTATCTACGTGTTCTTTCCAGTTTAAGTCTGAAGTAATAGTAATTCCAAGGTATTTTGTTGAGTTTATAGCCTTGATTTATCTTGTAAACAAAGTTTAACGGATTTCTTTTCGTACTCGTGTGGACGACTTCACACTTCTCATTATTTAGAGTCAATTGCCAATTTTTACACCATAGTGATATCTTATTCAGATCGTTTTGCAGTTGGTTTTTATCTTTAGATGATTGTGCTAGACGGTAAATGACGGCGTCATCTGCAAACAACCTAAGAGAGCTACTTAGATTTTCTCCCAAATCGTTTATGTAAATAAGGAACAGAAGAGGACCAATAACACTACCTTGTGGAACGCCCGTTATCACCTCTGTTTTTGTAGATGCTTTACCATCGATTACTACAAAACTGTGTCCTCTCTGACAGGACATCACGTATCCAGTCGCAAATTTGGGGCAATATACCCCAACGAAGCAGTTTGATTAAAAGCCGTTTGTGAGGTACGGTGTCAGAAGCCTCCTAAAATCAAGAAATATGGAATCGATTTGTCAACCCTTGTCGATAGCATTAATCTCTTCGTATGAGTCAAGAGCTAGTTGTGTTTCGCATGAAGCACGTTCAGTAACATGATCAAAGATTTGGGATGTCATCCAGCTGAACTAAGACCTAAGAGGAATGGGCGAACTCTGACAGAAGGTCAGAATAAACTGGCCAGTGGACGCATCAACGAGTATTGGAGAAAGGCAAGGCAAAGGTCCGATGTTCGAATCCCGGTTCCGGCACACAATTATAATACGCCAGGAAGTTTCGTATCAGCGCACACTTCTCTTCAGAGTAAAAAAAATCACTCTGGGAAAATCCCTATGTCTCCATCACATCCTTTCCTCCAGGAGTGCTAGTCCTGCAAGGTTCGCAGGAGGACTTGTGTGAAATTTGGAGAGTAAGAGGCGAGGTACTGACAGAAGTAAAGTTGTGAGGACGAACCGTGAAGCGTGTCGGGATAGCTCATACGGTAGAGACCATGGTCGCTAAAGAGAAAGATCCGAGGTTCGAATCCCGGTTCCCGCACACAATTTTTATCTGCCAAGAAGTTTCAGCTTTCTCTACTGTTCCATTCTCTAACACCATGCGGGAAAAAGGAACACCTAAATCTTTCTCTTCTCTAACAGATTACTTTATTTATTAGGATAATCTTGTTCCCTTAAGTAAGTGGGTGCTAACAAAAGACATGTCAAGATTTGGAGGAGAAAGCTGTGAAAGAAATTTCGAAAAATAGCTCTCAGCGCAACGAATAACGCCTTTCTTGTAATCCTTTGCACCCACCTCGCGCATCATTCCAATGACACACTTTCCGTTATATCGCTATAATACGAAATGAGCTGCCACTCTATCAACTTTCTCTGTATCCTCCGTCAGTCCCACTTGGTGGGGATCCCACAATGAGTAGCAGAAGTGAGGAAGCAGAAGTGTAGTGTAGGCACTTTCTTTAATAGAACTGTTGTGTAGCTTTTGGTTCGCCTTCCCTACGATATTTTCTGTGTGTTCTTTCCAGTTAAACTTACTCGTAATTTTAATTCCTACGTATTTACTTGAATTTACGGCATGTAGGTTTGACTGATTTATTGCGTAAATGAAGTTTATACGATTTTCATATGTTTTTAATTATCATGTATCAGATGATCTACCAAGTGCCAATGGAACATTTAGTTAACGAAAATAACTGATACCCACCGTTTCCGGTCAGCTTCAGATTTAAAAAAAAAAAAAAAAAAAAGTGTGTCTAAAGTAACAGGAGACGTTGTAAATCGGCTGCTAAGATTGCAGGGGAATATCGGCAACCAACACGTAACTTGAGTATTAATAAGCACAGGCAAGCACTGAAGTGCATTAAAAGTAATAAAAAAAATCCTGTTGTCAGGTTACAGCGACAGTTAAACTGTATGGATACTGCAATAAGTCACAGTCATTGAAGTACGAGGTTGCATTCCTACCACGACTATGACGACAAAACCAAGAAAAAAATTTGTAATTATGGATCATTCTTAACTGCCTGTCTTCATAGTTTTGAATCATTGATGATACTTATTTTTTAATATCATTGTCCACGGAAGACAATATGGTAACAGTTGAAGAGAAAATGACTACCTTTCTAAGAAAAGTCCCATCTGGAAAACGATCAATTACGTATTTGCAATGGAGGAAATTATTCATATATTTTACATGATTACTTTTGTCATTATTTTTGTCCTCACGTTTGCGATTTTTACCACTAGTTGTTAGCTGTCTACAACCACAACTAGGCATTAAGAAAATAATTTTTCATTTCAATGTAATGAAAGCCATATAGTTTCAGCAATTGCTAGATAAACACAACAGATATTTTAGAAAAATGTGTTAAGGCATTCACAGGTGTAAAAAAAACCGTACTAAGCAAGAAATAATTTACTTGACTTAGTTCCTGTCGTTCCGGCTGGAACATAGGGCAGAAATGAAATTTCTCCACCTGACGCGATTTCTGGCAAGTCTCTTCAAGCCAGGTTTTCTCATCCTCTGCAGCTTGTCTCTCGATCGTTCTTTTCGGCGTATGTTTAGGACTACCGCGTTTCCTAACTCCTTGAGGCTTCCAGTCCAGCGGCACTTTTTCAACAGCCCCATCAGGCTTCCTCAGTGTATGCCAATCTATTTCCATATTCTTTCCTTGATTTGTATATTGATTGGTGGCTGATTTGTCTCCCTCTTTATTCGTCATTATGTTTGGCCATCTGACGTTTAAAATTCGCCGGAGACAACGGTTAATAAAAACTTGAAATTGGTTTTTGATGTGGTTAGTCCCTTTACTAGTTTCGCAACTATACATCAGAACTGCCTTCACATTGCTATTGAAAAGCCGGAGTTTGGATTTCTTTGAGATGTTCCTATTTCTCTAAACATGGCACAGTTGTACAAATACAATATTTGCGTTGCGGATGCAACTACGAACATCCTCCTAAACGCCTCCTATGATCGTATCCATACTTCCGAGATGGAGGACAGATTTGACCCTTTCTACATCCTCATCCATTAATAATCAGCCTAGTTGTGATGGTCAAGTTTATCCGCAATTCTTTATTTTGCGAACATTTATTTTGAGGCTTGCAACTTCTCCTTCTCTTTGTAAGTTGGTCAGTTTGTGTTCGATATCTCGATATCGCTGTGCCATTAAGCAGATGTCGTCTGCGAAATCTAGATCTTCCAGCGTATCCCGCATCTCCCATTGCATACCTCTCTGTCGTCCCCTCATCACTCTCTTCCTTACATGATCGAACATCAAAAGAAATAATATTGGCGAAAGAATACACCTTTTCGTACTCCCGAATTTACTTGAAAACGCTCTGTCAGTTCTCCATTATGTAGTAATTAACATGCATAATCCTGATATATTTCCTTGATGATGTTAATGATCGCTGTTTGGATGTCATACTTTGGAAGTGTATCCCTCATGTTTCTTCGACTGACAGAATCTAAAGTCTTTTCAAAGACAATGAAGGTAAGGTAGAGGGTGTGCTGCCACTACGCACTTTGTTCCAGATTAATTCAGAGAGTATTGATAAGGTTCGCACAGCTTCGATGTTTTCAAAACAACAAATACTTGTAGTAAATCAAATGTAGATGTAGACAGCTACATGCGGTAATTTTCGATGGAAGTAGATATTATGTTTGAACTTTCGCTCTCATTAATTCCTAAAACATTACTACACACAGGCAGACCACGAATGGCCAAGACCAACAAGATTCGTTGGAACTAATAAGATGCAGCTCCCGCCAGGTGGAAACTTTTCACGCTTGCGAACCCAATTAATTCTGTATTTGCCTTTTCATGAATACGAGAGACGATTCGTAGAACCGGAAAGGAAGTGAACGGAGTTTCCGATTCGGTTCCTCGAATTCCTCCATTGCACGCAGCGCACGGAAGCATGAATTGGTTTCCTTCTGAAATCAAAAGAAAGCACAGTGTAGGGAAAAAAGGGCGAGGTCGGAGCGCGCTGGTTATGAAAAAACCACGCGTGGCTCGTGGCGGGAAAGACGGCCAATCGGAAGGCATTGCTCCGCCCTGGGACCGATACACGTGCGGCAGCGGAAGAATATCGGACGAGGACGTGGCGGAGGAAGGCTGGCGGTCTGGCCTTCAATAGGAGGAGGCCGGGGCGCCAGAGGTGCGGAAAACACACCGGGAGGAGGCTCCAACAGACGTATATGCTTCCAAGCCACATTACATTCCACGTTCCATGAATTTTACTGCAAATTCCGCGACCCGTTGCTTAATATACGAGGCACGTCAAGAAAGTAAGTTCCGTTTGGTTATGTAAAATAAAGTGTACTAATACAGAAAATATATTTATTGTACAAAAATCTACAACTATTCAATTACTTTTCTAGACAGATTCCGAAATTTTGTATCCACTTGTCATAGCGTGACAGACGTACTTGTATGCTTTCTTCATAGAATGTTGTCGCCTGTGCACTCAACCAAGTGGTAACATGTTATTTAATCTCGCCATCATCGTTGAAGTGTTGACCACCAAGGACAGATTTTAAGAGTAAGAAGAGGTGAAAGTCACTAGAAGTGAGGTCTGGGCTGTACGGATGATGATCAAACACGCCCCAGCGAAATTCCCGTAAGAGTTGTTTGGTCACATTAGCCGTGGGAGATCGGATATTATCGTGAAAAAAAAAAAAAAAAAAACACCTTTTTACATTAACCTTCGGCGCTTGTTCTGTATTGCGCGGCGTGATTTATTCTACATCTACATCTACACCTACATACTCCGCAATCCACCGCAAGGTGCGTAGTGGAGGGTACACAGTACCACTACTAGGCATTTCCTATCCTATTCAACTCCCAAATAGAACGAGGAAAAAAAAGAATGCCTATATACTTCCGTAAAAGCCCTAAATTCTCTTATCTTGTCTTTGTGATCACTACGCGAAATGTAAGTAGGCGGGAGCAAGATCGTACTACACTCAGCTTCAGATTCCGGCTCTCTAAAGTTCCTCAACAGAATTTCACGAAAAGAACGTCGTCTTTCCTCCAACGATCTCCAATTGAGTTGCCGGAGCATTTCCGTGACACTCGCGCATTGGTCGAACCTACCAGTAACAAACATAGCTGTTCGCCTCTGAACTGCTTCTATGTCTTCCTTTAAACTGATCTGCTGCGGGTCCCAATACTCAAGACATTGGCATAACTACGGGTGGGAGGGAGGGATGAGGGGGCTAGAACCCCCCTCCCCCCATAACCCAAAAAAAAAAAAAAGAAAAAAAAAAGAAATTGTTCAAACGTTTGTAAATCTATCGGACCAGACTGCGTGGTCATCAGTCCGTAGCTTACAAACTACTTAAACCTAGATAAACTAACCTAAGGACAACACACACACTCACACACCCATGCCACCGGGTGGACTCGAACCTCCACGGTGAGGAACCGTGCGCTCCGCAGCGAGACGCTTTAGACCGCTCGGCTACTCCACCGCGGCAAAGAAATTGTATAACAGCAATCTAGCAAAGGTAAAGATTGAAAACTTTGGGTGTTTTACCATAATCTTTCATTGGATGGGAGTGAATTAGTTTCTTCAGCGGGAGTGGTAGATGGTAGTCTGTCTGGAAACTGTATAAAATTTTGCTCGTCAAGCTGATATATCCCCCCCCCCCCCCCCCCCAAAGCCAAGTCCTGACTCAAGACGTGGTCGTACAAGCGTTTTATACGCGGTCTCCTTTACAGATGAAGTACATCTTCCCAAAATTCTCCCAATAAACTGAAGTCGGCTGTTCGCCTTACTCATAACTGTCCTTACATGTTCGTTCCATTTCATATCGCTCTGCAATGTTACGCCTAGATATTTGGACGACGCGATTGTATCAAGAAGCTTTCGTAAATGTGTCAGATAGACAGGCAGAATGGCTCAGTATTCATGCTGTCACTTCCAGCAGCTTTTAAGCCACGATACGTCCAAACAACACCTAGTTACTCGCCAGGTAAAAATAATGAAGTCGCCTTACTCTGTAACATAAAGTATCCCAAGTTGTATTCAGATGTTTTCAGCAATATATCATATTAAAGAAGATGAGATGCAAAGAAAAGTTGAGCATTTAGCCGAAAGGCGGCTGTTAAAGAGTGTTTTCATTTTCTTGCAGTTGAAAGAAGTTTGAAGACGATAGGAAAGATTGGTTGTGGGTTGTGGATACGTGAGTCCCAGTGGAGTTAGTGAGTGGGGCGGGGGGAAGGGGGAGGGAATACCGTGGTAAGTCATCGACATAAGCTCTTTTCACTGGTTCGTGTCGTTAAGGCTTTGCGTGACTTCAGGTACAGTAGCTTTTCGCAGTGCATGTACTAGTTTCTTTGATCAAGGAAGTTCTCACTGCTTGTGTCAGATTAGCATCTTCCTCTGAAGTGTCAGTCATGTTGATTGTTATGTCGTCGCTCTGATATCAGCTATAATTTATATTTCTTCTGTGTACTGAAGGTGCAGAGCCTTTAAGGTCGAGTCTAACGAACTATCGATTTACTGCCAGCTTGTTTCCTCTCTAATAACACTGTGCAAGTTCCCATAAATCCGTTATAGTCATCTGGTATGTGTAAGACGTGTGCAGTGAATTACAACGTGCTCCGAGGAAGCGATTTTACGCCTGGGTACCATGCGGTATCAGTGCATTGGATATGATACTTTGAAATGTTTGTAAACCTATCGGACTAAATTACTATACTTACTACTTGAACTAACTTACATTACGAAAAAAACACCCATAGCCATGCTCGAGACAGGATTCGAACCTCCGGTGGGAGCAACCGCCCAGTTCGTAGCAATGATACCTTAGACAACGGTGCCACACCCGTGCGGCCTAGGGGGTTGATATGTCTCATTACAAGTCATTTCCTTGTATTGAGAATTAAGGTATAATCTGTTTTGTTTTTAATACTCATCTTAGTTACGATGCTACATCTGAACACTTAACACTACGCCGCGACACGGATTGTAAATTTAAGCCATTACCTCTTGTACGTGGAGGTGTTCAACAAAATAAGAATAATATTGTTGACCGAAAGGTCTGTGCTGTTCCTTCCAACGAGCAAAGCTGTAGAGAGAGTTAACAAGTTGACGACTGTCATTTTGTTTGAGAATTCCACGAAGTTACGGCAGCCATAGAGCGTGTACGGAGGCAATGTTTTGTTGCCAGTAACATATTGCGCTCATACATAAAGCAGCCAAGAGGCATTAGACACTCCGCTCTAGTGTGATGTAGGAGAAGAGGTGCAATCTACCCTGAAGTGAACAGATTACGTGCATTTTCCTGAGGCAAGAAAATTTATGTGAAACCATCGCTACGGGTGCAAAGGTTCAAGAAACTAGCACCTTCACGCCATTCCCCCTCATACTCCCCATACACTACGCCATGAAATCTACGTTGTTCATGTATAATACATCGTAGTGCGTGAGTGTTTCGTCATTACCATTTTAACATCTTCCGTGGAATTCATAGTCACGTTCTGAGTGTATTATTGTGCTGATTGACGAATAGTCTCTACCTCTCTCTCTCTCTCTCTCTCTTTATTTTTTCATTTTTTATTTTTCTTAAATATTAAGATTCGATCGTGTTCGAGAAACAATATTTGGCCCGAAGTTTCCAACATTCTGGAGGCCGTAGGAATGTACTCAAACTTTTATATCAACCGCAATGGCTCTCTTGACATTTCAAAACACTTTTTTGACAATAGCTTCTGAACAACGATAAATAATGACAGAATAAGTAAGTTGAACAGGACATATTGGGTGCCAAACAACAACCGAGAATTGTAATCGGTGTTGACAGTGTAGTTTTTGCAAGGCGTCTTTGTGCGACACGAACTTCAGATACGTTACAAAAAAGAAGGGAGGAAGGAAGACATTTTTAGAAGTAATTTGTATACTCCTGCTTCTCATGAAAATTCACTCGTGAGACTATAAAATGGAACGGATAGGCTTACTTTCATAGATCACATTGCTCCTGCCAAAATCCTCAAACTCTTGGCAACTTACAGTCACTGAAAAATACGATAAGCTAGGCAGTACGGTAATAATTACATGCTTGTTTTGATGCAGGTGGAAGTTGTCGATTTTCACAGCCCATATCTCATCGTGCCCTTTCTATTGCGGATTACAACGCCTTACAAATTATTACAAGAGATGGTAAGGCTTTAACTTTCGTAACTTTCGCTATCCAGTGCGTGCCTTTGGTTTTTCCCTTCCTGTGTGCTTATCTTTCGAATGGAATCCCCAATATCTTTGCTATTCTTAACGCAATTTAAATTTGTTCCATTTTGTTGTTGTGGTCTTCAGTCCAGAGACTGGTTTGATGCAGCTCTCCACTCTAATCTATCCTAAGCAAACCTTTTCATCTCCTCATAAGAACGACAACCCACATCCACTTGAATCTGCTTACTATACCCGTCTCTTGGTCTCCCTCTGCGATTTATACCCCACACACTTCCCTCCAACGCTAAATTCACAATTCCTTGATGTCTAAGAATGTGTCCTACCAATCTATCCCTTCTTTTAGTCAAGGTATGCCAGAAATGTCTTTTCTCCCCAATTTGGTTCAGTACCTCCTCATTACTTAAGCGATCCACCCACCTACCCTTAAGCATTCTTCTGTAGCACCACATTTCAAAAGACTCTATCCTCTTTCTGTCCACATTGCTTATCGTCTATGTTTCACTCCCATACAAGGCAACACTCCATACAAATGCATTCAGAAAGGACTTCCTTAGGCTTAAATCAATATTCGATGTTAACAAATTTCTCTTTTTCAAAAACGCCTTTCTACCCATTGCTATTCTGCATTTTATATCCTCTGTACTGCGACCATCATTTGTTATTTTACTGCCCAAGTAACAAAACTCATCTACCTCCTTTATTGTTTCATTACCTAAACTAATTCCTTCAGCATCACCTGATTTTCTTACACTGCACTCCATTGCCCTAGTTTTACTCTTGTTAATGTTCATCTTATATGCACCTTTCAGCACACTGTCCATTCCGTTCAATTGCTCTTCCAGGTCCTTTGCTGTATCTGACATAATTACTATGTCGTCTGCAAAACGCAATGTTTTTAATTCTTCACCCTGAACTTTAATTCCTTCTCCAAATTTCTCCTTGCTTTCCTTTATAGCTTGCTCAATGTACAAATTGAACAACATTGGGGAATGGCTACAACCCTGTCTTACTCCCTTTCCAACCTCTGCATCCCTTTCATGCCCTTCAACTCTGACAACCGCTGTCTGGTTTTTGTACAAGTTGTAAATAACTTTACGCTCCCTATATTTTACTCCTGCTTGTTTCAGAACTTTAAAGAGTTTATTCCAATCAACATTGTCAAAAGCCTTCTCCAAATCTACAAAAGCTAGAAATGTAGGTTTGCCTTTTCTTAATCTATCTTCTAGGATAAGCCGTAAAGTGAGTATTGCCTCCCGTGTTCCTACATTTCTCCTGAACCCAAACTGATCTTCCCCGAGGTTGGCTTCTACCAGCTTTTCCATCCTTCTGTATATAATTCGTGTTAATATTTTGCAACCATGACTTATTAAACTGATGGTTCTGTAGTTTTCACACCTGTCTGCACCCGCTTTCTTTGGAATGGGGATTATAACATTTTTCTTAAAGTCTGAGGGTACTTCACCTGTCTCATACATCTTACACACAAAGTGAAACAATTTTGTCATGGCTGGTTCTCCCAGAGACTTCAGTAGCTCTGACGGGATATCATCTACTCCAGGGGCCTTGTTTCGGCTTAGGTCTTTCAGGGCTCTGTCAAATTCTTCTCTCAGTACAGTATCTCCTATGTCATCATCATCTACATCCTCTTCCCTTCCTACAATAGTGTCTCGAAATTCATTTCCTTTGTACAGCCCCTCTATATACTCTTTCCACCTTTCAGCTTTCCCTTCTTTGCTGAGAACTGGTTTTCCATCAGTGCCCTTGATATTCATAGAGCTGTTTTTCTTATCGCCAAATGTTTCTTTTATTTTCCGGTAGGCTGTATCTATTTTTCTCCTTTTTATACATTCTTCTACATCCTTGCATTTGTCTTCTAGCCATTCCTGCTTAGCCTTCCTGTCAATCTCATTTCTTAGTCGTATGTATTCCATTTTGCATGTTTCATTTACGGCATTTTTATATTTTCCCCTTTCATCGATTAAATTTAGTATCTCCTGTGATATCCAAGGATTCTTTGTAGGTCTTGCCTTCTTACCTATTTTGTCCTCTGCTGCCTTCAATATTTCATCTCTCAATTTTACCCATTCCTCCTCTACTGTTTTATTTTTCCCTGTTTCTGTCAATTGTTGCCTGAAGCTCCCTCTGAAATTCTTAAGAACTTCAGGTTCCTTCAATTAATCCAGGTCCCATCTCCAAATTTTCCTACCTTTCTGAAGTTTCTTCAGTTTCAGCCTACAGTTCATAACCAACAAGTTATGGTCAGAGTCTATGTCTGCCCCTGGGTATGTCCTACACTTCAAAACCTGGTTCCGAAATCTATGTCTTACCATTATAAAATCTATCTGGTATCTCCCGGTGTCTCCTGATCTCTTCCACGTATACAACCTTGTTCCATATTAGCGTAAAATCTATAATTAACAAAAAGTGAAATTTGTCTGCAAAAAATGATGAATGGTGTCAAGTCTGTCAAAACTTATTTTGCACTTGGTTTAAATGCACTGAAATTTTTCTTCACGTACGAGAAATGAAAGATCATGGTCAAAACAAGTACGACTGTTGGCTCAGTGAGATGGATACGCCTGCCACGAGTTCATATCGCTTGTCTTCTAATATTCGTTTGTTTTCACTTAACATACTTAATATTCTATACTAACTACACTGTTGTTAGAGGGAAGCAAAAACGTGTGCTACTCACTTAATCAGATCGTTTCAGAAGCACATCGCTTGATGTTTTGAATGTCTGCTTGGAAATATATCTTGTAGATGGATAATGATCGGAAGATTTGACAAGATACCTACCCTATTAGGAGAGGTAATAAGAAAGATACGCAACTTCTGCCAGGTACCTTGCGACTTTGACACCGTTTAACCAGTCACCATTAAACATTGCGCATATATGTATGTTTTCATATTTAGGAGGGAGATCGATAGGTAGAGGAAGAGACTGGCAGAAAGGGGATGGAAGAGACGGACAGAGAGAGGGCAGAGGAGGAGAATGAGAGAGGGGATATGGTGATAGAGAGGTGAAAGGAGGTGAACAGAGGGAGGAAGAGTGAAGAGGAGAGGAAGAGATGGACAGAGAGCATAAGAAAGAGTAGATGGGCAGAGAGAGTAAACGAAATGAAAGGAAAGGAAAGGAAAGGAAAGGAAAGGAAAGGAAAGGAAAGGAAAGGAAAGGAGAGATGGAACGAGTTAAGACTGGTATAAATAAGTGCCCTGGCGACGCCAGGTTTTCATCTGTTAACACAATAAATGGTAAACAGTCGAATATATCAATAATCCATCATTTAAGTGATGAACAGTTTCAAGCAGTTTGATAACGTCACAAACACATTAACATCGTTTGCCTCCACGATATCAAAAACATAAAAATTAATCTGAAAATGGAGCACCAGATTTCGAAACCGCACACTTCGCCACTTCACTGCCACCTTTCGTTGACTGGTTGCAGAAATACACACACACACACACACACACACACACACACACACACACACACACACACACACATCGATTTTGACGGCGGGTAAAATTTCGGACGATATTTTATCGATGGAGTGCTGGTTGCGTACACGTTGGAATTTACCGGTCAAATGAGAGCCACTCGGCTGTCGTTGTCGAGTGACGTTAATTCCAAACATAAATTAATGAATTCCAAACGATTTTGCACAATGTTATATGACCAATTTTAATACTTAATCTACATCTACTTCCGATACTCTGTAAATCACATTTAAGTACAGTCTCAGACATTAGTGTACCACGTAAGAAATGCGTTTTTTCTTTGCTCTCCATTTCCGCAAAACCCTCACTCCCTTCAGAGGAAAGTTGTCTCCATACATCTATAATCTTATTATTTTTAAACGTGTATAAAGTACTGTTCCACTAAACTGGGCGCGTTTCCAGTACCGAAATAGGTATATTATCAATCAATCTTTATATTAGTTAATCCATTGCAAACGTATGGATATGTAATTGTGTGTATGCCTCAGACAGGCAAATGGACATTTCTTTGCAGATATAGAAGGAAGTTCGATCCCTTGCTGGAATACAAAGAGGAACAATGGACACTTGTATTACGCGATAAGTTAATGATTTGGGTAGGACGAGAAACGTTTCTAGATAGCCTATCGGTCAGAGGGGAAACACCCCCCCCCCCCGTAATAAACAGACCGAAGATCTCTAGAACATAAAAAACCGGGTTTCAGTCGCAGTCTGGCATTAAGTTTTTTCAAGGAAACAATTGCATCAAACGAATAGTTTCTGTAAATGCACCCACTGCACTCATGTTTGGCGCAATAGGCAAAGGCAAATGTATGAATTTGGTCAATAGCATCGGATGTGAATTTTAGGATGATGGACAAATAAAAGAACGAAGGAATAAAGCGAGACTAAATAGGAGGAAAGTAGTGGAAAATTATTTCTCTCCTCAACACCAATCGTATACGTATCTTTGTGAATAAGAGACAGTCCCCAAGATCCGTTATCGATCGAAAACCTTCGATCTCAGAAAACTTATTGTTTAGTGTTGACGCGTCGCAACGCCATCGTCGACACGTCAGCACACGCACTTGCCGACCGTCAAGTGGGCCTCGGCTCCCTGTCCTTGCCGCGGAAAAGACCAAAGTTGGTAAACCACTGGACTCATGCGCGAGGACGGCGGTCCAAACGTGGCCTCTGTTCTTCCAGATTTAGGCATTTCCTTGGTTTCATGGCAATACTGGGATGGTTCCTTCAAAGAGCACGACCGATTTCCTTCTTTATTCATGACGAATATATATCTGAGTGTGTGCTCCATTTACTCACCATGATGTCGACGGGACCTTAAAGCCTATCTACTCTCCTTCTTTCTTACAGGCCGAGGAAAACGTTTCGCAACTGTTGTGGCTGTTGAAAATAGTAGTACCCACAAATTCTTGCATCTGCTTTGCCTCACTGTGGCTGTTTGTAACGAAAGATAGATAAAAGATACTTACTCAAAAATATTTTTTGTAAAGCCGGCGGATTAACTACATGTTTGCATGTTTGTGTTTAGTTTTTATACGCGAACATAAAGTTAAGATGGTTTACTGACCCGAAGCATACGACATAAGGTTGGCTTTGAGGAAAACAGAATTTTTTTTTCTAAATGTCCATCTGGGAGGACGAATATGAGGGTTGGAGTCATAACGACAGGTGCCGGGTTCTGTTCACAGATCAGGCAAGATGTCGTGTTGAGCCGGGCAATCGTCGTTCCCAATCTGGAAAGAACGTGGAACCCTGAAATTCCTGCTTAAGTGCAGGAAACCTCACCGTACCACGGTGGTGGACAAATGGTGTGGTCATGAGTCAGTATTGACGGACGTACGGCCCTCTTTGTCTTTCAGAATGGCGCTTTGTCTACTCAGAGGTATAGAGACAAGATCCTTCGACCTTTGGTTCAGCCATACGCTGGTGACATAGGAGATGGCTTCGTACTGGTGGATGAAAACGCTCGTCCCCACGGAACGTCACTGGTGACCAAATGCTTGGGAAAGCTGAGGGAACTAAACGATTGATATGGCCAGGTTGTTCACCAGACTTAAACCCGATTAGTATGTCTGGGATGCACTTGGCAGACGCATTGCAGCCAGACCAGCACCTTCCACAACGGTTGCAGAGTTGGATACTGTACTGATTGAAGAATGGTGAAATATCCTTCACGAGATGACTGGTAACCTCATACTGTCCATGCCACACGGATGTGCAACTGTACTGGCCGTCCGAAGTGATGAAATAGCATATTACAGGACAATTAGAATTTCTTTTTCACTATCAAGTTAGCTCCTTGGTGCCTCGCCCTAGCTAAGCGCCATTCAAACCTCATGTAGAGAGTTGAGACAGCAAAATATGGTACGGTACCACACACAAATTAACCAATATCGGAATGAAGTACGTTACCCTATGTATTTTATATATGGTATTTCACCTGATCCTCTAATTGTTTTGAACAGTATAACTTTCCGTTCATTCCCCATAGCCACAGAAATTGTAGCAGGGTATTTATTTGACCGATGTTTTTTTCTTGGTGATGTATCTTGGGGAAGATCAGTTTGGATTTAGGCGAAATGTAGAAACGCGCGAGGCGATACTCACATTACGACTTATCTTAGAAGATAGGTTACGAAAAGGGAAACCTACGTTTTAAGCATTTTTCGAACTGGAGAAAGCTTTTGGCAATGTTGAGTGGAATACACTCTTTCATATTCTGAAGATAGCAAGGGTAAAAAAAAAAAAAAACACTTCTGGCCATAAAAATTGCTACACCACGAAAATGACGTACTGCAGACGCGACATTTTACCGACAGGAAGAAGATGCTGTGATAACCAAATGATTAGCTTTTCAGAGCATTCAGACAAGGTTGGCGCCGGTGACGACACCTACAACGTGTGACACGAGGAGAGTTGCAGTCGAGATGATAGGCATCTTATCCGCAAGGCTGTAACGGATCGTGGAGCCACGTCTCGATCCCTGAGTTAGCAAAAGGGGGACGTTTGCAAGACAACAACCATTTGCACGAACAGTTCGACATTTGCAGCAGTATGGACTATCAGCTCGGAGACCATGGCTGCGGTTACCCTTGACGCTCCATCACAGACAGGAGCGCCTGCGATGACGTACGCAACGACGAACGACTAGGTGCACAAATGGAAAAACCTCATTTTTTTTTCGGATAAATCCAGGTTCTGTTTACAGCATCATGATGGTAGCGTCTGCGTTTGTCGACATCGCGGTGAACGCACATTGGAAGCGTGTATTCGTCATCGCCATCTGGCGTATCCCGCGGCGTGATGTTATGGGTGCCATTGATTACACGTCTCCGTCACCTCTTGTTCTCATCGACGGCACTTTGAACAGTGGCCGTTACATTTCAGATGCATTACGACCCGTGGCCTATACCCTTCATTCGATCCCTGCGAAACCGTACATTTCAGCAGAATAATGCACGACCGCATGTTGCAGGTCATATAGGATTCTTTCTGCATACGGAAAATGTTCGACTGCTGCCCTGGCCAGCACATTCTCCAGACCTCTCACCAACTGAAACCGTCTGGTCAATGGTGGCCGAGCAACTGGCTCGTCACTACTCTTGATTAACTGTGGAATAGTGTTGAAACTGCATGGGCATCTGCACCTGTACACGCCATCCAAGCACTGTTTGACTCAATGCCCAGGCATATCAAGGCCATTATTACGGCCAGAGGTGGTTGCTGTGGGTACTGATTTCTCAGGATCTATGCAACCAAATTGCGTGAAAATGTAATCACATGTCATTGCTAGTATATTATATTCGTCCAATGAATACCCTTTATCATAGACATTTCTTCTTGGTGTAGAAATTTTAATGGCCGGTAAAGTATAAGTATCGAAGAGTTATATTCAGCTTGTACAAAAACCAGACAGCGATTATTAGCGTTGGAGGGCATGAAAGGGTCGCAGTGGTTGGGGAGTAACACACGTTTGTAGCCTTTCCCTAGTGTGGTTCAATCTGTACATTGAGCAAGCTGTGAAGAAATTCAAGGAGAACTTTGGGGAAGGGCAACTAAATGGAATGGACAGTGTCTTTAAAGGAAGGTAAAAGATGAACATTAACAAGAGTAAAACGAGGATTACGAAAAGTAGTGTCAGAAAATCAAGCGATGCCGAAGGAATTTGATAAGATAAAGAGACAATAAAAGCAGTAGTCGAGTTTTGTTATTTAGGTAGCAAGATAACTTATGTTGCCCGAAGTAAAGAAGATATAAAATGCATAATTGCTCTGGTAAGAAAAGCGTTTGTGAAGAAGAGAAATTTGATGACATCCACTGTTAGTTTATATGTTAGGCAGTACTTTCAGAAACATTTTCCTGGAGTGCAGCACTGTAGCGGAGTGGAACGTGGACGATAAGAAGTACAGCCAAAAAGATGAGTGAAGCTTTCGAAATGTGCTATAGAGGAATGACCAAGATTAGTTGGGTAGATCACGTAACTAATAAGGAGGTGCTCAACATTATTGGGGAGAAAAGGAATTTCTGTCATATCCTGACTAAGAGAAGAGATAGGTTGGTGGGACACATTCAGAGACATGAAGTAATCGTGAGCTTATCATTAGAAGGATGTATGTGTGGGGTAAAATCGTGGAGGGAAAACCGAGGGACGAATACAGTAAGCAGATTCAAAAGGATGTAGCTTACCGCCCGTATTATCAGACGGAGAGGCTTGCACAGGACATGGTAGCGTGGGGAGCTGCATCAAAGCATTTTGCGGACTGAAGATCACAAGAACAAAAGCAAGTTGCCATGAATTGCAGGTGGGGCTTAGCTACAACCCTGCGATTGCGTCAAGTGAATGATCTCTAAGAGTTCCCCCATGTATTTTAGGACGCACGCCCTGTTCTCAGCACGCTCGGTGCTGCTACTGTGTATTACTAGCGGGCACGTACCGGGGGTCTGAAGTCTGAGACGGCTGAGTGCTGGCGATAGTGGCGCTACACAGGCACGTAGCGGCGGTGCTGTAAAACCTTGGCTGGCGGCGCCGGGAGTGGCTGGCTGAAGAACGTGCGGCAGCGCTGAGCCCTCTCAGGTTCCGCGGCCGCGCTCTGACTTAGAAACCCGGGCTAGGCGACAAGGGCCGCTCCGCCTTTTACCGCCACTCGGCCGTTACCGGGACGTGTATCCGCTCCGCCGCACTTGACGCTGAATACCCGCTCGCCTCCGCAGAGAGCAGAGATCCGTTTCGGCGCGGAAGTAGTGCGTGCATCTTTGTCGCCACAGTGGCGTCGATTCGGGAGTTTCGTGCCCGAGCACGTACGCGGCTACTTAGGGTAGCATTCTACACTACCACATTACAAAATCGGTACCACGGAGGTGGAGCTCGGTGAGTGACGAGTTGCCAGTAAAGCCGTCCTCACACGTGACGTGTTGTTCCAACGTGGCGCAGGCCAGACGTGCTGTCCACCTAGCTACAGCGCGCTCTGAAACGACCTGCTACATTCCACAGAACGTGCTGCTCATCGTGATTTGCGACCGCAGCGCTCTCCAGCGCCCATTGTCTTTACAAAAATGGATGTGCGTAAAATTACACGGTATCTGTTAGCGAACGCCGGAAAAAAAAAAAAAAACTGAATAACGCAGCTTTCTCATGGTTGCATGTTGCATGCATTACTCTTCCAGAAATTGTAATTTTTTCTTCAAGAAACGCAAAGACGGCACATTAACTGAAAACCTTCGGTAATGATAACAAAATGTACGACCAAATCACTTTTGGAAAAATATAAAAAACTGTAAACGGTGAAATCCTTCATCTGCGCCACTTGCCTTGCTCTCTTATATTCCTATTTTTCACGATGTTCATATTTTGCATATCCAAATGTTTACATTGGGATTCCTTCGAAGATAATAAGTGCTGCCCGATACATTCTCCTTCTGGATACACGCGGGACAACGCCTCAGCTCGACAATGTTCGTTGTGCTAATTTTTGCTTTTCGTATTGCACGTAAGCACTTTTGCTCCTTTACTTGATCTGCTTCCATAACCACATTCTCTCTGCACTGTAAAACTGAACCCTTCCAGCACTGTACTGAACTGCAATAAAATGCAAAAACCGTGGCGAAAACCGAATGACGTAGCGTGCTGTCTCGAAAGTTATTGGTACCTGTGCCCTTGCACGAAGAACTCAACAAGTTCTCTCGAGGGCAGAGTTCGTTCATTTTTGTAGTAAATAACGTCAAATACTGGTTATTATAATTATATTAAATTAACAAATAAATTACATCAACCGTAATTAAAGCAAATTCAAAACATATCTCCGAGAGTGTAGATGCAACCTGTTATTTACATCTCTTTTCCTCCATAGTTCGTAACGCTAACCACCACGATAAACGTCGTCTTAAAAAAATAAATAAGAACTAATATCGGATATTACACTTAAATCAATAAAAAGAACCAGAAACATTAACTAAACAAAAAAAGGAAAAATTATTTTTGTTTTTTACAAGTACGATGTCGCGAACGATATTCTTTCACGCTATACAAATTATAAGACTGAATATCGTTAAATACGATATCCTTTAAAGCTATGAATATATTGTTTCCGGTAATTTATTGTAACAAATCATACCTAAAATGACGCGTTTTCAGAAGTCCTTCAATTTTCTGGCGCCTTAAAAAGATTATATTCATACATAGTACGCTAAAACGAAAAAAGGCACGAAATACGGAGTTCCGTTTGAAATATGGCGGATCAAAAGTTGTGCTTGTCACGTGAAACCCAGGTCGCTTTTCATTGGCCACCTTCCACTCCACGAAGCAAAAAATCTAACATGCTGGATCCTTCATTCCACGTTTCGCAGGGCAGTGGAACATGGAATTCCCCGCTGCAACAGCACCCTGTCCTCCTCCACGTGCGTTTCCACGTCCCGTGAGAGGACGGCATAACTGTTTAATTTTACAATACGTGTCGCTGCTTAGTGTAGAGTGTTCATGCGTTTGCTACGGCCACCTCATGTGATCGTCGAATCAGGTGATAGTGCACGGCAGCTAATGAAATTCGCTGTTTTTTATTCGCGCAATATTCGAATTGCTTACAACCACAATATAGATAATGGATTACGATTTTGTGTTTACAAAGTGATCTGTAGCTCCACTCTCATGGTAAGGTATACGTTAAACGATTTTTTTTATTATTATTTTTCTGCAAGTGAGCCCCGAAGGCGCAAATTTTTGGTGCTGAGAGGTGTGATCGATGGTGAATTGTGTTGTTGTAATCTGTAATTTACGAGGATAACCACAGATTATTTATTATCTACAGTACATAAGTATTATGATTTTATCCCGGATGCGGGTTTTCCGACATTTTGACGTCATGGGTCAAAGTCAACGACTTGTACCCCGTCTTCAATTATGCCCATTTTACGCAAATATTTTAGTACTTGATTCTCAATTTTATTCTACTTAACGCGAAAATTATTACTGTTGTGTCGTGACATAAGTAAACAACAACGTTCATAGGAAACCGCACGAATTCTCCTCGTGATTGTGTTTGCGATTACAATAAAAAAACATCAGCTTCCGCAGGAAATTCCACTTGTTACGTTTACAATCTACTGCGAAGGGAAAACAACTGCTAACGAGAAATCTGATTGGCTGTTATCGTCTGTCCTACTATTGTTCCCCTACGGCCGCTGCCAACATCCCAACACTCGACACTCGACACCGCGCCAGGATACGGACTGTAAAATTTTACTGCCAATAACTGTAGTACCAGGTGGATCGAGGACACAAGTCAATTAATTTGAGAAGTAGTTTTACTTGTGAAAATATACTGAAAAGTTTCGGTGACGGCTATTTTTTCCTTCAACCTCCTGATGGAGCATAACAGGAAAGTATAAAACACAAAATCAGTATACTACAGTGTGTCCGCAAAGTCTCTCCGTAGTGGCGATCGCCTTGTGTCTCGTATTGCGGGGCGTGTTAGGTTAGCAGCACAGACAAAGCGCACATCTACATGTACATAGATACTCTGCAAAGCACATTCAAGTGCCTGGCAGAGGGTTCATTAACCACTTTCAAAACTTTTCCCTACCGTTCCATTCTGTAATAGCGCGCGGGAAGAAAGAACACCTAAATCGTTCCGTTTTTGATCTGATTTCTCTTATTTTATTGGGATGGTCATGTCTCCCTAAGTAGGTGGGTTCTGGCAAAATATTTTTCATTCAGAACTAAAAGTCGGTGATTGAAACTTCGCAAACAGATCACGCCGCAATGAATAACGTCTTTCTTTTAATGATTTCCACCCCAATTCTTGCAACATTTCCGTGACGCTTCTCCCCCCCCCCCCCCCCCCCCGAAACGTGATAAAACAAAACGAGCTGCCATTCTCTGAAACTTCTCAATGTCTTCCGTCAGTCCCATCTGGTGAGGGTCCCTCAAGGGGCAACAGTACTCCAGGAGAGGACGCACAAGTGTGATGTTGACAGTCTCTTTGGTGGAGCTGGTGCGTCTTCGAAGCGTTCTGCCGATGAAACGTAACCTTTGGTTCGCCTTCCCCACATTATTTTCTATGTGTTCTCTCCAGTCAAAGTTGTTCGTAATTGTAACTCCTAGGTATTTGGTAGAATCTACGACCTTAAGGTTTGACTGATTTATCACGTAATTAAAGTTCAGCGGATTTCTTATAGCGGCCATGTGTGTTACTTCACACTTTTCTTTATTTAGTGTCAATTGCCAATTTTCGCACCATGCAGAAATTTTGTCTAAATCGCTTTGCAGTTGCTTTTGATCCTCAATTGACTTCACTAACCGATAAACGACAGCATCATTCGCTAACAGTCTAAGGGAGCTATTCAGATTGTCTCCTAAATCGTTTATAAACACGAGGAAGAGTAGGGGACCTATAACGCTTCCCTGGGGAACGCCAGATATCACTTCTGTTTTACTCGATGACTTACCGTCAATTACAACGAACTGTGTTCTTTCTGATAGGAAATCGTGAATCCAATCGCACAATTGGGGAGATATTCCATAAGCACGCAATTTCATAAGAAGCCGCTTGTGGGGTACAGTGTCAAAAGCCTTCCTAAAATCCAGAAATATGGAATCGATTTGAGATCCCTTGTAGATGGCACTTAACACTTCATGTGACTAAAGGGCTAGCTGTGTTTCGCAAGAGTGATACTTTCTGAATCCGTGTTGACTACTGGTTAATAGGTCATTCTCTTCGAGGTAGTTCATAATATTCGAACAAAGTATATGTTCCAAAATCCTACTAAAAATCGACGTCAATGAGGTAGGCCTGTAATTTTGGGGATCACTCCTATTGCCTTTCATGAATATTGGAGTAACTTGGACAACTTTCCAGTCTTTGGGTACGGATCTTTCGCTGAGTGATCGGTTGTAAATTATAGCTAAGTACGGAGCTATTGCATCAGCATACTCTGAGAGGAATCTAGTTGGTATACAATCTGGCCCGGAAGATTTATTTTTGTTTAGTGACTTAAGTTGTTTTACTACTCCAGGAACATCTACTTCTAAGTTTCGCATGCTGGCAGCTGTTCTTGGATTGAATACTGGAGTGTTCACTTCGTCTTCTTTGGTGAAAGAATTTCGGAAAGCTGTGTTTAGTAATTCTGCCTTAGCAGTACTGTTATCGGTAGTATTACCATTGCTATCGCGTAGTGAAGGTATTGTTTGTGTTTTGCCGCTAGTGTACTTCACATATTACCAGAATTTCTTTGGATTTTCTGCAAGATTACGAGACAGGAATTCGTTGTGGTAACTACTATAGACTTCTCGCATTAAAGTCTGCGCTAGGTTGCGAGTTTCAGTAAAAGATTGCCAGTCTTGTGGATTCTGTGTCTTTTTAAATTTTGCATGCGTTTTTCTTTGTTTCTGCAACAGCGATCTGACCTGTTTTGTGTACCGCCGGGGGTCAGCCCCCTCTTTTATTAATTTATTTGGTATAAATCTCTCGATTGCTACTGATATTATGTCTTTGAAAGTAAGCCACAACTGATCTACACTCGCATTTTTAGTTTTGAAAGACTGGAGACTATCAGTCAGGTAAGCGTGAAGCGAATTTGTATCTGCTTTATTGAATAGATATATTTTTCGTTTATTTTTGGCGAAATTGGGCATTCCGACTTTCAGTCTCGCTACTACAACTCGATGTTCGCTAATCCCTGTATCTGTTTTGATGCTCTTTACTAGCTCAGGATTATTTGTTGCTAGGAGATCAAGGGTGTTTTCGCAACCACTTACTATTCTAGTGGGTTCATGAACTAACTGTTCGAAGTAGTTTTCAGAAAAAGCATTCAGAACTAGTTCGGAAGATGTTTTATATTCGCCGCCGGTTTTGAATACGTAATTATGCCAACATATCGAGGGTAAATTAAAGTCGTTACCGATTATAACAGTATTCTTCGGATACCTGTTTGAAATGTGATTCAAGCTTTCTTTGAACATTTCGGCAACCACATTGTCTGAGTCAGAGGGCCGATAAAGAGATCCAATTATTAATTTATTCCGGTTTTCAGGAATAAACTCTCCCCAGACCAACTCACAGGAAGTATCTGTCAATTTCGCTGCAGGATAAACCGTTAGTAACAGCAATAAACAGTCCACCCCCTATTTTATTTATTATATCCTTTCTGAAGACCATTTGGCCCTTTGAAAAAATTTCGGACGAACTTGTCTCAGGCGTCAGCCAGCTTTCAGAACCTATAACGATTTGTGCCTCAGTACTTTCTATCAGCTCTTGGATCTCTGGAACTTTCCCAATACTGCTACGACAATTTACAACCGTTATACCAATGTTTTCTGGATTTGCTTTCTTCCTGTGTCTGACCTGCCCCCTTTGAGACTGAAACCCATTTTGTGTATTCCCGAGGGCCTCTAACATAAAAAACCGCCCAGTCCACGCCACACAGCCCCCGCTACCCGTGTAGCCGCTTCCTGAGTGTAGTGGACTCCTGACCTATTTAGCGGAACCCGAAAACCCACCACCCTTTGGCGCAAGTCGAGGAATCTGCAGCCGACACGGTCGCAGAACCGTCTGAGCCTCTGATTCGGACCCTCCACTCGGCTCTGAACCAAAGGTCCGCAGTCAGTCCTGTCGACAATGCTGCAGATGGTGAGCTCCGCTTTCATCTTGCAAGCAAGACATGCGCGTGTTCCGTGCACCTACAGTTAGGTTTACCAGACGTCCTCTTTTATCCGGACATGTCCTCTTTTTTGAACCCTAAAAATGGTCCGGCCGGGTTTTTAACAAAATGGAGAAATGTCCTCTTTTTGCGTTGTGCAGCTGCTTGAAAGTGCGTAAATACAACTCTCTGACATGTCACAATCACTGACTTTAGAGAATTTAACCTTTCTTGAAACAATGTGATTGTCTGAATTTTCTCGTTTCTGTGCCAGCGCTACTCTGAGGTGAAGCTACTTCTGAATAATTGAAGTAACTGGCGTGGCAATTATCACGGAATACGAGCTTCGAGGCGGCCAGTTAAAAACGTCTGCAGCAATGCAAGACAGTGCAATACACACACTGTAATATCAAACTCTCTCCCACATTTTCTGGTCGGAGTGTTGTGTGACACCCAAAAATAAGACTTTCAGTCTTCGTGCTGGGACTCAGCAGTTCTGTGTTTTGTCTGTCAACCACACTTATGCCTTTAAGATCAAAAGCAAATGTGATGATCGTTATACGTAAGTTAAAACCTTGTTCACTACTTCATACAAATAATGTCAGATGCCACAGTCACCATTGCCGTTTCACCATTCGCCTGTTTAGGACCAGAGAGACGTAACTACATAAACAGTGTTTTGAAAACATCGATTTAAAGGTTTTGTCCTAAAAACTAAGTAGTTTTTAATAATTAATTGCATGTCTTTATACGGTAAATTAAAAGTTTATTTTTTTCACTTAGGCCTTAAGTATTCCATGCACTCACTAGAATCTAGATGCTAATCATATATATAGTCACGTCGGTCTGATCCGAAATGGGAGCAATGCTATATCAAGGAACGCTTAGATAATGTTTACAGTTACTTTATTCGTGACGATTTTACAGTCAACAGTATTCAGGTTTCCGTAAATGATGCGTCGTAAAAAATTTCAGGTGAAAACAGAGGTGATCAGCAAGGTATCTTATAAGTATGGAGAAAATGTTCAGAACTTAAGACGATGTTTACAAGAGGTTAAGCGATGAAATATTAGGGCTTCACTGCTGTATAGTCATGTAATTCGTTCTACGGGTCTCAACATTTCATGATTCTTAATTTCTAAGAAGATGAACAAATTTCGTAACATGCGTAAGATATATAACAGGACTCTGATAATACAGTAGACACATCACTAATAATTGAGTTATCAATACGAGAGAGAGAGGGGGGGGGGAGACCGAAAGAAAGTTCTTCTATGAATATAGGAATATAGAAATGTCCTCTTTTCTGAAGACGGACATCTGGTAACGCTACCTACAGTGGAAGAAGGGGGGGGGGGTTGATAGTGTTGCGTGTGCGCTACAACTGCTACTTGTGTTATCGTCTTGTATTTCTATACGCTGAGTGTAGTGAGAATGCTTACTGTTGCAGAGAGAGCTTTTTTAGTGGAAGAGTTTTTTTCGGGCAAAAGGAAACTTCACGGAGCATTTGAGACGACACTTTACGTTCCGTTTTCCTAAGTCGAGGTGTCCACATCGCGACACTGTACGTGATTTAATTCCCAAATTGCGGACAACAGGTTCAGTTCATGAGGCACCACGAACTGGTAGGCCCACGGTTTTAACAGAACGGAAACTCGACGACATTTCGGACATCATGTTGCGGAGTCCAACAAAATTAGCAAGGAAATTATCATAAGAGGGTAAAGTCTCTTACGACAGCACATAAGGACATAACTACAGAACTGGGGTTGTATTCTTATGAAATTACTGAAATGCAACTGACTTTTAAAAATCTATGAACCTTTCTTGTTTTGCACCAGCCGAAAGGATATAATGTGTTTTGAAACAAATTTAGATAAGAAAAAACAAGAATTCCGTCTTTGTCTTTATTTTCACCAATAAGGCACAACACAAATGAAACAGGAACCAGTGTGCTCTCCTGTAGTAGTTTGTTTAAGTGTCTGTAGACTTTCATCCTATTTGTGATTAGCTAGTATACTGGGATGCTACAGCATTTTAATCTTTCCTCTTTGTGTCCACGAGGAGACTCATACTCCAGCATTTTAGGGTCCTTATCACGGTATCTGAAAGTTTTAAGTTATACATGTTTAAGTGGATTTCTATCAGAAATTAAATCGAAACACATAGTTAGTATGTGTAGTAAAATCAATTTTTCAGACAATCTCACAAAAAATATCTCCATCTGCTCTATCTTCCTTTTCACAACGCCTTTTTGCCGCTTCCTAGGTCTAAAGGTGTGGTCCCCTACACGTACAACTCCTTCCACGCCAGTCATATTTTTCACAAACAGTAAGCTCCCACTTAAACAAGACACTGACCAGTCAATCTTTTCATATGGCCACAACAATAAATTCTACGGTTATAAAAGAGATACATTGTAGTGAAGTTTTAAAAGGCATTCTGTGTTTTCGCCACAGATTTTATTCGTCTTACTGAAAAACTTTCGTCAGTAATAGGCAGTAAATGGACTTATTATGATTTGAAACATGCACTGATACACTTATTGCACTTGGAACAGAAAGTCAAATTTTGCGCCTGATTTAAGCGGTTAAAACTATTGTTTAAAATGGAAACAACACCAAAGCACGATGTATCACACTTTTAAGAGTAGAAATTCGCTTCAAACTAATTTTTGTTCGCGAGTGGGCTTATCGCGTTTTGAAACGTCACTCTTCATATTGACTAGAAGGAGAGGCCCTGAATTAAAATTGGTGACGTAGCAGGGATTCAGTGCCTCTCCTTCTATTCAATATCTTTGATATACCTAGACATAATGTGTCACTGGAAATTCGTTTATTGTTTGTCACAGTGATATACGAATATTCCCGTTCTCTCTTCATTAACGGTTGCCGCCAGCGGATGTAAGTTAAATGTTCGGATGTCTGTAAAACTGAAGAAACAAACTGCTGCGGTCATCGGTCCCTAGACTTATAAACTACGAGGAGCGTTCTAATGGAAAGGTAGTCAGAAAATTCTGGTGTTGTTTCACATGTCACACGACCACGCTTCCATTTTAAAAACATTACTTTGTCTCAAGGTGGTCTGTTTCACAATTGTGATTCACTCTGTATGTCTGACGCTACATGACACCAATTATGCATACCTATTTTGCCCTCTGGTTGCTCCTGTTGTTTTTCGAGTTTCCCTTTGTAGCTGTAAGATTAGTCTGCCAAGACAGCTGTAGCTGCGTTTAATATTATGCATGGCAACAACACATCAACCGCAGCACGAACGAAAAATGGCGACAATTGAAATGATTGTTAGAGGGAGATAGAAGCAATAGAATTCGCACAACACGGGAGAGACCACAGGGGTACCAGTTCGACTTTACACGGAGAATGCGAATGAAGTCGCCCCCTTTCTAGTAGCGGTCTAGAGAAGGACGTATTCCTCAGGCTTGAGAGAGGGCGCAGGACATTCCCGTTTACAAGATGGGTCGCCGAACAGATGCGCAAACTCTAGGCCAATATCCCTGACGTCGGTCAGTTGCAGAATTTTGGAACACATTTTATGTCCGAACATTGTCATTTCTGGAAATTGGATATCTCTTTTGTAGGAATCAAGATGCTTTCAGAAAGCATTGATTATGTTAAAGACATATCTCGCTATTTCTCCACGATCTTCAGAGGGCAGATAGTACAGGATACGAGGTGGCTGTCGTGTCTCTTGACTTGCGCGAGGCGTTCGATACTGTTCCGCACCATCGCCTCACGAACAAAGTGCGAGAATATGGAATATCACACCACCTGTGTGATTGAATTGAGGCGTTTCCAGCTAACGTGAACGCAGCATGTCGTTCACATCGGAGAGAAGACTTCAGACGTTAATGTGATCTCAGCCGTGCTCCAGGTGAGCGGTCAGAACCATTCCTTTTCACGATATATACTGTATAAAAGACCTCGCAAATAACGTCGGAAGTTGAATGACGATTTTCGCAAATGATGCTGTAGTTTATCGAGAAGTCTTTATTCGAACGTAATCACCAGCGGTCTGAACACAACTGTCCTACTGTTTAACAAGTAAAAGAATTCCCCATGCCTGGAATTTCTATGGCTGTGACAACAGCCAGTCCTCTACTGTGTCCTTCAGTTTGTCGTCCAAGTTGCAGCGCTTCCCTTAGTGATGCATTTTAAGGAACCAAACAGATGGAAAGCACAGGGCGAGATCCGGGCTGCAGGGCGGATGCTGAAGATTCTCCCACTTGCACATGGCCAGTACACTTTGTGTGACCCTGGAGACGTGTGGACGCGCGGTAACATTTGCTCCGTGAGCAATTCAGGCCGTTTGGTAGGCAACGGAGACACACACAGTACGCGTCACTGATAATGGTATTTCGGTGCCCCAGGAACACGATGCGTATCGCTCCTCGGGCGTCGAAAATGGCATCATCTTGCCTACTGAGGGCACAGCCTTGAATTTTTTTTTAGGAGGATGTGACGACACATGCTTTCGGTCACTATATTCAAAATTTCAACCAGTTTGGTTGTTTAAGACGTTTCGTACATTTTCATTCGAACACCCTCGTTCTTTCCTTCTTCCCTTCGTGTGGGTGCTGAACATCCACAATAATTCTGTTATGTGGGCACCTGAACACCAACGGATTCTGCGCCCCTGTTTTGACAATTTGAGAACTGTCATCAATGACGACTAGTTACTGAGTTTGAAATCGAAACAAAGACGAAGAAAATCTGAGCCTTCCAGTGGGTAATACTCATTACCTAGTTCCACAATATTAAACGTACGACATGCAATAACACCTCTTCTATTAGCAATTTCCAAACTGCTCACGGCTTTCACTGCACTACCATTACAACGAAGAACAGCACAATCAACCATCCATTCCCGTGTTGAGCAGCCTCCTTGTTAAATATTTCGAAAATAACTGTGCACCCAAAAAAAATTTTTGACCTACTAGAAGCACTTGCGCATCTATATTAGTATCGAAATCGATGTTCGCATAAATACATCGGAAAACGCGATTATCTCTATCTCCTATGACGAGGCATGTTATTTACACGATCGCCGACAGACAACTGATACCGTCTTACCAATTTTTCGATTTATATAGCGCTCTCATCATTAAGTTGCGGCCGCGCAGAAGTTTTCTATGTCCGAAAAGTCGCTATCTCGGACGCGTGCTGTAGTTGCACTAGCAGCACGCGTTCCCGGTGGTGCGCCAGACAAAACATAGTTATCATATGAGTCAAGGTCAAATGCCCCGTCTTTAACCCTTTCCTGCCAGTCGGGACTTAAAAGTCCCGGCCCATTTCCAGCGTCATAAAACAAAATCGAAAATGATATGTGACTTGTGTTCCTCACGTGACGTTAGTATCCTTCTGATGTGTCACATGAAACACTTGCTGACCGAGATTTTTTAATATGTCTGCTCATAAAGAGCAATAAAAAACGGATTGTTTTATGTGTTTGTGTACGATTTCGTCAGGCACGTTTTGCTGTCACAAAAAGACGCTGTTGTGTGTTCTCACGTTGGTAATTTAGTTTTCTATTGTTTTAGCTAATGAAAACTGATATTATTCAAGGAATAGAGCTCTTTTTATTTATATAGTGTGACTGGAAGTGTTTAGTACTGGCAGATTGTCAAAGGCATTTTGTGTAATTTATTTATGTAGTTTTTTCGTTGCTGGACGTCACTAACAAAGTGTTGTAGTTTTGTTTTCTCTTGTTTACTTATTTCGAAATATGAATACGGTTCAGAGGTAACTACAGTTGGCTTTCGTTGTCCCGTTTAGATTAAAATCTAAAATGGCATTTCCATATAAAAATTTTGCTACCTGTTTGTTGCTGGTTAATCCTTATGTTAACAGAGATTAGCATTGCATAATGTCTCCCAATTGCATTACATCCTTTTGTACTTTGAAGCCCATTTTTTAAAATTTTTATTTAATATTTTTTGCGTAAAATAAGGAAAAAAAATTCGTGAATACACTAATGCCCTTTTATTTACTTTGGTAGCAAAATAACCAAATATCGAATATTTGATAGCTTGGGCAGGAAAGGGTCAATGACCACGATGCCGATGGCACGTTAACCCCTGGTCTTCCTTCTTTGCAAGAAACAGAACACAGTGCTTTGAGAGTCTACGTGAATATTACAAACTTGCTAAAGCGACCCTGCCCAGTTTCACTCCCCGGCTATTACCTTGTAGGCCGACTTCGGTCATTCCGCCCCCCTCTAAGCACTGCGCAGCATCGCTAATTCCGGCCAAATGCTTGCACCTCGTCCGCTAGCGGCGACTGCAGGATATAGTTCTTACAAACCGCGAGCAGCTTAGGTGGCGAGCCGGCGCGGTGTAGCGGGAGCCCCCGGTAGGCACCGGCAGACCAGGGAGCGGTGGGGGCGGGGAGTCGGCCTCTTTAATCTGCATACAGCGCGGCGCTCGTTAACAAAGGGGCCGCCGCCTCTCATTGACACATCAAAGGCCCCAGCCGGGGGCGCGGCCGACAGGGCGAGGGATGAAGTTGCCGGCTGAATGGCGCGCCGCGGCGGTAGGCCGCCCGCAAGACACTGCTGCACGAAGTGTTGCCGAGGCGCGTGGCGCAAGGCTCTCTTCTCAGACTTCATGCAAATACGTGCTCCCGCGTTAAGCGGGAGGACCGTGATCCAACTTACAGAATTCTTTATGGGCAATACCTACAAGTAAACTACGGAACTAGTCTTAATTTACTTGTATTGTTGTTGTCTTCAGGGACACGAAAGAATTCGTATTCGTATAAAGAACAGCTGTCAGCATGCGTAATTTAGAAGTTGAAATACCTGGTGTAATAAAGCAACTTAAAACACTTAGAAAAAGTAAGTTCACCGGTCCTTATTGTGTACCAATTAGTTTTCTTTCAGAGTATGCTGATGCAACAGCCCCATCACTATTTATCATATGCAACCACTCGCTCAGCGAAAGACTGGAAAGTAGTACAGGTTACTCAATATTTTAAAAAATGCAATAAGCGTTATCCGTAAAATCCAGGTATATATCATTGACGCCGGTTTGCAGCAGGACTTTAGATCCTTATATTCTCCTCAAATATTATGAACTACCACGACGAAAACGCCCTATTGTCCCATAGACATCACGGATTCAGAAAGTATATTTCTTGTGGAAGTATAGTTTTTTTAATATTCGTAGAATATATGACATCAACTGCGATTGGGCAAAGCTGAAAATGTGTACCCAGCCGGGATTCTAACCCGGGTCTCCTGCTTTCTAGGCAGTTGCGCTGACCCCTACACCACTGGGGACACAGTGATCACCGCACCTGCAAGGACTACCTAAGCACGCATGTCCCCAGAGGTGTAGGGGTCAGCGCAACTGCCTAGAAAGCAGGAGACCCGGGTTCGAATCCCGGCTGGGTACACATTTTCAGCTTTGCCCAATCACAGTTGATGTCATATATTCTACGAATATTAAATAATAACAACTGCTGGATCAGAAGTGACATCTGTTCTCTCGGAACAGACGCCACATGTGTATATATAGTTCTTTACTCACACGAAATGATGAGTGCTATCGATAGGGGATGTCAAATAGGCTTTTGACACTGTATCTCACAACCGTCTTCTAATCAATCTGCGTGTTTATGGAATACCGTCACAATTGTGCGATTAGATTTCTGTTTTCCTGCCAGATAGGACACAGTACGTTGTAACTCACGGAAAGTCAGTACAATTGAAGTGACATCTGGCGTTCCCCAGGGCAGTGTTAAAAGCCGTTTAGTGTTCCTTATTTTTATAAACGATTTAGGAGACTATCTGAGTAGCTCAATGTGGTTTTTTGCGGATGATTCTATAACTAATCGGTTAGTAAAAGTCACCAGAAGACCAAAAGAAGCTACAAAAAGATTCAGATATCTGTATTGTGTAAAAGACCACTAAAAGAAGCCCGTTAAACTTTATTTACACGATAAATGAGTCAAAACTACAGACCATAAATTTAAATAATACCTAGGAGTACGATTACAAACAACTTAAGTTGGAAATAACACACAGAAAATATTGTAGGAAAGGAGAACGAAAGACTAAGTTTCAGTAGCAGAAAACTTACGAGATGCAACAGTTCTACTAAAGAAACTGCCTACATTACACTCGTGCGTCCTATTTTGGAGTATTGTTACGAATTGTGGGATCCCCACCCAATGGACTGATAGACTAGAGAAAGTTCAGAGCAGGACAGCTCGATTTGAAATATCGTGATATAGGGAGAGAGTGTCACAGTAATGATGCACGAGTTGGGATGGAAATCATTAAAAGAAAGGCGTTATTTTTTATGACGAGATCTATTTGCGAAAATTTTTCACCTAATTTCTTTTCTTAATCAGAACAGTGTTTGTTAGCACCCACCTACGGTGGAAGACGTGATAATGAAAATAAAATAAGAGAAGTCAGATCGAAAACGCAAAGTTTAAAATGTTCCATTTTCCCGCGAGCTATTTGAAAATGGAACCGTAGAGAAACATCATATCAGCAGTCGATGAACCCTCTGACATGCACTTCAATGTGGATTGCAGAGAATTTATGTAGATGCAGATGTAGACCATTGACGCTGGTGGAGAAAATCTATCGAGAGTATCCAAATTTAAGTACCTCGGTTCTATAATCAGCAGCGACGGCCAACTCCCAGACGAAGTCACTGCAAGATAACAGGCAGCTTGGATGAAGTGGCGAATGACAACGGGAGTGATCTGCGATAGACGGATGAAGAACCACATGAGGTCAAAGATCTACCGGACTGCCATCCGCCCTGTCGCTCTTTATGGTACAGAGTGCTGGCCAGCTACAAAAGAGACGAACGACGTCTGGTGGTCATAGATATGAAGATTCTTAGATGGACAGGTGGCGTCAGTCGATTGGATCACGTTTCAAATGACACCATCAAGAAACATAATTTCACCCACCCAACAAAAAATGTGATAAAGTCGTCTGCGATGGTTTGGACATGTACTGAGTGCAGATGGTAAGTTAACAGCAAAGGCAGCTTTCGCGACGGGTCTTTGGAAAGAGACCCAATGGACGACGAAGGCAGCGATGGGCCTATACCCTGCACAATGACCTGAAAGCTTTCAAACTTCACCCAGACATGGTCCATGAGCGAATAAAACGGAGAAAGCCAATCACCTCAGTCGGCCCTACCATCAGGCGGGACAAACGCTGGTTTGAAGCGCGTCTGCAAGTTACTCTCTTCTGTGCAAGCTTCTTCAGTTCCAATTCTATTTGTACCTCACTCTCCTCTTTGTTGCCTCTTCGACTCTTACACTTATGGTTCCCTCCAATGCTACATTGATGACAAAGTGACAGGTATCGTTGAAAGCACTTTCGGAAATACACACAGTATTTCACTAAACTACATCTATATTCATATTTTGCAAGCCACCTCACGGAGTACAACGGAAGGTACTTTGCAAACAAATGTACTTTCTCCTGTTCCAGTCGTGTATTGCTCTATGTGGGCCCTAATCTTTCCGATATTATCCTTGTGGTAGCTTCGCGAGCTACCGAGGACGAAACAATATATTGGCTGCCCTTCATGATACGTTTGGCCCTAGAACTTGCACAATAGCAGGTACCACGATACATAATGCCTGTCCTGCAGTGTATGCCTGTCACTGGAGATCGCTAATCACCTCTGTGACGCTTTCGTGCATACTAAATAAGTCCCGAACGAAGTGTGCTTCTGTCCGTTTGATCTTCTCTCTGTCATCTATTAACCCTATCTGGTACGGATCCCAAACTGATGAAAACACGAAAGCGACGACCGAACAATAGTTTTGTAGCCTACTTCCTTTGTTGACGGGATTCACTTCCTGTGATTTCTTCCAATGAATCTCAGTCTGGCATCTGCCTTAACCCCGACTGATAGAGTGAAGGCTTTCACGACCAGTTGCAATATTCGTTAATCAATCTGATGGGTTGTGAGGCCTTGTTCCAAGAAACTTGCTGCTTCCTCATGTTTCGTATGCTCCGCCGGACTTTTTCTGAGGTTGTCCGTCTGTCGAGTCTTGCCGACTGACGGGTCGGAGATATGAGAGATTCTTAACTGCCGTTTAAATGGGGCGTGGCTAAGCTGCATGTGATAAACAGAGAACATCATCCCTTAGTAACACCTGGGGTATATAAAATTCCACGCAGTTGTGCTCAAGTTTACATTAGTACAACGAAAATAAGTGTCAACATCCGTTTAACAGAACACAAAAAACTTGCCGTCTGAGACACACCGAAACATCGGCCGTAGCTGAAAATGTTTTACATTATGGGAATCACGACATAAAATTTAACGAAACGAGCGTATCAGCAAGAACATCGCTTTACTACTTCAAAAACACCAGAACAATTTTAATAGATAAGTAGGATGTTTGACAAAATTTGGATGTAGGATATACGCCAACGAAACGACAATCGATTACTTTAAATCGACATAGCCACGTACTCGGTATCACTTGATGACCGGTGGCGCCCTCTATGCCTTCTATAAATACGAGAGCCGTCCAGCCACAGTGGCAGTCGTGTAAAGACCTCAGACGAGGTCGCCTGTAAATGGAGACGAAACGTCGGGAAGAAGAAGTTTTATGCATGGACTACAGGACCACGGCCTCTCAGCCCGGAAGTTTTACCTGAAGAAAACGCCGACCGTGTAAGTTCACATTGTATGTCAAGGCGCTTCGTAGTGAATTTCTACCTGTATGATAGAAAAGGTAAACATTTAGGAAACAAATACCGTACTGTACATGACGGACATTTCGTTGCCTCTGTGGTCCTTTAACAGGGTATCGCCACGGTTGCCTACATATCTCTCTGCATGCAAGTACTCTATTGTAAACATCAGTCGGCGCATCGGATTATGTACACGCGGTTGTGTAGTGGCGTACTACTGTTCTGTATTTTCAGTCTTCATAGTGTGTGATATTGTGCAGTACATGCATTGTAAGGCTGGATATGTATCGATAAATTGCTGTCTGTGATGTTTGTAC
Organism: Locusta migratoria; assembly: GCA_026315105.1. Lineage (NCBI taxonomy): Eukaryota > Metazoa > Arthropoda > Insecta > Orthoptera > Acrididae > Locusta > Locusta migratoria. The sequence continues at coordinate 424,974,615 of CM048746.1, read as the reverse complement.
TACCCCGCAGTTGCAGGACCTTTTATTTCCTCGTCCACATGTTTGCAATGGAAGCGTGCTACTTCACGTGTGACATGGCGTATATGATACGGCTCAGCAAACGGACGTAGCTAGCGAGCTCGTGACCTTGACCCGAATGATTTCCACATTACAGAGTGCTAAACAATAATTCATTAATCCGGTTTCTTCAGCGTATTCGAGACACAGATACCTAGCACCCAACAAGCTGAACGGGGGAAGGACTCGGTCCGTCTGCATACCGCAGATTGAGGAGCGTGTGCTAAACTTACTGGAGGTGAGACCTACAACCAGTGTGCGGAGATTATCGGCAGCAGAATCAGCAGAAGGCGTAAGTCATTATTTGTGTGGGAGTACTACACAGACAGTTACTGTATGCGTATCATGTTCAGCGAGTCCAGGAACTAGGGCCAGAAGACCACATTAGCCAGCATGCGGCTCTGTCAACTACTCTTGCAGAAGTGTGCCGTAGGTCCGCTGTCTTTGTCGAAAATTTTATTTACCGACGAGGCGGGTTACACACCAGATGGAATACTGGCCTTTTATTATCAGCATGTCTCGGCAGATGGAAATCGTCATGACATTGCAGAAAGAGGGCAACAACATCCATTTTCCAACAACATATGGACAGGAATTCTTAGTGACAGGTTAATAGGGCCACACATCTTACGGTACAGATTGAATGATAATCACTATTATCAATAACTTGTTAATGCGTTACCTGCCTTGTTGAAGGATGTGTCACATCAACAGAGACTATGGATGTGGTACATGCATGGTAGCGCACCAACACATTACCTTCGTAATGTGCATGAACATCCGACGCTGACATTTGAGGATGCCCGGATTGGTCGGGGAGGCCCCTTACCTAGATCTTTTGTTATGGGGGCACGTGAAGACAACAGTCAACACCACTCTAGTCAAAGATGTCCAGACGATGGAGGACCGCATCATCAAAACATGCGAGAATTTTAACAAGAACAGGGTGTATGTCAAAGAGTGCGTGATTCGTTACGCTGAAGGGCTGAGGAATGCATTTCCATAGACGGATGTCACATTAAGCATCAGCTGTGAATGGACGTCAGGTTGAAGAAAAAGGGTACGTAACTCAGAAAATACGTGTTTCCCGACCGAGGTTTACCGGGCTTTTACTCTCGTTTTTTGGGTACTACCACCTTACTAAGTATTGATTACTTTTTTTCTAACACCCTGAGTAAATGTATGCAAAGAAGCAGTCTAGAGTGCAATGAGTTTAGTTCATATCAACTAGTTTCGGTTAAGTTTGGGGATATGGATATATTCAGAATTGCAACTCCATCGATGTCGTGGAGAGGGCACATGCTCGGGAACCTCCTCTTCAATGAAACTGAAATCCTGAAGATGGTCCAAAAAAGCACCGCAGCTAGATGATAAAAATAAAAATCATTGTAGTCTTGACTGTTTTATGCATAAATTTCAATAAAAGAGTGTTGTTATCCCAAAGTGGAACAAATACACACCTGATCATTAAAATAGCTACATCACGAAAATGACGTGCTACAGACGCGAAATGTAACCGACAGGAAGAAGATGCTGTGATATGCAAATGATTAGCGTTGCACAGCATTTACACCAGGCTGGCGCGGGTGGCGACACCTACAATGTGTTGACATGAGAAAAGTTTCCAACCGATTCCTCATACACAAACAGCAGTTAGCCGGCGTTGCCTGGTGAAACGTTGTTGTGATGCCTCGTGTAAGGAGGAGAAATGCGTACCATCACGTTTCCGACATTGATAAAGGTCGGATTGTAGCCTATCGCGATTTCGGTTTATCGTATCGCGACATTCCTGCCCACGTTGGTTGCGATACAATGACTATCAGGAGCACATGGATTCGAGGTTCAGGAGGGCAATACGGAACGCCGTGCTGGATCCCAACGGCCTCGTATCAATAGCAGTCGAAGTGGCAGGAATCTTATCCGCATGGATGTAACGGATCGTGCAGCGACGTCCCTGACTCAACAGATGTGGACGTATGCAAGACGGCAACCATCTGCACGAACAGTTCGACGAAGTTTGTAGCAGCTCGGAGACCATGGCTGCGGTTACCCTTGATGCTGAATCACAGACAGGAGCGTCTGCGATGGTGTACGCAACGTCGAACCTGGGTACACGAATGACAAAACATTTTTTTTTTTTTTCCGGATGAATCTAGGTTCTGTTTACTGCATCATGATGGTCGTATCCGTGTTTGGCAACATCGCGGTCAACGCACATTGGAAGCATGAATTCGTCATCGCCATTGTGGCGTGTCACCTCTTGTTCGCATAGACGGCACTTTGAACAGTGGCCGTTACATTTCAGATGTGTTACGACCCGTGGGTCTACTCTTCATTCGATCCCTGCGAAACCCTAGATTTCAGCAGGATAATGCACGTCCGCTTGTTGCAGGTCCCTCACGGGCCTTTCTGGATACGCAAAATGTTGGACAGCTGCACTGGCCAGCACATTCTCCAGATCTCTCACTTATTGAAAACGACTGGTCAATGGTGGCCGAGCAACTGGCTCGTAACAATACGCCAGTCACTACTCTTGATGAACTGTGGTATCGTGTTGAAGCTGCATGGGCATCTGTACCTGTACACGCCATCCAAGCTCTGTTTGACTCAATGCCCATTCGTATCACGGCCGTTATCACGGCCAGAGGTGGTTGTTCTGGGTACTGATTTCTCAGCATCTATGCACTCAAACTGCCTGAAAATATAATTACATGTCAGTTCTAGTATATTTTTTTAAATAATGATTTTAAATTGCTAGAGATTGCTTGAATAATCAAAAGATGTTATTAGTAGATAAATAATCTATTGATAACATCTTTTCATTATTCAAGCGATCTATAGCAATTTTAGAATCGTTATTAAAAATTTTACAATGAAGGTTGCCGACCTCTACCAAGACTTTCAGTCTAAAATAAGCTAGTATAATATATTTGTCCAATGAATTCCCATTTATCACCTGCATTTCTTCTTGGTGTAGCAATTTTAATGGCCAGTAGTGTTATGTTTCCAAAACTATGTCATCCTAAGTTAAAAAAATTCAAATGTTTGTTCAGCTTAATTATGGAGTCATCAATCCCTTAACTTACAAACTACTTATTAACTATGTCATACAAACATCCACGCTCGAGGAAGGATTCGAACCCCGACGAAGAACGATCTCGTGCATCGGAGCACAGCGTCTCAATGCGCTCGGCCACTCCGCCACGGCTCGCCCTGAGTAACGTAATGGGCCCATTTAATAGGCATTCTCTTGCGTTAGTGCATTTTTACACTGTGCAAAATGGCGCGTGACGCGGTCGTAATGCAGTGGAAGTTTATCCGGCAAATGATGGTCGGAACCGGAAACCGTAGCGGAACTCGGTTCGTCGTCGCTATTTGGGGCGCCCGTTGTGAACGGATCTGCAGCCATTACCAGCTATGTCGACCCCACCGGCTCTGCCCGGCATAATGATTTCCCCTGGAGTCTGCGGGCATCACTTATTTACTGTGTCCGGCGCACCAGTGTTTTCACCTTTGCTGCTGCTGCCACCTCTGTTGCAGAAGTATCCAGCAGCGGTGGGCGCACGGTTAGAGGGTTTGTCGATTGTGTAGCCAGGGCGGGGGGGGGGGGGGGGGGGGTTGGAGGTGGAAAAGAGGAAACGGTGCCCGCAGGGCTCAGGGTGAGGGGTGGCACATCGCGAAAATGGATTCGAATCCACAAGGCGGCTGTTTCACAAGCACGGGGCGCGTACTGCCTGGAGAGGGGTTAGGCGCGGGAATTAATCTGTGTAAACTCCATACAGAAAGTTTTAATGCGCGGTCCCGGGGCGGAAATCTGCTGGGTGCGCGCCTCAAGCGCTCGCACTCCAGTCTGACCACTCTGGCCGTTTACTTTGCTCCCAGGGTGCTCTGCGCGCTCCTGGACACTTCCCCTATGGCGAAAGATGTTGAATTATGGGTGGTCTGCTCACTGAAACCATATAAAGCTGCTGGCCATCTAGAATGTAACACCGAGAAGGAGCGGAGAGATCGCAGCCGAATATACATTGCCGAAAATAAAAATCAATGCTCCCTCCTAGAGTTTTTCAGTATAGTCAAGATTTATTGTTGAAACTCTGCATACCCAGTACATGAACTGTTTACATTTGGAGAGCAATAACTCAAACGGCCATAAGGAAACTAACGTCGACCCATAGAATATGTTGTGTAGAGACCACGAGAGGCAAATCACTTGCTGATTCTGCCATCCATTCTATTATATAAATAATTGGGAAATGGTATTGAGACACATTATTCCACGCCTGTTTGACCTGTTCACGTAATTATGCAAGTGTTGTAGCTTGCCGGCCGCTGTGGCCGAACGGTCTGCGGCGCGCCAGTCATAGACTGCACGACCGCTACGTTCGGGGGTCGAATCCACGCTGGAGCATGGATGTTTGTATCGTCTTTAGTATAAGGTGGTTCATAAGTCGTTTGCAAGTTTAGGGACTGATGACGTCGCAGTTAAGTCCCTTAAACATAACAAACATTTGAACATTTTCCTGTGTCGGTTGTTACCCCATACTCGAGACAAGTTCGGAGATGGTGCACGCTTTGTACAGCACGTTGATTTTCACGTGCAGTGTGAGAGCGGGCATTATCCTGTTGGAACTGCACGTTACCTTACTGTCACAAAAATGGAAAAATAATGGGTTTTACGACATTGTGCACGTATCGAGCGCCGATTACGTTAATGTCAGTTGTAACTCAACGTACCCCAAGACAATAAGGCCTCGGTGAGTGCTGTGTGTCACGAACTAATGTTTTCTACGAGAAGTGCTTGCCAGGTCTACGTCTACGCGAAAACAACCATCACATACGTGGTGGCAAAATCTGGGTCTATCGCTGAAGAGCACGGCCCAGAATTTCATCTGCCCGGACATCCTCTTTCGGCATCAGTCGAGCCGTGCATGTCGACGTTGTGTCGTGAGTGAAAGACGGGCTAGAGGAGTGCGTGTCCGTAGTCTCCTCTCTGGCAGTAACCGATTAGCAACGAATCTCGATTCACGAACCCTCTTTCCTGTCGAATTCGAAATATTTAAACATTTCGACCGTTCATGGAATTGAAATAATCCAATGCTACAGTTCAAAAAGGAAAGACAGGGACATAACCTCCATATTCGGGAAGAGATCGAAATATTAAGATGTAAGAAGCGTCTCCCTAAGCATACACTCAACGGTCAACTTTAGCTGAGCCATTGCACATCTTAGCGAATTTTGATTGTTTGAATAATAATGCATAAGGCATGAAGTCTTCATGTAAGATAACCAAAGAGAACCTACTTAAACACTATTTAAATTCAAAATATTTAATATGGTAGTATAAGATATAATTCATGTCCTATCATTTTATTCAAAAATGTTCAAATGTTTGTGGAGCTTATGGGAGCCAACTACGGGGTCATCAGTCCCTAAACTTACGAACTACCTAATACTAAGGACGGCAGAAATATCCATGCCCGTGGGGGGATTCGAAACCCCGACAGTAGTGGCCGTGCACACCGTGACTGGCGCGCCGCAGTCCCCTCGGCCACCGCGGCCGGCTATCATTTTATTGCCAGACTAAAATTTGTGCTCAAAAATTAATTTTATTACAGTAATATATAAAAAGGCGGTTCTTATTTAACGATGTAAAACAGTGACGTAAGTTCTTTCTATCCTCAAGAACATTTTTAATGATACGTACAGAAGTAGCTCAACCTTCTCTGCTACAATACTTGTTTCAGAGCGCTAACGGCCCCACGCTCAATTTGATTTTGCGCATGCACACTTCTGACGTACCAGCTCTGTCACGAACACCACATAGTTTAAACGGACGGCCCCAGCGCAACGCCACCGGTATGTATGATTAGTTTTCTCATATTCACATTTACACATTTTTCAATCCGGGAAATCAAATTTATCATTTATGGAATAGGACCAGAGAAAGTTGAGTCGTCTAGAATCACCGAGAGAAAAATATGAAATAATTTGCGAGTATTTTGCACCTATAGTTTTCCTCTCTATAGCCAAATGTAAAATACCATAACGTATTGTTAATGGCATTTGCTCTTCTTTGTATAAAGATAACCCTAATGATGTGGCTCTAATGCCACGAAACTAGTTGATTGAAAATAAAAGAGTATCATACAGCTGAAGCGATTTCCATTCAATATGACTCAAGTGTACAGCTGCGGATGCTCACAATACATAATTTTTGTAATATATAATTTGTTTCAAAATTTGTGCTGGACTGCGATTTCAATCCGGATTTCGCGCTTCGGGCTAACGCTCGCCTTAACCAATTAGGCTACCCAGTCACGCTTCCATTCAGCCCTAAATCAACTGCACATAAAATTTGTGCCGGCCGCGGTGGCCGAGGAGACTGAGGCGCTCCAGTCACGGTCTGCACGGCCACTACGGTCGGGGGTTCGAATCCCCCCTCGGGCATGGATATTTGTGCTGTCCTAGTTCGTAAGTAATTCATAAGTAGTTTGTAAGTTTAGGGACTGATGATCCCGTAGTTAAGTCCCATAAACTATACAAACATTTGAACATTTTTTATAAAATTTGTACCGTTTCAAAACTTGTGTGGTGAGGGGAGGAGAGGATTTCAAAACACATCAAAATGGTTAAAGATGCGATTTCACAGTCGGAAAGTACAGTGGCAACCGTGTAAATTATTCTCTAACTTCTTCCTATATCACCTATTGTTTCGATGATATGTCATTTAGAAACATAATGACCGCGTTTTCCCCACTTCAATGGCCGTGTGAGCGCGTGTTGAAAAAGGAAAAACACCAGAGTGTCTCATGTTTTGGCCTAGACCACATGTTCGAAGTGTTTTAGAATCGCTGACAGTGACTTGGATAGTGTAAGCCGTTGGTCGGCATATTTGTTATGATAATGACGAAGGAAATAGTAGCTGTATAGACTTAGAACAGGCTACTGTGAGGCTACTCCTAGTGGTGTAGGGCTAGATCACCCCAGACCGTCCCTCCTCGCTCTTACGGGTAAGCGCAGGTATTGTGGGCTACACGCGTGTACACGATCCTCTTGTAGGCATGCTACGCATGCGTGAGCCACTTGCTATCGCTCCCGGCAGGTGCTCGATCGGTAGCAGTAGACCACGGACACGGTGCCTGATTACAGGCGCCTTGGTTGTTCGACCATACGTGGCATGAGCACGTTGCGACAGCCTGATCCCCATTGTTCAGGGTAATTGAAAAGTTCGTTTACAAACTTTGACGATACGTTCCTTACACCTAAAGAACAACAATGTAATACATGGTGTACCTGAAAAGAATGCAGATGATGAGAGGGTTGTTAGAGGGGAAAGGGGACATTATAATAAGGAACCCACGTCCGGATATGTTTTACAGCGACTTTTATTTATCTTTGACACTGTCAAACAAATATGTTCTACTGTAAGCTCTTTGCTTCCCAAATTTTAGAAACCTAGGTCTAATGGAGAAAAACAAAAACGAAATCTATTTATGTATATAAAATTGCCGTGTGTGTGTGTGTGTGTGTGTGTGTGTGTGTGTGTGTGTGTGTGTGTGTGTGTAAGAAACATCACTTGAAACCGGCTAATTCTCAGGAAAACGTCTTTTACAAAATCTACTGGAAAGTTAGAAACTTTGAAACGCAGACAGTGCGTTTTTCAGTGTATTTTTGAATGAATTATACAATAAAACTCGTGATTCTTCCGATGGAGAAAGTTAATTTTAAATGTTTTCATTTAGTTTTCTTTTATTTTTATTTATTTTTATTTCGCTCGTTATTGCACCTAAAATGTTCTTAGAAATTAACTTCGGGACAATTACAAAGTATAGTCTGAAAATTTGGACAAATTACAAAAATCATTATTTCTTTATGCACTCATTATCATAACTGACGACAGAAATGACATATTTGGTCTGACCGATCACCATAAAATGTCATCAAAAATGGTTTAAGCTCCGCAATCTACCGTATGGTGCGTGTAGCTTGCAACAGACTTCGCCGCTATTTGACGGTCAGAAAATATCATTATTTTACCGAACAGTATGAAACATGGCCCATGTATGTCTGATTTCATGGAGAAGTCTTGTACTATCTGCAAGCCGCTCTGTGGTCAATGATGGAAGGGGTGGAACTTCCAAGAGGCAGCGACGCCTTTTGATCACTCACCATGAAAGTTGGCAGGCGTATGTAATTTTCAACATATAGCGGGGATGAGGAGATGTATATAGACAAGGACAGGAGGAGAAGGCAGAGAAAGAGGGCAGGAGTAGGTGAACAAAGATGGAGGAGGAAGCAGGAGATGGAATAATGAAAGATTCGAATAAATACATAACATAGGATATGTTACTGTTAATTCCCCGACACTGTTTGTATCAAAATAAGGGGAGAACGATATGTGAAACACAAGGTGAGTGGATGGATGAGAGGGGGGAGGAGGAGAAGGAAGGGGGGAATACAAAGGCGGAGGTAGGAGGAGGAGGAGGAGGAGGAGGAGGGAGAAGATTGGAGGAGAGAGAGAGGGAGAGAGAGAGAGGAGGAAGGAGAAAGAAAGAGGACGGAGAAGAGAGGACAGAGAGAGGTAGAGTGAGAGGGATAGAGAGAGAGAGAGAGAGAGAGAGAGAGAGAGAGAGAGAGAGAGACAGAGACAGAGAGGAGGGAGGACAGGGAGAGACAGATAGACCGGAGGGAAGAGCAAAAGAAGGGTATTACGGTATATCCAATTCCCAAACATATAGTAATTGCCAAGTATTGCCAGGCTCCCTAGTAAATAAATAAATAAATAAATAGCCATTTGGTCTCAACGAGACTTTTATACACTCGTCTTCTAGCTGTTCCGGGCGTGTCGTAATATTGGTGGAGTACCGGTAGTGAGTATAACTGAAAGTGTGCCGTTCAAATATATCAGGATGTTCACTTCGTAAGCTATGAGACACGAATAGTATGTAGGGTCGTGTGACCGATAATAGAACGAGGTTGCACGGATATAAGTATCGACGTTTGCAGGCCTACGGCAGTCGTGTCATTCAACGTCCGCTGCTGTATATCGTCGCTTTACGAAGTCCAGGATCCATACTACCAAACAGTATCGAACGAGGAAAACCAGGGTTTATCCGTACGCCTGATCATGAATAGCACGTTTTACGAGCAGCCGGAAAAGAACTAGATGTCAGTCAAGTCAAGTAAGCCTCTCCTGTGGCCACCTCAAAGTTCAGCACGGAGAAATTTTCATCTCTGGCTCGCTGCACAAACTGTCAATCCGTTGATCGTTCCTTCAGTATATTTACAGACGTGACGACGTCTACAAGACATAGAATAATAAATTTTCACAAACAACATGTACGTATCGACCGCAATCCTCATTACCTCAAAGTATGCCTGGGATTGAACAGATGGTGATTGCGTAATAGTGCCATACGCCCCCTCCCCCCACCCCACCACGTCTTAAAGGCTGCTGTAAACAGGGATGTTACTCTAGACAACCACCAAGACCTATGATAAAATGTGCCCCGCAAATAATAAAAGAAAATCTCTGGTTTATGCACGATGGAACCGTAGCACTTTTCAGACTCTGAAACTGACTGGTATGTACCTGACGGATCAGTAGAGGAGAACTAGGTCCGTGACCAGCATATTCTCCTGACCTCAATGGTTTAGAGCGTTATCTCTGGCATATATCTTACACAATACTGCTCGATGTAGCACACCACGCAAAAACATCATTGGTATATCGTGGAAGACTGCGAAAGCATTCGAAACTGCCATGATGTATTAGAAATGGGTAAAAGAGTGTTTAGAAGGAAAAGGGACATTCTCATCATTAACTATGAGTTTATGTACAGCTAAGATCAAATCACCCACATTACCACTATAGTTTGAAAGTGACTGTTATCGGACATATATTAATCCGAACTTTTTTTCCACTTACAGAAATCTCCCTTAAAACGAGTATTCTTTTTGAAACACATTGTTTGATATCATTCATTTAGCGTTTCTAAATTTTCTAGCCTGTGCAATTCAAAAAACATCAGAAACTTATAATCTTTTGGATTTATGTCTGTATATATTTGTATTGAAGAAAGATTTCCACTTGTAAGAACGTACAAACGATCGCGACACTAGGAATTAACTGTTCAACTGTTTGTAGAGCTTATGGAACTTAACTACGGGGTCATCAGTCCTTAACTTATAAACTACTTATGAACTAGTGAACACTAAGGACGGCACAAATATCCATGCCCGAGGGGTGATTCGAACCCCTGACCGTAGTGGCCGTGCAGACCGTGACTGGAGCGAGCGCCTCAGTCACCTCGCCCACCACGGCCGGCTCTAAAAATTAAATGATCGTAATGACATGAGCGTATGTACTGGACAACAGGCTACTTTCAGTCATTTAAAAATTAGTTATTTTAATAATCATAGTGTATTCTTTTTTGTCTGCCGTTAATGCAAATGCCGGGAAAGGGTTGAAGAAAACCTACTATGGACACACTAATAGACTAGTTTGATTTAGTGAAAGCACATTTCCAGTCCAATTCAGAATATTCTGAATAGTATTCCGGAGAACGACGTGTCAAATACGCATCCGTCCACCCAGAAAAAGTTTTACGTGATTTCCCTTAATCACTCTATTCCCGGGCCGATTTACTTCTATATCCTCCAAACCTTCCAACCTTCTGCTCCGCCTCTAATGACGAGGCTGTCGACGAGACATTAAACACTAATCCTCCAAATGTTCAAATATTTCTAAATCTATGCGACTTAACTGCTGCGGTTATCGATTCCTAGGCTTAAAAACTGCTAAACTATGCTTATGCTATGGACAACACACATACACATTCCTGAGGGAGAAATCAATCACTGACGTGAAGCACGCAAGGCGCCTTACAGCTCTCGGCATCAATCCTCCTCCGTGTTCTTTGATGAGTGTAAATTTAATTGCAGCATTAACTCGATTGCGGTGAACATATCCTTGCTTTCCGCAGATCGTACGTAAAAATATAGGGTCACTCTGAATACCTATTAATGCCTTCTGCAGGTACTCTATTTACTAACTTCGGACAAGGTATTCATGTCCCGCCGCGGTTGAGTAGTCGAGCGTTCTAAGGCGTCTCGCTGAGGAGCGCGCGGTTGCTCGCAGTCGGAGGTTCGAGTCCTCCCTGGTGTGTGTGTGTGTGTGTGTGTGTGTGTGTGTGTGTGTGTGTGTGTGTTTCGTCCTTAGGTTAGTCTACCTTACTTTAAGCAGTTTGTAAGCTACGGACTGATGACCACGCAGTATGGTCCGATAGATTTACAAACATTTGAACATTTTTAGTCATTTCCTAACATTGGAATGTAAACTAAGTTTATAGAGCGGATCACTTTAGACTCTCCCGCTTCACTGCAGTGAATGAAATTGAGAATAGGGTGCCTTCATTAGCTCCTGATGTATTGGTGGCATCACGTAGCATTTTTGCCCGACTACAACAAAGAAAAGAATGCGGCAAACTGGCACGTTCAGAACTAGGACGTTGGACTACAGAGCTCCACGGACGCGTACAACTCTCGACCTTGAAGAGAACGTCATTCTCCACAAAACAGAAAAGCAGAAGCTGTGTACCGGAAATCTTACCCTCGCTATGGGCTCCCTTAGACAACACGAGTCAGAGATCTCCTCAGTGTACTTAGCGTGCAGTGCGAAATTTGAAACGATCCAATTTTGAAACTTAAGTTTACGTATAAACGGTAGATTTCCCAATATCTTTTCTTGATGAAACATTTTTCTGCTACATATCCTCTACTATGACTAGAAGCCTCTAATAGGAACTGTGAATCATCCTGAATACAAGAGACACGGACATGTGCCAAATGATTCGAAATGGTCTCTGTTTTATTACGTTTAAGTACCAAAAACTATTGTTACTTACTGTGCAAAGTACTCGACATCATAAGCGCGATGAATAGTGTTTCCACTCACCTGAAAGAAGAAAGAAAATTATAAATAACACGACAGAAAAATATTATAACAAGGTGAATTTCATCAAGAAATGGCTGTGCTTCTTTAGGTATAAAAAAACTTTATTCGCTACACCGTCTAATACAGCATTGTGTATTTTTACGTCTGACCATTAAAATAGAGCATACCGCATGTTCGGGCTCAGGGTCTTCTGACTTTACCCCACTTGGACCTCTTTCTGTGGGTTTATCTCGCGTTGCATATGAACAGGTAAAAAATCAGTACCGTACGTCACATACGCTACTGGATTATGGAGGCGATTAGCAACATCACGTATGACCAACTTTGAAACGTGTTCCGGGAGGCAGGATAGTAGTCGACGTCCTGGGTAATCACGCTGAGCTTAAATGGTTTCTAAAGCTTTATCTGCGGATTTGGTATAGGCGTATACAGGAATTAGACAAAAGTATGGAAACACGGTGGGGATTTCTGGACATGCCTAGTTTATAGGGTGATGGTCGGCTTACCAGTGGTAAATTTTCTTGCAAAATTGAAAGATTAGGAATGGACAAGATCTGGTAATATTCTCTCATTAAATCTTCCTTACGTCTTATATCAGGGGCGACAAAATATACAGTATTGTGAGCCAGTGATGGGGTGTACTTATCAGAGGCCACTGATCAACCTTATTGCCTACTTAATTGTAGATTAGTTCTAAACACTATTGAGCCAGATGGGAGCACAGCATTAAACTGTGACGTGGACAAAACTGTACTCCACAAAACGTTCTAATCTATATCCCAAACTGACCCTGTTATGTCCTGTAATAAGTTAATTATCAGTTTTTTTAACGATGGTACTAGACATTTCAATGGCGTACTTGCGAATCCTGTTATCAGCAAAACAATAAATGAAAATTGCAGGGCGGAATGGAAGTAAATGTAAATAAATGAATAAAATAAAAAACCTCATTAATTCCCGGACAAATATAGCATGAAGCCTAAGCATTAAAATATGGATTATTGAGCGAAGCGCCATAATAGTTTGTGAGGAAGAGACCTGTAACACAGTTTCCAACTTGTAGCCGACTATAAATAACTCCTAAGAGAGATACCTCAGTGGTTACGCACTGGATTACCATCCGGAAGGAGGGCGGTGCAAGTCCACCTAAGGCCTTCCAGATTTATGTCTTTTGTGATTTCCCTAAATCGCTCCAGGAACATGTATGGGATTGTTAGTTTCTTGGGTGACAGCCTATTTCCTTTCCCATCCTTAACCGAACACAATACAGCCTGTGCTCCGCCCATAGACACCGCATCTTGTCGAGACGCTAAAACCTAACCTACCTTCTTTCTTCTATCACTTTAAGCGTGAAATAGATCGACAGGGTTTATCCAGAAAGACGCAGGTCATTCCCGCTTCTGAGAAGAGTCGTCGAGCAGATGCGCGAAACTCATTTACTGTATGTAATTGCTAGTTTTGGCAAGCTATATTGCCATTATCAAATGATTCAACGTTACTTCATCAAACTTATAAAATACTTATTACAAAATTCTGGACACCTTTATTCATTCCGAAACGCCTGTAAGCTCTCCGAATGGCAACGGTTTTCCTGTACTACCGGCTGATCAAAAAGTCAGTATAAATTTGAAAACTAATAAATCACGGAATAATGTAGATACAGAGGTAAAAATTGACATTCATGCTTGGAATGACATGGCGTTTTATTTATTTATTTATTTTTAGGAAAAAGGACGGAGTAAAAATATTAATGAGGGTCGCAGCAGATGACAAGCTCTCACTACTAAAATCCTTCTACGTCATAGGTTTTACCCTCGATTAATCTGGTGTTGAATGTTTAGGTAACAGTGTATGCAGCGGTGCTGTAATACAGTTGCTTAAACAAGACTGGCATTCAAGTGAATCTTCCGATCGGAACTGATAGTGCCTCACCATACTCCGAACATACTTTACAGTGCTGTTCAGAACATTGTTCCTCGACTACAGCTATTGTTGAGGAATGATAGTGAATATATTGAGAATTTCCTGCAAAGAACGCCATCTTTGCTTTGTCTTAATTTGTGATGATAATTATTGCTTTTCTGATCAGGTGAAGCGCCATAGTCGGACATTTTTTGAACTTTTATCCTAATAAAACCCCATGTCATTCCAAAGATGTGTGTGAATTTTTACCTCTTTATCTACATTACTCCGTGGTTTATTAAGTTTTCATTTTTATACTGACTTTTTGATCACCCGGTATATGAGGAACTGTAATATGTTTCTGGTATTTTCACATCTCTGTCCACCTCTCTTTATGTTTTCTATATTACACATGTGTCTCACAAAATGAATCGTTACTGTGGGAAAGCGCAGATGCTATCCTCTCGACGTTAAGTGAAGCGGACGGCAAATTAATCCCATAACCGTAATCGAAGAGGAGAAAAAAAAAGCTGGAAAGAGGCGGCTCCATTTAATAACTGTGAGTGGTGGGGGATGTGACGACAGACGCGCAGCACGTGCAGACAGCGGCGTCGCGTCTCGGCGGCAGACAGTGGGACGCGCTGGCGGGCACTTCCTTCTGATTAAAAACGCGCCGCAGCCGCCGCTGCTTCGATTTGTTTGGCTGCCAACTGGCTGTGCTGGTAGCTCTCGCCTCGTGTAGCGTTGCCGCCTGCGACCGGCCGCTGGATCTGATAAGCACGCCCGCTCCCCTAATTAATACTCGCCGACCGCCGAGTCCGCAGCGCCGGCCGATAAACTCCCGATGCCTCGTCGCGTTTTACGCGCGCACAAGCGTCTCTGCTTCGTTACGCCCAACAACAGATACTCATTTTCGATGAGCGAGGCGTATTTTAACGTCGCATCTCCCAAGCCGGGCGGGATTTTTTTTTCTCTTTTTTTATTTCAGCTTTTGCGTAGGTACGGCGATCGATGTAGCTGCCTGATCGTGTGTAAAGCTTGAAACGTAGCTCCTCGCATTTCTTTTTCGCTATCTGTTTGTGAAAATTCTACATCTCGGATATAGCAGGACCATTGCGACCCATAGGGTAAATCATGGAGATATGGCACAAATTTTCATAATTATTCATAAAAATCTCATAATGCACGTAAGTCAAAATAATTTCTTTTACCAATAAACAAACCAGTTTTCCTTAAAATATACATTTTTGATATTTCACTGTTTATAAAGGAAACGCCTTTTGCTTCTGAAAATGGAGGGTTTTTATTTTTATAATTCACCCATACGCGTTTCGCCTTTGTCACAAGGCACCATCATTGGGTGTCCTGAAATATTTACATGTTTCTGTTTACACAGAAAGGTTAGGTTTTTTTTTTACATATGTACAAAAGATTTCGTTTCTGATTCAAAACAGATCGTTGTTTGCTACAAAATGGTGTATTTACAGCACTTACTACTCCATATCAGTCTCTTTCCGGCAACCAGATCGAAAGGTTCCACTGTTTTCTGAAAAACTTCGCATTTTTATGGTTCCACTGTTATCTGCTGCCATACGGTGTAGACTGTGTGGCCAGCTTTCATTTTTGTGGAGCGTTTGTTGTCTTATGACCTGTGATATCTTCATGTGTTTTTCCGAAATTTCTTTTGCAACAGTGTCTGTGTAACTTTCGACCTTGTAGACCAGATTTGAGAAAACAGTCGTATTGTTAATGCTATTTGCTAGCTGTAGATATGTGTTGAATAATTGTCGAGATGAAGTTTGTTTCTTTGAGTTCAAAGATTTGATTTCGCATTTTAACCTTACTTTTTGTGCTGTTTACTTGGCTTCTTTGAGCACTAGACGAACTGTTTTTAATCTTTACTTTGATGTAGTTAACTACAAGCAACGTATTAGAATTTGACATGCACTCTTTCGTCATGATATTAGACCATTCAGAAATCCTTGCAGTGAGACAACTCTCCATTAGGCTAAAGGCGAGACGCCACGTCCTAATGGGTGACATGCGGCATGCTGGTATTTGTTGAAATTTATAATTTTTTAACAAAATATGTTATATTTTAGTTTATAGTTGTAATGATTGAGGAATAAAAATAAACATTTCAGAATTATCAAAGAAATCCTTTATTTTCGTTATATCAAAACAATGAAAATTTATAATATTTTTAAAGATTAAACTTAGGCATAAGAGATTTTTTCAAAAGAAATCATCTCCATCATTAGCTTGTTTTGCTAATTTACCTGCTACAGTCAAGACAATAAGTATCAAAGATTGTAGAATTTTGGTTTACCCGAAGCTTACATGGCAAGCAGCATAACCAGTCACATTTTGTAGTGGTTTCACAATACAGTTCTTTGCACTCCTTACATGGTGTCTTATCAAGAGAGGCTTGTTTTGTTGTAGGTGTATGCCTATGCTTGTTGAAATTTATTTTTATTTGAGTTGTGCGATAAGTATCCCGGGTTCAAATCCCGGCAACAGGACAAATTTTAATTCAATGCCTCTTCTTATATTCAATACCTTTGATGTAATGAGAATATATATATATATATATATATATATATATATATATATATATATATATATATATATATATATATTCTCATTACATACACATATATATCTTAGGAAGTTCAATTGTTGTTGTTATTCTCAGAATTACATAGTCCTTCATTTCCCCATCGGGTGGTTCTCGAAAAGAGTTTTCAGGGTTTGTGATTATTTATATTTAACACCATGTATTATAAAACACTTGTGATCTATTGCATACAGAAATGATGTTAAACAAAGAGTTACCTAATTTACGTAAATTAAATTTCACTTTTCTAGGCCTATATATTTTCATTACGGAACCCCTACTACTCAGACACGCACTGAGCGGTTTTTTTGGGTAACTACTGTACTTCCTCCTGTGACGGCGACCCAAAGATTAAGAAACACTGTAGTAAACTATTGTTTCTTTTATAATTATTGTAGCTTTCGTTCCGACATTGCTCATGCTGACTGAATTTCTGGGATTAGCGAATGCTGCTGCGTTTTCTTTTCGATGTTACCATGCGGGAAACACTGATTAGAGGCCCGAAACACACGCAGGCAGTAAGTGTAATGGAGCAGTAATTGGTTTATCTGAAGAAGAAGACAACTAAGGTACAAATAAATGACCAAAAATGCGTCGCTATATACACTGGACAAGCCATTGCTAGTGTGGCATATCCGCGTCAGCAGTGCATACCAATCAGTGTAAACAAAAGCAAAATCTCCGTCTTATCGGCACCATTTCCGAAGCGCTCGTTCGCTAGCCATTAATTGCCTTTTTTGCTGGTCAGTTTGCAGTTTAGGTTGCCAGCTCACACGCGATTTCCGATAACTGGACGTTTCCGTGACAAACGTTGATTTATGTGGTGGCTCCACTAAGGAAACTTTACAGCCAGAGAATTGGAACAATGGTAGATGATTTCACAATTTCTAACTCACTTGTACTTTTTAAACAACTCACCATTTACGTCTGCCTCATATACAATTTTATGTATGATTTTGAATACCGCACACTACTGGCTAACGTCACCTGTACTCATTACTAACTGTACGTTGATCAAGATTATAAATACAGCAAGCACTTCTAAACTTGTGGTACTAAAAAGTTTTACCGTTATTCAGATTATTATACAATCGCAATAATGACTTCCTCGAGTTTCTAATCTATCAATCTATGTCGCTACCTTTAGTCAACAAAGGTCTCAGCTACAAATATTTAAATACTGGTGAAAAGCCCTTACTTTGGAAAACAAACTGGAATTACTATACTAGTGGCCATGCAGTAATGTGACACATTATGTTATACACTCTTCTACTTCAGTTAGAGTACTATTATATAATTATGCTGTTGATTACAGGCTGGAAGAAGTATGATTGCTTGGCGTTCGGAAGATTTACTTTAATTCATACTTAACAATATGTCCCTCTATAAAATAGTTGTAGTTGCCTTTTAACTTAATTAGTAATAACAAAATTGTTGTTAATATGGAAAGTGCTGCCTAATGAATTTCCAGGTCTCTTGTCACCAGATGCATCGACAATATCCAATTCTGAAACTGATAATTTCCTACCCGTCTAAAATATTCTCACTACACAATATGGTCGACGCAAATAGTTTCTTAAAGTGTCTTGGGGCAACTTAAGATTGACAACTAGTAAAATTTAATTCTAGATTTTCTCGATTATATATTTTCTAATAGTGTAAACAAAGGAAACAAAATTAGCAGATATGTAACCGCTGCTGTAGGGTCTTGAAATTGTAAATAAAACGTTCAAATGTAAATCTATAGGATTTAACTACCCTGGTCAATGATCCCTAGGTTTACAAAATACTTAAACTAACTTCTGCTAAGGACAACAAATGCACCCATGCCCGATGGAGGACTCGAACCTCCGACGGCAAGAAGTGGCGCGTACCGCAGCTAGGCTCCTTGGAACGATCGCCTACTCCACGGCGGCGAGAAATGAGAATTAATTTCGTCACTTTGCTACTTTGCTGCTATTCATTACTTAAACCTCGAATTTCGATCCAGACGAAGACTAATTGGGAAGTAAATCTATAAATCTTGTGAAAACACGTTCTTTCATTCCTAGCAGTCTAGTTCCTTTCATCCTTGCCCTTACAATACATAGACGACGAAGCAGATGACAACGAGGAAGAGAGGGAGCAGGAGGGGCGGGTAATGCTGTAAGGAAAGAGAGAGAGAGAGAGAGAGAGAGAGAGAGAGAGAGAGAGAGAGAGAGAGAGAGAGAGGTGGTGCTGGAGGGGGGAATTTCGTCGAGAAACTCTGCAACATTGTATCATCGACCGTACTGTGTCAACTTTCCCAGGGTGAAGGACGTCTTCACAGTATAACAAACTTGCGAACTGTTTGCCGAACGCAGCGTATGGAGCCAGGGCGCAGTTGGTATTCAGCTTAAGCAAGGCTAACGGCGAAGTTGAAGTTACGTGTTAATTAGCGTCATTCCCAAGAAGAACGTCATATAACTGCGTATGTATACATTTTCACGCGAGCAAATTTCATATGACTTGTATTTAAAGTTCATACTGCACGTGTTTATTCTAAAAACGTTTGCTTCAGTACTTACACCTTAAGACCCGTTGTTAATAGTTACCGCTGGTGTTTCAGAAGACGACGGCTTAGATACCGCAGAATAAGCAGAAAAAAAGCTACACTTATCATAAGACAAATACTCCGTGTGAGCGATGGGTCAAACATCAACACGGGCATTCGGACATTGATTTCCAATTAATTGAAGTCTGTGGTACTATAAAGAAAGCTGCCCACTGTGGAAATTTATTAACATGGTTGACCGTCTGTAACAGTGAACTATACTGCCGGGCCGGCCGCGGTGGCCGACAGGACTGAGGCGCGCAGTCACGGTCTGCACGGCCACTACGATCGGGGTTTCGAATCCCCCCTCGGGCATGGATATTTGTGCCGTTCTTAGTATTAGCTAGTTAGTAATCAGTGTGTAAGTTTAGGGACTTATGGCCCCTTAGTTAAGTGCCATAAGCTATAAAAAATTGGAAAATTTGTACTACCGGAAAAAATGAACACCAGGAAAAACGTCGTAGAGATTTGATCTGATGACGGCAGATACCACCGGGGCACAGCAGATGTTCTGATAATGGTTTAAATACCTCATCAACGTATTGACAAACTGTAACATCAATGACAATGAATTATTTCAAGAGTGTCTTATTATGCAGCAGTTTTTCACACCTCACAAAATAGAAAATGGAACGAAATAATCTGAGAATGATATGCGTTAGGTACAGATGTTACAGTACTTCGCAACGAAAGAAATTCCTTATGAGAATGTTTCAAGGATTGTGGAATCTGCATTGTGTCTTCCAGGTACAAATGCAGCACTCGAGAGTGTCTTTTCTTTGGTGAATAACATATAGACATCTGAGAAAACTCAAATGAAAATAAAGATTTTGGAAACAATTATACCGGTTAAAATTAATCTGAAATACAGTTGTTCAGAATTCTACGACCTTTTAAACTTAAAAAAAGCAAACATTTGTTGAATAAATTTTAGTCATGAAAGAAATATGAGGTTATGGGCAGCTGCATTTTTAGAAGTTGTATATAATTATCGAAGCAAATGTTTTATTAACTTTTAATATTGTGCTACATCATTATCATATTGTAACTGTGAAAGTGTCTTTTGTTCTATATTAATTTTGTTATATTGGCATTTGATGCCTATTACTTATTTCAATGTAATCTTGAATGAAGTATAACAATTATAGAACATCGTTGTATTCCGAATAGTGAGTAGTTACTGTATGAAATTTGCCCCCAAGGACGCCCATGGCTTGCATAGGGGAGGGGGCTTTTTCTTTCATATATACCGACAGTTTACCAGATTTCTTGAACTAAATTTATGTGACTGAGGGCACTCACCGAGTAGACCTCATTCCTCACTTCTAAGGAAAAAAAAGCAGGATTTCTCAGTGCCAGACATCCCCCCCCCCCCTCACTGGATTTGCCACTGATGGTCATGCAAGTTGGTCCCAGCTTCGGATTTCAAAAATATTGTCACCTCACTTAATGAAGGACGAAACCGGTAAAAAGGAAATCCTTTTGCAATCATGCCCTAATACTGCTAGCAGTGAGGCAGACACCCCAAACGTGGTTGCATGGGAAGTTGCTCCAGTGCGTGACAGGAGGTGCAAGACATTTCGGGGGACCGATCGTGAGGCCTCCCCGGTTCGTCTTGCGAACAGGTTTGAGGCGCTATCTGTTCAGGACAATGTTCCTGAGTCAGATGGTGTCTCTCATCCTGAGGTCCCACCCAGCCTGCAAGATCCGGGCTTTCACAGAGGGTGGGTTTGCTTGTAGTTGGGAGCTCCAACGTTAGGTGGGTGATGGAGCCCCTTAGAGAGATGGCTGCCAAGCAGGGGAAAAAGGCCAACGTGCACTCCGTGTGCATACCGGGTGGAGTCATTCCACATGTGGAACGAGTCCTTCCGAATGCCATGAAGGGAACGGGGTGCAGCCAACTGGAGGTGGTGGCTCCCTTCGGTACCAATGATGTGTGTTGCTTCGGATCTGAAGAGATCCTCTCAGGTTTTGAGCGGCTATCTGAAGTGGTAAAGAATGCCAGTCCTGCTTGTAAGATGAAAGCAGATCTAACAGTATTAAGGAAGGATAGATTAAACAAAATAGGTAGAGGCGTGATTGTCGCCATCAAAAGAAGCATTTCGTTTTTCGAAGTTGAAGTTGATAGTTCCTGTGAGCTGTTATGGGTAGAGGTTGTACCTGAAAATCGCAAGAAGTTAATAATTGGTGCCTTTTAGCAGCCCCCCGACTCTGACGATACAATAGCAGAAAGATTCAATGAAAACCTAATTCTAATTACAAAAACGTACCCGAGTCACACGATAATAGTAGGCGGTGAAATTATACTTACAAATCAGGAGGAACCAATAAAGCATCGAGCGAAATAGTACCCGACGCATTGTCTGAGAATTACTTCGAACAATTAGTTCATGAGGCAACTAGAATTGAAAATGGATGTGAAAACACACTTGATCTCTTAGCAACAAATAATACTGAGCTCATAACGAGCATCAAAACGGTTACAGGTATTAGTGAACACAGCTGTCGTAGCGAGACTGAATATCGAAACTCCCCAAGTTACCAAAAATAAACGAAAAATATATTTGTTCAGGAAAGGAGATAGAAATAAAATACATAGCTTCTTGAAAGACAGCTTCCACTCGTTTCTAACACTAAACGTAGGTGTAGACCAGATGTTGCTCAAATTCAAAGAAGTGGTATCGACAGCAATTGACAGTTTGTACCAAATAAATTAATAAAAGAAGGAGGTGATTCCCCTTGGTACACAAAACAGTTCAGGACACTGATGCAAAAGCAAAGGAATATGCATTCTAAATTTAAAAGAACACAAAATCCTCAGGATTGGTGATCCCACACAGAAGCTCGAAATTTAGCAAGGATCGCAATGCGAGATGCCTACAATACTTATCACAACGAAACTCTTTCTCGAAATTTGACTGAAAACCCAAAGTAATGTTGGT
Organism: Locusta migratoria; assembly: GCA_026315105.1. Taxonomy (NCBI): domain Eukaryota; kingdom Metazoa; phylum Arthropoda; class Insecta; order Orthoptera; family Acrididae; genus Locusta; species Locusta migratoria. The sequence continues at coordinate 424,952,569 of CM048746.1, read as the reverse complement.
AAAATGTTAAATATATTAGGGGAAAACACAAGCAATTACCCTCACTAAGTGATAGTAATGGCGATCCTGCCGATGACAGCGCTACTAAAGCAGAGTTACTAAACACAGCTTTTAGAAATATTCCAGATTTCGAATTACGAACAGAGGCTGTAATGAGTAACGTAGAAGCAGATATCATCGGAGTAGTGGAGCAACTAAAATCACTTAACAAGAACAAGCCTTCTGGTCTGTATAACCATTAGATTTCTATGTGATTATGCTGAAGCGATACCCCTTAGTTAACAGCCAATATAACCGCTCTCTCAAAGAAGAATCTGTACCAAAACATTGGAAAGCTGCACAGGTCACACCTATATTCAAGAAAGCCAGTAGGAGTAACCCACTAAACTACAGGCCTATTTCATTGACGTCAATTTTCAGCAGGGTTGTGGAACATATCCTGTACTGAAATATTATGAATTACCTCGAACAGAATGATCTATTGACCCAAGGTCAACACGAATTTAGAAAATATCGTTCATGCGAAACACAAATAGCTCTTTATTCACACGAAGTTATGGGCGCTTTCGACAAGGGTTCGCAAATCGATTCCGTATTTCTTGATTTCCAGAAGGCTTTTGACACCGTACATCACAAACGGAATTTAATCAAATTGCACGGTTATGGTATATCGCCCCAAATTTGCGATTGGATAGGGGATTTCCTGTTAGAGAGGACACAGTTCGTAGTAATCGATGGTAAGGCATCGACTAAAACAGAGGTGATATCGGGCGTTCGACAGGGTAGTGTTATTGGTCCACTGCTGTACCTTATTTACATAAACGATTTACGGAGAAATCTAAGTAGCTCTCTTAGGTTGTTTGCAGATCATCTGAAGATCAAAGTCAACCGCAGAAGGATCTGAATAAGATATCACTATGGTATAAAAATTGTCAATTGACTCTAAATAATGAGAAGTCTGAAGTCGTCCACATGAGTACGAAAAGATATCCGTTGAACTTTGTTCACAAGATAAAACAATCGAAAGTGAAGATCATAAACTCCATAAAAAACCTAGGAATTACTATTACTTCAGACTTAAAATGGAAAAACACACAGATAATGTAGTGGGTAAGATGAACCAAAGACTGCGTATTATTGTCAGAACAGTTAAAAAATGCAACAGAACTACAAAAGAAACTGCATACACTACGCTTGTCCGTCCTTTTTTAGAGTATTGCTCCCCAGTTTGGGATTCTTATCAGGTGGGTTTGACGGAGGACATCGAAAGAGTCCAGAGAAGGGCAGCTCGTTTCGTATTGTCACGATACAGGGGACACAGCATTACGGAAATGATACAGGATCTTGAATGGGAATCATTACAACAATGGCGCTTATCGCTGCGGCGTGGGCTACTTACGAAACTATAATCGCCAACATTCTTCTCCGAATGTGAAAATTTATTGTTGACTCCCACTTACATACGTAGAAATGACCATCAGAATAAAATACGAGAAATCAGAGTCGAACGGAGAGATTCAGTTGCTCATTCATCCCGCGCGCTATTGGAGAATGGAATGGGAGATAAATGGTATAATATAGGTTCGATGAACCCTATGCCATGCACTTAAATGTGATTTGAACAGTACTCCATCTAGATGTAGATGAATCAAGATTATTTCTTTCAAAATAAATGCCGGAAAAGAAGATCGCTGTTCCTCCTATGGATAATGTTGTCCAAATTCGTGAAATACTAGTAGGCGTCCATTCGTTTTAGGCATCAGTACGGTCACGTAGGGAGGGTTGCAAGCCGAACGCTGCCGCACTGCATTTTTCACTTCCCTGCTACGCGGGCAGCTAACGAGCGAGGCGTAGCCGGCGACCGGCTGGCGAGGAAGAGCAATTGTACGCTAAGCGGCCGGCGGCCGGCGGCGCGTCCCGGCAGTAAACCCCGATAACACGCCCGCCGCGGCCGCAGTCGGGCCGTGCGTCTTCATTCCTGTAATGGCCGCCACTGGCCGCTACTGGCCGCTACTGGCCGGCTGCCGTATTTCTCGCCAGCTTTCAAACTCGCGCCATTGTCCGAGCCGCCAGCTGCCTGCGAGGGGAGGCGGCCAACTTGCTCTTTGAGGCTGGCCCAAGTTGCCGCCGGCCATCTGCCGACGAGTTTCGCTCCGACACCACTGACCTCTCCCCACCCGCCTCAGCGCTTTCACCGAGTTCGCCATGTTTCGAAGAAATTCGGTCGGAGATGTTCCCAGCTGTACTCGGGAGCTGAAGTGGCTGTCCGCGGACGCTTCGACACGTGTAGCAGATAATAGTCTAGCACTGTAGACACGACGGCCACTTAGCGTTAAGCACGGACGCCTGTACTGCGGTTCCAATGGTATTACCGAGAGAGACGGCCCACCGGCGGGACACTGCCACACCGATTCAAATTGCGTGGCGTCCGACGTTTTGGAGTTCCGAGTGCACTCGTAGTCGGGGTACAAATTGAGAAGAATGTCGTCGCAGAACTGGCAGGTAAGAAAATTCTGGCAGATTAAAATCTTGTGCCGGAAACTGGATTCTAACCTGATACCGCCGCGGTGGAGTAGCCGAGCGGTCTAAAGCGTCTCGCTACGGAGCGCGCAGTTGCTCGCCGTCGGAGGTTCGAGTCCTCCCTGGGGCATGGGTGTGTGTGTTGTCCTTAGTTTAGTTTACCTAGGTTTAAGTAGTTTGTAATCTACGGACTGATGACCACGCAGTTTAGTCCGATAGATTTACAAACATTTGAACATTTTCGAAACTGGGACCTTTGCTTTTCACGGGCAAGCACACTACCGGCTCAGCTACTCCGGCACGTTTCGCGATCCGTCCTCACAACTTTACTTACGCTCCTACTTTTGCCTCCTACCTTCCAGACTTCTGGAAACATCGGCAGTATTTTACGACGCGATTCCACCCATCTGCGTCATCAACATGTCAGAAAACCCGTATACGGGACATCTTAATGCTTCTGTAGTGTAGATAATAAATAATCTGTTCTTATCTTCGTAAATTACAAATAACAGAATGTACCATCGATCACAGATCTCAGCCCAAAAAATCACGCCTTCGGCGCTCAAATGCGAAAAGAAACCTCACGGATTCTGAAGAGATATAATATCGTTTTTGTGTTCAGGCCTCTAGCAAAAGTTCGACAGATGATGAGGCCAGTAAAAGACGACCTCGATCTCAAAAGATCAGGGGTATATAAAATGCCATGTGAGTGTGGCTGCTATTATATTGGACAAACAGTACGCACTGTCGAGCAACGCCGGACAGAACAAGACAGGTGCTTACGTCCTCACTACCCAGAAAAATTAGCCGTGGCAGAACAGTTTTTAGAAAACTGACACCGAATTCTATTCGACGAAACATCTGTCATTGCTAAAACGAAAAGATATTGCGATAGCGTTATAAAGGAAGCTATTGAAACCAAAATATTTGAGAACACCATTAATAGGACGTAGGTTTGCAACTCAGCACACCGTGGGACCCGGGCATAGCGAAGTTGAAGCAGACGCGGCGGACACGGGACGAAGAAGCGAGCTCGGGTGACGTCACAGCCGGCAGCCAAAAGCGGACTCAGCCGACTCAGGATGTAAACATTGCCTTATATGGCGAAGCAGAAGGCTCCAGTGACGTCACAGCCAGCAGCGCGGCTATATAACGGCAAGGCGACGGCGATACAGCAGTCACTTTACCACTTGACAATGGCCAAGAAGAACTTGGCCGAAAGCTCGTGGGTTGACAACCACTTGACGTGGCTGGAAGCTCGAGAAGATTTTATTAATTCATATCGCCGCGAGACTGTGCACACAGACAGAAACCTCTCCATTAGAGGAAAGCTACAGATCACTTTTATAAAACAAAATATTAATATATAATTTGTTCTGTGTGCTAACAAACTGTCTTCTTTAACTCAGCCACCTCATAACTACTCATGCCTTCTACAAACACGACCGCACCTCAAAACTAACGCGCTGCGATGACGTCGTGGGTCAAAGCTGACGGGTGGAATCGCGTCCTATAAATGACTCGAAACATCCCTTAGGCTGTAGCTGAACCATGTTTCCACCGTATCGTTTCTTCCAGGAGAGCTAGTCCTGCAAAGTTCACAGGAGAACTTCTGTGCAGTTTGGAAAGAAGGAGGCGAGGTACTGGCAGAAGTAAGTTGTGAGAACAAAGCGTGAAGCGTGCCGGGATAGCTCAGTCGGTACAGCGCTCACCTGCGAAAGGCAGAGCTCCTAGATTCCAATTGCGGTTTCGGCACACAATTTTAATCTGCCAGGAAGTTTCATATCAGCGTACACTCCGTTGCAGAGTGAAAATTTCTTTCTGGAAACTGGCAGGTAGTTTTTGATATGGTCTTCGGCCAGATAAGTAGTCGCTAACCTCTCTCAGAGACAGTAATCTGCAGCAAAGGATCTATAAGTATAATAAATGAAAATCTACATCTACATATTTACTTTCCACATCAAATTTAAGTTCTCTAATAGCGCAGGGGAAAAAGAAAATCTAAATCTTTGTTTCTCCATCTCATTTATTTTATTGTGGTGATCAAGACTACCTATTTAGGTAGGTGCGAACAAAGTATGATCGAATTTGGAGGAGACAGTTGGCGAAAGAAATTTCTTAAATATATCTCGTCGCCAGGTGAACACTGGAACAAAAATCAGAACGCGGTATGGTCGGATTAATCACGATTTCTACTGCACCATGGCGATTGGACGCATCTAATGAGATGCAGACCACATTAACCTTTTCGGTCATATACTAAATAAATGCTTCGTGTATTTAGAAAATCGTTAAATCCTCCCATTTCTCATTGTTGTCTTAAGATTGTTACTTGCAGACGGTTTATTTGAGAACAGTATCGACATCTCTTGTTAGTCTGTGGTACCACAAAACAAAAGTCAATGTGCACAGTACAAGTACGGTTCCCAGTACTCTTTGTACCTACCATCCACTGGATAACAACTTATGAGTGTTGGTAAAAAATTTTCTTTATGCGAAGAAACGTGGATTTCTGTGGGTGGAAACTAAATGTTCAAATGTTTGTTTAGCTTATGGGACTTAACTACGGGAACATCAGTCCCTAAACTTGCAAACTACTTATCAACTAGCTTATCCTAAGGACGGCACAAATATCCACGCCCGAGGTGGGATTCGAACACCCGACCGTTGTGGACGTGCAGACCGTGACTGGAGCGCCTCAGTCCCATCGGCCACCGAGGTCGGCGGGTTGGAAACTAAAGGTATCTTTCAAAACTAAAGGTAAGTGGCACATTTAGTATTTTTTGCATGTCTCCAAATCAGGACATTGTTACTGAAAGGTTGTAAAAGCTTAGAAATTTAGGAAAATAATTCGCTGTCCTTTTACTCTTCTTACAGTGTGTAGAAAATTGTCAGCAATCAATTCTAAATATTTTGTTTATTCACCAGATCTAGATTTGATCACTGTGTGACCATTATCGATGCTTATAACAAACAATTAAAACAGGTGAACATAACCTTCAACATGGCGGTCGAAAAGTTTTAAGTGTTAAAAACTGTTTGTTATAGGCATCGTTAATGGTCACACCTTGATCAAATCTAGATCTGCTTGAATAAAGATAATATTTACGACTGACTGTTGGAAAATTTTCTACAAATCGAAAAACAATTGTTGAGCACAAGAGCCATAATGGAATCAAGCCTGAAATCTTACAGTGATTGACAGTGTCCCGAGTCCAAGATACAGGGAGGCCTGAAACGAAGATGTCTGTAAAAGATGGGATAAACCTGACAAGAAATATATTGTATCAACCAGATAGAAGTTATTCACGTTTACAACCAATATATGGGAGGGATCGAAAGGACGGATTTTCTGATCGCAATTTATCGCACACTTATCAGATCTCAAAAGTGGACGCTTCGCATGTTTGCTAATGCAACTGACATGGGATTGGGTACAAGAAAAACGCATTGGAATTAGGTGTTCCTAAAAATAAGACCATTGATTTGGTTCACTTTAGGGCAAGTGTGGTCAAAGTATGACAAAAATAGATAAGCCAGCAGCCAGGAAAAGGAAGCGTCGCACTACTGAGAATCCAAGTACTTCAAAACGAGCCATTACGGAAGTTCATACAGAAGCTGATGTTCGTTTCAACAACGATGGGCATCTTCTAGAAGTCAGCGACAAAAAATCATTTGACGGATGCAAGAAACAGGGTTGCAAAGGCAAAATAAAATTTTATTGCGTATAATGTAAGACTCGCGTTTGTATAGATTTTTTGTATAGATATTTGTGTTGACTTTAGTGTAAGTTGGTTCACAAGTTCAAAATTTTCAAATATTTGTATAGCTTATGGGACTTAACTACGGGGTCATCAGTCCCTAAACTTACAAACTACTTATGAACTAAGACTAAGGACGGCACAAATATCCATGCCCGAGGGGGGATTCGAACCCCCGTCGGTACTGTCCGTGCAGACCGTCCCTGGAGCGCCTCAGTCCCCCCCCCCCTTTTCCCCGCATCTGGTAGATCTATGGTTCGCGGTCGTTCGTTGAGTTTGTTCGGGGTTGGTCGTTGAGCAGTTGGTTCAGCTTTTTTATTACAGAGGGCGTTCTGCCCCCTGACCGGGCGCGCTGAGCCACGGCGCCCGGCATCCCCTCGGCCACCGCAGCCGGCGGATCACAAGTAGTTTTTTAAGTTTAGGAACTGATGACCCCGCAGTTAATCCCATAGTCGTTACAAATATTTGAACTTGTGCCGTCCGCAGGACCAGAGCAGACCTATAACTATACTTCAAGCGATGAGCAGCAGACTTTAATCTACAGTCTATAAAGGAAAAGTCACACAGTTGAACCGCTTTCTTTATGGACAAAATTTACCCAGTTCTTACAGTTTATCCGCGAATTTATTATTTGATACCGTGCGGGATTCCAAGCAGTTCGTCATTTCAATCGTCATCACGAATTTCTTTGAGATTGTTATTCCACTCTTAAACCCTTCTGTTTCACTCTTACAAGGAGACTACATGGGTATTATATTTTAGAATTTTTTTTATATATTTATGGCACGTAAAGTTCAGAACTTAAATAACAATAAACGAAAGCCATTCGACATACAATGTCACCTATAACGATGGTTGAGTAGGTTAACTGCTTGGAAAGCCATTAGTAGCTACTTTCGAAAACCACCGTCGTAGTTCTTCAGAAACTGAACAATCAAAGATTACCATCGTCAAGTAATAGTTAAGCCAATACTGTAAAAAATGTAAGTTACTTTTTTTGGATTGAAACCGTCATTATTAACAACGTTATATAAAATATAGAAAATTACGAATAAACAGAAATACATGCATTTTTCGAAAGAATTACCATTAGACATTAAAATTGTATAAGTATTTGAACACAACGAAAACAAATATCTGTCACGGCTGGATTCAAACCACCGATCCCATGTTTATAAGGCCAGATCGCTACCACCTGAGCTACACCAACAGATGGTGCCACAAATTTAATTATTGGAACTTACGTGTACTTCCAAAACTTCAAAGTCGATTTTCTCGAGAAATTTTGAGAGTTACGTCGAATTGCTTTGGTTGTTTGAGTTCTGAACTTCACGTGCCATAAATATCGAAAAATTCTTGTTAGTTATGTTGCCAACAGGAAAGGAAACACAACGTTAGTAGAGCTATTTGAATGTAATTCAATCTGCTCCACGTTTTTACTAAATATATCCCTTCTAATTTACGAGTACCTTCGGAAAGATAAGGCCGTTTACTCTGTTGTTGTGGTCTTCAGTCCGCAGAGTGGTTGGATGCAGATCTCCACGCTTACCTGTCCTGTGCAAGCCTCTTCATCTGAGAATTCGTACGGCAACCTACATACTTTTCAGTCTGCTTACTGTAATCTTCCCTCGTTCTTTTTCTACGAATTTTACCCCACACACTTCCTTTTAATGATAAGTTGACGATTCATTGATGTCTGCGAATGTGTCCCACCAACCTATCCCTTCTCTTAGGATATCCCAGAGAGTCCTTTTCTCCCCAATTCTGTTGAACAACTCATTACTTACGTGATCTACACATCTAATCTTCATCATCTGTCTGAAGCAGCACATTCCGAAATCTTCTATAATCTTTTTGCCTGAACTCCTTATCGTCCATGTTTCACTCCCATATAATGCTACACACCAGACAAATGCTTTCAGAAAGTAATTCCTAACATTTAAACTAATATTAGAAGTCAACAAATTACGCTTCTTCAGAAACGCTGTTCTTCCCATAGCCATTCTGCATTTTATTTCTTCTTTCCTTCGGCCATCAGAAGTTATCTTGCTACCCGAATAACAAGGCTCATCTACTACTTTTATTGTCTCATTACCTAATCTATTTCCTTCAGTATCACCTGATTTTCTGACACTACATTCCATTACCCTAGTTTTACTCTTGCTAATGTTCGTCTTATATTTTCCTTTCAAGACACTGTCCATTGCTTTCAATTGCTCTTACTGGTACTTTGCTGTCTCTGAAAAAATTGGTGTCGTCAACAAACAGCAAGATTTTTATTCCCTATTCTTGAAGTTTAATTCTCTCTCCAAATTTCTCCTTGTCATTGCTTGTTCAATGTAGAGATTGAACAACACTGGGGAAAGGGTACAACGCTGTCTTATTCCCTTCCAAACCTCTGCTTCCCTTTCTTGCCCTTCGACAGTAATAACTGCTGTCTGGTTTTTCTATAGGTTGAATGTAACTCTTCGCTCCCTATATTTTACCCCTGCTACCTTCAGAATGTGAAAGAGTGTATTGCAGTCCACACTGTGAAAAGCTTTCTTAAAATCTACGAACGCTAAAATCGTAGGTTTGCCTTTGCTTAGCCCATATTTTAAGATAAGTCGTAATGCGACTATTGCCTCGCGTGTTCCTACATTTCTCGTAAATCCAAATGATCTTCCCCAAGGTCGGATTCCACCAGTTTTTCCAAAGTTGTATTCTGGAAGAAAATTCTGTTTAGCGTTGTATAAATGTACGCCGCCCAGATGTGTGTGCCTTTGCGGTCGACACTGATTTAAAGCGCGTGCAGAAGTGCGCCTACAGCCTTGAGAAACACCCTGTAGGCTCGCCTTGTGACGTAGCTGAGAAGGTAAAGTGGAAACTCCGCTACTCGGTCACGAGTTTACAGACTGTATTAGGTGAATTTACCGTGACAGGTGCCAAATCAGTCGGCAGTACAGTCGAGGCGACACGATGAAATATTAATGATGTAAAAGTTTTGAGCCACAAAATGGAACAGTAGCCGGTGTTGGGCGGCGGTGTTTTTGCCTGGCTGCTTGGGTATTCCCTCGGCGGCCGGGGGCTGCAGGCGGTGAGCCAGTGCGCCGGACGCGGCCGCAGATATATCACCGCCCCCGCCGCCCCCGCTGCCGCCACCAATCTCCACCCCCGCACGCCCCCACCCTCCGCGGGCGCCGATATTGCCTTCCGGAACGCATCCCGGCTAAGTCCGTCGCAGTGGAGCCGGCCGGCCTGTTCTGACGCGGGAATCGAGAATTTATGGCCAGGGCGCGCTACGGACGTGTCGGGGATCAGTACATCGTACAAAACCCGCTGTAGCCGCGCTGTACGATAAAGCACGCAGCGGTACGGCCTGAGCGGAGACTGCGTTCAGCAGCCCGTACTTTGTGCCAACGACGGCACAATGCCGGTGCCTTAATTAATAACGCGCCGTTCCGTTCGCACGATACCTAGCACGGTCTAATATATGAGCTTGCACGTAACACCATGTACTCGTGCGATATCCATTTATTTTTCCTTAAATTTCGGTAAGGTTGCTCCTCTACTATCAAGTCCCTTCTACAGTCTTTCGATTTGTTAGGACTTAATCGCTAGCTTCCAAGTCTGATCTGTCTTCAGAATGAGCGCTGCTGAATAGCACTGAAAAGTGTCAGTTTTCCATGGTTGACGTCTATAATCCTGTAATTTCTTTTAAGAACGTCATAATAGGGTAAGGTGGTACAAATTCGATACAGGTACAGTTCTGATCAACATAAATTTTCGCGCCATTTGTCGATCTCGAAGCGTGGCATTGTAGCGTTGCAGGTTTCTACAGCTCCTCCTGTCTTTTCCAAGAATATACCACTTTGCGCTAAGGAGAGAGAAATATTTTCCCGTTAGGAGGTAAGTGGAGCTATTTAGTCTAACGACCTCTTATAAATTTTCTATTTAAGGGTGACTAGATTCTCTACCCAAAATGCAATGTTTGGTACAACGAAGTATGCGTTGGTGCCTGGCGGAAAAAAATCTTTTTATGTGGAAGATGCTCTTAGTCAAAATTCTACTAGGAAGTGATCACAATTGTACCTAGTGTGGTACATTTTCGATCCATTTTTCTCAACTCTGTAACTTTTTTGTTTGTCTATACCGACATTTGTAATTATCTAATATTTGTGTTACCTATTAGTTAAACATCCAAGAACAAATAATATAATTAAAATTACATCTTTTCTCATTATATTTCCAGTTACATCAACATTTGTCCAAAATGATCGAAATTGCACCACCATACCCTATCCTTCGACATGTATTTAAGAGTCTTGATTATCATAACAAGTAAAAAAAAAAGCGGGCAAGTAGAACAAAGGATTCTAAAACAATTTTTTTCAATGAAAACAAGTAACCGTTTAAAGTGTTAACTGATTCTACCGTCGGTTCTTGGTAGAAGAAATTCATTATGGAAATTAAAATATACAATTTTGAGTTTGTTCTATAGCATTGTTTTTATTTTGCGAATCGATTTTCGGCTTCTTGGGCCATAATCAGACATTTTCTGAAGTTTATTCAAAGAAATTGTGTTGGCAAAATAAACAAACATGTAGAACAAACACAAAATTGTGTATTTTAATTTTCATAACAGTTTAAAATTTATACCAAACATCTCGCAAAGTTCTTCATCGATTTAGTGGATCAGTTGAAGCAGAAGGCCAAGAGGAAGGAATAGGATGGGAAGAAGTGGAAGTACCAGCAGAAGAAAAAACAAGATGGCCATCCTTTGTTGCAGTCATATGCACCACATAAGGAGTTAAAAGAATTACTAATTAATTTAAATTATAAATAGGGGAAGCATGTTTAAATATCTGTGAGGGGACTTCGAGTGACATTTTGAGTCTATATCCTGTCGAGTTTCTGGAATTCACTTCAAATAAAGGATTACGACAAGTTATTTGGAGGTACAGCACGACTTCTACCAGATCAGTATATAGTAAGTCCGCATGTCGTACAGACTGCGCAATAGACGCTGGGCGACGAGGCAACTGCTTTTGTTTCAGTAGTGGTAGTTTTAACCAAGTTAGTGTTAAAAAACAGGGAAAGTGTCTACATCTTGCATGTAAATCTATCTAGTGTTACGGTTAGTTATTAGATGGTGCTAAATAGTGAGATATGTTTAAATATTTGAATTGCTGCACGAACAGTAGTTTCTGTTGGGTGCCTTTTGATTCTAGCCTGGCCACCTTGGCTTCTACGGTCACAGAGTGGTAGGGTGCGGGGTCTATCACTGATAGATCGGGATACATACCGCAGTGGAATCAGGTATATATGCCGCACTTTCTAATAGGGATACTTGCGCACAAGTCAAATAAAAGTTACCATCCGTATTTCATCAAGCATAGGCCTAGGCCTACATAAAAACAAGCATCTCTTGATAAGACACAATGTAAGGAGTGCAAAGAATTGTATTGTGAAACCACTAAAAATGTGACTGATTATGCTGCTTGGCATGTAAGCTTTCGGTAAACGAAAATTGTACAATCTTTGATACGTATTTTGTTGACTGTGGCAGGTAAATAAATATGTTCGTTAGTCTCGCTAAAACTCGAGAATGGCTGAACCGATTTGATTAGTTTCAGTCTTGAAATATTCGTTTAAGTCCAGGGAAGGTTTAAACGGTGATAAAATATGGAAAAGTTGTCCGGAAAATAGGAAAACCAGGAAAAACTGAAACAGCGTTTTTTTCCAGTGAGCTATCAATACCGGTCGTCCAATTGCGATAAAATTTTGTACATTTCATGTTGAAAGCAAGAGGAAGGTCCTTATCAAATACAAATTTGGCGAAGTAGCTCGGAAAGTAGGAAAATTTAAGAAAAACCGAAAGCGATATTTTTCTATGCATAAAAATCAATTGCCGCATGGTTGTAAGAGCATCACTTGAGTACGGCTCGATAGGACAAGGTTTGCATGAAATAATTTTTTTGGAAAATCTATCGGAAAATTGGAAAATTTGAGAAGAACTGAAAGTGCGTTTTTCAATGTGCTTTTTATTGAATTAGCACTATAACTGACTACTCCCACGAGTTGGAGGAATAGTTCATTTTTTGTTTTGTTCATGATGGTCTTGGAATAGTCTTCATTTAAAAAGGAAAGTCGCAAAATTCGAACCAAGTTCCTTTTTCTGTGTGTTTCCAAATGTACTCAACACTATAAGTTGAGAACTGTTCATCCGATTGCGATGAAATTTTGATCATTTGACGTTCAACGAAAGATGAACACTATTATGAACTAAAAATTACGGAAAGTTACCTGGAAAGTTTGAAAATTCGCGAGAAATAGGGATGTCAATATCATTCGTTTGATTTTTTCCATATTTGACGTTGAAAGCAAAAGTAATGGTCTTATGAAAGAAAAATTTGGATAAGTTTCCCGGAAAACTGAAATATTCAGGAAAAATACAAAGAGATTTTTCTACTAAATATCAGTACCATTCATCTGATTGCGATAAAATTGAACATTCGACTTTCAAAGCGAGAGGAAGGTTTGAGTGAAGTAAACGTTTGGAATAGTTGGTCAGAAAATAGGAAAATTTCTGAGAAAATGAAAGATCTCTTTTTTTTTCAGGATATCAATATCATTCGTACGATTGCGAAAAAATTTTGCACATTTGACGTTCAAAGCAAGAGTACATACATATCAGCAATTGCGAAGCATTGTCTGGTCGACTAGGTAGCAATTAAAGCTAATGATGGAGAGGATTTCATATGAAAAAGTCTGATAGGCTTAAGTTTAATCTTTAAAAATAATTTAAAATTTAATTCAGTGTTTTGTCATAAGAAAATAAAGGATTTATTTACCAATTCTGCAGCGTTTATTTTTATTCCTCAATTGTTACAATCAGAACTAAAATTTTAACATAAATTTCAACAAATATCATCATATGGCATCTCACCCTTAGCCTAAGGGCTAGATGCTGCACTGTATCATGACGAATGAGTGCATATAAAATTCTCAAAAAATTATATTTTAAGGAAATCTTTTTTGTTTTCTTGTCATCATCATCATCATCATCATTAGAGACTGATTATGCCTTTCAGCGTTCAGCCTGGAGCATAGAACCTCTAAGAAAATTCCTCCATAATCCCCTATTCAATGCTAACATTGATGCCTCGTCTGATGTTATGTATTTTACTTCAGAATCATTCTGCACGGAATCTAAGTACTTTCTTTTTGGTCTACCTCGACTCCTCTTACCCTCCACTGACGAGCTCTTGAGTCTCTTAAATAACCTTGCTTATCCCATGCGTGTAACATGTCCCCACCATCTCAGTCTGTTCCCTCTACCTGCTTCATCTATAGTGTTCATTCCCAGCTTTTCTTCGATTTCCTCACTATGGACACCTCCCTGCCATTATTCCCATCTATTGGTACCTGCAATCATTCTTGCTACTTTCATATCTGTAACCTCTATCTTATGAATCAGGTAACCTGTATCCACCCAACTTTCACTCCCATACAACAGAGTTGGTCGAAAGATAGAGCGGTGCACTGCTAACTTAGTCTTGGTACTTACTTCCTTCTTGCAGAAGAGAGTAGATCTTAGCTGAGCACTCACTGCATTAGATTTGCTGCACCTCGATTCCAGTTCTTTCGCTATGTTGCCATCCTGTGAGAAAATACATCCCAGGTACTTGAAACTGTCTACCTGTTCTAACTTTGTTCCTCCTATTTGGCACTCAATCTGTTTGAATCTCTTTCCCACAGACATTACATTCGTTTTGAAGATGCTGATCCTCATATCATAATCCTTGCATCTCTGATCGAGCTCTGAAATATTAGTTTGCAACCTTTCAATCGAATCGGCCATTACAACTAAGTCATCCGCATATGCGAGACTGCTTATTTTGTTTTCACCTACTTTAATCCCGCCCTGTCAGTCTACTGTTTTCAACATATGATCCATGAATAGTATGAACAACAGTGGTGACAGGTTACAGCCTTGTCTTACCCCTGAAACTACCCTGAACCATGAGCTTAATTTGCCATCTACTCTAACTGCTGCCTGACAGTCTAAGAAAAGCCCTTTAATTGCTAGCAGAAGTTTGCCTTCTATACCATAATCTTAAAGAACTGACAGTAGCTTCCTCCTAGAAACACAGTCATAAGCCTTTTCCAGATCTATGAAACATAGATACTTGTAAAATAAATTATTTTGACTTAAGTGCATTATGGGATTTTATGAATAACTAGCTGCTCCCCGCGGTGTTACCCGCGGTTCAATAGTCAGACATTAAATTGCCAAGAAAGGGCATAAATAACTACATGACTGTTTGCAACATTGTTAGCACAGAATATATAATTGTCTTGGAACGGATGGAGAGCCAAAAATCTATTGGAATACGTCCCTGTAAACGACGTTTCGAGACATATTGTTCTCCGAGTATACGTAGAGATTTCTAGCTCTCGATACACGGGAGCAGCCTACGTAGAACTGTCCGTGCGTGAAACATGGGGTGGCCACATGAATGCCTGCCACTTTTAATGTTTGTCTTTGACTCTTATTTATAGTAATCGAGAAGACCACTTTCAATGGGAACTGTAACCGTTTAAACTGGAATGGAAAGTTCGTTGGGATGATGGGAATTCGTGGTATTAATGCAGTCTCTCCCTTGGCTCCATCAGTGATGATGGTAGCCTGCACGATATGCCTTCTCAGGTCCGTGATGCGTAACCTGGTGCCATTGCATAATAGTGGTACATCCAAGTTACGCATTAATAACACAGGCACACCCACCTTCAGCTCCAACATGTGGGATGGCACCCCTGACAGCTCTAACGGAGAAAAGTAACGAAATAAAAATGAATTCTAACGGAGAAACGAACTGTTGAGAGCCTACAAATGCAAAGCAAACGTAACGAATAAAAAAACTATCCTGATCCTATAAATACAATCTAAACGAATGAAAGAAACAATAAAAATAACAGGAAAACAAACCAACGAAGTCTTACAAGCCAACGAAACCACCAGAGAAAGACTGAATAAGTGAAATCTAACCAGCATAGTCACCAACACTAAAATCAAACGTTCGAATGCTATAAATAATCGAAATCACCAAAGAAACTATTATTCATTGAAATCCAAAGAGAATGCAATTTTAAAGAATTACGATAACTTCACAATGTTCGAACATCTATAGTTGAAGGTGACAGTCCAATACACGTCATCGAAAACCAAGGAGATAATATTTTAGAACCTAGATAATATCACAATTGAATACACACTATACGTCCTGAGAAATATTTTCATGAGTGTTATACTGCCTGCCATCTGTTGATCGCATTTGCTATTACTTTCTTTGCAGTTAGCCGGAACACACAACGTTTCATATGTTAACTGCAGCGTACCGCCTACCATCAGTTGAGTGCATTTGCTACTTCTTTCGTTGCAGTTTACGTTCGCTATTTATACGTGGCAGTTCGCGCTTTGTACACAAAATAGGGCTTGGTGTCTAGATCCCATTCTACCCAAAAGTCAATGTTTTTTCTTGCCATGGTACTTAGAGCATATTTTATTTAAAGTCTTCAATTTATATACATACGTCCTTCATTTGTTACAATGAAAATGATTGTGGCATAAACGCCAACATTCAGATATCTTGTTTATGTAATTATATGTCAGTTAAGCCGTTTTGGCAGTATCCCAGAATTTTTTTGTATATTCGAAAGTAAAAAAGATAACAATAACAAAGAAAAAAAATCACTATAGCAGGACACGAACCATTGCCCAAAATAATGGAAGTTTATAACATTACGCATTAACCCTCGCGGCTAAACATGACATACACTTCATAGTACCTCTGTTGTTGTGTTAGAAGCTTCTTACAACTGTTACGTATTTCTGTTGATATATTTCAAATAAATAACTTGTAATAAACATTTTGAAAAGTAGCCTATGTCCTAATCCAAGACATAAGAAATCTCTATATGAAATTTCATCTAAATCAGTGCTGCAGTTTTAGCGTGATGCAGTATCAAACATACAAACTTTCACATTTACAATATGTATAGGATTTTAAAAATGTGCGCTAACTCACCCGACTTTACCCTGGCTGGTAGCTGGGGAAAGACATTGTAGAACACATTAAATACCAATTCGCCACTGTAGAACCAGGATACGCCCCTTTAAGCGAAGTTCTGCACCGGAAGCTCAGTTTCAGAGGTAAACTGTACGTCGGCGACGGCAAACGGAACGAAGTGGAAACAAAAGGTAATGCGAGACGACGGAAGTGGAGAATAAATGTGCTGTATAATATCCGGAGTCGGAGAGCCGTCTCGCGCGTATAATTGCAGCCGACTGCAGTGCGAAATTTCCGCAGTAAATCAAGAATTTGCAGAGCTGGTAATCAGCAAGCGGCGCTGCTGTAATTAGGGATGACGCGGTGTTCGCACCGGAGGCAGCGGTAAGTGCTGCCAGTGTCCGGGAGGGGGCGTGGCCGCTGCAATTAGAGGCGCGGGGGTGGGGGGAATCCGGGGGACCAGCTGCAGCGTCGCCAAGTAGTGGAGGAGGGGAGTGTGGAGGGGGGGGGGGGGGGGAAGGAAAGGAAGCCGGAAGTGAGAGCGAGAGCAGCGCCGCCTTTGTAATTATCACGGCAGGGGGCCGGGGGGGGAGGGAGGGGGCGGCGCCGGACGCCTCTCGGAGACACTGACGCCACGCCGACGCCGCCTCCGAGAGCGACGGCAACGCCTGGCGTCTCCATTAGGGGGGTGTCGGCTCTGTTATTGCGTCGCAACTCTCTCCCAGTGCCGCAGAACGGCGCCAAGTTTATTCACCGCGGCGCCCATTGTGTGCTGCCACTCCGAGGCCGAGAAGCCCCACTGACGGCGTGTCGTATACGCACAGTGGGATGGCGTCGTCTCGTGTGCTACACACGACGAGAGGAGGCGCTGATTTCCGCGCTCTCGTATTCCAGGAGTAGCTCTGAGATTGAGCAGTAATGAAGTGATTTCCTCCTGAACGGATGTGTGTTTTGAGTGCCAGCGACTTAGGTCGTGGAAATACGTACGCACCTAAATTGCCATCTTTTACATCTGCTCATTTACTCCGCAATCCACCATAAACTGCGTGACGGAGGGTACACTCTGCCACTACTAGTCATTTCCTTTCCTATTCCACTCTCAAAAAGAACAAGGAAGAAATATATGCCTCCGTACGAGCCCTAATTTCAGTTGTCTTGTCTTTTTTTTTTTTTTTTTTTTTTTTTTTTGCCGGCCGCGGTAGCCGAGGGTAATGAGACGCTTCAGTCACGGCCTGCACGGCCACTACGGTCGGGGGTTCGAATCCCCCCTCGGACATGGATATCTGTGCCGTCCTTAGTCTTAGTTAGTTCATAAGTAGTTTGTAAGTTTAGGGACTGATAACCAAGCTATACAAATATTTGAACATTTTTGAATCTTGTCTTTTTGTCCATTACGCGAAATGAAAGTAGGCTTCAAATTCCGGCCCTCTAAATTTCCTCATCAGAATTTCTCGAAAAGAACGTCGTCTTCCCTCCAGAAATCCACATTTGAGTTTCCGGAGCATTTCCATGACACTAGCGCATTGGTCGAACCTACCAGTTACGAACCTAGCTGCTCGCCTCTGAACTGCTGCCAAGTCTTCCGTTAAACTGTTATGCTGCACGTCCCAAACACTAGAGTAATACTCATGATGTGGTCGTACAAGCGCTTTATACGCGGTCTCCTTTACAGATGAAGTACATCTTCCCAAAATTATCCAAATAAACTGAGGTAGGCTGTCCGCCTTACTCACAAAAATGTTCAAATGTTTGTTAAGCTTATGGGACTTAACTACGGGGTCATCAGTCCCTAAACTTACAAACTACTTATGAACTACTCACGAACTAAGACGGCACAAATATCCATGCCTGAGGGGGGATTCGAACCCCCGACCGCAGTGGTCGTGCAGACCGTGACTGGAGCGCCTCAGTCCCCTCGGCCACCGCGGCCGGCCCTTACTCACAACTGTCCGTTCTATGTTCATTCCATTTCATATCGCGCTGCAATGTTACACCTAGATATTTGATCCACGTGACTGCATCAACAAGCTCATTACTAATACTGTATTAAAACATTACGAGATTATTTTACCCACTTATGTACATCACCTTACATTTTTCTACATTTAGAGCTAGCTGCCATTATTCACACCAACTACAAATTTTGTCCAAATCATCCTGTATGTTATTACAGTCAATTAAAGACGATGGCCGGCCGCTGTGGCCGAGGGGACTGAGGCGCTTCAGTCACGGTCTGCACGGCCGCTACGGTCGGGGGTTCGGGCATGAATATTTGTGCCGTCCTAGTTCGTAAGTAGTTTGTAAGTTTAGGGACTGATGACCCCGTAGTTAAGTCCCATAAGCTTTACAAACATTTGAACATTTGAAAGATGATGCCTTCACATACACCACAACATCATCTGAAAACAGCTGCAAATTGCAAGTTACTCTCTCCATCAGATTATTTATATAAATGGAAAATAATGGCGGTACTATCAAACACTTGTACTTATAACGATACATTCGTTTCTGATGAACACTCGCTGTCGAGAACAACGTACTGCTTTCTGTCACTTAGGAAGTCTTCCAGCCAGTCACAAATCTGTGAACCTGTCCCATATGTACATATCTTCCGTTAGCAGTCTGCAGTGTGGCAGATGCATCAGTTGTCCTTTTTGAAATCGATATATATCACGGGGTTTTTCATTCTGTTTTTCTTAGAAACACTGTTTCCTGCATTTACATTTTTTTTGCTCTCGAAAATAGCGAGAGGCACAATTCTTTATGTAACTCACAGTGTTTGGGATATTTTTTCGCCTTTTTAGTTACATTGTACTAAGATTTTCTTCTCTTTGTTAATGCAGCTTTCATGATTTGCTTTATATGCCAAAGTAAAGTGAACCACTTTTACTGATTTATGTCTTAAAGATTTGGGCGCATCAAATGGTACATATGTGTTTCTTTGTCCTCAGTAAACAATGAGGAGACACGACGATGCACTACTCCATGGTGCCTCTGTAACTGTCCGTAATTGCGAAACTGTTACCGGTTCACGATTTTGTGCACTAATTGATATCCTAACTGTGTCCCATAAACGTTCGATTCGATTCATACTGTGCGATCTAAGTGGCAATCTCGTAAACTGCAATTGATAATGTTCTCCAAACCAGCAACGTATATTGGCGCTTGGGTACGCATAAAAAGTGCATCAGTGTTCTGAAACGAAGTACTAAATGGCTCGAAATGGCCTGCAATTGATGGAACGTACCGATTCCCAGATCACAGATGCAAACTGCTCTGCCAGACTTCCATTGCCCCCGATTTGCTGACAACCCTACGTACACTGTAGCGTTCCGGGCAACCTACATGCCCGGCAAGGATACAACAGGAAAACAACATCGGCTTGCGTACACGGTAATATTTGTTATAGAAGTCTCCGGCGCACTACGCACGGGCATATTCCTATGACAGGCTGCCACTGTTGGGCCCCCGATAACTTAAGGCCTCCAGGCATCATTCATTCAACCGTGGGCGCCGCAAGTACAGGACGACTCCAGCAACCGCGTCGATGACTAGCAGAAGAGAAGATTACACCAGTGAGGGATTAGTTTCAGTGCGATGAGAACCCGGACTTGTTGTTCAGTCACGTTGTGATGGTAAACCTGTGTGGACTCTGTCATGATACAGTGTAGGGGAAGGTCGAATAGCCCCGGGCGGCAGGTGACCAAGCACGTTGCGTTGGCAAGACTGCATTTGAAATGCGCGCCCTGTGGAGTAAAAACATATGCAAGTCATTTGCGAAATAGCCGCCGAGCGACCTATTCCTAACTGTGAGTTTTGTTCGCGGCAAAATGTTTTCGTCGTTTATGTTGAACGTCGTTAGCGGTTTTCACTCATAAGCAGTTAGTTTGCGTACTTGTTTAACTTTGTAAGTTCTAGGAAATTTGATATATTTACAGACAGTAAGAAAATTTCTAATATTTATCGTACAATTTAAGAGTTGTGTTTAAAAATATTGCACGACAACAATCGGGTAGCCCAGGACACAATAATGTCGGGTACCTCCGGACATTGTATAATGTTTTTAATTTCGCTTATTTGTGCAAAGGAATTGTTGCAGGAAGACTTGAAATATGCCGAAATTTAAGGGAAGAATTACAGAGGAAAATGGGACAAAAATAAACTATTTTTAAATGATACATACTTAATTTTACTTATTTCCATTTCACATGACTGGCCACTAATAGTGTAAAGAATTTACAGAGATCACCTAGTAAAGTCTTAAGCTGTATATCGCACAATTTACACCTAAAGAACTGAAATAATTTATGCAATAGGTAGCTACTATATCTATGCTGATAGGAGCCGCGATGGAGTGGCCGAGCTTTTGAGGCGCCATGCAACGGAATGTGCGCTTTTTTGTAGTTGGAGGTTCGAGTCCTCCCTTGGGCAGGGGAGTTTTTGTTGTTTTTAGCATAAGTTACTTAAGTTAGTTGAAGTAGTTTGTAAGCCCATCGATTGATGACAACATAGACAAGTCCCTTAGATTTTCAAACATTTGAACATTTTTTGCTGCTGGTAGGGCCCGAGACTGTGTGAGACCCTGTGTATGTACTTCAGTAACCATTTCCGAAATTGAATTCCCAAAGCATCTTTCTCCAAACAGTATTACACGTTAAGTCCATTAATGCTTGTCGTAGCGGTGTAATAACATCCGAAACATTCTCATATGAATCCGTCCTTTTTCGGAATATTGCTGCCGAGTGTGGGATCCTTATCAGGTGGGTTTGACGGAGGACATCGAAAGAGTCCAAGAAAGGGCAGCTGGTTTCGTATTGTCACGATACAGGGGAGACAGCGTTACGGAAATGATACAGGATCTGGGATGGGAATCATTACAACAACGGCGCTTATCGCTGCAGCGTGGGCTACTTACGAAACTCCAATCACCAACATTGTTCTCCGAATGCGAAAATATATTGTTGACTACCATTTACATAGATAAATAGAGAAGATCATCAGAATAAAATATGAGAAATCAGATCTCGAACGGAGAGATTCAGGTGTTCTTTCTTCCCGCGCGCTATTCGAGAATGGAATGGGAGATAAATAGTATAAAGGTGGTTCGATAAATCCTCTATCAAGCACATAAATGTGATTTTCAGAGTATCGAATGTAGATGTAGAACCAATATTACGCGTTCGGTCCGTTAATGCTATTCGCGGCAATGTAATCACATCCGAAACGTTGTCACATAACACACGGGAGTGAAAACAATATCTCTGACAACGCACCTCCCTCTTAATTGCCACATTTATCGACGTATATCACTATTCCCTGTCGTTTTTCACCTCAGTCTACATTTCTTATACCACCACACGAATGAACCCTCGTCAATATTTTGACAACCAGATTCGCCGGAAATGATCTTAATGCTTCACGTCTGGGACCTAGTCAGGTACCGGATGAAATTTTAAAGCCACGTGAAGCATTTAGGGTCAATGAAGGGAGTAACCAGGCGCTTAAGTCGGTTTAGACGGAACACTACAGCATCGACGGAGAAGCACTTTGTCTATTATCCCGATGTGTTTGTTCCATCTTCGGGCAAAATCATGTTCGTGTTTGATCAAACAAAAGTGAGGCTGTTCATCGTGCCCAACTCGATTCTGTTAGAGTGTTAGCAAACAAATTCGTTTAGGCGCGACACCGTATTTGCGTGTGACGTTTTAATGGACCCGCTCAACGCTGTTACCTCCGATATTGGGTACGGCGACCAAGCGGGCCGACGTCGGCACATCAAAAGGGAAAACTGCCAAATATTTCCTTTCAACTGGGCTCAGCACACGCGGCAAAAGCCAATCCGCACTGGTGTCCCACGTTGCTAAACATCATTACAGGCAATATTTGACGTAATCGTTTAGCAAGAAAAGACGGAAAGAGTAAATAGGTATTTGATGTTGTTGTTATGGTCTTCAGTCCGGAGACTGGTTTGATGCAGCTCTCCACAATACCCTTTTCTGAGCAAGCCTCTTCAACTCCTCATAAGAACGGCAACCTACATCTGACTGAATCTGCTTACTATATCCATCTCTTGGTCTTCCTCTGCGGTTTTATCCCACAAACTTCCCTCCAACGCCAAATTCAAAATTCCTTGATGTCTAAGAATGTGTCCTACGAATAGACCCATTATTTTAGTCAAGGTATGCCAGAAATTCTTTTCTTCCTAATTATATTCAGTACCTCCTCATTAGTTACGCGATCCACCCACCTAATCTTTAGCATTCTTCTGTAGCACCACATTTCAAAAGCCTCTTCGTGTCCGCACTGTTTATTGTCCATGTTTCACTCCCATACAAGGCAACACTCCACACAAAAGCCTTCAGAAAAGATTTCCTTAAGCTTAAATCAATATTCGATGTTAACAAATTTCTCTTTTTCAGGAACGCTTTTCTACCCATTGCCATTCTGCATTTTATATCCTCTGTACTACGACCATCATTAAGTAACAAAACTCATATACCTCCTTTCTTTCGTTACCTAATCTGATTCCTTCAGCATCACCTGATTTTCTTACACTGCACTCCATTACCCTGATTTCCTCTCGTTAATATTCATCTTATATGCACCTTTCAGCACAATGTCCATTCCGTTGAACTGCTCTTCCAGGTCCTTTGCTGTCTCTGACAGAATTACTATGTCGTCTGCAAAACGCAACGTTTTTAATTCTTCCAGCTGAACTTTAATTCCTTCACCAAATTTCTCCTTGCTTTCCTTTATAGCTTGCTCAATCTACAAATTGAATAACAATGGAGAAAGGCTACAACCCTGTCTTACTCCCTTCCTAACCACTGCATCCTTTTCATGCCCATCAACTCTGACAACTACTGTCTGGTTTTTGTAAAAGTTGTAAATAACCTTACGCTCCCTATATTTTAGTCCTGCTTGCTACAGAACTTGAAAGAGTTTATTCCAATCAACATTGTCAAAAACCTTCTCCAAATCTACAAAAGTTACATATGTAGGTTTGTCTTTACTTAATCGTTCTTCGAGGATAAGCCATGAAGTGTGTATTGTCTTCCGTGTTCCTACATTTCTCCTGAATCCAAACTGATCTTCCCCGAGGTCGGCTTCCACCAGCTTTTCCATCCTTCTTTAAATAATTCGTGTGAATATTTTGCAACCATGACTTATTAAACCGATGGTTCTGTAGTTTTAACACCTGTCTGCACCTACTTTCTTTGAAATGGGGATTATAACATTTTTCTTAAAGTCTGAAGGTATTTCGCCTGTCTCATACATCTTACACACCAGGTGAAACAGTTTTGTCACGGCCCGTTCTCCCAGAGACTTTAGTAGCTCTGAGGAAATGTCATCTACCACAGGGGCCTTGTTTCGAGTTAGGCCTTTCAGTGCTCTGTTGCTCTGTCAAATTAATCTCTCATTAGAGTACCTCCTATTTCATCCTCATCTACTTCTCCCCTTCCTACAATATTGCTAGAGCCTCTCTATAGACTCTTTCCACCTTTCAGATTTCCCTTCTTAGCTGAGAAGTGGTTTTCCATCTGTGTTCTTGATATTCATACAGCTGTTTTTCTTAGCTCCAAATATGTTTTATTTTCTTGTAGGCTGTATCTATTTTCCCCCTATTTATACTTTCTTCTACATCCTTGCATTTGCCTTCTAGCCACTCCTTGCTCAAATTCAAAGAGTTAGTAACGACAGCAATTGACAGTTTTATACCAAATAGATGAATAAAAGAAGGAGGTGATTCAAAAGCAACGGAAAAGGCATGCGAAATTTAAAAGAACACAAAATCTCCAGGATTGGCGGTCCTACATGGAAGCTCCAAATTTAGCGAGGAGTTCAATGCGAGATGCCTACAATACGTATCACAACGAAACTCTTTCTAGAAATTTGACTGAAAACCCAAAGAGATTTTGGTCATATGTTAAATATAATAGGGGCAAAACACAAACAACACAATGGCGATACTGCCGATGATAGCGCTGCTAAAGCAGAGTTACTAAACATAGCTTTTAGAAATTCATGAGTAAAGGTTTTCGCATGCTTTGCGAGCACTCGATCTCAGGCAGAGGGTGGCCAGTAAGCAAGCGGATGGAATGGACCCACTGGTCCGCCAATGAGAGCGCGTCTTCCACGAGGAAGCGGAAACCGGGAACCGTTAGCAAGTTAGGAAGCCATGTTAGCAGAGCTGGCGAAACCTTGGACATGGTTGATGTGTGTGGCAATGGCTGCACAATTTCTGCTATTTGTGGTAAGAAATACTTCGAATTTGATCATTTTAATGTCTTAAAAAGATTTGCGGATGGCGATATTTGTAGTGATAGGAGGCAGAGAGGCTAGAGACAATTCTTTTTACCATTTCATTGAAAACTTATACGCACTTGCGTCCTTGTTTAGTTAATCTATTCATTTAGGGTGGAGATCTGGAGTTTTTCTAGGCAATTTATTGGTACAGTGAGCCATTCCGGTGGATTTACAAAAGCCGGGGGCGATGTGTTTTGTGTTGCCACCCACGTGGAATAACGAAGTGTTGCAAGTGATAAATAACGTGCTTGCCCCTTCGGGTCGTGCACCATTTCGTGAACTATAATGAGTAATAACGCGCCTCTTGCGAGCTTACCACCAACGTGGCTCGTCTGTGAACAAACCAGTGAATCTGAATTACTTTAATATGTCGTCTTACTGACCACCCTCCCGAAGTAGTGCACTTATTTGAAATTATATTGTTATAATTAATATTTCTAAATATTTCTGGCCATTACATCGTGGAGCATGGCAACTTTTAGATTGTGTGCGTGAGTGGCAGCATGCGTAACGGAAATTCCTGCCTTTCTATTCCCAGTAGTGACACAGGATTCTTTCAAATATTCATTGAAATCGAGAATGAAACTTTCACTCTGCAGCGGAGTGTGCGCTGATATGATACTTCCTGACAGCTTAAAATTGCGTGCTGAAACCGAGACTCGAACCTGGGATCTTTGCCTTTCGTGGGCAAGCGCTCTACAACTGAGCTACCCCGACAGGACTCACGGTGCCGCCCCACAACTTTACTTCCGCCAGTACCTCGCCTCCTACTTGCCGAACAGAAGTTCTCCTGCGAAACTTGCAAGCACTCCTGGAACGAAGGATATGGTGGAGACGTGGCTTAGCCACGGCCTAAGGGATGTTTCCAGAACGAAACTTTCACTCTGCAGCGGAGTGTGCGCTGATATGAAACTTCTTGACAGATTAAAATTGTACTGACAGAATTGAAGCTGTGGGGCGGCACTGTGAGTGGTGTCCGGGCAGCTCAGTGGTAGAGCGCTTGCGCGCGAAAGGCAATGGTCCCAGGTTCGAGTCCCGGTTCCGGCACACAATTTTAATCTGTCATGAAGTTTCATTCATTGAGATGTTTTCTTTCAGTAAGAGACCTATACTTTTTACTGCTTGAATCTTTACACATAAGGTTTACTGACCCCACCCCCCGTTGTTGGGCTTGATTTTCTTTTTCTTTTATTAAATTAACTTTTGCTAAATATAAATAGTCGAGGTTTCGAGTATGTTAATGAGGATAAAGCCTATACTAACACCGAACCTATTTCATATAGCGCGCATGGAAGCCCTGGCTGTCAAAACGACAGTGCTCGGGTAGGCGCACGTCCAGAGTAAGTGAGGTAAAACTGAGAAATATAAAAAACTAAGTAAGGGAAAAATCTTACACGGGTACGCCACAGTATTGGAAAACAAGGAAAAACAAAGTCTGTCACATTGAGATTCGAACCACGGACAAAGAAAGGAAACACGTCGAATTTTAAGGCGGACTAGTTGTTGCCATAACATTGGGAACACGGCTTCCAAGTGCGTCAGAGGAAACGCCGCCCCACGCGCAACATGACTCGTTTGCAAAATAAATACTGTAACGAGATTCCGACGCACGCTGCCGGCCAAATTAAATTATTTTCGGAGCGCTATTGACAACTGTGACTAGTGCGGAGCGCTCCGCAGTTCCCAGAAACAGAACGCGCGGAATGGCTGCGATGCGCCGCGGAATCCTGCGAACGCGCCGCTGCAATCACACGCAGCCTTCGGCGGAGAATTACGCCGGCGCAGTCAGCCGTGCTCGGCCGCTTGTGTTTGCGTCATAAATCGCATTTAGTCTGCCTGGTCAACAAAAATTTGAATAGCTGCACGCTGCCCCCCGAGGGCGGGGGAAGGGGGTAAAAATTCCGACTGTATGCTCGCAGCTTTCGCTTCAGTACACACTACCGAAACCAACATGGATTATTTACTCTCTGCTCGAAGTCTGTAAAATAATAATATCACTAATAAATAAAACTTGCTTGAAGTGTAAGATGACGTAGGAATGTTTTCAGCTGTAATCCCATCAAGACCTGTTGTAACATTCTTATGAATGTAATAGAAAATTCAGTTTTTCTGTCTCGTAGAAGGAACGTACCACTGTATGAATAGCTACAGTTGATACTTGAAAACAAGGGAGATGTTTTCATTCTACCAGCCACAAACGCCACTTATTTGTGAAACTCAATTTTTAAACATTCGCGTTTGAAAGTTGATGATTGTGAATACTATATTGCATTTATTTTTTTGCTTATTTAGCTTGACCGGACTATTGCTTTGAGGCTTTCTCTTACATCTTGTCAGGGAACAACGCATACAAAAGATATTACAAAAAATATAACACTAAGAAGGAGACCACATGGGTATCGGGGTTGACAATATCTTTATATTTATGGTACGTGAAGTTCAGAAGTTCAATAACAATCAGAATTCGACGCAAATCTCAAAAATTCTAGAGAAAATGGACTTTGAAATTTTGCAGTGCACGAAAGTACCGGTAATTAGAAGGCTTACCGCATCTATCAGTTTAGATCAGGTGGTAGCGTAATGGCGTTACAACCACAGAGTCGGAGGTTGGAATTCCATTGGGACATATTTATTATTCGTTTTCGCATTCAGTTACATAAAAAATTTTGGGATCTCTAATACAACGTATTGTGTCAATTATTGTTTATGCGTATGTCGACGAGTTGAAAACCTTCTCACGTAAAACGATGGTTGAGTAGGGTAGCTTCTCGGAAAGCCATAAGTAATTCTTTATGATGTCGTGTCTCCTGAAATATCTGCCATATCGCAAACTCCTTTGTTAGCTGACGTCTTCTACCTATAAACTACATTCCCGCCAAATTTCAGCGTTATAGATGATGCAGTTTTCGAGATTTCGTGTTTACTCAGTGAACGAGTGAGTTTTCTTTCGCTTTTATAAGGTAAGTGAACCAAATAAAGCCCACTTAACGTTTAGGAATTTCGTATGCAGTATGTGTAAGTGGTAATATTCCGAGATCGTACGTGCAGCATCCTACAACTATATTCACTTAAAAAATAAATTAAAATGGAAAGTTTATATAATTAATATCATCACTTTAAAGAAAATGTTTAACCCCTGCAACTGGGCCTTGTTAGGAGACCCTCTTCCTAATACGGCCCGTAGCCACATCTGGTTCATATTAACATTATGTGGCATGTAAATAGCAGGACAACTATTGGAATACACTGCAAGAGTTGTAATCAAATGTTCAAATGTTTGTAAATCTATCGGACCAAAGTACATGGTCATCAGTCCGTAGCTTACAAACTACTTAAACCTAGGTAAACTATCCTAAGGACAACACACACACCCATGCCCCAGGGGGGATTCTAACCTCCACGTCGAGCAACCGCGAAGAGTTGGAATGTAATTTTATTTTAGACATAAGTGGAATGTGATGATACATAGAGTTTTTCATTTAAATTTTTTTACAAACGCTTCGTACAGTACTGTTGGTAACTTACTTACAGGTTATTAACTCTTAAGATTATTAAATTTAATCAGCAACGAACATTGTTCTGGCAGCAGTAAGTTTCCTTATCGTAAGTTAATAGGAACATGAGTCTAATCATTACATTTTCTATTATGGGCCTTATTGGGAACAACCCGTCTAAAACGCGTTTATGTTTATTGTTTAAAAAGAATGGTTTTCTCTTATTTTTAATTTATTTATTTTTATTTTACTTTTTTTAATTTTTTATTTTATTTAATTTTTTGGGGGGAATATTATGTTACTATCATAATGCATCACAATTTTCTGCACACATATACATGTTTACCAGTACAAATGCTTTGTGACCGAAGCGATTGCATTAGATGAAACGTACCGTGAAACTAAGACGCAGCCCTCCTTCGTTGAACTGAAAGTAAAATGGCCAGCACGAGAGCTGGTGAGGAAGTAATTGTTGCCTTGTCCACTAGTTGTCAAATGTTAAAATGTTTGTAAATCTATCGGACCAAACTGCGTGGTCATCAGTCCGTAGCTTACAAACTACTTAAACCTAGGTAGACTAACCTAAGGACAAACACACACACCTATGTCCCAGGGAGGACTCGAACCTCCACGGTGAGGAATCGCGCGCTCCGCAGCGAGGCGCTTTAGACGAAAATAATGTTCAAATCCAGAATGTTCAAATATTTGTATAGCTTATGGGACTTAACTACGGGGTCATCAGTCCCTAAACTTAAAAACTACTTATGAACTAGCTAATACTAAGGACGGCACAAATATCCATGCCCGAGTGGGGATTCGAATCCCCGACCGTAGTGACCGTGCAGACCGTGACTGGCGCGCCGCAGTCCCCTCGGCCACCGCGACCGGCTGCGGAAGTAGCTGTTGCCTTGTTCAAATGTTCAAATGTTTGTAAATCTATCGGACCAAACTGCGTGGTCATTAGTCCGTAGCTTACAAACTACTTAACCTAAGGTAAACTAACCTAAGGACACACACAAACACCCAGGCCCCAGGAAGGAATCGAACCTCCACGGCGAGCAACCGCGCGCTCCGCAGCGAGACGCTTTAGACCGCTCGGCTACTCCATCGCGGCTGTTGCCTTGTCACTGGTTGTCGCAAACTGTCATTACCAACGACATTTAGCGCTGTTTTCAAACTTTCTACGCTAGAAAATGAGAGTGGACCTTATTAGGAACCGGGCCTTATTTGGTAAACGTCCTTATAGATAAAGTGTACAAGTGAAGAGAGGTAAAAACATTACTTTCTGATCCTGGACCAGTTACAGAAGTTTTAGGTATTTAATTTAGAGTACAAACGTTAATTAATCTAAAAATATACCGCGACGAATAAGATAACAAGTAAGCCAATTAACGCCGGCTACGTGCATTGTCTTCAACGGCGAGAGCACGAGCGCGCAAGTTGGGCGGTCGCGCGTCGTAAATTGCCGCCGGATATCCGCAGCACGGACGTCGCGCTGTGTGCTCAGCGAGGCAGCACGGGAAACCCAATTAGGTGATAAACAGAAAGCCAAATCTGACTCGCGGCGAAAATTGGACCGCAGCAGCGGCCTCTGCCGCCATCGATTCTCCCCCACCCCACCCAACCCCGGCCTGGCCTAATAATTAATGCTCTTTAGAGCGCTCCGCGGCCGCACAATAGCGACCCACTCATCTCTCTTCACTGCCCGAATCACCCCCGCCCCTCCCTTCTCATCGCTACCTCCGTCATTTCTTCAATGCGTTTTGAAGGGTGAAGTCCATCGCTCGAGAAAAATGAAGTTTTGGGCAAACATCGCCCGGAACGGCAACTTCTATAATTCGGCGTCGTCAGCACTGGCGCCTCCCCCCTCCCCCCACTTCCGCTTTATTTCCGGCGCAGCTCTCGGGCTGACACGTCAACATGCCCGCCGGCAGGCAGACGCTCCGCCAATGGCTGACGTTTCTCCGATTCCTCGCGTTCATTTTTTTCCGCCCCCCCCCCCCCACCCCTTCCTCCATCCTTCCGTATTTACATTGCTGCAGCCTCACTCTTTTCTTCTTTTTTTTTTATAAAAGAAGAGAGTGAGACCCAGCTACGAAAGAATGAATTCAGCTGATCCTAACTTTTAATGGAGCTTCCAAGTTTACTTTTTATAATAGAACTGTACTGAAGATGGACGCAGAGTAAAAAGTACCTACCACATCTTAATGTAGTCCTATCCGCGAGTAGTTACTTCCATTACAGCTAATTTCTGCAAGTGAGTACAGATTCAACAGCTAGAGGCAAAACCGATTTCAGCAAAGCACTACCGGAGTTATGTACTATTTTTTCTTTTTAAAAAAAGTTTATAAATCTATCGGACCAAACTGCGTGGTCATCAGTCCGTAGCATACAAACTACTTAAACCTAACTGGAGACAAAATTCCTGAAGATGGTCTAAATAAGACTGAAACTAGTTGAATGAAATAAATTAGTGTATTCTAGACTGTCCTTTATTAATAAATTTAAAAAGAATGCTGTTGACCCAAAAATAGAGAAACGAAAATGTTTCCAAAAATATGTGAGGGTTCAAGGTAATTCCGAGATAACTTTAATTCAGTTCCTTGAGACAAACATTTTCTTGTTACATCAGGGGTGTTAAATATAAGGAGAGGCCGGGATTAGAACCTAGGACCTCCAGCTTACTACGCAGGCGCTTTATATCGCTCAGCTAACATATCGTTTTCGACAAAGCGACTGCATGGATTGTCTTCAATCAGGTTTACCTTCAAAATTGTTCTAATGTTTTTAGAGCTTAAGGGACCTAACTACGAGGTCATCAGTCCCTAAACTTACAAACTACTTCTGACCTAGCTTATACTAAAGACGACACAAACATCCATGCCAGAGGGGGGACGGCCTCGAACTTCGTAGCACAGCGCCTCAATGTGCTCTGCTGCTCCGCCTCGGCTGTCTACCTCCCTTCTGCTTCAATGTTTCCTGTTTAATTCAACGCTTCTTCTTGTATTTAATACCTGTGGTATAAAAAAGCAATGTTTGTCTCAAGGAACTGAGGAAAACGGCGGCTTTCTTCCCATCGATGTTTTTTGTTGGGGCAATTCCAATAAAGGAGATCTTTGGAAAATTGATACGTATTTCACAGGGAACGTTGAGACAGAATTGAAATATGTGGTGTGGAGCGAGACGTGCTTGAAGACAGTCCATGTATTCGCTATGTCATTAACGCTGTGTTACCTGTGCGGTCTAAAGCGCCTGCCTAGAAAGAAGGTCCCAGGTTCGAATCCTGCCCACAGTACCAATTTCAATTTAATGCCTCTCCTTATATTTAATACCTCCTAGATAATCTTTCCATGATCGTCTTCAATCATTACAACTTTTACTACAATTTTTTTTTATGGTAACATTGTACCGATCTACATATATCGATCGGTAAAGACTAATATGCGACACCCTGTATTCGCCTTCTGGTGTGCTGTGATACCAGCGCTAGAAGTTTTTATTATTAGATACAGCCGCTCAAGTTACTCCCTTTCCACGTTCACTTTCGGCTACCTGTACGCTGCCGCAACTCTAACGACTCCCCTCGCCGTGACTCACAGCCAGATGGAAGCAGTGGCGCGGTGGGCGGCAGCCGCGCGTGCCTGCAGGAGCGTCCTTGCCACTGGGTGGGCGCGCGCAGTGCAGCCAACTGCGGGCCTTGTTATAGCGAGCGCATCCGCCGCTGTTCCAACTTGCCGGCTGGCGGGAAATGAAGGGGAAGTCCCGGCGCGCCGCGTTTTGTCCAACTTGGACGTTGGCAGCCCTGCGCCTGCGGCTGACGTGGCGCTATCGCCAGTCGGAGCGCTGACCACTGCCCAAACTGCGCCGCAAAGCACCTCCCCCCCCCACCACCACCAACGGCTGTACGGTCCACGGTTATTCCATCAAATGTAACGACCAGGGTATTGATCTCACGGGCCACACCGCGAGAAAGCCAGTGAAACCCTGCGAAAGATCCGTCTACTACCTTTATTCACTTGTTCGAAAACTTATATGGACAATGTAAAATGTCTCTGAATGATAGAACTTCACTTTTTTGAAGGGATAGCAGTGGCCAAAATAAGAATAAAATACTCACCAAATACAGGGTGGTCCATTGATAGTGAACGGGCAAAGTATCTCACGAAATTTGCATCGAACTACCAAGAACAAAGCTTTTCTATCTTGAAGGGGGAAAACAGATGACGCTACGGTTGTCCCACTAGATGGCTCTGCCATAGGTCAAACGGATGTCAAATGAATTTTTTAAAATAGGTACCACCATTTTATTACATACTCGTCTAGTACGTAAATAAATATGAATGTATTGTTTGGAACATCGCTGTCATCAGTAGCACCACCATTGTTACCAAGTAGTGCATGTATAGATTCTACATCTACATCTAAATAAGTACTCTGCAAGTTACATTGAGCCGCGATGGAGTAGCCGAGCGGTCTAAAGCGTCTCGCTGCGGATCGCGCGGTTGCTCGCCGTGGAGTCTCGAGTCCTCCCTGGGGCATGGGTGTGTGTGTTGTCCTTAGGTTTACCTAGGTTTAAGTAGTTTGTAAGCTACGGGCTTATGACCACGCAGTATGGTCCGATATAATTACAAACATTTGAACACTTGATTTGAGTCACATTGAAGTGCAAAACGTTCATCGAGCGCTTTTATGATATTTCTCTACAGTTCCTTCTCTAATAGGGAAAAAAGGAACACCTAACTATTTCCTTTTCGATATGATTTCTCTTATTTTATTTTGATAATTATGTCTTCCTATGTAGGTCGTTGTTACCAAAATATGCTCGCATTAGCCAGAGGAAGCTGATGAAGGAAATGTCGCAAATAGATCTCGCCTGTCTTTTATTTACTTCCACCCCAACTCGTGCACCATTTTCGTGACACTCTCTCCCCTATATTGCGATAATACAAACTGAGCTGCCCTTCTCTGTACTTTCTGCAAATCGTCTGTCAGTCCCACTTCGTTGGGATATCAGAATGCGCAACAATACTCCAAAGTAGGGTGGGGGTAGGCAGTTTCTTTAGTAGAACTGTTACATCTTTTGCCAACGAAACCTAGTCTTTGGTTTGCTTTTCATACAAAATTTTCTATATGTTATTTACATTTTAAGTTCAAATGTTCAAATGTCTGTAAATCTACTGGACCAAACTGCGTGGTCATCAGTCCGTAGCTTAGAAACTACTTAAACCTAATTAAACTAAGTTAAGGACAACACACATACCCATGCCCCATGGAGCTACTCGGATTGCCTTTTAAATCGTTTATAAAAATAAGGAACTGTAGGGGTCTTGTAACACTACCCTGGAGAACGCCAGATATCGCTATTGTTCTTCTCGATGACTTTCCGTCAGTTAAAACGTGCTGTGTTCTTTCTGACAGGAAATCACGAATCCAATCAGGCAACTATGACAATATACCATAAGCGCGCTATTTGATTAGAATACGCTATAGGTACAGTGTGAAAAGCCTTCCGGAAATCTAGAAATACGAAATCTATTTGACATCCCTTGTCGACAGCAATCATCACATCACGTGATTAAAGAAGGATGATACATTCTGAAACCGTGGTGATTATGGGCATATATGTCGTTCTATTCGAGGTAGTTCATAATGTTTGAACAAACTGTTTGTTCCAAAATCGTGCTCCAAACCGACGTCAAATATATAGGCCTGTAATTTTTCGCATTACTCCTATTGCCTTTCTTGAATATTGCCGTAAGCTGTGCAACTTTTCCAGTATTTGGGGACGAAAGGATCGTCTAACGAGCGATTGCGTATGGTAAGTATATATGGGGAATCTACATCAGCATAGTCTGAATGGAAACTGTTACATATTCGGGACCGGAGATTGTGTTTTGCCGTTAGTGAACATCACGCGAATTTTGTACTGAATTGAAAACTGTGTTTCTGATGTTATTTTCTGTGCTTCTGGGTTAAAATATAGTTTATTACATCTGTAATAAATCTTTCAAATGTTACAATATTGATTTTACAGGCATTGCACAGTAATTTATGACATAATAGTACGTCTTTCAGGAACGAAGTGAAAATGAAAACACTAGTATTATATGTTAAATATGACATTTTAATTGTAAAACCATACACATGTTTATGAAGAATAAAGATAAAATTGATGAATAAATACTTACAGACCCAAAATAACGAGTTACTTCTGAATCCCCAACTTCAAAGGTGACTAAAATAGTTGACGTGCTAAAACAATGATTGTTAGTAGTTTCATGTCAGTGGTCGACATTCTTATGACAGTGGGATGTTGGAGAAAGTGTTTAGTGCCAAACGGAATCAATGTACTTTAAAAGTTTTTTAAGAAAAACAAGAAACAGCATCCTTCTGTAAGGACGTCAGGATCATCTGGTTGAAGCTTTTCGCATTGTGCTTTTAGACCTTACTATTTATCCCTGATATTATTTATTTTTTGTTGCAGTAACCGATAGGGAATGCAGGGATCGACATTTAATTAGGTTTCCCATGTGTTTTTGGTCTCTTATGTGTTAGAGGTATGGAAAAGAAGACGTCAGACTGGAAACCTTTTACTCGTCAGTCTTTCGTGCTATGTCGCCAGCACAGACAGGAGTGTCTCAGACAGTAGTGTCTATGAAGCAGAGCTCGCAGCGCCGGCTACAGAGCAGACAGAGGCAGAGGCGTGTAATTAGAGCAGGCAGCCCGCAGCACGCTGTGCGGGTTTGCCTGCCGGACAGGCGAACAGCTGACGCCGGACTCGGGATGCGGGCCTGTCGCCGACCATGTGAGCAAACAAGCCGCCGCTTCTACCTGCTGCCTGCCGCCGTCACCAAACAACGGGACGGTAGCCACAACACGGCAGTCTGCTGCGTCACCATTCCAGCCTTGCAACACAACTAGCTGTGTGGCTGTAATGTATGTCTGGACCCTCCAATCGTATTATGCATTTTTTAAAGAAATTGTATAGAAATAAATGTTACTAATGATATCATAGTTAGCAAAGAAGTAGAATCTTAAAAGATTCTGTAAAGGACAGAGACCACATGTTGTACGTTTGTGTTATACCTCGGAGAAACGCATATTCAAACACAGTCGAACAATAACAATGGTGATAAATAATTGTGTCTGACGTCTGGCTCACATAAGGACGGTAAAGACAGATACTGATACACAAAAATATAATGTGATACTTTGTAAGTCTAGTAAGAAGTTCTAACGAAGCATGTTGGGATTTAATCCCATCTATTAGCTTTACTGAACCTCCCGATACCAGTATTTTATAATTAGAGGTACGAATGTAATTAGTTTATTTTATTTTTCAAAACTTTTGTTATTCTCTTTTCTAACGTGACTAGCTGAAGTTATTTTCTATTATTTGAGGTCGCATAAGTTAGTTTAATTAGCAAATATTAATTAGTTCACGAAAGAGGCGTATTGTTGTAGGTCAAATATTAGGCTTATTAGTCTTCCTGATAAAAAATAATTGAATTATTTTCTCATAATATTAAAGACGGTATTATTATGTTTCACAATTAATATTAGGAAAGTTTATCTCTCATTAGTTGCTGTATAATTACCGTTAATACGAAATTATTATTCAGAAACCTTTTTTATTAAATATGTAAATGAAACACTATTAACATAAGAGAGATTTGTATATCAATTTACTCAGTATTATTTACGCTGTCTTTTACTATATCCAGCTGTATGTTATTGTTTACATTCCAATTATAGTTAAGTTGAAGGAATCAATTTACAATACCCAGTTTCCAGTGACATTGTTTGGATGATATAAATAGGATGTTTTCGCGTCATGTAAATGAGTATTGTTTCGGTGTCATGTAACTTGATGCATCTGAAGCACAATCCACGTCACTGTCAACTCTAATTTGGATAATTGTGTAACAGTTCTTCAGTGTTAGTCGTGTGTAAAGTGTTTCTACCGGTATAATGAATTGGTTATTAATTTTCTTGCCATATTAATTTTACACCTCGTACTTTCGTATTGCCTAAACGAACTGTGTAAGTTTGTAATACTGATGTGTGGAATGTGCATACTGGGTTGTGGTAACTGTTATTAAGGACACTCGTACGCTGCCCAGAAATTGGGTCGATTGGGCACTAATGATTCATTAAAATGTCAATGAACTGCAATTCTACGTACCACCTATATTAGGTTTGGTAGACTAGCTTTGCGCCATCGAATTTCAACCAATCGTTACTGAGACCGTCGATTAACGAGAACTTTAAGAGGCATCAAACCACGACCCGGTAACGTTAAAAGAGTAGTGAAGTATACGGCAAATTATCGGAACTGCATTAAGCAAACAAGACTTCAAAAATAACAGTAATCCGAATAATTTACTAAAAATCTCCAGTCTGAATTTATAAACACTAAAAGTTTACAAAAACTGTTATGTGTGAGCATTTTAAGGCATGGAAACTGAAAAGGAAGGAAAGGTTCTATCAAGATGTAAATGAGGATAAGAAAAATAAAAAGAATCCTGTTCAAATGTTTATAAAGCTGTTGGACCAAACTGTCATCAGTACCTCGCCTTACAAGAAACTTAAAACAATTTACACTAACGATAATACACACATCCATGCCCGAGGGAGGACTCGAACATACGACGGCGAGTAATTGTGCGCTCCGCAGCAAGTTACCTTAGAGAAAACATCCTGTACTGAGAAAAATTGAAGAAATGAATGACACTGGTTAACGCAACACAGTAAAAAAATAATCTAATTAGATATATAGATTAACATAACAGCTCTATAAAAGTACCTAAGATAGAAATGTTTCTGGAAAGCCACGAATAAACTAAACCACAGCATCAACCACCAAGATGGTAAATCTTGTAAGAGCCCAAGAGAAACATTTATGTTGTAACTGTATTTAAGTGTTCGATATAATTGTGGGCCTTAGAAGAGGTTTTCTTGCTGTCATACAACGTTTCCAGTCGGCTTCAGTTAGTTTCCTTTTTACTGTTGCAACAGATATTATTGTCGCGTTCATTTCTACCAATTCTGCACGAATTTGGGGCGATGTTTGAATCTATTTCTTTTACCGGTAATTCTGACATATTTATCATCATTTTTAATTGTTTTACGAGATTGTCCTGGTCGTGGTATGTCCTTATTGCTACCTGTTGTCTTCTGGCGGCGAAGGGTTCATTCCACTCCCCCTATAGACACACTACACGGTTTCGCAATTTGGCGAATAGATAAACCTGCTTGTCTAAGTGCTACAATTTCAGCACATTCTTCTATGGATATCTCCACTCGTAGAGCCACATTAGCGATGTCTACACTTTTTTTTACAATTGTAACTATGTAAGGTTTTTTTTGTCGCCCAACGTAAATTTTTATCAATTTGTAATCCCGGGAATGTAATACTGTCCACCTCGTCTATCTCCTCTTGTTTATACTTTATGAAGATGCTGGATCGAAACATCTTACGTCTCCTGAAATGCATGTACTGATTCTTTTAAAATTCTAATTTCAATGAGTATGCTGTAAATAATTTATTCAAATGTTCAAATGTTTGTTAAGCTTATGGGACTTAACTACGGGGTCATCAGTCCCTAAACTTACAAACTACTTATCAACTACTTACGAACTAGGATGGCACAAATATCCATGCCCGAGGGGGGATTCGAACCCCCGACCGTAGTGGCCGTGCAGACCGTGACTGTAGCTCCTCAATCCCCTCAGCCACCGCGGCCGGCAATGATTTATTAATGTACATGAAAGTACCATGAGCACACTTTTCTAGAACTATGCTTGAGAAGCGATTTATTGTAATACTTGTCATCTGCAAACAAAACGAACTCTGCTTCTGGCAGTGTAACTGACGAGAGGTGGTTCATGTGCACAAGAAAAAGCAATGGTCCTGATATGGATCCATGTGGGACACCAAATGTAATTTATTCCCAGTCTGATGATGTCTGATAGCGGGAGAGGAAGGAGGACAGGGAGAGGCACTCAAATGGGAGGGAGGAAAATATGGACAAAGAGAGTGGAACAAAACAGGGACAGAGAGACGGTGACACAGAAGACGGGGTAGTGTAGTATATAAGGGTGAATCACCTAACACTTGCACCGCGAATATTGTGGAAACGGAAAGTGCGATTGATGTGCGGTTTTCACAGACTGGATTGGTAGTCAAGGACTCGTATTGTTAGCCAATAAACAGATTGTAAAAATACCTAGAAAGTGTACATTTTAAGCAAACATAGAGTTTTTCAAATTGAACAATAATTGTTTCTATCATTCACGGGAGTTTTTGACAACAGCTGGATACAAAGAATTTTGAATGACATGTTTATCACGTTTAGTTTGGCGGCTAGAACCATTCAAAATTTTTCGGGCGGAGGCAACGACAGCGCAGCTAACTGCCCGGTAGTCATGAGACAGTTGGCCGTGCCCCAGGGGCTAGCCACTCGGCCAGTCAGCTATTCTATCGCAGCCTCCACCCACACAACTTTGATCGGTTGTAGCTACAGACCTAAAGGTGATAAAAATGTCATTCACAATTATTTTTACACCACTGCTGTCATAAATTCCAGTGCATTCTGTGTGTTTGCATAAAAATACACATTCTAAGTAATATTACAATCTGTTTGTTGGCTAAAAATACGAGCTCCTGAGTACCAAACGATTCTGTGAAAAACGAGCATCAGTTGCACTTTCCGTT
Source organism: Locusta migratoria (assembly GCA_026315105.1). Lineage (NCBI taxonomy): Eukaryota > Metazoa > Arthropoda > Insecta > Orthoptera > Acrididae > Locusta > Locusta migratoria. The sequence continues at coordinate 424,913,718 of CM048746.1, read as the reverse complement.
TCAGCAATATTTGCGGTGCAAGTGTTAGTGATTAACCCTGTATATTCCATTACCATGACAGAGCATTATGAAACTATGCATATTAAAATGTGTTCCTTCTCTTCTGTTATTAGCCTGGTACAACTAGTGCTGCATATTGCTGCATATCTCAGTGACTTGGTGTGTCGCAGCGCGGGAGTAGCCTAGCGGTCTGTAGCGCCACGTTTCGGACCGCGCGGCGTTTCGCGTCGGGGGTTCGAATCCCCCCTAGGGCATGTAAGTTTGTGTTGTCCTTAGATTAACTTAGTTTAAGTCTAGGGACTGATGACAAAAATGTTCAAATGGTTGTATAGCTTATGGGACTTAACTACGAGGTCATCAGTCCCTAAACTTAAAAACTACTTACAAAGTAGCTAATCCTAAGGACGGCACAAATATCCATGCCCGAAGAGGGATTCGAACTCCCGAGCGTAGTGGCCGTCCCGACTGTGACTGGGGCGCCTCAGTCACCTCGGCCACCGCGGCCGGCGGACTGATGACCAACATAGTTTGGCCACATATGAATTACAAACATTTGAACATGAGATGTCCAGTTGCAGTACTTCGCCCGGTAACAAAGGCTCCAACATGGTATTAAGCAGCATGGCATGCCTTTTGTTACCTGGTTGTAATGTCCGTAACTATTATGTGGCCCGCAGAACTTACTGGTGTGTTATCTGAGACGTCCCCGGTGAACCTCGGTGGTGAATATCTTGTGAGGGTGATGAGCCGGAGGTGGGGTAATGTGACGTGCAGCCGCTGGCTCCTGCAGGCTGTGGGGAGGCTAACTGGCATCACACAGGCTGGTGCGCAGGCCGCTCCTCCTCAGGGGACAGCGGACGCCTATTTCCTAATGAGCTTACGTCGCCGTCTCCTGCTGTAAGCCACGCCTGTGGCGTCTGGGTAGCGGTCACCCAGACGCTGCCGTGGGGACTTCGTCATGCGTCTTCCACACCTCAGCACGGGAACAGCATATTACTGAACAACCTCAATTTTTCAGCGGGAAAATTGAAATTTCTGAGGAATGTCTTTGGCGTTTATATGGCGATTTCGATATTTGTGATAATCCACGATCTGAATAGGCAGCGGCCTGTTTTTGCAACTACTCAAAAGTCTTATACCATTAATTTACAGAGAACTCATTAATTCCAACTAAATCCGTTGGACGGGAGGGGAGGAAGGTGGGCCGTGTGAAAAGATTATAATCAATCGATGAAAATTACACTATATAATTGTGAAATAATTATGTATTTTTATTAATAAAGTCTTACAACATGATTCATAAATGTTTTAAGTTCTGAAGTTAAACTGAATCAAAATAATTTAAGTTTCTCTAGTAAATGCGACTTGCACAGTTAATGTCACTTTCTTTTAATGACATATTGATATTACAAGTGGTACCAAAATGCTGCTGTAAGTAACAGTACTTATTACTGTTTTAATGTAACAGCAGTAGGCGTTTTTCAGCCCTGTGGCAAATGTCAGACTATATGCCGATAAACATTTTTCGATAAAATTATTAAAATATAGCTACTTAAAACTTTTTGTATAATTTTCGCGATAAATCTGTACATACTTACTTCCACATTGCATCGTGGAGTTGTCAGCTTCATTTATTTATTTGCATATAATGGCCGCCTGATTATTCTTTATCTTATTTATGCATTATAACACTTGTCAGATTATGATTTATTCGTTATTGTTCTGACATTTTTCAGTGAAACATTCTCCAGCAACGATGTAGTGACAGTTTGCTAATTTCTTGGCGTTGTATAATGTGTTGCATGATAGAGTGATCTTTCGTATGCTTTTATGTCGAATCTAAAATTTAAATAAAATTATTTACATAATTTTTTCTTTCATCTCTGTTCATTTAAAATTGCCTCAGGGCTTGCCAATCATTTACTGTAGGTATTTTGAACCACAATATATTATTTTATTTTACTTAATTAACTTTGTGATAATTGTAAAAGACTTTTTTATATTCTCCTGTGTGCAGCTGCTTCAGAAAAATAAATACTTGAAACATCAGTTGAGTTTATTTCATGTTAAATATAATACCGCTTGTCATGATTTGGGATGCGTTTTAATAGGCGAATTTATGCAAATATAAACTGAGATAAAAAGTCGAGTTGATGGCTCAGCCACACCTATCCTTTGATATTCAGATTCACAATTAATCCAATTTGCATTCTGTCCAATAACGCCTTCCCCCATTCCAACGACACCAATTTATCCTACACTTTGTAACACAAGCAATTAGTTATAGGGGCCCATGGCAAAGTCTTTGCCTATAGGGCCACGAGAAACTACTGGGCGGAAATGGTAATAATTCCTTCTGAACACACTAATTAAAATGTCCTGTCAATATGAACTGTCTTATTCTACTATTTCAGTGTTCTTTTTTTCTTTTAATATGAATGTACATAAGCTGTGCCTACTCCTGATTTAGCTGTGTTCGTTCCTTCGATTTCCACCTCAAAGAAACTTCACAGTCAACTCTTGTACGTTCGAAAGAGCTTTAATGTCCTTTATGGTTTTGTTACCAAGATGACATTCTGTTTAGCTCGTTCAAAGTCACTGAGCTCTGCACACCCCTCTAGTACGCTGTTTCTGCCTCACTAAGGACAACATAAAACACCTGGTTCTAGATGACGTATCAGGCAGTTTACTGCTACATGTGTGTCCGTGGTTGTCGTTGCTGACAGAAATGTTGCACGCGCTGCCCTCACTAGGGAAGAGCCACAATAACTACTGCTTTGCTAAGAGACCGTGCTGCTGCAGACGTTAGTGCATGTCTGGGTGATTACTGTTCTTAGAAACCATTCCACTTAACGACTAAAAAAAGAAAGTGATGAGGCTGCACGATCTTAGATAGCCGTCTACCTTCTCGGCGCTAGTCACGAAATGCCGTTAACGTCCTGAACGGCGTTCAGTATATTCCGAATTAACTCATCTATTCACTATCAGGAACACCAGTACCATATATGGAGAAATGTGAACTGCAATACCACTGAACGATAACCAGCAATAATATTGTCTAGTAGCTGATGAATTCTAGCCGCATCACGATGTGTAGCCGAGGGTATTTGTTGTGTCGTTAACCCTCCTCCGCGATTTCCCACTTATCGTCGGTATGGTTCACGAGAAAAACTTCAGGTGGGTCCCAATCTATCTAAATTTACACCCAATGTTTTTCCGTGAGATATACTCGGAGGAAGCGATATACTAGATGACTCTTCTGGAAACGTATGCTGTTGTAATTTTGACAGTTGACCATACCATGTCGCAGAATGCTTCTCTTGATGCGTCTGCCACTGCAGATCGTCCATCGTTATGTAATGCTTTCGCGATTGGCACATGAATCTGGCACGAAGCGTGTTGTTTTTTTTTTTGTATTTTCTCCATCTCCTCAATCAGTTCAACCTGATATAGGTCCGACGTACAGAGTCTTCTAATCAACAACCAGTATTCAATTGTAATTCCTTAATTGAACTATTAATGGCTACCAGGATACTTCGAGGATTTTATTCTCTGAGATTTTAAGTAATCGGTGATTTCCTATGCTATTCTTAATCTAGGATATCTTGTTAATCTCAAACAACTTACGTGTATGCTGCCGGGTGACGTCGTCGACTACCCACGACATTTCGACACGAGCACACCCTGCCATTATCGAAGCACAACTGCACACAAGGAAGCAATTTGCAAGCGATTTTAATATTTCGGTTTGCAAAGGTAGCGATGGGAGATAATACAGAACAACAGACAACACAACCAAAGATGACCAACATCAGAAATATCGATAGTGACTATTAATCAGAGGGACAGAATGGATGCTGCCTCACTTGTTTATTAATAGATACTACGGCGGTTACTCGTACTGTGTTATTTTCCTTGTTTATCCTTTGTAAACCGAGGTATTAAATTCGCTTGCACATTGCTTCATTGAGTGCAGTTGTGCCTTGATAATGGAAGGGTGTCCTGCTGTCGAAATATCGGCGATGGTCGAAGACGTCACTGGGTACCATACCCGTAAGTTGTTTCAACATTCATTACGCAGGGAAAATTTAAGGTTTTCACATTGTTTACCTCTATGGGGAGGAACTGTATCGGTGTTTACGGAAGTTGGGTAAATTACACAGCGGCAGAGTACGGTTTCAGTGTGTTTTTTTCGTTTTTGTTCAAGTGTCGAAATCATGTTTTCTAATTCTTATTGGCATGCACGTCAAAATTGCTATCGCTTGTGTGTTTCTTGCTAGCTAAGGTAATATGCTGCAGTAGACAATGTACAGGCTCTTAGCTAGAACCACCCGCCCATGTGGAGCGACCGAGTGGTATAAAGTGCCTCGTTGCGGTTCTCGCGACTGCTCACCATCGGAGGTTCAATTCCTTCCCCTGACGTGGTTGTATGCGTTGTCCTTAGATTAGTTTAAGTAGTTTGGAAGCCTAGGGAATAATAATCAAAGAAGACCCATAGATTTACAAACATTTGAATATTTTTAGAACCAGCCAATCCAAAAGTCGCCTTACAGATAAAGCCCACAGACATGATATGTTTTCTGAAATTTAGAATTCTATGGACAATCCACTATTTTGATAGGCCAAAAACTACTCACTGACAAATTATAATTGGACGTACACGCCATCCATACACCTGGATGCGTCTTTAAGACTTTTAAATCATGTAGTTAACCGGCCGCAGTGGCCGAGCGGTTTGCGGCGCGCCAGTCAGTCTGCACTGCCGCTACGGTCGGGGGTTCGAATCCCCCCTCGGGTATGGATGTTTGTGTCGTCTTTAGTATAAGGTAGTTCATAAGTGGTTTGTACGTTTAGGGACTGATTTCTCTGCAGTTGAGTCCCTCAAGGTTAACAAACATTTGAACATTCATGTCGTGAAAACTATATGTTGACCCTACTATACACACACATCACTGACTCGTTAATATATTTCCTTGATCATAGACTCGCGCTTGACTATTTGGCTGAAACTTATGTTTCCCTTTGTAATATAACTCTCTGGAGTTAGACCGAAAATATGTAGGCATTCTTGTGTACGCGGAAGGTATACAATATTACATCACAGTTTGAATCGCGTATATGTCGCTCGATTTCAGACTTACAAAAGTGTAAAATCATAACCAAACTATGTCTGAACGATCACTAATATGTTCATATTACATACAGTTTTAAAATATAGCCCAATCCCTGTCGTCTGATTTTTAAGTGCTTAATTTTCTTTTCTCACTATGTGTAAAGCTGTTTAAATATTTATTATATCAAGTTAGTTTCTATTCCTTTTATGATTACAATGCCAAAGCAACACATGCTGACAAGGCAAAATATACCTAAGACTTATCTTACTGATATCTTCTAATCACCTCGAAATTTCTTACATCGATGATCAAGTACTGAATGAAATCAGAAAATGAGATCGTATTCGGTGGCTTTGCAATATGGTGAGGTTTTATTTCACCTTATTTATGAGAGAGACGAAGAGAGAGAAACTAATGTAACAGCAATAATATGGATATAAGGTATGCCGCCTATAGCAAAATTCAAGTATACTTTGGAGGAAACAGAAGCACATGTATGAATATTATGAACTCAGACGGCCGGCCCTAGGTATGCTAAGAAAGCAAAGCTAAGATCTAAAGCGTTCTTTCGTCACCATGAGTCTCTAAAATTTCACAAATAATAGACAGAAGGAACCAGGACATTCTTAGGTTTTCTCCCGTATGACCTTAGTACATAACATGCGATTTTATTTCACACATGTCTCGAGTGTAATTTTTTTTGTTTCCTACTCGGATCTACTATTATGTATTATTTGTCTAGTCCTTTCAGCTGTAGTTGAACATACATCATGATTTCAGTTTTCCAGGTAATTTTGCGGTATGGTATTGCTGTTACTGTCCATTGTCGAAGTCATATCAGCTGCATTACGTTAGGAAATCGTTCACAATTCCGAATTAAAATACTAACTTAATGTGTATGTTACACAATTTTAAGGCTTACAACGCTATATTCAAATTTTTGATAAAGAGATTACAATTGTTTGGAAACAGAGTTTGAAGATATATTACTCGTGTAAACTTGGAGTAAGTGTTTAGGAAATTATCATCTTTGGCTTGACTGTGGTAGCAAAATTTAAAAGAAATTTGAAATATAAACAATGATAAGTAAATATACAGTAAGAGGGACCAACAATAAACTTAACATTCCGTTGGAAAATCTATTTGTATAAAATTTTAAACAATTGACCATCCCTATAACTGAATGAAATTATATGGGAATGGTTAATTGTTTAAAATATTATACACATAGGTTCTCCATCATAAAGTTAAGTTTATTGCTGGTCCTCACAACTGTACATTTATTTATATTTCTTTAATTTTTAATATTATTAATTGTACTGCCACAGTAGAACCAAAGACAGCAATTTATTGTGTGCTGGAATCTAAGCGTAGAAGAGTAAGATATCTTCCAAGTCTGTATCTAAAAAATTGTAACCCTAAACATAAAGTCTGAAGATGGTCTTGTATACCGAAACCCGGGTGAAGATATAAAAGTGAACGTGTGAAACGAACACAAAATTTTGATTTTAATTCAGTATTCTGATGTTCCACCAGTAACTGCCGGAGGAATCAGTCAAAATGTTCGCAATGATGTTTCATCGCACCATTTCCATTCCTAAAGTGGAATTCATTTCTACTTTTTGTCTCAGCATGACACCTCTCAAATTTCTTCGTCGTGACTGGTCGATGACGCACTTCCGGAAGTACAGGCCAGTTACTGCCCACGTTACTGCTTAATATTTCGACGAACGCTTCATTTGTCTCCCTCGGGTTGTACGAGCGTTTTTTTTCATACATAATCGCTGTCTGAATTCCAGAGAGCGGAAAGACACTCCATATCATCTGTTCCAGTTATTTTACTTTTTGTTTGTTTGCACGAACTGTACCTATTGTATTACCTACCCTATTATGTAAATATCTACAATGAGCATCATTTTCCTAAATACGATTCCACGAGTGTTGATTCTGGTTTACCTGGCGATTAAGTAACTTCTTCTAATTACGAGATTATTCATTATATCCAAATAAACGAAAAAAGTAATGAGTCTCACTGCTTTGGTAACTGTTAATGAATATATAACCAACCTCGAGAGCAAAAGGCTTACTATAATTAACATATAGCAGCAAACATTTCCGTCCTTCAAAATCCATACTTCATAATGCACACGCAGCCAAATTCGTCCATGTGTGCTTTCTACAGCGTCAAAAAATTATGAAACGTCTCACACGGACAACAAAATCGCCATGCCTCAACACAATTAAAACGTTATGGGAAGTTTTAGAGCAGAGAGTCAGGATCAGTTATTCAGCTGAAACATCTACGAAGTACTTGTCGGATGTTTCTGTTCTAGAATGGGAAACATTCTGTTAGAAACTATGCAGACACTTTACCAATCTGTTCGTCAAAGTGTTTCAATTCCCAAAACCAGAGTTGATCCAACTAGTTACTAATAAATATTATCTGTGTCTACTTTAAGTGCTCATATTATTCAGTCCAATCCTGTATATGATCAACTACTCAGATAATAAAGCATTGTACGAAATGGAGGGCAGAGACGAGTAGGTGGGCTTCCGCACGTGTTGCAGAAAAACATCAGCATCACGTCGTTGCATTTGACTGTGGTACAAGAGGTTCATGAAGTTCAAATGTTTGTAAACCTATTGGACCAAACCGCTATGGTCATCAGTCCCTACACTTATAAACTAATTAAACTAACGTACGCTAAGGACGACAGTCACACATGTCCGAGGGAGGACTCCAACCTCCGACAGGTACGAGCGCCCAGACTCAGCATTACACATTAGGCCACGCTGCCAATCTGTGCGGCAGAATTTTGAGACGCCCACAAATATTAAGATGACGAACTTGGGCGTCCGAGCACAAGTCAGAGAGATCTTTTTTTTTTTTTTTTTTTTTTTTTTTTTTTTTTTTTTTTTTTTTTTCATTTAAGTTTTTGTAAGGAATGATGCTCATCATATACCCATGCCGGGCCTGCAGGAATTGGTAGCCTGTTTCAAAGCCGCAACTGAACTTATTGATGGGGAGCTTCTGGGCTAGACGGGAGGAAGTGGAATTTCGCTTAGGTATCGTAGGAAATGCAAATGGATTACACAATCAACAGCTATATATCTACGTGTGTTTGAACACTGCAGTCTACGATTTAATAATTATTTAATTTTCTGACGTACACATGACCAGTCCTACAGAAATGTTACAGAAGCATCGTGCACTACTGCGAGACGGGCCTCTGGAGATTGTGACTCATATACCAAAGTACTCAGAAGGTATCCCTGAAATAGTTCGGAAAGTCGGTTGATGAGTTTTCGTTTGTCATTTTTATAGAGCTGACCCAAATTGGTGACAGGTAATCTACATGTTCAAGCAGTTGGAGGGGCAAGGCAGACTGAAGGCCCAGAAGCAGAACAATTAGCTATGTATAGACAAATGTGCATTACGAATCATTTACCAGTACTGTTATTCATACGAACGAACACCTCTGATGATAAATTGCATGAAGTAAGCGTGGGAAAAAATCAGCAATCATATTCACAGCAGAAATGTTTATTTCCTGACGGGTATTGGAAGCCTATTGCTTTTCATGAGAACTCCGCAGAGGAAAATGTTACAAAACTTAGTATAGAATAATTTAATAATAATATATGAATACTTTCGAAGGAAAAGTAAAAAATTCAAAGTACAAAATTTTAAGGACAATTTTTTTAATATTTGTTGAGGAAAAAAGCGTTTGAGCATTGCAATATTTAATTGTAACTGGTTACGTATAATTCGTGCCCTTCTTGACTGATATATTGTATATTTTCTTTCGGAAAAGTGACTATGGATAAAATACTGAACAAAAAATTACAATCATCACATTAAAATTTTACTAATATGAAACATGATACTGTTGTCACATGAAACATATGAACAATTTTTAATATTGTAATAAATATGTCCAAGAAAAAGAGCCCGCGTATGCTGTCCCACTGGACAATAATTGATGTACAGACATGGTGTACACACCTCTTTCGAAGATTAGTTACGAAACGTCCCATCCACAGCGCCACATGTAGTTCGCAATAACTTGTTTTACTTACGATTAGTGAGTAGGATATTTTATGATATTAAAATGCCCTCAATGTACAATAGGCTTTTAATAACAATAATTGTCTAAATTTTTGTTATTTTTTTTATCCCTACTGAAAAATCAAATTGATAGTTTGCTTCATGTTTTGCAAAAATTCGTTTTCGGTGTCGATGCGATATGTGTTACATATACTGTGATCCAGTCTGTAAGAACACGTGAACTCTGAATGGACGTTACATACCTTTCTTATATGTTTGTATGACTACAGTATTGTGCTGCATATTCCAATCAGTTTTGACGTTCATAAAAAGTGATAATTCTAATTATATAGCATTATTTGTCCTTAAATTTATTAACAAATTCTCGAACTGTTGACTTTAAGATTTTCTAATAATTTTAAATTTGCTTACATAATTTGTGGTAAATTTCCTTAGACTGTCGGAAACCATTTGGGATATAAATCCTGATATGTTACAACTGGTTGCTGGTTATTTCCTAGACACATTATGAGCGAGGCTGAAGAGATATAAAACACTAAAAACGACATTGTATCTCAAAGATAAAATGCAAAAAAACGGAAATCTTTAAACGCAATTCTTTCGCAATGAAAAGGTTCGAGTTTTTATCAAAAATCAAGTCAGTTTGCTTAGTTAATATCTTTGGAAGTACCTACTCAAAGCATTTGTCTTGTAGAGTTATATAATTAGCTACTCACCAACATTTATAATGATCGTATCAATATTTTACGTTTCTATGGTCAATATAGTGGCGTAACAATCTCACGGTAAAATAATTCACAACTTAAAACATGTGTGGCGACATCTTAGATTATACTTTATTATTAAGTGTTTACGTTTCACTGAGTAATCGACTTTGCATGATCATTATCAGGTGTAATTTGGTTTAGACTTCGCGATGTACACATGCTCTGTTAATAATTTGAAACTAATTTTTGAATCGACCAAACACCTAACATGTTTGTATTTCGTATTTATCTACATACCTTTATTTATTTATTTTATTTTCAACATGAATGTCTACTATGTATACCACACCTATACAACCGTTGACTAAGGCGTGAGCGAGGGAAAGAAAAAGAAATTCTAATGTCAATAGTTCGTAATCCACAAGGTATAAATAATAGTAAATTGGTAACATAGCTAGTTACTGTATGTGTTCTTGCTCACTGGAAACTGAAGCTTCTAGCTTAATCCATTACGAAGTTATAGAGGGGCTCGAAAGTGCTGAGAGTGCCTTCGAGGCTTCATGAAAAGGCTGGAACGTCTGTGTGCTCGACTTGGTGGAGGCAAGCTGTTTTATAGCGCACAGCAGCTGACTTACATGATGAAAACACGGAACATATTGCGGGAGCAAGCGAAGCCCTTCAAGCCTTCAACGGCTCAAGCTGTTTTAATGCCTCACAAGGCTTACTCTCTCTCACACTCTCTCTCTCTCTCTCTCTCTCTCTCTCTCTCTCTCTCTCTCTCTCTCTCTTCCACGTAATTTTTTTTTTCTTGCCCACGGCAGGCTTAAACGTTAAATCTGTGCGAAGAACACGCCTCTAAGCAGCCTACCCTTCAAAACAGTCTACTACTCCCTTACGGCGGGGCAAGAAGCCACCGCGTACCCTGCTTATTTTGACGCGCAGCGCACGATGAAAACCTCGTGGCTGGTAATTAGACGCCCGCCTGATATACTAAGCTCGCGCATGCGCATTGTTTCGGTGTCGCAACGCAAGTAAGCGCTGTGCAGAGCGGCCTTTAGTTCCCGCAGAATTCGAACTCTGGAGGCCCACCGCACTTGGCAGTAAGCAGCGACCGTCGGAATGAAAGGGGAAGCCGCAGGAATTTCTGTAAGCGGCCGCAAATCCCCCAGCTCCGAGGTGCGTGGGGCTTCTCAGAGGCGAGGCTGCCTTGTTTCTGAACGGCGAAATTCGGTGACCTCAAAATAAGGAAGTCACTTCTCTCCTTACCTCCTTAGAAAATATCTTTCATGCGAAACACAGCTAGCTCTTTATTCACACGAAGTGATGGGTGCTGTCGACAAGGGTTCGCAAATCGATTCCGTATTTCTTGATTTACAGAATGCTTTGACACCGTACCTCACAAGCGGCTTTTAATCAAATTGCGTGGTTATGGTATATCGCCCCAAATTTGCAATTGGATAGGGGATTTCCTGTCAGAGCGGACACAGTTCGTAGTAATCGATAGTAAGGCATAGACTAAAACAGAAGTGATATCGGGCGTTCCACAGGGTAGTGTTATTGGTCCTCTGCTGTTCCTTATCTACATAAACGATTTAGGGGAAAATCTAAGTAGTTCCCTTAGGTTGTTTGCAGATCATCTGAAGATCAAAACCAACTGCAGAACGATCTGAATAAAATGTCACTATGGTGTAAAAATTTGCAAATGACTCTAAATAATGAGAAGTGTGAAGTCGTCCACTTGAGTACAAAAAGAAATCCGTGAAACATTGTTTACAAGATACATCAATCAAATGTGAAGGCCGTAAACTGCACAAAATACCTAGGAATTACTATTACTTCAGACTAATTTGTAAAGAACAGGAAGATAATGTAGTGGGAAAGGCGAACCAGAGACAGCGTTTTATTGGCAGAACTCTCAAAAGATACTACAGAACTACAAAAGAAACTGCTTACACTACGGTTATCCGTCCATTTTTGGAGTATTGCTGCCGAGTATGGGATCCTTATCAGGTGGGCTTGACGGAGGACATCGAAAGAGTCCAGAGAAGGGTAGCTCGTTTTGTATTGTCACGATACAGGGGAGACAGCGTTACGGAAATGATACTGGATCTGGGATGGGAATCATTACAACAACGGCGCTTATCGCTGCGGCGTGGTCTACTTACGAAACTCCAATCGCCAACATTCTCCACCGAATGCGAAAATATATTGTTGACTCCCACTTACATAGGTAAAAATGACCATCAGAACAAAATATGGGAAATAAGAGCTCGAACGGAGAGATTCAGGTATTCTTTCTTTCCGCGCGCTATTCGAGAATGGAATAGGAGATAAATAGTGTAATGGTGGTTCGATGAACCCTCTAACAGGCATTTAAATGTGATTTGCAGAGTATCCCATGTAGATGTAGATGTAGATGTACCTCATCATAACGCAGTGATTTATACAGGTTCATCATATGATAATGTTATCAAAATTTAGACGTAATGTAACAATTTTGGGCGAGGGAGTCTTGTTGCGAAATAGCCGACTCGAAAGCGATAAGCGAAATTATTGCTCCCTGGGAAAAGGGGTTAAGTCCAAAACTATGAAGGTTCATCAGCATGGAATTCCTCTTCGTCCTATTGTGATCAATTGGGCAAATATTTAGCTTCTGTTCTCGCTCCTAATGTTGGATAGTGTGAACATCAAATCTTGAAGTCTTCACATTTTATTCGGCAGCTGCGGCCAGTTTGTCTTGGTCCATCAAACTTGCTTGCGAGTTTTGATATTGTTTCCCTTTTTACCCGGGACCCTCTTGGAGAGTCCTTGTTACTAATTACGGAAAAATTGGATGCTGAAACAGTCAAGTTACGTTCTGACTTCTATGTATTTCCTTTTTAACGATGCCTTTTTTCAACAAACAAATGGAATGTTTAAATGTTTGTTACGCTTATGGGACTTAACTGCGGGGTCATCAGTCCCTAAACTTACGACGGTCACTCCGAAAGAAAAGCGCACGATTTCATTTTTTTCTTTTTTTTCTTTTTTATTTATTATTATTTTTTTAATACAGTTTTCCTTCTTCATGTTTGAAAGTTGTACAGTGTGTGACCAGAATACGAGTTCAAAGTCAGGGGTCAATCATTATGAAATGGACAGTAGTAGTCAGCCATTCAGTTACTCCATAGCGACCTGCTCCGCGTGACGTGGAACGAGCGTGCCGCAGCTTTCTCTCTCGGTGGTGCTCGTCGAGGCCGATCACTTGAATCCGTTCATGTCCATTTGGTATTCCGACGGACTTGGGCAATTCCAACAAGACAGTGCGACACCACACGTCCACATTTTCTACAGAGTGGCCGCCTGAATATTCTTCTGAATGTAAACACCTCCACTGGCCACCAAACTCCCCAGTATCAATACTATTATCTAATCAAATTGGTGCTTATGGAATATCACCACTGTTAAGCTATTTCATTCGTGATTTCCTGTCAGAAATGACACAGTACGTTGTAATTGACGGAAAGTCATCTAGTATAACTGCTGTGATATCTGGCGTTGCCCAGGGAAGTGTTATAAGGTCCCCACTGTCCCTTATTTTCATAAACGGTTTAGGAGGCAATATGAATAGCTCTCAGACTCTCCGCGGATGATGCTGTCATTTATTATCAGTGTATAAGCTCCCCAGAAGATCAAATCAGCTGCAGAATTATTTACTTATCTGCGTGGTGCAAAAATTGGCAAACGAGCCTGAATAATGAGAAGTGTGAGGCCATGACCACTAAAAGAAGACCGTCAAACTTCAGTTACACGATAAATCATTCAAATCTACAGGTCATCAATTCAACTCAATACCTAGGAATAACAATTACGAACAACTTAAATTAGAAAGAACACATAGAAAATATTGTAGAGAAGGCGAACCAAACGCTACGTTTCATTGGTAGAACACTTAGAAGATGCAACAGTTCTACTAAAGAAACTGCCTGCACTAGACCTGTACATTCTATTTTCGAGTATTGCTGCGCATTGTGGGATCCACACCAGTTGGGACTGACGGACCGTGTAGAGAAACTCCTTTTTATTGATAATAGTTTCACAATATATGTATTCACTTATGAAATTTGCTATTAATAGCACAAACGAATTAAAAATTAATACCAGTCTGCGTAACTACAACACTAGAAGAAAGGAAAATCAACACTATTCAAGGTTAAATCTACCTTTTGCACCAAAAGAGGGAGAATAATGTTGCCACAAAGGTCTTTGGTCACATACCATGTAAAATAAAATGTCTAACAGATCAACAAGCATATAAAAACAAATTTCAAAAATTTCTGAATGACAACTCCTTCTATTCAGTAGATGAACTTTAACGTAGGATGTAGCTAACATTAGCGTAACAAAACCCTCTGCTTTGACTAAAAATGAGAACCTGAACTGTCAAAACGTATCCTGGATTAAATAAAATCATTGAATGATACAGATAATAGTCTTTAATTGAAGTTTTGTTTTGTGAAAAATTTTCTGCCACACGAACTACTTGGATATGGACAGCTCGTTTTGTATTATTGCGGTGTAGGAGGGAGACCATCACAGCAATGATGCACGATTTGTGGGTGGAAATCATTAAAATAAATGCTTTATTCATTGAGGCGAAATTTCTTTTGCTAAGTTTCTCTTCCGAAAGCGAACATCTTTTGTTAGCACCCATCTACAAATGATGCCATGATCATCATCATAAAATAAGAGAAATCAGATCGGAAAAACAAAGATTTAGGTGTTCTAATCTCCCGGGAGCCATTAGAGAATGGAACTGTAAAAAATATCACAAAAGTCTTTCGATGAACCTTCTGGCATGTACTTCTATGAGACTTGCAGAGAGTCTATGAACCGGGTGATCAAAAAGTCAGTAGAAATTTGAAAACTTAATAAATCACGGAAAATTGTAGATAGAGTGGTAAAAATTGACACTCATGCTTGAAATAACATAGGGTTTTATTATAAAGAAAAAAAAAACAAAAACAGAAAAGTCCAAATAAAGATCTCTTGCACGCCTCGTTTGGTGATTATCGTGTACTCAGCCGCCACTTTCGTCATGCTTGGCATCCCAAGTCTCCAGACCTCAGTCCGTGCATTTATTGGCTTTGGAGTTACCTGAAGTCGCAAGTGTATCGTGATCGTCCGACATCTCTAGGGATGCTAAAAGACAACATCCGACGCCAATGCCTCATCATGACTCCGGACATGCTTTACAGTGCTGTTCATAACATTATTCCTCGACTAAAGCTATTGTTGAGGAATGATGTTGAACATATTGAGCATTTCCTGTAAAGAACATTATCTTTGCTTTGTCTTAATTTGTTATGCTAATTATTGTATTTCTGATCAGATGATTTTTTTTACTTCTTTATATTTTGTTCTAATAAAACCGCATTTCATTCCAAGCATGTGTGTCAATTTTTACCTCTCTATCTACATTATTCCGTGATTTATTAAGTTTTCTAATTTATACTGACTTTTTGATCACCCGGTATATGTACAAATAGATTACTGAGCATTTGTGGGATGCCTAGAAGCATGTTGTTCAGAAGAGTTATCCACCCGCTCGTACTCCTACAGGTTTAAGGACAGCCTCGCAGGATGCATGGACTCAATTCCCTCTAGCTCTACTTCAGACGTAAGTCGAGTCCATGCCACGTCGTGTTGTTAACCTTTTCGTGCTCTTTAGAGCCCTAATGTATATTAGGCACGTATACGAGTTTCTTTGGTTCCTCAGTGTAACACGCAACTCCGTCATCCCTAAGAGTTAGTGGCGTCAACTTTTCATTAGTTCAAATATCGCATATGTCCAAACTAGACCCTGTCACAAAGGAACACGAGGAGATATAATTACTTTGCAAATAATTGTTAAAGGAAGGGAAGGAAGAAGGATAGGAAAGAAAGGATTAACAGTGGCCGCATTTGGGCATTGATATTAAGCAATGGCGACAAGTGAAAACGTGAGCCGGACTGGGAATCTAACCCGGGTCTCCCGCTTCGGGCCAGCGGTCGCCTTAACCACTTAGCCACCCGTGCTCGCCTCCCGTCCGTCTCAAATTCCTACAAGTCGCACGCTATGTTTGTAGCGTCCCTATCGTCCGTGCCCTCTTACACTCGCCATTGCAGATTCCCTAGCGAGGTCGGACGTATGACCGCATCTGCGCTGAATTAACTAAGCTAACGCCTACGTCGCGTTTAATACTTATTGTATTGTCCGAAAGAACAGACACCACACCAATACAATAAATATAATTAATTCTTTAATTTCGATCAAAGATTAACGAGATTCCATGCAGATGCACACTGAACTCCGACTGGTCTCTTCATTACTTAAAAAGTCACGAAATTAACTATACTTTTTATGCAATTAAATTAATCTTCTGAGGCTAGCCGGCAGCACCAGCATCTTGGATACATTGAGAGCCATCGATTGGGAAGGAGCAGGGTAATTTTGTCATTTCTAGTTTAACTAACTTGGAAAGCCCTCAAAGTGGTGAAGTGCGGTGAAGTTCGCCGCGCTTTACTAAAAATTTAATTTGGAGCCAGGCGATGACGGCGGCAAAGCAGTTCCTCACTTTTTGGACATTTTTGCTCCCTACCAGTTTTTCCAATATCAGAGCAAAGAGACCGTCCCGCAGCCTGAGCGAAACCGCGCTGACGGTCCGTTTGCAGCCGCCCGCACGACGGCTGGCGAAACCTGTTTGTAAACTGCGATCGCACACCGAGGTGTTGCGCCCGAGTTAGCAAACAGCGCTGAAAACCGCTGTCCAACTTCATTTGCATGTAGTTGGTGACACAGGCTTGTCTCCCGAAAGCCGTAGCACGGCAGGCACCGTTTTCTGGTTACAAGTGTCGCCTTCCGGTAGTTTCAGTGCAAACTTCAGTTTAGCAGTCCGCTATCCACGCGACTTACATTAGCAAGCGTGTTGTATCAAAAGTGTCTACTACTTTGTTATCCTATATGGAGTGTGTGATATTCCTGGCTTGTAGCCATCGTAAGTGTTTGTGCAATAGAGCAATGTGAATGCGGCGCTGTTCAGGAGCATCAAAATTTTACTATATGCCCAAATACGGGAGAAATTTACACAGGAGAAGAACTTGTATAAGCAAATGACAAAGTCACATTTGTGGCCGATTTTTCTAAGTTCAGGATTTAAAATAGTAATACGGACACAGAAAACAAGTACTATGGCTCGAAACTACAAATGTCTCATCGACAAACCGATACCACCTGGCATCGGACGCAATGAAAGGAAGCAGCAAGTTTCTTAGAACACGGCCTGACAATCCACACGATTTACTAACAAATATGTCAACCGGTCGTGAAAGCATTTGCACTTATCAGGAATATCTTTCTTCGGGGCTACAAAAAATATGGGCATTGCATGGGTGGAAATCGGGAGTAATGGGCCTTGTTAACGGTTTCACAGGTTTGGCAAAATGTTGTTGTTGTGGTCTTCAGTCGCAGATTGTTTTGGTGCAGCACTCCACGCTAGCCGGCCGCAGTGGCCGACCGGTCTGTGGCGAGCCAGTGCCGGTATGAACGGCCGCTGCGGTCGGGGGTTCGAATCCCCCCTCGGGAATGATTGTTTGTGCCGTCTTTAGTATAAGCTATTTCATAGGTAGTTTGTATGTTTAGAGACTGATGATCCCGTAGGTAAGTCCCATAAGCTCTACAAACATTTGAACATCTCCACGCTACCCTGTCCTGTGCAAGCCTCTTCATCTGAGAATACATTCGGCAACCCACATCCTTTGGGACCTGCTTACTGTATTCGTCCCTCGGTCTTCCTCTACGCTTTTTACATCACAAACTTCCTTCTAATGCCACGTTGACGATTCCTTGATGTCTCAGAATGTGTCCCACCAACCTATTCCTTCTCTTAGTCAGGATATGCCAGAAACTCCTTTTCTCCCCCAATGCCGTTGAGCACCTCCTCATTAGTTACGTGATCTACCCATCTAATTTTCATCATTCGTCTGTATCACCTTTCAAAAGCATCTATCATCTTTTTATGTGAACTCCTTACCGTCCACGTTTCACTCCCATACAATGCTACACTCCAGGCAAATGCTTTCAGAAAGGACTACCTAACATTTTAATTAATATTGGATGTCAACGAATTTCGCTTCTTCAGAAACGCTTTTCTTCCCATAACCATTCTGCATTTTATATGTTCTTTACTTTGGCTATTTGAGGTCATCTTGCTGCCCAAATAACAAAATTAATCCACAACTTTTTTCGAGTCGTCTTTATATATAAAAATGAATGTCTGTCTGTATGTCCTCTATAAACTCGAAAACGGCTAGAGAGATTTTGATGACATCGTTATACAATATTCAGATCAGCCCAGAAGGTGAACCTGTCAAGTTTCGTAGGAAGATATTTTCTGATTACAGGCGTAATGCGGCAGCGCCAGCAACAAACAGATCATGCCGGTTGCGTATCCTCCAGGCGTCAAGTCTCCGGGGACGTGATGTGCCAATGTTTCAAACGAAATATTCGCTTTTCGATTATAATTATGTTACTGACCGAACAGGAATACACGCAAGAACCTGTCACCCAACCAAACACTTTCTTCTTTTCATGGCATTGTAAAGCATGTCGGGTACATGTATGACTAATAGATCACAGGGCAATCTATTCAATACTGTGGAGTGTATTTGAAATCTCCACGTTACCCTCACGGCAAGCTATGTCGCTTGCTCAGGGGTTAGATCACCACAGAAAATACTGATATTAGATGATAGACAAATTACAAAAAATATTGTTTATAGACAGGGAGGAAGGAAGATCAGTGCTTAACGCCCCTACGACAGCGTAGTCATTAGAGGCGGAGCTTACGCTTGGGTTGTTTGGGTAACGATGGGGAAGGAAATCAGCCGTGCCTTTTGAATAGAACCACCCCGGCATTCTCCAGGAGAGATTTAGAGAAAACACGAAAAACATAAATGTTTATGCCTGGAGGCTGAAAATATTTGTTATATATTCTCTGATAAATATAACATGTTTTTTAGAAAGAAAAAGAAGATAGAGGGATAAGGGATAGGGGAATTACTAACACAAAGCTAGAATAGATAAATAAATACCCGGGCAAAGCCGAGTTTTCAGTAGTTACCTAATATAATTCCTCCAACATTGCCTGATTTTCTGACACTACACTTCATTACCATGGTTTTTCTCTTGTTACTGTTCATCTTATATCTTCCTTTCAAGGCACAGTCCATCCCATTTAAATGCTCTCCCAGGTCCTTTGCCGTGTCTGGTGCAGAATGATGCCACTTCTTTGTTTTATCAACATTTCGGGAGAGGTTTGAACTCCAGAAACACCACCTCTGCCTACACCATAGTGTGTAGTATTTTTTATTTGGCATATCATCACCTTCCTGTGGTGACAAAACTATGTTTCACGCAACCGACAACAGTGTGCACCATTTTCTGCACTGCGTGTGAAATTAATTCCTGAGGACAGATTAGAGCCTTGGGCGTTTCCTCGGTTTGCCTGAAAGTCCTATGGGCGCACGGCGGCAGCGCGGCCTCCTCCCCGCCAGCGCCAGGAAGGCACGTGCGACACCCCCAGCATTCCGGCCCGAGGCGCCGCGCATTATCGAGTCTCGGCGGAGAATCCTCCCCCCCCCCCCCAGAGCTCAAGCGGGGCGCCCCCGGCGCTCGCAGGCATGTGTCGCGCGCCCAGTAACGACAGACTTCCGCCTCCCTACCCCACCAACCCCTCGCGTCTTCCCCCCTCCCCCTTCCTCCAAGCATTCCACCTCCTACACTCTGTGAGGGCCTGCCCGTACGCCCTGGGAACAGTAGTGATGCTCCAGATTAAGGGTTCAGTAAGCAATTAAGACGCGATGGCTTCTGATATGCTGTCAAGTGGAAGAGGGAGTATAAATACCAACAATACTTCAATTTCCAGAGTTTTATGGGGTGTGTTGTTAAGGGGAGTCGGAATTCCCCTGCCGCGGTGTAGCCGAGAGGTTTAAAGTGTCTCACTGCGGAGGGCGCGGTTGCTCGTCGTGGAGGTTCGAGTCCTCCCTGGGGCATGTGTGTGTGTGTGTGTGTGTGTGTGTGTGTGTGTTTGTCCTTAGGTTCGTTTACCTAGGTTTAAGTAGTTTGTAAGCTACGGGCTGATGACCACGCAGTTTGGTCCGATAGATTTACAAACATTTGAACATTTTTGGGAATAGCACTATCGAGCCTATGTTAAATTTGCTAAAGTTATGTACCTTTTTCTCGGGAACTGTCATATATAGAACTTTGAAATTTTGGCAGCTATTTTCAGCATATATTGTTAGTTCACTGAATTAGAACTAATGTTTTCTTTTTGTGTTGTTTATGAATTTTTTACCGTTAAGGCATTTTTAGTGGAAGAAATTTAACATAAAAAGCTAGATTTTGTCTTGATTCTAGTTCGGTGGCCTCTTTTAACTGTTATACAGCATTTCTAAAAATTTGAATGTTATTGGTTTAGTGATTAACACTAATGATGTCAAATGCCAGGAAACGCGATTAAAGTAATTTATTATGAAAATTCAGAAATACCTTTTATTCTTTTCAGATTCACGGAATGTATGACATTAAATGCGAATGGGTAAAGTTGAATATTTGTACCCAGCTGGGATTGGAACCCGGGTCTCCTGCTTTCTAGGCAGTTTCGTGGCCCCTACACCACTGGGGACGCAACGATCAGCACACCTGCACGGAATTACTCAAGCACGCTTCCCGACAGATACAAATTTGAAACTTTATCCTGCCCACTAGAACTCAAAATCGTAGTAACTTAGTACTGATTCCCGCAAGAGTAAGGGCCTAGGAGTGCATTGAAGAATTTATCATTGCCCGTCATCGGCAAGTTGTATAAGTTGCAAGTTTTCAATTCCGTGCAAGGTGATGATCGCTATGTCCCCAGTGGTGTAGGGGCCAGCGCAACTGCCTAGAAAGCAGAAGTCCCGGGTTCGAATCCCGGCTCGATACACATTTTCAACTTCACCCATTCGCAGTTAATGTCATACATTCTGTGTGTATGAATAGATAATAACAGCAGGATCAAAAGTGGCGTCTGTTCTTTCGCACATGTCCGAAAGAACACACACACACACACACATTATATATAACATCTTATTCTATTATCCAACGTGTCCAGTAGAGTAGTCAGAGTCATCAGCTAGTTCTTCTTATTCACCTAGAAACTTTCTTCTCATTGCTGCTCTTTCTTTTTTGTTTTAAATTCAGCTGCATACTGACCCTTCCGTACTGGCATGTTCTCCAGAAGCCAAAGACCCAGAAACAATGCGAAGGCTTTCCATGATCTTTAGCCTACCCGTATGACCATCATTCAATGAAATAACAGAATCACAATAACTCTCCATTTCTTAGTAACCCGAGTGCATATGAGATTTTGAAAGACTCGTTTTTATTCTGGGTACAGCGATGAAAACATTTTGTCAGAAGATCATGTACCAAAAGAAAGATCAAAGATTTTAAAACTAAAGAGAAAAATCCACTTTCTATATCTGATATTTTCGGTAATGTGAGGATTTAAATGTGTAAAATCACAAGTTGAGTAAATTTCTTGGACGCACATATAATTTTGTAAAATGAAATAAAGATACTTCCTTTTAAAATTTCTTTGCAAATTTTCCACCATTTTAAGTAAAAGAAGTCAAATTAATTTATCAACTTAAAAACGGAAAATATGATTTTTCTCTTTTCTGGCATTCCAACTCTTCTTAAGTAAGTTGACTTTCAGTTCTTATGAAAAAATATTTATTTATTGAATATTCATGTTGTCCCCTTAAACGTAATCCCCTTCAGATACAATATACTTTCGCCGACGCTTATGGCAGTCCTCGAAGCTCTTCTCATAAGCACATTATGGTAAAGCCTTGAGTACACCCAGCGATACTATTTTTATTTCCTAAATCGTTGCAAATCTTCCTCCTTTCACAGATCACGTCAGTTTTGTGAACACAAGAAAGTCGCACGAAGCTAAAACCGATGAATATGGTGGCTGAGGCATGCTTGTCGTCTTGTTTTCAACCGTAAGATCTCTCACAAGCAACGATGAGCAGGTGCACTGTTGTGATGCAAAAGCCATGAATTGTTTTTCCAGAATTCTGGATGTGTTTTTGCGTATCGCTTCTCGAAAACGGCGCGTAACGCAACGTTTCTTGGTGATCGTACAAAATTGAGGCAAAAATTGAGGTTGCAGTACGCCACGGTAATTGATAAACACAGGGAGCAAAACTTTTCCATTTGATCGAACTTCGCGTGCTTTGTTCGGTCTTCGCCCTCCAAGATGCTTCCACTGGGAAGATTAGGATTTGATTTCGACGTCATAATCGTAAACCATTTTTCGCCACTAGTTATGATCCTTTTGAGCAAATCAGGATCATAATCATTCACGATCGCCTGAGCGATGCTCATGCGACGGTCCTTGTGATAAAATCTGAGAAAATTTAAAAGAAACTTCACTGACACAGGTTTCTTGACTAAAGCATCGAAAAATTTGGAACAGACGAGCCGGCCAATGTGTCAATGCCCTCAGAAACGTCTCTTACGGTAATTTGACGATATTCCCTACTAATTTTCTTCACATCTTTGACGTCATCAACTGCTGTTGATATTCTGGGGTGTGCAGGGCGAGGTTCTATATTGGCATCTTCTCGACTATCTTGGAAAAGCTTGGACCACTTACAAACCCTGAGAACAGACTCGCCTTATGACAGTAACAACATTTCAACTGTTTTAAAGCACTTGATCCGATTTTTCACCCATAATTTTATGCAAAACCTTTGCTCCATTTTTCAAATAACAGAAAATCAACGACCAAATTAAAACACGTCTAACTTTTCTATTGGTGAAAAACAAACAATGTATACTGGACACTTTAAACTCTGAACATGTCAGGGACATGTGACCCAAAACAACAAAAAAGGTCTATAATCGAATGTACGTTGCCCGCGCAATTTGAAAAGTCACCTAACTTTCTGAACAGGTTTCGTATATTGTCTCATTATATAAAAAATATTGAATACAAGGAAAAGCGTTGAAGTAAAAAATGTGTGGTGGCACGAGACATTCCGTTGCAGCCACATTGTACATAATAGCGCGTTAGCGGAGTGGTTGAAGCGTCTGGGTAATAAGCAAAAGATCCCAGGTTCTTATCCCGGCCCCGACACAAAATCAAATGTTCAAATGTTTGTATAGCTTATGGGACTTAACTACGGGGTCATCAGTCCCTAAACTTAGAAGCTACTTATGAACTAGCTAATACTAAGGCCGGCACAAATATACATGCCAGACAGGGAATTCGAACCCCCGACCGTAGGGGCCGTGCAGACTGTGACTGGCGCGCCGCAGAACGCTCGGCCACCGCAGCCAGCGCCTCGACACAACTTTTACTTCAACGCCTCTCCTTATATTTAGTTTCTATATGTGAAAGAGAGAGTTTTCGAAAATATACTTCTGTCAGTGCAAGTTGCAATACCAAGACAGATATGACAGCGTAAATATATGGGAGACAACAAGTAGTACAAATTTTATCGGATTTCATTCCCTACTGAAAACGTGGTGCTGAATGACTGTATAGAGACGTCGTTGGTGCTCCGCTGTTGGGAACGTTAGAGAACATTATCGTTACCAGGGAAGCTCGTTAGTTTCCATAAGCGGTCTGAAATATTGTCTATGAATAGGATCCTTTCTTGTCCCCCAGGATAAATCAGGCGCTAATAAATGTGAAAGGAAACGTTGCTGCTGGGAATCATCTATCATTTCAGACATGGAGAGCGATGAACCGCTTATTAATTGGCGTAACACGGTGCAAAAAATGGGGATATAAAGAGAAAGACTCCTGAGACTATGAACATCTAATGATTGACAAAAAAAAATATTTGTAGAGTCTATGGGACTTAACTACGGGGTCATCAGTCCCTAAACTTACAAACTACTTATGAACTACTTACAACTAAGGACGGCACAAATATCCATGCCCGAGGGGGGATTCGAACCCCCGACCGTAGGGGCCGTGCGGATCGTGACTGGAGTGCCTCAATCCCTTTTTTTTTTTTTTTTTTTTTTTTTTTTGGGTATCCTTCCTCCCCTTCAACCCATCCTTACGCTCGCCAAATTTTGCCTTCTCGGCCCGGCTTCTTCGCCTTTAAAATAATTTATTTCCTTTATATAAAATAATATCGTAGCTCTCTACAAAAGAAGGTGCATAATCTTTTTCCGTCAGTGAAGTCACTGCATAGAAACTGACATTAACAAAGGAAACTTACAATTTCTTCGGGGAAGAAACTTGGAAACGTTGTCCCGCAGTACCGCAGTACCTTAAGTCACTGATTTAGTGTGTGTTCTTTTTATTTTCTCCATACTTCAACTTCAGCATATCGACAGCACTCAAGGCTCGTCTTCTCGATATGTGCTTTATTATGTTTCCCCAAGCAGTATGCCTGGTCTCCTTTTCCTGGTTACCCATTTTCATCGTGCGTTCTCTAAACTTGTCATCTCTTAGCCCTGAGTGGGGTCAGTCACCGAAGGTCGCGCATGTCCTGACGATTTTCAGGGATATGAAGTTCCTTTGTCTTTCCCTAAGTACTGGAGATGAAAGTCTTTTGAAAATAAAAAGGAAAATATAAAAGAAAGGTAACTCAACCCCTCTACGTTGAGGTTAGCCAAGGTGAAATAAACCATCTTCTTAAGGAATTGAAGAAAAATGATCTAAATGAGCAGTAATAGATAAACGGTGGCAAATCTTGAATACTGGATGCCACACGTCCCTTTCATCCCCTCGGCCACCGCGGCCGGCAATGATTGACAAAAAATTGGCAAGGATTGTTCCAGCAAAGGTCTCTCACAAGCAACGATGAGCATGGAAATAAGTAGTATTGTTGTTATAGTTGGTGACCCGGACACTCAAGTTAAGTAAGTAAATGTGTAAAGATGGTAGAAATCCGCAATAAATAATTTCCCAATTAACTGAAGACTTGGCATAGCTATATTTGTTTTTATTCCATTCTCTTTCCCACGGAACAAAAAAATTTATTTAACGTGCTCTCCAATGTCCGAGTGATGTGAATGGAAAGGTACAGGCCACTGAAGGTAGAGGTATAAAACTTAAGAATTTCCCGCAATACGTTCATCACGTTCGACATATCACAGCTTACACACAACACTGGAGATCACTAACTAAAGCAATATATCTGTGCTGTCCTTTCTTAAATTGCAGACATATTGAGGAAAGTCACAATGTCCGTTAAAGATTTACAAACAATACACTTCAATTTTGATGCGTCAAATTCTGTAGCTATTTTTCAGCGGAATATGCGGTGTCTTCAAGTGTATTACTGACCGAGTAACGAGAGTTATGTCAATTTTCGATGAAAATAAAGCTGAATGTGTCTACTAACGATTTCACGTAGTTACAGTAATAGAAAACTCTTCAAAGACTTTGACACGTATTATGCACACGTTTATGTCTTAACATTGTGCATAATAAATATACCTGCGCAAACATTTTCTACAACTTGATATATCGAAATATTAAATATGGAGTTTAATGGAAAAATTAGGGATATTATTTGAGAACAAGCGATGATGATTGATCTAACCGAATGGTGGAATGGATAAAAGAATTGCATCCTATAGACGACATCGTGACGTCAAACCAAGAAGATTGAAGATGAAACCATAAAATATGGACTTAAAAGACAGTTACAAAAAGCCAGACAGATGAAAAAAAAAAAAAGGAAGGAAGCTATTTATTATTTCAAAAGTAATTGCTGAACTGTTAATTTGTGAGATAAGATGGTCAAACGTTTCATGGAAAGGTTTTTGCGGCTCCACATGAAAATATAATTGCATCTAGGGTAACAGCTATGACGATTACTTTTGAAACAGTAAACAGTTTATACCTTCCGTCTGCCTCGTTTTCATGCGATTGTCCCTTTTGTGACCTGCATGAAATAGAAGAGAACACGTAAATAAATGTAAGGTGTGTCCTTTGATTTCACCCTATCGAAATGCACGAAATCACGATATATTACGAAATAAAAGCGCCAGACATTTAGGACAATGATGTTTACAAAACTTTTTGTTGTTATTTTGACACGTGGAATTCATTCCGCACCTTCTCAGTCCCAACCTAACCAAAATGTAGTCAACTGCTAAGGCTTCCTCGCAGAATTTTGGACATCGTGTAAAATATTCATTTTAAATCAAAGTTATTTCCATTAGTTTATAAAACAATAACCAAACAAATACCGTCTACTTCATATTTTTTCACAGGATGCACAACATCTGCGACCATTAGAAACGTTTTCTGTTATTATTCGAAAGATGCCTCTACCATAGAACTTTATCTCGTTCCCTAAAGCCCCTCTCTGTGAACAGTACCGCCGTTTACTATCATACGTCGTATTTATTGAAATACCAACGTCTATTTTACTGAGCCTAAAGATGTGGTTCATACCTGTGTATCTTCACACTGCCGATGCTGCTTTCCGTCCAGAGAAACACTAATTCCACGGTCTCTTCAGATGGAAACTCCCAACGGGCAAATTGATCTATCTATCTTCACGCCTGTCTTTTCGCGATTACTAACTGGAACGTCACGAGGTGACGGCTCGCAATTTGTAACAATGAGCCGCGAACTACTGCTGACGTCACCGAGAATGAACTCCGAAATGATTGAGAAGCAGACAACTTCGCGAACTTCAGCTACTCTTAAAACACAATGCAGGGAAATTCAATGTTATTCTCCGTTGCATTAGGCAAAACAACACCTCTAAAACCAATTCTACTCCACCGCGCGAAATCAGAATTGATGTGGCGTGATGGTTATTTAGGCGTAACGTGTAATCATAAACATTTATGTCTACATCTACATGACCGTTCTGCATGCCACACTAATCTTGTTTTCGGCAAGAGTTTAATGGAATTACTTCCAGATGGGAGGCAACAGAGTACTAACATATACAAAGGAGGAAAGTTGATTTCTTGTAGTTTCATAAAAAGTTCTAGCAATCTTTCTTTATTCTTTTATTTTTCTGTTAGTGATTGCCTATAGCCCGCCAACACCCCCTGCCCCCCCTTTCCAACTCGCTATCGTATCCGTGACTTTCTCTCTATCATATAAATAGAAGTGCAATTACTCGAGCTTCTTCAATGTCCTCAATTAATCTACATCTATATCTATTCTCAAACTAGTTACCGGTGGAAAGTTCCTTTGCCGCAGTGAAGTGACCGAGCGCTCCAATGCGTCTTGCTCCGGAACGCGCGGTACCTCGCCCACTGAGCTCTGAGTCCTCCCTCGGGCATGGGTGTATGTGATGCCGTTAGAAAAAATAGTTTAAGTAGATTGTAAGCCTAGGGACTAATAACTGAAGCAATGAAGTCCCTCAGATTACCAAAACATGTTGAGGTGCTTACCTATATCATACTCTTTTCATCATGTGAGGTCGGGAAAACACTTGGCGTTTGCGTCGGATCGGCATTTTTACCGCTGGTGTTCTAGCAGTAATGTAGCGTCTACACAATGGGCGGTGAAAATACCGACGGTAGATGGAAAGCACATGCGTCTCGTGTGTCCACCGAGAAGTGGCTCCCATGTTGTTCATTTACAAAGATTATTATTTATTTGTGTTAATGGCTACCGCAGACAGTTCGTAACGATTTATTTTCGTGGACATTGGAAGTTAAGGCAAAGACAATGAGGCCTCTATATTGAAAGACACTACGCTGTGGAAATCAGTTGCAAGTGGTTCACATAATCTACCGGAAGAGATGTGCCTACCAGGAACAGAGAGCCAGAAAGTACCTTATTTCTTTGTTGCTGACGCTGCATTTGACTAACATAAATATTATTTGTTGAGACCCTACGCTGGTACTCACTTGACTGTTGGAAAAAGGATATTCAACTACATACTGTGTAGAGAAAGAAGGTACATAGAGTGTGCATTCGGAATACTAAGCAACAAATGGCGAATTTTTCACCGTTCCTCAAATGTAAAACCCGATTTTACTACTGATATTATCAAGATCTGTATTGTGCTTCATAATTATGTTAAATATGGAGATGGGTACGTAGCTGAGGATGCTGTGTCAATTATAGGGCTTGAAAACATCGGAGTAGCATGCGATACATGCGAACAACGGGAGAAAAATTCTCTGCAAATACTTCGTGTCAAGTTATAGAAGCATTCCGTGGCAGATGTCGCAGGTCTGAGAGCCCAGATATGTGAAACCACGAAAAATTAGGATAACCACATAAATTGTGGACAGATTTGACACTGTTTAGCATAAAAAATAACTCCAGTCTCACTCATTAGTGCAATTCGACATATAACATATACTATATGTACTGAGGTAATATATGTACTTTGGTAATCTGAGGTAAAATAGTCCCCCATTCGGATCTCCGGGCGGGGACTACTCAGGAGGATGTTATCATCAGGAAAGACAATACTGGCATTCTACGGATCGGAGCGTGGAATGTTAGATCCCTTAATCGGGTAGGAAAATTAGAAAATTTAAAAAGGGAAATGGATAGGTTGAAGATAGATATAGTGGGGATTAGTGAAGTTCGGTGGCAGGATGAACAGGATTTCTGGTCAGGTGAGTACAGGATTATAAATACAAAATCAGTTGGGGGTATCACAGGAGTAGGACTGATAATGAATAAGAAAATAGGAATGCGGGTAAACTACTATGAGCAGCACAGTGATCGCATTATCATTGTCAAGATAGATACGAAGCCAACACCGACAACAGTAGTACAGGTTTATATGCCAACTAGCTCTGCTGATGATGAGGAGATCGAGGAAATATATGAGGAGCTAAAGGAAATTATTCAGTCAGTTAAGGGAGAGGAAAACTTAATTGTGATGGGAGACTGGAATTCGGTAGTAGGAAAAGGAAGAGAAGGAAAAATAGTAGGTGAATATGGACTGGGGAGAAGGAATGAAAGAGGAAGTCGCCTGGTAGAATTTTGCACGGAACATAATTTAATCATAACAAACACATGGTTTAAGAATCACAAAAGAAGGTTGTATACGTGGAAGAGACCAGGAGACACTGGAAGGTATCAGATAGATTTTATAATGGTAAAACATAGATTCCGGAATCAGGTTATTAACTGCAAGACATACCCAGGGGCAGATATAGACTCTGACCATAACTTGTTAGTCATGAACTGTAGGCTGAAGCTGAAAAAAACTGCAGAAAGGTAGGAAAATAAGGAGATGGGACCTAGATAAATTGAAGGAAAGTGAAGTTCTGGAGAATTTCAGAGGGAGATTTAGGCAACAATTGACAGAATCAGGGGGAAATAAAACAGTAGAAGAGGAATGGGTAGCATTGAGAGATGAAATAGTGAAGGCAGCAGAGGACAAAATAGGTAGAAAGGCAAGACCTGCAAAAAATCCTTGGATAACACAGGAAATACTAAATTTAATTGATGAAAGGAGAAAATATAAAAATGCAGTAAATGAAACAGGCAAATTGGAGTACAGACGACTAAGAAATGAGATTGATAGGAAGTGCAAAATGGCTAAGCAGGAGTGGCTAGAAGCCAAATGCAAATCTGTAGAAGAATGTATAAGAAGGGGAAAAGTAGATACCGCCTACAGGAAAATCAGAGAGACATTTGGGGACAAGAAAAGCAATTCTACAAATATCACGAACTCAGATGGGAAACCAGTTCTCAGCAAAGAAGGGAAGGCTGAAAGGTGGAAAGAGTACATAGAGCAGCTCTACAAAGGAAATGAACTGAGAGACGATGTTGTAGGAAGGGAAGATGATGTAGATGATGATGAAATAGGAGATATTATACTGAGAGATGAATTTGACAGAGCCCTGAAAGACCTAGGTCGGAACAAGGCCCCAGGAGTAGATGACATACCCTCAGAGCTACTAAAGTCTCTGTGAGAGCCAGCCATGACAAAACTATTTGAACTGGTGTGTAGGATGTACGAGACAGGCAAAATACCCTCAGACTTTAAGAAAAATGTAATAATCCCCTTCCAAAGAAATCAGGTGCAGTCAGGTGTGAAAATTACAGAACCATCAGTTTGATAAGTCATGGTTGCAAAATTTTAACACGAATTATCTACAGGAGAATGGAAAAGCTGGTAGAAGCTGACCTAGGGGAAGATCAGTTTGGATTCAGGAGGAACGTAGGAACACGGGAGGCAATACTCACTTTACGGCTTATCTTAGAAGATAGATTAAGGAAAGGCAAATCTACATTTTTAGCCTTTGTAGATTTGGAGAAAGCGTTTGACAATGTTGACTGGACTACACTCTTTCAAATTCTAAAGTCAGCAGGGGTAAAATACAGGGAAAGGAGAGTTATCTACAACTTGTACAAAAGCCAGACCGCAGTTATTAGACTCGAAGGGCATGAAAGGGAAGCATCAGTTGGGAAGGGAATAAGACAGGGTTGTAGCCTTTCTCCGATGTTATTCAATTTGTACATTGAGCAGGCGATCAAGGAAAGCAAGGAAAATTTTGGAATAGGGATTAAAGTTCAGGGGGAAGAAATAAAAACATTGCGTTTTGCTGATGACATTGTAATTCTGTCAGAGACAGCGAACGACCTGGAAGAGCAGTTGAATGGAATGGACAGTGTGTTGAAGAGAGCGTACAAAATGAACATTAACAAGAGCAAAACAAAAATAATGGAATGCGGTCTTAGAAAATCAGGCGATGGTGAAGGAATTAGATTAGGTAACGAAACAATGAAGGTGGTAGATGAGTTTTGTTACTTAGGTAGTAAAATAACATGCGATGGTCGCAGTACAGAGGATATAAAATGCAGAATGGCAATGGGAAGAAAAGCATTTTTGAAAAAGAGGAATTTGCTAACATCGAATATTAATTTAAGTGTAAGGAAGTCTTTTCTGAAGGCATTTGTGTGGAGTGTTGCCTTGTACGGGAGTGAAACATGGACGATAAGCAGTGCAGACAGGAAGAGAATAGAGGCTTTTGAAATGTGGTGCTACAGAAGAATGCTGAAGATTAGGTGGGTAGATCACATAACTAATGAAGAGGTACTGAACAGAATTGGCGAGAAAAGGAGTTTTTGGCATACCCTGACTAAAAGAAGGGATCGCTTGGTAGGACACATTCTTAGACATCGAGGAATCGTAAATTTAGCATTGGAGGGAAGTGTGTGGGGTAAAAATCGCAGAGGGAGGCCAAGAGACGCGTATAGTAAGCAGATTCAAATAGATGTGGGTTGTCGTTCTTATGAGGAGATGAAAAGGCTTGCTCAGGATAGAGTAGGGTGGAGAGCTGCATCAAACCAGTCTCCGGACTGAAGACCATAACAACAACAACAATGTACTGAAACTTTCAAAATGTAACCGCGCATTCAGTAATGTGGGCCACCACTTAGGCGGAGAAAAGTAAAAAATTGTAGTGGCAGTGGTCGGCTGCATTCTTTCCGTCGGCGTTAAATAATCCGATCATCCATTTTTCTGTACAGTGTGCAATACCTATTTGGCATTGGAGTCAAGGGTGAGAGATGAATTCGCAGAGGAAGAGACGTATACTGTAAACAGGTTGGATAGGATGTAGCTTGTCTTTATAAATCAGAGATGAAAGGTCTTGCACTGAATAGCGTAGCGTGCAGAGGTGCATAAAACAAGTCGTTTGTGTGAAGACTACCGCCAACACCATCAGGACAACTACAACAACTGCTTTACGTAAAGGAGGAGAAACTGACTTGACTGAATCGCTGAAAATTGCCACAAGAATGTTGTGAAATAAAGTAAACACCGACATACACTGAGAATGTTAGTAGAATCCGTTTTTTATTAAATATTATATGACATACACTTACAATGTGTATGTGTGTGTGTGGGGGGGGGGGGGGGCAAAAGGATTATCCGGCCCGAATAATTTAAAGTTCAAGAAGAGTTCCGAAGTGCGAGTGTTACCAACTGCAACGGTCTTCGGAGTTTCAGCTTGTTGTTTACATCGTCAAATAGAAGCAATATAATAGTTACGATACAGTACATGTCGAGGTTCATGGCAGCTTAACTAACGTATTATTTATTTTGGAGCGCGTAGAAGCGGTTGAGGTATAAGAACTGCACGTGGTAGATTTACTACAACGAACAGCCAATTACATATGTTTCGTTTGCTGAGTGGATAGACTGACGGTTTACCAAAGCAAGGGACACGAGCTGGAGTACAACCGGAGACTTATGCTCCGTTTACACAAGTGAGTGGCTCTGCCTTCCATTATCTGTTCTTCTGCCTCAACAATTTCTACGTGCTCAAATAATGTTTTACAAAATTAATGATACCTCAGTTAAAGTGCAACGAGTCTCGACATATACTGTATCTTAACTATATTGTATTGTTAACTGTATTGGTTCTATAGCTGCAGAGGCCGCTGGAGTTGGCAACACTAGCCCTTCTGGACTTGGGCGAGTGCGATGTTTTGTTCTAAGAACTTAAAGTTATTCGGGCCAGATAATCTTTTTGTTCCTCGATTGTGCAAGGTGATCAATCCTCCGCGCAACCGCCTTTTCGGCGTGCAACTTGCCAGCGATGGCGGCTGCGGTACCCGGTTAGCGGCTCTCCCGACGTCCGCACTGAATTTAATACGGGTTGAAGCGCAAGTTATATCTGACATACATAAAACAAACACTTAGAAAGAAAAGTTTATACTCACCTGTATTATGCAAGGAGGTGCTGGAACTGCCTCCCTTCGCTGGCCGATCATTTCTGACACCTGATGCGGAAGTTGCTCATTACACTCTGAAGTTCCCTCTCAGAAATTGCAGCTGTTTCATGACGAATGTTTGTTTTTTGTGCATCTAATGTGTGGGGATTTGTTTTGTACACTTTCTTTTTTAATGATCCCCACAGATAAAAATCTCACGGCGGTAAATCCGGAGAACGAGGGGGCCAAATGTTCCTAGTGATAAATCTTTCACCGAACACATTACCAATTTCCTGTAATTATAAGTTGGCTATATGTGCCGTCATAGAGTATTGCTGAAATGTTGCGAAGGCATGTTCTATTACAGTTAATTCAAAATACCTGTCATTATTGATTGTTTCCTGAAAAAAAAATGTAGGGCCTATTATTCTCTCCCCGCTAACACCGCATCACACTCCTATTTTTTTATCGTAACTCCAGTAACGATTGTTTTGCGAATTAGCATACCCACTTAGGTGGAACCATGATTCGTCTGAAAAGAAAGTTAAGTTTGGGTAAATTTCTCTGTCATACACTTTTTACAGAATCAATGAGTGTAATGAGCAATTCCTCGGCAGTGTCAGAAATTCTTGAACAATGAAGGAACGCAGTTACAGCACGTCCTTGCGTAATACAGGCGAGTAATAAACTTTCCTTTCCAAGTGTTTGTGTTATGTCTGTCAGAAACAACTTGCAGGCCAAACCATATTAAATTTAGTGCGGAGGTCGGGCGCTGCACGAAGCGGGCACAGTAGGTGCCATCGCTGGTAAGTAGCACGCCGCATAGGCGGTTGCGCTGAGGATTGATCACCCTGTAAATACCACTACGTGAGCTTGATAATTCTCTTGAAACAGCTGTCAATGTAGAACATACACACTCGGTATCAGACACTCGGTCCGTGGCAAAGACTTGATGCTACCTGCTGGCTTTTCCGGCGAATTACGGGCTGAGAATTTGACTGCAGCTGCAGGGACTGCGAGGCGTCGGCTGGCACGCGAGCACTTTCCAGCTGGCTGCTCCTGGCTGCGGTTCTCCTCTGGGGTGGGGGAGGAACTACTGGCGGAGTTGGCTGGCGGTATCTCAGCAAAGGGGAGCGGCCGCTACCTGACCGCAGCCGCGTTGCCGGTTGGAATGCGAGCAGCCACCGCACCGCTAGCTGCGCACATGCTGACGTCATCTCACACTGTGCTCGCGCTCCGTACCTCTACCCCCTCCCCCCTCCTCCCCCCACATATCCGAAAGTGATACTACGATAAGGTTCAGCGGTGTCAAGGATACGGCAGGGAAACGGAAAAAGATATGTAGTAAACCGCATATTTCAGTTTGAGTGCATACCTCCGATTTGTTAAGCTTCTCAATTCATCAATGCACCCCACCTATACCCTCCTTTCCAACCCCTATATTTTTGTCTATTTGTTTATTTAGTTATTATAGTGTGTTAGGATCTAATATTCGCATCACCTTGTGTTTAGAACAACCCTTGATACACCAAATTCTTGTTTAATTTTATTTTTATTCATGTTGTAGTCATGTTGTAAGAATTTATGTTTGCACTATTTCTCTATGTAGGGTATTTTTGTTTCCTTTTCCAGTGCTATTAATTTACAGATTTCATTCAAATATTTATTTACACTGTAACTGCTCCACCAAAGAAGTTAATTTATTTTTCTGTATATAACATATCTTCTATTTTACTAACAACACAAGTTCTTTGACTGAACTTCAGTAAATGTCTGATGATGGCCTAATAAGCAGAAAATCGATTCACTAAATAAACAAAACAGTAGAACAAACACAAGATTATGTAGTAACTTTACTGCATAACAAAAGGTGCTTAGTGCAAATAAGATGGTAAACGATAAAGTTACTGCAGACCTAGTTTTATTTAGCGTATAGCTGACACAGTTTTATATTGAGTACATGCAGTAACAGATATGAACACGATGTGTGTAATTACAAGGAGATATGGACAAGTACACAAGTATGAAAAATAAATAAATAAAGCCTTAGAGCGGCAGTAGATGAAATTCCTTTTCTCTTCATAGTTGTATATCGACAGGCTCCAACCAGTTAATTGCTGCAAGTGATGCGTCTACAAAGTCATTCCAGGTAGCCATGAATTTTCTGTTTGGGCAGTCACATAGAATGTGTTGAGTGCAGTATTATTAGTGAAATAAAACTCAAAAATTAATGAAAGTGAATAATACGTGAAGTGAAAGTGAGAACTTAGTTCAATTCAGTCAGGAACGGCCGAGAATAGCAGCATGCTTACCCTGCATTCCGAAAGTCCAGCGACCGGCTAACGCTGCGGATTCAGCACGGCATTGTTCCGCCAAGTATTCACGTGTGGCCAGAAGTCTATAGCTCTTTCCACAAGCGCAAGCCTTTGATTCAGCGATCAGGCCATCGACCGACGAAATCACGTGAAAGCACGGACTGCAAAACGTGAGCGTCGCGAACTTCTAGAAGCAATGTTATCAGAAGCCAATAACCTGGTGTATTGACTTCCGGAGCAACGTGACGTTAGACCTTTCTAGAAACTGTACAACGTGATAGCAGAACAGAATGACCCCGAAGATCATTCATCTCCAGGAAGGTCCATCAAATAAATACCACGGCCAAGAAGACGCCGAGAGACAGTTTGAGACAGATGAAGTAGCATCGTCAGATTGGCAGTAGCGGCGTTAGTAGTAGCAGCAACAATAGGAAAGTGGAGTTTCGTCATGATCAGCCAACGGCATGACTGTTGGAGCTGCAGATAGAAGAAAGAAGACGGAAGAAACTGGGCGCCAGTCACAGCATCCGGAAGAAGATCACCAATGACAGAGGTACTCACCTAGGATGACTGGCCAGAACGACAGGATGCAGTCTGGCCATGATAGTCACCTGTGGTCTCCGTCCAAGGTTCTGCCAATAGAAGACTTGCGGCCTGAAGACCGCCGGTTCGACTCCAGGTCAAGGGCGAAAAACCTCCACGCCTCGCCACTACTTCTGGTCGTAGCACAACGCAACACTTTTAGAAGAGGGGAAAATCACACCGCACCGCCAGGAGGTAATCCCGCAGAATTTACGGCCTTTTAAAGCACAGTGCTTCTACAACGTCAAACGCAGTTAGATTGGCCAGCGAGCAGCGACGAAGAGATAGCTGAGCTAGGAGGAGATACGCCACCAGTGTAACCGGAGAGACGGCAGACGCTGCGAAACGCATCTTCGCCGGCGCACGCCCCAAGCCAGCGACTTTCGCCGAGCAACTATTTCACAATAAGAATAATGTATGGTTTAACTGTTTAATAAATGTACTTTGTGTAATTGCTGTTTCATTTACGCCGCATACCAGATTCCAGGAAAACATCCTACATCCCACATGATTGAAGATTCCTTGTAAATGCTATCCTGACAATAAAATGTTAATTTGTAGTTAAAACTTGCCATCCGGACAATAGGGCAATGCAGTAACGGTTGTTGTTAAGAGTTCAATATATAGCGAAATGGTAAGGTTACTTTATTAAATGACAAAAACCCCTCTCCATTTGACAAAAGAATGCTTCTGCAATTGATGTCACAAGTGCTCCCCCACCACACAACCTCTTAAAATGTGCTCCACCGTTTGTGTCGATGTTCCACAGTCGTATTGGTAATCGTCGGTATTTGTCCACTTGTGTAGTGTTGCTTTGGTCACGGCGTGGCCAGTTCTGATCGGGTTGAGGGAAGTCCGTATTTTTCTTCGTTGGCTGGCGCCCGGAAGTTGGATGGTCGGGTATATTGCCTAAATTCTTGTAGCTATGGAAGGACGTCCACTTATTTTTCCAATCGTCTTTTATATTGAAATAGTCTAGGGTGAGCTAGACAGTGCTTATACATATTGGTTCTCTAGATTTTAGTCGGGTGTGTGGTACGTTGTTCAATGTTTCAAGAATACGTAAGTCTCTGGATCGTTTGACTTTCATCCATTTATTTGTCACTGCTTGTTATCGCCGTAGCGCTGGAGAAGCAATATTTGCGGGTACTGACAGCCAAGGTATTGGAGTGAATTTAAGAGTTCCTGTCACGATCCTCATAGCATCATCTACTTTGCTGACATAGCTACTTCGGTTTCAAACGAGAGAACAGTATTCGGCTACAGGACACACAAGTACTTGTGTTGTGGCTCTTAAGGTGTTTGCATTAGATCCTCAGCCAACACCAGCCAGTTTCCTAAGTATATGTGGCAACCGAATCAAGCATGATCATGGACGTAAGAAACAGAATCATAAATAGTGCAGGTCTAGTGATTACTAACGATAAAAAGACTTACTTATAAGGTGAAGATCGGGCCAGTGATTGCGACCTACCAGTGTTTGTAGCCCAACAGTTAAAAAGTGTATCATCTTTTCCGAATCATCAACATACATATATTTTAATTGAAGTTGTATATGGGTTTGTCTGGCGTTTTCTCGATAACCACATACTGCCACCCATTCATGGTCATAGTGGTTCGAAGCCGTTGGTCTGCATTTGTAAGTGAGAAAGTATGGCCTCGGTTGGTGAAAGTGGATGCGAGTTATAATGTCATAAACAATGAAAACTAGAGCTGGTGTCTTAACCCTGCATCGAAGTCTCTCACGAAATTTTCACACTTTGATAAAGTCCAAAGCCGTACACTTCTGACATGAGTTGATGGGGCATTGATTGTATTTCGCCACACTCACACTCGCACTCACCACTGTTTTTCAGGGCCCACTTGTGCATCAGTTGTTTTCATCTGCCATCGCTCTTTCTGATGCGGTTTAGAACTGTCCATAACTTTCTTGGGAGTATGAATCCATAAAACGTCTTGTTGTGGTCGTTCACCAAATGTTTATTCTTACGTTCACTTGCAACCCATAGTTCCTTCCAAAATGTTTTTGAGTTGAAGCCTTGAAGTTCTGCGCCAATTTTCCATAAATTTGAGCCAAATTTAACCCTGTTTTTAGATGTAAGTGGAATAACTGTGTGCGCCGGCCGCGGTGGCCGAGGAGACTGAGGCGCTCCAGTCACGGTCTGCACGGCCACTGTGGTCGGGGGTTCGAATCCCCCCTCGGGCATGGATATTTGTGCCGTCTTTAGTATAAGGTAGTTGCTAAGTAGTTTGTAAGTTTAGGGACTGATAACCCCGTAGTTAAGTCCAAAAAAAAAATAAAAAAAAATAAATAAATAAATAAAATAAAAATAAAATAAAAAAAAAATATAATAAAAACTGTGCGCACTAAGGCACCTAGCTGCAATATACGTGGCCGTTTGCCGTGGAGGTTCAAGTCCTCCTTCGACCATAGGTGTCAGTGTTGTTCTTAGGATAATTTAGTTTAAGTAGTTTTTAAGTTTAGGAACCGCTCACCACTTCAATTAGGTTCCAAAATTTTGCAAACATGTTAACATTTCTTTCCTGATGGATAGGGAGGTCCGGGTTGTCTAGAAATTTATACATGTTTCTAGGACTAGGTGTGATCGCCTACCTTCAGGAGGCTCCATGTTTGCTAGGACGGGCAGGAATAAACAGGGGTGGCTCTAAGTATACCCGATATTTGTTCACATTGTGTCCCTCAGTTGGACGTCGAATTTAGCTACATGAGCGCTTTTCATCCAGATTGACCTATGCTGTAAACAACGGCCAGTGCTTAAGTCCTCCAAGTGCTCGCTCCACATCCTGAACTTACCCATATTCCAGACAGGTTCTGAGACCTAAGACAACTGCAAAACAGAGGGCGAAGTATATCAAGAGGAGGAATTAAACGTCGTTTGATAAGATAGTTGTGTTTATAAAATGCAGAACTGGAGTAGCTGCTCTTGTTTCATCAGCTAAAATTTCCTCTAGAGTGTGCTCACGGAAATGTTTGAAATTAGGACAGGATATTAAAACACAACAGTGTGGGGTCACCAGTCAGCAAGTGGCGGTGGCTGAATCGGCAATCTCCGATCCGCAATCGGACTAAGATGACCACCTCTCACCGAGAGGGGCGTGAGGAGATCTTTCAAGCTCTTGGAGTCTGTTTTATGGTACCAAGCTTGTTGAAATGGAGCGAGAACCACAAACTATTAACACGACGATAATAGCTCCTTGAATATCATCTGATGGGACACAAAATGTAGTTGTTCGAGTCAGGAAGGTTGAAGCCTTGGTCGCAACTTCAGCGGACTCGTTCCCAAGAACACATAGGTGGCCAGAAACTCATAGGAAGCGAACGTCAGTGCCGTTGTCAGCTAACAATTCAAGGGAGCGTTGGATTCGGTGCACAACAGGATGGACAGGATATGGTTCTCTAAGACTCTGAATGGCACTGAGGGATTCAGAGCAGATGGCACAGGAAGGATGGCGATGGTGGCGGATATGCGGAACAGCCTTTGATGGATCAAATTCATACCTGTGGGTCATTTATTTCCAACGGCTGCAACTCCCTGTTGTTTATTCAAATCAAATGTTCAAATGTTTGTTAAGCTTATGGGACTTAACTACGGGGTCATCAGTCCCTAAACTTACAAACTACTTATGAACTACTTACGGACTAGGACGGCACAAATATCCATGCCCGAGGGGGGATTCGAACCCCCGACCGTAGTGGCCGTGCTGACCGTGACTGGAGCGCCTTAGTCACCTCGGCCACCGCGGCCGGCCTGTTGTTTATGACGGGTTACCTCTCGCTCATATTAAAGATGGATTTCACATTTATTTAGATTTATAAGCTGTTCCTTTGGGTTCTACGTAGCGTTTTTATTTTTCCTAGGTCACCATGTATTAATGCGAACTAAACAGAAGTAAAGTTTTTTAAATTGTCCAAGGCATTTCTGAGTCTTAGCGAGACTAACGCACAGCTTTCGATTCTAAACTACAGGCCAAATTCATTGACGTCAATTTTCAGCTGGGTTTCGTAACATATCCTGTATTCAAATATTTTGAATTATCTCGAGCAGAATGATCTATTGACCGAAGGTCAACACGGATTTAGAAAATTCGTTCATGCGAAACACAACTAGCTCTTTATTCACACAAAGTGATGGGTGGTATCGACAAGGGTTCGCAAATCGATTCCGTATTTCCTTTTTTCCAGAAGGCTTTTGACACCATACCTCACTAACGGCTTTTAATCAAATTGCGTGGTTATGGTGTATCGCCCCCAATTTGCGATTGGATAGGGGATTTCCTGTCAGAGAGGACACAGTTCGTAGTAATCGATGGTAAGGCATCGACTAAAACAGAGGTTATTTCGGAAGTTCCACAGGGTATTGGACCTCTGCTGTTCCTTATTTACATAAACGATTTAGGGGAAAATCTAAGCAGCTATCTTAGATTGTTTGCAGATTACGCCGTCATTTACCGTCTAGTAGAATCATCTGGAGATCGAAACCAACTGCAGAACGATCTGAATAAGATATCAGTATGGTGTAAAAATTGGCAATTGACTCTAAATAATGAGAAGTGTGAAGTTGTTCACATGAGTTCGAAAAGAAATCCTTTAAACTTTGTTTACAAGATAAATCAAACAAATGCGAAGGCCGTAAACTCCACAAAATACCTAGGAATTACTATTACTTCAGGCTTTAACTGGAAAGAACACGTAGATAATGTGGAAATGCAAACCAGAGACTGCGTTTTATTGGCAGAACCCTTAAAAGATGCAACAGAATTACAAAAGAAACTGCGTAC
Organism: Locusta migratoria; assembly: GCA_026315105.1. Taxonomy (NCBI): domain Eukaryota; kingdom Metazoa; phylum Arthropoda; class Insecta; order Orthoptera; family Acrididae; genus Locusta; species Locusta migratoria. The sequence goes on along the minus strand of CM048746.1, from coordinate 424,873,428 downwards.
ACTACGCTTGTCCCTCCATTTTTGGAGTATTGCTACCCAGTTTGGGATCCTTATCAGGTGGGTTTGACAGAGGACATCGAAAGAGTCCATAGAAGGGCAGCTCGTTTCATGTTATCACGATACAAGGGAGACAGCGTTACGGAAATGCTACGGGTCTTGGGATGGGAATCATTACAACAACGACGCTTATCGCTGCGGCGTGGGCTACTTGCGAAACTCCAATCACCAACATTCTCCTAATGAATGCGAAAATATATTGTTGACTGCCACTTACATAGGTAGAAATGATCATCAGACTAAAATACGAGAAATCAGAGCTCGAACGGAGATACGAGTCGCGTCCAGAAAGTAAGTTCCGTTTGGTAATAAAATGAAATTGTACACATATACAGAAGAAATTTTTATTGCACAAGATTCTACAACACTTAAACTACTTTTCCACATAACTGCCGAAATTTTGCAGGCATTTGTCATAGCGTGGCACCAGGTTTTGTATATCTTCTTCATAGAAATCTGACGCCTGTGTCTTCAACCAGTTGTAAACAGTGAAATTTGGGGGAAGTCCATAGCGAGAGCACTAATTGTAAACCTACGGTCTTCCTGGATCTTGTCATCAATCGCGTGAACCAGTTCTTCTGTAACCAAAGGTGGACGGCCACTTCGTTCTTCATCGTGCACATCACTACACCCGCCATTGAGCTGTCGGACCCATCTTCTCAACATCGAATCACTCATCGTATTTGGTCCGTAAACATTGCAAATTTGCCGATAAATTTCACTTGGTTTCGCTTTCCTCGCATTCAGAAACCGAATCACCGACCTGATTTCACAGGCGGCGGGATTTTCAATCAACGCCGACATTTCAAACAAGCACAACAAAGCGTACGTAACTGACAGCGATCTTCAAATGGCACACGTTCTTCTCCTTGATACACATCGTCTACAGCGCATGTGCGGAACTGCAATCGCAGCGCTGCAGCGGAGATAAATTGAAACGGAACTTACTTTCTGGACGCTGGACGCTATTCGGGTCTTCTTTCTTCCCGCGCGCTATTCGAGAATGGAATGGGAGATAAATAATAACGGTGGTTTGATGAACCCTCTGCCAGGTACTTAAATGTGATTTGCAGAGTAATTGACACTAAATAAAGAAAAGTGTGAGCTAATACACATGACCACTAAAAGAAATCCGCTGAACTTCAATTACGCGATAAATCAGTCAAACCTTAATGTCGTAGATTCTACCAAATACATAGGAGTTACAATTACGAACAACTTTGACTGGAGAGAACACACAGAAAATATTGTGGGGAAGGCGAACCAAAGGTTAAGTTTTTTTGTGTCCCTGCCTCGTCGCCGCTTTTGTGTCTCGTTTCCGTCGTAGGTGTCGGAGGCCGAGTAGGAAGACCGACACAGAAATAAAGGTAGCACGCTTTTGCAGGTACGGAGGTGAGTAGCCAGTGGGACAGCAGAAACTAGAAACACTAGAGTAAATTAGAACGAGATATATATTGCACCGAGTTTATACAATACTTAACTTTTACATAGTTCAGTACTGCAGAATGCTGATACATAGTTGAGCTAGAGGTCTGCCTAGTGCCTATCCGATAGCCAAGTCTTCACTGGTGCCTATCTGATTCCGAAGTGTTAACTGGTTCGTATCTCAGTCCCAAGTGAACGATGTCGTTCAGTGGTGGCCACGAGCGGATTTGTAGCAGAGGGCGCTCGTGGCTGACGTCGTAATAACGCCGCGCCGTGCGTGCATGGCGGCGCGCGGCGAAAGTAGGTGGCGCGCACCTTGGACTTGTGCGACACCACACGTTTCATCGGCAGAACGCTTCGAAGATGCACCAGCTCCACCAAAGAGACTGGTTACATCACACTTGTGCGTCCTCTCCTGGAGTACTGTTGCCCCTTATGGGACCCTCACCAGGTGGGATTATCGGAAGACATTGAGAAGGTTCAGAGAAGGGCAGCTCGTTCTGTTCTATCACGTTACGGGGGGGGGGGGGAGGGGAGAAGCGTCACGGAAATGTTACACGAATTGGGGTGGAAATCATTAAAAGAAAGACGTTATTCATTGCGGCGTGATCTGTTTGCGAAGTTTCAATCACCGACTTTTAGTTCTGAATGTGAAAATATCTTGCTAGCACCCACCTGCTTAGGGAGACATGACCATCCCAATAAAATAAGAGAAATCAGATCGAAAACGGAACGATTTAGGTGTTCTTTCTTCCCGCGCGCTATTAGAGAATGAAACCGTAGAGAAAAGTTATGAAAGTGGTTAATAAACCCTCTGCCAGGCACTTGAATGTGATTTTCAGAGTATCTTTGTAGATGTAGATCCCATGTAGACGTATGTATAATGATTCTCTCGAACGTAATATTGTAGTTGATGAATCTTGAAATCGACGTTTGGCTGGTAGTGGCAGGCAGAGCTGGGGTGTCGGCCTCGCCTCCCGCCGCCCACCCTGTCCCGCCTGGTGGGCGGCCTTCATTAACTAAGCCCCTCATTGGATTACAGCGGCCGCGGACAGCTGCTGAGCGCCCGCGCCCGCCGTGCCATTCAGAGTCCGCCATTGTGCTGGGGCTCTTGTATACATCTGCCCGGCAAGGCCAAGAGGCTGCCGGCGGATCTGCCAGCGGTTCCATTTACCGGGAACTCGCTCTCCCAGGTTTCTGTATCACCGCCTACTGTAATACACTCCCCGTATAAATGAGCCACCCTGAAGGACTGTGTGCGGAGGCGGGAGGGTATAACAGGCTGACTTTGCAAAGGTCGTGGATCAGGCACCAAACATCGCGTAAGGCATTCTCTGGCCCTGCCAGCTGCTGGTAGAAGCCGTAGGAGTGGATGTCTACAAGCAGCCGCTACTCGTCTCGAAGCAGCTGTTAGCAAGTAGTTCATCCAGTGTAATTTTTTTTACACTGTGTCCAAACTCCCGGGATGGATGGACGAGAGAATTACGAAAACAGAAGCTCAATGAATTTGTGTCTGAAATGCATGTTTTCCACACTAGTGACCATATATTGTCACAGTTACATCATGCACATTTTCATGCCATGGAGTTGTACTGATCATTATACTGGGAAATTCATTATTCCATGTGATTCGTGGTTTCTACATGATGGTGCTCTGATCGGGGAATGAATATGAAACAAGGAAAGAAAAACATATACCGATCTCAGACCAGATATGTTACAGTCCATCAGACCATTTATTCATTCATATGAGGATTGTTCAAATGGAAAAGTACGAAACGTCTTAATAACCAAACCGGTTGAAATTTGAACATGTTGCTTTGGGATAAAGTAGTGCGACATCTATGGATGCGAAGAATGCGTCCTCAGCTCCCGCAAAAGAAATTCAAATTCACAGAATATATGTCATCAACTGCGACTGTTAAAAGCTGAAAATTTGTACCCAGCCCGGATTCGAACCCGGGTCTCCTGCTTTCTAGACAATTGCGCTGACCCCTACAACAGGGACACAGTGATCAACGCACCTGCAAGGATTACCTAAGCACTCCTTCATTATTCTATGTGATTCGTGGTTTCTACATGATGGCGCTCTGATCGGGGAATGAATATGAAACAAGGAAAGAAAAACATATACCGATCTCAGACCAGATATGTTACAGTCCATCAGACCATTTATTCATTCATATGAGGATTGTTCAAATGGAAAAGTACGAAACGTCTTAATAACCAAACCGGTTGAAATTTGAACATGTTGCTTTGGGATAAAGTAGTGCGACATCTATGGATGCGAAGAATGCGTCCTCAGCTCCCGCAAAAGAAATTCAAATTCACAGAATATATGTCATCAACTGCGACTGTTAAAAGCTGAAAATTTGTACCCAGCCCGGATTCGAACCCGGGTCTCCTGCTTTCTAGACTGTTGCGCTGACCCCTACAACAATAGGGACTCAGTGATCAACGCACCTGCAAGGATTACCTAAGCACTCCTTCCGTCAGACCCGGGCTCGAATCCCGGCTGGGTAGACATTTTCAGCTTTGGCCAATCGCAGTTGATATCATATATATATATAGTTTGAATATGAAAAAGTAACAACTGCAGGATCCGAAGTAATGTCTGTTCTTTAGGAACAGACGCCACTTGTATATATATGAAAAAGTTCAAGGCTCTGTCATCAGTAGGCAAGGTGATGCTCATAGACTTTTAGGACGCCCTTGGTCCGATACTCATCGAATTCCTCAAGCAAGGACAAACCATTAACAGTGACTTGTACTGTCAGACACTACATAGCCAACTCAAGCCCATCAAGACCAAACAGTCAGTTCTGCTCAGGGGGAGAGTGATTCCACTCCACGATAACGTGCCTCCACATGTCTCCTGTATCACGCAAAGTGTACTGGCTAGGTTCGAATGGGAGCAGCTAGAGTATCCACCTTAAAGCCCAGAATTGTCGCTCTGTGACGACCATCTGTTTGGTCAGCAAAATAAAAATAGAAAAAATATTTCTTTTGTATTCTAGAAAGATATAAAAAAGCCAAGATCGCTGATCATCAATTTTTATTTAAGACGACCGGTTTCGCTGAACTATGTCAGCATCATCTGGCCCAATAAAATCATTTTACGAGGCCAAAATCTTGTAATGTCAATCAGTTGCTATATAACATAATTTACAGTGCATAGGTGCACTATCTCATTATAATAAAACATAACATGGATAAGTATGTTTTATTATAATGAGATAGTGCACCTATGCACTGTAAATTATGTTATATAGCAACTGATTGACATTACAAGATTATGGCCTCGTAAAATGATTTTATTGGACCAGATGATGCTGACATAGTTCAGCGAAACCGGTCGTCTTAAATAAAAATTGTTGATCAGCGATCTTGGCTTTTTTATATCTTTCTACAATATCATAATTCGATCGCCTCCTAGAACATAAAGAAACTCTTTTGTATTCGTTAAATGTCGCATGCTAGATTTTGTCTATTAGGACATTGGTAATCGAAATTGGTAATCTTAAACTCGGTTGCAGGGTGAGTCATAAATGGGGAAAAATATTTCATGCTAATTGTCACACACTGAGCTACAAACATAAATTCGTTTTCCACATGTTCCTATGTCAATAAATGAGAATGCAACAGAATGGTGAAAATCTGGAAATAAGCAGTGGACTTTTGGGTGTTACTATGCACTGACATTGGCTAGGGGACAGATCGGCAACAGAGCATAAGTTCCTTACCCTATGCCAACTAGCCATGATACATAATACCAGCCAGCGCAAACGGTACGAGAGACATGAGACCGTTGTCATTGCTCGCAGTGTCACGCAGACCGTCGCTTGACGCCGCATGCCTCGCCTTTTTGTCAGCCGCTAGACTACCTACAACACTCGCATGTTGTGCTCTGTTGCCGATCTGTCTCCTTGGTCACTGTCAGCGCACAGTAACACCAGAAAGTCCACTTCATATTTCCATATTTTTACCATTCAATTGCATTGTCATTTATTGACATAGGAACAAGTTGAAAACGAATTTATGTTTGTAGCTCAGTATATGACAAATTACACTAAATATCTTTCCTCATTTGTGACTCACCCAGTATTCGCCCAACGTTCCAAGATGACATTGTACTAACGTAAGTGTTTCAGCCGAATGCCAGTTGCATCGTTGTAATTTCAAGCGACTCATCCCTGCGGCTGTGAGAATGTTGAGAGCGGCAGAGTGGCGCCACGTGCCCCGGCAGAGGCCCTTATGGCGGCGCGGCAGTCTTAAGCAGCGCGCAATATAGGCGGGGCACGCCACGCCACGCGACGCCAACCACGCCGGGCTGGGGCGTGCCGCGCGGCCGCAAAATGCCGCATTCCAGGCGCGGAACGCCGGGCCTGCCAGGCACGCGCTGGCGCCAGGAATGTCTTCCCGCCAGCCCACCCTACCACCCTGCGCCAGCCCCTTCTCGGTCCGAGAACGGCCCTGATTCAGATCGCTCTCGTCCCGTCCTGACAGCACAGCAATTAACAGCCCCTACTGTTCTTTTTGTACACTCATTCTCTCGCTCTTCACTGAATCACGATTACCGCTAACCGTCGTTGGGTCTTGTGATGATCGCTCTACCTACATCTACAGTAGGAGTGTACATATGGGTAACGCAAGCGCGCACGCCCGCGAGTGCTCACAGTGCTTGCCCATAGGCAGTTCCCCCTCCACCTGTCTGCTAACATCGCCAGCAAGGCGCGCAGTAAGACGAGCTGTATTAGTCCGCGTTGCCGGCCGCGGTGGCCGAGGGGACTGCGGCGCGCAAGTCATAGTCCGCACGGCCACTACGGTCGGGGGTTCGGATCCAACACCACCTAGAATACAAGGCCTTACAACAGGCCGTGCCTACGTCACACTTAGAGGCCGCGGCCGCCACTTCAGTGGCTGGCCGCTGGGGCAACGCCCACTGCCGCGCAGCGGCCGACCAGTCAGATGGCGGCCGGGGCCTCTAAGTGTGACGTAGGCACGGCCTGTTGTAAGGCCTTCTCTTTTAGGTGGTGTTGTCGAATCCCCCCTCGGCAATGGATATATGTGCCGTCCATAGTGTAAGCTAGTTCATAAGTATTTCGTTAGTTTAGGGACTGATGACCCCGTAGTTAAGTCCCATAAGCTATACAAACAAACAACATATTAGTCTGTATTATATGTGGTTTCGCTGTCGAAGTCTCTTGACCGTTAATGGTAGGACAATGTTATTAACAAATAGCTGGATGAGGAGTAGTTTCGATTAACATTGACGGGTATTAGATCTTTTATATCTAACAAGGAGACCACATGGGAATCGTAGTTTAGAATTTTTTGGTATTGATATGAGGGAAGTGTTAGAAGACTGATAAAATCAGCCATAGCCATTCGACGCAATGCTCAAAATATCTCGAGAAAATCGACTTTGAATTTTTGTAAGTATACGTAAGTACCAATAAAAAAAAAATTAGAAGAAAACATTAGGTTTGGTGGTTCGAATCCTCCAGTAGATTTTTTTTATTTTTGAGTCAAATACTTACAAAATTTTAATATCCAATGACAAGTTTTACGACTAAGTGTACGTATTTTTGTCTACTTGTAATTTTCTATACCCCTGGCCATTAAAATTGCTACAGCACGAAGATGACGTGCTACAGACGCGAAATTTAACCGCTGTTTATAAACGCGCTGTTTATTAACCATTGTCGTAATTTCAAGCCTATTGGCTGTTAAATAAATTCTAGAAGAAACACTCTTTAATGGTTTTTCAGGAGTTGGTTAAGTCTTGATACCGGCCGCGGTGGCCGAGGAGACTGAGGCGCTCCAGTCACGGTCTGCACGGACACTACGGTCTGGGATTCGAATGCCCCCTCGGGCATGGATATTTGTGCTGTCCTATTTCGTAAGTAGTTCATAAGTAGTTTGTAAGTTTAGGGACTGATGACCCCGTAGTTAAGTCCCATAAACTATACAAACATTTGAACATTTTTTTTAAGTCTTGATCTTGCTTCATGTTGCAACCGTTCCATAGATTGCGGCGGCGTTAGACTATCGCAAAGTACAGACCCTCGTACTGTTTTGAATACCGGAAGCATAGGATAATATTCAACGATGTGAAGCTTTATAGATCGGGAAAAAATTGTGGCAAACTTGAGATTATTTTGCAGATATTTGACGGGGGGGGGGGGGTGAGTAGGCGACTGGGAGGAGGGTGGAGGGGCGTCACGATTACAAGACACGCTAGGTGGTGATGCCATTAATGGCACGAGAGGGATGAACTTTCGCGCCAGAAATAAAACATTGCCACCCTCAGCTCAGGGCTGCAGTGGAGAGAGTGATGGGGGTGTAACACGATTAATGCATTAGGGCTGTGCACCTCTCAGCTACAACTCACCTCGCAGTTGCTAAAACCTGCTTTTGTGTCACCTACAATTATCTACCCTCTGCACCCAACTTCAGGACTGACATGGTTATGAATTTAAAAGATGTTTATTGAACGTTACTTAGCCAAAAATTCCGACTCTTTAATTCTGTTTCTCTTTGTTCAATGTACTGATGTTCGTTAAACAAATAATTCGAGTAAATAGCTGGAAAGCCGTCCTTTGAGATCCTTCATACAATAATTTCTTTGCTGCGTGGGAAACTAAAACTCAAATTTTTAGCCGTATCTTTTTGGTATTAAGAATCTAATTAAACATTACAAATTACTCATTATTAGTTACGTTCGTTACTGATCGCAGGTAACAATTGACACGTCGTTACCTCTGTGTAGCAACTGGCTAATGGGGAAATAAAAGACACATGCCATATTTTATGTTCTGTCATAATTAGTGGTTTTGTTCAAAACTTCTGTATACGAATAAATGTAATTTTCTCCGACGGCGCATGAAAGATACTTCAAATAAGCTTAGTTTTTGGAACGATGTATTAAAATTAAAAAGTGGTTGATAACATATTGTGATATTTCATGAATGGCAGTACAGCTGTAAAAGAATTTCAAAATTTAATTTGCATGACTCAATCGTCGGCGTTGTTCTGTAATTCAACACCAGTCAGTATGGACAAAGCTACTAACTACATACATTTATTTTGAGTTTTTCTCTGGGTTTGAAAGAAGAAGACACTTATTCAAGAACTATCGTAATAAAAATGTCATACTTTTCATGAATATTACTTCCAAATAATTAATATACAACAGTCCAGATCGCAATTTGCTGCGCTTTTTATAGGCAACCGGTTTCGGTCCTATGGACCATCGTCAGGCCCTTGGCACCTTGTTAGTGGACGGTGACGGTGGCCGCAGCAGACGTCAACCGAGCAGCAACTTGCGATCTGGAATGTTGTATATTAATAATTTAAAAATTCTAAAGTCGCTGTTTCCAAAAAAAAAAAAAAAAGCTTTCAAAAATTTTACTTCTTCCTCATAAGGCCTATAATGGAAATTCAATCTCTATAAACTGTTTCTTAAACGCGTATCAGTGTTGCACCTTCTTCTCGATAATGGACTTGACAGACTATAGATCACGATGTTTGGTGAAGGAGAAAGCAGGAAGCAAAGTTATTTAAATATTTCTATGTATCGTGAACATCCTTGATGTCTGTAACTGTATTACAGCATTTATGAAACCATACTTTGTAAATTTTTTGACGCTTATACTTCAATAATTTGGCCCAACGAACTTTAGTAGCATGTGCACAACATCAGGTGCTTTCCTATTATTTGTAGTTCATTTACTAATTGACGATTCCTATTAAGTATGGAAAGAGAATTTGTTCAGATGTGTTATTTCCCGCACAGTATGAGCACACATTATTTCTACGTACGTCACAGCGATCTGAAACTGACACACGGTGTTTAATTAACTGACGATAGAAGTGGAATGGATGAGAATGTTTTTATTCGTCAGAACAGATACAATTTTCGACATTTAGATATATGAGTTTTAAAACATCCAGCGATGTCATCGACGTACAGCATACAAACATCATGATTAAAATGTTAAAATGTTTGTATAGCTATGGCACCAACCCGCAGTCGTAGTCAGTCCTTTACGAACTACTTAAACTAACTTATAGTAAGGACAACTGAAACGTCTATGCTCTGTGTTGGTGAGCGGAATGGGACACAAATGATTTTTTTTTTTTTTTTTTTTTTTTTGAAGCCAGCGTGATACCTAAAAAACCACATTATGTGCGTACGACAGACAGGCGTCGTCTAAAATCGAAATCAACGAGAAACTTGACAGAGACCAGTTCTTCTGTCGGTTAATCTTTACATATAAAGCGGTGTGTCCCGGTGTTTCTATGTATTTTTGTGTGTACGTATTGCATACAAATCTTCAGTTTTGTTCCAATCTTTATGAAATTTTGCACACGTAATCTTGAATCCATGAGCACGGTCACAAGGATCACGTACAACACATTGTTAACGAGATATGGCGTCATGAACAATGAGATGTGAGAAAAAAATTTCAAATATTTGTTAAGCTTATGGGAATTAACTGCGGGGTCATCAGTCCCTAAACTTAGAAACTACTTATGAACTACCTTATACTAAAGACGACACAAACATCCATGCTCGAGGGGGCATCGAACCCCCGACGGCGGACGGCCGCGCGAATCGCAACACGGCGCTCCAGGACGCGCGGCTAATGTGAGAAAACTGTTACATCAAATAACGATGTTGAATATTTCCTCCTAAATCACTGATCCGATTTCAACAAAATTTTATACACATATTTCTTACCGTGAGGTAACTGTAGTTGCATGGTTAATAATCACATACAACACATTGTTAAGGAGATATGACGTCATAAACAATAGGAATAGCAAAAACACTGCCATGTAATGCGACGAGACATTATTCATACACTGTATAAGAATAAGAGTACTTAGCGACTTGTAACAAAATTTAAAGATAATTTCAAATCTACATTATGTTTTTTCTCGCTGACAACAACAGTAAAATGACGAAAGAAGAAAAGTTTCTCGCTTACTACTTTTCCGCTGTTTATGGACTAAAACTACGCCATTCGGTATGACACTAAAATTTACAATTTCTACACTACGAATTGTAGACGAAGAAAATTTTCCAGACAGTATACACACATCTGAATGTATCTTCGAAAATTTATCACAGTACGACACGCAGTTCATGATATATAAACATATATACAGTACCGTTCATGAAACACCACCCCATCGCGCACCAAGTTTCAATGTATTACTTCTTTGATACTAATTGTACTCGCAACAAATTTTACAGACATACAGGTATATGAATATATACCTGAAAAATATACAACTGTACAACATATAACTCAATAAATACGATATAGTAAGAATTTTATGTCATACCTATCTTGATTACTATCTTTCTTTGCTTGGATACTGCACTTATTTTTTTGTACATTATACAAGGCAGCCTTATTTCTTGTATGTAGCCGCGATAGAATGTCCGTGGACACTAAGACGCCCTGCCGTGGTGCGCGCAGCCGTTCGCCGACGGGGATTCGAGTCCGCCCTCGGACATGGGTGTTGGTATTGTCCATAGCATAAGATATTTCATGTTAGTATAAGTAGTTTGTAAGCCTTGGGACTGATGACCAACGTAGTTAAGCCCTTTACATTTATGTACATTTGAACATTCTTATATATTCTCCGATAAATATGTAACATACTTAAGGGGAAAAAAGAGATGGACAGAGAGCGAATGGCTAGGAGAAGTACGAAATCAAGGCAGCAAATACCCGTGCAACGTGGGGTTTTCACCTAGTCTATGATTAAAAGCCACTTGGTCAAGGGTAGAACAAAAGCCCACAGATAGACGGGCAGAGTTTTGACCTGTATGTGTCGAGCTGCCGTCTTCGTGAAGGACTGCATTCTTTGGTGACATCGGGTCTATGCTCCATTGAAGTCACTGCTACCAAGGCACACTATGTTGCACTATGAAAGAACACTCTCCATACATAGCAAAACACCAGGGCAAAACCTCGGTATCCTTACGCGGTCACATCGTTTCTATGTTTCTTTATCATCATTGCTTGTGTATATAAATACATTAAAACATTTTAAGATTTTACAACGCTTCCAGGGGTCGTTCATTCTTTTTTATGTCCAGTAAAATTAGTAGTTGCTCTGAATTCGATCGACTGCTACCCATGGTGTTCCAAGGGTCAGGTGCACTGAAATAGTTCCGAAATACTGGAATAGGTTCAGTATGCAAGGTAAAACGTTGACACCGCTGTTTCACAGGAACTATGCATCGCACAGAATTTGATGAATTAAACACACCGCTGCATTGACGTCAAATGTAGCATTTCTAGCATGTAAACATTAGGCACGCATTACTTTGGCTGCAATATGTCACTTCGTATATTCCTTACATACATTTATTAAAGTGGCAACTTTGTTTATTGCAGTGCACCGTGTTTAATATCAAAGTTATCTCTACTGCCACTTCACAACGTTAACGATGTTTGCTCGAATACAATTTTGCTGTCATGTAATAATCAGTGATGAACTGCAGGATACATACTTGTACAGCCTCAGTTCTAAGGTATGTACCACATGTAAGGGAGGAATTACTTCGCCAGGGAATAAGGAAGAGGTCTCCCCAGAACGATCCGTGCAATGAAATTAACGTGAACGTAACCAAGAAGAAATATAAAACGCAATCTTAGCTGAAAGAGAATATATTCAATTTCTGAGATCTGCTGATGACGTTTGGTTTCAGAGACGGCAGAAGCGTTTCGAAGACAGTTGAAGGGAATAGAAAGATTCTTGAGAAACAGGTAATAAGATGAACAACAAAGAGAGTACAAGAAGGTCAACGTAATGCAGTCAGATCTAATTAGGCGATTTTATATAAGTAGACTGTAGTTTGAGACAATGAACGTAGTAAAGGTAGAGTGTCTATTTGGCATAAAAATAGCTTAGGGCGACAAAAGGAAAGACGATGTAAAATGCATACTGATAATGGTAAGAACTTTCTTGCTGTAAAAGATAAACTACAAACATCAAATAAAAAGTAGCTTGTTCACTTGTAAAGAAACTGCTGATTGCACGAAAGTAAGCAGTAGGAACAATTTGTAGTGTTCACATTTAGCCGTCATATAGCTAATTTTTCAGTGAGTTAGGCATGTCAACCGGAGCACCTCAATCAATATTTCTGACAATGAAAGTCCGCAAAAAGAAGGTATCAGAATTTGAAAAGAACATTGAGGTCCATATCTAAAACACGAGACGAAACCGAGACCATTGTCACCAAAATAAAAAAAATTGAGATAATTGGTCCTGTAACATAAAATAATTGTCTTACATCAAAAATAAAGTATTAGATCTCACATAAAATTATTTATTTTGTGGTACTTCTATTTGATGGATGGATTTCTATTTACAAACTGACAGTCTGTAATAAGAAGAACTTGTTTTTAAGTTTTGTAGCAAGTTCTGACATTAAAAAGTCTTCATGAATGTTAAATGTTATACGTATAATGCAAATTGACATATTCCACTTCTCTTCGATAAAATAATCTTTCAAATGATTTATGGAACATGTAACTAACTGTATATAAGAGGAACCATACCTGTCAGCGACTGAAGACTCTGAACTGTGCAACTTCACATTTTAAGTACGTTTATCGGCTTACTATGAAACTATAGTTTGTTCGGTGTTTCGAGTGAATAACTTTCAAATGTGGCTTCCCCTCAGTCCTGGAGGCATAAATTAATTAAAGCACCTCGGTGGAGAAGGAGCATGTGAGCTGACACCTCACGACGGATCATGTGTGTAAACGATACACGAACCAGTAAACGGCTATTAGCATACGTCCGCATAACGACGCACCATTTTTTATGTGCAGCATATACTTACTAGCAAATTATGGACGTTTACAGCAAATGTTCGTAGCAGTAGCAATAATAGTAACAGTAGTAGTACGTATTATAAAATTTTATTTAGTCATCACTCCTGTAATTGTTACAGCGTCGAAGTAAAAAAGAAATAAGAAATCGAAAAGAAAACAAAAGAAAACGTTGTCTGTTTTGGCGCCCACACCATCTTTGACCGAAATTAAAACGCAGCTCTTTCCTGTAATTGCAGGACCATTCAACGTGTGAACGTGCTGTTAAAACGCTCCCTACCTCTCCTGCAAAGGAAATTACATGGCTGCTGTTCATTAACGGAGCAAAACGACGCTTCCAGATGCGTGGGACTCTTTTCAAAAGCTCTCTGCAGCACCGCTACGCTGTATGAAGGATTATGGCTTTGCGGTGGCTTGCAATGTTATCGACCTGAAAGCAAGGAAGAGATTCTAGGTATCCTATGTTAAAAAAATAAATAAAAAACTATTTTCCAGTATAACCTCCTCGAACGCATATCTCGTCCAGTTACTTTCTATGATTGCGCGAGACCAGTCATTTTGTGGTTTTTAATGCAGCAAAATGCAGTTGAACCTATTTTAAGGGCCAGATGACTGTGGCGTGGTCCATCGAAACAGGATGCCATAAAATAACAAATGAAATTACAGCTGATGGTTTTATTATTCATTGAGATAAATTTGAGTAATCAATTACTGACCTATAGCATAAGACTCGTTTTGTAGTCGACAATTTTATGCCGCATCGTAGCCTGATGTACTATGTATCCGAAAACACGGCTTTCAGTCCTCTCCAGCAGAACAAAATTCACTATTTATTTGTTCACGTCGAATAAAACTGACTTCTAAGAGCAAACGAAGACGGAAAATGTTTCAGATACAGCTCTAAAAGCAAACTGTAATTTCTCGTTACCTAAAAATATCCTCAACTGGCTAGTTGTTACACTAGCTGCCGTGTTACGAATCAATAAAAAAAGGTAAAGCAGTCAACAATCTGAAGATTGTTTTGAACACCACAGTGCTTTACTAGGCATGGTCCTGTTTGGAGGTGGTATGCCGTTGCCTTCCTCCGACCTTCGAACTGACTTACCCAGCCAGTTATAGGGGGACCTACAGTTTAACGTGATTCCGAACCACGGTGCTACTCAGTATTTTTCACATGAGGAACACTGCCAGAGATGAAAGAAGTGGAAAGTAACAGATAAAAATCCTAGGGCCTGGCAGTCTTAAATGGCACTTAATTACAGATTTCTGTCGACACGCGCATATTCCAATAGAAAAAAAGAATCATAGGATGAAAATAAAACTGAATAAAAAAAGTTAATACTGTTCTGAAACATATATAACACGTTATACGCATCATTGAAAATGATGAACACAAAAACCAAAGTAATTATGATTCAGAAATTAAAATAAGTTCATACAAATGTCTTCGAACCCACGAAATGCGGGACAGACTTTACAACTGCACTAAGCAGCGAGCATGCTACTCTTTTACAAATATCACTACATACACAGTAGCAATGCTGCATTGTACCCTTCGGAGAACTCGTTTGCGCGTAAATCATACTGAGCTGCTCTAAATGTAAATTGATGTGTGATATAATACTTTTTTACGGTTATCATTAAACGATCACATGTGTGGATCGCCAACAATACATACCAAGAAAGGGAGTTACATAAGGAAATGGATTTGAACTGGCTAATTGTTGAGGTAATTTGGCAACGGGGAACGGTTCGGCTGTGACGCTGAATTCTCTGACTGGAAGAAAGTAGTTTTCAAGCTCCCTACCTGCCCTACTCGTAAAGCGTGGTAAAGAACTCACAACTAAGTTAGTAATTAATTGCTTTTAATCTCTTCCTTTTTGACTTCGACTATACTCACATTCCTCTCAATAATGTCAGGATATTCGTGAATATACAAATGCAATTTTAACTGGTAAGGTAAAATTTATTGTTGATAAACATACTTCACATGCATAAACATTGATTTCATAATGATACCAAATTACTGTGTGTCACTACAAATAAAATAATTGGCCAACAGCCTCATTCAAAACCTCTGCTGGTCAACTCGACCGCACAGGCCAACTACACGAATGCAACTGGCAACTGAGCTCCACTGCTACACTGTTGCTGGTACGTACCAGCGATATTACAATCATAGGCAACGTAGGAAAGACCAACGAGCTTAAATTTCATAGTGTCGGTAGGTCCGCCATATTTGAGGCAAACTGAACTGGCGTCCGCCATGTTATTTGGGGTATTGGATGACAGCCGGTATGACACACCCACCCGAGAATTTTACCTATTTGCAGTTCAAAGTTTTAAATAAAGATTGACTACTGAATACGGATGTCCATCAAGTTCCGCCAGACTTTTTCGAAGCTCCGAACTGACGAGCCTGGTAATATGTTTCCTAAAAATGCGGTAATGAAATATCACGAACCTGACCGTAATATAGTTCCAGTTCGAAGTAAAACAGTTAGCTGAGGTTTGCAATAACAACGAAAGTGCGCTGCGAAAATATTTGTGTTGAATTTAATGCAAGTACATGGTATAAACGAGCTGCGAACAGTAACTGTTATGACGAACAAACATGACACTGGATTTGCATCTGCTGTTAATGTGTTGTAGCAACTGCTTTCATAAAATCAAGTATACACTTATATTGTGTTTACTAAACATATTAAGTCTAAAAACTTGTAGTTTGTTATTAAAGGTTTTGGTTATGAACTTCGGTGGATGAAATTTGAGTACAAAGACGAAAGTGTCAACAAAATACTGCAGTTAAAAGTGCGCTTAGGTCAGCTGCCACAAAAGTATTTCGCACCGAAGTAACGCATCATTAACAACTTTCGTTGTTGCTACGCTGAAATAAGTAAATATTTGTTGCAAAGAAAATACATATGCAAGTGAAAAATTTCTGGCTGTCACTATTGCTTCTACACATTGCACTGGTTGCATGTCAACCACGCAAGATCAAGTATTGTCAAACACAAATGAAAATATTTCTAAAGAAGGGGTAGACACTCGAAAGTGTGGATTCATCAAGCACAGGAGCGACAGAAGAAGAAATATTTAAAAAACACGCCAACACTACGCAGAAAACGGAACATTATTTTATTATTATAATTTTGTGTACTTCAGCAGAATTGCGGGATATGTCATCTTGGAACAGCTAAGTGGCATCACACAGGAATTTTGTTTGATTATAGTCAGACAGACGATACAAGGCAAAATATTTAGTTTTTTGTACGAAGTACTTGTCGCTTTTATCACTTCGATCTTTGCATTTAAATGCTGAACACACTTTAGGCATATTTCAGCAGCAGTAGTTGTACAGGCAATACACACTAAATACAGTATATACTGAACACAGTACTTCAAGCTCAACAACGACATACGATAGACAAACTACTCTGAAGTGCACTGACCACCAAAAATAAGGGCTCTAGTTTACATAGGTTGCCGCAAAGAGCGCTATAAATCGTGTGTTAGCCACTCTATGAAATTTAAGCTCGTTGGCATAAATATTATATCCATTGATATCTTACAAGCTTCAGCGCGTCAGCTGTCAACTAGCCAGTAATTTTAATCGGATTTAAGTTCTCTGGCTTTCTAGTTTCCAGGCGATTGCAAATTCTATATTATGGAATGTTTAGTACCACAAAATATGCGTTGATGACCGAGGGAAAATGCCAGTGATGACAATTGTACCAGGAAGTGATCACAACTGTATCTAGTGTGGATCTATTTTTCTCTATTCTGTAACCTTTCTTATGTTCAGTTTATGGACCGCCCCGGTAGTATCAGAGTGGTTCGCCTGCTGTGGAGAGCGCTGGCTTCGAGCCCGTGTGCAGCGCTTCGCTATTGAGCCGCGGGGCGCGCTATTATGGCGCTGATCTGGCCCTATTCATCGGCACAATTAGGAAGCACGCGCCATACACAGCAGCTAAATCAGATCAATTAACGGCACAGGGGCGCCTGTGGCTAGGCAACCCGTGCTGCTACCTGCGGTCAAGATGGTAGTCTGCTAGCTCTAATACCTCCTTACTGTCTGGGAGCGTCCCTTGCTAGCTGAGTTGAATTAGTCATGAGACGGCCCGGCTCCGTCTAGAACTCGAGTTAGCAACATTGACAGCAATTAACGGGCACAAATCAGGCTACTTGTGTGCAATATTCAGAAGGCAGTGCGCGCAAACTAACTTGAATGACTGGACAATTTTTACACGCTTTCTTATGTACAAGAGAGAAACAATATTAACCTAGGGTAAGGTGGTAAGAATTAGATCTAGGTACGATATCGATCAGCATGTAGCAGTTGCCTTTGTGTGGAACTGTAGTGTAGCAGGTTTCTACTGTTCCTCCTGTCTTTTCCAAGAATACACCATTTTGTGCTACGGAGATATGTGAAGATACTTAGTCTAACGCACTCTTATAAATTTTCTAGTTTTCAGGCGCTTCCAAATTCTATATTATATACGAGTTCTATATTATATACAAGTTGATGACCGAGGGAAACTGCCCGTGATGAAAATTGTTCCAGGAAGTGTGGTACATTTTCGATCTATTTTTCTCAATTCTGTAACCCTTTTTATGTTTATACCAACATTTATAATTGTTTAATATTTGTGTTACACATTCATTAAACATCCAAGAACAAGTGCCAGAATTAAAATTATTTCTTATTTCTATATATATCCAATTATAATAACATTTGTGCGAAATGATCGCACCGAGTTCGCGGGTCGTTCTTGAGGACGTGCTTGTCAAGCACGTGGCCCCGAGCTAGTGCAGTCTTTCTTCCTTCTTTCTTTCCTCCCTGAGCTGCATTTCATTTCCCTCCCCCTCCCACCCATCCTCACCCCTTCCCCTCCTCACCGGGATACTGATGACCGAGCCAGTTTGGTTCCCCTGTTCCAAACCACGAACCAACGGACCGATCAACCAAAAAAAAAAAAAAAAAAAAAAAAAAAAAACAACCAACCAACGAACAAACCAACCAACCAACAAACCAACCATATATTACATAAACCGATAATGAACTTACAGATTTATTTAGATTAATGCCACTAATACAACAAACAATATAATGAGAAGTGATGATTTACAAAGAGAGGCAAATTAAAAAACTCAAAATCGTTTAACTACTCGTATGACCTAAATTTATTGACAATTACCAACCTTTAGATTTGCAACACTAGGAATCTTACTTTAAGAAAATTTTACTCACTGTGAGTATATAAATGGGAACACATCCTGTGTTCCTAGGTCCTCTGTCCCATCCATATACCTTAAGTGGGTAAAATTTCGTTGAATTACGATTCCTCGCATTGCGAATCTAAGGGTTGGTAATTGTCACAAAACTGTGTATGCGTGGCTCACCCTATATATAGTAAACGATTACACATGTGGCAACGCGGCTTTAGGAACATACTAAAGTTTCGTGAGGAATATATATTTTTGTTTGATGAACGGTTTTAGGACGAGTATCGACTGAGATATTGCAGCAAGTACTTTTTATTATTGAAACCGCTTTCTTTCTACAGGGTGTCGCACGAAAGACGCCTGCTAGGCGTCCGCGGATCGCACAGTACGGCTCCCGGCCGCCGCCACCGCATCCGCCGGCTACGGCAGCGCCTGATTCTTGGACTCTGTTGTGCCGCGGGCGCATACACTGAGTTAAAGCCTGAAAACCATTGACATCTGAGTAATCTAAGCCTACCTTTATTTACAGTAGATGTTCAAAATGATGTCCCACTGTGGAAAAATCGGTGTGACATCTCTTGAACACATTTGCGAACATTCGACGAATTTCGGCTCCCGAAATCTGTTTTTAACGAAACAATAAATTCTGACAGGTATGTGAACAATATCCAGCATCCATTTTTTTTTCAAGAACTTTCACCCAATGAAAAGCTGTATGGTTTCTTCTTGCTGGACAGTGCTAGACCACACATTGCAAATGCTTCTACGGCAGCAATACGAAGTTTTTTTGATGATAGGATAGTTGACTTGCCTCCTCGTTCTCCAGATCTAAATCCCTGTGACTTTCGTCTTTGGGGAATGTTAAAACACAAGGTGTATGCAAGCAATCCCCATACACTCGAAGAGTTAGAAGACCGGATTCGACTAGTCATTTCCGATATTTCGGTACCCTAAATTCGTCGAGTGTTCGCAAATGTGTTCAAGAGATGTCAGGCCACTCTTTCTATAGAGGGACATTATTTTGAACATCTACATGTTTTTTAGACTTTGACTCATTGTATGCGCCCGCGGTACAATAGAGTCCGAGAATTTGGGGCTGCCGTGGCCGGCAGATGCGGTGGCTGCGGCCCGAAGCCGTACCGCGCGATCCGCCCTGTATAACTGCATCGGGTAGCTCTTGAGAAGACAATTATAGTAATACAGCATTTGTTAATATTGACGTTGAAAACTGTCGACACCGCCAAGCGGTGCTCTAGTGGTAAGTAGCGTCAGAATGTCAGCACATTTGACTCTAGATCTGTCTACTCTGAAAGCTACAGGTACAGGAATGAGGAAAAGTTGGATATACTACTTTTATATGGTGAATGTTGTGTAAACAATACAGATGTATAGGACAATCTATCCGAATCGCCTGTTAGCGACACGCTAGACAATTACACGATTCATGAAGATGCTAGTCCGAACAGGCTGTTTGAACATCAAAACTAGAACAAGAACGAATAATGCAACCGACAGAGAACACGAGCCGGCTGAGGCGCTTCAGTCGCGGTCTGCACGGCCACTACGGTCGGGGGTTCGAATCCCCACTCGGGCATGGATATTTGTGCCGTCCTCAGTATTAGTTAGTTCATAAGTAGTTTGTACGTTTAGGGACTGATGACCCCGTATTTAAGTCCCATAAGCTATACAAACATTTGAGAGAACACAAAGGCGCAGTCCTGCCTACGACACTAGTGAATCCGCACAGTGGGACGAGACAAACTGACAAGGAATGTGGAATCAGCGAGACGAGAGTCTTTCGCATCTTTAATCAACACAGATTCCACTCCAATCATCTGCGAATTACATAAGGCAATAGGCGAACGTGATTTAAATCTTCATACAGAAATCTGTAGGTTTGCTCTTCAGCAACTGAGAGACGACACTACATTTTTTCAAACGAAAGCCCTTTACCGATGTAGCAACACTTACTAACCACGGCAACGTAAATTTGCGTAACATGCACTACTGGCCAGCCATAAAGCCATATTGACTTCCACGGCCGTGGAGCCGTAACGTATTGTGCAGATGGTGCAGAATCATAGTTAATTCCAGTGTGGGACATTACTTCATCCGAGGCATACTGAATGCGCATTAGTAGGCAACCTTCCTTACGGACTTTCTGTCAGTTCTTCCTGAGGTGATACCACTGGATATTCGAAAGCATATGAGGCTACAAGCTCACTCGTTCCATGTTACAGCGCAAATACTCGGGGCGAAAAATTACTCGACTTTGGATGGGAGAAAATTCTTTTGTAAAATTACCTGCCAGGTCCCCGGATCTGACACCCACTTAGTTTCTTTATTTCGGAGCAACTCAAAACTTAGTCTATGACGAACTGCGAACTACGCCAAACGATATGAGTCGTCGAATCGCCGGTGAACGCTCTAACAAGTTATTCACTGTAATTATATATATTTCTTTTGTTGTATCCCTATAATAGTGTTCCTGAACTTTCTCTACATCATTTGTCAGTCTCAGTTGGTGGGGATCCCACATTGTACAGTAATACTCCAAAATAGGACGCCCAAGAGTAGTGTAGGCTGTTACTTTAGACGAATTGTTGGGTACTCTAAGCATTTTGCCACTGAAGCCTTTTGTTCGTCTTCCATCTTCTATGTATTCTTTCCATATAAGGTTCTTCGTATCTGTAATTCCTAGACATTTAGTTGAATTTCAGCTCTGTAAATTTGACATATCTTGCAAACGAAGCTTAAAGGATTTCTTTTAGTGACCGTATGGATGATTTCACACTTACCATTATTTAGGGTCAATCGCCCATTTTTTCAAATATGCAAATATCTATCTCGATTTGCATCTGTTTTTGATCTTCTGGTGACTTTGAAAACCAGTAAATGGGAACATAATCCACGAACAATCTAAGAGAGCTGCTTATATTGTTCCGAAACCATTTATAAAGATAATGAACAGTGGGGGACTTACAACAGTTCCCTGGGGAACGCCGGATAGAATTTGCCTATGTAGAAATCTCTTGAAGCCTGCTAACATGAGAGCTAAAGTGGGTGGAAGACACTTTCAGCACGTAATGTGAGGATGAGTGATCTTATTCAACACTACTTTTCATGTTGGTGTGTTGGTGTCATGAGCTGATCTTAGACCCACACAAGGTACTAGTGTTATGGCAGCGCTATTCGCCAGAACGCCGGCAGTCCGCGGAAGTCGCCGTGCAATAAGAAGACTAGTCATAACTCGCTCCACAGTACTTCGGCCGCTGGGGGCGCCAGCAGTCTCGATACCTCTCTGTCTGCTTCACGCGCCGGCCAATCGGAAGACAGCAACTCGACATGATATGCCGGCGCACCACAGACACGATAGTCATTGTAGCAATCAGTACAGAATTACTGCAGAGTACGCAGCAGATACAGAAGTGCTACAGTTCCAGGAGATTCGTCTAGAGTGAGCCAGCAGTCTACGTTAGCAGAAGCCGGAACACTACTACTGACTGATACCGAAGATATCATTACAACACAGTTTTATAGCTAGGACGAAATTATACCTCAATCACAACTCGAAAGCTTAGTGTTCTTTTAATCCGTAATAAAAATGTATATGGACTAATCACTTCTTTTAGTTGCAGACCTAGTCCACACACTTTGTATCCAGGGCCCACCTCTTTCTATCGAAGCACCCCTAAGACCCAAAAACTTGTGAATGAAAATAGTGACTATGCGATAATACTATAGCTGGAATAAAAATGTTCATATAGCGTGTTTCAGTACTATATTTTTTATGAATGTCTCGTATAGGATCTTTCGCTCGCCATCTTCTATCCATGAAATTCGGCTACGTGCACCCTCTAGTCCTTTATAAATCCTTGACATTTAACATCGGGTACAAGCAAGCGTCGTAGTGGTTCCTTGCTGCCGGAATAGGCTGCTTACCTTTGACGGCGTTCAGCTTGTTTCCCACCATCTGCTTCGCGACGAAGGCGGCCATCTTGTCGGGCTGTGGTTGACTGGTGCGCGGTTATAGGTTGCTGTGCAAGATCACAGGGGCCCGCAGCTCTGCAACACAAAAAATTGGGTTTCGCTCAGTATCAGGTAGCTAAGCGTGAAAGTAAAGGACAAAATAGTGACCAGTCTGTCGTGTTAGTCTCGAATGATGAAGCAAATAGGTGTCCAGGAACTTTCCACTATTTCTTCATTATTTTTTATCGTCAGGCTAAAAAACACGTTACTACAATCAATTGCAAATACGGCAGAATCGTACAATATTCGGGAGGTTTCAGCACAGTAACATGTCGTTACAAGGGGATAAGTTAGGTAATACAGGAAGGTAAATTACTGTATTAAATTGGGATGAACACCAAAGATTGGTCACCCAACCCTTCTATACCTAACCCTTAACCGGCATCGTTAATTTCATGAATAAAAAAGCCACATAATTCCTATAAAAGGTACAGTTAATACATAAATTAGTAAGGTATGTATTAAAACAAACTTTATTTCAAATACAAATCAACTAGTATGTTTTTAACTGCGTTATTTTTTATCCTTAAGTCCTAGGTCTCATATTCAAGAATAATTTTTAGTTCCTTGGTTCGGGATGCTAGCATATGATTACAAAAAGAAATTAGATTAAAAATCCTACTAATGCTTTAGGCTTTATGATAACTTCCCATAAACATAAATAGAGACACTATGTCATTTACTACATGACAGCTAACTATCTTCCTCTATTGAATCATCACAGGAAGAATTATTTGATTCAGAAAAAAATTTTGTTGTGTATTTTCATCTTCACTTATGTTCTCTTCATTACATGCTTGAAAATCTCTTAAATATTCTGTTACTGAATAATTTTCGTCTAATAATAGTTCACAGATTTCTTCTTCATTGAGAGCCTACTGCATTGTGCTGAAACGCTACAACTTAAGTCGGTATATATGGACAGCAATCCCTTATCTGAAATCGCAGATCAGATTGGAATCAGCGATGGCACTTACCTCCGTTTCAAATCAAATGTTCAAATGTTTGTTAAGGTTAAAGGACTTAACTGCGGGGTCATCAGTCCCTAAACTTATAAACTACTTATGAACGACCTTATACTAAAGACGATACAAACATCCATGCCCGAGAGGGGATTCGAACCCCCAACCGTAGTGGCCGTGCAGACCGTGACTGAAGCGCCTCAGCCGGCTCGGCCACTGAGGCCGGCTACGTCCCTTTCCAGTAAATTTCAAGCGATGAGTTCCCGGACCCCAGAGCATCTTCTACATCTACATGGGATACTCTGCAAATCACAATTAAGTGCGTGGCAGAGGGTGCATCGAACCACCTTATAGTATTTATCTCCCATCCCATTCTAGAAAGGGGCGCAGGAAGAAAGAACATCTGAATCTCTCCGTTCGAGTACTGATTTCTCGTATTTTATTTTGATGATCATTTCTACCTATATAGGTGGGAGTCAACAACATATTTTCGCATTCGGAGGAGAATGTTGGTGATTGGTGTTTCAAAAGTAGCCCACGCCGCAGCGATAACCGCCGTTGTTGTAATGATCCCCATCCCAGATCCTGTATCATTTCCTTGGCGCTGTCTACCTTGTATCATGACAATAAAAAACGAGCTGCGTTCTTTGGACTCTTTCGATGTACTCCGTCAGACCCACCTGACAAGGATCCCACACTGCGCAGCAATAATCTAAATGAGGACGGACAAGCGTTGTGTATGGAGTCTCTTTAGTATTTCTGTTGCATCTTTTAAGCGTTCTGCGAATAAAACACAGCCTCTAATTCGCCTTTCCTACGACATTATCTACGTGTTCTGCCTAGTTTAAGTCTGATGTAATAGTAATACCTAGGCCAAACCTACAACCACCACGGAGAGCAACACCATCTACATCGCTGAGTTAACCAGCCACACGTGGCTTGTTAGACGTCAGGCGGCCACCAGACCCATGAGCAGCACCCAGAAGAATCTAGCCTAGTTCACTTTATGTCTCTTACTTAGCAGTTTTCATATTACCCTGCTTCAAGAACTAAAACAAGATAAGTATTCGTTTTTGCTCTGTGAATAAATTGTTCTGCTACTGAGAATGAATTTACTAGTACAGCGCCTACACCAGCATCCTTATATGTGTGCCGGCTACTTTTAATTCCGCAGTAGTCGGCACAACACGTGGCGATGGGGATATACAACATGGTTTTCATCATATGTTTAACAATTGTTTGCAATGGTTTTCATAATCTGTGATATGTGTTTTTTATCATAGAACATGACATTTCTGTTTTTAATTTCCTTGTTTCCGAATACATGTTAGTTTGTCTCATATGGAGAAAAAGGCATGCAAATAAGAAACTACAAAATTTATTGAAACATATAGTATATAGTATTCAACATCAATAACAATAATAAATATGGTGTTAAAGACGAATGCTGATGATGAAACGGGTAGATCCTAATGAGGAAATACTGAACAAAATTGGAGAGACGTTTCTGGCAAATCTTGATTAAAAGAAGGAATCTATTGGCGGGACACGTTGTAAGACTTCAATAAATAGTTTAGCACTGGCGGGATGTGTGTGCGGTAAAAATCACAAACGGACCGAGAGATGAATAAAAAAAAAAGAAAAGTTCGCTAGCCGAGGGGACTGAGGCGCTCCAGTCACGGTCTGCACGGCCACTACGGTCGGGGTCCGAATCCCCTCTCGGGCATGGGTATTAGTGCCGTCCTTAGTATTAGTTAGTTCATAAGTAGTTTGTAAGTTTAGGGACTGATGACCCCGTAGTTAAGTCCCATAAGTTATAGAAACATTTGAACATTTTTTTGAAAATGTTGCAATTCTATCGGACCAAACTGCGTGGTCATCAGTCCGTAGCTTACAAACTACGTAAACCTAGGTAAACTAACCTACGGACAAACACACACACATACCTATGCCTCAGGGAGGACTCGAACCTCCACGGCGAGCAACCGCGGACTCCGCAGCGAGACGCTTTAGAGAGACGAATACACTAAGCAGGTTCAAAACGATGAAGGTTGCGGTCCTTATTCAAAGATGTATAGTCTTGCACTCGATAGGGTAGCGTGCACAGCGGTATCAAACCAGTCGCCCAACTATAGATCACAAGAACAACAGCAACACGATAAGCCCTACTGATTTGTCCCTTACTATTTTCTGCTGCTGAGCCCCTCATTTATGGAAACTGTTTGGCCCTATGAAGAAAACCAGAAACGTGATTAGGCATTTGAAATGATTTTATTTTTGAAATATTTGATTAACAATTGATATTTATTAATTGTGTATCTACTCTACTGAAATTCGTGGGATAATGTTAAAATTTATTAAAAATAAAATCCTTTTTATAATATCAGAAGATATTATTAAACATTTTCTTTATGTGGGCCGTCATTACCAATCTTAGTCTGTAATTTGTATACTATGCCTCAGAGTGCCCATTACTTCCATTTTTATACTAGTCACCTACGCAGGTCATTTTGTGCGATTGGTAAAACAAACTCTTCAAGTAAAAATTAACAAAGTACCTGGGACGACTGGAGTTGCATTACTTGCCACTGACTGTGAATGCTATAATTGGGGTGATGTTCGTCACGAAGTTTGTAATGTGTAATATCGCGGGGGCGCTCACCAGTAGACGGGCTCGTTCCGCTCGTTGTTGGCGCAGACGCGCTTTTGCCGGAGGGTTGGCGCGCCTGTTGCCAGCGAGCCGTGATATTAACACGGCAGCCCTGCCGGAAAGTGGCGCTCTCAACTTCGCGACGTAACGCTGTGTTCCAGGCTCGGCGGCGAAATATTTAAACTGGGACACACAGCTCAAGTAATTCAGAGCAGGAGAACTGGAAAGATAACAAAGACGTTCTGTCTGCAAAAACTGAGCGACTCAACTCTCACATTTACACCACGGAACTAAAATATCGTGGGATGATATCCAACACTGTTGAGATAGCGTACGAGCTATATCCGTTTTGTTAGATATCTTTTCGCATACGGGAACAACACAAACTCACCTAAATACAAATAAACAATCCCTGAGACGGATTATTGTCTCGAATATGTCAAAGACATTAATGATGAATCTGTTCCATAGGACATTGGCACTACTGCCAAGGCTCTCCATGCAGCGGAACAGCACCTCGCCAATGGACATATTGGACCATTCCTGTTTAAGGTGATATAAATATCACTGTAAATACAAATAAACCATCCCTGAGACGGATTGTTTTTCTCGAATATGTCAAAGACATTAATGAGCAATCTGAAGCATTGAATTAAAATTTGTAATGCGTCCGGGAATCGATCCCAGACCTTCAAGCTTACTAGGCAGACGTCTTACCGCCTGTCTTTATGGAACACAGAAGCTGAATTAGATTAGATGAATACTTGTTCCATAGATCATATATACGACATTTCGTAATGATGTGGATCGTGTCAGTTTAGTAAATGTTGTCTATACTTTGACAATCAATATTTTAAGGATTTTTTTATTTATTTTTATTTTTACTTTTTTTATTATTTTTTAAAGTTTTATCTAAAAATTCATCTACATTGTAGAAGGAGTTGCCATTCAGAAATTCCTTTAATTTGTTTTTAAATACTAGTTGGCTATCTGTCAGACTTTTGATGCTACTTGGTAAGTGACCAAAGACTTTTGTGGCAGCATAATTCACCCCTTTGTGAGCCAAAGTTAGATTTAACCTTGAATAGTGAATATCATCCTTTCTCTAGTGTTGTAGCTATGCACACTGCTATTACTTTTGAATTGGGTCGGATTGTTAATAACACACTTCATGAGTGAATATATATATATATTGTGAAGCTACAGTGAGTTTCCCTATGTCCCTAAATAAATGTCTGCAGGATGCTCTTGGGTGGGCTCCAGCAATTATTCTGATTACACGCTTTTGTGCAATGAATACTTTTTTACTCACTGTTGAATTGCCCCAGAATATGGTCCCATATGAACGTAGTAAGTTAATTTACTGAGATTTATAGCACCAAATTTTGCAATGACTCTGATAGCATAAGTAGCTGAACTCAGATGTTTCAGGAGATCTTCTATATGTTTCTTCCAATTCAGTCCCTCGTCAATGCAAACACCTAAAATTTTTGAATATTCGATCTTAGCTACAGATCTATGTTCAAAGTCTAAATTTATTAATCGTGTCATGCCATTTACTGTATGAATCTGTATATACTGGGTTTATCAAAGTTTAATGAGAGTCCATTTGTTGAGAACCACTTAATGACTTTCTGGAAGATATCATTTACAATTTCATCAGTTAATTCCTGTTTGTCAGGTGTGATAGCTATACTTGTATCATCAGCAAAAAGTACCAGCTTAGCATCTTCGTGTATGTAAAATGGCAAGTCATTAATACATATTAAGAACAGCAAAGGACCCAAGACCGTTCCTTGTGGGACCCCATTTTTGATAACTCCCTAGTTAGAAGAATTAATTGTCTCATCTACATCATGTGAACTGCTTATTTCAACTTTCTGAATTAAAGATTGTGACGTGAAGGAAATCGTGCTTAGGCTATTCCGAGGCGCCTTAATTGCTAGTGATGCGGTAGTCTAGCGGTAAGACGTTTGCCTACCTCAAGTGAGGAGGTCCGGATTCGATTCCCGGTCACATCACAATTTTTTATTAAATGCTTCAGATTCATCTTTAATGTCTTTGACAAACTCACCAAACTGGAAAGTTCTTTTTTAGAACCATTCAGCACTATTAGTCTGAGAACTTAAGTTGGTGTAAGTAGTTTGTAAACCTTGGGACCGACGGTCTCAGAAATTTGGTTTATAAGGGTTACACTCATTTGATTTTTTTAAAATTAGAAATTAAACCTTTTCGTCGCTTTAAGTAACAAGGAAATGGGCCACGAACTCTGTAATTTGAGGGCGTTTCACATTTAAGTACTTATAAAGTGTCTTTTCGTGTAGGAAATAGGCCCTACACATGAATTATAAAATTATCGGTTTAGAAAATAGGCGATGTAACCTGGAAACAGAAACATCGGTACGTGGAGTGTATTAACGGACGCTTATTGCGGCTGTAGATTATTCAGGAAGCTAGGTGGTTCGAAGCTTTAAGAGTAATAAATGTTTCGGTAAGTTCTACTACGTAGGGATGAAGTATTTGTGAAAATTTAATGCTAGGGATGCTCCTACTTAACGAAATATATGTTCTCAGAAATGAATGTTCGTTTATAGCGGTCGCGTGGTCTAAGGAGCCACGTCACGAATTGCGTGGCCGCTGCCCTCCGAGGCTCGAGACTCCCTTCTAGAATGGGAATGTCTGTTGTTCTCACCTCACGTAGTTCGTAAGTCTAGAGATGATGACCTTAGCACTTTCGTCCCTTAGGTTACAAACGTATGAACGTTTTTTGTACACTGCGAAATAAAAACTGCAAACAGGTCCTGAATCCACTCAACAGGGTAAAAATAAATAAATAAATAAAAAATAATAAAAAAGCTAGTTCTACACAATCCATCACGATGACCTGCACCAATCGACAAATTTTCAAACAATGTTTTGACTCGTCCACTGAATTAGCAAACGAAAACTGTTTGTACTTCGATTCCAGTGTTTTCTCTATAATACGACATTTTGAATCCATTTTAACCAATATAGTGAAAAAGACAAAACAAAAATTAGTTAAATTAAATTTCAATAAACTAATCTATGGCAAATCTATTACTTATCAATGTCTGCTATAAATAAGGTAGGTAGTTATCTGAGATGGTAATGAAAAGGAAAAAAAAACTACTCCTTCTGTAGAGTGGGAAAATGTAGCAGCCATTAACTTTGCCGTCTCGACGCGTACATATCTGCGATCGACAGACAGTTGTAGAAATGTAACAGTTTACATACACAATGGTAGGCACGATCAGTTTAACCATGCTCTCGCTGTAACACTAGGGCTTCACCTGCAATGTTCAAATGTTTGTAAATCTAAGGGATTTAATTACTTAACGCAGTTCCACAAGTCAGTCGATGCACGTCAGAATCAACGAGTGCACACTGTGTATATAAGGGGTCAGGAAGGAGTCGAGTGCAATGTAACCGTTGACGCGCTAACTGACTAAGCTAATTTTACCTGTACGTGTACCTTTTGGAGAATTTGGAGTATTATTCTAAAATTTCTGTTTCTTTTTACCACACTTAACGGCTATATGCACACTCAATTTACTTATTCTCAATATCTATGACAAACCACCTTTGGAATAATGTACGTTTCAATGGCCTTCTTGCATGATTAATATTAAAAGTCTGTACCCTTAGTTTCGTGTTAGCGTAGTTAGACAGGGTGGTCCTTTGATAGTGACCGGGCCAATTATCTCACGAAATAAGCATCAAACGAAAAAAACTACAAACAACCAAAGTTTTCTAGCTTGAAGAGGGAAAACAGATGGCGCTATGGTCGACCCGCTAGATGGCGCTGCCACAGGTCAAACGGATATCAACTGCATTTTTTAAGTAGGTACCCCCATTTTTAAATTTTTATTTATATATTTATTTTTTATTTAATTATTAATTTTTTTTACTTTTTGGTCCAGAACGTAAATAAATATGAATGTTTTATTTGGAACACTTTTGTCACTTTGTGATCGATGGCGTGGTAATATTCAGAAACATATTGCTCATATTATTTGACGAACAGTATATAACAGGTAGTTCTTTTTTTTTTTTTTTTTTTTTTTTTTTTGCCCAATAGTGCATATTATGCCGGTTTACGTTACCTCTGCTTGTGAATGACGCTTCGCCACTAAACAAAACCCATGGAAAAACATCTGTTATCGTACCGTAATTTATTTTGTGACCAGTGGCAAAACTGTACACGACGTTCAAAGTCTTCGCGATGCAAATCCTGGTGCATAGAACTACGGTAAGCGTGAAATTTATGTTGATGTATAATTGTCAACACCGACGTTTTTGAGATTCTCGCTCAATTTGTCTGCTACTGATGTGTTGATTAGCCACAACGGCAGCTAAAACACTTACTTGGGCATCATCATTTGTTGCAGGTCGTGGTTGAAGTTTCACTTGTGGCTGAACGCTTCCTGTCTCTTTAAATAACTATCAGACGAAAGGTGCGAACACTTAGATGATGACTTCCAGGATTACGATCAACATTCATAGCACAGGACCGTTGGGCATTTTGATCACAATAGCCACACATAAATACCATATGCACCTTCTCTGCAATTGGTAAACTGTCCATTTTAAAACGAGTAATGTATCACGGAGGAAATACCGTCCGCATTGGCGAAATGTTACGCGATACCATGTACTTATACGAAAATTGTCGTGATGCACTGACAACGCCTGATAACATGCGTCATCGCATTGTCAATGCATTTGAGAACATTTCTAAAGATGAACTACTCGCTGTTGAGAGATATTTCGTTACGCGTATTGACAAATGCATTGAATCTGAAGGACATCATTTTGAACATTTATTGAAGTCATGAAGTAATTACAGGTAATTACGCAGTAACAGCTTGCGTTCTCAAAATGTATGATAATTTCACAAAAGAACATGTATCACATTGGAACAACCGCAATAAAGTTCAAACGTACCTACGTTCGGTGTTTTAATTTAAAAAACCCACCTGTTACCCACTGTTCGTCTAAATTTTTGAGCAATATGTTTGAATATTACAGCATGTATCTCAAAGCGACAAAAGTGTTCCAAAGAAAAGATTCATATTTATTTACGTACTAGACGAAAAAGTAAAGAAAATAAAATAAAAAATGTGGGTTTCTATTTTTTTTTATTTTTTTTTTATTTATTTATATATATATATATATTTTTTTTTTTTTTTTTTTTTATGCAGTTGATATCCGTTTTACCTATGGCAGCGCCACCTTGCGGCCCAAACATAGCGCCATCTGTTTTCCCCTTTCAAGAAAGAAAAGTTCTGTTCTTTGTAGTTTTTTTCGTTTGTTGCTTTTTTAGTGAAATATTTGGCCTGGTCACTATCAATGGACCACCCTGTATAACGATTCTAGTAAGTGCATACCTCAACGAATAACGAAAGTTCAAAAAATGTTCAAATGTTTGTTAAGCTTATGGGACTTAACTACGGGGTCATCAGTCCCTCAACTTACAAAGTACTTATCAACTAGCTTATCCTAAGTACGGCACAAATATCCATGCCCTAGGGGGGATTCGAACCCCCGACCGCAGTGGCCCTGCAGACCGTGACTGTAGCGCCTCAGTCCCCTCGGCCACCGCGGCCGGCAATAACGAAAGTCGGAAGAGCCACACGCTCTCAGCCTATTTCCCGACAGAGTGACGGACGCGAAGCCATTCGCTGCACAAATCGCCCCCTGCTATCTCAGCCAGGCGGTACATTATTAACCAGTAGGCTACCTGCCCCTGGACACTTAGTTGCGTGCGGTCGCTGTCGGTGCGGCATCAAAGCGAGATATACCCCGTGCCTCTGGTCTGCTAGCGCTTATCGAGCCGCTGTCCCCTCCTCCCCCCCTCCCCCCTGGGGGCCATACGGGCTTATAAACTGCGCCACATACCCAAACCCACGCCCGCCACCTACCCAGCCCAATCCCCGCCTGGCCTTCCGTATTCGGCGCCGTCGCGTCCGCACGCCGCCGCCGCTGCTGCTGCGGCAGTAGAAGTTGGCGCGACAATTCCGGCGTTAATCTGTTTACGTAGCATCTGTTAGCTATAAGATAAAGGCATTACGCCGGCGCCCGCGCCATCAACGTCAAAGCCGGCAGCCGGCTGCGGAATGATAAGCCGCTGTGTAAGCGCGATGCCTGTCGCAGGCGAACGACGCGACGGCGCATGCGCAAACTCTGTGCAAGCCGCCGACGCGGCTGACGGAATAACGCCGTCAGCGCCGGCGGCTCCGAAAACTGCGAGCGCGCTCACACACACACACGTGTGTCAGCCTTGTCAACAAAGTTGCGTATGCGTATCCCAGCCAAGTCAAATACGTGACTCCAAAGACAATGCGCAACTTTGCTACCGCCTGTCCTGGGAGACGACGTGCCTCGTCGTCTCTGCCTCCGAGCTTCGATACCTACACGCAGTATTCCACGCGGTTGGGGGGTAGTAATAGACGACTTCGGCGATGTACGGTGCGCGACGGCCAATTACTCAAACTAATTCTCTACGGATTATCTCGACAGGTTTATTTCCAAACTCGAATTATCTTGTTACATTTCCATACTTAAAAAAGAGGCAAAAAGCAACAGAAGCGTGGAATGGCCGGTCGTATAATAATAATAATAATATGGTTTTCTGTTCGGTAGGAATTAATCTAGAAGCAAGACTTCATGGTCACGAAACAAGACCGAACATGAAGTTTAATAAAAGAATGGTGATATAAAACCATAAAGTAGTCCTATGGACATGAAATCAAATGTGAAGGCCGTAAACTCCACAAAATACCTAGGAATTACAATTACTTCTGACTTAAATTAGAAAGAACACGTAGATAATGTCGTGGGAAAGGCGAACCAGAAACTCCGTTTTATTGGCAGAACCCTTAAAAAATGCGACAGAACTACTAAAAAAACTGCATACACTACGCTTGTCCGACCTTTCATTGTGTATTGCTGCCCAGTGTGGGATCCTTATCAAGTGGGTTTGATGGAGGACATCGAAAGAATACAAACAAGAGCAGCTCGTTTTGTATAGTTACGAAACAGAGGAGACAGTGTTACGGAAATGATACAGGATGTGGGATGGGAATCATTACAACAACGGCGCTTATCGCTGCGGCGTGGGCTACTTACGAAACTACATTCACCAACATTCTCCTCCGAACGCGAAAATATATTGTTGACTCCCAACGCCGGCAGCGGTGGCCGAGGAGGCTGAGGCGCTCCAGTCACGGTCTGCACGGCCGCTGCGGTCGGGGGTTCGAATCCCCCCTCGGGCATGGATATTTGTACCGACTTTAGTATAAGGTAGTTTATACGTAGTTTGTAAGTTCAGGGACTGATAACCCCGTAGTTAAGTCCCATAAGCTTAACAAACATTTGAACTTTTTTTTTTTTTTTTACTCCCACTTACATAGGTAGAAATGATTAGAATAAAATACGAGAAATCAGAGCCCGAACGGAGAGATTCAGGTGTTCATTCTTCCCGCGTGCTAATCGAAAATGGAATGGGAGATAAAATAGTATGACGGTGGTTCGATGAACCCTCTGCCAGGCACTTAAATGTGTTTTGCAGAGTATCCCATTTAGATGTAGATGACAATCTTAAGCCAAGTAAAAAGAATCAATTACGAATTAAAGGAATTAGATTACAATTTTAGAATAGATTTCTGTAGAAACAGCGATCGTTAATGAAATAATATTTTTAAAAACACATTCTCGATTGCAAGAGAATTTTTATCGTTGTTAGGCAACACTTTTCAGTCTGTTTGTGAGAGCATCTACAGACAGACTACAATAAAATAATGTTACAATTATTAAAATGGATGTACAGAAGATGGTATTACGGCAATGGACAGTAAAATAATAACAATGTGAAATGTTTTATCCAAGGCAGCCGATTGTGGGCGGATACGCCACTACTTGGCCTTCAAAACAAGAGGAACTGCGCTATCTTCGCAATAATTCGTTTGGTACATGGCAGATGGTACATTACTCCAGACATGAACATGGTTAGACCAATCACCATGAATTTTGGCGTATTACTGGGAAGGGGGCACACCAATAGAGAGAGAGAGAGAGAGAGAGCGGACAGCAGAAGATTGGAAAAGGGCGGGAGACGTGATAATAGTGGGATGCATGAGTGTAGAGAGAGACGAAGAAGAGGAGGGTGTAGAGTTTGCCTACGAAAAGGAAAGGAGGAGGAGGAGAGACAGATAATAGGCAGTAAGAGATGGACAGCGAGAGCATGAAATACAGAGACTAACAGAGTATTGCAATAAATAAATACCCAAGAAATTCCGGGTTTTAGCTAGATAAAACAGAGAGAGGCTTAAGAGAAGAAAGTAACAAATTGGTAGAGAGACTGGGAAGTAACGAACAGATAGATTAGGCAAATTTAGCAATTGTGAAGCTTTGCCGGATTCGCTAATGTTGTTGTTGTTGTTGTTGTTGTTGTCTTCAGTCCGCAGACTGGTTTGATGCAGCTCTCCGAGCTACCCTGTCCTGTATAAGTATTTCATCTGAGAATACGTACGGAACGTACATCATTTGAATCTTCTTACTGCATTAGTCTCTCCGTCTCCCCCTACGATTTTTTCCCCACACACACTTCCCTTCTATTACTAAGCTGACGATTTCTTGATGTCTCCGGATGTGTCTAACCAACATATCCCTCCTCTTAGTCAGGATATGCCAGAAACTCCTTTCCTCCCCAATTCTGTTCAGCACCTCCTATTAGTTACCCATCTAATCTTCATCATTCGTCTGTAGTACCACATTTCGAAACCTTCTGTCATCTTTTAGTCTGTACTTCTTATCGTCCACGTTTCACTCCCATACAGTGCTACATACCAGAAAAATGCTTTCGGAAAGGACTTCCTAACATTTTAACTAATATTGGATGTCAACAAATTTCGATTCTTCAGAAAAGCTTTTCTTAACATAGCCATTCTGCTTTTTGTATCTCCTTTACTTCGGCCATCACAAGTTATCGTACTACACTAATAACAAAACTCATCTACTTCTTTTATCGTCTCATTACCTAATCTAATTCCTTAAACATCGCCTAATTTTTGACAGTACTTCCGTAACCCTCGGTTTAGTCTTGTTAATATTCATCTTATATCTTCCTTTCAAGACACTATCCATTGCGTTTAATCGCTCTTCCAGGTCCTTTGCTGCCTCTGACAGAATTACTATGTCGTCAGCAAACCGCAAGGTTTTTATTCCACCTGCCTAGAATTTAATTCTCTCTCTAAATTTCTCATTATATTCCTTCACACCTTGCTCAATGTACAGGTTGAACAACGTTGGGGAACGGCTACAACCCTGTCTTACTCCCTTCTCAAGCACTGCGACCCTTTGATGCCTTCCTACTGTAATAACAGCTGGCTGATTTTTGACTAAATTGAATGTAACTCTTCGCTGGTGTAAATACGTATGTCTTTCGAGTTAATCATCGTGTAGGAAATGTGCGCAGGACTGTTAATAACTGGTAGACTTAGTCAGTACGTGGCTGCACAGAGTTAATACTGTGATTCAAAGCATCACCTAACAACGAATGATTTCTTAGTGTACTTTACTGTCTTACCAAAGACTGCTAGCCGATGAAGAGTTTAACGGTAAATCAACCATCCAACCAGGCAAAGAGCTTATAAAAGATGAATGTTACCATTTTCCAGTGATTCGCCAACATTTTGCGTCAGTTTCGACCTACCTCGTTAGAATTCACGCAATACTTTTCCACATGTAAACAGGAATCCAAAGGCCAACATACAAATTGCACGTAGACCTACTAACACTTGAAACCTCAAATTTCCAGTGAAACACAGTGAATTTTTTGTCTTCTAATGTACCTTCCCTATTTCACTTCTTTCATTAAACACATACAGATAACTAATAACCAAACTCTACCATACGGCCTCTTCATACAATTTTCGAGTGCCTTAATAAACCGCACCATTCAATTCGGAAACCGGGTAATGACTATGCCGGGTCTCGCGCCAGCCCCCGGGAAGCGCCCTTGCCACCACGTTCCAAAGTTTCCCCACGGGAGGACAACTTTCTTAATCAGTGGTCATCACTGACTAACGACTTCCCAAACGCATTCGCAGCATTACCTTCGTTAGAAACAGCGCAAAACTTGCCTCCCCTACGCTACAGGATAGCCGTCCAAACTTTTCTCCAAGTGAACGAAATGTTTTTCAGCAGTCCCTTTCCACTACCCAATCTTAAGAATAGGAATATAATTTTATAAATTTGAGATTGCCATTACCATGTCCCACTAATAGCACTGAAGAATACGTCGATTTCCGCAAGGGCTTTTAAAAAAATCCCAACAGTTATGGACAACATCGGCTATCTCGCGAAAAGGATTGGGTGGGAGAAGAAGACCCGACGACAGTGTAGTCATTGGAGAGGGATGGATCTGTAACAGTTCAGTTCGGTTGCGTAGTTGAAGTGCCAGATACAAATAGGTACATTCATATGAACCGAAAGTGTGTAGCACTCACGCACTTTGGTCGCAAGTTGTGTTGCAGTTCCCACAATTCTGGTTCACCGTGGATTATTCTTGACCGTAAGGTGACATTGGTTACCGATATATGAAATCCGCAGTTTGTTCTGTGTCTAAAAGAAGACAAAAGCCTAACAATTTTCGCAATAATTCTATCATTAGTCATCCTAGCTTACCGAAGCTCCTGATTATATACTAAAACACCTTACAACCGTTTTTTCCCTTCTTGCAGCATTAGAATATGAAATGCAGTCTCACTTTAATCGGCATGCTTCAAACACTTTTACAAGTCACAGACTGCAAAACTGTGTGCACCACTACAACACCCTGGCATAGTTGCTTTACACAACTACACGGATTTCGAAAATGTTCAAATGTTCGTAAATCTGTCGGACTCAACTGCGTGGTTATTAGTCAGTAGCTTACAAACTACTTAAACTAAAGTAAACTAACCTATGGACAACACAGACACGCAGGCCCGAGGGAGGACTCGAACCCCCAACGGCGAACGGCCGCGTGCACCGCAGCTCGGCGCCCAAGTGCGCACGGCTAATCCGCCGTGGCTACACGGATGTACCCTGGTATGTTTCCCTCCTCAGTGAAAATTCTCATCTCTGCTTTATTATATGACATGCTCCCTTTGATTGATGTTTTTGATTGAACAGGTCACTGAATCGTATCGATTAATTTACCTAAAGACAACTATGCGTGGGTTTGCGAAAGTGTCCCCGTTTCGTTCTGTATTGATATAATTAGATCTGCTACTGCATCTGATTTGGCGAGCCTTTATAATGTTTTTCGTGTTTAAGGACATCATAAACACTGAGATAAAAATTTGGAGTGAAGAAGAAGGCAGCAATGACCACGATCTCGATGGGACGTCAAAACCTAATCCTAAGCCCTAGCTGCCATAATGGTGTGCCTAAATAACTGGTGAGCAAGAGACCCGGGTTCGAAACCTGGCCTTGGTTCAATTTTTCGCAATCTGCTTCAGTATTAATTTATACGTTCTTCACTGCCGGAAAAAATTCAAAACTCTTGAGAATAAGATCAATATATTGAAAAGTCAGGTGATAGGTACTTTACTATAGCAGGAGTATATAATAATCAATTCAGATCTCTGTCAAAGTTCATTCTGGTTGACAATCAGCTAATTATTTTAATGCTCTGTTTTACCGGTTTCGATCGTAGGTGATATTCAAGAAAAAAGGCAGCGTAACCAGCTTGTTACAACATCACTTGAAGAATACAACACAGATGTAGATAGTAAAACAAATAGTACGTGAAAGTAGAATGGGGAAATAGAAATTAGAGAGGAGGACGCCTGGTAGAATTTTGTCCAGATCGCTATTTACTTTCACAGACAGTTGGTGTAAGCAACATATTAGGAGGTTTAACTGCATAGGCTTCCGCGGCCAGGGTCGATGACGTAAAATGTTACTGAGTGTTTAACGCGTCATGATGTAAGAAGGCTATTATTATTAACGTCGGATATTAAAGTGACAGCCTTTTTACATCATGATGCGGTACACCAAACAGAAAACTTTTATGTCATATAAGAAGGTTGTTTTGAGAAAGTGTCCAGGAGGCACCGGACGGTACCAAATTGACTTTTGTAATGGTAAGAAATAAATTTAGAAACCAGGTTTGAAATTGTAAGACGTGTCCAGTACGAATATAGACTGACCATAAATTTTTGGATATGGACTGTGGTTTAAAATTTAATAAACTGGAAAAAGAAATGTAAAAAGATGCAACCTGGATAAACTGAAAGGAACCTGATGATACTGACAGATTCAGAGGGAGCATTAAGCAAGGTCTAACAGAAATGGGGGAAAGCAATACAGTGGAAAAGGAATGGGTACTTTAAGAGATAAAGTGGCGAAGGCTGAATAGCATCACATAGGTAGTAAGACAAGTCCTAACAGAAATCCTTGGGTAACACAGAAAATGTTTAACTTAATTAATGAAAGGAGAAATATAAAAACGCAGCAAGAGAATGAGGCAATATTCAAAGCTATAATGTAGAGACGAGAGAAAGAACTAAGAGGAGGCTAAGAATGAAGCCTATATCGTCGTTAATATGTAAATTTTGAGTTTCCTCGTGGATGTCTAATGGTTTAGGGTAAGACGTATATCACATGGCAGTGTGTTCCATAGTCGCATGGCTGATATGAAGAACGTCTCGGACAAAGATTTAATGTTGTGTGGAGGTACAGCCAAGATGCTAGACGTATCCGATCTGGTATTTCGGTTGTGGAATGATGATAGCTGTTTAATGATGAAGTTAGCAGCGTTTGAAAATCGCGTCACTTATGTGCGCCGGTCGCGGTGGCCGAGGGGACTGAGGCGCTCCAGTCACGGTCTGCACGGCCACTACGGTCGGGGGTTCGAATCCCCCCCTCGGGCATGGATTTTTTGCCGTCCTAGTTCGTATGTAGTTCATAAGTAGTTTGTAAGTTTAAGGACTGATGACCCCGTAGTTAAGTCCGATAAGCTATACAAACATTTGAAACATTTGCCACTTATGTGTGCGCATCCAACCTAGCTGGGTATATGAAGGACTGAAGTGATCGTACAACCGTATACTGCACAAGCGCTTAACTCAAGCATTCATCACTAGCTCGAGGCGTCTCGAATTTTCACTCTTTGTGCCGTGTTGAACTACATCACAATAGTAAATATTTGGGATGACAAGTGTTTGGAATAATAGATTAGTCTTAATAATATTGACGAAAATCGTATATTTCGCAAATTTTATTTCGTTTGAATCTAGATGCGACTGAATCTCATAACAGTATTGAAAATATATAGGTATTCGCAGCCTTAGATGATATCCTTACCTCAAGAAAAGACGTTATCCATATACTCGGTAGACGAAATGCGAAAGTTTGTTTACTTTTAATAGCAAGGAAAAATTGCTTTCGCGCTGAAAGTGTATGGAAACCCGGCTTCTCAATCCTTCGCATTAGGCTAAGCTGGGGGACCCGCTCTTATCGTAGCGCTCTTATAATAAGGATCCGTTTACCCGCGCGAATGAATGAGGCTTAGCTGGCAGGGCAACTCATTGTGACGGAAGTGTGCGCCGGTGAGCTACTCAGCGAGGGAAGCGGAGCCCGCCACGTTACCCGCTGGGTCGTATTTCAACCCTCGAGCCTCGCTAAATGTGCGAGCCTGAGCCACGTGGGCTGGGTGGAGGGGGAGGGGGGGGCGGTGCAGGGCCGGGGGTGGGGAGAAGAGACGGCTTCCGACCCCTGAGCCTTCTTCTGGAAGTCAAGTGGCCTGCGAACAATGGTGTCCCGTGAGGAGAATAAAAAGAACTCCAATAGGATCTCCACCCTCCGCGGTCCGCTATTTTTTTTCTCCTCATACTCTTTTAAGGCTGGAGCCAACGTGAGAGATACGTTGGTTCGTAAATATGAATAGATCCAATACCTACAGCCAATAACCCTGTTAAAGGTTCGTATCCACAATGTCTGCCCGAAAGCAAGAAAACTAATACGAAGCAAAGATTGGAAAAGCGCTTGCAGCTCGTACTTCCCATGTATAACCAGAAATTATCTTTGCTTATTTTTTATATACAAAGATTACTCCAAAAATTGCCACAGCTACTACATTAGTTCGTCACTAATGATCGGGGATTTAAAACTAAACTGGAAGATTTGTACGTAAAGTATGAACTGTGCAAATAAATTAGCAGGTAGCATCTAATTAATAGAGTAGTGCTGGCTGCAGGATCTGTATAATAAAAGTGCGTGTTTCGCAAACTATTGTACGCCAATATGGAACGGCTGCAAACTTTGTTTTAATATTTGTGAACATAGAAGCTATGACGTAAGAAATCTGTTAAAGGTCATTTTTTGTTATTGACGTTATAAGTGAGGTACATAGACGACCTTCATTCTGAATTTATCATTGCAATCAGGTATCTTGCATTTCCACCTTCTGCGTCATTTCAATACATTTTGCCTCTAATGACCACGCGTTCTATGGGACTTTAAATCTCTAGGATTCCTTCCTACCGTTCCTGGCATAGAGTAACTTACTCCACACTTTGATCATTTTACCGATAACCATTACATTTGACAAATACAAATGTTTGTAAAGCTGATGGGACTTAACTTCCAAATATTATAAATTACATTATACTGAAAACGGCATAAACATCCATGCACGAGGGGGGATGCGAACCCTCGACGAGGAACGACCTCGTGCATCGCAGCATAGCGCCTCAATGCGCTCGACCACTCCGCCGCGGCTGACAAAGTTCGGTGAATAGTGCTGTAACATTAACTTAGATGAGCTATGAATAACATTTAGCTTACTGTCATTCGAAATATCACCTCCCATAACTATGCACCATGAGCTTTCTGATGCATTTCCTGAGTACTTTGCACGAAGTCTTCCTTTGGAATGGTTGAAAAGCCTCATTACGTTTCACTGTAAGTCTGGAATATCTTAAAATATTTTCCGTTCAAAGCTAGTTTGAGACGAGGGAATAGGAGGAAGTCTGGACAATTGAAATGCGGCGAGTATAGTTTGAGACGAGGGAATAGGAGGAAGTCTGGACAATTGAAATGCGGCGAGTATAGTGTATGTGCAAGTTGCACCTCTTCCATTTTGCCAGAAACTGCATAATGTTTGTAGATCTATGGTACTTAACTGATCTGATTATCAGTGTCTAGGCTTGCAAACTGTTTAAAGTAACTTATTCTAAGGACAACATATACGCTCTTTGCCGAAGGGAGGACTCGAGCCTCCGACGGCGAGCTGCGGTGCGCTCCGCAGCTACGCGCCTTGGAACCTTCGGCCACTCCAACGCGGCTACCAGAAACTGTTTGGTGATGTTGGCTGTGTGCGAGCGAATGCTGTCGTAAACCAAAACCCAGGAACGTTGTTGTTCGTACTGGGTTCGTACCCAGCATAGACGATGCATGAAACGGATCAAAATTTCAACGTACCTTGCAGCGTTTATCGTCGTCCCTTCAGGTAGAAAATCCGTGTGGATAATGCCTTGACTATCGAAAAAGTGATGAGTATCCTTCTTATGAGTGATTTTTCTGCTCTGACTTTTTTCCGACGAGACGATGTCGGAGAATGCCATTCCATGCTTTACCGTTTCGTTTCAGGATCGTGCCGAAGACATTAGATTTCATCCTCAGTGACAATACCGTTCAAGAAATGGGGCGCCGTAACCGCAGTTTTGATGAAATCGTGTGAATGCTCTAAATATGCCTGCTTCCTAACGTCAGCCAAGTGATATACAAGACAACACGTTTCCCTCTTCCCTAATTTCCCGGTAAGAATTTCTCGCGCGGATTCACCGTCAATCTGCAGATCATCCGCAATCATGCGCAAAGTTAATTGACGATCGTTCGTTATTAATGTCCTCGCATTATCAATGTTTTCGGCACTGACGGTAGTCGCCGGTCGTCCTCTACGGCGATTGTCAGAAAGACTTTTCCAGCCTCCTCAAGAACTGGCAAACCACTCGTGCTCACGCTTCATGGACAGTGCCTTATCCCCACGAAAACGTACCAGCACCGCATGCGTATCTTTCAGTGACTTGCCAACCTTAAAACAAAATTTTAATTCATCCTTTGCTCGTTATTGTCCTATTATCAGTTCAGAACCAGGGTACCAAACAAGCGGTTCGTGCAATAGGCCTACCACAGAACACACCGATAGTAATGTGAATTACGATAGGGGGCAGGTTGTCATTACCGGCCGCGTCACAGGTGCAGCGTTGTAAATCGCCTGTGTTGCCCGATAGATCGATCTGACGTCATTCACCGAAATTTACTGCCAGAGCTTGTATATGAAATAGTTCATATTCAGGGGAGGGGGAGTAAAACAGAAAGAGGGACATGAGGAGATTGGCAGAGAGGTGGAGTAAGTAATGTCAAAGACAAGGGAATGGAAGGGGTACGTAGTGAAGGGAGCAGGGGTAGAAGGTGGCGGATGAAAAAGTGTAGGTAGAGAAGGGGAAAGAACAAGAAGAAGAAGAAGAAGAAGAAGAAGAAGAAGAAGAGTGGTAGAAGGAAGAGGAGGAGGAAGAGTCGCAAACAATGGTTGATAAAGGCAAATCGCCCTTTTTAAGTCCGATTTACTCATCCAAAATATCTATTTCTGTCGAAAATCATGTAAAATTAGAATATATTCCAACCTAAAAATAGGCTATAAGTGCAACCTGTCATGTATAATACTGCGCATTCATTCGGTTTGGTCACAAGAGATGTATATATTAAAAGAAAAAAAAAAACATTAATTTTGTTTCATACCACACACATTGTTGTGCTACGGTTCGATGGTGGTGGGATGGGGGACGGGATCGTCAAAATATTTTTACTTGGAAGGGAATCAAGTATTCAATAACTTTGGCGAAACTACAAGTAGCAATTCACCATACTATAGAATAGCAAACAGGTTTTTTTATGATGGAATATGCAAATTATTTTTTCATGCTTGTATTTTATGATCCTACTCTCTCTCTCTCTCGTTCTAAATCCGAATATTGGTTGGTAACAATTCTTCTCATGCACATTTCTCTGTTCTCCGACAACCACTTCATTTTCTGATATGATTCCACTTCTGTATCTTTTTGAATCTGTTTCAAGTACTGCAATCTGGGTCTTGCTCTGCCTCGTTTTCCTTCTACAATTCCTTCCAGAACATTGACTATAAACTCATTGTGCCTATACAGATGACCTATTACCTTGTCTCTTCTCTTCATTATCATTTTGAAAAGTGCTCTTTTTTCGCCGATTCTTCTAAGAACTACTTCATTTGTCATCTTTCTCATCCAATGGATTCCCTGCATTCTCCTCCAATACCACAATACAGATGCTTCTAGTCTTCTCTTGTCGCAAATGCCGAGTGTACATCTTTCGGAGCCATACAATGCCACACTCCACACATAGCATTTAATAAATTCTTTTTATTTCTCATCTTTTATATTTCTTGATGTAAGAAGTATTCGTTTATTATTGAAGGCTACTTGAGCTTGCGCAATTCTACCTTTCATGTCTGCTGAACTTTTCCCAGCTGGTGTTAATTTACCTCCTAAGTAGGTGAACACATTAACTTGTTTGAATGCTATATCATTAATCTCAATGCCAGTTGTAATTTCCTCGCGCCTGCATCCCATTATCTCTGTCTTCTTTGTGTTTATTTTCATCTTATATTTGTCAGGATCTCGATCATTCTTGACAATGCCTTTCGCAAATTTTCTTCACTCTCCTGAATGTTGGCTTTGTCATCAGCAAACCTTATCATTTTTATTTCTACTCCATTGATCTTAATTACATGCATAAGCTCTCTACATTCCTTATTCTCTCCTCAATATAGAAGTTAAAAGGCACAAGTGTATCCCTGTCGTACTTTCTGTATGTAATCCTCTTGTATTTCACCACGTATATTTATAACCTCGCTTTGATTTTTGTAGAGTTCATGTACTATTCGTCTGGCTCTGAAATCTAGACCAACATTAGTCATAATTTCCATCAGAACATTACAATTCACGTTATCGAAGTCTATTTTCAGGTCCACGACAACAATAGCTCCAACATTTTATCCTGGATTTTTATTAACATTCAGATAGCTTATCTTGTTTCTCTATTCTGTCGAAATGCAAATTGGTCTTCTTCCAAATTTTGCTCAGTTTCACTTTTTATTCGGTTATATATTATTTTTGCTAATATTTTT
Organism: Locusta migratoria; assembly: GCA_026315105.1. Classification (NCBI taxonomy): domain Eukaryota; kingdom Metazoa; phylum Arthropoda; class Insecta; order Orthoptera; family Acrididae; genus Locusta; species Locusta migratoria. The sequence goes on along the minus strand of CM048746.1, from coordinate 424,828,980 downwards.
GACGTATGTGATAATAGACTCAGGTTACGATGTTCTTCACATTTTATAGTGCCTGGTTCCTTTGGTATAGGAATTATAATTGTCTTTTTATAATTTTCCGATATTGTTGCAGTTTCATCATTTGCGACATTTTTTTTTCACTTTCAACATTGCTTATCTCATCTTGATTTCATATAATTTTTCTAAACATACCCAAAATTTAAAGTCTGCTTCATCGTATTCATAATAGCAATAAATCTGTAAGTATTACACACTTCCGTTTGCGTGCCTTACAAAGACCCAGCCTTAAATGCAGGAGGACAGTGAGCCATACTTCGTTAAAGAATAATTAGCTTTCGTCAGTTAATGTTTACGGTTCAAAATCTCAAAGTGAAGTGACGTCTGATCGCATTGCACCGACCTTTAAACCGAACCACAGTTCGCAGTTTGGCCACGGTAGCGCCGCAGTCCGGTTCGTAATGTAATTGTGAAAAGTTCCTTAACGTATTTTAACACCATTCCGCCTTCCTCCATCAAAAACTGTTGAGAGTAGAATACATGTTGTACCAAAAAAAGATAACATTGCGTAACGAAAGAATTGGTGCAGATTTTGTATCGATTTGATGCATCCTTCTCAGATCATTCTAAATAAATCGGAATTTTTCCCCAATTTCTTTTTCTCGATTTCAGCGCCATCTGTCAATGGTTTAGAAAATGTTTCAGACAAAACTTCATTATATTTTTTATCGAGAATACGAATCTGCAATAAAAATGGGGTTTTCATTTAAGATTTAAAAGTTTCCCTCCACCTCAGCCAAAGGAGCAGGGCATAAGGTCACGTGTAGTATCATTTGATGTACCTCTTTGGGCTTACGAGTTTCTCTTATCCACTATTTTTTTTATAGTTTTCGAGATAATCTCATCCGAAACCCTGGACTAGATGAAAACCCGGCGTTACCCGGGTATATATTTATTTATTCAAGCCTTCAGTTAGTACATTTCCACTCTATCTGTCCATCTCCTTCTTTCTAAATTCTTTATACATAAATCAGAGTGTCCTTGTGTACGTATTAGATATTATTTGCGGAATGTACTGAGAATAGGGTAATAAAGACTTAAAAAATGTGAAACATAATGCAGTACCTGTTTACGGATGTCACGTTTATGACGCAATATGACACGAATTACGTGTCCTACAAAAACATTATTTATCAGGTTCATAGAGTGGAATATTAGGTAACTACGCACGCAATGTTTTGTAAATGGAGTTCTTAGTACAGACGTACGCTTATTAGGGCGAATTTTCATACACTTCATTATCTTTGACGTAATAGCACCTGAACTACATGTCGTAATACGGCACTATTTCGAAGGTACATCCAGTGATGTACTGTTGTTGTTGTTGTGGTCTTCAGTCCAGAGACTGGTTTGATGCAGCTCTCCACCCTACTCTATCCTGAGCAAGCCTTTTCATCTCCTCATAAGAACGACAACCCACATCCACTTGAATCTGCTTACTATACGCGTCTCTTGGTCTCCCTCTGCGATTTTTACCCCACACACTTCCCTCCAACGCTAAATTCACAATTCCTTGATGTCTAAGAATGTGTCCTACCAACCTATCCCTTCTTTTAGTCAAGGTATGCCAGAAATTTCTTTTCTCCCCAATTCGGTTCAGTACCTCCTCATTAGTTACGCGATCCACCCACCTAATCTTCAGCATTCTTCTGTAGCACCACATTTCACACTGCTTATCGTCCATGTTTCACTCCCATACAAGGCAACACTCCATACAAATGCCTTCAGAAAGGACTTCCTTAGGCTTAAATCAATATTCGATGTTAACAAATTTCTCTTTTTCAAAAACGCCTTTCTACCCATTGCCATTCTGCATTTTATATCATCTGTACTGCGACCATCATTTGTTATTTTACTGCCCAAGTAACAAAACTCATCTACCTCCTTCATTGTTTCGTTACCTAATCTAATTCCTTCAGCATCACCTGATTTTCTTACACTGCACTCCATTACCCTAGTTTTACTCTTGTTAATGTTCATCTTATATGCACCTTTCAGCACACTGTCCATTCCGTTCAATTGCTCTTCCAGGTCCTTTGCTGTATCTGACAGAATTACTATGTCGTCGGCAAAACGCAATGTTTTTAATTCTTCACCCTGAACTTAAATTCCTTCTCCAAATTTCTCTTTGCTTTCCTTTATAGCTTGCTCAATGTACAAATTGAACAACATTGGGGAAAGGCTACAACACTGTCTTACTCCCTTTCCAACCGCTGCATCCCTTTCATGCCCTTCAACTCTGACAACCGCTGTCTGGTTTTTGTACAAGTTGTAAATAACCTTACGCTCCCTTTATTTTACTCCTGCTTGCTTCAGAACTTTAAAGAGTTTATTCCAATCAACATTGTCAAAAGCCTTCTCCAAATCTACAAAAGCTAGAAATGTTGGTTTGCCTTTTCTTAATCTATCTTCTAGGATAAGCCGTAAAGTGAGTATTGCCTCCCGTGTTCCTACATTTCTCCTGAACCCAAACTCATCTTCCCCGAGGTCGGCTTCTACCAGCTTTTCCATCCTTCTGTATATAATTCGTGTTAAAATTTTGCAACCATGACTTATTAAACTGATGGTTCTGTAGTTTTCACACCTGTCTGCACCCGCTTTCTTTGGAATGGGGATTACAACATTTTTCTTAAAGTCTGAGGGTATTTCGCCGGTCTCATACATCCTAGACACCAGTTCAAATAGTTTTGTCATGGCTGGCTCTCCCAGAGACTTCAGTAGCTCTGACGGGATATCATCTACTCCAGGGGCCTTGTTTCGACTTAGATCTTTCAGTGCTCTGTCAAATTCATCTCTCAGTATAGTATCTCCTATTTCATCATCATCTACGTCCTCTTCCCTTCCTACAATATTGTCTCGAAGTTCATTTCCTTTGTAGAGCCCCTCTATATACTCTTTCCACCTTTCAGCTTTCCCTTCTTTGCTGAGAACTGGTTTTCCATCAGTGTCCTTGATATTCATAGAGCTGCCCTTCCTATCGCCAAATGTTTCTTTTATTTTCCGGTAGGCTGTATCTATTTTCCCCCTATTTATACATTCTTCTACATCCTTGCATTTGCCTTCTAGCCATTCCTGCTTAGCCATTTTGCACTTCCTGTCAATCTCATTTCTTAGTCGTGATGTACTATAAATAAAATATCGGCAAAATATGTCGCGAATAGAGTTAGTGGGATAGGCGTAATAAATTAAGGCGTCATGCTTCATGAGCCGGTTTTTCAAATATCAAAATATAAATCAATGAAAATCAACTACTCCGGTTATCAGTCCCTAGGCTTACAAAATACTCTAAGTTAGTAAAACACATACACAGACCCGCACACACACACACACACACACACACACACACACACATTCCAGAGTGAGGACTGTAACCTCTGCTGGGGAGCGACCGCGCTCTCCGGAGCGAATCGCCTTAGAACGCTCGGCCACTGCACCACGGCGAGGCGGTTCTTCATTATCCTGATTGTTTATGACTCCATATCTGATGAACTGTGTGTCGTAATATGATAAAATTTCAAACGTACCTTCAGTGGTATCTGTGTATATTGTCTGTAACATTTCTCGCGAATACAATTAGTAGTAGACGAGTAATAAATTGCAACGTCGGGCCAAATACCGTAATTTTAGTGCATGAACGCCGAAAAAGTAATAAACGAAAAACATTTTTCCTTTCATCATTTTTCGAGGGTTGTCAGTAAGAAAAAGTTTCCTAAAGGTTTGAAATTATGTTGAAAGTTTGTTGCATGTCGCTAACTGCTCCCCTCCTCAAATAGTGGACTGATAAACTCACACAATCACGTGCCGCAAGTCGGGGAAGTTTTCATTGTTTATGACATTTCTCCTATCGCAAAATCCTTTATTAGCTGACGTCTTCTACCTATAAACCACATTCCTGCGAAATTTGAGAAGTTTTGATCATCTTGACATGGTGCAGATCTTGTGTCTTCCGTGCTTGCAGTATTAGATTTGTGGTTGATTCCGCCTTACGCAAGACACTACTTTTGTTTTAATATACAAACTAGTTTTGACCCTTATTGTGCCATCTTCCGAGCGTTTCTGGTGTTTATTTTCTATAAAAACATGTTACATATTTTGGTTATATAATCGTTTGCACAAGTTGTTTGGTTTGACAATTATGTTAGATGTTTTAGGCCTAATTTATTCGAGGTATTTACATTGTGTCATTCGCAGGATTGGCATATGCATTAATTGTGGAATGACAAGTTTTTGTTTACGAAAACTAACTGATTTATTGTAGGCCTACATTCTGGAAATTATATTGAAAATATTTCGACTTGGCTGTATTGGCTTACTTACATTTGAGCTGTGGTGTTGCTGCTTGTTTGTATGTGGCGTGTTGTTACATTTTACGGTCTTCAGTGCGATTTTTGCTCTGAGCGGCACTGTTTACATCGCCATTTTTCTTGTTGTGGTGGCTGTATGGTGTTTGAATTTGTTTGTGTGGCGTGTCTGTGATTCGGAGCGCGATTTTTGAATGGTTTTGATACTGGCATTAATTTGTGGGTGTCTATTTGTGAATGTTTTTGTTGTGTCTGTGTTTGTGTGTGTGTTTTAAACAGAGAGAGAGAGAGAAAATACAATATACGTGTGTTTGTGTGTTTGTGTTGGGGGGGGGGGGGGGTTTAACTGTAATGTGGTGGTGGGATTTATTTGTAAACTTCTTTTATTGTCTCAAAGAGTGTTTTGTTGCATAGTGACGTGTATTCATTTCATATTTTTTTACCTTGTGCTACTGCTTTTCGGATGTAAGAATTTTCTTCTATTGTTAGTTTTTGGAATAAACTGTTTTCATTATTTCGTGTTTGGTCAGTGAGTGAATGAATGAATGAGTGTCCTTTACGTTTTATATAGATATAGATTCCATATTTCTGGATTTCAGGAAGGCTTTTGACACTGTACCCCACAAGCGGCTTCTAATGAAATTGCGTGCTTATGGAATATCTCCCCAATTGTGCGATTGGATTCACGATTTCCTATCAGAAAGAACACAGTTCGTTGTAATTGACGGTAAGTCATCGAGTAAAATAGAAGTGATATCTGGCGTTCCACAGGGAAGCGTTATAGGTCCATTACTCTTCGTCGTGTTTATAAATGATTTAGGAGACAATCTGAATAGCTCCCTTAGACTGTTCGCGGATGATGCTGTCGTTTATCGGTTAGTGAAGTCAATTGAGGATCAAAAGCAACTGCAAAGCGATTTAGACAAAATTTCTGCATGGTGCGGAAATTGGCAGTTGACACTAAATAAAGACAAGTGTGAAGTAATACACATGACCACTAAAAGAAATCCACTGAACTTTAATTACGCGATAAATGAGTTAAACCTTAAGGTCGTAGATTCTACCAAATACGTAGGAGTTACAATTACGAACAACTTTGACTGGAGAGAACACAGAAAATATTGTGGGGAAGGCGAACCAAAGGTTTCGTTTCATCGGCAGAACGCTTCGAAGATGCACCAGCTCCACCAAAGAGACTGCCTATATCACACTTGTGCGTCCTCTCCTGGAGTACTGTTGCCCCTTGTGGGACCCTCACAAGGTGGGATTGACGGAAAACATTGAGAAGGTTCAGAGAAGGGCAGCTCGTTTTGTTTTATCACGTTACGGTGGGCAAAGCGTCACGGAAATGTTGCAAGAATTGGGGTGGAAATCATTAAAAGATAGACGCTATTCATTGAGGCGTGATCTGTTTGGGAAGTTTCAATCACCGACTTTTAGTTCTAAATGTGAAAATATTTTGCTGGCACCCACCTACTTAGGGAGACATGACCATCCCAATAAAATAAGAGAAATCAAATCGAAAACGGAACGATTCAGGTGATCTTTCTTTCCGCGCGCTATTAGAGAATGGAACGGTAGAGAAAAGTTATGAAAATGGTTAATGAACCCTCTGCCAGGCACTTTAATGTGATTTGCCGAGTATCTATGTAGATGTAGATGTAGATTATAGTGACACTTTCTAGACTGTTTCATTGTATTCGTAATAGCAATAGAATGTTAAGTAGTACACACTACCGCTTGCATACCCCACATTGAGCCAGCCTTAAGTGGCAGTGCATGTTGCAGCACGCCGGCCACTAGCGTATTTCCCGTGTACGCGCGCTGCCGTCATTTCCGAATTTAATTCGACAGCAGCCGTTGGCCGGCGCTGCTAATTGGAAACACACGCGGCCACTACGGGCCGTTACATTTGCATGCGCCGGTCCCCGCCAGCCGACACGGATTCCCCTCTGCTCTGCGGCACGTTGCTTGCGAGCCACCCCCTAAGCGATACACGCGGTAGGTAAATTTTACCGCAAACAGTTTCGGCGCCAACGGGAGTAAATAGATTGACGCCTAAAGGGATTCTGGCACTCGTCGACGCCCGGCTGTTGGCGTGAGTACGATTCAATTAGCCAGGCCGGCGGAGCAGTTGCCGGACAAGCGCGATGGCCAAAAGTTGGGCGATACGCCGCGCTAAACTCCAATTACGTAAATAAGCGGTGCCGGAGGAGGGATCTCTTCTCCCCAGGTACTCGCGCGTCCATTGTCTGTAGCCCGAGAGCAGTGAAGCTCTCTCAAAGGGCCCAACACAAAAGACTGATATAACGGTAGTCCACTCCCATTCCAATACGTAAATTAACAAATAATTAAACACTTCGAATGCAAACCGTACAGAGTGTTTCATGAGGAATATTAACTACTAGCTGAAAACCCGGCGTTGCCCGGGCATTTATTTATTTATTCCAACCTTGAGTTAGTACTTTTCCTATCCACTCTCTCTCTGTCCATCTCCTTTTTTCTAAAAACATGTTACATTTATCAGAGAATATATAAGAAATCACAGGTAAAAATGCACTCGTTTCGAAGAATCCAATCACGAAATTCAGCAATAATGATTGTAATAATATCACAGATGGATCACTTTATGTAATGCGCGAAACGTCAAATCGATTTTTTTTAAAGGAATGTATTGAAAGAAATTTCTTTTTTACTACTTCATTTATTTATTCTTATATTTCCTTATTCATTTGCTTATCCTTACAGAGAAAGAGCTGAAGACATTGTAGCACACATGGGACAAAGATATGGTCTGTGGCATCACGTTTCGCTGTACGTAACCTCCTTTCTACAGAGTTGCAAACGTCATCGCTGGCCTTCAGTCCTTTTTTTTTTTTATAATTTGACGACTTTCAACCACTATATCTTCCACCCCCTTATAGCTGTCGGCTTGGAACTGCTATGGTGTGCAACGGGAGACTTCCGACAACAATTACACACAGACCATTCGTTTGCCTTCCGTAGTTTTCGCTGCAGAGCGAAATATTAACACACAGACACACGGAGAATTTTATATACACCGTTAACTTTCCATCTCAGTATACTCCGACCCTTTTATCATTATCTATTCTCAAGCAACAATGCAACCAATAAAACCATTTTCAAGGAGTAAATATAATTTTCAAAGAGTAATTATTGTTTCGCATTTCACGTTATATCCTTCAAATTACTAAATACCTATCAGATAGCTGTAAAACCGTATTAAAACCTTCCTCAGGTATAAATTAGTAACTGTACAAATATTTAAGTCTCTGCGTCTTGTCATTCGGACGTGATAGGCATACACCGAACAGACATTCACATTAATATATATAGATAAATAGCTATCCGATCGCCATAAAACCGTGCCTAAAGCCTTGCCGGGATAGACATTAGTAACTGTACAAATTTTTAGCACTTTATGTCTTGTGGCTCAGACGTGATAAACGTACACCGAACAGACATTCACATTTATAGATATAGATTATAAAAGTTAAACTAGAGAGGAAATCCGCCTTATGGAAGACACCTTTATTTATTAATTTTTATCGCTCAGATTTCGGCACTTATTGTGCCATCTGCTGTGGCTTTTTGTCTTTACTTTATGTTGTTATACATGTTACAATTTTTGGGTTCCACAAAAATTTGGATGTATTGTTTGATTTTCTGATGCAATGGCTCCTTTTTTTAACAGCCACTCGCTCAAAGAAGGATCTGTACCAAAAGACTGGAAACTTGCACAGATCACACCAATGTTAAAGAAAGGCAGTAGGAGTAACCCACTACACTACAGGCCTACTTCAGTAACGTCAATTTTCAGCAGGGTTTTGGTACATATACTGTATTCAAATCTTATGGATTATGTCGAAAAGTATGATCTATTGACCCAAGGTCAACACGGATTTAGAAAATATCGTCCATGTGCAACACAACCAGCACTTTACTCCCACGAAATGGTAATTGCTATTGAGAATGGTTCTCAAATTGATTCTGTATTTCTAGATTTCCAGAAGGCTTTTGACACCGTACCTCACATACGACTTCTAACCAAATTGTGTCGTTATGGAATATAGCCACAGATTTGTGACTGGATAGGGGATTTCCTGTCAGAGAGGACACAGTTTGTAGTAATCGATGGTAAGCCATCGATTAAACCGGAGGTACTATCTGGATTTCCACAGGGTAGTGTTATTGGTCCTCTGCTGTTCCTTATCTGCATAAACGATTTATAAGAAAATCTGAGCAACTCTCTTAGGTTCTTTGCAGATGATACCATCATTTATCGTTTACTAAGGTCATCTGAAGATCAATACCATCTGCAGAACGATTTAAATCAGATATCAGTATGGTGTACAAATTGGCAATTGACTCTAAATAATGAAAAGTGTGAAGTCGTTCGCATGAGTACGAAAAGAAATCCGTTGTCAAGATAAATCAATCAAAAGTGAAGGCATTAAACTCCACTCGATAGTTAGGAATTACTATTACATCACACTTAAACTGGAAAGAACACTTAGATGATCTCATAGGAAAGGCGAAACAGAGACTGCATTTTATTGGCAGTGCGCTTAAAAGATGCAACAGAACTACTAATGAGACTGCATACACTACGCTTGAACAGAAAAGAAGTTCTGCAGAAGTCCAGGTCTTCTGGTGTTTACTGGTCATTTTGTTCTTAATAGATGTGGAAATTAAATTCTTCAATTAAAAACCTATAGGTTATGAAACAATAGTCAATAAACTGTCCTGTATGTGCCGTTCATAAGTTTCCAGGGTTCTTTGGCAACTTACGAAAGACAAATATTGACTTATTCTGTAGTTATTACTACTTTGTGTGGCACTACATACCTTCCCTACTGTATGAAGTGTGTGAAAATAAATATAAACGGTACCATTCACAGTAATCCGATGTCGGCTTCACAAATACAACTTCCTGGAGGCTTGAAGTGATGCTGTCACAGTGTATAACAAACTTCAGTGGGAGTGGCGCAATTGTATTTGTTAGACTGCTATATATAGCTTTTTGTAAGCGTATTTATTGCTCTATTTCGCATATGTTTGCTCACTAAAATCGTCCACTGCAACACAATTTAATGAATTATACACCATAAACTTCTTAATGAATCGTAACGTCTACTCGTGAAATCCGTAGGGAAATCCTTTCGGTAGCTTTGGTTTATCGAGAACAGACCAACAAACGAACAGACAGACAGACGTGTCGAGAGGACATTGTTGTATACTATTTACACAAGGGAAAGATGCACTGTGGTTCAACAACTGAGTTATGAAACAGTCACTTAATCGAAGAGAACTTCACAGCATATTTAAAAATATCTAAAACCTTACAGTAAAGATCAAATTAAGCGATGCCGGAATTATCATACGAAAGAAAGTCTTGATGCATTGAAGTACTTAGAAAGTAATTTTTTAGGTAATGAGTAGGCAGAAAACCCAAAGAAATTTGGGTCTAATGTTATATCAGTAAATGGGTCGAAATGAAATTTCAAATTCAAAATGTTTGTCAAACTGCGTGGTCATCAGTCCGTAGCTTACAAACTACTTAAGCTAAGTTAAACTAACCTAAGGACACACACACACACACACACACACACACAAACACACACACACACTCGTGCCCCAGGGAGGGCACGAATCTTCGACGGTGAGCAACCGCGCGCTCCGCAGTGAGGCGTCCTTAGAACGCTTGGCTACTCCACCGCGGCGAAATCAAATTTCCAGACACTCTGATCCTATAGCGGTGTTGAAACAGAAGACGACAAACAAAAATCTAGTGCACCAAAGCTGTTTCGCAGAATAAGAATGCACTGAGATTCCCCCTCGAAGTAGTTCAACGGGCGACAAAATTGTGGATATCGGAATTAATAGACATAGGGACAGATAGACATTGATATCGCTCCACAGAAGATAGGCCGCTGGATCTCACCGGAGAAGAATGATATAGGAAATCAATTGCAGATCATTTATCGAGAATGTGCATCGAGCCGATGCACAGAACTATACGCCTATTCCTCTAGTGTCAGCCTCAATCTTGGAACATGTTTTATGACAAAGTATATCTACATTTCCGCAGTCAGAATACCTCCTCCATAGCCACTGTAATTACAAGTAAATAAATATATTTACAAAATTTACATGTAACCATTTATAAATTGGATAACTTAATTATTTGAAGTTGTAAATAAAATATTTTATTGTGTTCAATATCTTTCAGTTAATACTCCTTGATATAATTTCAGAAGCCTCAATAAACGTCACGTGAACTTTTACTAGCCTTTTTTGATACTGCCACGAATGTTCCACAATCTGATTTGTCTTTGGAAAGCACCACTCATACGGTGAAAATACCCGGAGTGTCATAAAATGCTCACTCCCATCATATTTTATGGCCGTTTTACAGCCAATCTTCCGCTCACTTCACCTCTGAGGCTACGCTTGCGATTTGCTCTTTGATGCAAATTCATGTCGCAGAGAGGGATTCACATCGTTCAGTTTTACTGCATTATTTCAAGATCACACCACTACTCCTCATGATGGCAACGTGGTCGTTTGCCGAAATATTGTGCCCGTTGGACTATGTAACCCGGCAGTTTACTCGCGAATTATTTCGATAATTCACAACTCCTCCATGAGCTCCAGAAAACGTTTTCCTAAGTTCACTTTCTTCAAACACTTCCTGTACCGACTCTACCTAATATCGCCAAGTTTGTTATTAGTAACAAAATAGGAGAATACCATAAATATATTATATATTAAAAGTTTCCTCTAGCTATATTTCGCCTTTTCCGCCATAGAAGAAAATCTGTAAGAATTAAAAAATAAACTATGCTTCAAGAGTTTGCAACTATGAAACGTACATGCGACACACATAATTCAAGTAACTTGTAAAAGTTGAGCAATATCCAACAGGTTTTGAAATATTTGGGTTTAACTTGGAGATATAATCAGTTTTGTTTTGATACTTTACCACATAATAACTTCGTAAGTTTCACACATTTAGAATTTTATGCATATTTATTTATACAGTCCACAATTACCTATTATTTTCATTCTTTTATATAACCGCAAGCATCGTAAACAATTCAAGATTTTCAGTGCTTTGTATGACGTAATACTTTGTACAATACCTCTTACTTCTTTCCTTGCTTATAAAGCTTCTTGGTCACTCAATTTAACTAAAAGGCAGTTTTCTCGTTTTTAATTGTTATCAGATTGGAAGATGGTTGCTTAGTCATATGAAACTCAGTATTATAGTTTAATATTTCATAATGTACATAGGTCTGGCTCTGTGACAGAGTGCCACACTACTCGTCCAAAGATCGGAGTTCTCTCCCCACTCAGACCTAGGATTTTAACTTTTCATTTTTCCCCGCTTCCAGTACTGTTAACTCTTTATAGGATTGTTGTCGATATATTGCCCAACAGCCACAAGTGAGAAACAGTTTATGTATTAAACTTGTTCTTTGCCTTCCTTGTTTTCACCCGTTTCATTCGAAATAACAAGTTTACCACTGGAATTTGTAATATTTAATAGTGTATAGTAACGTTTTATTGTTTGATTACTGTAATGTACTCGGTTATTGTAATTCAGTAAATTAGTTAATAAGTCGTACCTTGTTTGCATTCATAATGCCATTCAAACGAGATAAGAGTGGTTCGCCAGTGCATACCTTAGATACCACCGATAGAAACACACAAAAAAGGAAACAATGTAAACTAATTTGAAAGTTTCCACTAGCTTTCGGAATTTAGTATTTCCTTCGTCAGATGGAGATGTCGCAAGACAAAGGGGAAGAAGGAAAATGTCACTCACATCCGAGACCATGAGGTAGAGATGGTGAGTGTGGACGTCAGAGATGTTGCATGGCAAGTACTATACCACGCCAATGCAAAACAAAGAGGATAGTGCAAGAAGTGAAACGAATCATGCTGTATGGGAGGGAGCGAATCTGATAAAATATTAATACTAAGCGAAGATTAGAACACATACATAATATTACCGCGATATTCGAGAGTTGTAATAGTGCACTGTCTTCTGCGGGATTCTTTTATTTAAAGCCTCAATTTCGCTTCTCATTACCTCAGGATGAATAATTGCGTTGTAACCAATGCCATTAATTATGCTACTTTTCATGCTATTGACTGCACAAAAAATAGTATGGTATATCCATTTAGAAAAACATAATTTTATGTTGAAAATAAGTAATATATATGTGGTGTCTGTTCTTTCAGACATCTCCGACATATGTAACTTATACAATATGCCAATGATGGACAATGATCCTTTCTTCTGTGTGGAGGCACTCCTTGATCCTTACTCTTACGGGAATCAGTTTCCAAACGACGTTTTTGACCCTGCAGTTATGTATTGATATTCTCGAAATGTACGACATTAACTACGAAATGGGTAAAGTTGATAACTTCTACACAGCCAGCATTCAAACCCGGATCTCTTGCTTTCTAGGAAGTTGCGCTGACCACTAAACCACTGGAGACACAGCGATCACCACACCTGTGCGAATTACTGAAGTACACCTCCACTCATAAAGAAATGCTCATTTTTTCTCTGTCCCCGATTACTTAAATTCGTAATTTTGAACACTGATTCTCATAAGAGCAAGGGCCTAGGAGTGCCTCAGCACAGAGGAAAGGATCAACGCCCGTCATCGGCATATATATATATATATATATATATATATATATATATATATATATATATATATATTCTTTAGGACATGTCCAGACACCAGTGGCGTACCAACTATTTCGTTAGGGTGGCGGGTGGTGGGGAGCGACATGCAAACCAATTTACTGACCGTCTTGGAGATTCGGTCTGGGGTAGGAGGGGAGGCGAGATGATGGAACTTTAATTTAGCCGAGGTGTTCCAGTTTCCGTTTTCTAAAAAAATAAAATTAAGAAAAAAAAGGATTACATGTAGACCTAGTATCGGCCTTGAGCACCGCATCAGTACAGATGTTATCCCCTATTAGCTGTCACAGACGGTAAAATAGGACGAAAGGAGAGGGCATAATGTAGTAGTGGTTACTAAAGATGCTTTAGTCAAATGCAAAAATGGCTGCCATAAAAATACTAGGGGGTTGGGGGACAGAAACAGTGTCTTGCCCTTCCAAAGTTTCAAATGGGGGGGGGGGGGGAGGCGACTGCCCCTTCTGAATCCCCCCCCCCCAACATTGATACGCCATCGACAGAAAACACATATATACAGGGTGATCAATCCTCAAGGCAACTGCCTTCGCGGCGTGCGACTTGCGGGAGTTGGCAGTTGCGTTAGCCGCTTATCGCGCCGCCCGACCTCCGTACTAAATTTAATACGGTTGGCGTGCAAGTTATTTCCGATGTACATAACACAAACACTTACAAAGAAAAGTTCGTTACTCACCTGTATTACGCAAGGACGTGTTGGAACTGCCTCCCTTCATTGTTCGGACATTTCTGACACCTCCTGAGGAAGTGGCTCATTGCCCTCTCAGAAATTGCAGTAATTTCATGACGAATCTTTCTTCTTAGTTTATCTAAAGTGTGGAGATTTGATTTGTACACTTTCTCTTTCAGTGCTTCCCACAGATAAAAATCGCACGCGGTTAAATCTGGAGAACGAGGGGGGCAAATGTTCTTAGTGATAAATCTTTAACCGAACACATTACCAATTTCCCGTAATGATAAGTTGGCTGTATGTGCTGTCGCAAAGACTTGCTGAAATGTCGCGAAGGCACGTTCTCTTTCAGTTAATTGGGCACATAAAGGCCGCAATATGTTTTCAACATACCTGTCAATATTAATTATTTCCTGAAAAAATACAGGGCCATTTATTCTCTCGTCGCTAACAGCGCACCCCACTCCTATTTTATGATCGTGCAGGGGCTGTTTGTGAATTATGTTAGGCTTTTCCTAACACCAGTAACGATTATTTTGCGAATTAACATACCCACTTAGGTGGAACAATGATTCGTCCGAAAAAAAAAGTTCAGTTCGGATCAATTTCTCCGTCATGTACCTTTTTCAGAATCAATTAGTCTAATAAGCAACTTCCTCAGCAGGTGTCAGAAATGCTTTAACAACGAAAAGAGGCACCTCCTTGCGTAATACAGGTGAGTAATAAACTTGTCGCCGCGGTGGAGTAGCCGAGCGGTCTACGGCATGGGGCATGCCCTGGGGCATGGGTGTGTGTGTGTCGTCCTTAGGTTAGTTTACCTTAGTTTAAGTAGTTTGTAAGCTACGGACTGATGACCACGCAGTTTGATCCGATAGATTTACAAAGATTTGAACATTTGAATAAACTTGTCATTCTAAGTGTTTGTGTTTTGTATGTAAGAAATAAATTGCGCGCCAAACCGTATTAAATTTAGTACGGAGGTCGGATGGCGTACTAAACAGGTAACGTAGCTGGTATTGCCAGCACGACGCACGCTGCAAAGGCGGTTGCGCTGAGGATAACTTATACGATGTGCCTATAACGTCCAATTAAAAGAAAAATGTTCAAATGTCTGTTAAGCTTATGGGACTTAACTACGGGGTCATCAGTCCCGAAACTTACAAACTACTTATGAACTACTTACGACCTAGGACGGCACAAATATCCTTGCCCGAGGGGGGATTCGAACCCCCGACCGTAGTGGCCGTGCAGTCCGTGACTGGAGCGCCTCAGTCCCCGGGGCCACCGCGGCCGGCACGTCCAATTATTCTTTCTTCTGTGCGGAGGGACATCTAGGCCTATACTCTTACAGGAATCAGTGTACAAAACTACGAGTTTGAGTTCAAATGTTTTAAAGCTTATGTGACTTCACTGTAGGGTCATCACTCCCTAAACTTACAAACTACTTATGAACTAACTTATACTAAAGACAACACAAACATCCATTCCTGAGGGTGGATTCATGATACGTAACGTGGCACTCCAGACCGCTTGGCTGGAACCGTGCGGCTAAGTTTGAGTAATAATGGACAGGGTAAGGTTGACGATTTGTATCTGACGGCAGGTGTACTTAGGTAATCCGTGCAGTTGCGGTGATCGCTGTGTCTGCCATGATGTTGTGGTCAGCGTGACTGCCTAGACAGCAGGAGACCCGTGTTCGAATACAAGCTGAGTACACATTTTTCACTCTTCCCATTTCACAGTTACTCTCATACATTCGGTGATTATGTAGAAAAAATACTTGACTACGTTTTAGAATGTCTCGGGCTATCTACTTTGATAAGGCCTTGCCAAAAATTCGTGCCTTTGATAATCGTATTTCAATACCAATTTTGTTCCCGAGATATCAAGGGTAAAATGTTCAAGTGGGACACCGTGTATACAGATTATAGTTTTCAGGTGATGCACTAGAGAATAAATGACAAATGTGCCAATGGACCACGATACTACCACCATCTGTACCTGTGCATGCCGCTAGCCCACGAAGTTTGTGACGCCAATGTAAACTTTATGTTACGGAACTGCACGCTGTTGGCAGATGCACATTCAGGAGCCCTCAGACAGGCTTAACCAGCTGCGCTACGGCCGGTGGCAGTTGACGCGAGGCGCCGCAGAGACGACGGCGGCGGCGGTCTTCGGGTTTCAAATTAGCGGAAGAGGTAGGCCGTGCGTCATGTTCCATTAAACCCAACGTCCCTCACCGGCGCTATTTCATTATCGTTATTACCGGCTGGACGAATGTCAGCAGAGGCGCTATCGCTTCCATCTAACCCGATACCATCTGCTGCGAGTTTGCAGCGCAGTTTCTACTCCCAGGTACACGCATCGCTCCTGGGGCGAAAGCATTTTAAAGGCTTTAATACTACGCACCACACCTGCAGCCGTCGCTACATATTTACTAGTTAATAGATGGAAGAAATTCAGCTGTTTGATCTAAGATTGAAAACAGCAACGTGTTTAGAATTTGTTATAACACGTAGTTTGCAAGAGTAGTAGAGCAAGAGGAGTTCTGGCACAATTCATGTAACATTGTGAACAAACTGACCGTGGTAAGCCCCTTGATGGAATTCCCCTACCCCTTACTTTCCCGACCTTCCAGCCCCTCCACCTTCATCAGATTTGGAGGAAAACTCATTTACTGGCTGCTGGACTGCAGGATGGGAACGCTGTGACGCCAGAAAACTTATGTAAACTCAATATCAATTACACTGCACTGCGAAGAATTTTAATAGCTTATACAAAATTTACATTGTATAAAAAATCACTTTTATTGTCAGTACCTTAAGAAAGTCGGTAGGAAACCAAGTTTTTGTGGGACATTGGCAAGACGATTGTCCTGCTTATTCTTCCCTCTCCCTCCCTCTCCCAACTGCCTCATTTGCAGATACTACAAAAATGACCTATCTGCAAACTCAAACCCTAGACTTTACGTGTACGGAAATTCTTCTCACCACCCAATTTGCTGCAACTTTCAAACTGTCAACTATTACAAAGGGTATTTGTAAAGTTTTGCACAGTCGCCTCCAATTTGTATAATTTTTTTTTTTTTTTTTTTTTTTTTTTTTTTTTTTTTTTTTTTTTATTGCAGAAGGCCATTGAATTTTTTTTGTGGACATGCTTGGAAAATTTTGCTATAGTTTAGTATATAAAAGTAATTTCTTTTCTTCACAGCTAAGCCATAATGGGATGTGAAATAAATGTCAGGTTGTGACAATGGTCGGTTATGGAGTTCCTTTTCAAGAGTGGCGATAGGTCTGCCACATTGCTTCACAGGAAGATGCTCCTTGTTTATTGGGAGGAGATTTATCTCTACTGGACAATGCATGATGTAGTAGGCCATCGAATGCAGTGAGTGATTGATCAAATCATAAAAAACAAAAACTGAGAGGAAAACCTAATCCATGGAGTGACATCACCCAGGTTGCCTTCGGCAGCCGATACCCAGACTTTCATGAACAGCAAGCTGAAAGGTGATGGCCTCCTTCTTTTGGGATCAGAGTGGTGGCGTTTTAACTGACTTTTTGGAACCTGGCAACACAATTAACCGACCGTTACTGTTTGTCATTGGGCAAGCAGCGAAGTGCCATCAAGAACTACATGGTACAGGTTCAGGGTCAGCTCATCAGAGTACAAAATGACAATGTCAAACCGCATAAAGCAACTATGACACAGGAGAAAATCGGGAAAATGTGTTGGAAATTTGTTTCCTAACCTCTCGGTACTTGGCTCCGTAACATTTTTACCTCTTTGGTTGTCAGAAGGCCCACCTGTGCGGTAAAACATTTGCTAGAGAAAGAAAGACGTTATTTCTAGTGTCAAGTGATGATGTAAAATTTAATCCGCCGAATTTTACCAAATTGCATTTACACCATGAAAAGAACGCTGGGCCAGGTATATCACTAATGATGGAGACTACATTGAGTAGGCACAGTGTATAGCAAGACGTTCCAAGTATATTATCAAAAAACTGTCATTTTCCGCCAGCAAAAAAAAAAAAAAAAAAAAAAAAAAAAAAAAAAAAAAAAAAAAAATTGAGACAACTGTGCAAAACTCTCTGAACGCCCTTCGTAATTACACTACTATAGCAGAAAACAAGGGAATTCCAGAATGAAAGGCAGTTTGGGCTGTGAGGAGTGCATGGGTAACTCATCTGGTAGAACAACTCTCCAAAAGTACCAAATATTCTGGTTTAAAATTCAGGTATTCCATGCAGTTTTAATCTGCCGGGAACTTACAACATGAAAACTCTTTATAAAAAATTGAAATTGTTTATAAAAATTCGGCAGGTGAAATTAATTTGGTGTGTAGGGATGTTGGGTATTCACTTTGTCACCACGTTTGGGTGAACATGGGCGTTTGTGAAATAAATCGCAATTTGCGATCAGTTATGGCTTCACTGTACTAGGTTTAGATGGAATACCAAAGTGCGGCGAATGAAAATTTGTACCCGGCCGGGATTCAAACACGAGGTCTCCTGCTTACTAGTGACACGCGTTGACCACTCCGCTACCGAGGACACAGTGACGAACCCGACTGCAGAAGACTCTTCCCTGCATGTCTACCGCCAAACCCAATTACATATAATTATGTTTGTATTAGTGTCTTCCAAAAATTCGTTTCGGAAATGTTTTTGGGGAAGGCGGGAGACCATACAGAGACATAGTCCTCTGTGAAACATCAGCCTCCACTTTATAAATACAACTTGCAGGTATCGATCGCATTTCAGAGTGAAATTCATTTACATTTATTTATATGTCATAAATTTCGCAACAAAATTCAGAGAAATATACAAGCATTGGAACTTAAATAGTGGCAATACTGCTGTGGAGACATGAAGCAATGGAATCTACTACTGTCGCTGATGGCAAATTTGTGCATACATACCTTACCTGCGAACAAATGGACTCGCCCATCCCACGTAACCGGCGTGAGAACAATCGAAGTAATCACAGTCCATTGTGTGCTAACGGTCAAAGGTAACGGTTTTACTATTTCGAAACAGGAACAATGGATTCCGATCAAGATGCACAGTATTACTGTTCGTTTTTGGAGCCTCATCTGCTACCAGCTTTGCGAAAGAAACGGCAACACTTTCTGCGCAACGCACCCATCATTTCGCTCGACAAAGCGCGAGCGAATACAGTGCAAGCTATGGCTTCTCTGTTCGGTCGATGGGACTGAAGTCTGAGAAGTACTGCACCTTCCACCATACTCCCCAGACTTAAGTCCTTATGACTTTGATTTGATTCCGAAGACAAGGACCCCTTCGTGGCATTCGATTCAGAACTGTTCCAGAGGTTCGACAGGCAATAGTCCGCCCCAATCGCACCATCAACAGGACATACACTGCTGACGGTATACTATGCCTTCCACATCGCTGGCAATGGGTTCTGCACAACTCATGTGACTACTTTGAAGGACAATAATTGGTGCAAACATGTAAAGCTTTTGTATCTCTCGCGAATAAATAGTTGCCACAATTTAAGTTCCACCCATCGTATCTGAGAGAGAAATAATTTGTAATGTTATTCAAAAGACGTTCTGAAGGTTTCCATATCGGATCATTGCGACAAGTATTCACTCCATTTAAACCTTGCACCATTGACCAATGTCGAACTCAATTAAGGCTAATGTCGATGTATTGTGATATTACTACACTCGAATGTTCCAATTTTTGTGAACCTATGAAACTAATTTAACTTATACCAAGAACAACACATATCCCTATCGGCCCTTCCCGTGCTGTGTTAAACGCAATTTTTTTTAATTTTACACCACATCCATATCTATTACATTTCAAGTAGTCAGTAACGCAGAGATGAAACATTCGTACAAGGTGCAAATAAAATGAAAAGTTGAAATGTGGAAACCTTCAAAATGCCTTTTAACAAACATACGGTTGTGGTACTCAAACTGATGGAAATGATTGCATTATTAACCCATTAACGCTCCGATAAGCAGAAACCCTTAAACGAGGCAGTAAGGAGGTTCTAAGATCATGTAGTATGTACACGTCAAAGCCGAACCGTAAGTACCTTTAGAAGTTCAGTACCAAGAGACAAGAGTAATGTGGCCGGATTGTGAACAACGACGCAAAGCAACGAGCAGTGCATGCATGGAAGTATTCAGAAAAAGGGATAAAAGGGGTCTTAAAAAGAGTTACCCTTTCGAGAATGCTACTTGAAATCTTAATTAGCTTACGAAAGAGGAACTTCTACGCTACTTGTACAGCCCCTTACGATGTAAGCCGCTGTTGTGCAACGTTCCTGAATTTTCCTTCGGTACTGCGTTAGCTGTTGCATCGTTTATGGCGACAAGATTTCCTGTTCGTTTAAAGGGTCAGCAAGAAATGTTCAAATGTTTGTTAAGCTTATGGGACTTAACTACGGGGTCAGCAGTCTCTAAACTTACAAACTACTTATCAACTACCTTATACTAAGGACGGCACAAATATCCATGCCCGAGGGGGGATTCGAACCCCAGACCGTGTGGCCGTACAGACCGTGACTGCAGCGCCTCAGTCCTCTCGGCCACCGCGGCCGGCGGTCAGCAAGATATCAAACACAGAATTCACGAGAACGTAGGGAAAGTAACATTGAAAGGAAAGATAATTTTATTCTGGAACTGAAATTACAGTTCATGACTTTCAGCACGCATATTGGACATTTATTTTTGAAGGTAATAATAGCTCAATTTTGCAAAAGGAAGGAATGACGCAAAGGGTCTAACGACACGTCTACAGCATTGTCATTATAAAAGTTCTACCTTATCAGCTTCCGGATTCTGCAGTTGTTCCATTTCCGTACTTTCGAAGAAAACGTGGAGAGGAGTTACGTCTGAAGCGAAACTTATAATTTCATTTTACACAGTCTTTATCATGCATTTGCTATCATCAGAATATAAGCAAATAATATAGTTGATAAAGTGCTGCAACAAGCATGGGACCTAACAAATCTATAAAATGGCGTCTTCTAGTAGACAATAATTTTCTCCAACTTTTCAGTAACACACAACAGAACCTAAAATTAAGTTATTTTTGAAGATGTTCTGGATAGTAGTTATTGTGCATCATTACGTTCTTTTCTTTCGGATCTTCAAACTTCTGCTTAATTTGTCATTCAGTCTCTCCTATGTTTCTTCCAGTAGATTCCTTGTTGTCCAATGACTGACCGACTTCTTCTTACTGTATTATAGTAGTTTTTGGTATAGGTTGAAAGTGACAAGCTGTAGAATCGCGAATGGATTATAAACAGCCAGTATGAAAATAGGGATTGCGTGATAATTAAGTGTTCGCGTTGCAAGTCAGTACTAAGTAACGAGAGACGGCTCGAATTTGGAGGCAATACCAAAGCAAAGAAACCTGAAGACAGTAGCGATACACACGATTCTTCAAAGATAAACCTGGTGAGTAACGCTTTCGACTCCATTCTCCTTTCAAAATAAACCTCTGCCCAGTTTTTGATTTTGTCAAACCAACTTTCACCTACGGCTTGGAAGTAGAAGGCGAGCAGTCGTCGTCTTTCGTTGTTCAGATCTTGAGTTAGGATGCCTCTGTTACTAACTCTTCAGAAATATAAGTGTGAGCGAATTACGTGTCATTAAATAACCTCCGCCCCAACTCCCGCACCGCCCCCCCCCCCCCTCCAGCCGCCCTGTCAAACTTGTGTACTGAGTTTCATTCCAGATTCCTTTCCCTATCGTAAATAATCATACGATTACTGTTTTACAGTACTGCAATTCTTACCATATCACGAGGTTTGTATGCAATTACCCTTCATTTAGCGCTTCAAGTTATCACTAACCAAATTCTTTAATTTTTCAGCTTATTTCATTTCCCTAGTAAAAGTACTTGCAGCCTGTTAAAAAATTTTCCGAAGTCCGACAATTTAGATATTTTTCATATCGTAACTAATTTTTTGCACGGTCTTCCACATATTGTTACGTGACGCTTAACATGCCCAAATCTTTGTCTACGGGGCGCCTGAAAACTTTGTGAATGGTCCCATATTTTACAAACCACGGTGGCGAGGATGTGGTGCCCGCGTATATACATTGAGGGACATGGCAATGCGCCCCTATCGTACAAAGCAATGGAGTGAGGTGGTGGTAAACGCTGCGACACTGATGACAGGATTAGTGTGAGAACTCGTGTTATTGCAACAGGGAGCAATGTGTTAACATTAAGCTTTGTTTCAAATTAGTCAAAGTGGCGACGGAGAGCCAGGGGATGATAGGGGAAGTGTATGGTGTGGAAGCAGTGAATAAAATGTTTGTGTTTTAGTGGTTTTAACGCTCTAGAGATGAAAGGGTAAGTGTTGAGGATGAGCCATGTTGGGATCGACAGGTCCACAATCACAGTACCGGACAAGATCGAACGAGTGCGAGGGATGACTGCGGATGATCGGCGCTTGTCTCTGAGAATGATAGCAGATGAGTAAATAGAAAAAGACGCATGATGCGGTAGGATAGTGATTCGGCATCTGCGAATTTTCTTAGCAGGACCGATTAATGCGCCTCTATGTTTAATAATATCACATAATGTGTACACTCACATCTGCACAAATCTTGTGCAGTAAACTGCTCTGATATTTTTATTTATTTATTTATATTATTTTTATAAATTTAACACTTTTTAATGTTTATTTAGCCAAGTCGCGTTTCGAGTTATCACCCATCTTCAGTTGGCGTAATTATAGTATTGTTTCAGGATGTAGATGTCAACACTAGTCTGGAAGCTGCAAATGCCCTGTGCAAAATAATGAATTCTTAATCTACTTTCTTCACTTTGCCGCGTTTAATTTTACGAAAGGCTTTGATTGCGAGTACTTACGATCTCCTCTGCATGTTGGTTCTTGGGTTCTCTCTTTGATTTTGTAGCACAAACACTTTGTATCACGTGATTTGCAATATCCTCCATATTGATGACTGCCAGATTATTGTTAATATGCAAAGGAGACTGTAATGTAAATATTCTCAAGCATAACATTTCGTAAAATTAAAATCGCGAAATTAAAGAAAGTAGAATAAGATTTCGTTATTTTGTACAGGCCATTTGTAGCTTCCTAACATGTTGACATCTACATACCGGAACCAAAATATAATTACACCAACAGAAGATGGAAGAAAAGTCGAAACTCGTGTTGGCTAAATAAAACCTATTTAAAATAATAAAATATAAACCACAGTGACGAAACTCAGCAATGGAATAAAACTGGTTGAATTAGGTAAAGCAGAACACTGTGAAACAAGCTTTTATATGAGGCCGCGGCGGAGTGGCAAAGCGCATTGATGCGCTGTGCTACGATGCGCAAGGCCGTTCCCCGTTATATGAGGCCGCGGCGGAGTGGCAAAGCGCATTGATGCGCTGTGCTACGATGCGCAAGGCCGTTCCCCGTTATATGAGGCCGCGGCGGAGTGGCAAAGCGCATTGATGCGCTGTGCTACGATGCGCAAGGCCGTTCCCCGTTATATGAGGCCGCGGCGGAGTGGCAAAGCGCATTGATGCGCTGTGCTACGATGCGCAAGGCCGTTCCCCGTTATATGAGGCCGCGGCGGAGTGGCAAAGCGCATTGATGCGCTGTGCTACGATGCGCAAGGCCGTTCCCCGTTATATGAGGCCGCGGCGGAGTGGCAAAGCGCATTGATGCGCTGTGCTACGATGCGCAAGGCCGTTCCCCGTTATATGAGGCCGCGGCGGAGTGGCAAAGCGCATTGATGCGCTGTGCTACGATGCGCAAGGCCGTTCCCCGTTATATGAGGCCGCGGCGGAGTGGCAAAGCGCATTGATGCGCTGTGCTACGATGCGCAAGGCCGTTCCCCGTTATATGAGGCCGCGGCGGAGTGGCAAAGCGCATTGATGCGCTGTGCTACGATGCGCAAGGCCGTTCCCCGTTATATGAGGCCGCGGCGGAGTGGCAAAGCGCATTGATGCGCTGTGCTACGATGCGCAAGGCCGTTCCCCGTTATATGAGGCCGCGGCGGAGTGGCAAAGCGCATTGATGCGCTGTGCTACGATGCGCAAGGCCGTTCCCCGTTATATGAGGCCGCGGCGGAGTGGCAAAGCGCATTGATGCGCTGTGCTACGATGCGCAAGGCCGTTCCCCGTCGGGGGTTAGAATGCCCTTCGGGCATACATGTTTGTGCTGTCTTTAGTATAAGGTAGTTTGTAAGTTTAGGGAATGATGACCCCACAGTTAAGTCCCTTAACCTCCATGAAAATTTTATTTTGAGTTTGATGTGGTGATCCGATACTGTAATAGTCTAATATTGTCCCCCTTATTATATTGAATAATTGTAATCTGAAAAAAAAGTTTTATTTTGTGAGTAGGTTTTACCAGCGGCTTCGCTGGCGTTGATTACCTTACATATGTGTCGAAGGAAATCGAAAGAACAATCAAAATTTCCCCAACTTTTTTCTTAAGTTATGAGAAGGATCATCGCGATAAAAAGGATGTTTCGACTTTTCTCGTTCTACTACAAACCGCGCGTAGAAGGGCGGTGCCGGCCGTGGTCGCCGAGGGGACTGAGGCGCTCCAGTCACGGACTGCACGGCCACTACGGTCGGGGGGTTCGACTCCCCCATCGGGCATGGATATTTGTGCCGTCCTTAGTATTAGGTAGTTCGTAAGTAGTTTGTAAGTTTAGGGACTGATGACCCCGTAGTTAAGTCCCATAAGCTATACAAACATTTGACCATTTTAGACAGGCGGTAAATACTGTCCTACTGCAAAAAAAAAAAAAAAAAAAAAAAAAAAAAATGTTCAAATGTTTGTAGAGCTTATCGGACTTAACTACAGTGTCATCAGTCCCTAAACGTACAAATTACTTATGAACTAGCTAACACTGAGGATGGCACAAATATCTATGCCCGAGGGGGATTCGAACCCCCGACCGTAGTGGCCGTGCAGACCGTGACTGTTGCGCTTCAGTCAAAATGTTCAAATGTATGTAAATCTATCGGACCAAACTGCGTGGTCATCAGTCCGTAACTTACAAACGACTTAAAGCTAGGTAAACTAACCTACTGAGAAACACACACACCAATGCCCCAGGGAGGACTCGAACCTCCTCGGCGAGCAACCTCACGCTCCGCAGCGAGCTGCTTTAGACCGCTCGGCTACTCCACCGCACCGCATCAGTCCCCTCGGCCACCGCGGCCGGCTGTCCTTCTTCATCGAATAGAAAATACAGATGTTATTTAATACGAAAACAAACTCCGTTTCATAGTACCTAAACCGCTGACTGAAGACGCTGTACTTTATACAACCTGTGAATTACAAACGATTCAAATGTCATCGGAATAGTTCGGTGGCTTTAAGGCTTTGACGTCTTCTGCAAGCATTGTATTAATTATATTGAACCTAATTACCACATACCATCTATTAAAAGTATTTTAATAAACATGATAAATTTCAAAAGTCAAAGAGTAAATAGCTTTTCCAAGGACTCTTCAAGAGTCTCAGATGTTGGTGCTCAGCTGTTCCATATTTCGAGTTATATATCTAAAATCAACACGTACTTCGAATTACACTTTATAAACTAGCCTATGTTCTTCTTCAACGTTCAAGCTACCTCCATACCCAATTTCATCAAAATCTCGTAATAGGTTTAGTCGTGAAAGCGTAACAGACAGAGGTTCTTTCACATTTATCACATTTATAAACTGGTATGCATATTGTTCTTTGAATGTTCCACATCGAAGAGAATCTCCTCACAATGATACATTTGGAACGAAATATACATCTAATATGGTTTTTATGGGAACTCAAAGGCTGTTGTAATGCCGCGGCGAAGCGGCCGACCGCATTGAGGCGCTATGCTACGATGCGCGAGGCCGTTCCCCGTTGGCGGTTCGAATCCCCCTCGAGCATGGATGTTTGTGTAGTTCATAAGTAGTTTGTAAGTTTAGGGACTGATGACCTCGCAGTTAACTCCCATCAAAAAGTAATAAATAATAATAATAATAAGCACAACTGTTCTAAGAGTCGAGTACATATTCGCGGATGGCGGGTGGCGAAGTGATAGGATTCCGCATAGCTTAGCGCACTACACGATGCGCCTCTCTCGCGGTGGAGTTTCTGGACCGACCTGAACCAGTGTGAGGTAATGTACCCACTTTCTTCCAACATCAGGCCACTATAAAGTCGGCCCACACGACAGCAACTGTGCCATATGACCACCGCGCTTCACAGAGGTCAATGATTCGGTCTCTGTTAAATGTGTTAAGTTGGTAGAGAGGCTGTATAAAGCTTCTGCGATGCACCGCAGGAACTTATTGTACGTAAACGGCAGCTGAATGCTACCACCTTGTCGACCACAGGACGGTGAGATCACGTACACACTGCTGCGTGTTCTAGAAACTACAGCGCCGTGTAAATCTAATCATCCACTAACACATCAGCCCCTCCCAGGGTATTTTCTAAAGAGGCCCATTGAGATGATGGTCTCTCCTGTCCCGCTTGTTCATTACAAAACCAATATACTCGTTACATGAATCACAATTACAATTTTCTCGTATATCGACAATTGATGACGCCTCAAGTGCACCATTATGCTTTATTGATTATATACATGCTTACGAGGAGTGATTGTAATAAATTTTAGCTAAATTGGTCTAAAACGTGTAACTTTATAGTTACACGTAACCATTTCCAGAATGATGTTTCACTCTGCAGCGGCGAGGGCGCTAATATGAAACTTCCTTGTGGATTAAAACTGTGGGGTGGAACCGGGATTCGAACCTGTGACCTTGAAGCTTGCTGGGGTAGCTCTGTCGGTGTAGCGCTTTCCACTAAAGGCAAAGGTCTCAGTTCGAATCCCGGTTCCGGCACACAGTTTTATTCAAAATGTTCAAATGTTTCTAAATATATGGGACTTACTTACTATGGATATTAGTCTCTACGTATAAAAACTAAAACTAAATTAAGCTAACCTAAGGACAAATTCAAATGTTCAAATGTTTGTTAAGCTTAAGGGACTTAACTACGGGGTCATCAGTCCCTAAACTTACAAACTACTTATAAACTACCTACAACTAAGGATGGCACAAATATCCATGCCCGAGGGGGGATTCGAACCCCCGACCGTAGTGGCCGTGCAGACCGTGACTGGAGCGCCTCAGTCCCCTCGGCCACCGCGGCCGGCAACCTAAGGACAATTCGCACACCCAGACCAAAGGAAGAACTCGAACCTCTGACAGGGAGGAACCGCGGACTCCACTGCAAAATGCCTTAGACCGCTCGGCCATTCCACCAAGGCACAGTTTTAACACGCCACCAAGTTTCACATTGGTAGATTATTAAACATTTTAAACGTTTTGTCAGAAACAAACCTGGTGATTTATGCAAGATCAATTCTACTCATGTAATTCAATCAGCTGTACATTATAAAGGAAAATTATCAGAATTCATGCGGACCGATGTGTTCCTTGGAGTGTCCATCAGGTGCCTTTTTTTATTATAGCACCCAAAGAGTGCGACAATGTCTTTCCTCTATGTATTTTTATGGAGTGTTGTAAGGCCTTGAAAAGCGTTTCAAACAAGAACAGAATAGGTGTGTCTGAAACGTACTACTTCAGAATAATGCTTGGTATTAATGAGAATTAATGAATCGAATTTACTGCGAAACTTAATGTCGGCGTATTGAGTCATCACGCAATCCTGTGTTTGGTAACCAACAACATACAGAGAAAGAAAAAGTTTAGGCTAATTAACAGAATGAAACTATTGGTTTGATTACATTGTAATACTGACTTAATATTAAATTTAATACTAAAATAACAATATTATTGTTAGCAGTGTAT
This sequence comes from Locusta migratoria, assembly GCA_026315105.1. Classification (NCBI taxonomy): domain Eukaryota; kingdom Metazoa; phylum Arthropoda; class Insecta; order Orthoptera; family Acrididae; genus Locusta; species Locusta migratoria. The sequence continues at coordinate 424,801,348 of CM048746.1, read as the reverse complement.
TCAGTGTAGATCCTGCAGCGTAATATATTCCATAATATGATATTTTATTTAATTACTAAGCCCAGTTACCGGCTAATGGTTCATTATTATTTCATACGATAAGCTTATTTCAGCGAAGTTGCAATTTACTACTGCAATCTGCAATATAAATATACAGCATGTTTGAGGGGAATATTAAATATTTTAGGAGAGCGTAGGATAGACTTTATTACAATAAGAATACCATATAATGAAAATCCCATTTTTATTCAAATGTTCAAATGTTTGTAAATCTATCGGACCAAACTGCGTGGTCATCAGTCCTTAGCTTACAAACTACTCAAACCTAGGTAAACTAACCTACGGACAAACACACACACCCATGCCCCAGGGAGGACTCGAACCTCTACAGCGAGCAACCGCGCGCTCCGCAGCGAGGTGCTTTAGACCGCTCGGCTACTCCACCGCGGCCCCATTTTTATTCCGAACAGAAATACAGTGGTTTGTCTATAGCACAAAAAAATTTAAAAGATAGGTAAATGAAGACATTGACACTGATTATTCCGTCGGTTATTGGTAGAACATACGGTATTGAATTAAAAGCACAATTATTGTGTGTGTGTTTTGCAAGTTTATTGATTGATTTATTTACTTTACTTAACCTGTTCTCGGCTTACATGGCTAGAAGTTATAGATGGCCTTGAAAGCCGAAAACATGTTAACAGACCAAAAAATAAACCCGTTACAAGATACATAATATTGTGCTTTTATTTCAGTTTGATGTACATCCAAGAATTAACAGAAAAATTAGTGAAAATTCCCTCATATATCTTTGTTTTAACTGCTATATACTGCCAACTGTATCCCTGTACTCAATAAAACTTGACACATGTTATATAGCATTTTTATTCCAGTTAGTATACACTATCGCCTCTTAAAATATGTACTACTCATTTTGAAACGTCCTTCATACCATACGCGCGTCCTTCATACCATATGCGCTGAGGCATCTTTTAGTCTAAATCACATTCCCTAGATCATAATGATGTCCAATTCCTGTGACATATAAGTGTAGTAAGCAACAGTTTTATTCTGGTTTGTATTTCACAATGTTTTAGGCAGTACGCTTGATATGACGCATGTTTCAGATATAACAATTATGAATTTGTAATTTATGATGTCACATTGTCTATAGGTATACATGTATTTATGAAGGAGACGGGTTTATATACGTCGAAAACGTGGTCAAGTTTCTTAAACAACTATTATTGCGACTGGTTGGCTTATTATTAATTTGCTACCCTGTAACCGTTGCTGAGACGCAGTCATGTTTAAAATATACATTTCAGTTATTTGGTAATTTACATGAAACGTGCACAGTATGTTTAATTGGATTCACAACATAGAAATGCTTGTACGTCAATTGATACTAATTATAAAAACGTTACTTCAGTCAGGCGTGGCCACTGTTCTCTTCCACTTTCTTGTAACTACTTTATTGATATCTCGAATCTGCACTTTGAGGAGTAACATAAACATGATCACATGTTATTGAATGATTTCACCGCCAATTGACTGTATTATTTTACTCTTTTTAATCCCAATACGGATTTCGTCTTTTGAGCCATTTTCAGCTATACGATTAAACATGTCTCTAAAGCCGAAATCCGCTTTGTGATTAAAAAGAATAAAACAATACAGTCAAATGTCGGTGAAATTATTCAATAACTATTCCATGACTAAGTCTTATAAGTAGAACAAAATATTTCACCATCACATGTGTTGAATATAAATGAATGTGAATGAGTATAGTTTAACTACTCGTTGACATGGTGGGGAAACGTTTATTAAACAAACAAAGTAATTAACCTAATTTGCAGTCTGCCTTAATCTGTGTGTGTGTTTACACGTAATCGTGTCTCTGTCTGAATATGTATGACTTAAGAGAATAGTTTCGTCGACAGTGACTCAGAATGGCACGACCCTGTAAATATAATAAGAAATTACTTAGTGTGAATTGGGAAAGACTAAATCAGCCTGTCAGTGACTGATCAAAATATTTGTGCCCCTGAAAATGTGTATTATTTAACTAAAGCACAAACCAATGTTAAACACGCGTGAGAAGCAAATACATTCCTGTGAAAAGAAAAAAAAAAAAAAAAAAATAGAACGCCATGAATTCGTCGACCAAGAAGACCGAAATTTTATTGAAACATTCTTGAGGCTGTATACAACACACGAACACGCAGAGTGAGCGTTCGTAATGTCGACGTTAGCACAGCGTATATCGTCCTTTTTCCAGCAATGAAAGAGCAATTTTCCTATGGAGTCGATCGTAGAGGTGCAGAATGTAGCCTTGCCTTTGCCAACAAAAAAAAAAAAAAAAAAAAAAAAAAAAAAAAAAAAAAAAAAATCTTCCTGTTCAGAAAGAACATTACGTCGAACGCCATTACGGTACTGAGTATCAAACTAAATTTGCAAGTCTTGTGGGCGAGTCACGAAAACATAAAATTAAATCACTAAAATCATCAGTAAAGAGCCAACAAAATCTTTTTTTTGGTTCAAGTTCAGAGAAGTGAGTCGAATGTACGTGGGAGTTTAAGGGTACCAGAAATTCTTGCCAAGTTTGGAAGACCGTGTACCGACAGTGAATTAATAAAGCAATGTGCATTGGTTACGGGATGGCGAGGAGGTGTGCCCAGAACAAAAAAGGAAGTTTGAAAATACAAGTCTTTCAGCCAGAACATGTACCCACCGCACTGAAGATTTGGGCGATAATTTATGCCAGCAACTTCGTGGAAAGGCACAACAATTTGAATGGTTTTCTTTAGCTGTGGATGAAAGAAATGACGTTTCAGATACTGCACAGGTACTAATATTTGTTCGCGGAATCGATGGAAACCTTAATGTCTGTGAGGAGCTTTTACAATTATGTAGTTTGAAACGACCGAGTACAGGGGAAGATTTATTTCAGCACTTAGAACTACCATTAGTATCAATGCATTTACCTTGGGAAAAACTGGCAAGTATTACAACCGACGGCGGCAAGAACATGACAACAGAAGGGTTTGGTGGAAAAAACTAAAACTGAACTAGCAGAGCTACGATGTGACATCCCATTATCTTTCCACTGCATTATCCGCAAACAAGCGTTATGTTCCAAAGTGCTAGCATGGAAAGAAGTAGTGGACATCGTGATATCCACTGCAAGCTACATCACAAAGAATGGGTTAACTCATCGTCAGTTTCAACATTTTCTGACAGATGTTGAAGCAGATCATAGAGATGTTTTTTTTTTTATTATTCTGATGAGAGATGGTTAAGCAGAGCTGCAGTATTGAAGAAAAAAAGTTTATCTCAGAAAAAAGTACCATTATGAATGAAAAAGGTAAATCTGTTCCAGGACTCACAGATCCTCAGAGCTTGGATTTTTGACGTATTTAACTCAGAGTTACATACTCTGAATGTAGAGCGTCAAGGAAAAAATAAATTAATTTCTGATATGCACACAGACGTAAAGTCATTCCAAATGAAAAACAATGTGTTCATAAAACATATTGACGAAAATAAGTGGGACCATTTCCCGAATTGTAAAATGGCCGTCGAAGAAGCTAAAAAAACGTTTTGATTGGAATAATGATAAAATTAAATGCGTTTTAAAACAGCTACAAAATCAATTTAACGACAGATTTGGTGACTTCGAGAAAGTGTCTGCAATCCTGAAGATTTCCGCAAACTCCTTTTTTTGTGATAGTGAGGATGTACCGAGTAATTTACAAATGAACTTCACTCATCTCGAATGTAATGAGAGTCTTAAAAGCTCTTTAATTGAAATCAATGATCTTTTCAAATTTTATCGCAGCTTGCCATCTTATTTTAGTGAATTGAAATAGTTTGCTCAGCAACTAATTACAAAGTATGGCAGTAGTTACTTAAGCGAACAAACGTTTTAAATTCTCAATTATACAAAAAATAAATATGCTTCTCGTCTCACTGACGAGGTTTTGAGAGCCATTCTAAGATTTTCAGCTACTAATATGAAAGCTGACATACAACAAATAGCCACGAAAATTCAGTATCAAAAGTCACACAAGTACAGTTGTGTGCTCTGAATTTCATGTTTGGTAATTTTTCCTCGTTTATTTTCATTACTTTTGTCTACATATTAATGAAATTCATACTCAATATTTTGTCATTTTTATTGTCACCTATATAGACAAACAAGGCTTAATTTGTGCCGGAACTCGCAGGAACATCGTTCCGGGACTACAGTAGGAATTTTTTTTAACCTACCAGAGACTGGAAAAGGTACACTTATTTTAGAACGTAATATAAAGTGTAATTCGCCGCCGCTGCGCAAGCACCGTCTTCTGTTTCCCATAGTGTGGCCAGCAGTTTGCGGGAGAGTGCGGCGAGGTATCTCTTGCCCACTACGAGGTGGGCCCTGCCACCATTCGGGACTTACCAGTAGCAATCGGCGTTGCTAGCAGTGTGTTTGACAATACATTGAATGGCCACATTTGAGTAAGAAGTCTTTACAAAGTATTATTACGGAACAGCCGGCCGCGGTGGCCGAGGGGACTGAGGCGCGTCAGTCACGGTCTGCACGGTCACTACGGTCGGGGTTCGATTCCCCCCTCGGGCATTGATATTTATGCTGTCCTTAGTGTTGAGTAGTTTGTAAGTTTAGCGACTGATGACCGCCTAGTTAAGTCCCATAAGCTATACGAACAATTTGTTACGGAACATTGTTTCATGGACATTAATAAATGGTTCTTAGCCAATTCTCTGTCGGTAAACCTTAAAAAAAAAACATACTATATGCAGTTTAGGATCTGTAATAGGTTTCTTGCCAGTATATGCCTAGATTATGACAACAAGGATATAGGAGAAGTTGAAAGTGTCAGATTCTTAGGATTACAGCTGGATAATAAATTTTTTTACTGAGAGGGGCATACCACAGAACTGCTAAAGCGCCTAAACAAGTCCCTGTTTGCTATGCGATTGTTGCCATATATAGGAGATATAAAAAAAAGCTTGCATATTATGCACACTTTCACTCCATAATGTCGTACGGGATTATTTTCTGGGGTATATCTCATCTGGCCAAGCAGAAGTTTTCAGAGCATAAAAAAAAAAAAACCGTGCATTACGGATAATTTATGGTGTCAATTCAAGAACATTATGTAGAGGCCTATATAAGGAACTGGGGATACATACTACTGCTTCCCAATATACTTATTCTCTAATGGAATTTGTCGTTAAAATACATCTTTTTTAAAAACCAATAGCCCAGTCCATGGGATCAACATTAGAAACAAGAATAACTTGCATAAAGATTTAAAGTCACTTACGTTGGCTCAGAAAGGTGTCCAGTATTCAGCAGTACACATTTTCAATAACATTCCAGCAGCCATAAAAAATTTAACTCACAATAAAGTACAGTTTCAAAAGAGTCTACAGGATTTTTTGGTGGTTAACTCCTTGTACTCCATTGATGAATTTCTTACCAGAAGTGATTCATGTAAGTTATTGTATATAATATTCACAAATATAAATACTGTGTTCAGTTTGACTTCAGTACTAGTTTTGTGCAGTAATCTGATCATTGTAAATCAGTGTTGTAAAAAATTGCTATGAATTGTAATAGGCACCTAGTATATTAGTATGTAGTAATAAGTTTTATATCCTATAAAATGTAAATATTCTTAAGATAATTGTTTTTCCTGACCAATTCCACATCCACAAGGGCAATTACATTTGGGATCTGTGAAAGGTGCATTAACACATATGCTCTCTTTTTGTAAGTATACATTGTGTATTTTGTTCTGACATGTTCCATATCCAAGAAGATTTTCTCAATTCGGATCTACTGGAACAAAAAGTACATCTAATCTAATCTCTCCAGGAGTCATTCCTAACATAGAAAGCGCTCCCTGGTCTTGTTCCATGCTGTGTAGACCACGTCGTAGCGGGCAAGCTACGGTATATAGTTTGTTCACATTTTAAGAATCCCTGTGAATCTAATGTGATCAAGTCTCGTTGGCGTTTTTTTAGGATAAACAGTTGTGATACATACTGGAGACTTAGCACAACGCAGCCCGTAGACTGTAATCCAAATGGAATAATAGGTTATTGGGAACTGTTCTGGCCTGCAATGGCTGGCAGTTTGTGCTGGGTAACAATGTATGCACTGCTGTAGTCATTACACTAATTGTTGCTGATATCGCTTTTTGGGCATTCATGTTTAAATTTCTGCTCGTATTAAGTTACGCAATCGCTTTGCCTCTCTCTTTAAAGTCTGTCACCTGATAGTGTTTTCCTCGGTAACATTGATTTGTGTGTCTATCATCCACTCACTCCGAGTACGCTGTCAGTGTGTATCCCATCGCCTTCTCTGTTCTCAACTCACAGCATTGTCTGGATTTGTTTGTATCAGGGGCGGCTCGTTCTAATTTTCTGAAGCTGCCTTTTTTGTGTCATATCAAACAGTGTGAGTGTGTCAGTAGTAGTATGAAAGAGACCAGAAGTACAGCTACTAATATTTATGGTTTCTTTACGCCCAGCACTAGTACAAAACAATAAGGAAAGATTTCAATTACTTTCTATTTTTTGTTTACTGTCATACTATTTGCGGACGGCGACAGTAAGGAAGGAGGAGTTCGTTTTTATTAAGTTTCTCTTGCTCGTTTTTGTTATCGCTAACCACCGAACGTATTAGTGAAGAATTTTCGTTAAAACTTCCTTCTTTTCCTTTGTTACCATTAAAAGGAAGAAATGTTACGTCATATAACGCGACGTAATGATATATAGGGGATAAATGAGACACAGCCGACATACCTAAACGGGAATATTTCCAAGAATATTACTCAGCACCTATTGTTTAAAATAAATCTTTCGGTTTTGTTTCTCTGATTATAAGACTATCGTTCCAAACATCTGAATTTGAGGAAAGTACCTTGAAAAAATGACTTATCATTGTAAGTCACATTAAGGGGTTTCCAATGTCCTAACTTACGAATTTAGCGAATTGGGGAGGGGGGATGGGGGAAGGGGAGGGAGAGAAGAGGGTGTACCATAAGAATGTGATAAAATCTTTGGGTGTGAGTTCTGGCACTTTTAGAAAGAGATATGCAGACCAATTGATCCCCGATTATGGACAAGTGCGGCCAGTCTTTAATTCACTTTGCTACTAAGTGGCCCTTGCATCCCAAAGGGTTGCCGACCCTTGCCTTATTGTAATTTCTTCAAGCCTAGGGTTTTTGGTAATGATGATTAAAAATGAAATAATCTTCCGACATCATTGAAGTACGTTAAAATTTCCTTCCTGCGGTACTGATTTCGTTTTAATTTGTTTATCTCTGTTGAAATGGCATGACATAGAATTGCATTGAACTGGTACTGCCCCCCCCCCCCAACCCAGTTCTTTTGTTACCCAGGAGATTTATTACGGTCATGATTTCGTGGTATTACGTCCTTTCATGGTGTGGTTTATTAGTGCTTGCATTCTCAAATTCTGGATAAATAAAGCCTGGTTCGCAAGCGGGTACCTACAGAGCGCAAGGAAAATCACACAGCTGATATCTGTCTAGTTGTAGCATTGTGTCAAACTTTTAACGTGAGAACTGACTTATTAATGAGTACATCATGATGTCTTATATATTCAAATTCATATAAATTATTATGCTATGCATTGAAAACTAATTATTTTGATACTCACTGTAGCTTCACAATATATATATTCACTCATGAAATTTGTTATTAACAATCCGACCCAATTCAAAAGTAATAGCAGTGTGCATAGCTACAACACTAGGAGAAAGGATGATATTCACTATTCAAGGTTAAATCTAACTTTGGCTCAAAAAGGGGTGAATTATGCTGCCACAAAAGTCTTTGGTCACTTACCAAGTAGCATAAAAAGTCTGACAAATAGCCAACTAGTATTTAAAAAGAAATTAAAGGAATTTCTGAATGGCAACTCCTTCTACAATGTAGATGAATTTTTAGATAAAACTTAAAAAAAAATTTTAAATATAGATTGTCAAGTATAGACAAAATTTACTAAACTGACACGTTCCACATCATTACGAAATGTCGTATACATGATCCAAAGAACAAGTATTAATCTAATCTAATCTAATCTAATCAACATCTACACAGATACTCTACAAATCACATTTAAGTGCATGGCAGAGGGTTCATTAACCACTTTCATAACTTTTCTCTGACGTTCCATTCACTAATAGCTCGCAGGAAGAAAGAACACCTAAATCGTTCCGTTTTCGATCTGATTTCTCTTATTTTATTGGGTTGGTCATGTCTCTCTAAATAGGTTGGTGCTAGCAAAATATTTTCACATTAAGATGTAAAAGTCGGTGATTGAAATTTCGCAAACAGATCATGCCGAAATGCATAACGTCTTTCTTTTAATGATTTCCACCCCAATTCGTGCAACATTTCCGTGACGCTTTCTCCCCCGTGGCGCGAAAAAAACAAAATGAGCTGCCCTTCTCTGAACCTTCTCAATACCTTCCGTCAGTCGCACCTGGTGAGGGTTCTACAATGGGCAACAGTACTCCAAGAGAGGACGCACAAGTGTGATGTAGGCATTCTCTTTGGTGGAGATGCTGCATCTTCCAAGCGTTCTGCCAATGAAACGTAATCTTTGGTTCGCCTTCCCCACAATATTTTCTGTGTGTTCTCTCCAATCAAAGTTGTTCGTAATTGTAACTCCACGGTATGTAAGAGAATTCACGACGTTAAGGTTTGACTGATTTATCGCGTAACTGAAGTTCAGCGGATCTCTTTTAGTGATCATGTGTATTACTTAAAACTTTTCTTTATTTAGTGTCAATTGCCAATATTCGCACCGTGTAGAAATTTAGTCTAAATCGCTTTGCAGTTGCTTTTGATCCTCTGTTGACTTCACTAACCGATAAACGACAGCATCATCCGCGAACAGTCTAAGATATGTTTTGGTCTGTATATATTGTGTGAATTTGATTCCATAAAATGTCATTTTGAAAGAATGAATTGCATGTAAAAACTGAGTTTGTATCCGGAAAACTTTGCAAATACGGCGAACGGGATGAATTGTTTCTGTTACAGGAATTCCGAACAGCCACTCGGCATCGAGAATGTACCTCAGTAGGTGAAGAGTCGCTTTTGGAGCCGTCGTTTCACGCTTTAGTGGCTAGTAAAGTGAATGTGGCCTCTTTGTAGCGATGCAGTGGAACGACTGCATAAACACTGGAACATAATGTAGCCGGCGCTGATGTTCATCGCATAGCTGTTGTATTTACTGCAGTAGTTAAAAGCACGCCGTAAACTCGTGTGCCGCCATGAATTAATTTCTGCCAACAACTGCAGCGGATCACGCATGAACGCGGGTCGCTGCCTGCCTGGCCCGTTCAACTCCGGCCAGGGTGTTGGCTTCAGTTTACGCCTATTTACGACGCTGTAAAAGTTCCGTTAAAATTTACTACTAAGTAAATCATCCTGAGGATAAAAAGTGCAAGTCCACAAATGCAGTTGATGAGGCATTGCGTAAAGTTGTGTTCTGCTACCGAGTGTCGTAACCCGACGCGGGTATTTTAAGAGGTCTGACGGACTTTCGAGCACGCGAGCGGCTAAGCGCGATGGGGTGAGTCGGTGACGGGCTCTATCGGGGATTTTCTGGTCTCTCTGGTTTGTACAGGGAAGCTGGGGTACAAGACTACAGCGGTAGGTACGGAACAAAAGAGATGAGGAGCCTCAGGTCTTAGGTTAATGAAAATAGAACTAAGATGATGCCCACTGACATTTCCTACTACTTGTAGGTCCAAACAGTCACCTTGAAAATAATTGGTTAAATATGATGCAGACACACCTAGAAAAGTTGCTACAGTACTTGGATGATGTAAAGGGACTATTTTTTATCTACTGCGTTCCAACCCGTAGGTTCAGTTTCTCAGCACTCAGTAACAGCTGTCATGGCATGTGAGTAAATTGTGGTGTCTTCATAGATTCACTAGCTGCTAAACACGGCATTGCCCTGGTATATAGGCGTTTTTCCAGTCTTATATTAGAAACGAACAAAGAAATATGCATAATGTACAAAAGTTTAAGTGCAGTTTCCAAAGAAAAAAAAAGTAATAGTAATGATGTAAAACACAAATTTAATTCAAAACTTGACTACGAACAATATTTTCTATATGAAAGGTTTTGTGACTCATTGTTTACGATGTCACACCTCCTGAACTATGTGTCGTAGGTAGTTTTAACCCCACAGCGATTGTTGTCTGATAGTAAGCAATGTGTGTAACAAGTTTAGTTGAAATTGGTCCACTATTTTAGGGGATATGCGAGAAAATAACGCATGATGTAGCAGGTTTTCGGAAATTTCATTGTTTATGACGTCGTATCTCCTGAAATATGTGTCGTATTATGATGTATATTTTAAGGTACATTCAGTGGCATATGTGCCTAATGTCTGCAATGGCGTTAACAGTAAAGACGTAATAAATCGAAACCTCATGCGTGATGATGCGATTTTTCATTAACTGAATTGTCTATATCTTCAAATCCCATGAACTATATGTCGAACTGTGATACAGTATCGAAGGAACATTGACTGGTATGTATGTATACTGTCTGTGATCTGTCTCGCGAATACAATTTACAGTGTAGAATTAATAACTTGTAACGTCATGCCGAATGTCATAGATGTACATAATCAACATCGGAAAAGTAGTAAGCGATAAACTTTCTTGCCTTTCATCATTTCGTTCGGGTTGTCAGCGAGAAAAAGTTTCGCAAGGATTTTGAAGTTATGTACAAAGTTTATTGCAAGCAGCTAAGTGCTCTGATTGGCAAATAGTTAGCGAATAAAATCACGCCATCACGCGCCGTAAAATGGGATAGTTTTCATTGTTTATGACGAGATATCGTATGAACTATGTCTCTTAGGTGGGTATTTGCAACCATAGCAAATGATTCCTCAGCTGTCATTGTTTGTGGTGTCATATAACTTTACATTTGTGTCGTAGATAGTTCCTACACCACCAGTGATTGTTACCTAATGGTGAGGAACAAGTGTACCATGTTTGGTTGAAATCGATCCAGTAGTTAAGGAGGAGATGTGGAACATACATATCCACGTACACATACAGCCTATTTTATAAGTTCTAGAGATTAACTACATTTTGCAGCGCGGACGGCAGTGAGTTATGTTATGGAAGATACCAACGCGGATATTTATCTCGCTGACAACGGCCCCATTGACAGGAGCATGGGTTTTTCGGTTGAGCATTCCTGGCTCGATTCAGTACAATCGAAATTATCCTACACATTCGCGAATGTGTTTAAATTGGGAGAGTATGATGCGTAGTGCAGTACACTAAATTCATCCTGGTGCTCTTCGAACCAAGAACTAATTCTGCTACCTGTGTTACACTTTGCATTGCGTTGCTGGTAGATACCACTGTGTCGAAGAAAAACGAAATGCATCAACGTGGTCATAAAGAAATTGCATACTTTGGAATTGGGCTGATACAGTGTGGCTTCACAGCACGTGAGCGTGGGCATGACTCCAAAGTAAAGGCGTATACAAGGTTTTTGGGTTGATCCTCTGTGCATTCACTGCATGTAAGGATGCACACGGTGCGCTAGGCAGGATGCAGATGAGATGTTTCAGCTGATCTAGTTTGCCTCCACTGCAGATAAGGATGTATATGGTCCACAGTCCCCAACGAAGCATGCAAACAAGGTACTTCACCAGATGCAGTGTACCTTCACTGAGTGCTCTCATGGTTGCCAAGGAAAGAGACATACGAGGCATTTGCGGTGACAGGGACGGAATCAGGAAGTTTTCTTTTTTTATGGGGGGGGGGGGGGGGGGGATTTGTGGAATTCTTGAAGTAACTAAAGAGCTATCCATAATTTGTGTTACACATTAAAGGGAGTGGGGTCATCAAAGCGACACACTGTGTGAAAGATGTTTCAATTTCCTCCTGTACTATTATGTGTAAATTCATAAAAGTTTGCGTTATCTTAAATTTTTCGAAGTTCTTGGGAGGGGGATGGATGTAACATCTTCTTTATTTACCCTCCAGTGTCTGCTGATATTATGTGGATTCACTGTTTGGATAGGTGAATTCTATCCCAAAGGAAAGATACTTACGAGTTACTTCAGCTGATCTAGTGTGCCTTTACTGCACGTAAGGTAGTACATGGACCCCAACGAAAGAAACTTGTAAGGTACTTTGACTGATCCAGTTTGCCTTCGCTGCATGTAAGCGATAGCCATGGAAAGACACTTTGGAGGTATTTGCTTTGAAGAAAGCAGGTCGCGACACTTATCGAATCAGAGAACTGGAGATGGTGGGAACTCCGCATAACAAATGATGGTCGCATGTTCTTTAGTCTGAAGAATATACTCACACATCCTCTGACATCATCACCGAAGAATAAGATACATCCCTACACGACACTAGTACGGCTAGTACTCTCATACAGTTATGACCCGTGAGTGAAAGCAGCAACAATTGAAGAAGCAATCTATGTGTTTGAAAGGAAGGTACTTCCAAAGATCTATGGAAGTGCCCACATGTCCTGGAAAATAAATGGTAAAGAAGAACGATGGAAGACTTGTACCAGTGGAGTGTAAAACCACACATTATTGCAGAAGTGGCTACAAGGGTTTGGCCACACGTACCAATCGGACGGATGCCCGAATTCTCATTCTGCTGAAGAACGTCCACGAGAACACTGAAGGAGGCGCTGGCAGGATCGAGTAACAAGAAGTGGAGCCGACGTTTGTGGGGGATGAACCCAGGGACTGCTGAATACCGGCTACCGTCTGAAGTAGTTAACTCCCGTGCTGCGAGTGACTGAATTCTCCGAGTATTATAATCTTAGTTTTTTTAATTCTTTCCTAAGATTTTTATAGTATATTTCTGGATATTTTTTGGCTTTTCCCTTGTGTGATGTGGTTATTCTTTTGCTGCTCTGCTGTAAACATTACACGCCCGTTAATGGAATGGATATTGTTTGTCAGTCGCCTGGTTTAGCTATCTGAATCGTGTTATTATCTATACAGATTGTGAAAATGTAATTTAGTGTGTGTGTGTGTGTGAGAGAGAGAGAGAGAGAGAGAGAGAGAGAGAGAGAGAGAGAGAGAGAGAGAGAGAGGAAGGGAGAGGGAGGGAGGGAGCGTGGGTGTTTCACATATCCTCCTAATTTTTTCGATCGATTTCAACCAAACGTGGTACAGATCTTCTTTGCCACGAGGTAAAAATCGCTATGAATTAATAATAGCAATACGACTAATATCCGTACTTGTTCAACCACCACCTCCCCGTAGAGGTGTGAATGCGTAGACTTAGCCGGCGTAATAATTCATGCTATTCCTCATGGGTTTCCTACCAGATACTGACAACATCTTAACACAAAATTTCGTCTCACTTACAACTCACAAAATAATGAAAGTATTGTTGTTTACCGCTTACCACTCTACCGGGGACCTTGCAGTAAAACTACGGCATTCTGTATTACTTTACGATTTATTACTCTACAGTATGTACCAGTTCCGGCGAGTTGGTCAATCAGCAAACTCACCTGAGGATGGTGGCCCGATTGACAGCCGAAATATTGTGTCAAGATGACGTAATTATCCGGCATGAAACCGTGAAGAGTATTATTCGACATATAGCTCTTTATGAACAATTCCCTTTGAATCAAAGAAGCACAAAGCACGAATTTCACTTTGACTTTTGAAATGCGAGCTTTTTATGTCTGGGTGATCAGTTTGAGCACCATTGCGAACTTTTGCATTATCTCTCTGGATTGTACTGAAAAACGAACTTTGATCACCAGTGATAAAATGGCTCAACGATTCTGGATTGATTTCCGTTTCCTCTGATAGATCAGCTGCCACCATTTTCCGTGTTACTCGCTGTTGTGGTATGAAATTTTTTGTGACCTTTTTTGCACAAATATTTCTCATACCAAGATCTTCAGTTAGTATTAGACGAACCGTTTCTCGATTGATGTTCAGTTCTTATTCATTCATTTTCACGGATAATCTTCGATCAGATCGTACGAGTTCACGCACCGTGGCCAAGTTGACATCCCTCAGTAAGGTTGATGGTCGTTCACTGCAGTTTTCATCTTCAACATTCGTTCTACCTTCACTAACATTTTATACCAACGAAAAACTTGAGTTCTTGACATAGCCTCCTCTCCATAAGCATTCTGAAGCTTAACATAAGTTGTCGTCGCCTTTTCACCCAATTTAAAGCAAAAATAAACGGCATACCGTTGCGCAATATTATCAGGTTCCATTTCCGTGACCAGAGACACAAACACGTTTTAACGTATTACAGCACAACTCACGACTGAGCAGTTGCATGGATGTGCCGCTTGGACTAGAAGCTGCTTATAGACCAACGACCTACATAAGCAACATAGACTGGCTAAGTTGCTGCCATACTTGAAGCAAATTGAAAGCTCGGCCGCCATGTTTTACAACGTCACGTAGGCGTAACCAGTCGTCTGCTATAGCACTAAATCATATCACTTTCATTTTTGCAATGACTTAACAAACCATTATCTACTTGCTTATTGCTATTTTTATAGACAAGATAATATGGATAAAGGATAAATGATAGGCAACAAGTGTGTGGTAGACAACTCGGAAAGTATAATTACAAATGCCACATACACTTGATCGGCTAAACATCGTCTCATTCGTACAAAAAATATGCCTTTTCACTGTCCTTTAAACAATATTTTAATTTCGTGTACATTTGCCTAATCTGAATACCTCTTTCCTCTGCAGATTTGGCTTTACATAAATGATGTAGTCTACAACTGAAGTAATGTTATAATAGCAGCGTAATTAGGATGGAGTAATGAGATTCCTCCCAAAATTCCGAGGATACCATTAAGTGCTCGTAGTTGGTAAATAAAGTAGGTTTGTTTCCCAAAATTCTAAATACATTTACATACATTTGCAAACGAAAATTTTTCTTCCCTAATAACGTATCATGAATCCTCAGACCCCATTCTGCCACTTCGCACAGTTGTACAAGATCATTAGACGGTGTCAACAGACTGTCTTTTATACCTTTTAATCCGATTAATCCTGTTTTATTCTCATTTTTAGGAGCAAGGAGAACTTCCTAGCAATATAAACACTTCAGTTTTTTACTTGCCTAATGATGCTTCCAGAAATATATTAAACTACTTTTTCGGAATATAATGTCAGCATTTCGTATTGTAGCACATACTCGTGGTCGAACTGAATAGGTCTACTGCTTTCTGAATGACTTAAATCGTGATTAGCAATACGTAATAAAAGAGTTTCCATGTCTGTTCCTTGGCTACATGACATATCTTCAAATGAAGCTGATTCAGCTATCTGACGGATTTTTTTTTTTTTTTTTTTTTTTTTTTTTTTTTTTTTTTTGCTCTATGGGTGGTTCTTGTCCTTGCGGACGCTGATCCTGTTTGTTCGTTTTGGTTCTACGTGTTCTTTGGCTCAGCTTTTTTATTACAGAGAGCGTTCAGCCCTATGCCCGAGCTCGCTGAGCCACGGCGCCCGTTCCCCTCGGCCACCGCGGCCGACAGTCTTATTACCGCGATTTGTACAGTTATATGCTGAGCATACACTCGGCATGATTTCAGCTTAATAAATAACCTTTCAAGCTTCTTACGATACATAAAACGGTCTAACTTTCGTATTCGGCAGACTAGACGTTCAAAAAATGACTGCCACAGCTCCTGGTTGCTGCCACAAGCAGCGCTGTTAACCCAGAGATAGCCTCTCTATGTAGTTTATATACACGGTGCCAGAAAAAGACTCCCTGATTTCAAAATTAAATATCTCGAAAACAAAGATCGATAGAGGAACGCAGTAAACGGTATGGTTTATTGTGAAAGCTGTAAGAAGATTATACAGCAGATTGAAATAATAGTTACAAAAGCTGCTAACAGATGGCGCTGTAATCGTCATCCGTAATGGCCTAGTATAAAAAAGTGATCCGTAGCCAGAGCCATCAGTTCCACTATTGAAACGTGAAAGGAGGTGAGCGTACCCGAAGGAAGAGATTAAACCCATGTACTCCATTTGAACAACGCGTTTTTCTGGTGTTAGAGTACCACAGGTTATAGTAGAGAGTCCTACGGCAACAAGGCGAAGTTTTCAAACACGATTTAATGTTCCAAAACGACCCGATGCGAAAACCACTCGTACGCTCGTTCGCAAAATTTCAACGAACAGGCAGCGTTCATTAATCACCATTACATTACCTATATAAATACAAAACTTTTTCCTAAAGACATGAAATGCAATTACCTTCATTCCAGCGGGTGGTACAAACGTTTTCATAGTAATAAAAATACAATATATATTTCCAAATACGAATCATGTCAACTTGCTGGCACAGCAGCCTCTGCTCTACATCGGACCCATACACACAACTCAACTGCTCTCTAAGCGAACTAAACCACAAGTCCCCATACTCTCTCTGTGCGAGCTACAATGCTATGCGATACATGATATTTGCCAAAGATGAAACTTTCACAGACTAAAATACACATATCGATACACACAGTAGAAGCAATGTTATACATTTTCTTGCAAGCCAGTTACTCGACACAAAACAGGAGGCACAATATTAGACATTTTCTTACAAATTTTTTATGGACACGTTTCACATGGTCTACCTGAAGCATCCCGCCACGTTGAACGAGCTTGAATCGGCGATCTCTGTGGCATGTGAATTCATTTTGGTTGAGACACTACGAAATGTGATGGCGAATTTCATTCTTCGTTTGCGCCACCTCTGTAGTGCCAATCATGAACATTTTTAAAAACATTGTGGTGTGATTGGTTTGCAAAGAGTGTTTCCATACGATTATTTCACTTATGTATGCTGATATGAGCTGTACAGCGTTCAGCGCCATCTGTTAGCATCTTTTGTAACTATTATTTCAAACTGCTGTATAAACTTCTTACAGCTTTCACAATAAACATACCTTTTACTGCATTCCTCTATCGATCTTTGTTCTCGAGATATTTAATTTTGAAATCAGGGAGCCCTTTTCTGGACACCCTGTAGGTAAAACATTTATCCATTATGGATCAGTAAACACTGCGACTGTGGTGAAAATAAGATATCTTGGAATAACAGCAACCAGTCGCCTTTTATGTAAAATGTTTTTATTGCATTCTCCCATTACCGGTTTCGATATGCCTAGCATATCATCATCAGATGGAGAATAGGGGTTGCCAGATTGAACTCGAGGCAGGCCCGGAGACCAGACGTGCCTCCCTCCCCCTTCGCCAATGATTCACTCCCCCCCCCCCCCCCCAAACTGCGACCAACTTCCCCCCCCCCCCCACCAGGATTGTCGCCTTCTGTAAAAAATTGTTTCGGCGAGAAATTAAGAAGCAACTGATTCTTCTTTTGTGTGGTAATATTCGCTTTATGTCTTTCTGATTGTAAATGTTTATTCACAGCTATCACTCTGTCGAACTTAACTTAGTAAATGAGATATTGCATATTCTGCACTTACACATACACTCATTAGTATCGACTTTTTGTAGCCACTCTTTATAATTTTCTTCCTGCAACCATTCTTCACGGAACGAACTTAGATATCATCTCTTCAATTCACTGTTATTACCTCACTAATCTGAGTTAATGTAAGCTTGTCTGTTCACACACGATCCGAGTATTCCAAAATTGCCGGTAAACTGATAAACAATGAACGAACGAAGACAAATAATAGACGTCGCCAGGTGACACGTTGCCGCAACGTTTGCTTAATAATGCGCTAGCCGATTACTACCGACGCAAAAATGAAAAGCTTTCAGAGGAAGAATAGAAAAAAAGCGTTTTGTTGCAATAAGAAATTGTCATTTCTATAAAGTTATTCATAATTACTAGAGAGAAGCCGGCCGGGAATGGCCGAGCGCACTGAGGCGTCTGGCCACGGTTCGCGAGGCTGCTCCCGCCATAGTTTCGAATGCCCCCTAGGGCAGGGATGTTGTGTTCGTCCTTAGTTTAAGTTACCTTAAGTTCGATGTAGATCGTCGCTACATGAGCATAGTACTTAAAAAAGCGTCTTAAAAAAAAAAGTTAAGATGAAGGTTACATTCAAGCCCGGCGATGAGAGTCATTGGCTCGTAGGCCCGGAGAATTCATTCCAAACCCGGCCACTCCGGGCGGCGCCGGAGTTCTGGCAACCCTAATGGAGAACGGTTTTTTTATATTGCAGGTGGTGTGTGAAGGAATTTGTGCATAGTTTGTGTTATCCATAAACACAAACTATGCACAAATTCCTCCACACACCACATGCTATAATAATAATAAAAAAAAAACTTTCACTATCTGATGATGATATGCTAGGCATATCGAAACCGGTAATGGGAGAAATGCAATAAAAAACATTTTACATAAAAGGCGACTGGTAGCTGTTATTCAAGGTAATGGGAGAAATGCAATAAAAACATTTTACATAAAAGGCGACTGGTAGCTGTTATTCAAGATACCCTGTTGGTAGTCGTAGAGAGGAACAGTGACAAGTTTCGACTGCCTCAGAAGCGTACCCCACCTCCCCGCTGGCTTTTCTACAGCGAAAGCCAGACCCGGGTCGAGACGCATCCCCCACAAGCCAGTCCATCCACCCCGCGCCTCGGAGGCAGAGCTGGTGGATCCGCCTGCCGCCTGCCGCCTGCTACGTCGTGTCCCCTGGGGCGCCACCGCAAGCTCCAGTGTTAACACGTGTCGCGCCGTCCCACCAGTCGCAGAGGAGACGAGGGGGGCCTAAAGACCCGCCACAGAAAACAAGGCGGCCGCCCCGCCCTGCCCCGCAGCTTCCCTCGCCCGCCGCCAGAGGCGCTGGTGGCGCCCCCCGCCCCGCGTTTTTCCGGCGCTGCTGGCTGCGCCCTTTATCCTCGCTGGCAGCCACTTGACTTGCAGACGGCGGAGTGAAATAGGCAGCAGGCATTTCACAAATCGCGGCCGCCGTTCCGCGACACTGGCGCTGCGGTGGCGGCGGTCGGAGTCTCGACCGCCCCTGACAACCCCACATCCAGCGCTCCGCGTCCCTTACGGCCTTTCAGGGACGCCGAGAAAGTATTCGCCCGCCGGACGCGGACAGAGAGCGCAGAACGCAACAAGGAGAGGGGCCCGCCGCGCCTTTCTCTCCAGTACGCCGGCGGTAAACGCCGCGCAGCGAAATGTGAGGGGTCAGCCTGCATTCGTCTCAGAATGCGTTTTAGTCGAGAAAAGGGGTAGGAGAATTGCAGCGGTGCATTTAGAGCCGCTTTCTGGCCAGAGCACAACTGTGTTTCTTGAGTTTCGAAACGCATTAAACACATTTGCGGGCAGAACAAAATTCTAAGGTGCGCCATATTATAGTCAGATTAAAATTACTCCCTACTGGACAGTTGAAGGTCAGGAACTGATTTAATTTTTTTGAACAGAGTGCTGAATGTCACAAACCGTTCCCCGTTGCCAAACAGCCACAACAACTTGTCAAGTCACTTACCTTTCGTTGTCTCGCTGTCTTTCTTCATTTCTATTCCTTAATGATAACCATACAAAAACAAGACACGTGGATAACAGTGTTAACAGAATACGTACTCATCCACGGCACTAACGGTACGCTACTGAATTCTTCCGTACAAGCATATATACAAGTATTATATCACAAATATCAGCCTACATTAGATGAACCTCATATGATTTACGCAAAATTGATTTCTCTGAAGACTAAAATTCTTTATTTTTACTTCGTGTGTAATAAGAATGTGGTTGTGTAGCGCAATGATACAATATTAGCTTCCCTTACTCAAATTATGGATTCGAATCTCGACGAGTGACATTTTAACTACTATATCAAAATAACTTGGATTGTTTAGTAAACTAATTTGTACAAATGTAGTTTTAAGTCCTATTACCATGTTACGACTTTTCACACCCATTTTTGATCTCATGAGTATTCAGGGTTGTCCAATGATAGTATGGCAGCAGATGACAGTGGAACCAGAAAAATGCAAAGTTTCTTTAGAAAACAGTGGAACCTTTCGACCTGGTTACCGGAAAGAGACGGATGAGGAGTAGCAAGTGCTGACACGTACTGATGATGCCTTGTGACAAAGGCGAAACGCTTAAGGGTGACTTATAAAAATAAAACCCTCCATTTGCAGTAGCAAAAGGCGTTTCCTTTAAAAACATTATAGTGAAATACATAATATTCAGCTGCTGTTTAAATGGCCACTGCAAGCAACGCATAGAGCACAGCATGTTACTCAACTGAGAAAAGTTTACGGACGTGAAAATGAAGTCTTGTGTGCCCCAAAAAAGTGTTGTATCATCACTACTTTTCACAGTATATATGGATTTACCAATGAAAAATTTTACAGGATATAAAGGACGCTCCTCTGACCAATCAGAGGAAGGGAACCTATCGTCGGAGGAGCCAGCTTAAGGAGGTCATCATTCTGCTTCTAAATACAATGACGGTTTAGACGTAGCTCAGTATGTGGAAGGATTTGCCGGTATTTACCGTTGCCCAGGGACGCCCGAATGTACATGTACGGTACAATCTTCTGGGAGGCTGCTTCCTTGTCGCTTAAGGAGGTAATAGCTGTATTATAATATTACTTTGCATTTTTTAACCGTAAATAGTATCATTGACGCAATGAACGACCATTTGTACTGTATCTTACGAAAATGAGCTCAACCGCGCAGGAATAGCCGTGTGGTGCTGGGCGTCACTTTAGGGATTGTGTGGCCGCTACCGCTGGAAAATCAAATGTTTGTTAAGCTTATGGGACTTAACTACGGGGTCATCAGTCCCTAAACTTACAAATGACTTATCAACTACCTTATACTAAAGACGTCACAAATACCCATGCCCGAGGGGGGATTCGAACCCCCGACCGTGGCGGCCGTGCAGACCGTGACTGGAGCGCCTCAGCCTCCTCGGCCACCGCGACCGGCCTACCGCTGGAGGTTAGGGTGCACCCTCGGATATGGGTTTGTATGTTGTCCCTAGTGTAAGTTAGTTTAAGTAGTTTGTAAGCGTCGTAACGATGACCTTAGCAATATGGTCTCTTAGGATAACAGATATTTGACCATTTCAAGTTGAGCTCAAACTGACGGCGATGGACCTGAGTGAAAGCATGATACATTCAAGTTTCTCACGCAGTATGATAAATATCCCTGCTGTGTTTCTAATCACATCAGAAGCAGCTACACTTCTTGCAACTAACTTTTGGTATCCCCATAATACAATGTAAGTAGGATGATCGACTAGTCAGATAACCACACCATGACTTCCTAATCTTCTACTCGTTTCAAATTGAATCCAAATGTTTGTATACATACGAGGCCAAACTACTGTGGTCATAACTTCCTACGTTTACAAACTACTTAAACTAACTTACGTTAACCCAAGGACAACACACACACACCAAAGCTCAAGGAAAGACTCGAACCTCCAGCGGGAGCGGCCTTGCAGACCCTGACATTGCGCCTAGAACCGTTCGGCCATTCCCACGCGAAATCCTTGTTTCCTTGCAGGGTATAATGAATGAAAGTGTAAATAAACAGCACACTACGTCTGAACTTGCACGCATATTACTTGTAAATCAGCGGCAAAGAGTAATGCGGGACAAATTGGTAGAATAATTAGTTTCCATATGTCCTTAAACAATCTTCTCCGACCCTATGTTCCCTAGCTCGTGTTTACAAGAGCTTTCTCCAGTTAGAAGAAAAAAAATATTTGTAGATCCATCGGACCAAACTGCGTGGTCATCAGTCCGTAGCTTACAAACTACTTAAACCTAGTTAAACTAACCTACGGACAAACACACACACCCATGCCCCTGGGAGGACTCGAACCTCCACGGCGAGCAACCGCGCGCTCCTCAGCGTGACGCTTTAGACCGCTCGGCTAGCCCACTGCGGGTCTCCAGTTAGACTTTTCGGGGACGATGCACTAAAAACATCGAGAAGCTGCAATGTTGGGAAATTCGATCAAAATTCAGGACGATCTGCATCTTATCCATGCTTGTTCCACGAAGTGTTCATTGACTCCCAACATGATAAAGTGTAACGTATCGCGAATACATACAAAGAAATATGCTTCATGACATGATTACATGATGGTATAAGAATAACAGCAAGCAGTTGCTGTAAAAAACTTTCTGCGGGTAAGCAGGAGTGATCTGTAGTGGAAAGAGAAAATAAAATTAATAATGGGTATGGCTGATGCTTGACAGAGATTCATTACAAGATCGCTTATATCAACGTTATAACACAAGGGCATCTACATGGAAGTGGGATTTTAGTGACTTTAGAGTCCCACTCAGTGACCCAGTAACAGAATATCTACTTGAATGGATGGCAGCTATGGGCGCCTTACACAATTCGTTCACCACGTGAGGGTTACACGCGGACACACGCGCCCACAACAAGTGTCAATGTTAGTAAAAGTATCTTCAACACCGTGGCGTGTGCCCTCTCCTTCCTCTTCTATCCACAGCTGCTCAGAATATCTTACCTGGTGCCTAAATGTTATGTACAATTCGATGCCTCCTCTCCTCAGGTCGCAGACTCTTTCAGTTTGTAGATTACGATACGTGTTGCTGCAAAATTTGGTACTACAGAAAAATGTCTCTGACAACTTGAAATGTAAACGGCTCTTCAATCAGCACCTTCTCGAATTTAAAATTCTGAATATTAGCTTCAATATGAACACACATGTAACACGTCGATATCGCAGGTTATTTCCAGAGCTATAGTTCGCCTGGGGCAGAAAACGCTGGAAACATGCCTCCACATGCAATTAAAACTTCGTAGTGGTTGAAGGAGTAATATACAAAGTATTGGACTTAATATTGCAAACAAATAGTCTGTTATCAATTGCTGTCCCACTCTTAGTTAATATGTAAAGCAGAGGTAATTTTAAATCTGAAAAGCAAAGATATGAAGAAGTAGCTTAAAAAAATCTTACTCGTCCGTCCACTTCTCTTTCCAGAATGAGAAATGTCTACTCCATAAACTCTGACGTCTTCGCCAACTTATTCGCGCTTTCTCCTCCTCAAACATTTGCTGCGTCAGATTTTCGTGACAATAATGGATTCTGCAGAAGCTAATGTGTGCCCCTTAAATCCGCCTTAACCCTATCCTCTCCTCCTATCCGGGAATTTCAGACTGCAGTAATTCAATTTCTTATGCAAATTGTGCGTGTCCCAAGTTAAGCAGTCCATTAGGTATTATTAATTACCTCCGTAACAATTAGTACGATAAGGAAATTATGTTTGCCTTCTCGCCATGGCGGATAAAGTTAATTACGGAGAGAAATCTTGATCAAAGCGCCTCCCGTTGTCTTCATTATAACAAAGCACCTTCTGTTACGGGCGCCATTGCTGCATGCCTGCAACGCACTTTTATAATCAGATCCTTAATCGTTGCACCACTGAGATGACTGGAATCGTAAGGGAACAAGAGTACAAGAAGCTCGCAACAACGGCGGAACTTTCAAATGTTTGTATAGCTTATGGGTCTTAACTACGGGGTCATCAGTCCCTAAACTTACAAACTACTTATGAACTAACTAAGACTAAGGACGGCACAAATATCCATGCCCGAGGGGGGATTCGAACCCCCGACCGTAGTGGCCGTGCAGACCGTGACTGGAGCGCCTCAGTCCCCTCGGCCACCGCGGCCGGCGGTGGAACTTTGTAGAAATTGCATCCAATAATTAAATGCGAGCAAACACACACTGTTTGCCTAAATCGTTTCATGTATTTGTGAGGAGATACCTAAAAGCACAGAAATTCACAGAAAGGTATACAGTAAATCCACTGCTACAGACGACCTTCCATTTTATTACAAAGCTGGGATTTTTCAGTATATTGATTCCTTATTGATACTTCCCCTTATTGGTCGAGATCATTATCAGACATATTTTCTTTAATCATATATTTACATCAGCAAACGTTCACGTAAAATCCTTAGCTGTTAATGTGTAGGCAGTCGAAACCGGTTAGAAATCAAATATTCTACACGAGATTCTCGCCTTCTTTCGTCACACATCAGGCGAAAACACACGTCTAAGTCATGAAAGCAGCTTCAAGCTTCTCCAACACTAATAGGCCGTTTTTTTTTTTTTTTTTTTTTTTTTTATTCTCAATCTATTTCTGTTCGTTCTCATATTTGACTTTTTCCTCATAAACGTTCTTATCTCTAAATTTATTTTCATACTCTGGCTTATTTTCAATTTCTCGCTTTTGTATGCAGGTTCCTCTTAGATCGTCGTTTATTTTCGTCAAAGTCGTGGTTTGCCTTTTAATTGTGCATTTCTTTCTTCCTGAGTGAGCTAAGAAAGGATTTTGCGATAGGACCGACGGTTCAGGTGGTATGACGTCAAGCAATGAAAACTTCTCCATCTTGTGGCACATGATCGTGTGACTTCATCATTCCACTACCTGAGGAGGGCACTTAGCGACTTGTAACATACTTCAAACATATTCCAAACCTCTAGGAAACTTTTTGTCGCTGACACTCCAGCAAAATGATGAAAAGAAGAAAATTTCTCGCTTACTACTTTTCCGCTGTTCATGCAGTAAAATTACGGCATTTGGCATGACATTAGAATTTATTACTCTACACTTTTAATAGTATTCGCGAGAAATTTTACAGACAGTATACACACATACCACGGAACATACGTTCGAAATTTTATTATAGTACGACACACAGTCCAAGAGATATGGAATCATAAGCAATTAGCTTCGTGAAAAATCGCCTCATCACGCATCACGATTTGATTTATTACGACTTTCCTACTAATACTATTAACGACGTAACTTACAGACATTTTTACATATATACTATTGGCTGTACCTTCGAAATAATATCGTATTACGAAATATAGTTATGTGCAAAGACAATGAAATGCATGAAAATTCGCCCTGATAAGCATGAGGCTGTAATTTACTACGTCTTTACTTCCAACTCCATTTACAAAACACTTCGCTGGCAATTTTCCTAATATTCCATTCTACTAACCTGGTAAATAACTTTTTTGTACGACACAACTCAGGAGATATCTCTATATATGTAAAAGCGAAAGGTCACTGACTCTCTCACTGACTAAACGCGAAATCTCCAAAACTACTGCGCTTATGAAGCTGAAACGTTGGTTTGTACATTATAGGTAGAAGACGTCAGCGAAGAAACAATTTTGCGATATGAGAGAATTAAGGTGCATGGCGGAGGGTAGTTCCTACAGACTGACGAATTCTACAGTCTTTCCGATCTTCACGAAATTTTGGACGCTTGATCTTCAAAGCACGAGGAAGGTCACCGTCCACCTAAACTCTCATACGGTGCATGGGGGAGGCTTCCTTGCAACATAAAAACGAATCTGTAAATACCTTGGTCGCGTCATAACTTCATAACGGTTCGACCGATTACACAAATCCCTTTATTGTTGTTTTCGTTATTCCCAGAACGAAGGTTGTATGAAATCCAACTAGAAAATTTGAGAACAACAAAGTGCGTTTTTCAATGTGACCCTGTGTTTCTATTGCATAGGAATCCATAGTTTTGTTCCGATATTGATGAAATTTTGCACAATTAACCTTAGAAACAAGAGGAATGGCACTGTCTCTATAAAATTTCGTTCGGTGCATGGTGGAGGATACTTAACTTACGGACTTTGACAAAATGCATAGTTTTGTTTCGATCTCGATGAATTCTTGTACACATGACCTATAAACCAAGAGGAAGATCACTGGGTACATAAATGTTTGTATGGTTCATAACAGAGGGTAACTTGCAAAAAAGGAAAGGTGGAAATGAACAGAGAGATGGGAGAGAAGGAGATGGGTGCAGAGAGAGGGGGAAGGGGAGGTGGACTACGAGACTGTAGAATAAATAAATACCCGTGCAACGCCGGGTGTACAGCTAGTGTCGAGATAAGGCAATGAGAACTGCATCCGTTCGTCTAGTACGATAGTACATTAGTTTAGGAAACAGTGAACAATCCCTTGGAGTTTTAACGTTTATCTCATGTTTTTCACTATAATTCTACTTAACGGCCTTTCTCTGTGAAGATACCACAGACAACAGCGTTTTCCCAAATGTTCAAATGTTTGTAAATCTATAGGACCAAACTGCTATGGTCATCAGTCACTAGATATACAAACTACTTAAACAAACGTACAGTAAGAAAAACACACTCACATATACACAGAAAGATACATACTCACGGGAGGACCAGAATCTCCGGCAGGAACGGCCGACCAGTCTATAGCATGACGCCTTAGACCATACGGCCGTTCCGCGTGGCAGCAGCGTTTTATAACAAGGCATTATCCCAGCTGACGATCAAGGACCAAGAGCATTTGAGTCAGGCTTATAACCACAAAGACACTCGCAACGAAATTTTAAGAACGATGCGTGACGGTGTAATTAAACTCAAAGGAATTACGATAATAGTGACAATGATTACAACAGTAACTGCTGTTGTATGACAATCGGCGTAGGACGTCGATATGTCTATCGCGCTGAGTGTTTTTTAGCAGAATCGCGCCACAGATGGCTGCTGTAAGAAAAGCGACGGACACGGTACGAGGAAAAAATTCTGGACGCTTGAGCAACACGGCCAGCGAACTTCTAGCGGCAAACTTTGCCACCTCGTTGCGAAGTTGTTAAGTGGGACAGCGTTTTTAGTTCTGGTTGTCTACAAGGTGCTGCGATTTTCCTTTATATAGTGCAGAGTTTTTCGAACTTTTCTTCAAGGTGACATCCTTCTATGGCTTCCAGAGACACACCTCCAACTTCAGTTAAAGGAATTCTACTGTAACGGGCGACATATTAAAGATGCATCCATTTTTATACTTCATTTCTTAAGTAACGTAAAACTGTACGTTGACACTTATACACAGGTACCAATTTTTCAAGTTATTATGAGCTGAATAATTTATAGACAAGCCTTTGTCATTAAATCTGATACCGAAAAATCCACGTGGATTTTCACACTCTCCTTTTACAAATTTTATTTTCTGCGAAATCGGAGGAAAACAGTGTAAGCTCTTTCACTTAGGTGAACTGAAAAACAGAAGTTCCATAAACCTGATTCTTGCTAGTTATGTTTTAAAGCAGTATTGTTCTTTACGTCGGCATGTTCGTCACCTTTAACAAGTTTACGTTCGCACGTAACGGAAAGCAATAAAGAATTCATTATCGAGTAATATTTGTGTATATCTAGTGTTCAGCAATATCTACTCAGTATATTTTTGAGTTGTATTAATTGGTCATATTTTGTTAAATGCATCTTTAGATGTAAAAAGAAACGTCATACAGTTTCGTTTTTCTGATCTTGCTACTGCTTGATGCCGCAGAATGACTTGAGTTTTGATAGCCTCTATTTGATTTTTGTGTATGTTGAAGTTCGAGATACATTGATCGACTGTTCATCTGTATGTGGTAGTTCGTAACAGTGTCGGTGCATGCTATATTTTCAGTGTTGCTAGGGGGTGATCAACTTTTGATCAATGGCTTAATGGAGATGAGCACATGTTCACATGTATGTAGAGCTTATGGGACTTAACTACGGGGTCATCTGTCCCTAAACTTACAAACTACTTATTAACTAAGACTAAGGACGGCACAAATATCCATGCCCGAGGAGGGATTCCAACCTCCGACCGTAGTGGGCGTGCAGACCGTGACTGGAGCGCCTCAATCCCCTCGGCCACCGCGGCCGGCTGTAGATGACCAAAATCTGATCACGATTATAAGGAAGAATAAGGGAGATTTAGTCACAATAAATTTCAAGGGCACAACTATACATATTTCCTTGGACTGGATGACGATGAGGATGCGAACATTTAAAAAAATATCAGAAATACTTACTCATTCATCGTATTTTTGGGGATGTCTACAACCTGAGAGTGAGTTTTTAATAAGACTCATTTGTGGAAAAAATCCAACAATGAGACTACACCTTCTGGATTTGCATTTGATATATGGATTTTTCTGTTATATAACTGTAATAACATCATCTCTGCCGGCTACGGTGGCTGAGGGGACTGAGGCGCTCCAGTCACGGTCTGCACGCCCACTACGGTCGGGGGTTCGAATGCCCCGTCGGACATGGATATTTGTGCCGTCCTAGTTCGTAAGTAGTTCATATGTAGTTTGTAAGTTTAGGGACTGATGACCCCGTAGTTAAGTCCCATAAGCTTAACAAACATTTGATCATTTTGAAAATCATCTCTGGCGCATATTTCCACTGATGTATTTTTCCGTGTTACGAAAAAACCTTGTTCCCTAATCTTCATTTTCACTTCGGGGGCACATAATGAAAACGGAGAATTTTTTAAAAAGTGCTAAGATACGGGAGAGTTTTTCACTCTAACAGTTGCAAAACTCCAAATTTTTATGATCTACTAGCTGGTACCAGACGCGTTGCTGCCGCAGAAGAAACAATTGTGCAAATAACGTATGTAATTTGTGTTAGCTTCTTTAATTACGAATAATATATATCTTAGTCGCCTCCTCTTTTAAGTTCTCTCTGTTCGCCTGCTCCTCTCCCAGTCTCCCCCATTCCCGTTTTTTGTCCAGTTCCTCCGCCCTCGCTACTTTCACTTGTCTGCCACCCTCTTTCATTTTCCTCCTCTCCTCTCTCTCATTCTCCTCCTCTACCCTCTCTCATTCTTCTCTTTTCTCCTCTCTGTCTCCTCCCCTTTCTGTCCGTCTCCTGCTCCACCTACTCCTCTCCCTCCCATATATGGAAATATACATATGCACCAAGTTTCATGGTGATAGGTCAAGTGGTGTCAAAGTCGCAAGGTACCCTCCGCCATGCTAAATTCACTGTCCTGCAGATTATAAAAATCTCCCTCATGAAAACATAGATTTATGTGCTGACTTTCAAGACCAGTCAAACAATTTAGACGTTTGTGGTAACGTACCCTCCGTCATGCACCTACGTAGGCTTACGAAAGGTTTCCCACGTATTAATCAGGGAATAAGCTACTTGTTCCAAATTTAATTCATGTCCCTGCAGCCATTTCAGCGTGAAGGCATTAGAAAAGAATTAGCTAATTAGAAAGCACCTTCCACCATGTATCATAAGAATTCAATTATAGTATGCGTATAACCTTCGTGCGAGTGCTAGCAATGGGTTAACGAAGTTTTATCGCAATGGGATGAACGACATGCATAAAACACGAACAAAAAAATAATTTTTATATATTTGATAGGTCCTGAAGTATGTGTCGTAAAGTGATATAAATTTGATGGCATATTTAGTTATACATATCGATACTATATGCCAAATATGTATGTAATCAAGTAAAACATCACAAGGTCATGGCTGATGCAACAGTTTTACGGCATCTACGGCGAAACTGTTGTGAGCGGTAGACTTCTTTTCGTTTCATCATTTTGTGTGTGTGTGGGAGGGGGTGGGGGAGAGATCAGCTACAAAACACTTCATAAACGTCCAAAATTACATTCAAACTTTGTTACAGGTCATTAACTACTCCCATTTTCCAATAAATGACGCATAAATCTGGGTATTCTCACGCGGTGGCCTCTCATTGTTTATAACGTCATAGCTCCTGAGCTATGAATCTTATTCTTTCGTTTTGGGGTCAGAAACCTTCGTGGGCGTTCGGTAAACTGTTCACGCAAGTTTCATTGCAATCTGATGAATGGTTTATGAATACATAGAGGACATACAGACATTCATTTTTATATATTATGATCTATGTATGTTCCCTAATCTTATATATTTTTCGTTTAGGAAGCCCAACCTGTACCATTAAATATGTGATAATCAACAACTTTTGGTCGTACAACTCCCCGTTGCCCCGTAAAGCGCCGAAAACTGCTTCTGGCCTCGTGGTCAGTTCAGAGGGTTTGCACTCCTGTTGCAACTCCCTGGCTGACAGGTTGTTGCATTATACCTGTGGCAGCGGCGAGTCCAGGCCTGACCGTGGCATCCCGTAACATGCCTGCAATTGACGTCACAGTGGTTTACAGACTGCATCAAACCCCGTGACCAGTAGCAGTTGCCAGTGCTCCGCTAGGTGGCACGACTTTACAATTTCTCTCCATTCTTCTCCCAGCATTCTTCCTTCTCGGGTATATAATTGTTCCACCCAAATCTGACATTTCTACAGCAATCTCAATGTGTCTCATATTGGTGTAAAACGTTAACACTAAAACTTGGGTTCACCACCGTTTCGTAAACTGATAAACTGAAAGAGGTCATCTTTATCAACAGATATACCAGTTTTTTTTTAATTAGTTGTTGGCGACGGTGTTGACACTATTATCCGCATCTTGTGGTGTCGGAACATGCAGTTTGGAAAGATCTTGTATGTAGAAGCCCCGTATCTAGGGGTGGGATGGGGCAGGGTGGTGTAGCAAGCAAAATCCGATGTCTGTCCTCGGCGTACATGACAGAGTGACACCAAATATTCTCCAACACATTGTTTATAGCCGCAGGCGAGGGGAAAGGGAGGAGGTCAGAAGGCGGCGCCAAAACTTCGAGCTGAGAAAAAGGGGAAGGGGTACATAAAGTAATGCCGAACAGGAGACGGAAGCGGGAGGGGGGGAGGGGGGGAGGGGGCGGCGTAGGGGCGAAATTAAGAATGAGAGGAGAGAAAAAAGGGTTGGGTTGTTTGGTGGGGGTAGGGGCACTAAACTACTGAGGTTATCAGTCCCCCCGTGGGGAGGGGAAGGAGTAAGGATAAGAAAGGAGAGGAAGGGGGAAAGGAAATGCAGTCCGGGAAGTAAAGAAGGAAGGAGCAAAAAGGAGTCCCTGAGCGGTGGAAGGAGCGCTTTACGAAGTTTGTGTCCCTGATTTTTTTAAATTGTGGTTTTAGGGTGCACAACTGCTGATGTCATTAGAGCCCATCACTGTCCATAGTAAAATCGAACCGGGGTTAGAACTTAAATGGCTTTCGCCATATTTGCACGATGTATAAAAAGTAAAAGTATGTCAGCAGAATGCGGATCATCAGCTAAAATATCAGATATTTCAAATGGAAAACATAGTCTATGACAGAGACGATTAAAAAACGGACATTGCACTGAAATGTGGTATACAGTAAAAGCGTGTCCCTGATGATAGGTATCTTCATTATATAAATCCAATTCCGTCAGGTGGGAAGAGGTCATAACGAAAAATATGGAGACATTTCTTTGAAATAATGTGGCCGATACTGTTTTCTCAAAGCAAATTGCAAACAAACTCCACCTATTACTTCACTTCGCATGGACTTACTCAGCTATTCAACCGTCAACAGTTACCACCTAGTCATTCGACACACGAATAAGCCTCTCTGGCGTATTCTAGAACGAGCAATACCACAATAGGGGAGCATGTGACACCGCTCTCTCAACGTTATTATGATTTTCTCGGCCCGCTCCGAAAATGACCGTCATAAACACAATCGAAATGTCAGTTGAAGATTTGAAATTTCCGATGCAGTACGCCCAAACTTTAGTCTATTAGTCAATACTCTGTGGGAAGCTGAATATGTATAGACACATCATTAAAAAATAAAGCCAATTAAAAAGTAGTATTCTCCAGGAAAAGGTTATTTCTCAAAAACTCTAAACGTTTGTAATTTTGAATTCTATACATTTTCAGATCCCTTTAGCTTGTAGAATTGAGGTGTTTTTTACGGTTTATCAGCAAGTGTGCAGTAATAACGACAGCAACCTTGACAAACTTTTATTATAGAGATTATTTTCAGTAAATACGTCTTATTTTTCTCACGATGAGTAGAACTACATACAAAATTAAGAATCACAAAGGTCAGACCGATAGGATTTCAGAACGTAGATGAAGTTGGTCATCAATTCAACCAACCAAACTAATTTTCCTCTGCAATCTAATATCATCTGCCTAAGCAGAGGATCATCGTCTCGTGGAATCGGAATAATTTTACTTGTCCTGGATTTTTTTAGAGTAATAAATTCGCAATCTGCAATACAACGAAGAGTCGCAAGTGCTCATCGAACTGTTAAATTTATTTATTTAATTATTTATTACTTTATTATTATCATTATTATTATTATTATTTTGCTGGGGCTTCTTCTTGGCAGACGAACACGAATGGGCCTTGGACAGAACACATCCTGACGTTTCCTCCAGTCATTTTGGCGAAAGCAAACTGTGGTACAATACATCCTGAAACAAAATCGTCGAAGTAGTCCATCTCGTCCTAAGTTGCATGCTTTTCTTAGATGGTGTATGTCTGTCAATTTCTCTTTTGTGTAAGTTGCCATTCTATTGAATATCTTGGTGCTCACTTTGTGTTCCATGCATCAATTACGGACTATACAATTTGGACTAGTACGACTTCGCATAGTGTTTTATTCGCTAGGCTCGTGAAGTTAACTATGATTTCGCTGTAGTACTTTATCCTGCCCCTGCCTGGTCTCACTGGTTCATTAATGTCTAAATATAATTTATTTTATGACTCTAGATAAGGGCTCAACTATTGAAGATCCCCCAAAATATTTTTTTTTCTCCTTTACTTTCTCCTGCAGCAAGACTTTTATAGTGCCAGACTATACTTTGGCCATATGTAGTTTATCTGGTAATTTCAAGTGTAACAGGGTACCTCACGTTTCCACTGTTAGTTCCAGAATATACTACCAGTTTTGACTGACCTGTCACACTTCTGGTCTCTACTCTGTCCCTCTCACTACCGTTTTCATTCAGTCAAAAACAAAACCTCAATCTCCAGCTAGAAGAGAGGAGGTTCGCTGCTGGCCGTTATCTCTGCAGCAGAAGATTCGCAGACAAGCTTACCTGTTCACTGTGAAGCGGGAGTCAAACGGCTTTATTAATTTTTGCAGAAAATGGTCTCGTTGGGAGCTGCTCGGGAAAGTCCGCGTGGTCTAAAGCGCTTTGCCAAGGACTGCTCGACCGTTTCCAGTCAGAGATTCGAGTCCTAACTCGTACAAGTACGTGCGTGTTGTTCTTAGCATAATTTAATTCTAGTAGTTTCTAAGTCTACAGTCCGATGACCTCGGCAGTTGTATCTCTTGGATTTACAATAATTTGATAAATAACGGAAGTCGGAATTGCTCCAAGCTACCTCTCCCGTTGTTCATCATTGCCCTAAAATAGAGAATAATTAATTATAATCCAATCAGATAACAGTTCGTTGTGAATTATTTGCATCACGGAGATATTATTCCTGATGACTGCAGGCCTACTTCCTGAAAATTCATTTCGTCATATAGATGATACGGTAAACACAAACCATCTCCTATGCCCAGTACTCTGGGTTTACCAATGAGACGGAAACAAAATCTGTTTAGGAGCGATGAATGATCGACGTCATCCAAAGACGGTGGGGAGTAATGGATATATCTTGTTACGCAGTCACAGAGATCATCTGATTTAATAGTAGTCAATCACGTTATACCAGATTACGTGATGAATATGCCGTACAGTACTCCTATTACCATCAGCACTGAGTTGATTACCCTATTAAGTTATGCGTTCACTGACAAAGACCAGAGTCCTGTTATGCAAGACAGTGACAAATCGTCGTTGATATAAAGCTATTAAGCATCCGGTGATGATTATCACAAATTATTTATACATTGTTGGAAGCGCATGGGACATGCTTTCAGCTACTGTTCATTACATAAAACGAAACAAGGGAATCAAGGACATATCTAACAAATCTATATTTTAAATGTATGTGTCCATAAATGAACAAATATCATGTGAATGGCATATTGTTCCTCGCGCCGATTTGTCCTATTACATCCACAGCCACTCATATGCCCCAATGCTTTCCATTTGAGATACTAACAGATATCGGGCTAGCTGGTGATGAGCCTAAGGCACTTGCCATATTTTTGGCAGGAGTGGGGTTGACATTACTAAACGGCCATTCAGGTTTAGATTAGTTTTCATTTCCATAAACTACCGGAGGTAAATTCTGCATTGTTAATGTTCTCATCAATACGAATAATGGTTTGATTCAACATTGCAAAGAGTGTGTTCTGCACAAATGTCCTTATCTCTACACAACTGTTGCAAGTTAAATCGTCTTGAACTAGCTTATATTAGGCACCCTCCCCATACATTTTAGTATTCTCAGCTACTAACTCCTTTCCAAGTTCTTCAAAAGTAACAGACAAATTAGTTGCGTTTTTGTTTTAAAATCAAACCTACCCCCTCTCACGTAACCGACGCACTCGTAAGTCGACGTTTTTTAAGATGAATGGAGCAAGAACTAATATAAGCTGAAGAATAATAGCCTTATTACTGTTTCATTGAGCACTTCCAAAATTACTATAATGTAATAATTAAATGTGTAAACAACTTGCCATAAGGCACCTGAATTATGTGTTCCACAGAACTAATATTTCTACGGGTTTGCCGTCCGTCATTTTCAGAGCACTGTGCAAGGAATTTTCAACACTAACAAGAAAAGTACTTGGTCTCGAAAAAACATATATGTATGAACGTTTGGTTACAGTATCTCTACGTATACCTCAATGTAATGGTGGGTGTCGTTTTTATGCAAAACTTTGCAATCATGATCTAGATAGCACTATATATGTAATTGTAGACACCATACGTAATGCAGATATCTCAACTATAACTTATGTAATGATCGTCGTACATGTTTTCTAGCGTATTGTCATCAAAAGCCGTGATGATAGTTGCACCTTTAACTTCCTTCTCGGAAGACTGTTGGTATTCACTGCCACTGCTTCCATCGCCTCTTCCCGAACTTACCGTAGCAATACCGCTAGCAATGAGTACTTCGTCATGATCATCCCTATTGTCATCATTATGTGTTAGTGTTACAACAGTATCTAACTTATGCTGACCGGCCCCGGTGGCCGAGGGCACTGAGGCGCTCCAGTCACGGTCTGCACGGCCACTACAGTCGGGGGTTCGAATCCCCCCTCGGGCATGGATATTTGTGCCGTCCTTAGTGTTAGCTAGTTCATAAGTAGTTTGTAAGTTTAGGGACGATGACCCCGTAGTTAAGTCCCATAAGCTATCCAAACATTTGAAAATTTAACTTATGCTCATATTTCTGTACCATAACAGATACGAGAAAGCATGCGAATGATTCATCTTCAACACTAATACCATCTTCACGAAGAATGGTTCTTCGTAACTTCATCTCAACCAATTGCAATACTTTAGCAGGATTGATTATCAATCGGCGCTTCATATGACCACACAAATGTCACAATACGCAACTTCGGAGGCACACTGCACCGTCCCTACTGGCGAACCGACAGGTCAAAGTGCAATATGGCAAGGCACACCGAGAGGCCTCTAACGGACGACTGCAGAGTTTTGCAGATGCGGGAGTGTCACTAGTGCAATAATGGACCTTTACATTATCTTTCGTTCGATTTTGATGTATATGTGTTTGTTCGAGCCCAAGTACTTTCCTTGTAAGTAGGCAATCACACATCTGAATTTAGTCCCGTTCCATAATATAATCACTATAAAGGTGAAAATTAACTGCTGCTATTCCTTCTCTGAAGCGCTAATGAATAGGAAAGTTGATAATATGTTTGAACGAGATTACTAGCTCTCAGTAAGAACAAACAACAGTAATTGTTGTTGGTTCTTATTGAGAACTAGAATTCCACGCAACCAGTTTCAAAATCAAATGTTCAAATATTTGTAGAGTCTATGGGACTTAACTACGGGGTCATCAGTCCCTAAACCTACAAACTACTTATGAACTACTTACAACTAAGGACGGCACAAATATCCATGCCCGAGGGGGGATTCGACCCCCCGACCGTAGTGGCCGTGCGGACCGTGACTGGAGCGCCTCAATCCCCTCGGCCACCGCAGCCGGCGCAACCAGTTTCGATCCCTATTTAATGCATATAATACTCCTATATAGGGGCCTGAAGATAGCATAATGGAATGCCGAGACTTTTAAGGAATAAATGTTTGTGTTAAACATACGGCTTTTGGTATCCTACTTCCTACGTAATTTTGTTCACATTCCCTTATCTCATACACCCACGTGTTAAAGTTTCTGCGTCCAGTAGCTAAACGCCCACCAAATAATCCGCAAAGATATATATAGCAAGGAGACAGCATACTGTGAAAGAGTGTCAATATGACAGAAAAAAACACAGGACAAAGACAGTGGCAGATGGGCACTGAAAGTGGTAGAGAAGAAGACAGTGGTAAGGAAGATGGAACAAAAGGATGAAAATAATAGGAGACACACACAGGATAAAGTGTAATGTGAGGAATAGGCGTCAACGCAGTAGGCGATATATACAGGGTGACGCGCTGTTTTTCGGATTATTTGGAAAAAAAATACGAATAAAAAAAAGTTGCAATAAAAGCTGTTCACCACCAAAAGGGACATCCATTAACATAAGGCACGAACTTTCGGCACCAACCCCGGGGACGGGAGGGCGTTGCCTATTTATTATTGCAGATTTCGATTATGCGGGAAAAATATGTAACTTTTGTATGAAACATTCTGCTAGTTTCATGATAGATCGCGTTGTACTAATCGGTAAACATGAAAATCATTTGGTAAGTGTTGAAAAAAGGTAATATCTGAAACACACATCAGATTAGAGAAATCGAAGTTCAGTTTTTGATATTTTTGATAATGCTATCATGTGACACCCTCTAAAACTGTGATAATTTTCTCAGTCCGTGGTCAGACTGTTCATTGTACTTCATTGATTTGAACTGTACACATCTATACACAATTATTACGCGATGTTACCGATTGAAGAGACAGTAGATACCATTTCCTCGTACTTTGAGGCTGATATAAATGTTAACGAAGCTTGCCACAGCTACGCTAATCTCTTCACTAATAGAAATGTTCCTTCGGCAACGTCTTTTCGCAGTATTGTCCAACTGTTTGCTGAAAGTGGAAGTGTTAAACCTGGAGAAAGAGTCGGATGGCTATTTCTTCGAGATATTACCGTTTCTCAACAACTTCCAACTCATTTTTATTCTGGCCGATTTCAGCGCCATCTATCATGAAACGAAAAATATTTCTCATACGAAAGTTTCATATTTTTCACGGGGAATCAAAATCTGAAAAAAAGACAGAAAAAAATAAAAGGGGTGGTGGGAGAGCCTGTTTCTGATTTCAAAGTCACGTCCCTCCCGCCCACGTGTATGGTGAGAATAGGACGTTATTTATGTTTATGGATGTCCCTGTCGGACGTGAACAACTATAATTGCAAATTTTTTTTTCAAAATCCTGTTTAAAAAATACATGAATTGAGAACTGAAGCACCGGGTTCTAAACATTTCTGTCGATTCTTTTAAAGAGAACATATTTGTCTTTCAGTGCTTTTTTTTAATAACAGAAAAAAAGCTGGGGGAATAATGATTACAAGTTACCCGCGGAAACTTGTAGAACTTAGGCGAATGGTTTCGGACATAATATTACCTTTAGATATCACTGACAAGAGCCAGGATTTTCACTCAGTTGCATATTACTTGCATATTTTTGGGAATTTGTGGAGTGAATAAATATTCCTAAGATTTTTCTATGTAACAGAACGATTTGGAAACTCTTACAGCTTGTTTTATAATTTTCTGACTTTAGTACAAATGAATTTTTATTGATGTTGCTTCATACCACTTAAGGCGAAAGAGCAGTACATTAGTGTTTTCGTACAGTCTGTAAACTTTATATTGTGTTTATGTGCCATATTTCGTCGCAGTAGATGACGCCAATACTAAATACATTTCCTGCCATATCTCAGTGTTCCCACTCCTTGGTATCTATGCTGAATGGTACGAGTCATTGCACTTGAGCTGTGCTGCATTGAAAGTTTGTTGACAGCAATGTAGAGGATTCTACAAACCACACCGCTCAATACTCACTTATCGTCGAAATTCGGTTTTCAATTGGCGCTGACAAAGGATAACGGTTGGATTCTGTACCAGCCGATTCAAATATTCAAATTTTCGGAAAGCTTATGGTACTTAACTGCAGGGTCATCAGACCCTAAACTTACAAACTACCTTTTAATAAAGACGGTACAAACATCAATCCCGAGGGGGTGGTCGAACCCCCGACGGGGAACGGCCTCGCGCATCGAAGCAAAGCGCTTCAATGCGCTCGGCCACTCCGCCGCGGCGAACCCGTCGAGATCTAAGAGAGGATACAGCAGTACACTTTCACAATGGCAGCTAGTAGAATAGACCTTGTGTCTAAATGAATAGAAAGAAAGGTATTCCCTGAGAACGGTCGGTTCTTCGTGACTGTTGCAATAAGGATGTTTATTTCCGTATTCACTCTTGCTATCAGGCGGTAGTATATCTTAAGGAACACCTTTCCTTAAAAACTTGTCCAACATATCAAGCCACTTTTTTCTAAGCCTAGAAATGTACGATTAAAAAAGTAATCTTGATATAGGATATGTTTCGTTTGCAGATCAAACGCTGAAAAAGTTTCAAATCGATCATTATATAACATCTTTTTGTCATTCTGCAAAAATGTTTGTTTGTAAATGTATGACACTTAACTACTCTGGTCGTCAGTCCCTCTGCAAAGATGGAACTGCTGAAAGACAAAAAAGCGCAATGTGTGTAATCGTTTATTAATGCAAAACCAAGTACGAAAGAGCAAAATACATCCTTCCGGAACTGTACGGGGCTCCAACAGCAGCAAAAATACCGTCTGAAAAAAAAGCGAATCCCGCGCTCAACTTATTTTCTTAGAAAAGTGCAGAGAACGTGATAACTCAGATCCAACAACATTAGGAAACGCACTGGAATGTTCTGTCAGGTAAAGCTATGAACTTATGGGAAGAAACTTCGAAAATTTGTTAATGTGTACTGTTGTAGGAAAAATGGAAAACGAAATCTGGATTCTGTGTATGTTTTTATTAATTTTTTATTTTAATTTTATTGATTCATTTAATTTTCCTCGCCGTATCATGATGCGATACTTCATGAAAGCATGCATTTACAGGGTGTTACAAAAAGGTACAGCCAAACTTTCAGAAAACATTCCTCACACACAAAGAAAGAAAATATGTTATGTGGACTTGTGTCCGGAAACGTTTATATCCATGTTACAGCTCATTTTGGTATTTTTCTTTAAATGTAAATTGAAATAATTCATGCAGACAATTGTCAAAATACCCTATTGTTTCGTTAGTATGTACTGTACTTCATCGATTCACCGCCAGTTGGCCCAATTGAAGGAAGGTAATGTTGACTTCAGTGCTTGTGTTGACATGCGACTCATTGCTCTACAGTACTATCATCAAGCACATCAGTACGTAGCATCAACTGGTTAGTGTTCATCACGAACGTGGTTTTGCAGTCAGTGCAATGTTTACAAATGCGGAGTTGGCAGATGCCCATTTGATGTATGGATTAGCACGGGGCAATAGCCGTGGCGCGGTACGTTTGTATCGAGACAGATTTCCAGAACGAAGGTGTCCTGACAGGAAGACGTTCGAAGCAATTGATCGGCCTCTTAGGGAGCACGGAACATTTCAGCCTATGACTCGCGACTGGGGAAGACCTAGAATGACGAGGACACCTGCAATGGAAGGGGCAATTCTTCGTGCAGTTGACTATAACCCTAATGTCAGCGTCAGAGAAGTTGCTGCTGTACAAGGAAATGTTGACCATGTGACTGAATGGAGAGTGCTACGGGAGAACCAGTTGTTTCCGTACCATGTACAGCGTGTGCAGGCGCTATCAGCAGCTGATTGGCCTCAACGGGTACACTTCTGCGATTGGTTCATCCAACAATGTGTCACTCCTCATTTCAGTGCAAATGTCCTATTTACGGATGAGGCTTCATTCCAACGCGATCAAATTGTAAATTTTCACAATCAACATGTGTGGGCTGACGAGAATCCGCACGCAATTGTGCAATCACGTCATCAACACAGATTTTCTGTGAACTTTTGGGCAGGAATTGTTGGTGATGTCTTGATTGGGCGTCATGTTCTTGCTCCTACGCTCACTGGAGCACGTTATCATGATTTCATACGGGATACTCTATCTGTGCTGCTAGAACATGTGCCTTTACAAGTAAGACACAACATGTGGTTCATGCACGATGGAACTCCTGCACATTTCAGTCGACGTGTTCGTACGCTTCTCAACAACAGATTCGGTGACCGATGGATTGGTAGAGGCGGACCAATCCCATGGCCTACACGCTCTCCTGACCTCAACACTCTTGACTTTCATTTATGGGGCCATTTGAAAGCTCTTGTCTACGCAACCCCGGTACCAAATGTAGAGAGACTACGTGCTCGTATTGTGGACGGCTGTGATACAATACACCATTCTGCAGGGCTGCATTAGCGTATCAGGGATTCCATGCGGCAGAGGGTGGATGCATGTATCCTCGCTAACGGAGGACATTTTGAACATTTCCTGTAACAAAGTGTTTGAAGTCACGCTGGTACGTTCTTTTGCTGTGTGTTTCTATTCCATGATTAATGTGATTTGAAGAGAACTGATAAAATGAGATCTAACATGGAAATTAAGCGTTTCCGGACACATGTCCACATAACATATTTTCTTTCTTTGTGTGTGAGGAATGTTTCCCGAAAGTTTTTTTTATAACACCCTTTATAACAGATTGATAGTGCTTGAAAATTCGGGTCCTGTGAATGACAGATACGAATATTTTATAGTTTTGTTGTAGTAAGGATTACTGTAAACTGTTGGTAACCATTGTTACAGTTATTACTTCCGCAGTTCGCCTAAGACCTATTTGGCCATTTGACAAGGTTGTATAGTACCTATGTGCGAAGCATTCCACCTCATTATCAGCAATTACTTTCGGTAGTAGAGGATTATCTTCATGTCATATTTATGCTTCATGCCAAATATATTTGGAGAATTCAACAAAAAATTTATGCATCAAAGTCTTCCCATTCTGTAGATAACAGTCTTCTTCCCAGACACGAATGCAGTTGAAAACATGAAGCAGTGGAAGTGAAGAAAAACAGGGGAGCTGATTGGGTATAGCGACGCGCCTGCATTTCACTTCTTGCTGGAAATATTATTGCTAGGGGCCGACTGACGGCCGGTGAAAAACAATGAATTTGCAGAAGGCCGGCCAATACATTAGTCCGGCCTAGCGGACAGCCAGACATTAACCGATCAGCGCGCCAGCGGAGAATGAAATGTTTTCGCTAGGGATACGAGCCGAGCCGAGCCGAAGCCGATCGGTCAGGCGTCTGACAAATATAGCGGTGCCCTCCCCCTCCACCACCCCGCCTCCCCTCCACGACCCCTCCTCCCCCCACCCTCTGGCGTATGACGGATGGCCCGCCAGGCGCACGCTGGCCCCACTCGGCACCCCTAACCCTGCGCTCGCGACCCGCGCAGACGGCCAGATATACAGGCTCCCATTTACCAGCTGGGGGTCGTAGCTCTGGCTCTGGTGCTAAACCCGTGTTCCATTTCCCGACCGGTGCTCTACCAGAATTTACTTTTTTATTTAGGAAAATGACAGGCAGGAAACTAACTCCCTCATCGAAGATAGGGTGTGAAAGGATGCTAAATACCTATTCAGTGTATTTGACAGGTCTGGGGGGAACTCTGAAATATTGCAATTTTCCTCTTTCTCGTTGATAACAACTTTCAATTCGCTCTGTTAGCGCAGCAGGAATGGCATGTAACATTCAAAATAAATATTAAAATAAAATGAACTCGCCTTCAGTCACAAAACCGTGTTTTATTGTACACAATGCATTTCGAGCCCTAAGGGGTCATCATCAGGTTACTCTGTGATTTTTTATACATGTTTTAAAGGCTTAATCCTGTTAAGAGCAAAGCATAGGATGTAAAAATATGGAAAATTTTTAAAAACGGGTTCCTATTATAAAAGATACTTACTAAAAATTTAAAAACATTATATGAACCAGTTTTTAAAAATGTTCGATGTTGTTACAGCCGTGGTGAAGTAGCCGAGCGGTCTAAAGCGTCTCGCTGCGGAGCGCGCAGTTGCTCGCCGTGGAGGTTCGAGTCCTCCCTCGGGCATGGTGTGTGTGTTGTCGTTAGGTTACTTTACCTAGGTTTAAGTAGTTTGTAAGCTACGGACTGATGACCACGCAGTTTGGTTCAATAGGTTTACAAACATTTGAACATTTTTGATATTGTTACAACCTATGTTATGATCTTAACAGGCCCAGGCCCTAAAACATGTATGAAAAATGATAGGGCACCTGATGATATACAAATGACCTTGCGGATGACAGCGGAAGCTCACTGAGGCTTTTTGCAGATAACGCTGTAGTATATAGAGAGGTTGTAACAATGGAAAATTGTATTGAATTGCAGGCCGATCTGTATCGAATTTACGCATGGTGCAGGGAATGGCAATTGAATCTCAATGTAGAAAAGTGTAAGGTGCTGCGAATACATAGAAAGATCCTGTATCATTTAGCTATACTATAGCGGGTCAACAACTGGAAGAAGTTAATTCAAAAAATGTTCAAATGTTTGTAGAGTCTATGGGACTTAACTACGGGGTCATCAGTCCCTAAACTTACAAACTACTTATGAACTACTTATGAACTAGGACGGCACAAATATCCATGCCCGAGGGGGGATTCGAACCCCCGACCGTAGTGGGCGTGCAGACCGTGACTGGAGCGCCTCAGTCTCCTCGGCCACCGCGGCCGGCAAGAAGTTAATTCCATAAATTATCTGGGAGTAGGCATTAGGAGTTATTTAAAATGGAACGACCATATAAAATCAGTCGTCGGTAAAGCAGATGCAAGACTTAGATTCATTGGAAGAATCCTAAGGAAATGCAGTCCGAAAACAAAGGAAGTAGGTTACAGTATACTTGTTCGCCCACAGCTTGAACACTGCTCAGCGGTGTGAGATCCGTACCAGGTGGGGTTGATGGAGGAAGTAGAAAAGATCAAACGGAGAGCAGCGCGCTTCGTTACAGGATCATTTGGTAATCGAGAAAGCGTTACCGAGATGATCGATACTCCAGTGGAAGACTCTGAAGGAGAGACGCTCTGTCGCTCGGTACGGGATTTTGTCGAAGTTTCGAGAACATACCTATTCCGAGGAGTCTAGCAGTATATTGCTTGCTCCTAGGTGTACGTCGCGAAGAGATCATGAAGATAAAATCAGAGGGATTGGAGCCTACACAGAGGCATACACACTATCTTCCTTTCTGCGAACAATACGTGACTAGAATAGGAGGGAGAACCGATAGTGGACTCAAGGTACCCTCCGTCACACACCTATCGGATGGCTTGCGGAGTATGCATGTAGATGCAGATGATGATCCCCCAGGGCTTGAAATGCATTATGTAGAACAAAACATATTTTTGTGGCTGAAGGCGAGTTCACTTTATTTTACTGAAGTACAACAGTCATGGGATAATAACACTCGCAATAACGGATAACATTAAGCAAAATAAATATATTGCAAAATCTTGGTACTTAGACGACGACTCGATAAGGGGAGACATCCAGACCGCCCAGTAGGCTCACGGTTCTTTCGTGAGTACGTGCGTGACGAGCATGGGGCCTCGAGTAAATGCAGTCTTCCTCCTCCTTTCCTTCCTCGACTGAATTTCATTTTCCTTCCCTCCCGTTCCTATCCTCACTGCTTACTCTCCCCATTGGTCGACTGTTGGCCTCAGCGCTTTGGTTCCCCTGTCCAAAAACTAACCAACCTAGACCCTCGGTACTAACAACCAATGTTAGGACTTCATT
Organism: Locusta migratoria; assembly: GCA_026315105.1. Taxonomy (NCBI): domain Eukaryota; kingdom Metazoa; phylum Arthropoda; class Insecta; order Orthoptera; family Acrididae; genus Locusta; species Locusta migratoria. The sequence goes on along the minus strand of CM048746.1, from coordinate 424,757,608 downwards.
CCACTGCTCCTGCCATCGCTTCAAATGCATCTCAGGTCCCATCTCTCCATCCAAGTAGGATCAATTATCATCTTAGCCTTATTAGAATCACTGACCGCTACTTACACGAACTTGAAACACACTCATGACCATTAAAATTGCTACACCACGAAGATGACGTGCTACAGTCGCAAAATTTAACCGACAGGAACAAGATGCTGTGATATGCAAATGATTAGCTTTTAAGAGCATTCACACAAGGTTGGCGTCACTGGCGACACCTAAAACGTGCTGACATGAGGAAAATTTCCAACCGATTTCTCTTACACAAACAGCAGCTGACCGGCGTTGCCTGGTGGAACGTTGTTGTGATGCCTCGTGTAAGGAGGGAAAATGCGTACCATCACGTTTCCGATTTTTATAAAGAACGGATTGTAGCCTATCGAGAATGCGGTTTACCTTATCGCGACATTGTTGCTCACGTTGGTCACGGTCCAACGACTGTTAGCAAAATATGGAATCGGTGGGTTCAGGAGGACAACACGGAACGCCGTGCGGGATCCCAATGGCCTCGTATCACTAGCAGTCGAGATGACAGGCATCTTATCTGCATGGCTGTAACGAATCGTGGAGTCACGTCTCGATCCCTGAGTCAACAAATGGGGACGTTTGCAAGACAACAACCATCTGCACGAACAGTTCGATGCAACAGTTTGCAAATGTTTGTATAGCTTATAGGACTTAATTACAGGATCATCAGTCCCTAAACTTACAAACTTTTTATGAACTAGCTAATCCTAAGGACGGCACAAATATCCATGCCCGAAGGGGGGATTCGAACCCCCGACCGCAGTAGCCGTGCAGACCGTGACTGGAGCTCCTTAGTCCCCTCGGCCACCGTGGCCGGCACTACGTTTGCAGCAGCATCGACAATCAGCTCTGAGACCATAGCTGCGGTTACCCTTGACGCTGCATCACAGACAGGAGCGCCTGTGATGGTGTACGCAATAACGAACCTGGGTGCACGAGTGGCAAAATGTCATGTTTTCGGATGAATTCAGGTTCTGTTTACAGCATCATAATGGTCACACGCGTGTTTGGTGACATCGCGGTGAACTCCCATTGGAAGCGTGTAATCGTCATCGCCATACTGGCGTATCACCCGCCGTGATGATGTGGGGTGCCATTGGTTACACGTCTCGGGCGCATCGACGCCACTTTGAACAGTGGGCGTTACATTTCAGGTGTCTTACGTCCCGTGGCTCTACCCTTTATTCGATTCCTGCGTAACCCTATATTTCAGCAGGATAATGAACGAACGCATGTTGCATCTCCTGTACGGGCCGTAATGGAGACGAAATAAGTTCGTCTGCTGCCCTGGACAGCACATTCTCTAGATCTATTCTGGTCAATGGTGGCCGAGCAACTGGCTCGTCACAATACGTCAGTCACTGCTCTTGATAAGCTGTGGTATCGTGTTGAAGCTACATGAGTATCTGTACCTGTACACGCCATCCAAGCTCTCTTTGACTCAATGTCCAGGCATATCAAGGCCGTTATTACGGCCACAGGTGGTTTTTCTGGGTACTGATTTCTTAGGATCTATGTACCAAAATTGCGTGAAAATGTAATCCCATGCCAGTTCTAGTATAATATATTGGTCGAATGAATACCCGTTTATCAGCTGCATTTCTTGTTGGTGTAACAATTTTAATGGTCAGTAGTGTAAAAATTTGCCTGTTGTTACCGTCTGATGATGCGATAACAGCCGGGAACACGTAATTAGATGAAATAATGCAATAGAGAGTGCTGTTTATCTTATACAATTGTTAGGAAGTTTTAGCAGTGTGGAAGCGTTAGATGTTGACAATAAGAAGATGTAGCTCCCGAAGAAAATGAGTACTTCTGTCTGTGTCTGTGTGTGTGTGTTTTTATTGTTTTTAACATAATTTAGTGTAAGGACTCGTAAGATTATGGACCCGTGCTTTCATCAGTTCCGTCCCTACTCTTTACAAACGTTTGAACATTTACGAAATTATTATGGGTACTCTATTCCTATATAAGCTGTAGTGGTTATTGTTGCACCTCGTAGCAGGCTTTTGAACACGATTCGGGATATAAAGACTCTGCCAGTAACCAATGTTCCATTTCCGGACTGGCGCTCTTCGAAAATTTATATTTTAATACAACATAAGAAGAAGACCCATGCGACTACTCAGCACTGGTACTGGTCAGTGTCGTAAAGTGGACTGTAAATACCCTTCTACTCAAAATATTTTATTATACACATTAACAATACGTGCGTGTTTGTCTTTATATTAATTTCATATAGCCACGGCGAGATAGCCGTGCGTGCTAAGGCGTCTTGCACGAGGACGTTCGCCGTCTGAGGTTAGAGTCCTTTGTCGGACACGGGTGTCTGGTTGTTCTGATTATAAGATAGTTTAAATAGTTTGTAAGTATAGAGACCGATGACCACTGCAGTTAGGTCCCATAAAGTTTCAAACATTTGAACATTTTGCATTTCATATAATTTAATTACAATTAATAGTTCACATGTGGTGTTCCGAAGCATTTGATGTTGGCAATAAGAAGATGTAGTTCCTTACAAAACAATATGTCTTCTGCGTTGTGCTTCATCTACAATTTATAATGCTACATTCATGAGAGAATCATATTGCAGCTTATCAGTGTAGAAAAATGGTGAAAAACAGAAAGTAAAGTTGAATGTGTACTCATAACTTTCTTCTGTATCTACTGATGTAAGTGTAAACACTTCAATGATAGATCTGGATGTGCTGATTGTTCTAAGACTAAAGGGCCGCTATGTTTGCTAGTAAAGTCAAGTTGAATGTGTAGTCATGACTTTCCTCAGTATGAACCATTGTGTTTAAAAGCTCAAATTATTGAGACATATCTCAGTCATTAGTTGTGACCTGTTGTCGAGAGTCATAGTAAACTGAAGCAATTTGAATTATAACCTTACATATGAATTCCGATGACATTGTGGTTGCGACAGAGACAGCAATTTAACGAAATGTACAGTGTCTTGAAAGGAGGTTATAAAGTGAACATTAACAAGAGCAAAACAAGGGGAATGGGATACAATGTAAGAAAATCAGGCGATGCTGAAGGAAATAAATCAGGTAACGAAATAATAAAATTAATGCATAAGTTTTGTTATTTAGATAGCACAATAACTTCTGATAGTCGAAGTAGCGATGTTCCAATGTTTGTAAAAAGGGACTGAACTGCGGGGTCATCTGTCCCTAAACTTACAAACTACTTATGAACTACCTCACACGAAAGACTACACAAACATCCATGCCCGAGGGGGGATTCGAACCCCCGACGGCGGTCGGCCGCGCGTACCACACCAATGGCGCTCCAGTACGCGCGCCTAATCCGCCGCGGCGAAGAAGAGAAGATGTGAAATACATAATGGCTAAGGGAAGAAATGCATTTCTGAAAAAGAGAAATTTGTTGACATCTAATATTAATTTCAATGTCAAGTAGTTCTGTATCAATTTGCCTGGAGTGCAGAATTGTACGGGAGTGAAATGCTGACGATAAGAAATTCAGACAAAAACATGATAAAAGCTTTTGAAATGTGGTGGTACTTATGAATTCTGAAGATTAGATTGGTATATGGCGTAACTAATGACGAGGTGCTCAAGAGAGTTTGGGAGAAAATAATTTTCTGCCATACTTTGACTGAGAGAAGGGAGTAGATTGATAGGACACATACTGAGACATCACGGAATCGGAGAATTTAGCAATGGAGGGAAATGTGTAGGGTAAAAATCGGAGAAAGAGACCGAGAGACGAATACGGTAAGCAGGTTCAGAAATATGTCATGAGGAGATGAAGAAGCCTGCTCAGGATACGATAGGATGGGGAGCTGCATCAAACCAGTCTCCGCATTGAAGACCACAAAAACAACAACATACCAACATATATTTAAGGTGATACGAAACTATGTTGAATCATGAATTAAATGGGATTTTAGTCGCTAATTTAGGCTGTGATGATAAGTATTCTACAACCGAACTCGATTTGTAATAAAGGAGAGAACAAATAAAGCTGATTGCCACACCAGCTATGTATTTAACAAATAAAGACAAACTTTCAATTTCACTTTATCCAGGTCAATTAAATACAGTCAATGGCGAAGATCGAAAATTTTTGTTGGAGCGGGACTCAAACCCGGTTATTCTGGTTGATGGGAGCACCCGCGTCAAGCACTTCGGCAGTCCGGTCACGCTTCCTGTCCACGCCAATTCCCAACTGCCACGCACTTCTGACGTGACATCCCCTGTCCATTAGCCCTCTGGCTAGCGGCATGTGACTGTATTCCCACGAGGGCTGAAGCACGCTGTCAATTCATGAGTATCAAGTATAGTGTTCATTACTTACAGAATGAACAATTAGAACGTTATATTCTTTCTTTGTGTGACACTGGACAATTTAACTATTACAAGTATTGTATAACTAACTGTTACGAATGTGCCAATATTAAAAATATTATAGGAATTCAGTTCAAACTCTGGTTATATTCAGTACTACAGTTGGAACCAGGGGCGATGGCGATCGTGTTGAGACTTTGCCTGTGCATCTATGTCAAGCATTCTCCGACAGCCAATGAGCGATTGGTATTTTCCCAAATGCTCTGTTACGACTGTCGTTGACATAACCAAAATTAAAACCGATTGCAACGAGTTATTCGGTGAGATCAATTCTATTTGTTTCAAGTTGTCATCGCGGGTGGTGCTGACATGCAACAGATTCGTTGTTGTTGTATTATAGAGGACTAAACTCCAAGGGCATAAATCCCCTATTCCTATCAAAGATGTTACATTTTGACGAAACGAAAACACAGAGAGGACACGGAGAAGGGAAATCCTTGACTGGTGTAGATCGAACACTAACATTCAATTGAAACACAGGCATGAATAAAATTTTACAGCAGATTGCCATGGCCGACTGAGCACTAGGATAGAAACAGATGAGCCAGCCGTTCTGTACACACTACAAACCTCCTTAATCGTAACGTAAGAGTCTATCAGCGACCTAAAAGTACCGTAGAAATATGGTCCTGAGAATCAGGCTAACGCACCTTCCATTAAATGGAATGGTTAAACCAGATGCGAGAATAAAATGTGAAACAGTATTAGCCATAGAAGCGTTGTTACCTAAGACTAAAGGTAGAGAATCTGGTAGTCCTGTGAAGTTGGCACCCCTTTTTTTGGGAAATGTACTTTTTTTCAGAGTTCTAGACAGGTATGCAATAGTTCTGGAGTTCTCTGTGCAAAATTGAAATAGTTCTGCAAAATTTCGCCGAAAAAATACAAAAAGTTACCACAAATTTTAGTTTTTTCAAAATATTTTTTTGCCTAATCGTACAAACATAGTTCTGATCACAGTTCTAAATAGCTCTCGAAGAGTTCTACAGGAAATCCTAATGACATTTTTCTGTGCAGATTATACTTCATGAGATAATTGCAATAATGGGGCATCCATTTACACGCTACTGTGAAGTTGACACCCCTTTTCTCAAAAATGTGCATATATGCAATAGTTCTGCAGTTCTCTGTACAAAATTTAAGTAGTTCCGCACAAATTCGCGAAAAAATTACAAAAAATTATAACAAATTTTAGTATTTTCCAAATAATTATTTGCCTATAAGCGTAAACATAGTTCTGATCACAGCTCTAAGTAGCTCTCAAAGAGTTCTGCAGAAAATCCTAATGATATTTCTTTGCCCAGATAATAGTTCATGAGCTAACTGCGTAAATGAGGGACATAAAATACACAAAATTGCACCAGAGTCGTGTGAAATTGGCACCACTTTTTTCGAAAATGTAAAATTTTTTCAGAGTTCTAGATAGATATGCTATAGTTCTAGAGTTCTTTGTACAAAATTTAAATAGTTCTGCAGTATTTCGTGAAATATCGCAATTCTGAATAGTGGGAGAGCTGTGAAGTTGGCACCCCTTTTTTCAAAAATTTAATTTTTTTCAGAGTTCTAGACAGATATGCAATAGTTCTGGAGTTCTCTGTTCAAAATTTAAATAGTTCTGCAGAATTTCGCCGAAAATATACTTTAGTTTTTTTTTTTTTTTTAGTTTTTTCAAAATTATTATTTGCCTATTAGCACAAACATAGTTCTTATCACAGTTCTAAATAGCTCTCAAAGAGTAATTTTTCGTATTTTTTCGGCGAAATTTTGCAGAACTATTTAAATTTTGTACAGAGAACTCCAGAACTATTGCATATCTGTCTATAACTCTGAAAAATTGTACATTTTCCAAAAAAGGGGTGCCAACTTCACAGGACTGAATCTGGTAGCTAAAAAGACTGCCTCAAAGCCCCTAATAGCGGACAATCCTACAGAATGTGAGCAAGGCACCACAACGGCAATCTGGTGCGTCATCGCGACGCAAGAGGCGGCAGCAGTGCGTTAACCACGTATGGCCAATGCGTAGTCAGAGGGCTTGACTGCACACAGCTTATTCGGTGCGTTCGATTCAATCCACTTAGCATTCCAAATCCAAGTACTTTCCGATTTAACACCATTCGAAGATCCATTTCTTGGTGGCCGTTTTCCTGGTTGAGGTGGTAGCCTGCTTCGCCAGGTGGTCGACGCTTTCGTTCCCCTTATGCCAATGTGGCCTGAGGTTCAAACAAAGACCACAGAGCGACCAGACTTGCCTAGACTGTATACAGCGTCCTGAATTGACCGTACCGAAGGGTGTGGTCAAGGGCTTGCAACCAACTCATGGAACCAATTAACATAACTGTAGACTCCCCAGGGCAGGCTCTGAGAAGTTCGTTGGCCCGCCAAATGGCGTCAATGTATTTTTTATATCATTTTTATTTCTAATGGGAGGTCATGCCAATAATAATCTTCAAGGAAGATTATTTTTATTTTTAGGAGAGGTCAGATGAAAAATACCCTACAAGAATGTAATCTTTCTGTTAAGGGTGGTCAAATAAATATTACGTTCCATGAAAGATAATTTTATATGTTTTTACAGATGGCCACAATCGCACTTCAGAACTAGGGCATGCGCAATGCTTTGTTCTTGGACTTTGAATTATTAGGGCCCGGGTAATCTTCTTGCGACCGCACCCCGCAGCAATCACCACACTTACTATTTATCAACAAATGTAGGAAATAATCATACAAATGTTCGACAATCGTTTGATCTCTTAAGGAACTGTTAGTTTCGTCAAAGTTCGGAAAGTATTCGTTGACCTTTTTACTGAAGTCGCGAGCTATATTTGCTGTGTTCATATCGCCCACGGAATACAACTCACATATTTAATACACTCCCGTCCGAAGTAACGATCAGTCAACTGTCAGCCAGGGAGCCTCGTCAGCAGGAATACTCTCTCCGCCGTGCACTGTAGTCGACTGACGTCGTGTGTTTAGGTGTTTGTTTTGGCGCAGCGTCCCGTGCTATGGAGCAGTTACCTCGCTTTGGACGGACGGACAGATAATAATTTTCTGAAAATGAAAAAAAAAAATCTCCCGTGGGGAGTCTCGAACAAAGGACCTCTTCCTCCATAGCTCATCACGCTTGTCACAAGATCACGGCGCTCTGTACCGAGGACCTGGTCGACATTGCTTATCTTTCGCATGGACTGAACAGTTTTTATCTTTTGCTTATTTTTTTCATAGTGCTACACAAGTTATTTCAGTTTTCTCGATTGATGTGTGATCAGTTTTTCACGACCTTGAAAGACCACAGTTAATTGTAAAATTAACTCTGGCTGAAAGGAGACAGTTAAACGTTTTACTTTAAACATATAATTCTAGCAGTAAAAACCAACTAGAGGTTTCGCGTGAACTACTAACTTCTTCATGCAACAGAATCTTGTTCCCTGGCCCAGAATTTAGTACTTACTCAAAATTTACTATAGCAGCAGGAAGACAGAGAACAGTGGCCAACACACATCGTATATAACAAGAATTACACACAATCATTGATATACAAGCCACCCCGAACTAAACCCTTTCATGAAGGTCGCTGTGAGAACATTTATGGCGCAATGGAATTAAAAATATGATAATATACATCTGAATTTGTTCTTAGCACTGGTGAAAAACAACATTAAATCAAAAATGTTCAAGTGCTTGTAGAGCTTATGGAACTTAACTATGGGGTCATCAGTCCCTAAACTTACAAACTACTTATGAACTAGCTAATACTAATGACGGTACAAATATCCATGCCCGAGGAGGGATTCGAACCCCCGACCGTAGTGGCCGAGCAGAACGTGACTGGCGCGCCTCAGACCGCTCGGCCACTGCGGCCGGCCAACATTAAATAAAACGGAGGGTATTCATTAACTAATATTCATAATTAGAACAAAATTTCTCTGCCAATAAATTATTTATTCATTTCAAACATGAGCAAATGGGAGAACCAATTTTGTTAAACAATAAAAACGCATCCCACTGAACTACTAACTTTAATCTGAAATGAACATCGTCGGGGGAGGGATTTACAACCAACTAGCAGTCAGCCACTCACACGCGCGAAGCAAACCGAAACTCATCCAAATCTGCGTGCTGATACGAAACAGAAGCAGGTGCTGCTATCGTAGGCGAAATTCAGCGAAGCAAGATGTACCACACATGAAAAATAAACTTCGTAGGTCGATCTGGTCTGTCTTTCTTTACTTGAGATGGTACACGATAATAGCGAGATTAATTTCCATTTAAATCAAACCGTGAGCATGCCAGCTTACTGAGACACACGGCACGTGTCTGCTACTTTACGTATTCGCACCCCACTGAAGGCGAAGTGCTTAAAGATCGTATTCATTTCAACAAAATCAATAGAGTCATAGATTACGAAACAAGAATACACAATAGTAAGGCACTTTTATGTGAGCAGTGTCGAGAACTTAAGTGACTAGCTTTAAACCCCCTGAAGTCGTAGTTCGGAACCACATAGTTCCGAAAACCAGAAAAAACTACCAAATTCAATGTCCGAAAAATAAAGAAAAATAGCGACGACATGCAACCCTTAGAAATCGTAGGGTATCATAAGGAAGCTAAAGAAATACAGTTAGACGCGATTGGGAAGGTTTTGCGCGAATGGACAACATCCAGTCTTCAAAGTCAGAAAAATGGAATAAATTCCAAGTCGGAGTAAATCAACTAGGAAATACAGCCCCTAGAAATACGTAGTATTTCATAAGCAAGCTAATAAAGGGGTCGTACAAGGCTAGAAGAGAATTTACTGATGGAGTCCGAATGCAAAGTAGAAGTTTGGAAACTAAACAGCAATTTAAAATAGACAGAGAGGAAATCGCGAGGTACTAATGGAAATCAGAAAGATAGATACATAATTTCTTGCCTGAAGGGCATAGGAATAGACACAGGGGTAGCTGAAGGCCTTGTTCTAAGAACACACCACGTGGAGTATGTATCACTCGCAGAAGGAGAAAACGGAAAAGAATATTTCACATGCACTATACAGAATAAAAATATTCACGCATATTTGTCGTCTTCCACAAAGCTAGAAAGAAATTAAACAGAATTCATACACCACCAGCTAGTCTCACACAGGTTACCGATTCCCAGCCTTTATTAAACCGAATTAGTTGCATATTCATGGCGTTTACCAATGCAAAATCACCGAAATGAAATTGAATACATTTCCATACATGATCGGAGATACTTATCCCGAAAAATGAACCTATGTTCTGAAGTCTAACAAACCAGACAACGAATCACTACCATCTCAAGGGAGGAAAGAAAATCAGAACGTCTTACCAGCTTAAAGCGCAGTCACAGAATGTTCAGACGATCAGCCAGTTCTCGCCACCACCGGAAATCAGTAAAAACCCAAGGAAAAACCGCAGTGGTGGGGAGAACATACTTGTGCGTCCTATCGAGGCTTGCTACTGGGCATTGCCAACCCAACTTGTAACCAAAGGGTGGAGGAACCTCTTTGGTAGCATCAAAAGCAGAGTTTGGTAACGACTACCTATCGACATGAAGCCAGATAAACACTAGTAGCGAGCAGCAAGCAGTTGACGACGAAAATTCTCATACATACACTCAGACTGCCATGCTAGAAGATACTCATACATGCACATACATAATTAAAGAAAGTACACATTCTCACAGGGACAGTGGCATCATGGAGAAACCGTTCATATTGCCACATTCATAGACACAATGATAAATTATTAGCAATAATAAAATCCCAGCAAGAATAACACAGTATTAACCCTAGCAGCACCAAGGTATTTTAGGTTACACAGAGCACCAAGTAAGGGCTTATTTTGCCCACATTACAATAAGTTCTGAATTCTGTAAAATTAGTTTACTTTTTTTTTCTTTGTCCCCAACTGTTGTCTGTCAATCATATGTACATTGCGTTATCCTTACTGCAATATTGCTGTCTTGAATTACCTGCAGATATAGAACCGAAAGAGTTACTTTCGCAGTCTTGCAAAATTTTGTTTATATATTCTTATTTACAATAATTTCAGCAGGTATTAGGACTGTTAGGCTTGTAAATAGCTGGGATGTACTGAAATTATAGGTGATGGACACTGATTTTGCAATAAAATTTTTCTCCATGGTTGGTGGTTGCAGGGAAGACACTAAGAACTATGGTCACATGGAGTACCAGCCCAGGGTAAAATGTACCCTCGGGCATAAAATTTCTATGTTTTATTTGAAGTTTTTGAAATTATAACCATCGAAATGGACTTTATAAGCTGAGGGACAAATAGAAAAAGGTCCATAAACAAACAAGGATTTTTAATATGATTTTTTAATAAAAGAAAAATGTACGAGCAATTTTTGCCCGTGCTTGGTGCTTGTAGGGTTAAAGGAACTAACGTTTAAAAACATGAAATGAAATCATGCAATGACGGCTTTCACGACCGGGTGAAATAATTGCTGTTTAATTTTCCGGGTTATGTGGTCGTGGTCGAAGAAACATATCTGCTCCTGACGTTTCGTCCAGAGCTGCGCTGGACATCCTCAGAGGTGCTACTGGTAGCGGTGAGTCTTGCCGACCGACGAGTCGGGCGTCGGAGAGCGGTATAAATACTGTCCAAAAAGGGGCGTGGTTAAGCGTTCACGTGCGCAGCAGAGATAATCCTTGTCAAAGATAAAACATAACATTCGATAGTCAATGGTCAAAGATAAAAGCGTAACTACCTAATCCGAAGAGCCACAGTTCATATGTCCTTAAGTTTCTTTGCTTCTTCCTTTCTATTAAAATTATCCCCATGTTTGTATATTTCGATTGCTTCTCTGTACAGAGTTGCGCTTTTATCTTTGACTATCGACTATCGAATGTTATGTTTTATCTTTGAAAAGGCTTATCTTTTCTGCGCACGTGAACACTTGACCACGCCCCCTTTTGGACAGTATTTATCCCGCTCTCCGACGCCCGACTCGTCAGTCGGCAAGACGCAGCGCTACCAGTAGCACCTCTGAGGATGTACAGCGCAGCTCTGGACGAAACGTCAGGAGCAGATATGTTTCTTCGACCACGATAACACAACCCGAAAGATTCAGTAGCAATGAAATGAAATGCTCCTCATGCCTCCGAACGAAAGGGATTCTCGTTTAGCAAAGAAAGCCCATCTAGCGAACTTAGATAAATTGCAAAGTTAAAAACCTAGGGAAGGCGGCAGACAGCCGTCTTTCAACGTATCCACTGTGTTATCTTGTAACTAAATTCGAGGGGGGGGGGGGGAGTGCGATGGAGAGGTTCCCTTGTTAGCAACTCAATACCTATCACCATGATCCAGGCGTTCTACACTGTTTTACGAATACGAAAACTGATATTAGAAGGGCCCGAGTTGACGTTTTCCGAAACAAGCTGTCAACATGACTAGCGACAGGAGAAAACTTGATGACAGCTTTCCCATAACGAAAAAAAAAAATGAATAAAAAAAGAAGGAAAGAAAATACGGAGGCTGCGCAGGCTGTGCCGATGGCGTGTTTGGCCAGCAGCGCCCTGAGCGGCAGTATGCAGGCAGCCTCCAGACAAAAGGCTGCGAGCGATGCTGGGCGCATCCCTTTGAGCAGCGGCGCTAACACAACAAACTGCTCGCCTCCGCCCGTCTCTTTGCAGCGGGCGCTCCGGCGCAAACGCGAAATCCAAACAAATACAGCGTCTGGCTACGGCTTAATTTTCCAGCACCGAAGGCAGGACTGTCCCTTTTCCCTTCTTTTCTTTTTTCCGTTGTATCTTTATTTTTTAATTCCACTCCGCGTTTTTGTCTTCCTTATTTTTTAGTGTCTCTGCGGGTGTGGAAATCGAGATGTAGCGGTGGAGGTGTTTACTAATGCGAACGACTTTGAGGGTGCAGCTTTTCCTACAGGAACTTTTTTTTTGTTCAGACACGCTGCTGGCTGTTTCGTGCATCTCTCCGTCTCTCTCTCTCTCTCTCTCTCTCTCTCTCTCTCTCTCTCTCTCTCTATCTCTCACACACACATACACACACGCCCACACACTCACTACAAGTATGTCTTGTGACGGTGTGAGTGTTAGCTCATACGTGTCGGAGGTAAATGAACAGGCCGCCGCATCTGCGCCGCGTCTCAAATTTAATTTCTGACTACATGAAAGGCAGTGCGTAATATTCGCGCGGGCTCCAGCCTTCCGCGCCAAGAAACGAATGCGGCCGAAGAAGAAAGACGGGAAATGGAGACTGGCGAACGGCGGCGCTAAAACGGATCTACCGGCCCGTGCGAGCGCCTCAAAGCTGCGAGATGAAAATTTTCTGCTTGGCGCCCACGGAGAGGACGGTCTGACGGCTCCAAGCCGCTGGCGCTCGCCCGTACCCGCCCTGCACCTGGAGACGGGCTGTATTACGAAGGCGGCGAGATTTACGTCTGATACAGACTTCTTTATTAATATTGTAATGTCCCGTACCTAGCACGTAATATGAGCAGTACGTCCATCAATTTTAGAAAACGGCTGGTGTTCACTACCACAAACTTCTAGCTATCGATTCCCCCCTGTCAGCTCCGACCAGTACCGTTGACGTAATAACGCAAGCTAGAGCTCCTAAACATACAGGCTGAATCGTCCGCCATGTTTTCCTTGGAATCACGCTGCACCAGCAGCATAGAGGCGCATGTCCTGTCATCTTTCACAGACAATTTCGCAAAAACTAACTGGTAGAAGTATTAATTTGTTCGCTACGTAAATCTTTATATTTCAGCATTGCGAAGAAATGAGCATTATTTCGTTAATCTTTAACATACCAAGCGGGGTCCTCTAGGGAACCGAGAGTGTATTTTGTTACACTTCTGCAACAAGAAAACTAATTCATTCTTGATTTTTATAGGTGTCTTGCATCCATTTATGATACATATTGCCGGACGCGGTGGCCGAGGGGACTGATACGCTCTAGTCACAGTCTGCACGGCCACTACGGTCGGGGCTTCGAATCCCCCCTCGGGCATGGATATTTGTGCCATCCTTAGTGTTAGCTATTTCATAAGTAGTTTGTAAGCTTAGGGACTGATGACCCCATAGTTATGTCCCATAAGTTCTACAAACATTTGAACATTTTTTTGATAAAAATTTCATGTTTAGATCTGTGATGTGTTTTTTACAAAATTCTAAAAACAATAAAAACATACTTCATGATACTGACGGGTCCCCGCTTGCTAGACTACGTTAAATATTTCTTTTTCTATTTTTCAGACTTGGAGCACTGTAAATTTACAAAAATGGCGAGCTGGCGGCAGTGGCCGAGCGGTCTGAGGCGTGCCAGTCAAAGTCTGCACGTCGCTACCGTCGGAGGTTCGAATCCTCCCTCGGGCATGGATTTTTTTGTCGTATTTAGTATAAGGTCGTTCATAAGTAGTTTGTAAGTGTAGGGACGGATGACCCAGCAGTTAAATCCCTTAAGCTTAACAAATAACAACAAAAATGGCCCACAAGCAAATCTCAGGAGATGAAATTATTCTGATGCGAAATGAAAGTGATCTCAATGAGCCTGAAGTTGTCTTGCGCGAATCTGATAGGGATTTTATACCAGAACGAGATGCATCAGAATCATAAGATAACACTGAAGTGAATTCAGGTGAAAATGACATTGCCAGCGAAATTTCTGACATGGTTTCCGAAGATAGAAATTAGTTCATTGCAAAGCCAGGACGAAAATGGAAAAGTTTTGTGTTTCCAGGGGCTCGTCGTCGTGGACGTAACATTGTGAATGGACCTCCAGGGCCAACGCGAGCAGGTGATCTTGCAAGCACACTGTCTGACGTTTTCAACATGATCTTTGATGACCAAATTGTAAATACTATATGCACCTTCACCAAACCTGAAGCGTCGCGTATTGTTCAGCATTACAAGGTAAATGGTGCTGTGACCCTAATGAGAATTTGGGCAGATGTAGATTCTGTCGAATTGAGATTTTGTGTGTGTGTGCGCGCTACTTACTGCTGCAACCCTCCGTTGCCGAAATGTATCAATTTCTGAAATGTAGAAAACAGACGAAAGCATTCGTCGTGCATTTTTCTCTGCTGCCATCTCACTGAATTGATATGTACATATCCTTCAGTTTATCAGGTTTGACGATAAATCAAGACATGCACCACGAAAGGAAAATGGTAAACTTGCAGCCATACGTTATGTTTACAGCTGCTTTGTACTAAATTGTAAGAAGCTTTTCGAACAGTTTGAAGACATTACAGTGGATGAGCAGCTAGTCTCATTTCAGCGGAGATGCTACAAACACAAAAATAAAAATATTGTTCGTTGTCATCAATGGTATACAACTAAAATATAGTTTTAGAATTCCAAAGAATCTAATTAGAGCAATCTTGTGCACTACTACGTTGAGAAACTAAAAAAGAATGTGAGTAAAAAACGTTGATGACACAGACTTGGTATGTTATGGTTTAATAGTCATAGATATATAGCTTAATACTTGTGATTACTTTATCGATCTTCTTATCATCTATCACGAATGAGAGGGCTTTCATCTCCGACCTCACACCCATTGCATTCCCCTATACATAAATTTTTTATACTGCTTGGATGAAGTATTTCTCAACAAAATGGTACCGTCTTTTCTCGTATGAAATTCGGTCTAATCTTCTGAATCAGTTAATACAAATAAACAACCCCTGAGACGTATCTTCGTCTCTAATATGTCAAAGACAATAATTCTCAAGCTTGGTGCTTCAGAATTATTGTCTTTGACATATTAAAGACGAAAATCCATCTCAGCGATTGTTTATTTGTATTAATTGATATGCTTCAGAATCATTACTTCTGAATCAGTTTCATTGCCACTGAAACCATGTTCATAACCCGAACTATGAACTACATACTCTTCAATTATAATTTCCTCATTTCGTCTGTGTCATTACCAGAACAAATACTTTCTGGGATAGCGCAATAAAAGAGGCTATCGAAATCAAAACATCTGAAAAATCTCTTAATAAAGACGGCGGCTTGCAGCTGAGCACAGCTTTGGACCCGGCCATCGGACGGTTGAAGCGGGCGCGGTAGGCACGCGGCCAAAACATTGCCATATATTACGATGCGGCTGAGCACCAGTGACGTCACAGGAGGCCGCGCAGGTATATAAGGACGGCGGCGTCAATGATAAGACAGTCACGGTACTGCCGGACAGCCGAGCGGAGCGGACACAAGGCAGCGCAGTAGCAGCATTCGCCTCGCAACCGACTTCTCCAGCAGTCATGTCCGGGCGCGGAAGAGGAGCCGCGGGAAGGTCAAAGGGTGGCTTTCTTTCGGCCATTATGAAGCATCTCGCTTGCGAGGTGTTGCATATGGCCAGAAACGACGAGAGGAAGAAGCGGAAGAAGAAGAAGGAGCAGATGACGGTGCAGTGTTTTCACTGCCAGAAACTTGGCCACCTGGCCAAGGACTGCAAAAACGCAGCTGCGTGTCTGAAGTTTGCTGAGGCGCACGACACACGCGACTGCAAGAAGACGCGGGAAGCCGCGAAGAAGTGTGCTAACTGTGGTGGCCCACATGCCGCAATCTTTCGCCGCTGCAGCTACATCTGTAGCTGGATCGGCGGAGGAAGTAAGCACACAGACAAGGGCTTCATTGAGGGGATGGAGAAACAAGAAGAACCCGCTGCTGATCCGCCCCCTCCCCAAGAGGGGACAGCGGACCAAGCTGCGAAGAGACGTCTGCGGCCATCGAAGCGATGCGCGCTCTCAAATCCGCCATGGCGGAGGAGAGAGCGCTGCTTCGCGCCGAACTCGACGCGGCGCGGCGTCAAGTTGAGCAACTGGTGCGGGAACTTCGCGCCGCGAAAGAAGAGGCGACCGCCCTTGTTGCCAACCCACAAGCGGGGAGAAAAGCAGGGGTGAACGCAGAGACGCAGACAGAAGAAGAAATCACACCGACGGTGTTTCCACGGTCCCTGCAGCAATTCAGGAGGCCGAGGGGGCGCACATGGAGGTTGACACATCTCCTCCTGGACAGGAAGAGTCAGATGAAGAGGAGGACGTCTGGATTTGGTCTACGACGACCACAGAAACTGTGGTCATAGAGGACGAGCCTCCGGAAACGGAATAGTGCTTGCCCATGCCAGACAAGCACTGTGTCGAGAAGGTCTTTGACAAGCTCGACTCCTCCATCCGAGACAGGTCATACTCGCACCTAGACAATCCTTATAATACTTTCCTTTCGTCCCATTTTAAACCCAGTCTCCCTCACAAACCTGTTCGTCTTTCTCAACATCTGAGAGAGCATCTTTCCTGATCCTGTCCAACAAGGAGTTCAAACTGCTCAATTCGCACCCCATCTTTTCCCCTAATCAGTGGGAAGTCATCTGTCGCGAGGCAGATGAGTACACAAGATGGGAACGAAGAGACCCGCGCCCTAGAGGACCACACGGAAAAACAAACCGCTAGATGTTGCTAGCAGTCTGGACTACTTATCTGTTGCAAGACCAGCAAGTCTAGGATATTCCAAAAAGCCAGGCTAAACAAACACCAAAAAGCCAGGGCAGAAGAGGAACAGTAACTATCTGCTTAGACTCTACAGACATCGGGCCAAGGTCGAGGCCCGTCTATAAAAGCGTCAGCGTCATGATAAGACAGTCACCACTTGATAATGGCCGAGGAGATTTCAGGCGAAAGCTCGTGGATATCAAATCACGTGAGGCGGCTGGAAGCTCGAGAGAATTTATTCAGAATCACTTGCCGCGAAGCTATGCATTCATACACTATTAAACGTTTGTTTATCAAATTTTATAATACATTATTTTTATTGTTCCGTTTACTTTGTTGAAATATCATCGATTTTTAACTCATAAAACACTGTGGTAGCAAATCTGCAGCTCTCTGCTACTGAAGTCATTATAATTGGCGTTGCCGCCCGAGGAATAAACTTTACACTATAGAACTCACATTTTGGCCCACTTTAGGTTACGGTAGTAACACTAAAAGTGGGCCTTTGCGATCGTCTTTTGACAGCTCGAAATTTAAATGAAAATAACGGCTTAACTAATCATCTGACACGAAAATTGAATAACCGAATTTGTAGAGGAGAAAATTCTCTACAACTTTGCTCTCTGATTTTTTCCCCTTTTCATATCTCGTATCGTTTCAGAGATATTTGCAAAAATAACCTCCTTTTTTCCAAGTTTTCGGACAAAAAATACGGCAATAATAGCAAAACAATCCGTTTGTAATATAATTGTAATTTCAAACGAACCATTCACCTGACACGAAAATTGAATAACCTAATTGGTAGAGGGGAAAATGCTATACAACTTCGCTCTATTATGTTTTTTTTTTTTTTTTTTCGTATCTTGCGTCGTTGCAGAGACATTTGCAAAAATAACGGAGATTTGACACCATTGATTTTACGAAAACCAGACGTTCGCAGATGTTATGTGACATTCCACGCCCAGAACTCTCCCTGGCATACGCCCTTTGCGTTGCGTATATGATTATTTTCTTATTATAACTTACACGTTGTTATTTCAAAGTAACGGCGCACTGGAGAATTAACAAAAACACGTCGTTTTTCGCACGAAAAATGATAATCTAGTGTCTAAAAATGCCATATAAGCATCAATTAACAACTGCCATGAATAGTACGAAAATTAAAGGCGAATTTCGTAATTGTTCGCTGTAGTGTAGTAGGCAGCGTGTTGGACTGTGCTGCACAAGGTCTGTAGTTCGGGACCCGCCACTACCAAATAATTTTTTTCTCCTTTTTCCCTAAAAGGGTTACGTGATGGGTGCATAGATATTATCACAATAGTAGAGTCGTAATTATATCACTATTATTTTTTTATTATTTACATTATTACTTTTGTCCGAAATGTTTGCAAAAAAATCATAAAACTACGAATTTAAAGTACGCCGTAAAACACGTGAGTGCGATTTTTTTTAACTGGCTTGGACGTGTCCTGGTGTTGATATAGCAGTTACAGCCCTGGTATTGGTATAGCAGTTACAGCCCTGGTATTGGTATAGCAGATACAGCCCTGGTGTTGGTACAGCAAAATGTTCAAATGTTTGTAAAGCTTATGGGACTTTACTACGGGGTCATCAGTCCCTAAACTTACAAACTACTTATGAACTACTTACGAACTAGGACGGCACAAATATCCATGCCCGAGGGGGGGATTCGAACCCCCGACCGTAGCGGCCGTGCAGACCGTGACTGAAGCGCCTCAGTCTCCTCGGCCACCGCGGCCGGCTTGGTATAGCAGTTATAGCCCTGGTTTTGATATAGCAGTTACAGCCCTGGTGTTGGTGTAGCAGTTACAGCCCTGGTGTTGATATAGCAGTAATTACAGAGCACAGGCGCATGAGATGAAAGGGCGGAGGGGAAAATGTGTCTTGCAGCGGCAGTGCCGGCATTGCAGCGGCTAGGCGGCAGTGGTTGGGCGGCAGCGGCAGCTCAGCTCGTTAGCCGCGCCGCCTGCTAACGAGGCCCTCCTCGCTGCTGAGGGCTCTGCCCCGCGGCCACTGCCACTGCCGACTGTAACGATTCCTCCTGACCCACGTGCCCAATGCCGGAACACCTCGCCCTCCGAGAACACCCCACTTCCGATTTCGTGGGACTACTGGACAGTATCTCGAAAGGAGAAGGGTCCCTTCACAATCGCGCGGTCCTGTCGAGAGGACACACAATTTGTACGGTCTGCAGTTCAGGAGCGTCGCACGAAAATAATTTTTATCTACTTCATCTGCGTCACAATTATGTCGTCCCGATTGTCGATGAGCGTAGGTGCAATATTCGAAAAACCGAAGATCTGCAACACTTTATTAAATTGTAAATTAACCCTTTAATGCAGAGTGTAGCTGATCAACTACATACCTTATTTTTATATTATCTCTCAAACTGATGAACATTACGCCACAAATTCATTTCTAGCTGCTTGTGGACATTGTGTTGCACATGTAAGGAGCTCGTCCTACATATTAATCGTGGTAGCTTTTATTGCTTAAAATAAGTAATACATTAAAAGTTTAAATTGGAATCTCCATCAATAATAATAACAACAACTTCATCTTGATAGTTATCAGCATCATAATCGTCGCTATTATCAGCATCAAGCATTTTTTACACGTTTGTCGTGATCCGTGAAGAATAGGAACAGTAATTTAACACCTTTGTAGACCTCAAAAGCGTTTCTGTACCGGAGAAATTCGTTAAAATCTAAAATACGAGACTTAATCATATCCATAATGGATATACAGGGTGTTTCACTAAGTGTGTTTGCCTCTGTAACTTATAAAATAATAGGTGACGGGAAATTTTAATGCGGTAGGTCAACACAAGAAATGTTACATTTTCTGCGGAGCTATCAACATAGTTTATTGTATCATTTTCCAAACAGTTACACCACAAAGATATAATTTTTTTAATGGAACAATAGCTTTTTCTATCGTGTATTGGATTCGTTGATACCAGCTGCGTCCAAATCAATTTAAACTACATTCCTATCACTGTTTGTTTGGGAGCTAAAATCCATCAAAGTTTAGGGGGCGGAGGCTACCACAGCGTAGCTCACTGACTGGTGGTCATGAGGCAGTGGGCCGTGCCCCAGGGGATTGCCCCTCGGCCAGTCAGCTACGCTATCGCAGCCTCCGCCCCCGGAACTTTGAAGGGTTGTAGCTCCCAAACTAACAGTGATAGGAATGTAGTTTAAATTGATTTAAACGAATCCAATGCACGGTAGAAAAAACTATTGTTCCATTTAAAAAATTATATATTTGTGGTGTAACTCTTTGGAAAATGATACAATAAACTATGTTCATAGCTCCGCAGTAAATGTAACATTTCTTGTGTTGACCTACCGCATTAAAATTTCCCGTCACCTATTATTTTCTAAGTTACAGAGGCAAACACACTTAGTGAAACAACCTGTACTCTTACGAAGCAGGATGGTAGACAATTATTTAAAGTTCATAGGAAACCTACAACAACCGACATTTTAATACATAACAGCTCTTGTCACCCTAATGGCCAAAAACTTTCTGCCGTACGCTGTTTAGTCGATAGACCCTTCAAAGTGCCAATGAACGAAAAAGACAGAACCACTGAATTTAACATTATAAGACACCTTGCTAAGGTGAATGGTTCCCAAAAAAACCTAGTGAATAACTTAATACGAAAGAAACAGCATGCGAAATGTAATATAAATGGCACTGATAATATCAAGAGTGTAATGGTTCCGTATTTTGGTAATCTATCTCAGAAAGTGGCTAACATACTAAAACCTTTTAAAGTAGAAGCTGCTTTTAAAACCAATAATACGTTACATCACAAATTACGGAATAACTTAAACCAAGAGACTGATAAATATAACAAAGCAGGGGTTTATAAGATACAGTGTAGTAGTTGCAATGCCAACTACATTGGTCAGACCGGTAGATCGTTTAAAGTTAGGTACAAGAAACATGTGGACGCCTTCTGTCTTAATAATTTTGACAAGTCCGCTGCAGCTACGCATATCCGCGAAACTGGCCACCCATTAAAGCGGATTGAAGATGACCTTGTGATTTTGCATAAACAAGACAAGGGAAGAAAGTTAGATCTGCTAGAACAGCTGGACATAACAATACATAACGCTAAAAGCGACGTTTCATTAAATGAACAAATTCAAGGCAATATATACAGCTTTTTTAAAAACTTTGTGGACCTATTGTAAAAACGGTCGTTTATTTTTAAATTTTCAACCTTTCTCTTGCTATGCAAACGATTTAGCGACACCTGAATGTACGCACTTCCTTGTGGATGATCCTTGGTATTTAGGCATTTAGGGCATTTCGCTAGTGTTATGCGCCGCCAGTGCCGGGGTCTATTTTGAAACTCGACGAAGCACAATATGCTAAGCACCTTTCTGCGGAGACACGGTTACAAGGGAAGTAATCACGTTTTCTTTTATTACGTTTTATATTTTTATTATATCAGGTTGTAAGATTCGTGTATAGTTTATCTGATGATTAGGGCTGACCCTTGAAACGCGTCATAATTTAGTGTTTTTACACGATCTTTGTGGTTGCGCCTACTTGACAAAATAAGTAAAATACGAGAGCTGGAACAAAATATCTCTTTGCGGTGCCCATTTTTCAACACGTGACGGTCATCAAGGATAGCAAATACAAGTGACATATAGAGTTAAAAGTATGAATTACACAAATTATTCGATCATCCAGTAAACGAGGCGTGGTGCAGTGACCGATATATCTGACAGCATAATACTTCGTTAATATGTTTAGTCTTTTGAAACATTTAGTAGTAAAATAGATTTGCGACCATTTACATTTTCAGTATAGGTCGTTAATATGGTTGTCGGTGCACAAACAAAGAGAGCTTTCTGTGAACTCCTTGCTTGTAGCATCATAATTAACGTAACGTAGCTGCCGCATATTCCACAGTTACATCAATATGGTGATTGTGGTTGATTTAGTGATAGCCCTCACGGTGCAATATGTTATCATTGCGTCAGAATCCACATTAAGTTATCGGGGAAACGCATATTGACTTAGGCTTGTGAAATTAATTGGGTCCCTGAGGAATAACACATCGCACAGAGCACACTTGTTAAAGCTATTTACGGAGCGAGTCAAACCAAACTTTGGACCGGTGACTGAGCTTTTCGTTTTCAAACGTCATTTACTCGGACACCGCATTTTTGTATTCCTTTTTCAATCATATGTGTTGTAAGGTGCGGTGGTGAAAAAAGGAAATGGATAAGTATGATTCCGGCTGCGGATGGTTAATGTGGGTTAATACAAGAGGAAGACAGGAGTGGCTGATCCTGAATTAGTGATATTTAACACCATATCAAATAATTTGTTAAAATTGCCCTGTTTCAGTTCTAATTGTAATGAAACTCTTCCACTTCTTACAAATGGCATACAATATAATTAATAATTTGTCCCTACCAAAAATCTAGCGAACTAACTGGGATCTATTAAAAATGTTAAAAAAATATCTTTCAAATCCAACAATATTTATTACACCTTTTTAAGCAGGTACAACACACTATGATAAATCCAACACTATCATAAACAACAATTTATAACCAAATAAGAAAGAACAATCTAATGCATATGAAGTTACTCAAATTGTTACGAAACTGGAAATTAGTAACGACTGGCAAGTCAGAAACCCCTATCGTGAAATAATATAATGTTCTTAGCGGGCTAATCGAGTCGCAATACCAGTTCAGGGTTGACTTTCCTAACTAAACAATCCCCACTATAAGGCAGAATCTGATGTATCGACTGTTTGTTACTGGCGAGCGCTTTGCCATACATTACCAAACTGACGACTTGCGTGTGAAGGTGCTGCGCTGCAGTGGTGTGGGCGGAGGACGGCTGTGAGCTGAAAATTTGCGCGACCACGAAATAAGACTCGCTCCGTCACTCGGAAGCTGTACTTCCTGCTATCAACCTCTGTGCGCTCGGCAGTACACAGTGCCTACGATCTCAAACAATTCTGCCAAGTCAGGACCATTTCAGTTAGCGTAGACAAGTACGCACAAGTACTGAAGGTGTAAATGAATCCAGAAGTTTAGTATATCGCAACTAGTGCTTCGGTGCACTAGTATTGGCTGGCTGACCTTATTCAAACCGAAAACAAGAACAATCAGCTCAAGTATAAATCTCAGAGTGTACCCTGAAACTTACACAAGTTCACTCGTCCAAGTATCGGCTCAATAAGCAAAATCTCCAAGTCCGCACACTGAGAGGACAGGACGCTACCAGACGAGTCCGTACTCCAGCGCTACGAAACACGAAGTCCCTTTCTATCATCGCGTCTCCGTGCAAGACCCCCGAGAAACGCCTTTTTTACGCGAAGCCAATCAGCGTCGAGTTCCCGAACTCCAGCCAGTAAAATCTCACAAAACAACCGCAGATTTCGAAAAGCTGGTGCTTTGAACATCAGCCAATCTAAGACGGCATCCCTTCCACACACACTTTTGGCGCGATTCTCACCAAACGGGTGTATCTGTCGCCTGTGGGAGCGGCCGCCTAGCCTCCCTGCTATCTTATTCTATAAAGCGCAGACAATTCCTCTCCTTCACAGTTTGGGACACAAGGCTACATTTTTACGACCTACTGCCCTACCAGTGTGCCACCCAAGGCCAGCGTGACTGGCCTCCTACGGCGCCGCAGGGCGCAGGTAGGAAGGAATTTCACTCGCCCCCTCAGGGCCAAGTCAGTTCTGCATCTCCCCTTAGCAAAAAATCTTCCTTGCATCATATTCCCGACAGCAATAGAAAATTGTATGTACAGTACTCATTACGACAATACGTCCACAAAAAAACATCGATAATAAAGATGAGAGATGGGCTGCCATCTTCAGTGTGTTTGTTTATAAGCAAGTGAGAGTAAATACAAATAATATTAGGAACTAATTATGGTCTGTCTCAATGAATACACAGCAGTCTCGGAGCAATGATTACACATAAAAACGATCGAAGATATAAATTTGTTTCCTGGTATGAACAAAACCAATCCTGAATTTGTTGCTTAGAAACATTTTCGTGATGCTTCATCAGCGAGGTGTGAGATACTTTCTTAGTGATATGCCGTAAGGAATAGCACTGTGAACTAATAAACATATTTGTTAGGTTACTGGCGGTAAAATGTTTTTCGTTTACAATGGACTAGCGTCTATTTGTATAGCCATTCGAACAACTGTTTTAACGTATGTGACACCATATTATCAATGTTTGGACGACGAGTTAAAGTTGCACAGGGAAATGCCCCAATCGGTTAAATGGTTTTGTAAAAGATGTCGGCTGGGCTGAAATTAATATGTGAAATTTTTCAAGCGAGTTGCTTCTACAGTTTAATCGTTTCAAACTAATTCGCTAGTCCTGTCGAGTACGACGGCAACACAAGCCATGCAATACAAATCTCGTCCCTTTTCTCTTAAGCCCGCCAGATTGATTTCTAAACGAGGTCGAACGATAATAGCATATTTATTTATTTATTTATTTATTTTTATTTTTTATTTTTTTAGATCTTATGGGACTTAACTACGGGGTCATCAGCCCCTAAACTTACAAACTACTTATGAACTACTTACGAACTAGGACGGCACAAATATACATGCCCGAGGGGGGATTCGAACCCCCGACCGTAGTGGCCGTGCAGAGTGAAGCGCCTCAGTCCCCTCGACCACCGCGGCCAGCATAGCATATTTGGTGAAGCATCTCTATTCTTATAAATACGCATTTGTTGTCTGTCCTCTTACGACTCAAGATCCAGACAACCATATAAAATTTGTTACACGTACACAAAATTACATGGGGAAGCCACAGGCGGCATCGTGAGTCGTGTCGGGATAACACAGTCGGTAGTGCGCTTGCCCGCGAAAGGCAAAGGTCCCAGGTTCGAGTCCCGGTTCCGGCACACAATTTTAATCTGCCAGGAAGTTTCATATCAGCGCACACTCCGCTGCAGAGTGAAGTTTCATTCTGGAAACATCCCTTAGGCTGTGGCTAAGCCATGTCTCCACCATATCCTTTCTTCCAGGAGTGCTAGTCTTGCGTGTTTGCAGGAGAGCTTCTGTGAAGTTTGGAAAGTAGGAGGCTAGGTACTGGCAGAAGTAAAGTTGTGAGGCGGCATCGTTCAAAAATGTTCAAATGTTTGTAGAACTTTTGGGACTTAACTACGGGGTCATCAGTCCCTAAGCTTATAAACTACGTATAAACTACCTCATACTAAGGTTCGGCACAAATAGCCATGCCCGAGGGGATATTCGAACCCCCGACCGTAGTGGCCGTGCAGACCGTGACTGGCGCGCCGCAGACCGCTCGGTCACCGAGGCTGTGGTCAGTGAGTCGCACTGTATGTCAACGATAACATGACAGCTTGACAGGTGATGAATAATATCAGTACTTTTTAAAATAAACTCATTTGTCTCCTCCTGCTGAGAACGCTTACTGAATTCTGCAACGACAGAATCTCAAAGAACGAGTTTCAATTCATCCAATTGGGCAGTTCTGTCCTATAAAGGGAAAATAATACATTAAAATTGTAAAAGTCAGTGGAGTGTCTGGAATGGTGTGGGCGTGTGCAGTTGGAGTGACATAGGACCCCTGACACACTAGATACGACTCTGACAGGTGTGACGTAAGTAGGGATGCATTCATGTCCAATATGAATTCCGACGGAGCTGGGCGGTTCTAGCAGGACAATGCGACACCCCACTCGTCTAGAATAGCTACAGAGCGGCTGTAGGAAAGTTGTTCTGAAATGGGACACCTTTGACCTCAAACGCTCGGAACCGCATGAAACCATGCTTAGAAAAACAAGCAATCACAAACAAAACAGTGGTGTTGAAACACCTCCACTGAATGTGTGGTCGTGTTTCATTTTCAGTTATTCATTACTCTAAAGTGCTTCTCCGCCGTTAATATTGTCTATTTGTATGTCAATTATTTTTTTCTTTTATTAATTATCACTGCCCCATATATATATATATATGTTTCCACCCGTGTGATTGAAATGTTGTGTTCGTATGACTGTGGACGGTTGCTTTAATATTGACTGACTGCTGCGCAATGGATTACAGTCGCCGCCTCGCACTTTAGGCCTTGCTTACTGTAGTTAAGAACACATGGCCTCGTATGTCGTCTGCACTGGCCAGAGAAAAGCTTACTTGACAGGATGGCGAGGTGGCCTGTTCTTAGTGTAGTACAAACATAATCATGGAGGAAAGAGGTGATAAAATCTCTCTGGTGCTCTAGTAGTGTGTATTATCTTCTTCAGGTAGCGAGGGTTGGTAGACAGCAGGCTCTGAACCCACTCTGCATTGCCCTACATCCGGTGCGTGGAGGGGAAGGCTTTGCGCGTGGCCTGAGGCTTCACTCTTGCCACGACCGCCGAAGTGAGTATATCGTCGAAACATGCTGAGGGGATGGCATGCTGTTAGAACTTTATTTTGTTCATGACCAGGCAGTCTTGGTTTATTAGTGGTACTTTTTCTTGAATAATTCTTTCGTTATGCGAGGTGAAGTGTATCTTAATTTACAGAACTCGAGTACTTAAGTGTAAATTTAGTAATTGCATTTTCATTCTGGTGATGATTTTGTGTCCGGTTTTCGCAAGCTGGAATACACGTGTGTGGGCTTCAGCTTTCGTGTAAACTCAGTATTTTCGAATTTCCTTGCTGTTTCTGACGTTTTCGCGTCGTGTCTGTATCCGCGAGTATGCTAAAATTTTTCATAGGATTTTCTAGATTGCTTCCGTCTTTCCTGTCTTGGTATGACCGATTGCACAACGTCCTTTCGTAACGGCCTTCAGTCATGCTTATACTGATACTAGCTATCTTCTATATGAAATTTTTCGCGTGTGCTTTAGTCGCCTATTCTAAATTAATTTCTTTTTATAAATTCTATGTAATTCACTATGGTCTCACATCACCTGGTACTTAAGGATAGTATGCCGATGCCTCACCGCACATGAGTTTCGTTTGGTGCATAGTTTGATTTTAATTGCGCTTGAAGATACCCGCCGTCTTGTCAGAAAGCCGCCGACGCTTCGTTGCCGCTGCTATCAAATGTTGCCACATGAGTAATGTGTCGCAAGCATTATGCGCCTGTCTGTGAGTGAACAAAAAAATGTTCAAATGTTTGTATAACTTATGGGACTTAACTACTGGGTCATCAGTCCCTAAACTTACAAACTACCTATGAACTAACTAACACTACGGACGGCACAAATATCCATGCCCGAGGGGGGATTCGCACCCCCGACCTTAGTGACCGTGCAGACCGTGACTGACGCGCCTCAGTCCCCTCGGCCACCGCGGCCGGCTGTGAGTGAACAAATGTGTTTCCTTTATCCACTGTGTAGCTGCAATTTTCTTCCCACGTTACCTTCTTATTCATGAAGGAAAGAAACAATTTTATTACGGGCAGCAACTTCATGATTCAATTCACACAAGGTGTGTGTTTTATAGGGATTATTTGGTCTCCCCACATTTATTTGCTTGTTCATTTTATTGAATATATAATAATTTAAAGTATCACACCTCTGCTTTATAATTCCATGCTCCCCATTCCATGTTTAATGATCTATTACTTTTTTAAAAAACAATTCAATTGTGTATCTTAAAACGCTGACTGCTCCATTAAGGAGTGAGCACTTAGATAAATTTCCGTTGCGAAATCACTGTGGCCAATCGCAAAGTAATTTAGTCCATTAGTGAGCGTTTTAACTTGCATTTACAGATCTCAGCTGCCCGTGATGTTACATAGAAAATTTAACAAGGTACTTTTAGTGTGCACATTGTTCCCTTTAACTTTGTTTCAACCACTTCAGCGAATATAAGCCCTTTGAGATGTGTGGTACTGCTGTATGTGCGTGTTCTGCACTCTTATAAGTACTTTAAGCAGAGCATTTTTGGCGCTGCCGACCGAATATGAAATGATACATTGACGTCATTTCATTACATATAAATTCCTTCCTATGGTAATGATATCTTGTTACTTTGTTTGTTTCTTTTTAAATGTTTCTTGAGATACAATGCAACGTTTTGCAAGGAAATGACGCACAACACTGTCCTGTTTATGATTGCCTGTTAATCCAAACATGGTTCCGTGCAGTTCCGAGAGTTCGAGGTCAAATGTAACAACTCTGAGTTTAAACACCTCCGCTGAGCACCAAATTCCCCAGACATGAAAATTTCCCCTGAGTCGTCTTGTTCCACAGTTATTGGAGCTGTCTCCGCAGATCCCATCCAATGAAATCTACATGTTTATTGAGTCATGTAACATGGCAGTCTGGAGCGAAATTCTTTATTTCCTTGGTAACCGATTTCGGTCAGTTACATGACAATAATCGGACCATTTCTAAACTGAGTATTTAAATAAGAATAAAATACTCTAGTTATGTATTATTTAAATAATCAATTTACAAGCAATTTATACCTCTAAGATACTATTACATATTATTACAGTTGTGGTCTGATGATGATCATGTAAGTGACCGAAACTAGTTACCAGGGAAATAAAGGAATTTAGGTATAGACTGTTTTGTTACATGAATTAATAATGACTAGTAAGATCGCTGTAATCCATAGTGTTGTCAAAAATCTACGAGTGTTCTGAACTGCAGAGATCCTAGGTCCTTTCTGACATTTAGGGTCCATGGATTCATGAGGCTGTCTCCATACGAAGAGAAAGCAAGTGATGATGATACGAATGTAGCTTTGAGCAACAATAATAGATCTAGGGTTAGCGAACATTTGAAAACAAGAGGAAAAACTTAAAAACCGAATGGTGCAAAGCGAATTTCATTTCGACTGATAGTTTCGAATATAATAGTACGGCTAATACAAATTCCTTTTCAATGTAACGAATATGTTAGAAGTTTTGATTAATGTTTACTTTTATATTCAAACATTTCATTTTTCTCCAATCTACTGGTCCCTGTTCATAACAAGGAAGTCAAAGAGGTCCATGGTCTAAAAATGTTGAGAACCACAGCTCTATGTAAAAGGTATTCACAGCCGATCAAAAGTGGTGTAATCTTTGCGTAACTTTACTGGTGCGATTTCCCCATTAGGAAAGTATGAGGAAGTTGCA
Source organism: Locusta migratoria (assembly GCA_026315105.1). Lineage (NCBI taxonomy): Eukaryota > Metazoa > Arthropoda > Insecta > Orthoptera > Acrididae > Locusta > Locusta migratoria. Next base: position 424,728,561 of record CM048746.1, on the reverse strand, counting down.
AGTTAATCTGTAAACCAGAGGATATGAATACTGCGAACCTGCAGTACGTACATAATTTCGCCATAAGCACCTGATAATGACGGAACGCATCGCCGAAATGTCGTGGCATTTCGACGACTGGACGCGGCAATACATCCGATCAAGTTGGTCACAGTAATAAAAATGTCATCTCAGGCTAGCAGGTAATTTTATTCGCCCATTCAGAGGCCAGGTCGGCCACAGTGGGCGTTTCGCTGGAGCCTGGGTTGTGCGCTCCATCGTACCTGCAACACAACAGGGACGCCGAAGACGCCGCGCCTGAGGGATCGAGCCTGATTTATGCGCGGTGGCCGCTATCAGCGCTTCCGAAGCCCCGGGGCGGCAGGAAGCGGTCCTACAAGTGAGGATATCGATACCGCCGCGGTCGCCACCCACGCGACTAAAGGCGCCCCTGCGGCGAGCGGCCGTAAATTCCAACTACACGCAAAATACACAGGGGCGGCGCGGCCCGGCGCTGATACAGACATCTCCCTCCCCCCCTCTCCACCTCCTACTACACCTCCTTCTCCTGACATCACAGAGTTCCACTAGTCGGTTTTGCAAACGTTCAGGCGCCCGATTCCAAAGACAAACGCAGAGTGGAGCTGTCGAACTTTGAGGGCCATATCTAATATACAGGATGTTTCACTAAGTTTGGGAGCTACAACCCTTCAAAGTTTATGGGGTGGAGGCTACGACAGCGTAGCTGACTGGCTGGTGGTCATGAGACAGTGGGCCGTGCCCCAGGGGATAGCCACTCGGCCAGTCAGCTATGCTATCGCAGCCTCCGCCCCCGGAACTTTGAAGGGTTGTAGATCCCAAACTAACAGTGATAGGAATGTGGTTTAAATTGATTTGGACGCAGCTAGTTTAAACGAATCCAATAACAAAAGATAGAAAAAACTATTGTTCCATTTAAAAAATTATATATGTGAGGTGTAACTTTTTGGAAAATGATAGAATAAACTATATTCATAGCTCCGCAGAAAGTGTAACATTTCTTGTGTTGACCTACCGCATTAAATTTCCCGTCACCTATTATTTTATAAGTTGTAGAGGTAAACGCACTTTGTGAAACACCGTGTATAAAAATGAATGTTTGTGTGTTCGTATTTTATACGCGCCCGTACCGTTCAACCGATTGTCAAAAAAACTTTGTCATCATATTGCTAGCACTATCGCGATGGTCGCAGGTACCATTAAATGACTACAGGACAAATAGTTCAGGAGATATGGTGTAATAAACAATGAATTGCGCGGAAAAGTACTGTATCATGTTGCGTCTGCTTCTACACCACTGTACCGATTTCAACTAAATTCCTTCCATGAGGTAACAATTGACGTAGGGGTATGAACTGTTACGACATATAGTTCAGGATATATGACGTCATAAACAATTATTTGTTTGAAAACCTGTGGCATCATGCGACATGCGAATAAGGACACTTTATTAATCCTCAAAAACAAGTATCCAAGGAACAATCAGTGATACGTCAATTGTCGCGCGAATACAATTTATAGTGTAGAAGTAACAACTTGTAACGTCATGCCAAATTCCGTAGCCACACACCATGAACATGAGAAAAGTAGTAAGTGATAAAATTTTCTCCTTTCATGATTTTCCTGGAGTTGTCAGCGAGAAAAAGTTCCGTATAGACTTGAAATTCTGTTCAAAGTTTATTTCAAGTCGCAAAGTGCTCTCAATGTCAAATAGTTTATGAATAAAATCTTGCTATCTCGCGAGAAAGATGGGGCAGTTTTTATTGTTTTTGGCGTGATATCTTGTGAACTATGCATTGTAGGTGGTTTTTGCAACCATAGAAAATGATTCCTGACCTTAAATAATATTTGTACCAAATTTGATTGAAATCGGTCCATTAGTGGAGGAGCAGACGTAGAAAATTATCGTATGATAGCGCCGTTTGGATTGTTTCCTGAATGTAAGGAACATTTGTACCACGTTTGGTTGAAATCGGTCCAATAGTTTAGGAGGACATCTGGTACACACATTCCCACATACAGCCTACTTTATAATATGTATAGATACAGGTTTGTAATACGCTGAAGAGCCCTAGAACCAAGCATTTCCACGCGTATGCAAACACAGGGAAATGTATTGCTGGTATATGGCACGTCATCGCGATCTCAGTGAATTTGACTTTGTGTCACAGTCGGCACATGAGAGATGGGATAAATATTCAAAATTTTGTAGAGCTTATGGGACTTAACTACGGGATCATCAGTCCTTAAACTTAAAAACTACCTATGAACTAGCTAATACTAAAGCCGCCACAAATATCCATCCCCGAGGGGGGGATTCGAACCCCGGACCGTAGCGGCCGTGCAGAACGTGACTGACGCGCCGCAGACCGCTCGGCATACGCGGCCGGCGCGCATGAGAGATGGGATAAAAGTTGAAATGTTTCTCAAGCTATGGAACCGAATGCAGAGATTAGTCCCTAATTTACAAACTACTTTAACTAAATTTTTCTAAGAATAACAACAACAACAACTACTACTACACACGCGCGCAAACTCTATTTTTTGCTATTATCACTCAATGTGATAATTATGTTTTATTATAATGACATAGTGCACCTAAGCACTGTAAATTATGTTATAAAGCAACTGATTGACATTACAAGATTATGGCCTTGTAAAATGATTTTATTGGACCAGATGATGCTGACAGTTCAACGAAACCGGTCGTCTTAAATAAAAATTGATGATTAGCGATCTTGGCTATTATACGTTTCTACAATGTTTTTAAATGTTTTTCTATCTGATGTGGTGAATGATATAAAATATCTGAAGATGGCAGTGTAGTCTGTCTGACAAGATCATCTGAATAAAGATTGTAAGTGATCTAGGTATTTTCCGTAAAAAAAAATAAATAAATAAATAAATAAATAAATAAAATAAAATAAAAATAAAACCCTAGCTTAGTAACATCCATCAAAATGACGGCTACGTTCAAATTGTCAGTTTCTAGGAACAATTGATGAAGTGTACTCGGGTAGAGTTTTGGTTTGAAATCACACTCGCCGAATTGACGGGTATTACTAACAAACGTTCAAAACCCCCTGAAAGACGAGTGTTAGTACCTAGCGTTAAAATCAGATTTTAGTAACGCAGAGTTAAACAGATCACCCCTAAGTGTGACAAACTTTTATATATTTAATTTACGAAATAATGAATGACAAGAAACATTTTAAACTTAGTTTTTGTAAATAATGCAGATTTTCTAGTTAATTACCTAAATTTACAACAAAATTTTATAATGTTTGAAACATTGCAGAGTTTTATACACGTAAAGTATGGTTTCACAATGAGAAACATTCGTAGAAGAATGATTATTACTTATGTAGAAAATTGCATATACGGTTCGTATATAAAATGATAAGTGAAAACTCTAAAGAAAAAGGAAATCTGTTACATTTTCAAACTTCCATTGCTGTCTGTTGAATTCCTGAATCCTTCCTGGTTATCCTAAAAAAGTTTTATGAATTTAATAATAAATCTTAAGCACTGAATTAAAATTTGTGATGCGACCAGGAATCGAACCAGGACCTCCGTGTTTACTAGGCAGACGTTTTACCACCACAACACTAACGATTAAGGCGTCTCGGAATAGTCCAAGTACGATTTCCGTCCACGTCACAAACTTTAATTCAACTTCTGTGTTCCAAAGGTAATTGCCACTATTACCAAGGCTCTCCATGCAGTGGAATAGCACCTTTGTAATGGATATATTGGAACAATCCTGTTAAGGTGATATAAATATCAATTTAAAACAAATAAACAATCCCTGAAAACGATTTTCGTCTCGAATATGTCAAAGACTTTAATGATAAATCTGAAGCATTGAATTAAAATTTGTGATGCTGCCGGGATTCTAACCTGGACCTCTATGCTTACTAGGCAAACGTCTTACCGTTAGACCACCACACCACTAAGGATTAAGGCGCCTTGGAATTTTAAATCAATGCTTCAGATCTGTCATTAATGTCTTTGACATATTCGAGACGAAAATTCGTCTCAGGGATTGTTTATTTGTATTAAATTGATATTTATATCACTTTAACAGGAGTATTCCAATATGTCCATTACCGAGGTGGTATTCCGCTGCATGGGGAGCCTTGGCAGTAGTGGCAATTATCTTTGGAACACAGAAGCTGAATTACAGTTTGTGAATTGTGACGTGGAGGGAATTCGTACTTAGACTATTCCGAGGCTCCTTAATCGTTGGTGTTGTGGTGGTAAGACGTCTGCCTAATAAACATGGAGGTCCGGGTTAGAGTCCTGGCCGCATCACAAATTTTAATTCAATTCTTCAGATTTATCATTAATGTCTTTAACATTTTCGAGACGAAAACCCGTCTCAGGGATTGTTTATTTGTATTAAATTGATATTTTATGAATTTCACAAAAAAATGTCTGTAAATCTATCGGACCAAACTGCGTGGTCATCAGTCCGTAACTTACAAACTACTTAAACCAAAGTAAACTAACCTACGGACAAACACACACACCCATGCCCCAGGGAGGACTTCGATCCTCCACGACGAGCAACCGCGCGCTCCGCAGCGAGGTGCTTTAGACCGCTCGGCTACTCCACCGCGGCTTACGAATTTCTTTGTAAGATTATAAACATTGGTGATGATAATGTCCTTTGTTGCCTATCCTGCTCCAAGTCGCCGATTTGACGTCCTATCCCCTTCAGATATCTCGTCGGAATCTTTTCTACGTGAGGAATGCATATCGCGATATGCAAGTGGCAGTAGAATGCCGATATCAAGTGCGGACGGTTTAATGGATATTACAGTGATGCGTGAGCGCCATCGTCACCCAGTCGTTTAATTCGGGCTGATGGGGCAGATATAAAAACCGCGTGGGCAATAGCTTAGAAAAACGTGCGGCAGGGGACAGAGGCGCCTTCCGTCGCAGGGTAAACGTAAACAGCGGCCAAGCCTGGAAATGAGGCGATAGCGCGCTGCCGCGTCCGCTCGCTGGACGCCGTATAATGGAGCCGATAAACACTCGTAATGAAGTTTGGCGAGAGATTAAAAAAGCGACGCGAGCGCGATTGCTCGTAAATAGGCGAGGGGTGCGCGAACGGTGCGCAGACGCACGTGCCAACTCGTGCGTGGCTGTGTGTGTGTGTGTGTGTGTATGTGTGTGTGTGTGTGTGTGTGTGTGTGTGTGTGTGTATATGTGCGGTCCGAGTATTAGGTTAAAAGTGTCGGCTGTGACCACCGCAAATGAACGCGCGGAGTGCTAAAATTTTATACGGCCGTCGCAGCCTCGGCAGTTACGCCGCAAAGACTTCGTCTGCCGGCGGCGCGGTCGCAGAATTTCCGACGCATTTTCTGCGAGTGACATTCACATTTGAACGTGAAGTTATTCCCCGTATTACCTACAGCGGAATAAATGCCACTTTTTATTTACCATTAGCACGACGTTCGATATCATTCCAAAGGCAGCTTGGGCAGATCGTTTGGAACGTCCTGATGTTTTATAAACTGCACCGCTATGTTGGTAGTTTTTCTTCTTTAATTTTTTTCATCGAATGTTGTGAGCTACTAGCAAGAAAACTCGATTATTGTCGCATATTTGGCGTGTTCTCGAAATTTCCGCTTATTTTATGACGTTCATTTTTTATCTTTGTCAATAAGAATAAAACCATCTAGATCAATAATTCTGCAAATTGATTCGCTAGTAGATCGCGGGTTCCATTTAGTTCGGTTGCCGGACGACTTAAAAATATTTAAATTGAAAATCAGTCTCTCTTGCGAATAATTATATTTATCACTTTTCAAGCGTTTCGCGCTTTTGGCGCACCATCAGAACACTGTTACAGGGAAAATAAACAAAATATGCCAGTTTCATGCCGCGGACGTATCCACTACAATAACTACAGGAAACAATAAATTTGGGGCGTGAAGATACCTCAGAAACAGATGGATGGCTTCAGTCGCCATTAAAGTGCACGATGCTCAGCATTCCAAAATGCTGAACATCATGTGCTTTAATACAATTTAATGGCCGGCCGCGGTGGCCAGGGGACTGAGGCGCTCCAGTCACGGTCAGCACGGCCACTACGGTCGGGGGTTCGAATCCCCCCTCGGGCATGGATATTTGAGCCGTCCTTAGTATTAGCTAGTTCATAAGTAGTTTGTAAGTTTAGGGACTGATAACCCCGTAGTTAAGTCCCATAGACTATACAAACATTTTAACATTTTTGATAGTACCACCACTTCCCCTACTAAATATGTTATCAACTACTTAAACTAACTTATGCTAAGGACAAGACACGCACACCCAAGCCCGAGGATGGACTCGAACCTCCGACGTCAGGAATAACTTACTGAACGAATTAATATGAAAATTTATTTCTAGCGTAAAGTTTCATAATCGGAAAAGTTATGTACAATGTGGCTAACAACGTACTCAGGGCATACGAGAACAGTAAGGTCTCAGTATTCGTTGGTCATTGCAAACATGGTAACGCTGCGCCATCTTCTACTTTCGGCAAGTGTCAATATCAGTAACCTTCCAAAGTTTCATTCCTTCTCTAACTGCGGGGTCGTTCCTCATTTGCTTCTTGTCTATTGTCTGTATCAGTGTTTGTAGTGGCGGTTTGTGTTATTTTATTTCGTTGCAGGCACTTTGTTAAGAGTTTATCCCTATATATCGAGTTGTCAGGGAGAGTATCGGGTCCTCACAAGTAGAGCTTTAAAGGAATTAATGACATTCACAAAAAATAAGTAATGTGAGCTCGCATTTAAAGCTTTTCTTTAAACAAATAAATATACTTTCCGCAGAAACGATTTGCACCGAGCTAGGTGGCGCAGTGGTAACACACTGGACTTGCATTCGGAAGAATGGTGGTTCAAATCCACCTGCGGCCATCCAGATTTAGGTTTTTCGTGATTTCCCTAAATCACTCCAGGCAAATGCCGGGATTGTTCCTTTGAAAGGGCAAGGCCGATTTCCTTCCATATCCTTACCCAGACACTCCGAGCGTAACCTCTGTCTCTAATGACCACGCTGTCGACGGGACGTTAAACTCTAAGCTTCCTTCCTAAGCTTCCTTCCTAAACGATTTGCGACGACACTACGGGATATAGAAAGCATCGTTAACACCAAGATAAAACACGACGACTATACATATATGAGTCCAAGTACAATGAAGATTCAGAATCACTGGTGTAGGTCCAATAATTGCTTCTAACACAGTTTGGGCATACATTGTACTCGGATATGAAAAGAAGCAAAGGGCAGCGTCAGTGATAAAATTTACAACTAGTAGGGCCGTAAATTACCCGAGGTAGAGATTTGGTTACTGACTTAACTTTTCTTAGCTACTTCAACAGGTCTTTAGCTCCGATGATGACGAAAAGACGTTGCGCATCAAGACAATTTTACTGATGTAGAGGGTTTTATTGTTATATAAAAAAGCCTCTAATAGATTGTATTTTGAGAGTTTTTTTTTTTTTTTTTTTTTTTTTTTTTTTTTTTTTTTTTTTTTTTTTTTTTTTTTTGTGCAAGTTTCGAATCAAGAGTGGGAACGAATAATACTTGGAGATAATCCTCTCAAACAAGTTACGACGGCTAGAAAATAATTTGTATATAAATAACAGGAGGAATTTGTCCCAACATTTTACTTTGATCTCAAAATATTAATCCACAACTATCCAAATGTCTTTGTTCTCTCTACTCTTATTTAACTTTTAAGGTCCCATTCACGTAAAAATTTATTTACTTTAATAAATACTCTCCAAATGAAATACGTACCTGCATTGCAATATGCCCACATTACCCGCGTGACTTCTTACTGCATCTAATATTATTCTTCTCATTCCTCTCTCGGATGACGATCAGCATAATCAGTACCACAAAGACACAACTAAAACCATGCAACACAACACTATTGAAACATCCACGAGAAAATAATACAAAACGACGGCATCTAAGACGTAAAATCTCTAGTAGAAAAATAGTTCTTTATTTTTTTAATTTTTAGGGGTTATGGAGAAGTAGATTGGATCTCTAATTGAGGTCGCATAGAGAGTACTACCGTTAGCTAGATCGAAAACATATTCCGACGTAGGAAAAAAAAACATTCAGGTGTGGCAAATGCTATCCAACGAACTCGCAGACAAGTGCTTGTAAGAGATAAGTGGTCATTGTATTCATATTAAAAAATTCAGGGTACCGTTTAAGAAAGAAAGGAGATTAGGTGCTGTTGCCTCATTCTTGTATCTGGCATAGTGATCGTTATTGGTGGGCAGTAGCGAAACCAAGGGCTATTAAGGCAGATAATAGCGGAAACTCCGTGGCATTAACATGGGTTTTTCTGGCGACACCGCTAGCAGTGCCATCTGGTGGTTCGAGTTGAAGCCTTATATTTGCCTTGACGACTGTGAAGCCGTACTTTTTTCTCTGTATATCCAAATTACTGTGCAAGGTTTACATTTGTTAGGCCACTAGGATTTTATGTTAGGCTATAATTTATTAAAGTGCAGAGTAAGAGAAACTAAAGATCGTCTCTTCCATAAACTGTGCAATACATCGGCGCTTCGTGTCAGGCTAAAATCTAAGAAAAAATTTCCGTAAGTAATACAATCGACGTTTTACAAATTTTTAACTAACTATGAAAACGAAACAAATTGCAGACCACGTTAGATGTTTTATATTCATTGAAACGAAACTCTTCTAGTGAAAAACAATCGCACTGATTGTAGTCGCGTAAACGGAATAATAATACCTTTCATAATGTTTACAGTTTATTTGGATAGAATTCGAACTGAAACTAACACAGTACATGATGTTAAGTTTTAATCATATACATTAACGTAGTTTTCATCAGCAGTTAGCCAGCAGAACGTAAGGCAGTGCATCAAGCCAACTACTGGAAAATTTCTCCAAATTTCAGTTATGCCTAGTGCTTCTGAAACTTAATTTTCTGCTTAAATAAAAACAGGTTACAGTGACGGTGTTCTGCTGTTTCTAAAGCCTCGTCTACGATTTAAATGGAAGGTTGCAAATAAAACTTGCTGTTACACATTTTTATTTTCATAATACATTGACCACCATTTCGTAAAAACTGCACGCAACGAACAAATTACATTTACCCTTGGCTTTACAAAATTTCATGTCTGAATTCTTTCTCTACAAAGTAATCTGGGCATAATAGCTAGTTTTTATTCAAATGCACAGAGCCCTTATTTCTCTCAAAATTTTATCAAAGTCATCTCTTCGGTTTTGAATAACCCACTGCCTGTATCTATACAGAACTTATAAAGAAGCGGTAAATCAATGCGTTAAAGGCACTGTTTGTTAAAAGCAAACTATCTCAGTAGGTCTAATAGTAGCCTCCTTAAACTATCATGTTTAGAATTCTCTATTTTTCGGGAACCTGAAGAAAGGTTTCGGAGTGCATCGCTGTTTGTAGTTAGCTATTACAGGAGTAGGTAGCACTTACTCCCTCATCCAGAAGTTTCTTACTATTACAAAGCACGCCGACGATTAAAGTAAGTGTTCAGAGTTTCACAGTGTTAATCGGTCGTTCAGTCCTAGTCTTAGTTCACAATTCACGCCGATGGGAGGTGCTCGTGAGCGCTCGCACGTTTCAGCGAAGAGTTTCCGTTATTATCTTTATATAAGCTGTTTGATTAGGGGCTGTGCATGCAGATCACGTATACTCCGAGGAGTGGGCAAGGAGAGATGCCAATTGGGGATAGGTGGGAGCGTCTTACCAGTTACGGCATACGTCTTACAACCAACGAAAGCCTCCAGAAAGCCTTGGTCGGAGCCGTGGGATTGGAACCATTTAAACGGGGGAGCAAGAATGCAATCGCATCAATCGAGAATATTCTCGATTCTCCACTCCGAGGAGTGGAGCGGGCTGTTTGAGATCCGGCCCATAAAGAGTCGCGGTGCTATAAGATATACGTTTTAATTTATACGTTATTAACCGTAAAGAGACTGCGAGAGGAATGTCATTCGATTCTACTAATAGTTTAATTTTATGAAATCACATTTCTTATCTACGATGAACTATGTAGTCGTTAAATCCACAAGCATGAGTGTAATAGTGAACTGCAGCATCAAATCATCCTAGTGACTACTTCTCTATGTTGCGCATATACCAATTCATATAAAAAAGAAGACAGGTTCTGACCTATTTCAAGAAAGAAGTGTCAATTTTTTCAAAATGTGTACTTACAAACTCGATGGATGCGCGGTGTACAGCAATGTTACTCACCTGAAACAAGTTAAAAGAAATTTAGTTAATCAATATTAACAAGTAATGATATCCTGGTTGCATACTAAATTAAAAAGAAATGTTTAGGCTGTACCAATTTATTCTGATATGACAAGCTGGAAACAGTAAGGATGCTTACGAAAACAAGCTCAGTTACTGGGAGAAAACTGATACATACCGACGGGTTCAGCAACATGGCATACTTTATACACAAATATAGTCCCAATCATTTCTATTATAATGACTTCATTCCTCCATTCCATGAAGTTTTCGTCCATTACACGAAATGGGATTTCGCTCCATCTCTTCGATGTTTGCATATAGATATGTTTGTAGATGAACACTCAGAACATGTTATCGCTTCGTAAATGACCAATCAGTCGACAATAGCGGCCAATATCGATTACATGTGCATATAGGCACAAGATGAGGACAATAACGGAGCATTATTCCGAAATTATATATTTTTTCCTTCTGTTTCCTGTATGTGATGATTATGAAATCTAAGAAATATATTGAATTGGCAAATCATATAGGTTATTTGTAGGCAATCGATCAAGTGGACGTTCAATAACTAGAAAATTTTCATCAACTGTTCAAAGGCGAAGTTAAGTCTCGTTAAAACTATATTTCAGGTCGACAATTATACAGTACTGAACGGAAAACTAAGTGATAATGAGAACTGTTGAAAGACATTTAGGCCGTTCGCTCAAAGGAACCATCCCTGCACTTGCTTATTCAATTACAGGAAAACCGCAGTATACATAAACATAGCTGGCTAAACACAGATTTGAACCTCAATGAGAGGCTCGTGTCATAACCACTTTCGCTCGATTTGCGATTTGTAACACAATGTTGTTCCTCTTTTGTAAAGGCAAAGATTAGCAGTAAATAATTTATGAGTTTCTAAAATCTAATTAATTTAATATAAACAGAATTCAAGTGCAAAGTAAATGAAATAACTCGTAATTTGGTGACCGTTTCATTGTTTAACATTTATCTCATTTCGTCCTAGACGTATTTTAAGACTACGCCCACCGAAAACACCAACAATCGTTACAATTACAAGTAATTTTTGTTCGACACTTCAGCGTGAGGAGAAGGCAGTCTGTGATGGCATCCCTTATACAGAGTTAAGCATAAACGAGGTATCTAAGGGTAAGACTAAAAATGTTCAATTGTTTGGAAATCTATGCGACTTAACAACTCTGCTTACTAGTCACTAGGCTTAGAAACTACTTAAACTAACCTAAGGACACACACACACACACACACACACACACACACACACACACACACATGCTCGAGGTAGGACTTGCACCTTCGACGGGGAACAGCCGTGAGCTCCACAGCAAGTCGCATTACAGCGCTCGGCCACTCCTCCGCGGCTAAGGGTAAGACTATCAAGTATGTGTTGTCAGTGTGTAAAATGGAAAAGGCGCAAAATTTTTGTAGGTTTTGTGATCATACCGTCAGATATTACGTATTTAAAAAATGTTCAAATGTTTGTTAAGCTTATGGGACTTAACTACGGGGTTATCAGTCCCGAAACTTACAAACTACTTATGAACTACTTACGAACTAGGACGGCACAAACATCCATGCCCGAGGGGGTATTCGAACCCCCGACCGTAGTGGCCGTGCTGACCGTGACTGGAGCGCCTCAGTCACCTCGGCCACCGCGGCCGGCTTACGTATTTAGAATAGGCCTATAACTAAGGAAGCGAAAACTGTCCGTTGTTGCCTTTTTAGTACTTCGTGTAACTGGTGAGAAAGTGAATCCGTACACGAAAGATATAGGCGTCTATATTATCGTTCGACCGTTACTTGCATGTTCTTCCCAAATCGCGCACAGTTAGCGGACAGGGCTGATAGAGATGATAGCGGCAATCGGTAGAATGGAAGCACAATTCGTCAGAGTTTCGTTTATTAAGAACGAAAGTGACTGGAAGAATATAGTCAATGATATTAGCAGCCTCCACACGGGTGACGTAGTGCGTAGCGAGATAATACATTTTTATTTTAAATGTGTTTATTTTCGTCAACAGTTGCAATATAATTGTTTAATAACATGTTTCGATCACTTGGATCATCTTCAGATCTTATAGTTGCGTCCGCAAATCGTCTGGCTGAGTACTAATTGGTGCTCAGCCAGTACTAATTAGTAGTCAGCCAGACGAGTTGCGGACGCGACTAGAAGATCTGAAGATGATCCAAGTGATCGAAACATGTTATTAAACAATTATATTGCAACTGTTGACGGAAATAAACATATTTAAAATAACATAGTGCAGTTGCGCACACTCTCCAATCGATCATGTCGACTATAATATAATACATTTTAGTTGATCAGTTGTCTCGCATACCCTGCATAGATACGATTAAGGTAAAATTGGAATCACTGTAATTTCAAAATACTTATGCTGGTCCGTGTCTGCAGAAATAACGCCATTACAAAAATATGAAGGACGTTCACAAAGGTTTGCACAATCGTCTCCATTTTTTAATTTTTTATTTTTCTTTTTGCAGGAAGAGAATGAGATTTTTTGTCAACATACTTAGAACATTTAGCTATAAGTTGGTATATAAAAGTATTTTATTTTATTTACAGGTGAGCCATAATGGACCGTGAAGTGAGGTTGTGACAAAGGTTGTTGATGGAGTTCCTCTTCAAGATCCTCTTGACTCTGCCACAGAGATTCGCAGAAAGTTGCTCCCTGTTTATGGGCAGAACACAGTGGATCGCAGCAGTATCTAGCGGTGGTTGCAGAGGTTTAAAGAAGGTGATTACTAACTGCTGGACAATCGACGATGCGATAGACCATCGACGGCATTGAGTGATATGAATGAGACCACTGATCAAATCATCCAAAATGACAGATGTGTGTACCCTAGTGACTGTACCAGTGATACCACACTACGAAATTACAAAAGGGGTCATTTCACCAAGCTGTCGTGTCGTCACACACTTGTCATTTTGGATGATTTGATTAATAATCTCCTTATTTACATCACTCAGTGCCGTCAATGGCCCACCGCATCGTGGATTGTCCAGCAGAGAGAAATCACCTTCTTTAAACCTCAGCAACCACCGCTTGATACTGCTCCGATCCATTGTCTCCTCCCCCATAAACAGGATGCAACTACCTGTGAATCGCTGTGTCAGAGTCATCGCCAGTGTTGAAAAGGAACTCCATCACCGACCGTTCGCGCAACCTGACGTCTATTTCATGGTCCATTATGGCTTAACTATCGATAGAAGAAAATACCTTTATATGCCAACTCATAGCAAAATGTTCCAATTATGTTCACAAAAAATGTCATTTTCCTCCTGCAAAATAATTAAAAAAATGGAGACAACTGTGCAAAATAAATCATCATGAAAGCAGGCTGTATACGTGGAAGAGACCAGGAGACACTGGAAGGTACCATAGTGACTTTATAATGATAAGGAATAGATTTATAAATCAGGTTTTAAGCTGTAAGACATATCTAGGGGCAGATATAGAGTCTGTGCATAACTTATTTGTTATGAAATGCAGATTAAAACTTAAGAGACTACAGAAAGGTAGAAGAGATGCAACGTGGACAAACTGAAGGAACAAGAAGTGGTTGAGAGTTTCAGAGAGAGCATTAGCAAGGATTGGCTGAAACTGGGTAAAGTAATATAGCAGAAAAAGAATGGGTAGCTCTGAGAGATAGGGTAATGAAGGCCGCTGAGGACCATATAGGCAGAAGGCCAAGGCCTAATACAAATCCCTGGATAACAAGGGATATACTGAACTTAATTGATGAGAGGAGAAAATATAAAAATACATCAAGTGAAGCAGACAAAAGGAAGTACAAACGTCAGAAAAATCATACTGTCAAAATGTTCAAATGTTTGTATAGCTTATGGGACTTAACTAGGGGGTCATCAGTCCTTAAACGTACAAACTAATTATGAACTAGCTAACACTTAGGACGGCACAAATATCCATACCCGAGGGGTATTGGAAAACCCGACCGTAGTGGCCACGCAGACCGTGACTGACGCGCTGCAGTCCGCTCGGCCACCGCGGCCGGCTGAGTACAGACTGGCTAAACAGGAGTGGCTAGAGGAAAAATGCAGAACCGTAGAAGAATGCATAACAAAGGGAATGATAGATACCGTCTACAGGGAAATAAGAGGTATTTGGAGACAAGAAAAGCAGCTGTATCAATATCAAGAACTCAGACGGAAAACCAGTTCTAAGCAAAGAGAGGAACGCTGAACTGTGGAACGGACACATAGAGGTCCTATACAAAAGAAATAAACCTGAAGGTAGTAGTATAGAAATGGAAGATGAGATAGGTGATAATACATAGAGAATAATCTGACAGAGCATTGAAGGATTGGAGTCGAAACAAGGCCCCTGGAGTAGATGATATTCCGTCTGAACTGCTGATATCGTTAGGAGAGCCAGTCATGAAAAAATAGTTCCACCTGGTATGCAAGATGTATGAGACAGGGAAATCCCATCAGACTTAAAGAAAAATATTGTAATTTCAATTCCAAAGAAGTCATGGTTGCAAAATATTAACACGATTTATTTACAGACGAATGGAAAAACTTGTGGAGTCCGACTTCGGGGAGGATCAGTTTGGATTTAGGAGGAATGTACGAACACGGGAGGCAATACTGACATAACGACTTATCTTAGAAGAAGATAGGCTAAGAAGAGGGAAACCTACGTTTTTAGCGTTTGTAGATTTGGAGGAAGCTTTTGACAATGTCGATTGGAATACACTCTTTCAAACTTTGAAGGTAGCAGGGATGAAATATAGGGAGCGAAGAGTTACATTCTACTTATACAAAAACCAAACAGCAGATATTAGAGTCGAAGGGCAAGAAAGGGCCGCAGAGGTTGTGAATGGAGTAAGCCCGGATTGTAGCCTTTCCCCAATGTTGGTCAATCTGTATATTGAGAAAGCAGTGAATGAATTGAAGGAGAAATTTGGCGAGGGAATTAAAGTTCAGGGAGAAGAAATAAAGACTTCACGGTTAGCCGATGACATAGTAATCCTGTCACAGACCGCAAAAGATCTGGAAGAGCAATTGAATGGGATGGACAATGTCCTGAAAGGAAGATATAAGATGATCATTAACAAGAGTAAAACGAAGGTAATGGAATGCAATGTCAGAAAATCAGGCGATGCCGAAGGAATTAGATTTGGTAATGAGACAATAAAAGTAGTAGATGAATTTTGTTATTTGGATAGCAAGATAACTTCTGATGGCCGAAGTAAAGAAGATATAAAATACTGAATGGCTATGGAAAGAAGAGCGTTTGTAAAGAAGCAAAACTTGTTAACATCCAATATGAATTTATATGTTGGGATGTCCTATCTGAAAGCGTTTGTCTGGAGTGTAGCATTGTTTGGGAGTGAAACGTAAACGATAAGGAGTTCAGAGAAAAAGATGATGGAAGCTTTTGAAACGTGGTGCTACAGACGAATGATGAAAGTTAGGTGTGTAGATCACGTAACTAATGAGGAGGTGCTTAACCGAATTAAGGAGAAAAGTAGTTTCTGGCATATCCTGACTAAGGTAAGGGATAGATTGGTTGGCCACATCCAGAGACATCAAGGAATTGTCAACTTAGCATTAGAAGGAAGCGTGTGTGGTAAAAATCGTAGAGGGAGACCGAAGAACGAATACAGTAAGCAGATTCAAAAGGATGTAGGTTGCCGAACTTATTCTCAGATGAAGAGACTTGGACAGGACAGGGTAGCGTGGAGAGGTGTATCAAACCAGACTCCGCACTGAAGACCACAACAACCACACTTACATTTAATTGCAAAACTTCAAAGTCGATTCTCTCGATAAGTTTTCAAATTTACGAGGATTGGCTTTGGCTGATTGTTATTTGAGTTCTGAACTTCACATACCATATATATGAAAAAATTGTAAATTCCGATACCCCTTGTAACGTCACTGCTGCGCCCACCTAATTCTCGATGGGCGAAGTTGCCGTTACATTCTATTTTATGCTTAATCATTTAATAATTGTTTCAATGATTTGACAGTATGGGATGCGGATAATTATGAGGTTGATCCATAACAGTAAACTTTGTTAACTTCCTTTATTATGGAACGACAAATGTTAAAAAGTCTTCCCTTTAAACACACTGATTTAATAACTGCATGCCACTACGATGAATGTCTACAAGTCCACACTGAAACATTTCAATATACAACTGCAACCCGTATGCGATACGACGGAATGGCAAAAACGTTAGCCACCACTAAACGCAGGTTACGAACTCACTGCCGACATGCTACCGCCTCGCTCTGCGGTCGGCGGGAGACTGCCACACACCGGCCAACAGACAAAGAACATTCCAATCGAAGAATTGTTGCCAGAAGCTCTCGCTGCACATCAATGATAACTATCGTTCGACCAAAAGAGGTTACTAACCTAAAACCCTGTATCCTCACACCCTGTGCTTTCCTTGTAAGTGTGTAATAATTTTGATTTCCGGCAGTGTACTTAGCAAAACTAGGTCTCCCGCTGATGGACACCTGGTGCAGCAGCCGAGTTGCAGAAAGACGCACGAGACTATCGGGACACACGCCACGCCGCTACCTGGACAGGAGCGCGCCACTTGCTGATGCACTCGCCGTGTCCCGCCCGGGGCTGTCTGAACCTAGCAGCCTGTCCTCACCTCTCCTCTCCAGCCCGGAGGCCGCGGGCGCTTCCGACGTCCCCTGGCCAACTCCAAATTTAATCGCAGCCGCGGGCGGCGGACAGCTGGGCCCGCCTCCACTTCCACCTCCCACCTCCACTGTGCAACTTTGATGCGGCCTGCAGGCTCCCGGCCACGTCACGCCCCGTGTATTAGCCGGCGGCGCGAATAATGCACGCCGCCGCCTCGTCAGCTGCTGCGCCAGCGTCACCGGCTAGCTCCAGCCGTCGGCGCTGCCCATTGGTCCACCACTGAAGAGCCCAGGCCAGCTGACACATCGTGACGTCAAGCACATTATAGTAGCTGCATTTCCGTTCTGCATCTATCAGTCTTGACCAAGTCTAAAGTACTGAATTGAAGATGAGGTGTGGTGTCGCACCAGTCTAATGTGCGCGCCACCTACTTTCGCCGCGCGCCGCCATGCACGCACTGCGCGGCGTTCTTACGACGTCAGCCACGAGCGCCCTCTGCTAGAACTCCGCTCGTGGCCACCACTGAACGACATCGTTCACTTGGGACTGAGATAGGAACCAGTTAACACTTTGGAATCAGATAGGCACCAGTGAAGACTTGGCTATCGGATAGGCACTAGGCAGGACTCTAGCTCAACTATGTATCAGCATTCTGCAGTACTGAGCTATGTAAAAGTTAAGTATTACTAAGTCTCTAAGAAATATATATCTCGTTCTAATTTACTCTAGTGTTTCTAGTTTCTGCTGTCCCACTGGCTGGTCACCTCCTACCTGCACAAACGTGCATCCTTTATTCCTGTGTCGGTCTTTCTACTCGGACACCGACACCTATGACGGAAACGAGACACAAAAGCGGCGACGAGGCTGGGACACAAAATGAGGCATGGAATGAAAGATTTCCTCACAGCCAGGTATCGAACCCGAGGTACTATGAAAGCGTCACAGAGATGATTAACCATTTGAGTCACAAAATACTTTTGGATATGACAGGAACTGAAATTTTTGGATCCTTCTTTATTGCATTTTTTCTTTCAATTTTTAGGAAAAAATATACAGTGATCGTTTCACTGTGAAACCACTTGTGACACAAGGGATTTTTCAATGTCATTCAAAGAGTCCAATAATTTTGAATTTTTAACATGTATTATTATACGAATATTACATTTTGTTTCATTTTTTTTTAAACTAAAGCCAAAAATATTTTTCTTTTAATCAAAATTTCAAATTACCGGGTGATCAAAAAGTCAGTATAAATTTCAAAACTTAATAAATCAATAATGTAGATAGAGAGGTAAAAATTGACACGCATGTTTGGAATGACACAGGATTTTATTAGAACAAAGAAAAGTTCAAAACCTGTCCAACAGATGGAGCTTCGTCTGATCAGAGAAGCAATAATTAGCATAACAAATTAAGACAAAGCAAAGATGGTGATTTTTTTTATAGGAAATGCTCAATATGTTCATCATCATTCCTCAAAAATAGCTGTAGTCGAGGAACAATGTTGTGAATAGCACTATAAAGCATGTCCGGAGTTATGGTGAGCCATTAGCGTCGGATGTTGTCTTTCAGCATCCCAAGAGACGTCGGTCGATCACGATACACTTGCGACTTCAGGTAACCCCAAAGAAAATAATCGCACGGACTAATGTCTGGGGAACTGAGACGCCAAGCATGACGAAAGTGGCGGCTGAGCACACGATCATCACCAAACGACGCGCAAGAGTTCTTTCACGCGTCTAGCAATATGAGGTGGAGCTCCATCCTGCATAATAATCGTACGTTCCAGCAGGTGTTTATCAGCCAGGCTGGGTATGATGCGTTTCTGTAACATATCGGCGTACCTCTCACACGTAACGGTCGCAGTTACAAAAACAAAATCACGCAGTTCCTCGAAGAAAAAACGCCCGATAACAGTAGATGTGGTTCTAATAAAACCCCATGTCATTCTAAGCATGTGTGTCAATTTTGACTTCTCTTTCTACATTATTCCGTGATTTATTAAGTTTCCAAATTCATAATGACTTTTTGATCACCCGGTACATCTATTTTCCATAATATTTCAAGAAACAGTTTTTTTTACCAATGAGGCACAATCCGATATCACACACTTTCCATAACCACGTGGCTTCTTTTTTTGAACTACAATTTGCATAATGTTTCGATTTACCATTAACAGGCAAATGGGGTTCATTGCTTTGTCTTTCGTCTACAAAAACGTTCATTCTAAAAGTCTTTTTTAGGGCTTTAGTGAGACATGGTTGTTTCACAGAGAATCACTTATACCGCAAGGGGATACGTCAGAGCCATTAGTGGTTTCGCAGTAAAATCACTGTGACTCAAAGGGTTAAGTAACTCCAGAGGCAAACGCAGCAAGAGAGACTTCCTGAATGACGGTATGTGCTTCGGTCAAAGTTTCAAGACCAAACGTTTCTTGAAGAGTCATCCAATATATTGCTTCCTCCTACGTACACCTCACAAAACGACCACTAGGATAAGATCAGAGAGATAAAGGCTCACAAAAAGGCATGCAGGCAATTACCGCGAACCATACACGACTGGAATAGGAGAAAGCGACAATGGTACGCAAAGTACCCTACGCCACACACCGTAAAAGTTGGCTTGCAGAATATGGATGTAGATGTTGACCTCCGGCTTACTGGGTAAGCGTTATAACCACTAAGTCCTCGCATCCTAATGGATACGGCGATTGTTGACTGTTTCAAAGCACATCTCCCTGCACAGCACAAACTTCAATTCTGCCTCATGTTCCCTTTTCTAAATAGGAGACCCTGGGTTCGAATCCCGACCATGGCACAAATTTTAATTCAATGCCTCACCTTCAATTCGATATCTTTGATATACATTGAGACAAAATATGTCTCTGGGCATTGATTTAATGTTTGCTATTTAACTATAATGTAATTAGGAGTTACTGTCAGTTATGTGGTAACCAGAAGTCTATAATATCTAATCAAATAATCTTAGCGCACAGCCGCACCATCTTCTCGAAGCCATTTCCGCCCATATCGAACGTTTCGATCCCCTGTAATTTAGTTGAGGGTAGAAAGGTGAACAGGTGGGGCATAACAGCTTTGACATAATTTTAAAACGACATATTGACCATAGCTGTTTATTTTTTCTCAATGCTACCTGTTTCGGTCAGTTTACCATTATCAAGCTTAACATGTCGTAACACAAAAATTCAAAATTGTAAAAAAAAGTATTTGTTGTCATTGCTCTAATCCTTATTAATATTACCACAGCGACTGACTGCTACAAACTGAAGCATAAATTGATGAGTGTGCTCCTGAGTTTAGTTTAAGTGTTTTGTAAGCATAGTCACTGATCGCCTCAGTAGTTAAGTCCATATCTGAGCAAATTTTTCTATTTTTCAGTGACCAATGCTACATACGTGGTGTCTCTCAAAATTTCGATAAATGGTTTCACCACTGAACAGCAAGTTGGCACATTGTGCGTGCATACACAGACTTGAGGAGAATCGATTTAAGCATGCACTGCATGTGAGTCGAAATATAAACATTCTGCGACCAGTTGAATATAGTCAGCATAACAGCAAGTGTCACAGCAAAATGGAGCAATGCGTTCACATCAAGTTCTGCTACAGATTGGGAAACAATGCAACGGAGGCACATGGAATGTAGGTGCATGTGCACGGAAGAGAAGAAAATGTGTTGACTAATGCTATAAACGCTCTCGTGAGGGAAGGAATCAACTAGGCTGAGGCACGATTCGGTGGGTAATCGACAAGCAGAACCTCAGAAATCATCGAGAAATGAAATTGCATGCTTATGGAATATCGCCCCAATAGTGCGATTGGGTTCACAAAACTGATATCTGCCGTTCCACAGGTAAGCGTTATAGGTCCCCTACTCTTCCTTGTGTTTATAAACGATTTAGGAGACAGTGTGAATAGCTCCCTTAGATTGTTGTTGGATGATGCTGTCGTTTATCGGTTAGTGAAGTCAACAGAGGATCAAAAGCAACTGCAAAGCGATTTAGACAAAATTTCTACATGGTTCGACAATTGGCAATTCACACTAAAGAAAGAAAAGTGTGAAGTAATAGACATGACTACTAAAAGAAATCCGCTGAATTTCAATGACACGATAAATCATTCAAAGCTTAAAATTGTAAATTCTACCAAATACCCAGGAGTTACGATTACGAACAACTTACACTGGAGAGAACACACAGAAAATATTGTGGGGAAGGCGAACTAAAGGTTACGTTTCGAAGATGCAACTTCTCCACCAAAGAGACTGCCCAAATCACAATTGTACGTCCACTCCTGCAGTACTGTTGCCCAGTGTGGGACCCTCGCCAGGTGCGACTGACGGAAGATATTGAGAAGGTTCAGAGGAGAGCAGCTTGTTTTGTTTTATCACGTTACAGAGGGGAAAGCGTCACCGAAATGTTGCACGATTTGAGGTGCAAATCATTAAAAGAAAGACGTTATTCGTTGCGGCGGGATCTATATACGAAATTTCAATGCCGGCCGCGGTGGCCGAGGAGACTGAGGCGCTTCAGTCACGGTCTGCACGGCCAATACGGTCGGGGGTTCGAATCCCCCCTCAGGCATGGATATTTGTGCCGCCCTAGTTCGTAAGTAGTTCATAAGTAGTTTGTAAGTTTAGGAACTGAAGACCAAGTAGTTGTTTCCAATAAGCTATACAAACATTTGAACATTTGAAATTTCAATCACCGACTTTTACTTTTGAATGTGAAAATATTTTGCTAGTACCCATCTGCATAGGGAGACATGGCCCTCCCAATAAAATGAAAGAAATCAGATTGAAAACGGAGCGATTCATGTGGTTTTTCTTCCCGCGCGCTTTTAGACAATGGAACGGTAGAGAAATGTTATGAAAGTTGTTAATGAACCCCATTCCAGTCACTTAAATGTGATTTGCAGAGTATCTATGTAGATGTAGATGAAGTGCGACTAATGCTAGCAGAAGATCGGTTCAGACCCTAACACTGCGGAGGAATTGGGTATTAGCAAGGGCACGGTACTAAGTACCATCGTCCACGATTATTTGCTGAAGATCTGCACCCGATTTGTGTCGCAGAAGCTCACAGACGAGCAGAGAGAAAACGGATGGAAACTTCTGGTGCTTTCATTTCCATGTGTGACCAGAATCCACTGCTCCTGAACGCCTTTGTCACGGGAGATGAGACCTGCTGCTACTAATTTCGAAGCGGAAGATGGTAACTGTTCTGCAATACTCTCTACACTCATCTGATCAGACGTTGTGTGATCGATTTCACAGGAGATCTTTGCTGATAATTTCCAGAAACCGTACGGACGTTTTCAAAAGTGTCTTGTAGCTGGTGGCGTGATGGTGTTGACAATATCTTCGAAACATTACCTTGACGAATTGGTTAGATGGCCATAATAAGATCACCATAAAACCTATGGCACGGCGAAGAAATACCTCCCGTAGAAGTCTGTAGTGTATGACACAGTGCAATTTGTTAAGCTTCAAACGGTTGTAGAGAACTAACAACAAACTATAGCTTACACTAAGCCGATAATGACGATGCTAACACCTCATAATGGAAATTAAACTGATCAGAAGACGATAATGTTTTTATTTCACATTGAGCTTAATTGAGTTTATTTCATTTCACAATACTTTCTTGCTTTCATCCATGTAATGCAATTCATTACTCTCATAAGATTCTTTCTTTTTTACAGCGTACGTTAAATGTAATTCAACACAAAGCAGTCACAAAGGACACTCCTCTTTGATTTTCAACCGGTAAAAAAACTGAGAGTGGAATTCAAATTAAGCGCAACTTTAAAGGCGACACTCGTGTACGATTCCTCAGTTACCTGAGGCCGTAAGAAGAATTACATTTGAAACAGTACCGCGCATTTCATCTGTAGATAACTTTATGCGAGGCAGATGGAAAATTTTTCGGATGCTGACCAAAAAAAAAAAAGAAACGACAACTGAAGTTGTGACAGTTATAAAATTTACGTTTATCTACGTTGCATACACTGCAAATCGCATCTAACTACGTAGCAAAGTGTTCATCGAACAACCTTCATAATGGTTGTCTACCATTCCATTTTCAAAAAGCGCGCTGTAAGAAATAATAACCATATCTCTCCGATGGAGCTCTGATTTCTCATTGTATTGCGATAATAATTTCTCCCTATGTAGATCGGAGTCAAAAATATATATTCGCATTCGAAGGAGAATGTCCGATATCGAAATTTAATAAGTAGATCTAGGAGCAACGATCAACACCGTTGTTGTAATGATTCCCACTCCAAGTGCTGTCTCATTTCTGTGAAATACTCTTCTCCGTATCATGATAATATCAAACGGTTTGAATAGGTTAGGTGACCGTCTTTTGCAACTGTCTAATTGAGACCAGACGTGTTTCGCTTTATTGTAAAGCATCTTCAGTAGACAACTACAAAGAAAATATTTACTGTTTTACATTTTTGTTTGGTTTATACTAAATTTGATCACGAACAGTTCGCATGTAATTGCATTATTTAATACCGAATAAAATGAACTATTAAGATTACTAAACTTTTCTTATATTTTCCTCTTCACTTATCTTTTGTAGCACAATGCCACTTGCTGTTACTGTTTACAATTATACTTTTATATAAATGTTTCTGAAAACTAGCCATTTCTGTAGCCTGACGGGCTGCTTTTTTTAAAATTTGTTTTCGTGTATCGTCTATGTGTGTTTTATTTGATTACAAAGACAAACTTTCCCCACCCTCAAACCCACCACATACTACGACCATAGAAGAAAACAACGAACCCCTTACACATACAAACAGGGAGAGAGAGAGAGAGAGAGAGAGAGAGCTAGTTGAACTAAAATCATATTTATAAACTCACACACCATACGATCCTGTTTTGACAGAAACAAAACACGAATACATCTCACAGTGGAAACCACAGAACTTGTAAGCAAATAGCACACGCACAGACGGTAAACAAAAACAAAATAAAAGACAAAATCAGCCCGCCAGGCTACAGAAAAGACGAGTTTTCAGAAACTTTCATATAAAAGTGTGATTACAAACAGTGGCAGCAAATGGCAATGTGCTACAGTAGATAATTGAAGAGAGCAACATATAAAAACGTGCGTAAACTTAATAGTTCATTTTATTCAGTATTAAAAAATCTTATTGCATGCAAACTGTTCATGATCGAATTTAGTATAAACCAGACAAAAATTTTAAACAAAAAATATTTCCTGTACAGTTGATCACTGGAGATGCTTAAAGTAAAGCGAAACGCGTCCAGTCTCAAGTAGACTAATTTATAGTTGCAAAAATAAGTAACCTAACCTATACAAACTGCATAACTGCAACTGCAACTGCAACTTCGGAGGAGGAGGCAAGAAAAAAGAAAGAACGTAAGATAAAACAAACAATTATGTATAACATTAACCGATCTGCCTGAGATTCTTCAGTATTTTGTAGGAAGAGACCGAATTTCGTATGAGTCCACAAAGTTCAGTTTTTGTCAATAAGAGTAAAACCGTCTGGGTCACTAAATTGAATTTATTGCGTCGTTTAGGAAACTGCCACCATCAAATCTAACAACATTTGAACTTGCAAAACTAAGTTCAAGGTGGATAATAGATCTGATGATGACAGATCCCGACATGACTAACAGGTACATACAATTCTAGCTTTGTAGGTAGTTTTACCCTTATTGGCAACTTTATTTAGTAGTTTTGTTTTATCTTCTTAGTATTATTACAATGAAACGCAATTTTTGTTTCGCCTTCCATACGGCAATATCTGTCTAAATTTTTTTCAAGTCTGCCGTGGTAATAATTCCTAAATATTTTGTTGAATTTGCGGTCTTCACGTTTGATTTGTTTAACATGAACACGAAGTTTAATGGATTCCTCTTATTAGTACTGTGGACGACCTCACACTTGTAATCATTTAGGGTCAACTGCCAGAATGATCTGTTGCTGTAGCCTCCCCATATCTCCTGGTATCGAAACACAAATCACATAAAAGTACAAAAGTGACACCCCTTCACCAAACTAAGCAAATTCGATACTATATGGTGCTGTAAACATCCGTTTCGGTGAATTTGTTCTGATTTTTTCGAGTAAAATACAATTTTTAGGGATCAGATGGATAAAAAAATACACCCGAAAAGAATTTTGGATGGTGCAGACTCGTCTTTCACAACCCGCTCGTTTAGCCGTGTGGTCTATCGCACTGCTCTCCGAGACGGCCCCGATTCGAATCAGCTCGACGGATTAACGACGGGGTTCGGATTGCCTGCCAGCCTGGATGTGGTTTTTAGGCGGTTTTCCACATCCCCCTAGGTGAATACCGGGCTGGTCCGCAAGTCCCGCCTCAGTTACACAATTCGCAAACATTTCATAACACTGTACACTTTCAGACATATAACACTATACACAGACATTTGGGGTACACATTTCCTTCCAGGGGCACGGGGTGGCGGCAGGAAGGGCATCCGGCCACCCCGTCAATATTAACGTGCCAAATCTGCAGTAACAAAGCCGACCCTGCATGTGCGGGGAAAGGGCTGAAGAGAAAGAAGAAGAGGACTTGTCTTCCACAAACTTCTTGAGTGTAATCACGAAACTGGACACTGCCAAATAACCTCAAACGAAGGTGTTCTCTTAAGGAAGGTGTTTAAATGCATGAGTTGGATCAAATTCATATGTAAGGCTCGTTTGGAGTCAGTGAACCTAGTGGCGGACATCGCCTGGTAAGGAAATGGCTAGTTTTCAAGCAGTAAGGGCCTTCAGCCACAAGCACATCTAAATTTGCACACATAACAGAAAGGAGTGTTTAAATATTAAACAGAAACATTAATTTCTCGTTGTAGGGTGGAAATAAACGTAAAAGTTAGAGTTTAAGCGGTTTTTTTCTGTTATGCAAGATATGAAATTTCAGTTTACCTGCAAAATTGACATACCACATATCAATGCATAGCCTTATTGCATGAAATAAAGGACAGGGCATCTCCATAACTACGTTCACCAACCCGAAATGAGACAGATACATGATTTTCGCTTAAATAGAACTTACACAGTTGAAACACCTTATTAGAGCTTTTTCCTAATAGGAGAATGAAACGCAAAACTAAAAGCTTTCTTATTTCTAGAAAATATTTTTCACTGCTAGACCGATATGATTTCACTTCACTGTCGTTTAGAGAAAAGCAGGAAACAAAATATTCAGCATATCGTATTATTAAACACGAGAATTTCATACAAAATGGATGTTACATGCCTGTTTGCATGGTTTTGGCCATTTGTGTGGTAAATGCTTATTTAGGAGTTTAGTCGATATCAGAGCATGTTTTATGCGTTTTCACTGCATGTTGAATAGTTTCAGTGCTTATATTACAATGAACTGCGTGATATCACCTTCTATAGATTTTCAAACAATTATTAATTACTGAAAAAGAGAGTAATATGAGTAATTTTGCTATTTTAGTAATACTTCGTAGTGAATAGAAACGCCACAGTTCAGCTCAGTTTATGCTGGTAGTAGGCAACATACTTCGTCGCTTCTCTCACTGCTACCAATCTTTGCTATCTACATTGACTAGTAAGAACTATTGTACGTAAACTATTTATGTTGATAAGACGTAATTATGACACTGTCAGAAATTTCAAATTCTAAACTAAAAAGATACGTTTAAAATTTATGGATGTAACAATTTAAAGGTCCTCAAAGCTATTAAAATGTATTGATCATTCCAAAATGATGCTTTGTTTTATAAAGGTTTTTTCAAAAGCCTCTGCACGCGAAGTCCCATTACCCCTTCGGCCCATCATTACTAGGTGGGCCACTTGGTTGGAAGCTGCAATGTTCGACGCTAACAATTTTGATGCCATTAAATCGTCATGGAAAAACCGTAACCGTAAAAAATTAACACTGCAATGTCTTATTATAAAAGAAATATTTCTTTCATTTTAAGTAGTAAATATTACCAGCCAGATAATGCGTTTTGCATTAGAGACTCACAAACAGCATTTAAATGCAATGATGTGCAGCAACATTTAATTTACATCAAAACAAATTTCTCGGGATTGCCTTCAAAATTAGGGCCCACTTCTCTACGACTGGTAAACTTAATTTCAATTATTGACTGAAATTTGCGCCTATTGCGTCTTGTGACGTAGAAAGATCATTTTTCAGTCTACAAATATATTTCGACAGATAAACGCAGGAACTTGTGATATTGAAGATGCAGGGGGAAGCTGATTGGTTCCGTGTGAAAGGCGGGTGTGGTCGGAAACCGTAAGCAACGCTCTTGAACGAGCAAGAGCGGTTAACCTAGAATGCAACTGAAATACAATATAGCCACACACATCCACATAAAATCCGGAAATGATCATACGGCAAATATAATTATATGAATGGATTCAGGAGACATATGCTTTATAACAAGTACTGTAATTAATCGCGGATTAATTTGGAACTGAAATGTTCGATGGACTACACTAATTTAAGACTGACAGTTTGGAACTTTTACCATCGAGTGCTTGTGATACTTATAGGGCCTCTCATGAACAATAATTGGGGTAATATTCAGTTATTTACCGATATATAAAATAGGACCACCTTCGTAGTTTCATGTCCAGTAAGAGAAATAAACTCTATTTATAAAGAATTACTTCGTGAGTGAATCTCTTCTTTATGTTAGTATCCATTCTGTTGGTAATTCAGAGCTTTAACTCATGTTTGTTGAATATATTTTCACGTCATCATATGCTGATTGATAGATTGTCTAAACTACAGATTAATTATTCATCTTGTTTAAACAGACTGGGAAGCTGTTTGGGGCATAGAAGCTGACAGACATAACTCACCCCTATGTACGGAGACAACGAACCGTAAACTTTAACTGCCCTAGTTATATATTGCCCACGTCTTATTGGTGAGAAACAATAGGAATGTCGCAAACTTAACGGAAAGGAATTTAGAAACGTTTGTTAGTTGTTAACTGCGCAAACATGGAATTGAAAATAAAAATTTAGAGTAAAAACAATAATACGTATTTGAATAATTATTTCACCTGATCATGTGTCTTCTGTAGTTTGATATAGCATGAATGCGTGCATATTTCGGGAATTTATAGTGCGTGAAATTATCTTCCCTACTCACTACATTCGAAATTTTTAAATGTTCAAATGTTTGTATAGTTTATGGGACTTAAATACGGGGTCATCAGACCCTAAACTTACAAACTACCTATGAACTACTTACGAACTAGGACGGCACAAATATCCATGCCCGAGGGGGGCTTCAAACTCCCGACCGTAGTGGCCGTGCAGACCGTGACTGAAGCGCGTCAGTCCCCGCGGCCACCGCGGCCGGATAGAAATTTTTAGTCTTTTCGTATTCAGCGATATAAACTTTCAAGTGTATGGAGGGAAAACAGCATGGTGGATTCACTAGTATTTGTAAATGAGTTACACGGTGCGAACCGACGAACAATGAAACTATTGAATACGCGCTATTTGCATATACAGGGTGTTTCACTAAGTGTGTTTGCCTCTGTAACTTATAAAATAATAGGTGACGGGAAATTTTAATGCGGTAGGTCAACACAAGATATGTTACACTTTCTGCGGAGCTATGAACATAGTTTATTGTATCGTTTTCCAAAGAGTTACAGCACAAAGATATAATATTTTAAATGAAACAATAGTTTTTTCTATCATGCATTGAATTCGTTGAAACCAGTTGCGTCCAAATCAATTTAAACTACACTCCTATCACTGTTAGTTTGCGAGCTACAACCCTTCAAAGTTTCAGGGGCAGATACCACAAACGCTGCGCATAATGCAATGCGCCTTCTAAATGTTGTGCGGCCGAGTTGTAACGCCGCCGGTGTCACAGAGCGAGAAGCTTCCTCAATGCGCTGTTGGACTGCCGACTGTCGCCGCACACGGCCATATACCCGCCAGTTGGAGCCACACAAACAACCGGGGCTCAATATACCACAGTTACTGACATCGGATGACGATGGCATACACGAACAACGAGTACGTTGACATGTTGCTGATGCTCGGCGAGTGCCGAAACGATGCCACTGAAGCAGCCACGGCGTATGCCGTGAGATATCCTAGGCGAAGAGCCCCGGCAGACACTACGTTCTTACGTGCGGAACAACGACTTCGGAAAAACAGGCAGCTTGGTAATGCGCCGCAGTAACAGACGAAGACCTGCAAGAAGTGAGGCGACGGAGGTGTTTGTTTTAGCTGCACTACACCATGATCCTCATGCCAGCTTACGAGCCGTTGCTGCAGTCGCTGGTGTCAGTCTCACATATGTGTGGCGTATAGTACACGGCCACTGGTTTCACCAGTACCGCCTGTCACTGACCCAGGAGCTACATGGGAGCGATTTCCGTGCAAGAGTGACATTCTGTGAGTGGGACATGCTCAATTTCACGCTGGAGTCTTTACAAAATGTTATGTTCTCTGATGAGTCTACGTTTACAAATAATGGTGCAGTGAATCGCCATAACATGCACTACTGGGCCGCAGACAATCCTCGGTGGGTACGACCTGTCGACCGTCAACGTAGGTGGTCTATTAACGTGTGGTGTGGAATCCTTGGGGATGAAATCATCGGTCCACACTACTTCCCAGGTACACTGACAGGTGAGTTATATCGCGCTTTTTTAGCCGACAGTTTAGGTAGTTTCCTTGAACATGTGTGCCTACACACGAGAATCCATATGTGGATACAACACGGTCACCCAGCCCATTCTTTGCGTGCTGTTGTGGAAGAACTAAACAACAGGTTTGCAGGAAGATGGCTGGGGCGCCATGGTCCTCATTCATGGCCCGTAGGGTGCCCCATTTAACACCAGTAGATTTCTTTTTGTGGGGATATCTAAGGGATCGTGTTTATGTCACTGAGCCCACATTCCCAGATGATCTAAAACGGCGCTTCGAGGACGCATGTCGCTCCGTCTCACCGGCGATGTTACATCTCGTCCGCAGTTCCTTTCGACGGCGCATTGCACTGAGGTACATGGACACACATTTGAACATCTCACGTAAATCAACTTCCCACCACCATAACATCAATCACCCACCACACAACCATGTATTATGTACAGCTTGTGGTATCTGCCCCTGAAACTTTGAAGGGTTGTAGCTCCCAAACTAACAGTGATAGGAATGTAGTTTAAATTGATTTGGACGCAGCTGGTTTCACGATTCCAATGCAAGATAGATGAAACTATTGTTCCATTTAAAAAATTATATCTCTGTGCTGTAACTCTTTGGAAAATAATACAATAAACTATGTTCATAGCTCCGCAGAAAGTGTAACATATCTTGTGTTGACCTACCGCATTAAAATTTCCCGTCACCTACTATTTTATAAGTTACAGAGGCAAACACGCTTAGTGAAACAACCTGTGTATATAAAGAATTACTTTGTGAGTGAATGTCTTCTTTATCTTAGTATTCATTTTGTTCGTTATTGAGAGGTTTAATTAAATATATTTTGTTAAATATATTTGCACGTCATCATATGCAGATTATAGATTGGCTAAACTACAGATTAATTATTGATCTTGTTTAAAGAGATTGGGTAGCTGTTTAAGGCATAGAAGCTGACATGCATAACTAATCCCTATGTACAGAGACAACAAGCCATAAACTTTTACTACCCGATTTATGTATTGCCCAAGTTTTATTGGTGAGAACCGATAGGAAACTTAACGGAAAAGAATTTAGAAATGTTGTTAGTCGTTAACTATGCAAACATGGAATTGAAAAAATAAATTTTGAGTAAAAACAATAATACATATTTTAATAATTATTTCTCCTTATCGTGCATCTTCTGTAGTTTGATATGGCATGAATGCGTGCATATTTCGGGAATTTATAGCGCGTGAAATTCTCGTCCCTACTTACTACATTAGAAATTTTTAGTCTTTTCGTATTCAGCGATATAAGTTTTCAAGTGTATGGAGTGAAAACAGCATGGTGGATTCATTACTATCTGTAAATGAGTTACACAGTGGGAACCGACGAACAATGAAACTATTGGATACGAGCTATTTGTATATGTTGTTGTTGTTGTGGTCTTCAGTCCACAGACTGGTTTGATGCAGCTCTCCACGCTACCCTGTCCTGCGCAAGTCTCTTCATCTGAGAATACGTTCGACATCCAACATCCTTTTGAATCTGCTTACTATATTCGTCCCTCGGGCTCCTTCTACGATTTTTACCCCACACACTTCCTTCTAATGCTAAGTTCACAATTACTTGATGTCTCAGACTGTGTCCAACCAATCTATCCCTTCTCTTAGACAGTATATGCCACCAACTCCTTTTCCCCCCGATTCGCCTAAGCACCTCCTCATTAGTTACGTGATCTACCCATCTAATTTTCATCATTCGTCTGTAGCACTACATTTCAAAAGCTTCTGTCATCTTTTTATCTGAACTCTTTATCGTCCACGTTTCACTCCCATACAATGCTACATTCCGGACAAATGCTTTCAGAAAGGACTTCCTAACATTCAAATTGATATTGAATGTTAACAAGTGTCGCTTCTTTAGAAACGCTTTTCTTCCCATAGCCGTTCTGCATTTTATATCTTCTTTACTTCGGCCATCAGAAGTTATCTTGCTACCCAAATAACAAAACTCGTCTACTACTTTTATTGTCTCATTACCAAATCTAATTCCTTCGGCATCGCCTGATTTTCTGACATTACATTCCATTACCTTCGTTTTATTCTTGTGAATGTTTATCTTATATCTTCCTTTTAAGACACTGTCCATCCCATTCAATTGCTCTTCCAGATCTTTTGCGGTCTCTGAGAGAATTTACTATGTCATCAGCAAACCGCAATGTTTTTATTTCTTCTCTCTGCACTTTAATGCCCTCTCCAAATTTCTCCTTCCATTCCTTCACTGCATGCTCAATTTACAGATTGAACAACATTGGGTAAAGGCCACAAACCTGTATTACTCTCTTCCCAAAATCTGCGTCCCTTTCTTGCCCTTAGAGTCTAATAACCGCTGTCTGGTTTTTGTGTAGGTTGAATATAACTCTTCGCTTCCTATATTTTACCCCTGATACCTTCAGAATTTAGAAGAGTGTATTCCAGTCAACATTTTCAAACATTTTCTCCAAATCGACAGACGCTAAAAACGTAGGATTCCCTTTCCTTATCCTATCTTCTAAGATAAGTCGTAAGGTGAGTATTGCCTCCCGTGTTCCTATATTTCTCCTAAATCCAAACTGATCTTCCCCGAGGTGGGATTCCATAAGTTTTTCCACTCGTCTGTAAATAATTCGTGTTAGTATTTTGCATCCATGACTTATTAAACTGATAGTTCTGCACTTACCTTCTTTGGAATTGGAATTACAATATTTTTCTTGAAGTCGGAGGATATTTCCCCTGTCTCATACATCTTGCATACCAGGTGATACAATTTTTTCACGAATGGCTCTCCTAACGACATCAGCTATATATAACTGGAAACCAACGATGTAGTTTCGCAACTGTCTCAATCCGCAGGCCTCAAATGCCAGATACCACGTGCCGAGTTATCGAATTTACACACGGGTGGTTTCTGATGACGTACACTCGCATCCACAACGCTGCTACCCTAAAAGAGACCTACAGAGGGAGCAGGCTATTGCAGCCGGAGGTAAACGGCGAATGAATGGGGATGTAAGCCCTGGCGGACAGCGCGGGATCCCGGCGAATATGAAAGCAGCCATCGCCGGAGTTGGGGGTGATGGGATGCGGCGGCAAAGTAGTGTTGTGCCGCGCCTGCGAGGCGCCGCTATTCGCGGGGCCCCGCGTCTGTAATTTGCGAGCGATACTAGGATAGGCGGGGAGGCCGGGGCGCCTCAAAGAGCGCCGTAATTACGTTGAAAGCTCGCTCAAGTCCCGAGAGCAGCGCGGCCTTCGCGGATGGCCTACTGAACAGTAGCAGGGTGGCAGGCGTCGAGGGTAGGGGAAGGGGTGCGGTACTGCTGGCGTCGGAGGGGAGAAAGTTCCGACGCTGCCGAAAGATGCACGATGGGGTAGGGAGGGCGCACATACAGGGCAGTCATGAGCAGCAGCGAGCTGCTTTCACGTGAGCTCGGCGGGCGGTTGGCTGCTGGCAGCTGAGTGGTATTACTCGCCACAGAGGCGAAAGGAAAATTTACTCTATTTCACAAGCGAGAGATCCAGAGGTAAAATTTCAAACATGGCTGTTGACACTGGAACCGTTCCTGAAAGATTAACATTCAAAAATACGACTCATCGGTTGCAAAGCTCCATGTTGGTTACTTAACAATTACTTAGCCATTCACCTTTGCAAAACTCAGGCGGCTGGCCGCGGTAGCCGAGGGGACTGAGGCGCTTCAGTCCCGGTCTGCACGGCCACTACGTTCGGGAGTTCGAATCCCACCTCGGGCATGGATATTTGTGCCGTCCTTAGTTGTAGGTAGTTCATAAGTAGTTTGTAAGTTTAGGGACTGATGACCCCGTAGTTAAGTCCCTTAAGCTTAACAAACATTTGAACATTTTTTGAAACTCAGGCGTTTATAAAATCACTTGTGATACTGGCCCAGCATATTATACAGGGTGTTCCAAAAAGGTACGACCAAACTTTCAGGAAACATTCCTCACACACAAAGAAAGAAAATATATGTGGACATGTGTCCGGAAACGCTTAATTTCCATGTTATGGCTCATTTTATTATTTCTCTTTAAATGTAAATTGAAATAATTCGTACAGACAATTGTCAAAATACCCAATTGTTTCGTTAGTATGTACTGTACTTCCTCGATTCACCGCCAGTTGGCCCTATTGAAGAAAGGTAATGTTGACTCCAGTGCTTGTGTTGACATGCAACTCATTGCTCTACAGTACTAGCATCAAGCACTTCAGTACGTAGCATCAACTGATTAGTGTTCATAACGAACGTGGTTTTACAGTCAGTGCAATATTTACAAATGCGGAGTTGGCAGATGCCCATTTGATGTATGGATTGCTTCGAACGTCTTCCTGTCGGGACACCTTCGTTCTGGAAATCTGTCTCGTTACAAACGTACCGCCCCACGGCTATTGCCCCGTGCTAATCCATACATCAAATGGGCATCTGCCAACTCCGCACTTGTAAACATTGCACTGACTGCAAAACCACGTTCGTGATGAACACTAACAAGTTGATGCTACGTACTGACGTGCTTGATGCAAAATATCGTTGTCACAACTGTCAAATGAAGATCCAGTCATAAATAGACGTAAATATAAAATAGAAAAATGGTGTACGACTTTTGGCACATCGATTTCCAACGATATTGAACGGAATTGACGAAAATGACACAACACCTGAGGATGGCGTTTAATAGCCGAAATAAGCTTATTGTGCTAACAACAATGTGCCAATAAAAGCTATCAATTATTAATAGCAATGTGTTGGATTAAAACTTTAATATGCCATTTAAATTAGACTTCTGTGGTATGGCAGTCAAGTATTTCACTGAGGTTTTAGCTCCTTTGGTGGGTACTGAATTACGTTCAATGAGCTGGTTAAAAAATGGAGCCTATACTGGCCATCGAACTCCGGTATTCTGTTTACTAGCCAGAAGTTCTATCCATTAAACTACCTGTATGCGACGGCAGTTTTAATGTCTCAACGGCAGGAGCTAGGTCCTAGCCAGATACAAATTCTCAACTTACATTCTATACTTATATCGTAGTGTCCTTTGCCTACTATTATTCATGTTTACTCCTGTCCATGGTTAGCCGATTTGGCACTGACACGTCCGAAAGCAGAGAAAAATGTTTGTAAATCTAGGGACTGAACTACTGCGGTTATCATTCCCTAGGCTTACAAACCAATTACACTAACTTAAACTAACTGATAGACAACACACATCCATGACCGAGGGAAGAGCCGAACATCCGACGGTGAGCAACCACGTGCTCCACAGCAAGACGCGTTAGAGCGCTCGGCCATCCACCGTGGCGAAAGAAGAGACGCCGCATAGATTTACATATATACTTAATGCGAAGCCGGGAAAATATCCTTACATTTCAGTGCAGGCCCAATCTCCTTACTGTAATCGGCAAACCCTGGTCACGAGTGAAAGAGATTAATGAGAAAGGGATACTGCGATATTAATGTAGGATATAACTTGAGGATATTTGTGTATGACTGAGAGCGTGCCACAAATTCATACAGTTGTGATATCCACCGTTTCCAGGTTGCGTAGTGGATAGAGCAGCTTCCGAAAAAGGAGCCCGGAATTCGATACCAGTTCCACATCAAATTTTGACCGCCTAATTCATTTTAAGTCGTTGTAGAAAAAAAAAAAAAAAAAAAAAAAAAAAAAAAAAAAAAAAAAAAAAAAGCTGAAATAAGAACACGTCGAACGACGACGAACAAACGAACAAACACGATCAGCGACCGCAAGAAACAGTGTTACATCACACGAATGCTGAATATTTGATGGGTAGATCCCAGATCCCTTAACTGAGGTGGAGGTACTCAACAGAAATAGAGGGAAAAGAAATATCTGACATATCTTGATTGAAAGAAGATACATTGTTAGACATCAATGAATCATTGCAAGGAGTGTGTGGGGTAAAAAGAGCAGTGTGATACTAAGAGACGAATTAGAGTAAGCAGATTCAGACGTGTGCTCCCGTTCTTATGATGACATGAAGAGGCAAACGATACAGTAGGGTGGAGTGCTCAATGGTAAGTCAGTTTCCTGGCTGAAGACCGCAACAACAACACATGGTCATTATATATTTCTGATGATGTTACAGCGTTTAATGAATGAAATAAATAGCAATTTGCGATCAGTTATGGCTTCAATGTAATAAGTTTAGATGGAATACCGAAGTGGGGCGAAAGAAAATTTGTGCCCGGCCGGGATTCGAACCCAGGATCTCCTGCTTACTAGGCGGACACGTTGACCACTCCGCCACCGAGGACACAGTGACCCACCCCTCTGCAGAGGACTCTTTCCTAGGAGGACTCTTCCTAGGGAGTAGGACTCTTCCTAGGAAAGTGACAGCTTGGCGAATGGACATTTCGGTGTGGCGGGAGACGTGCAGGAAAGAGTCCACTGCAGTGGGGTTGATCACTGTGTACTCGGTGGCGGAGAAGTCAACGCAGCTGCCTAGTTAGCAGATCCTGGGTTCGAAGCCCAGCCGGCACAAATTTTCACTCGTCGTACTTTGGTATTCCATCTAAACCAATTACAGTGAAGCCATAGCTGATCGCGAATTGCGATTTATTTCATTCAATGAACGCTGTAACGTAGTCAAAAATATATAATTGTATACAAGCCGAGGCTGGGCTACTGACGACAATTAATTGGCTCTCGATACCTCATGGTCTGTTTTCACTGATGCGGGAATACAGTATTCAGGTTGCGAGCATTACAGAACAAATAGGTTGTGGTAATAGGAAAGAGACAGCGTAGCGAATGGAGATTTGGGTGTGGCGGGAGACGTGCAGGGAAGAGTCCTTTGCAGTGCGGCTGGTCACTGTGTCTTTGGTGGCGGAGTGGTCAACGCGTCTGCCTAGTGAGCAGGAGATGACGGGTTCGAATTCCGGCCGGGCACAAATTTTCATTCACCGCACTTTGGTGTTCTATCTAAACCTAGTACAGTGAAGCCATAACTGATCGCAAATTGCGATTTATTTCATACATGGACATGTAATGAAATGTGTCCCTTTCACTGAATATTTTTCCATTGTCTCGTTTATATCTGCAGGATGCGGCAGTGGAAGGAGGTGGACTGTGAATTGGAAAGATGTGGACTTGGGTCTGTGACTAGTTCTGTGATTAGTTCACGTGTATTTTATTACACAACGAATTAAATACTTAATTTTGATGTGCTTATGTTGGTACAATTTCTTCCTAGCTACAAAACAGTTCTGCAAGGCAGTAGTATAATGTTCTGACTTGTGCTGAATAACTGCCGGCTCTCGTAGATGGTGCTCTTCTGTTGAGCTTCCTGGAACTGTCAAGCTCGTGGATCTGCTTCGTACTGACCAGAACTCCCGTAGTGTCTGTCATTGCTGTGGTGTGCTGGTATATCTAGGCGAGCCTCCTCTTCCTATTGGCCGGCGCAGGAAGCAGGCAAAGAGGTACCGAGACTGCGGGCGCCCCCGGCAGCCGAAATACAAATGAGCGACTTGAGCCCAGTTTACACGATGATCGCGCTAGTAACGAACGGATCACGTTGCGCGCCATATAGCGACGTAAACGCAGAGCTACCAGCATTTCGTGAGCTGAGATGGTGTTTCATACGAGCTAGTACGCTATAGTACAGGTTATAACTTTGCTAGTAGCGACCTGGGCGCGCATGCGCAAAAGTGAGTTCGCTGCGCCGCTTTCATGTTTACGTACGGAAATAGCCGCGTCCTTATCGAAATTGCTTGTTTCTCTGGAGTCATACATCTTGCATCAATGGAGTGGGAGAGACCAGGACATGTGTTTTGCTTGAGGCATACAGGGACAATGCAGAAAATCCTCTATTTTCTACTAAGGTACAATGAGCGTTATTTATCAAGAAAATAAGAGGAAAGTGTTGATTTAAAAAGACGTTTGAATACGTCTTGTTAATTTGTATTCTAAAAAGTCTATAATGTTGTAGCATGCCAGACAGAAAATTGCATAAACCTTGAAAGTGTGATCAAGGAGTTAATACCGAAAAATAGCCCTCTGAGGTCTCATTATGGAGCGCAAATTTAAATTGGTTTGCAGATTTCAACAGCAACAATTACAATAGTAAATAAATTCCTCGTGCAAAGAAGAGGCTTTTAAAAGATTCCCTGGCGCCAAAAAAACGGTTTTTTTAAGCAAGCCTGCAGAAACCTATCAATTAAATGAATAACTGGCGCAAAAAATTACACAAAGCTAAGAATGCAACTCTAGTATAAAAAATATTTTGTTTCTTCAGCTTGGCTAAATGCTTCAAAAAAAAAAAATGTTCAAATGTTTGTAAATCTATCGGACCAAACTGCGTGGTCAGCAGTCCGTAGCTTACAAACTACTTACACCTAGGTAAACTAGCCTACGGACAAACACACACACCCATGCCCTAGGGAGGACTCGAACCTCCACGGCGAGCAAACGCGCGCTCCGCAGCTAGGTGCTGTAGACCGCTCGGCTACTCCACCGCGGCTAAATACTTCAGTATTGCATTTTTGTTCTTGGACGAATGGAAGCAATTTGGTAAAACACTCGATACCCATTCGTAAAAAAATTAATAAAATAGAAATCGGAATTCATTGGGGTCCTCTGGCACAAGTTACTTCATTATTAGCGTGCAGTACACATCTCCTTGTTTGTCTTCTTCTCAATCAATGACGCATCGAACTTTTATTTCTTCTTCGCTGTTGTGTTCAAATAAACACCACAGATCCTGCTACAGCCCATAGAGTGTAAACTTTAAAGCTGAATATTATCAGTCATGACATACACACAAACGTAAACAATTCTCATATATAAAGAGTAGTACGGTCTTATTTTCGTATTGGTGCTGCTGTCGGTATTATTCCAATGTGTAGACGGGAGTTTATCGTACAAACGCAACCAAGCCTGTGTGATCATACATCATTAGTACCGAGTTAGTACGCTTGGAGCGCTGCAGTAGACCATAATCTTTCTTGTGAAATTTCGATCATCGTGTAAACTGGGCATTATCGCTCATTCGTATAATGGCGCGGCGACATGCGTGGGACGCTGGCTACGTGACGAATAGCGAAGCCACAACACTCATTTCATCATTCCCACAGAATTATTACCGGCCGCGGTGGCTGAGGGGACTAAGATGCTCCAGTCACGGTCTGCACGGCCACTACGGTCGGGAGTTCAAATCCCCCCTCGGGCACGGATATTTGTGCCGTCCTTAGTATTAGCTAGTTCATAAGTAGTTTGTAAGTTTAGGGACTGATGAGCCCGTAGTTAAGTCCCATAAGCTCTACATTTTGAACAGAATTATTATCAGCTGAATACATAAGAAAAAAAAGTGTTAAACGTAAATGTCTCAGACTGACAATGAATTAAAACATTTACACAACTGAAACAGTGTACACGGACATGCAGCCTCGCAGTTTTGGAAACCCTCAACTTTCCTGTGTTACATAAAACGAATTTTTAAAATAATTGGACGCCCATTGAGAAGAAAGCAACCTGGAAAAACGATAAAGCGAAGATTCTCCAATTTAAACTAAATTGGACGAATTCTCCCCGTAATTCTTCCCTCCGCCTCACCTTTTTGCCCCCAGAGAAGTTCTAGCGAGCTGCGCGTCTCGCCCGCACTCCTGGCCGCGGCAGAGCGCACTCGCTATACAGCACCCCCGCGCCTCGCCTTTTTAGGAATGCCTTTTGCCGTGAGGGGGCGGCGGCGGCGGCACTGGCGCCAGCGCAGCAGCGCCTACTGGCGCCAGCTCCAGCGCCAGCCCTAACGATTCGGCGCTGCCGCCTCATTAGAGCGTGTGGCGCGACGCCATAATCCGGGCGCGTTTTCTGGCGCTGGCGCATTGGTCGCGGCAGCCATGTTAATTAGGACGTGAATTATGGAGCAGTCCTCGTGGCGGCGCGGCGCGGCGGTCCTTTCAGCCGGAGACAATGGCAGGAGCAGCGCGGCCGCCCCCCGGCGACGTCTGCCGTCGTCTGCCAACTCCACCTCCCAACCCCACCCTCTGAGAAAAAGCGCCGAATAAAAGCGAGAGTCGCAGATTAAAGTCGTCTCCGCGACCCTCCCTGACTTGCCCGCCGTGCGATCTCATAACTGCTGAGTCACCTGCGGTTTACAGTGGGCCTACCTTCTAAACCTCCGACTACTGTTTACCAATAATCATAATATCCAGTGGCAGAGCGTCGTATGTGCCCAGTGGTTCACTGAACCCCCGGAAAAAAAGCTCATCGTAAAAAAAGTAAGTAAATAACAAACAAAGCTTTATTAAACTACAGTAAAGTCCCGAAAACTCGGCACTCGGTAACCCGGCAGTCCGGATAACTTGGCCACACCCCGATAAACCCCCTGGAATAATTCCGTGCTGACATTATGCAGGATAGAACTGAAATGGTACCGTGTAGCAGTTACGAGCTGTGTATGAGCCCAGCAATTCTCTTTTGCCACCTACATTCCATTTAAGAATCCTTTGAGTTTCATTAATGCAGTATGTAGATGTTTCCTTATACTAAAAGGTCTCGAGCAAAATAACGGGATTGCATTTTTTCACGATGTCATTTAAAATCAGCTTAGGATTGATGGACAATAAAGAACTTGGTTAGAGCAGGCAACAATGACTCATGTGACATGGCCGCGCGCGCTTTGTCGCTGTCTGCCTACAGTATTTTGTCTTTTCGTTTCAAATGTTCAAATGTTTGTATAGCTTATGGGACTTAACTACGGGGTCATCAGTCCCTAAACTTGCAAACTACTTATGAACTAACTAAGACTAAGGACGGCACAAATATCCATGCCCGAGGGAGGATTCCAACCCGCAACCGTAGTGGCCGTGCAGACCGTGACTGGAGCGCCTCAGTCCCCTCCGCCACGGCGGCCGGCTGTCTTTTCGTAACAAGATTTTGTGAAATCCATGTAAGTTTAAGTAACTAATATCATTTATGAGATTTTACCTTAAATTTATTTTGTGCTACTGTATTTCATCATTTGTATTGTATTCTAAAGTAACAATAGAAAGTACTTTATAACTAAAAATCTTATATATTCTATTTTAACACCGTTCCCGATAACCCGGCACTTTCACAAACTCGGCCAATCTTCGGTCTACATTAGACCGAGTTTTCGGGACTCTACTGTATCATTCTTTGTTTCGTTCTTCTACGACATCATTTTATATGCACAGTCAAAGTATTTTTATCGCATGAGAAAGGTTTTACGTCGCGGAGACAGCACTTATACGAGTCGCCGCGCGGCCGCCCAATATAGAGGGCAGTGGCCGCAGCGTTAAAGTGCGCATGCGCAGCTGAGTTTCAAATCTTCATATCCCTGGAGGCAGCATATAGGCACTCCCGCGGCAGGAAGGGTGAGGGGAAACGCCACTTTTAACACTGGCGTTGAAGCTGGTAGAGACACCAGCTCGTGTCTACTAGAGGTCTGGCGGTTACGCTCGAAAGATCCCGATGCAATACAATGGGGCTACTGCGTCCCTTGCCTTGCGCATACGCAAATCCTTCATGAAGGCAACATCCGCGCTTCATATTTGGTTTTGGCGCATTGAACAGTAATAAAAAAACACGTCTTATTTGGCAAAAACATCTTATAACTATAAAGACGCATCAACTGAGAAGGCCTTCAGAAGATGCGATCATGAAAAAATGTAGTCTTTTTTCTTCACCTAGCGAGAATAGTCGTGTGGTGGTTAGTGGCATCGAGCTGTGGTGTCGAAGGTAGTGGATTCGAGAGTTACTGCAAGCTTTTTTTTTAGCCCAGTTTTCTTTTTAACAGATACAGACATAGCAGTAACTTTTGTATTGTTATAAGCCACATATCTTTGGACTT
This sequence comes from Locusta migratoria, assembly GCA_026315105.1. Taxonomy (NCBI): domain Eukaryota; kingdom Metazoa; phylum Arthropoda; class Insecta; order Orthoptera; family Acrididae; genus Locusta; species Locusta migratoria. The sequence goes on along the minus strand of CM048746.1, from coordinate 424,687,044 downwards.
TTTCTTGAATGTGCCGCAATTTTGTGGATAAATGACATTTATACTCTTCGTTGTAACAAATATTTGTTTGAAAAGATGCGGGACAGAGCACCCTTTGCGCATGCGTAAGGTTAGGAGGCGGTGTTGCATACAGTGTCACGTGACCCAAAGGTAGCTTGTCTCTACATCGTAAAAAATCATTTTATTACAGTCAGTTAACAGTGTAATCAGTTACTGTGTTTTAGTGTTATTAATCTGCATGCGCAAACAAGCGTCAAATTGTTTCTTTGGTCGCCAAACGGGGGGGGGGGGGCGGAAGAAGAGGCAAACATCGACGTGCCGAGCGCGGGGAGGGGGGTGGGGTTGTGGACTATCAACGACCTGCACTCAAAGAAATGAACCCCCAGTTATCTTAATCAGAAGCCGCCACTGCTCCGAATACTATTTACAAATAATCAGAATACTACAGTCTAAAGGTAGTTCACACTGGGATTTGTCTCGGCAGACGTATGTGCGACGTGTATATGCGACCTTGGGACATGTATCGGGATTCATACATGTAAGATAGCGCGTTAACACCTGTTCATTGGTATCAGTTCGCGATGATTTCCCACGACGATGTCAAAGATTTTACATTTTGATATGGCCGGCCGCGGTGGCCGAGGGGACTGAGGCACTTCAGTCACGGTCTGCACGGCCACTACGGTCGGGGGTTCGAATCCCCCCTCGGGCATGGATATTTGTGCCGTCCTTAGTTGTAGGTAGTTCATAAGTAGTTTGTAAGTTTAGGGACTGATGACCCCGTAGTTAAGTCCCTTAAGCTTAACAAACATTTGAACATTTTGATATGTCTGTGCGATTGCTCTTTTGGTTGTGGAAAGGAGAGAAAGAGCGGAGGAAGGGCAGATGGTGGCAACGAGAGTTCCTTCGCAACCGCGCTACTCCAACGCCTTCTAGAGACTTTGCCACGTCACACAGGTAGGCTGCGATCGCTAGCTCGCTGGCTGGCCACTGGGGCACAGCCCACTATTTTGTAATGGCCGGGCAGTCAGCCTATTGGTGTGACGTGTCACTGACGGTTCTGAGACCTTATCTCTAGAAGGTGTTGGCTACTCACAGATGTTTCGCAATGCTTATTCTGGAATTAACTCGAAGACTACACGATTTTTTTCCTTTTCTTTATCTTTATGGGACCAAACTCCGTTGGTCATCAGTCTCTAGTCTTATAAACTACGTAAACTAAGTTAAATTAACCTAAGGACAACATACACATCCATGCCCGAGGGAGGAATAGAACCCCCGACGCGCGAGGCCGCGTGATCCGTAACATGGCGCTCCAGACCGCTCGGCTACTCCCGGAAGTGAATATCAAAAATTATGTTAGAATTAGTCTGGAAATGTGTGTTGTTTGCTTAAAGGATTAGTTGGTAGTGACACTCTGAATTTTGATCATTGGTAATTTCTCTTCATGATAATGTATTTGCATAGAATATCAAAAAGCTCTAGCCGGCCGCGGTGGCCGAGGTGACTGAGGCGCTCCAGTCACAGTCAGCACGGCCACTACGGTCGGGGGTACGAATCCCCCCTCGGGCATGGATATTTGTGCCGTTCTAGTTCGTAAGTAGTTCATAAGTAGTTTGTAAGTTTAGGGACTGATGACCCCGTAGTTAAGTCCCATAAGCTTAACAAACATTTGAACATTGAATCAAAAAGCTCAATAGGCAATATTATTCTTCGGGTTTGCGACGCTACTGTGGAACTTTTATTCCAAACGTGAGGGTAGAATGGGTCTTAATAAAATTATATATATAATGTAAAAGTCTTTTTCTTATTAATTGTTTAAGAAGCTGGAACATATATTCTGACACTATAAATGTCTCAAATGTTGCTAAAATGGGATCCATTTTTTATTGCTTTTTTGCAATTGAACATATTAAACGAGTTGCATTTTTATTTTATTTTATTCATTTACTTATTTATTTTTACCACGTAATCATTCTATTGGGTGAAGAAAAAATCAACTCTGACTACTCAACCTGTACATCGATCAAAAAAAGCAATAAACGTCTAGAGACAATGGTACTGCTCACGTGTAGCTCCTGCTACTTGTCAGTCAAAATAAGCGACAAATGACGAGAAAGACTAGTACTGCGCAAGTGCAAGTTTTGCGATATGTCGTGTATATGGTGAGAAAGCGATATACAAAATGTACGCGCAAAGTGTATGCGCTGGAAGGTCCTCATACAATGTCGGTTAAGTTTTCAATGAGGTCATGTATCGCGACACGTAAAATTGACATGTCGCTCATACAAGTTGCGACACTCCCACTGAATTACACAGCAGTGCTCCAAGCGGATGGCGAGGTACATTTCTGAATATGATATCGGATGAGTGTGAAGAGTACCATTTAAATCGACGTTAACATACTTCGTACAAAAGAGAATGTATGTAGCGCCACAAAAATTGGTAATAACTGCAAAGTAACTCAACCTTTGTCTTAACTATTTAAAGGTATGAAACGGTGTTTTGCAGGACAGTTTATTTCAAATGTTCAAATGTTTGTAGAACTTACGGGACTTAACTACGGGGTCATCAGTCCCTAAGCTTACAAACTACTTATGAACTACTTAAGAGTAAGGACGGCACAAATATCCATGCCCGATGGGGGATTCGAACCCCCGACCGTAGTGGCCGTGCAGACCGTGACTGGAGCGCCTCAGTCCCCTCGGCCACCACGGCCGGCACAGTTTATTTAAGATTCTCTTGCAACCTGCGACTTTTTAATAAAGAATATAATTTTCAATTAACAAGAAATGTATAATAAATAATAACCCGACACTTTGCAGAAAAACGTCGATTTTGTACTCAGAACGTCAAGGCTGCTTTGTACACTTCCAGTCATATCAGCAAGTGTTGAATTCGAGAAACTTATATGAAATGCAATTCCAATATTCTTTAATGTACCAGATCGGTTATCAAAAATGTAAATGTAATTAATAGTCCACCTACGTTAATGTTACAGGACTATTCGACAAACTATATTGTCTGAGCCTATATCAGCCAACATTCCACCAAAAGAAGTCCCTGGATCATTAACTTTTCGCAATTACGGTGTTTCCTTTTTGTTTTCTAGAAAAGTGGTTTTGATGTAGAAACATTTTGCCAGTACGAATGTTCTTATTAATTTATAGGCCGGTCGCGGTGGTCGAGGGGACTCAGTCCCTCCAGTCATGGTATGCACGGCCACTACGGTCGGGGGTTCGATTCCCCCCTCGGACTTGGATATTTGTGCCATCCTTAGTATTAGTTAGTTCATAGGTAGTTTGTAAATATAGGGACTGATGACTCCGGAGTTAAGTCCCATAAGCTATACAAACATTTGAACATTTTTGATTAATTAATACATCTATTGTAAATATATTAGTGCATTCCAACTTTTTTCTATTTCAGCAGTAAGAAATACCTTTTTATCCACTGAAATATGTAACAAAGTTTAAAAAATACGGTGGGAACAAAAAGTCAGTATAAATTTGAAAACGCGGAATAATGTAGAAAGAGAGGTAATTGACACACCTGCTTGAAATGACATGGGGTTTTATTAGAACCGAAAAAAGTTCAAAAGTATCCTACAGATGGCACATAATCTGATCACCAAAGAAATAATGAGTATAACAAATTAAGGCAAAGAAAATATGTTGTTCGTTACAGGAAATGCTCAATATGTTCACCATCATTCCTCAACAATAACTTTAGTCGTTGAATAACGTTGTAAACAGCACTCAAAAGTATGTCCGGAGATACTGTGAGGCATTGGTGTCGGATGTTGTCTTTCAGCATCCCTAGAGATGTCGTCGATCACTATACACTTGCGACGTCTGGTAACCCCAAAGCCAATAATCGCACGGACTGAGATCTGGGGACCTATGACGTTAAGCATGACGAAAGTGGTGGCTGAGCACACAATCATCATCAAACGACGTGCGCAAGAGATGTTTACCGTGTCTAGCAATATGGGGTGGAGCGCAAAAATCGTACATTCAAATGTTCAAATGTTTGTAAAGCTTATGGGACTTAACTACGGGGTTATCAGTCCCTAAACTTACAAACTACTTATGAACTACTTACGAACTAGGACGGCACAAATATCCATGCTCGAGGGGGGATTCGAACCCCCGACCGTAGTGGCCGTGGTGACCGTGACTGGAGCGCCTCGTCACCTCGGCCACCGCGGCCGGCAATCGTACATTCCAGCAGATGTTTATCAGCCAGGCTGTGGATAATGCAGCTCTGTAACATATCGGCGTGCCGCTCACCCGTCACGGTAGCAGTTACAAAACCAGAATCACGTGCCATCTGTCGGACATTTTTAGATCTTTGGTTCTAATAAAACCCCATGTCATTCCAAGCATGTGTGTAAAATTTTACCTCTCTATCTATATTATTCTGTGATTTATTAAGTTTTCAAATTTATACTAAGTTTTGAATCACCCGGTACTTAAAAAAGATCAGGATCATGTAATGGTTGCATATCATGTCATATAGAGATAGTCAAGAAACATGGTGTGGAATGCGTAGGCGAAACGAGTGTTTCGGGTAAAACGGACCTAAGCAGCAAGTGTTTAGGTGAAAACTACAGTCCCGTAGATGTAATATGAATACCTGGAAGACGAATTGCCTACAGGGTAGGAGCGGTAATTCCGACACGAATGATGTGCGGCCGTTACAAAGAAATCTGCGCAGGTTTCGCTCTCTTCGGCAGGGGAACGCTTAAAACCTAGCCCAGCTCCCCCGCGGGTGCTGCCAGGATGATTGAGAGTGGGGGCTGTAAGACCGATGCGCGGCCTAATGAAGAACTGCTGGCCGGGAAGCGCCATCCCTCACTGGCTGCCGGATCGCTCTGTTATTAGGTAAGCCCCCAAAATATCAGCGGCCGCAGGAAGCACCCCATCCAACAAAACCCCACCGAGGGCCGCAATATATGCGTTGAGAACACGCCACAGACGGGGAGGGTGGGGCAGAATGAGAGTGCGAAAATTCTGGGAGGTGGTTAATCACTGGTGGGGTTCTTTAAGAGCAGTAAAGGGTCACGTTCTCTGGTACCCAGAACTGTTCAACAGCGTTTCGGAGGTTATGATAAATGCCCCTCGTATCGCCGTTGTTTTACGAATGTAGCGACAAGTAATTAGAGTTCACATTAATCACTGATAAAACAGTCAATTTGAAAAAGATTCTTCCACATACAGAAGTATACAAGCTGCGCAGTGTAATATGAATTGTACTGTATAAGTGATGGTTTTGCGAGTTTGCTACATAATGTACGGTATCAATCGCCACTGATACGAAGCCAAGACGCTCGACATCCCTATGTTTGTAGTAGCCAAGTGTACCCGCCAATCGTTGGCTACTTATAACGTAGGCACTCTTAACACGTTTAGTGGCAGCCTTGTATGTAAATCCACTTACCTTATTGCTAGCCATTATCTCGGACTTTTTCACTAACAAGGGGAGGCCGCCAATTGTGAAATTGAGATTCGATTCATACTGCGCATAATAAAAGCTCGTGGCCAGAGGTGTAATGTGGCAAAGCACCAAGATGCACTTCTCAGCTGTTGTCGAGAAAATCGATAGTTAAAAAAAGCCGTTGACGTGAAATACTCTCTACGAATTATTATTTTCTACAACGGCGTGGCGCAGCGGTAAGAGCTCGGGTTAGTAATCCGAAGGTCGTCGGATCGAACCTTTTATTTTTTATTTTTTGTGTAACAAAACTCTCACGTATGCACTGATTTTTTACGATGTTATAAGTTGCGCTAGGAACCGCATCTACCTTCTTTCGAAGTTAGCAGGCAACTACGCTGTTATGCGGCGGGTTGTTTCGGCCCACTCAACATCTGTCCTTCAAGTGTAACGAGCGAATATATTTCATACCTGCCACAGAAAATTTGTATTCGGGGAGTCTCTATTGTAATTCGAATGTTTGACTTATGCGTAGTCGTTTCGGAATATCGTTTATACTTCTTCCGTTAACTATACGTGGTAAACATTATGAAGACAATTAATAACACTTGTGAAATTTGTTTGCGGAAAACATAATGATGTTCGAAGTCGCCAGGTTTTCCACGTCAAACGACTTTCAAACAACATATTATATGCATAATTGTTGAAACAGATTGCCGGGAATATATAATGTGTCTCTATGTGTGTAAATTTCAATTACAAAAAACAAATAATAAAAAAGTTACATGCCGCGAGATTCTATCAGGCGACCTTTGGAATATGAACCTGAGTGCTTACCGCTGCGTCACGACGCTGTAGAAAATTATTAATCATAGAGAGTATTTCACCGCAACGGTTCTTTTAATTGTCGAATTTCTGGACAACGGCTGAGAAGAGCATCTTCGTGCTTTGCCAAATTATACCTCTGGCCATGAACAATTGGCGGCCTCCCCTTGTAAGTGCTATTTTCTCCGCTGGGCACAGATTGTTGTATAACATTACTCTTAGACGGGAATGAAGCTAATGATAGCACCCCAGAAATTGTTACTGGAAATATTCCTGTGTTCTTCCTAAGGGCACAGGCGACATAAACATCAAATAATATTTTAATTCAATGCCTCTCCTTGAAGTCAATAGTTTACTAATATCTTGGAATTTACAGGAAAGGGGTGGAGGGCACAGGAGCCTTACTTCCGCCCCCACCTTGCCAACCTCTGGTGTCTACTGTTATTAGGTGTATCTTCTCTGTTGGTCCAAGTTGCGGATACAATGCTACGAACTTATGTACCGAACTAGCAGTTGTTTCCTATAGCCAGGATTCACTCGGAAGCTGCAGCATGTCTTCTTGTTACAGGCACTACAATCATGTGTAATTGTCATGGGATGTTTCAGCTTAGTATTTTCGGTCGTCAGTGGTGAGAGATGCTTTCGCACAGTGTGAGTTGAGACATGGCTGCTACCTATAAGACACGTCCAGTATGCGAGATGAATAAGTGAACCTAAAATTAGTTTGGATTAACACTTGTTCCATACATCATGAGTACAACACTTCGTAATGATGTGGAATATGTTAGGTAAACAAAAGGTGACTGTAGAAGACAAGCGGTGTAAATACGTCTCCATGACAACTTGGTCAATCGGGATAGCGGATTTCAGCTGAGCGCAGCCTGGAACCCTACGGTTGCGAAGATTAGGCAGGAACACTCTGTTCTGAACGTGGCGGCGCCCGCCGACAGGATGGACAGCCGCCGGGGCCCGAAGCTCGGACCAGAGCCACGCCGCGTTCCCCCACCACCGGCCGCGCCGCGTATCCCCACCACCGAAGGACCCTGATCGGCCGCCTGCAGAAGTGGCCAATGGTCAGACGACTAGATAGGGAGGTGCAGAACAGCATTTCGACACCTCGCCTGAGGATGATGAGTACGAAACTCATTGAAACGTTGCGCGAAGACAACGCCACCACTTGGCTGATAACCCGAGAACATTTCATCGCTGGAATACGCCGAGAGAGCCTGCAATCGCATAAAGATATAATATTAGATTTACTAATTTATAACTAACTGCATAGTTAGTTACCTTTCCCCTGGTGTTATAGATATCCAAAATGCTATTACTATTGAACTGGGTTAGATTATTAACAAAATATTTTATAACTGAATATACATACTGTGAAGTTACAGTGAGGATACTTAAATCCTTAAATAGATGTCTGCAGGATGATCTTGGGTGGACTCCAGCAATTATTCTGATTACAAGCTTTTGTGCAATGAATAATTTTTTTCTCAATGATGAATTACCCCAGAATTTGAATTGTTATAATTTCCCGCAGATTATTTATAAACGAAAGCACTAGCCTACTTTGAAAGTTATATATCTACCACATTAAGATTTTTGGCACTTAAACTTGTAATGTTTACCCGATGATGGCGTAACAGCCGAGAACCGGTTCGTAATCCAATGAATTTGCAGAATATCTCAAAGTTATCTCGCGTGTTTTCATTCATAATGAATCAGATATCCTCTCAAGAAGCGACGGAACAGTCAGTGAATACGTAATTACTAAGTTTCTCTACAAGCAAAATGCCGCCGGCAGAGTTCCAGTGTTGACCTCGGGTATCCTCGAGGGGCCTCATTCTCGGGCGCACAACCTGCGCGGCGTTAAGCAAACGCCAGCAGCGGCCCCTGGTAGCCGGCCAGCCAGACTGCGGCTGCGGCGGCTGGCGGCGACAGTTGCCCCGGCAGCGGCACCCAGGGACTGGGACTGCCACCCGCTGCTCCCGAGTCAGCCGCCTGCCCTGAGCCACTGAAAAATTCACCTCGCAGCCGGAGTCATCTATATTCAGCGGCCCTGCCTGGCGCCAGCAAACGTTGTCCCCTCCTATCGTCCGTGCGGGACTTCCCAAAGAGAACCCCCCACCCCTTCTGCCACCACCGCCGACTCAGAAATCAGCCCCGCTGGGCGTCGACCTCTGCTCTCCGTAACCCCCCACTCACACAGACCATGAGCTACTTAACAGCTGTCTTTCTTTTCCCAGTCATAAAGAAAATTTTATCGCCGGCCGTTGCTACACTTTTTTCTTCTAATGATGTAACAACCCTCTGTGGGGCTTAGCCTCTTCAACAAGGTTTCTTCATTCTGCTCTCTCCAGCGCGGCTCTGATTCGGACGGTTTTTATATTTTCTTCTACATCTTCTGTTCACCGTTTACGTAGTCTTCCTCTTTGACGTCTTCCTGTTCGTCTCCATTCAAAAATCTTTTTAGTTTTTTTCTGCCAGTATAGATCCTGCGGATGTTCAAGCCAGGCTATTCTCCTAATTTTAACTATTCGCACGATGTAAGCTTCTTGTATGAGGTGATCCAGCTCAGCATTCGTCCTAGAATTCCAGATACTGTTGTTATCTTGAACTGCTCTGTAAATCATGCGCAAAACTCTACGTTCAAATATCCTAAGTTGCTGTTTATCAGTGCTTGTTAGCGTCCATGGTTCGCATAGGTTACAAAATAATAGATGTTCAAATGTTTGTAAATCTGTCGGACCAAACTGCGTGGCCATCAGTCCGTAGCTTACAAATTATTTACACTAAGGTAAACTAACCTAAGGACGACACACACATCCATGCCACAGGGAGGAATCGAACCTCCGACGGCGAGCAACGGGCGCTCCGCAGCGAGGCCCCTTAGACTGCTCGGCTGCTCCGCCGCGGCATAGGTTACAACTTGCTTTATTATGACCTTATATATTTGCAGTTTGAGCTGCCTGTTTATTATCCTAGAGGCCAACAGTATCTTAAATGTATGGAAGCATCTATTACCACTTAAGATGCGATGTTTTATTTCAGTTGACGTGGAATTTGTCCTATTAATATCAGAGGCCAAATAAAGTTCTGCACGTGTTCAAAACTGAACCCTACTGCTGATAGTCTAGCCAAATGTCCTGGAGAAATTCATGTACTCGTTCTTCTTTTCATTTATAGAAAGGCCTCTGGCTTCCGTGGCTTCTTTCAGTTCACCTATTGTCCTCTCTAGTGATACCCTTCTTCGGCTAATAATTGCTACATCATCAGCATACGCACATATTTGGGTTGTCTTTGTGCCTATGTAATCAGATATTTTGAGCTTCCGAATGGCTGCTTGAAGTGTCAGATTGATTATCATTGTAGAGAGGGCATCCTCTTGTCCGACTCTATTAATTATGCTAAACTATTTGATCAGTTCTCCATATACTCGCACTGCAGCGATGGAACCATTCAATGTTGCTTAAATAAGTGACGCATACTTCGATGGTGTATCAAATACCACAAATCATTTATCATTTGCGCTCTATCAAGACTATCAGAGGCCTGCTTGAAGTCGACATGCAGGTTATAAAGTTCGATGTTATTCTCGTACGCCTTACCTCAGTACAAATAAATCGTGTATTGTTGATCTGTTACGTTAATGGCACCCCAGCTCGGCTACAAAGTGCTAATACGAGCAACACTAAAGTACTATGATGGCGATTCTGTCTTAAAGACTACTGTAATCATTAACATGGCTACTTATGGTGCGTAATGGCTCCAATAGACTGACATGGGATCACGTCGTGCGGACGCTAATCGCTTTTGTCAGGCTGTGTCAGACGGCGGTGGCGAGGCCGGCAGTTGGGCAGCAGACCGCCTTTGTTTACGCTGGCACGATTACCAATTGATCCGCGGCGGGGCGGCGAGCAGCAGGTGCGACGGTAATTCGCCCCGATTGCGTTTACAAGTGGACAGTTGCCTTGGCCCGACATCGGTCGCGGAGTGGGGGAGGTTTGCAACTGTCACGCTGTTTCTATGGCCGCGTCCACAGCGCACGATGCGCCAAACGGCAATGTAGACTCGACAGGCGTCCAAGGCTGCCAAGAGGTAAGGTCGGCAATGCAATCTCTATCGACAGCTAATTTTTAAGTGAGCAGTGACTGTACTATAGAAGTAGACGCCTTTTGCAATACTCAGTTTAATCCCACCACAATTGATGTAATACGTATCCGTCAAAACGGCGGTCTGCCATCTCCAGTAGCACTCAAATCGTGATCGCTTCGTTAGTGGCAACTTATTACTTCTATGAGCAAACTCAGACAGAAAATTGTAGGATACTGCGCTAAAAACACATTGTATTTTCTCGCTATAGTTGCTTACCCGTGGCAATGGTGAACGGTTTGAGTGTTACGTTGAGCGCTGTAATTGGAGGAAATCATTTCCAGCAGGTGAAATGTCAACCAACATGAAATTTTAATGAGATTATAGCAAGTAATTTTAATTTGACTTGACGCAGCTGGTAGTGCACCAACTGTGTACTACAGGGTGTGCCAAAGCGGTAATGCTACGAATGAGAAAATTGTAGGTGGCTTTGAAAGACGTCCAGTACTTCCCGCCACTTTATTTTAATTTTTACAGGTTATTGATATTTTCATTTAGATGAGTTCCTCGGGGAGGCCAAGCCAGTGAATTCTGTCTGTTTCCAAAGTGTTTCTGGGTGGCACCAAAGAGAGAGAGAGAGAGAGAGAGAGAGAGAGAGAGAGAGAGAGAGAGAGAGAGAGAGAGGGAGAGAGAGAGAGAGAGGTGCCGAGTCCTTGTGAGACTGTGAATGAGAAGGCATCCATCTATCACAAAGTCAGAGGACCGCTCGGTGGCGGTCTTCAGAACTCGTTTCGTTGGTACCTGAGGCAGGGCCTTCGGCTCGGGGATTATACCGAGGGTGGGACGCGCACTAGGGGTGGGTCAAAATTTGCGTCGTGATCGCCCTGGGAATGGCAGAGCCGCGCCAAGACGCACCGTTACGTTCGGGTCAGTGACCGACGCGCTAAGGAATACGTACCACGCAAACGGCTATGTGGGGCGTGTAGCGCGGAAACGGTCGTCATTGAACTGCACTGAGTGGGAAGACAGTTCGTGGAAGCTATCTTGGCGCCGTGTCCCCACATTGGAAGCAAATTGGCATTATGAGAGTGACTGGCTTTTGCTCTTTTGTGAGAGGGTAGTCTCGCGTTTTGCGTGCAGAGTGCGGCGTAGGGCTCGAGAAGGCATTCCGTCTTAGGCAGTCAATGAGTACGATTGGCTCGATTTAGGTGTTTTCTTGTGTGGGTTTAGGATTCCGTCTTAATGTTGTTTATTCTTCTTCTATGTAAATGTCAATGGACCATAGCAATGTAAAAATTATGGATTTTACCACTCTCTGATCTATAATTATTTGATGTAATGGAATGTAAAACTGAACAGGGCTGACTGGCTCGATGTATATTCCGAGCCGCTCAGGCCTATCCAGTTAAACTAGCGGGAATCCAAATTGTTATAGGTTTGTAATTATGTCCTGTAATACTTTATATTCCCCTGATTTCTCACACCATATTTCTCTCTTACTATTTATTTTTGGTTGTATTTTTCCTTTCTATTATTTATTTTTGTTCAGACATTTTTCCAAAGCTGTATAAGAATATTGTAAAATAAGAATACTGTAATGCAAAAAGGAATGGCCCGCCTCCACGTGGCGGGATACGGGCAACGGTGCGAGTGGAGAAGGAACTGGAAGATGCCAATCACAGCGTCCGTGTCCAGTCGCAGCGGCTAAGAGGCCATTCCACGACCCACCTTATTTCTTATGCGGTGTGTCAAGTAGGGCATCAAAGAAAATAAATAAATAAATTCTGTCTTAGGCAGCCGACTAGTGCGGTCAGCTCGACTTAGTTGCTTACTTTTGAGTTTTGAGACTTGGGTTATTTTTCCACCTATTGCGCTTTGTGGACTTTGAGTTTCAGACTCACTTTTAAGACAGCGTCTGAAACGTGTGTCTGTCGACCTGAGTATGCTAGAGGTTTGAATAGGCTCATCCAGTTTGAATCAGCGACACCGACGCGCTGATAACGTTATTCCTAGCTCTGGTGTCAATTACGCACTCGACAATCTTGTGTCTAGTATACATAGTCTGAGATGGCGAGACATAGCTGAGTCTGTGGTTTCGTTAGGCACTGTGTGCGTAACGTAGACACAGAGTCTGAGAGTAGGGATTTCACGCTTCTGACTTCAGAAGTGGTTTTCCTTCGATCGGACCGCGACTTGCAACACTACAGTGCACTGCCACTGCCGTCCCAGTTCCAGCAGCATTTGGTACACTATTGCTTGAAATTGCTTATCTGGGCGAGAGTTAGGAATCTTTCTATTGACACTTTTTTTAAACATCATTTAGATAGAAAGCGCTCGTAATTATAGCACGCTCCCTTGGTCTCCTTCCTGTCGTGAGATATTTGCCGCTGTCCGAAACTACAGATAAAGTAGGAACTTGCGAGTCATTTGTTAGTATTAGGTTAGGGGTATATTATTATAATAATAAGCCGTATTATGCCACAATAATTGTATTGTTTTTATTGTCCGACGCGTTTCTGAGCTATTGCTCCATTTTCTAAGACTTTATTAATGTATTTTTGTGTTACATCTGCTTCAGTTTTTCGCCTAACGGAAGAAGAACGACACAGTTGTTAGTTTTTGGCGAGAAAGTTGCCGCAGGCGTTAATGCAAAGATCTTATAATAAACATACAGTGAAGTAATGTGAAGTGCATTTGTCGAGATGAAGTTATCTCCTGCTTCGGTAAAATAACTTCCGCATTTGTACACAATTTTACAACACATTTTGCAACTGGCACGTTTATGCCGGTACTGCAACCAAAAATTTACCGACTCTGTCATCTTAAAAAGTTGTTTATTTATTTATTTGACATTTTGTTAACCTACTTTGTGAACCACAGCAAATGATTGTAACTATAGCTTCAATACTCCATCACTTGAAGGTAATGAATTTGGTGTGTACAGTACTGGCATAAACATGAGTTGCAAAAATGTGTTGTAAAATGTGTGCAAATGCGGAAGTTATATAACCAATGCAGGAGATAATTTCATCTCGACAAATGCAGGTAACAATTCACAATACTTCACTGTATGGTTATTATAAGATCCTTGCATTAACGCCTGCGGCAACTTTCGCGCCAAAAACAGAGAACTGTGTTGTTCTTCTACCTTTAGGTGAAAAACTGAAGCAGATGTAATACATGAATAAAGTCTTCGAAAATGGATTTATAGCTCTGAAACGCGTCGAACAATAAAAAACAATAAAATTATTGTGACTGAAGACAGATTATTGTAATAATAATATCCCCTAACCTAAACGGTACAGTCACGGACAGCCCACGTCGAAATGTGGATTAATAATAATTCATTAGTATAATTTTTGTATTTATTCATGTACTATAATCTGAAATTGTTTGACATTTTTAAAGTTCTGAGAACTGTTCCTATTTTCGTCAATTAATGGTTCTTATCCTGACTCTTTTGTGAAATAAATTAAGATCATCTTTAACTGAGCCTGGATCTGATTCAGTAGTTGAATTCCCCATAAATGGGAATGGGTCAGCCTTTATCATTTTTTGGAAACAATTATGTTGTTTACTTATTCCGATACATGTACGGAAGCTTTGTTCCACCATCAGTGGGATATTTATTAAATCTGGCGTTTTTACATTTTATGTTCCAGAGTGAAACTTTCCAGTACTCCATGGCCTGGCATAGTTGTGCTTGGGGAATCTTGCTCTCTTCTGTGCTAAATGCGTCCACACTTATCACAATACATTTTCATGACTTTAGTGCACTTGTTACTTCACTTATCACTCTTATGGCGAGATGTTGTACCACACATTTTCGTCACATTAGTTCACTTTTTACTTCAGTGTTCAGTGTTTGAGCGAGTTGTTGTGTGTGAAGACAACAACTCGCCAGAACACTGAAAACTGAAGTAAAAAGTGCACTAATGTGACGAAAATGTGTTGTATAACAACTCGCCAGAAGAGTGAAAAGTACAGTAAGAAGTGCACTAGAGTCATGAAAATGTATTGTGATAAGTGTGGACGCATTTACCACAGAAGAGAGCAAGAATCCCCAAGCATAACTGTGGCAGACCATGGAGTACGTGTATGTTTCACTCTGGAACATAAAATGTAAAACGCCAGATTTAATAAACATCCCACTGTTGATGGAACAAAGATTCCGAAACATGTATGGGAAAAAGTTCCAAAAAAAATAAAATAAAAATAATTAAAAAAAAGTAGAGGCGGACCCTTGCCCATTTATTTAACTGCAAACAAGGTAAAACAACTACAGCAAAAACAATATGGTGAACTTTAATTCCACATTTTTCATTATATTTTGGTTGGCAGTTGGTATTTGTTTGTCAACAGGTGAGATCTCTTTTAGGGCACATATCAGTAATTGTTACGAGGGGTCTGCCAGTCCACCGCCGCCCTTGTGCTCTCCATTTCCCACACATCTGCACCTCTCAAATCACCCAAGCTGATGTAACAACTCTTAACTTTACACCTTTAAACGAAACCACTTACACTGAAACGTTTAATGGCGGTGCTTAGGGTTGACCCAATGGCAGATGAGAGTCGCTACGTCGCTGTGTGCGGGACCGCCGCGCCCGCGGACCCATCAGCGTTGCTGAGGCCGCCACCTCGTCGGCTTGAAGGCGTTGGCGGCTGCCGGCCGTAAAACAGCGGAAGAGCGCCAGGTGCGAGGCGGAGGGTGGTTACGGCGCGGCGCGGTGCGGCACCCAGTGCCCGGCGTCGTAAAGCGGCCGGCCTCAGCCTAATTACGGAGGGACTTTGACGCATTTACCGGGCGGCCGGCTATCGCCTAGTTGCCGCCGATAAAACGCCCCCCGATGGCCGGCCGCTAAACGGTGGCGCCCAAGTTTCTTTGGTGCCGGGAAGAGAGTCGATTTTGAGGGAGAGCCACTTTACTGGAAGCGCTCTTCTGGAGGCGGTCTGCAGTGGCGCGGAAAGATCGTGGCACCGGATAAAAAGAACGCTTCTCGAAGCGATATTCCAAAGTGGTAGAAACGCAAGAGTTCACCACGAGAAGGAAATTGCCGTGCGGGAGCGAGAATATATAATGTGTTAGGACATTACCGTTACAGATTTCGAGGATAAAGGAGAGCGTTTTGAACAAACCCACTCGACAAAGAATTTTTTTTCTGTTTTATTAATATCAGCAGTGTGAAAACTAAATGCTGTAACGATTCATTTTTCCATAACATATCTGGGAGCAGGCATAACGGGAGATCTTAAACTAACTTACACTAAGAACAACAAACGAAGATGGCAGAGGGAGGACTCGAACCTCCGACGGGAGCGGTTCGTAGCGTTATGCCTTAGGCCGCGTCGTACGTGAGCGACAAAAGTGAGCTACGACAACGCGCGACATCCGACGACGCGAACCAGCAGCTACAAGCAGTGACATTCGGTAACATGGCCGGGTGTCTTACGCGACAACTACTCGCTAGAACTCGCCGCCAGAACCGATCAGTTGTTTCTACAGTTTGACATCCGTAAACCGTAGAATAATGATAGCTCCAGAGTTTGGCAATAAAGTTTTCTTTACGTTAGAAAATAGGGCGTAAAAAGAGTGCCGTGCATTACATTTAAACAGTGAAGAATGTTCGTGGACTATTTCATTCGTAACTTCAAATACGAAAATAGACAATCACCAGCCAAATTCTTCGAAAATACAACGACGAGTAGACATACTTTCCACGGCGTTCTCAACGAATTTTTGTGACTAAAAACCATCAACAACTGAATAAGTACGAAATAAGTATTATTGGAAGACCATAGTATATAATTTAATTCTCTTGTAATTAGTTGGCGTAGCGTAAGTGTAGCGACTTGGACTACCGAACTACATTTTTTTTTGTCGCTTGTTCGGTTCCCGTTCCATCTTATATTTTAATTCCTGAAATCACAACCCTTTCATCTGTTATTTGTGCAAAGTTTTATGTATTATCTTTACAAACATCACAAATTATATATTTAAAGTTGTTACCTCTAGTTCATCTTCATTGCAAACACACGTATCCCACTGTAGACCTACCAAACAGATTAAATTCCTACTGAAACATAATATCATGACATTTTACTTAGAAACGTAATTTACACGCATCTCGTTTGACATCCTAGTGTTATCTCTCTCTCTCTCTCTCTCTCTCTCTCTCTCTCTCTCTCTGAAGTAACTCCGTTGTTAATGCAAATGCACAAACCACACAAATGAGAGTAATTGTTCAAATCACGTTCATCAAAATGTTGAAATGTTGCTAAAGATTATGGGATTTAACTGCTAGGTCATCAGTCCCTAAACTTAAAAACTTATGAACTACCTTATACTAAAGACAGCAAAAACATCCATGTCCGAGGGGGTATTAGAACCCCCAACCGTAGCAGCCGTGCGGACTATGACTCGTGCGCCGCAGACTGCTCGGCCACTGCGTCCGTCTCGAAATTCTCAGCTTTTATCCACACACGACTGACGTAGCGCCTCTACTCATTATTCATCTACATTTACATGAGATACTCGGCAAATCACATTTAAGTGCCTTGCAGAGGGTTCATCGAACCACCTTTATACTTTTTATCTCCCATTCCATTCTGGAATAGCGCGGGAAGAAACAACAGCTGAATCTCTCCGTTCCAGTTCTGATTTCTCTTATTTTATGCTGGTGATCATTTCTACCTATTTAAGTGGGAACCAACATTATATTCTCGCATTTAGAGGAGAATATTAGTGACTGGAGTTTCTTAAGTAGCCCACGCCGCATCGATAAGCACCATTGGTGGTATGATTCCTGTATCATTTTCGTAACCCTGTCTCCTCTGTATCGTGTCAATACAAAACGAGCTGCCCTTATTTGGACTCTTTCGATGTCCTCCGTCAAACCTACCGGATAAGGATTCCAAACTGGGCAGCAATACTCAAATAAAAGGCTGACAAGCGTAGTGTTCGCAGTTTCTTTAGTATTTCTGGTGCATCTTGTCAGGGTTCCGCCAATAAAACGCAGTCTCTGGTTCGCCTTTCCCATGAAATTATCAACGTTTTGTTTCCAGTTTAGGTCTGAAGTAATAGTAATTCCTAGGTTTTTTGTAGAGTTTACGGCTTTCACATTTGCTTGATTTATCTTGTAAACAAAATTTAACGGATTTCATTTCGTACTCAAACTACTTATTAGTTAGAGTCAATGGTCAATTTATACATCATAGTGATATCTTATTTAGATCGTTCTGCGGGTGGTTTTTATCTTCAGATGATTTTACTAGACTTTAAATGACGGCGCCATCTGCAAAGAATCTAAAAGAACTGCTTAATTTTTCTCCAAAGTCGTTTATGTAAGCAATGAATAGCGGGGGACCAATAACACAACCCTTTGGAAAGCCGGTTATCACCTTTGTTTAAGTCGATGCCTTACCATCGATTACTACAAAATCTTTCCTCTCTGACAGATAATCCCCTATCCAGACGCAAATTTGGCTTGATATTTGATAACCATGCAATTTGATGAAAAGCTGTTTATGATTTACGGTGTCAAAAGCCTTTTGGAAATCATGAAATACGGTATCAATTTGAGAACCCTTGTGATAGCACTTATCCTTTCGTGCGAATAAAGAGCTAGTTTTATTCACATGAACGATATCTTCTAATTCCGTGTTGACCTTGGGTTAATAGATCACTCTGTTCGAGATAATTCATAATATTTGAATACAGGATATGTTCCAAAACCCTGCTGCAAATTGACGTCAATGATATAGGCCTGTAGTTGGGTTACTCCTACTTCTTCTCTTGAATGTAGGTGTGACTTGTGCAATTTTCCATTCTTTTGGTACAAATTCTTTTTTGAGCGAGCGGTTGTATATGGCTGTTAAGTAAAGAGCTATGCCTTCAGCATAACTAAATAGGGGTATAGAGTCCCGTTGTTTATTGATTTAAGTTGCTTCACTACTTCAACGTTACTCATTCTGGTCTCTGTTTGTAATTCTAAATCTGAAATATTGGTTTCGTCTTCTTTCGTGAGTGAGTTTCGAAAAGCTGTGTTTAGTAAATTTGTTTTAGTAGCGCTATCATCGGCAGGATCGCCATTACTGTCAAGTAGTCAGGGTATTTTTTCTGTTTTACCCCTAGTATATTTAACATATGACCCAAATATCTTTGGGTTTTAGTAAAATTTCGAGAAAGAGTTTCGTTGTAATATATATTGTGGGCATCTCGCATTGAAGTTCTCGCTGAATTTCGAACTTCTGTGTAGGATCGCCAATCCTGGGAATTCCGTGTTTGGCCGAGGAGACTGAGGCGCTCCAGTCACGGTCTGCACGGCCACTACGGTCGGGGGTTCGAATCCCCCCTCGGGCATGGATATTTTTGTCGTCCTAGTTCGTAAGTAGTTCATAAGTAGTTTGTAAGTTTAGGGAATGATGACCCCGTAGTTAAGTCCCATAAGGTTAACAAACAACAACACTTCCGTGTTCGTTTAAATTTAGCATGCATTTTCCGTTGCTTTTGCAACAGTGTCCTGACCTGTTTTGTCTACCAAACGGTATCACCTCCTTCTTTTATTATTTGCTATAAAACTGTCAATTGTTGTCGATACCACTTCTTTGTATTTGAGGCACATCTGGTCTACACTTACATTTAGTTTTTGGAATGAGTGGAAACTGTCTTTTAAGAAGCAATGTATTGTATTTCTATCTTCTTTCCTGAAAAATTCACTTTTCGTCTACTTTTGGTAACTTTTAGACTTTCGATATTCAACCTCGCTACGACAGCTCTGTGTTTACTGATACCTGTGTCCGTTTTGATGCTTGTTATGAGCTCGAGTTTATTTGTTGTTAAGAAATCAAGTCTGTTTTGACATCCATTTACAATTCTAGTTGGCCCATGAACTAATTGTTCGAAGTAATTCTCAGACAACGCGTTGAGTACAATTACGCACGCTGTTTTATACGTACCTCCTGATTTGAAAATATAATTTTGCCAACAGAATGAGGGTGAATTAAAATCTCCACCTACTATTATCGTGTGAGTCGGATATGTGTTTGTAATTTGGCACAGGTTTTCATTGAACCTTTCTGCTATTGTATCATCTGATTCGGGAGGCCAGTAAAAGGAACAACTTTTAACGATTTTCGAGAACAACCTCTACCCTCAATAACTCACAGGAACTATGAACTTCAACTTTACTATACGAAATACTAGTTTTGACGGCGACAAACACGTCTCCACCTATTTTGTTTTATCTATCCTTTCTGAACACAGTTAAATCTTTTTCGAAAACTTCTGATGAACTTATTTCCTGCTTAATCCAACTTTCGCTCCCTACAATGATATGTGTTTCTTACATTTGCATCATGCAGCCGGTTCCCGTAAGTGTTAAGGTCCGGTGTGCCTCCGTACTGAAAAAAAGATCGTCGGCCATCATCGCCTGATTTTTTTCTAAATGATGCCGACAAACTTCGTGGGGTAGTAGAGGATGGCTTGAGGAACAAAATGAAGTAGGGAACCCGTGTCTGGAAACGTCATCCAACGGCGCTACTGAGCGTCAAAATTATAGATGCTGGCGCCTGCGTGAAACAAATGAGGAAAACAGTCTCGACTTACTTAATTTGTGACGTTTGATCACGGATTGTTTATGTTTTACGATGTCTAAAGTATGCTGTACTAGCGAAATGAATACTAATGTACACTTTTCGGTCCCTCTCGTGTAATGACAGTCGGTATCTACACCTTTTGTTCCTCTTCATTTCCTTGCATATATATGGTATCCATACCTCAAATACAAGAAAGGTGTCGACAGCATGAAATATCTACCGTTATTCATATCATGTGGTCCATCGTTGTGCATTCCAGCAGCGTAGATGGTGATGGCTGATATACAACACGACGTTAGTCTACAAAACACCGTTGTAATTCTCTGTCAGTTAGTCCATTATACTATAGCGTACAACATCGGAGATTCTGTTGGAGGTTTTGAGAGGCAATAAAGTCCAAGTACGTAACCATCAGCCATCATGGTAAGAGAGCATTGCATTAATAGGAAACAGGGCTTGCCCATTAAAGCTGATAGATCCATCTTCTCCACCGGCGATCATTGCAATCACTTGCAAGCCCCGCGGTCTCTGTGTGCGTTAAACTTGCGCATAATAGTTCGCGATCGGGGCGCTCACTTAAGCTCTGCCGCGAACTAGTTCGTTCTTTTAGTTCGTCCGCTCCTAGTAGCGGCTGAGCGGCGTGCTCTGCGCATGCAGGTGGAGGGAGAAGTTCCCCCACCTAGCTGCTTCATGCGCTTGCTGCTTGAGCCGCTAACGATATCACGCAAACCAAAGAAACAGTTTGTGGATAATTTCTCGCGTTTATGTTTAGAGTTATCTCTATATCTTGGCATTATGGAATTTATTAGTGAGATATTGCAGAAAGCAGAATATTTCAAAGCAGAAATTTTATAGCACTGTACTATGTAATCTAGCAGGCAGACGCTAACCTCGAAATGGCTCTCATCAGCAGAAGGCAAACAAGTGATTTTTATGCGTATCGCGCATGTTTTAGTTCGTGACCTATCACGAATATTTTAGTTGGGACCTATCATGCATATTTTAGTTCGCGACCGGTAGCTCTCCTTTTAGTTCGCAGCTCGGCCGCGAAGTATGTCGCTCTCTTTAGTTCGTACGCTCGTTTTGGCTTTTGCTACTGCTACTAAAACTACAGCTGAGCTGCATCTCAGCTGGAAATGACGGCAACTGGCAGAAGGGAATCACTCGATTCTGCGCGCTCTCGCGTCATCTCGCTGTTACCCGTCAGTCTTTGGTAAAGGAGCGGACGAACTAAGAGGCGAGGGATCTGCGAACTAGTTCGCGTAGTTCGGCTGTGGGAGCGCTCTTCCGAGCTAGTTCGTTCGCGAACTACTCAAGGCCAGTGTGCATAGAACAAAGCGTGCGCCGCCCGAGGTATGGCCTAGAGGCAGGCAGCAGCACCTGTAATTTTGACGCTCGGTAGTGCCTTTAGGTGACATTTCCGAACACAGGTTCCTTAACAAATGTTTGTATAGTCTGTGGGACTGAAGTACGGGGTCATCAGTCCCTAAACTTACAAACTACTTATGAACTAGGACGGCACAAATATCCTTGCCCGAGGGGTGATTCGAACCCCCAACCGTAGTGGCCGTGCAGACCGTGACTGGAGCGCCTTAGTGCCCTCGGCCACCGCGGCCGGCACTTTACCTTAATTGACGGTGCGCTGATTAACTGCTAAGAGTCCTTCCTCTCGCTTAAAAATTGTCGGTATTTGGTTGTTAACCACAATAAAACACAATACTATCTCAGTAGCGTACGTAATGGAGCGGGTTATCAAACCATTATGCTGAAAAGTTTTATTAAAGAGTTTCCTTGAAAGCGAGAAATTTTTTAATAACTAAAATAGGTTTAGGAAACGTTGATCGTATGGTACACAGCTTTCTTAAGCCATCCTCTACCACCCCACAAAGTTTGTCGGTATCATTTACAAACACCTCTGAGTTGCTTCTACGTCATCCTGATCAGGTGCAGAAAAAAAAAAAAAAAGATGTAGCAGTACTCACGACGGAGACACACAAGCGTTTTATATGCGGCCTCGTTTATGGATGACCACATCCGCAGAAATTTCTCCCAACTATCCGGATCGACCATACATACGCCTTCCACCCTAATGTCACCGCTCGTTTCATTTCGTATCGCATTGCAACGTTACGCCTACAGAACAACTTAGACAAAAGGGATGGTAGCGCCGCAGTACACAGTGGACGGCAAACATCGTTAGTCAACTTTTCCGCATTCTTCCTCTTCGCTCCCCGCTCCACCCTTCTGCCCGCACCCCAAACCGCCACCTCCTTTTTCAGCCTCTGGGGCGTTCGCAGCCACCCCTGCCCACAGAGATCTGTCACCGGCGACTATTAAAATTCGAACTTTACGCCCCCGCAAAGTTGTATCAGCGGCAGTTGAGGGGCGAGAGCTTCCCCCACCACCCTCTCCCTCAACCCCTCGGCCTGCTATCACTTGGGGGCGACCGCAGACGGACTTTCTTTCGCAAAGGGCGGCAGGGGCGACCCACGACCCAGGACGCCTCATTAATACTGCGAGGCCGCTGGCTGGGAAGTTGCCGAAACTTGAGAAGTGTCGCCGCGCCTCGCCGGCGAGTTTGGACTCGGCAGCAGTGTGCGGTAAAAGGCTGAGAATTTTACCGTCTTCTGGAAGCGCGGCCGCTCCCCTGCCGCTTAAAGACGGCGTCGCTCGCTGCCAGTTATATCGCCGACGTTCCGTCCAATTAGAGCGAGAAACTCCCCCGTGATGAATTGTGGAATGTCTGAGGCGGGTGAAATCGGATCACAGCGACAGAGATTTTGTTTTTGTCGTTGTGGTCTTTCGCCACTTATTCTTGCC
This sequence comes from Locusta migratoria, assembly GCA_026315105.1. Taxonomy (NCBI): domain Eukaryota; kingdom Metazoa; phylum Arthropoda; class Insecta; order Orthoptera; family Acrididae; genus Locusta; species Locusta migratoria. The sequence goes on along the minus strand of CM048746.1, from coordinate 424,664,274 downwards.
TTACTTAATGATCCACTGTTCTCTTCAAGATTCTCTCATCATTTTGTAATATAAACTTGAAAGGCGTCAGTTACTCGCGACTACTCATTTCAGTGGGTAGTTTTTCTTACGATCATTTTTTTCTAATTTAACCCAACCTTCAGGTTGTGTACTACATTTTGTAAAGTATCTAGTGTTTTTGTTCTTCTGAGGTGATATATATATGCCAGATTTGTCATTCGTTTATGAAACTGAAGAAGAATTGTAGGTAAATTACTGTATGGTGACGATTTACAGTGTTGATATATTTATCAATATTTTTTCGCAATGGCGAATTTCTCTTAGCGTCACAGTATACAGAATAGATGTTGTACCAAATGGTGACATATGAAAATTTGTGCCGAACCGGAACTCTAACCTGGGTACCCCGCCTTTCGCAACCGGTCGCCTTAACCATTAGGCTACCAAAATACAACTCCAGGACCGTCCCAAACTTCCATATGCCACACTGACTGCACTTATGTGTCAATTACATGCATCCCTTAGTACTCGCAGATTAATCTGGCCGGCCGCGGTGGCGGAGTGGACTGAGGCGCTCCAGTCACAGCCACTACGGTTGGGGGTTCGAATCCCCCCTCGGGCATGGATACTTGTGTCGTCCTTAGTGTTAGCTATTTCGTAAGTAGTTTGTAAGCTTAGGCACTGATGACCCCGTAGTTAAGTCCCATAAGTTCTACAAACATTTGAAACATTTGAATTTAGATTAATCTGTATTCCCGCACCAGGGAGAATGAAAACAACGAGGCCTTAACCTGCACTGTTATCGTCTTTGCCTAGCTTTGGCCTCCGTTAAATTACTGTATGGTGACGATTTATAGTGTTGATATATTTATCATTGTCTTTTCGCAATAGCGAATTTGGTACAACATCTATACCATATGCAGTGACGCTAAGAGATATTCGCTATTGCGAACAAATATTGATAAATATATCAACACTGTAAATCGTCACCATACAGTAATTTAACAGATGTCTAAGGGAGGCAAAGACGGTAACAGCGTAGGTTAATACTGCGTTGGTTTCATTCTCCCTGGTGCGGGAATACAGATTAAGCTGCGACTGCTAAGGGATGAATGCTGCTGCCGGGCGCCGTGGCTCAGCGCGCCCGGTCAAAGGGCGCCGGGCGCCGTGGCTCAGCGCGCCCGGTCAGGGGGCTGAACGCCCTCTGTAATAAAAAAGCTGAGCCAACCATTCAACGAACAACCACGAACAAACTGAACGAACGACCGCAAACCATAGATCTAACAGATGAAAAAAAAAAAAAAAAAAAAAAAAAGGGCTCCACGCCCTCTGTAATAAAAAAGCTGAGCCAAACATTCAACGAACAACCTCGAACAAAAACGATCAGCGTCCGCAACGAAGAGAACTACCCAGAGAACAAAAAAAATAAAAAAAAAAATAAAAAAAAAGTGGTTAAGGCGACCACTCGCGACAAGCGGGAAACCCGGGTTCGAGTCCCGGTCCGGCACAAATTTTAATATGTCACCATTTGGTACAACATTTATACCTTATACAGTGACGCTAAGAGAAATTCGTTAATGCGAAAAAATATTGATTATTTTGTAGGTTTTTCTGATCTGGCTTGAGAACATTGTATACTTAGCTTCTTGTTGTGTTTTATTCGCACTTTCTTATTATTGAAACAAAACAGAACTAAATCTGTACCTTAATTCAGAAAATTTCTATTCAATTGTCCTAAACTTTTTGTCATATACGTAATCCTGCCCCATAGTTTGTGATTCTTGTCGTGAATTACGATGTTATCTTGATGGAAATGTGTGCTAGCATCACTTTTTTCTTATAAATATTGTGTTGAACTAAACGCTTTGAAATAATTTTGACGATTTAAAACATAGGCTTATACTTCACAGGAACACCTGTGCTACCATCTACATTACATATATACTCTGCAATCCATCGTAAAGTGCGTGGCGGAGTGCACACTGTACCACTACTCCACGCACTTTCTTTCCAATTTCACTCCCCAATAGAACGAGGGAAAAAAGAACGTCTATATGCCTCTGTATGAGCCCATATGTGATTTTGCCACCCAAATAAAAATGCTCATGTACTACTTTTGTCGTATCGTTAATCTAACTCCGTGGGCATCGTCTGATTTTCTTAGACTACTTTCCACTACCTTTATTTTGGTCTCGTTAATTTTCATTTTTAGATGTTGCCCATTCCGTTCAATTGAATTTTAAGGTCGTTTGAGGGCTCTAACGAAATGTCACCGGCTGAACGCAAATTTTTTATTTCTTCTCCATGAACTTCAATTCCTTCACCACATTCCTTGTGACTTTAATTTACAGCTCGCACAGATTGAACAATATTGAGGAAAGTCTACGACCCTGTCTTAGTCCCTTCCCCATCACTGCGTCCCTTTCATGTACAACTCGATTCACAACTACTGTCTTTTGTTTCTACAAAATGAATATTATTTTTCCTTTTCTAATTTTTCTCTTCCTTCGTTCAGAATTTGGAGGAGTACAGTGCAGTCAATATTGTCAAGATGTAAATATCACAGCTACAGTTATTTGGGGTATAACACGTGGGGCAAACATCACTTAATTGAAAATACAATCCTATGTGGAATGAAGAAGATGATGATATCGCTATTAATGAATGTTGCGCATATTGCTGGCTATAACCGTTGATGAAGCACTCGGAATGGAACTAAATGTGCTGTGGACGACTTGTTGGGGTACAACGGTCTATGCTGCTCCCATATTGACAAAGCTGATCTGGTATAGCAGCCAGTGATGTTTTCGGGGAACAGTCATTACGACGTCATCGACGAGACATTTTCAGTAGATGAGAGATCGGTAAAATGAAGTAAGGCAGGAGGATTAGGATATAAAGAGTCGTGAAAAGCGTGGTCTTTAGTGACGCAACACAAACACGCACTGTTTTATGAAGTACCAGCTAAAAACTGTAGAGTGGTAACCGGACAATAAATCATTTCAAAATTAATTTTGTCTTCTTTATAATTCTACCACCGGAGAGCTGTATGTCTTGTGCGCCAGACTGCAGTTATTGTCACTGCTTGCTCACGCGCTACGGGTCTTGCACGATGTATAAAGGACCCGCCGATTGCACTGGGAACTCAGTTCCGGCGAGATTGTGTACCAACACGCTCACCTGAGGATTGCGGGAAGTTGCACCGCTCAAATATTGTGTGAAGTTGACTTTAGTGTCCGGCTGCAAACCCGAGAAGATTATAAACAGTTATTACGCCGGGAAAACCTTAGTGGTGAAAAATATCCATTTTCTGCAACATACACATTAGTAAATTCACACATAAATCAGCAAGTTACTCTCTTTCGGGATGTACAATGGGCGTTAGAACATATTGCAGCAGACGTCATGCCCGTTTAAGGTCAGTGAGCATGTGCTTCTTTGGTGGCGCCTGTAGCGGTCAGCGTCTCAACAAGAATAGGGACAAGAGTTTACTCCTATTGAAAAGGATTTTACGTTGTCGGAGTCTAATGTAGGGATACCTGGTTTCGACTCGTTTACCCATTTCACAGTTGCTGGCAGCGACGGCGCGACCTACGTGTTCACTGTTTCAGTGAACCCCCGGAAAACAGCGTGCCGTTAACGAAAGTAAATAAATAAAAAATTTTTTTTTAAACTATCATTCTTCGTTTCGTTCTTCTATAACATCATTTTATGTGCACATTCAAAGTATTTATATCGCATGAGAAACGTTTTACGTCGCGGAGACAGCACGTGTACGAGTCGCAGAGCGGCAACCTTAGATAGGCGGCAGTGGCCGCAGCGTTGCAATACGCATGCGTGACTGTGGTTCAATTTCTCTTCTGAACCCCCTGGAGGCAGCAGAAGGGCGCAACTGCGGCAGGTAGGGGCGAGGGGAAATGGCGCTTTTAACACTGGCTCTGCAGCTGGTAGAGACACCAGATCCTGGCTACTCGAGCTTCGGCGATTACGCACGACGATCCCGAAAGAAGACAATGGAGCTACTGCGCACCTCGCCTCACGCATACGCAAATCCTGCATGAAGGCATATATAATTTGTCTTTTTTTTTTTTTTTTTTTTTTTTTTTTTTTTTTTTTTTTTTTTTGCCGCATTGAAGGTTCATCAAAAACCACGTCATATTTGGTAAAATATCTTATAACTACTGCTGGCTTCAGAATTTGAAAAGTTGTATTCCAGTCAACACTATCAAAAGCATTCTCCAAATCTACAAAAGCTAGAAATGTAGGTTTGCCTTTCCTTAATCTATCTCCTAAGATAAGTCGTAAGGTGAGTATTGCCTTCCGTGTTCCTACATTTCTCCTGAACCCAAACTGATCTTCCCCGAGGTCGGCTTCTACCAGCTTTTCCATTCTTCTGTAAATAATTCGTGTTAATATTTTGCAACCATGAATTATTAAACTGATGGTTCTGTAGTTTTCACACCTGTCTGCACCTGCTTTCTTTGGAAAGGGGATTATAACATTTTTCTTAAAGTCTGAGGGTACTTCGCCTGTCTCATACATCTTACACACCAGGTGAAACAGTTTTGTCATGGCTGGTTCTCCCAGAGATTTCAGTAGCTCTGAGGGTATGTCATATACTCCAGGGGCCTTGTTTCGACTTAGGTCTTTCAATGCTCTGTCAAATTCATATCTCAGTATAGTATCTCCTATTTCATCGTCATCTACGTCTCCTCCCCTTCCTACGATATTGCCTCTAATTTCATTTCCTTCGTAGAGCCTCTCTATGTACTCTTCAACCTTTCAGGTTTCCCTTCTTTGCTTATAACTCTAAAAGCCTTCAGCAGATTCCAATGAATAATGAAGTCACTACACTTCTCCTAGCAATTTATAGCCGTGTCGTTAGCGGCATTGCGCTGCGGTGTCGAATGTAGTGGGTTCGAGACCGACAGCAAGTGATTTGTTTTTAACCCAATCTTCTTTTAACAGATACGGGAACAACAATGACTTTTGTATTGTTACTGGCCACATATCTTTTGACGTCTTTGCGAATGTGTCGTGATTTTGATGGCAAATGACATCATGCGCAAGGTTAGGAGGGGTGCTACTTACAGTGCGTCACGTGACCTGAAGCTAGCTTGTCTTTCCATCGTAACGGTTTCATTGAAGCTTGGTAAGCCGACGCCTCAGCTCGAGTTTAATCAAGTGCAAACATGTCGATGTAAGGCATTCTGCATATATTTTAACTAAAATTGATCTGGCACTCAAAGAAGTTAACCTCCCAGTCATCTGAAGCACCAGTCGCCACTGGCTGCTGGTATTACTGTAACTGCGTAACGGTAGAGTTCTGGCCACACGAGAGTGAACGTGAAGAAATCGAAAGGAGGAAGGAAAAAAGAGGGTTGGTTGCTGAAAGTAGGTGGGATGGGGTGGGACGATTATAAGCGGGAGCCGACTTCATTAGATTGCACGGCAGTTGCTGAGACGCGGCCTGCCTTAATGAAGGCGCGGGGACAAAGAAGCGAGCAGAAGTCAAATTAGCGCAAGTCCCCCGGCCGCAGTTGGCGCCGAGTTGCAGCGTTGCCTCGTGTGGTGCGCCGCAGTCAACTTGGGCCGGGCTGCCCCACAGTTGACTTCTGGGCAGCGCGAACAGCCGCAGCCGCCCAACTATTCCAAACAGCGGCCCCCTCTCCACGAGGCAGTCTGCGGCGTGCCCAGCCATCCAGACGCTCAACTTGCCTACCTCTGCACTGCACCCAACGGATTCGTTCTTACTGCCGGAATCCCTCTCGGACTGGCATCCAGAAAGGTCGCCCCCAAACCAACACGGAAAACGTGACGTGTTTTCAAGTTTCTGACTGCAATGAAGTACATTAACATGGATGCTCTGCAAGTCACATTGAAGCCCATGGCAGAGGGTTCATAGAATCACCATTATACTATTTATCTCCCATTCCATTCTCGAAAGCGCGCGGGAAGAAAGAACACCTGAGTCACTCCCTTCGAGCTCTGATTTCCCGTAGTTTATTCTGATGATCTTTTCTACTTATCTAAGTGGGAGGCAACAGTATATTTTCGCATTCGGAGAAGAATGTTGGCTCTTGGAGTTTCGTAAGTAGCCCACGCCGCAGCGATAAGCGCCGTTGATGTAATGATTCCCATCCCAGATCCTGTATCATTTCCGTAACGCTGTCTCCCATGTATTATGACAATACTAAACGAGCTGCCCTTCTTCGGACTCTTTCGATGTCGTCCGTCAAAACCCACCTGATAAGAGTCCTACACTGGGTAGCAAAAGTCCAAAACAGGACGGACAAACGTAGTGTATGCAGTTTCTTTACTAGTTCTGTTGCATCTTTCAATGGTTCTGCCAATAAAACGCAGTCTCTGGTTCGCCTTTCCCACGCCATTATCTACGTGTTCTTTCCAGTTTAAATCTGAAGTAATAGTAATTCCTAGGTATTTAGTGGAGTTTAAGGCCTTCACATTCGGTTGAGTTTCCTTATAAACAAAGTTTAACAGATTTCTTTTCGTACTCATGTGGACAACTTCACACTTCTCATTATTTAGTGTCAATTGCCAATTTTACACCATAGTAACATCTTATTCAGATCGTTCTGCAGTTGGTTTTCATCTTCAGATGATTTTACTAGACTGTAAATGATGGCGTCATCTGCAAACAACACAAGAGTGCTACTTAGATTTCCCCCTAAATCGTTTATGTAACTAAGGAACAGCACAGCACCAGTAACACTGCCTTGTGGAACGCCCGATATCACCTCTGTCTTAGTTGATGCCTTACAATCTATTACTACGAACTGGGTCCTCTGTGACAGAAAATCCCCTATACAGTCGCAAATTTGGGGCGATATACCATAACCGCGCAATTAGATTAAAAGCCTTCTGGAAACCAAGAAATACCGAGTAAAGAGCTAGTTGTCTTTCGCGTGTTTTTATGATATTACTCTGCCTTTACATTCTATAATAGCGCGCGAGAAAAATGGAACACCTAAATCTTTCCGATTTCGATATTATTTCTCTTATTTTATTACGATGATCCTGTCTCTGTATGTAGGTGGGTGCTAACAATATATGTTAGCATTCGGAAGAAATAGTTGGTGAAAGAAATTTCGCAAATAGATCTCGCCGCAACAAATGTCGCCTTTCTTTTAATGAATTCCACCCCAACTCTTACATCATTTCCGTGACACTCTCTCCCCTATATTTCGTTAATACAAAACGAGCTGCCCTCCTCAAAACTTCTTCTAAATCGTCAATCATTCCCCACCCTGGTGTGGATCCCACAATTCGCAGAAATACTACAAAATGGGACGCACAAGTGTAGTGTAGGTCTTTTCTTCAATATAAATGTTGCAACTTGTAAGTGTTCTGCCAATGAAACGTAGTCTTTGGTTCGCCTTCTCTACAAGGTTTTCTATGTGTTATTTTCAATTTTCAAATGTTTATAGTCCTGTGGGGCCAAAGTACGTTAGTCATCGTTTCCTATTCTTACAAACTATTTAAACTAAGTTAAACTAACCTAAGGACAACACAGACATCGAAGCCCGAGAGAGGATTCGAACCTCCGACGCAGGAGGCCGCGAGATCCGTAACGTGGTGCTCCAGACCGCGCGGCTGTATGTCCTTTCCAATTTAGGTTGTTCGTAATTGCTATTTAGTAGAAGTGACGGCCTGTACATTTCAGTGATTTATCGTGTAACTGAAGTTTAACGGATTTCGTTTTGTGGTCATATGGATGACTTTACAGATATTATTAGGGGTTCATTCCTAATTTTTGAACCAGACAGATATCTTATGTAAAACATTCTGCAATTCCCTTTGATCTTCTGGTGACTTTACTAACCGATAAATGACAGTATAATCGGCGAACAGTCTAAGAGAGCTACTCAGAGTGTCTCCTAAATTGTTTATAAAAATAAGGAACAGTATGAGCCCTATAACACTTTTCTGTGGAACGTCAGATATCACTTCTGATCTACTTGAAAACTTGCCGTCAATTACAATGTACTGTATCCTTTCTGACAGGAAATCACGAATCCAATCGTACAACTGTGGCGATATTCCATAAGCACGCAAGTTGATTAGAAGACGCTTGTGAAGTATAGTGTCAAATCCCTCCCGGAAATCTGCAAATTCGGAATCTATCACCATCCTCCAAATATCCCGAAATCAATTTCTTTTCTACCACCCTTCACCTCTCGTTCTCCGGGACCTCCAAATCTCGAAAACCACTTTTTTTTGGACTCTCCCGTACCTACGTGCACATCTAGAAACCTACCATATGTTTAGTAATTCATCTATTTGCAAGTGGACGGGGGCATTTTCTTTTGCCGCTCCGGACCTGCAACAGCTTTCGTCCGCCACTGCAAACATTCGCTTTAGCCGCAACAAGCTTTGGCGAACATACGAATGATGTAGTTTCGCATTCGAGATGGATTCAGTCAACAATAACGCTATAGCTGAGCTGGCGGCGCGTATTTCAGCTACTAAGGGTCTTCCCTCGCGCATAAAAATTGTATTTCATTGTTAATTGCAATATGACGAAATAGTTCCTTATAGTGACATTCTTATCGGTCTGTAACAATTTAACTTATTCAGTATTACTGTATTGAGCCGGTTATCACATTTTTATGCTAGAAAGTTTTATCAGTGTGTTTCCTTACAAGTGAGAGGCTTTCCTAGCATCCACTATGTGTTTGGGAAGCCGGCTGCGGTGGCCGAGGGACCTGAGGCGCTCCAGTCACGGTCCGCACGGCCACTACGGTCAGGGGTTCGAATCCCCCCTCGGGCATGGATATTTGTGGCTTCCTTAGTATTAGCTAGTTCATAAGTAGTTTGTAAGTTTAGGGACTGATGACCCCGTAGTTAAGTCCCATACGCTATACAAACATTTGAACATTTTTTGTGTTTGGGAAACATTGATCACGTAGTACACAGCTATCACCTTTCTCTTTACGTAAATAATAAATAAATAAACAAATAATCATACTGTTAGTCGGAACTGTGACGTTATTTTTCAAAGTACTTCCTGCAGCTTTGATTGAAGTTTATTTACCAAAAGGAATGAAGCCTATTGGTCATCATCAAAACTTAACAACAATTTCACTTCGCTTAAATCATATTTCTATAATAAACAAATGAAAAATGATAATAATGAAGAGATAAGAAATTCTACGAAGCATATACGCTGTATTGGCTGCGTGCGAGTCAAGTCTGTCAGCGACAGGACCTAATCTGAGTCCGTCATGTAGTGGCAATTCTCCACAATTTTTCTTACGTATCGCCGGCCGCGGTGGCCGAGGGTACTGAGGCGCTCCAGTCACGGTCTGCACGGCCACTACGGTCGGGGGCTCGAATCCCCCCTCGGGCATAGATATTTGTGCCGTCCTTAGTTGTAAGTAGTTCATAAGTAGTTTGTAAGTTTAGGGACTGATGACCCCGTAGTTAAGTCCCATAGACTTTACTAACATTTTTTTTTCTTACGCATCACTGACAGGGTAAACTGTAAATGTTATTTTTGCATTACAACGTCGTTAACAATAAACTTATCATAAATGGAATCCCGGACGTAATTTGAGAATACCTACTTGCAACAATTTTTTCAGCTGTTTGCTTTGCAACATTTTGTAAAAATGCATAGCGCTACTAGAGCTGCGAGAGAAAACGACATAGCCGTACTAATAACAGGTATGAGGTATTTGTGTGCGCTGCTCTGAAGTCCAATGTAAGTAGTGGTTGGCTTAATATTTGCAACGGCAGTATAGGAAGTTAAGGTCATCAAATCTGTACGCATCGTATGGCAACTTCTACAGACTCCTTGTAAGACTTACTCATATTTAAGAAGGCTCAGTACAGTGCGAGGCACGGGCAAAATATGGTGATACTAGTCATTACGTTAAATTATCCGAAATTTTAACTGAATTACATTAGTTTTATTTACGGTATCAGTTTCGGCTGAAGCTAAAAAGGGAGCCGAATATTAGGTTACTGTTTCAAAAATGTTGAAATGTTTGTAAATCTAATCCAACCAAACTGCGTGGTCATCAGTTCGCAACTTACAAACTACTTAAGGTAAATTAACCTAAGGACAACACTCTCTCTCTCTCTCTCTCTCTCTCTCTCTCTCTCTCACACACACACACACACACACACACACACACACTCACATGCCCTATGGAGGACTCCAACCTCCGCAGCGAGGCGCCTAAGACCGCTCGGCCACTCCACCGCGGCGTTACTGTTCCGGCGTCAAATTTTGTATGGGTCGGACTGTAATTTCGGTAGATTTAGTTGAGTTACTCTTGTCTCAGCTACTTGTAGATGTTGTACTCATACAACATGGACGTATGAAAATTTGTGTCGGAGCCGGGATTCGAACCAGGGTCTCCGACTTACTACGCAGTTGTGCCACGGTTGTGCTCACGCTCACATGTTTGAAACGTCTGCACGGACTACTCAAGCATGGACCCCATCTGACACAACTGCCCGGAAGTCTTCCTATTTGCAACGTTAGACTTTATGGGTCGCAGCTAATAATGTATTCAAAAATCAAACGTTTGTGAAGCTTATGGGACTTAACTGCAGGGTCATCAGTCCCTAAACTTACAAACTACTTATGAACTACTTTATACTAAAGACGACACAAACATCCATGCCCGTAGGGGGAATAGAACCCCCGACGGCGGGCGGCCGCGCGCACCGCAACACGGCGCTGCAGTACGCACGGCTAATCCGCCGCGGCAGTCATGTATTCCTGGAAGAAATGGTGAGTGCTAACGAGAAGTGATCTCAAGTCAATTCTATATTTCTAGACTTTCGGATGGCTTTTGTCACACTACCGCACAAGCGTCTTCTAGGCAAATTGCGTGCTTATGAGATATCGGCACAGTTTCGTGACTGTATACATGATTTGCTGTTTGAAAGGACAAAATACGATGTAAATGATGGTAAGTCATCGATCAGAACAGAAGTGATACCTGAAGTTCCCCAGGGAAGTGTTGTAGAGCCCCTACTGTTCCTATCTAATGTTTGCGCGGCCATACCGTTCAACCGATTGTGAGGAAACTTTATCAACATATTTCTTGCACTTTCGCAATGGTCATAGGCACCATTAAATGACTGTAAGACAAATAGTTCAGAAGATATGACGTAATAAACAATGAAATGCGCGGAAAAGTGCTCTATCATGCGACGTCTGCTTCTAAAGCACTGCACCAAATTTGGTACACATATTCCTTCCATGAGGTAACAATTGACGTAGGAGTAAGAACTGCTTACGACATATAGTTCAGGGATTATGACGTCATAAAAATTATATGATTGAAAACCCACGGCATCATAGACATGTGAATGAGGACACTTTATTCATCCTAAAATTTCATGACATTTTGGACACTTGACCTTCAAAACTGTCACATAAAATTTTAGATGGTGCATGACGAGGATACTTTACATATGGACTACGTCATATTCTATAGTTGTAATCCCATTCTGATGAATTTTTAAAATATGATTGAAGAATGCACTTTATCAGTGTAGTATTAATGTATTCAGGTTAGTTAAACAATTTCAAATAATTAACCTGACTAAACAGTTAATTTCCAGATTTCGGTGAAGTCTCGAATGAAATAAAACTTCTGAAAATTCTATCAGCTTTCTCTGGAAGTTACATTTTTCAGGGTGATAATCGTCAAAGAAACATTTAAAACATAGATATTCTATTAAAACCATACGTTGGTAACCACAAATTCCTTCTGCTGGTGGTTTTCACCCCAATGGTTCGTTACGCTTGGTATGCATCAAAGCTGACAGACAAAACACAGTCATTTACAATTGTGAATGATGTATGCTTTCCACTGAATTCTTACTTTAAACTGCTTACATGAAATTCACATGGTGTGAACAATATCTACGTTTTTCTTTGATGATTATCACCGTGAAAAATGTAACTTCCTTTGCGGTCTCTGACAGAATTACTATGTCATCGGCAAAACACGAAGTTTTTATTTCTTCTCCATGAACTTAAATTTACTCTCCAAATTTCTCCTTGCATTCCTTCACTGCATGCTCAATGTACAGATTGAACAACATTGGGGAAAGGATACAACCCTGTCTTACTCACTTCCTAACCTTTGCGTTCCTTTGATGCCCTTCGACTCTAATAACCTCTGTCTGCTTTTTGTATAAGTTGAATATAACTCTCTTCTCCCTATATTTTACCCCTGTTATCTTCAGAATTTGAAAGAGTTTATTCCAGTCGACATTGTCAAAGGCTTTATCCACATCTATAAACACCAAAAACGAAGGTTTCCCTTTCTTTAGCTTATCTTCTAAGTCGAAATGTGAGTACTGCCTCCAGTGTTCCTACGTTTCTCCTAAATCCAAACTGATCTTCCCCAAAGTTGGATTCCATAAGTTTTTCCGTTCGTCTGTAAATAATTCGTGTTAGTATTTTGCAGCTATGACTTTTTAAACTGATAGCTCTCACATTTGTCTACACTTGCTTTCTCTAAAATTGGAATTACTGTTTCTCCCCTGTCCCATACATCTTGCATACCACGTGAAACAATTTCTTCATGACTGGCTCAGCAGTTCAGACGGAATTTCATCTATTCCAGGGTCTTGTTTCGACTCAGATGTTTCAGCGCTCTGTCAAATTCTTCCCGCAGTGTCGTATCTCCTATCTCCTCTTCCTCCACTTCGTCTTCCATTTCTGGAATGCTACCATTGTACAGGCCCTATGTATTCCTTCCACATTTCAGCTTTCCCCTCTTTACTTAGTTCTGGTATTCCGTCTGTGTTCTGGATATTCATACAGCCACTTTTATTGTCTCCATATATCTCTTTTATTTTCCTGTAGGCGGTATATAACTTTTCCCTGGTTATACATTCTTCTATGGTACTGCGTTTGTCCTCTAACCACTCCTGCTTAGCCAGTCTGCACTTCCTGTCAATCTCGTTTTTCAGACTTTGTTGTCTCTTTTGCCTGCTTCACTTGATGCATTTTTTAAAATATTTTCTCCTCTCTTCAATTAAGTCCATTATATCCTGAGTTATCCAGGGATTTCTATTAGGCCTTGTCCTTTTGCCTTTATGATCGCCGGCCGCGGTGGCCGAGGGGACTGCGGCGCGCCAGTCACAGTCTGCACGGCTACTACGGTCGGGGGTTCGAATCCCACTCGGGCATGGATATTTGGGCCGTTCTTGGTGTTATATAGGTCATAAGTAGTTTGTAAGTTTAGGGACTGATGAACCCGTAGTTATGTCCCATAAGCTGTACAAACATTTGAACATTTGTTTTATAAAGGTTCGAAATTATGTTTAAAGTTGGTTGGAATTCGCTGAGTACTGTCATTTTCATGCAGTGTGTGCATAAAGTCTCGCCGCATTATGTAGCAGTTTCGTGCAACTCCTATTGTTTATGACGTTATATCTCCTTGACCATGCCTGTATGTAGTTCCTACCCGACAGCATTATCACATCACTTTAAGAAATATGTGTACCAAATTTTGGTTGAAATCTGCCCAGTGGTTTAGAAGGAAAAGTGCAACATAGTTTGATGAATTTTTTCGCGCAACTCATAGATTATGACGTCACATCTCGTGAACAATGTGTTGTACGTGATCCTTAAACTTAAGGCGGCCGTCCTCATTGATTTAAGCTTACGTGTGCAAAATTTCATAAAGATTGAAGCACAACTATAGATTTGTACCTAATATGTACACGGATATTCTGCTTACACCATAATATTCTTATTTACATAAAACATGATGTTGAGATTTACACAGTCAAATGCCTTTGACAGATCACAAAGTATACCAGCAGATAAAAAGAACCGAAGTTTGTCAATGAAGTGTGGGCCAGGCACTTGAGTGTGGTTTGCCCAGTAACCGCGTACATCTAGGTGTAGATGTGAGAAGCTGCTTAAAATAATTATTGGATTTTCTGTTTAAAAAAATCTTTCCTTGCTCCGCACAGCAATTCCGTCACCCTAATATTTTCATCTAACTGCTGAAGTTTTGTAGTTTCCAACTGCAAACGGAACAGCGTAAGTCCGTAACAAGTCGCCTGCTGCAAGAACTAGGAAAGTGGGGCGGTTGGAGGAGGGGTGGCGACGTCACATCCCAGCGTCGTGTGCTCCCGGGGTCTCAACCTGCTGCAGCGCCGGCGCCGGCGACAAGTCAAACACAGGTTCTTGTAACACCCGGCGCCTGTCAGCGACTCTGCAATTAACGCTTCCCTCGAGACATCGCTTCTGCGATCGACTTCCACGTTACACTCGGCAGATGTACCGACGGAAGGCTACAACTTTTGTAATTATTGTTCTGTTCTCCGAATGGAGGCAGCACGGGCTGCGAAAACCCGTATTTACTCCGCTATAGTACCCCACCACCTATAGTATCCTCCTCAGATTTTGAGATCAAAATGTAAGGTCACAGATGGTGACCTCCCATCTGCGGGTTGATTAAAGAGAGATGTAATCGTATTATACTTGTAAAAGTTTTGTATATTTTTGTGAACTTATATTTTAGGTATTTCTTTACTTGTTCATGTCATATATGTTATCTGTTTAATTTGAAATGTTAACTGAATATTTTGATTGTACATATTCAACTATGCTATCAAAGATATTATGTATGAATGTAAACAGCGCGCTCTATTGTGCCACTATATTGTTGATGCTGGGGCAGTCGATGAGAGACGGAGTGTGTGTCGGTCTCGAGGCGTGGGGACACTGTCCTCGTGTGTGCCACTAACAAGGAAAGTACTTGGCCTCCAACAAACACATATACACCAAAATCGTACTAGAGATAATGTAAAGATCTCTTATTGCACTAGTGATACTCCCGCATCTGCAAAACTCTGCAGTCGTCCGTTGGGGCCTCTGCGTGTGCCATGCCGCATTGCACTTTGACCTGTCGGTTCGGCAGTAGGGACGGTGCAGTGTGCCTCCGAAGTTGCGTTTTGTGATGTTATTTGTGTGGTGAAGCGTCAGATGGGACGCCGATTGCTAATCAGTCCTGCTAATGTATTGTGATTAGTTGAGATGAAGTTACGAAGAACCCTTCTTCATGAAGATAGTATTAGTATAGAAGATGAATCATTTGCATGCTTTGTCGTATCTGCTGTGGTACAGAAATATGAGCATAAGTTAGATACTGTTGTTACAAACTCATAATAAAGATAATAGAGATTATAATGGATACAGCTCAAGCGGTAGTGCTACGGTAAGTGCGGGAAGAGGCGATGGAAGCAGTGGCAGTGAATACCAACAGTCTTCCATGAATAAGGTTAAAGTTGCAACTACCATCACGACTTTTTATGACAATTCGCTAGAGAACATGTACGATGGTTATTACATAAATTATAGTTATCTACATTACGTATGGCGTCTACAATTACATCTACAGTGCGATCTAGAGCATGGTTTCAGAGTTTTGCAGAAAAACGACACCCACCAGCACATTGAGGTGTACGTAGAGATCCTGTAACCAAACGTTCATACAGATATGTTTGTTCGAGCCCATGTACATTCCTTGTAAGTTCGGTTCGTCGCGTGCAATCGCCGGTACGAAAACCGCGGAACGTTTATTCATGTATATTGGAAGAAGAAGTGTTCATAGTGAAAGTTTATTCTGAAAGTTGCGGGAGTGCCATTTATCGAAACAGTGTCTGCTAGTGTCAGACTCGCGTCGTAGGTATGCATTCGCGTCGCGCGTGTTAAAACGGGACTACGGAAAGTGTCTCCGTCGTGAGACGATTCTTGTATCGCGGAACTGACCCACTCATGTGAAAGAACATTTAGTGAACTTGGGTGAAAATAAGTTTTGCGTCACAGCATCATCCTTGTCAACTGGACCACTGTATGGATGTATATGTCATTGCTGATGGATTCTTATGTGAAGATTATGTGAAGAAACAAATGCTACAGATGAGTACTATTTTGTAACTTTTATGTTAGAATATAAGAGTGAATTAATAGTTAACAAAGACTTTTTTCTATTAATACCTAACAGACCTTATAAGAACTAATTTACAATAATAATTCAAAATTCATTAGAAAATTTGATAGGAGTGCGAAAGTTTAACTGACGAGAACATATAATCTTCATTCATTCAGTAACGATTGAGTTTGAACTGAGAAAATTAAATATTGTGTGCTTTAGAAATAGATATCAGTGATTATAGTTAGAACTTTGATGAAACAATAATAAACAATATCATATTAACAATCAATCAGTTAGCCATTTTTGACAATAATGAGAGAGAAAATTAGTAAAAATCATCACCAGACATTTTTTTAATAATAGTTAACGTCAATAATTTATCTGATTACGTAATGTACTTGTGCACAGCTATTGTTTCACTGTAAAAGACCCACAGCAAAGATTAAAGAATCAGTCATTTACAAAAAATAAATAAATAAAAAATAAAAAAAAATTACGACAAAAAAGAGGGCATACAGAATTATTTTTTTTATTTATTTATTTTTTTATTATTATTATTATTATTTTTTTTTTTTTTTTTTGCAAAACGATAACAGCTGTTCCAGTTTGCAGTATATGTATCATCTTGATATTTTATAAGATAGGGTGGTAATTACAATCCTTTGTGACGTGATCAGATGTGCAAACAATAACTAGCAATCGTATTCATTCAGTTAATTAACAAGCCAATTAATTTCATTAACAGTGACAGGGCCTAAATCAGAAAAGTGAACTGTTGTGTTTGTAGACCTTACTTACTGTTACGAACTTTTACCTGTCTGTTTCGAGCCAAAATCATTAACGAACAATTTACTCTTATCTTTCAATCAAATATATTTATCCGCCTTATAAAAATAGGAAATAAAAAAAATAAAAAAATCTAAAATATTTGTGAATTCGTTAGTTACGTGAAATTCGGCAACAATGCCTGCCGTAGGCTCCTGGTAGAATGGTATTTTTACTACATAACCATAACAGCAGGTGACAATCTCCGTTCAGTATCGGTAGACTTGCATTTTTCCGCAAGTTTCACTTTTATACTGTGAACAAAATACGAAAATGACTACCGTAATCGGAGGATTAACTTCACGGTATCGTTTAACTTGAGAGTTATCGAATTTGCAACGAATAATGATGCCCATGTGGCAGATCGTTAATTACAAGTTTTCGTATTTCAAGTGTTTACCTGTAAGAGTACGTGACTTCTGTTACCCACGAATTGCCTTGTGTGAAGAACATAACAAAGGCGAACTTTTGCGATGGAAACGATGACATATTATATAAGATATTACACGAAAAAGTTTTAATAAAATAGTTATTTCAAATGAAGTGAACCAACCGAATTCGCTATTCAATTTACGAAGTTTCCGCCTATTTTACCCTCCCTAATTTCAGAAGTAAAAAACAAATTGAAAAACAGGCGGGTACTACAGTCAAGTTCAAAAAATGTTCAAATGTCTGTAGTGTCTATGGGACTTAACTTCGGGGTCATCAGTCCCTAAACTTACAAACTACTTATGAACTAGCTAATATTAAGGACGGCATAAATATCCATGCCCGAGGGAGGATTCGAACCTTCGATCTTAGTGGCCGTGCAGACCGTGACTGGCGCGCCACAGACGGCTCGGCCACCGCGGCCGGCTTGCGCGGGTTTAAAATAAGGTTTTCTGTAGTTTTGTGTCCCAACTTCGTCGCCGCTTTTATGTCCCAGCCTCGTCGTAGGTGTCGGTGGCCGAGTGGAATGAGACTGACACGCTGGTGCAGGTACGGAGGGGAGCAGCCAGAAACTATAAACACTCGAGTAAATTAGAAAGAGATATATTGCACAGAATGTAACAATACTTAACTTTTACATAGTACTGCAGAATGTTGATACATAGTTGTTAGAGGCCTGCCTAGTGCCTGTACGATAGCAAAGTCTTCAATGGTGCCTATCTGATTACGAAGGTCCTAACTCGTTGCTATCTCAGTCCGAAGTGACCGATGTCCTTCAGTGGTGGCCACGAGCGGCGTTCTCGCAGAGGGCGCACGTGGCTGTCGTTGTAAGATCGCCGCGCCGTGCGTGCATGGCGGCACGTGGCGAAAGTAGGTGGCGCGCACTTTGTACTTGTGCGACACCACATGTAGAAGCGTACAAAACCGTTTATTTGCATGTAATAGAAGGGTACATTTACGTTAAAGCAATGTGATAACCAAAATATTTGGCAGTTCCATTAGGAGTATGTACAAAAAGATTTTCGTCTTTGCCCACTCTGGAGCAGGCCACATACAACTTTTCATCAAGATCAGAGCAAAACTGTGGATTATGGCGAAATCCATAAGTAGCCTCCACCATGCACTGAACGAAATTTTATGTAAACAGTGCCCTTCCTCTTGTTTTGAAGGTCAATTGGGCAAAATTTCATCAAGATTAGTGCGAAATATAGATTTATACAGACACACTGAAAAGGCACTTTCACATTTACTCAAATTTTCCGGTTGGGTTTACAAAAAATGGAACGAAACCTGTTTAAGAACATTCCTCAAATATCAAAATTTCACTTTATTTGGTTCTCTGGATCTTGAGCTATAAGAGAACAGACAGAAAGACAACAAATGTGTCTTATAAGTATAGAGATATTACACGAAAAAGTTTTAATGAAATAGTCACTCCAAATGAAGTGAACAAACCGAATTAACTATTCAATTTACGAAGTTTTCGCCATTTTACCCTCCCTAATTTCAGAAGTAAAAAACAAATTGGGAAACAGGCGGGTACTATATCCGAGTAAATACGGTAATTGTGATAAGGCACTCAATGTTCAATGCATTTTTACGTCATGGCCTAGTGTTTGTAAAGGAAGTAATTCTTGAACAACAATATGGTAACGCACACTCCGGAGTAGTATAATAATTACTTTCTTCACAAACATGGATTAAGCTAGCGTTAGTCTTTGGGTTGCCCCAGTGTCTATTTATTCCTGTCTTATGTTAGTCCATCTCCTTCCATTTCTGCCAGCGCCTTGTACTCCACCTACTATTTCGGCTTCGTTATCATGCAGCTCATTCCTTACGACGTCATATCTCATGGGCTATACGTCCTACATTAATATAGTTTTCTATGTTCGTAGAGTGCAATATTAATAACTCTCCAAAAATATTTTGAATGCACTTGGTACTAGAGAAGTAAAAATTACTCTAGCAAAACTTAGTCGAAATCTTAATGAATTTCTATGTAACTTCTACATTAAAGTAAAAATTTCGAAAAACGCGCCAGTACATCCGAATTGTGAAACCTTAACTTTTTCCTGCGTAATGAATGTTCAAACAACGTATGGGTATGCTGCCGAGTGACGTTGTAGATCATTGCCGAAATTTCGACAGTGGCACGCCCTGCCTTTCTCAATGCATAACTGCACTCAAGGTTTCAAGGTACAAGCGAATTTAATACCTCGGTTTGCAAAGGATAAAAAAGGAAGATAACACACACAGTACAAGTAACTGCAGAGTCAACATAACCAAAGATGACCAACATCATAAATATCGATAGCGGTTATTAATTCTGTCCCTCTGTTTTCTGGCATGCACCTCCACCTATTGGGTTAGTGATGTTAAGTAAGCTGTTGAAATTAAACGGACAGGCGACCTTATAAAAAGAAATAGTGATTTTTGTTTATATTCTGCTTGTAATCCGGCTCTGTCTCTTGTCAAAAATAGAGGGACAGAATTATTGCTGCCTCAACTGTTGATTAAAAATTAATGATGTTGGACTTTGGTTGTGTTGACTATGCAGTTACTTATACTGTATGTGTTGTCTTCCTTGTTCACCCTTTGCAAACCGACGTATTAAATTCGCTTGCACATTGTCTCTTGAGCGCTGTTGTGCGTTGAGGAAGGCAGGATATGCTACTGTCGAAATATCGGCAGCATGCCCTTAAGTTGTTTGAAATCCGAATTGGTCTTATTATATGTTTATTATTTATCCTACAGGTAGTATGAACATGCCAGTGATTATACATTCTTAATATACACATAGTTACAGATGAAAAAGTTGGTGGTGCTTCAGATTTTGATGTGAAATCCTCCAATCCACAGTTCAACATCAGGAGTTGCCAACAGGAAGTGCCCGTCACCACGGTGATGGCTGGAATCTGTGAAGTCACTGACAATGTGTTGAATGTTGTGGATCTCCCGAATAACAATCTGAATTGGAAACCTTTCTTTCGCTATGTAGAACATCTCTCCACCGGCCATGGCCCATTTTAAATCTGTATAGGAAATCCCAGGTCTTACTTGGTACGTGGAATGCACCTGATGTGAGGCACCTGTGAAGATCTTTTACAAGCTGACCTCTGTCACTGCTTCCAAATGACCTTTCTATGCAGAAAGTGGTTTACAATTCGTGTCATCCATGTCAGAAACATCATGGTTGATCGAGATCTTGTGGGATTACCTCATACAGGCGGTAGATATTCATGGATCAGGAGCCACCATGCCGGTTAGCAGTGGAAGCAATTATGTTGTAGTAGATCGGATTGCGGCAGATTCGATGCATACTTTTAATATTCAGCTGGGTATCAACAACCATTATATGATAACGATTCGTCCAAATGATGCACTTGAGTTCACTGAACCCAGGACTGAAGATCGCTGGGTGGTTGCTAAGTATCACCAGGTAGTTTCACTTAACTGTTTCAGGGGCTCTGTTTATCGATGTTACCCAAGTATTTTAAGATGCCTGGGTACCAAATGTAGCAGCAGTCCTTGTGAATCACACTGTTAGTTGAGGGCTTTCTCCCGATAACTCCCTCACCGACAGACAATGTCACTCACAATGAGATTTGCTGTCCTATTTCGCCGCCAGGCGTTGTGAAATATGTGATTGACATCAATAACCACATTCCATGAAAAAGGTAACAGACCAATCGATGAAATTTTATCTGCATACGTTATGTACTGCTTGTTCTCATTTCCAAACCATTCACTGCTACAGAAAACAATAATAATAAGAATAATAATAGTTGTAGTAGTAATGTAGAGGCATTCTTGAGGTTCGAACTGTATTATGTATCTTCGGAAAAATATAAATTAAAATCCGGTAAATAATGGCTACCGGCGACGCAAATGCTAGGTGCTCGGTCATCTGGCAATGCTGTTTGACTGGAAATATTTGCCATTTCCGTAAATGCTCATCTGTTTGGCGACGCGCTTTTCGCGCTCGTTAAACAAATTTAACGGCTGCATGCTTCGGCGCTCTCGTAAATACACGTGCGCACACATCCGAGCGATAACCTCTAATGAAATTGACGAGTAATGAGGGTTGTAAACTGTACATTTGGTCGGGAGTCACTAATTTCTGTTTGACTAACAGCGTGGAAAATATTAACCTCCACGTGTAAAGTGAGCGTGATTTGTAACGTCTTCTATTTTTCCGTAACATTCTATCAGAACAGTTTTTTTCCCTTTCACACGAGTATCCATCAGCAATCCAAAATGAGGAGAAGCGTCGTTATAATGACTGCTCAAGTACTGTATCTTACTTCGTAATTTAGTAAATAATTGCAGGTGCTATGTAAGAACAGACGAGAAACTGAACACCCTACCCAACCTTCCGGCAACTTGTGCATTTATTTATTATTTTTGTTCGTATTTTATTAAACTTGGGGTAGATGCGGTAATCTTACACATGCATCATTAATCTACATCTAAAAATATATTGTGCACATCATATTTAAGCACCTGGCAGAGGTTTAATCGAAAAGAGTTTATGATATTTTTCTACTATTCTATTGTCTAATGCAGCACGGAAAATGAAACACCTAAACACCTAAGTCTTTCCGTTCTGCATCTGATTTTTCTTATTTTGTTATGATGATCATGTCTTCCTATGTAGGGGATTCTAGAAGAATATGTTTGCATTCGGAGAAGACATTTGGCGAGGGTGATTTCGCAAAAAGAACTCGCTGCAACGAATAACGCCTTTCTTGTTAGTATTTCCACCCTAACTCCTGTTTCATTTCCATGAAACACTTTCCCCTACATCGCGATAATACAAAATGAGCTGCCCTTTTCTGAACTTTCTCTGAATCGACCGTCCTTCCCACTTCATTGGGGAACCCATAATGTGCAGGAATACTCCAGAATAGGACCCCTAAAAACAGTGTAGGCAGTTTTTTTAGGAGAACTGTTGCATCTTTCAAGTGTTGTACCACTGAGAGGTAGCCTTTGGTTCGTCTTTCCTGCGATATTTTCTACGTATTCTTTCCAATTAAGGTTGTTCGTAATTGTCATACCTACATATTTAGTTGAATTTACGGTCTTTAATTGTCTCATTAATCGTGTAAATACAGTTTAAGTGGATGACGTTAATCTTTTCATTATTTAGGGTCAAATCCCTATTTTTGCACAATGGAGAATTTTATTTAAATCTTTTTGCAGCTGCCTTTAATCTTCGGACGACATTATTAACCGATAAACGACAGAATATTCCGCCAACAATCAACAAGAGCTGCTTATGTTGTCACCTGAATCGTTTGTAAATATATGAAATATTACGGGCCGTGTAACACTTTCCTGGGGAATATCAGATATCACTTCCGTTTTACTTGATGACTGCCGCGGTGGAATGGCCGAACGCCCCGAGGCGCCTTGCTACAGAGCGCGCGATTGCTCCTCATCGGAGGTTCGAGTCCTTCCTCGTGTATGGGTGGTTTTCATTTTTTTTCTCCCCAGGTTAGTTTAAATTAGTTTAAGTGGAATGAGACTTTTACTCTGCAGCGGAGTGTGCGCTGATATGAAACTTCCTGGCAGATTAAAATTGTGTGCCGCAACCGGGACTCGAACCTGGGACCTTTGCCTTTCGCGGGCAAGTGCTCTACCGACTGAGCTATCCCAACACGACTCACGATGCCGCCCCACAAACGTACTTCCGCCAGTACCTCGCCTCCTAATTTCCAAACATCACAGAAGCTCTCCTGTGAACCTTGCAAGAGTAGCGCTCCTGGAAGAAAGGATATGGTGGTGACATGGTTTAGCCACAGCCTAAGGGACGTTTCCAGAATGAAAGTCAGCGATCGGCCAGCTGCTGTTTACGTAACCGAGTCACTGACGCGCGCGCTGCATCAAACGCTACAAAGTACAGTACTTAGACGGATTATCCGCATGAAGCGTACAGTCAGTGGCGCTCTCCTATGTGTCCATTGTTTCAGTAAACCCCCGGAAAAAAACTCGTCGTGTAGAAAAGTAAATAAATAGAAAGTGTTTTTCAACTATCACTTCCTTTCATTCCTATAACAGGTCATTTTATATGCACATTCAAAGTATTTTTATCGCATGAGAACCGTTTTACGTCGCGTAGACTGCACTTATACGAGTCGTAGCGCGGCCGCTTAACACAGGCGGCAGTGGCCGCAGCGTAGCAATGCGCATGCGTGGCTGAGGTTCAATTTCTCGTTGCCTTCATGGATGATTTGCGCATGCGCAAGGCGAGGAACGCAGTAGCTCCATCGTCCTTGCTACGGGGCGATTCGTGTGTAACTGCCAGAGGTCGCGTAACCAGGAGCTGGTGTCTCTACCAGCTCCAACGCCAATATTAAAAGCGGCGTTTCCTCTCGCCACTCCCTGCCTCGGGAGCGTCTATATTCTGCCTCCAGGGGATTCAGAAGATGAGTTGAACCTCAGCCGCGCAAGAGTATTGCAACGCTGTGGCCACTGCCATCTGTGTTAAGAGGCCGCGCTACGACTCGTACAAGTGCTGTCTAGGTGACGTAAAACGGTTCTCATGCAATAAAAATACTTTGAATGTGCGTAATGACCTGTTACAAGTATGAAACGAAGTGACAGTTGAAAAACACTGCCGGCCGCAGTGGCCGAGGAGACTGAGGCGCTCCAGCCACGGTCTGCACGGCCACTACGGTCGGGGGTTCGAATCCCCCCTCGGGCATTGATATTTGTGCCGTCTTTAGTATAAGGTAGTTGATAAGTAGATTGTAAGTTTAGGGACTGATGACGCCGTAGTTAAGTCCCATAAGCTTAACAAACATTTGAACATTTTTGAAAAACACTTTCTATTTACTTGTGACCACAAAGATTTTCCCGGCGTAATAACCCTTTGTAATCTTCTCGGGTTTGCAGCCAGATACTAAAGTCAACTTGACACAGTATTTCAGCGGCGCAACTGCCCGCCATCCTCAGGTGAGCTTGCTAATCAATCTCGCCGAAACTGAGATCCCAGTGCAATCGGCTGCTCCTTTATACATAGCGGATGACCCACAGCGCGTGCTCAAGAAGTGACAGTATCTGCCCTACAAGACATACAGCGCTTTGGTGGTAGAATCCGGCAAAAGGTAGGAAAGCAACTGATTTGTGCGTCTCATTTAATGGTTCAGGTGAAGAACCAAACTGAAAAGCACAGCGGATCTGCTTATCTATGTAGCCATTCTGTTTAAACACAGAAGAACTAGATCTTCTCAAAGTTGTGTTTAAACACAAACGGGAGTATTTCATCATAGATGGGAAGAATTTTGAAAAAGCATGACATTAAGAGTGTTTTTCGTCCGCCAGTAAAGACGAGAGCACCTATCGTATCTGTGAAGGATGATTTGGGTCTGAGGAAGCCCGGGGTATATAAGATTCCCTGTCAGTGTGGGAAAACGTGTATTGGTCAGACTATCCGTAACATTCAGGACAGATGTTTTGAACATCAACGCCACACACGTTTGCTCCAGCCCGAGAAGTCAGCGGTAGCTGAGCATTGTATCGATGAGGGACATAGAATGTTGTATAACGAAACTCACATGGTTGCTTCAGCATCTCGTTACTGGGACTGTGTCTTAAAGTAATCCATAGAGATTCGATTATCTGACAATCTGATTGACAGAGACAAAGGCTACCTTCTTAGTAGATCCTGGAACCGTGTGTTATCAGATATTTATTAAAAAAAAAAAAAAAAAAAAAAAAAAAAAAAAAAAAAAAAAAAAAAAAAGGTGGTACTTCAGAAATCTGAATAATAATTTTCTTTATCATGGATTATCGATTTCGCCGGATTCTACCACCGGAGCGCTGTATGTCTCGTAGGGCAGTTACTGCCACTTCTTGCGCACGCGCAGTGGGTCTTCCGCGATGTATAAAGGAGCCGCAGATTGCACTGGGAACTCTAAGCATCATCAGCAACGCTCCACGATACATACGCACCGTGGACCTTCACAATGAAACTCGCCACACGACTGTACAGAAACTCGAGACACTCGAACAAACCCTTCATCCTACGCTTGGGGAACTACGATCATAACCATAGGTGGAAACATAAACGCCCAAAAACACTTCTCCTCAGAGACTAACCACCTACGGTCGTAGGGAACACCAACTCACAAACACCATGAACATGGCAAACCCCTGCAGAACAGCAATCTGACTGGCAATGCCAGCTGAGCCCACAGCCGGCCTACAGGCAAAGCAGGGAAACCATATTCAGCGCACTAAACACAAACAAACCTAAACAGTCCCGCACACTTAGCCAGTTCTATGACCGAACTGCCTAACTACCATTACAAACTTGGCTATGTTACAGGTATTCTGCCACAGCCGATGTTAACGGGTAAACTGCCGCAGCCGACCCAGGAGACTTCATTGGAGCACAGCTGCAGCAGAACCTCGCATCAAACGGACTGATTCTTTATGATGAACCTAGCAAAATTAACGGTACTGAGAAAATACCCATTACTAAAATTACCAAACCTTGCATGATCTGTCGCAGATAGCATACCGCTACTGACCTTCATACCTACCCCACTGTCGCAGAGGTTTTTTTCCCTTGGCTCTTGTCTTGGCACTTTTTTTCCTCTGCCCTTACATACCTTTACCCTTCGCTTACCTTTCGACCAATTCCATCTCCAGATGCACCGTATTAATGGGTGATCGTGCCCACACGTACGGATAACATCGCGGTTCCCACATCCCGTGATCCACCTTAGCAAACTAACCTAATTACGGAGGTGACAGTAGAACTTTTGTGATGGTCACCACGTTGGTGTGGGCGTGGAGGTGCCCCATCCTTGACTGGGAACTCAGTTCCGGCGAGATTGTGTATCAGCAAGCTCACTTGAGGATGGCGGGCAGTTGCGCCACTTTATATTTACTTACCTTTCTATACGACGAGGTTTCTTCCTTTTTTTCGGAGGTTCACTGACCCAGTGAAGACATAGGAGAGCGCCGACACTGACTGTACGCCTCATGCGGATAATCCGTCAACGCACTGTACTTTGTAGCGTTTGCTGCAGCGCGCGCGTCAGCGGGACGGTGACGTAAACAGCAGCGAGGCCGATGGCGCTAGAATACAGCGGCCACAGATCATTGCTTCAAATGCTCGTAAATCAGCTATCCGTCGGGGCGGTCATTCGAAGTTCCTGTCCGCGCAGTACGGGCGAGCACGTCCGAAAATATTCACATCATACATCAGCGTCCCAGATTTACAACGGCTGGGGCGCTCGCTTTATGCGCCCCGACATATATATACATCGGCGGCGGTTTTACGACGAGCCGCAGTGGCCACGGCCGCTGCGCTGAGCTGTATAAATCTGCGAGCGCCTTAAATCGCGGAAATGGGATGATCACCGCACCGCTTCGACGTCCTACTCAGGGACGCGACATAATTCCGGATGACGTCTTCGGCGCAGAGAGGAGAGTGCAATTTCGTGTATCTTTGGATGGGGTCCGCGAGGCGGAATGTTGAAGAAGTGGGCGCAGGGAAAAGAATTCGTCTGGACGGGAAGAGTGGAAAGACGTGCTCGCCTAACGTAATGAGCTTCCGCTGAGTAGGGCTGCGCGGCGGGGTATCCTTCACTTGCCGTCTCTTCCTAACCCCACCCCCCAACACCACCCAGCCAATCAGCAAAATACTCTCTGCACACCAGCAAAGTCTTACTATTTTTCCTTTTTTTGCCCTCTTTAGGTTACGCTACTAACACTAATAATCGGTATTTGCGATCGCCTGTCGAAAGCGCGAAATTTAAATGAAAATAACGGCTTAACTAGTCGTCTAACAACAAAATGTAATAAATAAATTTGTAGCGGAGAAAATTATCTACAGCGTTGCTCCCTTATGTTTTTTCGTGACTCGCATCGTTTAAGAGTTATTTACAAAAATAACGCTGATTTGGCACTGTCTGTCTGTAACGTGTTCCCACTTTTTAGGTCGCCCCGTTCAATCGAACAACACCATAAGTTACAGACGTAATTGTTGGCCACAAGCGAACAGAAACTCACTATTTCGGACAAAATATAGCTTAGAAACACCAAAAATACGCCGTCTGTTTGTTCAAATGTTTGTAAATCTATCGGACCAAACTGCGTGGTCATCAGTCCGTAGGTTACAAACTGCTTAAACTAAGGTAAACTTACCGAAGGACAAACACACGCACCCACGCCGCAGGGAGGGCTCGAACCTCCGACAGCGAGCAACCGCGCGTTCCGCAGCGAGACGCTTTAGACCGCTCAGCTACTCCACCGCAGCTAGGCCGTCTGTGATGACCTTTCGTCGGGAGGATATTTAGTAGAAAATATTTCCGTAAGCATCTGGGACGGAAATTGAATAAACGTATTTGTAGAGGAGAAAATCCTCAACTTTATTTTTCTCTGTTACGGTATTTCCATAACTCGCACCAATTCAGAGGATATAGTAAAAAAAAAAAAAAAAAAAAAAAAAAAAAAAAAAAAAAAAAAATATATATATATATGACGTCTGTCGGTCCATAATAATTTTCATAAAAGGATTATACCTTTCGCTCTTCTACACTTAGAGATTTAGGTTTATTGTCTTTTGTACAGAAATGTGCGGTTCATATATTGTTTAACCTGCTAGAGGGCATTGCGATAGTCAAATGTCTGCAGGCGCGGTGTATAGTAATCTGTGTTTCTATAATGACTGAACCAAAAGGTTACCTAACTAAAAGTTTTAGAACAGTTAGACATATCACCCGGACGGAATATTGTAACTATTCTAAGAGAACTTGACAGCTTGCGTATTGCCAAGTCAAATTTTGGTGCTTCTCTAATGTCTAAAGAGTAAAGAAGCAAGGAAAGGAAACAGACAATTGAACCCAAATATTACGAGAACCATGATTTTGGTGCAGGCTGCTTCTAACCACTTCTTGGAGACAGATCTATACGATTTTCCTAGAATAAACATGTTGTAAAACGTTATGTCTCATTTTCTCGAACCTATAAGTTCTTAAACATTTGCCCAGAAACAATCGGAGAACCTTTAATGAAAATTTCACAGATTGTAAGCAACACGGCATTACAGCTGTGGAACCGCAGTCATGTAGATTGCACCAGTAATTATGCTGTAATAAAAATATTTATGACTTTCTTCAGAAAAAAATTTTAATGCACGGCATTTAAATTACTAAATATATTATAAATTACAATAACTCGACGATTTCGGTTCATTGAGTTGCACAAAGTTCATTTAATTTTCGGTGAAGTTTCAGTCAAATCTGTTCAGTAGTTTCTAAGAAAATGGCACATGAATTTGCTTAATTTAACATTGTCAGTATAAGGCCTACGGTCTCACCTTAATTATTTTGACAGAAATGTTGACAAAAAAGTCATAAAACTACAGGAAAATCTAAATCGGACCGTAAAACACACTAGTGCGATAATTGATTTCCTTTTTTTCGCAAAGCCAGCACCCGAAGACGAACTATACGCCCACCACAATGGAGTCAGTAATTACTTGTACTGACTGGCTGGTCTAGCCAATAGTTGATTTCTAAAGGTGTCTGTTAGGGGTTAAAACGGTAAGTTGTTCTTGAGTGAATATCTGTGGGCGTGGAGGAACCGTTAGAGTTACTTTGACACTCGAAACACTATCAGTGGGCTGTGGCGTGGCTGCAGTACTACCTTTATTCTGGGATGTAGCAGTTCAACTGTTCAAATGTTTGTAGAGTCTATGGGACTTAACTACGAGTTCATCAGTCCCTAAACTTACAAACTACTTATGAACTAACTAAACCAAAGAACGGCACAAATATCCATGCCCGAGGGGGGATTCGAACCCCCGACCGTAGTAGACGTGCAGACCGTGACTGGAGCGTCTCAGTCCCCTCGGCCACCGCGGCCGGCGAACGTGAGTGAGTTGTGGCAACAACTGAGCAGTTTAGGTGTAGCCGTGTAGCAGTGAATAATTGCAGAATGAAGAGTAGAGCAGATTGTAGATATTGGTGATTATTTAAAATAATGGGGTATAAAGATGAAAAGGAAAGGTAAAAGAACTAATTTATTTCTTAACGACGTTTAAATATGTCAGTCCATGATAAACTGAAAACTACTAAAATGATTTTAGTATGTTTTTCACAAAAGCAGGGTGAAATCTTCGACCACAGATATTGGTAGACTGGGTATGAAATCTCTTTCACGGCACTAATATTTTTGTAGCAAAACCTCTGTAATGCCAACAATAACGTGGTAGTCTCATGCTTTGCTTATTAATATGCAGAGCGTTTTGTGTGAAGGGGCGTGACATTAAATTTGACATGTATTTTTTGTTTCAAATGGTGGCATTTTTTGAAAACTGCTAAGTTGTTTTTTCTTACGCGGTAAATGCAATTAATGTGTATCTCCCCAAATTTTAGATATTACACTGCACATGATCCGTGACTGGCTGACGTTGGACGCACAAGAGCATGTCCATTACAAATACGCCAAGTATCTTGGTTTATCGAACACAGTCGAAAAAATCCAAAGCGAATATTTTACACGCGGGCGTGTTGCAAACTCGTTGATTATTCGTGTGCTGCGCGTTCGTTCCCATTATGTGTTGCAGTTGGATAATCTGCTCAACATCATAGATTTTGAACCGTGTCTGCTAAAAAAAAAAAAAAAAAAAAATCATTGTTGTCTGTATGACGATCACTTCAAAATGTTCAAATGTTTGTAAATCTATCGGACCAAACTGCGTGGTCATCAATCCGTAGCTTACAAACTACTTAAACCTAGGAAAACTAACCTAAGGTCAAACACACACACGCATACCCCAGGGAGGACTCGAACCTCCACGGAGAGCAACCGCTCGCTCCGCAGCGAGACGCTTTAGACCGCTCGGCTACTCCACCGCGGCGACGATCAGTTAACTTAGGCTGTTAGTGTCTAAACCCGATCATGTTCATGTTGTGGTTCTTAGTCCAAAGACTAAGCGGTAGCCTATAAAAAAATTCAAAGTTTGTAAATCGAGGGACATAACAGCTGCGTTTATCAGTCCCTAGCCTTACAAAGTACTTTAACTTATGCTAAGGAAAAAACACACACACACACACACACACACACACACACACACACACACACACGTGCTCGAGGAAGGACCCGAATATCCGACGGCGAACATCCGCGCTCTCCGCAGCAAGGCGCCTTAAAGCTTTCGGCCACTCCTCCACGGCCCCTAGTCTATCCTGCTAAAACTTTGTGTATCTCTATATATGAACTGCGTATTCCTATACTCATAAATTACCAATGTCACATTATGTGGTGGTTTCAGTATGTACGTATAGTATGAACACGGATAGGACGTTTCGTTTGATGCATATTTAGCCATTTATGTGCGTAATTCATTGCAACAGTAATATTATAACAGTAATGTATGTGGTTCTTGCTCTTGTTCACTAAGACAGACATTGTGTCTTAAAAAGACTGACGCAAAGTTAAGATAACAGAGTTGATTTATCGGTGTCTGAATATGACCTTAAAAGCTGCAGACTCCCAGATAAGCGGATCGAGATACCAATAATTGTGACTTATATCAAAGTAATGATATGAAATGGAATTAGCTTATAGGTAAGTTTTAGTATTCTATGAATGGAGCAACGATTCAGTGGGAATAACATTTGATGATATACAAGGCGAAGGCTCCTTGAAGTAACAATGGGATTCTTAATGAGACATACCCCAGTCGATGTCCAGACACCGATCAGTCGTATACGTACCTGTAAAAGAAATGCAACAATTATAATAACTCTAGTGTTACAAATTACGCAAGCGACAACTGACAATATTTATTGTAAATTACAACATTAAATTTACTTTATAAAACCACGATTACATCTTAAATAACCACGTTGGTGTTAATTTTCACATAAGCAAATTAATTAATAACATCCAATATATAAAACTAACGTAGTTTCTAGTGCCCTTTTTACTGTCACTACTGTTCATTGCAAGTAATATACGATTGATTTGTAGTGTGATTGAGTGGGCGTCCTTTATTTGTGCGTAATTAGTGAGGGTTAAACACATCTTTGTACGATACATACTTATTTTGAAAGAATTCTACAAGACAGTGTCTGATATGATACACGATTTATTTATTTTTTCTGTGGCAGGCGTCATTTTCTTAGTGGAACTACAGATGAAATGGGAGCTAATATTACTCTTTGTACACAATATAAATAGCACTTTAAATTGTATTCGCTGTGCGGTCAGATCTTTCATATGATATTCTTGGCATGTGTCATGAGGTGCAACGTGACTAATTACTGTCGCACAGTAATTAATTACTACAAAAGGGTTAGGGACAAGAAACTGCAATACTGAAAGCAAGATAAATCAAGTATTTAAAGGTTTATCTTTCATTGATTCTAAAGGCTTTGATTCGGTAATACGTAAACCGAGTTCTGGCTATGAAAACAAATTATAACATACAGCCGCGCGGGAGTAACCGATTGGTCTGGAGCGCCACTTTGCGGATCGCGCGACGTCCCGCAACAGAGGTTCGTATCCTCCCTCGGGCATGGATGTTTGTGTTGTGTTTAGTGCAAGTTCAATCATAAGTAGTTTGTAAGTTTAGGGACTGATGTCTCCGCAGTTAAGTCCCACAAACTTCACAAACCTTTGACCATTTATAGTACATAAACATGTAACATAAACTGTTCGTATCTTCACAGTGCTCAAATTCTGTGCACTCAGCAGAGCGAAATCGATCAACTAGTAGAAATCAATAATGAGCAGGGTTGACAAATGTCCACGCGACGATACAAAGTTTCGTTTTTCCTCCGTCGTTGGTAAGTAGGAAGTATCGAGTACATTGCAATGGTCGACACTGTTGGACGATAGAGTGTATAACATGACTACGTTAGGTTAATACGATAGGCGTTAAGTAAAGATATTATTATCACTAAATGTACAGTCAGTGAGGACAATAGCTACACATTATTGCTCTACGTTCATCACATAACGTCCTTTTACAATCTTCAAAATTTTACGCTACCTGATCAAGAATACTATGTTTTTTGTAACTTTTTTTATTCGCGTTCTCTGCATTAGTCGCACCTTTTACAGTGTTGTTATTTGAGGTGTCGCTAATTAACTTTATAATATTAAATAAAATGTCCATAAGTTTCAATAAACTTGAAGTAACATACTCTTCATAATAAACAATAAAAAAGACACCGTGGTATCTATTGCTATTAACATATGATGCTGGTACACCATTACCACATGAACAAAAAAGGCCCACTACATATTCTCCTGAGATACCTCTGCAATTATTTCATGTGTTGCTGACGCACTGTCCTCGATATAACATGCAGGGCCAACCTAACAAAAATTTATAAGTCACAGATACTGGTCGATGCCGGATACGTTTCTTATTTGCAGGTAGGTACAGGTGTCTCTGCGACTCAAATGATTCCCATGGCTTTAATTACATCGTACGAGAGAAACGCGTATTGTGTTTCTTATTACCACTGTCTTGTGAATACAGTAAAGCCATCAGATTTAAAATATTACGATTCTGTATAATGAGCAAGTTATTGCTTTAAAACGTACTCCTGTAGATTCAGTAAACTAAAGATGACGGTTTCGTGTGGTATTCATGCGCGTTAGACCCAACTGGGGTCGTGTTGAGTCTGCCTGGTGCAAGTCTTTCGAGCTGACGCCACTTTAGCGACTTGCGCGTCAGTGATAAGGGAATGATAATGAGGACGACAAAACACCCAGTCCCCAAGCAGAGGATATCTTCCACCAGACCGGGAATCGAACCCAGGCTTCCTGTGTGGCAATCCGCCACGCTGCCCACTAGACTACGGATGCGGACTAATCTGAAGAAAGTTGCTTTGGGAGCTCCAAACTACTAACTATTCCGTGAACATTCTGTGCGTGTCATTTAATTATTGCACCCAGAAATTTTGCTTTCTTTGCATTTCCTTCGTTTGGGATGGTATACATACCTGGCAAATAATTTAATGAAGCCAAACTTATTCTTCTGGTCTACAGCGTTCACGGTACGTTGTGCAGCAGCAGCTTCATGGGTCGGTGTGACATCTATAAAGCAAGTAGAGGTGGTGAACGTCGTTGGACTGTGACGCTCAAGTGGCTTGACATTTCCGAGCAATGGCGCAGCCGGTGGGCATTTCGCTTAGGGTTTGCCAGAATGATGATGAAACGGATGAAAGGTATCTACAGTTGCAACGACGCTATTTTAGTGATTGTGATTGTTTCATCTGATACAAACTCGAGCAGTTAGCTTCAATTAATTAAAAACACGTGCGGATATTATTAAAATACTTTTTTTTCTTTGCTGAACAAATGATTTTATATCTGACGTTTCGAGAAGGCGATGAATAATGTTCATCTTACAGGATCATCTGATGTTAAGTGAAATAGAAGATATAAGTATCATAACTTGTAATGTTTCTGGCTTAAAGCCATAATGTTAAGATCTGAGTATTACTTCATTACAGCCAGGTAGAACCAGTAGGCGACAGATGGTAACAGCTAGCGATAACCACGACGGTGGTACAATAGGTCGGGTTCTTGTGGGAAAGGGCATTGGCAAGTTTCCCCGAATTCTAGGCAAGACCCCCAGCGGTAGGCACTGAACGACGATTTGGTGTAGTGCTGGCGTGGTCACGCGCCAAAATGCGATCACATTTTTATTAATACTTAATAAACTAATTATTTATTTCATGTCAAATACCAAGATAGGAAACCTCTCAAAGCCAAGCTATGACCGGAGTAGTTAACACATATTAACTATTGATAAATTAATAAACAAACCAATTAATTGAAGACGGACGATGCACGGTGGCCATGTTTGCGCTCCAAATGGCAGGGCGAAGGCAGCCTTGCATCGAGCCGCCACACTTCAGTCCCGAACACGCATTCGGAGAAGTAACATGTTGCATACGTAGGCAGTCATAAGACATAGTTTAATTATTTTAGTACAACCCAAAATGGCAATGAGCTTTCAGTTAAAAGAACGTGTGGCAAGCGTAAATTATTATGCGGTTTGCTTGTTTCCTGCATTCTTTAAATAAATCAGCTGGTATCCCAAGGACTTCAGTTTTATACCGTAATTAGATGAGCTCCTGTCAATAGTTTAATAATTTCAGCCTCTCTTCAAAAACTCCGACCTGGGTGCTATCATGTGCGTGGGGACGACATCTATAGAAGACGTCACGTTGGTGAACTCTTAAGAGTTTCTACTCTTCACACTGTGCAGTGGGGAATAATTACAACCTTCGCGTGCACTGTAAGTGCGGTACAAAGGCAATCTGTTGTGCGTCATCCATGGCAACTTGGAGGAGAAAAGAAAATGATATAGGACCGGTTTAACACCATCTTATAAGAATTTTTTCCTGTTGTAAACTGAAGGAGAGAATGGGATACATTTTCCTTAAAGTTTTTTACGTAGGTCATATGTTCCCCATACACCAATGCCTACATTTGAATACACCGTGTGGAAACCGCGAAGTGCATGACGGTTGGTACTTGTTTTCACTGCTAGTCAGTTCTTTCATTGTGCTACTCGTGAAAGGAGCGAGGGAAGAAAATTTTTCTTTTGGGCTCAGTACGTCGTCTTAATTATCTTAACTAATGTTCGCAGTCCTTTCGAGGAATTTACTTTGCTGATAGCAGTTAGCCGCAAAAGGCAGTTCTGTAAACTTTCACAGCAGCGTTACTCAGAATTTCGTCTTCCCTTCTGGGATTCCCCGTTGAGTTCATTATTGATGGGACTTACCGGAACAAATCTAGCAACACTCCTGGGAACAGCTTCTGCTTTGTCCTTCAATACGCGGTGGTGTTCCCATCCATAAGAGCAGTACCGAAGAGTACTCCCAGAAAACCAAAATGTACCGTTCCTACCACCGAATTTCCATGGTCGAACCTTTTCATGTCGTTTTGCAGTGTTACATTTCGATATTTAAAACAGCACATAAGACTTTTTTGCAACATTACAGGATTACTTTTCCTAATCAACCTTCTGTTCCTTACACCAAATACGAACCTGTCTCTGTCATCCTGTAACTTTCCAGTCATTCACTATCGCCTTCGGGTGCTCTGAAACGCCCTCAGGAAACGGTCGCGTATTTCTGATCACCCTGTCAGTCCTATCATTGATGTTTGTGCTTAAAAGAACTATTGTAACACACCTCTATCACTCCTGTCGATATTCTTGTATCTGATAAACTGTCGTCGTCCACAACGACGTAATAGTTCTCTTATTGAAACCGTCTTGGAGTCAGTCACATAATTATGAGAACCTGTTATGCATACACGGACCTTGTTTAAGATTCTATACATAAGGTGTAGCGCAGTATTAAACGCTTACTACCATTTTAGGAATACGTTGCTGTCTGTTTCCAAAAGTCGATATGCCGTTGGATATGGTTCATAAAAATGGCAAGTAGATCAATTTAAAAAAATCAGTATTGATTTGGGTACATGTGCTTTTCTGTCTCAGGCAAACTTATTCGAAATTTCAATATGCTGTAGAGATTTGCAGTAAAGCTATGTTAAATATTGTGTATGTAATTTTGCTGGTCTCTCCTTTAACTCTCATTATATAAATAGACTAGCTGTAAACCCGGCGTCGCCCGGGAGTTTATTTATCCTACACTCTCGGAATCCACATCCCATTCCCCTTCTCTCTGCATCCACCGCTTTCTTTCCGATCTCTCTATTCGTTCCACCTTTCCCTCTCTCGGCAAAGTTTTCTGCATGGTACTATCTGTCATATAGTTGGTTCACAGGTCATGTGTGCAAAAAGTCATCAAGACCGGAGCAAAAATATGCATTCTGAAAAATTCCATAAGGTAAGCACCCTCCACCATGCACCGAAAGAAATTTTATACAGACAGTGACATTATTCTTGTTTTTAAGGTAGAGTGTGCAAAATTTCATCAATATCGCAACAAAACTATAAATTTATATGCAATAGAAACGCAGGGTCACATTGAAAAACGCACTTGGTTGTTCTAAAATATTCCAGTTTTCTTTCATACAACCCTTGTTCTGAAAAAAAAAAAAAAAAAAAACAATAAAAGGTCCTGTGAAATCGGTCGAGCCGTTCTCAAGCTATAGCACGACCAAGGTATTTAGGGATCCATTTTTATGTTGCAAAGTAAACGCCCCCATGCACCGTATGAGGAAGACGGTGACCTTCCTCTTGTTTTGAAGGTCAAGCTTGAGAAATTTCGTGAACATCGGAATCAAACTGTAGATTTAGTGAGTCTGTAGGAGAAGCATGCTTCGCCATGCACCTATAACAAAATACTTTCTTAGTTGACGTTTTCTACCTATAAACTACGTTCCTGCTAATTTTCAGGTTCATAAGTGAAGTAGTTTTCGAGATTGCATGTTTAGTCAATGAGTGACTGAGTGTCCTTTCGCTTTATATACATACAGATTGAGAAAACGTATTGTTTAATTCCATGAACCACAGACATTGCCGAGGTGGGGTGGCTTGCGTGCCTCAACGATACAGATAGCCGTACCGTAGGTGCAACCACAGCGGAGGGGTATCTGTGGAGAGGCCAGACAAACGTGTGGTTCCTGAAGAGGGGCAGCAGCTTTTTCAGTAGTTACAGGGGCAACAGCCTGGATGATTAACTGAGCTGGCCTTGTAACATCAGCTAATGTGGCTTTTCCATGCAGTTACTGCGAACGGCTGAAAGCAAGGGGAAACTACAGCCGTTATTTTTCCCGAGGACATGCAGCTCTACTGTATGAACATATGATGATGGCATCCTGTCGGGTAAAATATTCCGGAGGTAAAATAGTCCCCCATTCGGATCTCCGGGCGGGGACTACTCAGAAGGATGTGATCATCAGGAAAGACAATACTGGCATTCTACGGGTCGGAGCGTGGAATGTTAGATCCCTTAATCGAGTAAGAAAATTAGAAAATTTAAAAAGGTAAATGGATAGGTTGAAGTTAGATATAGTGAGGATTAGTGAAGTTCGGTGGCAGGATGAACAGGATTTCTGGTCAGGTGAGTACAGGATTATAAATAAAAAATCAGTTGGGGGTATCACAGGAGTAGGATTGATAATGAATAAGAAAATAGGAATGCGGGTAAACTACTATGACCAGCAAAGCGATCGCATTATCATTGTCAAGATAGATACGAAGCCAACACCGACAACAGTAGTACAGGTTTATATGCCGACTAGCTCTGCCGATGATGAGGAGATCGAAGAAATATATGAGGAGCTAAAGGAAATTATTCAGACAATTAAGGGAGACGAAAACTTAATTGTTATGGGAGACAGGAATTCGGTAGTAGGACAAGGAAGGGAAGGGAAGATAGTGGGTGAATATGGTCTGGGCAAAAGGAATAAAAGAGGAAGCCGCCTGGTAGAATTTTGCACGGAACATAATTTAGTTATAACAAACACCTGGTTTAAGAATCACAAAAGAAGGTTGTATACGTGGAAGAGTACAGGAGACACCGGGAGATACCAGATAGATTTTATAATGGTAAGACATAGATTTCGGAACCAGGTTTTGAAGTGTAGGACATACCCAGGGGCAGACATAGACTCTGACCATAACTTGTTGGTTATGAACTGTAGGCTTAAACTGAAGAAACTACAGAAAGGTAGGAAAATAAGGAGATGGGACCTAGATAAATTGAAGGAACCTGAAGTTCTTAAGAATTTCAGAGGGAGCTTCAGGCAACAATTGACAGAAACAGGGAAAATAAAACAGTAGAAGAGGAATGGGTAAAATTGAGAGATAAAATAGTGAAGGTAGCAGAGGACAAAATAGGTAGGAAGACAAGACCTACAAAGAATCCTTGGATATCACAGGAGATACTAAATTTAATCGATGAAAGGAGAAAGTATAAAAATGCAGTAAATGAAACAGGCAAAATGGAGTACAGACGACTAAGAAATGCGATTGACAGGAAGTGCAAAATGGCTAAGCAGGAATGGCTAGAAGGCAAATGCAAGGATGTAGAAGAATGTATAAATAGGGGAAAATAGATACAGCCTACCGGAAAATAAAAGAAACATTTGGCGATAAGAAAAACAGCTCTATGAATATCAAGGACACGGATGGAAAACCAGTTCTCAGCAAAGAAGGGAAAGCTGAAAGGTGGAAAGAATATATAGAGGGGCTCTACAAAGGAAATGAACTGCGAGACACTATTGTAGGAAGGGAAGAGGATGTAGATGATGATGAAATAGGAGATACTATACTGAGAGATGAATTTGACCACGCACTGAAAGATCTAAGTCGAAACAAGGCCCCTGGAGTAGAAGATATCCCGTCAGAGCTACTGAAGTCTCTGGGAGTACCAGCCATGACAAAATTGTTTCACATTGTGTGCAAGATATATGAGACAGGTGAAGTACCCTCAGACTTTAAGAAAAATGTTATAATCCCCATTCCAAAGAATGCGGGTGCAGACAGGTGTGAAAACTACAGAACCATCAGTTTAATAAGTCATGGTTGCAAAATATTAACACGAATTATATACAGAAGGATGGAAAAACTGGTAGAAGTCGACCTCGGGGAAGATCAGTTTGGGTTCAGGAGAAATGTAGGAACACGGGAGGCAATACTCACTTTACGGCTTATCCTAGAAGATAGATTATGAAAAGGCAAACCAACATTTCTAGCTCTTCTAGATTTGGAGAAGGCTTTTGACAATGTTGATTGGAATAAACTCTTTAAAGTTCCGAAGCAAGCAGGAGTAAAATATAGGGAGCGTAAGGTTATTTACAACTTGTACAAAAACCAGACAGCGGTTGTCAGAGTTGAAGGGAATGAAAGGGATGCAGTGGTTGGAAAGGGAGTAAGACAGGGTTGTAGCCTTTCCCCAATGTTGTTCAATTTGTACATTGAGCAAGCTATAAAGGAAAGCAAGGAGAAATTTGGAGAAGGAATTAAAGTTCAGGGTGAATAATTAAAAACATTGCGTTTTGCCGACGACATAGTAATTCTGTCAGCTACAGCAAAGGACCTGGAAGAACAATTGAACGGAATGGACAGTGTGCTGAAAGGTGCATATAAGATGAACATTAACAAGAGTAAAACTAGGGTAATGGAGCGTAGTGTAAGAAAATCAGGTGATGCTGAAGGAATTAGATTAGGTAACGAAACAATAAAGGAGGTAGATGAGTTTTGTTACTTGGGCAGTAAAATAACAAATGATGGTCGCAGTACAGATGATATAAAATGCAGAATGGCAATGGGTAGAAAGGCGTTTTTGAAAAAGAGAAATTTTTTAACATCGAATATTGATTTAAGCCTAAGGAAGTCCTTTCTGAAGGCATTTGTATGGAGTGTTGCCTTGTATGGGAGTGAAACATGGACGATAAGCAGTGTGGACAGAAAGAGGATAGAGGCTTTTGAAACGTGGTGCTACAGAAGAATGCTGAAGATTAGGTGGGTGGATCGCGTAACTAATGAGGAGGTACTTAAACGAATTGGGGAGAAAAGAAATTTCTGGCATACCTTGACTAAAAGAAGGGATAGATTGGTAGGACACATTCTTAGACATCAAGGAATTGTGAATTTAGCGTTGGAGGGAAGTGTGTGGGGTAAAAATCGCAGAGGGAGACCAAGAGACGCGTATAGTAAGCAGATTCAAGTGGATGTGGGTTGCCGTTCTTATGAGGAAATGAAAAGGCTTGCTCAGGATAGAGTAGGGTGGAGAGCTGCATCAAACCAGTCTCTGGACTGAAGACCGCAACAACAACAACATTGTTTAATTTTGGATGCAAGAGAATTAGTGGAGACTTGCAGACAAAAATAAATAGTAGCATGCAAATCTGTAATGGTAACTTTATTTGATACAAGGTCACGCCTAATGCTAGCAGATTTAAGGCATTTACAGCGAAACTGTTGTGAGCGGTAGACTTATTTTTGTTTCGTTGTTTTGTGTGTGTGTTTGTGTGTGGGGAGGGGGGAGGGGGAGGTAATTTACAAAACGCTTCATAAACGTCCGAAATTACATGCAAACTTTTTGCAGGTCCCTAATTACTCCAATTTTCCAATAATTGACGCATATAATGCGGCGGTGATACCATTATTTATGACGTCATATCTCCTGAACTATGAGTAGTGCTGTACATCTACATCTCGTACATACTCCACAATCCACCATAAGGTGTGTGGTGGAGGGTACACTGTACCACTACTGGGCATTTTTCCCTACTCGACTCCCAAATACAAGGAGGGAAAAAAAAAGAATGCCTATATGCCTCCGTACGAGCCCTAATTTCTCTTATCTTCTCTTTATCACTACGCGAAATGTAATTAGTTGGAGCAAGATCGCACTACACTCAGCTTCAAATGTCGGCACTCTAAATTTCCTCAACACAAATTCACGAAAAGAATGTCGTCTTTCCCTCAGCGATACCCAATTGAGTTGCCGGAGCATTTCCGTGACACTCGCGCATTGGTCGAACCTACCACTAACAAACATAGGTGCTCGCCTCTGAACTGCTTCTATGTCTTTCTTTAAACTGATCTGCTGCGGGTCCCAAACACTTCAGCAATACTAAACATGTGTTCGTAGAAGCGATTTATACGGGATCTCCTTAAAAGATGAAGTATATCTTCCCAAAATTCTCTCAATTAACCGAATTCAGCTGTCCATCTCATTCACAACTGTCCTTAAATGTTCGTTCCATTTCATATCGCTCTGCAGTGTTACGCCTAGATATCTGAACGACGCGAATGCATCATTCGTACATAATGGGATTTTTTTCCTACTCATGCGCATCACCTTACATTTTTATACATTGAGAGCTAGTTGCCATTCTTCGCACCAACTAGAAATTCTGTCTAAGTCATCCTGCATGCTATTATAGTCAATTAAAGACAACACCCTCCCATACACCACAGCAGCATCAGCAAACAGCTGCAAATTACAAGTTACTGTGTCCATCAGATCATTTATATAGTTAGAAAATAACAGCGGTCCTCAGAAACCACTTCACATTTTCAGGTAGTAATAAAATACATATCCTCAGTCTACTGAACTAAAAGAACATAATGTATAATTTAAATTATTTATGATAACACACAAAATTTTAACCGAGCAATGAAAAATTGTATTTCCGAAAGCAGTGGCTGAATTGTAGTTCATTAGACTCGAAATATACATATTCGTGTGGCGTCTATTCCGAAAGAGCAGACATCACTTCTGAGCCTGAAGTTTGTATTCTTAGATTTTCACATAAAATATGACATCGTCTGCCCATGCGCAGTTGATGTTATATATTCTGTGAATATGCCAAAACATACAGATTAATGTACTGTAAAAAGGTTTCATATCAATGACTACAGTGTTTCCAGAAATACAAGGAAGCCAAGTCACTAAATTTTACTCCCTTTAACTACACAAAGATTTTCAGTTATGTCTGTCTCTTACTGTCATATTCAAAGAGAGGCTTACAATATGAAATTTAGTTGTTTTTAGTGTTAAAATGGGAAATGAAATTAATTACTGTGCCTTTGTACCGTATTTTTGCAGCTTTATGCTATTATATATCTAATTGAATCTGTCACACTCAAGTATGCAAATCTAATTAAGTACTAATTAATTAACTTGTGATTTAAAATTCATTGGCTAAGCAGTGAAGTGAAACATGGAATCCAAACGTTTGTAATTAGCACCAACGGCCGTGAAGCATTGGATACCAGTCGCAGCGAAGCAACTAAAGCAATATCTGTCTGGCCACGATTTGGGCGAGTCTCCGTTCTGGTCAGCAGAGTGCTGTTGTTAATTGTGAAGCAAACTGAGAACCTTCTTGATTACGAAGTAGCCGCTCCGGTAACATAAACTGACTAATAGGTCGTGGGAAAGGTGCGCTACCCTCACGCTCTCCACACCGATGCGACGGCGCATTCGGGCTAACGAAGACACTAAGGATGACACGGCGGCCGGTCGGTATTGATGAATCTTTCTTGGGTAACTCGAAAGGAATAAATAACTATCAATCTAAAATTGCGACTCCAAACACGCCGTTAATTCCGTTTTGAACGATGAACGAACTTGTAATAGATTGATAACAAGTTGCGTTAATGGCGGTCGTCTGTCGTTTGAACGGGTGCACGAATATGATGGCGCTAGTATCGAAGCGCGATAATCATAGCGATAAAGAAATAGAGCTGGTTCTAAATTCGGTACTAGTGGGTTCACTGCGCATGCCCGAGCTAGCAACTGGCTGCTGCAGTCATCGCTCCAGTTAGTACGCCATTTTCCTTCATATTTACGTATATTTTGCATTTTGTCCAAGTTTATGATCAGAATGTATTCCACAATGCATTTCTAATGGCGGAATTCACACTGTCCGTCACCAGATCGTCACCTCACGTCAACGTGAGCTTTCACCAGAAGAATGTTTGGATGGAACGGTCATCTGCTAACATCGCGACTCTCAAGTTAACCTATTTTCGTCACGCGATTTTCATGTTGTTTGTTTGTTTGTAAATCTATCGGACCAAACTGCGTGGTCATCAGTCCGTAGCTTACAAACTACTTAAGCCTAGGTAAACTAACCTAAGGAATACACACATACCCATGCCCCAGGGTGGACTCGAACCTCCATGGCGAGCAACCGCGCGCTCCACATCGAGACGCTTTAGACCGCTCGGCTATTCCACCGAGGCGATTTTCATATTGTATTCGACGGTTACAAGGTTTGCACGCAAATTTGTCTTGTTAATCTTTACTTTAATATTATACTTTGGTTTAGCGGTGAATTGCAAATGTTTCATGACAAATATTTCTCAGTTGAGCGTCCTCCTAAATGTCAGATCGTATATCTGCAACCGAAAATATGGTGCATGTTTTGCAATATTGTAACAGTAAACACTGAAGCCACTTGTCTATTTGAATAATATTGTATTTTGATGGCGCAATTTTCATTAAGTAAAATTTTAAATGAATTAAGGACAAAAATTCAGTTGTGCATGACGTTATTAACGATGTCAGCGGGCAAATCGTAGTAGATATAGTAAACAAGCTCTATTTATGCTCTTATAAATAGTGTTTGATGTGTTCATATGTTTATTTTTTCGCTTGAAAATAGATGTCGAAGTTTTGAAACGTTGTTTCACATGTTCAAATGTTTGTAGAGCTCCCTAAACTTACAAACTACTTATGAACTAACTAATACTAAGGACGGAACAAATATCGATGCCCGATGGGGGATTCGAAACCCCAACCGTAGTGGCCGTGCACACTAAGTTGACCAAAAACAAATATTGCAAAGTTTTCTTTTGCCATCAATAACATGTAGCGTTGTTTCCTCAATTCCAGTATTAAACTATGACTTCCTACCGTTGATTAAAATAACATTAGTTTAGTGATAAACATATTCCGGAGCTATTAGCTTTTAATAAAAGACAGTTCAATTTTGTAATGAGTTCCATTAATGGTGACATACAACCGCAGTGACTTAGAAATGCAATAACTGAAGAAAAAAATTTACATCTCTGCGCGAGACCGTTCCCTGTCGGGGGATCGAATCCCCTCTCGGGTATGGAAGTTTGTGCTTTCTTTAGTATAAGTTAGTTCATAAGCAGTTTGTAAGTTCAGCGAGTGATGAGCCCCAGTTAAGTCCCGTAAGCTACACAAACTGAAAGGTATAGTTATGTGGGTGTGTTTTTCGGTAAATAATTTCACGAATTAGCGGTCGTGAGATTTGTGGAACTTGCATAGCAAGAGCACTAGGTGGAAACTTACGGTTGTGCTTAATCCTCTCTTCACTTGTGTCAAATATTTCATCAGTAACCACAGACAGCCGTCCACTTTGTTCTTCATCGTGCACTTGATAACGTCTTTCAGTAACCCGCGAGCATTCGTGCTGTAAGCATTTTGCTCACAGTTATTTTAAAACTATCGGTACTTT
Source organism: Locusta migratoria (assembly GCA_026315105.1). Classification (NCBI taxonomy): domain Eukaryota; kingdom Metazoa; phylum Arthropoda; class Insecta; order Orthoptera; family Acrididae; genus Locusta; species Locusta migratoria. The sequence continues at coordinate 424,620,163 of CM048746.1, read as the reverse complement.
ACCAATTTTGAATAGTCAAATATGTGTGTACTTATTGAGACATCTTAAGTACATTGCAAACTGTTCATCACTTTCTTGATTTGCAGCTCTTATTATTTCCGTGTTTGCAGTAAAAATTTCTGGGTATGAGATCCGCGTGATATGCAAAACACTGTTTGGTTATACACCCAAGCTAGTTTCAGCACTTATGTGCCATCGTCAGTGGGTTTTCAGTTTGTTAAATGTTATGAAAAACAAAATACATTTATTTTACTACTGTACTATAGGTAAATTTAGCTCTAAAAGTCGTCAGTCTTATTTCGGTTTTTACCTAAATTTACATTCTGCGGTCATGAGGGACCCGTTGTACATAGTTATGTAGTGGTAGCGTTGTCATCTGTAACCAAAATTATCTCTTTTACAACTTGTGAGGTTTTTAAAACGCTACTTATTGTGTGAAAACGTAAATTTAATATTTGGGGATATTTGTATCGTCTGCTTACTATGTATTACTTAGTTTATTTTGGTATGCACTTGTTCTTCCGCGGTTTTGTACATAGCTACATGTAATACACATATTTTGCGGACATTTTGCTATCACAATCGCTTCCCACTACATAATTCGTCTTTGTTTGCTTTGTTAAAATGCGTATGTGTGAGTTGACTTTCAGTCCCCACTTAATAAATTTACTATTCATAGAATATATGACATCAACTGCGATTGGGCAAAGCTGAAAATGTGTACCCAGCCGGGATTCGAACCCGGGTCTCCTGCTTTCTAGACAGTTGCGCTGACCCCTACACCACTGGGGACACAGTGATCACCGCACCTGCAAGGACTGCCGAAGCACGCTTCCCGTCAGATACAAATTCCCAGCTTCGCCCTGCCCACAGTACATAAACTCGTAGTTATGAACTAATTCCCGTAAGAGTAAGGGCTTCAAACTTACCCATCCCTCCCCAATAACGATAGGATCATTGCCCGTCACCGGCATATTATGCCGGTGACGGGCAATGATCCTATTTCTTCTCCCTGCACTTTAATGCCCTCTCCCAGTTTCTCCTTCCATTCCTTCACTGCCTGCTCAATGCACAGATTGAACAACAATGGCGAAATGCTGCAACTCCCTTCCCAATCTCTGCGTGCCTTTCATGCCCTTTCTAATAATTGCAGTCTGTATAGGTTGAATATAAATCTTCGCTCCCTATATTTTACCCCTGCTACCTTCAGAATTTGGAATAGTGTATTCCAGTCGACATTGTCAAAAGCTTTCTCCAAATAGACAAACGCTAAAAACGTAGGTTTCCCTATCCTTAGCCTATCTTCTAAGATCAGTCGTAATGTGAGTGTTGCCTCCCGTGTTCCTACATTTCTCCTAAATCCCAACTGATCTTCCCCGAGGTCGGATTCCACAGGTTTTTCCATTCGTCTGTAAGTAATTCGTGTTAGTATTTTGCAACCATGTCTTATTAAACTAATAGTTCTGTAATTTTCACAAATGTCGGCACCTGCTTTCTTTGGAATTGGGATTACGATATTCTTCTTGAAGTCGGAGACAATTTCCCCTGTCTCATACATCTTACATACCAGGTGGTACAATGTTTTCACGACTGGCTCTCCTAACGATATCAGCAGTTCAGACGGAATATCATCTTCTCCAGGGGCCTTGATTCCACTCAGATCCTTCAGAGCTCTGTTAAATTGTTCTCACAGTATGATATCACCTATCTCATCTTCCTCCGCTTCGTCTTCCATTTCTAGAATACTACCTTCAAGTTTATTTCCTTTATATAGGACCTCTACATATTCTTTCCACAGTTCAGCTTTTCTCTCTTTTCAGTAATGGATGGCATTATAAAGAAGCAGTACAAAGTCGACAGCAGTGATCTGAAAATGGCGTACATGTCTTCTCCTTGAGTCAGAGGAACTGCCGCACATGCTCGGGACTGCGATCGCGACGCTGCTGCGTATACAAATGGAAACGGAACTTACTTTTTGGAAGACCGTCGTATAAAGATTTGCTGTTTTCATATTATACGTGTTCGTACGTTGCCGTGGATGTGCCCATTCGGTTGCCTGGCCGGTCGCCTCATATTGCTGCCCACGGGGAGTGCGGCGACCGCGGTCCGCCCACGCCCCGGCCAGAGCGCATCATCGCTTCTTCTGTCTGCCCGATGGGCGCCCAGCCAGCAGCCCGAATCGGGAGGCAAACCGCAGAACAAATATCGCGTGTAATGCGATCATTCGGTCATACCCGCTGCTGGCGCCGAGGCGCGCGGAGCGGCGGGCCAGAAAGAGAAAAAAGCAGCGGTGGACAGAGAGGCAACAGCGAAAGGGCATTTCCCATCTGGCAGATTAAGCCAGACAGGCGAAATGACGTCCTAACCGCATCGAGGCTCCATTGTGCGTCCTCTCTGATTTATACGCAGCCCAGTGGAACGAAAACGAGGAAACCAATACTAATGCATTGATCCGATAAACTGCGCCCATCGGGGCCCGCATCGCCACCCTCCCCCCCCCCCCCCCCCAGCCCTGCCGCTGTCCCCGACCGCTAATGCGATCATGGGGGGATGGCGCTTTTCTAAATGCAAAGTGAGCCGCGCTGCCTCACCATCCCGTAATGACGGACGCGGGTGCCGGAAATTTTTTTTCGAAGCGATTATTTACGACCGTATTAATTTCGACACCAATATCTTAAGTTAAAAGCGAGGTACAAGTTACTCTAATTATTCAATATGCTCACTACCATTCTCTGACACAGGCGTATTTCACACTCGAAAAATTTCTTTTTTACATCTACATCTGCATGCATACTCAGCAAGCCACCCGATAGGTGTGTCGCGGAGGGTACCTTCAGTACCACTATCGATTCTCCCACCTATTCCAGTCACGTATTGTTCGCGGAAAGAAAGATTGTCGGTATGGCTCTAATCTCTCTGATTTTATCTTCATGGTCTCTTCGCGAGATATACGTAAGACGGAGCAATATACTACTAGACTCCTCGGTAAAGGTATGTTCTGGAAACTTGGACAAAAGCCTGTACCGAGCGGCAGAGCGACTCTCCTGCAGAGTCTTCCACTGGAGTTTATCTATCATCTCCGTAACGCTTTCGCGATTACCAAATTATCCTGTCACGAAGCGCGCTGCTCTCCGTTGGATCTTTTCTACTTCCTCTATCAACCCCACCTGGTACGGACCCACACCGGTGAGCAGTATTCAAGCAGTGTGCGAACAAGTTTATTGGAACCTACTTTTGTTTTCGGACTGCATTTCCTTAGGATTATTCCAATGAATCTAAGTTTGGCATCTGCTTTACCGACGATAGATTTTATATGGTCGTTCCATTTTAAATCACTCCTAATGCCTACTCTCAGATAATTTTTGGAATTAACTGCTTCCACTTGCTGACCTGCTATAGTGTAGCTAAATGATGAAGGACCTTTCTTTCTATGTATTCGCATAACATTACACTTGTCTACATTGAGATTCAATTGCCATTCCCTGCACCATGCGTCAATTCGATAGAGGACGTCCTGCATTTCAATAAAATTTTCCATTGTTACAACCTCCCTATATACTACAGCGTCATCTGCAAAAGCCTCAGTGAACTTCCGATGTTATCCGCAAGGTCATTTATATATATCGTTAACAGCAACGGACCCACGACACTCCCCTGTGGCAAACCTGACGTCACTCTTACTTTGGAAGACTTATCTCCATTGAGAATGACATGCTGCATTCTGTTATTTAGGAACTCCTCAGTCCAATCACACAATTGGTCTAATAGACCACATGCTCTTACTTTTTTCATTAAAAGTCAAACGCGTTGCGGAAGTCAAGAAACACAGCATCTACCTGAGAAACCGTGTCTATGACCCTGAGTCTCCTGGACGAATAGCGCAAGCTGGGTTTCACACGATCGTCTTTTTCGAAACCCATGTTGATTCCTACGGAGCAGATTTCTAGTCTCAATAAATGTCATTACACTCGAACATTCCAAAATGCTACAACTGATCAACGTTAGAGATATAGGCCTATAGTTCTGCACTCTGTTCGACGTCCCTTCTTTAAAACGAAGATGACCTGCGCCATTTTTCAATCTTTCGGAACGCTACGCTCTTCTAGAGACCTACGGTACACCATAGCAAGAAGGGAAGCAAGTTCCTTCGCGTACTCTATGTAAAAAGTACTGGTATCCCATCTGGTCTTGGGCCTTTCCTCCTCTTTTGAGCAATTTTAATTGTTTTTCTATCCCTCTGTCAATTATTTCTATAGCTTCCATTTCTTGATCTGAGCGGCAATCTATAGAAGGAACTACAGTGCAATCTTCCTCTGTGAAGCACCTTTGGAAAAAGTCATTTAGTATTTCAGCCTTTAGAGTATCATCCACTGTTTCAATGCCATTTTCGTCACAGAGTGTCTGGAGATTTCGTTTTGATCCACCTACCGCTTTGACATAAGCCCAAAATCATATCGTGCTATTATATCTACACTGATGGATAACTACTGGCTTCGTCAAGGGGTAGGGTAGGGGATCGCCCACACCAGAGGTTCCCCAACTGTGCTCCTTGGAACACTTGGTGCTCCAAAGAACAATTCAGCGAGCCCGTAGAAAAGAGTCGAGGATTTTCTTAGTTAAAATTACGAGCATTGGAACTAAATTAGTGGCAACTATTTATTCACAACAGATACAAATTTGTTACATGTTTGCACCTGTTACTGTCCTTCAAAGTAGTCACCAGCGTCTTGCAGAACACGTTGCCAGTGATGTGCAAGGATTAGAATACCGTTAGCAGAGCCTGTTCTGTTGGTAGTGCGAATGGAGCGGTATACTGTCTGTCTGAAACGAATGACACATAGTTGTTCCTTCACCTTCGGATTCAAATCAAAGTCACAAGCCCTTAAGTCGGGGGAGTGTGGTACATGGTACAGGACTGCCGAGTTCCATTGACCAAACAGAGCAGCCACAGATTGTGCTGTATAAGCCCGCGCATTGTCGTGCGAAGTGATGAGTGCCGCTTCTTTAGGAAAACTGGTCGCAGGTGTTGCTTAAAAAAAGAACAGTAATAGTGTGCATTGACGGTTTGCCGTGAAGGAACGTTATGCATTAGGATAACACCATCACAGTCTGGGCTCGGACGCACTTTCGTCTTTCGCGGCGACCCGTAATGACGCTATTTGTTGGTTTGGCGCTTCAGGTTTGGCTCGTACAATGTGGCACGTCTCATTTAGTGTTACGTTACAGAATAAGAAAGCTTCACCTTCGCGCTCATAACGCTCCAAGTGCGTCTGAACAGCGTCGTAACGCATCCATTTCTGCATTTCCGTCAATTCATGCGGAACACGTCGTAATGCAACTTTTCGCATGTCAGTGCGTTTCTTCAGGAAACGAAGCACAGTCGTATGCGCTAATCCTGTTCCGTGGGCGAGCTGATGAACCGTCTGGCGTCGATCACTGTTCACTAGCTAGTATGTGTTGTGAAGCTTAAAGGACTTAACTTCGGTGTCATCACTCCCTAAACTTACAAGCTACTTACGAACTACGTTATACTAAAGACAACATAAACATCCATGCCCGAGGGGGGGATTCTAACCCCCGTCGTGGAGCGGCCTTGAGCATCGGAGTATAGCGCCTCAATGCGCTCGGCAGCTCCGCCGTGGCCACTGTCCACTAACGCGGCAACAGTATGCACTTCTACAGAGACGCTTCGACGACCTGCCGGATGTATGTGCTCTGACATTCGTTGAAGGCTTTTACCCAACATGGCACTGTTGTGTACGGCAATGCCGATTCCCCGAACACCTCTTGAAGACGTTTTTGACGCTGTCGTGTACGACCTATGGCATATTGAATCTTGACCCAACTCCGTTGTTCCTGTCTCGAAAACATAGTGACAACGTTACATTAGACCGCTAGATCACAAGTGACTGTGTTGCCCCCTATTGTGGGCACGCCGGTGACTTGATACGGGCGAGTCCATTTTCTGTGAGGTAAGGTAGGTATGTCAACAATGTGTGCTGTCACCGACAATAGTAGATTCCATCGTATAGGGTCTCCACAGTAGTGTTGTCAATATTTAAATTTGAACCCTCGTAATAACTGTACTATCTTTTACGTTAGACCAATTAATACACAATGTGCAAAATTTCATTGAGATTAGTTCCATAGTTTTGGAGTTCATTGAGGACAAACATCATAACAAGAGGTTTGCAAATGGTGCTGTGCGATGTAGGGATATCGCAACACTGGAGAAATGTGGCGACTTGTGCAAGGGGGGGGGGGGGGTCAAATGGGGTTCAACATAAAGCAGTATTACGTATCCTGAAAACACGGAAAGAAAAGTCCATTAGTTCGTAATTAAAAGATTGCAGAACAAACACTGAAATACGTTATTTTCGTACATTTCCTGGGGACTGAGGCGCTTCAGTCACGGTTTGCACGGCCACTACGGTCGGGGGTTCGAATCCCCTCTCGGGCATGGATATTTGTGCCGTCCTTGGTCTTAGCTAGTTCATAAGTAGTTTGTAAGCTTAGGCACTGATGACCCCGTAGTTAAGTCCCATAAGCTCTACAAACATTTGCACATTTTTTCAGCTTCTGTGTTCAAATGTTTGTTTGTATAACTTATGGGACTTAACTACGGGGTCATCAGTCCCTAAACTTACAAACTAATTATGAACTACTTACGAACCAGGACGTTACAAATATCCCTGCCCGACGGGGGATTCGAACCCCCGACCGTACTGGCGGTGCAGACCGTGACTGGAGCACCTCAGTCCCCTCGGCCACCGCGGCCGGCTCTGTATTCCAAAGATAATTGTCACTATTGCCAAGGCTCTCCATGGAGCGGAATAGCGCCTCGGTAATTGACATATTGGAACAATCCTGTTAAGGTGATACAAATATCAATTCCTGAGTGTATTTATTCCTTAATGAAATTTGTTACAAATGATGCATATCCCTTTTCCAGAGAAACAGATCAGTTCATAAATACAAAACTAGGAGCAAAAATGATCTAAACAAGGACTTAAAGCACTTACTTTAGTTCAAGAAGGGGTCCACTACTCATGAACACACATTTTCGCCGCGGAGGAGAAGCCGAGCGGTCTAAGGCGCCTAGCTGCGGAGTGCGCGGTTGCTCGCCGTCGGAGGTTCGAGTCCTCGCTGGGGCATGGGTGTGTGTGTTCGTCCTTAGGTTAGTTTACATTAGTTTAAGTAGTTTGTAAGCTATGGAATGATGACAACGCAGTTTGGTCCGATAGATTTACAAACAAACACATATTTTCAATAATTTACCACCAACCATGAAATATTGAGATATACGTAAAGATCAGTTTAAGCGGAACCTAAAAGACAATTTAGTCGCCAACTCTTTCAACTCGACTGACGAATTATTTAATAAAACAAAATGCATTTATCTGTCTCATAAAATGCATTATTTTTAAAAATCATCCGCTGTTTATTAAAAGTCTATACATCTACCAGTTTCGGTCATAGACCATCTTCATGGATAAAAAGGTGTTAAAACAGGATGGTAAAATGCATCAAATAAAATACATCCAACTGAGATAAACAGGAGTCAGTATAACTAAAAGTGTAAAAAATTACTGTGGTCATCTTCGATAAAATCTATCAGTCAAACGTGACATAAAATGTGAGAACAGTCTATCTGTATTTATACTATTAGTATTATCATATTATCAGCTCGTGAAAAAAGTTATGTTCGACATACACGAGGATCTCCTCGACACGGATTTATGGAATGAGCAACTAATCTAATCTAATGGCCTGAATCTTTCTTACTGCCCAACTTTGTACACAGAATGAAAGTCGCAAAGGCATGTGCTTCTGTAACTGTATGTCTCCTGTTCAAAATATTTGCCTACTGCCAAAATCGTCCTTCAAAGTTAAAAATTTTGCATTTTATTCAAGATCTGTAGGAATATGATTTTTTGAAAAGAAAAAAAAGGTCTAATTCCTTTCTGGTGCTTGTTTTCTATTTTTATTTTATTTTTTAGTGCATTTAAGTGTTTAGATAAGGTAGTTGGCGTATTCTGCCGCACTGCACAATAAATCACAACTGGACATTTTCAGCTACGGTATTTCATGGTCTCTCGTTCTCTCTCAACCCTAATAAACGATGTTAATACAGCTAATGATTGCGCCGATCGATGTATCGCTATGGATTTGACACTGGAGTGTACAGCACACACACTGTTATTTATGACAATTGATCTTGCCGCAGTCCATCCGTTTGACACAGAGCTGCAATATATCTCATGCATTATGCGTGGCTGACATGATAAATCAGTCCTGTTCGAGGTTTTATCGAACATTTCAATTTTTACGAAAGTTCAGCTGAGCCAATATCGAAAATAACGTTTCATCCATTATGACAGGATACAGACTACTATATTTCTGGTAAAATGAATCCACAGACCTGTAACACACCGGTACTAGCAGAGACATTAATGATATGATGGCAATATTTTTCTGCAAAATAACAGATAGATTAAAATACACATTTCTAAATTTCCTTATCAGGAGGTAGAATTGCCCCATTATAGTCGTCTAGATCCATCAGTTTAAATTCATTAAATGCACTATACTAGAGTTGGTAGTTTTCTTGGAAGTGAAAAACATCAGGTCTTAGATATTAAATCATTTCTTGCTATTATTCCTCCAGTAAATTTTAACACAAAATCAGTTCCTACACTCTAACAGTGCACAGAGGCGAAAATAATTTATTTCAGATTAGTGAAAGAAAGATGTTCGATGAAGTATAGCCCAGTGTTCTCAGGAAAGAAGTAGTTAAATTTAATACGGATTATGCAAAACGACTGAAATCTTATTTAGTAACGGTTGCAGGCGTAGGAACTATGATCGGAAGAGGTGCAATATTTTACTGCTAATCCATTCTCCCCTGTATTTGTATTTGATCTGTCTCTAATGGCTTCATGGGGGAGGGGGGGATCAAATTTAGGAATGTTGGTTTTAATAATGTGGCACTCGGCCTTTTGTGTATATTTACGAAATACAAATGTACTGTTGTCTCTTCGAAGTGGTTACATTTACTTCTCAATATGCTCAATAAGGTAAAGCAGTTCTTAGATATGCAAAGGCGTAGCGTACAGAAACTAATTTTATACAGAAACTTCCTGGCAGATTAAAATTGTGTGCCGGAACCGGGACTCGAACCTGGGACATTTTCCTTTCGCGGGCAAGCGCTCTACCGACTGAGCTATCCCGACACTACTCAGGATCGTGGATAATTTTATACAGCTTTATTTTTGCTAACAGCAAGAAGCTTTTTATAATTTCAGTTTTCTTCAGAAGGTATGATGCATTATGTGACATTACCTTGAATATTTTAGCCAATACAACGTCTCCATGTAGAATACATTAGATGAACAAGTTGCTCCACTTTTTTTTTCAGAGACTGTGTGTGTTCTCGCGTTGTCGCGCAAGTTGAACATCCACCTTACGCACCAGATCTCAATCCCCCAGACTTCTTCCTACTCCTTCGACTCAAACTCACTTCGAAAGGAAAGAGATTTGACGATTTTCGTGACATGCAACAAAAAGTGTCAAGGCTTTTTAACACAATCCCGATGGAAGAATTTGAGCAAAGTTTCCAGGACATGTATCGCAGAGCTCAGCGGTGTGTAGTTGTGGTGCAGGCCGCGGTGGCCGAGGGGACTGAGGCGCTCCAGTCACGGTCTGCACGGCCACTACGACCGGGGGTTCGAATCCCCCCCTCGGGCATGGATATTTGTGCCGTCCGCAGGATACGCTAGTTGATAAGTAGTTTGTAAGTTTAGGGGCTGATGACCTCGTAGTTAAGTCCCATAGACTATACAAACATTTGAACATTATTTTTGTAGTTGTGGTGGATGGCTATTTCGAAGAACAGTAAGGTAACTGCAGTATATAGTTCATCTACGACAATGTTACAGTACTATTCACCGTGCTTTTTCGTCAGAGGATGTATTTCATCGTAAGTATTCATTACACTGTCGTACTGTAGTAATGATGACTGTGCAATGAATATTTATAATCTGACTACAAACTCACGCGTCAGATTTCGATCGTGTATTTTGAGCAGTTTTCGTCGCCGTTCGCGCGTAAGAGATGGCTAGGTACACTTCACATAGTGCTCACACGGTGGCGAAAGTGCCCGCACTGACCGTAGGTTACCCGTCCGCAGCTGGTTTACGAGTATGTCAACGTATTTGCACGAAACAGTGTCTTCTGCTACCTAGAAGTTCTCTACAATGCCTGTTAGGTAAAAGCTTTCGGTGTATTATTATCCATGACGTTATAAACGATATGCTGTAGTATTTGATAATCCACTGTAACTTTGTCCAAATTGTCCCAAAGATAATCTGTACGTTTAAGTCAAGAATAGCAGCACACCAACTGCTGGGATGGAAACCATGTTGGATAGGCCCCCATTACGCCTTTGGGTCAAGATGGAGGCAGCGGCTGGTGCATACAGACTCAAAACTGGCAAAAACTGGAACTCTTTGGGATATCCAGAATCACACACTAAAATAGTGAGTTAGGTAAATACGGGAAAGGTTGGGGAAATGCCAGCCGACTATATTATAACCCCATATTGCTTCAACAAGCCTTTCAATATAACAATTGGAAGTAGATAGCAGTGGGAGAAAATAGTTCGACACTGTACGGGGTATATTGTCTGGTTCACTGACGGGTCAAAATCAGACCAAAGCGTTGGGGCCGGGGTATACGGAGTGCAGTCAAGACTGGAGGGCGTCATCTCTCTAGGGAAACAGGCCTCAGTATTCCAGGCCGAAATCACTGCCACCAGGGCGTGTGTGGAGGAGAATTTGCGTAGGTGCTACAAAGACCGTAGCATCTATATCTATTCATACAGTCAGGCAGCCCTGAGATCACTGGCAGCTCCTGCAACAAGGTCAAAAATTGTTGCAGAATGTCACAGGGTTCTGGTGGAGCTAGGAGAAAGCAATAGAGTAAACCTATTGTGGGTCCCTGGCCACTCGGGGATCAGTGGCAACGAACATGCCGACCGATTAGCCAGGATGGGGGCAGAGACTCCATTTATTGGACCGGAAGGTGTCCTGACAATCACCAAGGCAATGATCAAATTGGAGCTACGTAACTGGCTCAGAAGACAGCACGTAGAATATTGGATGAAAGTCTATCAAGAAAAACGTGGCAAGGTAATGATGCCAAAGCCATATTTTAAAAGAAGCTCTGCAATCCTGGGCCTGAACAGGAGAGAGATTAGATTCATGGTTGGATTGCTGACAGGCCATGGGAATTTCAAAAAACACCTACATACAATGGGAATCACAGAAGAGGACCCTAAATGTAGGATCTGTGATGACGGTGATGAAACTGCATCACATCTAATCTTCGAATGCATTGCATTGGAGAGTAAAAGGCACAGAACATCTGGGACAACCAGACCCGAAGAAATTGTGTCTAATAAAGAACTGGTAAAGGTACTCCTGGCACTGTTCAAGAGCATTGGTTGGCTTTACTAGATATACAGGGAGCGATACCGCACAATAAACTTAGTTTCGGTGCAGGCAGTGGCGGGTTGGACCAAGACTGTTCTGGCTCCCTTGGAAAAAACAATCAATTAATCAAGGGTCGGCCGCGGTGGCCGAGGTGACTGAAGCGCTCCAGTCACGGTCAGCACGGCCACTACGGTCGGGGGTTCGAATCCCCCCTCGGGCATGGATATTTGTGCCGTCCTAGTTCGTAAGTAGTTCATAAGGAGGTTGTAAGTTTAGGGACTGATGACCCCGTAGTTAAGTCCCATAAGCTTAAAAAATATTTGAACATTTTTTGAATCAATCAAGTATGGAGGTCCGGGTTCGATTCCCGGCCGATACACTAATTTTAATTCATTGCTTCTCCTTTATCTGTAATGCTTACCTTTTGTTGATTATCACCTTTGGGATCAGTAATGAGTTAAGTACTCGAAAATGGGGTTATAACCCGATACCTGGGTGGTACAGCACTGATAAAGTTGGTGAAACAAGGTTAAAAAGTGTTTTTCTTTCAGTGTCAGTGTCATTACTTTTGTAATACACGTCGCATAGTAACCAGTTTGAGCTGAGGCCAACTGGCGATTGCCTCCGTACAGCCTGTGGTGTGGAGTACGTGCTGCCGACGATCTCAGTGGCACTGTACGCTATAGGGGAGAGATAATTCGCGTTCGGGTGGCGGTAAGAGATACTGCGCTTGCGCAGATCGAGTGATGTCCGAGGTGTGTGATACGCAGGCGTGCTGCTGGCCTGGGGGCGGGTGCAGCCAGCTTACACGTAGCAGGCAGATGCGTAGTCAGCCCCAGATGGGCCGCTGTAATTGCACCCGCGGGCACCACTGACGCAATAATTAGCGGTGAGCGGCCAGAACATCGAAGCAGACGGCGACCGCTACACCAGCACTGCCGGCTACCTGCTGGATACACGCCACACGTCGAAACACCTGCTGACACCTCCAGCAGTCTTCGTGTCCTAATCCTATTGACTTTTACATTAGAGCAGGAGGTAGAGGGCCTGTCTTACAGCCCTCTTTAGGATTTCTGCCGGCCGCGTTGGCCGAGGGGACTGAGGCGCTTCAGTCACGGTCTGCACTGCCACTACGGTCGGGTGTTCGAATCCCCCCTCGGGCATTGATATTTGTGCCGTCCTTAGTAGTAGCTAGTTTATAAGTTTTTTGTAAGTTTAGGGACTGATGACCCCGTAGTAGAAGTCCCATAAGCTCTACAAACATTTGAACATTTTTAGGATTTCGTGTAGTTCTATGACTTTTGGCAAATACGAGGCGCGTCCAGAAAGTAAGTTCCGTTTGGTAATAAAATGAAATTGTACACAGATGCAGAAGAAATTTTTATTGCACAAAATTCTACAACTCTTAACTTACTTTTCCACATAACTGCCGAAATTTTGCGGGCAGGTTTTGTATACCTTCTTCGCAGAAACCTGACGCCTGTGTCTTTAACCAGTTGGAAACAGTTTCTTTCAGCTCGTCGTCATTGGTGAAGTGATGACCGCCAAGGAAAGACTTGTGATGTCCTGGATCTTGTCATCAATCGCGTGAACCAGTTCTTCTGTAACCAAAGGTTGACGCCCACTTCGTTCTTCATCGTGCACATCATTACGCCCGCCAATGAACTGTCGGATCCATCTTCTCACCATCGAATCACTCATCGCATTTAGTCCGTAAACATCGCAAATTTGCCGATAAATTTCATTTGGTTTCATTTTCCTCGCATTCAAAAACCGAATCACCAACCTGATTTCACAGGCGGCGGGATTTTCAATCAACGCCGACATTTCAAACGAGCACAACAAAGCGTACGTATCTGACAACGATCTCCAAATGGCGCACGTTCTTCTCCTTGATATACATCGTCTACAGCGCATGTGCGGAACTGCAGTCGCAGCGCTGCAGCGGAGATAATTGAAACGGAACTTACTTTCTGGACGCGCCTCGTATTTCGAACAAAAGTAATACATTCTGAGTAAAACACACAAGATAACTGTGTAATTTTCATAAACCGGTTTCTGGCTATTGTGCCATCATCAGATAAACACTACAGAGATAGCGATGCAGCTGGGAGTGTACTCTTTTTAAATGTTTGTAAAGTCTATGGGACTTAACTACGGGGTCATCAGTCCCTACACTTACAAACTACTTATGAATTAACTAAGGACGGCACAAATATCCATGCCCGAGGGGGGATTCGAACCCCCGATCGTAGTGGCCGTGCAGACCGTGACTGTAGCGCCTCAGTCTCCTCGGCCACCGCGGCCGGCATACTCTTTTTAGATTTACAAAAAATGTTCAAGGTAAAATTATATAAACAAATTACATAAACAACAGCATTCACAGACAATTTCAAAGCTGTACAATTTTATAAAACGCACTGAAACATGGCAGCAGCATTGAGAATGGCTGCTGTGTTTCAGAAGTCACATTAAAAGGGAGCATTTACATGGATTCATTATCACTCAACAGAAGTACTGACTGGTAAGTACGAAATACTGGAAAACATTTGGAAACTTTTTTGTACCTCTTGTGTGCATTTTCAATACTGACAGTTTGACAGTTGTCTTGAGTTAAAAAGTTCTGGAATTCTGGTTCTCCCTGAATGTATGCGGTCATCTCCGCCTTAGATTTTGAGATTCAATGCATTGGAAAACATTTTACAGGAAGTTTCACATGCGTAAATTAAGTAGCGTCCAGGAATAAAATACATGTCTCTGCACCTGTATTTAGATACATGTCCTATATTTTTAAAAAAATCATTACTCTTTTTTGCTGGTTTTGTCTTCTTTGGCTTCTGGTTGTTTTTCCGATGGGTGGTCTTCATACTGGAACATTGCCTTGATATCACCATTCACTAGAGCGAGATACAATGGGGTTCCCAAGTAGGCAGAAACATGATAGAACATTGCAGGCTGTGTGTGTTTGAATATATGCATCACATATATTGTAGCCATATGTCCAAGAAAGTATGCAACGAATGTTGCACAGAAGTATGTATTAAAATTTTTTTTCAAGCTGATATCAAATCGTAGAAGCGATGCAATGAAAATACCGGGAACTACTACATCTCCTTATCCAAGAACAGCGAAGTTGTTAGCTGCTAACCTTTGTTCCAAAAAGTCTTGGGGAAATACAAGTTTCGTAGGAGCATCAAATGATTTAGCAACTGTGACCATCACATTAGTTCCAAAACCCCAAAATATGTCATAGAGCGGCGGTGGAGTAGCCGAGCGGTCTAAGGCGCCTCGCGCGGTTGCTCGCCGTCGGGGTTCGAGTCCTCCCTTGGGCACGTGTGTGTGTGTGTGTTGTCCTTAGATTAGTTTATCTTAGTTTAAGTAGTTTGTAACCCACGGCCTGATGACCACGCAGTTTGGTCCGATATATTTACAAATATTTATTTTACATTTTTATGTCATAGATGAACAGACCGCAACGGAGGATCCAGCCAGTGACCACATTGTTCAAGGGTAAGAGCTCAACATCACTGATGCCAATTTCAAAGATCTTAAGCTGCTGTGTAGAAAATATATGTACATTAATTTTCAAAGAAGAGTAGTGTGACAATTAACATTGGTAAAATATGACGAGATTATCATTGATAAAATATGACAAGGACAAATGTACTTTACGTCTTGTCATATTTTATCAGTGTTTATGAACTACCTTATACTAAAGACGGCACAAATATCCATGCCCGAGGGGGGATTCGAACCCCCGACCGTAGTGGCCGTACAGACCGTGACTGAAGCGCCTCAGTTCCTCGGCCACCACGACCGGCGAAAGAAGGAGATTGTCTGACGAGTAAGGTGGAAGCTTAGGGATCGATGACCTCAACTGTTTAGTCGCTTAGCATTAAAAACATTTGAACGCGCTCTGGCAACGGCGGAAACTAACGCTGGTAGTTTTATATCCTTACTTTGATTTAACAATATTTAATTAATATTTTTTGCTCAATGAGAGGACTGAATACGAACGAAAATGGGTAATACCGGTGCAAATTATTCGCTGCTTTCCTCTTTGTACCGGCTAAAGGATTACGTATGTACTTGCAGACGGAGGTAATAGGTTTCATTCAAGCGAAAATCCTCTTGCAAATTGAAAAACGAGGCAGCGTGTCTGCGCTTTCACACTTCTTGTTATTATCGAAAGCTGCAGTCTGTGACGGGCGGCGCAGTGGTAATTGGATGTGACGGCGCCATTCTCTCCCCTAACTGCATCACCGCCGGTTTTTGGCGGCCACCTTGTTTCACGCTTGTTATGCTCCGCCTTGCCCGTTCATCCATTTAGCATTGTCGCAGTAATTAAATTACCAGCAAGCACGGGTCGCGTTTGCTTTTATCCGGTGCGATACTGAATGTCGAGGCTGCCGTTTCGAAATACCTCAATCGTCAGATAATTTTACTGGAAATTTCGTGTTATTCTTGTCGTTGTTCGAGTTTCCTATAACGCTTTTCCGAATGTATTCAGCACTCTCGCATTCGCGAATGTCAAATAGAATTACGTTACGGAGCTAGCGCACCACACCCGTCGTATTATATCAAGCCTTCGATATAAATTCAAAATAAATGTGAATGGAATATAAAACTTCTCGCTTTTTAAAAGACGGGATATTATTATTTTATGTGTAGCGTTCGTATTCCTTATAGTATTTCATCTGATAATTTTTTACTAAGGACTGACCGTATATTCGGTTTCGGTTTCGGCCAGAAATCATCCGAATCTTTGGGTTTGCCGAAACTAGCTTTATTGAAATTACTGAAGAAGTCAGGCCGCGTTCGGGATGGATTCAGTCAACAATAACGCTTTACCTTAATTGATGGTGCGCCGATTAACTGCTAAGAGTCCTTGTTTGAAAAACAAATGTTTGAAAATCTATCGAACCAAACTGCGTGGTCATCAGTCCCTAAACTTACAAACTACTTATGAACTACTTACGAACTAGGACGGCACAAATATCCATGCCCGAGGGGGGATTCGAACCTCCGACCGTAGTGGCCGTGCAGACTGTGACTGAAGCGCCTCAATCCCCGCGGCCACCGCGGACGGCAACTACTTAAACCTAGTTAAACTAACCTAAGGACAACACACACACACACACACACACACACACACACACACACATACATGCCCCAGGGAGGACTCGAACCTCCACGGCGAGCAACCGCGCACTCCGCAGCAAGACGCTTTAGACCGCTCGGCTACTTCACCGCGGCTAAGAGACCTTCCTCTCGCTTAAAAATTGTCGGTATTTTGTTGTTAAGCACAATATTACACAATACTATTTCAGTAGCGTACGTAATGGAGCGAGTTGTCATACCGTTATGCCGAAACGTTTTATTATTGAGTTTCCTTGAAAGCGAGAAATTTTTTAATAACTAAAATAGGTTTAGGAAACGTTGATCGTATGGTACACAGCTTCCTCCTTTCAATTTGCGTAAATTTTTACTGATAACAGTTATATTTTTAGTCGTAACTGTGACCCCATTTTTCGAAATGCTTTCTGCAGCATAGACTGAAGCTGATTTACGCACTGTAACTTATATGCATTATGTATATAGGAATGCCAAAAAGGAGATATTTAAAATTGTTTGTCTATTGCAAAAACGGAGGTGAAGATTGTATGTAAACTTTCACGGCGGAATGGTCAAAATTACTAAAACTTTCCGGGCTATTATGCCGTGGTCTAATGTATTTATTATGGATACCCAACGTTTCGTCCCCGACTGCGGAGGACATTTTCAAGGGGGATCGTGACACTTTTGAATGTCCGATGCACACCCTGGAACGCTAGTGACTGAAGCCAAACTCCGTTTACAAGGGCTCGCGCGCAGAGGTGTGACGTCAGATGTTTTTGATATGAGCGCGCAATTCGTCGTTGCAAATTGCCGCCATCCGTTAAAATCGTCGCATGGTGGAAGACTGTTACATTTATTCTTCAAAACCGGAATCCAAATTTCATTTAGTTTCTAGCCCTCCTCCATCCTATTGAAATTATTGGGGTGTTTTACAATTTCTATAGCCTCTCTGTACAGACTTTCGTGGTATTCATTTGCGCCTGCTAAAACCTGAGTCTTATCAAATTGTATAAGGTGGTCCCCTGGTTGAAAAACATTTTAAACAACAGCTGATCTGTCAATCTCTCCCCCTTCTACAGTTCCCCTTGTGCTGATCTATTCCTTTTTTGACTGTTCTTTTTGTGGTACCCACGTATACGTCCCCACAACGACACAGAATCCTATATATTCCTGCTTTTTACAGCGGTTTGCGAGCATCCTTTGTCGATTTGAGGTGATCCTTTATCTTCCGAGTAGATTTGTAAATAACGGCAAGATCCCGTTTCGTTGAGAGCTCTTTGACACCGACAAGTAGAGTTGAATACAATGAAAGGGTTCCTGTGATATCGAAAGTCTTCCTGCCTTTTATTAAGGACGTCACCGACCGCATCGGTAAAATTTTGACGAAACGGAATGTTGCCGTTATTTACAGACCTACTCGGAAGATACAGGATCACCTGAAATCGGCAAAAGTGCCACGATCCCACCTTGAAAATGTCCGCCGCAGATGGGGACGAAACGTTGGGTATCCATAATAAATCCGCTAGACCATGGCATAATAGCCCGGAAATTTTTTGTAATTTTGGAGGTGAAGATGGCAATAGAAAGCTAGCGCTCCGAAGAAAAAACAATTGTAAGGAGGCTGCTTATGAAGCAAACAATTTATTAATTTCTTCGTTTTCCTATTGTGGTAGTCATATCTAGGCTCTAGCTTTTCGTAGTATCTACTTGGCATGTCTGTTGTGTACCTAAAGTGTATCTTCTTACAAGAATGTATGCAGGACTGTGGAATTTCTTGTGGTAGATTTGCAGTAGTCTCGGTAATTAGAAGTGAACGGAACCGGGACCACCTTCAACTATCTAAATTTATGTGCGGAAAAAAATTAATTCCACCTTGAAAAGAACACATATTTCAAAAAAAAGAAAAAGAAAAAATGAACTGTTTAAACAAAGTGTTTAAATAGGTATTTACATGTCCTACACAGCCGAAGAGGAAACGTTAGGGGAAAGTTTTGCAAATGGATCACGGTTTATGAGCTCCGAAGTTTTAAATGAAGTTTACGGCGGCCGTGAAAGCTTACACTGTATGATCCTTGTAGGTATTTTTAGTAATCGGCGCGGGCAAGGAGTATGATGAAATAAATATGGGTCCACTTCCTGCCAGTATGTGAAAATATGCAGCTTGAAGCAGCCAGGGTGTCAAATATTTCCTCGTTTGACTTCAGTGTGCTGCCGGTTGTTTGAAGACGCTTGTTGTCATTTGTGAATTCACTGTTGGTGTAAAGGGTTCAGAAGGTTGAAATTTCTCGTACGGACGGCAATTGCTATCGGGAAAGTTTTGACAGTGCATTGATGTTAAAGTTCTTTAAGCAGATCGACAGTAACCGTAGCGTGGCATTGCGGGACTATCGTCGACAGAAACAGCTCCGAAGAGGGTTCTTGTCCAAAAATGGGGTGAGGTATATGATTAAGAAATTTTATTAATCAGGTTAATCTGGGTCCTATTCCCATGATGCTTGTTGATGGAGTTACTGTAGGTGTAGTCGCCCATGTCTCACATTCTGCCGCCAATGTTCTAGCTGTGGCACAGGAATTCTTTCTGCTGGTCAACAGTTAAAAAGATTTTGCGGTGCACTTTCCATTTTACAAGATTCATAAGTTGCACCAAATGCAGCCCCAGGATAGGCTACAACGCCACGACTTTTCCCATCGTTTTTGGCAGGTATGGAAGTAAATGATATTGTGACAAGGGAATATTCTTTCGACGGAATAGGCACAATTTACTGTGTACATCTGACTGGTACTGTGAATTTACAGAACTGTCAGATGTAGGATTCTATTCCCCCTCCCCCCCCCCCCCTAGGTTGTGGAAGAACATCCTCTGCACACAGCTTAAGTGACTGTGTGCTGTTCTTTCACAAGCTCAATCACTATCTATCCCTTTTTCTTCGAGGGGAAGACACTTCGTGCGCCTGTTTAGTGTACAGTAATAGCTGCAGACCACCTCGCGTACCACGTGTTTCTGGCTTTTCAAGAACGGAACTGTTTTTCGTGCAAGACGCGGCGTCACCACATGTCGCTTGCTAGGTCAAAGACTTGCTTCGCGAAATCTTCGTGGCGACTGCACCACCTGTAATCACATTCAACATTTATGGCTTTCCAGAGCCACGACACCAAATTGTGAAGATATTTGAAGGATTGTGTCTATCTGGGATTTTTTTGGCCTCTTTCTGAGAAGGTTGACATGTAATAGAAATCTCTATCAATCATTGCTCTAGACCAAGAATTACTATAACCTGATGACTGCTACTCGAAAGGATACATACTGAACCGAGGTGACTGAAATACTAATCTTTTCTCCAGAACAAATGAATGATTGCAGGTCGCAGAATGTCACTCACATTGATCAAGTTTTCTTTTAAATTGTTGGACGTAGGTTTATTTTGTGTATGTATTTCTCGGAATGTACACAGTTCCTATTTTTACGTGATTTCCGACAGAAAAACGTTTTGTTAAAGAATATTTCGCTTCTCAGGCAAGACTCAGACGCGAATTATGTTCAATAATTAAGGTCCCACTATTAACCAATAGTCAACACGGATTCAGAAAGTATCACTCTTGCGAAACACAGCTTTCCCTTTATTCACATGAAGTGATACGTATCCTCGACAAGAGATATCAAATCGATTCCATATTTCTGAATTTCCGGAAGGCTTTTGACACTGTATCCCACAAGCGGCTTCTAATGAAATTACGTGCTTATGGAATATCTCCCCAATTGTGCGATTGGATTCATGATTTCCTATCAGAAAGGACACAGTTCGTTGTAATTGACGGTAAGTCATCTAATGAAACAGAAGTGATATCTGGCGTTCCACAGGGAAGCGTTATAGGTCCCCTACTCTTCCTTGCGTTTATAAACGATTTAGGAGACAATGTGAATAGCTCCCTTAGACTGTTCGCGGATGACGCTGTCGTTTATCGATTAGTGAAGTCAACAGAGGATCAAAAGCAACTGCAAAGCGATTTAGACTAAATTTCTACACGGTGCGAAAATTGGCAATTGACACTAAATAAATAAATGTATGAAGTAATACACATGACCACTAAAAGAGATCCGCTGAACTTCAGTTACGCGATAAATCAGTCAAATCTTAACGTCGTGAATTCTACTACATACCTTGGAGTTACAATTACGAACAACTTAGAATGGAGAGAACACATAGAAACTATTGTGGGGAAGGCGAACCAAAGTTTACGTTTCATTGGCAGAACGCTTCGAAGATGCACCAGCTCCACCAAAGAGACTGCCTACATCACACTTGTGCGCCCTATCCTGGAGTACTGTTGCCTAATGTGGGACCCTCACGAGGTGGGATTGACGGAAGATATTGAGAAGGTTCAGAGAAGAGTAGCTCGTTTTTTTTTATCACGTTACAGGGTGGAAAGCGTCACGGAAATGTTGCACGAATTGGGGTGGAAATCATTAAAAGAAAGACGTTCTTCATTGCGGCGTGATCTATTTGCGAAATTTCAATCACCAACTTTTACTTCTGAATGTGAAATTTTTTTGATAGCACCCACCTACTAAGGGAGACATAACCTTCCCAATAAAATAAGAGAAATCAGATCGAAAACGGAACGATTTAGGTGTTCTTTCTTCCCATGGTCTATTAGAGAATGGAACGGTAGAGAAAAGTTATGAAAGTGGTTAATGAACCCTCTGCCAGGCATTTAAATGTGATTTGCAGACTATCTATGTAGATGTATAGACAATTTGTACAGAAGTTGATTATTTTATAACTTTTCAAATTACTTATTGTATCGAATTCTTGTTCTGAAAACAATTTTAAGGCTTTGCGTTCATTCAACATTAACACATTGTACTACAAATTAATCTATGATCTATTCAATTCCTAATGAATATTACCCATTTGACATTAAATAAATTTCACTAAGTCATACGTTTTAGTATTACTGAACCCCTAGCCGCGGTGGAGTAGCCGACCGGTCTATAGCATCTCGCTGCGGAGCGCGCGGTTACTCGCCGTGGAGGTTCGAGTCCTCCCTGGGGCATGGGTGTGTGTGTTTGTCCTTAGGTTAGTTTACGTAGGTTTAAGTAGTAAGCTACGGACTGATGACCACGCAGTTTGGTCCGATAGAATTACAAACATTTGAACATTTTTGAACTGAACCCTTAGCAATTTTATGGTGCAAGTTCCTTCTCCTGTGACGGCGACCCGCAAGCAAGACTTCGTGACCCGCAGGTTGAAAAGCACTGGCTTACAGGAACGATGACATCGTCCGGCTACACAGTTGAATAGCACGTCGATAGCCGTATCGGCTTCAACTTGCTGTAGATCTGCCTGGTCCCCATTTTCAGCAGCAGTTGACAGGAGTGCTACTATCAGAGTCGACGTCTTCTAGACGACGGCTGAAAACACTTTGTAATAGACACCAGAGCATCGCGTAGCTCCAGCCGTCCACCAGTTTCATAGATGCAGACGTATCTGCCACACACTGCGGTTAAGTGGTCGGGACGTTGACTTTATATAGCTCTCAATTCCACAGCTTCCTACCTCCCCCTATACAGTGGACTACATGGTTATTCCTTTACGAGCGAAATAGCGCTGCTGGCTTGCGTCTTACTTCAGGACGTCTATTTGTGCTTGGCTTGCAGCCGAAGTGCGTCCTTACAGCAGTACTGGAAGGATTTACCTCACGTATTCCCGTTGCCTCTCTCATTTCATGTCAGTACTTCTTCGGTCAAAGAGTTAACCCTCTGTCATTTGTTACAACGTACTCTACTCTTTTTGCACCAAGCTCTTCATGTTTTGCATTTGTTTTCACCATCGGCATGACCCACTACGAGCGATCATATTAGAGTGGTATTGGTTTTCTTTTATATATTGGTGTGTTTTGTGTTTCTTCATACTTGTCTTTTAAAAAATGGAACGTCGTCGGGGCCACTTTCCATCAGACCATATATGGAAAAATCGCGTTATTTATATGCCATGAGCATATAAAGAGGTTGGAGGAAAAAAAAGGAAGTTAATAAAAATATATCTTCTTTCTAACACCAGGATCGCTTATAAAATACATCTATTTTCCTTGACCGGTTTCAATGATTTAAATCATCACCTCGAGAATAGTTCACATGTCAAATAGAGTTTCTCGGCTATATATGAAACGAATAAAAAAGCATGGTCAACATGTTAAAAATATGTCACCAAAATGGATTCGTCATATTAGATTAAATGGTGAAATGTGACTATTTCTGACGTAAGCATAAGAGTTGATCTTACACTCATTTTAACCATGCTTTTATATTAATTTTATATTTCGACGAGAAACTCTTTGTTTGACATGTGTTCCTAAGTGAACATTTTGTAAACTATTCTGAAGATGATGTTTTAAATCAACGAAACCGGTCAAGGAAGATGAATATTTTTTATAATCGATCTAGGCGTAACAATCTAAAGAAGGTGTATTTTTATTAACATTTAAACAGATCGCTCTCCATTGATGTAACTTGCCAGGTAACCGTAAAAAAAGGAAGATCGACATCGTGGTCATTAGAGGCGGAACACACGCTTGGACATTTTTTGGTCAGGGATGGGGAAAGAAATCGAAGGTGCCATTTGAAAGGAACTTTCCTGGGGTCATGTAGGGAAATCACGGAAAACCTGAACCACGATGGCCGGAGGCAGGTTTGAACCGACGACCTCCAGAGTCTGAGACCTTTTGACCGACTGAAGGAGAGCTCCGAAGAGACAAAAGAATAAGAATGCGAATCCCGATTTCTAATCTCGGCCCAACATAAAATTTCACTAGTCCTCATTGTATTCTCTCAATGTTCTGATACAGTCCAATATTATAATCCTCCATCCCCCCCCCCCCATTTCCCTATTCTTCCTCTCCTTAGAAAGACACTGGCTATTAACGAAGAAAATTTTATTCCCTACTTAATATCTTGTTTGCGGCGCAATAACAAATATATTACACACCATACTTGTGATTTATTCTACACTTGAAGTCAAACCTGTGGGACGTAAACTACTTGGGAATAAAGGTTACACAGAATGAATACAAACAAGGGCAACAGGAGTGTGAACGAGTTTGTTTTATCCGCGGAAGATTGCCACAGAAAGAAAAACCTACAAGCCAGAAAATGCTAGCTATTCTCAAGTGTCTTCATTAAAACGTCCAGGAAACGGTACTGATGAAGGAATATTAGACTATGCTACTGAATGATTAGTATCGCTATCTCTTAGGTAACGCAAATATTAGTCTTGGTTAATTACATTAGTTAATTATTTAAGTACTCATTCTTCGACGCTCGTTTGACTATCGGTACGGGAAGAACATCTACTATGTACTTCATTGGAAAGTACGATCCGCCACGCAGATCGCAGGGCATGGATGCGGATGTAGATAACATGATGGAGCCATAGTTGTATGTATCTTAAGCGAAGTTTCTCTGAAGAAGAATGCTTCACTCCGTATTATAACGTGCATGAACATTAAGTGGCAGCACATAATGTGTGGAAAGAAGGACCACAAGAGACACGGTAACACAGAAGTTGTTAGTTTCAGTTCCATCATCTTCATCACACTGATCCTCCAATCCCTTTCCCAATATAGGACAAGCGATAGACGGCTTCTAACGACCGTCGTTAGGGAACGCTTCCATCACGCCAAGTTACGCCGTCAAGACAGGCTTCATATACTCCAAAACTTGTTCTCGCGGGTCTACGTTAGCAAATGATGAAGTTCTCTATTCCATTTAGTACTGATGACATCACAACCAGCTAGTAACTGCGTGCAATACGACAATGCACACTGTAAAACCAATGTCTCAATACATCACAACTTTCCTCCCATCATAAAATATAAGAACTTAAAACATGATGAGGTACTATATATTTCAGCTGTGCAATTCAAATATTATTACTGAATCAAGGAAAAATTACAACAGTTTGAATGAAATGCATCGCCAAAATTAACATAATCTTTAACTTCGGTTTGAATGTAATTCAAAGAAATTAATGAAAGCACGATGGAAGTTGTATAACTGTTGTTGGATAAGGTAGTAAATTAATCCTTTCGGTACATACGCACTCATTTTATTACGAAATGTGTATTCGACAGTCTTTAAAAGGTTACCAAATATCTGTATTAAGATCCAGCCATTTTTTTATTATTTTTATTTTTTATTTTTTTATGTTCAAATGTTTGTACAGCTTATGGGACTTAACTAAGGGGTCATCAGTCCCTAAATTTACAAACTACTTATGAACTACTTACGAACTAGGACGGCACAAATATCCATGCCCGAGGGGGGATTCGAACCCCCGACCGTAGTGGCAGCGCAGACCGTGACTGAAGCGCCTCAGTCTCCTCGGCCACCGCGGCCGGCAGCCAATTTTTATTTCTAGCTTTGGTGAAACTCAGAGAAACCGCGACACTATTCGCGAATGTTTTACGGTGGGCGGCATTTTCGCATTAAGAAAGGAAAAAATTATTCACACGAAATTTATTATCTTTACCAAAAATACTTAACGGACCGCCGCGGTAGAGTGGCCGAGCGCTGTGAGGCGCTTTGCTGTGGGCGTGAGGATGGTAGCCGTCGGAGTTTCGATTCCTGCCTGGAGCATGGGTCTGTGTGATGTCCTTAGATCGGTTTAAATTACTTTAAATAGTTTGTGAGTCTAGGGACTGATGACTATAGCAGTTTCGTCCAATAAGTTTACAAAGGTTTAATGTCTTTCAAGTGTTTGTTAAGCTTATGGAACTTGAATGCGGGGCCATCAGTCCCTAAACTTACGAACTACTTATGAATTACCTTATACTAAAGACAACACAAACATTCATGTCAGAGGGGGGAATTCGTACCCCCGACGGGGAACGGCCTCGAGCATCGGAGCATAGCGCCTCAATGCGCTCGGCGACTCCGCCGCGGCAAAGGTTTGGACAATTTTAACTTAACGACTATGCTATACTAACAACTGAACAGCTGTTTGTACTGAACTGTATAGAATAATATTCTGTATATTTTTGTTTCTCCTAAAGTCGGCAGATTCACACTTTAAAAGAAAGATAAGACACAGATAGCTCCCATGCAACTTAAAAGCTGAATATGTCATGACTAGCTTTCTTAATACGCCTGTGAGAATGCATCCCACAGTCTGTCGCCTTCCACAGAGAGTGTATACCTCAGAATGACTTCACGTGAGACCGACCAAGCGTGCAATCAGACTTACTCGAGATTCAGTCTCTATCAGCTGTTGCCAAATCCAAGAAACAACATAATGACACACGTTTAGCCTTGGGATCACATAGGTTTGAAACTGCCTCAGTCCATTCTTCATGTGACTCTCTACCGCAGAATCTATTAGTCGACTTTTTCCTGTGCCATACTGCGAACTAATATGTTGGGGAGTCTGGGATAATGATAGTCAGCGGTTAATGTTGCTCACCAAGATTTTTCTTAAAGTTGGTATCGCAAGCTTCAGCTAACTGTTGCTGACATTGCGTGCCTAATCGTGCAAATACTACACCAAATTTCTCCATTTTGGCAGTTATTGTTTGGGAACATGAGCAAGTAGCATTTTATCGCCTATTTCACTATTTTAGTTGAAGCATTAGTATTTACACAGTTTAAAGTTAATCCTTATGTTTATATCACGTGGATGCTTCTTAAGGAGTTTGTCAACAGTATTGCTTCAGTAACTGTTGACTAAAGCCACGCATTCGGATTAATAGTAGTCATTGTGATTCGTGTACTGGAAGTCACTACTTCAACTCACCATTATTATCCAGTAGTATTAATATTTCTGTTTTGTATTGTTACAAAACATATAAGGAAGACAGGCAAAGCTAAGTGGCTTGCAGAAGGTTTGAAAACCGCAATAAAATCTGGTAATGGAGTCTTATCCATAAGAAATACTTTCAAAGACTATGAAATACTTTTAGAACACTTCGAATCCAATTAAAGAGAGGAAATGATTACGATTTCCGATTAGGAAGAAAATGTTTCTCTGGTCTTGCACCTCAAATACCGTAGGTAAGCATGTTAAAATATTGCCGCGAGAGACCCCCGAACACCAACTGCCGGCGTGGCGCAGGGGATAGCGTCACGGACTGCGGAGCAGAAGATCCCCGGTTCAATCCCGCCCACCGGCAAAAATTTATTTCTTTGTAATTGACAATTCCAGAAGGTTTTACATCTTTCTTATGTTCACTTGTAAATTCTACTTGTATCTTATGTTAACTGTTCTTCTAATTTCTGGTAAATTCTGTGTATAAATAGCAGAGCACTCTGCCTGAGAGGCAGTCAGTGCTGCGTGTATGTTGAGTTCGTAATAAACGTGCTTTCAGTATAAGTGCTGTGTTTAGTTGCCTTCGAAGTCAAGCCTGCTTCCATTGGAACGCGACATTGTATGGTGGAGGCGCCGGGTACACTGTGCAACAGCTGCATCACCGTGGCTCCGATTAGGCAACGTAAAAGCCGTCGTTTACACGGACTGGAACCGGAATACAAGGGATACACCGAGTACGTCCTTCCAAGAGTCCGTATCATCAGACGAACTATGGAAACGAAACCAGCAGTAAGCCAGCTACACATCAGGAACCTGTCGGTGTTCTCTGGAGACGCTGGACAGGACCCAAACAAATGGCTAAAAGGGTTCGACCGAGACGCCAAATACAACAGGTGGGATCATACGATGTGCTTGGCCAACGTTTATTTCTACCTGGACGGAACAGCCCAGCAATGGTTCGAAAACAACGAAGACAAGTTTAATGACTGGGAGACGTTCCAGGAGGAACTTAAGAAGACGTTTGGAGACCGCCACCGACAAATCCGCTCGGCGGAAGAACAACTGAAGAACCGGGCCCTACGACATGGTGAGCCAAC
Source organism: Locusta migratoria (assembly GCA_026315105.1). NCBI lineage: Eukaryota > Metazoa > Arthropoda > Insecta > Orthoptera > Acrididae > Locusta > Locusta migratoria. The sequence goes on along the minus strand of CM048746.1, from coordinate 424,592,656 downwards.
ACAATCGTACATACAGAGTGTTTTGGCCCTGTGTAACGTAATCAATCCGAACATGACTGAAGCGGACAAAACCACGCACCTGATGAAGGAAATTGCAGAAGATATGTACCAAGCTCTTCTGATAAAAGACGTCGCTAGGACAGAAGAGTTCATCAAGTGGTGCCAGCACATTGAAGAGATGCAACAACGGAGGGTTGGACGCAAGAAGTATGAAAGACTCCCAAATGTAGTCCCTATGGCCTTTGTGGAAGACCAGCAGGAATTGGCTTCTCTCATACGACAAATCGTGAGAGAAGAATTACAACAGTGCATGGCAGCCGGGACTATTAGACCGAGCGAGCATCAGATTATGGCCATGGATGTGAGCCCTGTAAGTCACGAGGTAGCCGACGCCGCTGAGGACGAGGTATTTCAAACATTAGCTCCTGTCTGCTCCGTCAGTCGCACCCGACGTGAAGAATGGCATCGCCCTGCTATGACTTACGTGCAGCCGCCAAACGGCAGCCCATGAACCGACCGACGCGACCACAGCCAACTCCCCCGGTAACTATGACGCCCCGCAGAAGAACAGACGTCTGGAGGACAGAAGACAACACACCACTGTGTTTCCACTGTGGACGCCCTGGACACTTCGTACGCTACTGAAGAGAGAGGAGGCGAGTATTCGATGATTATTTTGCCGCAAGACGTCAGCCGTCGGAGCAGTTCTATCCAAGGCAGTCACCTGCTGATGAGTTCAATCGACCTACGGGAAGAAGCCCATCGCCGTACCCTAGACGAGGTCGCTCCCCGACGCGCCGCAGCCGTTCACCGTCGCCGTACAGAGGTACCAGCCGCTCCCCTAGCCGCCGCGCCCAGGATAACTAAGCGAGGCGACCATCTACGGAGGTGAGGCCGCCGCAGATGAAAATCCTCCATGGACGACAGTCGCCAAGATGTCGGGAAATCTCATCGACGTCATAATCGACGGCCAACCTGTCCGGGCACTTGTTGATTCAGGAGCGTCGTTTTCTGTGTTGTCGGATAATTACCGCCGCACACTAAAGAAGACAATGTTCTTTGATACGGGGGCAACTGTGCTGAAGGTCGCGAATGAAAAGTACGTCCATCCAGCAGGAACTTGTGTCGCAAGAATAACCATCAACAACAGGACGCAGCCGTTTGAATTTATCGTGTTAACAGAATGTAGTCACAATGTCATCCTCGGATGGGACTTCCTTCAGGCATCCCAAGCTATCATTGACTGTGGAAGATCTGAGATGCAAATTGAAGAAGTTGCTCCGCCGGATACACGTAATACAGAATTTTCTGGGAAGCTATTCGTCGTTGACAATGTGACGATACCGCCGTTGACAATGAGAAGAGTTGCAGTCACAAACACAGATGACTGGTTAAACTGTGAAGTTCTTGTTGATAGTAAAAAGTTTATCAGGCTCACAAAAGAAATTTACATACCAGCGGCTATCATAAGCATTACCGGTGGTCAAGGAAAGATTTGGATCACAAATTGTCGCGAGCAGTCACAACTTATCCCCAAGGGAATGTGTATCGGGACAGCTGAACCAATCCAGGATGGTGAGCTCAACGTCATCACTGAAGACCCCTGCCCAGCTGCTAGTACAGACAACACGCTGAAGGAAACAAACATGGAACTACCAATAGGGCCTGGACTGACCAAGGAACAACGCCAGCGGGTGTTAGGTATACTACGCCAATTTTCGGGTGCATTCACACCTCAGCAGGGGAAAAGTCAGACGCAACGGCCCACGATAAAGCACCGTATCAATACTGGGGATCATCCGCCAATTAGCCAGCGTTCGTATAGTGTGTCGCCAGCTAAAAAACAGATAATTCGGGAGGAAGAGGAGAAGATGTTGCGAGATGACATTATTCAACCTTCGGAGAGTCCTTGGTCGTCTCCGGTGGTCCTCGTAAAGAAGAATAATGGCACGTGGCGATTCTGTGTCGACTATAGGCGGCTGAACAGAATCACAAAGAAAGATGTCTATCCACTGCCGCGTATTGACGACACCTTAGACTGCTTGAAAGGAGCTACATATTTCTCAACTATGGACATGCAGACAGGTTACTGGCAAATCGAGGTTGACGAAGCTGACAGGGAGAAGACGGCTTTTATTACACCTGACGGCCTCTATGAATTTAAAGTAATGCCATTTGGATTATGTAATGCTCCAGCCACATTCGAACGCATGATGGACAACTTGCTTCGACACCTTAAGTGGACGACGTGTCTCTGCTATTTAGATGACATCGTCGTTTTCTCGAAAACATTTGAAGAACATCTGAGTCGCCTGTCAACTGTGTTGAAGTGTGTTCAGGCTGCAGGTCTCCGCCTCAATCCAAAGAAGTGCCTCTTCGTCGCCAAAGAGATAAAAATCCTTGGGCACCTAGTCAACGGAGATGGTGTCCGTCCTGATCCAGATAAAGTAAGTGCAGTCACAGAATTTCCAACTCCTCAGCACATTCGTGATGTAAGAAGTTTTCTCGGGCTGTGCTCATAGTACCGACGTTTCATGAAAGGATTTTCTAACAAGGCACATCCATTACAAGAACTTCTGCAGGGAGACGCCAAATTTGACTGGGATGAGACAAACGAAAGAGCTTTCCGAGCACTTAAGGAGGCTCTGACTTGCGCACCAGTTCTAGCCTTGTACGACGAGAATGCAGAAACGGAACTTCACACAGACGCCAGTGGCTATGGGATTGGTGCAGTGCTTGTACAAGTTCAGGAAGGTACCGAAAAAGTGATATCCTATGTGTCAAGAGTACTCTCAAAGTCCGAGATAAACTACTCTACAACTGAAAAAGAATGTCTCGCGGTTATCTGGGCTATCAACAAGTTCCGGCCGTATTTATTCGGCAAACCATTCACCGTCGTGACAGACCACCATTCTTTGTGTGTGCTGACTAGCTTGAAGGATCCATCAGGTCGACTAGCAAGATGGGCACTAAGACTCCAAGAGTACGTTGTCACAGTGGTATTCAAGAACGGGCGCAAACACAAGGCTGCCGACTGCCTTTCGAGGAATCCATTAGTGGAACACAACAGCATTAATGAAATTTCAGCTCTCACTGAATTAGATGACGTTACAGTTGAACAGAGGGAAGATCCAACACTATTAAAAATGATAGAGGCCTTGGAGAAAGGAGAACCGACCAATGGAGAGTTCCATCTTATAAACGGAACATTGTACAAGAGCAACTACGATCCACTGGGCCCCAAATGGCTACTTGTTGTTCCAGCTCATCTCCAGCCAGCTATTCTCAAATATTGCTCCAATATCCGGTCATCTGGGATTCGTGAAGACCCTTGACAGAATCAGACGCAGGTATTACTGGAAAGGTCTCTACCGATCTTTCAAGCACTATGTGAGTCTCTGTAAAGAGTGCCAGCGACGGAAGCATGTGTCGCAATTACCTCCAGGACATCTCGTACCGATTCCGCCGGCAGCAGCTCCATTCCACCGAGTTGGGATCGATCTTTTAGGGAGGTTCCCGAAGTCGACAACCGGTAACCGTTGGATAATAGTCTGCACTGACTACCTCACACGCTACGCTGTCACCAAACCTGTGCCGACTGCAGAAGCTCCAGAGATCGCAAAATTCTTTGTAGAAGACATTATTTTGAAGCATGGGGCACCACGTGTCATGATATCTGATCGTGGAAAAGTATTCCAGTCAAAACTAGTATCAGAGGTAATGTCACGGTGCAACATTGTCCACAGAATGACAACTGCATACCATCCTCAGACAAACGGTCTTACGGAACGTTTAAACAAAACGTTAGCCGACATGTTGTCGATGTTGAGCAGAAGGATTGGGATACAATTCTGCCAGTCGTGACATTTGCTTACAATACCGCAAGACAAGACACCACAGGCTTCACTCCGTTTTTCCTGCTCCATGACCGTAAAGCTGAGACGACAATGGATACACTGTTCCCGTTCCAACCGGACGACACTCAGGATGACTATGTTAAACAGCTCATCACCAGGGTCGAAGAAGCAAGACAGCTGGCTCGCATACGGACACTGGACGCCCAGGAGAAGGACCGTCAGCGGTATAACGACAAGCACCGACCTTTTGTGTACAGCCCAGGAGATCTGGTATGGATTTTTACCCCTGTACGGAAGGTTGGACTGTCAGAAAAGTTATTGAAGCGATACTTTGGTCCGCATCGTGTCATACGACGCCTGTCAGACGTCACATACGAAGTTGAAGATTATGAGCCGTCTTCGAAACGTCAAAAACGAAGAGACATTGTTCACATCCTGCGCATGAAGCCTTACTATGATCCTGAAGAGCAGGTAGACGTCAATGGCTTCTTGTTCAAGGACTTTAAGAACGGTAATGTTCCTGATGAAGCCGCGACAGGAACGTCTGTCGTCGATAATCGCGGAGAAGGTAGGGATTCTCTTGAACTGTCATACAGAGGACCCATGACACGGTCAAGATCCAGGACATTGCAGCTGGCTCCACAGGGATCATAACAGCGGGTCGCTGTTTCTCCAGGAGAGGGAGCAATGCCGCGAGAGACGACGAACACCAACTGCTGGCGTGGCGCAGGGGATAGCGTCACGGACTGCGGAGCAGAAGGTCGGCAGTTCAATGCCGCTCACCGGCAAAAACTTATTTCTTTGTAATTTACATTTCCAGAAGGTTCTACATCTTTCTTATGTTCACTTGAAAATTCTACTTGTTTCTTATGTTAACGGTTCTTCTAATTTCTGGTAAATTCTGTATGTGTATAAATAGCAGAGCACTCTGCCTGAGAGGCAGTCAGTGCTGCGTGTATGTTGAGTTCGTAATAAACGTGCTTTCAGTATAAATGCTGTGTTTAGTTGCCTTCGAAATCAATCCTGCTTCCATTGCGACGCGACAATATTATCAATTATTTTCTGTGGTATCACACCACAACAGTTAAGAAAAATTTGTGTGAATATATAGAAAAAAAAATCTTTGAATCATAGATTTAATAAAGAAACAGAAATGGAAGGAATAGACTGAGTTTATGGTTTGAAGAAACAAGATATTTGTTTGGAAACCTAAAGATACAAGCTGTTGGATTCAAGAAATTGACAAACTGACTACAATATTCAAATAACTTACGGGTAGGCTGCCGGGTGACGTCGTCGACAACCGTCGATATTTCGGCAGTAGCATACCCTGCCATTCTCAAGGCACAACTGCACTTAAGGAAACAATGCGCAAGCGTATTTAATACCTCGGTTTGCAAAGCGTAAACAAGGAAGATAACTCACACATTACAAGTCCCTGCAGAGTCAACACAACCAAAGATGACCAAACATAAAAAATATCGATAGTGACTTAATCAACAGGTGAGGCAGTATTAATTTTGTCCCTCACACTGACTACAATATTCTGGCCTACTTCCCATAATTGTTGTTGTAGCCTAATATAAATAGAAATATTAATTTTTCGTTTAAATATGGTTATCTCATTAAATGATTGCCAGATGTCTTCTTTTGTGATGTATGTAATCAAAAACACAACTGACTGCCATTACCAAAAGTTGCGAGTGATACCAGTCAATGCTGATGTTAATATTTTTTGTCGTTAAGAAAAATCTGTCTCGTTTCAATTGAACATTTGATAGTTTATACATAGACAAGATCTTAAGGCTACTATGAGGCTTTGTAGTGTTTAAAAGAAACACGAATTGTAATGTTCACAAAAAGTATTTACTCCAGTATCCCCAACAAAGCGATTATTGTAGGAGACTACCTATCAAAGACCATCTATTTGATAATATTCTTCTGGCGTCATCACTGATGTGGTTGTACGCTCACCATCATACCATCTTCCATGCGCAACACGATTGTAGGGAAATGTGTTGACATTTCTTATATTTGTATAGTCCAATGGAGACAGAACGGAGAAATAACGGCTTGTTAGTTAAATTTTGTCCACTGATGTATTTTATTAGTGTAATACTGCAGGAATAGATTCCATTATATAGTGACCTTATTCATTTAATTCAGCATAAATGAGAAAGTACAGGTGTAATTAACGGTCAGTTACATTCGTATTGCAAATGACACTTTTGTATTTTTCAACTACGGCAGGAACTACATAACTTCATACACCAGTAATTACCAGCCGTACAAAAGTTCACTGACAACTAAATTTCCAGTTACTGCTTGTTTAGTTTCTGCACAGCAAGTGAACACGCAACAGCTGGTGCGCGAACTAGCTAGCTCTGCGCATACGAGCGAGCATACATACATGATTCAGCGGCGCTGATTCAACACTGGCTTATTCCGCCAGTATTACGGGATCCCAGCAATGAATATTTTAAGCGCGGAATTATATGTGTGAAATGTGATGTGATGTGTGTGCTCGGTTTACTCACTGTCTGCCACGAACTGCTGAATAAAGCCGGTGTAACTTCAAATACATGCTAGCTGATTGCTTAATAAGGCACGTACAACTACTGGAGATATACATTTCACAGTGACCGCTTAAAATAGTTTTGATCTGAAAAATAATATAGTATTAATAAATGAATGATTTACAGAACGCGTTAAAACAATGATGATAAAACATTAAAGGCTTAGGAGGATGTAAAACCGTTTTCTTTTTTCTCAATCAAAGACATTTTCGGATAATATATCAGTAAAGACTTTGGCATATTTAAAACTAAAAACTACCTAGTAACTATTTAAATTAAAAGAAAATACATAATAATGACTATACACCTCGAAGGAGGATTATGCGTGGACGGTTGTCGTGGAAAGCCCATGTTCAGGAACTTGTTCAAAAACAAATTGCTGCGCTGTATGCCACTGGAATAGCTCCTGAAACAACTGTTAGTTCATCATGAAAAGTGGTCTATTATGCTTAATTTCATTTGTCTATGATGTCGTTGTTGTAGTCTTCAGTCTGGAGACTGCATTTCTCCTGCATTGATGCATTTCTCCTCCCTACTCTATACCGTGCAAGCCTCTTTATCGCCTCATAAGAACGGAAGCCACATCCATTTCAATCTACTTACTGCATTCGTCCCTCTGTCTCCCTCTGCGATTTTTACCTCACACACATTCCATCGATGGTAAACTGACGATTCCTTGATGTCTCAGAATGTGTTTCACCAACATATCTCTTCTCTTAATCAAGATATGTCAGAAATTTCTGTTCTCCCCAATCATGTTTAACACCTCCTCATTAGTTACTCTATCTACCCATATAATATTCAGCATTCATCTATAGCACCACATTTACTCGTAAAAAGCTTCTATCTTCCTTTATTCAAATGTTTGTAAATATATAGGACTCAACTTCTTGGTCATTAGTCCGTAGCTTACAAAACACTTAAACTAAGGTAAAATAGCCTAAGGACAACACAAACACCCAGCCCAAGTGGGGACTCGAACCCTCGACGGCGAATAGCTGCGAGCACTACAGCACGGCGCCCCAGTGCTCATGGCTAATCCGCTGCGGCCATACTTTTTTTTTTCCAACTCCTTTTCGGAAAGACGTTAATTTTGGATGCCAACAATTACGCTTCTACAAAAATAATTTTCTTCCCGTAGCCATTCTACATTTTATATCCTCTCTTCATCGGGTATCACAAGTCATTCTGTATCAAATAACAAATCTCATCTAGTACTTTGATGGACTCTCCTTCAGCATCTCCTGATTTTCTTATACTACATTCCATCCCGTTGTTTTACTATTGTTCAAGATCATATTATAACCTCCTTTGAAGACACTGTCTGTTCCGATCAGTTATTCTTCCAGGAACATTGCTGTCTCTGACAGAAGCACATCGTCATTAGGAAACAGAAAAGATCTTATCTCTTCTTTCTCAGCTTTTCTCCCTTCTCCAAATTTTCCCGTCACATCTTCCTCAATATACAGATTCGAAAAAATATTTTGGGGTATCGCCTAAGATTCAAAGAGGGTATTCATTGCGCAGAAACTGGCGGTTCTAGCAGTATATGGTGTAAGGTCGCGAATCTCTTGTCGATCTTTGTTTAGTAGACTGGAAAATTTGACATTGGTCTCTCAATACGTATTATCTGTAATGTCGTTTATTGGTAGTAATATATGGTTATTCCCACGGTTGGTAGAGACACGGCACGGATTACGAGGTGGATGCGCAGTAACAAGCCGCGCAGCTGACGTCACGGCGCACCCTCGCAGCGCTCAGCAGAATGCTGACTTCCATTGTGCGTGATGTATCGGCTGCGTTTACGAGTGAGAACACGGTTTTTAGGTCAGTGTGAATTTTTTTAGTGACTGTAGATTGAGAGCATTCTCATAAACCTTTACGTTTGCTGTGCAATCGCCAGTTGTACTAACCACATTAGAGAAGCGAGGAAGTTAGGAATTATGTTTGACGTGTTTCCTAAAGACAGTGAGATGAAACGAAGGTGGATAAATACTTGCAAACGTACAGATTCGTTTACAGTTGCATATGCTCGTTTCTGTTCGATACATTTTTCGGATTTCAGAGGTGGCAGAAATTTTTGAGAATTACGTCGAATACGAAGGGGAAAAACTTCTAAATTTAAAGGAAAATGTTGAGTTGTTAGAGATGATTGCAGGATATGTTGCTTACAGAGTTAAACAAAACACCCTGAATTATCACATTTGTTTGGTAAAATGACTGAACACGTAAATGTTTCAGGAAAGACCTGGCTTAAAACAATTTCAAGGGGATCCTTAATGAAGTCAACTGAAAGTTTTATGGAATTCATCTTTTGAAAATGGAAAGAGAATTTCAACAATTCCACGACAGTTACATTGACCGTAGGCCAAACATTTTTGGAAGGCTGAAGGATATTATAAATGTATTATAAATGTGAAGTATCCAGGAATGGAGGGCTTTGCCGTAATGTGTTTCGTAAGGAAACGCGCCTTTATCAGAATGAAATCTCTCAACAACAACAAAAATGGCAAAAGTAATAAACGAACTCAGAGCGAACAAAGACAAAAACTGAAAAAATTGAAAAAAAGTTGTGAGGTAACTTTCCCGTTTACAAAACGGAAACACACTAATAGAGTTTAATATTACATTATCGTGGTTTTCTCCGTACCTCAGGTATATGTGGTCTAAGCGTGTGGGAGCCTCTTTCCCCAGGAAAAAAAAAAAAAAAAAAAAAAAAAAAAAAAAAAAAAAAAAAAAACAGCGCCCTCCGATATGGTGAAAGAGGTTGACGTCCTTCGTAAGCTTTAAACTAGCATTTCACCGACCATAAAAAGTAGTCTAACTAATATAGAGCTTAATAATTGTAACAATGATGATAATACACGATAACATAGATAATCTCGAACACATTGCAACCTGTGCATGAGTTAAGCTTGTTGTGCGCCGTGCGCCTATACGGCTAAACGCAGCGCTGCGCGGCGAGAGGGTGCGCTCTGACGTCATCGCTCACAGCCTGCCTGCGCGTGACCCCTACTGTGTTTCTACCAACCGTGGTTATTCCCAAGAGTTAGCAACTTTCATTTAGTTAATACTAGACAGAAATCGAATCCGCCGCAGCGGATTAGTTATGCAGAGAAACTGTATAGGGAGAGACTGGCTATGCGTGCGACCGCTCCTGATTGGCTGAGAGCCCAGGACGCCATATTTTTAACAGATTTAGCGGGCTTTACATGTGTGTGAATAGCTACAGTGTGCGTTATTGCTCTTTGGTGTGCCTTAAAAGCTTCTGCCAGCGATTTCACTGTACAGTTACGTACAGCTTGTATTCGGTAGGCACTGCTCAACTTTATCACGTCTTTTGTCTTTTCTATTTACGTAAATTAACTTTTTCGTTGGCCATTGACGTTAACATTAAATCTTCGCGTCAATTTTTAAGTTTACATGTTGTTTTGAAGTGATTTACTGAGTGTAATTAATAATGTGTTTACCTAATCCATAAGCGGAATCTAGACGAATGGCTCGTTGTTCGTCTTCTTCTGTTGGCTGTAAGAACCAAAGTAAAGATTTTTTATGGTGGTTATTATCGCAAGGAATGAGGAAATACAGGAAAAGTGGTCAGTGAAAGTTAACCAAGAAAGCAGGAACCGTAAAGGCGACTTATAAATCACAAAGGCATTGATGAAATTCAGTAATGGAACTAATGCCTGTGAAATTACCGCGTGGTGTTGTGGTTGCGTCCTGAAGTTATAATGTGAAGATGCGTGTTCGAATCCGATAGGCAGTAAGTATTTTTTAACAGTATTTTCTACCTTTTGTTAGTTCATGGTTCTGGTTTTTGACATGTCGTGTTACAAGATATGTTTTAACATTGCTACGACACCTCCCACTTGGCTGTGTATTATTAGCTATTCAGAATCCTATAATTGGTTACGGGATGTGACCTGAGAAAGAGAGAGGGGCGGGGCTATTTCAGATATTCAGTTACCTATTTTGAATCTGTTTCTTCAGTTTCACTAGAGATAGTATCGTTATTTTTCCGATTTTATGTGATGCCGTGTACGTAAACGTATATACAGAATGAGATTTTTGGTATTTCCTAGTGTAGAAAAAAGGTTGTATGATCGACAGCACACTTGAAATGCATTACATCGGGGCGGATAGTGATAATATTGCACTTATTTCGGCGATGGATATTCAGACAGAAAATCCTGAAATAGCATTGTTTTCTTTGAGATACATAACGTGGAGTATCTCTCGTTCTTATCAATCAACTGCCTAATGTCGAAATTACCAGAACATCGTAAAATTTGGTATGACTATTCGACAATCATAGAAACTATTTCACTAGACTTATTTGCTTAGAAATTTATTAGGCCTGTATTTGTGTCATGGGTGGAAGTGATGGCTTATGTCAGTCGTCAAGTGGCTGAATTTCTGCCTGGGTCGCTATTTAAGTGCAAGTCCCGCACGCAGTCTGGTAAAAACATGGCTGCCACAGGCCGGTTGGCCACTCTGTCCCTATATATGCTCTCTATAGCCATGCGCACTGGGGCGCAGTGCTGTTGTGCTGCGGTGCGAGTGGCAGCTCGCCTTCGGGGGTTCGAGTCCCACTCGAAAGTGTTTGTTTTTGTTGTCCATAGATTAGATTAGCTTTGTTTAAGTAATTTGTAAGCTACGGACTGATAACCACGCAGTTGAGTCTGATAGATTTACAAACATTTGAACATTTAGAAATCGAATCTGCATTTGGATCACACCTCCTTGGCTCCTGTGCAGAACTATGTGGCAATATTCAACCGCATCCATTTTTATAAGCTACCGCAAGGATTGAAAAAGCATGGTAGTAATCTATGGTATTTCAGGGCTAATATGAAGAATAACCTAAAGGCTTTCTATTCCGTCGAGAAATTAAAAAAAAAGAAAAAAAAATTAATCTATTCTCTGGTTTAAGCTGTTCGTTCTTTTTACTTTTGATTAGACTATCATGTGTAAAGTACTCCTATACGTCTGACTTGCCAATAAGTTCTTCTTTGTTACAAACAGAAGTACTGATTAGTGCTATGGCCATGGAGATTTGCTTCTCAATTCGGTTCAGCGGAACATGGTGAGTTATCGAAATAAGTCCGACTTCATGAAATTAAGGTAATATCCATTTGGCAAAAAGCTTGTCCCATATTAGAGTGTATAGTCTACGTCTTTGTAAAAGTTTTTGTCTTCTAATCCATAGGCAGAAAATTTTACCAAAAGTAAAGTGAGTTGATGGTACGTTACCAATGCGTCCGGGATGGACGGACGTGGAGTGTTTTACGGCCAAATGTAAGTCTTTCATTAGTTATGATTTTTACAAATATTTCGCACTAAAATAAAAAAAAATGTAACAGACGTAAACATATAAATATAAAATACAATATTCCTATACATTTATATGCATATTATTTATTTCATTTGTATTTTTATTATTTTTTATATGAAATATTTGGGAAAGTGTTCCATATAACAATCCAGTGAGATCTTTTAGGATTCCCTTAATCAAATATTATTTTGACCTTTCGCAACAGTTTTGTTTGGAATTATTTATTTAGTATATTATGGAATAATATTATAATGTCATTTATGTTGTCTACCTAATATTTAAATTTTTTACTTTTATTTTTGAAGAGAACTGTTCTCCGCAATATATGCTGATTACTTACTGCAACGACTTCCTCTTATTTTATGTTCCTCATTCTGGTATTCAATTATGGATTTTTCTTTGTTGTGATATTGTTAGTATATAATTCTTTCTTCAATATATATTCGCGGTATATTTCGAAATTTAGTTATCATCTTGCTATTCTTTTACAATTCTTTTAACTCTCGATAAAAGAGGTAGTTTCCTTCGATATATCCATCCCTAAATAAAATATCAACCTGAAACAATTCTTGAAACCTGCATTACAATGACTTACAACGACAGTATATGACGCTAGAGAAATATGAAGATTTATATTTTTAGACGAGTGTACAAACTTTCCCAGTAAAGACAATGAAAAATTTCTGAATAAATGGTACTCCATATTACATGACTGGTTCAAAATTGATAAATCTTTATGTCGTTTTGTCCCACAGTTGCTTTTTATGATAAAATGTAGGTATTTAATTATGTAAGTAGTATACGCAACTGAATAATACAAGTTTATTTTTCCATGAGCATTTCGCCTTTACTTGTAGGGCATCTTCAGTGGCCTGTTAGATATACGTGGTTGTGTTTGCCAATACATCGATTTTTTTAATTTTTAATTTTTTTACATTTTTAGTATTTTAGGTTATAAAACAGTTCTAGTGCGTCATATAAGTTAGGTAATAATATTTTGCTGTTATTCAAAAATGTTCAAATGTTTGTAGAGCTTATGGGTCTTAACTACGGTGTCATCAGTCTCTAAACTTACAAACTACTTATGAACTAGCTTATACTAAAGACGACAGAAACACCCATGCCCCTTTTCGAACCCCCGGCCGTAGCGGCCGTGTAGACTGTGATTGACACGCCGCAGACCGCTCGGCCACCGCGGCCGGCTTGATGTTATTACTTGCCATTTTTGGTGGAAACTGGTCTACATGTGGTATTGTTTCTAGACTTTAGGTTGTTTTCTGTCCGTCTTTCATTGCAGTGGTTTTTTCGTTTTTGTAGTTCATCATTAGACACTTACCATTTTGTGCTGTGTTGTTTCTGTTAGTGTTGCCAACTGTTAAATATTTGTTAGTCCTAACTTTGCTTTATGTCAGTGTATATATATATATATATATATATATATATATATATATATATATATATATATATATATATACACTGACATAAAGCAAAGTTAGGACTAACAAATATATATATATATTGTGTGTGTGTGTGTGTGTGTTTCCGATGTAATTGTGGAAACCAGCTGCACTAGTTTTTTTATTTTATTGTTTGTTTATTTTGTTTTATTTAATAACTCCTGATCGTGAAGAAAGAAAAAGATAGAAATGGAGGGAAAGAGAGAGAGAGAGAGAGAGAGAGAGAGAATAATTTAAATGTTCGTTCTTTACGATTTTTTCTATCTTTTTGTTTGTCTTGTCCTGCATCAAGTATTAGTAACTGGTTTGTAAGCTGTAACAGGCTTCCTCGTAATTTTCTGCAATACTTGCAGAATATGTTGATTATTTCAGTGAATTGTCTGACTCCTGGTCTGTAGGCTTCCCTTGTTGCTACCATATTTATTCAATTATAACAGATACGTCTGCTTGGAGAGAGAAGGTCCGATGCAGACAAAGGTCACAGCAGCAGAAGATTAACAGGTACACTAAGTGGCTAGAAGTATCCTGACACCTAACTGAAAATGACTTACAAGGTCGTAGCTTCATCCATCGGTAATGCTGGAATTCAATACGGTGTTGGCCCACTGTTAGCCTTAATGACAGCTTCCACCCTCGCAGACATACGTTCACTCAGGTGCTGGAAGGTTTCTTTGGGAATGACAGCCCATTCTTCACAGAATGCTTTACTGAGGAGAGGTATCGATGTATGTCGGTCAGGTCTGGTACGATGTCGGCTTTCCAAAACACCCGACAGGTGTTCTACAGGATTCACTTCAGGACTCTGTGCATGCCAGCGTGTAACCACTCGCCACAGGCTGTGCATTATGAGCCCTGCTCAATTGTATTGAAAGATGCAATCGCCATCAACGAATTGCTCTTTAAGAGTGGGAAGCATGAATGTGCTTAAATCGTCATTGTAGGCATGTGCTGTGATAGTTCCACGCCAAACACCAAGCGGCGCCAGCCCCCTCCATGGAAAACAGAAGCACACCATAACACCACCACATCCGAATTTTACTGTTGGCAATACATACCTCGCCAGATGTTCACAAGGCATTCGCCATGCCCACATCCTGCCATCGGATCGTCACATTGTGTACGGTGTTTGTCACTGCATACGACGTTCCTCCACTGTTCATTCGTCCGATGTTTACGCTCCTCACATCTTGCGAGGAGTCGTTTGGAGTTGCCATGCGTCATATGTGGCTTATGGGCAACAGCTATATCATGAACACAAAGTTTTTTCATATCCCGCCTAAATGCCATAGTACTCCGAGTATCCGGAGTCAGTTTCTAATACGTGTGTCTTGGTTTGGAAAGCTGCCTGTTGCACTGTACGACCCTCTTCAACTGTCCGCAGTCTCTGTCAGTAACAGACGAGGCCGGGCTGTACAGTTTCGTGCTGTTAGTGTCCCTTCGCATTTACACTTCACTATCACATCAGAAACGGTGGATCTAGGAATCTATAGGAATGTGGTAATCTATGGTACAGACTTCTGACACAAGTGACACCCAATTACTCGAACACGTCCGAAATCCCTGAATTACGGAAAGAAAATTCCTCTCGACCATGGTTTCGCCGCGGTGGAGTAGCCGAGCGGTCTAAAGCGTCTCGCTGCGGAGCGCGCGACTGCTTGCCGTGGAGGTTCGAGTCCTCCCTGGGGCATGGGTGTGTGTGTTGTCTTTAGGTTAGTTTATCTAGATTTAAGTAGTTTGTAAGCTACGGACTGATGACCAAGCAGTTTGGTCCGATAGATCTACAAATATTTGAACATTTTGAACCATGGTTTTCTTCGATTAAGCTTAATAGTCATGGAACATCTCTCATACGGATGAGACTGGGACATGGATGTTATTCTGCCCACCTACACCTTCTAGACATTGCGACAAAGATCCAACGCCAGTGGCGGATCTCATCTATATTATACTAGCATGCACCAAGTACAAAGCTGCACAAAGGGTATTCCCCACATCTTTCACTGTCTTACTTCATCAATTTGACAACATTAAGTAAAGTTTACTCAAGGACTACCTAAAAGTCACCGGCATCCTGCTGTAATCTAAGAGCTCGCGTAGTTTCCATGTTTATCTTCAACAAGCACAGCTTGAAACTGAGGGAGTAATTTTTTATTTTATTTCGCTTTTCGACCTTCATTATGTCTTGAAACTTTCATTTTGTTTTGTGATGTCTGCACTAATGTTTTATTACGTCTCTCAAAACTATTGTTAAATATGTGTTGTTTTATATCTTAACTTACAAATATGTTTCTAATATTATTGTAAGGCAGTATGATGTTAGATAACTCTTGATATTGTGATATACATTGTAATAATTTCAATTATATTGTGCCGGACGCGGTGGCTGAGCGGACTGAGGCACTTCGGTCACGGTCAGCACGGCCACTACGGTCGGGGGTTAGAATCCCCACTCGGGCATGGATATTTGTGCCGACCTTAGGATTAGGTAGTTCATAAGTAGTTTGTAAGCTTAGGGACTGATTACCCCGTAGTTAAGTCCCAACATTTGAACAATCATATTGTAATGTTGCCATTGTAATAACTTTTGGCAGTATGGTCACTGCAACCAAAAGCCATAATAAAGTATCATAAAAAAAAATAAAAAAAATGAACGTGAATTCACCGGAGCGTCCCATTCTGCTCTCTGACTGATATGAAGTACCTGGCCGTAGGTGGCACCACAATTAGTCCACAAATAAAATTTTTTCAGGAGCAGCAAAAAACTAGTATTAGGTAAAGTTATGTAGTAAATTAGGATTTTAATATGAGAATTTACTGAGCTTCAAGAAGTTAAATGAATGGAATCAGTGAGATAAATCTCACTCGTTATTTAAAGGCAGTGTTGCCAACTGAAGTTTTGAAATCTATGGACTTTTCTTGTTTTGCACCGGCAGAAACGACACAATGTGTTTTGAAACAAATTCAGTTATTAAAAAAAAAAAAAAAAAAAAAAAAAAAAAAAAAAAAAAAAAAAAAAAAAAAAAGAATCCAGTCTATTTTTTATTTACACCAATAAGACAACACAAAAGAAGCAGGAACAAGTGTCCTGTCCTGCTATTGTTTGTGTCTATAGACTTTCATCCTATTTATGATTAGATGGTATACAGGGATGGTGTAGCATTTTGAATCTTCCCTCTTTGTGTCCACGAGGAGGCTCAAACTCCAGCATTTCAGGGTCCTTATCACGGTATCTGAAATGTATATGTAGTACATGTTTAAGTGGATTCCTATCCAGAAATTTAATCGAAACACGCAGTTAGTATGTGTAGTAAAATCGATTTAGCAACAGTCTCACAAAAATCTCTCCATCTGCTCTATCTTCCTTTTCACAACGCCTTTTTGCCGCTTCCTAGGTCTAAAGCTGTGGTCCCCTAAACGTACAACTCCTTCCACGCCAGTCATATTTTACACTAACAGTAAGCTCCCACAAGATACTGACCAGCCAATCTTTACATGTGACAATACACTGGCCACAACAATAGATGGTACGGTTATACAACAGATACATTGTAATGGAGTTTTAAAACGCATTCTGTAATGGCACCACAGATTTTATATATCTCCCTGAAAAACATTCGTTAGTAATCGGCAGTAAATGGACTTATCATGATTTGAATCAGATTTGCTGATGGACTTATTGCAATTTTGAAGCAAGGTCAAATTTTGCATCTGATTTAAACGGTTAAAAATATCGTTTTGAATGAAAACAACCCTATAGCTCGATGTACCACACTTTGTAGAATAGAAATTCGCTCCAAACTAATTTTTTCCCGCGAGTGGACTTATCGCGTTTTGAAACGTCACTTCTTGTATATTGTTTGGGTTATCCGGATACTTTTGAATACACAGTGTCAGTCACCTATTAATTGGTAAAAAAATCCACAATTTCGTTTTCCTTGTTCCTTCTACCATCCTGGCATGGCGCGCCCCGCAGAACCACGACGTGGCGCCGCAGCGCAGCCCTGCGCGCGCCAGCTCAAGAGAAGCACACGCCGCGCACCGATAAGTCGGCAGCGGCGGACGGTTCGGACCGCGTGCCACGACCCAGTCCCGGCTCCTTCCGGCAGGCGGCACTGCACCGCCCCAAGTCTCCAGGTCCGCTCACCGCGCAGACGCGAGGGACCTCTTCGCACCTCGCACGAAGACAGTATGACTGTCTCAGCGGCCAATCAGCGGTCGCGACATGCAAATAGCGGCGCAAGGACACTAGCCGCCGCGGCCTTAAGTATCCGCACCACGGCTAAGACCGGCGTCTTCTGACACCGCGGACCACGAGGGAGCACCGCCGCAGCCGGACCGTCGCCGAAGCCACGTCTCCGCTACGACTGCCGGACTCTGCCGCTGCCGCTTCCTGCCGAGGTCCCGAAGCAGAGGACACCGAACTTCGAGGAACCTCTACTTCGTACAAGAGTCAGAAATAATTATCAGGAAGACTTGCTTCTAGGGCATTATTTAATCTATCCAAAGAAGTTGTGTTTGTTTTTTTGGTTATTGGTAATTGAAATATTATTTTTCATTGTACTGTGCACGTTAAGCAGAGAATATATTCTGAACTATAAAGAGATACAGATCATCTCGTGTTTCTGTTGTACATAACAGATCCAACTGTTAGAAGAGAACGTTGTATGCGCGAATTCAAACCTCGATTCTGCTGCCTCCGTGCAGGGAACAGCGTCAGTCGTGACAGCAAGTTTGTGGCACGAGCGATGTCCGGCGGCCGGATAACGCGCAGGCTGGGAGAGCCAGTGGAGTGCCGCAGTTAGCCGCGTTAGGCGCGGATCGCATTACTCCTCGGCTCGGCCTAACTGTTTGCAGCGCTAACGTCATCAGCGACAATCTACGGCACGTGATGACGTGTCGCCCGGCCCCGCCCAAAGCGGATTACGATCGACCTGCGGGACACACTTTCCTGGAGCTCCGATACAGCGCCTCTGCTCTTCTGCACGAGAGGTCCAAACAGATACAACGCGACAAGAGTGTTTACAGGGGCGTCTAGTGAGAGCAACTACTGAAAACTCAAATCAGTCCGTAGCTTTCAAACTACTTAAACCTAGGTAAACTAACATAAGGACAAACACATAGAAACCCATGCCCCAGGAAGGACTCGAACCTCCACGGCAAGCAACCGCGCGCCCCGCAGCGAGACGCTTTAGACCGCTCGGCTACTCCACCGCGGCTCTCTGAAAACTCTAGATTCAAATTAACTTGGAAGTGTGAATGGGTTGTTTGTTGTTGCGGTCTTCAGTCCGGAGACTGGTTTGATGCAGCTCTCCACAATACCCTATCCTGAGCGAGCCTCTTCATCCCCGCATAAGAACGGCAACCTACATCTGTCTGAATCTGCTTACTGTATCCATCTCTTGGTCTTCCACTGCGAATTTTACCCCACACACTTCCCTCTAATGCTAAATTCACAATTCCTTGATGTCTAAGAATGTGTCCCACCAATCTATCCCTTCTTTTAGTCAAGGTATGCCAGAAATTTCTTTTCTTCCCAATTCTGTTCAGTACCTCCTCATTAGTTACGCGATCCACCCACCTAATCTTCAGCATTTCAAAAGCCTCAATCCTCTTCCTGTCCGCACTGTTTATCGTCCATGCCTCACTCCCATGTGAATGGGTATCTGCTTTATAACCGGTATTATTACACAACTGAAGTCACTGCCATTAATGAAGATCATCATTATATAAATACACTAACACGAAAGTGAGGGTACAGATTTTTATTATTAATCATACAAGAAGGCCAATGAAACGTACATAATTCGAAAGGTTGTTTGCCATAGATGTTGCGAATAAAGAAATTATGTGTTCACATCGCCGTAAAGAGTGGCAAAAAGAAATTTTAAGATGATACTGCAGATTCTTCGTAAGTTTTGTCACTATATTGTAGCCCCTTGTATGCGGCATATTGGTACAGGTAAAATTAGCTCAGTCAGTCAGCGCTTCGCGTTCCACTCTTACGCTCCTGGCTCGATTCCCACAGCCTCCTTTCTTTTTAATTCTTCGGATTTTCAATTATTAACTTTTAAATATATTTAAACAATTCAGTTTATGCACGCAGTATTAATATTTTCAGATTCATCATTATATAAATACAATAACGATAAAATATTTATTTCCTTCGTCAGACAAATTATTGTTAGTAGTATCGCAGTGGTCGAAAATCGACCAGTTGTGTATGCGAAGTCATGAAAATGAAGGAAGAAAAAAATCTTTAAATGTAATTGGAAATTATTGAGCACTGCAAATTTATAGGTTTTATGTGAATGCTATGAGAATGTTGCAGTACTCAATAAATTCCAATTACATTTAAAGATTTTTTTCTGTACATAATTTTAATATTAATCATACACGATGGCCAATGAAACATTCTCATACCATTCACATAAAACCTATAAATGTGCAGTGCTAAATAAATTCCAATTACATTTGAAGATTTTTTTTCTTCATTTTCATGTCTTCGCAAACACAAGTGGTCGATTTTCGACTACACGCAATACTAGTAACAATAATTTGTCTGACGAAGGAAATAAATATTTTGTGGAGCTTCTTCTTATACGTAAATGATTACAGTTTCGTTCAGGAAGGCAATATTTAGTAATCTTCTGATACTAATACCACCAAAACATTGTGCCTCAGAAGATCTCATTTTCTGAAGAAAGAAAACGGTACACTTTCTGCTTATGGAATGTCCTGTCAGTTCATATAATCCACCACATTTATGACTTTAGCAGACTCTAATATTTCTGTAAATGTTCATTCATTCCTCTTCAGGAAATACCAGACTGAAGGTAGCAGCCACACAGGTTAATCAATAGTAAGCACCTCATCTTGACCTGTGCAAAAGTATTTGAAACAAGAAGCGTGTGTCATTGCTAGTTCTAGAATCTATTGCAAATGTACAGGGAGAGAGAAAAAAAAAAGAATAATGATAATAAAACAATTGAGAGATTTAATTACTGCTACAATGCTTTTCAACACTCAAAACACAACGTAACCTTTTTAATTTTATTAGATTATTCGTAATTTATACGTTTAATATTCTGTTACTTGGTTGTGCAGGGGGGGGGGGGGGGGGACACGCATTCAGAGCTAATGGTGACTGGTGGCGAGCACGAGGGTGGCTCTGTTATTCAGAGGGTCAGCAGTTCCCGGAAGACGCCTTAAACGCCACAGACGCTGGCGTCGTCTGGCCGAGAGCGTCTGGAGCAATACTTTATGCTTCCACGGGCGGTATACGGTCCTCTGCGAGGGGAGAGCTGAGATGTCTGGCGTCGAGTCGGCGAACGCCAGGGTGGCACCTGCTAGGATATTGTACGCAATTACATAATAGCGAACAACTTGCTGGCTATGATTTCGAAGGTGCCTGAAGGCCATACGCTGCTAGGCCCGACCGGTGAAAACGCGGGAGAGCTGGCCATTGGCTGCTGTTTTATATTAAGGGGTTCGTCTGTCCGACTCCTGAACGCAAGCCGTGATTGGCCGTACTTTGGCGCCTAGCTGTGGAATTACCTTTCAGTAGATATAGTCGGAGCCTGCAGGCTTTGGAGAGAGGAAACGGAGATTTTTTGGAAGGAATGATAAGGAGAATTGTGTTTGAGCAGCTGAGGAGAGCAGACGCTTCTCTTCTACTCTCAGTTTATACTTGTTGTCGAGCAGCTATACTTAGAGTTTGTGGTACAACTTTTGGAAAATGTTCAAATGTTTGTATAGTCTATGGGACTTAACTAAGGGGTCATCAGTCCCTAAACTTACAAACTACTTATGAACTACTTACGAACTAGGACGGCACAAATATCCATGCCCGAGGGGGGATTCGAACCCCCGACCGTAGTGGCCGTGCAGACCGTGACTGGAGCGCCTCAGTCTCCTCGGCCACCGCGGCCGGCCAACTTTTGGAGTTGCTCCAAAACTTGCGCTGAGTATTGTCAAGACGAGAGCAAGGTCAGCCTGCCTGATATTAGACGCACCGACGCGCTAATTCCGATTTTCGCAGTTCTGGTTTCATCTCTGCTTACAGTACATTCGTGTTTCACATGTAAGTTGTTTGCAGCGACACGACTTAGCCGATCGAGTGACATCGTAGGCACTGAGATCCGTCGGGGTCGAAGTTGGCTGATATTAGTTAAATATCGTTTCTGAAATACGAAGCTGAATTATCTCGGGGTCCGCGACTTGCAGCTACCGACACTCGCAACCGCCGCCCAACCGTCGTGTTGCTGACATCGCCAGACAGCACAGTTTGGTAGAGTATCGCGTGCATTTTCTAGTGTTTCGACGGGTGTTCATGTTTTCGGAGTGTTAGAAACGTTATATAAACTCACAGTAACCTGGTATCGGAATATTCCTCTCGATTACGCCACGGTTCCCACTTAAATGTGGGTTGTCACAAGTGTTCAAATGAAATACAAGTACCTTCGACTTACCAGTCACTTGCTGTAGGAGTGTATATTGTTTTGTAAAATAGATTCTGTAAATTTGATCTGTGTTAAATTGTATGTAAACTTTTGCTCTGATGTTCATTGGACTTCAGAGAATAAAACAAGTCAAAACAAATTTATTTACTCAATTCATTCAATTAGTTAGACCCTTTTACACAATTTTGGATGGGTTTTATTGTTAGTAAATTAGATGTTGGGTCAGTCACGCCTGTCCTTTAATATCAAGTGAACAAACCATTTGCATACCGTCCTTTCTCTCCCTCACCTTACCATTTATTTTTCAACACATCCTCCATAAACCTGTACCTTTCAAAATTTTCTGCTGCAGGATACGAACCACTGATCACTGCCTTCTGCTTCCGTGTCGCTCAGTGACCAAGCGTAAGTCTTTGGATTAGATGTCACTTAGTCACATAACATGTCGCTATCCTACCCCATTTAAAACTGGGAAAAGGGGACTTACAATTTAACGTACAATTCAAATGCTACGGCGTTTCTGGCGATTGCTCACAACGTTGAGTAGTGAGAGCTAGACTAAAACTGAAAGTGAAAAAATTCGTGATATCATCTACTTTCGAACCCAAGAACTTTCGCTCTCCAGCCGGAAACTTTACCGCTAGTCCGCGAGATCGCGAATTACTAGACACTTATCAAACCTCGATAAAATATTTAAATTGAAATAAAATTAATATTGAGGATATTCATCGTGATAAAAACTATCCTTTCTTTCATGATGGACCAAATGACACACGATATCCAAAATTTCATTAAGATCAGTTGAACTCCAAATTGAATCACCGTCAAACATCGTGGCACGGGCTTTTTATATACAGGATGAAGCACTAAAAACTGTTTCCTATGAATATTTGGAAAAAACATAAATTGGATTTTTTTTTTTAAAAGGTACAATGAAAACAGTTCACTTCGAAAAGGGAGATACATGAACATAAATCTGGATCCTGCCTACACTATTCCGGCGGCGGGAGGCAGATGACTTTGGAATCTTAAATAGCAACCCCTAATTTTTATTCGAGATTTGGGTGAAAACATGTAACTTTCGATCATGATAAATAGTGCTGCAAATTGCAAAACTAACAGAGAGTTGAAAATTGTTTATGATTGGCAATATTCCAGAGAAACATACAACATATTAGGAAAACTCAAGAAAATTTTTGATAGTGTTATCATGTGATACTTCCGACAATCGAATGAAGCACATTCTGTGATCAAAGTCTCAACTTATGATGAGATTGTTCGTTGTTCTTCACTGATTCGGACTATAAACATCTCTAAGGAGCTGTTCGACGATGTTAACGGTTCCAGAGAGAGAGAGAGAGAGAGAGAGAGAGAGAGAGAGAGAGAGAGAGAGAGAGAGAAGGGGGAGATATTTCATTTCCTTGTTCTTTCTGGCTCTTAAAGATGATCAGGAAGATCGTCAAAGGTATTCTAATCTGTTTCGTGATCGGAAAGTTCCTTCTGCAACGAATTTTCGCGGTGTTGTCCAACGATTTGCTGAAACTAAGTATTGAATCTAGAGGAAGAGTACGATGTCTATGTGTTCCAGATATTACCACTTTTCAACTCAGTTTTATATTGGTCGATTACAACGCCATCTATCATGAAACGAAAAACAGATATTTAATTCAAAAGTTAGATATTTTTACGAAGAATCGAAATTTTGAATAAAAAAATAGTTTCTTATTTAAGATTTCAGTCCCGTCCCGACTCAGGAGCAAATGCGGAGGTCGAGCCTTATGTTAATGGATGTCTCTCTTCGAAGTGAACCAGTTTGTTTGTATAGTCTATGGGACTTAACTAAGGGGTCATCAGTCCATAAACTTACAAACTACTTATGAACTACTTACGAACTAGGACGGCACAAATATCCATGCCCGAGGGGGGAGTCGAACGAACCAGTTTAATGACAACTATTTTTAATCAGCTGTTTTTACTTTTCCAATTACTGCGAAAAGCGGTGTTAAGTGCCTCACACTGTCTTTGGGACACCAAAAACTTACATTTACTGGGGAGCTATGATTCTAATCTACGTGAGGTTCCATTTTTACTTTTTAGTTCCCTTGACAGTCATGCCCCATTCCTCCTACCCATACATGTGCTTTCTAAATGGTTTTTCTAGATAAACTTATGTCTCAAATGTTAACGAGGAATCACAAGCCAATACGCAAAAACAGCATACTTAACTTCACACTGTGTAGTGTACGCGATTCTGAAGGGAAGTGGCGCTGTTTAACGCAGAGTAATCTGACGTAGGAAACAAAATGGCAACCTGGGATTCTGCGAGAGATAAACTAAATTAGAATGCGCACTTTTCATTTCGATATTTTACGGCGCCGTGTAGTGGCGTAAGAGATAACGGGCGCGGGCGCGAGCAGTTTGGACGTGAGGAAGTTTGGGACAAGTTAGAGCAGACAGATAAGCGAGCCCAGCCGTCGCGTAGTTTCTGACGCGTCGCGGCCGCCTACTGGGAAGACAGCGGCAGCGGCAGCGGAACCACGAGACAGCGCAAGAGCCATCTACGTCGGCGTCTCCACTGATAGCCCACCGCACCCATATAACAGCCACAAAACTTGCGCTTCAGCCTGGCTGCTATCATTACGTTATCTACACCACAGTATCACTTTATATTTTACTGCTTGGTGTTTTGAAAGTACCAGGGGCCCCCGTCTCAAGTTTTCTCCAATCGTGATATGAGTGTAAATGGTTCCATTTTACAAGAAGTAGGCTATTTACTAACGTGTGCCTTAGCGCCTGCTCTCAGGTCTCCTAATTCTGGAGGTGTACCCAAACACACGAAACAATGCGGTGACGTAACTCATGGGATAGCATCACGTACAGTTACATGTGGCTTTAATGTGCTCTATAAGCGGTGTAAAAGGTCACTGGGTTGGCGGAACTCTCATATACATGTCTACAACTACATACATACAAACGCCCCAATCCACCGTAAGGTACTAGGCGAAGGGAATATTGTAGGCCAGCCGCGGTGGCCGAGGAGACTGAGGCGCTCGAGTCACGGTCTGCACGGCCACTACGGTCGGGGGTTCTAATCCCCCCTCGGGCATGAATATTTGTGCCGTCCTTAGTTGTAGCTAGTTCATAAGTAGTATGTAAGTTTAGGGACTGATGACCCCGTAGTTAAGTCCCATAAGCAATACAAACAAATCAAATGTTCAAATGTTTGTAAAGTCTATGGGACTTAACTACGGGGTCATCAGTCCCTAAACTTACAAACTACTTATGAACTACGATGGCCCAAATATCCATGCCCGAGGGGGGATTCGAACCCCCGACCGTAGTGGCCGTGCGGATCGTGACTGGAGCGCCCCAATCCCCTCGGCCACCGCGGCCGGCGCAATACAAACATTTGAAAATTTGAACACTCTACCACCATTAGGCATTTCCTTTCCTATTCCACTCCCAAATAGAACTAGGAAAAAAAGAATGCCTACATGTGTCCGTATGAGCCCTAATTTATCTTTGTTGTGGCGTAAAGTCAGCGCCACACGCCAGACGCATGAGAACGATCGTGAAAAAGGCAGCGGACGACCGGCAGCCAATCACAGGCCGGCACCGCGCCTCCTGGAGGGAACCTAGAAACGCGCCCTCTACAAGCTGCTATATCTAGGCCGACATGCGTCAGAATGAGCCCATCTGAACTCGGCTCCTAAGTGGGCAGTCACTAGGTCACAGCGCAGCCACTATCGTAGAGAAGACGACGACGCGAAAAGAGAGAAGAGACATACTTTATATAAGTTGAGTATGTTTGTACAGTTCAGTAAATAAAACTTGTACTACTAATCTATATAGCTGTTTTAGCTGTCCACGCATTCGGAAATAACCTTTCCTGAAAGACAATCCGGGACAGACGAAACAGAGTCTGACCATGTCGACAGTGGAGTAGCCGAGCGGTCTAAAGCGTCTAGCTGCAGAGCGCGCGGTTGCTCGCCGTGGAGGTTCGAGTCCTCCCTGGGCCATGGGTGTGTGTGTTTGTCCTTAGGTTAGTTTAGCTTAGTTTAAGTAGTTTGTAAGCTACGGTCTGATGACCAAGCAGTTTGGTCCGATAGATTTACAAACATTTGAACCAGGTCGACAAAACAATCTTATCTTGTCTTTGTTATTATCACGCGAAATGTAAGTAAGTGGCAGAAATATCGAACTACACTCAGCTTGATAGTCCACTCCTCTAAATTTCCTCAACAGAAATTCACGACAATAACGTATTTCGTCCAGCGATCCCCAACTGAGTTCCCGTAGCATTTCCGTGACACTCGCGCATTGGTCGAACCTACCAGTAGCAAACCTAGCTGCTCGCATGCATAAAATGTGGTGCAACAACACGATTCTAGGGTTTCATGACACTCCACTTAAGGATTTTGGGTGGAGCGCTGCTTGCACACACGCCGCAATTTTACCGGTCAAACTAGCAGTTGCTCGGCTGTCGCGATCGAGTGAAGTTGAGTCAAAATGTAAATTAATGAATTCCAAATAGTTTTTCTAATATTATAACAAATATTGCTGACATGATGCAAAGAACTAATGAAGCACCGTACATACATTAGTATCAGTTACGACATGCATTTTTTCTTTGCTCTACATTTCCTCAAAACCCTCATTCAGTAAGCAGTAAGCTTTTCGCCATGTACCTCTAGTAGATTTCTATCTTCAAACGTGTCCCAAGTTTTGTTCCACAAATTTGTTCGTGCTTCCTCTGCTGAAATACGTATATGACTTATCTATTAACACGTTAACTACCGCGATGACGTCAGAGGCGCACCAGAGCCGCTTGCAGTTGTCGCCGGCGGCCACACGGCAGCCAGCGTGTTAACCCAGTGCAAACCTATACATAATATAATTGTATGTATGTCTCTAACAGGCAAATGACCATTTCTGTGCGAATATACAAATAAGTTCCATGGCTTGCGGTAATGCAGAAACAGCTGCGAGAAAATGGAATAGCGGTCACTCATAGCAGGCAATAAGTTGATGTTTTGGGCAGGAGTAGAAACGTGTGTGGATAGCCGATCTCTCGGAAGGCCAGCCGCCCTCCATAATAAACAGAGTGAAGATCTCAGGAATATCATCGAACAAAAACTTGATCGACCCGAAGCAGAGGCGGAATTTCATATTTTCCGCCAGTAGGCTATTCAAATTTTGCCGCTCCTACCGACCTCTACAATTCGATACAATATTTCACAATAATACCAATTATAACTTTTTGCCAACTAAATTGTAGCTCTTTCTTTTGTGCATTATCGTCCTGCACCATTTGGTTTCCGTAATTAGTTTGACTGTGAAGTTTGGGATCGAAGTGTCACTTCCTAGATAATTTTTACAACCTAACTATTTGGTTGAATTGCACAAAAAATAGTTTTCGTTTATATCTCTGAATTAGTAAAAGCAAAGTCACAAACTACTAATAATGTAGGGGTAAGGTATACCTTAATACATCTTTCATAATAGCTTGATGTAAATTCGGTAAACATAATTACATAACTTTCATTACACTTAATTACAGTTTATAAATTTTGCACCAATATATGCCGCCCACGAAATCTGCCACCCTAGGCTCCAGCATATTCAGACTACTGGCAAATCCGCCACTGACGCGAAGAATAAAAAAAATAAATAAAAAATTGCCCACAAAAAAGGGTTCTAGTGCCAGTCTGGAGCAAAATGTCAACTTCGCCATTGAAATTAATTGACTGCCGTGAAACAGACGAGGCTCTGAAATATCTGTAATTTATTGTGTACAGAACTCACTAAGTTAGTATTAAGCGTCGCAAAGTCAAAATTTGAAACTCTCTGGCGGTTAAATTCCGTGAGTCACTATTAAACATTCCTGACTCAGAATGACCATAAAAACCCTTCATTCAGCAGACGAGATGTATGTATTTGTAGATGAAGCTGAAGCATCTATTTCATTGCAAGACAGATGAATAACATTCTCGTAACAATGCATCGAGACCTCGGTATCTGTCTCCATAACTGAGTGAGCGAGAAGTAACAATTTCCTGGAGTCACAGGCAGCCATGCCTCAAGGAGCGAAACGGTATTACAAAGTAAAATTGCCAATGAATAGTCATGGCGGCCCGTCGCCTTCTCCTTGCCACGTACAGTAATAAACGGGAATTTCACAGAAATGCAGATAAGATGTCGCTCATTTGCATTCACGCAGAAGACAAAATAAACAGCGCAGTGGGTACAAGGTACATCGCCTAGAAAATTACACACAGCGATGTGGTTCCCTGAGGTAGAATAAGCCACAAAAAGCTAAGAATAAGGGAAAGTAAATATTGTTACTTATACTTACATGTGTGACTTCAAGTAAAATAAGTAACGTAATATCGTACACAACTGTTCCTGACTTCGTGCACGCAGTCCACAGGCAATTTAGTGCCATAGGTGATACATTGAGTATAGGTTCGGCGGTTACACGTATTTCTCGATGGTTGCGACACGTGTGGAATTATTCTAACGTCTGGAGGGTCGGATGACTATCCTCCTGCACGTAGTTTCACAAATAACGAAGTTTCGTAAGCCATCTGCAGTTTGTAACCTACATAAGTGATCTATGATATAATACTGTTGACATTTGTCGTTTAGGAAAGTCATCGGAAGATAAGTACCAACTGCAAAATGATCGAAACAAGGTAACTTCATGGTGATATTGGTCGTAAATGACTGTAAGTAAAGGAAAGGCGAGTTCATTTATTCCGTTGCATTTTGGTTAAGTTACATAATAAACCGCATAATTCTCAACACTGTTCTTTCGCGAAAATAACAAGGCATTTCAATCGCGAACAATTTGCACCGAGTAGACACATCGAACAGCGCATCGTAGGCACAACATTATACTCGGCCTCACCTACGAAGACGGTCCGGTTTTGAGCCAATATATTATTGGCTATATGTTCTAGACATATAGTAGAATTTGCATAGATACTTCAAACATCAGGACATTATTGGACGAAGTTAAGTTCGTCATACGTAGTTGCGGTTTTTGATGATCACGTCATGTAGCTGCTAGCTAACATTGATGTTGCAGTGTCTGAACGTTTATCAGCCCTCAGACCGTAACAGCGCTTATAAACTCTGTTTTGCAATTAGCAGATATCGTAGTGCATCGTCTTCATAAACGGTGCCGTTGTCGCTTATTTATTGAATGAATACGGCATTTTTTCTTTCAGAATTGTTTAAAGCTAATTTTAAAGTTACTCTTTACTTCTCATGTGTGTAGTAAGTGAAACTCTAAATATTTGTACTCTCAATTTTTACAACTTTATTTTTCACTATTTTACAGGATCTTTGTCCTCTGTATGTTATGTATCCGCTAAATCTCTTGAAGTGAATTTCGGGTAGTTCATACATAGGTGATGCAATACTTCACATTGATTTTCACCGAATATAGCGTACGACAAATATAGCATGTAAATAACTGTCATGTTTCTGAAATAGCCCTGCAAAGAAACTTTCTTCCAAGGCACACTATTATGAATGTAGGTCTTTTGTCAGTAAGTGGTGCAACTGAGGGCATGGATACCAAACACACAAAAACAGTGAAATATACAAGCAGATATGACCTATAATTTATTGGAGTATTGCCTTAAAAGAATATATGCCTCTATATAATAATTTGAAACATACAGTCGACGTCACCTATGAAGGCGGCGCAGTTTTCAGTTGTTTTGCGCATCCCCCTCCATTATCACAATGACAGGCAATACTGTTCATTCTGTGGGCGCGTGGCTGGCCGCGAGTTACGCAATGTTTCTCCCGCAGGCGCAACGGTTGGCGCTCGGCCGTAGCTCCTCCCCTCCACGCTTTCCCTATCGCTCCGCCTCTACGCGCGGAAGCGCCTTCTTACACGACGCCAGGTATAATAGGACGCGTCAAATGCACTCAAAAGTCAATTTACACCACGCTCTTCAGTCCACTGCTGGCATATGGGAGCGCGATTTGTGTTATTATTAGCAGATTAGACGAAAGGCAGTCGAGAAAATTCACGGAATAGTAGCTCGATTTCTTATCATGCAGCAGAGGAGAGACTGCCAGGCATGTCTAATCAAAACACAGGCTTCTTCGTTGTGGTGAGGTCTGTTTCAGTTACCAATTTTCTCCTCCGAAAGCGAAATTATATTTTTCACTCTCACCTATGTGAGGAAAAATAACAATAATGCTAATAGAAATCGGAGCTCTGATGGAGACAATGAAGTGCTAGATGTTCTCGTAACGTTTAAAGGATTTAGTGATAGAGAACAGATAATTTTAGTGCAAAGAAGTCTTTTCGGAAGGCATTTGTGTAGAGTGTTGCCCTGTACGGGACTGAACCTTGGACGATAAATAGATCAGACAGGAAGGAGGAAGAGGATACGCACTATTGAAGTGTGGTGCTACAGAAGAATGTAGAAGTTTAGGTTGGTAGATCGCGTAAATAATGAGGTACTGAAAATAACTGGGGAGAAGAGGAATTTTTCGCATACCTTGACTAAAAGAAGGGACCGATTGTTAGCACACATTCTTAGACACAAAGTAATCGTAAATTTAGTATTGAGTGGGGAGATTTGTGTGGAGTAAAAATTGCAGACAGAGATCAAGAGACGAATACAATCAGCAGGTTGAATCAGATGTGGATTGCCGTTCTTATGAGGAGTCGAAGAGGCTATTTCTGGATACAATAGGGTGAACAGCTGCAGAAAATGTTAGTTGCATTGGCAACCGGTCGCGTCTGTATTGTGATGACTATTGTGTTAACATAACTGATTCGGCTGCAGACACGACAACAATACACTCTGGTCCAAAACACCATCTGCACCTGTATGTTTTAAGGAAAAACATATTTTAAGATAGTATTGACAAAGAATTTGAATGTTTTATTTCGGAATAGCAATATACAGAATTTCTACAATATATGTAACTTGCTTCATTACTTTGTGTGACCACCTTTAGCCTTTTTGGGGGCTTGTATTCTTTGCGTCATTGACTGAACAAGTTTTTCGCAAGTAGCAGGCTCAATTTCATGGTACCAAACTGCAACATTTTTTTCAAGTTATTTTTTCTGGTAGTGTAACAATGTTTTCTGAGCTTTCCAGAGATAATAGCCCATAAATTGTCAATGGGGTTCATATAGGGTGAACATGGGGCCCACCATAATCGCTGAATGCCCAGATCTGAGGCACATTGATGGACAACCCTGGATCGGTGACAACTGGAATTGTTGTCTTGGAAAATGAACGGTCCCAGGTTTGCCCCACGAAAATGGTCCATAGCAGTATTCAAAACTCCCTTCTTAATGATGTCACAGTATGCCATACCATTGATTGAACCTGTACAAACTTTAGTTCTTCCCACTCCTTTGTAAGTTGTTGCTCCCCACAGCATAACAGTTTCACAAAATTTC
This sequence comes from Locusta migratoria, assembly GCA_026315105.1. Classification (NCBI taxonomy): domain Eukaryota; kingdom Metazoa; phylum Arthropoda; class Insecta; order Orthoptera; family Acrididae; genus Locusta; species Locusta migratoria. Next base: position 424,561,530 of record CM048746.1, on the reverse strand, counting down.
CTTGATTCCAAAACACATTCCTTCTTCTCTCTTGGCGCCATCCCCAGTTTTATGCCACCATCAATACGGAACACATTTTTTATTTTTTGGCTGAAAAAGTCATCTGATGCCCAATTTTCACTCATATCAACAAATATTTTTGTGTTGGATATGCTGTTTTGTTAGGTGTGTCTTCTTCACAACCTTTTTCGTTCTAATGTTCATATCTCAGAGACGTATTAACGCCATGCTTCCTTGGAGATAGGTCTTTCTTCCTCCCCATAACATAAACAAAATAAATATCAATCTTAAATTCTCTCAAAATCCAGTAAGCTATCGAAACACAATTCTTTTTATTGAGAAACAAAACAATAGCTCTCTAAAAACTTACCACATTGGTTTCTCTTTTTATAATTCAGTTTACTCAAGAACAACTGATAAGAAGTCAGACTCGATTTGCTAGAGGTATAAGGCGGGAACTTTGTTAACTTCAGACGTGTACGTGCCATCTTGTGACAAAATACTGAAATGGCTACTAGGCGCCGTATTAGAACGTGCCTCGGAAACTGGTACCGTGAACATGGACAATAGTCGCGGCGGAGCGGCCGAGCGCATTGAGGCGCCATGCTACGATACGCGTGGCCGTTCCCCCTCGGAAATGCACCTTTAGTATAAGCTAGTTCGTAAGTAGTTTGTAAGTTTCGGGAGTGATGACCCCGTAGTTAAGTGCTATAAGCCCTGCAAACATTTTTGAACATGGCCAATATCAAGATAATCTCATCAAGTTGTTCTATGATTTCCATTACTCCAATAAACCTATCATAACTAAGCTTTTAATAACAAATACCACTTGAAGACAGTCTTAACTTCATAGAAAATAACTGATACAACGAAAACGCTGGTGCCAATTCAAGTGTGTTAGAAAATGAGGCTGAAAGGGAAATATTGGGCCAGTATACGAAGAGAACGACCTATTAACCAGTAGTCAACACGGATTCAGAAAGTATCACTCTTGCGAAACACAGCTTGCTCTTTATTCACATGAAGTGTTAAGTGCCATCGACAAGGGATCTCAAATCGATTCCATATTTCTGAATTTCCGGAAGGCTTTTGACACTGTACCCCACAAGCGGTTTCTTATGAAATTGCGTGCTTTTGGAATATCTCCCCAATTGCGCGGTTAGATTTCCGATTTCCTATCAAAAAGAACACAGTTCGTTGTAATTGACGGTAGGTCATCGAGTAAAACAGAAGTGATATCTGGCGTTCCACAGGGAAGCGTTATAGGTCCCTTACTCTTCCTCGTGTTTATAAACGATTTAGGAGACAATCTGAACAGCTCCCTTAGATTATTCGCGGATGATGCTGTCGTTTATCGTTTAGTGAAGTCAACAGAGAATCAAAAGCAACTGCAAAGCTATTTAGACAAAATTTCTGCATGGTACGAAAATTGGCAATTGACACTAAATAAAGAAATGTGTGAAGTAATACACATGACCACAAAAAGAAATCCGCTGAACATCAATTACGTGAAAAATCAGTCAAACCTTAAGGTCGTAAATTCTACCAAATATCTAGGAGTTACAATTACGAACAACTTAGACTGGAGAGAAGACATAGAAAATATTGTGGGGAAGGCGAACCAAAGGTTACGTTTCATCGGCAGACGTTTCGAAGATGCACCAACTCCACCAAAGAGACTGCCTACATCTCACTTGTGCGTCCTCTCCTGGAGTACTGTTGCCCCTTGTGGGACCCTCACCAGGTGGGACTGATGGAAGACATTGAGAAGGTTCAGAGAAGGGCAGATCGTTTTGTTATCTATCACGTTACGAGGGGGGGGGGGTAAGAGTCACGGAAATGTTGCACGAATTGGGGTGGAAATCATTAAAAGAAAGACGTTATACGTTGCGGCGGGATCTATTTACGAAATTTCAATCACCGACTTTTAGTTCTGAATGTGAAAATATTTTGCTAGCACCCACCTACTTAGGGAGACATGACCATCCCAATAAAATAAGAGAAATCAGTTCGAAAACGGAACGATTTAGGTGTTATTTCTGCCCGCGCTCTATTACAGAGTGGAACGGTAGAGAAAAGTTATGAAAGTGGTTAGTGAACCATCTGCCAGGCACTTGAATGTGATTTGCAGAGTATCTATGTAGATGTAGAAGTGGGTATATGTTTTTGGACCAGAGTGTTTTACTGTACGTGTGAACTACTGCATTCTAGAAGCACTTCCAACGGTGAGAACTGCGCTACACTACGGAAACACCGTGGGAATGACGACAGAATATTTCTTGTCATATATACTGCAGTCTACCAGCTATTGCAAACACAGGTTCTGTTGCTGTGAGCGGCGTAGCAGTATTCATCACATTAACCTCTAAGGGCATTGCGTGTCAGACACGTTACTCAGCGACGGCAATGACTAGGGCTTGGGCGCCGCGCCGCAGGGACAGATAAGCGTTAGTGGCGCTGTTAAAACTCCGCCGGCCAGGTGCGATAGCCGCCGGTCGGGGGAGGGGTCGGCACCCACTGGAGGCGGCGGTCGATGCGGCCACTTGGGGGCGTCAAGGCGGCCATCTGCCCGCAGATCTACTGGCCGACACGTCACGAATGGCCGCCGTTAACTTTTAACTGCCGCGATAAGTACTGCTCATAAGGCCTGCACCGGCACAAATGACGACTGGTACACGGCATGGAGGGCAGCTGCTACGCAAGTAATCAGGCGATCCCCATCTCTTAGTCGAGTCGTGCCATCAATTTCACCTCTCCCCAGTTCGATTAAGAGGTTCCCTGTGGGAATTACGAGAAAAAAATATCGCACTCGTGTGTTTTACGGCCCACTTTAGATTTGTAGTGTTATAAGTTTTTGCAAACATTTTCGACCAAAATAATAAACTAAACAATAATAAATTAATCAATAAGAGTGACTGAAACCCTTTTAGGGAAAAAAAAAATTAGCCGTCCGCGGTGGCCGAGGGGACTGAGGCGCTCCAGTGACGGTCTGCACGGCCGCTGCGGTCGGGAGTTCGAATCACCCCTCGGGCATGGATATTTATGCCGTCCTAGTTCGTAAGTAGTTAATAAGTAGTTTTTAAGTTTAGGGACTGATTACCCCGTAGTTAAGTCCCATAACCTTAACAAACATTGAAGATTTGAAAAAATTAGGTAGTGGCGGGTTTCAAACCACCGACCTATCACGCCACAGTCCAGCACCTTGCCCACTACGCTACTTTTCTTTTAACAAAATGTTCAAATGTTTGTAAATTAATCGGACCAAACTGCGTGGTCATCAGTCCGTAGCTTACAAACTACTTAAACCTAGGTAAACTAACCTACGGACAAACACACACACACCCATGCCCCAGGGAGGACTCGAACCTCCACGGCGAGCAACCGCGCGCTCCGTAGCGAGGTGCTTTAGACCGCTCGGCTAGTCCACCGCGGCTTTCTTTTAACCCTTCATTTTTATACAAAGCATTTATACACAATATGTAAAAACAAATTATTTACTATTGCTCCTGAAATCTATTTTATATTTTCAATGTGTTGTTCATCTTCTGTTGGTTTGTTGTAGCTTCAGAAAATCATTGTTGCACAACTTGTGATTCCTGCTCAAATTTAAGTTGTTTACATTCTTATTTCAGGGTATGAAAGAGGAAATTTTGAAATTGTTGTTTGTATTTGGGTAGCTTCTGTAATTTGTTGTGTTCTTCTTCAATATACATCACAAATTCTTCTAATGTTGTATTTTCGTTCCTAATGATGTAGTTTATAAATTTTCCAAGTAACCAAATCTAGCTATTATGTTTCGTACTGGGGTATAGATTCCAGTCTGGATATAGTATATCCTCTACCGATATTGCGTTTTCCGACGTCCTTTTGATAATTGGTAGCTTTTTTTCGGGTCCACTTCCAGATGGTATTTCGGTCTCTGCAAAGGTATGTGCTATTGTGTCTACCAATTGGCAATCGTCACAATATGGGTCAGGCTTCATTTTAATTTTATACAGTTTTTCTCCTGTTGGAACTTTTTCATTAACAATGTCATACCACACAAATTGCTCCCCATCTCATACTATTGATGGGCGTTGTTAATATGGAATTTGTAGACATTAGATTGTCATTTATCTTTCGAAGAACGAGGTGTATGTGTTAATTCCTCAGTGTGACGTTGCTTTGAAATGAAAACGTGTAAGTTACAATAAGAATATCATCATTTACGCGAGGAATGTCACGTGACATCTGCGAACGAACAGCTGGTTTTCGTTAATTCAATATAGGGTGTCAGATCTCCGATATTTTTGAAAATATGTCTCAAACGATACGAGATATGAAAAAAACATAAGGGAGCTAAGTTGTAGAGAATTTTCGCCTCTACCAATTAGGTTATTCAATTTTCGTGTCAGATGAACGGTTCGTTTGCAATTACAATAATATTACAAACGGCTTTTTTTGGTTTTACTATCGTATTTTTTTTCTGAAAGATTTGAAAAAGGGAGGTTCTGGTCTCTGGTGGCCTACAATCATGTCTGTAAAATTTGGTGCTGATCGGTTGAACGGTTTGTCTTAAAAACAGGGCACACGTTACGGATAGACAGACAGACAGACAGACAGAGACATATATCCCAAAATCGCCAGTTATTTTTGCAAATATCTTTGAAACGCTACCAGATATGAAAAAAAAAACCATAAGAGAGTAAAGTTGTAGAGAATTTTCACCTCTACAAATTTCGTTATTCAATTTCCGTCTCAGATGAATAGTTAAGCCGTTATTTTCATTTAAATTCCCAGCTGTCAAAAGACGATCGCATAGGCCCACTTTTAGTGTTACTACCGTAACCTAAAGTGGGCCAAAACATCGTCCATATAGAGCTTGCAAGGGCAGACAATTTTCTGTTGGTGTGATTAATAGCAGGTGGCTCCAAACGTAGACAAAATGTATGGGAATGCAGGTAAGTCGAAGAAACAATCCCATATTGTTCGAGCTGCGTATGAGTAGTGTCACAGTCTAACATATACAGTCGCGACACTCACTGCTGTGAACGTTGTGACCGAAGCCAACGAGAAAGACAGGCCCCGGGGCGCCCGTCATGCCACATAAGCAAGGTAGTTCTCAGCCGGCGCGATCGCTAGCTCAATGGTTGCCCGCTATGACGCAGTGGGCAGTGCCCCGGCGGCCGACCAATCAGCTAGCGATCGCGCCAACTCAGAACTACCTTGTTTACGTGGCATGACGTGCAAGCTGGGGCCTGTCTTTCTCGCTGGCCTCGGTTGTTACCAATTGTCAGTTGCAACGACACTAGCGCTCCTAGTGGTTGGCAAGCCGCCGAAAGATTGATGTTTGTGTATAAATATTTGTGTTCGTAATTATCAAAATAGTTAGTATAATTTTTGCGTTACAAGCATTAGTAAAATATCGAGAGATATACGTAATACAGAAATTAATGTAAAAACAGCCTAACTTAACTGTTTGGCAGTATAACAAAGAACTTCGTCATGAACCAATACTTACGAATATGTATATATTTGCAGCTTATTCCATTTAAAGTAAGTAGAATATAAAAAAAATCGGTATGGAGCCTTCGCACATTTTTAAGCTTCAGTCGTCTTTATTATATGGGCATATACAGGGTGATCAATTCTCAGCGCAACCGCCTTTGCAGCGTGCGACTTGCCGGCGATGGCAGCTGCTTTGCCCACTTAGCTCGCCGCCCGTCGTCCACACTAAATTTAATACGGGTTGGCGCGCAAGTTATTTCTGACACACATAACGCACTTAGAAAGAAATATAGGGCCAATTATTCTCTCGCCACTAACAACGCACCACACTCTTATTTTTTGATGGTGCAGGAACTGTTCGTGAATTAAGTAAGGCTTTTCCTAACTACAGTAAAGATTATTTTGCGAATTAACATACCCACTTAGCTGGAACCATGATCTGTCCGAAAAGAATGTTAAGCTCGGGTCAATTTCTCCGTCATGCACGTTTTTCAGAATCAATGAGTGTAGTGAGAAACTTCCTCAGCAGGTGTCAGAAATGCTTGAACAACTAAGGGAGGCAGTTCCATCACCTCCTTACGTAATACACGCGGGTAATAATTTTTTTTTCTAAATGTTTGTGTCATGTATGTCAGAAATTGCCCTTATCATATGTAGTGCGGACGACGGTCGGCGCGCTAGGCCGGCAACGCAGCTGCCACCGTCGGCCAGTCGCACGCTGTAAGGGCGGTTGCACTGAGGACTGATCACCCTGTACTTCTAAGTGTGATCACTATTTTAAGAAGACAATGTTGTGAACATTCTTGCCGTTTGTGATTCAGCTGTAGCAACAATTGCAGAATTGGGTTCTTCTTTGTTGCAAACACTGGTTGCTTTTTCAGTTTTCTTGCCACATCTGTGACATATTTCCGTCAGTTACAGTTGTGGTGGCTGATTTGGTGTCTTAAATACTGTATTTAATTCATTCTAGATTTATTTCCTACATGCCACTTTCGCCGATTATTCTGGAATTGTTCAAATCAAATGTTCAAATGTTTGTATAGTCTATGGGACTTAACAACGGGGTCATCAGTTCCTAAACTTACAAACTACTTATGAACTAGCTAATCCTAAAGACAGCACAAATATCTATGCCCGATAGGGGATTCGAATCCCCGACCGTAGTGGCCGTGCAGACCGTGACTGGAGCGCCTCAGTCCCCTCGGCCACCGCGGCCGGCTACTGGAATTGTAGTGAAGAAACGTTAACGTTCTTGAGAAGAAAATCGACGACTTTCAGCCAAAGGGTAGGTCTTCAGGTGTTTCCTAGCCGTTTTCTAACTTTGATAGTAAGTGAAACTATTCAGTAAAAGCCTGTAGGTTACATAATAATTGTAAGTAAACTGTGCTGCAATGAACCGTTTCATACATTTTCAGGGATCTTAGGAAACCCAAGAAAGAGAAATGTGGAGCTATTTCTAAGTTATTACTTATTTTATGATAGTATACGCGTTCCCTAACGTAAAAAGTATGTTAAAATCAACATAAACGATATTATTCGCACTAATCCGATACCATATTCAGAAATGAAGCTTGCCGGCCGCTTTGGATGCTGCTGTCGTACTGTATAACAAAATTCTGCGTGACTGTTGTGATTGTATATGTTGGACTGTGGTAGTGTGTTGCTTGGCATACCAGCGTCGATTAAATATAGGGTGCAAAATGCTAACAGGGCCGCGGCGCTCCCTTACAGTAAGCAGCATACAACAGGGTCACCAACCGGCGTCGTTCATCCGTCGGACGTAACCGAAGCGCTGCTGATGTCAACACGGGCACCCAATTACCAGCGCTCATTCCGGGCAAGTATATCAAAGGGAAATAAAGACGACTGAACCACGCCCAGATTCCCTACCCTGAGGTGATGAACCACAATTACTAACATGACTTACAAATTTTAGAGTTCATTTTTACTAGACTTTTCTTTTGTTTCGTTCCATACTATATCTTCCGAAATTACGGAAAGAAAGAAGACTGCGTTTTAATGTCCCATAGAAAACTTGATAATTAGTGACAGAGCATAAACTGTATTTTTAAGTGTTTGAAAGGAAATCGTACGTGCGCTCTAAAAGTAACAATTTTGACACTTGCATGTAGCGATTTAGGAAACTCGCAGAAAACGTAAATTAGTACTTCAGGAGGCGCATTTTAACTGCCGCCGTCATGAATGCCACATCACTGTCAGAATACGCCCCTAGGGGGCTCACTGTTCTTTCGTGAGTACGAACGTGGCGAGTACGGGGCCCCGAGCTAATGCAGTCTCCCTTCGTTCTTTACTTCCGAGACTGCATTCCCTTTCCCCCTCCCCTCCTTTCCTATAATCACTCCTTCCCCTCCCAACTGGGAGACTGATAACCTCAGTAGTTTAGTCGCCCTATCCCAACGAAACAATCCAACCCATCAAAATACGAAAAGCAAAGAATGGAGTAGAAAGAACCAAAGGTGCAGAAATTGATTGATATCAAGGGTTTTTTGATTGTAGAGCCGGCAGCATTTACGATGTTGAAAACATTTTATATGAAATTAGTTGAAGTAGCTGCAATGACTTTTTATTTGCTTGTATTTTAATATTTTGCACAACAATCCTGCTTGTTTCGGCGTAATGCCATTGTCAATGCGCCTGTAGATGTTTATAAAAATGCTTATAATTTACTTCTTAATAAAGAATAGTAGTATTACACTAGTAGGTGCGATTGACGAACATATTGAATTTCAGTGTCTTACTGTCAATTTTCTGTTTTTGATTCCAATCAGCTATTTTTAAATAAATTTGTAGAAAATTTCCATGATTATTGATTTTGACGCAGTGATCCCTTTACCTTCTGAAACCCACTGCTATATGACTTGCAGAGTATTTATTTAGATGTGTATATACCTGTATGTGTAACTCTTGTCTCTGATCATAGAAACGCAGCGAACCTGCACGTTCCTATGTTTTTCTCGTGATTTTGCACAGGCCACCATGATGAAATTTTACAACGAATTTTCATTATTTTATACATGACAAATATTTGTTGCCTTTTTCTCATTTGGAACTTTTTGCCAATATGCAATTTAATAGGACGGTATGAAAACAGAATCGAAAGATTGTACTTTCGTATTCTAGTGACGTCTTCTTTTTCTCATTTTAAACGTTTTGCCAATATGCAATTTAATAGGTCGGTATGAAAACAGAATAGAAAGATTGTACTTTCGTATTCTAGTGATGTCTCCCAGAAGCCGTATTTAAATCTGACAAGAAACGAAATAATAAAATTCATGGCTGGCACGCTCAGAGAGCTGAAGTTCATCATTCAGGTGGTATAGAGATAATTATTTTGACATTGGAGTAAACGAGATGCTCTATGTTTACAGTTTTATATCTTACAAAGTCAGATATGGTATATACATATGGCATAGATATTCACAGATTATGAAAATGCTACAATATGAGCAAATAAAGAGTAACTGTAGCTACTTAGACTAATTTCATACCATACTGATTGACATTTTGGGACATGGCTTCTTAACAGAAATTCATCTATCAAGTCCCTTCTTCAATTCACAATTGTTTTAAACGTCAGTCTGTCTTATCTTATTCATGTAGGAGAATGGAGCCGTATTTCTTGGATGATTATCATGTTGACTTTCGGTTACGTAAGGTCAGTAGAGGCACTGCTCTAATTTACGAACTAGAAAAACTGTTAGTATATGTAAAACTGTGCAAGATGTTTAAAGTTCAGAGAAACAAGAATAATTAGTACAGAAAGACGGATTAACGTTCAATATGTACAAGAACCAAGAGGGACAATTTAAAATGGAATAACAAAACTACTATTATTATTACTATTTAACCTATACATCGAAGAGGCAGTGACTGAAATAAAACACTAGTTTTAAGTAGGGGTGTAAATTCAGTCTGAAAGTATTCGCAGATGACAGTTCTACCATAAATCTCACGGAACAAAAATAACACGCCGTGTTATAAAGCATGAACTGTCTATTGAGTATAAAATATAAAAGAGTAAACTGAAGATAGACAAAAGTAATTAGAAATAGTTGGAATGAAATTGGGGATGAACTACAAATCAAAATTAAGAATTACGCTTGACAGCCGTCATTTATGGCCATTGTATTTACACAGTTATTGCTGCAAACATGTATAAGATATATCAACTTTTTCATCGTGGGCGACCTTGCCTGTTCATTCAAAAGTGTAGGAAGTATGCGACTGCAATGTCTGGAAAACGAGTTTCGTGGTTCTGCCGCATGGAAGCAAGGCGGATTACGTGGTAAAATCTAGTTCACAAAGTTATTTAACATCAAAGTGTAAATGCATTCCACGGTTGAGCTTGTGAGATTAAGGGACTGGCTTAATTCTTTATACTCCAGTTAGACAAACATTTGGCAAACGTAATTTCCAAAATAATTCCTTTAAGAGATTTCTGTCTGTTCATCCCTTACAAAAATAATGGCTTTCTGAGTCTCCATAAGGCGGATTAATCCATTAAATCCATTTATCGTTTCATTTAAGTTTCTCCCTCTATTTTCTCTACCTCAAACTGCTGCCTCGAAGTGCAATCGCTTTAATTTCAACACCACCCTCCCGGCTCTTTGGTTGACGGATCATAGCTGAAACCTCCAATCCCTCTCCTCCACCAACTCTGCGTATTTCACTTACAGACTCCTTACTGTACTCGTTTATTATCTGAAAAACGGAAAATTTTACTCCAGTGCTTTAATGTGAATTAGATATGCCTACGTTGGAAAATTATACGCCTGACGTGAATCTTATACTACAATTTAATCTTAAGTTCAATAAAAAATGTTAACTTTTCTGTAGTTGTTTGATTACCATGAATCCCATTTCACACGTACACTTATATATTTCTTTCTGTAAGTCACATTTAAAGGGTCATCGAACCACTTCCATAATGTTTATTTGAAGTTCCATTCTCTGATAGAGCTTCGGGGGTAAAGAACACCTAAATCTTTCCGTTTTCGATCTGATTTCTCGCAATTTATTATAATGATAATGTATTCATATGTAGGTGGGTGCTAACATTCAGAGAAGAAATTTGGTGAAAAGAAATTTCGCAAACATATCTCATGCGTTCATAATGAGTTTATTTATTGATTTGTACCTCAGCTGGTGCATCATTTGCGTGACACTCTCTCCCCAGTATCGCGATAACACGAAACGAGCTGTCCTTCTCTGAACTCTCTCTACATCGTCCGCCAGTCCCACGTGGTGTGGCTCGTGACAATGCGCAGCACTAGGGCCTACTCTAAATTACGACAGACAAGTATAGTTAAGCAGTTTCTTTAGAAATTGTTGCATCTTCGGAGAGTTCTTCCAGTGAAGAGAAGACTCTGGCTCTGGCTCGCCTTACCTACAATATTTTCTAATTTATGTTCTTCGTAATTGTTACTCCTTGTTATTTAGCTGAATTTACGGCGTGTAAATGAAGTTTAACAGATTTATTTTAGTTCAAATGTTCGAACGTTTGTAAATCTATGGGGTATAACTTCTTTGATTATTACTCCCTAGGCTTACAAACTACTTAAACCAAGTGAAGATAAGGTAAGGAAAACACACGTATATGCATGCCCCAGGGAGAATTCTAACCTCCGACGACGAGTAAACACGCGCTCCGCGGGCCGCGGTGGCCGAGGGGACTGAGGCGCGCCCGTCCACTACGGTCGGCGGTTCGAATCCCCCCTCGGGCATAGATATTTGTGCCGTCCTTAGTGTTAGCTAGTTCATAAGTAGTTTGTAAGTTTAGGGACTGATGACCCCGTAGTTAAGACCCATAAGCTATACAAAAATTTGAACATTTAGGTCTATTTGTAAATTTTTCAATTAAATAGAAGGAATTGGCCACTACTTAGTTCTTTAGGCTCATCTTAAATTTACCTTTTATGCTTGCTGGCAAACTATTTAAAAATATTTGTTCCTGTGTAGTGGACCCCTTGTTGAACTAAAGGAACTACTTTTTAAGTTCTCGTGTAAATCATTTTTTGATTCTAGTACTGTACGTGTGAAATGAACTGTATGTTGGAAAAAGTGATATATTATCTGCGACAAATTTAATTAGGTAAAAAAATGTACAAGAGGAGGTAGTTAGTATACCCAGTTCTTTGAAGAGGTTTCTACAGGATATCTGTGAATATACTACACAAATAATACGCATTACACGCGTTTTGTCTGTGCAAACGTTTGTTTGACTTGCAGAGTTATTCCAAAATATTACACCATATGATATTATGGATTGCAAGTATGCAAGCTATTTTACTTGTATGTCGCAATCTGAAAAATTTTGAATTGCGAACGTAGACTTTGAGTTGCGTGTCATAGATTACAATGTATGTCGGTTGCCGTTCTTATTCAGAGATGAAGATATTTGCGCAGAATAGGGTAGCATATAAAGCTGCATCAAACCATTCTATAGACTGAAGATAACAACAATAAGAGAACATATCCATCCTACTAATTAGAAAGATTATGGCACCCACAATGAGTTGCGGGCTGCTGTCGAAAACGTGGAAACAAAACACGAGGTTTGGATCCTAATATTGGGAACACTGCTGCGGAGACACTAAGCCGGCCGCGGTGGCTGAGCGGTCTGCGGCGTGTCACTCACAGTCTGCACGGCCCCTACAGTCGGGGATTCGAATCCCCCTTCGGGCATTGATGTTTGTGCCGTCTTTAGTATAAGCTAGTTCATAAGTAGTTTGTAAGTTTAGGGACTCATGACCCCGTAGTTAAGTCCCATAAGCTATACAAAATTTGAACATTTTCCTAGTGGGTAAGAAGAAGTACATAGTCTCGCCGCGTTAGTGGATAGTGATCGACGCTAGACGATTCGTGAGCTCGCCCACGAAACAGAAATAGCACATAGTACTGTACTTCGTATCCTGAACGAACAACTGGGCATGCGAAAAATTGCATTACGATGGGTTCCGCATGATCTGACAGAAATTTAGAGATGGATGCGTCACGACACTGCTCAGACGCACATGGAGCGTTATAAGTGAGAAGAAAAGGCTTACAAAAATGTTCAAATGTTTGTAAATCCATCGGACCAAACTGCGTGGTCATCAGTCCGCAGCTTACAAACTACTTAAACCTAGGTAAGCTAACCTAAGGACAAACACACACACTCATGCCCCATGGAGGACTCTAGCCCCCTCGGCGAGCAACCGCGCGCTCCGCAGCGAGACGCTTTAGACCGCTCGGCTAGTACACCGCGGCGAAAAAGGCTTTCTTACGCCGTATCACAACATTGGAAGAGAATTGGGCAACATTACACGAGCCAAAACTGAAACATCAATTCAACGAAAAGTGTCATTATGGGTCACCACGGAAGTTTAAAGTGCGTCAGAGACCCAGTACTTTGTGTCATTCGCTTCAGAACTGTTCCAGGCCGTCGCGGTGGCAGAGGGGACTGAGGCGCTCCAGTCACGGTCTGCACGGCCACTACGGTCGGGGGCTCGAATTCCCCCCTCGGGTATGGATATTTGTGCCGTTCTAGTTCATAAGTAGTGCATAAGTAGTTTGGAAGTTTACGGACCGATGACCCCGTAGTTAAGTCCCATAAGCTATGCAAACATTTGAAATGTTCCAGAGTTTCTACAGGCAGTAGACCGCTCCATCGGCACAACAGAACAGGCTCTGATAACGGTGTACTATGCTTTCCACATTGCTGGCCACCGGTGGTGACTACATTGAAGGACAGTTACAGGTGCAAAAATGGAACACTTTTGTATCGGTTGCGAGTAAATAATTGCCACTATTTAAGTTTCAACCCTCGTATTGTTGGGTAGATAATCAAGTTTTAGGAACAACCTTTTATTCGCTCTCAAATGCCGCTGGAACAGACAGAAACTCCTAATAAATTGGACTGTCGCCACAAGGACGCCGATAAATTTTCCGTTTTACTGTGGTGTTGGCACCGGCTGGAATATACAGTAGACAGCACACTGGCGGTGCCGCAAGCGTGCAGTGCGCCAGGGGCCACGCATCGAGTGCTGGGTCGTTGATCGCGCGAGAGGGGGGGGGGGGGATAGGGGGAGTGGCACGGCCCTCGTGACCACTCGACACGTCATCACGGCGGCCCGTGACGTCACCGGCACTTGTCACGCTGCCCGCGGGGAAATCAATGGGCGGGACGCGCGGCGCCTGTTTAAAAAACTTGGCCGCTGCGGAGTGCCGCACGGGGACCGTCCCGAAAAATTCACCAATTAATGTCCGGCACATCCGCAAAAATTCCCGAATATCTCACAGAACCGCGCACAGTCGACTGGCTGCCTCTCATTGAGCTTCCTCCCGCATGTTTCTCTGAAGCTGCGTTGCCGCATGAACACTTCCTACGTGGTGGTCGAAATTATAAAATATTGTACTAAACGACGGTACATGACAGCAGTATGAGTAAAATAGAAATAATTCTTTCTTCTCTCTTGGTATTGCAGACGGAACGTCGGAATTTACGTGGCGATATAAAGTTTGCCCTATAGGGTGTATTTTGTTTTCACTTGCAGCTATTGAGAGAGAAGCTCGAAGTACGAAACAAAAGCGGCGCGTATTTTACTGTAGGCAATTTGTGAACAGCATCGAAGTGTAGTTCGATGTTTGGCACCAAATCATTTTCTGTTCACTTTACAACTGCCGGTTTACTCGAGGCCGCTGAGAATTGTTGACGTCATTCGCTACTGGTTGCTTCTAATGACCAACGGGTGGTATACTTATGATCAGTTCTAAAAGAGTCGAAATATGACGATCCCTGTGGTTGCGCTAGTCGGTTTTGAGCGCCGGCTGCGGCAGCAGACAATTGGAGTTATTCAAACGCGAGCTTTGCTCTGCGCATGCGCGCGTTTGGCTACACTGTGCACTTTTGCCAGTTCTGTCAGACAGCAGCGACCGTTAGCTACACTCGCATGCATCTAACTAACTATTTGGCAGCATGGTTTCATTCCGTTTCTCCGACTTGGGTGGTCTCCCAGTCCAGTAGGAGGAGTCAGGGATCATCGTATTTCGGCCTGACCGAAAAATGTAACATCCTTCCTGAGCTGCACATTGTTACATTTTGTAACAATCTAATTGAATAATAAGAATATAAAACTATTGTCTTATGGTCAAACAATGCAGGAACGCATTTCAGAAACGACGGCATATTCTCTTTTAATACTTTCTTCTGCAGGAAAATGTATGGAAAAATTAAACAGCACTTTTACTACCGAACACCTAAAGTTACTGCTTAATATATGTGATATTAATACATTCCAATGCAGAAAATCATACAAAATTGAAATTGTTGTTTTGCGATTTAATAACTTCAATACATTATTCCCTCTTAAAACAAAAGAAATTATAATGGAAGAAAGATTGATGAACGATCTAATAACTAAGAGGAAGAGGTCCCCACTGGCAGGATCGACATTTTGAAACCATGGATAAATTTCACTAATCGGCCCTGTGTCTTCGCGTGATTATGTTGACTTCATCAACAACACGGTAGAAAATCTTTGCCAAGGTATCAATATTGTTAGAAATCCGAACCACAAAGAATGACTTGATTAGCGTTTCGTACATACCGTGTAGTAAATACATGATTTTGTTGCGGATATGTGGTTCACAGGTTTTTTGTGTGCTCCTGTCTGCTGGGTAAAAGTAATTGTCCTCGTCAAACGAATATTCTATGACAAAACATTTGCGTTGTCATGAGATTGGCTAATGGCAAAGACACATGATTGTCAACATTATCATGCGAAGACGCCGGAACGGCAATAAATTTTAACAAAAACCACATATTATACGCTGCTGTAGATTGATTATTGATTCTCATAAATGAGTGGTTGTCACAAACTGAACAACATTATTTATTTTAAATTTTTCTTCTGAACGTACTTTTCATTGCGTGTATTTGCGCGGTACTATCCATTTTAGCGAAAGCTGGGAATACGCATTCGCACCATGAAAATACAAGGCCCAGCCACGTGCGTCTATCGTGCATTGTCGGTCGCCATTGGCCCCATCTGGACTAGACAAAGTTTAGTTCCGCGTTGCCGCGGCGGAACGGCCGAACGCACTGAGGCGCTATGCTACGATGCACAAGGCCGTTACCCATCGGGGGTTTGAATCCCCACTCGGGAATGGATGTTTGTGCCGTTTTCAGTATAAGCTAGTTCATAAGTAGTTTGTAAGTTTAGAGACTGATGACACCGCAGTTAAGTCCCATAAGCTTTACAATCATTTGAATATTTGAGTTCCGCGTTTTGCCTTCAGCTACTGTAAAGTGAACGGGTAATACATTAACAGAGTGAAATTCATAGAGAAATGTGTGGCATGGGGAAGACTGCAATGAGGCCCGGCGTTTGAAGTGGAGACTGCAGTAGCTGTAACCATTCCAAAAATTGAGAGTGGGTAAGATACCCACTCCTGATTTGAAGGAACATTTATTTACATTGTGCCGCACGGGGATGGCCACTCACGGTAAGGCAGGCTGGGGAAAAGGGGAAATCAATTTTCCCATTTCCATGCTGTAAAAAGTGTTGACGGTATAAAAATATGTTCAAATGTTTGTTAAGCTTATGGGACTTAACTACGGGGTCATCAGTCCCTAAACTTACAAACTACTTATGAACTATCTCATACTAAAGACGACACAAATATCCATGCCCGAGGGGGGATTCGAACCCCTTACCGTAGTGGCCGTGCAGACCGTGACTGAAGCGCCTCAGTCTCCTCGTTGACGGTATATAGGACCACCCCTCATAGTTTTATCACCTTATTTCTTCCTTATATGTTTTCCGTTGTTTGTGAAAATCGAAAATGCCTAATTTTCATTCCGCGTGAGTTTTTAGTTTCATAACGCATCTCACTCTATTTTGCAGAAAGTATAAGGTTTGTAAGTTCTGATTTTAATACACCATCTTAGATTTCTAATAAAACATTAACCATTTCTTAATTCGTAACAGTCTTTTTAAATAACACTCTTCGTCAAGCACGTGTATCTAATTTATTCAAAAAGTTCGATAGCGACTAGTTTACTGTTCTATGCATTTTAGACCATACATTACAGCGAGTGAAATAGAACTAAAAGTACAGAAAAGTGTCTGAAACGGTCGTCGAAATGAACCTTTCTCGTTTAGCCAGTAATTGCGTGTTAATATCCATCTGATCATCATTCTCTACCTGTTAGTCCCCTTCCCCCTCTCTATATCATTCTCTCCCGCCTGATCTTACAACTATATTAATCTTGAGCCATGTTCAGTGTCATGTTCAAAATCTTATATCTCCGAAAGTTATTGACTGAATGTTTTG
Source organism: Locusta migratoria (assembly GCA_026315105.1). Lineage (NCBI taxonomy): Eukaryota > Metazoa > Arthropoda > Insecta > Orthoptera > Acrididae > Locusta > Locusta migratoria. The sequence goes on along the minus strand of CM048746.1, from coordinate 424,544,706 downwards.
AAATTTTAACACAACGTCCTACTGGAATATGCACATGATTTATAAAGTCCCATACGAAAAAAAAAAAAAATAAAATAAAAATAAAATAAAATAAGATCTAAATTTATAAATCATGTGCATATTCCAGTAGGACGTTGTGTTAAAATTTCAAAACATTCAGTCAATAACTTTCGGAGATATAAGATTTTGAACATGACACTGAACATGGCTCAAGATTAATATAGTTGTAAGATCAGGCGGGAGAGAATGATATAGAGAGGGGGAAGGGGACTAACAGGTAGAGAATGATGATCAGATGGATATTAACACGCAATTACTGGCTAAACGAGAAAGGTTCATTTCGACGACCGTTTCACACACTTTTCTATATATATATATATATATATATATATATATATATATATATATATATATATATATATATATATATAATTTTCAGTATATGTCATATATGAAATAATATAAATTTTATAATGGGCAAACGCTGATACGAAAAATCGCAAAATTAATATACATATAGGTTTGACACAATATATGCAAGAAAATGTACCTAGAAATCTTCCCGCATTACAATGCAACATTGTGTCAACACTCCAAAGCAATCGGTCAAGAACTTTCAGAGATTAACGGCTATAAACAATCGAAGGATACATACACTACTGGCCATTGAAATTGCTACACCACAACAACCAGCCGTCCGCGGTGGCCGAGGGGCTGAGGCGCTTCAGTTACGGTCTGCACGGCCACTACGGTCGGGGGTTCGAATCCTCCCTCGGGCATGGATATTTGTGCCGTCCTTAGTGTAAGGTAGGTGATAAGTAGTTTGTAAGTTTAAGTCCCATACGAAAAAAAAAAAATAAAAATAAAAATAAAATAAAAAACACAACAACCACTTCTGGCAGTAATAACGGTCTTGATACTCCTGGGCATTGAGTTAAACACAGCTTGGATGGTGTGTAAAGGTACAGATATATGCCCATACGGCTTCAATACGATACCACAGTTCGTCAACAGTAGTGACTGGCGTATTGTGACGAGCCAGTTGTTCGGCTACCATTGCCCAGACGTTTTCAGTTGGTGAGAGATCTAGAGAATTTGCTGGCCAGGGCAGTAGTCGAACATTTTCCGTATCCAGAATGGCCCGTACAGGACTTGCAAAATGAGGTCGTGCATTATCCTGCTGAAATGTAGGGTTTTGCAGGGATCAAATGAAGGATACAGCCACGGGTGGTAAAGCATCTGAAATGTAACGGACACCGTTCAAAGTGCCGACGATGTGAACAAGAGGTGACCGAGACGAGTAACCAATGGCACCCCATACCATCACGCTGGGTGATACGCCAGTATGGCGATGACGAATATACGCTTCCAATGTGCGTTCACCGCGATGTCGCCAAACACAGACCCGACCATCCTGAATCTATAAAGAGAACATGGATTCATCCGAATACATGACGTTTTGCCATTCCTGCACCCAGGTTCGTCGTTGCGTACACCATCGCAGGCGCTCCTGTCTGTGATGATGCGTCAAGGGAAAACGCAGCGATGGTCTCCGAGATTATAGCCCATGCTGCTGAAAACGTCCTCGAACAGTTCGTGCAGATGTTTTTTGTTTTTCAAACATTCCAATCTGTTGACTCAGGGACCTACACGTGGCTGCACGATCCGTTACAGCCATGTGGATAAGATGCCTGTCATCTCGACTGCTAGTTATATGAGGTCGTTGGTATCCAGCAGGACGTTCCGTATTGCCCTCCTGAACTCATTGATTTGATATTCTGCTAACAGTCATTGGATCGCGACTAATGCGAAAAGCAATGTCGCGATACGATAAACCGCAATCGCGATTGGCTACAATCCGACCTTTATCGCAGTCGGAAACGTAATGGTACGCATTTCACCTCCTTATACGAGGCATCACAACAACGTTTCACCAGGCAACGCCGGACAACTGCTGTTTGTGTATGAGAAATCGGTTGGAAACTGTCCTCATGTCAGCATGTCGTATGTATCGCCACCGGCGCCAACCTTGTGTGAATGCTGTGAAGAGCTAACCATTAGCATATCACAGCATCTTCTTCCTGCCGGTTAAATTTCGCATCTGTAGCACGTCATCTTCGTGGTGTAGTTATTTAAATGGCCAGGAGTGTGTTTCGTTAATTATGTAGAAAAACAGTTATAAGCAAACATTCTTACGGAGTCTTACCTACTGCGAGAAACGTTAGTGTCGTTGCAATTGTCCGGCGGCTACAATTTTCACGCCAGTGTGTGTCGCGACTGTATATGTTAGACTGTCGTAGCTAGCCTTAAATCTCTGCAAAAACACAAGAGTTGCGACAAATGGCAAACTTTGAAGCAGCAACTATGTGGCGTGACGGTAGGCAGTTACCGCATAATTCCGCGTGCAACGTTCTGGTACACAAACAGGTGTTGATGTCCGCTGCTGCGGCTTTCACATGCAGATGACGTAGCCTCCCCCGATTCATGAATGTGGTCATTTGCAGACCATTAGTCCTCGTTACAGTCACTGACTGCGCTACAAAACCGGGGGCTGTCTATGATTACGCAATGTTGCTTCCTCGTTAGACGGGAACAGCTGAATATTGCTATGGACAACACTCTCGAGTCTTGTTTATTGGAGCAGGAAGGATTCTAACGATGTCAATAACGGCAAAATTGTGGTTCAAAGAGGGCACCCTACGTTAGAAATGGCCAGCATTTCCGTAGGCAGCTGGTAGGGATCCGGTGTAGAGCAGTTCAACGAAAATTCAGTCAAACAGGGAGAGTCTCTTGTACGAATGGTTCAATTACCGCTGCATATTTATTGAAGGAAATTGTCTCGTGCGAGATTTTCGATTGTTAGATCAACAGTTTACGTCATACTTTTGAGCTATTAACAAATTTAACCTCTTGTGCATTTCCAACTATCAACTACCAGACGCAAAGCTGTAATCTATATCGACATTTACGTATGTAAACTACTCTGAAAATCACATTTAAGTGCCTGGCATAAGGTTCCTCGAACCGTTTTACTCATATTTTTCTACGTTGTATTTTGCAATAGCGTGCGGGAAGAATGAACAACTAAATTTTCCGTTTTAGATCTTATTCTAATACTACTCTCGTGCGCGCTCCAGTCACGGTCTGCACGGCCACTACGGTCGGGGGTTCGAATACCCCCTCGGGCATGGTTATTTGTGCCGTCCTTAGACTTAGCTAGTTCAGAAGTATTTTGTAAGCTTAGGTACTGATGACCCCGTAGTTAAGTCCCATGAGTTCTACAAACATTTGATTACTCTCGTGTCTACCTATGTAGTTAAATGCAAATAAAACATGTTCGCATTCGGTGGAGAAAGTTGGTAAGAGAAATTTCTCTAATACTTCTTACAGCCTTGAGTAATGCTTTCCACCCCAACTCGTGCATCTCTTCCGTGACACTCTCTCCCCTCTATCGCGATAATACAAAACGAGTTGCCCTTTCTGGTTCTTTGTATGTCCATCGTCATCTGCATCTTGTGAGGTTCCCACAATGTACAGCAATGCTCCAAACTAGGACGGACAAGGGTATAGTAAGCACTTTCTGCAGTAGAACTGATGCATCTTCTAAGTGTTCTGCCAATGAAACATAATCTCTGCTTTATCCCTCATATTAAAGTTGTTCGTATCTGTAATTTCGAGGCATTTAATTGAATTTACGGCCGGTATGTTTAACTGATTGATCGTGTAAATAGTCAACGAATGTCTTTTAGTACGTACATGGACGACATCTCGCTTCTCACTATTTAGGGTCAACTGGCAATTATTTCACCATTCAGATACCTTATTTAAATCGTTTATCAGGTGTCTTTGATCTTCTGGTGACTTTACTAACCGATAAGTGACAGTATCATCTGCGAAAACACTAAGAGACATGCTCACATTGTCTCCTAAATAGTTTATAAAAATATGTAACGGCAAGGGACCTGTAACACATCCTTGGGGTACGCCAGGTATTACTTTTTTCTTGATGACATTATGTCAGCTACTACGTACTGTGTCTTTTCCGACAGTAAATAACGAGTCCAATCACGCAACTGAGACGATGTTTCGTAAGCACGAAATCTGATTAGAAGACGCTTCTGAGGTAAAGTCTAAACCCCTTCTGAATTCTATAAATAGAATCAATTTTAGAATCCTAGCACTCATCTCTTCGTGTGAGTAAAGAGCTAGAACGATACTTCCTGAATCCGTGTTGACTATGGGTTCAATAGGTAGTTCTCTTCGAGGTAGTTCATAATGTTCGAAAAAAGTTATGTTCCAAAATCTTGCTGGAAACCGACGTCAATGATATGGGCATATTTTTCCGATCGGTTCTATTGCCTTTCTTGAATATTGGAGTGATCTGTGCAACATTCCTGTCTTTAGGTACGTATCTTTCAATGTGCGGGCGGTTGTATACGATAATTGGGTAAGAGGCTGTTGCATCAGCATACTCTGAAAGGACCCTAATTGGTATACAATCTGGAGCGAAAGTCCTGCTTTTGTTATGTAATCTAATTGCTACAGGGATATCTACTACTAAATTAGGCATGCTTACAGCTGCTCTTCATTCCTATTGTGCAGAATTTGCTTCGTCTTCTTTGTTGAAGGAATTTTGAAAAGCTGGGTTTGTCAATTCTGCTTTAGCAGCACTCATCAGTTGCATCACCGTTGCTATCGCGTAGTGACAGTATTGATTGTGTTTTTCCTCTGGTGTTCTTCACAGATGACCATAATTTGTTTGAACTTTCTACTGAGCTACGAGACAGATTCGTTTTGCAAACTATCAAAAGCATCGCACATTTAAGTGCGTGCAAAATTTCGTGTTACCGTAAAAGATTGGTGGTCTTAGGAATTTTGTGTCTTTTTAGCTATAGCATGCTGTTTTCTTTGCTTCGACCAGAGTGGTCCAATGTGTTTGGTGTACCACGGGGGTCAACCCCTGCCTTTGATAAATTCGTTGGTATAAATCTTTAAAAAGCTGTCGATACATTTTCTTTGAATGTAAGCCACATTTGAACTACTATCAGATTATAAGATTCGAAAGACTACAGACTCTGAAACGATAAATCCTTAAGCGAATTTTTATATGTGTTTCTTTCGATAAATATCTTTTTAGTTTAATTTTAGTGGATTGGGGAATTAAGATACTCAGACTCGATACAACTCTGTTCCCTCATCCCTGTGTTTGTTTTGATGCTCTTATCAGCTCCTGATTATTTGTTGAACGAAGATCAGTATGCTTTCACAACTTTTTATTATACTAATGGCATCATAGAATAATCGCTCGAGATAATTTTGAACGTATATTTTTGACAACATATCGAGGGTAAGTTAAAGTGATCACCTACTACAACAGTATATGGTTAGGATCATGTATCTCCTTTCCTTTCACACGTCAGCCTGGAGAAATGTTCATCCAATGGATCCCTATTAATTTGGTGTGAACGGGAAGAAATTCACTATATTTGAAAATCACATTTAAAAATAACTGAATCTTGTGACTGTATTAGAAGATATTTATTGTTTGGCTATGTAAAATAAGGATAAATACTGCAGTAGGTAAAACACTGCCATAATGTGGGAATGTATTAAGAAGGGAATTTCTAAAATAAAATAAAATGTTTTGAAGAATTTCTAGTAGTCGCTTATGGTTTTGTTTTGAATAAGGCTCTGTCCCCCAATAATGTCTACCCTCTCTTGAATTTAGTGTGCGTTAACGTAAACAAGGAATTAAATATTTACACCTCCCATGATTTGCCACCTCTTACTTAACATCTCAATTGATCATTACGATATCTAAGTATGCCCGAGGACCCAAATTATCTAAGTCAACAGATATTCTCCAGTACGCTGGACACGTTGACAGTCAAGGCACTTAACCCCTTACTTCTTGTCATTTAGTGGGCTTTGAAAACCTATTGGCGATTAATATAATACTTTATATGCGGGAACAAGCTAATCTTTGGAAAATAAGTTCCTAATAAAACAACCATGACGACTGGATTTCGTAAAATATCAGTACATAATAGTAATGTTGTACATGCTACCTCAGAGGAAATCATACTCAGGCGGTTATTGCTGTCATATATTTGTAGTGTCGAGCATACTGGATGACCATAATATTTGGACTTAACCTATATTGACAGATCACTCGAAATATAAGCATCAGATTCAAATTTCTTAATCGTTATTTTACTAAACAGATAATTGAACTTTTATTTTCATCATTAAAAAGATTTCGATTTAACTGTCAATCATCTACTCAACTATGTGGAATATCTATAACAGCAGAGTCCGAGCTAAGAAGGCATTGTATGGAAGGAGAAGCAAACAAATTGAAGACAACTGTAAAGTGTAAAAATGGTTTAAAACAGGAAACAGGAAATCTAGCGTTATTAGTGATCCTGACATTGATTTTCAGCGCTTCCTTCACAGGTAATTTACTCGCTATTTTCCGCATTCACCAACGATCTGTAAAGAATTATATTTGTTCGTTTTTTATTTAATCATTTTTTTTAATATAGTAAGATTAAGGCTTTCGGGTCTTCTATTAAAACAATTCAGGCGTTCTACATATTTTGCATTTCCAATATTACAGTAGTTATAATAATTCTGGAAAACAGTTTCAAACATTACTGGAAATAAAAAGACAAACAAACAGTTCATATTTGTATTTCATAAATAACAAATATACTTGTCAGGTATCAAAACGATAGCGATTTAATTATGGCTGTCAGCAGCAATGGGACTGAAGGAAGGGGTAGAAGAAGGAGAGAGAAATGAGGGGATATAAAGGAAGAGCAGGTGGCGTGATATATGGTGAAAGAAAGAGGAGGACGAGAAATAATGGAGAGAAGAGCATTAGTTTTACAATTATGGAAGCAGTTGACTTTATACAAGAGTTTTAGGGAAAGTTTTAACAGGTTGTGGGAAGGGTAGTAAACTGGCTTTGTTCCTCATTTTCACTCAAATAATTTTTTTCTAAAATTTTGTGAAGAAAGAAAAAACGTAGTTTTCTGCAAATAAAATAAATTTATTTCCTCACTAAGTTTCGCCTTCCTAGGCCAGGTTATAACTGAATGTCGCAGGCACAGATAAAACAACATGCGACTTACAAATATATTATATTCTGTCTACAAATAGTTTTGTAAGTCACATATTATTTTATCTGTGTCTAGATCATTCAGGTATTATCTGAAGATGGCCTAGCAAGCCCAAAACCTGTTAGTGAGTCAATAAATAACTATTATTTTAAGAAAACTGGCAAGTGGTTTTCTTTCCTTCGTGTTATATCGCGTTGTTTGTGTTGACACACACTACATCAGGTGTGTGTTTGTTCTACTTAGGTAAGGTTAGTTTAAGTAAGCCTAGGGAGTAATAAACACAGAATTTAAGTTTATTAGATTTACAAACATTTGAACATTTGAATCAGGTGAGAATAGCTCGAAGCTCTTCCCGTAACTTCTAACCTGAAATAAGTAGAAATAGACGAGTATGAATCACCTAGGTTGGCAGACAGTATCACCCAACCCAGCGCATTACAACTCTCAACCTACCACACCAATTACATTTTTTATTATTAATATTTAGATAAAATGTATCATTAAATTTCTCTACTACTGACTGCGAACAAATTATGTGGCACTCTTAAGTATTGTAAAGCTGTAGAGTATTGTAAAGTTGTAACTCCCCGATAGTACTAGGGAGTTTTTTTTATTAATCGAAACAACATCAGTAACAGTATGCAGTGAAAATGTTACAGTAACTGCTTATAGCAGTATTCGACCCAAATGAATAAAATAATTAAATAAAAAGTAAAAATATCGTGTTGTATCACTCACACATGTAAAAATTAATTAACAAATATTTAAATTAATCTTATGACTTTTAACGTGTAACCACACGATGCGCGTTCACTCCATTAGAAGAAGTAAATTTAAGAACCTCAAAGCTTTCTAAAGGAGATAGTAATGAATTATAATTTCTCTACTGCAAAGAGGACTCAGCTGTGCCCAGAATTTGATTTACTACGAAATAATTACCACCTTCTCTGACACCCTACAGCAGTCAAGCTAATGAGCAGCCCAAGGCAGAATCGACCTCCGTGCCATAATAGACTAAAGCGCGAAGCAAATGGTCAGTCCTTTCACATTTAGCCAAAGTTTACGCATTAAAACTCCGATGGCGCTTCCAGGCTCCAAATTATGTGCATACTTCGTTCGAAACTTTCGAACAGTGGTTTAAAAAAAGATAAAAACAGAGAGCTTTTAAGTGGAATTTTTGCGTGCACGCTCACGAATACCTGAACGCGAAAGTTGTGGTGCATTTCTTTTTTTTTACTGGACATACATTAACGCCACATGTTCTATACATCACCTGCTATATATGTTCAGTGGTAGAATGCTAGTAGATCTCGTTGCTCGCCTGCTATTAACACATTACAAAATAATAGGACGTCGGGTTCTTATACGTTATGTATTGAACCAACAATGTGACACGTTTCATTTTTTAAGTATATTTATTTATCCATTCCTGATAAAGCAGAAAAGTAATGCAAGAGTAAGACTGGTTCACAACACACTTCCATACTAACTAAGATGTTACTCCAATAAGACTGCCATAAGACTCCAGACTGCTACTTCATTCTATTTCAGACTGACCGAGTTCGCGCGTATTAGTACATAGTGTAATTCTAGAACCTTCTAGAACACGGAAGTACAACATTTAAATATTTAACAATTTGTTTATGAAACATATGCCTATTTTGCTTTACGTAAAGATACATAAAATTATGACATATGTAATAAAAATATTTCCATATCAAAATGAACTAATAAAAAAGATCGTAAGTAAACAACAATTAGTGCAGTGTTAATATAAGTTTACATTGTTGTTACGACTTTCAATACTTCATTAATTTAGTTTGTTATACGACCCTACTAATGCAAATTATAATGATTAAAATAACTTGACAGAAGCGCTATAGAATGCTTGTGTTGTTGTGGTCTTCAGTCCGGAGACTGGTTTGATGCAGCTCTCCACAATACCCTATCCTGGGTAAGCCTCTTCATCTCCACATAAGAACGGCAACCTACATCTCTCTGAATGTGCTTACTGTATCCATCTCTTGCTCTTCCTCTGCGGTTTTTACCCCACATACTTCCCTCCATCGCCAGATTCACAATTCCTTGATGTCTGAGAATGTGTCCTACCAATCTATCCCTTCTTTTAGTCAAGGTATGCCAGAAATTTTTTTTCTCACAATTCTGTTCAGTACATTAGTTACGCGATCCACCCACCTACTCTTCAGCATTTTTCTGTAGCACCATGTTTCAAAAGCCTCAGTCCTCTTCCTGTCCGCACTGTTTATCGTCCATGTCTCACTCCCATACAAGGCAGCACTCCATACAAATGCCTTCAGAAAGGACTTCCTTAGGCTTAAATCAATATTCGATTTTAACGAATTCCTCTTTTTCAAGAACGCTTTTCTACCCATTGCCATTCTGCATTTTATATCCTCTGTACTGCGACCATCATTTGTTATTTTACTGCCCAAATAACAAAACTCATTTACCTCCTTTATTGCTTCTTTACCTAATCTAATTCCTTCAGAATCACCTGATTTTCTTACACTGCACTCCATTACCCTAGTTTTGCTCTTGTTAATGTTCATCTTATATGCACCTTTCAGCATATTGTCCATTCCGTTCAATTGCTCTTCCAGGTCCTTTGCTGTATCTGACAGAATTACTATGTCAATAGAATGCTTGTGTAAAATATAGAATGCTTATGTATTATAAATATGAAATATTAGGTTAAAATACCACGACCAACTATGGTATTGAAAACTTCAGTTATTTGAACAAACGGGACCCTCCTGACTAAATATATTACACCGTGAAACAGAAAAAAAGAGAACGAGTGACCGTATTCTTTCCATGCTCTTCCGACGTTCACCCCAGTTCTCCCTGAAGAGAATTTTTTCCAATTACGGCCGTCTCTGTAGGGGTTGTTAGGGCGCTTGGTGTAAATGAGCAGAAGAATACGGCCCGGAAACTTGTCACTGGAGGTGGCGCGAACACTACAAAGCTTCTGGACAAGTGGGTGGAGGGGGGATGGGCATTGGGGAGAGGGGATGTTTTATGAGGGCAAGTGGGGGGTGCACCCTCTCCCTACACATCTCCCTCCACCCTGCTGTGGTCTAAATTAGCCAGAAAACGAGACGGCGCTGCGACTCAAAGGAAACGCAGGGGACGCACAAAAAGTGGCAGGCAGTCGATGCAGAAGCGCCTCCCAGCAAGAGTCGCGCAGGGGACTCCTATATAGGAACCACGTCTGAACTATTGCCTCTTAAGAATTCCTCGCTGGCGAATTTCTCGTAAAATATTCACAAGACTGCTGCAATATTCTTTGAATGAGATTCGCCTCCAAAATGTCCGCCACCCAACCGTATTTTTCGGGCATGCCTGTATTCGTAAAGCTCTTGTCCTTCTATTGGCGCTTTTAAACAAGACGAAATATGTCTCCACTGAAAGAAATCATCCGCCAGCCCTTGGAAATTTCTGCGTTCACAGAGACAAGCAAATTATTTGGTTATAAGGGTACTATAGGGTAAGGTGGTACAATTTCGATATAGGTACAATTCCGATCAACGTAAGTTTTCGCGCCATTTTTCTGTCTCGTAGTGTCTCGTTGTGTCTCGTTGTAGAGTAGCAGGTTTCTACAGCTCCTCCTGTCTTTTTCAAGAATACACCACTTTGCGGTAAGGAGATATAAATTTTTTCCCTTTAAAGAGGTAAGTGAAGCTACTTAGTCTAACGCGCTCTTATAAATCATCTAGTTAAGGGTGATTGGATTCGCTGCCAAAAACGCAATATTTGGTACCACGAAGTATGCGTTGGTGCGTGACAGAAAAAAAGCTTTCTATGTGGAAGATGCCCGTAATCAAAATTGTACGAGAAAGTGATCACAATTGTACCTAGTGTGGTACATTCTCGATCGATTTTTCTCAATTCCGCAAACTTTTTTTGTGTTTATACCAACATTTGTAACTGTATAATATTTGTGTTACATATTCATTAAATATCCAAGAACAAGTGACATAGTTAAAATTATTCCTTTTCTTTCCAGTTATAATAACATTTGTCCGAAATGATCGAAATTGTACCAGCTTACCCTATGTTTTTCCTAAGATATCCGAAAGAACAGACACGATAAATACAACAGTATAATTGGAATGTTAAATAATTTCACAATAAGTCACTCTCCGCAGTTCGTCAGTTTCATATCAAACGAATCGAAAAGTAAATGAAAGAATTCTTGCAAGTATACAGATACAGAAAAAATTTACGCATTAATCTGTTAAGGTATAGTGTAGCTGACCAGCTACATAGCTTATTTTTTTCGATTATCTCCCAAACTGATCAACATTTTACCACAAATTCATTGTAGCTGCTTCTATACATAAGTGTTAGACATGCAAGTAGCTCGTCCTAGAAATTATAAAATGAAGAGTGCTACTGAATCAGTTACGCAGTTAGCTTCATTCAGTTACTTACAACATGTGCGTTTGTTTACTTTATTATTCTTCCTTTGCAATGTAAAAGTAGTCAATCACATACTTCTCACATTATGATTTCCTTTCTGGATAGATCAGAGGCTTAATATTGGCATTTACTGTATTGGGCACATCATGGAAGCACTTTATAGCTGACCAGCTATACTTTTTGTTGCTAGTAATGCATAATAATATAACGATTTTTTCAAATTTTTTTCAGTATATCCGCACTATACATTAATCGTAGTAGTTTTTATAACTTCAAATAAAAAGTCATCAACTAATGGCTTAAATCAGTATCATCGTTGAAACATCCTTATGAATTAATATTGTGTACCGGAACCGGCATTCCAACCTGGGACCTTTGCTTTTCGCTGGCAAGCGCTCTACTGGCTGAACTATCCCGGCATCCTTCACAGGTTCCGTCCACACAGCTTTATTTCTGCCCGTACCTCGCCTCCTACATCCAGGAGTCCTAGTTCTGCAAGGTTCACAGTATAACTTCTGTGATGTTTTTGAAGTAGGAAACGAGGTAGTAGCAGAAGTAAAGTTGTGATGACGGACCGTGAAGCGTGCCGGGATAGCTTAGTCGCGAGACCGCTTGCTCGCTAAAGGCAAAGGTCTCAGATTCCAGTGCCGGTTCCGATATACAATTTTAATCTAACAGGAAGATTCATATCAGCGCACATCCCGCTGCAGAGTGATAATGTCATTCCGCAAACATTGTGGCTAAGCCATGTCTCCAACATACACTTACTTCCAGGAGTGCTAGTCTTGCAAGGTTCACAGGACAACTTCCATTAAGTTCGAAAAGTTGGAGGCGAGGTACTGACAGAAGTTAAGTTGTGAGTAAGGACCGTAAATCATTCTGGGATAGTTCAGTCGGTAGAGCGCTTGCCCTCGAAAGGTAAAGACCCGAGGTTCGAATCCCGGTTCCAGCACACAATTTAAATCTGCCAGGAAGTTTCGTAACAACGCACATTCCGTTGCAGGGTGAAAGTTTACTTCTTCAGTAACCTCGTTGCTTTAGTTTTGAGCTACGCGATAGTTTAGTAAGTAAAAGAAATGTTTCTTCAGATAACCTAAGATTTGTTGGTGACATGGTGTTAGCGGCAGAAAGCGAGAAGACTGCAAACAATATACTAAAAATCGAAATGAGTCTTGCGTTGAATATGTGATGAGGATCAACACAGAAAAAGAAAGAAACTAGCAAACATTTACATTGAGCAAATAGCCACAAACCAAGTGAGGTCATTTAAATATGTTCGGAACATTATCACTCAATATATGAAATGTCATCAGGATAGCAAAGGAGGCATTCGGCTTAAAGAGGAGGTTATTATGGGGCAAAGTAGATAAACAGCAGCGGAAAAAGCTTGACAGGTGATTTGTTTGCTGCTGGCACTCTATGGGGCGCAAACATTGACACTGAGATGAGACGATGAAAAACGGCTAGAAGCTTTTGAGTCGTGGATGTGAAGAAGAATAGAGGAGGTAAGCTGAATGGAAAGAATGAGCAACGAAAGAATTTTGGAAAGGGATGTTGACAGGAGAAGACTGCTACAAGTTATAACAGAAAGGAAGGGGGAGTCGATGGGACATCTGTTGAGACGAGGGTGTTTAGTAACAAATGCTTTAGAAGGGCTAATGGGGGCGGATTGAGAGGAAGGAGAAGATACAAGTTAATAGTTGACACAAAAGGAAATAGAAAATACGCAGACCTGAAGGAGATGGCGCAAGACAGAACAGCATGGAGAGTTAACATCTGAAGGAAAACTCGCCTCTGGGCGGAACATAAATGATGATCTGTTGTAAACCTAGTGCATTTACCAAAATTGTTGTTTGTCTTTTTTTTCGCGTGAACATAAGTAACATGTTTCCAAACTCTGGAGCATGCCACATATCTTGCATTTACGAAAAGTTATAGTTTTCTACAGTCTGTAAACCACTACCTCTCGACGTCGCACGCTACGAAAGTAACACCTGTATCGTTCTAACTCCATTTATGCTCTCCATACAGGATTTCCCCAAGAGTTTGTACGAAATTACCGTATGTTCAAGGAATAAATGCCAGGGTAAAAGAGACAGATGCCAAATTGAGACCCATCATAACTCTACATTCAAAAATTTTCAAATATTTGTAAATCCATCGGACCAAACTGCATGGTCATCAGGCCGTAGCTTACAAACTACTTAAACCAAGGTAAACTAACCTAAGGACAAACACACACACCCATGGCCCAGGGAGGACTCGAACCTCCGACGCAACCGCGCGCTGCGCAGCGAGGCGCCTTGGACCGCGCCTTAGGCTACTCCACCGTGGTTCCCTACATTAGGTTGTCAGTTGCATATATTTATTTAAAAGGAAACAAAAATTATGGTTTAACGTCCCATCGACATTGTTGCGATTACAGAGGGAGCAAACGCTCTGAATTTTGCTAAGGATGGGGAAGGAAACAGGCCGTACCGTTTGAAAGGAACTTCCCGGAATTAGTCTTGTGTGAGGTAAATAAATTACGGAAAACCTATAAAGGTGATAACTGGAGGCGGGTTTAACCGGTGTCCTCCTGAATAAGAGTTCAATATGTTACTTCTATGCCACCTCGTTCGGTTCTGGTTAAGAGGCTTATTCTTACGACACATGGCAAAGAACGCAAAATTTCCTGTTTTTATAGAGTTTAGAGAGTCTATTTAATTCTTGCGTTACCCAAAAAACCTTTAAGAACAAATATGATAAAATTAGGTACTCAGAATTTTGAAGCTTCGCTACTCCTCTACGGTTGTTACCAAATATTTCATGCGTTTCAACAGTAAATGAAACGCGAATAATGGTTCCGCACCTGAAATCAATAAACTCATAAAGGTGCAGTTTCCTTTCAGCTAATGTAACGATAAATTATTTCAGTCATAAATTCCTACAATGAGCGTTGCTCCAGCGAAATGGAAAACACAGTTCATTAATTTCTTCCACTAATTACAGTAATTACAGTAATATTTCATTAACTAAAATGTATTTTTTTTTTGTGAAATTGTTTGCCCCCAATTCTAATTTTCCACACATTTACAAGCTCGCCGCAGAAATAGACAAGCATATTAAATATCGGTTCGTTCCTGGGGAGAGACTGTTGACACAAGACTCAGCGAATATACATGATTAGGACGAATCGAAACAAATTCAAACATCATTCTGCGTCCACAGGATTTACTTCGGTATGCACTGTAAATTCCGCAAGCACTGTACAGTACAGCATCAACGACATTTTTTTTCCTTTTTCTCTCAGTCTCTTTACCTTTGTTCACCCAGGATAATATCTCAAATTAAATCAGCTTATTTGCAGATATGCATCACAGTGAATTAAGAAACAAGGAAGAAATGAAATTCTGACAGCGCTGTCTTATACACACGATCTGGTATAGACCTATTGGTCTATTTTTTTATTGAATCGTATCAATAATAATTCAGATGGATTTCTTGTATGTTGATTATATTAGTACGATTTGGAAGTTATGGATTCTAATTTAAAAAGTATGTGGTTAGCCGGTGACAATCCTGAGATAATATTCATCATCATCATCATCACCAGTATTACCCTTAATTACAAATACCTGAGTTTTAGGCTTTGGCAAACGAACGTGCCGCAGTGGATACACCCACTGCCGTAGATCATAGAGGTTTAGCACTGTCGGGCTTGGCTAGCACTTAGATGTGTTTCCAGCGTTGTTGGTACGAGGGGTGCACTCAGCCCTTGTGAGGCCAATTGAGGAGCTGCTGGATTGTGGAGTAGCGGCTCCCGTCTGAAAAACAGACACAACGGCCGGACGTGCTTGGTGCCTCGGTGACATCCCACATCCGGTGACGCTGTAGGGCGTAGGATGACACGGTGGCCGGCCAGTACCCGAAGGGCCCTAAAGGCCTTTAGGACGGAACTCAGTTTAGTTTTCGATTTTCATTTTTAGGCTTTGATGTACCCGTTAATAATACAAATGCAACAAGAATTTTACTATTAGTCACCATTTATTTGTTTATTTATTTCGAATACGTCTTTTGGAGTTTTAAGTTACAGCGTCAAGTAGATTTATGTGAATTAATATGGTACGTCGTATTACAACTTTGGGCTAAGCTGTCAACATCCCTCCAGTGCTGAGAGGTTAGGTTCCAAATGTTTAAATGTTTGCAAATGATAGGTAAAGGAAGGGAAGGAAGAAGGATAGGAAAGAAAGGATTGACAGTAGCCGCATTTGGGCATTTAAATTAAGCAATGGCTACAAGTGAAAATGTGAACCGGGCCGGGAATGGAACCCGGGCCTCCCGCTTTGGGCCAGCGGTCGCCTTAACCACTTGACCATCCGTGCTCGCCTCCCGTCCGTCTCAAATTCTCACAAGTCGCACGCTACGGTTGTAGCGCCCCCATTGTCCATGCCCTCTTACACTCGCCATTACGGATTCCCGTGCGAGGTCGGACGTATTACCGCATCTGCGGTGAAGTAGGTGAAGCAAACGTCGTCGTCCCGTATAAATACTTACTGTATTGGTGTGGTACCAACACAGTTCAAATGTCTGTAAATCAATCGGACCAAACTGCGTCGTCATCAGTCTGTAGCTTACAAACTACTTAAACCTAGGTAAACTAACCTAAGGACAACACACACACCCATGGCCCAGGGAGGACTCGAACCTCCACGGCGAGCAACCGCGCGCTCCGCAGCAAGACGCTATAGAGCGCTCGGCTACTCCACCGCGGTGGTTACTTTCCCAAGGCATGTTACATGACGCACATCTTCACACAACGTAAGTAAAGAAGGCCGGACGCAGTGTCCGAGCGGTCTGCGACGTGCCAGTCACGATCTGCACAGCCGCTGCGATCGGGGGTTCGAATCCTCCCTGGGGCATGGATGTTTGTGCTGTCTTTAGTATAAACTGGTTCATAGCTTGCAGTCAGCGAAAATAGCGTCGCTATGGACCGCTAGCACGGTAGGGACACGTCGGTTGGGCTAAGTTTGAAGGCCCGTTTGAGAAGAGTTTTAATATTCAAGGAGATGTTTTGGTGTATTATCATAATTAAATAAAGTATATCCTTGTACTTATTTAAAAAAAAAAAAAACCCACACACACACACACACACACACACACACACACACACACATTGATTCTTCCAAAAGCCGAGAAGCGATTCTTCCAAAAGCCGAGAAGCGATTCTTCTTGGTGTTGTAGCTCTCAGGGGCACTCTGGAATGCTCTCTGTGTGAGGCACCTCTGGGCATCTCTGAGAGCCGCAGCGCGTGAGTTGCGCATGCGCAATACTGCGCTGTACCTCAGGCCTTGTGAGCCGCAGTGCGTGGAGTCTTGTGACGGAAGTCCGCGGCTACTAGTTACAGCCGCGGACGCTGAAAAATCAAAGCTTCCGGTCCCCACCACGCGGGAGTTCTAGCGGCCATGCGCTGATAACGCGCGCTATTTAAGGCGTGTTTACGGTAAGACAGCGTCAGTCGTCGTGTAGCTGCCGCACAGGCAACAGCATTGTTTTGAGCTGATCCTGCTGTGTGCGTGTCGCGGTGAGCCTCTTTAGCAGGTGAGCTGCGGCAGCACGGCGCGGTCGTCGCCATGTAGCGGCCGCTGCTGCCGCAGGGGACGCCGCCGCGGGCGTGTCCGCCGCCCGCAACACGGCCGTGACGCCGCCCACGCCGCCCGTTACCCAGCGACGCGCACCTCCCGACACCAGGCGCCGTCGTGTCCCCGCGCCAAACGTACACCGCGGACCGCCTACTGCCGCACACAGCGGGCTTAAATTTCATACAGTGGCTAAAAGCTAGTTTACACGACGACACTACGTTTCATGAAACTGCGCCATTGGCCAGTGCGCATGCGCGGCAGGCGTTCGCGCAACTAAACAGTTTCGGCACCTTCCAACTTTAGCGAAACTGATTGCGCGTGTTTTTAGGTTAGGTGATATCCAATACAGAAAAAAACTCAACATAAACGGGGGAAAGGAAGAAATAATTCGGTTTTTGAACATATATGCGACGCTTAGGCGTTTGTGCCATTTTAACGATGAACATTCAGGAATAAGCAGCGGCGTTTTATTGCTCTTCAAGCTATTATTCGTGAATTACATATTGATGGGTTGACGATTAGTGAATTGCAGACTAAAGTACATTCAACTACAAATACCTATACAAACGAACTACGGTAATTGTTGATTTGGCAAAATGTTCAAATGTTTTTTAAGCTTATGGGACTTAACTACGGGGTCATCAGTCCCTAAACTTACAAACTACTTATGAACTACCTTATAGTAAAGACGGCACAAATATCCATGCCCGAGGGGGGGATTCGAACTCCCGACCGTAGTGGCCGTGCAGATCGTGACTGAAGCGCCTCAGTCTCCTTGGCCACGGCGGCCGGCTGTTGGTTTGGCAACACGGTACATGTACTGTAGAGACGAATATCTATTTGACAAGAAAAGTAATCCAATATGTAATTTCAGTTCTGGTAACAATTATTCATGCATAACAGTTCCTTATTTGTTTATTGCATTACTAATTCTGTTTAAAAGGAACATAACTGCTCTGGTGACATTCTGAGTTGATTAAAATAACTTATAGGATCTTCGATCACAATTTCTTTCAGCAAGGTCGTTAAGTAATCGAGCTGACGTCTTTTTTAATCCAGTCACAAACCCAAACACGTTCCTTATTCTTTTTATGTTTAGTATTATGTAGCGACTTCACACTGAGAATCAATAGCTCCACCACAACTTTTACAGCTTCTAAAACTTTCATTCTACGGCGACTACGGTACTTACAAAACAACGAAAGTGAAGTGTATAGTTATGGCGCCGTGTCTACAGACACACACGAAACCAGTTGCGCGCAACTCATATCATGAAATGAGTGACGCAACCTAGTGTCGTCCTGTAGACTAGCCTTAACACAAGAGCTACAGCGCTCTTTGCGGCAAACTGCGTCATCTCAGTCGCCATACTTTTGGTGGTCAGTGGACTTGAGAGTAGTCTTTCTATCGTATGTTGTTGAGCTTAAAGTGTTTTATCTAATATATGAAGCAGAGCGTCCATATGTTTGTACGTGTTGCCTTCAAATCTACAGTTTTCTTCCAATATTTATGAAATTTTGTACACGTATCCTAAATCTTTGTTCCGATTTCAACGAAATTTGGTACACGCATTCCTCACCGTGAGGTAACAATTGCTGCATGGTTAAGAATCACATACGGCACATGGTTCAAAAGATAGAAAGATAACCAATAGAAATCGCAAGAAAATGCCATATAATGCGGCGAGACTTTCGAAATACACTGTTTTAGAATGACAGTACTTAGCGTCTTGCAACAAACTTTAAACATAATTTCAAACCTTTATTAAACTTTTTCTCGCTGGCAACCATAGTAAAATGTTGAAAGGAAAAAAAAGTTTCCCGCTTTCTACTTTTCCGCTGTTTATGGATTAAAACTACGGCTCTCGGTATGACGTTACAATTTATAATTTGAACATTACAAATTTCAGCGACAGAAAATTCTAAAGTCAGTATAAAAATATATAGTTGAATGTAGCTTCTAAATTGTGTCACTGTACGATACGTAGTTCATGAGATATGAGCACATAAACAGTAACGTTCCGCTGTTCATGCACTAAAATTACGGCTTTCGGTATGACATTTCAGTCAGTAATTTATACTGTAGAAATTGTAGACGCAGGAAATTTGACAGAGAGTATACACACATATAGTGTAGTGTACCTTCAAAATTGTATCACAATACGACACGCAGTTCATTAGATATGAGCACTTAAAGAGTAACATTCATGGAAAACCGTCCTATCACGCACCAAGTTTTAATCTATTATTTATTTACTACCAATTGTATTCCCAACACTTTTACGACACACAGCCGTTATACAAATGAATACACAGGTATACATATGGCAGGAATAAATAAATAAATAACCGGGCAACGCCGGGTTTTCAGCTAGTTTAGTATATATTGTATTTAGTGTGTACTGGATGTCAAATTTTTGCTCCTGAAATATACCTTAAGTGTGTTCAGCATTTAAAAGCACAAATAGAAGTGATTGAACAAGTACTTCATGCAAGGTTTTGCCTTGCGTGATCTCAGTCTGTCTATGTGCAAACAAAATTCCTGACCAATTGGACTTTTTTTTTTTTTTTAATTCTTTATTATGGCTTTTGGTGACAGTGACCATACAGCCAGCGGTTATTACATTGACAACATTACAATAGAATTGAGATTCTTACAATGTACAGCACAATATTAATAAGTATGTTACATCATATAGCCTTAGAATAAAAGTAGAAAAATAACATGTAAATACATTAAACAATACATATTTAACAGTACGACAGATATTTGTAATACAATAAAAGGGCAGAAAGCATAGGACCAAATGAGAGGTGCAAAGACAAATAAAAGTCAAAATATAATATAAAATCACTTATGCAGTTTCCCGCTGTGCATGTTCAAGGTAAACACACTAGCTCTAAAATTAGAGCTGTATGCCAGTGACTTTGAGGTAGTCCTTCAGTAAAGTGTACTTAAGCTTGTCGAATCCATGAAGGAGGACAGTGACACTTGTGGGGAGGGGGTAACCCCTCGCGACCAGCGTTCGGTAGAATACACTTTGTGCGGCCGTGTACTTGCATGCCAGTATGATGTGGTTGAGATCCGCCACTGCCGTTACATCTTTGTCGCAATGCCGAGAAGCGATGATTTTCAAACGGTGTAGGTGGGCAGGGTAACATCCATGCCCCAGTCTCATCCGAATGATAGACGTTGCATGACGTCTACTAAGCGTCATCGATGAAAACCACGGTCGTGAGGAGACATTTGGTTGTATAGCTGCCAGGTGTCCTCCCTTAAACACATGAGAGAGGTGCCATTCGTGGTCCCAAGTGCGATAGGCAGCTTTCCGAATCGTCGTTCGTAAGTCTGTATATGGAATCGGCGTGGGGCGTTGTTGTCCTTCCGTAATACTTCTCTTGGCAAGGCGGTCTACTGTTTCGTTGTGGGGTATACCTCGATGTCCTTTAATCCAAAGTAAGTGGATGTCTATGCCCACTGTCTGTGCATTTGTTATGGCCTCCAAGACGTCCAATATATATCTATTCGTTCGTTTGTCAAACGTCGGATGTTGTATTTTTTTCAGCACGCTTTGAGAGTCGGTGAGGATCAATATAGAGTTAAATGTTCGTGCGCCGTAATAAATGGCCTCCCTGATGGCTAGTAACTCTGCCGTGTAAATAGATGACGCAGGCGGAAGCGCAAACATTGGTAGGTGCCGTTAGAGGGGCAAAAGAAGGCGTATCCCACACCTGCTTCAGTTTTAGAGCCGTCAGTATAGATGTGAGCATGCTGTGGCCAGTTGCGGAGAAGAAACTGTTCCACGTCGAGAGTGATGTTGGTCCCCGTTGTGTAGTCTGATGGCAAATGTGTCACCGGGACTGGGTTGAAAAACAGATGATAAGAATAACGGAAACAAGGAAGTTTGGTGTCCTGTATGATGAGTGGGAAGAGATGTCTCCATTTCTCGTAGCTGCGAATCAGTAAAGGAACTCGGGTCATGCCTCTTCTGTGATGCATTTCTGTTATGTTCCAAAATTGGTGTACCGTTTTGAGAGAGGCACTATCACATATTGACGCTTGGCTGAGGAGGAAAATATCGGACAGCATCTGTCGACGTATAGTTAACGGCATTTCAGACGCTTCCACGAGCAAGGCGTTGGTGGGTGTTGACTTCATAGCTCCGAGAACAAGACGAAGCATTCTGTACTGGAGGGCATCAAGTTTGCGCAGGGTCGATTGCGCTGCAGTAGCGTAGACGATACTGCCATAATCCAAAACGGAGCGGATCAAGACCTTATAAAGACTAAGGAGTACCGTCGGATCGGCTCCCCACCAAACTCTGGCAAGCATACGCAGGATATTTGCAGTAGTGTCCACTTTGTCCAAGAGATATTCAACATGGCGCGTCCACGTCAGTTTGCTGTCGAAGTAAACACCAAGGAACTTAGCATATGACCGAACAGGCAGTTTGTATGGACCGAGCTGAAGGTCTGGAGAGAAATAATTCTGTCGTTTCCTCGTGAATATCACCACAGTAGATTTTTCAGGCGACAGCGTGAGTCCGTGTTCTAACTCCCATTCAGCCAGTTTTTCACATGCAGTAGTAAGCCATATGTTAGTCACCCAAAAGCACGACGAGTGGGCGTATATACAAACGTCGTCCGCGTACTGTAGAACTTTGACAGTAGGATGAAAGATAGAGTCTAAGTCGGCAACATACAAGGCGTATAGCAAGGGGCTTAATATCGCACCTTGCGGGAGGCCACGGGAAACGATTCGTGGGCCATGTAACACATTGTCCTGGTCACGGATATAAACAGTGCGGCAACAAAGTAATTTGTATATAATTCTTAACACCTTTAGCGGGAGATGCAAAAGTTGTAATTTATTTATAAGTTTATGTATCAAAACATTGTCATAAGCCCTCGAAAAATCAAGAAAAAGAGCCGTCAAATAGCCATTTGTCAGGAATGTTTTTTCGATGTCCATAGCAAGAGATGTTATATTATCGTAAGTGCTCTTCCCCTTGCGAAAACCGTATTGTGTCCGTGGGAACAGATCGTGATGCTCTAACCACCATTCCAACTGGACCTTGAGGAGACGTTCAAAGGTCTTGCACACACATGACGACAATGCAATGGGGCGATACGACGTTGCCTGACCAGGGTCTTTTCCAGGTTTCAATATAGGAACCAATACCTGAGTGGTCCAGTCGGTTGGAACAGGCCCCTCTCTCAAGATGTCATTAAAGATATTCAAAAGAATAAGTTTTGCATCATCAGACAAATTGCGTATCATGGAGTAATGTATCGGGCGACGTATCGGTCGAGGGCGGCAGCGCACTGTTGAGTTCAGCGAGGGAGAACGGTGAGGTGAGATCATCTTGAAGATCTTCAACGGCGATATTTGTGGTGGGATCAATGGGTTCTGGCATGGCCGTAAGAGGTGCTACAATGTTGGCAAACTCGTCTATCCAGGTCTGTAACCGCTTGGGAGGCATTGGTTTTCGTTTGAGTGAGTTAACTTTCGACCAAATCCTTCCGACAGGAGTATGCAGGGATAACTGTTCACAAAATTTCTTCCAATGTTCTTTTTTACAAGTCTTGAGAAAGCGTTTGGTAGTCGCATCTATACGTTTGTAGGCGAGGTAGTTTTCCCATGTGGTTTCCCGTTTAAAACGGCTACATGCCAGTCTCCTTTGCGCCACTCGACGCGAGCACTCTTGGTTCCACCAGGCAACCGGCAGACGTCTACTGCCAGTTACCACCCTCGTCTGTGGGATTGACTGCGATGCTGCTAGGTTGATGCAATTCCTATAATGAGCGTACCTTGTTTGCGGTGACAACTCGGTGGGGAACGACGAAAGTTGTGTATCCATGATGGCACCATACCGAGACCAATCTGCCCTCCTGACATTCCATTTGCGAGACGGCCGACAGACCGTGTTCGGTGACGAGGTTGGTGAAGAGAGCAGAATAGCATAATGGTTGGAACCCATAGGATATGAAAGTACACACCATGTAAAGAATGAAGAAAAAGACGCTGAACACAAAGTCAAATCGACGGCTGATGGTCTCTGTCCGGGTAGTGGAAGTAACGTAGGGGATCCATCATTGAGGATGATAAGATTGAACTCGTCGATAATATCAAGAATGCCATCACCCAGCCTATCGTTATATGCACACCCCCACAATCTGTTGTGTGCATTAAAATCCCCGCAGAACAGAAATGGAGGTTCCAACTGTTGTACCAGAGCGTACCACTCTTCAATGGTAATGTATGACCGTGGTCGGCTGTAGAGGGCCACAATAGTTATTCGACCAATTGGAGATGAGAAGTTTACTGCTATCGCTTGAAAGCTTTCAATATCGTCATGAGAAATCAGAACAGGGGTGTGATGCAGCATATTATTGATAAAGAGGGCGACTCCTCCTCGACCATCATCTCTGTCTTGGCGGTAAACGTGGTATCCTTGGAAGCGTACGATGGTATCTGGTTGAAACCATGTCTCAGAGATGGCGGCCACTGCTATCTTCCGCATCCAAAGTTCACGTTGAAGTACACCCTTGTTGGCAATCGCAGATCGCGCATTCCACTGCAGTATTTTCAATTCCGCCATTGTTGTTAGAAGTAAGGAGAGTCGTTAATAGTTGGCGAATAGGCTGTATCTGTAAAGTTCCAGGTGGCATTGTTTTCGCGTCTTCTATGAGGTGAAGGATAAACCAGATAATTTTCTCTACGATGTATTCACTATTGTTAGGCGGTGGCACTGCTTGCTGTCCGTACTGAGGAGGATACGGGTTGGGTGGTAAAGGGGCCTGTGGTAGATGTTGGGAGATAGAATATTCGTGACTAACGTCTGAAAATCCCTGACGCCAGACGGGTCTGGAAGTTTGTTTTTTCCCCGTGCCGCTCATGACGGAGCTGTCACCCGCTCTGTCTGCTATGGGAACATCATTCCGTTGATAGCTTTCGTCCTTAGGGGGTGAACGCAGCTGGGGCGCCAATGGCGGTATTGGTGGCCCCGTAGAACGCTCTTGTACAGCGACTTGCGGTTGCTGTAAATGCCTTGGAGGTAGGGGCGGGAAGTCCGCAGAACTCTGAGGGCTAGGGGGCTTCCGTACGGCCGCGGAATATGTGGGGTGCGGCCCACTGAGTGCCCTTCCTGACGTGGCGTACGCCCTTGCACGTTGCAGCTCTTTCTGGTGGAGAAAAATGGGGCATGACCTCTCAGTGACAGGGTGCTGTCCAGAGCAATTTAAACAGGTCGGAATCGTCGCAGGGCACGAATCAGCTTGGTGCTGACCGCCGCATCTGCTGCAACGAGTATGGCTTCGACACTGGTTCGCCCGATGATGAAAACGCCAGCAATTTGTGCACTGAATGACTGGGGCAACGTACGGTACCACTGGGCAGCGTGCCCCCAGAATAGCAACATGAGAGGGTAATGTCTGAGAGCGAAACACTACCATGCAGACTGGAATGGGTACTGTGAGCTCAGGATTGGAAGGATGTTTCTTCGTGTATCGTTTTATACTTGTTACAGGATAAACACTTTCCATGGCATCTATTATCTCTTTGTCCGTTAGGCTGGTCTCTACGTCATGGATAATGCCATACGTATGGAGTAAAAAGTTAGGGATGTAAACATCGAATTTATGATCTTTGAAAGCAGGGACATTTAGTAAGTTATTAGCAGCTGCAGCAGTTTTCAGTTCTATCTTAACTCTGTTCTTGCCTGAGGAACTAATGTCAACAATATCGTGCTTGAGGTGAGAGCTGTAGGAATACAATAACTTGCCCACTGACATGGGATGGAGTTTGCCAACGTTTTTATCTAAGCTCTCCACGAAGACAATGTATGGGCCTGCATCTGTCCGACTGTATCGGTTATTGATACTCGGTCGAGTAACGGTGGCAGGAGAAGCAGATGTCTGTACCGGCGTGCGTTCTGTGTTTGCCTGTCCGGTGACGTCGGTAGAAGACGCGTGGGAAACCGGTACCTGGTTCATTTCACAGTCCGTGACTGAAGGAGAATCGACACACAGTCGTTTACTATGGGGACCACTTTCTTGCTGCTGTTGTGCAGCTGTATCGCCGCTAGGTAATATGCTGGAGGGGTCGCAGGAATAGCTGAGGTGCTGACTAACCTGTTGTAACTCATGTTGTTGATGTTGTTGCTGGAGGAATTGCTGGTGTTGCCGTTGTTGCAGCTGCAGTAGCTGAAGCTGTTGCTGCTGTGCCAGTTGCTGCTGGAATTGTAGGTGTTGGTGGTGTAGAAGCTGCGGTTCTTGTTGCTGCTGTGGCCCTTGTTGTTGTGCATATTGTAGGTCCTGTGTTGGTAGTTGAGTCTGCTGTACGTCAGCAGGGTTGTCGGACATCACCGGCAGCGGGAGAGCCGTCGCTGCAGGTTGATTACATATTTCCATGGCGGACTGGATGACCTGACCCGTATTAGGTGGGTCGGCCATTTCGAAGATACACGGAGTAGTACTGCTACCACGAACGTGTGGTTGAGACAACACACACAATTCCGGCGCGCACTACTCTGCACGTGAACGTTTCTCCCCGAAAAGGCAGCTACGAGTACACAAACGCACGGAAGAATAAGTACGTAGCACCACACTCGTCCGCGAAACGTGCAATTTGACTTAGTTGCCCCAACAGTGAAGCTTCGGATGACCTATCCTGCAACTCCCTGGAAGTACAAACCATAAAAAATGCTTCGTTTTTTACTTAGTGTTGGTGTGTTTTTGAGATATTTCTTCCTCTGTCGCTCCTGTGGTTGATGAAACGATAGTTTTGAGTGTCTACGCCTTCTTTAAAAATCTTTTCACTTTTTGTTGACACTACCTGAAAGAGCATGGTTGACCTGCAACCAGTACAAAGTGGAAGCAGTAGTGACAGCCAAAATTTTTTCACTTGTGTATGTCAGCGTTCTTTACTAGAAATATGTATTTATTTCAACGCTGCGACAACGAAAGTTATTAACGAGACGTTATTTCGGTGTGGAATGCTTTTGTTGTAGCTCACGCAGGCGCTGTTTTATTGCAGTATTCTGTTGTCACTTTCGTCTTAAATTTACTTACATGCTTTCGACATGAAATGCTTTACGGCAGATGACGTAGGCGCATTTTTAACTGCAGTATTTTGTTGTCACCTTCGTCTTTGTACTCAAATTTCGTACACCAAAATTTACAATCAAAGCCTTTAATAGCAATTTTACGAATTTGCCGACTTGATAGGTTTAGTAAACACAAGAAAACTGTATACTAAACTTTTTGATACAACACATTAACAGCAGATGAAATATCCATGGTCATGATTGTTCGTCATAATAATTATTGTTCACTTCATGTTTAGCAACTCGTTTAGACAATGTACTTGCATTAAAATCAACAAAAATATTTTCGCAACGGCACTTTCATTGTTATTGCTGCTATACTTCGAAATGAAACTTTAATACTCACAAGTTGTTGATATTTCATGTCCGCTTTTTACTACCAGGCTCGTAAGTTCGCACCTTTGAAAAAGTCTGACGGAACTTGATGCCAAACCGTAATCTTTATTTAAAACGTGGAACTGTAAGTAGGTAAAATTCCCGAATGGGTGTGGCATACCAGCTGTCAGCCGATACCCCAAATAACATGGCGGACGCCAGTTCAAATTGCCTCAAACATGGCGGACTTGTCGCCACTCTATGAAATTTAAGCTCGTTGGCCGCATACGAGAGCGCCTGTTTTAAGGAACGTAGGTTTGTCATGGGCAGGTGAGTCTGCGGCAGTTGAGATAGTGGGGAATGACAAAATAATTCATCGGCTAAAACAGATGTGTTATCCGGCGTTTCACAGGGTAGTGTTATTGCTCGTCTGCTTTTTCTTATCTACGTAAATGATTTTCGAGAAAATCTAAGCAGCTCTCTTACAAGGAGACCATATGGGTATCGGTCTTAAGAATTTTGGCCCACTTTAGGTTACGGTAGTTACACTAAAAGTGGGCCTTTGCCAACGTCTTTTGACAGCTCGAAATTTAAATGAAAATAACGGCTTAACCGTGCATCTGACACGAAAATTGAATAACCGAATTTGCAGAGGAGAAAATTCTCTACAGCTTTCCTCTCTTATGTTTTTTTTCATATCTCGTATCGTTTGAGAGATATTTGCAAAAATAGCAGTGTTTTGACACACTCTAGTAAACTAACGAAAACCAGCCGTTCGCAGATGTCACGTTACATTTCTCACCCAGAACTGTCTCTTGTGTTGCCTGTTTGATGATTTTCTTATTGTAACTTACACGGTGTTATTTCAAAGCAATGGCGCACTGAAGAATTAATAAAAAGGCGTCGTTCTTCGTACGATAAATGATAATCTAGTGTCTACAAATGCCATATTAGCATCAGTTAACAACGGCAATTAATAGTATGAGATTAAAGATCGCAATTCGTAAATGTTAGCTGTAGCGTAGTGGGCAATGTGTTGGAGTGTGACGCTGAAGGTCGGTTGTTCGGAACCCGCTAGTAGCTTAAAAATTATTTTTTTTCTACAAGGGTTATAGACGCTGTTATTAATTAATTTTTTATTATTTAGATTATTATTTTGGTAGAAAATGTTTGCAAAAACTTACAAAACTACAAATCTAATGTAGGCCGTAAAACACGTCAGTGCGATTTTTTTTAATATTTATGGTCGTGAAGCTCACAAGTTAGATAACAATCAGCCAACGTCATTCGACGCAACTCTTCAAAATTCTCGAGAAAATCGACTTTGAAGTTTTGCAAATGCAAATAAGTACCAATAAGTAAACCAATTCCACCGTATGTCGGTGTTGCTCAGGTGGTAGCGTCCTAGTTTTACAATCATACGGTTGGTGATTCGAATCCTGCAGTTACAGCTTTTTATTTTTTTGGCTGTGTTCGAGTACTAATACATTTTTAATATCGAATCAGCAGTAAAAATAACAGCCAACCAGATGCAAATAAAATTTAATAAACTTTACCGCGCTTTCAACTGATATATCTTCTGAAGAAGATTGATTTATACCAATCGAAACCGCGGTAAAGTTTATTAAACTTTAATTTGCAACTGGTTGGCTGTTACTTTAACTGCTGTGAACTATCGTTGCTGTGTGCAGCCATGTTTAAGATTTTATTATCGAATGTTAATTTTTATGAATAACGCACGTATTTTTGTTTATTCATAGTTTTCTATATTTTATAAAATAATGATGGTCTTATGAAAACACATAGGTTACATTTTTTATACTGCTGACTTCAACATTAACTGACGACGGTAGTCTTTGATTGCTATGTTTGTGACGAACTACGATGCTGTTTTTGGAAAGTTATCTCCATAGCTACTAATGGTTTTCTAAGCAGCTAACCTACTCAGCCATCGTTTTATGTGACGAATAGGTGCTCAGATTGTCTACATACATGTAAACAAAAACTGACAAAACCCCTGGAATTAGATATTCCAAAATGTTTTATATAACTGAATTTGAAAACACCGGAAAAAACTGTCACAGAGGAACTGGAACCACCGACACTAAGGTTTTAAGTCCAGAACGCTGCTATTTTTTATTTATTTTATTTTATTTATTTTTTTTTTTTTTTTTATATTCGATGTGTTTCAAGTATTAGTAGTTACGTGTACTTACAAAATTTCGAAGTCGATTTTTACGATAATTTTTTAGAGTTGCATCGAATGGTTTTGCTGATTCTTACTTACGTTGTGAACTTCACGTACTGTAAATATATAAAAAATTCTAAAATCCGATACCCATGTCTCTTTGTTAGGTTGCTTGCAGATGACGCCGTCATTCATCGTCTAGTAAAGTCATCAGAAGATCAAACCCAACTGCAGAACGATATAACGAAGATGTCAGTATGGTGTTAAAATTGGTAATTGACTAAATAATGAGAAGTGTGAAGTCGTTCACATGAGTACGAAAAGAAATCCGTTTAACTTTGTTTACAAGGTAAAGCAATCAAATGTGAAGGCCGTAAACTCCACTAAATACCTAGGAATTACTATTACATCAGACTTAAACTGGTATGAATACGTAGATAATGTCGTAGGAAAGGCGAACCAGACACTGCATTATATTGGATGTACACTTAAAAGATCCAACAAAACTACTAAAGAAACTGCATACACCACGCTTGTCCGTCATGATTTGGAGTAGGTCTACTGCTGCCCTGTGTGGGATCCTTAACAGATGCGTTTGACGGAAGCCATACAAAGGGTCTAAAGAAGGGAAGCTCGTTTTGTATTGTCACAATACAGGATCTGGGATGGGAATCATTACAACAACGGCGTTTGTCGCTGCGGCGTAATCTACTTACGAAACTCAAATCATCAACATTCTCCTCCGACGAAAATATATAGGTAGAAATGTTCGTCGGGATAAAATACGAAAAATTTGATGTTTTTTCTTCCCGCATGCTATTCGAATCTAAATATGTTCAAATGTTTGTTAATCTTATGGGACTTAACTGCGGAGTAGTTGTTGTCTTCAGTTCGCAGACTGGTTTGATGCAGCTCTCCACGCTACCCTGTCCTCTGCAAGTTTCTTCGTCTGAGAATATGTTCGGCAACCTAGAGCCTTTTGAATTTGCTTACTGTATTCGTCCCTCGGTCTCCCTCTTCGATTTTTACCCCACACACTTTCTTCTAATGTTAAGTTGACAATTGATGTCTCAGAATGTCCTACCAATCTATCACTTCTCTTAATCAGGATATGCCAGAAACTCCTTATGTCTCCAATTCTGTTAAGCACCTTCTCATTAGTCACGTGATCTACCCAACTAATCTTTATCATTCGTCTGTAGCACCACATTTCAAAAGCTTCTATAATCTTTTTGTCTGAACTCCATATCGTCCACGTTTCACTGCCATACAATGCGGAATTATCAGTCCTTAAACGTACAAACTACTTATGTACCAACTTACACTAAAGACAGTACAATCATCCATGCCTGAGGGGGGATTAGAACCCCCGACGAGGAACGGCCTCACGCATCGGAGCATTGCGCCTCAATGCACTCGGCCACTCGGCCACGACGTGCTATTCGAGAATGGAATGGTAGATGAATAGTATGAAGGTTGTTCGATGAACCCTCTACTATGCTCATAAATGTGATTTGCAAAGTATCCCATGTATATGTAAAGGAATGAATACCGGAGATGGTTTTAGGGTTCTGGCTTTTGTAGCACCTATTTTCGTTTTCTGTTAACTGCTGCATAGCTAGAGATAACTCGTAATTTCCCTATGACGTCACTAGTGGTATGGGAAAACCGACGGCAGGTCCCTTCCGTTGGAAATTGGGCCAGTTTTGTGAAAAATGTGATCTCATTGGATGTTAACAGATGATTGTAGGTGCCAAACCTTCTGAATGAATATTTAATCATTTATTATTTATTTGCAGATAGTTTTACTATAAGAGAAACCTCTCAATAACAGCCTACCTTTCGACATTTTCTGAAATTTGTAAAGTATTAATTTTTAAAAGATAAAACAAGAAGTAAAGGAGAGAGCGCGGCTCGAGAACTTCCTTTCCCGCCAAAAGCATGCATAGAAGCCTAAGTTCTAGCGCGTTAGCTCAGACCTGTTTCGCTATGGCGACGGATAGTTCATTCCAAAGCATGGAATAAGTTATACACGTTTGGCCGCTCGATGAACATCACAGTACACTACACTTGTGCGTCCTATTTTGGAGTACTGCTGCGCATTGTGGGATCCTCACCTAGTGGGACTGACGGACAATTTAGAGAAAGTTTAGAGAAGGGCAGCTCGTTTTGCGTTATCGTGATATGGGGAGGGGGGGTGGGAGGAGAGAGAGTCACGGAAATGATGCACGACTTAGGACGGAAATCATTAAAACAAAGACATTATCGTCGCAACGAGATCTATTCGCGAAAATTATTTCTCCAAATTTTTCTTCATAATGAGAACATATATTGTTTGCACCCACCTGCATAGGGATACAAGATCATCAGAATAAAATCGCGAGCTATTATTAGAGAATTGAACTATAGGTAAAAGGTAAAGCAGTCAACAATCCGAAGATTGGTTTGAACACAACAGTGCTATACTAGGCATGGTCCTGTTTGGAGGTGGTATGCCGTCGAACTGACTTACTTAGCCAGTTATTGGGGGACCTTCTGTTTAACGTGGGTTCCGAACCGCGGTCCTACTCGATATTTTTCAAATCAGCAACTCTGCCAGAGGTTAAAGAAGCGGAAAGTGACGGACAAAAATCCCAGGACCTTGCGGGGATCAAACCCGCAACGTTTGTATTTGTAGTCTGGCACTGTACCACTGTGCTAGCGAACTATAGAGAAATATTAGATTGGTTCGATGAACCCTATGCCATGAACTTCAGAGTACTTATGCAGAGTACTTACGTAGATGTAGAATTGAAGATTGTCATGTGCATAGTAGTACTTTAAGTTTTTATATTAGCATTTCTTTTGAGGTCAATGATACTGTTGAGACCGCCGTAAACCCAACCGCGGACTTGCAAAACGAAATTCGTTAGGCTTTGTACAGCACAGAAAGTTTGTTTAATAATTCTCAAACAAAGTGTCTCATAAAACTGAACCCCCAAGCCACCGGTACTCAGAAGTCGGTTAAAGCTGTATAAAAAAGAGGCCCCCAATTCGCCCGTTGGTAAATGGAATCGTTAGTGCACATCATATTTCGGCCAGGCGTCTTCATTGCAAAATTAAAAGAGTCGTATGTTTTTGAACATAATATTTCTGTTATAAACAGCAAAGCTCTAATTAGTAAAATGCAAATGGTGCAATGTTCAGCCAGTACTAGGTTGATTTCTTTTGCCATTGTGAGTTTATGCAACGACGTCCCTGTCGACACAGCGATAGCACTTACAAAATAAAAAAAATGTATGAATCAGACTGCCGAACTTATCCATTCACTCAGAATTGTTCTTAAATATAATTATTTCGTCAAAGGATAAAAAGGCATCCCTCGGTCGCAAAATTAAATGTTTCTACCTGGTTTCGGCAATAACTATGTTTACCTTCATCAGAAATTATAAAATAAAACAAGTCACATAATAAAATATACAACTCAGCTGTAAAGACTACATCACAAAATTTAAAAAGAAATTTTTAGGAAAAGCTAGCCACTATGGGCCACACGACTGCACGGAGGCATCAGATTTATTTCGAGTTTAACGGCAAAATATACACTCAACCTTATTGTTTGGACAAGGGCGCATGCTGGCATCTTAGCCGATGTCTTCATTAACGCTCTTGAGACAACATTTATGAGTTCCAATTCTGAATTACGTCACAAAATTCACTCTTATGCGCGATACGTTAATAACATTATTATTGCATTTAACAGCACTGATCATGAGCTAGATTCACGTTTCAATGTATTTAATGAGTCTCATGAGAAAATTTGCTTTTCTAAAGAACTCCAAATCGAAAATGGCGAACTTAATTTTTTGGATTTAACTACTTCTATCGTTGATCAGTCATTTTGTTTCAGTATATTTCGTAAGAAAACTCTTTCAGATAACATCATACCGGCTGATTCAATGCATCTCAAAGCTTACAAATTAGCATATTTTCCTTCGGCCATACATAGTATGTTAACCACTCCTTTGTCACCTGCTATTCAACAAAATGAACTAAGTGTGATTTAATCTGTCGCTGTCAATAACGGAGACGAGCATCACATGGTAGATCACATTCTCATTAAGAAAGCATCCCGGAAATATCCTATTTTAGCCAGTGTTCCTTTTTCTTGCAGTAATAAAGATACTAAATTCGTTTCCATTCCATTCTTAGGCAACATTTCCTATAGTATCTGACGTCTTCTAATAAAGTATTTCAACTGCAATGTCTTATTTTCTACTGATAACAGTCTGAAGAGACACCTTCTACATACTGTCGGAAACACTGGAGTAAGTTATCTAATTCTGGCGTTTATAAATTAATCTGTAACGACTGTCCCTCCTATTATATTGGCCAAACATGCTATACGTACATGTATCTTCTGATTTATATCAATCGAAACCGCGGTAAAGTTTTTTGCAACTGGTTGGCTGATACTTATACTACAACATTTCATCACATTAATTTTTGTGGAATAATATAATTATGTGGCTATCTTAGCTTTGAAACAATATTTCAATGTATTTTGGTTTCCTTCTTAAGTACGTTTTCCAACATACGGGGCACAGACGATACAATCTTCAGGTTCGGATCGCTGTCGTCTTTGTTAGAAGTTTGTGGCAGAATAACCCTCGAAATTCCAAATATTACTTAACGTGCGTTACCAAGAGGGACGAAGGGGATGTTTTATGCTTACTGCAAAAATAACATGGATGTAAGTTTGATTTTTGATGTGCATTTATGGTAACACGCATTTTTAAAGATTGCAGATGTGTAAGTATGGTCTAGAACTTAAGCAATCTCTTACCACACTTTCAACAATAACAACGCACTTTCGATAACGTGTACTTCCGATAGCGAGAACCTTACTACCGTCAAAAAAACATACAATATTTGTTAATTTTAGGTGCACTACGTTGTTTAACGAGATAATGGTGTGTAAATACGGCCATGACCCTAAAAATACTGAAAAGAACTCAAAATATGAATGTCACATTCGCTCTAAAACTTAAATATTTGGGTTACGTTTGATTGAAAATTTTAAAACATGTATGGAAGTTCGTAGAAGACGCAATTTCAAACAAAAGTTTTATTCAGAATTTCGAAATACAACTTACATGACGAGATTACAATATTTTAAGTAGTTAAGCAGAAAGTAACCTTCACCCTTGACATTGGTATTGTGAGGGTTAATTCTGCGTCTCTGGTGACCTATTTCTGTTGCTCGTCTTTTATTAATCGTTCGTACCGAGCGACCTAGTCGCACATAGTTTACAGACAGTATTTACAACTTCAGTCAGACAACTGCCTCTCACATATTTTCCTAACTTCTTCCGCGTGTGAAGGAACTGACCTTTGTGACTAAAAGTCTGCGTTCGCCTACAGCCACAAATTCCATTTTAGAAAGTAACATATTTCAGAAGCCGCCACGTATCGTCAACGAATATACGTGGGGTAGCGAAACTTAAATTTGAGTCACTAGAGTTCATTCCGAAAATGTGATAGTTTTTCGGAATTCAAGAATAACATCGACGTGCTTAAAATCTGTTATCACTCACAATCCAGTAAACGCGAGTAGTTTTTCAGTTATCTCAAAGCAGATGTTATAAAGTTTGATCTCATTTTTAGCAGAACAGAGTTATATGTGGCAATGTCATGCAATGCTCCATATTCTTTTCATACTATTGGGCACTGTCCTGCATTCATTGTCTAACATACAATAGCGTAGCAAATATAATCATCCAGTAAACACGGTCACGTACAATCAAGGGGTAAACATAATTAACAGCCAAACAGAACACTCACGGTGTCTGACAACAATGAAGAGGTATATTAAGAACAAACCTTTTAAGATAATAGCAGTGTCTGCTGTTTTGCTGTCAAGGACTCTCTTTACAAATAATGGATTATTAGAACTTAAATACATTACGAATTTAAGGAACTGTCTTTCATGACGACGACAATTTCTTTGGCTTGATTGTAGTGATATCGTGTAGTAAAGTTTTCCAATAGTACCATAAATAATTTCATGTACGGCACAAAATATGGACGTCTTGCGAGAGAATGTACGGCTACTACCTGCGAACCCCGGCATTGTCCAGGTATAAGTTTTTCCAGTCTTTTATTTACTACTACACACATTTGATGGCAACTCTCTTTACATTCCTTGTGCCATTCTTTTCCATGTGCGGCCACTTTCTCTGTCAACATAATCGTTCCCTCTCTCTTCCACTCCATCTCCTCCCCTCTCTTCTTTATGCTCAGGCCTGGCCGACTGCAAATATAACTTTCAGGTGTATTCTATACACTTATTGTATGCCTTATCTGTTTATTGATCTCATCCTCATCTCTACAGTCACTCTTTGTACATCTCCTGTTCCCTACTCTATCGGCCAGTCTTTTCCTCCACAATATCTCATGCATACACTCCCTCATCTGTCTGTCCATCTCTTACTCACATGTATCATGAGCTCACTATATTTACCCATCTCATTCTCCTCCCTATCCCACTGTTTCATCTCATTCTCTCATTTATAACAGATCATCTCTTCCTTTTACTCCATCTCTCTATCTTGCCATTCTCCTCTTTCTGTATGCCCATCTTCTACACTCAAGTTATTTCTGTGGATTATCTCTATGCATCCATCTCTTCCTATCCTTTGTCTCATTCTATACTTCCCTCCTCCTGTTCGTCCACTCAACACTCTCTCCCTGTCCATCCCTTCCCCCCTCTGCTCCCACTGACCATTCTCTCCTTCGCCTCAACCTCTCAAACCGATTCCTCTCGGCCTTTTTGTATATATCTCGTCTCCTCACCTGTTCTGACAATTTCCTCGTATCCCTCAGCCGTCCCTTTCTCTCTGTTCCTCTCCTGTTGCCCCTCTCTATCTGTCCAACTTCTCTGATCCATCTCATTCTTCTCATTCTGTTCGTCCCATCTGGACCTCCTCTCACTGTTTCTTCCCCCTGACATGTAGTCTGCCCTGGAGAGCAGGCCCATAAGGCAGGCAGACACTATTCCCCCACATCAAACGAATGTTCAGGACAGGCTATGTGGCAGAGGCTGGGTCACACGTTTTTGCTCATATCTCCAGTCCTGTGGGAGCTATGAGATTATAAATCTGACGGTGCTGTGTACCGGAATTGGGTGAAACTCATCCAATAGTTTTGGAGGAAATGTGGAACATACAAACACGCATGCATACATACATATGTTTTTAAAATGCATATAATTTATGGAATAAGCTGGACATAGTAACTGTCACAGACATCACTGCAGGAAAAAAAAAGTGTTCCTTGTTGCATACAACAGAGCATTTCAATTTAGTTGTGTGTGGAAAAATCGGCCTTCAAAGTATATTCCAATATTTTCTTTCATTGTTATTATTGATTGCTTTCATCGTAATCTCGCGACGTCATGTGTTTTCGACATCGATGAGTTCGTAAATGGTGTACACTAATCAGCCAGAACATTATGACGACCTACTTACTGTCGACATAAACTCGACCTGGCAATAGCAGCGTCACCTGAATAGCTGCAGTCAGACAAACACGTGGCGCATGTAGAATCAGTGCATATGTGGAATGGGGAAGACGCTCCATCTGTCTGAGTTGGACCAAGGGCAGATCATGATGCCCCAGAAATTTCGTACGATCATTTCGAAAACTGTATGACTTATGGATGTACGACATGGTAGTCTGAGACGAACGGTAAAATAGCATAGGCGTCGAACTGCAGACAAATAACATCTAACTTTAATGCTGGTGAGAGTCAAGCGTACCTGAAAAAAAAAACAGTGTACTGCCCAATGGACGTTCTCAAATGACGACCCATTCATGTGCCACTGTTAACGTCACGACGTTAGCAATTACGACTAAAATGGACACATGACCATCGTAAATGGACGTTGGTGCAGTGGCAAAGCGTTGCATAGTCCGTAGAATCCTTACGAAATTATTTATAACACCATTCATACCACCTTACATAATCAAGTATTATAATATGATTATTACCATCTCGATGTAATTTTCGAGGCGTGTAGTATGAAATAGGAAAATGTTAAATAAATTGTGTTTCACTCCAGCTATAGGTTTCTTCTACCATTCTAATACACATGATTACGTAAATACAGTCTATCTGGCGTTCCTACGAAGGTTGGAACTTACATAGTGGCAACTACGTATTCACAACCGGTGCAAAAGCATTACATGTTTGCCAATGTTAATGTCCTTCAAAGTAGTGTAGTTACCAGCGATATGTAGAACCAGTTGTCAGCGATGTGGAAGACGTAGTACAACAATAGCAGAGCCTGTTCTGTTGATGGTGCGAATGGAGTGGTCTACTGCCTGTCGAATCTCTGGAACATTTCTGAAGCGAATGCCACGAAGTGGTTCCTTCATCTTTGGAATCAAAACAAAGTCACAAGGACTCAAGTCCGGAGAG
Source organism: Locusta migratoria (assembly GCA_026315105.1). NCBI lineage: Eukaryota > Metazoa > Arthropoda > Insecta > Orthoptera > Acrididae > Locusta > Locusta migratoria. The sequence continues at coordinate 424,507,448 of CM048746.1, read as the reverse complement.
TATAGTGGGCGGTACAGTCCCATCTACAGAACAGAGCAGCCACAGTTTGCGCTGTATGCGCCCGGGCATTGTCGTGCAAAATGATGGGACTGTTGCGCAGAAAATGTTGCCGTTTCTTTCGCAAAGCTGGTCGCAGGCGATGCTCCAAAAACGAACAGTAATACTGTGCATTGGCGCTCTGCCGTGGAGGAACGTAATGCGTTACGTTAGACCGCTCACTCACAAGTGACTGTGTTTCCCTCGATTGTGCGCATGGCGGTGACTTGGGACGGGTGAGTCCATTTTAATAAGAAAGAAGTTAAAAAATCTGATTGGCTTCTGACAATAAAACCATGCAGGTAATGATAAAATCTTTATTCCTTTTGTACTGACGCGTTTCGGGCGAAGCCTATCTTCAGAGTACCTGGTAAGCGTAAAAACCATGATCATACATCTACAGTCAAACAGTAAAAAGTAAACGTGATGCAAAAAGAGAAATGACACGAGATAGAATTTATAATACCATAACACTACCTATTTAAGTATAGACAAAACGCAATGGCCAGTAGAGGTTGGCCACTGATCAAACTCTGGTAACATTAATAAGTGTGTACAAAACTCGTCGAAAGCTGAAAGTAAACTGACATCAATTTTTTCTTCAGTGACGTTAGGGCGAATACAAACCATGTGAGGGCAGCACCTCACCTAAGACGTCATAAAGATATGTGAGTATAACAGTCCATATATACAAACAAAATAAAATATTTAGTCTTGTACAGACATTTGAAGAATATTAACATGGACAAAATTAAGAATTTCCTCGAATCAGGTCTTGACATAAATGTGACAAGAGCAGCGTATAAGAGCCGTTCGCCAGGGGACAGCTGTTGCTGAGTGGCGGAAACAAATTTATAAACATGGTATTGAAACTTGACTACAAGACTACATATTTTATTTTGTTTCTATATACATGGACTGTTATATTCATATATCTTTATGAAGTCTTGGGTGAGGTGCTGCCCTCGCGTGGTTTGTATTCGCCCTAACGGCACTGAAAAAGTTTGATTTCAGTTTACTTTCAGCTTTAGACTAATGTACTGAGTTTTGTACACACATATTAATGTTAGCAGTGTTTGATGAGTGGCCAGTTTCTACTGGCCATTGCGTTTTGTCTATACTTAAATAGGTAGCGTTATGTTATGTATAAATTCTATCTTGTGTCATTTCTCTTTTTGTATCACGTTTACTTTTAACTGTTTGGCTGTAGTAGTATGATATTAGTTTTTACGCTTACCAGGTACTCTGAAGATGGGCTACGCCCGAAACGCGTCAGTACAAAAGAAATAAAGATTTTATCATTACCTACATGGTTTTATTGTCAGCAGCCAATCAGCTTTTTAACTTCGTTCTTATTACATTGATAATTGTGTTCAAATTCAAATGTTTGTAAATCTACCGGACGAAACTGCGTGGTCATCAGTCCGTAGCTTACAAATTACTTAAACCTAGGTAAACTAACCTAAGGACAACACACACACCCATGCCCCAGAGAGGACTCGTACCTCCACGGCGAGCAACGGAGTGCTCCGCAGCGAGACGCTTTAGACCGCTCGGCTACTCCACCGCGGCTGATAATTGTGGCTGCACACCTCCATCAAGACTTCAAGTCTGACCTGCAATGAGTCCATTTTCTCGCAGATAAGGTAGGTATGTCAACAACGCGTGCTTACAGCGACAATTACGGCTAGTCTACACGACGACACTACACACGACATGCAATGAATTGCGCGCAACTGGTTTCGTGTGTGTCTGTGGACAAGGCGCCAATACTATACACTTCAGTTTCGTTGTTTTGTGAGTAGTCGCCGTAGAATGAAAGTTTTGTTAGCTGTAAAAGTTGTGGCGGAGCTATTGCTTCTCTGTGTGAAGTCGCTGCATAAGACTAGCCATAAACAGAATAAAAAACGTGTTTGGGTTTGTGACTGGATTAAAAGCTCGGTTGCTTAGCAACCTTGCTGAAATGAATTGAGATCGAATACGCTAGAAGTTATTTTAATCAACTCAGAATGTCACCAGAGCAGTTTACGTTCATTTTAAACAGAGTTAGTAAATCAATAAAGAAATAAGATCCTGTTATGAGTGAAACATTGTTACCAGAACTGAAATTACAAATTGCATTACTTTTCTTGTCAAGTAGATATTCGTCTCTACATTACCTGTACCGTGTTCCCAAATCCACAACTGCCGTAGTTCGTTTGTATAAGTATTTGTAATTAAAATACATTCAATCTTCAATTCACTAATTGTCAATCCATCAATATTTAATTCACGAATAAATGCTTCAAGAGCACTAACACGCCGCTGCTTATTCCTGAAATTTTCATCGTTAAAATGGCACAAATAACTATGAATCGCATATATGTTCAAAAACGGAATTATTTCTTCCTTTCCCCCCTTTATGTTATCTTTTGTTGTGTATTGATTATCACCTAACGTAAAAACACGCGCAATCAGTTTCGCCAAAGTTGGAAGGTGCCGAAACTGTTTAGTTTCGCCGACGAGTTGGGCGAACTTCTGCCGCGCATGGGCACTGGCCAGTAGCGCAGTTTCATGAAACGTAGTGTCGTCGTGTAAACTAGCCTTAATACATTACATTGCATAGTGTCTTGACAGCAGTGTTGCCACTATTTAAGTTCTGACACTCTTATTACCTGGTTTTAACTTTTCATATTAAGGTGGATAGTCGAGTGTCTGCTCTACCGCAACTAGAGGATGAGGAGCATCTTACGACGTTTCAAAAGCCTGTTCTGGAAAATATAATTCGTTATGTCGAGTCGACTGGCGTTATAATTCAGGTCTGCCTGTCGCAGGAGGTGAGACGCCAGCACAGTCAAGGATATTTCCAGCACTGGGACGCCTCGCCAAGGAAAGGGAAAAGAGCGCGAATATCCGTCGCAGGCGCGTGACTGGAGCAAGTCTGGAGCAAAGCGACGTAATCATTTCCGGCGGTCGCCGGCAGGGGGCAGGCGCCTCGCTATCTGGCGCCGAGACGGCGGCATCCGTCTCCATTACGCGGCTACTGCGGCGGTTTGTCTGGCGGTGGCTGGAGGGTGAGAGGGCAGGGAGGGTGGGCGCTTATTGCCGGCGGATGAATAATGCAGCCGGCCTAACTGTGCGGTGTTTGTTGCGCGTGTCACCGGCCGCTTTTAGGCGCTCCCCGGGGGGCCTTCCCTTGCTGCGCCCCCCCCCCCCCCACCCGCCCCTGCTAGCACTGCCGCTGTCGAGAATCCTCATCAGCGTCCATTATGACCGCCAAGTAAACAGCGCCGCAGACTCACCGCAGCCTTCCTGTCTCGGAAACCTGCGCGCAGTTCTGTCTAATCCCGTAAATCGTAGCAAAAGTCGATTTTTTTACCTTCTCCTCGGTTGCACAGTGGTAGAATGCCAAACTACAAATCCAAAGGTCGTGGGTTCGATCCCAACCAGCTCGTAGGATTTTTATCTGTCACTTTCCACTTCTTTCACTTCTGGCAGTACTGCTCATGTGAAAAATCCCGAGTAACACCGTGGTTCGGAACCCACCTTAAACTATAGGTCCCCCTATAACTGGCTGGGTAAGTCAGGTCGGAGGAAGGCAACGGCATACCACCTCCAAACAGGACCATGCCTAGTAAAGCACTGTGGTGTTCAAACCAATCTTCGGATTGTTGACTGCTTTATATATATATATATATATATATATATGTGTGTGTGTGTGTGTGTGTGTGTGTGAGAGAGAGAGAGAGAGTTGATTGTATAAAGTGAGAATGTCTTAGTGAAACGTATCATTTTCTTCGATGTGTCACTGTAAGAGATCACCTTCGTAGTAGGTGCATTGCAACATGTGTGTGATCTATGAGCAGCTGAGCTGCGTGTTTTTGTATCTCTGGCCCTGCGACATAGCAGTTGCGAGTTTTTGAGTTACGCCGGAGAGTAAGGACCTCTGCATATAAAAAAATCGCACTGACGTGTTTTACGGCCCACTTTGGATTTGTAGTTTTATAAGTTTTTCCGAACATTTGACCAAAATAATAATCTAGATAATCAAAAATTAATTAATAAGAGTGTCTGAAACCCATTTAGGAAAAAAATTAGGTAGTGCCCAAGTTCAAGTCTTTGTATAGCTTATGGGACTTAATTAAGGGGTCATCAGTCCTAAACTTACAAACTACTTATGAACTAGCTTACACTAAGGACGGCACAAATATTCATGCCCGAGTGGGGATTAGAACCCTCGACCGTACGCTACGGCTAGTAGTTAGAAGTTGCGTTCATTACTCTCATACTACTGATGGCCGTTGATAACTGATGCTAATATGGCATTTGTAGACACTACATTATCATTTATCGTACGGACAACGACATGTTTTTGTTAATTATTCAGTACGCCTTTGCTTTGAAATGACAACGTGTAAGTTACAATAAGAAAATCATCAAATACACAACGCAAGATGGCGTATGCCAGAGAGAGTTCTGGGCGATAAATGTCATGTGACATCTGCGAACGGCTGGTTTTCGTTAATTCAATGGAGGGTTTCAAAAGTCTATTTTTGCAAATATCTCTCAAAGGATACGAGATATGGAAAAAAAAGAAAGAAAACATAAGGGAACAAAGTTGTAGAGAATTGTCTCCTCTACAAATTCGGTTATTCAATTTTCGTGTCAGATGAATGGTTAACCCGTTATTTCCATTTAAATTTCGAACTGTCAAAAGACTATCGCAAAGGCCCACTTTTAGTGTTACTACCGTAACCTAAAGTGGACCAGAAATCTTTATTGTTATCGGCTTTGTGGCTACGATATTGTTTCCAGGATGTTGTTGCGTAATTTGATTTCAGTGTTTGTTTTTAAAATTTAAACTTGGTCCTCTGTACAATTGGTAAATAAATCGTCTTACCTCAATACTGCTAAGTCCTAATGACTGAATTTTTATGTACATTTTGAATGGACATATATACATATATTAAGGAGACCTTTTTTCCTTTTGTTTCAAGAGAAATATATTATTTAAAATAGTTTAGTGGTACGCCTAGTATGTACTCTGGCTCCGGAAGTCACACGTCGCGGCGGAGTGGCCGAGCGCATTGAGGCGCTATGCTACGATGCGCGAGGCCGTTCCCCGTCGGGGGTTCGAATCTCCCCTCGGGCATGATTGTTTGTGCTGTCTTTAGTATAAAGTAGTTCATAAGTAGTTTGTAAGTTTAGGGACTGATGACCCCGTAGTTATGTCTCATAAGCTCTACAAACATTTGAACGTTTGAAGTCACTCCTTTCCTGAGTAACGCGTCTGCCGCATTGCATTCTCGTCAGACGTCAACAGCGAATCAAAGTTCAAATGCATGTAGACCGCGAAAAGTTGGCGTATTTGGAATTTCAAATTTAAAAATAGGTTTTGCCCAGGATCTAAGTACAATTTAAACTTGTCACTCAAAATAATTACTGATTGTGTATGAAATAGTAAATCATTAATTATTGTAATGTTATTATTTTTTTCTTCAAGTTTTGGGAATACCTGTTATAAAAAGAAGTAATGAAACCTATTCATGACCTTGGCTTTTAATTCGAATGGAAATTATTGCTTAGACATTTGGTCAAAACATATCCAAATATTAGCAGAAACTAGCCGTAAATTTGGCTTCGGTTATAATTTTATGCCATATGAGAGACCCCTTTTCTCGTCATTTTATATGAGAGCTCCCTTTTGTCGTCATTTTTGCGTCTTCGAATTTTTATAGGAAAGACAGTTTTCAATTAACGTTAGTCTTCTATTTTGTACAGCACCACTGGATAATACCCTGGTTATTTCTAGCACAAAAAAAGAAAATTTTGTTATTTGTGAAATTCGTATTGGTCGAGAAAAGTCAATATGATCACTGACATTGTTTCGCCGGATCTCATCAACAATTTTGATTTTCCAGATTTTGATGCCAAATTTTTGAACAGCTGTCCAAAAGATCACCGAGTCCAGGTATTCAACTGAATTCAATACGCTTTTGAATAACTTTTCGCGTTTCTCATCCGCCATTTTCATTTTACTAATTTTAATATACGATACGTAATCAGCGAGTCCGAAAACCCGCGAGTCTGGACTTTCTGTCAACTTTATAAAAGCTTACAAACTACTTATGAACTAGCTAAGACTAAGACGGCACAAATATCCATGCCCGAGGGGGGATTCGAATCCCCGACCGTAGTGGCCGTGCAGATAATGACTGGAGCGCCTCAGTCCCCTCGGCCACCGCATCATATTTACACTTAATAAAATTGAAAGAAAAAAGATATTACAATAAAACCATGTTTATTTATTAAGGTTATAGTGGAAAGATTGATGCGGATCCCATCGGTCCAGCAAGGCCTGGATACCTCGGAAATTTATTAGTCCTGTAGGGCAGTCGCGTGAGGTGATGTTCTCGAAACAAAGATGCTACGCTAGACAGACAGCTACTGAAATTCGAGACACTGTAATGGACAGCAACAGCGGCGACAAGGCTCTCTATTTCTGCAGCAGACTTAACAACTTCTCTTCGAGTCCATGAAACGTCTCCGAGCAGGAATGGCCGCGTGGTCCACGGCATTTGCTACGTACTGGGCGGCGATCCTGAGGTTCAAGTCCTCCCTCGTGTGTGTGTGTGTGTGTGTTGTTGTCTTTTTTTTTTTTTTTTTTTTTTTTTTTTTTTTTAGCGTAAGTTGAAGTAGTTTGTAAGCCTAGGGACTAATAACCATAGCAGTCAAGTCTTTTAGATGAACAAACTTATGAACATTGGAATACACTACTAAAGTAGGAGGACGTATGGAAGTTTGGGTCGGGCTGGTTAGGCGCTTGGGTACATTGCAGGTGTGTTAAGTCCGTGTGTGTGTTGTGTCTTAGAGGCTTAGCAGAACTGCCTAGTAAGCAGGAGGTCCCGGGTTCGAATGCCGGCTCCGTGACAAATTTTCATATGTCGCATACTAGCAGCGAAGACTGAAAAACCCCATTTAAAATTTATAGACTTCTTTATTACTTGTAGTGCCCGATCGTCTTGGGGTAAAGCGCTAAATTGGAAACGGAAGGTTACAGGCTTAGAAACCCGACTGCATCACATATTTTTTGTCTTAGTTTTAACCCAGTCTCTCAACGATGGAAGAGTCTCTAGATAACGCATGTATCTGTAGGTCTCCTTTCCCGGGTTGTGTAACTGAGATAGGTTATCATCATCATCATCACCATCATCATTACCATTATCATGTATCTGTAGGTCTCCTTTCCCTGGTTGTGTAACTGAGATAGGTCATCATCATCATCACCATCATCATTATCATTATCATGTATCTGTAGGTCTCCTTTCCCTGGTTGTGTAACTGAGATAGGTCATCATCATCATCATCAACATCATCATTATCATTATCATGTATCTGTAGGTCTCCTTTACCTGGTTGTGTAACTGAGATAGGTCATCATCATCATCACCCTCCTCATTATTATCATTATCATTATCATGTATCTGTAGGTCTCCTTTCCCTGGGTGTGCAACTGAGATAGGTCATCATCATTATCATCATTATCATTATTATAATTATTATCCCTTGAATAGAGGTATGTAGCTACAGCTACAGCTAAGCACTAAGTTTACAGTTACCTCAGCTGCAGATAATACTGATAAACTGTTTTGCATTGTATAACAAATTCACCGAAATACAACAGGAAACGTTTACGACTAAATTTCAAATCGCTAGTTTTTGCTGTACATCGCTATTATTTCCAGTAACAAACATTGACAATTAAGAGAGTGAAGCCACGGCGGAATAGTCGTGCACACTGAGGCGCCCTGCTGCGGTGAACGCAGCCGTTCCACCTCGGAGGTTCGAGTCCTCCTTCGGGTATAGGTATTGATGTTGTTCTACTTTTAGGGACAGATGACCACTGTAGTTAGGTCTCGTAACTTAACAGACATTTGAACGTTTGAAATTTCAAATCGTAAAATAATTCATGTGTGATGTTGAACCACAGAATTTATTGTGCCAATACGAACAGCCACTTGAATAAGCAATTCTTCCACTCAGGAACGGTGAAAAGCAATAGAGATTTTTTTTTAAAAAAGTACCGGAATAGCGCGACTGTACGTAAAGTGCGGCGACATGGTCCTCCTGTCGGGTGGCGGCTTTTAAAAAAGCGGTCCATTCCGCCTCGCGACAGCGCAGCCGTTCTCGCGCAGGTCCTAGCGGCCGCCGCGGCCCATATAAATTTGCGCGTAATATCGAGACGACACGGGGCATTGCGCTCGCCGGTCACGTGTGTATTCTTCCCGCGCGCGGACAGATTTATGCGCCGCCAGTTGGCGCACTGCCCGGACACGCGCCGCTGCCTGGGGGGAGTGGTGGGGGTAGGGGTAGTCGGCTGCGCGCGCATGCGCAGAGCGGGGGCGGCGGCGCGCGTGGCGCTGAAGCGGTTCGGCAGTTCCGGCCGGGCGACTCGAGCAGGAAGGCGGCAAACTACCAGCTAAAATTCCATGGAGTGTCAAACACGCGAGGCACAGCGCTCCTTGCGGCAACCAGCTTAAACTCAGCCGCCATTTTAACAGTGTTCAAATCACTGAGCAGAGCCAGAGTTCTTGTTGTGATCTTTAGTCCTCAGACCACACGTCCTCCTTTTCCCGGACATGTCCTCTTTTTGATGCAAGAAAATGTGTCCGGCCGGAATTTATAAAATTCTACAAAATGTCCTCTCTTTTTTGGGTTCCGAGAGGGAAAATTTATTTTTGTGTCATTGGCGACAACATGTTCATTAGCACCGCAGTTCCAAACTGTTCGTAACTATTACGCGCATACACAGAGTGAAATTGCCGTTCACAATTTCGTACTCCGCATGGGTCTGAGAGTTGCAAACGATTCGGATCTTCTCTGCGAAAGAATCCCGTATTCAACCATTGCATTCTGTTTTCTGTATTACGTTCTATTGCGTTGCTTTTGATACACTTTGTGGTTTAGGTTAAAGCTGTACTGTTTGTTCAAGATCGTAGGTAGCCTTTTGCTTCAAAATAAATTACGAACTTAAATACAACGTAATACCGAAGAAAAAGTCAGTGTTAAATATGTACTCCTGGAGAAATACAAATCATTCAAGAGAATGATCAAACGAATGTAAGAATTAATGATACCTTGTCCTTCGATCAGCTTTGTAATTTTATAAAAATTTTTTAAAGATTATCAAACGAAACAAAACATACCAGCAGCTTGTGTTGTGTGCATATTTAAATCAGTCATCTAGTGTTGTTAGTTATTCTGAACTGCTGAAAATTGTAGACTTCTTTTTTTCTGTAACTAGTCATAATGCCGACACAGAACCTGTGTTTTCTCTTGTGAACACACAGTGTACAAAAGACAGGAATTGATTTAAAATATACTGTAATTATACTGTATGTGTACAGTATAATTACAAACATTTGAAATGCCTTGTTAAAAAAAAGCAAAAAGCTCTTGAGAGAGATTTAGTCGTCCACGAAATATAGTTGGTACAAAAGTGAATCAGACAAGAATGAGACAATTGAGAGTAGTGATGAGGAATAAACTGTCAAGGTTCATATTATTTCGTTTCCCAACAACCACACAGGGTTACTGTTTTAGTTTGTAGTAGTTTTACGTGGTTCATTAATGAATTTGTTAATTACATTATGTTAATGTGTCCTCTTTTTTGTATGAACTGTCCTCCTTCTTTGGGGATGAACATATGGTAACCCTAGTCTGGTTTGATGCAGCTCTCCACGCTACCCTGTTCTGTGCAAGTCTCTTCATCGGAGAATACGTTCAGCTACCTACATCCTTGTGAATCTGCTTACTGTATTCGTCCCTCGGCCGCACTCTGCGATTTTTACCTCACACCCTCCTTCCAACGCTAAGTTGACAATTCCTTGATGTCTCAGCATGTGTCCAACCAATCTATTCCTCCTCTTAGTCAGGATATGCCAGAAACTCCTTTTTTACCCGATTCGGTTAAGCATCTACTCGTTAGTTACATCATCTACCGGTCTACTTTTCATCATTCGCCTATAGCACCACATTTCAAAAGCTTCTATCATATTTTTATCTGAACTCCTTATCGTCCACGTTTCACTCCCATACAATGCTACACTCCAGAAAAATGCTTTCAGAAAGGACTTTCTAACATTTAAATAAATATTGGATGTTAAGACGTTTCGCTTCTTTAAAAACGCTCTTCTTCCCAAAGCCATTCTGGATTTTATATCTTCTTTACTTCGGCCATCACAAGTTATCTTGCTACCTAAATAACAAAATTCATTTACTACTTTTATTGTCTCATGGCCAAATCTAATTCCTTCAGCATCGCCTGATTTTCTGACATTGCATTCCATTACCTTCGTTTTACTCTTGTTAATGTTCGTCTTATATCTTCCTTTCAAGACACTGTCCATTTCATTCAATTCTTCTTCCAAATCTTTTGCGGTCTCTGGCACAATTATGTCATCGGCAAATCGCAAACTTTTTATTTCTTCTCCCTGCACTTCAATGCCCTCTTCAAATATCTCCTTCCATTCCTTCACTGCCTACTCAATGTACAGATTCAACAACATTGGGGAAAGGCTACAACCCTGTCTTACTTCCTTCCCAAACTATGCGTCTCTTTCTTGCCCTTGGACTCTAATAACCGCTGTCTGGTTTTAGTATAGGTTGAATATAACTTGTCGCTCCCTATATTTTACTCCTGCTACCTTCAGAATTTTGAAGAGTGTATTCCAGTCGACATTGTCAAAAGCTTTCTCCAAATCGACAAACTTTAAAACGTAGGTTTCCCTTTCCTTAGCCTATCTTCTAAGATAAGTCGTGATGTATTGTCTCCCGTGTTCCTACATTTCTCCTAAATCCAAACTGATCTTCCCCAAGGTCGGATTCTACAAGGTTTTCCATTCGTCTGTAAACCATAGTATCAGTGCAGAAATTCTTTGTTTCCTGAAACGGTTTCATTTTTTCTGCTGTTTTTTTATCGAAATATAAACAAAACATGCCGAAAATTTGTTCGGCTGGCAATTGGACGAATTAAAGTTGGGAAAGATAACGATATGTAAATGTGATAGCTCTGCCTTACGCTCTGAAGACTACAAAGGTCAAACTATTGTGCTAGCCGCAGTGACCGAGCGGTCTGCGGCGCGCCAGTCACAGTGTGCACGGCCGCTACGGTCGGAGGTTCGAATCCCCCCTCGGGCATGGATGTTTGTGCCGCCTTTAGTATAAGGTAGTTCATAAGTAGTTTGTAAGTTTAGGGACTGATGACCTCGCAGTTAAGTCCCTTGAGCTTAATAAACATTTGAACATTTTAGAGGCTTGCGGCTAATCGACATTGCCGTACAGAACAATGGCACGTTGGGTAAAGGCCTTACAACGAAGGTCTGCAATCTGACATACCAGGCGCGTCCAGAAAGTAAGTTCCGTTTGGTAACAAAATAAAATTGTACACAGATACAGAAGAAACTTTGATTGCACAAAATTCTACAACTCTTAAACTACTTTCCCACATAACTGCCGAAATTTTGCAGGCAGTTGTCATAGGGTTTTGTATACCTTCTTCATAGAAATCTGCCGCCTGTTTCTTCAATCAGTTGGAAACAGTGAAATTTCTGGGAAGTCGACAGCGAGATCACTAACTGTAAACCTACGGCCGCGGTGGAGTAGCCGAGCGGTCTAAAGCGTCTCGCTGCGGAGCGCGCGGTTGCTCGCCGTGGAGGTTCGAGTCCTCCCTGGGGCATGGGTGTGTGTGTTGTCCTTACGTTAGTTTACCTAGGTTTAAGTAGTTTGTAAGCTACGGACTGATGACCACGCAGTTTGATCGGATAGATTTACAGATATTTTTTGTAAACCTACGGTTTTCCTAGATCTTGTCATCAATCGCTTGAACCAGTTCTTCTTTAACCAAAGGTGGACGCCCACTTCGTTCTTCCTCGTGCACATCACTACACCCGCCATTGAACTGTCGGACCCATCTTCTCACCATCGAATCACTCATCGCATTTGGTCCATAAACATCGCAAATTTGCCGATAAATTTCACTTGGTTTCACTTTCCTCGCATTCAGAAACTGAATCACCGACCTGATTTCACAGGCGGCGGGGTTTTCAATAAACGCTGACATTTCAAACTAGCAAAGCGTACGTAACTGACAACGATCTCCAAATGGGGCACGTTCTTCTCCTTGATACACATCGTCTACAACGCATGTGCGGAACTGCAATCGCGCAGCTGCAGTGGAGATGAATTGAAACGGAACTTACTTTCTGGACGCGCCTCGTAAATGCATCTGGCAGGTCATCCTAACATCTCTGAAGAGGAAATACATACTGCTGCCGCGTTAGTGGTCAGTGATCGACGCCAGACGATTCGTGAGCTCGCCCACGAAACCGGATTAGCGCAATGGACTGTGCTTTGCATCCTGAAGGAACGCTTGGGCATGCGATAATGCCATCACCATGGGTATTTTCTACCATACTCCCCGGACTTACGTCCTAGTGACTTCGATTTGATTCCGAAGATGAAGGAACCACTTCATGGCATTCGCTTCAGAACTGTTTCAGTGATTTGACAGGCAGTAGACCGCTTCATGAACAGAAGAGGCTCTGCTAACTGTATACTTGTAACTATGTCTGCTACTGACGCACGAGGTGTAAATTCGTTCAGAATATCCTAAGGACATAAATATTCAGTTAGTCATAAAACGTAATGCTGGTCGTGAGCACAATCACATTACACTGTGGAGAAAGAGAAAGAGTATTTTTACCCGGCTATAGGGAAAATCCCCCCAACCCCCTCAAACCGAAAGGAACTAGTAAAACCATTGTTTACTACCGGATTTGCGAGCTCATTGATTCAATTACTTGGTCAGATAAGATTACGTATTGCAGTGAAAATAGTCAACTCCCAGTCATTTGAAGTGCCAACCGTATACAAAAGTCAATTGTTTTGCGTTAAGTCTAGCAAAAACTTTGAAATGCATAATATTCATCTCGGGTATGCAGCCGGATACCGTCGTCAACTAGACACGATATTTCGGCAGACCAACTGGCTGCCATCTTCAGGTGAGAGCGCTAATACACTAAAGCGCCGGAGTTAGTGTATTAGCGCTCTCACCTGAAGATGGCAGCCAGTTGGTCTGCCGCAGTATCGTGTCTAGTTGACGACGGTATCCGGCTGCATACCCGAGATGAATATTATCAGTTATTACGCCGGGAAAGTCTACGCAACCACAACTTTGAAATGCTTTGACCTATTTCAATTATACCTTTATTTTGTTTTGTTTGCGTCAATACTGGTGTTGTTTAAGGAAAAGAAAACGAATAAAGGAAACTCAAAGGAAAGCTGAAAAATCGAAGAAATTGAAGTGATAATTTTATATGGGCATCGCCACTTTCAATTAGATTCGTATATTATGCACTTCCATGCCGTTCATGCGACTGCAATAAAATGTTGAACACATCACCTTCGAAACGAGATTTACGGCACTGTCTACATAATATTTCGCACAGAGCATGACATTGGGTAATTTATAAGAGTTATATATTTTTGACGACGTTACAGCGTTCAATAAATGAAATAAAACGCAATTTGCGATCAGTTATGGCTTCACCGTACTAGGTTTAGATGGATTACCAAATTGCGGCGAATAACAATTTGTGCCCGGCTAGGATGTGAAAATAGTAAAGAGACAGCGTGGCGAATGGAAATTAGGGTGCGGGGGGAAGACGTGCACGGAAGAGTCCTCTACAGTTGGCTTGGTCATTGTGTTCTCGGTGATGCAGAGGTCAACGCGTCTGCCCAGTAAGTAGGAGACCCGAGTTCGAATCCCGGTCGGGCATATTTTCATTCGCCATACTTTGGTATTCTATCTAAACCTAGTACAGTGAAGCCTTAAGTGATCGCAAATTGCAATTTATTTCACTTTATAAGAGATTTCGATAAGAACGTACAGTTTTATTCCGATCATGATGTTTCACACCTGACCTTACACCCAAATAGGTCACTAAGTAACGTATTTCATCTTTTTTTTTATTTTAGATTAAACAGCGGCAAACCAGTTGCATTAATATGGGTTTAATTAAAAACTTCACCTTGGTATTGACAAAATTTAAGTATGTCTTCTTCAGAAGTCGGACGTAAGAACAGTAATATGTTAAAGAATAGTATACAGTTGGTAGGCAAATATAACAATTAAAAATAAAATATAGCACTGATGAGAGTATACTCACTAATGATGTAAAAGTGTAGCAAAAATAAATGCTGTAATGAAGAGCATCTTTACTCCATGTCAAACAGTTAACATGGGATATGTTAGCAGACATACCTAATTTTAAACTGTGGAGTAATGTTGCACAAACGCAGAGTGAGCTCCGCTTACTGACAGGCGCAGGGATACTAGTGAAACGCAACTGCGCTAGGTGGCGCCAAGAAGCGAACCAGTGTGCGCATAATCGCGTGGTCAAAATACGTGGTGAGAAAAGCAAAAATGTGCATGTGCTGATAAAGGGAGGAAAAATGTAGAAAATACTGACAGAAAAATGAGTATGAAAATGAGCAATCCGACAAAAGTAGGTACGTGGTGTCTAGAGTTAACCGTGTAAGTAGCACGATATATACGCGTGTTTGTGTGAATGGCAGAGTTGAAGAATGTTTGTTGAAATACATGCACCACGCGTGGTCATCTCATGGTGCGATACGTCATTGACGATAGCAAAGGTTGCATGGCATTGGTTGCCTTCACCAAGACTTTGACAACAACCTACAGTTTCACTCTGATCGTGATGAATTTCGCACACATCACCTTCTAAACGAGAGAAAAATTCCGCTGTCTAAAGAACATTTTGTGGTGGAATGACGGAGAGTACCTTACTACAGACTTTGAGACCGTTTAACTGGTCACCGTTAGTTTCAACAGATGTACGTAACTTTTCCTAAACAGGATGGGAAGAAGATGAAAAGAGAGAGGCGACAGGAGGATATTGGCAGGTAGCGTGGGAGGGTGGGGGGTGGGGTAGTTACACAGGAAGGGAGATGGATGCATGGATGGATGGGGCAAGATGAGGAGGAGCAATGGGGTGGCGAAGAAGACGGACGAGAAGGAGGCGGTGGCAGAGGATTTGCTGACAGAGGTAGACGGAGAGAGGAAGGAGAAGTGGATGGAAGAAAAGAGGAGGGCGGGGTACATGCACCATCTAAAAATTGGAGTAAGCAAATACCCGATCAGCTCTGGGCAGCTAACAAATACAGGCAGAATTGTAAGAGGACGAAGTGGCAGGTAAAATAGGCTCAGATGTGGAGGAATAAATTAGAAAAGAATGACTATAGCAACAATGTGTGCCCGTCATAAATTCCAGGGGTACTTGACACTAAACAAACTTAAACAAACAGCTAACACTGTTTGCTATTTAAATTAATGACAGCAGTTGCTGATATGATCAGCCTTCACCAGTCATGTGTCCTCTTCTTGCGTGTCGGATAGTAATTCCGTTCGCACTAGAAGGCTAAATTTAACGCTGTGATAATATCTCGCTACTATTTTTCTGTCAACAAATTGCAATTTTATGTTTATTCGTGGTTCATTACTTCGGCGCATTTGACCGGTTTAAAACTGTTTCTTCCGCAATCAATCAGGTAGTACATTTATGGTAATGGGTGCACGTTTGTTAGCGATCCCGCAGTCGGTAATTCCATTGGAACAGAATCGAGCAGTCATCGTCCTGCCGCGGGGTGTATCTCTTTACGCGCCGCGTAATTTAATTCCAGCTATGTCTGTCGAAATCAATTACTCAAGCAATCAAGTGAATTTAACTGTTTGCCGTTATTCAACACGTTGCACCACTTCACTACACCGAACTATGTAACGAACGGGACAGCACTCGAAATTGTTGTGCGGGAAACATTTTTATTGTTACTCTGCCGGTTTTATTTAGCTACACATAGAAAATTCCTGCGAGTCGTCATAACAAGGGGAGATTGGCAATAAATAAAACATTCGTATTACATCGTCGTCTTACATCCTCTAATTGGTTAAATGAATTCTCTACACTTTTCCAAAAATAACAATCATCACCTATACCTTTTCGTGATACGACATTATGTAATCTGATTTACCCATGAAATCGTATATTTTTTCCATACCCACTTCCAGAAGTGAACGTCTTCGGCACAATTTTATGTCTTAACTAGACTGTTCCCAAAGTAGGAACTTTAAATTAGAACCATCATCAAAATTATTTAAGTCAGCCTGTCAAAATGTTCAATTGTTTGTAAAGCTTATGGGACTTAACTACGGGGTCATCAGTTCCTAAACTTACAAACTACTTATGAAGTACTTACGAACTAGGACGGCACAAATATCCATGCCCGAGTGGGGATTCGAACCCCCGACCGTAGTGGCCGTGCAGACCGTGACTGAAGCGCCTCAGTCTCCTCGGCCACCGAGTCAGCCTTTATGCAAAACAATTGCTTAAAAATGGACAAAAACATTTCTGTCTCTTTGCCCCATCACCAGTAAATACAAAGTACAAACTTCACGTAATATATATTTCAAAAAACATCGGTATATCTCCTCCCTGTGGTAATTATTACCTTACTTTTCTACATTTTTGTGCCGTGAGATACTCTCCTTACGTTTTTGTCTGTTAGTAGCTTGTCATCTCCACCTTAACGATGTTAATGTGAGTTTGGTTAACGATTTAACAAGTCATCTTATATACAGACAAAATATTGCAGTGCATGAGTATTTCTAGTCTACATTTAGGATTACTTACAATTACATTCGAAACTGTCATAGTCATATGAAAGCAGATCCTTTATGGAAACACGCACAAGACACTATATACTACTCTCAGAGGCTCCCCTTAGGTGTTAAAATTTTTGAACTCAACATTATAGTGTTTATGTAGTTACTAGGTTCACAGGTCCTGGAGTCTAGTCTGAACGTTGTTCGCTTTCTCTCTTTCTCCCCGCCCTCTCCCCCCCCCCCCCTTTGCACTGTCAGTACTTGCGTGCGTGCATGCGTGCGAGCCTGTGTGCCTGTGTTTGAGTGTGTCTTCCCTTTCTTCATAGCCCATTTCATGTGTTCAATAATGCAATAATTCATCAATTCACTGTATACTGTAGTCACTTATAATCGGTTATCCCCGTAAGGACGCCTTCTGTATGTAGAAGGTTTCTTCTTTTGTAAATTTGTACTGTAGGATGTGACAGGATTTTAATGTTGTTTTGTGTGTTTTTACTTCAGCTGTGTGGTGATCATGGATCACTAAGTGGTTAACCAGTGAGCTATGGAAACTGCTACTTTTTACAGTTCTGAGGTGTCCTAACTGTCCTGTTTTAAAGATATTGCTTATTCTCTCTGTGTGTACTGACTGACAAGAGTTCCACATCAATTTGTACATTATTTATGAGTCAACATTATGTTGTGTTTTGTGTTTTTACCCCCTTTCAATACTGTTTCCTTAACCGTCAGAGGCCGGGTATCTCTCCGTTGAAATCGAGTTCTTGTTTTTACCAAAATTCATATCCAAATTTATCGGATTACTAATTTTATCTTTCCCACGTGACAGGTGGTCGATGTATCGATCACCTCTGGCCCATAGAGGTTAAAATACTTCCTGTCCTGTGAACTACGTTATTATTGTAGGTAGGTTTGTACAATAAAATGTCGCGTATAAAGTAACGCTTTCTTTTCAAGTATGTAGTCGCTGTCTGTATGTTGGATTCTTCGATGTTACTGTGAAAATTCTTGTGTGCATTTTGCATGTTACTTGCGAAACTATTTTGGTAGATTTCGTGAGGTTTCATCTCAGCCTGATGGGTAATCAAAGAAAAAAAAAAAAAAAAGGGGGGGGAAAAAGTTAAAATCATTTATATATAAAAAACAGTCTAGAAAGCAACAACTTTATTTCTTTCAACTAGTTTCGATTTTTCTTTTGGATTATCTTCAGGAATTTTAACTCCACGTCACGGAGCTGAGTGACGCACTGGAAGGATCCCAGTTACCTGCCAACTCCACTACTTCAATGGAATTACAATTCCTGAAGTTAGTCCAAAAGAAGGACCGAAACTATTCGAATAAAATAAAGTTGTTGCACTCTAGACTATGTTTTATATATAAATTTAAAGAAAGAGTGCTGTTACCCCGAAAAATGAAACAAAAATGTTTCCAAGTATATGTGGTAAAATCATCCCGTAATAGTCGCTATGCCCATTTGATTTGTTAGTGTATAACACTTATTTCCGTAATTCGTGTGCCTACTCAAATGAAGGGGCCGGAAGATAATTTTCGCACTGCAGTGTACGATCCTTGCATTTGCATCTAAATAGCCGCTGTGTCAAGACGGGACCGCTGGCACAGTTTATTTAAAGCTGAATGGGGCGGCCCTTTGGAACGCGGACAGGCAAACCCCAGCTAGCAGTCACGCAATACGGCACTTTGTGGAGGCCGTTAACGTTTTATGGAGCCTGACGAAGCGCCGTTGGATGCAGTTTGACCGGTTTCATTGTATGGCCCTAATTATCTACGGTCTTGCAAGGCGTCGGCCACTGAGGAACTTCTGAAACCAATTGGTAGTTCATAGTTAAACACTTTTTTTCCAGTGATCTCAATGAACGATAGTTTTCCAGTCTATTACGTTGTTTCAAAGTTACACGAACAGAAGCCTTATTGTAAGTTGCGACAGCAGCATTTGTGCTTCTTCCAATTAGTTTATAGATTCGCGTCAATGTTATGTCTCAGTGACTGCAGATTTTAGGAAT
This sequence comes from Locusta migratoria, assembly GCA_026315105.1. Taxonomy (NCBI): domain Eukaryota; kingdom Metazoa; phylum Arthropoda; class Insecta; order Orthoptera; family Acrididae; genus Locusta; species Locusta migratoria. The sequence continues at coordinate 424,488,674 of CM048746.1, read as the reverse complement.
AAAGAGGTTTACATTAAACCACTAGGGGTAGACAACTCTTCAATTGGAGGACAAAAAGAAAATAAATTTGATCGTTATCTGCAAGATAATAAAGGTTTCGACTGAAAAAGTGATGTTTCCATCGACGAGGTTCAATCCGAAACTTCTTTCCATCTTAAGGCTGCAGCCAGTATGAAGTGTGATACTGGCGTGTATCTGTAACGCAATGGAAAAGACAACACTTTTATTGTCCCTTACGATCAAATTATTTGTAATGCAACTTTGGAGAAACGTGAAATATTGCGACACTATGGTTTTCGGTAATGCCAAGAAAGAGATGGTGTATTAACGTTGGACTATTAACTACTAGTTGCTGGAAATTATTTCAGAAAGACACTGAAACCTTAGTCCCTGCGAGAGTAGGAGATATGAAATCATCGTTTCTCAATGTGATGAAGGAATAATGAAATTTAACATCCTGTCCATAGCCATCTCATTACCTACATTGCACAAGTTCCAATTGCGAAAGTGAGGGGTATGAAATTAACCATGAGCTGTGGAAGGGATTTATGCCCTCGTTTTCTTGAAGAAGTAATGAAAACTGCGACGAAGCGAAATCTCAATGCCTGGTTGGTGATTATGTAGATTTTGTGAATTTAGTTACTCATCCAGGTGCGAAGCTCCCCAATGAACAGATAGGTTTACTTGCTGCTATGACCGTTGCCAGCATCGAACCACCTCTCTTCTAGCAGGGGTTTCTGTTTCTTATTAAGTGGATAAAAATGATAGCAACAGGGGAAGACTACATCTACATACATACTCCGCAATTCACCGTAAGGTACGTGGCGGAGGGTACACTGTACCACTACAGACCACGCGAATTTATTTTAAGGGCTGTCTGTGGAGAATCTTACATTAACACTATCAAGTTCACCTGTTCAATAAGTTCTGCTCTGTCTAAGAATGATAAAATTTCGTCCTTAGTCCCCACCTGGACATGGTCAATAAAACACAAAAATTAGAAGAAAGTGTACATTGCATACAAATAACTTTCGCAACACGTTCATTTAAGCTTCTACGTAGTATGTTTATTTATCAGATCAAAACACTGTCACTGGTGAATTCACTGTACTTTGGCATATCTATCATAGCTCGTGAGCCGCCAGACAAAATTTACTTTGCCGAAAATATTTCGAATTGGCCTACCAAGCTACTGTTCATTTCATAAAGCCGGCCGCGGTGGCCGAGGGGACTGCGGCGCTCCAGTCACGGTCTGCACGGCCACTACGGTCGGGGGTTCGAATCCCCCCTCGGGCATGGAAATTTGTGCCGTCCTTAGTATTAGCTAGTTCATAAGTAGTTTGTAAGCTTAGGGACTGATGACCCCGTAGTTAAGTCCCATAAGTTCTACAAACATTTGAACATTTTTGAACATTTCATAAAACCGTTCCTTTAGCCTGTGCTTGACCCCGAATACTTTCTTTAGATTCACTCGAATCACAGTTCATTTGGCAAAAACAATGTTCAAGAACGGAGATCTGCACAATTCAGTGGAATGAATGGATGTTTATTAAATCTAAGCTAAAATATCCATACGAGGTGCTCCTTTACAACCAGTTTACAACAACTTCGTATATCTGTTCTGATTCACGTACATTTATTGAACTCACAGTGCCTAAATTTCACACAATGCAATCTTTGCAATCTTCAAATTCAATGTAGCACTGGAGTCCCTGGAAGAAACCTTGAAAGTTTAAACCGTAACTCGCCACACTAGCTAATTCTTGAGCGTTCGACTGCACTTTCGGACGGCACTCTGAAGAGTTTGAAAGCTTCAGTTTTCTGAAAGTCGCGGCACTGACCGGCATAGTTTTGCCGTCATGATGCTAATCGAACACACACATCCCCACCTGGGACTACCGCCCAGCCTTTGTACCTGTTCTTCAACACGATACCACAGTGTATCAAGAGTAGTGACTGGTGTATTGTGCCGAGCCAGTTGCTCGGCCGCCATTGACCAGACGTTTTCAATTGGTGAGAGATCTGGACAATGTGCTGGTCAGGGCAACAGTTGGACAGTTTCCGTATCCAGAAAGGTCCGTACAGGACCTGCAACATGCGGTCGTGCATTATCCTGCTGAAATGTAGGGTTTCGCAGGAATCGAAAGAAGGGTGGAGCCACGGTTCGTAACACATCTGAAATCTGACGGCCACTATTCAAACTTCTGTCGATGGGAACAAGAGGTTACTGAGACGTTTAACTAATGGCACCCCATACCAATACGCCGGGTGATACGCCAGTATGGCGATGACGAATACAGGCTTCCAATGTGCGATGTCGCCACACATGGATGCGACCATCATGATGCTGTAAACAGAACCTCGATACATCCGAAAAAATGACATTTTGCCATTCGTGTACCCTGATTCGTCGTTGAGTACACCATCCCAGGTGCTCCTGTCTGTTATACAGCGTCAAAGGTAACCGCAGCCATGGTCTCCGAGCTGATAGTCCATGCTGCTGCAAACGTCAACGAACTGCTCGTGTAGGTGGTTGTTGTCTTGCAAACTTCCCCATCTGTTGACTCAGGGATCGAGACGTGGATGCACGATTCGGTATAGCCATGCGGATAAGATGCCTGTCATCTCACCTGCTAGTGATATGGCATTCCGTATTGCCCTCCCAAACCCACCGATTCCATATTCTAACACTCATTGGATCGCGACCAACGCGAGCAGCAATATCGCGATACGGTAAACGGCAATCGGGATAGGCTACAATCTGACGTTTATCAAATTCGGAAACGTGACGGTACGCATTTCTCCTCCTTACACGAGGCATCACCAGGCAACGCTGCTCAACTGCTGTTTGTGTATGAGAAATCGGATGGAAAATTTCCTCATGTCAACACGTTGTAGGTGTCGCCACCGGCGCCAAGCTTGTGTGAATGCTCTGAAAAGCTAATCATTTGCATATCACAGCATCTTCGTACTGTCGGTTAAATTTCCCGTCTGTAGCACGTCATCTTCGTGGTGTAGCAATTTTAATGCCGAGGAGTGTTCATATGGAACTGATCTTTGTATGTAACATTTGTTTTGATAACATTCCATTTCTCCTATGGAACGGGTCAGATATCAATTCGACCCGCCGTTTGCGGTATCCCTATCCTCTTTTTAACTTACGTGATAAACCCTGTTGCAAAATTGTGTATAAAATACGTTATGACATATTGTTGGCTTACTCTTTACAATAGAACAAGCCGCTTTGGCGTACCATTTCCAATTAAGCACTTACGGACGATTACATACACATACAAACAAGAAAAACATGTGTAAGTAAATTTGAATAACGTGATCTTGTAGTCCAATCATTTCTAATTCGATACCTGTGAACAAATACTGCCATGCTGGTCATGTATCTGTCTTGTACTTTAGGTTATTAACAAATTTATAAAATCGTGTTAGTGAATTAGGTTTCTGTGACCAATATTGATCTTACGTCGAATGTAAGCATATCAGGTGATACACCTTGTTGAGTTCTTTTATAGGGGATTTCGCTCACTTCTGTATATTAAATGTTTCAAAAGTTATTAATATTTAACTAAAAACTAAATTGCCGTATTTTCATTCTATGACAACTTTTTGTAAATGTACTTGATACGAAAGATGTCACAGGCGAGCTCTCCGCTGGACAGTAACTACGAGTCCTAGCTACACGGCTGCTAAACATGATTTTTCTAATTTACAGGTTTATAGAGATTTTGCATTCCATTCAACGTCACTTGTCTACATACATATAATGCTACCAAAATTAATAAAATAAAAAAAAGTGTAACCATTTTGTGTATTGGCCAGGTCAGTGTTTGGGGTTCACTTAATCTATCTTGACAAATATCTCTAATCATCATTTTAAATGATTCTCCCGTCGTATCTTGGTAGAAATTATTAATTATAAAGATTAAAATACACAATTTTGTGTTTGTTCTACGTTTTTGTTTATTTCGTGGATCGATTTTCTGTTTATTAGGCCATCATCAGACATTTACTAAAGTTCAGTCAAAGAACTTGTGTTGTCAGTAAAACAGAAGACATGTTACAAACAGAAAAGTAAATCAACTTCTTTGATGGAGCAGTTACTGTGTAAATATATTTTTGAATGAAATCTGTAAATTAATAGTACTGAAAAACAGAAACATAAATACCATACTTAGAGAGACAGTGCAAACCTAAATTCTTACAACATGACTGCAGTGAATAAAAATAAAATTAATCAAGAATCTGATGTTGTAAATGTTGTTCGAAACACCAAGTAATGCAAATATTAGAAACGTGACACACTATTAAAACTAAATAAAAAATAGATAAAAATGTAGGGGTTGAGTAGGAGGGTATCGGTGTGATTCATTGGAGAATTGAGAAGCTTGACAAAGCGGAGGTATGCACTCGAACTGAAAAATGGTGTAGATAAACATATTCAATTATGGTGTTCACAATTAAAATAAAGAATTACTGTAAGGACAGAGTACAGAATAATTTGGAATATTAGTACTAACAAAGAAAGATACAAAGCTGGTGTGGTACAATGGGAGGTTAGACTGGTATTAACACAGAAAGTAGATGAACAGTGGTTGTACAAAATTTAAATTAGATTTACAACTCCACATCAGTAAATTAAATGTTAGCCAAAAGTACTGGGAACTATTACAAACATATGCTGACTCCAAATTTTAAACTTCATAATCTCTCATCATTATGACTGACTGAGTGTTACTCGTTGGGTGGTACTGGCACAAGTTGGACAGTTCACTTAAATGGTCATCATATTCTGCAACTGTCAACCTGAAAGGTGAGGTAGCCGGTTATACTTAAAGATACAGATACAAGATTTTCGATTGCCAATGGGAGGCAATGCTTCTCTCGTCTGCAGATTTGGCTTGAAGTGCCCACTTCTTGTATCACAGAGGAGGAGGATTTTTCATTGCAGGACTAAAACAAATTACGAAACAAGCAGGGTACTAAAATATTTCGTTCCTCGTAATTCGACCTTGATGACTGTACTTTTTGGCCCACTTTAGGTTACGGTAGTACCACTAAATGTGGGCCTCTGCGATCGTCTTTTGACAGCTCGAAATTTAAATGAAAATAACGGCTTAACTATTCATCTAACACAAAAATTGAATAAGCTAATTGGTAGAGGAGAAAAATTCTCTACAACTTAGTTCCCTTGTGTTTCTTTCATATCTCGTATCGTTTGAGACATATTTGCAAAAAATTACGGAGATTTGACACCCTCCATTGAATTAACGAAAACCACCCGTTCGGAGATGTCACGTGACATTCCTCGCGTATTTGATGATTTTCTTATTGTAACTTACACGTTGTCATTTCAAAGAAACGGCACACAGAGGAATTAACAAAAACACATAGTTCTTCGTACGATAAATGATAATCAAATGTCTACCAGTGCCATATTAACACCAGTTATCAACGGACATCAATAGTATGAGATTAAAGAACTCATAGGCAAGGTGCTGGACTGTGACGCGAAAGGACGGTGGCTCGAAACCAGCCATTATATAATTTTTTTCCTAAAAGGGTTTCATTTACTCTTATTCAAATGTTTGTAGATCTATCGGACCAAACTGCGTGGTCATCAGTCCGTAGCTTACAAACTACTTAAACCTAGGCAAAATAACCTAAGGACAAACACACACACCCATGCCGCAGGGAGGACTCGAACCTCCACGGCGAGCAACCGCGCGCTCCGCAGCGAGACGCTTTAGACCGCTCGGCTACTCCACCGCGGCACACTATTATTAATTAACATATTATTATTTAGATCACAATTTTGGTCCAAAAATGTTTGCAAAAACTTATTAAAATAGAAATCTAAATTGGGCCCTGAAACACGTCAGTGCCAGTTTTTCCCATGAATTTCGTCAGCAGCGACTAGTTTTCATGCGCGCCGGCGATAACGCAGCCGAGTAAATCTAAAGTAGGAAATGAAAACGCAAGGACTGTTTCCTTCCGGAGGCGGCCTCCGCTGGCATGATGTATGGCGGCAGCGGACGCAGAAATTAAAATTCCATCTCAATTAAGAGCGGCGAGCGCCGCGGACATTAATTAGCGTCCCCAGTGGCGAGACAACATCTGGAGCCGGCAGGGCCTCGCCCGCGGCTGCGGCGCCGCCCCAGGAGGCGGGCAGATTTATGTGGGAGTGCGGGCGCAGGCCCACCTGGGAAAGAGCGCCCTGTTTGCTGCGGGCCACTCGCCTAGCAGATACCCGCGAGACGAATGGCGCCGCCGCTCCTTCCGCAAACACCGCCGCCATCTGTCTCCCCACCAGTTTCCCGCACTTAACAGCGATTACACTGCGCGCCCTTGCAACCCAGGGAAACTTGGGACCGACGTTAGCTGCGCGTCTGTAAACCTAACCATACAGCAGAAGCTGTTCCCACTCTGCGCCAGCTACATGTCCATAGTGAGACGGAAAATATCATGGAGCGGCAATGTCACAGTCTATCAAACACTGCCGCCATTACATGACCATAATGAGACGCAAACGTCATGGAGCGCCAATGTCACAGTCTATCAAACACTGCCGCTATCTGTCTTCCCACCAGTTTTCGGCACTTAACAGCGATTACACTGCGCGCCCTTGCAGTCCAGGGAAACTCAGGAAGAATGTTAGCTGCGCGTCTGGCACCCTAACCGTACCGCAGAACCTGTTCCCACTCTGCACCAGCTACATCTCCGTAGTGAGACAGAAAACGTAATGGAGCGGCAATGTCACAGTCTATCAAACACTGCCGCTATTACATGACCATAATGAGACGGCAAACGTCATGGAGCGCCAATGTCACAGTCTATCAAACACTGCCGCTATCAGTCTCCCCACCAGTTTCCGGCACTTAACAGCGATTACACTGTGCGCCCTCGCAGCCCAGGGAAACTCAGGAAGAATGTTAGCTGCGCGTCTGGCACCCTAACCGTACCGCAGAACCTGTCCCCACTCTGCACGAGCTACATGTCCATAGTGAGACGGCATGCGTCAAGGAGCGGCAATGCCACAATCTATAAAACTCTGCCGCCATTACATGTCCCTAGTGAGACGGCAAACGTCACAGTCACAGTCTGTTCTTGTTGTTGTGGCCTTCAATCAGGAGACTGGTTTGTCTAATTCTGCTTACTGTATTCAACTCTTGGCCTTCCTCTGCTGTTTTTACCCCACCCACTTCCCTCCAATGCTAAATTCACAATTCCTTGATGTCTAAGAATGTGACCTACCAATCTATCCCTTCTTTTAGTCAAGGTATGCCATAAATTCCTTTTCTCCCCAATTCTGTTAAGTACCTCCACATTTGTCACGCGATCCACCCAACTAACCTCCAGCATTCTTCTGTAGCACCACATTTCAAAAGCCTCTATCCTCTTCCTGTCTGCACTGTTTATTGTCCATGTTTCACTCCCATACAAGGCAACACTCCATACTAATGCCTTCAGAAAGGACTTCCTCAGAATTAAATCAATATTCGATGTTAAATTTCTCTTTTTCAAGACGCTTTTCTATTTCCATTCTGCATTTTATATCGTCTGTACTTTGACCATCATTAGTTATTTTACTTCCCAAGTAACAAATCTCATCTACCTCGTTTATTGTTTCGTTACCTAAACTAATTCCTTCAGCATCACCTAATTTTCTTAGACTGCACTCCATTACCCTAGTTTTGTTCTTGTTAATGGTCATCTTATATGCACCTCTCAGTACACTGTCCATTCCGTTCAACTGCTCTTCCATGTCCTTTGATGTCTCTGATAGAATTACTATGTCGTCTGCAAAACGAAATATTTTTATTTCTTCACTCTGAACTTCAATTCCTTCTCCAAATTTCTCCTTGCATTCCTTTATATCTTGCTCAATGTACAAATTGAATAACAATAATGAAAGGCTACAACCTTGTCTTACTCCCTTCCCAACCACTGCGTCCCTTTCATGCCCTTCAACTCTGACAACCGCTGTCTAGATTTTTTACAAGTTGAAAATTAACTTACGCTCCCTATATTTTACTCCTGCTTGCTTCAGAACTTGAAACAGTTTATTCCAATCAACATTGTCAAAAGCCCTACTCCAAATCCACAAAAGCTGAAAATGGAGGTTTGCTTTTTATTCTCACGGTTAGTGGCGACTAGCGCTTCAGATGAATGGGGCTTCACTTCAGTGAGTGCCGGATCTTCATACTGCACCTCTGTGAGCAGCGCCGAGGAAAAGCACCCCGATTTTCCCCCCTCCCCTTAAGTTATATTTTCGTCAAAAGATCTCCAGAATGTCTTACCTCTGCTTGTTTGCGGTTGCTTCAACTCGAGTTCATGCGTCGGCACACCAAACTTCTTTATTTCACACTTTTGTTCCAAAGTTAAGGCTGAGTAATTTGTTTCTAAACATACTGAACGTCTTTAATTTTTCCATGGTAGGACGGCGATCTCTTTACTTTGAAGTATTAGAGTGCTAAGATAGCAAATATTGATTTATTTTCCTTGCGACAGGTTTCGATACACTTAGGGTATCAGCATCTGGCCACTTGTCATGCGCCTTCACAAAACGAAAACATAGGACACAAGTGACCATATTATGATACACTAACTGTATCAAATCCGGTCGTCAGGAAAAATAAATCAATATTTGCGATCTAGCCATTTTAATACGTCATACTCAACTTAGTTCATTTTTCTTAGATACCGTAACTTCCCACAACTACATACCACTTTTGACATGTTTTAATGCGTAACTTTATTATACAAATTCCGAAAGTCACAACTTACATTTTTCTACCTGATTAACTATTATATACAATGATTTGGTTTGTTTCATATTGAAATTCATTGTTGTATATTTTTCGTTACAATTTATACCTTATTGGTCAACATTGAAGTTAGAGGGTGGAGCTTACAGTATTAAGGGATGACTGCACCTACGTCTACAGCAGTCAACATTAAACCTTTAGGCAGCTACAGCTGAAAACAACCAGTGGCCAACATTACAGTACATTTTAAATACTCAATTTGGGAATAATTTATCCCTCTACAAATATATCATGTATCATTATAGTTTTGGTCTAATGATGGCCCTGTAAGTGACCGAAACCGGTTACCAGTGAAATAAAATTAATTGCGATCTTGACTGACTTGTTATTGTTAGTTGAATTAATAATTGCAAATAAGATCGGCTCACATGATGAAGGGGATACCGCCCGTTAGCTTTGCCCCTTGACGGCATCGCAGCGCAGTAGTTTTGACGTGCGTGCGTGTTAGTAGAAGGCGTGAGTGACTATGTGGTGGTTGAGTTAAAGACGATAGTTTGTTTACAAACAAAATAGATTAATATTTTGTATTTAAAAAGTGATCTGTAACTTCTATCTGATGGTTAGGTTTAGGTTAACCGAGAGACTTTTTTTCGTGTGTGAGTGCGGAAGGTGCGAATTTTGGGGCTAAGGCCTATGATCGAAGGTACATTCTGTTATCTATAATAACTACAGATTATTTGTATCTACAATACGGAAGTATTAAGATATCTAGTACACTGGTTTTCCGACATACTGATGACGTCATGGACCAAAGCAGACGGGTGGTATCCTTGTCTACAATTATGCCATAACATAGCTGTTCCATAATGTTCTTAAAAATAGACGATCTAGCCGCGGCGGATTAGCCGTGCGAACTGGGACGCCGTGCTTCAGTGCGCGCGCCCGTTCGCAGTCGATGGTCCCTTCTCGGGCATGGGTGTTTGAGTTGTCCACAGCCTAACTTAGTTTAAGTAGTTTGTAAGCTACGGACTAATAACCGAGCAGGTGAGACAGAATTACAAACATTTGAACATGTTTCGACGGTTTACATAAATATCCACTTTATGATTTCTATCTATTACTGCGGTATGTATTAATGCAGCTCGATAGCACAGTGGAAGAGTGCCAGACTACAAGGTCGGGAGTTCCATCCCCGCCAGGTCCTGGGATTTTTATCTGACACTTTCCACATCATTCACCTCTGGCTGTGTTGTTGATATGAAAAATATCGAATAGCACCGTGGTTCGAAACTCACGTTAAACTGTAGGTCCCCCTATAACAGGCTGGGTCAGTCAGTTCGAATGTCGGAGGAAGGCAGCGGCATACCACCTCCAACAGGACCATGCCTAGTAAAGCACTGTGGTGTTCAAACCAGTCTTCGGATTGTTGACAGCTTGCATCTATCGCGAATCTTTAATTCAGCGCAAAGTTCCTAGTGATTGGAAAAAAGCGCAGGTGACTCCCGTTTATAAGAATAGAAAGAGAACTGATCGACACAATTACAGGCCAATATCGTTGACATCAGTTTCATGTAGAATTTTAGAGCATATTGTCAGTTCGAATATAGTAAATTTCCTTGAAACGGAAAAGCTTCTTTCCATGAATCAACACGGGTTTAGGAAACATCGTTCATGTGAAACTCTGTTTGCCCTTTTCTCACATGACATCTTGCGATCCATGGATGAAGGGCAACAGGCGGATTGTGTTTTTCTCGACTTCTAAAAGGCGTTCGACGCGGTGCCACACTGCAGGATGCTAAGATACGAGCTTATGGAATAGGTTCACAGATTTGTGACTGGCTGAAAGACTTGCTAAGTAATAGAACGCAGTACGTTGTTCTAGACAGCGAGTGTTCCATCAGAGACGAGTGTACCGTCAAGAGTGCCCCAGGGGAGTGTGATAGGACCGCTATTATTTTCTATCTATATAAATGATATGATGGACAGAGTAAGTTTTAATTTGCGGCTGTTTGCTGATGAAGTTGTGGTGTATGGGAGGGTGTCGTCTGTAACTGACTGTAGTAGCATACAGGATGACTTAAACAAAATTTCTAGTTGGTGCGAAGAATGGCAGCTAGCTCTCAATGTAGAAAAATGTAAGGTGATGCGCATGAGTAGAAAAAAACAATCCTACAATGTTCGAATACAGCATTAGTAGTGAGCTTCTTGATGCTGTTCAAATATCTAGGCGTAACATTGCAGAGCAATACGAAATGGAACGAACATGTAACGACAGAAATAGACGGCCGTGGTGGCCGAGGGGACTGAGGCGCTCCAGTCACGGTCTGCACGGCCACTACGGTCGGGGTTTCGAATCCCTCCTCGGGCATGGATATTTGTGCCGTTTTTAGGGTTAGCTAGTTCATAAGTGGTTCTTAAGTTTAGGGACTGATGACCCCATAGTTAAGTCCCATAAGCTGTACAAACATTTGAACATTTTGAACAGTAAGGACAGTTTTGAGTAAGGCGGACAGCCGACTTCGGTTTATTGGGAGAATTTTGGGAAGATGTACTTCACCTGTTAAGGAGACCGCGTATAAAACGCTCGTACGACCACATCTTGAGTATTGCTCAAGTGTTTGGGTCCCGCAGCAGATCGGTTCAAAGGAAGACATAGAGGCGGTTCAGAGGAGAGCAGCTAGATTTGTTACCGGTAGGTTCGAACAATTCGCGAATGTCACGGAAATGCTCCGGCAACCTAATTGGGGATCGCCGGAAGAAAGACGACGTTGTTTTCGTGAATTTCTGTTAAGTAAATTTAGAGGGCCGGAATTTGATTCTGAGAGTAGTACGATCTTGCTGCCGCCTACTTATCACAAAGACAAGATAAGAGAAATTAGAGCTCGTACGGAGGCATATAGGCATTCTTTTTTTTTTTTTTTTTTTTTTTTTTTTTTTTTTTTTTTTTTTTTGCTCGTTCCATTTTTGAGTGGAATAAGAAAGGAAATGCCTAGTAGTGGTACAGTGTACCCTCCGCCACGCACCTTACCGTGAATTGCGGAGTATGTATGTAGATGTCCCTTTTTATGTATTACTTCACGTGAAGAATAAAAGCGAACAGCGACACGTTGCTTTCCAGTGCGGGTCCCTCCTCAAGGCCAGCATGCCGGTGGTAGGAGAGGTGCGGTCAGCATAGGCCACCACCAGCCGTGCGTCTGGGCTGTAAGGGCCGGGCCACACGGCGCTAGCTGACGCAGGTACCAAGCCAGCTGGCCCGGGGTGCTCCAACGGCCAGCGTCCCGTGCGCGCATAAAATGCACCATTTCGGCGCCGACATGAAGACACCAGCCGCGCCCGGCTGAGGCGGCACAACGGCCGACCATCCCCCCTCCACCTCCCCTACATCCCCTCCCCCACTCCGGCGTCGCGACGCCCAGCTGACGCCCCCAACCCCCTCCCGCCTTGACATTCCGCGGCGCTGGGACTCCACTTTTTTACGACCGGCATAAAACTTGACGTGTACGCAAAGTCACCCCGCGTCCTGCGGCAGAGTAAAATTTTATTTCCCATCCCGCGAATGGTTCGATCGTACACTCTGAGTGCACAAGTCAGCCGTAAAGTGTGTCGCGTTGTTTATGACGTATTTATGTGACAAGCTTCCTGGCCCCGCGGCTGATGGCGAAATGACAAGTACCCCGCCGAAATGCCTTCGGAGACGGCGCGATTTATTTGTATGTCGTTTTTAGTGCCACTGCGGTGGAATGCGGATGGCGCGAAGTGGAAATTAAATTAGATCAACATCACGCTGGCACTGCGCAAGATTTCCTTACTGTCTCTCGGATGAATTGCTGTAGTGCCTAGTTCGACACGCAATACATGATTAGCAAAATAATCTTCTAACGACCAAACCTCTAGCGCGTATAAATACGGCAGTGCACGGCCTACAACTACCTCTTATTATAGATAGAAACAAATTTTTCGTTTAATTAATTGTGTTTCCCGTCTGTGCCTGGCAGAACATGATAGAAATATCGAAAAGGTAAACGCCTCCCAATATTCTGTCTCTAACTAATACAGGGTGTAATCAACATAAGAGCAAATATTTGTTGAGGTGATTCACGACAGTGTATCGAACAGTATTTTGTCGTTTGGATACTTTTAAATGTAGCTATTAAACGTACTATGTTTTCAGGTTACGTAGTTTCTCGACAAATGATGGATACACGATAAGAAGTGGCTCATTGACATTTTAGAAATTTTTCAGGAAAAGAATATAAACATTTAATTCCATGTAGAACCTATCTTTTATCAACTATTCTTGTCTTTTTATGTAACTTGTCTTAGAAATGTTATTATAATTACATAAATGTTTGTTAAGCTTATGGGACTTAACTACGGGGTCATCAGTCCCTAAACTTACAAACTACTTATGAACTAACTAATACTAAGGACGGCACAAATATCCATGCCCGAGGGGGGATTCGAACCCCCGACCGTCGTGGCCGTGCACACCGTGACTGGAGCGTCTCAGTCCCCTCGGCCACCGCGGCCGTCTTTTATTATAAATGAGTAGTTACATCTAAATTAAGCATAACACTAATAGTACTGACAACAAACAACTTTATTTAGATAAGTTCACAATTTTACATTAACGAAAGGTCTATTTGCCTCATGTCATTCTTTAAATTCTTTCACCTTAAGTTCCAATTACAATACATATGTGAACTATTACACAATCTTGTCATAAAAAAAAAAAACACACACACACACAGCTTCAGTACGATCTAAATAAGATGGTGTAAAAATTGGCAATTGACTAAATAATGAGAAGTGTGAAGTCGTCCACATGAGTACGAAATGAAATCCGTTAAACTTTGTTTACAAGACAAATCAATCAACAGTGAAGGCCGTAAACTCCACAAAATACCTAGGAACTACTATTGCTTCAGACTTAAATTGGAATGAACACGTAGATAATGTCGTGGGAAAGGCGAACTAGACACTGCTTTTTATTGGCAGAACCCTTAAAACATGCAACAGAACTACAAAGGAAACTGCATACACTACGCTTGTTCGTTCGTTTTTGGAGTATTGCTGCCCAGTGTGGGATCTTTATCAGGTGGGTTTGACGGAGGACATCGAAAGAGTCCAAAGAAGGGCAGTCCGTTTAGTATTGTCATGATACATGGGAGACAGCTTTACGGAAATGATACAGGATCTGGTATAGGAATCATTACAACAACGGCGCTTATCGATGCGACGTGGGCTACTTACGAAACTCCAATCGCCAACATTCTCCTCCGAATGCGAAAATATATTGTTCAATCCCAGTTACAAAGGTAGGTATGATCATTAGAATAAAATACGAGAAATTAGAGCTCCAACGGAGAGATTCATGTGTTCTTTCTCCCCGCGTGCTCTTCGAGAGTGAAATGGTAGATGATTAGTAGACAGGTGGTTCTATGAACCCTCTGCCATGCTCTTAAATGTGATTTGCAGAGTAACCCATGTAGATGCAGATGCCTGACTATTACACTGTACGACCCTCTTCAACTGTCGGCGATCTCTTGTCAGTCAACAGACGGGTCGGCCTGTACGCTTTTATGCTGAACATGTTCCTTCACGTTTTCTCTCCACTATCACATTAAAAATAGTGGACCTAGAGTTGTTTTGAGGGTGGGAATCTCGCGTACAGACCTCGTTCGAAGTCTCTCGAGTTCAGCGGAGCACCCCATTCTTCTCTCTCACAATGTCTAATGACTGCTTAGGTCGCTGATATGAAATACCTGGCAGTAGGTAGCAGCACAGTTCTCGTAGTATGAAAACCGTATGTTTCTGGGTGTGTCCAGATACGTTTGATCACATAGTGTACATTCCTGCATACCTCCCACTGATTTTAACGCGGAAATTATGTAATAGCACGATCTATAATTCAGATGATATGAGGTTTAAATGGACTGAAATTTCTGAAATTGCCTCGTCAATCGTAAGGTTGTAACGTATTGCGTGTTTAATAGCAATACTATTAGTACTACATTTTGTAGGCCATTTCCTAATAATTCACTCGACGGACCTGTAAGTGTATATTATTGTAAGACTCATTGTTCAGGAGCTAAGGGTCTTAACGGTTTAGCTGCATAAAAAGGAATCTCAAATGAAAAGAGAATCGGGTGAAGGCAATGAACCGAGGTAGAAAGGAGGAGATGGACTAACGCAAGAATGCAAGATGTAACTCCCGGTAAACGCCGGGTATTACGGTTAGTATAGGTGCGACCTGCCTTGGTGTATTCCTTTGGTAAGACTTTGAACCGACTTGAGGCTATACCGAACTAAATCTGTACCTTGACGATCGGCTAGTACTGCCCCGTTTCCGTTGCAACGGACGTAGCGCGTATTTCCACGGTTTTTGTGAAGCTCGTCGTATGCGTGCTCCAAACAAGCACCAATATCTGGCGGATTACAACTTGTCACTGTGAAGCCACGAAATTAAATTTTTCAAAACCACTTTAACGGAAATGAGTTTTTGGATGCGGTAGCGAATACGCACGGATCCTGTTACACAGCGCGAGATTAATGCGCAGTTCGTTTCAGTCACTCACTTTTTGTTATTTATATTTCTATTAAATTATTTTTATCGTCGTTTACATCATACAAATTTCTGTCACAATTATTCCTTATTTGTAACTTTTTCAGTAATTAGCCTATAACTTCTTTTTATCTCCGGAAAATTTACTTTGAGTTTTGCGTAGCTTGTACAGATTAGTTACCAATAAATAATCAGATTTGTAGACATTCATCAACCAACAATATTTGCATCCTATTTATTATTAATTTTAAATTGAAGAACGGAGCATTCGCAAACTTCTTTTGTACTCTCTGCCATGCAATTCAATGTGATTAGCGGAGTATTTATATAAATGTAAATTGGCGTTGAATTTGCTGGTTTCGACGCTTCAGTACTTCTTTTACAGTTTTATGATGCTCTCCTGTTGCATTACCGTTATTAACGCTTTGTAATGCTTTTAACGTAATGATCTTTCATACAACGATTTTTATGACGTATTAAACGGAGAATTAAACTCTTGAAGATAATGTATCCCGAATTTATCGCTAAATGTTCAGTGTTAGGTGTTACGAATAATTTCATTGTACGTTTTAACGAGCAGCTATGGTTTTCCCACAACTTGCATTTTTTTTTTAAATTCAAGACGTTAAAATAATCTGATATACTTGTTTGTACGCCGGCCGCGGTGGCCGAGGGGACTGTGGCGCGTCAGTCACGGTCAGCACTGCCACTACGGTCGGGGGTTCGAATCCCCCCTCGGGTATGAATATTTGTGCCGTCCTTAGTGTTAGCTAGTTCATAAGTACTTTGTTTGTTTAGGGACTGATGATCCCTTAGTTAAGTCCCATAAGCTATACAAACAATTGAACATTTGAATTTGAACTTGTTTGTACGTTTGGTGGTGGTAGTATGGGGCCGGATAACGATACGTGATAAGAAGTGATTGGTTTTACCAATGTGGAATGATGCGTAGTGGTTACCGGTCTATTTCCTAACAAGAAATTATATCCTGAACTGCCACATTTAGGATACGTGGACACAAGAATTTCGTACAGCAACCATGGGGTGATTTACAGCATCTGTCAGTAATATAGACCAAGACAGTTAAATGAACATTTTATCAGGATCTTTGTAATTCGGATTTATGGAAGACGAAGTATCGGCGTTGTTAAAAACAATGTATTGCAATACACCTCTCATATAGGGGATCGTTGCAATTGAACTGTCACTAAAGTAGGAGGCACGAAAGCAGAGACCTGAAGGTCACGCTGCTGCCTGTAGTCCCACAGGCACTGAGCGCTGTGATTCGTCTGCTCGCAGTTTCGTAGCCACACCCCTAGTATTGCGGAAGAGCATAGCCAGTAGAATAGGCTGTATTTAATTGTGGGTTCGCGTTTGGTTTCAGTGCATTACCGAAGTGCACGAAAAAAGGCGTTCGTTTAGTAGTACTACACAGGTCGTTGCGCGTGAAAGTCGAAGAGTCATTTATAAACATTTTGAACTTATCACATAGAATTTACTGAAGCTTTTTACAGTTCTGGCTTTGCTGAATTTCATTAACTGACAACAAAAGCTTAGGGTAAAGTAGTACAAATTCGTTATAGGTACAGTTTCGAGCATCATAATTTGTCAGTCTCGTAGTGTTGGTAGCACTTGCGTTTGAGTGGCGTTGTAGTGTAGCAGCTTTACACAGCTCCTCCTGTCTTTTCCAAAAACACACTACTTTGTGCTAAGAAGATATGCATTTTTTTCTGTTAAGAGGTAAGTGTAACTATTTAGTCTAACGCGCTCTTATAAATTTTCTAGTTAAGGGTGATTGGATTCGACGAAGTATGCATTGGTAATCGAGGGAAAAAGTGCTTTTTATGTGGAAGATACAAGTGATCTTAATTTTACCAGGATGTTATCACATTTGTATCTAGAGTGGGGCATTTTCGATCGATTTTTCTCAATTGTGTAACCTTCTTTGTGTTTATACCTACATTTGTAACTATCTAATATTTGTGTTACATATTCCTTAAACATCCAAGAAACAGTGCACAGTTAGAATTATTTATTTTCTCAATATATTTCCTGTTACAATAACATTTGTCCGAAATGATCACAATTGTACCACTTTACCATATGGTATTTTCATGTCGATTGTAGGCCGTGTTAGCAAATCAGTAGCATTGGCGGAATCACAACATTTTTACACATACTGCAATTCTCGAAATTATGATTAAAACGAGAACAGTAATCTTTATAATTTGACGATTTCAACAAAGACCACTAGATGGTGCGCAGTTAGTAGGAGCTTCCGTGACGGAAACGGCTACAATTTTTGATGTTTCATTACCGACAAGCCACCTCGGTTATGACAGTGTACAAAAGGCAACGTAAAACATGACCGGCGAAGACGAGTAGTTGGTGAAAATAAAAGGTACTGACAACGAACGTCGAGCATTAAGAAAAGTTATGGTAAGAAGACGCAGAACTACCCCTGTAAAAGCGGCTACAAAACAAAACGTGGTTAAAATATGGCAAATCCCGAAACAAGATTAAGATTGGCATGCCTGCTACCTTTAGTCAAGTATGTGAAAATCTCGCTGATGATTTGAGCATCTACGTCGAGATGTTGATCTGTTTCTGTCATTACCCTGAATCATCGAACAAGAGTGAATGTATATTTCAAAATTCTCGCGATAAAACTGCTTACTGTGACTAACGTATTGTTAACAAACACTTCATTATAGAAAAATTATTGTGTCCTCGACAACAAAGCCTAAAAGGTTCAGCAGTGCTTTGCAAAGTATCAGAAAATTATCAGATATCTTTCCAGGACAGCAGAAACTCCATGTTTTTACATAATAGAACCGTTACGGAGCTTTTAAGGTAAAGGGTGATCAGCAAATTGGCTGCTCCAACCAACATCGTCGATGTAATTGTCGGTCGTTTTGGTGCAAGTGTGTATAACATTATATTATGATTGATAAAGAGATTGTCCAAATCGATTCCTGAAAGAGATTCAGCTGTTCTCAAGGCCAATGATGCGATAGAATAGTACTAATAAATATATATTGTGCGGTGGAGTAGCCGAGCGATCTAAGGCGCCTCGCTGCGGAACGCGTAGTTGCTCGCCGTCGGAGGTTCTAGTCCTCCCTTGGGCATGGGTGTGTGTGTGTTGTCCGTAGGTTAGTTTACCTTAGGTTAAGTAGTTTGTAAGCTAGGGACTGATGACCACGCAGTTTGGTCCGATAGATTTAAAAGATTTGATTTGAACTAGGGGACCACATGGGTATCGGAGTTTAGAATCTTTTGATATTTATCGTACATGAAGTTCAGAACTCAAAAAATCAGCCAAAGCCATTCGAAGCAACTCTGAAAAATTCTCGATAAAATCTACTTTGAAGTTTTGCTAGTACAGCTAAGTACCAATAATTGAAACAGTTCACACATATGTCGGTGTAACACTATATGTCAAAAGCATCTTATTTATTTATTGCGTAGATCATTTTCAATATTAATCTATCGATTCTTAATCTGCGTACTGTAATGTCTGTAACATTACTTTCCTTGGTCACTCACTTATGAAATCAGTTTTTATTTTATATTTTGTCAATGTGTTAACACAAATGTTAATTAGGATAATTTTTCACGCAAGAATTTATAATCGTAAATAATTATGTACAAACGTTGTTGTATTAGCTTATCCATACACTAGGGTTTAAATTCAATGTAATATAAAATATGTATTCATGACAGAAGTAATTCTGATGCAAGGGAAAAGGTAGTTTTGGCGGGCACAATGTATCGAGTACTTGGTGTGAAAGCAGTGTGTGAGGCAGCGGCGCGTAAGTCTTCACTGAGAGCGGACCTGTGGAACGTGGTGCTCCTATAGCTGGTCTTTATTGTTGGATATCGCCTCGGATGTGGATTTGAGGAACAGCAATGGGTGTGGCAAATTAATTTGAGCTCGTATTGGTAAAAGTCCGGCGCCAAGAAGAGGGATATTGAGCTCGTTATCATCAAGAGCCACACAGTAAAGTTGCCGCCAAGTCATCTGCGTCACAGCCTACCATCGCTACCACCTGAGGTTGGACAAATAATAATTTCCATCAGGTTGTGTGTGCACGGTTCAGAAGACAGTTTTATATGTGACGTTTACTAACAAACAATTCAAACTTAACTACAAAGGTCTTCACCCTGATTGTGTTCAAATGTTCAAATGTTTGTAGAGCTTATGGGACTTAACTGCGGGGTCATCACTCCCTAAACCTGCAAACTACTTACGAACTAGCTTACACTAAGGACGGCACAAATATCCATGCCCGAGGGGGGATTCGAACCCCCGCCCTTAGTGGCCGTCCAGACTGTGATTGGCGTGCCGCAGACCCCTCGGCCACCGCGGCCGGCCCTGATTGTGTCCTACATTTACCTGGACAGGGTCCTTACCCCACTAAAACAACTAAAAATCCGAGTATCCTGCTCTGTTAAGATTATCCAGTGATTTCATAAGTGTTAGGAAATGTGGCGATTCTGAAAGTGATAAAAGTGGAAAGCAAGTGCTGATCATAAAGTATTAATATTTAATCAGTACCAGCTACTAAATGTGAACAGTATCATGCACAATTGCATTTGTTGAATTAGGAATATACACTTTAACGTAACGAAATAATTTTATGTCAGTATATCTTCAAGGTCCACTTGCATAATTTGAAGTGAACAGATTTTAATAGAGTTTTTTGATTAGTATAACACCACATATAATAAGGTACAAAAGTTTAGTCGGTTTAACTGATGTAATAACAGATTTGGCTACAGTTCAGTGTCGTTGATTAAGAGAGGCCACGCATAGTTAATGTTTGTCCAGTATCTTATTACTAGAAATGCAAATTTGAAAGTTATTCTTTTTTTTTTAAGCTTGTTCAATGCTGAAAGTATTTAAGATTTCATTTTTCTGATGATCTTGATAGTTAAAGAAAAAGTAGTGTTGAATACCATACTGCACAATAGTTAGAGGCAGTTCATAGTTTTATTATTTTATTACCAACACAATTTCAATGAAAGTTTTATATACTGAAGGTTATTTTGTTTATGTACACTGTAATAACTTTGCTAAAGAGAACAAATTTCAACACATTGAGGACATATCAGTGCATTCAAATTGTAGAAACTAGAAGCTTTTGCCTAATTAGACGGGCAACCGATTGTTTATTAGTGCATTATTCTGAATTAGGTTTTATTCTTGTGAAAAAGTTGGAAATCTATGCAGGTTGATAATTCAGTGTATGATATCTGTAAACTGTAAACTTAAAGTCTGTAACGGCAGATTGATCTTAGATGCCTTACCTTTAGGTAGTTTACATGGTCAACAAATGTTCAAATGTTTGTAAATCTTTAGGACCAAACTGCGTGGTCATCAGTCCGTAGCTTACAAACTACTTAAACCTAAGTAAACTAACCTAAGGACAAACACACGAAGCCATGCCCCAGGGAGGACTCGAACCTCCACGGCGAGCAACCGCGCGCTCCGCAGCGAGACGCTTTAGACCGCTCGGCTACTCCACCGCGGCGTTTACATGGTCAACCAAAGTAGTTGTGCCGTCCTTTTTGGGCAAATACTTGTGAGCAGTATTTATTTGCTTAAGTGCGGTGTAGCTGTGTGTGTTACATCGGCGTAACTTAGGTGCTAGCGTTGTCTCCTAGAGTCATGATTCAATTCTCACTACTATAGGATTGTTATTCGTTTTCGAATTCAGTTGTATAAAACATTTTGGGATCCGTAATTCGAAGTCTTGTGTCAGTTTTAGTTTTGTTACTCAGAGGAGCTGAAAACCTTGTTGTCACGTAAAACGATGTGTGAGTAGGTTAGCTGCTGGGAAAGCCATCAGTAGCTATGGAGATGACTTTCCAATAACAGAGCTGTAGCTCTTCACAAACTGAACAATCAAAGACTACTTCGTAACTAATAGTGAATCCAATACTGTAAAATATGTAGCTTATGATTTTTTCCTGATTAACAACCTCGTAAGAAATATGTAAAATTACGAATAAACAAAACTACGTACACTTTTCGTAAAAATTACTATTGGTTATTAAAATTGTGTAAGTATTTGAACGCAACGAAAGATTGTTATTTGAGTTATGAACTTCACGTACCATTAATATAAAAAAAAATCCTAAACTCGATACCCATATGGTGCCCTTGAAAGTTAGGTGTATTTAGCAAACATGATATCAGTTTCTGAGTGCAGTAATCCCAGTGTGTTCGCGAAGAAATAAGCAATACTGTACAAGTACAGTAGTCTCACTCATGAGAGTCTTAAGGACCACGTGATAGGGAATGTTATTATTATTGGGTTACTTGCAAGAGTGATCAACTTTAGCTTTCAGCTCAGTACTGTTGTTACCAAGAATTTGTGCGTGTAAACTTTCATTTGTGAAGCATCAGAAAGGACAGAAAGAAAATATGTCTGATCAGAGGAATCAGGGAGGTGTTAAGCCGCACATTAGATTGGTCAAAGCATACAAAAAAGCCAGTAGGATCGGCAATGCAACTTAATTACGGAACAACAGTGCGCCCACGCCAGGCGTTAAAACCCCTGCCTTTTGTATTCTGAAGTGAGTCGTGAGACAGACGAGTTGTGAAAGCAAATCCGTGTCACTCGACGGCAGCACCATGGAGGAGGGGGGAGGCTCTAAGCTCGGAAAATCTCTGTTCCTATCATTAGGAGTCCTGATTACTTTTTTCTTCATTCAATGCTTCTGTTAGTACCCACCGAGGACTGAGGTGCTGGCTTTGTGTGGTAACATTATTCTATCTTACTACAATAGCGTCCAGTTTGTGTGGTTAGTTTGCATTACATTGAAAAAATTTTTCGGGTACAGTGAACTTAAAAGTGGTGTGGTGTTGTTTGAATGATCAAACTGGTGTGTGTGTGTGTGTGTGTGTGTGTGTGTGTGTGTGTGTGTGTGTGTGTGTGTCGGAACAATCACGCTACTGTTTGTATTAAGTGACCGAGTCCGCAAAAATTCACAACTAAATTTTCTTTTATGGTTTTGACTACAAAATATCTTGACTAAGCAATGCGATTTTGTACCTTCCTTCGCCCCGTTACAACTGACGTGGAATGCAGTACTCTTACGTATATGTGGTTTTGTTTAATGCACAACGGATAACATTTTGAATTGTACAGTAATTAATAAATCAACTGTTATTAAACTCGTAATTTGTATGCACATTAATCTCGTGTATGGGAAACAATGTGAGCAAATGAAATGTTCAAATTTATTATCGTGTACCATATACTAGTAGCCAGACTATGCGTCCGCAAGTGGACTGCGAGAGCCAATAAACCAGCGTGCCGCTAATGAGATATTTTGTCACTTGAATAAAAATGATTTCAAACAAAGAGATTTAAGTTTAATTGGATACCAAAATCACTGTACTTGATAATGTGCTTATCTGTACAACAATTATTTTCAGACTGATTCAATGATATAAGAATGTACTAAAAATCTGGCAATCTTTCCAAAATATCACATACTGCAAATATTTCTTATCTCTTTACGTGATCTAACTGTTTCTCTTCTCATCAGACAAATCACTTTCACATTATCTGTTACTAACATTAATATGCCTAATAATATGAACTTTCTTTAGCACTGAGAAAATCGCTGACTATGAACTTCACTGGATTTATGAACGAATTACTTCCTGTTCTCATTAATAGACCACTTGATCAAGCCAAAATGCCTACACTGAATTGTTATAATTAACACTTATAAGTATAATAACCCTATAATTATGCAACACTATCACAAGAAATAATGATCAGATATGATAGCAAATTTGCTTTCAAATTGGTGAAAGGAAAGAGGAACTGGTAAAAATGACTCAGGGTTAAATGATAAATGCAAGCTGCACTGAACAACATTTATTAGCAAACGACAAACACTAACTACAATACTTCACGTACAAGATACCATTCATAACAATATAAATGTACGAGTTTTACCTTATTAATAACAGCATTCATTAATATCAGCTTTACAAACATTACAATCTGCAGACTTGCCCGCAACTCTTCAAAATGGCTAAAGCCTTGAACCTTCTGATTTTTACTTATACATCGACAGACTTACTCGACAGTTCCACAAAGACTTTTACACATCGACTCAACTCTACCACAGTCACAACGACTACCTAAATGCAACAACTGCGAGTGCAAGACACACTACAAATATAAAACAAAGTCATTGGTTTACAGTAAAGATATGAAAATAAATACAGAATGTTATGTCGTTAGTAAAATGATACCAAACAATACATAAATTTGTTTTCTACCGAATTATAGCTTAGGTTTCTATAACAAAATATGCTTAAGGCTGACTGACAGGAAAAATTAAGTAAAAATTATATTGCGTATTCCTTTAAAACTCCGTGAGTCCAAAGTCTCGTATACCACTGTTTCTATAGAATCACAAAACTATCACTTCTTGACGCGACGGAGTGGCGGACCACATTGAGGAGCTATGATCCGATGCGCGAGGCCGTTCCCCGTCGGAGGTTTGAAACTACCCTCGGGCATGGATGTTTGTGTTGTCTTTAGTATAAGTTGTGTATGAGTAGTTTGTAAATTTAGGGACTGATGAGCCCGCAGTTAAGTCCCATTAACTTTACAAACACTTGTCACTTCTTGTCAAGTAGCAGTGTTTGGCGCTGGTTGATGTCGTAATCTGGCTTCACTGGAAGTTCGTTTCTCTGCAACCACTGCTAATCACTTAGAAAGAGCGCACTGACTCTTAATCCGTACTTCCGTATGCCAGAGCACGACACAAGTTTGTTGCAAAGTCGCCAAGTACTGTCATTCTCATACAGTGTATTTATAAAGTCTGAACGCATTATGAGTAGTTTCTGCGATTCCTACTGTTCATGACATTATATCTCCTAAGCCATTATTCGTACGTGGTTCGTACTCCTACAGCAGTTGTTACCTCATGTACGGAATATGTGTACCAAATTTAGTACTTTAGGAGAAAATGTGCAGCATTGTCATTTGACGCAGCAATTTTTCGCGCATCTCATTGTTTATGACGTCATATCTCCTTACGTATGTATCGTAGGTGATTATTACCCGGAAAGCAATTATTGCCTGATATTAAAGAACAAGTGTACCAAGTTTGGTTGTAATCGGTACAGTAGTTTAGGAGGAGATGTGGAACATACATACATACATATAAACATACATACATACATACACACCTACAGCCTATTTTATAAGATGGAAGATACAATTGTGAAAGCTTACGGAGAGAGTCTAGTTATTGGTGTCAATATTACAGGGAGACACAGAAAATAGAAAATTTCCTCAATCCAATAAAACTAGTTGTGATAAAGGAAATAAATGTAATTAATTGTAACTTAAATATTAAAACTTTGCCATAGAGCCTACGAAATACTGTGGTGATTTACCATTTTTTAAAATTCCGTCCTTAAGATGGCATCCTCCTGTACGATACATTCGATAAATATTTCCCATGCTTTCCCATTTCCTTCTACGTACCGTTGTGTAGTGTCTGTGGCAAGCTTGTATACTGCTCCGTAATACATAATCCTTTTCCTTACTGCCGTTCAGGTATGCCCAGAGAGCTCTGCCCAATATATACAGGGTGTTTCACTAAGTGTGTTTGGCTCTGTAACTTATAAAATAATAGGTGACGGGAAATTTTAATGTGGTAGGTCAACACAAGAAAAGTTACACTTTCTGCGGAGCTATGAACATAGTTTATTGTATCATTTTCCAAAGAGTTACAGCACAAAGATATAATTTTTTAAATTGAACAATAGTTTTTCCTATAGTGCATTAGATTCGTTGAAATCAGCTGCGTCGAAATCAATTTAAACTACATTCCTATCACTGTTAGTTTGGGAGCTACAACCTTTCAAAGTTTCAGGGGCAGATACCACACGCTGTACACCATACATGGCTGTGTGGTGGGTGATGGATGTTATGGCGGTGGGAAGTTGATTTACATGAGATGTTCAAATATCCCTCAATGCATAATGCAATGCGCCGTCGAAAGGATCTGCGGACGAGATGTAACATCGCCGGTGTGACGGAGCGACATGCGTCCTCGATGCGCCGTTTTAGATCATCTGGGGATGTGGACTCAGTGACATAAATACGATTCATTAGATATCCCCACAAAAAGAAATCTACTGGTGTTAAATCGTGCGACCTTGCGGGCCGTGAATGAGGACCATGGCGCCTCAACCCACCACGCAGCCACAGAATAAGGAGTATACAGAAAGGAAACTCCCGCTGCAGCCTGTCGTCCAAAATTTAGTGCGCATGCGCGGAATCGGCCATCTTGAAAAGCAGTAAACGCGTGGTCTCTCCCAATTCTGTGGCGTGCTAATGCGCCGTCTTTGTTTGTTAATTGTGTATTTTAGATACCTGAATCGCATAAAAGTAAACAAGTATTTGGTGAAATGAAAAGAAAGAACTGTGTGTCAGTATGTGGAGCTGTTCTGTTTTCATTACAAGCAGCAATGAAAGTAAAGGCGGCCGTTGGTGTTCGACACCTAATTGCCGCAATAATT
Source organism: Locusta migratoria (assembly GCA_026315105.1). NCBI lineage: Eukaryota > Metazoa > Arthropoda > Insecta > Orthoptera > Acrididae > Locusta > Locusta migratoria. The sequence continues at coordinate 424,462,762 of CM048746.1, read as the reverse complement.
CTCATACAAATAAGGATATAAGCTTCTTCACCTTCCCAAAAGATGTTGAACGGTTAGTGAACGTTGCTATATGTGTGGCAAAAGTTAAATGTTACCAGTTTCGAATGAGAACAATGTGTGCATAATTATTAAAAGTAGCCTTGCTTCTTCACTTGACGATAACTCGCTGTTGCTGTTGCTGTAGCAGTTCAACAGCATCGAAATGTTAAAGTACATTTATATTTTGTAATTATGAGTTTAACGTCGCAGGGAATAATATAAAATGAAAGACAATGAACAGTGCGTAAGTAGCGGGACTTCAACATTTTGCGCGTGCGTTCCCTTTTCCGGTTGCCCACATAGGCGAGATATTTCACGAATTTTTAAGGCTCATCTACCTGCTCACCTTCACATAATTTGATGCAAACGGTAAAATTTTACTAACGGCAACGGAGGCGTAGCATGGTAATGTTAACGACTGTTGATCCTCTTACAAGGGGAGGTCGTCAATCGGGACCCGCCGATTTCGCCCAAACTGCGTGTGTAGAAGGAGATTGGTCTCCCTATAACGTGCCTGAAATATTTCGTCTGAGTGGGCCTTAGGAAAGGAAAAAAATGCCCTAGAAAATTTTTCCAATAGTACTGTACTTTCTTTAATTTTATTGTATTTATTTATTTATTTATTTATTTAGCCCATTACGCTACGCCATTTATTCACGAACAGAGCGCTGAATGACATGTACAGTGCTATCGAAAAACTTTCGAGAGCATTTCCTCCTTTCCTAAGGCCTACTAAGGCGAAATATTTCAGGCACGTTATGTGGAGACCTACCTCCTTCTACACACGTAACTTGGGCGAAATCGGCGGGTCCCGATTGCCGACCTCCCCTTGTTACGATATTCAAACAAATGGAATAAGGGAATAATCTTGCTGTTCTAGCTCTATGGCTGGCTGTTTCTTGTATCTACCTTTCTCTGGTCGGTAAATTAATTGTCCTCGTAAAACGAATATTGTGTTGCCAACATTAAACCATTACTACTCCACTGCCGTAAGTAAAACTAAACCAGTCAAATCGATGACACTCATCCTGCCTCCTCCCCTTGTTCTACGCTGCTTAGACAGGTAAAATTTTACTTGCGGCAATGGAGGCGTAGTGTGCTAATGTTGGCAACGAATGCTCTTCGGATACTCAAACAAATAGATTAAGGTGAATAATTATTTTATGCTGTTCCTGCTCTATGGTTGACAGATTTTTCTATATGCCCTTCCCCGATCAGTAAATGTATTATCCTCCTAAAGCAAAAATACAACTTTTCCAACATTGAAGCACAACTACATCACTGCCATAAGTAAAATATAACATATAGGTATGTTTTAAAGGCAATATTTATTTCCAGTGCTAAGAAACGGACTGTGAATTCAAGGAGAGCTGATTTACTTAAAAATATATTTTCCAGTATTTAGTAAAACTTTTTGTCAGAGTGAGAATTTTCTATTTCTTGAAGTTCACAAACAGATTTGAAATATAAAACCGAAATTGAATTAAAAAAAAAAAGTTATAAAAGTGACCCATCTGTGAGGTACAAATGGTGTGTAATGTTCTAGTGAATGCATATTGACAAGGAAGATAAGAGGAAAATGATAAACACTTTTTCCTTTGCTATAATTGAAACAATGTGTGCCACAATATGACAAGTACAGAGTAAGTGTGTCATGTAGTTTAACGCTTCCGCTACCTGTCCTTCATTTATGTGTAATTTAACAGTTTTATAAATGCCCAGACGTCATTACTTCTGTGTAATCACGTTTTACTGCTAAGTCTGACTCAATATTTTGTGCAAATTTATTCGTGTCAAATAAAATCTGGCAGTTGCAAAGTCACTTTCTTGTTTATAACTAATTTCCCAAACATAACTTCGCGTTACTTGGGATTTTTCTGGAGATAAGCACCAAATAAAACTTTGATTCCATCGTACATTTTCGTAGTTGTATTAAAATTTAGGCCTACTTTTTTTTCGTTGGATTACAATTAGATGAAAGAACAGGGCGCAAAATAGAGGAGAGCATAATGAAAAGCCGTTTCCTTCCTTATAAGTCGGTGTGGTTAGCTGCAGTTCGTAAAAAGTCAATTTCCAGCCAAAGTACTAAGTGGCTATATTCCGCGTTTACTGCTTTTCAATATGGCGTCGAGCGCAACGCTTGGTAACACACAGATGAAAGGCGCCGCCTCCAGCTTTCCGTTCTGTATGTTCCCTATTCTGTGACGCAGCCATGTATTATGTACAGCGTGTGGTATCTGCCCCTGAAACTTTGAACGGTTGTAGCTCCCAAACTAACAGTGATAGGAATGTAGTTTAAATTCATTTGGACGCAGCTGGTTTCAACGAATCCAGTGCACAATAGAAGAAACTATTGTTCCATTTAAAAAATTATATCTTTGTGCTGTAACTCTTTGGAAAATTATACAATAAACTATGTTCATAGCTCCGCATAAAGTGTAACATTCCTTGTGTTCGCCGACCGCATTACAATTTCCCGTCACCTATTATTTTATAAGTTACAGAGGCAAACACACTTCGTGAAGCGCCCTGTATATACATCTGTATTAGCGCGGAATATGCCATTGCCATCGTGAATTTCTATCATCTCAGTTGCTAGGAGAGGCGGAGTGGTAGTCCGGTGTCGATTGCTCGGCCATATCAGACGTCGAGGGCTGTAAGTCGCCTCCCGGGGGATTATGCACGCCATCGGCCAGCGCCGTCCTGCAGATCTCTTCTGCTGGGGTCGCAATCATCTCGGTCGCAGTCTGTTGGCCAGTGGGAGGGCGGCGAGAGTTAGGGGTGAGCGTGTCCACGCAAAGGGGGAGGTGGAAGGGGAGGTGGAAGAGGGTAGAAAAAGGCCAGTGGATGGTTGGCAGGAAAAGCTGATGAAAGTGGGGGATGGCTGGAGGGGGGGGGTGCAGTCTCGCTGGCCACGATGAGCAGATCCGGAGAGATTGTCGCTGCGTGTGATGGGAATATTCATGGCAGGTAGCGCCTCCCAGTCAGCTCACTGCCTCCCGCCCATATCGCCCTCCTCATTCCTGAGCAGCTTCCTAAAGGGTCTTAGGGGAGTGCCGGAGGTTCTCTGCATACTGATCCGGGCGGGCTATCGGGCGTCGGCAGGTCGGATTTTGTTCTGCCGGTGAGAGACTCCCTAATGGTGAACAATTACGGGGGAGATTTAGTGAAGGTTAGTGATGCCTCAATGTCGACCGTTTATATCCCGAAAATGGAATAACCGACGCAGAGATACTGAAGAAACAGAAGGGCACGATTATTATCTATATCTATAAATGTTAATGTCTGTTCGGTGTACGTTTATCACGTCTGAACTACAAGATATAAAGAGTTAAAAATTTTTACAGTTACTAATGTCTATGTCTACCCGGGGAACGCTTTAGGCACGGTTTTATGGCGATCGGATAGCTATATATTAATGTGAATGTCTGGTCGGTGTACGCTTATCACGTCCAAACGACAAGACGCAGATACTTAAATATTTGTACAGTTAGTAATTTATACCTGAGGAAGGTTTTAGGACGGTTTTTTAGCGATCTGATAGATATTTAGCAATTTGAAGAATATAACGCGAAATGCGGAACAATGATGATTCTTTGAAAATTATATTTACTATTTGAAAATGGTTTTATTGGTTGCATTGTTGCTTGAGGTTTGATAATGATAAAAGAATAGAGTATATTGGGATGGAAAGTTATCGGTGTATTTAAAATTCTACGTGTGTGTGTGTTAATATTTCGCTCTGCAGCGAAAACTACAAAATGCAAACGAATGGTGTGTGTGTAATTGTTGTCCGAAGTCTCCCGTTGTAAACCATAGCAGTTCCATGCCGACAGCTATATGGGGGTGGAAGATATGGTGGTTGAAATTCGTCAGATTATAAAAAAATTCGGACTGAAGACCAGCGATGACGTTTGCGACTGTATAGTAAGGAGGTTACGTACAGCGAAACGTGATGCCACAGACCATATCTTTGGTCTATGCGTGCTACAATGTCTTCAGCTCTTTCTCTGTAAGGACGAGTATACGAATAAGGAAATGTAAGAATAAATAAATAAAGCAGTAAAAAAGAAATTTCTTATAATACATCTCTAAAAAAATCGATTTGACGTTTCGCACATTACACCAAGTGATCCATCTGTGATATTATTATAGTCATTATTGTTGAATTTGGTGATTGGATTCTTCGAAACGAGTGCATTTTTACCTGTGATTTCTTATATATTCTCTTATAAATGTAACTCGTTCATAGAAAAAAAGGAGATGGATAGAAAGAGAGAGAGAGTGGATATGAAAACTAATAACTCAAGGTTCGAATAAATAAATAAATAAATACCTGGGCAACGCCGGGTTTTCAGCTAGTTACATATGAAAATATTAACCCTCTAACTGCTAATGACGTGTACATCCGACAGTGGCATGAGCGCGAATGTCGGATATATACGTTTCTAACGTTTTGTCACAATGCACATGCACAAGCTGAACTACAGCGCCTCGTGTGTTTGCTAGTCGTACTAACAGCTTCGCAATACAGTTCACAGGATCCAGGAACCGCTATTTTTTCTTAACTCTTTAATGCACAGTGTATCTCATTAGCTACGTATCTTACGTTTTCTTTTACCTCTCAAACGTATTAACATTTGACCTCAAAATCATTTGTAACTGTTGCTATACTAGGAACTGAGGACCTAAACATTTGCTCTTTTATGTTTGTAGATATTTCAACAATTTCTTGGTATGTTACTTTGTGGAAGTTTTATGTGTTAGGCGTACGTGGGATCCCTTTGACAGAATGAACCCAAAAACGTAGAAACACTTGAGAAATTTATTACAATTTAATGAATCCTCAACTTGGTGTTGCAGAAGAACAAACAAACTGATGAAGTTCAAATAGTGTGCCTCAGTATTTAACTCTTTAACGCATAGTATAGCTGATCAGCTACACACCTTATTTTTCCCATTATTTCTCAAACTGATCAACATTTTACCACAAATTCATTTGTAGCTGGCCGCGGTCATTAAAAATTCTTTTTACACAGCTTCGTATCAAAAATTCCACTGCATGATAGAACCAACATTGTTCCATTTAAAAAATTGTATGTTTGCACAAAATACACCTTCTAGGTATTTTTACAGTCTGTTTATTGGCTAACAATACGAGTTCTTGACTACCAATCTATTCTGTGAAAACCGCACATAAATCTCACTTTCCGTTTCCGCAATAGGTGCAATATTTGCGACCCTGTAAACGCACGATACATTAATCTTGGTAGTTTTCATAAATGAAAATAAAGAGTATTGCATTAAAGGGTTAACTATCGCGGTTTTTGACGGTATTACAAAATTACTGTGTGTGCAGCGATGGAGTGACCGAAAAGTGTAAGTCGCATTCCTACGGAGGGCGTGGTTGCTCGCCATCGGAAGATCAAGTCTTCCCTCAGGCATGGGTGAGTGTGCGTGTTGTCCTTTGGTTAGTTTAACACTTTAAGTAGTTTGTAAGTCTAGGGACTGATGACCAAAGAAGTTATGTCCCATAGATTTACAAACTTTTGAACGTTTGTCAGTGTGTGTACGAACCAGTTAACAATGTGCAAGCGCGAGTTGTCGAACTCCAAAGTAGAAAGGTTGCTTACGAGAAGTGACAGAGAGGATGAATTCATTTATATTTCATCTTCTGATGAGTTGGCTTAGGAAAAACCGCAAGGCAGCACTAATCTCCAAACACGGAGGTGTCGCCATAATCATCGCGCCATACTAAATTAAAATCTAATCTACTTCAGTCGTAGAATGTAATCTAACCTAACTGATCCTAATCCAGTATCCTTGATCCCGTCAAGAAGAAACGGAGGCGATCGAATGCTGTGTGACGAAGGGCTAGGTCGATGTTAATGTTGATGTACGGCGACGGTGTCTGACGACCCTTTTCGATGTCGCTGTGAGCTAAACCTGATTCATAGAGTTTAACGCAATTAACGAGTAGACTAACCACACTGAACCATGAACGGCGGATGAAAACTTTGAAAACAATTTTGCGAACTATGTAGGAACATGGTGTTCATAAACAGAACATACCGAAATTAGTACATAGATTGCTCGAGAATTGTCGTTACAAGCTCTGAGGACCTGTAGAGGGTATTGAGTACAAAATACTAGCGTATATATGGCTTGATAGTTCTGTTACAGATATATGGTATACTGACCTGAGTGAAGTTTACAACTGACCATCATCCCTCCCCTTAGCCAAAGACTGAATTTTCTATGCCATATTGAGGAACCCATATCACTCTCGCCCCTATTAGCACGTATCTATCTTTTACACTGTTAATTAAATCCATTCTATTGCAAGCTGTTTGATGTCCATGATTCTGAGGAGAGAGTTTATACAAGTAAGACAAATATGTCCACTAAAGAACGAGTCTATAGTGTATACCATAAGAGTTTTAAGCACTTCACCGCAGAAGAATCGTGTTCACAGAATCAAAGATGAAGACGTGCTAACAGGTCTTAAGCTGTATATCTTACAGCCCACGTTTATTAAACATTTTATTATTCTTTTGTTCCATACAAATGCGCAAGGCAAAGCGTCTGCAATAAGAGGGATTTGTTTCAAAGTTTGAAGTGCTCATATCGTCCCTCTATTACATTTCCTGACGTGGGATTCTTGTCAAATTATTATTTGCTCACCCCCTTATACACATCCTCGAAGCTTGTAACTGAAATTTACGAATAATGCGTATATGCTGCTGCGTAATCTACTTTTCGATTATATTTATGACCAATAATTTTAGCCACTATGTTAATTTAATGTCAAATTCAACTTACGAATTCGAATTGGGATGAAAATTGTAAAAATATGCTATAGCTAATTGGAAGAATTAAATTTGTACTCATTTTTATACTCCAAGCCTCGTACAGCAAAAGTATTTTCAGTTCAATCAAAGCGAAAACGTGCTTCCTTATCACACTTAAGGATGTTTTGTTACTCAAAGATGCGTTTCACTTTCTTGGCACATCTTTAGATAGGAATGTGAATGATAATTGATGTTACAAAGGAATCCTTAATTATGTTCACCTACCTAGCCAGCACCGTTTATAAAGTATGTAAATTCGAAACTCATAAGTCTCTACAGGACCTGATTGGCAAGTGAAATCAGAAATTTAAAAGAAATATCTAGTAACACTAATGAGATTGACAAAATAGCGAAAGAACAAAGTTACCATAGCTTGATGAAACACGGTGCGAGGTATGCCGGCGATTACAGAGTGGTATTGGCAGACGTTGGTCTGAGAAATGGCACATTAAAAAGAGCCAGAAACATGGAAAGTATTGAATACAATCAAAATTGGTTAGGATAAAGTAATACGTTACATTTCATTTCAAGTAGAAATTTGAGGAGAGAGAAGAACATCTGCAAATGCGTTATCAATAATGAATGAGAGCCTGTCAGATAAAAAATATAACATGTAAATGAATACAAAAAAGACAGATCATGGTTTGCAGCCAAGAGCAAATTACAACTGATATTAAGATTAATAATGTACCACTCAAACAAGTTAATGTATTCACCTACTTATGAAGTAAAATTACACCAGATGGCAAAAGTTCAGCAGACATAAAAAGAAGAATTGCGCAAGCTCAAATAGCCTTCAACAATAAACGGATGCTTCTTACATCAAGGAATATAATAGAAGAGACCAAAAAAGCATTTATAAAATGCTATGTGTGGAGTGTGGCACTGTATGTCTCTGAAACGTCGACACTCGGCGTTTGCGTCAAGAGAAGACTAGAGGCATATGAATTGTGGTGTTGGAGGAGTATGCAGAAAATCTCTTGGACGGCAAAGATGACAAACTAAGAAGTTCTTAGAAGAATCGATGAAAAAGAGCACTTGTGAAAACGATAATGAAGAGAAGAGACACATTAATGGGACATCTGCATAGGCACAATGAGTTCAATGTCAATGTTAAGGAAGGAATGGTAAAAGGAAAAAGAGGCAGACGAAGACCCAGACTGCGGTACTTGAAACAGATTCAAAGAGATGTAGGAGTGGAATCATATCAGAAAATGAAGAGGCTCACCGAGAACAGAGAAGTGTGGAGGAGAAGAATTGCTGGAAACAAATCTTCGGATTGAGAACGTGTGTGAGAGAGAGAGAGAGAGAAATTTTAAGGTACTGGAAGTAATAAAAGGATGGATCTAATAGATGCAAAACAGTTTCCAAAACTAAAAGTTTTGAAGCCCGTGTTACATTAGTCGGGTGGGAGCGGGGATGTGTTTGTTCAAATGTCTGTAAATCTATCGGACCAAACTGCGTGGTCATCAGTCCGTTGGGGATGTGTGTGTGTGTGTGTGTGTGTGTGTGTGTGTGTGTGTGTGTTTGAGTGTGGGGAACTGGAGGGGATAATTATTTACGTTCTTATATTCAACGACAGGAAAGAGCTACGCCAGTTTTTATAGATTTCCAAGAACTTGGTTTTAACAAAAGTATCACAACTCTTTGAATTTGAAAAGAAGTAGGTACACGATTTGGAGAAGCATGAGAAACATAAGCTATTAAAAAAATGGGCGAAATAAAGTCTTTTAAGAGGATAAAGTATTAATACCTTTTCTCAGTTCGCGAAACAATATATAACTTCAATTCGATTAAGCAATGAAAAATAAATATCCACATCATACGAAATATTTGAGTTAGTTAATCTCTTCCATTTCCGAGGAGATACAGTATATTTTAGCAAACAAGATAAGACGAACAGAAACCATGCCAAGAGCGCAAATATATGTGATGAAATGGAAGGTCTGTTGGGGGAAATAAAGAAGCCCAATCAATGATAAAATCTAAAATCACAGAAGGAAATTGAAAAACATTGCACACTTCACTGTAGAATTATAAATTCGTCTTACAGGACAATTTTTGTTTGCTTTAACATGACTTCAACGCATAAATCACATACTTATTGCTGAGTTTGGTTCGACTGTTGAACGAGAACACTAGAAGGGCACAAATTCAGACTAGCGTTTTGCATGAATAATGGAGAAAAAGTTAATAATTTATGATAGCCTAGGAGACTCGTTGGATCCCATCATAAGGAGAATAATAAAGCCTTCTTATTTGAACACGAGATGCAAATTTTTGCCTATGTGCTATCAATTTTTCTAGGACTAGCTGAGTGCTCACAGTCCGGTAGTCCATGTAGATTCGTTTTGCGTAATGTTGGACGTGCCGCTGTGCAGCTCCCTCGCTGTTACCATTAGCCAGGCTGTAAGCGAACACAGGTATCGCAGCGCTCGGCCCATGTGGAGCGATCAATGTCTCACATTGGACACGCACACTGTGCTGGTAACCGCAGGTTGTCAATGGCCGAACGGCTGTGAAAGCATTTTGGGTTTCCGGCCGTCCTAATTCGCAGGATATCCGCAATGTTTTGAAATGACGCGCTTGGATCCCCGAGCGAACTGTATAGCGACAACATGTGGCGAAAACAATCACACGCATAATTACCTGGGTAGAATTGCAAGTGCACTGCGATTCAAGGATACGTGGAAATTTAGTAAACAGCAAATTGTTACATGGTTACTACGTTTTGGAGTAAATATTCACTCATTAGGCTTTTACATCGTTTGCCGTGCCCTTTAACGACAAATATACTTTTGAGTTGCAACATGTATATTTTACTAACTGCTTTTAGCTTGTATACACCTAAGCTTCGATCATGTTTATAGCTATTCCGCGAAGAGGTTTTTTTTTCCTTTTTATTTAAATTTTCGTCGCTCATGTTTATAGAAATTATGGATCTACATGAATAGTCAGTTTTTGGTCCGATAAACGTATTTGATTTTCAAAATTACACGGGCAAAGGAAAGAAGAAGTTAGTGATAATGTATATAAGCATGGTTATTTGATAATAAAAGTGCAATAATATATAGCAGGGTATAATAGAGACTGTGTACTCACCATGTATCAGTTATCCAAAGGCAAACAAACTGGTGTGCTAATTCGCCAGTATCTGCAAACAAAAACAACACAAATTAATCATACTTATTCTTAATTTTTTTACTGCGATATTATACTACTCATCTTTGACGATTACTCTATCTATTATTTCAGTACTGCAATTTAAACGTCTCATCGTTGTCTACATTATCATGCAATGGTTACAACAACTAAAGAACACTTAATTGCGTTAAATCTTTATTCGTAGTAAAGTGTGTCTTCTTAGTTATAAGTTAAGATGATAAGGCTTCGCGTGTTTCGGCTAATGGGCATGATGTATCGGTCCACGCCACTTCCACTAAAATAAAGTTCAGTTAACCACTGGTTTAATAAGTGTGTAATTGTGTCATTTTAGACATCATAAAATCAACTAATTCAATATTAAAGAGTGAAATCAATATATTAGTTTTAACAACTTCATAAGTTCAAAAGTTTACTTGATCTAGACGTATAGTAGAATCTGCGTAGATACTGCAAACATGAGGACATTATTCGACGAAGTAAAGTTCTTCAGACATAGTTGCAGTTTTTGATGATCACGTCATGTAGCAGCTAACTAACATTGATGTTACAGTGTAGGAACGTTTACCAGGCCTCATACCGTAACAGCGCTTATAAAACTCTGTTTTGCAATTGATATCCTAGTACACCGTCTTCATAAACATTACCGTTGTCGCTTATTTATTGAATGAATACCGCATTTTTTCGTTCATAATTGCTTAAAGCTAAGTTTAAAGTTGCTCTTTAGTTCTCAGGTGTGTAGAAGTGAAATTATAAATATTCGTACTCTCAGTTTATAGTAACTTTATTTTTCATTATTTTATTGGATCTTTGTCCTCTGTATTCTATGCATTCACTAAACCTCTTGAGGTGAATTTCGGGTAGTTCATGCATAAGTGATGCAATACTTCACATTGATTTTCACCGAATATAGCGTACGACATATATGGCATGTAAATAAATGCCATGTTTCTGAAATAGCCCTGCGGAGGAAACGTTCTTCCAAGACAAACTATTATGAATGTAGGTCTTTTGTCACAGAGTGGTGGAACTGAGGCCATGGTTACTAAACACTTAAAAACAGTGAAATTTATGAGCAGTTATGACCTAAAATTTATTGAAATATTGCCTTAAAAGAATATATGACCGTATATGTTAATTTGAAATATCTGTTATAGTCGGCGCCACCTACGAAGGCGGGCCAGTTTTCAGCCGTTCTGCGCATCCCCCTCCATTACCGCACGGACAGCCAATAATGTTCACTCTGTAGGCGCGTGGCTGGCCACGAGTTACGCAATGTTTCTCCCGCAGACGCAACTGTTGGCGCTCGGCCGTAGCTCCTCCCCTCCACGCCTTCCCTATAGCTCCGCCTCTATGCGCGGAAGCGCCTTCTTACATGACACCTCCTATAATACTCTTGGGCCACAATTTTTCACGTCGTTTTGTATGATGTCGTTACAGAAGACACTGTCGCTAGTGAAACTTTAAGCAGTACAACCGTCTCTGCTTACATGAATTAAGCACCATAGAGTTGGCGCCTTTTGAGATCCGAGAGATGAGGCATTTAACGGGTTATTTGTTCTGACCGTTGCAGAACAAAGTGTACAAACATACTGGAAGCTATCATCCAAAACTGAAATAGCATTTCAGTGTTAAGGCGTACGCAGTGATGTCAAATAGCAACAAGACGCATTACACTGCATGGTCGTTCATATCATTTGGTCCACACCCTGTCCCAATTTCCCGTATTCAGTTAGATTTTCAGTGTGTATTTATATCGGTTTTAGTAATATACGCATTGTTCATCATTTGTGTGTAATTAGAATATCAAATATTGCTTTCTTATAACCATTAGAGTTAACCAAAGTAATAAATATTAATACTAAAGAATCTGTTGCTTTCCACCCTGATTTTATTAGCAAATCTATGGAAAAATACATGCATTTAAAAACACATTTAATACCACTACTTTTAAAATTAATGAAAGTAGCAAATAATTGCAATGAATTTAACACGAGAGTTTTTCTTTTTTTATTGTAGGTAGAACAGTAAATGTAAATATTGATAGCAATCTTCTACACTAGCGTCACCTGTCAGTATTTTAAAGAGTGCAGGTGACGTACCTACTGGGTAGATATTTTATATAGCCGCGAGAGACCACGTACAACGACTGTTAAGTTCGTAATAAACCAGCTTTCAGCATAAGTGCTGTGTTCAGTTGCCTTCGAAGTCAAGCCTGCATCCATTTCAACGCGATAATATTGACGCTGAACTTGAAGCACATCTGTTTGTCTTTGGCACAAAAATAATTACTCCGTTGGTAGTAGGTTGCTACTACGCGCCAAAGATATACAGAGGTGTAATAATATCACTGGATCTTCTCGCAGAGGTCAATGTTTGGTCGGAGGCGAACACTACAGTTTCTGGCGTCGTAAAGAGAGGTCGTCTGATTCGCAGTGGAGGCAGACACTGATTTATATTATCTGTTTCAGCTATAAGGGTAAAGAAGTTCTGTAATTTTGTAATTTTATAGATATTTTGGGTAGTGAAAGAATCACTTGCGGAGTACGTATTGTTGTGAGGTATTTTTAAGTGATTTTGAATTGAAAACGTAAGAAGTTTTCATAAGGATGGTCATATATGTATAATTGTGTATAACGAAGTTTAAATTTCTCAATACTAAATGAAGTAGTAAAATAACCTTCAGCGTTATTATTGTTGTTAGGTAGTATCATTTTACCCCACATTGATTTACGAGTGTAAAATCTGTGAAAGTGCATAGCTAGAAGTGCATTTTCGAGTGGCAGAAAGCACATTAGAAGCTGATTAGTGAGAAAGCGGGAAATTATTTTTCGTAAATATTTCCATTCTTCTCAATAGTCAAAGTGGTGAAAAAGTTATCATTTTTATTTTCGGAATGAGTTTAATTTCAAGTTAGCCAGATGGGTTGATGATTATTAAAAATATATGTCATGTGCGTTGATAAGAAATAAATAGGCAATGTTGAAGTTTCGAAAAGCAATAAATTATATCAGTAACATTTTAATGTAATCAGCTTAATAAATGTGCAGTGCCAATATTCAGATCAGCGTGGTCTTTGACAGTAAAAGAGCACATTGGGTATTTACCTTTAAACTAAGCAGCGGCCGCTGCCGCTTCTCCGAGACCTGTAGAAAGCAAACGTTTTTCGGCGAGGCGCTGACATCACTTACCCCTGAGACAGTATTCATTATTATTAGTCCTGTATTTGACGACCTGCAAGTTTCAAACTTTACTGTGCAAGTTCGGAGGTTTTTTAGTGTAATATCTGATTTCATTAGTTTTTAAGATATGTTTTCCACCGACGTAACCTCTGCGATTCGCAAGATTTTTTTTAATGATTCAGCAATTTACTAGAATGGAGCAGCACCATGAGTAAAAGTGGATATAAATTATAATTAATTTACCCGCACTGGAAGAGCTCGCAAAATGGCGGCTGCAGATCTATGTCCGTGCATTGCTCAAGGACGTGCGTGTGCAAGTCTGTTTTAAATAAAATTAGAGCAAGTTAGATTTTTTAGCGTTACAGCAGGCATTCAGTTGATGATACAGAGCAAAACATGGTGTATAGTTTGCGTGCGATGACGCTGGTTTGCACAGGCCTGAACTATACACATCCATATACTTTTAAGCTGAAAAATATGGACATGTAATTTACAATTATGATATCAATGTGACAAGGGATGCATAAATAACTAACACCAAGAGTAAGATTCTAATTTTAAGGAATATATTAATGGGATATTATTACAAATTGACAAAGCTAGCCAGAATAATACCGACCATTTTCGATATAGAAACAGAAGAAGAGATATAGATGACAATAGGCATTTGTTTCTATGAATAAAAAGAATATTAATGATGACAGATGATACAGAACCTTCCAATGATTCATGATTACATTGATGTTGGCGTTAGATTGTTCACCATAGATGATATTTCACACAGATTTTAACAATAAAAACATCACATTAGGTGAGCGTAAAATTATATCCTTGTAAAAACGTTTTATATTTTTGTATTTAAAATTTTCTATGTAACTCAATTGTACAACGATCACTTGTTCCTTTCATCTTACAGATGTGATGATGGCAGATTTCGAAACGTCGTAATCAATAAAATTTATCCATCTAGGCGGATTTTATTATTATTATTGAGAAAATATACAATTGGAAGAGGATTTGTAAATTCTTAGATGGTATGTTTGGCAACTAGTGCCGTGAGCGTTTTCATATTCAGACATGCGAATGCTATAGTCCAGTTTCCATAGTCTACAAGCTCAGAAGGATGGCTGTCTAGCACAGAGAGGAGGTAGGGTAAGTGCGGTATGGGTGTGTGGGCTTTGCGCTGTGTTGAGATGTGGAGATGGGCCGGCCGCGGCTGAACTGGTACGTGCCCGGGCACATGCGCCGAGGACTTTGCGGGCAGACGGCCTGAGCTGCCGGAGTGCCAGGCAGACACATCCGCCCTGTCTCTGCAGCCGCGCACCAGGTCGCCACCAACGTCACTGGAAAGCTGGTGCACACACGCAGGGCCAGAAGTCATGGGGTAGCAACGAGCACTGGAACGCATCGCTCAAAAACTGTCTTTCAACAACACTGAAAGAAACAATTTTTTATCCTTGTTTCGCAAACTTTATTGGTGCTGTACTACCTAGGTTACGGGTTATAAGGTCATTTGCGGGTACATAACTCATTAATGATCCCAAAGATCATAACCAACCAAAGTGAAACATGACATAAACTGAGAATATCGATTCTTGACTTAAAGATTATCTTTGTCACCATTTTGACAATGTTACAATGGGTTACTAAATACAAAAAGTATTTTAAAAATTTCTCTTTTATTTGATGGTGTGTTGGTCAATTTTTGTGACATAATTTATTATATTTCATAAATAATGCAATAGAATTGACACGAAGAGATCAAAGGACCATGGACAGCGTATTGATTCACAATATACGAGGTGCATATATGTTATATAATGGCTGCTCATTTTTCTCACAAACTCATCACACGCAAACTGAAACTTTGTCACTTTTCGGCGTAATCTCCCTGAAGCTTGTGACGTTCCTCTTGATTATTAATCTGCCAGAGAACCCCTTTCCATCACCTGTCGTAGCATAAGAAACAGAGTTTCTTAGATTGACAGACTTTTTCCAGAAGTGTACAGAGAAGAAAATGTAATATAATATCACGTAGGTTTCGTCGTCTGGCCGGTATAGTCTCATGGAGACTTGTAATTTTGTTGCTCAGTGTAGCTACACAATTTACAGCGTATATCTTTCATCATAACGATGTCCATAACTTTTTTGACATAGTTTTTCTTGAATGGTACATTATCTTTAAAGCCCTTCATTAACAGAAAGTTTTACATTATAACTTGTAGTTTTTTCAAGACACCAAGAGCAGACTGATTTGTTCTATGGTTTAGTTTTAAGTCAACTACTATGTTCTGGTTCATGTCACAAAGACACAACATGACTCAAAATCACTGCCCATTGTATCCAACTATTCACTTAAAAATTAACCTAATGTCATGTGAAAATTTATTAGGGAGTAAAAATTTAAGTAAGCAAGTCGAAAAGATCTTTACAAATTCATTTTTCGTTTTTTTTTCCGTTTTTTTTTTTTTTTTTTTTTTTTTTTTTTTTTTTTTTCTAGCTTCTATGTGATATGTGCCAGTAAATGAATTTTAATATGTGTCACAGTTATTATGTTGTTCTTTTTTTTCTTTGGTCCCCGGCAACTTGTAGATGACTCATGTAGAGAATGTAATTAAATTTCGTATGTTATCAGAGGGTGTGGTTTTTTAAAGTATGTACTGCGACGTAATAAGTTAATCTTTATCGCATTTTACATTGATTTCGAATAACTCATTATTAACTTGATTAAAATCCCGAACCTTTTTGAAGCGAGGATCATTGTGGATACCTGGTGGTATGGAACTTGTATGACGGTCTATACATTCAGTCAACAAATTCACCTCCTGTGCCATCTTGATGAATTATTATGCAACGACCACCCAAAATTTGATATCGTTTAACTGAAGTGGGTGACTTGTAGTGTTACACGTACGAGATTGTCAAGGTCAGTCAATAACACTCTTTAATATCTAAAACTAGCATTTACAAAAAACATCAGGTGCATGAATATGTCACTCACATCACCAGAAGAAATAACTTCTATAGTAATAAATTAAAAACAAAGCGTCTACTGGTTAGGATAAAATATCGAAATAGTTATTTAAAGGTGTTCTTGTCAATTTAGTACAATTTTAAGTTAATTGTGTACATAGTTTATTATAACTGGAACGCTGACTGGCTAAAATATGCGGATATTAGCCCTCTATTCAAGAAAGTGGATAAACGGATTCATCAAACTAAAGACCGATTTCACTTTTTTCAGCATTATCGAAAATTATACAAAAAGTAATGTACAAGCCAGCTACTCAACCACAAATAATTTATTGTCCAAAACACAAATTGGATTTTAAAGGCTCCAATACCGAAAACCATATTTACACCTACAATGGGAATTTATGTAATTTATTAGACAGTAAATTAAAAGCAGCAGGTATTTTCTGTGATTTGTAATGTCACTTGATTGTGTGAACCACAAAATCCTTTTAAGTAAAATGGAAGTATTTAGTGTTACGGGCATTGCTGCAAAATGGTTCAAGTTGTATCTCGTTAACAGGAAACAAAGGGTGTCATTGCAATGTACTAGTATATTAAGCCATCAGTCATCATCGAATTGGGAAGAAATTATATTTGGTGTCTCAGAAGGATCCATCTTAGGGCCAATGCTTTTTCTTGTCTACATTAATGACCTCTCATCTGTTACTCTGGTTGGTCCAGATTTCATTTTGTTTGCATTCGATACACGTATTACAATAAATGTTATGTCGTACATAATTCTAGAAAGTTCTGCAAATAATGTTTTCGTTAACAATAATAAATGGGTTAAAGCCAACTCTTTGATATTAAACTTTGAAGTAACTCACTACATGCAGTTCAGAACATGTAAGAGGTTTACATCCAGCATATGCGTAAAGTACGATAATGAGTAAACAGAAGAGGCTGACACTATCAAATTCCTTGGATTTCAACTTGATAACAAATTCAGTTCGGAGGAGAACACCACAGAACTGCAGAAAGACTTAACAAATCTATGTTAGCCATTAGAGGTTTAGCAGACGTAATGTCTTTGGTATATTTGGGATAACTCTTCTAGTCAATCACAAATTTTTAGAGCCCATAAGTATGTAATACTATTATTTGTGGACTAAATTCACGGACATGCTGAAGAGACCTCTTCAAAGAACTGGGTATACTAACTACTGCCCTTCAGTATATTTATTCCTTAATTAAATTTGTCATAAATAACATATCTAAAACATATTCAAATCTTTTTTAAGCTTATGGGACTTAATTTCGTGGTCATCAGTCCCTAAACCTACAGACTGCTTATGAACCAACTTACACTAAAGGCAACACAAACATCCCGAGGGAGGATTCGAACCTCTGACGCGGGAGGCCATGCGATCTGCAAAGTGGAGCTCCAAACCGCTTGCCTACTCCCGCGCGGCTAAATAATATATCCCTGTTTCTAACAAACAGGTCAGTTTATACATGCAATACTGGGAAGAATAACGATCTACCGAAGGACTTAACTTCACTAACTTTAGTTCAAAAAGTGGTCCACTACTCAGGAACAACGATTTTCAATAATTTGCCAGCAGCCATACAAAAATTTAGCTACAAATAAAGATCAGTTTAAAGGAGCCTGAAAGACTTTGTAGTGACCAACTCCTTCTACACCATTCACGAACTTTTTGATAAAACCAAATGATGCATGTATTGAAACTACAGGAGTTGGAACTTAAATAGTGGCAGAACCTGTTCTGTTGATGGCGTGAATGGAGCGATCTACTGCCTGTCGAATAACTGCAACAATTCCGAAGTGAATATCAGGAAGTGGTTCTTTCATTTTCGGAATCAAAGTCACAAGGACTTCAGGTTTGTGAAAGAAGCGGCAAAACTTTCTGCATCACCCACCCATTATTTGCACGAAAATGCGCGGGCGCGTACAGCGTTAGCTGTGGCTGCTCTGTTAGGTCGATGGGACTGGGAAGTACTGTACCGTCCACCATACTCCACGGACTTAGGTCCTTGTGAATTTGATTTCATTGTGAAGAGGAAGGAACCGTCTTTGTGGCATTCGCTTCAGAATTGTTCCAGAGATTCGACAGGCAGTAGACCGCTCCTTTCGCACAATCAGCAGAACAGGATCTGCTAACGGTATATTACACCTTCGTCATAGCTGGCAACGGGGTTTTACAGTATTTCGGTGATTATTCTGAAAAACAGTAACAGGTGCAAACCAAATATGTAAGGCTTTTGTACTGGTTGTGAATAAATAGTTGCCACTATTTATGTTCCAACCCTGGTAATAATGTTATTATATCAGGTAGTATATATATTTGATCGGTTCTGGATCCACGAGGATCTCCGCAGTATGGATCTATGGAATGAACAACTAATGTAAGGTAATATGGTCTAATTTAAGATCGCATTGTGTAAGAGAATAAAGATGGACTGCCTCACGTAAAACCTCATTGGTTGATGATTCAACTGTGCGTTTGAAACTTTCACTAGTTTAGATTATTTAGATAAAATATTAGCATCTTGCGAAAATTGGTAGTTGTCTCTTAATAATGAAGCCCTCAATATGACCACTAAAGTAAATCCGAGAAACTTCATTCACACGATAAATGAGTCAAACCTATAGTCCGAAATTTTAACTATATACCCAAAAGTAACAATAACGAACAATCTAAATTGGAATGAACACACAGAAAATGTAGTGGGGCAGGCGATCCAAGGACTACGTTTCATTGGCGAAAGAAGATGCAACAGTTCTACTAAAGCAGCTACCTACAACACAATTGTGCGTCCTATTTTGGAGTATTGCTGCGCATTGTTGGATCCCTACGTAAATGGACTGACGGACGATTTAGAGAAAGTTAAGAGAAGGGCTGCTCGATTTCTATTACTGCGATATAGTAGAAAGAGTGTCACGGAAATAATGGAAGACGTAGGGTGGAAATTGTTACAAGAAAGGCGTTACTTGTTGTGTAGAGATCTCTTTCCGAAATTCTTTCACCAACTTTCTCTTCCGAATGCGATCATATTTTCTTGGCACCAATAAATCAAATGTTTGTATAGCTTATGGGACTTAACTACGGGGTCATCAGTCCCTAAACTTACAAACTACTTATAAACTACTTACGAACTAGGACGGCACAGATATCCATGCCCGAGGGGGGGATTCGATCCTCCGATCGTAGTGGCCGTGCAGACCGTGACTGGAGCGCCTCAGTCCCCTCGGCCACCAATATACATATGGAGATACGATCATAAGAATAAAATAAGAGAAATCAGATCAAAAACTGAGATTTCCGTCTACCTTTTTTCCACAAGCTATTAGAGAATGGAATCGTAGGGAAAAAAAAGGGTTCGAAAAAATCCTCTGCCCTGCACTTCATTGTGAATTGCAGAATATTTATGTAGATGCAGAAAGTGGGTGCATCGTTGTTAGAGGGGGCCCCTATACTGTACATGAGTATACACGTTAGACAAGAAACAATGACTGACAAGGAGAGGACTCTTACTCGTTATCGCTGAATTGGTCCACATTTATGATACATGTAGGGCCTGGTGAGACACGAAAGTGCCTCAACTGGGAACTACAGATGGCCAAGCGTTTAGGAAATAAAAGGAAGCTTGATACAGATCCATCACCATATGCATCTTATCAACTGTCCCTGTCAATGCGTGTTTACGAAGCGGTGTTTGGCTCAGCGGTAAAACATAGAATTCGTACTGAGAAGGTCGCTGGTTTAACTCCATCTGTTGGCAAATCTTTTTCTGCTCCGTGGCAATGCGTATACCAACATATTGTTACCGTAGGGATCGTCAGGACAAGTTTAGATTAATTACAGGACGCACGGAGGCATTTAAACAATCATTCTCCCAACTGTCAATACGTGAACGGAACGGGAAAGAACCCTAATAACTGGTACAGTGGGATGTATCCTCTGCCATGCACTTCAAAGTGAAATGAAACTTTCCCTCTGCAGCGGAGTGTGCGCTGATATGAAACTTCCTGGCAGATTAAAATTGTGTGTCGGAACCGGGCCTGGAACGTGGGACCTTTGCCTTTCGCGGGCATGCGCTTTACCACTGAGCTACCCCGACACGACTCATGGTGCCGCCCCACAACTTCATTTCTGCCAGTACCTCACCTCCTACTTTCCAATCTTCCAGGAGTGCTAGACTTGCAAGTTTCGCAGGAGAGCTTCTGTGAAGTTTGGAAAGTAGTAGGCGAGGTACTGGCGGAAGTAAAGTTGTGAGGCGGCATAGTGAGTCGTGTCGGGGTAGCTCAGTGGTAGAACGCTTGCCCGCGTAAGGCAAAGTTCCCAGGTTCGAGTCCCGGTTCACAATGTTAATCTGCCAGGAAATTTTACTTCAAAGTGGTTTGCAGAGTACTGACGTAGATTAGACTGACATCACAATTGACCGCAACATCATACAAGTTATTTTATTAATTTATATAAGCAAAAAAAGAAAGGGTATTTGATGAAATTCGGGACTATAAACATTTGAAAAGGGACTGTAGTTAACGCGTACTTGTGGACGCCGTGTAGGTAAATCGATACTTTCATTTTTTATATTTTATTTTATTATTATCATTTTTTTAATTTTATTTTATTTTATTTATTTATTTATTTATTTTTTTTATTTTTTTTTTTTTTTTTTTTTTTTTTTTTGCAACTGATCAGTTACATGTACCGAGGCGATATTCATCGAAGAAACAGGGGAAGCAATAATTTTGACCGCATCTTGCGCACGTTACGAACGCCACCAAATATTCAAATGTCTATCAATCTATCGGACCAAACTGCGTGGTCATCAGTCCGTAGCTTACAAACTACTTAAACTGAGGTAAACTAACCTATGGACAAAACACACACCCATGCCCAAGGAGGACTCTAACCTCCGACGGCGAGCAACCGCGAGCTCCGCAGCGAGACTCCTTAGACCGCTCGGCTACTTAACCGCGGCTATGAACGCCGCCCTTTGCTGTAACATATATAATGTTGCGGTTAATTGTAAAGTCAGTAGTGTACGCAGTGCCAAGAAGTATTGGGTGGGATCGAGCCCGCCGTCCTTTCAATAAAACGCCGATTTCTTACCGCTGAGCCAAACACCGCTTTCTAAACAGACTCTCTCATAGGCAGTTGATATGGTGATAGATCCGTATAAAACTTCCTGTTATTTCCTAAACGTGGTGCACTTTCTTATCTCACCACGACCTAAATGTAGCGTACATTTGGACGAATTCGGCGATGACGAGTAGGCGTCGTCTCTTCGTGAGAGTAGTGGCACAGGTAGGAGTTGGGAACGACAGCAGGTACGTGCGGTGTGGCGGCAGCAGAGGGCGGTGTGGCGGCTGTGACAGCAGCTGACGGACGCCGGGCTTCACTCGCGCTGACGGACAGAAATCATCGCTACCAGCAGCAGCAGCAGCAGCAGCAGGCCACGACACCTGTGGCCACGCCGAGCCGAGCCGCAGTACACCGCTCTCTGCAACTCGCTCACATCGACTGACACTCAACCGTCATTCCTTCATCCTGGGGGAAGGTAATCAGTTAGCGTACTTGCCGAGGCTCACACCAGTTTAGTCTCGTAAGCAATCGCATCGTTGCTGTAATGCTGTTTTCGTCATTACATTCAATGGTAAGGTGACTTCTAAATTGCCCGGGTGCTATATCTCGCCTCAGGAGATGGTAACTGAAAGACACTGTCTGATACGGAAATTATGTTGATCGACAAGAGAAACTAATCACCTTCTGAAAACAAAACAAACTCACCAACTTCTGAAACTAAGGCAAAAACAACAAACATCATCTAAAAGTTTTCTTCTTCACCAATTATGTACAAGCCAGAGAGATAACGACAGCCTTGAGGGAACGGCCAGGGAGACGCAGCCGGACGACGTAGCCCGTTGCGGAATGTCCTGGAGGCGCTGTGTCCCTGGCAGGGACTCTTCCCGTCGTGTTTTTTTCTTTGTGTTTTATGCCAGTACACTGGCAGGCTGGCAGCAGCACTATAGGCCGCTCTTCAGCCGAGAGTAATATAAGACATACATGAGTTGAGAATTAAAATACATAATAGGGGAAAACAACGGAGATACAGTGACATAGACAAGGCGACAGTTTGGAGTACATTACAATAAACAAATGATTAAAACCACATTTAGATAGTTAAAAATGATGAGCTACGGTGACCTAAAAACAATGTAGGACGACAATAACACAGGACGGCGATTACACGGAGACACTAATTAAAACACACGGTGCGATGCTTGTCTGATTGCGGTGAACGCAGTTAAAAAACATACACTTCACTGGCGCACAGCACACAACACTTGACGTAGCACTGTTAAAACTGTCGGTCCAGGACCCCGAGAAGAAGGGGGGGGGGGAGGGAAGCGCGGGGGAGAGGAAAAACGGCGGGGAAGGAGGCGGTAGGGTGGAGCCGTAGGGACTCCAGGACAGGAAGGGGGTAGCCAAGCGCGGGAAGGGAAGGGGAGGGGGGGGAGAGTGGGCCCTTTATCTACGGGTGGGGGGGGGGGGGAGGAATCAGAGCTGGTACGACGGATATATGTCGGGACGGAGGACGTCATCGGGGAGGGGGAGGTGGCGGAAATTACTCTGGGAGAGGACATGGAAGGTGTGGAGATGAAGGGAAGGGAGTATAACGCGGTAGAGGCGTGGCTGAGGCCCAGAGTTGGTAAGGATGGGGTGGACCAGGGGGCTACGGGACTCTATTTTACGTGTGGTATAGAGGATACGGATATGCTGGATGTATTCAAGGAGGTGGGGAAACGGGATCAGGTCATACAGGATCCGCGTGGGGGAAGGGACCCGGATGCGGTAGGCGAGGCGGAGGGCGTGGCGCTCAAGGACTTGAGGGGTTTTATAATAGGATGTGGGAGCAGAGATCCAGGCGGGATGGAAGCTGCGAAGGACAGGACGCATGAGGGAGCGGTAGGTGTAGAGGATGGTGGAGGTGTTGAGACCCCACGTCCAGCCGGTGAGGAGTTTGAGGAGGTTAAGGCAGGAGAGAGCTTTCTGTCGGACAGTGCGGAGGCGGGGGTCCAGGAAAGGTTACGGTCGAGGGTTAGGCCAAGGTACTTCAGGGTGGGGGTGTGGCGGATAGGGCGGTTTTGGAGGGTAAGGTAGAAATCATGGCGATGGAAGGAGGGGGTGGTACGACATATGATAATTGCCTGGGATTTGTCAGGATTGACGGAGAGGAGCCACCGGTTACACCATGAGGCGAAATCGGTGAGGCGGTACTGGACCAAAAACTGGGAGCCGGAAAGGGAGGGGGCGAGGGCTAGGAAGGCGGTTTCGTCAGCATATTGTAGGAAATAGACGGGAGGCTCGGGTTGGGGCATGTTGGCGGAGTAGATGAGATAAAGGAGAGGAGAGAGGATGGAGCCTTGGGGCACCCCGGCAGAGGGGTAGAACAAACGGGGAGTCGGAGTCGCAGACAGTGACATAGGAGGGGCGGTGGGTGAGAAAGAAAGCAATGAGGCGGACGTAATTAATAGGAAGGGCGTAGAACTGCAGCTTGAAGAGGAGACCGGAATGCCATACACGGTCTTAGGCTTTCTGGATATCGAGAGAGACAAAAATTGCGGATCGACGGGAGTTGAGTTGGACAGATAGGAGATGAGTTAGGCGGAGGAGCTGGTCATCAGCAGAGAAGGAGGGTCGGAAGCCACATTGGGAGGAACTGGTGGCGAAGGAGGTGCTGATGGATACGACGGGAGAGGATGGCTTCCACGACCTTGCTGAACACGGAGGTAAGACTGATGGGACGGAAGGAGGAGGTCTGGGATGGGGGCTTGTCAGGTTTTAGGAACACAGGTCGGGGTAAAAGTCAGTGAAAAGGATGACATTATATAAGGTGGCAAGAGCTTCGTGGAAGGAGGAGGGTGGCGGTAGGTCAGCCGGTCCTGATCGTAGGCGGTGTTGCATTTAGTCCGAAGAGCCCGTCGTGTTGCACTGCGCCCCCATAAATAGTTGTCGCACAGTGATACGTAGCAATCTCGAGCTGGTCTCGCGTGGCAGTGTGGAGGAAAATAGTTCCGGTTTAGTGCGGTCTCTGGCGGTGCTCATCGCGTCCTGTGGTGACTCCGGAACCGCCACAGTGGTGCGCCTCACTGGTATTATAAAATATATATTTATAATTAGAGTGCAATCATTATAATACTTATTCATTCTGTAATATTTACTTCCGTGATTATTGCATCATATGAAAGGAATGTCAAACTCTTCTTGGCAAATGCTATTATTGTTTTCACTCGTAATAAGTTATAACACATTTTCGTAATTATCTATACATATATGCTGATTATTGGTAACTTTGTTCTAATATCTTCTACTGTTACCACTTCACTAGTGCTTAACTGCACTGTATAACGTCTTTTATTATGTGAATCTGAATATTTTGAACATTTGTATATTCATGTATTTCGTTGTAAAGATTTTGTTTCCGATGAAGCTTTGCCAGTGGCATGCCAAACACAATTTATGTGCGCAGAATGCACATGAACCTCCTTGTTGAGGTAGATGTTCTTCAGCTGTGAGCAAAGAGTTGTGATTTTTTGTTTATATGCGAGAGCTCAGCACTAGCAGGTGGTCTGTTGGAAGTAAGTGGTGGCTTGCGCTTGGAAATGATAGTTATGTTTTCAATTTCTATTGGAATTGTTATATATTCTGATAGTGTCTGTTCTCGGTTACCTGATAGAAACTATGTATTTCAGTTGTAAAAGGGTGAAGTTAAATTAGACGTTCAGCTTAGAGAAGGAAAGAAACAACTTGTGATTATTTCATTTGAGCTGTTCCTTTTTTAAATATGCAGAAACCCTGTTATATCACGAAGAACCTCTTGCTGAATTTTCTTTTGTCGCCCACCGTTTGCAACAACCAATATGTATGGGGCGGTTCCCTTTCAAGATGCCAATGTGGAAGCTAGTGGGACGATGACCTAGCAGTTTAGTCCTCTGTAAACAACAACAACCTTCACTCTGTACGGCGCAGGACATCAACAACAATTGATAATATTGAAGCTGCTTTGGAAAATAGTCAAATTACCCGAAGAGAATTTGCTGAAGATGTTGGCACTTCGGACGGATCGTATCACCCAATTTTTCAGTTGTTTTCGGCATAAGACATGTACCTGCGAAGTTTGTTCTAAAACTTCGGAATTTTTATCAGAATAACTGTCACGTGAACGTAGCTCAGGAGCTCTTGAATGACATCATTAATGATTCTGATTTGCTGAAAAGGATCATATCCGGTGTCAAAATATGCGTTTACTGATATGACGACGAAATAAAAGCCCAATCATCCCAATGGAAGCAACCCGGAGAGCCGAGACTGAAAAAAAGCACACCAAGTTCGAACAAATTTCAAACCTTTGCCCACAGTTTTTTCTCGATTGCCATAGCGTAATGCATCATGAATTTCTGACTCAAAGTCATATGGTCAATAAGGAGTATTACCACAAGTCCATACGATCAATAAGGATTACTGACGTTATGAGCTCTTTGAGAAGCCATACGCAAAAAATATACGGAATTGTGATGAAACAATTCATTCATCGGGTTTTTTGTCTAAAAATACAGGATAAACATTCCTCAGCCCCCATATTCAGCGGATTTGGCTCCCTGTGACTTTTTCCTATTCACAAAACCGAAGGCACTTTATGAAAGGACGAAGATGTGCTCTTATTCAGGAAATAAAAACTGCATCGCTTGAAGTACTCAAAGCAGCACCATAACGCGCTTACGAGTAGTGCTTTGTGGATTGCAAGAAGCGTTGTCATGCGCGTGCTTTATATTAGGGTCTACTTTGACGGGGACAACATGAATATTGATGAATAAGGAAATATATATTCATAAAATATAAAGTCATCTTCGTTTTATAACACACCTGGTACCACAGTTACATTATTCCGCTTATATGTTAACCCCAGGGGCGTAGATAGTTAATTATTCTGGAAGGGGGACGTCTCCCTCTTCAACGTCTTCCTGTCCGTCTCCTCGCATCCCCTCTTTGTTCATCTTCTCCGCCTTCCTCCTCTTTCAATAGATCTCCACCTCCTCCGTCTCCCCATTTCGTCTACCTAACCTGCTTTCCTTCTTCATCTCATGCACCGCCATCTCTATTTTAGTTTTCTCCCCTTCTTCTATCTGCTTTTAATACTCTGCCGAATACAGAGCCTTGTTTATGTTATGCTCAGAATTCTACACCTACGACAGTCCTGGGCTATATTATTTGAGTGCGATCTGAGGCGACATGCCTCGCATTGCAGGGTGACACGCGTAGGAGTTTCTAGCCCTCCTTCGTACATGAGACACATGTGTTCTTAGCGTAAGTTAACTAGTTCGGAGGTCTTCGTACCGAAGAACCCAGCGGTTTGGTCCCTGGTTTACACACTTTTGATTTTTGAATGATTTAAAGTTTTGATACAGCGATGGATTTTTGTCTGTCTATGTGCCTAAGATTTTAAATTATGTCGGCTTTAAATCTCCATAAATTTGGTAATTGCAAACGTTCTTAATAGATCTAAATATTATATTCGTTCAGGTTATAATTCATACATCAATGAAATATGTTCGAATAATCCTAGCCACTGTGGAATGTCCGAGCGCTCTAAGGCGCATTTCTGAGGAGAGTACGCTTGCTCCCCGTCGGAGGTTGTACTGCTTCTTTGTTTAAAATGATAGCTGTTATGGACTAATGTTTTCAGTTCAATGATTTTACGTGCTAATATATCACGTTATGCCCAATGAAACATATTTGTTTTTCTATGAGTAGTACTGAAATCCTGTTCTTGTTTTAGTACGTACTGTCAAAGCTTTCACACTAATTTATTGTGTATAAGACATCCGTTTGAAGAGTACAACTGCAAAAATCTGTAACTGTGATCATCCTATTAACAATTCCCGACGGAACTATCATGTGGTGCATATATCAATACTTCTTTTAAAGACTCATTTTATATCGGTAAAGGGAGATTATCGATATATACATTTATAGCTTTGAGGGAATTCATGTGATTCAGCACTACCCAATTACGCGATCGTGCGTTTCCAGATTTAAGTTAAAATTTCCGTATATTTACGTTACACCTCATTTTTATGATCCCTTCCCTGTACTAAGCTTTCTTGAGTGTGTGTGAGCCTAATCAGGAGTCCGTAGATGACTTGGGAGCCGAACAGCTCTATACAAAGCGACGGCACTTTTACTTAAGTACTTCCGAATTGGATTTCCTCCTCGTTGCGACATTTTATACCTAAGGAGAAAAGTTTACCGAAGTTGGACCGTCAGTAAACATAACACCATACATTGGAGTCTGGATATATCGATTCTCGGAATTACGAGTTTTCCATAAATACGAGCGACATAAAAAACAAGTGCGGGTACATTCTGTCATGACAGAAAAAAGCACTCCACTATTAACACCGCGATGTAAATAATGAAACTCCTTTAATACCTTTAGGCCGCCAATAAATGGCTACTTAAAAGCTTTGTATTAAAAACAAATATCATATATTTTCATGTATATTCTTTTCAAGATCGATTTTATTCTTTTTCACGCATTAATTTAAGTTGGAGATTGCGTTCATCTGGGTATATTGATGTAAGCTGGTTGTTACTACACTTTATATTTACTTTCAATTAGACATTACGACATAATTTTTTAAATTTTTTTATTTTATGTATTTATTTATTTATTTTTTAATCAGCTATGTTATTGGTGAATTTTTGTCGGAAGAATGGAAACTTTATTTTGATAGGATGCTGAGGCGGAGAGAGTGGGGGTTAGTCGTTGCCTATTGCTTCCTGCATAGCGAGACATGATTGGTGTTCATCGGTCAGCAGGAGTGAAACGGAAGGCCTCACCCCATTCGCCGGTGAACACCAATCATGTCTCGCTATGCAAGAAGCAATAGGTAACGACTAACCCCCACTCCCTCCACCTCAGCATCCTATCATAATAAAGTTTCCATTCTTCCGCCAAAAATCCACCAATAACATAGCTGATTTAAAAAAAATGACGTAATGTCTAATTATTAACAATCAGCTCACATCAGTATACCCAGATGAAGGCCACTGTAACGTT
This sequence comes from Locusta migratoria, assembly GCA_026315105.1. NCBI lineage: Eukaryota > Metazoa > Arthropoda > Insecta > Orthoptera > Acrididae > Locusta > Locusta migratoria. Next base: position 424,434,420 of record CM048746.1, on the reverse strand, counting down.
GGTCGAAACTTCGGTTATTTATGTAATAGCCTTCTTACATCATGCAGCGGAACAACACCCGGAAAACTTTTATGTCTTCATTAATAAAATTTTACAGTATACAGCATAATCAGTCCCATTGCGTGCAATACCGATTAAGTTAAATTGTTACTAACCATGTATATTACTGTAAGGTACGATTGTTTATCTTGTGCTTAACAACAAAATACCCTCAATTTTTACTTGGGAGAAGAGAGTGGTGGCTGACAAACGGCGCACTGTCAATTGAGGTAAAGCGTTATTACGGACTCATTCCATCCGGAATACGTCCGGAGTTCATCAGTAAGTTTAACAATGCTAATTTCGGCGAAGCTGAAGATTCGTCTGATTTTTGACCGAAACCGATATTTTGGCCGAAACTGACAGTAACCAAAGCCGAATGTTCGGTTAGTCCTTACAAAAAAAAAGTGAACCACTGGTTTAGTGGAAGAACTGAGATCGAAAACACCTGAGAACTCCCATTCACTTACTCACGAGGTTAAATGCAACAACGGGAGTCGTCGTAATTCGTCAAATGCTGCGCCAAAAATCTGATGTTCGGTACAGGAGTAGCTGTCCCGGTCCCATTTGACAGTGATGCGGGTTCCAGCCTCTCGCCTGCCGTGTTACAGGGCAGGCGACGTGGGCCTGTTCCGCGGCCTGCTGTGCAGATTATCTCTTCCCGATGAGAATGAGCCGGCGGAACTTCCGCAATATAATCCTCCGGCGCGAAGCCCTCTTTGTTCGCCGCGCAAAGTTTGGACTAACGTTAACATTACTGAAACACGCCCGCGGCGGAAAATATCCAGTCGGCAAGCAGGCGCTGCGGGTGAAATATGGAGGGATACGTCTGAAGCCTTACAAGTGCCGCGCCCCGGCGTCCGAGGGCGCAATTTTCCTGAAATGCGGAAAAACCATTACACGAATACGGACTAGCCACTCGCATTTAAAAGCTTTTACTTGTAAACGGAGGGTGCAGCAACTCTGAAAAGAACGGAACTTTTTAGAGTTTAAATACAACGTATTTTATTTAGCCCGCATGGAAGGCAGCCACTGAGAGGTAGCTGGTGAGAGGTGGTTTATTTCATTACATTTTAGTTACATAGTTCTCTAACCGGCACGAAGTTTCATCATTTTTAGAGGAGTGCGTATGAACAAAACCATCTAGATCGCTTAGAGAATCCTTTATAAATAACATTTTTTCACATCTAACAATCAACAAACTTTCGAAGCAAAGTCCAGTATCAATTCTAAAGCCTACACCTTATCGAAATGTCAATTGTCTTATAAAGACCAGCCACTGGAGACCTGAATTTTTAATATTATTGTTCACCAGCCTATAACCGACAAGACATATGAATGGAAATTATTTTACGGGCAGTATACAAATTATCAGTAACATTTTTAGGTTTCTATGATAAGCTGAACAGGAGATTCTTCTGAACGTTTGCGAATGTAAATTTCTACAACTACGATTCGAAACTAAGTCTTGCTGGATACTATGTTAATCTATATCTATAAATGTGAATATCTGTTCGGTGTACGTGTCTCACGTCTGAACCACAAGTCATAAAGAGCTAAAAATTTGTACAGTTACTAATGTCCACCCGGAAAAGGCTTTAGGCACGGTTTTATGCAGATCGGATATCTATTTCTGTATATATATTAATGTGAATGTCTGATCGGTGTACGCTTATCACGTCCGAACGTCAAGACGCAGAGACTTAAATATTTGTACAGTTACTAATTTATACCCGAGGAAGGTTTTAGTCACGGTTTTATAGCAATCTGATAGATATTTAGTAATTTGAAGAATATAACGCGAAATGAGGAACAATAATTACTCTTTCAAAATTATATTGACTCTTTGAAAATTGTTTTATTGGTTGCATTGTTGCTTGAGAGTTGATAATGATAAAACGGTGGAGTATATTGGGATGGAAAGTTATCGGTGTATATAAAATTCTACGTGCGTTTGCTTGTCAATATTTCGCTTTGCACCGATAACTACAGAACGCAAACGAATGATCTGTGTATAATTGTTGTCCGACATCTCCCGTTGCACACCATGTCAGTTCCATGCCGATAGCTATAAGGGGGTGGAAGATATGGTGGTTGAAAGTCGTCAAATTATAAAAGAATTCTGACTGAAGGCCAGCGATGACGTTCGTGACTCTATAGCAAGGAGGTTACATACAGCGAAACGTGATGCCACAGACCATATCTTTGGTCTATGCATGCTACAATGTCTCCAGCTCTTTCTCTGTAAGGATAACCATACGAATAAGGATATATAAAAATAAATAAACAAAGCAATAAAAAAGAAATTTATTTTAATCATCTCTTTAAAAAAATCGATTTTACGTTTCGCGCATTACATCAAGTGATCGATCTCTGATATTATTACAATCATTATTGTTGAATTAAATGATTAGATTCCCCGAAACGAGTGCATTTTTACGTGTGATTTCTTATTTCTTATATATTGTCTGATAAATTTAATATGTTTTTAGAAAAAAGGAGATGGACAGAGAGAGAGAGAGAAGGGATAGGAGAATTAACCCAAGGCAGGAATAAATAAATAAATACCCGGCCAACGCCGGGTTTTCAGCTAGTATTTAATAAAAACTGCTATGTTTTATGGTACTATACTCAATGTTTCAAAGTAATACTGTAATAAGCTTTTTTCTGTATATGAAAGTCTGTGAATGACAACGCCATTCGTCGCAGAATATTCTAAAATAGGGATTGTCATCCTTTTGACAACGGTTTTCCTTTTGTCTGTTGATGAGTTAATATGCTATCCAGTTTCTTTCCATTGTAATTCACTTACGACTTCATTAATAATAATCCCTGTTAATATTAAAAAATTTTAAAATGTCGTTTGAACCGTTTCAAAATAATGTGTTCTTATATATGTCTTTCCCAGACATGTTATCTATGCTTTTAATGAGCAAAAGTGAGAATTATTGTAGCGTTTAACATAGACGGGTTCATCGACTGACTACTGTATGAAGCTTTCGGTATCTACTATTCGTCAGTTCAGACCTGCATTACTTATTTCGAGTTACTGTTCGATGCCAAAATTGCACAGGTACCACGAACTATAACAAATCGCAAAATATTTAGAATAATTGAAGATGACAATCTGCCACATCAAGCAGAACCATTTCAACTGGCCGCGGTGGAGTGGCCGAGAGCTCTAAGGCGCCTTGCTCTGGAGCGTATGGTTGCTCGCCGTAGTAGTTTCGAATCCTTCCCTGGGCATGGTTGTGTGTGTCGTTCTTAGGTTAGTTTAACTTAGGTTAAGTAGTTTGTAAGCCTGGTAACTAATAACCAAAGAAGTTAGGTGTCATAGATTTACAAACATTTGTATATTTTTTATTGCGACAGATTTGGCTTTGGCCAAAAGGAATTATATTCTTATTGCAAAGTGTAAGTTCCTTCTGTTAGATCAAGTTTATATTAAGCTTGACACGTAATAGAACAAACTATTTGAACCTCTTTAATTTCGACGCACGCGAGTGTTGAAAAATTGCTACGTAACTCAATGTTATAGAAACTTTGGAATTACAATAATTTATTTTAGTATTGAAGTGAAATCTGGGTGGATAGAGGTTACAGCATCAATATTGTTGAGTTTACATATGTGAAAGAAACAAGGAACATTGCAGGAACAGAAAGGTGGGAACAATTGCTGGAGGCTTTCCATAGTAACGTAATCGAAGGAAATCTAGGAATGAACACCACAGATAAAACAATTTAGAGCTAAAAGAGTTGGATGGTGGGGTCGACTTGAACGCAACGAGGAAATTCAAATGTTCAAATGTTTGTATAGTCTATGGGACTTAACTACGGGGTCATCAGTCCCTAAACTTACAAACTACTTATGAACTACTTACGAACTAGGACGGCACAAATATCCATGCTCGAGGGGGGATTCGAACCCCCGACCGTAGTGGCCGTGCAGACCGTGACTGGAGCGCCTTAGTCCCCTCGGCCACCGCGGCCGGCGAACGCAAGGAGGAAGCAAGGGTACCTAGGAGATTCATGGGTTAGGTAATAGTGGATAGGAGTGTCGAGATAGACAAAGAAGACAGTGCATGGATTCCGCCAAGAATGATTTTGAAGTAACAGGCGTAACATACGACGAAGCATAAATATTAGCAATGAGTACGTGATCATGGGGAAGTTTCATAAGGCGGACTATGCTTCACACAGAAAATTGAAAATCACTCTTAAATGATGATAGGCTAAAATTCTGTAGTCAACTCGAACGTATGATTGTGAAAAATTTTAAAACTTATAATTAAAACGCAACCGAGGTAGTACAATAAGTAGATTTGGAGCCTAGGCATTAACCGTTCACTTTACAATTATTGACGGCAGAACGCGGTAATTTACTTCGTTTACGGCCAGATGGGGCCAAAGGCGCCCGACAGTAGTCGACAGTGCATGATCGAAGCACGTGCTTCGGCAATGTACAGTCAACGTTATGGTCATAGTACAAAGATACGTAATGAAAGGGTACGTTCGGATGGAGAAAAAGTTATTTAGTTCCGTCGAGAGGAAAAAGAGGAGAGGGTTGCTAATACCGTAAGAAACAGCTCTGGAGAGGGAATCAGTAGCAGGAAAGAGTGAAAGGACACTGCGTAAAAGTTTGTAATAATTAACTGAATAAGAACAGTAATCAAAGTCATCTTGATAAGATACGGGAATGAAAAACATTGGAGCATGTAATACGATTCGAACCTAGGAACCCTGCCAGATGAAGCACGCACGGTGTCCACTACGCTCTATCAACTTATGGAATTGTGGTTCTATATCGAAGTTCTAGAATATGAGCTGAAATTTAGAAATTGCTTTTCGGCGATTACTGGTAAGCAAGCACTTCACCAGTTATCTAAATGTCTATTCTGTTTTAAGGGTTTTGAGAGTTTGTGCAAAATTCCTAATATTTGTTCGTCGTTTATTCATAAATGAGGACTTAGCGTGTATTACTAAAGCACGCCACAGTGTAATATATTATTTCAAAAGGTCGATCCTCCGAGTGGTAAGTTGTTATCTCATTGCGTTAGCTAAAGAGACGGAAATAAATCACCAAAAATTTCCATGTAATCTAATTTGTCAAATGACTGATCTGATAAGCAATACAATACAATATGCTCGCTCTTTGATGTAACTATTCTGTGAAGAAAAGCTAAAATAGATGACAATATTGTCCTACTTATTAACTTGGATGCAAGTATCGAACAATACTTGGCCTATGCCTATGACCGTGAACTACATAAGTAACAAAATACTTCCACGGGACGCAGCATTCGCAGAAAAAGTAAGTTCAAATATTTGTAAATCTATGTGACTTAGTTATAATAGTCATCAGTCCCTAGGCTTACAAACTACTTATCCTAAATTATGCTAAAGACAACTAACACACCCAAGCCCGAGGAAGCACTCGAAACTCTGTCGGCGAGCAGGGGCGCACTCCCCACCTACGCGTATAGGAACGCTCGGCCACTCCACCGAGGCAGAATTTGAGTAATAATAATAATAATAATAATAATAATAATAGTCGAATTCTGGAGATAAAAAATTGGAGGTTCTAAGTATCGGCCCAAATTTATGAATGATAACGTACTGCAGTAATAATGACGGCATAAAGTCCAGGCTATGAAAATGGCGGCCAAACTACAAACATTTATGAAACGGTATTACTACAAAAGGAAAAAAAAGTGGGAGGAAAAATACCATTTAATGATGACCCAAGAAAATTATCTTTAAGCAATTTATTAAGTAAACCATGATCAAATGATTTTCAGCAGTAAAGGGGAAGAACAGCTTCAATGGTGTTTGACTTAGAAGAAGTCACGAAAGATAAAAAAAATTCTATTATACTTCTCCGCTCTGATCAGAGATTAATAGGCAGGAGGTGAAATAAACATCTCTGATAAGATGGGAGGAGCAAAATATAAGAATGGGACCCTATGTGTTTTTATAGTGGGGCTCTCCTCTTCTTAGTTATCAGATCGTATAGCAACAGTTTCATTTTAATTTCTCACGGTTTACTGTAGAATGGTGTATTAACGGCTAATGTATTGTTAGCAGCTAAGCGCCCAATTTATGTTATTAGGTTTTAATTTTGTACAATTTTTGTATAAGAATTTTTTAATCGTAAATGTGTTGCACGTTTGCTTCATTTATTTGGTAGTAACACTAGAGTTTTAATTTATTTATTTCATTTGCTACTGCAGAATGTATTAAAAGCTAGTGTGACAGTGCTTTTTTTTAATATTCTGCTGTTTGAATTGAAAGTAGTCTCTCTTGCAACAGAGACTACTTTTCAATTCAAATATGGATTCACTGTTGCTACACCAGGCCAACGCACTTTGGAGTAACATTTAGCTGTATTGTATCACCGTAAAACAAGAGTCTTTTTATTGGTTATTTCGACTGCTTTTCGGTACGAAAAAGAGTTAATAGACTGCACATTTGTTTCGTCTCCTGCACGTATACCAACTTCAGAAACCAAGCTACATTTTAACTGCGCGTGTTTATACCACTCGTGTATAATCAGAAACAACCAATAACAGAACAAGTCAACAGTTCGAATGGCCCTTAGTTAACGCTAGAACGGTCGGCCGAAAAATAGTTTCAGGAACGGTCGGGCTTGATACGTGGGACCCAACAATTAAAATGCTTATAACAAGTGCCAAACAGTGTATTAACATCATATAACGAGTTTTTATATTGTTTAGGTGCTACTAAATGCTGTAGGAACATCGTATCAATGTTCTGAATTTCGCAATTACTGTAAAAAAAGTATAAAACATACTTCTTTGTAGTAATAAATGTAAACACACTGGAAGTACAAGTATAAATGAAAATAATTTGTAGAAATGAGAATCAGACTATTTGAATATTTGTTATATAAATTGAAGTTGTGCATATAATGAATAGTTTGTGTGATATCGTCCTTTAAAATCGTCACTTTTCGTAACAGCCGACACAAGCCATTTTTGCGTGCACGAAGAATAACTATAACTTGCAAATTTTGCAGAAGTAATTAATTAGTTTTGCTGTCCTTGCACATATAGCATCTTCCCCTTCATCCCAACTTATTTCACTATTGCTGTCATGATCACTGTTTATTTAGTAGTCTGGGTCTGCGTCAGAATCGTCAATTTCATTCATCTCATGGTATAAAAAGTTGCAAATTTCACAGCATGAAACACTTTCTCTTGAAATTTTATATTTTAAATTATTGACAATGTTAATGTGGTGCTAGGACATCAGAAAGAGTCTACAGAGTTATTTGAAACTGGATGAAACACAAAATAAAAACCGGCTCGCACTGGTAGAAATTAATAACCTTAGCGGACGGGCTGGGTGTGACAGACCCGCCCGCTTTTTGAAGAACCGTCGAACGATGTCTAAACAGTTTAAAACTTTATTCATGATGTTAACGGTTTCTCTTGCATGTTTCTGGAAGCTAACAGAGCGCTCGAGTCAGATCAGCGACTATAAGCATATAAATTCATTGAAATAGAAACTATTGGGTCTCACAGACCCATCACGACCGTTCTAGGGTTAAAACGGCAGTTATAAAGTGAGCTTGTAATACAAGCGTACAAAAACACGCCACCTGATGCAGCAGGTGCTTTCCTGCAGTAATGGGTTCAGTTCCTGCAGACTTCTATGTCTGGCACCAACATCGTTTAAGGAACGCGACACACACCTCCACTTCTAAATCGCTAAATCGCGCCAGAGCGCACACAACCTAGTGACGACGACATCCGAAATGAACGTCTTTATTTCTGTTGTAAATGGTTCTACCCGGCATACATCGTACGCAGTGGCGGCTGCAACTTCAGATGACTGAAGTTCACTGCTTTCAGTGCCGGACCTTGATAGTGCCCCCCTCCCCTTTTCACATCCACTCGCCACGTCAACGTTTCGTCGCCTACACCCTCCTCCCCCACTCCACCCGCTCGGGGTGCAAACAGACAATTTGGCGCACCTTTGTGACTGTCACCAGGGAAAAGTGCCCCGGTTTGCCTGCCCCCTTAGATATATCTTCGTTAAATGATCGGCAGATTGTCTTTCCTCGGCTTGTTTGGGCTTGCTTCAACTCGATCTGAGGCGTCGACCTACTAAGCTACCTTTATTTCACACTTTTCTTCCAAGCTTAAAGGTCAGTAATTTGTTTCTAAAACAACGTTGTTCATTTTTCTTTGATAATAAACACCAAGATCATATAAATATGCAAATGAACACTAACACACAGTAAGTAAGTGATTACACTGTTAAAGTGACTGTAACAGAATGTATCTGTTACGATGAAGAGACAACCTACCTTCAGGTCACCTGACACTGTAAGCAGCATCCGCTACTAACCTTACAGATTCTCAAAGGCTGCTCTGCGCCACATCTTTTCAAATAGTTCAATATTTGTTACAACGTAGAGTATAAATGTCATTTACTCTCAAAATCGCAACGCATTTGCAAAAACGTCCAAAAATGCGTGGCAAGTAACAACAGAAAAGTCAGTTTTTATGACGTATCTGTTAAAAAGAAGACTGGGTTTTAGAAAAATTAGTTGCATTCGGTCTCAAAGCGAAAGCCTTCGATACTGCAGAACGATGCCGGTAACCATACAGCTATTATTCATATCGGATCTTCTGAAGGCTTTTGCAGTTGATGCGTCTTTAATGTATGAAAATATTTTACCAAATATGAAGTGGTTTTGATGAATCTTCAATACGCCATAAACAAACATGAAAGTCGGACGTTGCATCGGCCGCGGTGGCCGAGGGAACTGAGGCGCTTCAGTCACGGTCTGCACGGTCACTACGGTCGGGGGTTCGAATCCCCCCTCGGGCATGGATATTTGTGCCGTCCTAGTTCGTAAGTAGTACATAACTAGCTTGTAAGTTTAGGGACTGATAACCCCGTAGTTAAGCCCCATAGACTATACAAACATTTGAACTTTTTTTTTTTTTTTTTTTTTTTGAATCCCCCCTCGGACATGGATATTTGTGCCGTCCTTGGGATTAAGTAGTTCATGAGTGGTTTGTAAGTTTAGGGACTAATAACCCCTTAGTTAAGTCCCATAAGCTGTACAAACATTCTGTCGGTCGTTGCCCTCATGCACTACGTATACATGCAACACATCTTCCGCAAGACGAAAACCGAATTTCGTAAACCGTTTTCGCTGTCGTGTTTACATGTCAGCATGAATTGGATTTCCAAGCCCACTTAATATGGCGGCTGAAAACAGCTGATTCAGTTCCAGATTTAGTGTGCACTATCACCATTTTTCTTTATTTAAATACAGAGATTCATTCTCACTGTAATATTTATACTTTTATTTTACTGTAGAAAATGTCACTCTGTCCATATTTATCAAACATTATTAACAAGAAAACACAATCTGACAAGCCAAGAACGCTTCAAAAACGGTTGCGTTTACATTGGCACGAAAATCGGTTGTGGTACTGGAAAACTGCTTTACAGATGTAGATATCCAGAATCGATTTTGGTTTACGTCACCAACCAAAAGCGGATTTAGGAAATCGGTATACGAAATCCGGTTTTGCAAGCCCATATAAACTGGGCGAGGGAGGCTATGCACATGCGCAAGGCGTGGTGCCCAGTAGCTCCATTGTCTTTACATTGGGGACTATTCATGCATAACCACCAGAGCTCGAGTAGCCAGTAGCTGGTGTCTCTAACAGCTCTAACGCCCATGTTATAATCGGAGTTTCCCCTCCCTCTCCCTGCCGCAAAGCGCCCATATGCTGCCTTCAGGGGGTTCAGAAGAGAATTTGAACCTCAACCGCACATGCGAATTTCAACGCTGGCGCAACTGGCGCCTGTGTTAAGCGGCCACGCTATCACTCGTACACGTTCTGTCTCCCCGACGTCAAACGTTTCTCATGCGACAAAAATACTTCGAATATGCACATGACAGAATCTGACAGAGAAACGAACCGAAGAGTGATAGTTTAAAAACACTTAATTTTATTTATTTCCTTTTTTTTCGTGACGAGCTATTATCGGGGGGTTCAGGCAACAAGTGAAGACATAGGACGCGCCGCCACTGACGGAGCTGAAGGTAGCGCTAGTTTTGAAGAACTTGCGCGGGTGTGCGCGGGCTGCGTCTTGCGGCGCCAGACAGCGATGGCGCTGGCGCCAGCTGGCGACGGGCCAGGAGTCTGCGGTCCCGCCCCCCTCCCCCCTCCTCTTCCCTCCCCAAGCCACCCTGCAGTCGTGATTAAAGCTGGTGCGCAGCTGTCGCCCTCGCCTGTCCGCCACGCACCACCGCCGGGCTGATACGTTTGATGGCAACGAGCCCAGCGGCTATTGTTTGCGACAACAGTCGCTGCTGCGCTACGCGGAAACTCCGTCATTGTCGCCGCGGACAACTTCCTAATGGGACTGGTCGGAAATTGGCTACCTCGAATCCAATGGCCATCTGTAGCGGCCGGCCTCCCCTACTCACGCGAGTGTACTGCCCAGTAAAGCGGCGTTCTCTACGTGTCAACGCACGCTACTAGATCTGTGTTCTCGCAGCTGTTTGCAGGGAGACGTCGAATGTGCGATGACCAAATCGACAATCGAGAGAAGAGGGAGTAGGCGCCAGTGGATGAGCTACGATGCTCTCGGTTCGATGCGGAAGGGGTTTATACGGGGTGTTTTGACACGTTGACTGCCACGTGGCCACCGGCGGGCTTAGAAGCCCTTTACGTCTGTGATGCCGTGTGAACACGCTGGCAACAGGCGCGAAGTATGCGGGCTATTTCGAAGTTCTTGCACCAAACGTCTACAAAATGTTCAAATGTTTGTACAACATATGGGACTTAACTAAGATTACAAACTACTTACGAACTTTTTGTGTCTCGTTTCCGTCGTAGGTGGCGGTGGACGAGTAGAAAGTCCGACACAGGAATAAAGGATGCACGCTTGTGAAGGTAGGAGGTGACCAGCCAGTGGGACAGCAGAAACTAGAAACACTAGAGTAAATTAGAACGAGATATGTATTACATAGAGACTTAGTAATACTTCACTTTTACGTAGCTCAGTACTGCAGACTGCTGATACATAGTTTGGTTAGAGGCCTGCCTAGTGCCTATCCGATAGCTAAGTCTTCACTGGTGCCTATCTGATTCCGAAGTGTTAACTGGTTCCTATCTCAGTCCCAAGTGAACGATATCATTCAGTGGTGGCCACGAGCGGAGTTGTAGCAGAGGGCGCTCATGGCTAACGCCGTAACAACGCCGCGCCGTGCGTGCATGGCTGCGCGCGGCGAAAGTAGGTGGCGCGCACTTTACACTTGTGCGACACCACAGAACTAGCTAAGACTAAAGACGGCACAAATATCCATGACCGATGGGGGATTAGAACCCCCGACCGTAGTGGCCGTGCAGACCGTGACTGGAGCGCCTCAATCCCCTCGGCCACCGCGGCCGGCAAACGTCAACAGGTGAAACACTATGAGTCCTTCAGTATTTAGTGGTCAAGGAAAACGAGATTTAGGCAATCGATCTTACAGAATATGCCAGTAGCAAGCTCATACTGAGGCAAGTTCAAAAATGTTTGTTAAGCTTATGGGACTTAACTACGGGGTCATCAGTCCCTAAACTTACAAACTACTTATGAACTACTTACAAACTAGGACGGCACAAATATCCATGCCCGAGGGGGGATTCGAACCCCCGACCGTAGTGGCCGTGCTGACCGTGACTGGAGCGCCTCAGTCACCTCGGCCACCGCGGCCGGCTGGGGGCAAGTCAGGTGTTTTTTCTGTCAACTGAAAATTTGAAAAATTAATAAAAAAGGGTATTATGGTGTGGTCACATTATTCTACACCAGTAGTTCCCAAACTGTGGGTCGCGGCCTCTCTTCACGTGTGTCGACACATTACCTTTAAAATATCTAAGAGAAATATCTTGTCGACTGAAAGAAGTATTTAGCATTAAGTCTTATTATTTTCGTTACATTATGTTCACTTACTATATAAAGGTAAACATAAAGTTCTCTTGCTTATTTATTTAAAACTAGTTGAGAACCCGGCGTCCCCGGAGTATTTATTTATTTATTCAAGCCTTGACTTAGTACTTCTTTTATCCCTTCTCTTTCTAAAAGATATTCAAATGTTTGTAAATCTAAGGAACTTAGATGGTTATTAGTCACTAGGTTTACAAACTACTTACACTAACTTAAATTAACTTATGCTTAGGACCACACAAACACCCATGCCCGAGGCAGGACTCAAATTCTCGACGGCAAAAGGCCGCGCGCACCGCAGCTGGGCGCCTTAGTGCACACGGCTATTCTGTCGCGGCTTTCTCTCTGCGTCCATCTCCTTTTTTTTTCTAATAACAGGTAATATTTATCAGGTTATTATCACGGTAAAAAAATGGTTGAAATGGTCCAGTGATTTAGCAGAATATGAGCAGCATTGTCGCTGAATGCAACAGTTTTTCGCGCATCTCATTGTTTATGACGTCATATATCGTTAACTGTGTGTGGTACGTGATTCTTACACTTCCAACGACCGTTCTGATGGATTGAAGCTTACATATATAAAATTTCATAAAGATTGCTACGAAACTGTAAACAAATGTTCAAATGTTTATAGAACTTATGGGACTTAACTACGGGGTCATCAGTCCCTAAGTTTACAAACTACTTATGAACTAGCTAAGACTATGGATTCGAACCCCCGACCGTAGTGGCCGTGCAGACCGTGACTGGAGCGCCTCAGTCCCCGCGGCCACCGCGGCCGACACGAAACTGTAGATTTGTATGCAATACGTACACACACACACACTCAAACACAAACACACGGGCTCTCTGCTTATTTATATATAATAAAGCAGAATGTCCGTTGTTTGTTTGTGTGTTCGTCTTGCATACTAATCTACAGTTTTGTTCCAATCTTTATGAAATTTTGTACACGTGAGCTGAAATCCATGAGGACGGTTGTAGTAAGTGTAAGAATCACGTACGAAATATAGTTCAAGAGATACGTCGTCATAAAATATGAGCAGCGCGAGAAACTGCTGCATTTAGCGTCAATGCTGTTCATTTTCTCCAAAACCACTGGACTGATTTCAACGAAATTTGGTTACCGTTAGGTACCTGAAAAATGGGAGGAATAAATAAATAAATAAATAAATACCCGGGTAAAGCCGGATTTTCAAATAGTTATATATTAAGATGATAGTTGTTACGTATTAATATTTTAACTTGAATACCTTTCCTGACCGATAATTTTACGTTAGGCACAGAAGAAGTTGTTTGTTTATGCAAGACAATTGCTTAATATTGAAACTTATTTTAGGAGTTACTTTTCAGTAAGTATGGATATGAAATTCGTTTTCAGAGGACAACCTTAAAATTTTAAATCTTTCAGCAGCTGAGAAAGCGTTTATGGTGGAACTACCACGCTCTATTTTTGTGAAAACGTTATCCCATTTTCTGTCACAATACAGGCAGGGTATCCAGTACTTAGAAGTAAGTCTTTGGAGGAGCTTATGTCCGCGGTGGACTGGGCAAGCGATCTGACGCGCCTTGCTGCGGAGCGCGCGGTTGTTCGTCGTCGGAAGTTCGAAACTTTCCTGGTGCATCGGTGTGTGTTGTCCTTAGGTTAGTTTAAGTAGTTTGTAAGTCTACATTTGAAGATCTGAGAATTCATCGGATTAATAATTACTTTCTAGCTATTCGTAAAAAAATTACAGTAATGTTGGTAACAAACTTTGCGTTGAAAACTATTTACAATTGAAACTAACAAGCTCCGATCTAGATAAAGAACGTATCATATTACAAAACGTGTTCAGCTGATTATTTTCCTAAAGTAAAATAAATTTCATATTGGCCATTTTTAAAATCTTAATCAGCAAATCATACGCCTTTCATTTTATGTTAAATTTAATTTTTATAGTACTACTAATTGGTGCATCTTAGCTGAGTCGTTATAACAGATAACGAAACACCTTTCATAAAGATTGTGGGTCCCACTAGGAGAAAGATTGCGAAACACTGTTCTACACAATGTAATGCAATAACCACAATAGTGAAACGTTGGATGATTATAGGATTAGTAATTTGCCCTCCATATTAGGTAAAATTTGTCTTTAAAGCATCTCATTATTTATTATGTCGTATCTTCTGATCTACACACATTTGAGTGATATAATTTCGCAGGCGCATTCACTTATACATAGCGTAAAAATGTCGAATACTGTAAGAGGTCATAGTACTCATCAAAAGAAGAAAATTATGTCCGGATTCACATACTTTGAGATAAACCTGTGTTTAAATGAGCTATTCCAAATGGGATTAATTAATAGTAATAGATGACTGTGACCTTCGGCGTACGGAATGATGCACCATTTAAAGTATACACGGTCGTACGCACTGTAAAGGCGACCTTGTGGTGCCTGCATATTGTTAAATGGTATTGCGAGAAGCACCACCCTCAAGCATCAAGCATCCACATAACGAAAGGTCTAGGCGACTGGGGTCTGTAGAACGATCAGGATAAGTTGTGAGTCCTTCGCCAATGATGCAGCGTTCATGAAACGCCCACGTCAGTTGTTCAGTCACAATGTGGTCGAAGTGTGGATGCTCCTCACTCATTCGTAACCACGGCAGATATGGCACATCCTCCAGCAAGGCAGACAGTACCGTATAATGCGCCTTGTTTACCCTTTGTGGTAACACATATGGCTCTATTAATTTAATGCTAAGTACGCCGGGCCATACGTTGATTGAGAAACAGTGTTGATGCTATGTTTCTCGATTTGCTGGAGGATTTGCGTCTCCTCATACATCCCGGTTATGGAGATCACTGTTAGTGAGACATTATAATACTCTGCAGACAAATTTGAGGCGCGCCAATGCAATGCTGCAATGCACAACCGAGCGCAGCGCAGCCATTTCTACAAACACGTGTTCATGAAGTTTGAATTGCCGGATCCAGGTTTATTGGACTTACATTTATTTTCTGTCTCATTACCTCCACTTTTAAACGTATGCGACACTTTCCTTTGAACGCTATGTATATTTAGATACTCTATATGCAAACCCGTGTTGAGAGTAGCATTGGTTGTAAAGAAATAAAGAAGTAAAACATGATACCTGATCTTGATTTTCATTGGGCGCTAGTATAAGCCGCAAGTAGTTTTTCTGCTTCAACGTATCTATAACGCCTTGCTCCTCAACTATTTTCCGTACAATGATATAAATTTGCAGGTGTATTTATAAAAAATACTACTCGAGAAAGGTATATTTACGTTTGTAGAGGTTTCCAGCGAAGGTCGCATTTTGGTTTTTTGGGATGACTGGTTTCGACGTTACTTAGACGTCGTCTTCTGATCTATAATTACACATTTTGTACTAAAGAATTTATTTACCAAAGAACAAGAAAAAATCTCTATATACAAAAAAAAAAAAAAAAAAAAAAAAAAAAAAAAAAAAAAAAAAAAAACTGTGGGTACATACCCCCTGTATCTCACACTGTCACATCTCATATGGCTTTAGCTGTATCCTCTCATTACGAATATCATGGTACAGTTGTATGCATTTATACAGACGTGAAATACAAGCATGAATCGTAAAGCTGTATACATCATTAGATTGACTTTAGACATTTTCACAACGGCTGCACAGGTGTCACTAAATGTAAGGTACGTAAAGGACTGATAGGCACAAAGACACAGATATAGCATATGTAAAGCTCAGCACATAATAAAACATAGTATTTGCCCTGTTGGTTTGTTACATATAGTTAATAACGTAATGTTAAATTTTTTTATGTGCATACATATGTCACAAATCATGTCATACTTACAAAATTGTTGCATAAACTAGTGTATTGTAATACTCCTCTTATGGGTAGTTGGAGTAAGTCTGGTGTTCCAGGTACTTTACACAAATAATATATATCACAATCTATTTGTTCTTAAGATATTATTTGTTGGAAGTTAGTAAGTTTTATCATTTTCGAGTAATATATGTGAAAAGAATTAATGTTTTAGCAGTATCAGTATAAAGAGAAACACATTTTTTAATTGTAATAACTGCTTTACTGCAGTAAATTTGAAATCAGATTTCACTTCCAATTGATAAATTATGACAGTACTTAAAAATATTTTATATCGTGGCAAATACCAGAAATATTAAAATTATATCATGGTTGTTCCACTAATTAGTTTCGATAGACCACGTGTAACGTGTTCAGACACGAGACAGCATGAGTGTTAACACGAAATGTTGCCAACCGGTTACTGACAGTGGGACTATGGGCAGGCACGTCTGTAGCCCGTCTTGAACACATTACACAGCATCAACGTACATGGCTCGACTGGAGCCGTCAGTGGATCTCTTGGTTCAAATGTTCCCTAACCTAGCGCACCGCACTGCTGTGGTCATCAGTGCCTAGACTTGCAAACTACGAAAACTAACCAAACCGCCATCGATATGATTGAATGGCTGTCAGAATCAGCGTTTGCATTGTCACCAATGGAGACTACACTACTTACTGATATGGGTGTTTTAGGATGGTTCGATACCTGGTACTTAAGTACTGCTTGCGCTATTGATCTCTACGTGTTATAATTACATGTGGTCCTACTCCATATTGGCTGATCAGAAAAGTCCTGAGTGAATTCAAAGTGCTATAATTTTCATTTCCGTTGGTGTAGGCCGTAGGAGAGATAATGGTAATTGTTGTTCCTTAAACAGGCCGAACTTCAGCCATTTTTTTATTTTTTCTTATAAATTTTAATGTGAAGACGAAAACTAAACATTTTTATTACATCAGAAACCATTTTCTGTGGTATGTTGTACACAACGAAAGAAGAAAACAAATATTTTCAAGTCATATTTTTTGTTTTGTTTTACAAAATATTTGATAGTGGCTGAAGTTCTCTTTGAAATGGGGCAACATCTGCCACGATGTTACGAAAATACAATGTTACGAAAATACAATGTTATGTAAACTGCATCATTTTTGGCCGTTCGAAGTTAATAGTACTATATGGGAGAACGTTCCACTAAATTATCTTGATTCAGCCTCTGACTCACTTTTCTTTAGGAAAATTTACTATGAAAACAGACACAGTAGTTCATTCACAATCGAAGAAGTATTTTATTAACAGTCCTTTGGTGTTAAGGGAAAATTCCCATAAAGCACATTTGGTAAGACAGTGAACCACAGCATCATTTTCGAAGTAAAATGAATTAAAAATTGGTTAATATTTTCGTCAGGCACATAGGTGTGTGTGTTACCATATTTCATCATTTCAAAATTCAAATTTCCAAGTGAAACTAATAAAGATAAAATTAACAAACCTTAATAGCGAGAATGTTGGTACTGCAAACATTTCAGAGGATTGCCGTAGCGATAATTTTCCTTTCTAATTTCCCTTAGAGGATTTTGGAAATAAGCCTCGTTGGGTCGCGGTAGAGTGACCGAGCGCTCAAAGGCGCCCTGCTGCGGAGTGCTCAGTTGCTCGCCGTCGGATCTTCGAGTTCTCATCGCCGTGTGTGTGTGTGTATGTGTGTGTGTGTGTGTGTGTGTGTGTGAGTGAGTGTGTGTGGTCCTTAGGTTGGTTTAAGTTACATTAAGTTTGCAAGTGTAGGGACTGATGACCTATCAGTTTGGTCCAAGAAATAGTTCTTGAAATCTTCTTAAGATAAAAATCATTTAAAAACACTGTAAAGCATGAGTTACAAGACCATTTTTCACTCTGATGTATTTAAACCTGTTTCCTTCAGTTAAGTACAATGAAACTTTTTATACAAAATGTAAGTATTTCCTTCAGTTAACAGCAAAAAGAAAGAAAAAAGACAATCATCTTTTAACTGTGAATAGAATTTTAACCTTTGCATTTGCACTTCTTAACTTTCCAAAAATAAATAATCTAAAACATGAAATGTTATACTACCAATTTTATGATAAGTGAAACAGAAATGAAAGACCACCTAATAATTCAAGCCTCCTCGAAATTCAAATTTTTTCATTAATTTTGACTGTATTAATTCTGTTGTTTCAATAGTTTCAAAATAACAAAAGCATTTTTGTATACAATTATGAAAAATATTATTCTCTTAGCAGTTTTTTACCCCATTTAGTCAAATGCCAATCAAATCTGATCATCAAGGCAATCATAATTATATTAAAAAATAATAATTACCGTCGTTATCACAGTATTCGCGCCCGCATAACGTATTCCTACTAATTTTTCCTCATGACCGAAGTTCCTCTGAAAATTCACACTCACGCTGAGAAACACTAGTTGTTGCTTAATTATAATTTTTGTGTATAAATATCAAGAAATATTTATCTAATAGAGAATATTGACAAATTAATCGCTTAAAAAACCAAGGTTCGCCTGCGCAAGCCAGCCGCGGTGTCCGAGTGGACTGAGGCGCTCCGGTCACGGTCTGCACGGCCACTACGGTCGGGGTTTCGAATCCCCCCTCGGGCATGGATATTTGTGCCGTCCTTAGTCTTAGCTAGTTCATAAGTAGTTTGTAAGCTTAGGGACTGATGACCCCGTAGTTAAGTCCTACAAACATTTGAACATTTTCGCATGCGAAAGAGGCTTTTTTTTTTTTTTTTTTTTTTTTTTTTTTTTTTACACTATAAAACGTCAGTATTCTACACGAAATCGGATTGAATCATGACTGTAACGTATTTTTCGCGTGGAAAGTGAGAAAATGAGGTTGTCATAGACTTCTATCTACTACACATTACAGCCGTCTAAGTAGCCAGCCACTGTTCAAAGTTAGGTAAGTTTACGATACAAATAGCCGGCCGCGTTGGCCGAGTGGACTGAGGCGCTCCAGTCACGGTCTGCACGGCCACTAAGGTCGGGGGTTTGAATCCCCCCTCGGGCATGGATATTTGTGCCGTCCTAGATCGTAAGTAGTTCATGAGTAGTTTGTAAGTTTAGGGACTGATGACCCCGTAGTTAAGTCCCATAAGCTGTACAAACATTTGAACGGTACAAATAATAGTGCAAACAGAATATGTAGTTCCTTAGTTCTCATTACAGTAACCGTCTCTGATGACCACGTCGTCGACGGACTGTTAAACCCTGATCTTCCTTTACCCCTCCATTGCGGAAGAGGGTCGGGAGAACAGGTGTGGGGTCGGGCGCCGCGGGGGTAATTGAGTTTGTTGTGTCGCGTTCGGCGGCACTTGTTCAACATTTCCGCGGCCGGCGCGGCTTCGATTTATCCCGGCGGTGTTTGTCCTGCGGTAATTAAGCCCGTGCGTGCGCCCGCGGCGAGGGGCACTTGTGTTCTCTGCAAACAGACGCCAAGTTCCGCGCGGCTGCAATATTTACTTCCCGGCAAAGTTGCCCCCAGACAAGATGCAGCGCCGCCGCCTGACTTACGGTTATGAGCTGCGAAAGGCGCACCCCCTCCCCCTCCACTCCTCGTCCTTCCTCCTTCCTCCTCCCTCCTCTCCCCCTCCTCCGCCCTTACAACTCCCTCACAATTCTGCCAGTCCTGCCACATACCTCAGGCCCACCACAGCAGAGGCGGTGCACTGCTCCGCTGTTCCTGCCTTGCGCGGGGATTGAGAACATTTGCTGTGGCTCACAAGCTGGGTTAAATCCACGGTGACCGCACGTCCGGATTAATCCGGACATGTCCTCCTCCGTTTTAACACCCTGTTCTGGGTCCGGGAGGATTTTACGTTGTCCTACTTTTTCGCAAAGTTGAGAGTAATAAAATGACATTTAAAATTAGTTCTGTTCTATTCCTCTTTTCTTAACCCGTGGTCGCTCGCGTATATTTTTGTCAAGCGATAACTCCCGTGTTAGATTTTTTCTAACAATGATATCTTGCACCTTTTCATCTCTTTCTGCCAGAAAAAGACACGGTTATACAATAAATCGTTTTAATCTGCCAGGAAGTTTCATATCAGCGCACACTCCGCTGCAGAGTGAAGTTTCATTCTGGAAACATCCCTTAGGCTGTGGCTAAGCCATGTCTCCACCATATCCTTTCTTCCAGGAGTGCTAGTCTTGCGTGTTTGCAGGAGAGCTACTGTGAAGTTTGGAAAGTAGGAGGCGAGGTACTGGCGGAAGTAAAGTTGTGAGATGGCATCGTGAGTCGTGTCGGGATAGCACAGTTGTTAGTGCGCTTGCCCGCGAAAGTCAAAGGTCCCAGGTTCGAGTCCCGGTTCCGGCACACAATTTTAATCTGCCAGGAAGTTTCATATCAGCGCACACTCCGCTGCAGAGTGAAGTTTCATTCAATAAATCATTTCTTTGTTATTACCAAAGCATTATAAATTAGTATAAACATGGTATGGAACATTTTATTTGACGAATTCGTGGATGTTTGCAAGAAGAGCTATAGTACCGACGCACTGACAACGATAGACGAGATGTTAGAACCAGTCCGCGGAAGTTTCAAATTCAGGCAGTATATAACAAACAAGTTTGCAAAATATGGCATCAAGGTACATGTGCTTTGTGATGCCAGAACCTTTTATACTGTAAATATGGAAGTATACGCAGGCAAACAGCCTACTGGGCCATGTCAAGTAGCAAATGATGCAGATCATGTGGTGTTACCATTGATTAGACCGATTGACAAAACAGGCAGAAACGTGACGATGGACAATTATTTCACATCTATACCACTGGGTAACAAAATGTATGCCAACCATAGATTCACATTAGTGGATACTCTACGGAAGAATAAAAGAGAAATTCCAGCGGAATTTCTGGACGTAAAATGTAGGTAACTAAAGAGCAGCATTTGGAGAAAAACCAAGCAACAACTGCTTCATTTGCTCATACGTCTCAAAAAAATAAACAGAAAAAAGAAAACGTTCTAATGTTATCCACCATGCACAGCGACGATTCTGTAGACGCTGAAAGTGGCGAAGCGAACAAACTTGAAGAAATTACACTCCACAATCTCAAAAAAAAAAAAAAAAAAAAAAGAAAAAAAAAAAAAAAAAGAGGGTATAGACGTTGCCGACCGTTCGAAATCAGAATATTGTGTTTCATGAAGAAACCGGTGGCCCCTTACACTGTTTTTCAGTTTTATATACTTCCATATCCGACAGAGAATGTCATGTACTCTGTATAAACAATTGCTTCATTCAATTCGTAAAACTCAATAAGAATATCTACTTTGCTCATAAAAGACGTAACATGTGCTGAACAGTTTCAGGAGAAAACAAACGATCACAGCCGCATGTTAAAAGTACAAAAAACAGACTAAAAGTGAAGCAAAGCGGATTTCCACGGAAGGAGAAGTAATTGTTACGTAAAGAGTCCCATGTTTGAAAAAATCTAACAGTGCGCACCACTTCAAATAATTCCACAACTAACAAGCTATTGCTGAAATTTCATTGTCGAGTCACAGATTAATTGAATCACGAGATATGAAAGAATGCATTTCTAGATGGTCAGTTCATTAGCTTTGAAATGTGATGGAATATTAAAGTAAAATTGTAAATGTTAGATTTTTTTCTAAGAACGCGACTGATCGCGGATTAATTACTTTGGCTATAGCCAGTGCAGTGGCGGCGCGTCTTATGTGCCCACCCCCGGAAAAGCTCTTCGCGAAATAAAAGTAAATACAAGTAAAATAAAAAGAGTTTTTAATCTATCATTCTTCGTTTCGTTATTCTATCAGATCATTTTATATGCACATTCAAGGTATTTTTTATCGAATGAGAAACGTTATACGTCGCGGAGACAGAACGTGTACGAGTCATAGCGCAGCCGCTTTACACAGGTGCCAGTGGCCGCAGCGTTGCAATGCGCATGCGCGGCTGAGGTTCAAATTCTCTTCTCAACCCCCTGAAGGCAGCATATAGGAGCTCCGGCAGTAGGAAAGAGCAAGGGGAAACGCCGCTTTTAACATCGGCGTTATAGCTGGTACAGACAACAGGTCCTGGCTGCTATAGCTCTGGCGGTTACGCAAAAATGGTCCCGAAGCAAAGACAATGGAACTACTGCGTACCTCGCCTTGAGCATGCGCAAATCCTCCATAAAGGCAACATACACCCTTCATATTTGATTCTGGAGCATTGAAGATTTACCAGAAACACTTAATATTTCGTAAAATATGTTATAGCTATAAATTAAAGAGGCATCAAGTGTAAAAGACATTAGAAGTTCCGATCATTAATAATAATGACGTCAGTGCTCTCCACCGAGCAAGAATAGCCAGATGGTTAGCGGTATCGAGCTGTACTGTCGAAGGTAGTGGATTCGAGCAAGATTCCAGACAATTTCTAAAACACATTCTTATTTTCAGTAGCTATGGGAACAACAATGACTTTGGTATTGTTAATTGCCACATATCTTTGGACGTTTCAGCAGGGTAAATGACATTTATATTCTTCGTTGTAACAAATATTTAACTGTTTGAAAAGATTTGGGAGAGTACAGCTTTTGCGCATGCGTACTGTTAGTAGGGGGTGCGCAAGGCTTGTGCGCTGCCTGCCAAGAGTAGTCATAACACAAGAAAACTATTTGTCTTACGTAGCGTTGTACTGAGTTTGGGAATACGTGCACGTTGTACAGTGTGTTTCGGAATTTTCTGAATGTTATTTATGTGATTCACCGAGAAATTTGTGTTGGTATAATATATTTATGAGCTATTAGTACGATATCTTACCGATATTCACATCGTACAATTCATATTAGGCATTTGGGCTCATAACAGAATAATCTGTATGGAGAATTACATAAATAACATAATAACCTTCTGCAACACACTGTGCAACGTGCACGTATTCCTAAACTCGGCACAACGCTACATAAGACAAACAGTTTGCTTGTATTACGACTACTCCAGGCAGGCAGCGCACAGGCCTTGTATCTAGGTGGCGTTGGTGCGGCTTAGTGTCACGAGACCCGAAGGTAGCTTGTTTCTTCATCCTAACAGATTAATTTTGTTATAGTCACTTAACAGGTCATATGTCCTTGGTGTTTATTATCAAAGAAAGAGGGGCGGCGTTACTATCGAGATCGAACGCTCAAAGAAGTGAACACCCAGTCTTCTTCTGAAGCACCAGCCGCCACTGCATTTGACAGCTGCTATGAGACTAGCGCTCCAAGTGGTGAGCAAAGTAGCCGCCTGTTAACGTCATATACATCGTACGAATAACAATTTCTTTTCCACGTAATTTATAACACGATTGTTCTATTTCAGACTTCAAGGCGTTAGTCTGATAATAGACGTAGTGAATCTAAATCAGATGTATGTAATGACGAAAGCTACAACACACTCACGCAAAGGAACATGGAGATCCGAAATTTTTGCGGATTTTCCCACCCCCTCGTCTCGGTGTTCTTCGCAACGCTTGGTTCCTCCATCTTCACCCTTCACCCTCGCCTCGGAGTCTCAGCGCTACCTCTCCATCTCCCCCCCCCCCCCACCTGCTGACCCTCCCCTCCTGCCGGGTCTCCATCCTCTCTCCTCGGTTCACCTGCGGGGTCCACCCAAGTGAGGTAATTCGGATTTTAATCTGTGCTTCGTGGTTTTTGTACTCTTTTGGCTGCAGAGCGGCGTACGTAGCCGATGACAATAAAGGAAAGCCGGCCGCGGTGGACGAGGGGAGTGAGGCGCTCCAGTCACGATCTGCACGGCCACTGCGGTAGGGGGTTCGAATCCCCCCTCGGGCATGGATATTTGTGCCGTCCTAGTTCGTAAGTAGTTCATAAGTAGTTTGTAAATTTAGGGACTGATGACCCCGTAGTTAAGTCCCATAGACTATACAAACATTTGAACATTTGAATAAAGGAAAAAAATCGAAACCAAAATAATGTACGCCAACAAACAGTTTCAAGCATAAAAGGTGTGGTCGTGTAGCTCCGTAGTAAAAGGGTATGACACATAACGTCCTTTTCGTTTCGTTTCGTTAGTTTTTGGGGAACCTGTTACATATGAATGGCTTTCATCTTTGTTATGGTTCTGTGTTGGGAGGTACTTCCAACTAACAGTATAAATACTTTCAAAAATTTATTATATTGCAATGTTACCAACTGTGCTCTTACATGTATAGCTAACACGAATTAATTAGATTTCCCAGGAAACGGAAGAGTATGACCGCTGACGAGCATATTCGATTTTGGCAATAAATTTTCTACAAAATGTTCGAATGTTTGTAAAGCTTAAGGGACTTAACTGCGGGGTTATCAGTCCCTAAACTTACAAACTACCTATGAACTAGCTAAGTCTAACGACGGCTCAAATATCCATGCCAGAGGGGGGATTCGAACCCCCGACCATAGCGGTCATGTCGACAGTGACTGGCGGGCCGCAGAGTGCTCGGCCACCGCGGCCGGTTATTTTCTACAGCTTTTGAGTATTTTCCTATCTTCTCCTCTTATGGATGGTTTTCATATTTTAATCCCAACTTTCAATTTCCCCCCCCCCCATAAAATTAAGATTTCAGAGTTCTGTAGCATGTTATTAAGAATAATGCTTTTTTCTATACCTTTGGACACACCAACTTCAGGATACCCTCCTCAATACTCTATTTTTGAACGATTTGCAGGTCTTAAAAAGATTAAACAATCATATTATATTTACATTTATGTACTTTTCAGGCAAATAGTAACAAAAACATTTCAGCAATATTATTGTGATACATACCCTCAGGATCATTACAAAATCTTAAAAATAACAAACGTGGTGTCTTTTTCTGGTTGTTGCTGCATTTCATTTCGCTACAAGCGTTCCGGGTCCAAAAGCCGCCAAGAAAGTGAAAACATTCTGCGAATAAACCGACTTACAGGGCACGAGATTCCGCCAACTCAGTAGTGTCCCCTGCTGGCTCCTTAGCACGTTGCTATCGCAGTTGGCAACAAAATGTCGCTCCAGGGTTGTGACTCGTATGTTAGAAATGTTCAAATGTTTGTATAGCTTAAGGGGCTTAACTGCGGGGTCATCAGTCCCTAAACTTACAAACTACTTACAAACTAGCTAATACTAAGGACGGCACAAATATCCATGCTCGAGGGGAGATTCGAACCCCCGAACGTAGTGGCCGTGCAGACCGTGACTGGAGCGCCTCAGTCCCCTCGGCCACCGCGGCCGGCCGTATGTTAGACTGTGGGTAAATTCTGCCACTGAGCTGTCAAATCAATGTTTTACTTCTGCAGTCTACTGGACCAATGGCTGAAGTACCTGTGTGTGTAGTCGATAGAGATCTGTGACAAATTCAGTATCTCACTTCAAATTTTCGCGCGAATAATACCTTAAAGTGATTGATGAATTCGGGTTGGCGTAGAATGGTATCGTTGTGTACTGCGAAAACGAAGACTCGCGCAGTCTAATCTTGATTTTGCAAACCAAAAATTTGTTAACCGGTGTATTAAGTGAATATTAGTTACACATTTGCACAGAAAGTTTATTTAAGCAACAGTTAGTTTTTTTCTGAATTAATTTTTTAGAGCAGAAGTGTGAATTTTCAGAATAACTTCGGCCAAGACGAAAATACATAAGCAGGAGATCCGTGTACGAATCACGGCTGGGTACACATTTTCAGTTTTGCCCATTCGCAGTTGATGTCATATATTCTGTGAATGTGAAACAATAACAACTGCAGTATCAGAAGTGACGTTTCTTCTTTCGGAACAGACGCAACACGCATAATGCAATTACAACGATGTTTATTTACAAAATGGTGTAATGGAGATTCCAAAAGAAAAATTATGGATATGACATGCCTCTTAAATGTTTTTAATGCTAAGATTCACTATCCAGGACAAAATAAATACGGCGCTCTTGCATCCTTTATTTCGACGTTTTTTAATTTTTTCTTTGTTACTTTTACTTCGAAACTGAAATTTAGAAATTCTTAAATATCATTATTCACATATGTATGTGCCTGGCGAAAGTAATTATTAATTTAATTATTAATTTGTTTTACTTCTAAGGAGATGCTCTGGTTCTCAGTCTGTGCTTTTTTGGGTTTTCGTTTAACATAAAAGGACTTGAGACTTAATAAAAAAAATTCTTGAATATGGAGGGAACTTTTGTGCCCATTTTGAATGAAAGATAATTTAGACATGTATATCCTGGTATTGTCATAACATTACGTTCGTGACCGATGTTGACTCCTTTTTCATGGCAACACTTGCCACTATTAAAATGTTATGAAGTGAAGAATATATGACTTTGAAATTATCTTTCTTTTTTCATTGTGTACAACAGAGAATGGTCCCTAATTTAATCGAAGTGTTTAGTTTCCGTGATCAGATTAAAATTAAAAACTGGAAAACTGTCCGAAGTTAGATCCGTTTACGTTATATGAGCGAACTTATGTAACTCACTACCGCATGGGAGTGGCCAAGCGCACTGAGGCGCTATGCTCCGATGCGTGAGGCCGTTCCCCGTCGGGTGTTCGAAACCCCCCTCGGAGATGGATGTTTGTGTTGCCTTTAGTATAAGTAGTCTGTACGTTTAGGGACTGATGACCCCGCAGTTAAGTCCCATAAGCTTAACAAACATTTGAAACATTTGTAACTCACTGACGGAGTCGAAATTTCACAAGGTGAAAGAAAAACGGAAACATGTTTTGACTTGCGCGTCAATGGTCAATGCTTTCGGAGAAAATAACGAACATAGCTTAGACGTTTCGTTATCAAGCTACAAATGCAGGGCCGTGTGTGGAACGTCTGCAGCGCAGTGGATTGGACCAGTGGTTCTTCATAGGATTTTTCACTTTTTTTTTTTTTTTTTTTTTTTTCGGTCTGTAGCTCCATGACAGCTCCCGTCTGAAGTTCGAGACCTTCCTCGAGAATAGTGGTGTCTGTTGTCCTCAGCATAAAACATGTGAACATCCAGAACCCTCGATCTTCCAGGAAAAAAAAATCGCGATTCGGTGTACATAGCAGGTTTCCCACGGACGACGCCATTTGTAATTTTATTTTTCCCGCATACTTCAGTGCTGACCACAAGGGAAGTGTGTGTACAGGCGAACGTCGACGAGCTGTGCCGGCACCTTCACGTATTTTCCTCCTGGTTTCGGTCTGGTAAGTTCGCGTTGGCGTCTGTTTGTACTTACAGGTCTAACAGAGAGTTAACATATTCAATGTACTCCATTAAAGACTTCCTGTAAGTGATACTAATCGGTAGGGAGACGCATGTTTTCAGAGTATAATGAAAAATAAACGACGCATTAGATGTTGCCCTGAAAGTTACTCAATACCTTGGAGAACATCCTGCGCGCGGTAAGCGTCGCTTAAATGAAAGTAATGCGTACGTACAAAAAATTATAACCCGATATGTTGGTGTGCTACGTAATTTAGGTTGCATTATTATTTGTACCGGTAATAACGATAACGAACCTGCAAATTCAAATGTGTTATATGAAAACGTTCTGTAGTGCAGAAATAATAAGAAACACCGAAGTTAATCCGAGAAGCTCTTACATTAATGTATCCAACAAGGCGGACATGCATTTCACTGTTTTTATTAATAACAAAGCAACAATAATTCATTTTTTCAGCCTATAACTTAGGTTTAAAGGAACATAATTTATCATAACCTTTATTATTTAGTAGCCGCGCGGGAGTAGCCGAGCAGTCTGGAGCGCTATGTTACGGACCGGGCGGCCTCCCCCGTCAGAGGTTCGAATCCTCCTTTGCGCATGGATGTGTGTGTGTTGTCCTTAGGTTACATTAAATTAGTTTAAATAGTTTGTGAGACTAGGGACTGATGACCAACGTAGTTTGGTCCCATAGAATTACAAACATTTGAAACAATATATTATTTGGTGCCGGCCGCGGTGGCCGAGGGGACTGAGGCGCTTCAGTCACGGTCTGCACGGCCACTACGGTCGGGGGTTCGAATCCCCCCTCGGACATGGATATTTGTGCCGTCCTTAGTTGTAGGTAGTTCATAAGTAGTTTGTAAGTTTAGGGACTGATGACCCCGTAGTTAAGTCCCGTAAGCTTAACAAACATTTGAACATTTATTATTTGGTATTGTCCATTGTGAAACACGATTTGTTCAAAATGTTCTAATGGTTTTGGAACTTATGGGACTTAACTACGTGGTCATCAGTCCCTAAACTTACAAACTACTTATGATCTCCCTAATACTAAGGACGGTACAAATATCCATGCCCGAGGGGTGATTCGAACCCCCGACCGTAGTGGCCGTGCAGACCGTGACTGACGCGCCTCAGTCCCCTCGGCCACCGCGGCCGGCCAAGAATTGTTGTATAATGTGTTATTAATATGTTGGTATGGTTTAAAATATAATTGATATGTCCTGGGCCTTTTTCACACGGTTTTGCTTAGAGAGGAGCTGTATGTAGAAATCGATGGTATGGTTATTGGTCCTCTGCTGTTCCTTATCTACATAAACTATTTAGGAGAAAAATCTGAACTGCTCTCTTAGGTTGTTTGCAGATTTGCAAGAGGAAACCCTAGGGGTAGTTGAACTCATTTCAAAGACTTGACTAACGTGACTTAAATAGAACGTTATTACAGCAAATTAACACGTATTTGTGCTCCCGTAACCTGTTGTTCAGGCTATAAATCAAATTATGACACTATATGATGAACGGCATTTGTTTACTGGATAAACACGAAGACACGTTATTCTTCGAATAACTGAAGACAACACATGATGCAAGGAAAGAAAGGAATAAGCATCAATCGTCTTAGCGGCAGAGACATTAAAATATCAGACTCATTGATCTCTGTATCACGTAAATATTCAAATGCAGCAGCAGTCTGGGACTACCAATCACAGACGTTCTTATTACTTGTTTTTTCTAAATTACGTGTTTGCTAGGAAATGTGTTACAAGAGCGCAAAAAGAAGCAGCGGTGAAATGGACGAGCACTCTAAGGTGCGTTCCTGCAGCGTGCGGATGCTCCCCGTCGGAGGTTCGTGTCCTCCCTCGGGCATGGCTCGTGTGTGTGTGTGTGTGTGTGTGTGTGTGTGTGTGTGTGTGTGTGTGTGTGTGTGTGTGATAATCTTATGGTAGTTTAAGTCGTTTGTAAGCCTAGGGGCTGATAACCATAAAAGTTAAGGCCAATAGTTTTACAAACATTTGAACACGAATAGAAAATAAGTGTCTATTCCACTCGCATACTGCCCTATTACATTTCATATCAAGATATAAATCGAGGCACGAAGTAAACAATTTATTGTTTATGGTCAAAGGATTTAAAAATATATAAACCAACAGTCGTAACAGTAATTATATTATCTGGCAACCAGTTTCAGCACTTCGTTACTGCCATCTTCAGGCCATCAATACATCCAGGGTCAACTGCTCCATACGGCTGAATTAAATTGGATTGACAGCTTCCATGTGGATGGGTGTGCACCATCCATATACATGACAGATAGTGCACATGCATCTACATGGAAGCTGTGAATCCACAATTCAACCGTATGGAGCACGTGCCTTAAGATGGCACTAATGATGTGCCGAAACTGGTTGCCAGATAATAAAATCATTATTGTTACGGCTGTTGGTTTACATATTTTTAATATAATTCGATCATAATTTCAAGCAGCCGTTTTCCAACTCTCCAGAATAGTATGGAGCTACATATATTAAATTGTGATTAGATTCCATTTTGTGCCACACAACCACAGAGTTATAATGAAATAAAAGGTTTCAGCTTGGTAGGGATGTGATAAGTTTATTTTATTTAAATTCAAAACATATCGATTTCGTCCCTATGATGGGACATCATCAGTGCGTGCAGAATTGCAAGTCATGATTTATGTGCTCTGCTTAACACATTTTTTCGTCATGTCATAGAAAACATTTAAAAGGTCTTGACGGTACAAGTCACTTCTGTACTTGTGACTTGTACCGTCAAGACCTTTTAAATGTTTTTTTTTATGACATGACGAAAAAATGTTTTAAGCAGAGCACATAGGTCATTATGCCTTGCAATTTGCCCGCACTGATGATATCCCATCATAGGAACCAAATCGATATGTTTTGAAATTTAATAAAATAAACATATCACATCCCTACCAAGCTAAAATCTTTTATTTCATATATTAAATTGTTTGTCACGTAGAAATTGGACTGTCAAAGTATGGACGACGTAGAATCATGTGCAGAAAATACAACTCTGTAGGCACGCTGCACCCCTTCGTTCAGAGAGCAGAAACACACATCACGGACGTAAAGAGATCACTAATCAAATGTTACATGTGCACTAAGTCGTGCAAAAATAATCAGCACAACAAGCAATTCTAAGCGATGTCATCAATGGCAGTTACATGGGCTGTATGCATTATATCCAACTGAACGTGGCTTCAGAGTACGTTCAAATGCCTAAAATATGACTGATTCTTATTATAGCGTATTAACAGCATTCACACGGAACATTACCGTAAAACTGATGCTCAACTAGTAAATCATATTTCCCCATTAGATAATCTCCAGCAAAATAAAATAAATTAACGAATTTATGTAGCACTTATATGAACATTTTTTTAGTCGGCTGGCACAACGAACCAATTAGGCCACGAGGGAAAGCGAGCGCGCAGCCCAAATTGCAGCATAGGCTAATCCGCCGACTGCCGGCTCTTCTGGATTCAGGTTTTCGTGTCATTAACAGCACGTACTCATTAAAATTTTTAAAGTCTAATGAGTACTAAACTTGGTTACGCTAGCTGTTAAAAATTCCCTCCATTACGGGTTACACGAGTATTGACTAATAAATCTGCTAAATTTCCTCCGTAAAAATTTGGAATTTCATTAATCTGAGTTATAGTTGCTAACGGTAATTGGTAGCAATATCTGTACTCCAATTTTTAAGTCGATGTTATGCATACATTTTCGCTAGCAGCAGCCTTAAATAATATCAATGCGGCGCTTTTGTTTTCAATGGATAAAGACGAGACGAAGAAGCCACACCCACTAAGGAAAGCGATAAATCTCCAATATTAACCAGAAAAAAACACCTAAAGCTAAAAATTAATTTAGAAACTTCAGTATTGGACGAGTGGAAAAGTTTTCATTGAAGTCCTATTTTGTTAATGCGGTGGCGGCCGAAATAGAATACACGATATCCACTCTTCTGGCAGTCCATAATGCAAAACGAAGGAGAGCTGGATATATAACAGCCAGATATATTAGGGGGTAAATTGCTGTGCGATCGTAACATGGTTCAAATTACTATGAACGAAAGACTGTTAAGATTTATTTATATAGCCTTCTGAGTTTTAACTCAATCTGGCTCTGTACAAAATATAGTGGCAATGTAAATTCAATTAAATAAACAAAAAATTTTGACAAATGGGAGAGTGGAAACTAAGCGAACACTGGTGTTCGTTATTGGAGGTGAGATATTAGATACCAGAGTAGTTGAAACTGCATTATATTACAATTCAAATCATTTCTGAAGCATTGTCACATCTTCACAAGTAAAACCTACTGTACTTCGGCAAAATCTACATTCGTATTCCGATCTTGATGACATTTTACACACTTGAGCTCCAAACTATAAGGAGGGTCACTGCGTGCATAATATTTTGTATGGTGTATGGCGGAGGGTACGTTACTTACGGACTTCGACAAAATCTACGGTTTTATTCCAATCTTGACAAAATTTGGCATAGTGCACCTTCAAAACAACACTTCATTGTCTACTTTAGATTTCATTCGGAGTGTAACTTGCAGTAAACTTATACAACACTTCACTGATCCACATTAAAATTAACTCAGTTATTTGATTTTTCTCTGGTAAATGGAGGAATAAATGGGCTGAGGAGGTGGAGAAGGAGTTAGACACAAATATGAGGCTGTTACCAGCAGATAAAGGGAGGCTTGAGTTAGGCATTCAAAGGAGGAGGAGGAGACGAACGGAGAGAGGGGAGAGGAGAAGATGGACAAAGGAAAGAGGTGGAGAGATAGATAGATAGATAGATAGATAGATAGAGAGAGAGAGAGAGAGAGAGAGAGAGAGAGAGAGAGAGAGAGAAGGAATTAGGATGTGAATATTGGAATATATAAGTCCCGATCAACGCTGGGTTTTCATCTAGTGTTTAATATTTTGCCCATTTAACAACTGCCACAAGTACTTTTATCTTAAGAAGCAGCAATCAGGTTACATTTCTTTTATCTACTGGTTTCGGGCACTTGTGCTATTGTCGCGTATCGAACGTGGGTATTGTTCAGGACTGAGCGACAGGGTACGGGATGAGGAAATCAGGTATTTGGCTTAGTGAGAGGGACTATTTTTACCTATATTTTGACAAGAAGGTAAAAGATTTGGAGGTTTTTCTAATTAGAAGATCTGTGAGTAATGTCTGACCAGTAACACTTCCTACCTCGTTACGTGTAGCACCCAATGAGTTTGAAAAGTCTTTCTACAGATATGATGGCTGTCTACCACCGTTCCGGCTATTCAGAATCAACTATTACTCTCTTCTGCAAACCACTCTGTACATAGCCCTTCCTGGCTGCCTCGCTGCCTTACTACAGCCTGTTTGAGACTACTTCTAAGAGATATGCACAGCCAACCACAGCACCTAGCTCTTCAGCTTATTTGCGACCACACTTACGAGCTACCCTCAGCCAACCACTGCACCTAACTGCCCTTCGCTGCAGTGGCTGCTCATTATATATGTTTTTCCCAAGAATCTCCTGACGTCTCGTCACGGAGGAGAAGATTTCATCTGAATCAAAGTGACCTTGTTGTTCCAACTTACTTACATGTCTGTTACCTGGCGGTATCAGGCTAGGTCCGTCTACATTAGTATCTTTGCTTCATAATTACTAATTGTGTAACTTGTCTATTCCCAGCGTATTTTATCTTCAGTTTTAAGTTGGTACCCTTATTAGAATTGTAACCCAAAATATGCAAAAAAAAAAAAAAAAAAAAAAAAAAAAAAAAAAAAAAAAAAAAAAAAATACAACTCGTATCTGCTTCTTTACATAATATATAGATAATGTGAAAGACTTAATAACAGAGCTGTACTATTTATTGTATAATAATTTCTTTTGTCATAAAATTTAAGTATGTACATTCTTGATATGTACATAATTATAATAATCAATATTAATTAGACTAATAATGTTACATTAAGTTGGATGTAATACATTAAACTATAAATTATATCAATTATAAAAATAAAGAACTTCAATGTGAACAAAAAATTTACATCCCTTCAACGTCGTGGTCATTAAAGCGGGTTTTCAGATCTGAATCAGCGTGTAGAACAGCAGTCCACGTGTCCGGCGCGGTAGATGTAGGAGTGGGGGTAGGGTGGTCGGTGGGAAGTGTTTGCAGGTTGGCCACCCTGCTGCTCAGGCCCGGGGCGTGTGCCGGCCGCGAGCTTTACATTTTAATGGCAACACTAAGCGCGGGCTTAAGTCTGCTCCTCTTCCCCACCCCCTCCCCTCCTCTCGCCCCTGCCACCCCCAGCCGCGCGTCTCGCTGAGGGCCAATAAGTCCATTAATTGTGTGCCGCCTGCTCCACCCAGCAGAGGCCGTACCCAGCCACTTAATGCGCTACTCAGCATGTTGCCGCACAGTACCGTCTCCGTAGCAGCGAAGGCAGGAGAGCCATCAACTAACATGTCACATACTTCTTACGTAACTAGCATGTTGTGGTCTGTCACACATCAGGATTTTATCTATACATCTTATTATAGAGACTGTATGTGTGTATGTGTCTATGTATTTTGCTCATCTCCTCCTACAAACTACTAAGGCAATTGTAAACAAACGTCGTACACATTTTCCTTACTATCAGGCAACAATCGCTGTTGGGGTAAGAACAACTTACAACACATATGTAAAAATTATGATGTCATAAACAATGACAGTCGTGAAAAACAGCCGCGACATGCGACAATATTCTACATCGCTTCCTCAACTAATGGGCCAATTTGAAACATATTAGCTGCAAATATTCTTCAAAGTCAGAAATCATTTGCTGTGGTGGCAAAAACCACTTACGATACATAGTTCTTACGATATGACGTCATTAACAATGAAAACTGCCCAATCTTGTGGCGCGTGATATTATTCCTCAATATTTGAGAATGAGAGCACTTAGCGACTTGCAGTAAACGTTATACATAGTTTCAAATCTTTACGAAACTTATTCTCGCTGACAACCCTAACAAAATGATAAAAGGAAAAAAAAGTTTACCGCTTACTACTTTTCCGATGTTTATGATGTATATCAACGGCATTTGGCATAACGTTATTACTTCTACACTGTAAATTGTATTCGCGAGACATTTCACAGACGGTACACATACCTACCACTGAATTTTCCTTCGATATTATATCACAGTTCGACATTTAGTTCATGAGATATGACGTCATAAAGAATTTGGTTCATGGAAAACAACATAATTACTCACGAGGTTACGATTTATTACGTCTTTACTGCTAACGCCATTCACGAATTATTTTGCACACATCAGGCACATATAACATTGATGTACCTTCGAATTTACATCATAGTACCTCACGTATTTAGGAAGTACGACTCCATAAACAACGAAATTTCGGATTAACTTCTATATCAGGGATATTTTTCCACATCACCTCATAAAATAATGGTTGGATTAAAAAAAAAAAAAAAAAAAAAAAAGCATGGTAGAATATTGCTTACCATCAGACAACAATCGCTGTGGGGTTAAAACTACCAACGCACATACTTCAGGAGATATGACATCACGAAAACTTTCCATCTCTCGACGCGTGACTTCAGACACCCAATATTTATTCATCGCACACAGTTTCCAAATATTACTCCCTGCAAATCTGGAATGACTAATAACCCGGCAGTTAAGTCCGATAGATTTACAAATATTTAAGCAAAAGAAATCTGGAAAATTATATTATTGTAGGACTCATAGTCAAGCATATATGTCACAAGTATTGAGGTGCATATTCCTTATTTTACTGTTTCATAATTTCTAAGCTGATTTCCGAAGACATGGAGATTAAATCTTTTCTAATTTTTTAGTTTTTTGTTTTGTTTTGTTTCTAAAATAAGACTGATAAAATGCATATATACACGGGAAAGACTGGGTTTATCAGCTTATTTTGTATAAAGGTGGGCCGTCTGTGATGAACACTATTTTACTGCCAAAAGAAGTTATAATCAAGATTAAAATAATAAATACTGGGGAAACACAGACGTTGTAAAACTTTAGACTAAAGTTTGTTTCTCAAAGAAGTCTTACATTTTCGTTTTGAAGCACATACTGAACATACTCGTACACATTGAAAGCGTACTGCATGTACTCATTGGTACATATATCGTCGTCATCTTCAGTATCCTAGGTCTAAATTTACAGGTTTTCTTTTCGAATATCTCTTCAACGCCCTGAAGTAGCAGATGTTCTTCGTCTGGTATATTAAGTATGCAGAACCTGTAATGACTCATGCTCTGGATCGCCGGCCGCGGTGGCCGAGGGGACTGAGGCGCTCCAGTCACGATCTGCACGGCCACTGCGGTAGGGGGTTCGAATCCCCCCTCGGGCATGGATATTTGTGCCGTCCTAGTTCGTAAGTAGTTCATAAGTAGTTTGTAAGTTTAGGGACTGATGACCCCGTAGTTAAGTCCCATAGACTATACAAACATTTGAACATTTGAATAAAGGAAAAAAATCGAAACCAAAATAATGTACGTCAACAAACAGTTTCAAGCATAAAAGGTGTGGTCGTGTAGCTCCGTAGTAAAAGGGTATGACACATAACGTCCTTTTGCCGGCCGCGGTGGCCGAGGTGACTGAGGCGCTCCAGTCATGGTCAGCACGGCCACTACGGTCGGGGGTTCGAATCCCCCCTCGGGCATGGATATTTGTGCCGTCCTAGTTCGTAAGTAGGTCATAAGTAGTTTGTAAGTTTAGGGACTGATGACCCCATAGTTAAGTCCCATAGACTATACAAACATTTGAACATTTTTTTGCTCTGGATCTCAGTTATGATTGCTTTCTACATCATAATGTTCTTGAACGTCACTATTATTGTCTACATATTTGGCAAACTAAGCCTGAAGATTCGTTACCAAATTAGAATCATTTCTGTAATTAACAGACGCTCTCACATATATTGCTTTCCGCCGTCCAAAACCCCTTCTCACTCAACATTCGTCCGTTCTCTGGACGACTCTGAGTCGCCTCTGAGGCACAAAATTTTAATTCAGTGCCCTCTGAACCGCACACCGCGGTGCGCGATGACGGTGGCTGTTCACCATTCCGGAAGGAACAGCCACCGATTCGGTATGGTGGCCAGCTGATGCGCTTCGGCTAGCTGGCTTAATATTTTGTACGTGCTCCCCTTTATCATTACTAACTACACTTCGGTACTGTTACAATCATATGTACACTAACCCGTGCCACACGATTAACATTAAAGTTTCCATTCAAAACAAGACGAAATTATATCACGTTCCTGTCATCAGCTGATATGTTCCCCTCTCCTGTGAACAATTTATCAATTAGATCTTCTCAATAACGTGCTAAGGTAGCGAGACTGGTACCTTACAATGTAGTCGATACTACTGCATTCCACATTTG
This sequence comes from Locusta migratoria, assembly GCA_026315105.1. Lineage (NCBI taxonomy): Eukaryota > Metazoa > Arthropoda > Insecta > Orthoptera > Acrididae > Locusta > Locusta migratoria. The sequence goes on along the minus strand of CM048746.1, from coordinate 424,397,868 downwards.
TGCATTTCGATATCCCGTGACTTCTATCATCTTACTGCACGCACGCCAAAATACGAGGTATGACCGCAAAGAAAGTTCCGTTTGGTAATATAAAACAGAGAGGACAGATACAGAAAAAAATTGTACAACAATCTGCAACTGTTAAACTACTTTTCTACATAGCTTCCGAAATTTTGTAGCACACGTTCATTGTACTTCCTTCACAGAAGGTTGCCGCATTTGTTCAAGCAGGTGTTACCATGTTCTTTCAGCTCGTCATCATTGTTGAAGTTTGACCACCAAGGACAGGTTTTAGATGTAAGAAGAGATGAAAGTTTTTTTTCCGCTATACCGTCCGACCTCACACGGCGAATGTGACCAAAAACACATACGGTTAACAGTTCAACGATGATGAAGAGCTGAAACCACATGATACCACATGGTTCAATACATAGGCGGCAACCTTCAACGAAGAAGGCATACAAAAACTTGCACCACGCTATGACAAATGCTTACAAAATTTCGGTAGTTATGTAGAAAAGTAGTTTAACAGTTGTAGATTTTTTGTACAATAAATATTTTTCTGTACTGTACACGTGTCTTTTATGCAACCAAGTTCAAGTTCAAGTGTTTGTAAATCTTATAGGCTTAAGGTCTGAGGGCATTAGTCCCTATGCTTACAAATTAGTTAAACTAACTTAAGCCTAAAGACAACACAAACACCCATGTCCAAAGGAGGACTCGAATCCCGACGGCGAGCAACCGCGCGCGCCGCAGCATAGCGCTTTAGATCGCTCGGCCACTCCACCGCGGCTTTTATATAACCAAACGGAACTTACTTTGTGGCCATACCTATTATCTTAAGATTGTAAAGGAGTCACTTGCTGAAGCCGAAATCAAGTAGTTGTTATAAATCACTTAGGAGATCTTTATTTGCCATAGATCGCTTACTAGTTTTACAGTGATGACAAATTTCGACTCGATGAAGTGTCATTATCATATCTTAATTGTCCAGGCATGCTAAGCCATATGTTTCAGATGAACTAACCTCGTAGTGGAAAGCTTTAAATGGTATGCACATCGCCAATCAAATATGCCATTAGGTCACGTTGTTCAAGACCCTGAGCTTTCCTGTCCCACATGTTGAGGCAGTGTGTCATCACAGCGAGAACTGGGTCTTTAACAACATGACCTAAAGGCATATTTGATTGGTGATGTGCATGGCCTTTGTAGCTTGCCACTATGAGGTTAGTTCATCTGAAACATGTATCATACCATGCCTGGACATTTAAGATTTTTTAATGACTCTTTATTGACTCGAAACTAGTAATCAGTGTAAAATCTATAAGCTACCTATGGCAAATAAATATCTCATAAGAGATTCATAACCATTACATTCAAGATCGTATCCTACAAATCCACCTGAATAAAATGTCAGGTAATTATAACGACCGCAAGGGAGTATCCCATCGGTCTGGAGCGACACGTTGCGGATCGCGCGGCCTCCCGCGTCGGAGGTTCGAATTATCCCTCAGGCATGGATGTTTGTGTTGTCTGTAGTGTAAGTTAGTTCATAAGTTTAGGGACTAATGACCTCGCAATTAAGTAGCATAAGCTTTCCAAACATTTTAACATCAATTATAACGAAATCAAGTATCGGTGGTGTATCAGACGTTTGCTTTCTCAGTAAGTACGTGCTATCTTGAACATGCGTACCTAGTGCTTTCTTCTGGCTGCTGCCACTCTCTCCCTGATCTCCCCACGCTTTCCCTCTCTGTATCTCTCTTCTTCAGAGGTGTCCACCCCACTCTTGGCCAATGACTCCCCCCCCTCCCCAACTGAGACCTACCCTCCACACCCGGAACATTTTGAATCATATTGTTGAGATAATAAATATGGTTTTGCCATTTATTATTCAAATTAAATATCTTTTATTTCACATTTTGTAAAATGTTTCATAAAGCCCCAACCCCCGAATGACCGAAAGTACTAATTTTTCACCCCCCCCAGACATTTTAATGCAGATTGCGTCATGACAACCCCCTGTGGCCACCTCTGCTCTTGCTCCTCTCCACCTCTCCCCATCTCTCTCTCTCTCTCTCTCTCATACTTATCAGTCACCGTCTCTACCATTACCCTCCCTCTCCACTCCTGCCAATAGCTCTCTCTCTCACATAGACACACTCACTCACTCACTCACTCAATCAGTCTACCATTACCCTCTCTCTCCGTCTCTTCCACAATCTCTCTCTACAATCTCTCTCTCTCTCTCTCTCTCTCTCTCTCTCTCTCTCTCTCTCTACGCCTCTTCCCCTGTCCTTCCCTCTCTCTCTCCCCCTTTGTCTTCTTGTCCCTCTGTCTCCCTCTGGTTCCCTGCCAGTGGTGACGTCGGTAGTGGTGCCGCTGCCTTTCTGCTCGCCGCCATCCATCAGCGGATGCGCCGTCGCCGCCAATATTTGCCGTTTAATTAGCGGCTCGGCTGTCGATATCCCGCGCAAAACAACGCCGCCGGCTCCGTGGCGATCCTTTGCGGCTCGTCAGCTTAATGGCGGCCTAGTACGGCGCGTGGAAGGGGGGGAGGAGGCTGTGTACCAGGCGGTCCTGCAGTTCAGCCGCCAGCGGCACAACTAACGCTGTACACGGCTCTACTTCAGTCCGGTCTGACGTCACAAAAGGGAAAACAGAATTTACGTCCGGTTTACTCAAGACTAACCTAAACCAGCTGAATAGTGCCAGAGGTCCAAGAATAATAACACTGTTATTCTTAGTTCATTTGGGAATGACAGACATCACTTCTTGACTGACTACATATTTTCGTAATGTAAAGGCTCAGAAATCGGCTAAGGTCTATAGCATTGCCGAGTTCGTCTACATGTATACGCCTCAAGCCTCCCCATTGTGTCATTTCCTCCTGTTCCAGTCGCGTGTACTTCGCGGGAAAAATGATTGTATGCTTCAGTGTGGGCCGTAATCTCCCAGTTCGTCTCCTTGTGGTCACTTCGTGAGATACGAGGATTGGAGTTATGCAATGGAATCTACTATTGTAGCTACAGCACACGTTGTTGACATACCTACCTTACCTCCGAGCATATGGTCTCGCCAGTTCCATGTCACCGGCATGCGCACAATCGAGGGAAACACAGTCACTTGTAAACGAGCGATCTAACGTAACGGTGTCACTATGTTTTGGAAACAGGAACAACGGAGAGTCTTACAGCATTACAGCGTCATCACGGTCTTCAAGAGGCATGCTGTGAACCGGAATTCCCATACAGTGGCACGTTGCGTAAAAGCCTTCAAAGAAGGTCGGTAAACTGTGGCAGACATTCATCGGGCAGGTCGTCCTAGCGTCAATGAAGAACATGTGCATACTATTGCCGCGTTAGTGGACAGTGATCGACGAGAGACGATTCATGAGCTCTCCCACGAAACCGGATTAGCGCAAACGACTGTGCTTCGTATTCTGAAGGAACGCCTGGCCATACGAAAAATGGCATCAAGACGGATTCCGCATGAATTGACGAAAATGCAGAAATGGATGCCTAACGGCGCTGCTCAGACGCACTTGGAACGCTATGAGCCCGAAGGAGGGGCTTGAGCCCGAAGGTGGGGCTTTCTTACGCCGCATCGTGATACTGGATGACACATGGGACACATCGTACGAGCCAAAACTGAAACGCCAAACCAACGAATGACGTTATTATGGATCGCCAAGAAAGTAGAAAATGCGTCAGAGCCCCAGTATTGTGAAAGATATGGCGATTTTCGTCTACGACTGTGATGGTGTTATCCGAACGCATTACGTTCCTCCAGGGCAGACCGTAAATGCATAGCATTACTGTTCGTTTTTGGAGCATCACCTGCGACCAGCTTTGCGAAAGAAGCGGCAACATTTACTGCTTAACCCACTCATCATTTTGCACGTCAATGCGCGGGGGCATACAGCGCAAGCTGTGACTGCTCTGTTCGGACGATGGGACTGGGAAGTAGTGTACCATCCATCATACTCCCGGGACTTAAGTCCTTCTGACTTTCATTTGATTCAGAAGACGAAGGAACTGCTTCATGGCATTAGTTTCACAACAGTTCCAGAGATTCGACAGGTAGTAGACCGCTCCATTCGCATAGAAGAGGCTCTGCTAACACTATACTACGCCTTCCACGTCGTCTCCAACGGGTTCTACACAACGGTGATGACTAATTTGAAGGACAGTAACATGTGCAAACAAGTAACGCTGTTGTATCGGTTGCAAATCAATAGTTCCCACTATTTAAGTTCCAACCCTCGAATAAATTTCATAATGAGCAAACGTTGAAACTGAAAATTGCGTAAGAAATATACATATAGGTTTTATGCAATATTTTCAAGAAATATGTACCTAGAAACCTTGTTGTTTTACGATGCAATATAGTGTCAAAATGTCAAAGTAATCGGCCAATAATTTCCGGCTGCACACAAACCAACAGTACATTTAATGAGTTTACTGACAGCGGGGGCCGCGAAGAATTAGAAACGTGGGGGAGGGGGGGGGGCAACTTCTGGACAACTACCCACTGTTCAAAAATATGAACTGCCGGGCCTGTTAACTTGAATCCTATAGAACGCCTTTGGGATAGTTTTGAACTCCGTTTTCATGCCAGGCATCACGAATTCATGAGTGCGAGAGAGTAAGATGACAGTAAGGCTACGGGTGGGCCAACACCATAATGAATTACAGCATTACAGATGGTGGGCACCACGAACTTTGAAGTGATTTTCTGCAAGGTATTCGGATACTTTTGATCACATACTGTATTTACTAATAGTCGACATCCGTAGTTTAGGAAGTCAAAAGGCTCTAATACTTCAGAAACCTAAAAGTGGCTGATCAGTGTACCGATAATGGGTATTAGGGTGCTGTAAGAGAAGAATGTAAAATCACCGAAAACATAAAACTGGATCCTGGAGCAGCAGGAAGAAGCAGCTAACGTAGATACGAGCTTATGAAATAGGTTCATAGATTTGTCACTGACTGGAAGACTTCCTGAGTAATAGAACACAGTACGTTGTTGTCGACGGCGAATGTACCTCACAGACGAGTGTATCGTTAGGCGTGCCCAAGGGGAGTATGATAGGACCGCTATAATTTTCTATCTATATAAATGATCTGATGGACAGAGTAACTTGTAATTTGCGTCTGTTTGCTGATGATGTTGTGGTGTATGGGACGGTATCGTCTTTAATTGACTGCAATAGTATACAGGACGACTTGGACAAAATCTGTAGTTCGTGCGAAGGATGGCAGCTAGCTCTCAATGTAGAAAAATGTAAGGTGATGCGCATGAGTAGGAAAAATCACTCCATAATGTTCGAATAAAGCATTAGTGGTGAGATTCTTGATGCAGTCGCGTCGTTAAAAAACTAGTCGTAACTTTGCAGAACGATATGAAATGACGCGAACATGTAAGGGCAGTTGGGAGTAAGGCGGACAGCCGACTTCGGTTTATTGGGAGAATTTTGGGAAGATGTGCTTCATCTATAAAGGAGAACGCGTATAAAACACTGGTACGACCACGTCTTGAGTACCGCAGCAGATCAGATTAAAGATAGACAACGAAGGAGTTCAGAGGCGAGCAGCTAAGTTTGTTACTGGTAGGTTCGACCAATGCGTGAGTGTCACGGAAATGCTCCTGGAACTCAATTGGGGGTCGATGGAGGAAATACGACGTTCTTTTCGTGAATTTCTGTTGAGGAAATTTAGAGGGCCCGAATTTGAAGCTGAGTCTAGTACGATCTTCAAATGTTCAAATGTTTGTTAAGGGACATAACTGCGGGGTCATCAGTACATAAACATAGAAACTACTTATAAACCACCTCATACTAAGGATGACACAAACATCCATGACCGAGGGGGGATTCGAACCCCCGACCGTAGCGGCCGTGAGGACTGTGACTGGGGCGCCGCAGACAGCTCGGCGACTGTGGCCGGCTCGTTCGTAATATAATATATTAACGATGAGGTAATATTGACTCTGACACCTGTTCTAGAATTAAGTTTATAGAAAATTTTTGTCAACGTCACTGAACCACACTCTTTCCAATTTTAAGGTATCAGAGATATGTACAGAACGGTAAACGCGTATACAACTTGTGCAAAAACCAAAATTTGTTGTAAGAGTCGATTACTTAAAAGGCAAGTAGTACTGAAGAAGTGAATGAGAAATGTTGTCTTGTACAGATGTTCTTCAGTTTCTGTATTATGAAAGGTATCTATGAAAGCAAGGAGAAATTTGTAAAATTTTCAATCTTAGAAGAAGCAAAAGTGTTAAGGTGCATCATCACATTCAAGTTCTGTGATAGACGACAAAAGACCTAAACCTACAAAAGCAGTATATCGGAATCGTTAGTGTGTAGCAAGACTGGTATATGTCATACCGTGAATATCTTTTATTTCAGCTACATTCATTACGTAAACTAAACTGGTGAAAAACAATTTGAAGGAGGTTGCATGTTCACTCAGAGAGGGCGAATTGTGGATTTATCTGCATTTAATACCGGTTTTTTTGCTTAAACGTCTTCACGCCACTCGAGACATGAGCTGGGACCCTTGGGAGGCTACGAGGGTCAAGTGGTGCCCGAAGTGTTGCGCTCGTTCCGCAACTCCCTACGTAAAGCTGAGGAGAGACGATGCCCTTAAGTGCCCACTTGAGTTGTGACAAATAATAGCTCATCCCGGATGTCAGCAACCCCACCTCCCTTAGTTCGTCCCCCTTATAATGTGACAAAATTGCTAACAAATCCATAAAACTTACACTGTTCAATCCAGTGTCTTCCATCTTCTACTAGATAATGTTTGTACTATGCCCAATGACACAGGAAAATTGCTCCGACACTTTACTACCCAGATAAATAGTAAGTCGCATAGAATTCGCCTCACTTTTATGCAAGAAGATACATTCACGTTTCGTGTGTGTTTGAAAATGTGGAAAAGTTCTTCACCAATTGATCTCCAAATATACACATAAAACACACACACACACACACACACACACACACACACTCACACACACATACACACACACACACACATGTGTGTGTGTGTGTGTGTGTGTGTGTGTGTGTGTGTGTGTGTGTGTGTGTGTGTTTTATGTATATATATATGTGTGTGTGTGTGTGTGTGTGTGTGTATGTATGTGTGTTTGTGTGTGTGTGTGTGTGTGTGTGTGTGTGTTTTATGTGTAATATATATATATATATGTGTGTGTGTGTGTGTGTATGTATGTGTGTTTGTGTGTGTGTGTGTGTGTTTTATGTGTAATATATTAAATAAGTAGGTATCTAAAATCCTTCCTGTGTTACAGTACGACGTTGTGACATATTTGGAGACTTGTGACATATTTGGGAACTTTTGCGATTTCTGGTAACTTTTCCACATTGTAAAATTTATATAAATTCATATATGACATATGCTTAAAATAGGTACGTAAAAACATGCGCATTTTCCAGTAGTACATTGTATCAATATTTTTAAGCATTCGATCAAGAACTTTCGCAGATATAATATTTTGAATATAACACTTAACATGTTTCCAAGTTAGAGTTCTAAGACGAGATACAGGAAGGGTAGGCAATGACTAAAAGGGGGAAAGGAGATACACACTTTGTGTTTTAATTGTAACCAAGACTCCAAATACCTACTTTTGTAGTTCAGGTTTCAAGAATTGCTTAATAGAAGCATTTTTCAAAAATCTTTTCATTCCTTATTTCACCCCGTTCATGGCTGATTTTCAGAAAAAGCCGAAAGACGCCTTTATTCATTCTAACCAAGAATCCAGATACCAATTTACATAGGTCGAGATTCAAAATTGATTGATAACAGCGTGTTTTCAAAAAACTTTACATACCCTATTTCATCCCCTTATGGACGGATATAAAAAAATCGCTTGTTAAACGACGTCAACTTTGTAAGATGAACACTCTCTCCAATTTTCACGTGGTTTGGGCTGGGCGATGATGAGTCATTCATTTAATCAGTCAGTCAGTCACTCACTCGAAACATTGCCTTTTATATACAGATATTATGTGTTACAAGATGTTGTGATCTCTCTCGAAAGTGGTCTCTGCAGTGTCCCCTGTTATATACTGAGTATTACCAATCAGAGCGCAGCGGAGTCACTAAGTAGGACGACTGAGAGAAATCATTGGTGATACTGAATGAATATGTATAATTTTGTCACCCTTAGATTATCTGCGAAACTATACTTTTTATAATCATCGTTTCACATAGCCACAGTAGCCCAAAGAACGGTACTGATTCGATTGAAACATTCTCTTGGTGATTCTTTGTTCACATGAATTACAGTATTTCCTTTTCTATTTATTTCATATGGCTTTTGAAACGTGGTTCTGTAGGGGAATACTGACGATTAGAAGGGTAGATCGAAATGGACGCATTACAGAGATGTGTAGTTTCGACATCGTGTTCGCACCCCAACCCCCACACACGCAAATTGACAGAGACCGTTACAAACGAGCCATTTCTTTTTCTGTATATTCATTATTTGTGGGGCTGGCGCCGTGCCCCCTTCCTCATATACGCCACTGAAGGAGCTTTTGGATGTCTTCCTAGTATTTACCTCGTGGAAGGTGGAAGAGCACCTCAAAACCTCATCCATGGTCGGACATCATCCCCCGTACCAGAATTTGAGTATTTAAGATGCTCGGCCACCCAAACGTGTGATCATACATCAGTGAATCTTTTCTTTCTTCTTTTTCCTACTCCTTTGTCCCTAACGTGCTGTACATCGTCAGCTTGGTCGATAATATTTGGCGTGGTGTCCGCACTCCACTGCCCTGCCTCACCCCCACACTCCTCCCCGAGAGAAAATACTTATTTTTTTCAACATTCAAATATACTGTGGTTATGTCCCTAGGCTTGTAAACTACTTAAAATAACTTACATTAAGGACCGCACACACACACACACACACACACATGCAGATGTTGTTACACAGTGGTGTGAGGTGGTAGCGACATACGGCATTGCATGTGCAATTCCCGTGGGAAAAGTCGCCATAAGTTACGGAGCCTTACTCTGATTGGGTGGAGCATTTTAAACTTTACGCGTCGAAACTAGATCGTATTATTCATTATACTTAATAAACCATTTATTAAAAATATTTTACACTCTAAAGGAAACATCTCTCATCTGTTAGCTATATGTCCGTAGTTATGGAACAATTCATTTCTATAAATAACATAAACGAAATTATAACGGTAGGAGGGGCGACGCCTGTCGGCCATGCCTTCCCGCCAATTTGTGCGCGGAAGAGCAGACATGGAGAGGGCAGTCTCTCACTGCGGTGTCAGTCGTCACGATGGACATACATCATGTCCACGATCGGTCAGTCATTAGGTTGTGTTAAAAGTTAGCACTTAAAATTCAATGGTATTACTTCTACTAAGATGACTCTTAACGCTTTTGTTGGAATTATGTCAAAGGCAGTGTAAAAACGTGCAATTTCTCTTTTTTGGAGAATTAAAGAAAAAGTGGCATCTCAGTTAGGAATAATTAACCCGTATCCATTGAGCATCTTCATTAAACTAGCTTTACCAACTGTGTACATCAAGAATTGACGACGTCTTCTGTGCATGGGACAGCACTTTAAAATTTCAGCGTGCTGAGTGACATTTTTCTACAACTTTTTACTTTAAAGCAGTGAAAGCATCTAGGACTCCTCATTGCTCAATTAGGTCGTTACAACCGAGAAGTGGTTGAACGTGTCTCGATTTTAAAAAAATTATAAATTCCTTTCGTCCTATCAAGTAGTTCAGAAAATACGACGTTAAACACACGGAGATGCGTGGAAAAATTTCTTCCCTAAAACCTACAGTAAATTATGCAGACTATGAAACTTCGTAACAAGGGATACGAACATCTGGATTGAGGTTCTGCACAATAGTCTTTGTTCTATGAGTGCCACTCCTGAAAGCTTTGCAGGCAAACTTCGTAGAGACGAGGTACTCATGTGAACTATAGCCGTGATGACTCATCGTCATACATCAGCAGGTAGCTCAGCTGTTACAGCGCTTCGCAGCCAAAGGGAAAGGACTTGGGTTTGAATCCCGGTCTGACACACAGTTTTAATCTCCTACGAAGTTTCACCCCACTGCAGAGTGAAAATTTTGCTGTGTATATGGGCTATATTCGTCCAATATGAGAGTACTTAGCGACTTTTTTCTGGGTTACATGTGTAAGTTTCTAATCAAACATCCATAACCAACAATTAAACCCATCAGCAGGGTATGAAATGGGGGTAGTCATCATACACAACTGAATTTGCTTACTAAATGTACAGGGAGACTCATAAATGAGGAAAAATGTTTCGTGGAATTTGTCATGCACTGGGGTACAAACATAAATTCGTTTACCGCATGTTCCCATTTCAATAAATGACAATGCAACTGAATGTTGAAAATCTGGAAATATGAAGTGGACTTTTTGAAATTACTGTGCGCCGACATTGGCCAAGGAGACAGATCGCCAACAGGGCACTACATGCGAGTGTTTTAGGTAGTCTAGCCGCTGACGAGGAGGCGAGGCATGCGGCGTCAAGCGACGGTCTGCATGACACTGTGAGCAATGACAGCGTTCACATCTATCTCTTATCGTTTTCGCTGGCCGGTATTATGTATCGTGCCTAGTTGGCATATAGAAAGGAACTTATGCGCTGTTGCCAAAAATCAAATGTTCAAATGTTTGTATAGCTTATGGGACTTAACTACGGGGTCAACAGTCCCTAAACTTACAAACTTATCAACTAGCTTATTCTAAGGACGGCACAAATATAGATGCCCGTGGGGGGATTCGAACCCCCGACCGTAGTGGCCGTGCAGTCAGTGACTGGAGCGCCTCAGTCCCCTCGGCCACCGCGGCCGGCGCGCTGTTGCCGATCTGTTCCCTTGGCCAATTTCGGCGCACTGTAACACGCAAAAGTCCACTTAATAAGACTCAAGTCAGTTCGTAAATATAAGCAAACACAGGGGCAGAATAAGCTTATCTAACCACGAAAATTGATAATAATGGTCGGTAACGGAGTTATTACCTGAAATGATCTTAAACTGCAGAGTAGCGCTCAACGAAATCGGTATGCAAAGACGACGTTCTCACGTGGTCAGTGAATCCCGTCATCTCCAGAGTACTTAAAATAGATATTCCAACAAATCACCTGATGGGCACTTCACTCAGGCTTGAAGCCTCAAATTTAGAAACAGCTTCATCGCACTAACTAAGATCCTTTTACGGTTCGCAAGAAGATAACAGAGTCTGTAAATGGAAGAATGAACAAACCGGACTGCAAATAACGCCAAAAGAGGAAATAGCACCTGGAAACAACCTTCCTTATACAGTTTTGAGAACAATAAACAGGATGAGGGCTGGTGTACCCAGACGTAAAACTAATTTGCGCAGCTGGGGCCTGATGACTAACGATGACGTTGCTCTTTGTGAACGCGGAGAGGTTCAGGACGAGTCACATCTGCTTACGTGGCGACTATTGTCGGAGCCCCGCCGTTTCACTGACCTGCTACAATGCCAATGACAAAGCCGTGGCGGTGGATAACTATTGGAAAAACAAAACTTGATCTGGACACGGAAATGGATGAATGACCTGATCGGCGAAACACAGATGCACGCTTACGAAGGAGAAAGCGAGGATACAACTCGTCTTTGCCCAGAAGACAGATGCAGCAGAAAAAAAATCTAGATTTGACTATCATGTTTAAATTAAATATCTTCTTGAACTCTTTCAGATGGTTAACATCGACTGTTAACTCATCCGTAAAGTTATCAGTCTTTGGAAAATATTTTTAATTGGGTGGTCCATTCATTAAGTAATCGGAGTTTCTCTGATAGCCTCAGAATTTCCCGGCCGAAAAGGAAGTCTCGTCGTCGTCTCTGGAGAGCTAACTACAGAGACAGCAGAAAGTAACCAAGACGTCCACCGCTTCTGCACCGAGCCATAAAGCCTTATTTCCGCCGGCTAGGGATTGTGTTATTCAGTGCCGGGGAGACACCGGAACGGCGATAAAGCGAATACGTAGGAGCGTGCGGGCCAATTTTTTTTCCCTGTGTGCGCGGAATCTGAAAGATGGATGTCCCGGCGCGGCGGATGAAGCAGGGCGGGGCGGGGCGGGGCGCAGCTGGCGGCTGGCGGCATTGGCCGCTTTAGGGGCGGGCGGTCGCTTTACGAGCGGGTGGCTGAGGCTGAGGCTGCTGGGCCAGCCGTCTAGAGGGACACCGCACCGCTCTATTACTGGCCGAGCACCGCGCCGAAAACTGCGGGGGTTTACGCTTTATTGGCCCCTGTATTAAAGTCGTAAACCCCGTGTCGTCACAAGTCGCGATTCCAGGATCACGAGCGTTTTGCGATGTCTTCCTTACACACAAATTGGCAAGCGTACTCGTACTGCCAACAGTTCATCATAAAACTACAGTGGTGCGATTACCCAGGGTGGCGCCGTTACTGTGGTCTCGCCTGCGTTTCAGCACCTGCACATCGGCCTTTGGAAACCCAAATTACCATAGTGAAGTTGCAGTGATGACAAATATGAGAAAGCTGACAGGCAAGATGTTTTTTTTTTTTTTGGGGGGGGGGGGGAGGGGGAGTTTCAACCCCGTTGTCTTTCCCTCTCCCTGTATCTACGTCCATGGCACATTATTTGTCATATTTACCCACACTTCCACATAGAAGTCCAAAAGCCGTATGCATCGGTAACTTCGTTGTTACGGTACGCAAACTATCACGGTGCGTTCACACTGCACTCCAGGTCGAGGCGTGCCGTGATGCGCCGCTCTATGAAACACATTGTTTCGCGTTGCTGTGTTCATACCGCGGCCGAGCTGAGACGTAAGGCCGACAGCTCTTCCACAAAGTTGACACTCAGAATATTTACTATGCCAGACAAGGTGCCCAAAACCATGCCCCTATTTCACCTCAGATGAGAAGGCAAAGAAAAGTAAAAAATTACGACAGTATTGCAAAGGTGGGAGTAACTTGTTTATGTTCCTGCAACAAGGTCTAAAATTGTTGCAGAATGTTGCAGGGTTCTGGTGGAGCTAGGGGAAAGCATAGAGTAAACCTATTGTGGGCCCCTGGCCACTCGGGGATCAGTGGCAACGAACATGCCGACAGATTAGCCCGCATGGGGGCGGGAGACTCCATTTATTGGTTTGGAACCTGTCCTGACAATCACCAAGGCAATGATCAAATTGGAGCTACGTAACTGGCTCAGAAGACAGCATGTAGAATATTGGACCAAAGTCCATCAACAAAAACATGGCATGGTAATGATGCCAAAGCCATGTTTTAAAAGAAGCTCTGCAATCCTCGGTCTGAACAGGAGAGAGATTAGACTCATGGTTGGATTGCTGACAGGCCATTGGAATTTCAAAAACACCTACGTACAATGGGAGTAACAGAAGAGGACCCTAAATGTAGGATCTGTGATGACGGTGATGAAACTGCATCACATCTAATCTTCGAATGCATTGCATTGGCGAATAAAAGGCACAGAATTTCTGGGACAACCAGACCCGAAGAAATTGTGTCTAATAAAGAACTGGTAAAGGGACTCCTTGCACTGTTCAAGGGCATTGGTTGGCTTTACTAGATATACAGGGAGCGATACCGTACAATAAACTTAGTTTCGGTGCGGGAAGTGGCGGGTTGAACCAAGACTATTTTGGCTTCCCTGGAAAAATCAATCAATCAATCAACATGTTTATGTACTGACATATGTACAATGGCAGCGCGTCTCACGTGTACAGTGATTCAATAAATTTTTGACAAAAGATAAGTAAATAAATAAAAAAAAATCAAATACAAAATATACAATCCCTGAGACGGATTTTCGTCTCGAATATGTCAAAATCATTAATGATAATCATAAACATTTTTTTAATCACAAATTTTTAATCAATGCTTCAGATTTATCATTAATGTCTTTAAAAAAGTGTTTATAAAATAATATTCTACGATTCGTTATTCTATCAGATCCTTTTATATTTACATACAAAGTATTTTTATCGCATGTGAAACGTTTCACGGCGCGGAGACAGCACGTAAACGAGTCGTAGCGCGGCTGCATAATACAGGCGGCAGTGGCAGCAGCGTTGCAATGCGCATGCGCGACTGAGGTTCAAATTGTTTTCTGAACGCCTGGAAGCAGCATATGGTCGCTCTCATGGCAGAGAGGGGTGAGGGGAAATGCCGCTCTTAACAGTGGCATGGTAGCTGGTAGAGACGCCAGCTCTTGGCTACTCGAGCTCTGGCGGCTATGCACGAATGGTCCCGAAGCAAGACAGTGGAGCTACTGCGCACCTCGCCTCGCGCATGCGCAAATCCCCATGAGGGAAACATCCACCCTTCATATTTGTTTTTGGCACATTGAAGATTCGTCACAAACACAAATATTTGGTAAAATATAACTATAAATTAGACGCATCAAATGTAAAATCCTTCAGAAGATGCGATCGTGAATATTAATGAAGACAATACTCTGTACCTAACAAGAATAGCCGTGTTGCTAGCGGTAACACGCTTCGTTGTCGCAGATAGTGGGTTCCAGACCAACTTCAAGTAACTTTTTTAAGCGTAATTTTATTTTTAACAGATACTGGAACAATATTACTAAGACTTTTCGGGCTATTATGCCGTGGTCTTATAGATTTATTACTCAATCCTAACGTTTCGTTCGCAACGGTGGAGGACCATTTTCAAGGTTGATCGTGGCACTTTTTGTATGTCCGATGCACACCCTGACTCGCTACTGACTGCAACCAAACTCAATGGAGCGTTTGAAGGCGTCCACATTGAAAATGGCATCTTTACGTATTTTAAATGTCCGAAAAAAATGACACCTTATCAATAATTGTAAAATATGCCACCAGGAGGCAGTTGTCATCGATATTAAATTCTGAACAACTTTCACTTGAAAGCTCCTCAATCCGATGCAAAACATGCAAGACACGGCAGAGTGCCTCCCTATAGCGGCGTTCATTTACGCCGCCAGAGGGAGATTCTGACTACTGGCAGCCAAGAAATTCACCTGTAAAATTTGGTGCCAATCGGTTGTACTAAGCTACCTAAAAGGCGGGAACTAGTTGCAGACTCGTACAAAGGGTCAAATCTCCGTTAGTTTTTAAATGTCGTTGAAACGGTCAGAGATACGGAAAAAACAGAAGACAGCAAAATCGTAGTAACCCACTCCCACTGGAGGTCTGTTTATTCCATTTTCCTCTCGGGTGAACGGTTAAGGCGTTATTAGCAATTATATTTCGAGCTTTCAAATGGGCATGCAAGCGGCCCACTTTTAGAGTTATAGTCCGCGTCACATAGAAAGGCGTTCTGCGAATCTCCCTCCATTTGCGCACCGGCAGCCAATAACATTCATTCTCCAAGCGCGTGGCTGGGCGCGAGTTACGCAAAGATTCTTCATCAGGTTCCACCGTTGGCGCTCGGCTGTAGCTCCTCCCTCCATGCTTCCCCTATGGCTCTGCTTCTATGCGCGAAAGCGCCTTCCTACACGACGCCAACTATAGTTACCCAAAGTGAGCCAGTGAAATGGTACAGATGTTAGTTTCATTCTTTAAGAAAGACAGGAAAATCTGTCTCATGAAACCCGACGGGAGACGTCTCGTGCGTTATTGCCAAAGCATAGCTCTATTTCCTCGCGCAAGCCGTTGTCTCACATAGTACACATTCTGAAAGTCAACTTCGTGGAACAGCTGTCGGCCTTACGACTCAGCCCGCCCACGGGTATGAACACACAAATGAGAAACAATGTGTTTCATAGAGCGGCGCATCACGGCACGCCTCGGACTGGAGTGCAGTGTGAACACACCTTCATAGTTTGTGTACCGTAACCACGAAGTTACCGATGTATACGGCTTTTGGACTTCTATGTGGTAGTGTGGGTAAATATAAGAAATAAAGTGCCAGGGACGTCGATACGAGGGAGGAAGGGACGACGGGGTTCAAACTCCCCCCCCCCGTAACTCTGGCCTTTCAGCTTTCTCATATTCGTCAGCAGTACACTTCACTACGGTAATTTGGGTTTCCAAAGGTCGATGTGCAGCCGCTGAAACGTAGGGGAGACCAGGGTAACGGCTACACCCTGGGTAATCACCACTCTAGTTTTATGACGAACCGTTGGAAGTACGAGTACGCTTGCCAGTGTTCTGTATCCGTCAGATGCAACAGTTGTACTAAAGAAACTGTTGTGCGTCCTATAGTGGAGTACTGTTGAGCATTGTGGGATCCCCGCCAAGGAGGACTGTCAGACGATTTAGAGAAAGTACAGAGAAGGGCAGCTCCTTTTATATTATGGCGATATAGGGGAAAGTGTGTCACGGAAATGGTGCACTACTTGGGGTGGAAATCATTAAAACAAAGGTGTTATTTGTTGGGTGATATCTATTGTGAAATTTCTTTCATCAACTTTCTCTTCTGAATGCGAAAGTATTTTGTTAACTCCGACCTACATAGGAAGACATTATTGTCAAAATAAAATGAATCAGATCGAAAACTGAAAGATTTAGGTCTTCCCTTTCCCGCGATCTATTAGAGAATGGAACCGTAGACAAACATCATAAAAGCGGATCGATGAACATTCTGCCATGCACTTATGTGACCAATGTGACTGGCAGAGTATTTATGTAGATGTACTAAGGAAATAGATCAATAACTATTGTGATTACGGTTAGACTTGCGAAAATATAACAATAATTTGTAGTTCAGTTTTATAATTCCATTTGAATCTACTTCATCAAGAAAGATACAGAGCGAGGTGGCGCAGTGGTAACACACTGAACTCGCATTCGGGAGGACAGTGGTTCAAATCCACATTTGGCCATCCAGATTTAGGTTTTCCGTGATTTCCCTAAATCACTCCAGGCATATGTCGCGATGGTTCCTTTCAAAGGGCACGGCCGATTTCCTTCCCCATTGTCACCCATAGAACCCGAGCGTAAGATCTGCCTATAATGACAACTTTGACGACGGGGCGTGAAACACTAATCTTCTTTCCTTCTTCATCAAAAAAAGTCTGTTGCCTGACTTTACGGTGTATAATTTCAAATTACACATCATCATCCTGAATGCATCAATTTCCAATTTATTACGTTCTTACCGCCGTTTTCAATACGTTCGGAAGTATGAACGATGTATTCTGGCCATTTCAATTCTTTATACTTCTGTATAATCTTATTGGTTACCTCCTTATTTCTCCTCCTACGTATTCCTCACGATTGCATTATGAGCTTCTAAAGGGCCTTAGCTTTGAGTTCCTTTCGTCGCTAAAATATGGAACAAAAGTCGAAAATGGTAAGCATGACCGTAAAAAGCCACATAATAGCCTGAAGCCGGACACCTCACAACCGCGATTGGTAGTCATTTTCAGTTATAAATAAATTAGCCCCGAGCTGCATGAATGCTTTTTAATTCATGTTTCGTATGCTAAAAAGAAATTAAAAACCATTGTAGCATCAGTAAGCTAATTAATTGGAAACTCGATACATAGGCGTCGTGTAATGTTCTCTGCCGCTAGGGTGTTATGGCTTTTGTTGTTGTTGTAGCTATATGAACAGTCATTTAGTCACAAAGTTCCATTGATAATTAGTAAACAGAATGAGAGTGGCGAACCTGTAATGCTGTAAAAAAGACACGAAATGACATGAAGCGAACCAGATTAATCCGTTCAGTCCTGAATTATTTTAAAAATAGAATAAAACGTTCTTGTACTTAAAAGTCTTCCATTTCCATTTTTGCGTGGTGTGGTACCACAACCGTGTTAAATCGAATTTCTTGAATGAATGAATGTACCAATACGGACGCATGTCGTATTAGTGAGTTGAAGACCTATTCTATGGTACAGGGACATCATACTAGGTAAATCTCGAAATATAAATTATTTCAATAGCCATTCACTTAAACATTGTATCAATATGGTTTTAACGGTCAATGTTACCGCAGATCAAGCCATTATATTATTATTGTCTCTGTAAGATAACCTATTCCTGTATTTTAATTTAAAAACCGTCTATCATAGATTATGTAAAACATTAGTACCGTACTTTACTATACAATTCGTTATTACCGATTTCAGCATTTCTATGTAGCTAAAAATTTTAAAACAATTTTTGAAATATCGTCATGTAAGTATTGTAATTACTGGTTCCGTTTCTTCTTTGTCAGATATCTATAGAAGCAATAACCGGGCGAAATGTGTAAATAAAAATTTCGCAACCAAGACATTCTTTTATTGAAGAATATTCTTGCACTTTTCCATATTTATAGGACCCTATCAATTTTATATCTGGGCTAAATTAATTTTTTTATACTTGCTTTACAAAATTAAAAAAAAAAAAAAACCCTCATGCTTGTGCCACCCCCCCCCCCCCCCCCAAGTAACAAATTCTATATCCGCCACTGCTAGTAAGGCCGACAGTTATGGGATAATGTAGTGGATGGCATGTGCTGGTAAAAACTGAGTCGTTCTAAACATAATACCTAGCCCTGGTAAAGATGAAACACGGCCTGCTAATTGTTCGCTTGGGGAGCATGTTGTTATGAAACTGACCGCTCCGTTTCTTGGCAAGGAACGTAATATCATCACAGACAACTTCTTTACCTTATTGAAACTCGCTGAAGCTCTGGCAAAGCGGAATACAAGTTTGAAGGAAAGTGTCCTACTGCGTTCGGCCGGGAAATGACGACCTTTATGCAACCACGCTGTACAACAGTGCTACCGCTTTGCTTCTCAACAAGGGAAGATGAAGAAAAACGTGTTGGTCTTAAGTTCCATGCAGTCAGGATGTTACATGGACGAAACATCCGCCAGGTAGCTTCATGAAACAGTTGCATTTTACAATAAAACGAAAGCAGCGGTGTGTTGCATCGTCGAACAACTGCCAAGAATTTTACGAGTCCCTTTGCTAACTGGACATGAAAAGGATGCTCATCAATTTTCCCGTAATAATGATTTTTACAATCGAAACAGAAATTTTTAATCAGGGTACAATCAAAACACAAATTTCCAGAAAGGCCATCAGTACCCGCCACATCAGCAGTACCATAAAACACAACAGAATAATCAAAACCAACAGAACAGTTATAATTTTTATCCACAACACCAGAATAATCAAAATTTTAATCCTAATTTCAATGCACAGAACCAATCACCGCATAGCAACAACACTGGCCAACGCCAAAGTCAGCTACAACAACAGTATTCGCCATCAAATCAGTTACAGCTTCATAATAACAAGAACGACTTCGTTCAACGGAATAATAGTTTACATTATTCCCGCCAACAACCATAACTCAAAATCAGAACGTAACTTTCGCAGCAGACGTAAATTTTGTAAGAGAGAAGGACAAGCAAGAAACTTTCACTTTTAATGTGTCGAACGTATAGTGTCAGAGCAGCAACTCGTCGATGGCCTGTCCACGTTCTGAACAACATACTTGACCTGACCATGATCAATGCGCACACTATGTACAAACTACTTATCAAGAAGAAAATCAAACGCCCATATTGCCAAAGGAAACAAATATAAGCGTAAAAACGGTGTGTGGAACATTATGACCCACGTGGCCTTGATAGGGAGCAGGGCCGGTGCAAGGCACGTGCGAAACGTGCTGCCGGACAGGGCGGCAAATCTGCCGCCCCCTTTTTCAGTTTTTTTTTTTTTTTTTTTTTTTTTTTTTTTTTTTTTTTTTTTTTTTTTTTTTTAGGACAAACTCAACATTTATGCTCAAGAGGGGATTCGAAACCAAACCTCGGAGGGGGCGGTTTCGGGAGCTGTGGCATGGAACCTCGAATACATGCCGACCGCCCCTCTTCAACAAGGAGGGAGGAGGACTAATTTCTTCCTCGCCACTGTGGCAACATCGTCGTGTTTACGCCGGAGGAACAGAGAGGGGGAAGCAGTATGGCGTACAAGCCGGTTTTCTTATGAGTGGAGTGCTGCCAGCCTGTTACGCGCCGTGCGTTTACTCACAACTAATTTTGCAGAAGACGAATCTAATTTGGAAATTCCAATGCAGCGTTCGATACTGCGATTATGTGTTAAGCTTTAAGTAATGTTTCTAAACCCTTCAATGGCAGATTCTGAGTTTTTTATTCTTTCCCCATTACGGCAAAAATTCGTTGAACATTACTACAATCAAACATGTCCAACACCTGCAATAGCTAAAAGTATTCCGAATGGGTAAATACGCTGCGAGTAATCACAAGGGATAACGACATTGGTAGTAAGCCTGAAATAAATCGGGTTTCGACGTATTTTTCGAACTTTTTGCTATCCGTTTCTGAATGATAGTCGGACGTTTTGATTTTGAGCCATCCGTCTGCATGAACAACAATTAAAACTCTGACCGGCACTTTTGTTTGACAATACTACTCGCACACTATCACTTTGCCAACATTTATTTACTGCATACTAATTTCCGTTGAATACATTATCTGTTCACAACCATTGAAAAATGTTTACTTACGTAAACTGTAAGTTCTTGCCGGGCGGGATGAGCCGAGCGGTCTAAGGCGCTGCAGTCATGGACTGTGCGGCTTGTCCATGTGGAGGTTCGAGCCCTCCCTCGGGCATAGATGAGTGTGTTTGTTCTTAGGATAATTTAGGTTGAGTAGTCTGTAAGCTTAGGGACTTATGACCTTAGCAGATAAGTCCCAACAGATTTCACACACATTTGAACATTTTTGTAAATTCACAAGGCTTATTAAAATTAGCTAGATTTCTTCAATCAGGTTTGACTCCATTTTTGAGTTGGTGCCCAGCAACCGTTTTGTACAAATCTGTAGAGAATGTCACAAATTAGCTGGAATTTTTGTTTTTATTTTCCAGATCTACATAGATTTCGGGCACAGTGTGGCTATTCTCAATGCTTTGAGTTGTGTTTACATCCATTCCGTCATACTGAACGTAACTGTCAACATGATGGTTATGATGTAAGCACATATTAAAAGCTTTGAGACTGGCCACTCAGTAGCCGAAACCTACAGATTAGTTTAAATGAAACTCCACAAACGTTTAGTAAATTTAGCAGCTCGCACGGGGCGGAACTTGGGCTTGCGCCGGCCCTGCTAGGGAGTTAGCGAAGTCCGGCAATTCTAGCGATAAAGCGCCGACGAGTTTGTCATGACGAGCCGAACTGTACAAAACCCAGATTTGGCTAGAAACATGTGGCACATGAAGAAAAAAACTGCGTGGACGGAAGCTGCTGCTTCCAGTATCACGTCCGTCAAATGGGGCAGCTTTGCACGGCCGGATGGCGGCGTGTTGTTTGCGCTGCGGAGCACAACAAAGAATGCCGTTCGGCAGCTGTTGCCACGCCATCTGGCGACAGCGGCAGCTGCGCCGACGTACACTGGACAGATAGCGTGCTTTGTGGCAGCGGCTAATCTGAGCAACAGCCGCGGGCTGCGACACGCCAGTATCAACACGCGGGAATTTATTTGCAGATAAGGCGTTTTCCATTTTCCCGCCACGCCTCCATACGCTCGCCTTTAAAGGGGTAGCGAGCGACTGGCGTGCTTCACTTCCAACGCGCTCAATTCCAGCACCGAGACTTCGCGTTGTCGACGGAAAAAATTGAGAGGAAGCACACTGCTATCAGAGAGAACGAGAGAGAGTTGATCGCCTAAATTGACGATGTACCAGTGACATCTCCCTAGTGGGTGAGCGTTGTGCGCCAACGCCGAATGATACGAGGTAACTATCGTATTACTAGCTGCGAAACCCGGCATTCTTCGGGTAAATATTTTTTCAGTCTTATATTTGATATAAAACGTATGTATTCTACACACTTTTTGTAGGCATTTCCTTTTTTCCATATCTTCATCTATCTCATCCTCCCTATTCTCACCATCTCATCTTCATACCTCAAGTACTATCCACTTCCTCGTCCCAATCTATCTTCTACGCCGAAATTTATATCATCTCTTCCTATCCTTTCTCCTATTCCATTTCTTCCTCTAGTTTGTCCATCTTCGCCTCACATATGTATCGGACCATTCCTTCCTTCCTCCCTCTCTCAAACACTCCCTCCTCTCTCTCTAGCCATAATCTTCTTTAACGCGACGTCTCAGACAGTGGCGGAGAGTCCTATGTATTCACTGGTTCGGTGAACCCACGGAAAAAAAGCTCGTTGTGAAAAAAGGAAATAAATAGAATGAAAAGTTTTTTTAACTATTATTATTTGTTTCGTTCTTCTGACAGATCATTGTATATACACATACAAAGTATTTTTATCCTATGTCAAACGTTTTACGTCGCGATGGCAGCACGTTTGTGAGCCGTAGCGAGGTCACCAATATAATCGGCAGTGACAGCAACATTCCAATGCGCTTGCGCGTCCGAGGTTCAAATTCTGTTCTTAACACCCTGGAAGCAGCATATGGACGCTCCCGCAGCAGGGAAGGGTGAGGGGAAACGGCGCTTTTAACATTAGCGTTGGAGCTGGTAGAGACACCAGCTCCTGGCTTCTCGGGCTCTGGCGGTTACGCACGAATGGTCCCGAAGAAAGGCAATAGAGCTACTGCGCACCTGGCCTTGTGTATGCTCAAATCCTCCATGAAGGCAACATCCGTCCATCATATTTATTTTTGGACATTGGAGATTTGTCAAAAACACGTCATATTAGGTAAATATCATACAAGTATAAATTAAAGACACATTCAACTGTAAAAGCCTTCAAAAGATCCGATCATGATTAATAATGAAGTCACTGCTCACCACCTAGTAAGAATAGTTGCCTGATTAGCGGCATCGATCTGTGCTGTCGAAGGTAATGTGTTCCAAGCCGACCGCCAGCAATTTTTAAAAAGCCCAATCTTCTTTTTAACTGATACGGAACAACAATGGCTTTCGTATTGTTACTTCCCATATATAATTTGGACGTTTTTGCAAATGAGTCGCGATTTTGAGGGTAAATGACATTCATACATATCGTTGGAACAAATATCTAAGTGTTTAGAAGATGTGGGGGAGAGAAGCCTTTGCACATGCCCAAGGTTTGGAGAGTGTGCTGCTTACAGTGTCACGTGACCTGAAGGTAGCTTGTATCTTCATCGTAACAGATTCATTTTGTTACAACCACTTAACAGTCTAATCAGTTACTTACTGAGTATTAGTGTTCATGTGCAGATTCATATGTTATTGGTATTTGTTATCAAAGAAAAATGAACAACGTTTAGTATCTTTTTGAAAGAAATTACTCAAATTTAAGCTAGGAAGAGAAATGTGAAATAAAGAAGCTTGGCAGGCCGATGCCTCGGCTCGAGTTGAAGCAAGCGCAAACAAGTGGTGGTAAGACATTCTGCAGATTTTTAACTAAATTATATGTAAAGGGTGAAGAGGAGGGAGAAACTGGGGCGCTTCCCCTGGCGCCATTGGCAGAGATCCGCCAAATTGACTCTATGGACGCGCCGAGCGGTAAGCGGGTGGTAGGGGGCACGGTACCACTATAAAGAATCCCCAGTCATCGGAAGCACCAGCCACCATTGGTCTCAGACTAATTACCCTCAGACCTTCGTGTGTGTATTTCATCCCATCACCTGGCTTTTGCCAGTTTTTCATATCTCTCTGCTATCTACCTCTCTGTTTCCCTCCTGCTGCCGCCTATCTATCTGTCTAACTCGTCCTCTTCCATCCACCTCATCCACTTCATTCTCTCTGTCCATCTCGAACTCCACTGTTTCCTGCCCCTGACATGTAGACCGCTCTGGAGAGCAGGTCGATAATGCAGGCTGACAATTTTTAGACGAAACACAGTGGTTGCCCAGGCCAGCCAGGGGCTGGAAAACACTTTTCTGTCCGGATCTCCACTCTTATAAGAGCTAGGAGGTTATAAACCCCACAGTGCTGATTCTTGTGTTGTAAGCAGTGTTTGAATCAAATTGTGTTGAAATGCATCCATCCGTTTTGGAAGGGGTGTGGAACACACACACACACACACACACACACACACACACACACACACACACACACACAACCATTTTTATAATATAAATGTAATATAATATATAATAAAACGTGTGGTTCCTGAAGAGGGGCAACAGTCTTTTCAGTAGTTACAGGGGCAACAGTCTGGATGATTGACTGAATCTGCGGATAAGAAGAGAATTGAGGCTTTTGAAATGTGGTGCTACAGAAGAATGCTGAAGATTAGGTGGCTGGATCGCGTAACTAATGAAGAGGTACTGAACAGAATTGGGGAGAAAAGAATACCTTGACTAAAAGAAGGGTAGATTAGTAGGACACATTCTTAGACATCAAAGAATTGTGAATTTAGATTTGTAGGGAAGTTTGTAGGGTAAAAACCGCAGAGGAAGACCAAGAAATGGATATAGGAAGCAGATTCAGACAGATATAGGTTGCCGTTCTTATGTGGAGATGAAGAGGCTTGCTCAGGATAGGGTATTGTGAAGAGCTGCATCAAACCAGTCTCCGGTCTGAAGACCACAACAACAACAAATTTATTTTTAATTAGTGTGAAGTATTTTGCATGTGATGTTCCCTGCTCTGGGATAATGGTTCAGTTGAACTATATACTGCTGCATGGCCATAACTGTGTGATCTAAGGCGGGTTACAATGGATTGCACAATCGCACCCTCCAGAGGTTCGAGTTCTCCTCTGGAAAGGCGTGTGTGTGTCCTTGGCTTAAGTTAGTTTATTTAGTTTGTAAGTCTAGGGACTAATGACCACAGAAGTTTTGGTTCCTTGGATTTACAAACATGTTTACATTGTTTGGACAGTATATCGCTAGCATTGTCTGCATCTGTATGCAACACGCTTAATATGAACTTAGGCGTTACTCAGAGTTGTCAAACGGCTTCGACACTGAACAGTGTATCTACATCTACATCTACATGCATATTCCGCAAGCCACCCGATGGTGTGTGACGGAGGGTACCTTGAGTACCACCATCGGTTCTCTCTCCTATTTCAGTTCCGTAATGTGATTCTTCAGTTTCTCCCGGCGTATTTGATGATCAAAATATCCACGGGTGTACTGCCGGTCTATAGTGTCCAACGGGCACAATATTTCGGCGATCATACATGTCGCCATCATCAGGTGAACTGACGGACTGAGCTCCCGGAACCTGCAGAGGTGGCTTGTCAAGGAGGCGTGAGAACTTAGCTGTTTGACGTCCCGTTGCCTTCTTATGGGCGGAATCGGCTGCAACCGAAGTAACACCATCAATCCAATCCCAGGAAAAAGACGTGAAGTGACTAGCCAGTTGCAAATGCAGATGGAATAGTTCCAGAGAGATGAACTCAAGACTACGGCGGGTGAAATGCACTCTCTCACGAAGCAATGCGAGGCCGGCCCGTTTTTTAATTCTCTTGGCTGCTGCAGAATCGATGTGATGCGTAACCTTAGCAAAATTTGGAACAACATTCTCGGAACGACATCTCTTTAGAAAAGCAAGAGTACTTAGCAAACGACATCTACGGTGGCGCAACTTTTCAAATTTCTTCATGCTGCGATACATCTCCTCCCCGTAAAGGTGTATGATGTGATTCTTCAGTTTCTCCCGGCGTATTTGATGATCAAAATATCCACGGGTGTACTGCCGGTCTATAGTGTCCAACGGGCACAATATTTCGGCGATCATACATGTCGCCATCATCAGGTGAACTGACGGACTGAGCTCCTGGAAACGCGCCGGCGCCTGTGGAACCGGATGAAAACGGAAGGGAGGATGTAGGCACTGCGTTCGTTCCATATACCGGCGCACTCTCAGGGAAGATCGCCCGCATTTTGAGAAAACACCAGGTTGGAACTGTTTTTTGTCCGCCGAATAAAATTCGTGCACTGGTGGGGAGCGCTAAAGATGATCTCGGTTTGAGGAAGGCGGGCGTGTACCAGATTCCGTGTCAGTGTGGAAAGTCATATATTGGACAGACGATGCGTACCGTCGAGGATCGATGCGTTGAACACCAGAGGCACACACGATTGATGTATCCGAACAAGTCGGCGGTCGTGAACATTGTTTGTCGGAGAATCACGCCATGGAGTATGAACACACTAGGATTCTGGTACAGACGTCGAGATACTGGGACTGCGTCGTTAGAGAGGCCATTGAAATTCACACAAGTGACGACCTCATAAACCGTGACTCTGGCTATAATCTTAGGAAAGCTTGGTAACCAGCGATTGGGTTAATTAAGAGTAAATCTAGCAAACGTAACGAAGTGACGACCACGGCGGACAGAGCCCTCACACCGACATCTTCTCAGACGCCGGCGCAATCGGTTCCACTGCGCGGCCGCGGCGCGGGGCGCGGACCGCGGAGGGGTCGCTCCGCGGGCCGCGGGTATTTAAGTGGCCCGCTACCGGGCTAGAACCCAGTTCCCTTCGAGCAGCCGTAGCGTGCGGATCTCCGTGCCGGCGCGTATCCAGGAGCTCAGTCCGTCAGTTCACCTGATGATGGCGACATGTATGATCGCCGAAATATTGTGCCCGTTGGACACTATAGACCGGCAGTACACCCGTGGATATTTTGATCAGTTCCGTAATGTTCTTGGAAAGAAAGAATGTCGGTATGTCTCTGTGTGGCCTCTAATCTTTCGGATTTTTTCTTCATGATCTCTTCGCGAGATATACGTAGGAGGGAGCAATATACTGTGCATATGCTCGTTCTGATCACTGCTTGGCGAACTCGTAGCCAAAGCGTTGTATTCTTTGTCAATGCCTCGTCGCATTGGTGCCTGGGCCACTACTGTTGGGTCGGTGGTTCGAATCCCCCCTCGGGCATGGATATTTGTGCCGTCCTAGTTCGTAAGTAGTTCATAAGTAGTTTGTAAGTTTAGGGACTGATGACCCCGTAGTTAAGTCCCATAAGCCTGACAAACATTTGAAATTTTCGACTACTGTTGTGTTTCTCACACCAGTAAAGACTACAATACTTTATATGGGTAATGAAACCATTATGCAGGTAATATTACACAGTCTTTTTTCAATATTATTTCAGCAGAGAAGAAACGAATTAGTGATAATCACAGACAGTGTCCTACCTTTACAGTATCAACATGTATAAAGATAAAATTTGGTGTACTTTCAATTGAATTCAGATGCATTTCATTATGAGTTGTCAGACTGGCTTCGTTTCTGTGATATAATCAAAAGGCATCACTGCAGGCACTACCAGCAGTGATGCTCTTTTCAGTTCTCAACGAGAGATGGAAATGAAATTTCGCATGAGAACGTTAGGAAGAATTGGGAAGCATTTTACAGATTATACAATGCAGTCTTCTATTTAGCAAAATAGGAACTACACTCTCAAGCCCACGCTGAATGGCCGCGCGGTCTAATGCGTTATGCAGCGAAATGGGAGGCCGTTGCCGACGCAGGTATGAGTCCTACGTCGCACGTGGGTGTGCTGTCCTTTGTCATAGTTAAAGTAGTTTCTAAGTATAGAGACAATAGCAGTTTAGTCCAATAGTTATACAAACACTTGAACATTTAACACATTCAAGCAACTAAGCAAATTCATAAGGGGCGAAGAAGGGACATTAAATGGAATTTCTTTCTGTAAATGCTCAATCTGAACCTATTTTGAAGGAGCATACACTATCGTCAACCGTTTGCTGTTATATATCGTTTAGTGAAAAGAAAGATGAATTCATACCTCTTATCCACCAATTACAACTAATTTTTGTTTTCAAATATATACTGTGGATATAAGTTTAGACTTGAGAACAATAGAGGTTGTTTCCAGTGTTGCAAAACTTCCGTGTCAATATAGGTTTGATTGTTTTGTTAATTTTTTTTCATTTATTTACATGTGACGAAATGTATCCTCCGTACATATTATTCGTTTCCAGCTTAATAGGCCGGAAAAGCTTTTCGGGACACCAGATCATTGGCTGAACAGTTGCGCAAACCAATTGATCTTTATTTTTTAACTATACAGTCATTATCTGTGTTCGAGCATGAAAATTGCCTGCCACGTGGATTTCTAAACTGCATTTGTTATTTATAATTTGTCTCCAGGTTATTTTTGTCAATAATTTTGGTATGCTAGTAGTATCGTTCAAATTTCCGGCCAGTGAATGACTCATCTCGGATTATTGTTCTCAGAGTAAACATTTATTTCCTACCATTGAGAGCTATGACTAACTGCGTGATGAATTGTGATTAAAACTTGTCGGTTATGTATTTTTCGGCAGCGAAGCTTCTGGAGTGAATGCGAGAGCAGACTGGAATATAGCATGAGGATTTCAGAAAATGTATCAGTCGTTAAGGAGACCATCCATTGCTAGCAGCCACGCTTTCCCAAAGACAATTCATGACCATCAGTTCCGCCACCACTGCTCGTAATGTGATAGTTCCATTATTCAGACGACAAACTCCGGCCCTTACACACACACACACACACACACACACACAAACACAATTTCATTTTTCTTTCTCTTTACCGGCTGTACCCTCTTAAGGACAGCAGCGATCTGAGTCAGATATATTCTCCTACAGTGCTCACACGAAGGGTCGAGAAGAAAACTCAATGCCCAGAAAACGAAATAATTCAAGCAAAGAGGTCTCTAGATTCTCGCGGGGAGGAAACGGACCTTCGAAGGAAATATTATCCTTTCTGCAACTTCCATTGGTGTCTATCGTCTAGGGAACAGAAGGAGTTTCAGTGGTATCTGAAGATATATAAAATGTAGGTATTGTCTGCATACTTTATTCCATCTGCTTGTTTATCTGAACCTTCAATAACAAAATACATCTTAAACTTATTGGTTTGACAATGGGGGAGCAGCCTTGCTGAAATGTTTGCTAATATCTACATCATTTGTTTGAAAACAAATTATTAAAGCAAATCCAATCAAAAAGGAAAATTTCATTTCTAATAAAAGGTATTGTTGATGACACGTTGTTGCTATACAATTGGAACAATCACTGATATAGAAAATGTAGATGAGAAACTCATCCCAAAAATACTATTTACAGTAAAACATCAAACACATTCTGTGATCAAATTTCTTGACTTATGTATAATATATCAAGACAGAAATCAAATTTTAAATATACTGGAAACGTACCGCGTCCGGTATCGTAATAAATAAGGAATGCGTCATGCCACCCAAATCAGCATCTTGAAGTCAGCACTTAACCGAATAAAAAAAAGATTCAAGCTGATACTACTACAGAAACTAAAGAAATAAATATTCCAAAATCATTAGGTTTGAACAATGTTTATGACCTAACCACAGCTGATAAATTGGATGATTAAATCAAGTCCAAACAAACAACATCAACAAACCAGTCCTTAGAAGCAGAAGAAACCAAACACGTCTGTATGCCATTCTTCGGTAATATGCCACACAAATTTACTGCGCTGTTTGAACTATATAATGCTAAAGTAAGCTTTTACAACAAAAAAAAAGAACAAATACAAAATAGTTCATAAAAATCAAAGGGCTATCACACCTTTTCCGAAATCTAGTATATTCGAGTATAAACTAACAGGCGATAGCTAATTATGATACTACATGGGACAAAAAGAAATAAGCTTTAAAATCTGATACAAAGAGCACACTGACGCACTCTGTTCAAACAACTTGCAGAAATCCACAATTGCTACTAAATTGCAGAAACGTTTCACTCCATTACACTCATAAAAACGAAATTCCATATCCTACACACTGTGGACAAGGAAATATAAATGGACGCACACACACTTAATATATATAATATTCCTTCACACATTCCTTTTTCACTTCGTATCATTCCCTCTCCTTTCCTCCCCCCTCCCTTCCCTCTCTCTATCCAACACATACGGCGCTCCCTATTTAAGGCAGACAAAATGTATTTTTTTTAATTAACGATTAACATATCAATTCTGAAATTCTTTTATGCCAACTTAACCAATATATGTGAAGCATGGAAACTACCGTTAAAAATAATCTAAAAATCAATAATTTCTAATATTAACGTAAATATCATTTATAAATTCCACCAACGTTTCGGCCACTGTTGCAGGCGGCCTTCTTCAGGGTCTGTGTCTTACACAGACACAGACACAGACCCTGATGAAGGCCGCCTGCAACAGTGGCCGAAACGTTGGTGGAATTTATAAAATGACGACGCGGTTTCATACCCAGAAGAATTTTATTGATAGTGACAACAGCCGCGGAAGCCTACGTTTGCATGCAATCATTTATAAATCTTTATTTACATAATTTTCAAACTGCCTCTCTTATACGTGTCAGTCAGCTATTTTTCTTATTTAATTTTAAATATGTATTTTATTTATATCCTATGAATCAGAAAACTTTCATCATAGGGAATGATGATAAACATCATCTTCGGATCAACACAAAATCTTTTAGCCTGCATTTTAACCATACCATTTAGTTTGTCTACAATTTGTAAAAGACGTAAGATTCGCTGTCTGAGGTAATGTGCCATTTACAAAATATTTTACAAAGTGATACACATAACGGATGTACTTTTAATGAATCTCCTAACTCTAAGTAACTCTTTGAGGACGAAATTATATTATAAATATTCTGTGTAAACTACGCTATGTAATGTTTTCTTTTTTCTCGTTTTCTGAACTGCCATAGACTGCCAACCGATGAGCTATTAGTGAATAGAAACTGATTATTGTTTAATAAATACCTTCATCATAAATGGAACTCGTTGCAGTAATTTCCGAAACCTTTTTTTTACATCACATTCGTATGTTTAACATCCCTTACGGATAAAAGTTTTATTACAGGGATACTTGTCATGGAGTGCCAGAATTTAATTCGCCGATGTCATGCTGGTACTGAGATTGACAGTCATCAATTTCAGCACATTTTGTAAGGGACAATGTAAATAACACTGTGTCCATGCTGGTATCTGTAGTTAACTGCAATTGAAGTAAATAAAAAAGTACATGGTCATGTGACAGTATACCAGTAAATCCTTAAACTGGCAGCTACGGCGTTCCATTCCTCAAACTGTTCGTTGGAACATCCTGTACGTTGTGATAATTTTTTGCTGGCTCTTACAACCATACGCTGCATAATTGTACAGAAATTTATGTTTCATAGATACTTTACGTCATAATTGAAGCACGCAATTCCATTCGTCGTCTTTGACCAATAGCGTCATCAACATGGTGGAAAACCCGTATTTCAGTAGTAGCCAATTGCAAATAATCAATGTTTCAGTTAATTATTGTTTGTAATTATATCATGAGGCTCGTTAAAATTTTACCTCCCATCCCCATTGCCTCGCCTCATTTGCCCAGATGTTAATATCCTTAGAAATCCGAATAACCTAGGATGACTTGGTTAGTGTTACCTAGAGGCATAAAGTAAATAAATATCATGAATCCTGCTTTATAGTTGTCCACTCACAAGGAAAGTACTTGGGATCGAACAAACATATCTTTATGAACGATTGGTTACAGTATATCTACGTACGCCTCAATGTGCTGGCGTGTCGTTTTTATGCAAAACTTTGCAATCATGCTCTAGACAGCACTGTAGATTTAATTGTAGACTCCATACGTAATGCAGATATCTGAACTGTATGTTATGTAATAATCGTCGTACATGTTCTCTAGCGTATTGTCATCAAAAGCCGTGATGACAGTTGCAACTTTAACCTTCTTCTCGGAAGACTGTTGGTATTCACTGCCACTGCTTCCATCGCCTCTTCCCGCACTTACCGTAGCACTACAGATAGCAATGAGTTGTTCGTCATTATCATCCCTATTATAATCATTATGTGTTAGTGTTACAACAGTATCTAACTTATGCTCATATTTCTGTACCATAACAGACACGAGAAAGCATGCGAATGATTCATCTTCTACACTAATACCATATTCACGAAGAATGCTTCTTCGTAACTTCATCTCCATCAGTCGCAATATTTAGTAGGATTGATTATCAATCGCCGCTCCAACTGACACTTTACCACACAAATGTCACAAAACGCAACTTCGGAGCCACACTGCACCGTCCCTACTGGCGAACTTACAGGTCAAAGTGCAATGTGACAAGGCACACGCAGAGGCCTCTAACGAACGACTGCAGTGTTTTGCAAATGCGGGAGTGTCACTATTGAAATAAGGGATCTTTACATTATCTCTCGTACGATTTTGATGTGTATGTGTACGTTCGAGCCCAAGTACTTTTCTTGTCAGTGAAAGTAATTGCCCCTTAAAACGAAAAGCTCGCCACCACATAGCCAACTACACAACACGCCGATGCTACGGGCCAGAGTCGACGGGTGGTGTCGCATGCTTCAATTGACCCAACTTTTCCATTACCATTATAAGGATTCATCGTCCGAT
Organism: Locusta migratoria; assembly: GCA_026315105.1. Classification (NCBI taxonomy): domain Eukaryota; kingdom Metazoa; phylum Arthropoda; class Insecta; order Orthoptera; family Acrididae; genus Locusta; species Locusta migratoria. Next base: position 424,365,526 of record CM048746.1, on the reverse strand, counting down.
GAACTATAGCCGTAACTTCCTACAAAAATCCCATTGAGGAACGCTCTTTCAGTTGCTCCTAATCTACCAAGCTTCCGGGCAACTTTTCAATATTTATCTTCCATATGGACCTTGTTCTTAAAATTGTTACAGAAAATTATCCAAGTCTGTCGAGTTACTGTCAAGTAATGATCTTTTATACATGAGGCAACACATTTTTATTTATATGTATGGAGCCTGTCATGTTTAGTTTCGTAACGATGGCCGGCCGCGGTGGCCGAGGGGACTGAGGCGCTTCAGTCACGGTCTGCACGGCCACTACGGTCGAGAGTTCGAATCCCCCCTCGGGCATGGATATTTGTGCCGTCCTTATTATTAAGTAGTTTGTAAGTTTAGGGACTGATGACCCCGTAGATAAGTCCCATGAGCTATACAAACATTTGAATCGTAAAGATGACAGCCGTCTGCTAAGATAATATTTATATATCGACCGCTGTTGTGTCGAAAGGAAGTCTCAACCTCGTACCACCACTGGACAAGACTCTGTGGCGCCCCTTTAAATTCCGGATCAATGGTCATTAGTTAATAAAAAGCCGCTCGCCGAGGCGCTGTTCTAAGGCAGATTGCCACTGCTTCATCGATCTCTCCATCATAAATAGCGGGAAGGCTATAGCGCGGAGTGAGGATGACAATGGGCGTGTGAAAGCGCGGACAATGCCCGTCACTGGCTCTGCGGAGAAGAAGACGAATTGTCCGTCATGATGCGCAAGTGTCAATGGACGGGCAGGGAAGGCAGGCGTGTATAATAGAAGAATGATAGGCAGTTGGCTTGAGACAACTAGGGGTGAGAACGTGTAAATAACGACTCGTTTCCTATGGACGCTCCTGTCCAGAGAGACAAGTGTCTTCTTGTTCTCTGCCGATCAGTCAACACTGAAATAGTTGGGTATAGAAAGCAGCTGATATGACAGGAGAGCCTGTATGTTAACCCAGTTGTGTGGCGGAGGGGGGGGGGGGCTTGGCTTTGTCGTATGAACGCAAGTACTACCCGACAAGATAATTAAAAATTAGTTTGTTATCGAATAGTGCAGGGTCAGAATGCAATATGTAGATCTTCATCGTACGAATTCCACAGAGCGAGATGGCGCAGTGAATAGTAAACTGGAGTCGGCTTCCTTGTGAAAATGCACTCCTCATTTGCTTCTTTCCAACCTTAACAAAACATAAAGAGCTTGTATTCCGTCTACAATTACTGCGATATCGATAGGATTCTCAACACTACTCTTCCTTCCTTCGAAAGACTTTCACACGTATTCCTAGTATTGATTTATTTAGTTATAACGCGAGTAAATCGTTCCTGGGAAGACAGAGACACACACACAGAGAGAGAGAGAGAGTAAGAAGTAACTTCGATGCTTAGTATATAGGCAGACTATACTGTAAATTATTACACTGACGTGTTACAACATATATTTCATTCTGATGTGCATACTTTATTCACTAGCGTAATACAGTTGGTCCTAGGACTAATGTTCAACGTGAAGGATATGAAATAAACGATCCAACTTAGTGTCGCTTCTAAACAGAACACACCATGATGTAAATGGGTTATTCAGTGTACTTTTCAAGGTAATTTCATGTTCAATGCGTCATTTGTATCATGAATCGTAATGATGTGGACGAGGGTTTCGGGCTGACATCGCTGTTTCATTTCTAGAGGTCGCCTCGTGCCGAACACTCACGTTCTTAAATTTTAAACTTGTGAGTTGATAATTCATTCCCACTAAATTTTCTACATTCCAAAATTTTCAGTTCTTCTATGTGCTAAAAGAAGCTGTCAATTTGTTTTTGGATTGTTTACAAATTTTAATTAGCTTTCTGTCAAACATTTCTTATTATTGCGTAACTGATCAAAATTTCGGCTATAACTTTGCGCATCGTTTATTGTGTTAAATATACCCTTAATGTGAAACAATAATGCCATATATGTATATCGTTGTTTCTTTTGAAGTGCAGTGGATTTTTTGTTTTTGAAATAACCTGCCTGATGGACTGACAATAATGTGAAGCAGCAGTGATAATTTCCAAGTTCCTAAACAGATGTATACAATGAAGATCGCACTGCGAATCCGTTTCCTGTTTTAAACAGGCCTATTATTAGAAAAGATTACGATTGGATAAAATTATGCAATATTAAAATTATGCAATATACATCAGCTTTCCATTCTCTCTCTCTCTCTCTCTCTCTCTCTCTCTCTCTCTCTCTCTCTCTCTCTCTCTCTCTCTCCTCCCATCTCTTTCTCTCTACGAAATAATCAGTGATTGTAAACGTTAATGTGACTGAACTTCCAAACTAACCTTATTACAGTTAAATTTTGATAAATACTGATATTAAAATGTTTGGAAATTCAATTCGTATTGAAGATTGTCTTACGATAAAATTATTACACATGTTACTGGTATCGTAACTCTAGATATGTAGAACTGGTTAATTGTTACCATAATACTGCAGTCACCCTAAAAGAGAAGTAAGTCTGCTTGTTGCATTTCAGGTGAAACTATGTGTTGCTTATATTAAGAAAAATAATGGACCTCAGAGCAAGCCTTATGAAAACCTCTTACGTCGTTTTTCGCCACTAAGAAAAATCTCCTATGATTGTAGTACGTCAAATACTGACTAGAAAGTTCGGTGTTCTTTAGATACCTATAGCATTATCTATTCATTGGCCATGTCATTAGTTGCACACTTCGATGTTGTGACACACACATATAAAGCCAACAATACAGTACAGAAAATATTTCATCCGTTGTTTCTTGCTTATTCTGTGACTTCATTGTGGATAAGTGTATGTTTTCCTGGTATTCTCAGTAGATCAACTCATCTAAAATCCTAATTTTGATAATGCAACAAAAGAAATTTCGACAATTTAGACTTAATTATATCCATAATGGACGTGATGTCGCGGTTGTACACTTATTTTGTCAAGTAGGCTCAACCACAGAGATCGTGTAAAAAAACACTAAATTATGACGCGTTTCAAGAGTCAAGCCCTCATCATCAGATAAACTATACAAGAATCTTTAAACCTGAAACAATAAAAATATAAAACATAATAAAAGAAAACGCGGTTACTTCCCTTGTAACCGTGTCTCCGCAGAAAGCTGCTCAGCGTATTGTGCTTCGTCACGTTTCAAAAACAGACCCCAGCCCTGGCGGCGCCTAACACTAGCGAAATGCATGGAGTCAACAACACGAGTGGGGCGCTCGTATGCACATAAAAACAAAGACCTCTAAATACCAAAGATCATCCACAAGGGAGTGCGTACATTCAGGTGTCGCGAAATCGTTTGCATAGTAAGACAGAGTCGTTTATTTCTAAAATTCAACCTCTGTCTTACTATGCAAACGATTTCGCCATACCTGAATGTACGCACTCCCATGTAGATGATATTTGGTATTTAGAGGTCTTTGTTTTATGTGCATACGTGCGCCCCAGTCGTGTTGTTGACTCCGTGCATTTCGCTAGTGTTATGCGCCGCCAGTGCTGGGGTCTGCTTTGAATCTTGACGAAGCACAATATGCTGAGCACCTTTCTGTTGAGACACGGTTGCAAGGGAAGTAACCACGTTTTCTTTTACCAGGTTTTAAGATTCTTGTATAGTTTATCTGATGATGACAGCTTGACTCTTGAAACGCGTCATAAGTTAGTGTTTTTTACACGATCTCTGTGGTTGAGCCTACTTGACAAAATAACTACTAAATTAGGTTAGAAAATAAGAGCATATTACACTATAGCGTCTAGTGATAGATTGGTATTGTTGAAACTGTTGCAGTAGAACAGCTTATAATGTTTTGGCTTCTGTCGGAATGTGAGTGTAGGGGCAGCGAGGTTAGATCCTCTCCGCTGCCGCCCCGGCATCCGCCCAGTACCGGGTGAACCGCAGATGGCGCGCTGCCTGCCCTATCGGCTTTCCAGTCGGCTGGCTCCTGCTATCGCGGCAACCCCGTGCTCTGACACTGTGCGCCGGGTTGCCTACACGCCAAAACACCATCTAGCGGCTTCGATTCGTAACAAAATACACTGAAGGCAAAAGCCGTGCAAAGAGAGATACGGAGATATAGGCGGCTGTTGTATCATGAAGACGAGGTATAAAACGGCATAACACTGACAAAGCTGTCATTTCCACTCCTGTGAATCACGTGAATATTTTCCGATGTCACTGTGGCAGCACGACTACAATTGTCAGATTTAGAAGTTCGAGTTGTTGTTGCCACAAGACGATTGGGGCGTTACAAGTAGCAAAATCAGTGTTCCCAGGTCCATACCGTCGAGGACGTGCCGAAAATACTACATTTCAGGCATTTAATGACGAGAGCAGAGGCGTTTGTTTAGAGAAGTAGTACTAACAGATAGGCAACACTGTGTGAAATGAGCGCAGAATCCTTTGTGGAATCTAAGATGAATGTATTTGTTATGACAGTGACTTCACTTTCCCCTTTCCTATCATATCCTCATAAGTCCCCAAAGATCAACTCCTGAAGAAACGTAAGTTCTACCTCGTCTGTTTGGGTCCATAATCACTTCCCACTGTCCAGCTTACACAGCCCCCTTCCTCTGTCAATCTCCTTCTCTTACCCTTTTCCCTCTTTCCATCTGGCACAAGTATGAAAAGAAATCCGTTAAACTTTGTTTACACGATAAATCAATCAAATGTGAAGGCCGTAAACTCCACAAAATACCAAGGAGTTACAATTACTTCTGACTTAAATTGGAAAGAACACGTAGATTGTCCGTTCATGTTTGGAGTATTGCTGCCCAGTGTGGGATCCTTATCAGGTGGGTTTGACGGAGGTCATCTAAAGTGTCCAAAGAAGGGCAGCTTGTTTCGTATTGTCACGATACAGGGGAGACAGCGTTACGGAAATGATACAGGATCTGGGATGGGAATCATTACAACAACGACGCTTATCGCTGCGTCGTGGGCTGCTTAAGAAACTACAATCGCCATCATTCTCCTCCGAATGCGAAAATACATTGTTGACTTACACTTACATAGGTAGTAATGATTATCAGAATAAAATACGAGAAATCAGAGCCCGAACGGAGAGATTCAGGTGTACATTCTTTCCACGCGCTATTCGAGAATGGAATGGGAGATAAGATAGTATAACGGTGGTTCGATGAACCCTCTGCCAGGCACTTAAATGTGATTTGCAGAGTATCCCATGTAGATGTAGATGTACCTGCGTTAGTCTCTTTCTGCCCCCTTTCCATCTGTACACCTTCGATATCAATTCCGTCTACTTATTCGAATATGATCGCTATCCCAATATGAAGTTCTTAGTTATTAGCTGTAGAATTTTCCATCCAGGTAATAGCTAATATGTATGAAGTTTTGCTTAAATCGACCCACTGTAGTTGTACGAATATTGCGCTTCTACTGTACCGAGTTTGAAATGGTAGTTTCTTTTCCATGCATCTCAGTGGTTATGTGGTTGTATCTATTGAACAATGTGTCGTACAATGAGACAATATTGAGGGGTGTTTGGATATTGTGTTCGTTATTTACTGCGAACAGAGTTAATAATAACGACATAATACAGTGTAGTTAGTTACGCAACTTAGGTATATGACGACATATTTATTAGGACGTACGCAGGAAACCGGAGTACGAATTCCACCACAGCACAAATTTTCAACTTCTTCAGAATTTATTTAGATGCTCTGCAACAATCTTTTTTTCGATTACTTCTGGTTTAAAACATAGTTTATTGCGTCTATAATATATCGTTCAAATGTTGCAACATTGATTTTATATGAACTGCAACCTTAATTTCGGATATAATGGGCCATTCTTCTAGAACAAAGTAAAAATGAAGACAGTAACATTGCCGGCCGCGGTGTCCGAGGGGACTGAGGCGCTCCAGTCACGGTCCGCACGCCCACTGCGGTCGGAGGTCCGAATCCCCCCCTCGGCCATGGATGTTTGTGCCGTCCTTAATCTTAGCTAGTTCATAAGTAGCTTGTAAGTTTAGGGACTGATGACCCCGTAGTTAAGTCCCATAAGCTATACAGACATTTGAACATTTTACATTAATATTACATGTCGGATATCACATTTTAACTGTAAAGCCACCCACATGTTACTGAATAATAAAATTAAAATATATGTGTAAGTACTTACATAATAATGATTTAATTCATGCGTGCTTCTGAATATCTGTCTTCAAACAGTACTAACATAAAATAACGTGTTAAAACAATGATTGCCAGTATTTGTATGTCAGTAATCGACATCGAAATGACAGTTCGATGTTGGAGGACGTATTTTATTGTCAAAAGGAAGCAACTAACTCTAATGTTAAAAAAAAAAAAAAAAAAAAAAAAAAAAAAAAAAAAAAAAAAAAAAAAAAAAAAAAACACACACAGCATCTTTCTGGATGGATGTCAAGATCATCTGTGTTAATATTGGTATTTTGCCCCACATTTATTTTATTTATTTTGTTGTCTTTTACAATTCTCTGTTATCTAAATTCTAAAACAAATCGTATTTTGTTCAGGTAATTGATTTTTTACACTGAATAATTTCTTCTTATATGTAGTTAAATTTAACGATATACAGCGTAACTAGCTTATGAATTAAAAATTTAAATAATAATTACAAAAGTTAATTATATAATACATATCCATTTAAGAAGAAGAAGTAATGAATAAGGGCAAGTACAGACGTTTATATTGAAAAATACAGTGAAAGAATAGCATAAATTTATATTTAATAGAAGATGATGACAGGAGAGAAAAAGATGGAGTCCGACACTTTGTAATGCTTGAGGTTCGAGGACGTGGCATTCCTATCAAGTCTACCACCGTTAGTATTATGTAAAACATGTTAACAGGTTTTTAGTGCTATAGTGCAACGTATTGGAAACGTATGTGGATGACCGAGTGGCGCTCGGCTAGTGTTGCGCGTAAGTTGCAAGTCTGTGGTGGTTTTGTGCCGGCGGTGAGGGCCGCATCACTTTCCCAGTCAGGCGAACGGAAGTCATAACCGTGAGAACTGCGGAAAGCCATTCTGGGAAGGCGCCGGCAGTGGCGTCAAGTTGGCCAGCCCGGCGGCCCCTACGCCTCGTCTCGGGGAGTCGTGTATGCGCAGACGACGCCGGCGGCGACGGCGGCTGCGTCCGAGACGGCGTTTTACGAGTGCCGGCGTCGCGGCGTCGCCGCCACGGGCGCAAGGCGAAATCGATGGCGCGGTCTTTGTGTGTCAGCGAACCCTGCCGCGGGGTGCGGACGCCGAGCCGGCTTGTTGACGACTGGACGGCCACGTGTCAGGGACGGGCCCAGGGGCCCTATTCTGTATCTTTCGTACCGTTCGGTTCGGTGTGTTTTTCTCGGCGGTTACGTCAATTTCGGTTCGGTTGCGAAAATGGTAATTCTGTACGTTTCTGTGGCCTGCTACCGCCCGAAATGGCCACCGAAATTTCGAGCGCTGCACCGAAAGCCGCTGAGGTTTCGGTGAGGCCGTTTGGTTCGTTTCGGTGGGCTTGGATTGCGAAGATAAATTATTATTTTAGCAATGCTGTGTCGTTTTAAATTCCGATAATGATACATCTGTTGTTTTTTAAGTAATAAGTAACTTTAAAACATTAATTTTCAAGGTTGTCTACAGATATTATCAAAATATTACGTTAAAATTGCTAGCGTTCTAGAGTTTAATATAACGATATAGCACTTCTGTAAACTCTATTGCAATAAACTTTATCTTAAAACACGCGTCTCGGTAATGTCTTTAATGCGCCGTTTCATTTATCTTGCAAACTCTCATATTACGGAAGTGTAAATACGAAATCCATCAAATACGGCGTCACCTTCGTTTTCGCCGTTCGCAAAGCTGTCGCGTCGTATTTGGCAAATTTTCGTATTTGTACGTGAGAATTACTCAAATATGCACTCCAGATACTCCACCGCATTGAAAATCTTCATAAAATGAGCCATTTTCACCGCAATCTTAAGACCTGTTGTGCCAACAAGCACGTTACCGACGTATCTGAACGGTACTTAGTAGTGTTTTACAGTAGTTTTCCGTACAAACTGAGTATTTATTACTTACAGAAAACACTCTTACATCGTTTAAGTTAAAATGGAAAGGAAGTTTGTGAAGTTAGATAGTGGAAATCATACAAATTAGTAGCAGTATGAATAACCGATGATCATTGCGCAAAGAAGTGAATGGAAACAAAGACTGGCCTCTCTTGTAGACGCTGTGGTCTAGCGGTTAAGGCGACAACCTCCTATCCTAAGTGTTTTAGGTTCGAATCCTTCCTGGTGCAAAATATTTTTTCACCAGTCATCTTGTTTGGAACACTTTTCTAGTCGTGTAAGAGAAGCATGATCTGCAGTATTCCTTAGCATGTACATGTAAGAACGAACGCCAGCAGTAGTTTCTTATACATCAGGGTTCACTCTTATTATAAAACAAAAGATGAAATTTCTGTGAGTGAAACAAACGTAGACTTTTATTTTTATTCATTTACTTTTTTAGTCTTGTTACAAATAATTCATGTGTGACTACTCTCAATGCTTGAAACGCAGCTTGAAACAAAGAAAAGTTTTCAGCCTTCATGTTGACGATCACATAATCTTCAATATGAAGACTGAAAATTTTTGTACGTTTCAAACTATGTTTTAAGCACTGATGAGAGTCTGACAGCGACCAAAATCAAATTTTGCGACAGTAAAGAAATATTTGCGACTGCTCTTCAACATCCGTATATGTTAACAGCCACTGAGCACTTGGATTCAAGATGGAATCAAACCTGACGTTTCAGGTTTTGTCCAAGTAACGACAGAAAATACTAAAACTGGTTATGAGTAAATCTAAAAAAAATCCTTTAGCTTTCCCGCATCGGCAAACAACTGTTTTGTTATTAAAATATTGTACGGTCTTTCTTCAGTATAAAACCATTGACGCTTGTAAGAGCTGTCTCGACTAATATGCAATCCTTTTCGTTTCCCGAAACTTCCATGTACTTCCGTAGTGCCAAAATAAGAAGTTTTTCACTGCTAGCACTGCGCTCTCTCTGCTGCTAACGCCGCGTCTTCCCTCCCAGCGCGTTGAAATCGCGCCGCACCAATGAACCGCACAATTCTGCTCTCGTCTAGGACAAACGGTAGCACCTAACGTTTTCCAACAAACGGCAAAATAAATTCAAACCTTTCCGAAACTTTTTCTCGCTTACACCCCCACAAAAAAATATAAAGAGAAAAAGTTTGTCGCTTACTACATTTTGGACGTTGGTTTGGTAAAAGTTCTGCGCCAGACGTGGGATTTTAATTTATTACTTCACTATCACTGAATATATTGGCCGGAAAGTTTGCAGACATCGACAACATATAGCAATAAAGGCAATAATAAAATTATTTTGCTGTGCGACGCTTAGTTTAGGAGATACGGTGTGATAAACATAGAGTAGCGTGAATAAACAACTTTTATGAAAAGTTTAAATATTCTCTTTTTTCAGTGACAAAAAGTTTTAATTATATTTTTAAAAAGTGTCAGTAGGTAGTTCTCGGAACACACTGTCGTGTTATGTCGCCAGATTATGAAATACACGACTTTCATTTTTTACATTTTTTGGGCTGTCTCTCACGGTAGGAAACGCAGCGAACGCCGGCAACGGCTGCCGTTCCCGCTGCTCGCCAGCAGTGCGCATGCGCGGAGAAGCAGTCAGGCACTTCTGATTGGCTGATGCCAGCGGATCTGGCAACAGCGCCACCGTGAGCTACGGTGTCCAGAAAGGCGTACCGAAACGCCACCGAAAGGCATACAGAATGAACTAACAGAGCTGCTTCGATAACTCGACCCCTCGGTGCGCTCTCTGACCGAAACGAACTCTGGGGCGCCGAAAAGATACAGAATAGGGCCCCAGGGGACACGTGCGAGCACCCGCTCCGTAAACATCTCCCGCCGGCGACGAGATGTCTGCGACGGTTATTACGGCGAGGCCGGTAATAGCGGGGCGGGGAGGGGAGGGGAGAAGTAGTGGGACCGCATCAGCTGTCGCCGGCGTTATTGCCTCGTTCGCGTTTATTGACCGTGCCTGCCGACGGAGCGGAAAGCGAACTGTCCTCCCGTGAACTCTACTCTCCGGGAGGGTCAAATTTCTTTGAATTTTAGCAGCAGACTTGTAAGCTTAGGTTACAGACTGAAGTATCGAATCTAAGTTTATGGACATAATGATTGGAAACGACATGAAGTGGTGACATTCTGTAGGGCAATGTGTTTCAGCCTTTTCGAATGTGCGATCCTATTCCAAATTAAACTATTCTTGAGCCCTTCCCCCTCCTCACGAATATTTATTATGTTCCAGCTATCTTTTAAATTCTTGAAAGGTTTTTTTATTATTTTTTTTATTATTATTATTACATATATTTTGTTTCACATTTTTTCGAGCCGAACACAGTATCCTACTTTACATGATTTTCGACAGAAATATACATTTTACTGAACGAGTGTTTCATATTTCAGGCAAAACTCGGAAGTAAATAAAGCTCATTGAGAAACGTCCCACTGTATAGACAATTAGTAAAGAAGTTGATATTTTTTCGAATTTTTAGAATTGCTTATTGTATCATATTCTTTTACCTGCCGATGGTTTTGCGCTTATTCATCATTAACACACTATTATAAAACAATTTATAATCCATGCAATTGATAATTAATGTGAAACAAAGAATTCAGTAATTTTAACATTAAATATCACATATAAATACGCTTTGTATTACTGAACCCCTGGTTATTTTATGGTGCGAGTACTTCCTCCTGTGACGGCCACCCACAGACTGAAAGAAAAATAAATGCTGTAGGGAAACATTTGCCGGTTTTCCGTGTTTCAATCCATCTTGTGGTGTTCTATATTGAATTACTTTACCAGTTTCTATGTTATATATTGTCTTGTGTCATTATGAGTATATCTCTGAGTGCAAGAGAAATATTTGAGATAAATCTCTCTCTATCTCTCTCTCTCTCTCTCTCTCACACACACACACACACACACACACACACACACACACACATGTTATCGCGTATGGTTACGTTCTGTGTGTTTATTCCAGGCCTTGTTTGGGAGAAATATTCAACCAAACCACTGAACGTACTACTACGCTCTGAAAAAGCCAAAATGTCATTGTCTTCCTATTTCAAAACAAATCGCAGCTAATGTCAGCCTATGGTGTGTCATCTATCGGTTACGTTTTAAACAATGGACATTAATATATAAAAATTGATGTTCATTTGTTTTTTCCTCGTATTTTATACACGGCCGTACTGTACATGCGATTGCGATAAATCATTGTGGACTCATTGCTTGCGCTCACGCGAAGATTGAAATTAACTTCGTATGGTGCATGGCGGAGGGTGCTTGACAATTAGTTAATTCGTTTCTCACTCCTTCACGCTGAAATGACTGGATGGATATGAATGAAATGTAGAACAGCGGTAGCTTATACTATGATTAATGCATGGTCTACCTTTCTTAAGCCTCCATGGACGGAGGGTATGTAACAACAAACATCCAAATTGTTTCATTGGTCACCATGAAAATCAGCACATAAATGTATGTTTTCATGAAGCAGATATTTATAATGTGCAAGCCAGAGAATTTAGTATGGCGGAGGGTACCTTGCGACTTTGACACCCTTTGATGAGTCACATAAAACGTAGCGCATGTATGTATATTTTCATGTATAGGAGGAAGAGGAGTAGGTAGAGTAGGAGACGGACAGACAGAGGGTAGAGGAGGAGAGTGAGAGAGGGGAGATGGCGATAGTCAGGTGAAAGGAGAAGAACAGAGAAAGGAGAGGGAGGAAATGGACAGAGAAAGCGACAGAGAGAAGAGGTGGTGACTGGCAGAGAAAGGAGAAAGTAGAGATGCACACACACACACACACACACACAGAGAGAGAGAGAGAGAGAGAGAGAGAGAGAGAGAGAGAGAGAGAGAGAGAGAGAGAGAGAGAGGGAGAGAAGGAAAGAGACGGAGGGATGGACTAACTAAAGTTTGGCGACACCGTGTTTTTAGATAGTCTGATAGAAGACCCTATAATTTCCTCTACAGGAAGACGTAAATTCCACTACAGATGCACGAATAAGGCGTAATGTGTGGCAAATCAAAGACTACTACAGCATACAGACAGGACCGCGATACCAGTAACAGTTGGCAACACTGGCCCACACAGTCCCGCAAGAAGCGGTGCAATACTTATTCTATCACGACCGCGAATAGTCATTGGCTGATGCAACATTAAAGACTTCGTACATACGACCGGTAGACAAATTCTCAAATGTTTGTACACCTAAGGGACCAAACTGCTTAGGTTATCGGTCGCTAGACTTACAAACTACTTCGTGTAACTTATGCTAAGAACAACATGCCCATGCCCCAGTGGATCAGGAACCTCCGGCGATAGCGACCGCGCAATATGTAGCTTGGTACTACGGACTGCTCCGCCATTCCCGCGCGGCACTCCTGACAGGAAGTGCCTCGTATTAATAGAACGAGCCTCGTGTTCATAGACTGCGTGGTGTTCATCAGGTGCTAGTGCTTCGATCCAGCAGAAAGACTTCTACAATTTAGAACGAATTGTCATGCTACCCGTAACAGTGCCGCAAATCGTATTCACGGATTGACACAAATATCCGAGACAGCAAGAGAAGGGTTAACCCTTTAATGCATGACTTTTTATTTAAAGCTATAAAAACTATCACAATTAATGTATAGTAAGTACATACTGTGAAAAATATCGAAAAAACTTCCTCAAAAGTATTATGAACTACTAGCAACACAAAGTTCATAGCTGTATAGTACATCCATGATGTAGTAAATATCACTATTATGCCTCTCATCATCCCAGAGAGTAAATGATAATGCAACAGTAGTATGTGACTGACTACGTTTACATAGCAAAGGCGGAATACTAATGCAAACAAACGCACACGTTAGGAGTAACTCAATGCAGCCAACTTTCGAACTGATTCAGTAGCACTCTGCAATTTATAATGTCTAGGACGAGCTACTAGCATATGTAACACCGTGTATACAAGCAGCTACAAATGAAAAGAAAAAGTTTGTTAAGCTAATGGGACATAACTGTCGGGTCATCGGACCCTAAACTTACCAACTAATAAACACAACATAAACATGCATGCCAGAGGGAGGATTTGATCATCCGACGGGGAACGACCTTGCGTATCTGAGAATGGCGCTTCAATGCGCTCGGGCACTCCTCCGCGGCCAGATACAAATGAATTTGTGGCAAACTGTTGATCAGTTTGAGAGATAATGGGGAAAATAAGGTGTGTTGCTGATCAGCAACACTATGCATTAAAGTGTTAAATAATTGAAATTTATCAGATTGCTTGTCCTTCTGAAACACCATGCTGAGGATTCATTAAACTGTAATAAATTTCTCAAGTGTTTCTAAATTTATGGGGCATTTCTGTTGAAGGAAATCTACGTACGCCTGGCACAACGTAACATACAATAAAAATGTTCAAATATCTGTAAACATAAAGGAGCAAATTGTTAGGTCCTCAGTTGGTAGTCTTACAAATAATTTAACTACCTTACGCTAAGAACAAAAGACACAGCCATACCCGAGGAAGGACTCTAACGTCCGGAGGGAGCGGACGCACACTCCACGGCGTGTCGCCCCAGATCTCACGGCCATTCCTACATGGCTAACGAACATACTGGAGAAGCGAGAGAAGAGGAAGACGGGTCGAGGACTAATGTAATAGTAGGTGCGGAAGTTGAAAATTGAAGAGGAACTGAAGGGTCTCCGGATATCCTAATGATTGGGGCTACTATGGCCCGAAGCGGAAAATCCAGGTTTGAGTCCTGGTCCACGACAAACTTTTAACTAACGTCGTGAAATATATTTCTACACCCATAAACAAACAAATATTTCTAAATATATGTCTGATATTTAAATGAAATAAGGAATCTCGTTAGTCTGATTCTAGCGAGTAGAGTGTTCTAGCATCTTAAAGGGTTCAACAAAATATTCACCCATATTCAACAAGGAAACAGAAAGTACCGTTCTTCTGAAAATATAGCTAGCTCACTCAAATGAAGTGATGAGTGCTATCCACATAAGATCTCAAATGTATTCCATATTTCTAAATGTTGTGAAGGCGTCTGACATTGTACTTCATAAGCTGCTTCTAATTAAATTGCGTTATTACGGAATATACTAACGGAATATCGACTCAGTTGTGTGATTGGATCCGTGGTTTGCTCTAAAAAAAGAACGCAGTACGTAGGAATTGACGCAATGTCGTCTAATGAACCAGAAGTGACATCTGGTTTTCCGTAGGGAAGTGTGATAGGGTCCCTACTGTTCCTTATCTTTATAAACGATTTACGAGACAACATGGGCTGCTTTCTTAGACTGTTCGCGGTTTACAACGACTACGTTACACTGGCAGAACACTTATAAGAGGCAGCAGTTCTATTGAAGGAACTGCCTGTACCGTACTACTCTTGTCCGTCCTACATTGGGTTATCGCTGTGTTTTTGGAATCCCCATTGAATTATACAATTAGAGTAATCAGATCGAAAATGCAAAAAAGTAGTAGTTCCTTTTCCCGACACGCTGTTAGAGTGTGGAATGTTATAGCAATGTTATGAAAGCTCTTCAAAGACCCCTCTGCCTAACACTTAAATGTGATTAGCAAGATGTATGTAGATTTCAATGCAGATTTAGAATGTATACAAGCTTCTAGCTAAGAACGCGTTATTAATTTATGGATGACTGGTGTCGACGTTCAATTTCTGACTTTAAAAAAGAAGATTACAAAATACAGTTTGCACATCGATTTTAATAAGACTTGTCTTCAACAACAAGTAATACCAAGATCAAAAGATGACGCCTGTGAACGTCGAAACCGGTCATCTATAAATAAATACCGCGATCTTGACTGGAAGCTCGTATAAGTAGATGCAGAAGTTTTCCTATTACGTTCTCGAATTACCGAGGAAATGTGGTTCTGAGACTGATAATTACTAGAGAATTTTAGGCACCTAAAATAGGCAGTTTATTTAGCTCTTTTAGGCTAAATAAAATCTAAAATAGGCCCTTAAAAGTATTCACCGGATGAAACAAATATAAAGTAAAATACATAGTGTTGACTGATGAGCCAATTTTCAATCGTTTACAAGAAGAAGAACATCACACATCATTAGTGATTAAAGTGACACCAAATCTTTACAGATTTCGAAGATAAGAATACAATGCCGATCAGAAGCCATATGTTGAAATACATGTAATAGGCCTGTACAATTTAATACATTCTGAATAAACCAGTGCTATCAAAACACTCGGGCGGCTACACAGTAAATGACTGAAAGCTTTTGTATATTTTCCAGAGAAAAGCCACGATATGCCGAGAATGAACGTTCTACATCAAAGGATGTGACGGGAGCGTAGTTCACTTTCGGTACATTTTGGACAGGAATAGAGCATCAACCCTTTGTGTCACACAAAAACTTCTAGATATAATAGTCATTGAAATTTGCTTTTATCCTTCTTTGTCTTACTGGACCACATAATTAAAAAAATAATTTTCAATTTTTATTAAAAAAAAATATACAGAGGTATTTCACTGAGACCATGATAACACAGGGGATTTTGTAATGTCTTTCATAGAGTCCGTTTTTTTTTTTTAATTTTTAACATTATTACACTAATGTTACACTTTCTTTATGACTTTTAGAATGAAAGTCTCCAAGGACAAAAAAATTGAATGAACCGTCTTTGCTTATTCAGAGCAAATCGAAACGATATCCAAATTGTAATTCAAATGAGAA
The DNA here is from genome assembly GCA_026315105.1 of Locusta migratoria. NCBI lineage: Eukaryota > Metazoa > Arthropoda > Insecta > Orthoptera > Acrididae > Locusta > Locusta migratoria. The sequence continues at coordinate 424,349,676 of CM048746.1, read as the reverse complement.
GCCACATAGGACGAGATTGTTTCGGATTGTGGCTAACTGATAAGAAACTGATCTTTGGATCTTCATGAGAAGCAAAAAGAAATACTCTATGTAAAGTACAATAAAATTTCGCGAAAATGAAAAATTTGTGTTGAATGCAGTTAGTACATTACATAGAGCACTTCTTTTTGTTTCTCAAGATGTTCCAAAAATCAGTATTTTTATCAGTTTTATCAGTTAGGCACAATCCGAAACAATCTCGTCCTATGTGGCTTCTCTTTTGAATTACAATTTGGACATCGTTTCGATTTGCTCTGAGTAGGCAAAGACGGTTCATTCAATTGTCTTTTGTCCTTGGAGACTTTCATTCTAAAAGTCATTTTAGGGCTTTCGGGTGGTTTCACAGAGGGTCGCCTATGCCACAAGGGGACACGGCACAGCAAGAGGTGGTTTCGGAGTGAAACAACTGTGACGCAAAGGGTTAAGTGGAACTGGCCCTTGAGGACGGTGTTTTTCTGGGAAACCTGCTGAATACTTCCCCATTCTTTTTCTCACACTTCGCCTGCGCTTCATTTTTTCCACTTCCTCCAGAAAAGCAATATTCTCGTAAATAGATGTGTCGGAGCCTTATCATTCGTAACTAAGTGTCGCCATAAATGTGCAGTTGGCTCACGTTTCGCTGTACTGAGGGATCTTTGAATTGTGTTGCATCTTTCAAACCAATAGGAAGCTCTTTATTATCATGTACGCCATTCGAATATGGCACCTTGAACCCAGTGATGACAAAGTATGCGGCTATTTATTCTTTAGTCTTTGGCCTTTTCTTTGAAGAATTATATAATATCTGGGTGGCGAAGCTGGGTATAACCTACCAACAATGAGCTTTTGAATGTGGTATAGTTTCATTTATAGAAATCTATATGCAAGATTCCGAAATACAGTATCGGTTACTTTGCAGTACGTCCGTCAAAGCTTAGTCAACAATAATTTTTACACAACTTTAAGTCCGAAGGCACAGACGAATAGCAGTACTTTTTTTTCTCAGATATCGATTTCAATGTTCCTACCTTTGATTTTTCGAGGTAAGTCTTTTTAAATGTGAAGAAGTTAGTCGCTGTTAGCATTTTAAAGCTGAAGTAGACAAAAGTAGGCGATACTTCGAGATAGGTTATTTGAGGTGCTATAAAATTAGCTGTTTTGGTTTTCATTAGTCATGAAACGTCTATGTACAAGTTTATTTGCGGCTAGGAATTCCGAAAAACAATAGGTCTTAACATAAGAATCCGCGGTCAAGTAATTACAAAAACTGCGTCTATTATGTACAACGGAATTGGAGAGAACGGAGCGTTCCATATTGTCGCTAATAATGTATTCAGGGAAATAGTCACTTTTTCTTAAACTACAGACTACATTTTTAATATTAATAAAGTAGAAAGGAGATTTTGATGTTATATAACTAATTCACTTCCGTCATACTGCTCTTTTCAAAGTGTGTGGAATGAACACTTTGTGTGAGAAACAGGACGGGAAGGCGTTCGTCGTTACTGCATCATTTTCCTAAGAAGTAGCGAGCGGGTAAGAGGCTGTTCTCTATACCAGTACCAAGGGAGGGAGGTGGCTGGCGGAAAAGACTTTCTCCCCAAGAGGCGGCAGCGGCAGGCGGCTTGGTGGCTGCTATTGAGGCGTTTCCCTCCCACGCCCTCCGCCCCGCCACCCCCTGAATATCCCACCCCGGCGCCACCGTTCATCTCGCAGGCGAGGCTGAAATACCGGTACGCCGTAACTCGATTTAAAATCGCTCCGCTTTCACTTGCGAAAGGCACACCTAAGTTGCGAAATCCGATCGCGAGGAATATCCCGGAAAGCACTGCGGCCTCTTCACAATGTTTATTGATTAGCGGGCAGCTTGTCTGTGTGCCGTCAGGCAGAATATGCCGCTAATGGCTCAAATGAAATGCGAGTAATTTTTGGTCGAAACGAGGCTTAACCATCGGTCAATAGCATATAGTAAATTTAATATTTTTCTCCTACAAGGAGACCACAGATATCGGGTTTTAGAATTTCCTTTTATTTATGGTAGGCCTACTTGAAGGTAAGAACTTAAATAACAACCAGCCAAAACCATTCGCCGCAACTGTCAAAAATTCCCAAGAAATTTGCAAAGTCCACGTAAGTAATAATAATTAAAGGAGTCACAGCAAATGTCTGTGTAGCTCATATGGCCGGGCGCCGTGGCTCAGCGCGCCCGGTCAGGGGGCTCAACGCCTTCTGTAATAAAAAAGATGAGCCAAATCTTCAACAAACAACCAAGTACGAATTGAAACAAATGCCGCAAAGCATAGATCTACCTGCAGGACAAAATAATTAAGAAATAGTAATGATAATAAAAATTTAAAAAATAAATAATAAAATGGTAGCGTTGTCAGTGGTTCCAATCCCAGTGTGACGAAAATTTTCTTTTTCGAATTATATAAGACATTTTGGGATCTCTAACTCCACGTGTTGTGTCAATTTTTGTTTATGTCTATGTAGACGAGCTGAAAACCTTGTCACGTAAAACGATGGTTGAGTATGTCAGCTACTTGGAAGGCCATTAGTAGCTTTGGAGTAAAAACCTTCTTTTTTATTGAAATCATTAATATCAACATCCTTCTATAAAATTAGAATATTACTAATAAACAAAAATAGGTGCACTTTTCGTAATAATTACCATTAAATATTACAATTGTGCAAGTATTCGAACACGATGAATAAAATAAAAATCTATCACGACAGGAATCGGACCTCCGACCTTTCGCTTTTAAGGCCGGAACGCTACCACCTGAGCTACACCGACAGATGCTGCAATACATTCAATGATTGGTACTTGCCAATTTTGAACTCGATTTTTTCGAGAATTTTTTAGAGTTGCGTCGAATGTTTTTGACTGATTCTTATTTGAGTTCTGAACTTCACGTACCATAAATATGAAAAACATTCTGAAATCAGATACCTATGTGGTCTCCTTGTAAATCGCGTAACAGAATTTCTCAAAGCCTACAGGCCAATGCTTTATATTTCAAGTGTCACAGTTTCTCAGTTCTTCAAAAATTTAAAAATGCTCTGTTCACCTAGATGGCTTTCACTTTTTCTGTTTTTTCGAAGTTTAACCGGAATCGACATATCTAAGATGCCAATATCACATCTTGCATATTGCTAGAATATAACTCTCATTAGTCTTCCATTAAATAGGAGGATTATGGGAATATCAATGTTTCACGAGTAAAAATACATCGAAGTAAAATACAAGGGTCGTCCAGAAAGCTCCGTTTCTATTTTTGTCCGCGGCAGCGCTACCATCGCAGTTCAGAGCATGCGCAGCAGTTACTCTAACTCAACGAGATGACTTGTACGCCGTTTCAGATCGCTGCTGCCGACGTGTGCTTTGTAGTGCTTTTTATAATGACAGCCGTAACTGAAGATGTCGCCGCGTGTGAAATCAGATCTGTGATTCGTTTTCGAAATGCAAAGAAAGTTATACCACAGGAAATTCATCGGAAAATATGCGAGGTTTACGGACAAAATGCTATGAGTGATTCAATGGTTAGAAGATAGATCACACTGTTCAATGAAAGAGGTCATCAAGTGCACGATGAAGAACGAAGTGAACGCCCGGCTGTGGTTAAAGATGAACTGGTTCACACAATTGAAGAGAACATTGTACACAACCTTAAATTTGCAAATAGTGCCCTTCCTTTGGAATTTCCGCAAATCTCACGATCATGAGCTGAAAGAACATGTTACGATATGGTTGAATACACAAGCGGCAACCTTCTCCGAAGAAGGCATACCAAAACTTTTGTGACGCTATGACGAGTACCTACAAAATTTTCGTAGCCGTGTAGAAGAGTATTTTCACAGTTGTAGATTTTTGTACAGTCAATAGCTTTATCTGTATCTGTACACGTTTGTTTTATATAACCAAACGGAACTTACTTCGTGGACATATCTCCTGATTTTTCTTGATATATATATGTGAGGTTTCCGTAATAGAATGCCCGTCTTAGGCATTTTGTGTGTTTCAATTGCGCTATACCAAAGCAAAACCTGAGAATGTAAGCACAAATAGCAACTGTGATCTACAATTAAAATGATGATCGGTTAATAAACCCATGCAAACATTAACGCCAAAATGCAAAATAATAATAATAATAATTATTATTATTATTATTATTGTTATTGTTATGCAACAACGTAGTACACACAACTTTCCCTGATACTTCATGCCTACGGCATCTACAGAATGTGTTATACTTTAAATAAAAATGAAACCGGTAATTAATGCAGTATTACGCTTCCGCTATCTGAGGTGGAGGTTCCAGTTAACCATAAAAGACACATCACAGCATTCTGTACAAAATTTTGACGTTTTTTGTAACAATAGTAGTCGGCTATGTTGTTTTATTCGCTGGAGACTATTGTCAAATTTCACTGGTACTCGTAGCAGTAATCGCAGGAGAGAATATCAAGACAACGCTTTCTCAACTGCAAATTAGCACATCATATTAATTTATCCTCAAAATTAACGAAATAAATGAAAAATTATATAAGCGGATGAAAGACTATGTTAAGGTTTGAAGCTTAATATGAAATCATGCTTCGAAGTCCTCCATTTTTAAAAGTGCTGCAGGCTAGATAGTTTGGAAAACCTTCCTCAAAATTGATGACCGAATGAAAAATTGTATAAGGGAATCAAATATTACGGGGAGAATTTAATCTAAATATTGAATAATACTCGAAACGACAGAGGCTCTAGCGACCGCAATTACTCATAACGCTTGTATCCAAGCGAAAGATATATTTTTAGCTACAATTTTGCCATTGTCTTCCGGTTGTAAGTGCGCAGTGAGCTTACCGAAGCAAATTTCGTAAAATTCCACGTGTAAGACGTTCTCGACGCCGACAGAACAGAACAGAGAGCGGGACGTGCGAGGAACATACGGTGGAGAAGTCCCATAAAATATACGCATTGCATTAGGCTTTCTAAGCCTATGTCAGGCAACAGTGTGGGAAATAATTCGTAATCGATTACGAGTGAAGTCGTACAAATCACAGCTGCCTCGCACTTCATGCCATTGAGACAAAATTTTGGTCTGCCGCTTTTCACTGATACGAAAATGATGAGATTTGAAACTAAGTAGCTCTCATTACTGTTTATGGTACGCACGCTCAAATTAACAAATGCCTGATATTCTATAACTAAATGTTTCAGGATGCGACTTCACGTACCTTCACTGGTTGACCACACTTTGCTATTCAAATGTTTGTACACCAACTAGCTGGGACGTAACTCCGGGGTTATCAGTCACTACACTTACAAACTAATTATGAACTAGCTAACTCTAAGGACGGCATAAATATCAATGCCCGACTGGGGGATTGGAACCCCCGACCGTAGTGGCCGTGCAGACCGTGACTGACGCACTGCAGACCGCTCGGCCACCGCGGGCGGCTGCCTTAGACCATGCAGTTACTTCTGAGTGGCTCACTATGCTGTATTGGCGAAACACAACACACACGTATTGTCCTATGCGTACGGCTCTATTAAAAGGGACGAATTATACAACGTCTGGTGTCATGCCCAGCAACTACAATACCTGTAAATAGTACCTTGTACCAGTGATCGTACAGTCAAACACACTATGCAAACTTCTGCAAAATAATAATGAAATATAAAATAAATCTACATTATTAATTGTTACAGGAGGTATTATTCTAACGTTTGAATATTATGTAGATAACGCCAGGTAAAATTCTTAAATAATGTTTATTGGAACACATGTATTTATCTATTGGAAGGGGTACTAATAAGAGTAATAAAGTAGAAATAGACCTTATAAATTTGTCAAAACTGATGCGTTAAATGTATGAGATTGATATCGAAATCCCCAACTAAGAAACTACATACGATGCTCGACACTAGGTTTATTTCGCTATCACACTTCACGAAATAATCATCAGTTCAAAATAGTTCAAATCTTAGTCCGAGAAATAACATATACACACTCGTAACTTGTAGTGTAGAAAGAAATACAGTTCAGTGATAATTCAGAAATGAAATCGGCAAAGTTAAAGTCTTTACTCTGATACTCATTGGCCCTTGCCAAAGTCAACAGAGTTGTTTTATGCCATATAGATTCTAACCATTTCGAAAACGAAGAACTTCAGCTAACCAGGCAGGTTGTCCTCAATGCATGACGAGAAGTCAAATGGTCTTATGGATTCAAGGCGCACTCCATCCGAAACTTCCCACTTAGTTAACTTGACCACATTACGTTACTGCCATACCCACTCTCAGAGACAGATCTCCATCCCCTCCTAAAGTAGCAGAGCTCTTAATGGAGAAGATCTGTTTTGAATTAATTTTGACCACTTCCACTCCAAGTTAACATTTTGACAATAATGAATAGAAATATTAGAAACATTCAATCACCTTGGGGCTGTTTATTAGCGGTACAAATAATGTTGTTGTTGTGGTCTTCAGTCCACAGACTGGTTTGATGCTTCTCTCCACGCTACCCTGTCCTGTGCAAGTCTCTTCATCTGAGAATACTTTCGGTATCCTACATGCTTTTCAATCTGCTTACTGTATTCGTTCCTCCGTCTCCCTCTAAGATTTTTACCCCACAAACTTCCTTCTAATGCTAAGTTGATAACTCCTTGATGTGTCAGAATGTGTCCTACCATTCTATCCCCTTTTTTTAGTCAGGATATGGCAGAAACTCCTTTTCTTCCCTATTCGGTTAAGCACCTCCTCATTGGTTACGTGACCTACCCATATAATTTTCAAAATTCGTCTGTAGCACCACATTTCAAAAGCTTCTATCATCTTTTTGTCTGAACTCCTTATCGTCCATGTTTCACTGCCATACAATGCAACACTCCAGACAAATGTTTTCAGAAAGGAATTTTTTAATTTTAAATTAATATTGGGTGTGAACATGTTTCTCTCCTGCAGAAACGCTTTTCTTCCCATAGCCATTCTGCATTTTATATCTTCTCTACTATGGCCATCAGAAGTTACATCGCTACTCATATAACAAAACTCATCTTCTGCTTTTATTGTCTCATTACCTAATCTAATTCGTTCAGTATCGACTGATTTACTGACATTCCATTCCATTACCCTCGTTTTACTCTTGTTAATTTCCATCTTATATCTTCCTTTTAAGACACTATCCATTTCATTTAATTGCTCTTCCTGATCCTTTGTAGTCTCTGACAAAATTACTATGTCATCAGGAAACAGCAAAGTTTTTATTTCTTCTCCCTGAACTTTAATCCCTCTCCAAAATTCTCCTTGCATTCTTTCACTGCTTGTTCAGTGTACAGATTGAACAACATTGGGGAAAGGCTACAACGCTGTCTTACTCCCTTCTATTTTCCTAGAGTGATACTGTATAGCCAAGTTGAATAACAGTATTCTGCGACAGAGTGTGACAGTGCCAAAGCAGTTGATCGTAGGGTTTGAGCACTGGAACCCCAGGATGTACCAGCAAGCTTCTGTGATGTCACAGGACGGTCAATATGGAATATCACAAAAAACAGATGTGCAAATGGTATGCACCGTCTCCCGGGCATTTGGCAACAGCTGATAAATAACTGGTGCGATTATACTGAATGTGTATAACTGTACATAGGCCCAACGTATGTCAATGAATTAGTTTCATAGAAAAAAAATCGAACTGACGTATTTTATGGCCCACTTCTAATTTGTAGTTTTATAAGTTTTTGCAGCCATTTTGATCCAAAATAATAATCTAAATAATACAAAATTAATTAATAAGAGTGTCTGAAACACTTTTAAGGAAAAAATTAAATAGTGATGGATTCCGAACCACCGACCTTTGGCATCAGAGTCTAACGCCTTGCCCACTGAGCTACGGCTGTTAATCATAAGCTGAGTCATATAATCTCATACTATTGATGGCCGTTATTAACTGATGCTAATATGGCATTTGTAGACACTAGATTATCATTTATCGTACGAAGAACGATGTGTTTTTGTTAATTCTTCAGTGCGCCATTGGTTTGAAATGACAACGTCTAAGTTACAATAAGAAAATCATCAAATACGCGCAAGATGGCGTAGGCCACAGAGAGTTCTGCGCGAGGAATGTCACGTGACATCTCCGAACGGCTGGTTTTCGTTAATTGAATGGAGGGTGTCAAATCTCCGTTATTTTTGCAAATATGTCTCAAACGATACGAGATATGAAAGGCGGCCGCGGTGGCCGAGGAGACTGAGGCGCTCCAGTCACGGTCTGCACGGCCACTACGGTCGGGGGTTCGAATCCCCCCTCGGGCATGGATATTTGTGCCGTCCTAGTTCGTAAGTAGTTTGTAAGTTTAGGGGCTGATGACCCCGTAGTTAAGTCGCATAAACTATTCAAACATTTGAACATTTTTTTGAGATATGAAAAAAAAAAAAAACATAAGGGGGCTAAGTTGAAGAGAATTTTCTCCTCTACCAATTAGGTTATTCAATTTTCGTATCATATGGATGGTTCGTTCGCAATTACAATTATATTACAAAAAGCTTTTTTAGGTATTATTACCGTATTATTTGTCTGAAAAATTTGAAAAAAGGAGGTTCTACTCTCTGGCGTCCTACAATCATGTCTGTAAAAGTTGGTGCTGATCGGTTGAACGGTTCGTCTGAAAAACAGGGAACACGTTACGGACAGACAGACATACATCCAAAAATCTCCGTTATTTTTCAAATATCTTTGAAACGCTACGAGATATGAAAAAAAAAAAAAAAAAAACATAAGGGAGCAAAGTTGTATAGAATTTTCTCCTCTACAAATTAGGTTATTCGATTTTCTTGCCAGATGAATAGTTAAGCCGTTATTTTCATTTAAATTAGAGCTGTCAAAAGACGATCGCAAAGGCCCACTTTTAGTGTTACTACCGTAACCTAAAGTGGGCCAATTATAGTTGTCATTACGTTTTATCAAAAAAAAAAAATGTTCAAATGTTTGTATAGTCTATGGGACTTAACTACTGGGTCATCAGTCCGTAAACTTACAAACTACTTATGAACTACCTAATATTAAGGACGGCACAAATATCCATGCCCGTGGTGGGATTCGAACACCCGCCCGTAGTGGCCGTGCAGACCGTGACTGGAGCGCCTCAGTCCCCTCGGCCACCGCGGCCGGCTACGTTTTATCTAATCCTTGCATGCACGTCTCCTGTTATGCTATTAGTTTTAGTCCCTGGGCCTGGCAGTATTTCACAGCAGCTTACCCAGCCTGCAGAGCTAGAGAGGCTGCCCCCAGCGGCTGGATTTCGCCGCCTTGATCACACGCCTGCCAAGTGGCCGACGCGGCGGCCGTGTAACGGTCAAAGGCGGCGCTTAATTAGCAGCCCGTTGTGCCGTCGCCATGGCGACGCCGACGCCGACACCGGAACGACGCCCCTGGGAGGCGCGCCGCCTCGCGGGAGCAGCGCTGCGGCCGTAATTGGGCAGACGGCAGCCGGCAGCCGACCGCGGAGGGACGCCTCGGAAAGCGGATGGCCGTGGAGCGCGCATACCGCGAGCAAACCCCGTCGCAGGCATAGCGCTGCTGCCGCAGATAGCGCTCTCGCATCAGCCTCCGTCTCTCTCTCTCGCCCCCTCCCTCCCTCCCTCCTCCTCTCTCTCCCTCTCTCTCTCTCTCTCTCTCTCTCTCTCTCTCTCTCTCTCTCTCTCTCTCCCCCTGTGTGTGTGTGTGTGTGTGTGTGTGTGTGTGTGTGTGTGGCTTTATTTCTCTATTATTACCTATTGTAGGTTGTTCATAAGTAGTTTGTAAGTTTAGGGACTGATGACCCCGTAGTTAAGTCCCTTAAGCTTCACAAACATTTGAACACCAGAATGAAACTTTCACTCTGCAGCGGAGTGTGCGCTGATATGAAACTTCCTGGCAGATTAAAATTGTGTGCCGGAACCGGGACTCGAACCTGGGACCTTTGCCTTTCGCGGGCAAGCGCTCTACCGACTGAGCTACCCCGACACGACTCACGATGCCGCCCCACAACTTTACTTCCGCCAGTACCTCGCCTCCTACTTTCCAAACTTCACAGAGGTTCTCCTGCGAAACGTGCAAGACTAGCACTCCAGGAAGAAAGGATATGGTGGAGACATGGCATATCAGCGCACACTCCGCTGCAGAGTGAAAGTTTCATTCTGGAAACATCCCTTAGGCTGTGGCGAAGCCATGTCTCCACCATATCCTTTCTTCCAGGAGTGCTAGTCTTGCGTGTTTCCAAGAGAGCTTCTGTGAAGTTTGGATAGTAGGAGGCGAGGTACTGGCGGAAGTAAAGTTGTGAGGCGGCATCGTGAGTCGTGTCGGGGTAGCTCAGTCGGTACAGAGCTTGCCCGCGAAAGGCAAAGGTCGCAGGTTCGAGTCCCGGTTCCGGCACACAATTTTAATCTGCCAGGAAGTTTCATTTGAACACCAGTTTTGCAGTTTTGAAACATTCATAGATGGACACTGACGACTACACCACAGTACTCAGATTGTATATATATAGATGTGCCTGTGTGTCATATATATATATATATATATATATATATATATATATATATATATATATATATATATAGTGTGTTCCACGTAAAGTTAACATATCTTAGATAATCCCTGTGATAACAATAGATGTAGAAATGTGACATTGATGAGCAAGAACTTATGGCAGGGGTTCACGATACTAAATAATAGGACATATTCTAAAATGTTTCTAAATACTTACAGTGAAGTTTCTTTTGTTTTGAATTGTGCATAATTTCATCAGGGATAAACAGTAAATACAGTTCGATGCTAGTCGTAAATTATCCTCCATCTTGCACCATATGAAGTCCTATGTAGACAGTACCGTTTCTCTCATTTTGAAACTAAAATAAACAGAATTTTATCTCAATCAAATGAACGCCGTGTAACGCATGAAACATGGATTTAATCTTAAGTAAATTTTAGAATTATATATAAGTATACCACTTGTACTTTTCAGTCCAAATATCTCTAAAACTAAGTACTATGAGCCATTCTAAAATGTAAATAAATAATTCTTTGTCGCCCTGGTTGACTGGCCGAGCGCTCTAATGCGCCTTGCTGTGGAGCACGCGGTTGCTCGTCGTCGGAGGTTCGAATCATCCCTCCGACACGGATGAGCTTTACAGATCTTGCCTATCGTATTACATAATTTTACTTAACACATAAATAACATGTCACTGAAACTTTTTCAGTGACTGCGACACTGTTAAACTTTTCCATATGGTGTAACAATTGAATAATCGTGCAATTTCACGCACAAATCGGTATACGTCTTCTCAGAAACACTCCAAATGCGTATCGTTATGTCACCACATTTAGCACAGCAGCATCTCTACAATTAATGCTCAAGAAACATCGCCATTTACATGTCAATACCGCGGTGATCGTTCAAACACTGTTAGAATAACTGCTGTTAGTTCTCCTGGTGTTATTGTAACATATGTTACCGTTTTTGTTCAGAATCTTTGGAAACGACACATTTTATACGTGCCCAGAACAACATTCCATTGGGTGAGGTCCAGCGAAACGCGCTGGGAATTTCTTGGTCGTGTAATAGGTCGGACTACACCGATCGGAACTGTTCCATAATGTGTACTTAGGCAAGTAAAATATGCAAGAGGGAAATCATTATGGGCGTATCAGTATTTGTGGCAGCACACCCTATTATTACTTTTGGACCTCATAATAAGTTTTAAATTAAGATTTAGTACGTCAATCACATAGTGATTTCAGGTAGAGTAGGGTTTACACTTGAGTCTCCGGATGTGGTTTAGCTGCGCGCTAAAATGATCAAATGTTTGTTATGCTTATGGGATTTAACTGCGGAGTCATCAATCCGAAACTTTACTAACTAGTTACAAACTAACTTATACTAAAGACAACACAAACATTTATGCCGGAGGGAGGTTTCAAAACTCCGACACGGGTAATTATTTCATGCGTCAACTTCGTTTCGAAGTTTGTCAGGATGTCATTGAAGTATTGCGAGGCAATCAACGGCATTCCTTTAGTGATTTTTCTTGCTGTTTATTGTCCTTTTAAAAAACGTAAATTTTTGTTAGAAATAATATTTGTTTACGTTTAACACTGTATGGTAATACTTACTATCAGAAGCTCCTACCGTACGTACATTACCATGAAAATAGATTTTCAGCACCTATTACTGTTCCAGATATATCTTTCAACAGTCTTAACTGACTTAATTCAATTCAGACTGGCAGAAAACATCGTAAATTTCTTTGTAACTGTGAGAAGTTAGTCACGTTGTAACATGATTGGAATCGACCTTATCACATTCGTACTTTCGGAAAACTGTCATCCACGAAATTCAGAGCGCAGCAAGGGCAGATACGTGTGATAACCTCGGCAAATCAAGCTTCATTCGGTCTCGAACCCAGTATCTTGGACGGTGCAACGTGATGCAGCTAACCACACGGCTATACTTGCTAGGTGGAGAGTAGTAACTGCATTATTAATTATTACTAATCATGATTCGATCCTCTGGTGCGCTTTAATTTATGGTTATATGGTATATTACAAAATATGACCCGTATTTTATAAATCTTCAGTGTGCCAAAAACAAATATAAAGGTCGGATGTTTCATACATGGGAGGATTTGCCGTTGGGCATGGAGAGGTGCGCAGTAGCTATATTGTGTTTACTTCGTGTCCATTCGTGCGTAGCCTTCAGAGCTCGAGTAGCCAGGAGATGGAGTCTCTACCAGCTCCAACGCCACTGTTTAAAGCGGCGTTTCATATATATAATTCTATCGGACTAAACTGCGTGGTCATCAGTCCGTAGCTTACAAACTTTTTAAACCTAGGTAAACTAACCTAAGGACAACACACAAACACCCATGCCCCAGGGAGGACTCGAGCCTCCACGGCGAGCAACCGCGCGCTCCGCAGCGAGACGCTTTAGACCGCTCGGCTACTCCACCGCGGCAGCGGCGTTCCCCCTCGCATTCAGCGGCCGCGCTACGACTCATATACGTGCTGTCTCTGCGACGTAAAACGTTTTTCATGCGATTAAAATTCCTTTATTGTGCATATAACATTAGCTGATTGGAGAACGAAACGAAGAATGATAGTTTTAAAACACACTGTATTTTTTAAATTTATTTACTATTTTTTACAAAGAGTTTCTTTTCGGGGATTCAGGAACCAGTGAAATTATAAGACTCGACGCCACTGAATATATCCACTCTGTACAAACCTTTGACATTTTCTGTGTAAGATAGTGGCGTCAGTCATTAGTAATTGCTGCGAGTTTATCGGTGTAGTCGATGTACGTCTGCGGAGCAGACACGGATCAGCTGAGGAAGGCAGCATGTTTAGAGGTCCCCCTGCGCTAGAGAGCCTGCCTAGGGTGAGAGTCGCCATGCGTGAGACTGCTTCTGATTGGCGTACAACCCAAGACGCCATGTTTTTACCAGATTCGGTAGGTTTTACATGTGTGTGAACAGCTACAGTGTGTCTTTCTGTACTCTGGTGTGTCATAAAAGCTTCTGACAGGTTATGTTATGGTAGGAACTGCTCCACTTTTGCACGTCTTTTGTCGGTTTTCTATTTATGTAAATTAACGACTTTGTTGGTCATTGACGATAACCTGAGAACTCCGCGGCAATTTTTAAGCTTACATGTTGGTTTGACGTGATTTACTAAGTGTAATTAATAAATTGTTTGACATAATCATTAAGCGCATTCAAGAGAAATGGCTTGTTGTTCCTCTTCCTCTGTTGGCTGTAAAAACCGAAGTTAAGATTGTTATATGACGCTTGTGTTCGCAAGGAATGCGGAAATACGGTAAAAGTGGGCAGTGAAAATTTACTGAGAAAGCGGGAACCGTAAAGGCGATTTGTAAAGCAAGAAATGCTTTGATGATATTCAGTAATAGAACTGCTGCCTGTGAAATTCCCCCGTGGTGTAGTGGTTACGTACTGAATTCATAATGTGAAAGATGCGAGTTCGAATCGGATAAGCGGTAAATTGTTTTAAACAGTATTTGCTAGCTTTTTGTTAGTTAATGGCTCTGGTTTTTGATATGTCGTGCTACAATGTATGTTTTAACATTGCTACAGGACCTGCACCTTGGCTGTGTATTATTGGCTATTCACAATCCTATAATTGGTTACGGAATGTGACGTGAGAAAGCGAGCGGTGCTGTACTACTGACTCATTGTAGATATTCAAATGTTTGTGTAGCTAATGGGACTTAACTACGGAGTCATCAGTCCCTTAACATACAAACTACTTATGAACTAGCTAACACTAAGGACGGCACAAATATCCATGCCCGAGGGGGGATTCGAACCCCGACCGTAGTGGCCGTGCAGACCGTGACTGAGTCGTCGCAGTCCCCTCGGCCACCGCGGCCGGCCAGTGGATATTCGGTTACCTATTTTGAGCCTGTTTCTGCTGTTTCGTTAGAGATAGTATCAGTATTTTTCTAATTTTCTATGATACTCTGTCCTTAAAAATATCCACAGAATGACTTTTTGGAATTTCCCAAAGTAGGAAAAGGTATTAAGATAGGCAGCACACTTAGAATGCATTATATCGGGGCGGAATGCTATAATATTGTACTAATTTCGGCGATGGATATTCAGACACATAATTTTGAAGTAGGATTATTTTCTTTGAGATGCATAACATGGAGTACCTCTCTTTCTTATTAATTAACTGCCAACTGCCGAAATTACCAGAGCATGGTATCAGCATTCCACAGCCATAGAAACTCTTTCACGAGACTTATTTACTTACAAATTTATTAGACCTGTATGAACATAGATGAATTGCATTTCTTTAACCATGTAGTGATTAGTAAGCTAGATGTGCTTTGGTGTCATTGGTGAAAGTGATGGCTTATTTCAGTCGTTAAGTGGCTGCTTTTTCGTCTGTGTAGCTATTCAAGGTGAATTATCTATCACTTGCATCGCAAATATTGCGGAAAATGGAAGTGCGATTGATGTGCCGTTTTCACAGAATGGATTGGTTTCAGGGGCTCGTATTTTTAGGTAACAAACATGTTGTAATATTGCTTAGAAGGTGTATTTTTATGCAAGCATACAGTTTTTTAATCGGAATAATGGTGGTATCTATCATGCATTCATTCGACAACAGATGGGTACAAAGAATTTTGAATGACATTTTTATCACATTTAGTTTGGCAGCTACAACCGTTAAAAGTTTCGGGGGCAGAGGCTGTGATAGCGTTGGTGAATGGCCGAGTGGCTAGACCCTGGGGCACTGCCCACTGTCTCATGACCACGAGCCAGTCGACTACACTGTCGTAGCCTCCGCCCCCGAAATTTCGCATGGTTGTAGCTGCCAAACTAAACGTTATAAAAAAGGTTATTCCAAATTCATTGTACACAGGTGGTGTCATAAATTCCAGTGCATGATAGAAACAATGATTGTACCATTTCAAAAATTGTATGTTTGCATAAAAAATAGAGTTTCTAGGGATTTTAAAATCTTTTTATTGGCTAACAATACGAGTCCTTGAGTAACAATCCATTGTGTGGAAACCGCACATCATTCGCACTTTCCGTTTCCGCAACATTTATGGTGCAATTGATAGGTGATTCACAGTGTGTAAGAACACATCCCGCGCGCGGTCTGGTAAAAACATGGCGGCCGCCAGCCAGTAGACAAGTCTCCCACTATACAGGCCCTCTGCCCTGCGCCACCTTGCAGCGGCCCCTACACGGGCCGCCTGGGCGCTGCGGTCGGGCGCAGCCGCAGCGAGGCGCGACACCGGCCGTAATAGCGAGCAGCCGCTTCCGAGAGGCGGCGAGGACACGTGGCACCGGCCGATTACCAAGTCTAACGCCGCATCTGCATACAACAGCCGCCTGTAATCCCTGCCGCAACGCCGGCGCCGTCGCCGGCCCGTCTGTTTTATGGCCGACGCCGGCGGATGTGGCAGCAGGAGGCTGACGGCAGCGCGCACAACACTGGCACCTCTCACGCCCACGCCACGGGGGAGCTCGTCACATGTCTCTTACCAACTTTCGTTGTGAAGGGAATGGCAGTTTAACCTCAACGTAAACAAGAGTAAGGTTATTTATTTATTTTATTTATCGTATGCCTTTACAAGCGCTAGTGCGGTATTGACATCGTAAATTTACATGTTGTTGTTATGGTCTTCAGTCCGGAGACTGGTTTGATGCAGCTCTCCACCACACTCTATCCCGAGCAAGCCCCTTCATCTCCTCATAAGAACGGCAACTCACATCCACTTGAATCTGCTTACTACACGCGTCTCTTGGTCTCCCTCTGCGATTTTTACCCCACACATTTCCCTCCAATGCTAAATTTACGATTCCTCGATGTCTAAGAATGTGTCCTACCTATCTATCCCTTCTTTTGGTCAGGGTACGCCAAAAATTCCTTTTCTCACAAATTCTGTTCAGTACATCTTCATTAGTTATGCGATCTACCCACCTAATCTTCAGCATTCTTCTGTAACACCACATTTCAAAAGCCTCTATTCTCTTCCTGTCCGCACTGCTTATCGTCCATGTTTCACTCCCGTAAAAGGCAGCACTCCACACAAATGCCTTCAGAAAAGACTTCCTTACACTTAAATTAATATTCGATGTTAGCAAATTTCTTTTTTTCAAAAATGCTTTTCTTCCCATTGCCATTCTGCATTTTGTATCCTCTGTACTACGACCATCGCATGTTATTTTACTGCCCAAGTAACAAAACTCATCTACCACTTTCAGTGTTCCGTTACCGAATCTGATTCCTTCAGCATCGCCTGATTTTCCAAGACCGCATTTCATTATTTTTGTTTTGCTCTTGTTAATGTTCATTTTATACGCTCTCTTCAACACACTGTCCATTCCATTCAACTGCTCTTCCAGTTCCTTTGCTGTCTCTGACAGAATTACAATGTCATCAGCAAAACGCAATGTTTTTATTTCTTCCCCCTGAACTTTAATCCCTATTCCAAATTTTTCCTTGCTTTCCTTCACCGCCAGCTCAATGTACAAATTGAGTAACATTGAAGAAAAGCTACAACCCTGTCTTACTCCCTTCCCACCTGATGCTTCCCTGTCATGCCCTTCGAGTCTAATACCTGCGGTCTGGCTTTTGTACAAGTTGTAAATAACTCTCCTTTCCCTGTATTTTACCCCTGCTGACTTCAGAATTTGAAAGAGTGTATTCCAGTCAACATTGTCAAACGCTTTCTCCAAATCTACAAAAGCTAAAAATGTAGGTTTGCCTTTCCTTAATCTATCTTCTAAGATAAGACGTAAAGTGAGTATTGTCTCCCGGGTTACTACGTTCCTCCTGAACCCAAACTGATCTTCCCCGAGGTCAGCTTCTACCAGCTTTTCCATTCTCCTGTAGATAATTCGTGTTAAAATTTTGCAACCATGACTTATCAAACTGATGGTTCTGTAATTTTCACACCTGTCTGCACCTGATTTCTTTGGAATGGGGATTATGACATTACATATCATAAGATATAAATATAAATACTCATATACACATACATAATATCAACAAAACAAACGCCAGTGATTATTAAATGTGCGGAAAGCTGAAATAGAATGACAGCTACAATTCACTAAATCGTTATGTCCAAACGAGACAGACACTTAATAGCAACAGGGCTGACCTCCATAAAGCCTCTCAGTTACCACAGAATCTTCGCAGTGGGCAATCTTGCTCTGTATGTTGTAATGTTTGTTCCTCAGTTTCAGAGTCACACGTTGTGTTATCATTGGCACCACTCTTGTACAGCATGGATTTAGTTCTTGCATGTCCAGTTTTCACGCGGTTAAGCTGGCACCAGATTCTACTGGGAAGTTTCAATCCTGAGAGTTGTTCGCTGGAGTTCTCTATGTTGTGTTGGTTAATGTCACTAGTGTTCCACTCAGTTTTCCAGGATTTGTGGCAGTCGTAGGTCGGGAAAGTCGGATAAGATGGCGACATTAACGTTTATTACATTTTTTCTGGCTCTTACATTGAAATCAGATATTTTATTTATGAAAAAAAACGATTTATCTCCTTTATAATAAAGCTCTTAAACGTTTCCTAAGACTGAAGATTTTTTTAGCTAGACCTGTTATTGTTAGTGACTGTACAAGTCGTCGACTTGTCTTACAGATAGGGTGAGATGACGAAATGAACATTTTATTTAGGAAACAAAACTTTTTTATGCTTATCTACTTATCAAAAGAGACACAGACATAACATTCCTCCTTGGAATCCCTGTAATTTGAGCCCGTACACTGAGCAGATCCTACTTCAGCAACATGTTTTGTTTACATATTGACCTAAAGTAGCTTCAGGGAAGTGGAACTTCCTAGCGGCGCCTTTTACAAACTTCCATTTCTTACACGTTGCATTGCCTCTTTCAGTGATTCGTTGCTCCATTTCTGTCACCCCGTCTTCCTTACGAACTGCATAATTCGACATCTTAACGTCAGTCGAAACTTTGGATTCAGACTTATACATGCACAAAGTCTTAAAAAATAAATTTATTAAACCGTTATTAAAACATCTTTAAATCCGCAAAGTTTAAGATGAATCAACTGATATTAACTAATAGAAAAGTATTACTTGCATGAATCTTATTTAAACGCCAGGAAAAATTGTTACAAAGCAGCATCTACTTCCTAGCCTCTGTTTTCAACAAATCAAAATGACCGAGCAGTTCTGTTTCAAGAGACACGACCGAAGAGCGCGCTAAGGAAGCGGTACCACAGAGCACATAAAACAATCTGTAGATTTATTGGAGAAATTCAAAACTCGTCATCTTAGACTACTCGTCAATTTACCCGACCTTCCTCTATTGGCTTAGGCAAGTGTTCTGTCCGAAAATATTCAAATGTTTGTAAAGCTTATGGACTTAACTGCGGGGTCATCAGTCCCTAAACTTACAAACTACTTATGAACTACCTTCTATTAAAGACAGCACAAACATCCATGGCCGAGAGTGGTTTCGAACCCCCGACGGAAAACGGCCTCGCGCATCGCAGCATAGCGCTTCAATGCGATCAGCCGCTCCGCTGCGGCGCTAATGTTCTGTCTTCCCATATTGGCGCTCTTGATTCGAGGTGATATCGACAGTGTTCATCTAGTATTTGGTATACCGCTAGTACTGTTTCCGTATCTGGATGATTTATGTTTTGCCATTCCTGAATCGTTGCCTGCTGTCTTCGGATATCTGTTGGAGTAATGTTTGAAAGGACATGAACCCATTCTAGAGCTGTCGACTTTAACGTCCCTGTTATCTACTTCGTGGTTTCCTTGAGCAGGACGTCAATTTTCTTCACATGGGAACTCTTAATCCACACAGGGGCACAGTACTCCGCACCGGAGTAGACGTGTGATATTGTTGCAGCGCGTTGTGTATTTGCATCCGCAACCCTTAAGGTACCTGCTAATCTCCGAATGATGTTATTTCGGGTTTTCAGTTTCTGGCTAGTTAGTTCCAGGTGTTTCTTGAAGGTAAGTAACCTGTTAAGAGTTATACCTAAATATTTGGAAATTTGGTTGTGTTTAATTAGCTTTCCGCAGAAAGTAATATTTAGTTCTTTGTCTGCTAGTCTGTTAATTAAATGGAAGGTGCAGGTCTCTGTTTGAGCACAGTTTCCATTTTTTGTAGTACTGGTTTAGTACTTCTAGGGCAGCAGTTAGTTCCTTCACCATGTAAGGTGCTGCGTTTACAGAGAAAGGAAGATCATTTATTACATAACTTCGCAATAGCAGAGCTAACAGTGGGCGCAGCTACTGTCATTAAATATCTGGGAGTGGACGTAAGTACGAAAAATTGAGCCACAAAGCTTTTCTAAAATTTCTGGATCAAAAGAAGGTTCTTTCTTAATCTGCTGTTATGTTAATAACGGTTACATTGCTTTTCAGATAGTCAAGTAGGTAACCTCAGTCCCTGTTTTAGATTAACAGAAGAAAGTTGCGGCTGTGGTGGAAGCTGCAACCTCAGACCGCTCCCCTGGATTTGCCATTACTCTTTCATCAACTAATGATTGGATATAGGGAGTGAAATATATTGCATCGAGGTAGTGGAAACGTACATGTTTCCAATCTCATATTATACTTCGCAATGACCACGGTTGTAGAGCACAGCTATCATTGTTTTTGCATTTTATACGTTTCTTCATGCTGGCCGCTTGGAAATGGCCGCGTGGCCAGGAGCGCCATGTTACACTCCCCGCGGCCGCTCGCGTTGGAAGCTGGTGCCCTCCCTTCGGCATGGTGCGTCTGCTGTTCTTAACACAAGTTAATTCAGGTAGTTTGTAAGTCTAGCATCTTGGTCCCTTGGGTTTACAATTATTTGAACATTTCACGAATTGAAGGCCGCAGTTTTCAGACACAGAAACCGCCCGCGCAGACTAAAGGCCTCTACACACGTTCCGATTTGTTGGGAACAATTTATCGGTAGTCCGATAAAATGGACGTGTGGAGGCGCTTCTCGACCAACTTTTCTTGTCGGATTGTTGGTCGGTCCTGACCTTCCGACATCCGAATCCTTGCCCCCCCTCCAACACTCCACCCGACAAAATGTGCCGTGTGTAGTGCTACCCGACCAACTTCCTGCCTGCGATCGTCTGCTGTCTGCACAGCGAACAGGTGAATACAAAAACAGTTCGACAAACAGACACCAGAATAGGGAGTCGCTTCAAACGCTGTGTACAGTTGATCGGAACCTGTGTAGGTTGCTACGAATTTAGCTGCACAGTTGGTTGATCGTGTGTAAAAGTATTAAGTTGACATTCAGCGTTGTGAGTTTAAATATTTTTAATTATTGAGAGAAACACAGCGATGAGTCACGAAAAACTGTTGATTGCAGATCGATTTCGGCTAGATACCTCGCCATAATCAGTATTCTACAATAGGAAAGCACAAATCATACCGAGTAGTAATATAACGGTACATAACAGCCACGTTCACGTAACAAGATTATAAACATTGTACTTTAGCAGGCGTGTTACGCAAACTGCAGTTACAACTGAAGTGGTATAACTTCAGAATTAACAGTAGGCATTGACGCTACAGTTGACTTATACAAACATTGGCGCCACTTACACAGGCAGATTCTGAGTATATTTAATTCTCCAGTAATCTGTAAAAAGTAAATTGGCATACATCTATTTTTCCAGAAGTAATATAATTATTAAAAAAAATTATTTTAATGTTATGGAATGCTGTTAGAGATAAAGAACTGTAGCATGAAAATACGAGGGTAACTCAATAAATAAGTCGGAGAAGTGTGTGTGCCGTCTATCATTTGACATTTCGTACCCAAATTTCGTCAGCGGATGGTAGCATTTGTATCCTTGTCGCACATCTCGCAGGCCCTTAGTTAGTCTGAGGCTGTCAGTGCACGATGGCACATTTGTTGCCTGAGTTAACACTAGAAGAACAGCGAGCAGTTGTGCCTTTTTCGGGGGCCACGGGACTGTCCACAGAAGAAGTGCATCATGAAATGCGTCCCGGGTATGGTGACAAATATTTCTCACGGAAAGCTGTGTACAATTGGATCCGGAAGTTTAACCATGGATGGCACAGCATCAGAGATGGGGGAGCGTCCTGGACGTCGTGAGGAGGTGTCAACTGCAGCCACTTTGCCGCTTGTGGATCAACTCGTACGAAAGGACTGGCTTGTGACGAATGATGACAAATCGCGGGCTGTAAGCTGTTAACATGGAACCGCATGGAACATCTTGTATGAGAAGTCGCTGTTTCCCAAAATGTGTGCACGATGGGTGCCCCGCGAGTTGAGTGAGCAAGACAAACTGAACAGAATGGGTTCGTCGTTGCAGCATCTCACTCGGTACACTGAGGAAGGAGAGAACTTCATGGCACGAATTGTTATGGGGTCGAGTGGTTCACCACTTTCAGCACAAATCCAAACGATTGCCTGGAGTGGAAACATACCGCCTCCCCAACAAACAAACAAAAAAGTTCAAAACCACTTGCGAGGAGTCATACTGCAGAAATTCCAGCCTCATGGTGAAACTGTGAATGCCGCGTCGTACTGCACCACTCTGCGGGAACTCGGACAGGCCATTCGCCGCAAGCGAACTAGACTCCTGTCAAAGGGTGTGATTCTTCTGGGTGACAAAGCCCGCCATCACACAGCAAGACCAGCGCAGGAGCTGTTACCAACATTTCATTGGGAATGCCTGGAACATCGAGCGTACA
This sequence comes from Locusta migratoria, assembly GCA_026315105.1. NCBI lineage: Eukaryota > Metazoa > Arthropoda > Insecta > Orthoptera > Acrididae > Locusta > Locusta migratoria. Next base: position 424,327,432 of record CM048746.1, on the reverse strand, counting down.
GCCACGATGTAGCCGCCAGTGATTTTCATCTGATTCGGCCCCTAAAAAATAATTTGGGAGGCCGTCATTTTGATACAGATTATGCAGTAATCTATAGGGTTACACGTTGGCTGCGACAGCAACCAAAGGACTTCTTTCCTGCAGGCTTTCAAGGAGCTGTAAAGAGATAAGTCCCTGAATGTACAGAGTGAATATGTGGAAAAGTGAAATAAACGTCAGAAAGTTACTTTCGTTACTTTTCACTCAGTCAAATTTTGCGACTTATTTCTTAACTCGCCCTGGTAGCATACAAGGCGTACTAGTGTATCTCTCATAATTAAAGCCAGATAGAAATTGGTGTATAATAAAAAGCCCGAAACAGTTTGCTATTGAAGGCACAATAATTGATTTATATTACTACTGAGTAACGTAATTATTTAGCTACTTTATTTATAATGATAAGAGTAGAAATGTTAGACCCCCATTTACATCGTTTTAGGGAATCTGGACAAGGATGATGGTCAGTTTTTGGGTGGTTTACAAGGTGCAGATATGTGGGAAATTTGAAGCACAGGGAAGGGTTTCGATTGGCAGACCCCTCCTAACAATTACTGAAATGTCCCCCAAAAGAGATTTGGCCTCTTGACAAACAAATACCTACCAAAATATAATGAAAATTTGGAAATCTGACTACTGAATCAGGCGCAGGTTAAGACTGTCCTTAATTTAATTCACAAAAACGATCAGATCCATTAACTGACGAAGATAGGAACAGTCCTCAAAACTTCAAAAATGTAAAGCACTTTCAGTTTAGAAGACATGAACAAATACAAAAATGGCATTAATAAAAAACTATTACATTCCTGCTGTAACTGTAATTTAGGACAGTCGCAAATAACTCACGAAACGATGGATATCAAGAGAGAGAGCTATAATTACGAGAGCATTCCACATAAAATTGTGTTTAAGAAATCCGTCAAAAGGTAGAATCCCAACTCCCGCCCACATAAGCAGTTGCAAGCAATACTCAACCAAATACTGCTAGAGCCATCGTCGCTGGAAATGGGACGGCGGCGACAGTTCTTTGGAGTGCGGCAAATCGCGGTCCGATCGAATGTCTCGTCAACTCAGACTACGTGTACTAGACGCAAATTTGTCGAGTGCGCAGTCGACACCAGAGCCATCAATAACTTTATCAGCGCGTCGGTGCTACTGATCCGGAGTGGCTGAGACTATTCAAACCTCTATGATACTCATGTCGACAGACAAGTTTCAGACGGTGTCTGAAAAGTAAATCTGAAAGTCCAAGTCCAAAAAGCGCAATAGGTGACAAAATAAACGAGGTCTCAAAACAGACAAAGGTATGTCTAGCCAACCGTACTCGTCGGCTGCCTAAGACGAAGTCTCATCTGGAGCGCTGCTCCGCATTCTGCTCGCAAAACGCGAGGCTACCCCCTCACTAGAAAGCAAAGCCAATCGCTCTCCAATGCGCGGACACGGCGCCAAGATAGCTTCGAGAAACTGTCCTCTCGCTCAGTGCAGTCCAATGACGACCGTTCCCGCGCAACACGCCGCATGTAGCCGTTTGCGCGGTACGTATTCCTCCGCGGTCGGTCACTGACCTGAAGTTAACAGTAAGTCTTGGTGTGGCTCGGCAGTTCCCAGGGCGATCACGACGCAAAAATCGACGCCCGTTGGTGCGCGGCACACCGGCGCCATACCCTGCAGCCTGCAGCAGGTACCAGCGTAAAGGGGTCCTCTGACCGCCAGTGCGCGGCCCTCTCGCTGTGTAATCTACATCTACATAGATACTCTGCGAATCACATTTAAGTGCCTCGCAGAGGGTTCATGAACCACTTTCATAACCTTTATCTACCCCCCCCCTTTCTCTAATAGCGCGCGGGAACAAAGAACAACTAAATCGTTCCGTTTTTATCTGATATATTTTATTGGGATATCTGCCTATGTAGGTGGGTGCTAGCAAAATATATTCATATTCAGAAGTAAAATCCGGTGATTAAAATTTCGCAAATAGAATTCGTCGCAACGAATAATGATTTCCACCTCACATCGTGCAATATTTCCCTAACGCTTTGCCCCTGTAACGTGATAAAACAAAACGAGCTACCCTTCTCTGAACGTTCTCAATGTCTTCCGTCAGTACCACCGAGTGAGGGTCCCATACTGGGCAACAGTACTCCAGGAGAGGACGCACAAGTGTGATGTAGGCAGTCTCTTCGGTGGAGCTGTTACATCTTCGACGCGTTCTGCCAATGAAACGTAACCTTTGGTTCGCCGTCCTCACAATATTTTCTATGTATTCTCTCCAAACTAAGTTGTTGTACTAATTGTAACTCCTAGGTATTTGGTAGAATTTGCGACCTTAAGGTCTGAATAATTTATCGTGTAATTGAAATTCAACAGATTTCTTTTAGTGGTTCAAATGTTCAAATGTTTGTAGAGCTTATGGGACTTACCAACCGGGGCATCAGTCCATCAACTTACATACTACATATGAACTAGCTTATACTAAAGACAGCACAAACACTCATGCCCGAGGGGTGATTCGAACCCGCTCCGCCGCGGCTCCCTTTTAGTGGTCATGTGTATTACTTCACGCTATAGGTTATTTAGTGTTACTTGCCATTTTTCGCAATACGTAGAAATTTTGTCTCAATCGCTTTTGATCCTCTCTTGACTTCACGAACCGGTAAACGACAGCATCATCCGCTTAGTCTAAGGGAGCTATTCAGATTGTCTCCTAAATCGTTTATAAACACAAGCAATACTAGGGGACCTATATCGCTTCCCTGGGGAACGCCACATATCACTTCTGTTTTACTCGATGACTTAGCGACAATTACCATGAGCTGTGTCCTTTCTGATAGCAAATCGTTAATCCAACCGGGCAATTGGGGCGTTATTCTATAAGCACGCAATTTCATTAGAAGCCGCTTGTGAGGAACAGTGTCAAAAGCCTTCCGGAAATCCAGAAATATAGAATCGATTTCAGGTCCCTTGTCGATGGTATTTATCACTTCATGTGAACAAAGAGCAAGCTGTGTTCCGCAAGAGCGATACTTTCTCAATCCGTGTTGACTAATGGTTGGTAGGTAGATCATAAAGTTAGAACAAATTGTGTGTTCCAATCCTACTGCAAATCGACGTCAATGAGATGGACCTGTAATTTTGGTGATCACTCTTGATACCTTCTTTGAACTTTGGACTGACTTCGGCAACTTTTCAGTATTTGGGTACGATCATTCGCTGAGTGATCGGTTGTGTATGATAGCTAAGTATGGACCTATTGTATCAGCATACTCTGAGAGGAATCTAGTTGTTATACATTCTGGTCCCAAATATCTGTTTTTGTTTAGTGACTTAAGTTGGTTTACTGCTCCAGGTACATCTACTTCTAAATTTCGCATGCTAGCAGCTGTTCTTGGTTTGCATTCTGGAGTGTTCACTTCGTCTTCTTTGGTGAAAGAATTTCGGAAAGCCGTATTTAGCAATTCTGGCTTAGTAGTACTGTCATCGGTAGTATTACCATTGCTATCGCGTAGCGAAGGTATTGTTTGTGTTTTGCTGCTAGTGTACTCCACATATGAGCAAAATTTCTTTGGATTTCCTGCAAGATTACGAGACAGAATTTCGTTGTGCAAACTATTATAAGCTTCTAGCATTGAAGTCCGCGCTTGGTTGCAAGTTTCTGTAAAAATAATTGCTAGTCTTGTGGATTCTGTGTCTTTTTTAATTTTGCATGAGTTTTTCTTTACTTCTGCAACAGTGATCTGACCTGTTTTGTGTACCACGTAGTGTCAGACCCCTCTTTTATTAATTTATTTGGTATAAATCTCTTGTCCATTGCTACTGATGTTATGTCTTTGAAAGTACGCCACAACTGGTATACACTCGCAGTTTTAGTTTTAAGAGACTGGAGACTATCACCCAGGAAAGCGTGAAGCGAATTTTTATCTGCTTTATTGAATAGATATATTTTTCGTTTATTTTTGGTGCATTTGGGAATTTCGACATTCAGTCTCGCTACTACAACTCTATTTTCGCTAATACCTGTATTTGTTTTAGTTCTCTTTACTATCTCAGGATTATTTGTTGCTAGGAGATCAAGTGTAGTTTCGCAACCATTTACTATTCTAGGGGGTTCATGAACTAACTGTTCGAAGTAGTTTTCAGAAAAAGCATTCAAAACTAGTTCTGACGATATTTCATATTTGGCTGCCGGTTTTGAATACGTATTTATGCCTACATATCGAGGATAAATTAAAGTCGCCACAGATTATAACCGTATACTTCGTGTACCTGTTTGAAATGTTTGTAATGAATGGGTGTCTTCCTCGAAGGCTCGATCTCCTCTGTCTCTCTCTCTCTCTCTCTCTCTCTCTCTCTCTCTCTCTCTCTCTCTCTCTCTCTCTCTCTCTCTCTCTCTGTCTGGTGCCAACGTGAAGCGCTTTAGAAACAGACAGGATTCACTGGCTTGGCCTCCCCGCGGAATGAAATTATCAATAACCCGTAAAATTAAAAATAAAGTGGGTGGAAAGTACTCGACGCCTTTCAGCAATACTTAAATATAGCTATAATATTTGCGATAAAAAAGTTGCAGTAGCTACTTCAGAAAGTGGCACACACAGTTCACAGTAATTCATGGAAATGTAAAAGACAAATGGATTTCCAACAGCAAGGGAACTGCTACGCAGCGATGCATTAAGCAGCGTCCCTTGTCGGTAAGAAAAACGGGAAAACTGAGAACGTTGGCAACATCTGTTTGGCACTTGGCGGAGGCCGGTGCCTTGCCGCAGCAAACTTATTTGGCGGTTGTTTGCATGCAAATGAGCAGGACGAGGGGCCCCTGGCAGACAGGCAACCCGTCGCGCGCCGTCACTGCCCGGCCGTGTCCGCCGTATAATCCGAGCAGCGCGCAAATTTCATAATCTCCGTAATAGCGGAATTTATTGGACGCAGCTTACGGGATAATTACTAGGCTCGCCGGCGATACCGCTATACCCTCCGTAACGCGCTCCGTTTAAGTAGCTTTCTTTTCTGACTTCGTTAGCCGCCGCATTAGGTGGAGAGCAGCTTACTGAAGTTGATTGCGTGTACGGCCATCGATGATCCTGTAGCTCCTACGATAGTTTGTAATACAGTAATAGAATGCCATTAATTCATAGCGTGTAACGGTACGTGGTTATAAAACATTTGATTGAATTAGGTGCACGTTTCATAGATCCGTATTGAGGATATCATCGTGGATGTAGAAAATGTAAAAAAATAAAAAAAAAAAATAACAAATGAAAATAGAAAATGAAACGAAGTTCGAGGGAGATTGATATGAACCTGTTACATTTTACTTTATTGTTTTGGCATTTTCAGCAAGATTGCAGCTTGAATGCTAAAGGAGTAACACAAGTTCTGATATATACGTCGTGTAAAGGCTTTATATACGTAAGAATGGCGTTATTTAATATTTTACTGTCGCAATACGGACAAAAAATAATGCACTATTGATGAATAATTTGTAAATTGTTTTTATATATTAAATAACAAGGTCCGTTATTACAAAATTCAATAAATGTTCAAATATTTGTAAATCTATCGGACTCAACTGCGTGGTTATCAGTCCGTAACTTACAAACTATTTAAACTAAGGTGAGCTAACTTAAGGACAACACAAACACCCATGCCCGTAGGGGGACTCGAACCACCGACGGCGATCGGCCGCGCGCACCGCAGCGTGGCGCCACAGTACGGGCTGATAATCCGCCGAGGCGTCACAAAATTAAAATATTTATACAATATTACTACTATTAAAATATAAGAATAATGAAGAATTCCGCTACACATAGAAGTGATATCTGTTGTTCGCCGTGAAAGTGTTACATGGGCCAACTTGTTCCTTGCCTTTGTAAACGATTTAAGAGAAAATCTGAGCAGCTCTCTTACTTTCTAAATACTGAAGAGTTCGGAGTTATGCATACGAGAACTAAGAGAATTCCGTTAAACTTCATTTACACAATAAAATGTTCAAATGTTTGTTAAGCTTAAGGGACTTAACTGCGAGGTCATCAGTCCCTAAACTTACAAACTACTTATGAACAACCTTATACTAAGGACGACACAAACATCCATGCCCGAGGGGGATTCGAACCCTCGAACGCAGCGGCCGTTAGACTGTGACATGCGCGCTGCAGACCACTCGGCCACTGCGGCCGGCAATTACACAATAAGTAAGTCAAATCCACAGTTCCCAAATTCAATTAATTGACTACGAATTACAATTACGGACAACTAAAATCTGGAAAACACTTGGAAAATATATTGAGAAAAGGGATCCAATGCTACGTTTCATTGAAACACCAACCGTTTGTCATATTGTCGCGTATTGAACAGTGTGGTATTCTCGTCAGGTGAGACTGACGGAGGGTATAGAAGTACAAAATATCCACGGGTGTACTGCCGGTCTATAGTGTCCAACGGGCACAATATTTCGGCGATCATACATGTCGCCATCATCAGGTGAACTGACGGACTGAGCTCCTGGAAACGCGCCGGCACGGAGGTCCGCACGCTACGGCTGCTCGAAGGGAACTGGGTTCTAGCCCGATAGCGGGCCATTTAAATACCCGCGGCCCGCGGAGCGACCCCTCCGCGGTCCGCGCCCCGCGCCGCGGCCGCGCAGTGGAACCGATTGCGCCGGCGTCTGAGAAGACGTCGGTGTGAGGGCTCTGTCCGCCGTGGTCGTCACTTCGTTACGTTTGCTAGATTTACTCTTAATTAACCCAATCGCTGGTTCCCAAGCTTTGCTATGATTATAACCAGAGTCACGGTTTATGAGGTCGTCACTTGTGCGAATTTCAATGGCCTCTCTAATGACGCAGTCCCAGTATCTCGACGTCTGTACCAAAATCCTAGTGTGTTCATACTCCATGGCGTGATTCTCCGACAAGAATCACGGTATAGAAGTAGTTCAGGAAACATCATCTAGTTTCCTATTATAGCGAAACAGGGGGGAACGTTTCACGGAATTGATGCACGGGTTGCGGTCGAAATCATTAAATAAACGGGGCATTCTTGCGGCGAGATATATTGCCGAAATTTCCGTCACCAACTTTGACATCCGAATGCGAATATACGTTGTCATCACTGACCTATATAGACATAACGATCACAATAAAATAAGAGGAAATCAGATTGAATAATGTTATAATGTTTGTCAAGCTTAAGGGACTTAACTGCGGGGTCTTCAGTCCCTAACCTTACAAACTACTTAGGAACTACCTTATACTAAAGACAATACAAACAGCCATGCCAGAGAGCGGATTCGAACTCCCGACCGGGAACGGTCTCGTGCATCGTAGCATAGCGCCTCAATATGCTCGGTCGCTCCGAAGCGGCAAATCAGATTGAAAACGGATAGATTTAGGTGTTCCGTTTTCAGCTTGGTATTCGAGAATGAATCGCTAAATAAATGTTATGAATGCTCTCATTTTTGTTGTTGCTGCTCTTCTTTTTTCCACATTGAAGATGGCACAAAATGTGCTGAAACATATTTGGAAAATGTAACAAAAATCAAGTGTACGGCGATACATCCTCATCATTATGAAGGCTATTTTACGAATTCTGTGCCACGCACTTAAAATAAAGCTAGCGGAGAAAATACGTAGATGTACACCCAGAAAAAGGAATAAAAAATGCGGATTCAAACTATACACAGTAAGGCGCAATGTAGGTTCTCCTTATTTCATGAAACTGGTGCCATATCCCTTTCACAACAATCCTCCCTACGAGGAAAAAATCTGGCATGACAGATTATTCGTCTGTCTTCAGTGAGTAGTGGAGCATGTAATGCCACACTTAGATGTCATCAACATCACGTTATACCGTGACCATACCCCAATAAGTGATACCGAAGCAATTTGATTCCAGCACAACCTGCCAGCATATGTAAATCTAGCTCGTTGGAAAAACCATGACGTATACGTATGGTATGCATACTTCACTGTGTAAATCATATTGCCATCAAAATCTGCTAATGTGTAATACATTTATTCCTATTAATTATGATCAATTTATATGCATAAACTGAATTTTTTAGATGTACTGAAGTACGATCATATTTGTAACTAGTCAGCAATTCTCATGAGTCATTACGTTGATTATTAATATTCCAGAACATTCGCTATGATAATTCATATTTTATAAATTTCTCTCACCTTTAAACAGCTAATCGTATATGTTGTATGACTTCGCGTCGAAAAGGGAGGGATAACCCCAGCGTCAGAGATGGTTCACTGGTATGCAAATGTGCAAAATCACAAATATGCAAATTAATTTTAAATATAATTCTCATTAATGTTAATATCAAGGGTCGTCACCATGTTTTTTTATTAAAAACATAGAAAGAGATCCAATACCCTAAATCTACAAGCACAGTGGCAAGATAATTGATCAGAGTGCAACAAATAATAAACACAGCCCTCTAACTACCTATCTAATTACCCCTCCACAATAGTGAATTAGGAATTTGTAAAGTAAATTTATGACTTAAACAAATACATTTATTCATTAAAGCACACACAATTTCAGGGGATAGTTAACAATTAGTATAAAGGATTTTGCAAATAAATATATCGACTACGCAGCACTAGTGGGCTTGCAAAAGCAAGTCCAGAAGTTATTTAAAAGTAGTTTTTTGTTTTGTTTTTGTGACTGGGTTCCGTGTAATTTTCATACAAATTTTCGATTGCTCTTAACAACTATAAAAACTAAGACTCGTCTTCGATTTCACATAATAATCGAGAAAATTCGAGTAATTGAGATTTTCGTTAGTAGTGCCATCTGGTATCCGTTGAGACGTACTATTTGCTTCGACAGAAGGCGTAGTTACCTCATAGTTAACTAACGGTGGTTGAAACCACCTACGGGAAAGCCAAGGAAGTTATCTGGCATGTTAAATTATAACGTGACGGTAGCTAACGGTACGGTAACTATAGTTTTCCAGAAAGCGGGCATAAGTCTTGCAACCGAAGCAACGGGGAGCATTTCATAACGTCAACTCCCCGTGAGATTACGTAATAAGCACGTACGTGATACGGGGTATTACAGTGTGCACCGCACGGCAGTGCCTAGTTACAGGAGAGGGAGACGGGAGGCGGTGGAGGGGGCAGGCAGGTAAGTGGTGGGGGTAGGAGATAAGTGGGGGTGGGGTGGAGGGGGATGATTGCCGCGCCGGATTAGAGGCGGCGATCGGGGCGGCGTTATGGTAACTCCCAGATAAGCCGCGGCCCTGTCCCCGCAGCTGCCAACATGACTTCCCGAGCCAGCCCACACCTACAGCCACATCGACACTAAGCAAACCATTCTGCTGTTTAGATGCCCTGAAAGGGATATTGTTCCAATCCATCCGCTTATGCAGCGTATTTAGCTGTATCTAAGCACCACGTATCAGGCGTACAAGAAATCAAGTTCCCATACTGATGATGATTCCTGGCCCTTAAAACAAGTTGCAGTGTTGATGTATAATATGATTTATTAATGTCTCCATTAAAAACCTCTCCAATTTGAAAGGTACGGTAAGTGATAATGTCTCTACAATTAAATGACTTAAGTCCAGCAACTGTCTTTGCCTTACCGCCAGAATACCGAACAACTACCATAGTTAACCTACCGTTACAACATTGGTTGGTATCCAATTGCTGTAACGTAAAATTTACAATACAGCCCCAAAACACTGATGGGCCATGAAAAAACGCTTGCCCACCAACTGAATTGGCTGTAACAATTTCCAAATCAATTTATTTCTTACAAGTCGACCCGGCGATACTTCGCAATTGCTAACATGAATGTACTCTTGCTTTGAACGTCAAATGTGCAAAATTTTATCGCAATCGTACGAATGATATTGATATCCCAAAGAAAAGAGTTCTTTCAGTTTTCCACAAATTTTCGTATTTTCTGGCCAATTATTCCAAACTTTTACTTCATTCAAACCTTCCTGTCGCATTGAACGTCGAATTTCGCAATCAGAGAATGGTATAGATACTTAATATAAAAAAAGGAACAACTTTCTGATGTTCTACAAAACTTATTTATTGGTCACAAACCGGCTTTCGGCTTCTTTGGACATCATCAGGGGACAACAGTTGTCACCTGATGATGGCCTAAGAAGCAGAAAGCCGGATTGTGACTAATAAATAAGTTTTGCATAACATCAAGAAGTTGTTCCTTTTTGACATTATTATCATGTTCTGTCAAGTACCGACGGAAAAATCAATTAATTGCATAGATATTTCATAGTAAAAACCTCTTTCTTTTTTCTGAATTTTCCAATTTTTCGGGAAACTTTTACAAATTTTTATTTCATAAAACTGTTACTCTGAACGTCAAATATGCAAATTTTTATCGCACTCAGACGAATGATGTTAATATCACATTGAAAAAGCTCTTTCAGTTTCTCACGAATTTTAGTTCATAAGAATGTTCATCTTTCGTTGAACGTCAAATGATCAAAATCGGATATCAACTAATAGTGTTGAGTACATTTAGAAACACATTGGTTCGAATTTTACGACTTTCCTTCTTAACTGTTCCTACTTTTTTTACTGAAAACTTTTCCAAGATCATAACGAACAAACCAAAAAAAGAACTACCCCTCTCCGTTGTGCGAATAGTCAGTTATAGTGATGAATTCAATCAAAAATACACTGAAAAATGCACTTTCAGTTTTTTCTGAAATTTTCCAATTTTCCGGCAGATTTTCCGACAAATTTATTTCATACAAACCTTGTCCTGTCAAGCCGTACTGAAGTTATGCTCTTACAACCTTGTGGCAAGTGATTTGTATTCACAGAAAAAAATCGCCTTCGGTTTTTTCTGAATTTTCCTACTTTCCGGGCGACGTTTCCAAATTTTTATTTAATTCGAACCTTTATCTTGTTTTCAACATTAAATGTACGAAATTGTATCACAATTGGAAGGAACGGTATTGACAGCTCACTGGAAAAGCTGTTTGTTGTTTCCGATTTTCCTCTTTTCGGACAACTTCTCCATATATTATCACCGTTTAAACCTTCCCTGGACTTACGCGAATATTTGAACACTAAAATTAGCCAAGTCGGTTCACGGTTCTCAAGTTTCAGCGAGACTAACGAACAGCAAATCATATATATATATATATATATATATATATATATATATATATATATATATATATATATATATATATATAGAACACTGTGGTGTTGTGGGTCGTTTTCAACTGTTATACTTTCAGCCTCAGGAGTATCACAAATTGGGGACACTATAGAATTCCAACCATTGGAAGCAGTCCTCTTATCTCAGATGTCTGTAAAGCCTAATCAGGTAACGATGCACTTTCAGTCGGTCGGAAGGTAGCTAATGGAAGGATAAATGTTTTAACAAGTATTACAGAGCGAAAGTTTACTTTATTAATATCAGTAATATCTTTTCATTTAGCTAAGTATTTATACAGTCACTAAAGATCCGCCCCTCAGAACACAAACATCGGGAAGGCTCTTTGCAAATGAGAACAATTTAATTTGGATTTTATAAGAACCACCCCTCTCTGACGGATCGAGCTGTATTTCACCCGACGATAAGAAGTCTCATAGACTCGTCTTCGTGGAAAAGAGACGGGAAGTAATTTAGGAGAGCACTGAGGCTTTAGAACTTAATTAAATATGCCCTGAAAAGATGAGAGTGGGGGTAAAATTAATTTATGCGTGATTCGTCTGTAGGGTTCTAATGGAATAAGCTGCCGTATTTACGATTCCAAATGTAATGCGCCACGGACGCGTGCGGGAGAGCTCGTCACATGCGCTCGCGTGCCTTTCATCAGTCTCGAGCTGAGGCGGCGGACGCCCCGGTATCAGCCGAGCACACGACGGCGGAGAGGGCTGTCGCGCCAGCGGTAGCCGCGTCCTTCCGCAGCGGAAAATAGTGCATTAAAGGGGAAGGCGCCCCGGGGAATTAATTAAATTACGACTTAAACGCTCTATCTCGGCGGCCGCCGGCGACGGGCCGTCCTCTCAAATTCGTTTACATCAGATAAACTGAAAAAAAGATTATGGAAACCATTAAAAAAACTAGAAAGCAGAGTGGAAGAAAAAAGGAAAAAGGAGAACGCTACGCAACGAGCAACGATACGAACAGGCAGCCCGCAGCATTCACCCTTTGCGTAAACATTATTGAAAGGTAGCAGAGGTTTCGCTGCGAATTAATTAATTCCAATTCATTGCTGCAAGCCGATAGCATCATCTGCTACGAGAGTTCTCGTGGATAACACGCGAACTATTTTCCTTGCACAATTATATACAAACATGAATGTCAAAAGAAGTACACTCCTATCCATTAAATTAGCTACACCACGAAGATGATGTGCTACAGACGCGAAATTTAACCGACAAGTGGAAAATGCTGTGATATGCAAATGATTAGTTTTTCAGAGCATTCACACAAGGTTGGCGCCGGTAGCGACACCTACAACGTATTGACATGAGGAAAGTTTCCAACCGATTTCTCATACACAAACAGCACTTCAGCGGTGAAACGTTGTGATGCCTCGTGTAAGGAGGAGAAATGCGTACCATCACGTTTCCGATTTTGATAAAGGTCGGATTGTAACCTATCACGATTGCGGTTTATTGTATCGCGACATTGCTGCTCGCATTGGTAGCGATCCAATGACTGTTAGCCTAATATGGAATCGGTGAGTTCAGGAGGGCAATACGGAGCGCCGTGCTGGATCCCAACGGCCTCGTATCACTAGTAGTCGAGATGACAGGCATCTTATCCGCATGGCTGTAATGGATCTTGCAGCCACGTCTCGATCCCTGAATCAACAAATGGGGACGTTTTCAAGACAACAACTATTTGCACAAACATTTCGACGACGTTTGTTGCAGCATGGACTATCAGCTCGGAGACCATGTTTGCGGTTACCCTTGCGCTGCATCAAAGGCAGGAGACCCTGCGACTCTGTGCGCAACGACGAACCTGGGTGCACGAATGGCAAAACGTCATTTTTTTTCGGATGAATCCAGGTTCTGTTTACAGCATAATGATGGTCGCATCTGTGTTTGGTGACACCGCGATGAACGCACATTGGAAGTGTGGTGTCGCACTAGTCCAAAGTGCGCTCCACCTACTTTCGCCGCGCGCCGCCATGCACGCACGGCGCGGCGTTCTTACGACGTCAGCCACGAGCGCCCTCTGCTACAAGTCTGCTCGTGGCCACCTCTGAACGACATCGTTCACTTGGGACTGAGGTAGGAACCAGTTAACACTTCGGAATCAGCTAGGCACCAGTGAAGCCTTGGCTATCGGACAGGCACTAGGCAGACCTCTAACTCAACTATGTATCAGCATTCTGCAGTACTGAGCTATGTAAAAGTTAAGTATTGTATAAATTCTGTGCAATATATATCTCGTTCTAATTTACTGTAATGTTTCTAGTTTCTGCTGTCCCACTGGCTGCTCCCCTGCGTACCTGCACAAGCGTGCTACCTTCAGTCCTGTGTCGGTCTTCCTACGCGGCCACCGACACCTACGAAGGAAACGAGACACAAAAGCGGCGACGAGGTTGGGACACAAAAGGAAGCGTGTATTCGTCATGGCCATACTGGCGTATCACTCGGCGTGATGGTATGGGGTGCCATTTCTTACACGTCTCGGTCACTTCTTGTTCGCATCGACAGCACGTTGAACATTGGCCGTTACATTCCAGATGTGTTACGACCCGTGGCTGCACCCTTCATGGGATCCTTGCGAAACCGTACATTTCAGCAGGATACTGCACGACAGAATATTGCAGCTCCTGTAAGGGCCTTACTGGATACGGAAAATGTTCGACTGCTGCCCTGGACAGCACATTCTCACCAACTGAAAACGTCTAGTCAATGGTGGGCTAGCAACTGGACGTCACAATAGGCCAATCACTACCTTTGATGAACTGTGCTATCGTGTTGAAGCTGCTTGGGCGTCTGTACCTGTACACGCCACAGAAGCTCTGACTCAATGCCCAGGCGTATGAAGGCCGTTATTACGGCCAGAGGTGGTTATTCTGGGTACTGATTTCTCAGGATCCATGCACCCAAATTTCGTGAAAATGTAATCACATGTCAGTTCTAGTATAATATATTTGTGCAATGAATATGCGTTTATCATCTGCATTTCTTCTTGGTGTAGTAATTTTAATGGCCAGTAGTGTAGTAATAATTTAATGAACTGGAGAGTGGGGTATAACCATTCAATACGGGAATACCATGCACAGCTATTTCTAGTTTCCTAGTCGGGCAAAGAGCGTTATATAGTGTTGACGCATTGCGAGAGGAAATAAAATAAGAACCACTTTCTTTCCTTTACTGTTATTTCATTTCTGTACGAATTTAAGCGGACTAGCAGTAGCATAACTATCCTAATGACAAAACAAAACACACATGCATGCACGCACGCACGACGCCTAAGAGCGATGGGCTGGTCAACCGGGGTTAAGATAAATATATTTGAGCTTTAAACTGCATAGTCGTTTTTCATAACTGGTTTATTTTCGTTTCGATCAGCAAGATTGCGCGTGTACAGGTAACTGAAGTACCGTAATTGTATCAATATTGAAAGATGCTTGATTGAAATGTGCATTTCTTGATCTCACTTTATACATCAAATGTCAGCAGTTAGACATCGTGATCGGTGGTCTTGATTTAAAAATGCTGTGTCCTGTCATGACGGAGCAATACCGCGCAAGATTTGTGATATGCAGTGGATGGCTTCATTGAGACTGTAGTGAATGTGACACAGCTGGAAAGTAGGTTTGTGACTACTGCACTTGAAATAGGCGCTAAATGTGAATACAAACAAATTGAATGCATTACCAGTAAATGGGTGTTTGATTGTTTTGCTCTCAGTCAGAACGTCAGTAATTTCGGAAATTTATTAACTATTTGAGGTGTAAATATATTATAAAGTTCGAATTATTTTGTTTTATTTTCATAGCGTTTTTGCCATTTTATGTGCTATATTTTACGATGCCTTACACTGCAACCGTTAACTCCCCCCCCCCCCCTCGGTGTAATACCGTGCAACTTGACATTTTTGCAACACACCTGTAGATATGTCAATATATTTAATATACCAAATATGGCACGATAAACGCGTAGGGAATTGATTGCTTAACAAAATTCATATTTTCAATTGACTTCGAAAAATAAATAAAGTGCACTTTATTACCTCACTCTCCTCTAAGAGTTTATCTTGAGAGCCGTGCGTTCAAATACTGACTTTCGAGTTATTCACTCTTCCACGAGTTCTGAGTCGCAAGTAGAAGTGGCGGTTATTGCAGAGATAATCGAGTTTGGCTTCAAAGTTCTTTTAATTCCTGTTTAGTCCCCGTGAACCGATACACTTAATTTTTTTTTGTTTACCTTTGATCAGCAATGATTATTGCCTCCGGTTCCCTCTGACTCGCAATGCAACTAATTTAATTTCGTTCGTTAGTTTTACTCCCAAACAAGCGAGAAGACGGAACCGAGATAGTAGTTTTGACTCACTCTCTTGTCTATGTTCGTTCTGTACGGACGTCTTCCATTCATGTATCTATTCAATGGAAGTTACTGTGATGCAAGTTGTTGTAAAATATATTACTTAAATTTAAAATCATCCTCTATCTTTGGCTTTTATTTAAATGAATCCCCCCACGTCAAATACTTATTTTATATTGTTTTCAGCTCCTCTACGTCCGTAATAGTTTAATGTTCAGACGCCATTACAATCACTTCGTATTGTCTGCAAAATTTCAATCAATCAATCATCCTTATACTATACTTTGCTTGAATTTAGAACCTGCAGTCATTTCTTTTGTAATTTCACGAAGTCCGACCTTTTTTTTATTATTCTATCATTACCAGTAACTTCATGTTCCACCCACGGTCACACAACAATGAAAAGCGAAGTGAACAGTCTGAACATTGATCTACTACGGAAAGTGTCTCCAACGTTCACATATTAAAAAAAAAAAGTTATTATTTCCAGCTTCTACAATACGAAGCGCAGGATCCAGCTAGATGCTTTCCGTAAGTCTTATAACGTGCTGTTGCTTGTATGGTGCCAGACTTTAATTGCAACCCGCGGTTTATTTGCTTTAATGTTCATTTTGTGCTGTACTTTAACTAATTTATTTCAAAATTAAAAAAAAATCGGTACCATCAATTCCTTGTCTAAAAAATATAATCGCGGAATATACTTTAACAATTATGGCATCATACGAAACAAGGGCAACGTTATACCCGGACGGTTTCTTAAATACTAGGAGTTTTTGTTGTTCGTCGCTATTATTTCCAGTAACAAACGTAGACACTGAAGAGAGTGAAGCCGTGGCAGAACAGCCGTGCGCACTGCAATGGCGTTCTGCGGTGCGCGTGACCATTCGCCGTCGGAGGTTCGGGTGCTCCCTCGAGCATGAGTGTGTGTGTTGTCCATAGGTTAGTTTAACATAGTTTAAGTACTTTGTAAGCTAGGCACTAATAACCAAGCACTCGAGTCCCACAGATTCATGAATATTTGAACATTTTGAAGAGAAAGAAAAATTCTAAGACACGAGCCCAGTTGTCGAATCAGAGTCTGGAGACATCGTGGCGAGAAGCTGTTGGGCTGTTGCCTTCTACAACGTCATACTGTTCCTGCACGCTGTGTTATGTTATGGGTGGTACTGGATTACAATCTTGCATTCCCTAGTACTCATTATTGTTACACCAATTAGTCGACGTTGCTAGTTTACACTGGGGAAACACCTAGCCACATTGTAGCTGCATGAATGTGGCGTGTTTCGTCTACTAGCATGCCACAGTTCCCAGCAAGTTGTGACATACGTTGCATGTGGCACGTTAATTCATATCGAAGCAACAGAACCTGTACCATATAGAGTCATTCTAGTAGGAAAATGGGTGAAAAAGTGTCTTCAGCGGCGGCTTACACGCTCACTGAACATGCAACTGGAAACCGAAAATGACGAAAAACTAATTGTTTGGGTATGGCTGTGCGGTTCTAGGTGCCGGCCGGACTTCGTGTCCTTCTTCGGACATGGTTGTGTATTATTTTCTTAGCGTAAGTTAAAGTATCAAATAAACTGTGTGGCTGTTGGAGAGCCTTGCCAACGTTGATACGTATTTATATTGGCGAAAATGAGGCAGAATTGAAGTTAGTATTCTGGAGAGTTACGTGCTTTAAGAGAGTCCGTGCAAGCGAGGTATCAGTTAGATCGTGGTGGCTTTTTGGTTATAGCGGTTGCCTAGTAAGCAGGAGGTTCCAGGTTAGGGGGGATGAAAAATGAGTACTTTTGACCAGCCTGCGTGCTGAAATATAAGGCATTTAATTTTAATATTAAATAGCAAAAACACTGTTATTAGGTAAGTAACTAGGAATCCATGACCTAATATCTCGGGTGTAGGGGTGGGGATTGGTCGCAGTTTGCGGGGGTGAGTCATGAGTCAATGACATCTCAGCAGTCGGCTTAATGCTTAACTCTGCAATGCTACTAAGCGTACGCCTATACCCCTGTGCTTCTATTAAGTGTAGCTAGTGCTCAATAGAAAGCGCTGAAGTTCTGCGCTTCCCAGTAGTTTCATGCCTTAACAACTCAGTACGGGTATGACCATCAAAGTGTCAATAGGGTATATACTTTTCACGTTATTTAATGTTTGCGGTACAGGTGCACCCCAGTGTAGCATAATCACATAATCACTGTAAGAAATTTTAGAACCAAGATTCTTCAGGTTTGTAAGTAAGATGTAAAATATAGAATACTTATACTTATTCGCAACAAAGACATCGGAGTAGTGCAGCAACTAAAATCACTTAATAAGAACAAGTCTTCTGGTCCGGATTGTATACCCATTAGATTTCTATCTGATTATGCTGAAGCGATAGCTCCTTACTTAACAGTCATATACAACCGCTCTCTCATAGAAGGATCTGTACCAAAAGATTGGAAAGTTGCACAGGTCACACCTATATTCAAGAAAGGCAGTAGGAGTAACCGACTAAACTACAGGCCTATTTCATTGACGTCAATTTGCAGCAGGGTTTTGGAACATATCCTGTATTCAAATATTATGAATTATCTCGAACAGAACGATCTATTAACCCAAGGTCAACACGGATTTAGAAAATATCGTTCATGCGAAACACAACTAGCTCTATATTCACACGAAGTGATGGGTGCTATCGACAAAGGTTCGCAAATCGATTCCGTATTTCTTGATTTCCAGAAAGCTTTTGACACCGTACCTCACAAACGGCTTTTAATCAAATTGCGTGGTTATGGTATATCGCCCCAAATTTGCAATTGGATAGGGGATTTCTTGTCAGAGAGGACACAGTTCGTGGTAATCGATGGTAAGGCATCGACTAAAACAGAGGTGATATCGGGCGTTCCACAAGGTAGTGTTATTGGTCCTCTGCTATTCCTTATTTACATAAACGATTAAGGGGAAAATCTAAGTAGCTCTCTTACGTTGTTTGCAGATGACGCCGTCATTTACCGTCTAGTAAAATCATCTGAAGATCAAAACCAACTGCAGAACGATCTGAATAAGATATCAGTATGGTGTAAAAATTGGCAATTGACTCTAAATAATGAGAAGTGTGAAGTCGTCCACATGAGTACGAAAAGAAATCCGTTAAACTTTGTTTACAACATAAATCAATCAAATGTGAAGGCCGTAAACTCCACAAAATACCTAGGAATCACTATTACTTCAGACTTAAACTGGAAAGAACACGTAGATAATATCGTGGGAAAGGCGAACCAGAGACTGCGTTTTATTGGCAGAATCCTTAAAAGATGCAACAGAACTACTAAAGAAACTGCATACACTGCGCTTGTCCGTCCATTTTTGGAGTATTGCAGCCCAGTGTGGGATCCTTATCAGGTGGGTTTGACGGAGGACATCGAGAGAGTCCAAAGAAGGGCAGCTCGTTTCGTATTGTCACGATACAGGGGAGACAGCGTTACGGAAATGATACAGGATCTGGGATGGGAATCATTAGAACAACGGCGCTTATCGCTGAGGCGTGGGTTACTTGCGAAACTCCAATGGCCAACATTCTCCTCTGAATGCGAAAATATATTGTTGACTCCCACTTACATAGGTAGAAATGATCATCAGAATAAAATAAGAGAAATCAGAGCTCGAACAGAGAGATTCAGGTGTTCCTTCTTCCCGCGCGCTATTCGAGAATGGAATGGGAGATAAATAGTATAATTGTGGTTCGATAAACCCTCTGCCAGGCACTTAAATGTGATTTGCAGAGTATCCCATGTAGATGTAGATGTAGATGTAGAAAGACATTACAACAATTCTAGTACCGATTGTTTCCAAGAATTATATAGTGGATAATCGAATATTATCTGCAATTTTAGGTGAAATAAAATGACATCACGAAAACAGACTTTTGAGGTGGAGGATATTCTCGAAATTCAGCATATGCTCTTCACTTCAGATTCAGATTCTGTAGGCCTTTATTCAGAAACTGATGAAGTCATTGAAGAGGATTGCGTCATTCCAGATTTTAAAAACAGAGAGGACTGTGGAAATGAAGAAGAACAATCAGATGCTCCTGCACGTCATATTCAGTGTCCAGCTGTGTTAGTTTCCGATCCTGATAACCTACCAGAACGTCTTCAGAGTGTTGATTCGTCAAAGGTAAATATCATAAATGCTCCAAAGAAACTCTGTGGCAAAAATAAATTCACGTGGAGTGGTGAAAAGGGAGTTCTTCATCGCACACCTGAAAGGAATCTTGTTGTGCTATTACCAGGAAATAAAACTGAAGCAAGACATGTAAAGAGTGCACTTGAAGCTTGGCAGCTGTGCTTTACAAAGGAAAATATAGATTTGATTACAAACTGCACCAACAAAGAAATTGAAGCAGAGAGATCTAAATAAAACAAAAATATGGATGCAACACCTAAAGACAATAAACCTTCATACACCGCAAACACTGATTGTACTGAACTCCTGGATCTTATAGGATTGATCTACTATGCTGGAGTAATGAAAATGGGAGGCGTCTTTACAAGAGAGCTTTTTGATCATTACAGTGGAATCGGAATATTTCGAGCAACCATTCCTGAGGAACGTTTCTGATTCTTAGTGAACTGTCTCAGATTTGATGACAAAGACACTCGAGTGCAACGAAGATTGAATGACAAATTGGCTCTTTTTCGAGAAATATTTGAACGCTCCATAAGCAAAATGAAACAATTGTATGTACCATCTGCATACACCATAATAGATGAGCAATGGGCCGGCCGCGGTGGCCGAGGGGACGGTCACGGTCTGCACGGCCACTAAGGTCGGGGGTTCGAATCCCCCTCGGGCATGGATATTTGTGCCGTCCTAGTTCGTAAGTAGTTCCTAAGTAGTTTGTAAGTTTAGGGACTGATGACCCCCGTAGTTAAGTCCCATAAGCTTAACAAACATTTGAACTTTTTTTATGAGCAATGGGTTGGGTTTAGAGGCCGGTCTCCATTTGAAATGTATATTCCTTCTAAACCAGACAAGTGCGGGATCAAGATAGTGACGTGCTGCGATGTATGTGCTTGATGCAGAATAAGGGAACTACACCAGGTAATATATCTGTGGCTCGATATTATTTGTTATATTTGTTTGTGGTTTTCTACTGGTTTTGCACTTGAAACTGGTGGGGAGCTCACTTTAACTGTTAGCAACACTGCCCCTGACCTGCTAAGCAGCAAGTCGCCGTATATGAACAATCAGCTCGTAACTTCAGCATAGCAGTAACAATAGCGGCAGCATCAGAGGTGGTTGCGACGACATTACAAGCGCTCACTACAGCAGCAAACGTTCTCAGTGGCGGCATCACGTTGGCAACCCGTTATCACGTTCACTTGTGCTTGGCAAATTATAGTTACATTCTGTGTTATGTCCCGTGTCGTCTGCCGAGGTGGCCGGCTAGGAACATAGCCTAGATGAGAAGCAAACAAGAAACCACGAGCTGAGAAGGATACTTATCTTTTATTATACAGACACACGGTTACAGCAATATCATAGACATCGTTAGGTCTGGACATCAATTACCAGACGCTCCCCTGGCTTCTCCTAGGCGACTCCATACACACTCTCAAATGTTCAAATGTTTGTATAGTCCATGGGACTTAACTACGGGGTCATCAGTCCCTAAACTTACAAACTACTTATGAACTACTTACGAAATAGGACGGCACAAATATCCATGCCCGAGGGGGGATTCAAACCCCCGACCGTAGTGGCCGTGTAGACCGTGACTGGAGCGCCTCAGTCCCCTCGGCTACCGTGGCCGGCCATACACACTCTCCCTGTGCTTGTTCTCACGCCGCCGTTAAATGCCACATGTCCAAAGGGCGCGCTCGCCGTGCGTCAGAAGGCGGGGTGCCGAGGCGCCGTAGTTATTGGTTTCTCAGTTGCGCGGCGTCGATGCTAGTACCACAGGCAAATATATACAGTCGGGAAACCTCCGTAAGGGCCCGGTTACACGCTCAGGGATGCGGGGAGGGAAGGTTCCGTAAGATGTCCCATGAAAGCGCTGCGGTCAGAAGCAGCCCTTTAAACTTGCCAGAGCAGGCGGCAGGTAGCGGCTGTCACCACCACCACCTCCCCTCTAACGCCTGCACACCAGACACGTCCGTGGCCTCGTGGCAGGCGACACGAGCTCTCCCCTCAGCGTCACCTGCACGCTACACTCAGATGCGCCTCTAGTGTCGTCTACCGGTACTAAGCCGGGGAATCGTCTAACACCTGCTAGCATCTGACGGAACTACGAGGGCAGCGTAGGACAGAGGTTTAGGGGGGGGGGGGTTCTCCTCTGTATACGTTACTCTGTGCTAGTACACGCCGGCGCAGTACGGTCCATTCGTAGCAGCACCAAACGATGAGCCAATCGCGTAAGCCCGCATCTTGCTGGGGTCGGTGACGATACCACATTGTGATTAATTACGAGTGTACTATTTCAAATTTCCAGTGCGAACCAGTTTGGAAAAAAAAAAAACAAAAAAAAAAAGAACAAAAAAAAAAAAAACGCGCTGGCGGGGGGGGGGGGATGTAGGCTTCAGACCCATCAGCCCTTGCCCCCCATACCCCGTGGCTGCACCACGTCAAGTAGGTATGTCAGTAACATGTGCTATCAGTGCCGGCCGCGGTGGCGGAGGGGACTGAGGCGCTCCAGTCACGGTCTGCACGGCCACTACGATCGGGGGTTCGAATCCCCCCTCGGGCATGGATATTTGTGCCGTCATTAGTCTTAGCTAGTTCATAAGTAGTTTGTAAGCTTAGGGACTGATGACCCTGTAGTTAAGTCCCATAAGTTCTGCAAACATTTGAACATTTGCTATCAGTGACATTATTAGATTCCATTGCATAGTATCTCCACAGCTGTGTCGCCATTATTGAAGTTGCAACCCTCGTAATTCCTCGGTAGCTCTGGTACGTACAGCCTCTTCAATAGGCTGGAACGCTGTTAAGATATTCGACGGTCACCTGATTTCATAGCGGCTTCTGACAATCGCCACGAGCCTGGCAGCGGTCGAGAGCCAGCCGTACGCTGAAACAGGGCTGGCTCGGCCGCGGGCTATACAGGCGGAAGGGCTCTGCGCGGCTCGGCTCTCGCATAATGCCATTGGCCGTGGCGCTGGCGCGGTACGCGTGATTGATGCGCGCGCGGCCCTTGTTCCGCTTCCTCATCCCGCCGTGATTAATGGCCGCCGGCGGCGACAGCCCAAAACCTGCGGCCGCCACCGTCAGCGCGCAAGCGGGGCACCAGGGTGACGCCGCATGGGCCGGCGTCGAGGGGCGCGCCGTGTCTGCCACTTCCGTATTACTGAACAGCTATGCTATTGCGCAAAACGGGACGGAAGCGTAGCTGCGGGGTGCCTAATTAATGCAAAACAGGTGAAAAGTAGGTCCGTTATTATACAGGGTGGTCCTAGAGTATATGTCAAAAATGAAACGGCAGGTAGAGAGGACCGAAATAAGCTCAAAAAATGTTCAAATGTTTGTAGAGTCTATGGGACTTAACTACGGGGTCATCAGTCCCTAAACTTACAAACTACTTATGAACTAGCTACAACTAAGGACGGTACAAATATCAATGCCCGATCGATGGGGGATTCGAACCCCCCGACCGTAGTGGCCGTGCAGACTGTGAATGAAGCGCCTCAGTCCCGTCGGCCACCGCGGCCGGCCCGAAATAAGCACTTCTCGTATACAAATGTGGGGTTCGTAATGACATATAACAGCTCTAGGACATTTAGGAGAAACCTCAACTACCTTGGCCTCACCCTAGACCGCTCCCTCTCCTGGAAACCGCACCTCCAATCCGTCAGTGAAAAAACCCTCTCCCGCCTCAAACTCCTCAATATTTTGTCCGGCCGGACATGGGGCCTTGACGCCTCCACCATCCTCTTCACCTACAGCTCAATCATGCGTCCTATTCTCTGCTGCTTCCATCCTGCTTGGGTCTCCGCACCCCCTGCCTACTACGAGTGCCTTCACATCCTAGAACGCAATGCCCTCCGCCTCGGTTACCGTATCCGTCTCCCATCCCCCACGCGGATCCTCTACGACTTGATTTCCTGTCCTCAGCATTTGAACTTCCTTGAACACCTTCGCCTCCGTTATGTACCCCGTAAAATAGAATCTCGCCACCCCATTTTCTCCCACCTCTTGCTGCATCCTGGGCCTCAAGCACGTCGATACATTATTATCCCTCCTTTCCTTCACCTCCACACTCTCCACGTCCTCTCCGAGGGTAGCTTCCGTGAACTCCCTCTCCCGGATGACGCCCTCTGTCCCGACATCTACCCCTCCAAAAAAATGTTCAAATGTTGGTAATTCTATCGGACCAAACTGCGTGGTCATCAGTCAGTAACTTACAAACTACTTAAACTAAACTGACCTAAGGGCAACACACACACCCATACCCCAGGAACGACTCGAACCTCCACGGCACGCTCTGCAGCGAGACGCTTTAGACCGCTCGGCTACTCCACACCGCGGTGGAGTAGCCGAGCGGTCTAAAGCGTCTCGCTGCGGAGTGCGCGGCTGCTCGCCTTGGACGTTCGAGTCCTCCCTGGGGCATGGGTGTGTGTGTTTGTCCTTAGGTTAAGTTTACCTAGGTTTAAGTACTTTGTACAAATGTTCAAGTGTTTGTAGAACTTAAGGGACTTAACTACGGGGTCATCAGTCCCTAAACTTACAAATTACTTATGAACTAGCTAACACTAAGGACGGCACAAATATCCATGCCCGAGGGGTGATTCGAACCCCCGACCGTAGTGGCAGTGCAGACCATGACTGGCGCGCCGCAGTCCCCTCGGCCACCGCGGCCGGCAGTAGGTTGTAAGCTACGGACTGATGACCACGCAGTTTGGTCCGACAGATTTACAAACATTTCAATTTGGCTACTCCACCGCGGCTCTACCCCTCCTTTCAACCTTAGTCCATCCCCGTATTTGTACATCTCCTTCCTCCCCCCTCCCATCCCTGTCCACTCCCTCGCTGGGCTCTCCTCTCCCAGCTCTTTCCCACGACGAGTCCTTGCGCTTTCCCCTCTCCACCCTCTCCCCCTCCCCTCCCGTCCTTCTCCCACCGCGCTTCCCCTTCTTCCCCTTTTCCCACTGCAGGGCCCCCGTTTCGACATATTTTAACAGTGCGCCGTTTAGTGTTGTGCCAGTATTAGTGCTTCGTGCCCAAGTGGTATTTTAATACTCAAGCAGCCGCCAATCAGACAGAATATTAGTGTTTCCATGTGTTTTTAAACAGTGTCTTCAACATCGTGTAATATGCTCCACCAATGTGATTTTAACTACCTGGATTTTAGCTCTATCATTGTGTGATTTTAACCACCGTGGCAGTTTTCATTCTGAATATGTTTTCCTTCAACTTCTTTACTTTATGTCTGTTCTCTTCATTTTAATCTCCATTGTAGTGTTTAAATTGATCAAATTTTACCACCTTCCTCTGTCTTTTTTTTATCGCCTTGTCAACTGTGTAAATGCGCTCGGCTGAAGAGCAGCAATTAAGCTGCTGCCAGCCTGCCACCTCCGGTGGCTTTAAAATACCAATAAAGAAAAAACCTTTTAGGAGTATGTAAGAAAGAAAACTAAAAGGGGAAATAAAGACAAAAAATTGCTGTCTTGGTGGAGTGATCGAGCGTTCTAAGAAGCCTTCAAGAGGATCGAGCAGTTGCTCCCCGCCAAACGTTCGAATATTCCTTCGGGCATGGGTGTGTGTGATGACCTTATGGTAGGTTAATTTGAGTTATTTGTAAGCCTAGGCATTGATAACCAATGTAGTTAAATCCCATCGATTTATTAACATTTGACTTTTGAACAAAAAAGTAATTGAATAACTTATATATAATATATATAACTTATCAATATTTGCGGTGCAAATGTTAGGTGATTGTCTCTGTATATTATACAGAGTGAATCACCTAGCACTTGCACCGCAAATATTGCGGAAACGGAAAGTGCGAGTAATGTGCGGTTTTCATAAAATGGATTGGTAGTCTAGGACTCGTATTGTTAGCCAATCAACAAATTGTAAAAATAGCTACAAGGTGTAATTTTTACGCAAACATACAATTTTTCAAATGCAACAATGGCTGTTTCTCTCATGCACTGGGATATTTTATAACAGCTTTGTACAAAGTATTTTGAATGACATATTTATCACGTTTAGTTTAGCAGCTACAACCTTTCATAGTTTTGGGGGCGGAGGCTACGGCAGCGTAGATGACTGTCTGGTGGTCATGAGACAGTGGGCGGTGCTCCAGGGGCTAGCCACTCGGCCAGTCAACTACATTATCGAAGCCTCCACCCCCGAAGCTTTCAACGGTTGTAACTGCCAAACTAAACGTGATAAAAATGTCATTCAGAATTCTTTGTACACAGCCGGTGTCAAAAATTCCACTGCATTATAGAAACAACCATTGTTCCATTTAAAAAAAAACTGTATGTTTGCATAAAAAACACACTTTCTAAGTAATATTACATTCTGTTTGTTGGCTAAAATACGAGTCCCTGACTACCAATCCATTCTATGAAAGCCGCACATCAATCGCACTTTCCGTTTCTGCAATATTTGTGGTGCAAGTGTTACTTTATTCACTCTGAATATGTTGTGGTGTCTGTACTTCCGGACATGGTCGCACGCCACTTTTGATCCTGCAGCTACTAACTATTCATATTCATGGAATGTATGACATTAACTGCGAATGCGTAAAGTGTAAAGCGTGTACCCATCCGGGATCCGAATCCGGGACTCGTGCTTTCTAGTCTGTTGCGCTGACCCCTAGACTACTGGGGTTACAAATGTGTATAAGACGGAAGGCACATTAGAGTAATTTCGTGCAGGTACGATGGTCGCTGTGTCCCCAGTGGTGTAGGGGTCAGCGCAACTGCCTAGAAAGCAGGAGACTCGGGTTCGGGTTCCGGCTGCATACACATTTTCAACTTTACCCATTCGCAGTTAACGTCATACATTCCGTGAACATGAAAGAAATAATTTATTGATAGTTTATAAGAGATGGTCGGAAGAGTTGTCGCCAACAAAGATACAACATTAATCCTAGCTTAGTAAGATGCGTCAAACTGGCGGCTACGTTCAAATTGTCAGTGAGCTGTGACGTTTTGAGGAACAGTTGATGAACAAGTATACACGGGTAGAATGTTGGTCTGGAATCACACTCGTCCAATTGGCGGGTGTTACTAAAAAAAGTTCAAAACCCAATCAAAGACGGTTGTTGGTAGCGAGTGTTAAAACCAGATGTTAGTAACGCAGGGTTAAGATTGAAAAGTCTGGTGTATGTTAGTCCCGTCAGATCTGAAGGACATGTATTTGCCCGTGTGTCTGTTGGTGCTGGAAATGTGACTGACAGCCGCGGCAGAGTGTCCGAGCGCAGTGAGGCGCTATGATCCGATGCGCGAAGCCGTTCCACGTCGGTGGTTCGAATTCTCCCTCGGGCATGGTTGTTTGCCTTGTCTTTAGTATAAGGCAGTTCATAAGTAGTTTGTAAGTTTAGGGACTGATGACCCCGCAGTTAAGTCCCATAAGCTTTACAAACATAAGCCTATGAACATTTGTGCGTGACATGCCTTACGTCTTTGCTAATGTACGGCGATCCATGCACCGTTCCTGTGAATCTTGTGTCACTGTTGGTGACGAATAATTATTTTTTGTTTTGTTTTTATTTCCCTTTAAACAAAAACACGTGAATGTTTCGTAAAAATTACCATTAGATATTAACATTGTGTAAGTATTTCAACAACGAAGAAACTAAACCCTATGGTTGTAAGTAGAGTACGCTGCCACCTGATCTATACCGTCAGGTGGTACGACTGGAGCGGAAGATTAGCAGTGCGCACTGAGGCGCTGTGCTGCGGTGCGCGCGGCAGTTCGCCGTCAGGGTTCGAGTCACCCATCAAGCAAGGGTGTTTGTGTTGTCCTTAGATTAGTTTACCTTATAGTAAGTAGTTTGTATGCTACGGACTAATAATGGCATAGTTGAGTCCCAAAGATTTACAAACATTTGAACAATGTGGTACAAATGATTTAATTATTGGTACTTACGTGTTACTTGAGTTTCTGAAGAATTTTTCAGAATTGCGACGAATGGGTTTGCCTGACTGTTATTTGATTTCTGAACTTCACGTACCATAAATATAAAAAAAATTCTAAAATCCGATACCCATGTGGTCTCCTTGTTAGAGAGGAAACGAAATGTTACTATAAAAGTTATAAATCTCCACAACGCTTTCAGTGGAACGTAACAGAAAATAAATTATACTAATTGTATCTCCACAAGTTTGCACTGAACTGTCTTATATTTATGTAGTTTTAGAGACTGAGAGCTATGTTTCACGATTTATTTAATTTATATTAGCAAAATCTACAGAAGCGGAGGTATTGGATTTTTCGAGTTTCACAGAAAAATAGCATTCTATCAGGAATGAATTACGTTGTTTTAAATCTAATCCAATATAGCCGTAAGCAATTAAATGAAGAACTAGCATTTCGGAGCCGCTGTCCCAGTTCTCAACAAGCTTCTAATTGGTGTTCGCTGTGTCGTTAGCGCCGTGGTGCTTCATTAGGAAATCTGCAGAGAGCCGATGCCGCGAATGTAGTCCGTTAGTGGTTGACTCCTTTTAATTCTGTGGGACGCTGGTGGTAAATTCTTGTGTTGGGATGTTTTTAAAATTTTGATAGATAATACTGTGCGGTATCATGGAGGGAACTCTTTCGAAAACATCATAAGTGATGTTTCGTTTGAGAAAATTAGCTTAAGCTGTCAAATAATTAAAACGATGTGGGGAAATGTTCCATGTATAACTGCTCGAACATCCGTCGTTGCCAGAGGAATTTTGTCTGCTAATCTGTTCGTTTCATGGTGAGGTATCTTCAAGAGAACGTATCGCAATAACAACTTAGTCTTTACATTTCAGGAAATCAGTTAATACATGGTTTACTAACCCCTCATATGTACACTATTAATTAAGTTACGACCCACGGTAACGAAAATTGGGAGGCCTTTGCAAAATACAATTAGAGTTTAATATCAACGTCAACGGGGGATTTTTCACACCAATTTTTGACTTCAGGTAGTTATCAATGGTAATTAACGAGGCGAAATTGAATTTGTCTGTCGGTAAATCTGAAAATATGTGTGTTTAGAAACCTTAATATACACTGTTAAAAACAATTATAGGATCACTTGAGATACATAAGTTCTGAAGTACTATCATCGGCAGAATGATTAAAAATCGTTATAAGTGTATCTGTCGGTTGCAGCAGAGTTGCAATCAGCTTCCTGTCTCGACGAAATGTTCAAATGTTTGTATAGCTTATGAGACTTAACTACGGGGTCATCAGTCCCTAAACTTACAAACTACTTACGAACTAGCTAACAGTGAGGATGGCACAAATATCCATGCCCGAGGGGGGATTCGAACCCAGACCGTAGTAGCCGTGCAGAACGTATCTGGCGCGCCGCAGTCCCCTCGGCCTCCGTGGCCGGCGTGTTTCGACGGACTGTTAACCGGAGCTAGTGGTCATCTCTTGCTGATGTTACCCGTGGCCGATCTTGGCCTTTCAGTCTCTTAACGATTCATGTTGTCGGAAATTGTGTACAGGTCCTGGAAATTACAGTTTGGAAGACTCCTGTAGCTGCAGCTACATCTCTCTGTCTGTTCCGCATTCAACTTCGCTATTGCTCTAGATGCTGTAGTTTTCCGTAATTCTATGTTGTAGCTTTGCACTACCTACTCACTACACTATCTGAGCCCAAGTGCCTGTTTTATTCGTTTAGTGGAGTAAACACCAGTGAACACCAACCCCATCCACAGCAACTTTCTGTTGTCATCACTATATCGGTTGCCGGTTTTCTACTGATTTAGACATTACAAAATAATTTATTCGCAAAATTATTAAATTGCCATACTTTGATTCCTTTACTTTGAAAGAATATTTTGGAAGTCTTGCTACATGTACTCGGACATCAAGCAACTACACAAATGTTGTCAATAAATTGTTAACGTAATGCTTTCCGCTTCGTCGAAGTAATGGTAGCCTCACTAACCGCTATGAATTTCGAAAAGTCTTGCAGTGTTGCTTATAATGTTTGGACAAATGTTTGCGCGTAGAGGAACAGATAAGGATGATGGTACCATATGGCACCATTGGAGTTGAAAGGGTTAAATAACGTTTCCCTCCACAACACAAACATTAATTCTGCCTCATGTTCCCCATAGTGATACGTATTTTTCAATGGGAACATGAGGCAGAATTGAAGTTTGTGTTTTGGGAGGAAACGTTATATACGACAGTCCGTGCAACCGCCATATCCATTAGTTCGTGGAGTTTACTGGTGATAGTGCTTGCCTAGTAAGCAAGATGTCCGATGTTCGAATACCGGTCATGGCACAAATTTTA
Organism: Locusta migratoria; assembly: GCA_026315105.1. Classification (NCBI taxonomy): domain Eukaryota; kingdom Metazoa; phylum Arthropoda; class Insecta; order Orthoptera; family Acrididae; genus Locusta; species Locusta migratoria. The sequence goes on along the minus strand of CM048746.1, from coordinate 424,297,439 downwards.
ACTGAACGATTCTCCTTCAGTTCCATGTACAAACAAACATTTTCATATACAGACATTTGTAGAGAGCTGTACTACGCAATATCTGTAGGTCATTTTCCGAAACAGGAACGCCGGAATGATAAATCAACAGTATTTTACAACAGGAGCCGCTAACTGGGGCGACAGACAAGAACATCTTGAAATTTTAAACACAGCAGCTATTGTCAGTGACCGTTACAACGTCAATGGATAAACAAGCAGTTCTCGGCCTCAAATTAAAAGTTATTTGACCAGGTTTCGGCAATGACTAAGATTGCCTTCATCAAAAAATATAAAACGAAACAAGTCACGTAATAAAATATACTATTCAGCTGTATAGCTTACGTCACAATGTTTAAAAAGAATATTTTTGCAAAATGCTAGCCACTATGGGCTGTACGCCTGCACGGAGGCATCAGACTGGCGTGTGCTAAGTGAAGTTGTGACCAGGAAGGCTTTACCTCAGTAGTGCCATCCAGTAGCCGCAGTTACAACTAGGCTACTGTACAGAGAAAAATATATTTGAAAAAACAATTGCTTTGTTTAACATGAGAGACGGCTGAGGCGTCATTTTGACAATACAATAGTGGTAGAGAAAATAAACAAGTAACAAAGTTTTAATAAGCAAATTAGTTTAATTTTTTTTATCTTTTTGTAATATAAATGCTCTGGATCCATTCGGAAGAAATATTTGGAACACTGCACGAAGTACAATGTCAAAGACCGAATAATGGCTTAATACCATTAAAAGAGCTTCGATTACGGAGATATAACTGTTCATTTAGAATAAGCCCGTCATTATGAGAAATTTTTTTAAATATTTGCAATTCTTCGAACACGTCTAATCTGTGGCCTTCCTTTTCGGTATGCAAAGTGTTCAGGTCATGAGTGGCTTTAGGGGCGTGACCTGTAACGAGAAGATGGTCAGCAAAAGAAGAAATCTGGGAGTTAGTGCCATTCTTTCTCAAAAGGTGTTCTTTAAACCTTAGCCGGCCGCGGTGGCTGAGGGGACTGAGGCGCTTCAGTCACGGTCTGCACGGCCACTACGGTCGGGGTTCGAGTCCCCCCTCGGGCATGGATATTTGTGCCGTCCTAGTTCGTAAGTAGTTGATAAGTAGTTTGTAAGTTTAGGGACTGATGACCTCGTAGTTAAGTCCCTTAAGCTATACAAACATTTGAACATTTTTAAACCTTACTTTAAAAGCACGTCCCGTTTGACCTATGTAGTAGGAAGAACAAGTATCAAAAACAATTTTGTAAACGACGGAACTGTCTAAGGGAGAAGAGGTTGATTGTAAATTGAATGAAATTTTTCTTCAAATTATTGTTGGTCGAGAAGGCAACGTTGCAGTTATAATTATTATGAAGAAGACGTTGGATCTAATAGGAAATGGGACCCAGAATTGGAATTGAGAAATATTTTTTTTCTTTCGGTCAGATCATATAGGAGTGCCAAGTGTTGTAACTGTTAGCATTTTTCCTTTTCCAGAACATCTACTAGATCTTCATTTTCTTCAGAGATATCACAGTAGTAATTAAAATGTTCAAATGTTTCTATTGCTTATGGGACTATGGGGTCATCAGTCCCTAAACTTACAAACTACTTATGAACTAGGTAACACTAAGGACGGCACAAATATCCATGCCCGAGGGGGGATTCGAACCCCCGACCGTAGTGGCCGTGCGGACCGTGACTGGAGTGCCTCAAACCCCTCGGCCACCGCGGCCGGATAGTAATTAAATGACTTATATACAGAACCTGTCACTTTTAATGAAACCATTTACCAAAACGAAAATAAAATAAAAGGAATTACTCGTTTCAAATTCGTACCTTTTGTAGTTTCCGCGATAATCAAAGAGACAAAAACAGTTCCAGTAAAAGACGCGACGGAATTTTGTCGCAGTTTCGTCCCGCCATGTATGCGTTCCCAGCACGCTTCGCGGCGGCCGCCGGCGCACTCCCGCAAAATGAGGTCGGTTTAATATGGAACCCCACCCCACACTCGCTGAGCAAACAGCGGGGGCGGTCCATTTTATTATTTATCCCTGTCGTCCAGAAAAGTCATCCCGTTCTTCCCAACCCCCTCCTCTCACCGCCACCAACACGCTCACACAAAGCGCTCGCTAACGAAGGATCCGTCCTCTGGCAGAAATACGTATTTAGAGAGCCGGCGGGTCGGCGCGTGCAAACACCGGGCTCGTTTTCGCTTTCGCCTTGTTTTATATATATATATATGTAGGTATAAAAAAAGAGCATCGCTGGGCTGTCGGGAGGGCGGCAGTCGTCAATAATGGAACACGGCGGGGCTAATCGCGCGGGCACAGACCCGCCTGCGGCCTTGGCTTTTAATTGCCAGGCGCTGTCCGACAAATCCGCACGCCAGCTGCTGGCTCGGGTCGGGGGCGCGAAGTTCGGCCCTAACACCGCCCCAGCAAGTGACGGGCCAAGCAGGGTTTGGCTTGCCCTGCTGCTGAGCTGGGGTAAACTTGCCGGGAGTCGTCTGGCTACGTCGTTGGTCTACACAGAAATAGAAGGCAGGGTGGTGGACACTGCCACTAATACAACCGAAACTTTCCGAAATTAGTATATGCTCATTAGGAAACTAATGAAGTAAAAATATTTCTCCTGCTAGTTTCGCTGCCCAGAGTTTGGACTTCAGAGAAAGAAAAATGGGAACATTTCCACAATCGAATAAAGTTAGTAGAATTCACGGAATGTATGACATCAACTGCGAATAGGTAAATATGACAATAAGAACACAGCCTGGATTCAAACCAGGGTCTCCTGCTTTCTAGGCAGTTGCGCTGACCCCTGCACCACTGTCGACACAGAGATCACCACACATGCACGGATTTACATGTACATCTACATAGATACTCTGAAAATCACATTTAAATGCCTAGCAGAGTTGTCATTAACCACTTTCATAACTTTTCTCTATCGTTACATTCTCCAATAGCGCGCGAGAAGGAAGAACACCTACATCGTTCCGTTTTCGATCTGATTTCTTTTATTATATTGTGATTGTTATGTCTCTCTCAGTAGGTGGGTGCTAAAAAAATATGACATTCAGGAGTATAAAATTCGGTGACTGAAAGTTTGCAAATAGATCTCGCCGCAACGAATAACGTCATTCTTTTAATGATTTCCATCTCAAATCGTACAAGAATTCCGTGACGCTTTCCCCATTGTAACGTGATAAAACAAAACTCGGTGCCCTTTTCTGAACCTTCTCAAAGTCTTCCGTCAGTCCCACCTGGTGAGAGTCCCACAATGGGCAACAGTAGTACAGGAGAGGACGCACAAGTGTGGTGTAGGCAGTCTCTTTGGTGGAGCTGTTGCATCTTCGAAGCATTCTGTCTATGAAACGTAACCTTTGGTTCGTCTTCCCCACAATATTTCTAGTGAGTTCTCTCCAGTCTAAGTTGTTCGTAATTGTAGCTCCTAGGTATTTGGTAGAATTTACGACCTTCAGGTGTGACTGATTTATCGTGTCATTGCAGTTTAGCGGAATATATATATATATATTTTTTTTTTTTTTTTTGTGGTAATGCGTATTACTTCATACATTTCGTTATTTAGTGTTAATTGCCAATTTTCACATTACGTAGAAACAGCAGCTGCTTTCGAGCCTTTGTTGACTTCACTAGCCGCTAAACGACAGCATCATCCGCTAACAGTGTAAGAGAGCTATTCAGATAGCAACAAGAGGGTGGAAGATACAGTGGTTGAAAGTCGTCAGCTGATATAAAATTCGGACTGAAGACCAGCGATGGTTTTGTACACTATAATAGCAAAGAGGTTATATACTACGAAAGGTGATGCACATTCTGCAGATGATTTCCAGCAACAAGCGGACGAATAAAGAAAAATAAGTGCAAATTGCAGTTTGAGTAGTAAAACTACCAAGAAAGATGCGAAAGCGTTCGTTCGTTCGACAGAAAACGGCTCTGAAAAGTGAGTCTACAGACGATAGAAACTTGAAATTTGTAGACATTGTTTATCTTACACTGAAGGTATCAGCGATTTTACGATATCCCTATCCCTAAGGGGGTGAAATAAGGAATGGACGGTTTTGTGAAAATACGTTGCTATTCTGGCAATTTTGAGGCAAGAGATACAAAACTTCGGATTTAGAATTTGGATTGGAATTTTAAAAACACATGTTTCGATAGTTTTGGAAATTCAACCATTAAGCGGGTGAAACAAGGAAATATCTTTTAACGGTGCTACTAAGACTATTTTGATGCCAGAAATTCGAAAATTTATATTTGGAATCATGGTTGGAATTTTTAAATAAAAAATGTGTTTCGGGGTATTTTGAATTCTGCTATCATTGGTGCAATAGTGGGTGGTGAACTGTATCAAAGTACTTGATTAGGAAAGAATTTTAAACCTAAATCTATGAAAAAATTATAGTTAGAAGTAGAAACAACCAATGGTGACCATACAGTCTATGCGTGCGAGGCAGCGGAAATTAAGGTAATACAATATACAATGTTCACGCAAAATTTAGTCGAAATCAGTGACTCACATGTCAGATCCCGTCCTTGTCAGAATTACTGGGTGCTCAACAGGACGTACTACACTGCATAGTGTTCATATTGTTCTGTGACCACCTGTGTGTTTCGTATTGCCGAGGTGTTGTTTTCGTAGTAGTATTCTGACGTACTTACGAATGAAACTATAGGATGGCATCTTTTTCTTACAAGGTGGAACTTAACCATGTGTGTCCTAACTTGAGGACTTTGTGAATGGTAAACTACTTTTTCCTACACGTCCTCTTGCTGACTGCCAGTCACACAACAGACTAAAGAGGTTGCTTGCAGGATAAATGTCATATTGTAGGTATGCGAACAGCGGAAGCTCGTTCAACAGCCACGACTATTCGCACAAGGAGAGACCCTTATCTAGTCATGAAAACACTTACGTACATGTGTAGTTATTTTAGTAGTCCACACAATTAACTTCACATACTTCAGTGTTTCTTATTTTGTTACTACGCCAATGCAAAACATAGCAACTGTATGCATCTGACAACTGTAATGGTTGCTCCGGTCTTAAGAAACTTCGTAAGTTTCATGGAAAAACTTTTGGTGTAAAAACTCAATAACAATAGTGTTCTCCACCGTCCATGCATGAACAAATCTCAGAAGGCTTGCGATAAATCATTGACAGATGAGGTAATACTTGCTGGAAGAAATTTAATGTTTAATTTCTGAATTTCCGTCTCTGTTCACAAAGTTTTGGTCGTTAGTCGATCGGCTTCGGCCAGTGAGAGTCATCCGCGGTAAAATATAGGAAAACAAATACAACTTGTGCAAAATTTACAAATACAACATTAAGGTAAAAAAAAAGATAAAGCAGTCAACACTCAGAAGATTGGTTTGAACTCCACAGTGCTTTACTAGGCATGGTCCTGTTTGGAGGTGGTATGCCGTTGCCTTCCTCCGACCATAGAACTAACTTACCCAGCCAGTTATAGGTGGACCTACAGTATAACGTGGATTCCGAACCACGGCGCTACTCGGTGTTTTTCACATTAGCAATAATGCCAGAGGGGAAAGAAGTGGAAAGTAACAGATAAAAATCCTAGGACCTGGCAAATGTTAAAATGGCTTATACTACGAGATGAAAATCGCATATGATTTTGCTTTATATGAAGAAGTTGTACTCTTTATATTTTGTTTCCCTTCATTTAATGTGGATCTTAGGAGATCATCACTGAGTGAAACAAATAGTCCAAGGCCCAAAATTTTTGGCGTATATAAATTTAAAAAAAGTACAATTTCTGTATCACTGTTTTATTCGCCACTACGTCTCGACTTGTCAATTTTATTGTTAGCCATCCCTACTACTGATTATGTGCTACTTACAGCAACAGGCACCCCAATCAGAATGTTGTATTCAGCGGTCCTTACCTGAAAAACAAGAATAAGAAATCATTATGTTAAGATTTATAAATATGTAGCAAACTACAAAAGTTTCCTTGTGTTTACGGAACAATATTCCACTGCCGTTTTACGTTGACATGTATCTATACCCATTAGTTCCCTTACATTAAGCTACATTGATTTTTAGACTTGTGTATGCTAAATGTGTTTGGTCTGTCATCATTGTCAAACTAAAGTTATTTACTGTATTGCTATTTTTATTTTGTTTTTGTTTTTCATTTTCGGTTCAACATGTATACTAGAAGCATATATAAATTTCACTTCTATTTTGGGGAGAAAATTCAATTTTTATAGAAATCCGAATAAAGATCTACCCAACAAAATTGTGAAATGTGAGACTAGAACGGAACAGTGAACCAACTGGTGGAACTTACAACCTGGCGGATGCAGAGTGTAAACATTTCTTTACATGGCTTGGTTCTTTGGTATTAAAACATTGGTAGAAGGTGGTATTAGTGGAAAAGTGATTTATCTGTGAGAAAGTGGCGATTATATTAAACACTATTCTGAGTGGTAGTAGTGAAAGACAAATAAAATACAAAGGAGAAAGAATAACTTATCAGAATGGAGTGATGATAAATGGAAAAGTTTGATAAGTTCAAACCACCTTGTAGGACTAGGAAATGGCATTTTGTTCCCCGGAGATGCGCATCACAAGAAGTGAGTGGAATTGTGATCTAACCAGTTTTGCATGTTATCATTACTTTATTGTGAATAATAATATCATGGTGAATTGGCTGCATATACTGCACGCCTAATTCTGTACTGCGTTAGATGCATCACAAAGTTTCGTATAGGTAGGGTTATTGGTCATTTATTCCACTGTTGGCTCCTGTCTAAACCAGTGTAAAGAGATTTCATTAGATATGAAGCGAAATATCTCTGAGGACTTTCCTATGAAAAACAATCTATGGTTTTAGTAGGTGGTATGACATTAGAGGAAGGTGATACGCATGCAGGTTGCAGAAGTCATATCAAGGAGACATGAAACTTTTAAATATGTAAGAAAACATTTTTGAACATATTCCAAATCGCTGTGCGTTCGATGCAGACACATCAGAAGAAAATGAAACTTAATTTTGGCATTTCTGAGAAGAGAGGGACACAGTAAAGTCGTCCTGAAGCAGTTACCAATGATGTTAAGCAACTTGTAAGATATCACATTAAATCTTTGCCCGCACAGAAAAGTCATTATTCAAGATCTATGTCACATATGTTGTACTTTACACTAAAGCCTTTTATGGAAAAACAAATCGATCTCGACATTAAGTGCTCACATGGTACGTATACAGAGATATTCATGAGTGATTTTAAATTAGGGTTTGGAACAGAATGTTTAGACTATTGTTCTGGTTATGATGAAATATATATTAAACCTGTGGCAGCTGATAATGAAGAAAAGCGGAAACTTATTACTACACACAGTACACTACATCATATGTAGGCAGACATTGCGCATCGTACTCTACATGATCACATTGACATCGCATAGCAAATCTCGGAGTATTTTGTGTTGTCCACAAACATGCAGCAAGTACTTTTTTGTCTTACTTTTCATCTCTCATCTGTCTTTTATCAGAGAAAGTTCAGTATTTGTTATCAATGTATGCACAATATGAGAACTCACAGAGCTATCTTCATCTGCAAAAATTAAGTAACAAGAACAGATTATGCCGAAGTTACATCATGTAATCTAAAATACATCTAACTGAATTTTAAGCAACTGAAGCAAGGCTAGAAAAGAAGACTGACAGTTTGTCTGATCGTTGTGTCAGTCAGAAAAATAACTGGAGATGCTTAGCTCTTTATTACTAAGGAAACAATACCTTACAACCTGGTAAGCGGCCATACATTCTTTCCCTACGATATAGATTTTGCAGTGATAGAGAGAAAGTAGAAGAAATCTACAGTGTATCACCCCAAACAATGGCTCTAAGTTTTAGTTAATGCTGGTGTTGATTTTTCGCTTGTAACATAGACACACCAGATTTTGATGACCAATCAGTTATAGAAAGTATGTTTAAAAGAGAGACTAAAATCAAGATTAATTCATGTCATTAGACCCATTTTTCTGAGGAGGAACCCCCTATCAGTGAGAGTCACATTCTACAACCTGGGACAACATATGAGATCGTGCTACATCCACTGCCTAGAGATCTACCTGAATTACACACGGAAGATGTGTAAGGTGTGGTGGTGATAAAAATGTGAAATTGATAGGAATGATTCCGGCTGGGCAAGGTTAATGTGGGTTAATACAATAGGAAGACAACAGCGGCTGACCCTGAATTAATTACTGATATTTAACATCACATCAAATAATTTGCCTGATTTGCACTGTTTCAGTTCTAATTGTAATGAGACTCTTCCACATCCTGCAAGTGGCATAAAATGTAATTAATAATTTGTCCCCACCAAAAATCTAACGAACTAACTACGATCTGACGACTAATAATGTTGAAAAAACATCTTTCAAATCCAGCAATATTTATTACACCATTTTAAGCAGGATAAAACACACAATGATAAATCCAATTCTAAAATCATAAACAACAAGAATACATTTATAATTAAATAAGAAAGAAGAATCTAATGCATATGAAGTTACTCAAATTATTACGAAACTGGAAATTAGTAACGACTGGCAAGTCAGAAACCCCTATCGTTAAATAATATAATTTTCTTAGCGGGATAATCGAGTCGGAATACCAGTGCAGGGTTGACTTACCTAACTACACAATCCCCACTATAAGGCAGAACCTGATGTATCGACTACATGTTGCTGGCGAGCACTTTACTATACATTACCAAACTGACGACTTGCGTGTGAAGGTGCTGCGATGCAGTGGCGTGGGGGCAGGGCGACTGTGAGCTGAAAACTTGCGCGACCACGAAATAAAAAAGAAAAACTCGCTTCGTCGCTCGGAAGCTGTACTCCCTGCTATCAGCCTCTGTGCGCTCGCCAGTACACAGTGCCTACGATCTCAAACAATTTTGCCTAGTCAGGACCACTTCAGTGAGCGTAGACAAGTACGCACGAGTACTGAAGATCTAAATGACTCCAGAAGTTGAGTATATCGCAAGTAGTGCTTCCGTGCACTAGTATTGGCTGGCTGACCTTATTCAAACCGAAAACAAGAACAATCCGCTCAAGTATAAATCTCAGATTGTACCCTGAAACTTATACAAGTTCACTCGTCCAAGTATCAGCTCAATAAGCAAAATCTCCAAGTCCGCAAACTGGGACGACAGGACGCCACCAGGCGCGTCCGTACTCCAGCGCTACGAAACACGAAGTCCTCTTCTATTACCGCGTCTCTGCGCATGCCCCCCCCCCCCCCCCCGAGAAACTCCGTTTTTACGTAAAGCCAATAAGCGTCGAGTTCTCGAATTCCAGCCAGTAAAATCTCACAAGATAACAGCTGATCTCAAAAAGCTGGCGCTTTGAACATCAGCCAGTCAAACACGGCATCCCTTCCACACACAGCTTTGGCGCGGTTCTCACTAAACGGCTCTAACTGTCGCCCGTGGGAGCGGCTACCTAGCCTCCAGCAACATTCTATCGCTTTCCCTTTCGGACCTTCGGCCACAGCCGTGTGCCCTGCTATCTTCTTCTAAAAAGCGCAGACGATGCCTCTCCTTCACAGTTTGGGGCACAAGGCTACATTTTTACGACCTATTGCCCTGCCAGTGTGCCACGCAAGGCCAGCGCGCCCGGCCTCCTAAGGCGCCGTAGGACGGAAGGAATTTCACTCGACCCCTCAGCGCCAAGTGAGCTCTGCATCTCACCTTAGCAAAAATCTTCCCTGCATCCTATTCCCGACAGCAATAGAAAATTGTATGTACAGGACTCATTAAGACAATACATCAACAATAAACATCGATTGATACAGAGGATATAAAATGCAGAATGGCAATGGGAAGAAAAGCATTTTTGAAAAAGAGAAATTTGCTAACATCGAATATTAATTTAAGTGTAAGGAAGTCTTTTCTGAAGGCATTTGTGTGGAGTGTTGCCTTGTACGGGAGTGAAACATGGACGATAAGCAGTGCGGACAGGAAGAGAATAGAGGCTTTTGAAATGTGGTGTTACAGAAGAATGCTGAAGATTAAGTGGGTAGATCACTTAACTAATGAAGAGGTACTGAACAAAATTGGCGAGAAAAGGAATTTTTGGCATACCCTGACTAAAAGAAGGGATCGCTTGGTGGGACATATTCTTAGACATCGAGGATTCGTGAATTTAGCATTGGAGGGAAGTGTGTGGGGTAAAAATCGCAGAGGGAGACCAAGAGACGCGTATAGTAAGCAGATTCAAGTGGATGTGGGTTGCCGTTCTTATGAGGAGATGAAGAGGCTTGCTCAGGATAGAGTGGGGTGGAGAGCTGCATCAAACCAGTCTCCGGACTGAAGACCATAACAACAACAATAAAGATGAGAGATGGGCCGCGGTGGAGTAGCCGAGCGGTCTAAGGCGTCTCGCTGCGGAGCGCGCGGTTGCTCACCGTGGAGGTTCGAGTCCTCCCTGGGGCATGGGTGTGTGTGTTTGTCCTTAGGTTAGTTTATCTAGGTTTAAGTAGTTTGTAAGCTACGGATGATGACCACGCAGTTTGGTCCGATAGATTTACAAACATTTGAACTTTTTTTGATGAGAGACGGGCTGCCATCTCTCAGATGTACCTTTTGAAATGCAAAGAAAGCTTATTTACTAGATAAGTACAAGTTCGTTCCAATTCACTCTCACGATTTTTATGAAAAACTCAAAGGAGCAGTATGTCAATAAACCGCTTTTGGTTGATAAATGTAATATCGAAAAGCCATGATTTCAGTTTAACCTTCCTATTGTGAATGGGTCTAACTGACCCAGTTCGTTTACTAAAATTAACGTAAACCCCAAACGTTATTTATTTTGCAACGTGGCATTATGTATTCCTCAAATACGTCATTATTTATGTTATCATAAATTTTCGTTTCAAAAACTAAAATACTTTAGGAGATACGTAACTTTGACACACTTATTGTGAATGGGTCTTTTAGACCCAGGCGGTAATTTTTATTTAGTTTCTACGAATAAATTGTTATAAATAATTGTGATTGGTCTAAAATGTCTCAGGGGCATTCAGATTGTTGTGGGACTCTGTATAACGGCTGCATATAGGCGTATAGAGTGATTTTGTTAATCGGTTTCTAAGTGATGAACAGTTAGAAAAGCTTGTAAATGAGTCATAAGATGAAACAGAAGATTATACTGTTAGTGATGAAGATTCTGTTGACAGTTCAAGTGATGTTGCTAATGTATCGATTAGAAGTGAGGAGAGTGATGTGATCGAAGGAGACGAAAGCGTGGTTTTGTTGTCTAAAGAAACCAGCGTAACTGGAAATGTACGCACGTCGCACAATGGTACATAGTGGTCTACAAATCCTCCAGCTGTGTCAAAACCAAGGTGAGCATAATAAATTTCTATTACAAATCAGGAAATGAAGGCTTATCTGAGACTTCTTATATTAGCTGGTGTATAGAGATCTGCTGGAGAATCTCTCCAATAGCCATGGGACAACATGAATGGTGGGCCAGTTTTTCGCGTAACAGTGTCACTTCAGCGTTTCTATAAAATCAGAATTCTCAGATATGACAACAAAGAAGATCGACCATCTAGGCGACGCCTTGATAAACTGGCTGTCTTTGAAATGTTTGTGGAACAGATTCCTAAAATTTTCATTCTTTATGAAAATGTCACAGTGAACGAGTTACAGGTTCCAATCAGAGGTAGGTGTCCCTTCCGTCAGTACATGATTTCAAAATCAAGAGGAAAATATGGCATAAAATTATGGTTGTTATCTGATGTGAAAACAGCATATGTTTGTGCTGCAGAAGTCTATACAGGAAAGCTGGAAAATGGACCACGAGAAGTAAATCTAGGTAGAAATGTTGTATTGAGGCTTGTGGAAAGAATTGAGAAAACTGGGCGAAACATTACCACTGATAATTTCTTTACGGACTAGACTCGGGCCAAACAACTTCTGCAGAAAATTCTAACATTAGTTGAATCCTGAGAAATTGTTCTTTCTCAGGATTGTTCTGAGATTCCGAAAGAAATGCTGACAAACAACAGTAGACAAGTGTTTTCAATCATCTTTGCATTTCAGAACTGTATACCACGGGATTCGTATGTGCCAAAAAAGAATAAAGCTTCGCAATACTCTCTACCATGCTCCATGACTCTACCGTGTCTGCAGAAGAGCATAAGAAGCCGGAGGGAATACTGCATTACAACAAAACGAAAGGAGGAGTTGACATGACAGATACACTCGCTAGTACGTATTCCTGTAAAAGGTATACTAAGCGAAGGCTTGTTTATTTTATAACATGCTAGACATTGCTGCAATAAATGCTTATGTGTTGCATGTACACACTAACGCAGGCTACTACTGAAACAAATTGTACAAAAGACGCCTTTTTCTAAGAGAGCTAACAAGAACAATGCAAGAAAACAGAATGTCCAAAAATATTCCTAAAAAGATATAATTAAATTTCGAAATATTGCAGGAACGAGTTCTGGAGAAAAGGAACAGAAAAGAGGCCAGTACAAAGAGCGTGGACCGAAGAAAGATCGAAAGACTAATAAGAAATGTAACATTTGTCAATCATTCCTATGCCAAGATCATGCAAATATTTACTGCAATAACTGTGTAAGCTAATACAACACGCATATATTGAAGCTAAATATTGTTCTTCAGAATCAATCATCATATTTCATTGTAATTTTAGGTTAATTAGTGTTTGCAATAAGTGACAAAAATTTAAGCTTTAGCTTGCACTTTTATGCAACTATTCACTTATAAAAACTTGTATGATCATTGTTTCACAAACTAAAATGTAATAATTTGCACTAATTGCGTTCAATAAATGCTGTAAAGCTTCAATATCTGTTTTCACACAAGAAAAAGAAATATATAAAATATATCTCGAAGTAATATTGAAGAATATATATTTTTTTAAACTGTGGGTCTAACTGACCCATTCACAATATGTGTGTCTCTGTTTCGAACACAGTAGGAAGGTTAAAAGTGTTTCAATCGCGGAAAATGTTTTTCTTCCGTAATGTAACATCCATTTTAAGTTATAAGTTAGATTGTTGTTCCACTCTCTCGAGTTAGACCGTTTCTCCACTGAAACTTTCTTTCACTTGCTTGTATTTCTGAATGTAATGTGAAGTTTGTTTCATATATGTTTTGAAGAATGAAAAAAGGCTTAAATATATATGTTTAATGTAGCATAATAGTCTGAATTGTCAATAAGCTTTGCTTTCATTTTACACAAATACAACTTTTTGCAGGTTAAATCTCCATTCGGGCTCACTATTCAGTTTTTAAGCATATTACGTAGTTTAGGAGTCTATCTTATTCACACTAATCGAATATTACGCAAAGTGCTCATTCCAAGGAAGGCGGTTAGTATGAAGCTTTCAAGTTGGCCGTATTTCGATGAGCTGCGTATCGGATGTGGAATTTTTGTGCATGTGGCAGCATCTGTGACAGTAATTCAGACTTTTGAAAATTGATTGTCCTGAGATTGTTTTTCGTGTTGGTGAGTCAGAATGTATACTGTGAAAGCAGGAACCTGCACACAACCTGTCAAACCCTTAAGTACGACGCTGCGTTACATTATCACCAAAAGATTTCCAGTGGTGGTGGTGGTGGTGGTGGTTGTGGCTACGATTGTTACGTTTGGCCTCTTCCCTCACACCTTTTTACAGTTTCGTTTAAAAAGAGAGGATGACGTATAGCATTCATACAACTACAAGCGAAAACATTTCTGTTATTCATGGAGAATCACGCACAGATGACGCAGTAATGTCGCTCATTTCTCAGCGAGTGTTGTGTTCCGGTGATTCCACTGTAACAATGTGCACCGCATACTTATTTCACCGCAAACGTCCCGTTTCACAGAGCAAACGAGCCAATTTTCCGCTTCAACGAAATTGCGGGGAGCGGTGGTATTCAACTCCTAGCGAACGGCGATAAAGCGTGTGCGTAGCTAGGCGTGTCCAGGCGGTTGCAGTTGGCAGTCGTATTTACACAACACCGCCGGCAATGAAAATACAAAACGTGCCACACAGCAAGGGCTGCCAACGCAACGACGCGACGACGCAAACAGAATGCTCACGTCGCACCTGGCAGCACTGGAGTGGAGAGAGGGAAAAAAATAAAGGATGAAGAATTGCGCTGTACTGTATCTTTTATTCCCAAATGAATCTATTGTCCGTACGAAACAGGATTAAACGCGGCAAGGAGCTTTGACAAAAACGTTCGCTCATCGGGCACCGTCAGGCGAGTGGTAAACAACGGCTGGGCGAGAAAGGATCCGCTGTGGAAATAATCTCGCACAAACGGGCTGTGCTTTAGCGTCTCTCGGGAAGGAAAAGGCGAAAGAGGCGCGTTTTGTGTGCACGGCCGTTCGTGTGTCTAATATATAAAGCAGAGTGTCCGTGTTGATACAAATCTACAGTTTCGTTCCAATATTCCAATATTCCAATATTCCAATATTTATGAAATTTTGTACACGTAAGCTTCAATCCATGAGGACGGTCACCGTGAGTGTATGAATAAAAAAAATGTTCAAATTTTTGTAGAACTTATGGGACTTAACTACGGGGTTATCAGTCCCTAAGCTTACAAACTACTTATGAACCAGCTAAGACTAATGATGGCACAAATATCCATGCTCAAGGGGGAGATTCGAGCCCCCGACCGTAGTGGCCGTGCCGTGATGTAAGAATCACATATGACACATAGTTCACGAGATATGACGTCATAAACAATGAGATGCGCGAAAAATTTCTGCATTGAGTGACAATGCTGGTCATTTTCTCCTAAACCACTGGACCGATTTCAACAAAATTTGGTACACACATTCCATACCGTGAGGTAACAATTGCTACATGATTAAGAGTTACATACGGCACATGGTTCAAAAGATATTACATCGTAACCAGTAGAAATCGCAAAAAGTGCCATATAATGCGGCGAGATTTTTGAAATACACGGTATGAGAGTGACAGTACTTAGCGACTTGCAACAAATTTTAAACATAATTTTAAACCTTTATTAATCTTTTCCTCGCTGACAACCATAGGCAGGAGTAAGTAAATAAATACCCGGGCAACGCCGGGTTTTCAGCTAGTCTAATATATAAAGCAGAGTGTCCTTATGTTTGTATGTGTTGCATACAAATCTACAGTTTTGTTCCAATCTTTATGAAATATTGTACACGTAAGCTTCAATCCATGAGGACGGTCGCCGTGAGTGTAAGAATCACATACGATACATAGTTCACGAGATATGACGTCATAAACAATGAGATGCGCGAAAATTGCTGCATTTTGCGACAGTGCTGCTAATTTTCTCTTACAGCATTGGACCGATTTCTACAAAATTTGGTACACACATTTCTTACCGTGAGGTAACAATTGCTGCATGGTTAAGAATTATTTACGACACATGGTTCAAAAGATATTACATCATAACCAATAGAGATCGCAAAAAACGCCATATAATGCGGCGAGACTTTCGAAATACACTGTATGAGAATGACAGTACTCAGGGACTTGCTACAAACTTTAAAAATAATTTTAAACTTTTATTAAACTTTTTGTCGCTGACAACCATAGTAAAATGATGAAAGGAAAAAAGTTTTTCGCTTACTACTTTTCCGCTGTTTATGGATTAAACCTACGGCTCTCGGTATGACGTTACAGTTTATAATTTGAACACTACAAATTGTAGCGACAGGAAATTTTTCAAATGTTCAAATGTTTGTAAATCTATCGGACCAAACTGCAGGGTCATCAGTTCGTAGCTTACAAACTACTTAAACCTAGGTAAACTAACCTAAGCACAACATACACACCCATGTCCCAGGGAGGTTCTCGAACCTCCACGGCGAGCAACCGCGCGTTCCGCAGCGAGATGCTTTAGACCGTTCGGTTACTCCATCGCGGCGGAAAATTTTCAGACAATATACACACATATAGTTGCATGTACCTTCGAAATTTTATCACCGTACGACCCGTAGTTCACGAGATATGACCACGTAAACAGTAACGTTCTGTTGTTCGTGGACTAAAACTACGGCTTTCAATATGAAGTAACAATTTATAGCCGGCCGCGGTGGCTGAGGGGACTGAGGCGCTCCAGTCACGGTCTGCACGGCCACTACGGTTGGGGTTTCGGATACCCCCTCGGGCATGGATATTTGTGACGTCCTTAGTATTAGGTAGTTCATAGGTTGTTTGTAAGTTTAGGGACTGATGGCCCCGTAGTCGAGTTCCGTAAGCTATACAAACATTTGACCATTTGAATTTTTACAATTTATATTTTCTACACTACTTATTATTGGCGCAGGATATTTTACAGACAGTATACACGCATATAGTTGAATGTACCTTCTTAACTGTATCACAGTACGACACGTAGTTCATGGCATATGAGCACATAAACGGGAACGTTCATGTTTCAAATGTTTGTATAGCTTATGGGACTTAACTACGGGGTCATCAGTTCCTAAACTTACAAACTACTTATGAACTACCTAAAACTAAGGACGGCACAAATATCCATGCCCGAGGGGGGATTCAAACCCCCGACCGTAGTGGCCGTGCAGACCGTGACTGGAGTGCCTCAGTCCCCTCGGCCACCGCAGCCGGCGAACGTTCATGGAAAACCGCCCCATCACGCACTAAGTTTTAATCTATTACTTCTTGCTTACAAATTGTATCCCCAAGAGATTTGACAGACATACAGCCCTTATACAAATGAGTATATACGTGAAAAATGGCAGGAATGAATAAATAAATACCCGGGCAACGCCGGGTTTTCAGCTAGTTTTATGTATTAAAAGGATACGGAGCGCCGAGGCGTGGCCCCGACGCTTTTTAATTCAATTGGCGGAGTTTTCCTGAGGGCCCTAAGTCACTTACCGCGCTCCTGTGCGGGGAGTGCGTGCCAACCCCTCTCCCCCCACCCTCCGGCCGCGAGCATGACGTCCGGCCGGAGGCGCATGCGCAGGACGTGATGAAATGCACCGCTGCCGCCGCCACAAAGGTCAGGGTTCAGCGCGAAGCGGCACGCGGCCCTACGTCTACCTTAGTACGGCGCGCTCGATAGCTTTGACCCTCCGCCCACCGCCACTAAACAGCCCTCTCTCGGCCCTGAAACACTCTGTGGTACCCTCCTGTAAATACACCGCCGGCGCGAGGCCGCAGGAACATGGAGGAAGTACTTCAAATTAGCATGATTCGACCTACGTCTGGACATGCGAATTAATCAAAATTTTAGCACAAAGTAGGTACAGCAGTCATCTTTTTGATGTTGGTGCACGTGTTTCTTCCGTCCTTGCTTAAAAATGGGTGAGGATATTGCACCGTATGCAAGACAATTTTAGTTCCTTTCTCAAACATGTTTCAGCACGTCTAGTGCTAGTATCAGTAGGTGGTTTATTTTTGGCCTGAAAAATTATGATGTTTTGTTGTTGTTGTGGTCTTCAGTCCGCAGACTGGTTTGATGCAGCTCTCCATGCTACCCTGTCCTGCACAAGTCTCTTCATCTGAGAATACGTTCGGCAACCTACCCATCTAAATCTTCATTTGTCTGTAGCACCACATTTCGAAAGCTTTTATCATATTTTTATCTGAACTCCTTATCGTCCACGTTTCATTTCCATACAATGCTACACTCCAGACAAGTGCTTTAAGAAAGGAGCCGGCCGTGGTGGCCGAGGGGACTGAGGCGGTCTCTACGGCCACTACGGTCGGGGGTTCGAATCCCCCCTCGGGCATGGATATTTGTATCGTCCTAGTTCGTAAGTAGTTCATAAGTAGTTTGTAAGTTTAAGGACTGATGATCCCGTAGTTAAGTCCCATAGACTATACAAACATTTGAACATTTATAAGAAAGGACTTCCTAACATTTAAATTAATATTGGATGTTAACAAGTTTCACTTCTTTAGAAACGCTTTTCTCGCCATAGCTATTCTGCATTTTATATTTTCTTTACTTCGGCCATCAGAAGTTATCTTGCTACCCAAATAACAAAATTCATCTACTTCTATTGCTTATTACCTAATCTAATTCCTTCAGCATCGCCTGATTTTCTAACACTGCATTCCACTGTATGCAAGACAATTTTAGTTCCTTTTCTCAAACATGTTTCAGCACGTTTAGTGTTAGTATCAGTAGGTGGTTTATTTTTGGCCTGAAAAATTGTGATGTACTATTCAATTCTGTTTTAAGATACACCTAAAATGTTTTTACATGTTCATTGACTATGGATTTCGCTTGGGTTATCGGACAAAATATAACTATCTTAATCTTGTGAAATTACGCTTTGAAATACTAGTATCAGGTTTGTAATTTACCTTTCTATTGGGCTATGTATAAAATCGCTGTGTAAATAGCCCACGTATTACTTGTTGTTGTAATAATAATTTTTTACGAACTTTTCATCTTCAGAGCATAACAAACAGTTCAAATTTCTTGCTTTCCTATTTTGGGTTCGGGAAACACGTCATTCATGTTAGTACTCACGATTCTCTTTTTTCGCTCTAGTTGTTTGTGTTTTCTTTGTTGTGTGTTTGTTATTTGTTTTCCACGTTTGGTTCGTGGTGTACATTAATTGCGTAACTTATGACCACGAAAAAAAAACGTATAAAACAAATAACAAACACACTGCACATAAAAATGGAACAAACAGAAACTAAAGAAAAAGAAACCTAAGCACTAATGTGAATGACGCGTTTCCCGAACCCAAAATTGGAAAAGAAGAAATTGAAGCTGTTTGTTATGCTTAGGAGAGGAGAAGTTCTTAAAAAACTATTATTACAAGCCGCGGTGGAATGGCCGAGCGTTCTAAGGTGCCTAGGTGAGGGGCGCGCCGCTGCTCGCCGTCGGAGGTTCGAGACCTCCGTCGGGCAAGCGCGTATTATTTGTTTTTAGCGTAAGTTAGTTTTAGTAGTTTGTAGGTCTAGGGACTGACGACCGAAGATGTTAAATCCCATATATTTACAATCATTGGAACATTTTTATTATTACAGTAACAGGTAATATGTTGGCTACTTACTTTGTGATTTTATTTGTAGCCGAATGTAAAGGTGCGCAAAAAGTGTAATATTCGTATTTCTAGGCCTAATTTCACAAAAATAAAATATTTACATTTTGTGTGATATCGTAAGCGAAATCCATAGTCAATGCAGCTGTAAAAATATTTTACGTGTACCATATCTTAAATGACAATTGTACAGTACACTATAATATTTCGAAACAAAAATAAACCACCCACTGATGTTACCACAAGATGTACTGAAACATATCTGGGATAAGCAACTAAAATTAAGTGTCCTGAATACTGTGGAATATCCTCACAATTTCATTAGTTACAGCAGGTTTTACTTCATTCGGCATTTTATGCTAGAAATTTTTTCTGCATAATCGATTATCGATTTACTGTGTAAGGTAAGTTACATTTTAGTTTCTATTTATCGAGCGTACCCTTCCAATCTGCTTTTTTATTACTGTCCGCATCCAACAAAAACTAAAGATGGCAATGCTGCATAGACTGATAGCAAAAATTTTCCGTTCTTCCCTGAAGAATAGGCGCTCATGGCCCAATAGATCAACGGTAGTCAGTTGGTGCGACAACTACGCTTCACCATAGCATCGCGGTAATTTCAGCTACTAACTAAATTCGGGCTAATAGAGTTTTTAATTGTTGCCACTATGGGTTGGGTTTTTTGTTTGGGATAGGGGGACTAAATTACTGAGGTTATCAGTATTGGGGGAGGAGGAGGAGTGAGGATAGGAAAGGAGGTGAGGGAGAAGGAAATGCAGTCCGGAGGGTTAAGAAGGAAGGAAGACTGCATTAGCTCGGGGCCCCGTGCTCGCTACTCACGTTCTCACGAAAAAAACCGTGAGCTCCAGGGGGCTGTGGCTGCTATGGTTACCACATGTTGCTGTCAATTTGTACTTCAATATGCAATGCTCTTGTTGTGAGAAAAGTCATTCCTTGTTGATATAAAGACGCATTCATGTATTATGAATCACAGGTTGTATATAGGATTAAATGTTTAAAATTCGCCTGTGCTTTATGCGTCCCAATAACTACATCGTCAAGTTACAATTAGGCTACCATCAGGTAACATTTGAATATCGCTAACATTTCTTCTCACATGTGCGACTTACAAAGATGTTGTTAAGTTGCGGAAGATATAAATTCACATGTTCACGGGAGAGTGTTATATTTATATGGCAATAAATTACATATACTAAAATTAAAAATATATACAAAGCTTATTAGATGTTCAAAGCTTGAATATTATTCTTAAAAACAACGGTGGGGGGGGGGGGAGGGAGTCGGAAGTTGGGAGTTGCTACATTGTGAAACGGTATTGAAATGTTAATATTAATATATGTAACAAACTGAAGTAGTGTTGACGAAGCTCAGTTGGTACCTTATGATGGCCTATGAAGCCGAAAGCCAGTTAATAACTCAATAAAAAATAGTTCTGCAGATCTTCAGAAATTTTTCCTTTTAGATAATAAATTTCATAGTTATATTTATAAGCCTCCGCATGACAAAAAACCCTTACATAATGTACAATGTGTCACCTCTATGAATGTTTGTACAGATACATGATGCGCCCTGTATGTAGGGAAAAGTCAAGTTACTCCGTGATATCAAGTAACTACGTGATAAACAGTATTTCTTGTGTCACAACGTAGCCTCAACTCCAAGGGTTCCAAGATTTTTCAGCGTATGGCAAAAGTATGTAGGACTCTAGGAAGCACTCAGACGCTATAGTGTGAGACTCCAAGGAAGTTTTAGACGTTTGTTAGTTCAGTGTATTCGTGAGAGCGGGTGACGCACAGGCAGTGAAGACGCCAGTGATCATATCAGTTTCGTGCATGCAGGTGTTCCAGTGTATAAGTTCAATTTTAACACCAGTAAAAGATATGTATGAATCACACATAATATTGACTTGTACGTTTGGCCACGCGTTGGTCGTGTATGACCTTAGCAATGTGTGGGTTTTTCTTAGTTTCGATGCTGAAATGGCACCAAAGCGGAACAAAGCGGCGCATACGTACACAGAATCAACGCTTAAACAAGTTTTGCGCTTGGTGAAGAATGAAGGATGGAAAATTTACAAGGCTAGTAACTGGTTTAGGATCCCGTTGAGTACACTTGAGGATTATCACGTAAAATTTTCATCTCATCCAGAGAGTGCAACTCTTCCGAAAATTAGAAAGACATTCGTTATGCCACTTGAACTTTTCGCTGCAGCTTACCAAAATGCCTTCCAGACCGCCTCTATCTGCAACATCTTTGCAAAGACTGGGATGTTCCTCTACAACAGAGATGCTGCTTTTGATGATGTTCTTGCCCCCTCCTTTGTTACAAAAGGACAGAAACAGGAATTATCTAACATAAAGACGGTTACTGTAGAAGACGTTCTAAAGCTCCCAGTGTGCCGAAAAGAGCTGAAAGTAGTAAGACGTGATCGTTCTGCAAAAATAATTTGACCTAACCACAACAAGCAATCGATATTAGGAGCAGGAATATCGAAGAAAACAGTAAATACGGCTACTCCTAGTTCTATATCGAGACTACAGGAAAAAGATGTTAGTGGATGTGGTGCATGCGGTGGTCCATATGCCATAATGTCAAGAAGAAAAATGGAGTCGAATGGATCGAGTGCCAGTTTTGTAATGTCTTACATTTTATGAAGTGCTAGAAAGTTGTAGATTCTGTCTGTTTTATGTGTGATGGGTTTAAGGACTCAGATAGTGACTTACTACGGCTTAGTATATCTAAAACAAGAGCTGAAATTTTGCTTGTGCTTATTTTCTGGAATTTTTGTTTTTGTTTTTGCTACTATTTTCTACGATAGAATGTTTCAGAATGGCCAATAAAAGGTAACATATACTTTTACATATGACTTGAACATTTACATTACATTAAAAAGTAGATTCCATAGCTTAAAAGGTACTGTAATTGATAAACAACGTACTGTCACGGAGTAACTTAAATACTATCAAAGCATTATTTGACTATTACAGCGTTACCTAGTTCTACCACGAAAATTTATAAGTTAATTGCAAGAAACAACGATTAGAAATTTGTAATATATGTCTTAGATATTTTTCCGAACTGTGTTTAAGGAGAATGGATAATCCGAGATGCAGATTCTTCGAGCTATTGAGTTTGCACCGTCCCGGGAAGTTCATGAAGAGGAGGACAGATCTGTTCATTTTATTCCTTATGCAGGGGGCATATCTCACAAGATTAGCAGAATCCTAAGGAAATTTAACATCTAGAATGTGTTCAGTCTACCACCCGAGATTAAGGCAATTCTAGGTTCCGTTAAAGACGACTTGGACCTTAAGAAACAGGGCGTGTACAGGATTCCATGCGTGTGTGGGAAGGCTTAAATTGGCAGGTCGATTCGCACAGTTCATGACAGATGTGTAGAACATCGCCGTCACATCAGGCTCCTACAGCCCGAACAAATCAGCAGTGGCGGAACATTGTCTAAACGAGGATCATCGGATGTTGTTCGATGAGACTCGTATAGAGGCCACTACGTCCGGTTTTTGGGGCAATGTTTGAAAGGAGTGGATTTTAATTAGCTTGTCAGACAATTTGAAAATAGAGACAAGGGTTTTCCGCTAGCAGGGCGTGGAACCCGGTTTCATTTGACTTGAAGAAACTTTCTCTTATGCAAAGGGCCAGAGTGTTGGAAGGAAACCCGTGAGTGCGATATATCGCGATCACCGCTGTTTCCGCCAACGGTGGCTACGCAAAATCTGTCCGTGTGCAGTACCTGTGGCGGACCGCGCATGCGCCTTACACAACATGCGGGCCTTTGTAGGACGGCGAATCTGCCCTCGGCGTCACTGTGTCGTCTGGGTCTCAACTACCGAGTCCCACATCAAGAAGATGTAGTCCGTGCAGAAGCGTCTTTCTACGCAAAGGAGGCCCAGTCCACACAAATCCGAGCGCTGAACAACCCCCTGTAGCGCAATGCCAACACACGTTGGACACACCTCCTCCTCAGTTACAAAGTGCCCTCCATTCCCTTCCACCTGAACACCATGAAGTCAGTCTCTTCTGAAGTTCACATGATCCTTATGCAATGGGAGGAAAAGCACAAAGCGCTGCGAACTCCGTATTACCTGGATAGTTGCCGATTTCGCCCTTCAGTTCAGCGAGTCGCTCGGCATCAGTTGCCGTTGAGATTCATCAGCAGAAGTTTCTCCTGAGTATGGCGGACAGGTGTACTGCCAAAATATTGAGCCAGCTTGACTTCAAAATCCGGCAGCAGACCCGAAGAAGTTATGAAGTACTATGTAAGGTGGCAAGCATCCTCACATTTATTTTATTGAGATAAATTCATACGGTAACATTAGCGGGGCTGCCTATGTTGGTCAGTTTTTCGCCTAGCCGAGAGAACGCACATCCCTCCGCCTGCACGGGTCGCGGCTCGAGGGGTGTCATGGAGGTGGACTCGCCTTCTACGCGTTGGCTTTATAGAGGGAAGGCCTCACAGTGGACTCGTCCACTTTGCGACAGGAGTTCTAATGTTGCTGCACGCTGATTGGAGAGCGCGTGTAGCGCGGCTAACGTGGAATCCTCTCATTGGCGGAAGTGATTCTGAATTTCCTACGGCATAGAAACATCTAGATATACTCCCAGCGACTCGTCGTGGAGGGCTCACTTTCTCTCTAGAGGTTCAGCGACCGCACTGTATCTCGGCGGACGAGTTTATGCTTGTCGTCGGAGAAATAGGCCTTTTGTCTGAAGGCGTTGTACCGCACTTGTTGCCACATTACATGCGGTAATTCCGTAATTATGTAACTACGCATAGCGATCGGCACAATAAGCGAGTCTTACGTGTGCTCTATGGGTAAGCCGTAAGCCTAGCAGTATCAAACTCTCAGTATGATGCTTCTCGTCAGGCTGCGATACATGCAGATCTTGTTTGGGAATTTATATGTCCATTCTAGTAGTTAAAGCTTGCCATTATATTTTGAGGGCTCAATGGTGGACTGTCGGAAGCCGGTATACTACGCCAAATTACTAATATACTCGGGAAAGATAGGCAGGGAACGTATTGGCTGTTTGACGAAAGTCTTGGCAAGGTTATTCAGGTTGTGTTTTTTAAGGTTTGCAGCATCATCGGAAGCAGGTCGCAGCCACGACGAGACCAAACACGGTATAGTGTGCTAATTGCTCAGGGCTCCCTTCCTTCCACTGAACTCAGCTGACGTTTGACGTGTTTTTCGCGCATTTTCACTCGTTTGCGACACCCGCGTTCTGTGACCCCACTTATAATTTACTAATTAATTCCTGACAGGTAGACGAGATCAGACGGTTTCCTAAGTTCATGTGACATTATCGTTTACCTTATTCTGTTATTCTGCGCCGACAAGCCTGTGTAATCGTGTATATGTTCATAATCTTTACATTCATTCATTTTATATTTTTTACATAAATAATTAAATACTAATTTTGTTTTATAATAAATTTCTCGTATCACTTAGACCACCAACAAACCAACTCCTGACCCAGCAGGCCCATTTAGAATAAGATTTTGGGGGTTTTGGGTTCTAAAGTGGTATCAGAATTCAGCTAGCCACGATTTTGGTTGACTTCTCTTGCCTCAGGGGCTACCACAAAAAGAAATACACGAAAGCGTTACTGTTGCCCCGAAAGGCGAGGCAAGAGATTAGACAGTATAAGACAGCCCAAGCGTGAGCAACGGCCGGTCACGGGGGCCAAGGGGACTGAGGCGCTTCAGTCACGGTCTGCACGGCCACTACGGTCGGGGGTTGGAATCCCCCCCTCGGGCATGGATATTTGTGCCGTCCTTAGTTGTAGGTAGTTCATAAGTAGTTTGTAAGTTTAGGGACTGATGACCCCGTAGTTAAGTCCCTTAAGCTTAACAAACATTTCGTGAGTAACGCTAAACAACTATTACGCCGGATATACCTACATAACCACGTCAGACATGTTCTGTAGGACATCACTCTTTCAAATGATATAAATCGAAATAAGCATTGTCTAATGTTCTTGAATTTCTAACAGAGAAAGCTCAGTATCACGGACTTACTTGACCCTACCCTATATCCTTTTTTTAACATTTTCCTTGGCGAAGACCGGAACTTCGTAGAGGATAGATCACATGACTGCGTACAGGTGTTCAGTAGATGGCTGTTTCTCGGACGAACGAACAGGACGCACGAAATCGGCCGTTTTGTGTCGGATGACACTGAGGTATTGCGCGCTTAACCGTGAAGCGCGCCGGGCTGTCGAACTGCGGGACGGAGTGTGCGGGTCGTCCATCATGGCCCGCTCTGTCCGTGGCCTTCCGGCCAGAAAACGAGCGCCGCGCCGCGCCGCTAAGTAATCGGCCGCAGCCTCATTCATTTCCAGGGCAATCGCTGCGCGGGCAACCCAAGTACCACAAAAGCGCCACGCCTCAGTGCCCCAGCACTGAGCGCGACAGCCACTCACAGTACCAGGGACACAGAGCCATTACAGATTTCACCGTGTGTTACACACGTACTTCGTATGACAATCAGTCATTTCAAGTCTTCATACCTCGTGGTACTTGAACATGTCTTACTCACTACTAATTCGCCCGAAATTCATTTTCGTTAAATGCTTCGTAAAATTTGAATGCCTTCTCCAAAATTACAAAGGGAGATCAGACTTTCTAACTATTGCACTGATCTCTCTCTCTCTCTCTCTCTCTCTCTCTCTCTCTCTCTCTCCTTCCAAGCATTAATCCCGACTTGCAGTGTCTGCTGCTTTGCTACATCTCCTCCATTTCTTTCTGCAGTTGTCATCTGAACAGCGTGCGCCGGCCGCGGTGGCTGAGGGGACTAAGGCGCTCCAGCCACGGTCTGCACGGCCACTACGGTCGGGGGTTCGAATCCCCCCTCGGGCATGGATATTTCTGCCGTCCTAGTTCGTAAGTAGTTCATAATTAGTTTGTAAGTTTAGGGACTGATAACCCCGTAGTTAAGTCCCATAAGATGTACAAACATTTGAACATTTGAACAGCGTGGGTGTCTGCCCTGATGTCAGTCCATCTCTTTGCCTGTCTTCCTCGTGGTCTTGTGCGTCTTTGGTTGATGTGGAGTACTTTTTTTGCAACCGAGTTATCCTGCTTTCTTATGACATGACCGTACCAGCGGACACAAGCTTCTATCAGTTTTTCTATGATGGGTGCTATGTTTTGCCAATGACACACATGTCGTTGCTAAACTGGGTTTGATTCTTAACTGCAGTTATAGTTTATATTAAAATTTCACACAACAAACTGGATTGCCATTTAGATCCTAAACGAAATTTCTTTTTCTAGAATGACTCTGCTAAACTGTACGAATATTACTTGATTTGATTTAAAGTAAATCTTCTTCAATTAGTGCTCATCTACACTCCAGGCCCTTAAAATTGCAACACCAAGAAGATGACGTGCTACAGACGCGAAATTTAACCTACATGAAGAAGATGCTGTGATATGCAAATGATTAGCTTTTCAGAGCATTCACACAAGGTTGGCGCCGGTGGCGACACCTACAACGTGCTTACATGAGGAAAGTTTCCGACCGATTTCTCATACAAAAACAGCAGTTGACCGGCGTTGCCTGGTGAAACTATGTTGTGATGCCTCCTGTTAAGGAGGGGAAATGCGTACCATCACGTTTCTGACTTTGATAAAGGTCGGATTGTAGCCTATCGCGATTTCGGTTTATCGTATCGAGACATTGCTGCTCGCGTTGGTCGCCATCTAATGACTGTTAGCAGCATATGGAATCGGTGACTTCAGGAGGGCAATACGGAATGCCGTGCTGGATTATCCCAACGGCCTCGTATCACAATAGTAGTCCAGATAACAGGCATCTGATACGCATTCCTTAATGGATCGTGCAGTCAAGTCTCGATCCCTGAGTCAACAGATGGGGACGTTTGCAACACAATAGCCATCTGCACGAACAGTTCGACGACGTTTGCAGCAGCATGGACTATCAGTTCGGAGACCATGGCTGCGGTTAGTCAAATGTTCAAATGTGTGTAAAATCTATGGGACTTAACTTCGGTGTCATCAGTCCCTAAACTTACAAACTACTTATCAACTACTTACGAACTAGGACGGCACAAATATTCATGCCCGAGGGGGGATTCGAACCCCCGACCGTAGTGGCCGTGCAGACCGTGACTGGAGCGCTTCAGTCCCCTCGGCCACCGCGGCCGCCCGCGGTTAGTCTTGGTGCTGCATCACTGACAGGAGCGCCTGCGATGCTGTACCCAACGACGAACCTGGGTGCACGAATTGGAAAACGTCATTTTTTGGATGAATCCAGGTTCCGTTTACAGCATCATGATGGTGGCATCCGTGTTTGGCGACATCGCGGTGAACGCACATTGAAAGCATGTATTCGTCTTCGCCACACTTGCGTATCACCCGGCGTAATATTATGGGCTGCCATTGGTTACACGTCTCGGTCACCTCTTGTTCACATGAACGGCACTTTGAACATTGGCCGTTACATTTCAGATGTGTTACGACCCGTGGCTCTACCCGTCATTAGATCCCTGTGAAATTTCAGCAGGATTATGCTAGACTGCAGGTCCTGTACGGGCCTTTCTGGATACGGAAAATGTTCGCCAGCTGGCCAGCACATTTTGGAGATCTCTTAGCAATTGAAAACACTTTGGTCAATGGTGGCCGAGCAACTGGCTCCTCACAATACACCATTCTCTATTCCTGATGAACTGTGGTACCGTGTTGAAGCTGCATGGGCATCTGAACCTGTACATGCCATCCAAGCTCTGTTTCACTGAATGCCCATGCGTATCAAGGAGTTATTAGGGCCAGAGGTGGTTGTTCAGGGTACTGATTTGTCAGGACCTATGCCCCCGAAATTGCTTGAAAATGTAATCAAAAGTCATGTGTAGTATATTTGTCCAATGAATATCCGTTCATCATCTGCAGTTCTTCTTGGTGGATCAATTTTAATGGCCAATTGTTTATTAACAATTCAAAAATATATTACTGGCTGCAGTTTGGAGGCAATAACATAGAAAATGCAACGGGGGCGTCACAAATGGCAGGGTAATCTCCAGCCGAAATATCGGCCGAAGACGCTTTTTTTTTTTTTTTTTTTTTTTTTTTTTTTTTTTTTTTTTTTTTTTTTTTTTTAATTCTATCGGACCAAACTGCGTGGTCATCAGTCTGTAGCTTACAAACTACTTAAACCTAGGTAAACTAACCTAAGGACAAACACACACACCCATGCCCCAGGGAGGACTCGAACCTCCACGGCGAGCAACCGCGCGCTCCTCAGCGAGACGCTTTAGACCGCTCGGCTACTCCACCGCGGCGAAGACGCTTTCTTTACCTGGCTGCATACCTGTATGTTTTTTAATAATTTAATTTTTTTTCATGCAGTTCAATAATTCTCGTCGTGTATGTAGACAGAGTTACGGCTGGTGCCTGTGGTCACTGATAAGTGACATTTGTGAAAATCGTAAAAGTCAAAATTAAAAAAATCTTGTTATATATTGTCTTAACGAGATCGTGGTGTACTTTTATGCGTGCAGCCCTTTCAGCTGGTGTGTCTAACGCACTGCCACGGTTCTCTTTGTCGCTGAACCTGTCACAGGAATGAAAGCCGGCTCTATCTGAATTTTCAATCCGCAAGGCAGCGCACACCATGACGTCCGGCGAGCTGAGCGCAAAAGGGGGCGTGGCTACGATCAGCCAGCGGCAGCGGTGGCCCGCCGTCCGCCGACGCTGCGTTTCCGTCCAATTATGACGTCTGCGGCCGGCGCAAAAGCCGCAAAGGCACGCGCAGGTCGCCGCCGCGCCGCTGCCACTTCAAAGCGTCTGGGCAGAGCGAGCGCAGCGCACCGCGGATTACGACAAAGGCTGCTGCAGACCGGTAGCGCTGCTCCGGAGCGATCAGTCGGAAACGGCTCCTGGCCGGGATTAACAAATGCGACCGACCCGCCTTGCAGTGGGGCGGTCAATTTAATCTTGTAGTCGAGCTAATGCCTACAGCGGGGAATTCCTGTCCCCTGGGAACGTGCAGTTAACGAGGTATGTCGCCGACAATGTAGTACCTTCCCATTATAGCGACGTCGATTTTAACAACGTATTGTCTGTAACAGCGAAATCCAACGGACCTGTCACATCCTACATAAAAGCTACTGAAACGCAGCAGACCATTAGCGTGACTAACATTCCACATATTTAACATTAGTTGTGGTTTGGAAGTTCATACATAATACAAAATTTTCAAATGTTTGTAAATCTATCGGACCAAACTGCGTGGTCATCAGTCCGTACCTTACAAACTACTTAAACCTAGGTAAACTAACCTAAAGACAACACACACACCCATGCCCCAGGGAGGGCGCGAACCACCATGGCGAGCATCAGCGCGCTCCGCAGCGAGACGCTTTAGACCGCTCGGCTACTCTACCGCGGCCATTCATAATTCGATTTATTATTTTTATTTCTTTATTCGTGTACGATCTACACCACAAATATAAGAACTGAAAGAAGCCAGGGCATTATTTAAATTACAAAGTAAGTGCTTTTACATACATTAGTCAAATTTAATACATAAAATTCATGTTTGTTTGTTTGTCTTTTTGCTGGTATTTTATGCACGGCCATATAGTGCATTCGATTGAGATAAAACTTTGTCAACTCATTTCTTGCACTCATGCGAAGGTTCTAGGCCTACTAAAAGTAACCTCGTATGGTGCATGGCGGTGGGTGCGGTACAATTAGTTAATTCGTTGTGATTCTTCAGTTTCTCCCGGCGTATTTGATAATCAAAATATCCACGGGTGTACTGCCGGTCTATAGCGTCCAACGGGCACCGTTGGACACTATAGACCGGCAGTACCCCCGTGGATATTTTGATTAGTTACTTCGTTTCTTACGCCTTCTCGCTGAAATGGTTGGACAGATATGAATAAAATTTGGAACAAAACGTAGCTTACACTCTACCCTTCGTAAGCCACTGGACGGTGAGTGGCGGGAGATACGTTTCAATAGATTAATATGTTTGTTACTCCTTCATGCTGAAAGGGATGGATAGAGTTGAATCAAATTTGGAATGGAGGTAGTTTATACCCTGCATTAAT
Organism: Locusta migratoria; assembly: GCA_026315105.1. Taxonomy (NCBI): domain Eukaryota; kingdom Metazoa; phylum Arthropoda; class Insecta; order Orthoptera; family Acrididae; genus Locusta; species Locusta migratoria. Next base: position 424,267,243 of record CM048746.1, on the reverse strand, counting down.
ACATGGGATACCTTTCGCAAGTGTGGCGGCGGGTACCTTACAATATTTTAATACGTTTGTTTCTCTTCCTTCTGAAACAGCTGGACTGATTTGAGTGAAATTTGGAATGCAGCTAGGTTATACCCTGAATTAACACATGAGTACTGTTAGGAACTATCCTATGGTGCATGGCGGCGGGTACTTTACAATGGGTTAACGCGTTAGTTAGTCTTCACGCTGAAATGGCTGGACGGAATTGAATGGAATGTCGAATGAAAATAGGTTATACTCCGAATTAATTAATGGGCTACCTCTCGTAAGCCTCCGTACGTGCATCGTGTAGGGCACGTTTCAACGGTGGTCACCATGAAAGTCAGCACATAAATGTATGTTTTTATGAAGGAGACTTTTATAATCGGCAAGCCAGTGAATTTAGCAAGGAGGTGGGTAACTTGCCACTTTGACACCGTTTGACCAGTCACCGTCAAATTCGGAGCATATATTTGTGTTTTGATATAGGAGACAAAGGAGTAGGTGGAGGACGAGACGGACAGAAAGGGGAAGAAGAAGACGAACAGAAAGACGATAAAGGAGGAGAATAAGATATAGGAAATGGAACAGACAGGTAAGAAAGATGAACAAAGGGAGGGGTAGGAAAAAATGGAAAGAGAAGGGATTATGAGGAGACGGGGGAAGGAGCAGTTGCACAGAGAGAAGGGAAAGGAGGAGATGGAAAGTTTCCAACAGATTTCCCATACATAACAGCAGTTGACAGGCGTTGCCAGATGAAACGTTCTTATGATGCCTCGTGTAAGGAGAAAAACTCGGTACCATCACGTTTCCGAATTTGATAAATGTCGGATTGTAGCATATCGCGATTGTGGTTTGACGTATCACGAGATTGCTGCTGGCGTTGATCGCGATCCAATGACTGTTAGCAGAATATGGAATCCTTGGGTTCAGGAGGGCAATACAGAACGTCATGCTGAACCCCAACGGTCTTCCATCACTAGCAGTCGAGATCACAATCATCTTATCCGCATGGCTGTAACGGATAGTGCAGCCACGTCTCGATCCCTGAGACAACAGTTGGCGACGTTTGCAAGACAACAACCATCTGAACGAACAGTTCGAAGACGACTGCAACGGCACGGACTATCAGCTCGGAGACATTGGCTGTGGTTGCCCTTGACGCTGCATCACAAACAGTAGCGCCTGCGATGGTGTAAGCAATGACGAACCTGGGTGCCCGAACGGCAAAACGTCATGTTGTTGTTTTTTTTTTTTTTTTTTTTTTTTTTTTTTTTTTTTTGTTTTTTTTTTTTTTTATGAAACCAGGTTCTGTTTACAGCATCATGATGGCCGCATCCGGTGAACGCACATTGGAAGCGTGTATTCATCATCGCCATACTGGCGTCTCACCCGGTGTGATGGTATGGGGTGCCATTTGTTACATGTCTCGGTCACCTCTTGTTCGCATCGACGGCACTTTGAACATTGGCCATTACATTGCAGATGTGTTACGACCCGTGGTTGTACCCTTCATTCGATCCCTGCGAAACCTTACACTTCAGTTGGGCAATGCAGGACTGCATGTTGCAGGTCATGTACGTGTCTTTCTGGATACAGAAAATGTTGACTGCTGCCATGGCCAGAACATTTTCCAGATCTGTAACCAATTGAAAACGTCTGGCCAATGGTGGCCGAGCAACAGGGTCGTCACAATATTCCAGTCACTAGTTTTAAAGAACTGTGATGTCGTGTTGAAGCTGCATGGTCATCCAAGCTCTATTGACTCAATGCCTAGGCATATCATGGCCCTTACTACGGCCAGATGTGGTTGTTCAGGGTACTGATTTCTCAGGATCTATGCACCAAAATTTCGTGAAAACGTAATCACATGTCAGTTCTAGCACATTTGTCCAATGAATACCTGTTTATCATCTGCATTTTTCTTGGTGTAGCAATGTTAATGGCCAGTAGCGTATGTGCATCATTCTTCCTCATGCACTGCAAAAGTCTGGACTATGGCTTTATTTTTGTCTGATTTTCCTAATGATCTCTTTAAATATCGCTATAAATAACTTCACTAAATTTCGAAATACATCGGGCTAAGTAGGATAAAGGAAGGATGTAACTGGCGCAGTGTTTCCATTATGCAAATCATGAAGACAATGTCTGCAGAAGAATTCCTCATTTACAGCAACAGATAAAAGCTATTCTAGCATGCAGTAAAGAAAGATACACGAATCCTACAGTGTACCAATTCACTTGTTATTTTGGACAAATGTAAACGAAAATATAAATCACTTACGGAGAAATTAAGTAGCTTCGGTTCGAGTACAAATAAAAATATTTCATTTATGCATCTCCCTAAATCTTTTAATCCATTTGATTTCTTTCTTGATATCATCCACTTGAAATATTACTGACTGCGGTAGGTTTTTTTATACGATTCCAATCTCTTATTTCAATCACTGTGCTTTTAGTATAGAAATATGTCATATTCTTCACACTTGCTGTATAACGTATAGTACATTCTATTATTCATACTTGCAGTATGATACCGACCTAAACGACAGAGCTGACGATACGGTAATTCGTATGCGCAAGCTGCCCAAATCTGCCGTGTTTTTGTTCACTGACTGTAAACTAGAGACTCGAGACAAAAATTCCCTCAATTACTTTATCAAATTCGCGATTTCGAACAGCTGTTGACAACAGTTGGAAACAAAATCAAACTTTGAGTTGAAAGTAGTTGTCAAATGAGTTTATTGGAGTTGGTTGTCAGTATGAAGGAGCCGGAACAAATCTTATCAGTGGTTGAAATTACACAGTTAATTTTTTACGACGGTATTTATTTGTTATAGTAACTGGCCAAATTAGCCGTTATGGCTACACCATGGGTTTTGCGTAGCCTCAGTAGTCTGTGAGTAACACATTCGCATTGGTTTTTCGTTTGATTGTTTGTTTGGGGTTAGTGCACCAAACTAATCCCTATATAATCAGACGCCTGACAAGGAATAGGAGGAGTGAGGATAGGAAAGAAGGCGAAGGGAAGGTTGTGCAGCACAAGGAGGAACGAAGGAAGAAAGACTGCATTAGTTCGGGGTTCCGTGCTCGCCGCACACGTACGAGGGAATCAGGACCTCTCTGGGGTTGTACGTATTTGCTGCTCCAAACGAGAGCAGTTGGTGCAATTTAAATAGCCAGTTGTACCTATTTGGTTCAAAGATACTCGGCATTTAAACATAATGCAATCTTTATATGTCATTGTTGCTGTGACTTTCAGTCCGAGCACTGGTTTGCTGCAGCTCTGCACCCTGTCTATCCTGAGCAAGTCTTTTCATCGTCTCATGTGAATGGAAACTCACATCCATTTGAATCTGTTTACTGAATTCGTCTCTAGGTCTCTCTCTGAGGTATTTTCGTAAGACACTTCCCTCCAGCGCTGGATTCACGATTCCTTTGTGTCTAAGAATGTGTACTACTAATCGATCCCTCCTTTTAGTCAAGGTATGCCAAAAATTCCTTTACTGCACAGTTCTGTCGAGTACCTCGTCATTATTTATGCGATCTAGTCACCACATCTTGAGGATTCTTGTGTAGCATCTTCAGTACGCGGACTGAAAAATCATAGCAACAACACCATATAAAAATGCATCATGTTTGAATGGCGAGTATCTCTGAACCAAACAGGAACAAATGGCTATTTAAACTGCACCAAATGATCTCGTTTGGGGTAAGCAAATGCCTTCAGAAAGTACTTCTTTACACTTAAATTATTATTTGATGTTGGTAAATTCCTCTTTTTCAAAAAGGGTTTTCCTTCCCATTGCCGTTCTGCATTTATACCCTCTGTACTTCGACCTTCATATGTTATTTTACTGCCTAAGTAACAAAATTCATCTACCACCTTTAGTGCTTCGTAACATAATCTAATTCCCTTCAACATCGTCTGATTTTCTTAGACTACATTCCATTACCCCTGTTTTGCTCTCGTAAATGTTTATCTCATATGCTCTCATCAACACAGTGTTCATTTAATTCAGTTGCTCTTCAAGGTCTTTTATTGTCTCTGACAGAATTGCAATACCATCAGCAATACGTAATGTCTTTATTTCTTCTCCCTGAAGTTTAATAAGTTCTCCAAATTTTTTCTTGCTTCCCTTCACAGCTTGCTGGATATACAAGTTGAATGTTGTTGTTGTTTGTTGTTGTGGTCTTCAGTCCGGAGACTGGCTTGATGCAGCTCTCCACAATACCCTATTCTGAGCAAGCCTCTTCATCTCCATATAAGAACGGCAACCTACATCTGTATGAATCTGCTTACTGTATCCATCTCTTGGTCTTCCTCTGCGGTTTTTACCCCACACACTTCCCTCCAACGCTAAATTCACAATACCTTGATGTCTAAGAATGTGCCCTACCAATCTATCCCTTCTTTTAGTCAAGGTATGCCAGAAATTACTTTTCTCCCCAATTCTGTTCAGTCCCTCGTCATTAGTTACGCGATCCACCCACCTAATCTTCAGAATTCTTCTGTAGCACCATATTTCAAAAGCCTCAATCCTCTTCCTGTCCGCACTGTTTATCGTCCATGTTTCATACAAGGCAACAATCCACACAAATACCTTCAAAAAGGACTTTCGTAGGCTTAAATCAATATTCGATGTTAACAAATTTCTCTTTTTCAAGAACGCTTTTCTATCCATTGCCATTCTGCATTTAATATGCTCTGTACTGCGACCATCATTTGTTATTTTACTGCCCAAGTAACAAAACTCATCTACCTCCTTTATTGCTTCGTTACCTAATCTAATTCCTTCAGCATCACCTGATTTTCTTAGACTGCACTCCATTACCCTAGTTTTGCTCTTGTTAATGTTCATCTTATATGCACCTTTCAGCACACTAACAATGGAGGAAGGGTACAACCTCGTCTTCCTCCCTTTTTAAACAACGTCCTTCGACTCTAATAACTACGGTCCAGCTGTTGTAGAAGTTGTATGTTACCCTCCTTTTCCCGTGTTTTATTCCTGCTGACTGCAGAAGATAAAAGAGTGTATTGCAATCAACATTGTGTAAAGCTTTCTCCAAATATACAAAATCTAGAAATGTAGATTTTCTTTCCCTTCGTTTTTCTTCTAAAATATTAGATATATTTGAAATAAATATTTTGACTATGAGATAAGTTTCATTTATTTTAGTTTTTATTTAATGCATTTCATTTTTTTTTTTTTAATTTACTTTGTGACGCTGGTAGCGAATAGTTAGACTGGGCGGATTCGGGTACAAGGTGTTAGTAGTAAAGAGGCCTTTAGTAACGCAGCTGACAATAAATGGATGGGAATTAGTGGTGGCTTTAGAAGCCCCGGCACCGCTGGCCAGACTGTTTACGTTTCCCCCACATGGCGGCGAGGAGGAGATGTGGCGAGATTACAGGCAGGGACGATCAGAGGCGGGTGCGCTGGAAGCCGCTTGATTAACCAGTTGGCGGCAAAGTAAACAGCCGCGCCGAGAATGCCTGTGTGTGCGTAGCCGTGCGTGCCGGCACGGCGCGGTGGTGGCGCCGCCGACGGCGCAAACACACACTGCTGCAGCCGCCGCGCGCTCTCGCTGCACGTGCTGGACTGCGCTCGCGACAGCTGCACGCTGACACCGACACGTAACAATTGAACACTACACGGAAAGAAGGGGTTAAGCCCAAATTTGACGAAAATGAGTTACTGGTATCCTTATGAAGTTCATCAGATGTACTTTCAGTTGGGTGAACTGAGTTATAGCGAGATCAAAATATGGTACACACTGAGAAAACGGGTCAAGTCCATCCGAAACACGGAAAGAAAGGGTGAAGTCCAGCCGGTGTCGATTTCTCAGCAGTCAGCTGTATTTTGTTTTTCCTGCTGTTACGGAAAGATCATTATTGACATCGTTAAATGCAATGTCATTGTTGATTTTCACATGTATTGTCGAAGCCAACACGCAGCAGAATTCAGATTAGCATCTTTGCTTGATGCTGTGGCATAACCGAATATCGTGTCGTGATTTGTGCTAACACAGCGTAGCCTTGACATTCACTTGAATTCTTTGGGGCGTAGTAGATTGAATTTCGTGTGACATCCAACTGAGGACGGTGTTTCAACTAGCGATGGAAGATTCAGATTCAAATTGTAGTGGTAAGTCTAGAAAAAGACAGAGCGTTGTTAGACAGTCTGAAGTATGTAAATGCTAAGAGCAATGTCATATGAAATAGGAGAGCGTTGTAACTGCAACAAGAATTGTACTGATTTGCTAACAAATACAGAGAAATCTACATTAATATTTAAATTCAATTTGCTGAAGGACTGGAATGAGCAAAGTTGTCACCTGACAGGACTGATTTCTGTTGACAGTGCACAACGGCGTAGGTCTCACAGAGATAAGGCAGTAGCTACTTTGCGTGATTATACATTTCATTACAAATTCAGAATAATTAGAGACAATACTGCAACAGAATTGCCTGTTTGCCAAAAGGAATTTATACCACTGCATGGTATTTAAAGAAAAGATTAGAAACTATCAGCAATTCCTTAAAAATGCAGTTTTTTTAAAAATATTGTTTTATACTTTCAGGGAATACCAAAGAAAGGTCGTAGAATGTACTGTTTAAATTACAGAAGCGTATGTCAATAACCAGTGAAACTGTAACGTTTTAAACTTTGAAATTACTCTCCCGAAAAGTCTATAAAATGGACTTAACCCCTTCTTTCCGTGTAGTCTTCAGTTACAGCGAGAGACAGCTGTACAACTTATGGATCACTATAACCATCAGTGGCGGCGCGTCCTGTGTTCACTGGTGCAGTGAACCCCCGAAAAAATCTCGTCGCGAAGAAAAGGAAAAAATAAAATAAATAAATAAATAAAATTCAGTGTTTTTAAACTATATTCATTCCAATCAGGCAGAATATTGGTGTTGCTGTGTTGTAAACAGTGTCTTCATCATCGTGTAGTGTGCTCCACCAATATGATTTTAACTACCCAGGGTTTTTAACTTCTATGTCTGTGTCATTTTAACCACCGTGGCAGCTTTAATTCTGAATATGTTTTATTTCAACTTATTTACTTCATGTCTGTTCTCTTCATTTTAATCTCCATTGTAGTTTTTAAATTCATCAAATTTTATCACCTTTCCCTGTTTTTATCGCCTTGTCAACATTGTAAATACGCTCGGCTGAAGAGCAGCAATGAAGCTGCTGCCATCCTGCCACCTCCGGTGGCTTTAAAATACCAATAAAGAAAAAAACTATCATTCTTCGTTTCATTATTCTATAAGATAATTTTATATGCACATTCAAAGTATTTTTGTCGCATCAGTTACGTTTCACATCGCGGAGACAGTACGTTTACGAGTCGTAGTGCAGCTGCTTAATATAAGCGGCAGTGCCGCAGCGTTGCAATGCGCCGGTGCGGTTAAGGTTAAAATTCTGTTCTGAACCCCCCTAGAGACAGCATATGGGCACTCCCGCAGAACGGAGGGGGAAGGGGGAAACGCCGCTTTTAACATTGGCGTTGGAGCTCTTCGCGACACCAGCTCCTGGCTACTCGAGTTCTCGCGGTTACACACGAATGGTCCCGTAGCAAGCACAATTCAGCTACAACTGTAAAAACCTTCAGAAGATCTGATTATGAATAATAATGAAATCACTGCTCTCCACGTAGCAAAAATAGCCGTGGGGGTTAGTGGCAGCGAATGGGCGCCGTCGAAAGTAGTGGGATCGAGACCGACCGAGAGTAATTTTTTAACCCAATCTCATTTTTAACAGATACAGGAACAACAATGGTTTTTGTATTGTTACTCGCCACATATCTTTCGACGTTTTAGCAAATGCGTCCCGAATTTGATGGTAACTGACATTTAGAGTCTTCGATGTATCAAATATTGCACTGCATGAAAAGATGTGTGTGAGGGCAGCCTTTGCACTTGCGTAAGGTTAGGACGGAGTGCTGCTTACAGTGTCACTTGATCCAAAGGGATAGCTTGTCTTTTCATCGTAACAGCAGTCACTTAACAGTGTAATCAGTTATTTCCTGTGTTTTAGTGTTCATGTGCATATTAATATGATGGTTGGTTGGTTGGGGATATAAAGGAACCAAACTACTATGGTCATCAGTCCCTTTACTCATATGTTCCTGGTGTTCATTATAAAAGAAAAAATAACAACGTTCAGAATTTTTAGAAACAAAATTACTCAGCTTTTCGTTTTGAGGAAAAGTGTGAAATAAAGATGCTCGAATTGAAGCAAGCAAAAAAAAAAAACCAGTTAAAACATTTTGCACATCTTTTAACCAAACTATATATAAAGAGTGGGCGCTTTCTCCTGGCACCGCACCGCTCACTGAGGTATGCCAAACTGTCTGTTTGTATCCCGAAAGGTGGGATAGAGGAGGGAGGGCGGGATGGGGCAGCGCCGCTGTCAAGATCCGGCACTCGAAGACGTAAAACCCCAGTCATGTGAAGCATCAGCCGCCACTGTCACTATCTCTCAATCTCATTTACCATTGACTTTTCCACTTTAGGTGTCGCTCTGCCTTAGTACGCTCCATTCTTTCCTCCCATATTGTCACTGTTTCTTTCTTTATAGCAATCTGCTCTACGTCTCTTCGGTCTCCATTATCTTCCCTCCATGTATGTTCTTTTAGGAGGGATTGGTCGGATTTATAAATCCTACAGTAGGCTGTTCGGTGGTCTCCGTGAACTAGGGAGCGCTCCCTCGCTCGCGGGCCAACGCTTCTCGGCCGTAGACTGTTGACGCATGGGGCACACGGCTGCAGCGAGCGTTATGTGCAAACGAAGCAGCCGGCTGGGCTGTGATGGCGCCAGAAAAATCAGCCGCACTCGAAGTGGGTAGGAGTCAAGTTGAGAATTTGAATCTGACAGGAGGCGTACTTGAGTAATTCCGTGCAGGTGTGATGATCGCTATGTCCCCAGTGGTGTAGAGGACAGCGTACCAGCCGCGGTGGAGTAGCCGAGCGGTCTAAAGCACCTCTCTGCGGAGCGACGGCTTGCTCGCCGTGGAGGTTTGAGTCCTCCCTTGGGCATGGGTGTGTGTGTTTGTCCGTAGGTTAGTTTACCTACGTTTAAGTAGTTTGTAAGCTACGGACTGATGACCACGCAGTTTGGTCCGATAGATTTAGACATTTGAACATTTTTTTCAGTGAACCACCTAGAAAGCAGTAGATCTGGATTAGAGTCCCGACTGGGTACACATTTTCAGCTTTGACCATTCACAATTAATTCCATCGATTCCGTGAATACGGACAAGTAAGAATTGGCACCATATGCTAATCACGGATGACACTTGCAGGTGCCTTAATCTAATCGTTGCAGACATTTCTGGAGGGCAGTCTCGTCAGCCTGAAGATCTTATACCCTCCCTCCAGCGAGTGAGATGTGGTGCTAGTTTCCTGATACCTTTGGGTGATATTCTGTGTGACTACCTTAAGCTTCTGTTGGTTCTTGTGGTCAGGCAATGGCTGTACGCTACGGGGATGACAATCTCCGACGTATGGTGCAACTACACCGGCAGCATTTCGGACTTCGCCTTAATGGACGACAGTACTCGCGGTCATGGAGTACGTTTTGAATACATTCCTTCATGATAAGGGCATCACAAGAATAGAATCGCCAGCATATTTTCCAGACGTGACCCTGACAAGGACTATTTTTGGAGGAGATGACACACCACCCATGCAAAGTTGTAGGCCGGATCACCGTTTTGATGATCAACGGTCAGTAAGCCACGGTGAAAGCAGGCATTCATCAGTGAACGTGGACCTTTAATGCCTACCAGTGGTACGGGTGTATGTGGCAGTTTGGAAGGCAAATTCAGAATGTCTATGTTATTTTCGTACATTTTTCAGATCTGTTTTCAGGCAACAAAGAGAATTGAAAGTATATATATATATATATATATATATATATATATATATATATATATATATATATATATATATATATATTTCTGTTCCATTTATACACTACTGGCCATTAAAATTGGAACACCAAGAAGAAATGCACATGATAAACGGATATTAATTACACAAACATATTATACTAGAACTGACATGTGATTACATTTTCACGCAATTTTGGTGCATAGATCCTGAGAAATCAGTACCCAGAACAACCATATCCGTCCGTAATAACGGCCTTTATACGCCTTGGCATTCAGTCAAAAAGATCTTGGATGGCGTGAACAGGTACAGATGCCCATGCAGATTCAACACGATACCACAGTTCATCAAGAGTAGTGACTGGCGTATTGTGATGAGCCAGTTGCTTGGCCACCATTAGCCAGACGTTTTCAGTTCGTGAGAGATCTGGATTGTGCTTGGCAGGTCAGCAGTCGAACATTTTCCGCATTCAGAAAGGCTCGTACAGGACCTGCAACATGCGGTCGTGCATTATCCACCTGAAATGTAGGGTTTCCCTGGGATGGAATGAAGGGTAGAGCCACGGGTGGTAACGCTCCTGCAATGTAACAGCCACTGTTCAGAAGTGCTGTCGATGCGAACAAGAAGTGACCCAGACGTGTAAACCATGGCGCCCCATACCATCAAGCCGGGTGATACGCCAGTATAGCGATGACGAATACACGCTTTCAATGTGCGTTCACCGCGATGTCGCCAAACACGTATGTGACCACCATGGTGCTCTAAACAGAACCTGGATTCATCCGAAAAAATGACGTTTAGTCATTCGTGCACCCAGGTTCGTCGTCGCGTGCACCATCGCAGGCGCTTTTCTCTGTGATGCAGCGTCAAGGGTAATGGCAGCCATGGTGTCCAGACTGATAGTCCATGCTGCTGCAAACGTCGTCGAACTGTTCGTGCAGATGGTTTTATGTCTTGCCAACGTCCCCATCTGCTGACTCAGGGATCGAGACGTGGGTGCACCTTCCGTTACAGCCATGCGGATAAGATGCCTCTCATCTGAACTGCTAGTGATACGAGGCCGTTCGGATCCAGCACGGCGTTCCCTATAACCCTTCTGAACCCACCGATACCGTATTCTTCTAGCAGTCATTGGATCGCGAACAACGAAAGCAGCAATGTCTCGATACAATAAAGCGCAATCGCGATAGGTTAAAATCCGACCATTATAAAAATCGGAAACGTGATGGTACGCATTTCTCCTCCTTACACAAGGCATCACAACAACGTTTCACCAGGAAACGCTGTTTGTGTATGAGAAACAGGTTTGAAACTTTCCTCATGTCAGCACGTTGTAGGTGCCGCCACCGGCGCTAGCCTTGTGTGAATGTTCTGAAAAGCTAATCATTTGCATATCACAGCATCTTCTTGCTGTCAGTTAAATTACAAGTTTCTAGCACGTCACTTCGTGGTGAAGCAATTTTAATAGCCATGAGTGTATCGAAAGGGTACTAAAAATGATCAAATGTTTGTAGTGCTTATGGGACTCAACTACGGGGTCATGAGTCCCTAAACTTACAAACTGCTTACGAACTAGCTAATAGTAAGGACGGGAGAAATATGCATATCCGAGGGATGATTCTAACCCCCTACCGTAGTGGCCGTGCTGACTGTGACTGATGCGCCGCAGAACGCTCGGCCACCGCGGCCGGCAATGGCTACTGAACCACTATTATCGTGATCCGACACGTTTTTATACGTATAATGTGCTTGTCCTATACCACATGATGGTGTAGTCTCCGCAAGTATATATTCAGACGTCTGGTAACCCCAATTCGTGTTTGTCTCCTGGTTTGCTGAATTTGCAGACGCTATCTGAATCCCACCAGTCGGGTCCCCTGACCAATCACTAACCAAAGACTGCAGGAACAAAACAACGCCATGTTGTCACACATATGGCAGCTGGTAAACAAATAGTATGCAGCACACAACGCTGCAAGAGTGACGGTCGATGGTGTTCCTGTCGTCGACATGTGGTATAATAATCGAGAAATCCTTCCGTACGGTACGATTTAAGAAGTGCCGTATTATTCCGCCGAAAGATATTTACATCAAAGTACCGCGTGTAGAATATCATTCTTCGCCATGGGTGACTCCAGGCCGCTTTCACGAAACACAGTAGATGGGTTACCGATGAAAGTATGCTAGCGACGCACCAGCTGCCGTCTCTGACGCATGGACATTTGCTCACAATTGGACACCGATCTCCAGCTACGACGATGTACCTAGACCTGGATATACATCTCATCAGTGCCATTAGCAACGTCCACCTGCTTTCTCCAGAAGACAGCATGATGTTTTGCCATGCCGATATTTCGTGTTCGATTCCTAATTGGTTCGGAGATTTTATCCGCTCAGAAATGGCGTAATCTAAATAGATTTTTCTCCAGACAGGCCAAACACAACCCCACCTGCGGTATAAGGTCCAGAAATGCTTCCCGCGGTTATTATCGCCATTAGCAGCATAGTTACAAGCAATTTATAGTGCAGGAGGTGTCTTATGACCAAACTGTACGCCATCTATCGTGTGTACTCCTCATTGTATCATGTCTGAAAAAAACGTGTTCCTAAGTCAGTTCGATTCACTGCTGTTATTTCTGCATTGATACCACATGCACTTCTTTTGTAATTATCTGCAGGTCAGAGCACCCACACAAAATTCTTCAGTTAGCACTCACAAACGTAGTACCGGGTCAAACCTGTTACAGGAATCTGTGAAGAAAGAAACACTCTTTATATTTCCATTTTTTATCTTTTTCTACATCGGGTTGTCAACGTAGAATAGTTTACAATGATCCTACATTCATTCCCCGAGGAAAGACATTCTCATGTTATGTACACAACATTATGAACCCTGATAATTTTGCCCCACGTTTAAAAAATTGTGTGTTAGGGATTTCAGCTTTTCTATCAGTCGCGTAAATTGCAGGAGATCCATCAGTGTACAGAGAAGGGTACTCTGTTGCAGTAGTGTAGGAGGCAGACACTGGAGCGTGGGACCAGAGGGCGACCAGCGAGGGCGTGCAGTTCCATTTGCGGCGTTGCGCGGAGCTGCGGTCGCCTGCGGACACGTCCGGCGCTGCATTAGTGATGGCGGCAAATTGTTTAGCCGTGCCGTGCCCTGCCCTGCCCTGCCGCGGTCGCAGCTGCGCCCACCGTCTTCCTCCAGCCGCCCGCGTCAACAATTCACGACGCTCTGTCCCCCTCGCTTCGCGTACTGGAAAGCTCCGCTGCCGCACGTCTGGTCCACGACCACTGTGTCTAGTAGGTGACAGCGTCGTCAGCATGACAGTAATCCAAAATGTTCAAATGTTTTATAGGTATGTGACCAACCTGCAGTGGTCATCAGTCCCCAGACTTACAACTTAAACTAACTTTTACTAACAAGGGAACCTCCCCATCCCACCCCCCTCAGATTTAGTTGGCTCAGTGGATAGGCCGTAAAAAAGTGATCATAGCTCAATCGAGAAAACTGGAAGAAATTGTGTGGAACTATGAAATAATAAGCAAAATATAAAAACTGAACGGTCCATGCAAAAGATAGGTAACGTCAAGGAGATTGTGAGGAATGTGGTCCTGTGGGTAGCGATAGGAAATGTGGAGCGAGAGGCCCTTGGTTCAAGCTTACCCTCATAGGAAAATTAATTTTTTTCGCGAAATTATGATCTATACGTCCGTTCATTGACGTCTCTGTTCACTGTAATCAGTTTAGTGTCTACGTTTTACGACCGCACCTCAAAACCATGCGATTAGCAGACGAAAGGAAGTGCCTCTCCAGTGGGAACCTCAAATATTTTTAATCGCAAGGTGACAGGTCAGCCGATTCCTCCACAGGAAAGCACGTCTCGTGTATTCTATACGACACTGGTGACGGTATAATAGGAATCTGTTGTCGACCCACGTAACTTGTACACTTGGTGATTGCCCGATTTAGGTTTCCTTGTGGATGTGATAATCACTCCCAAGAAAGTGATGAAAACATAAGAGTTCGTCACATAAACTGGAAAAAATGAATGCAACAGTTTCACAGTCTGCAAATGAAACAATTAAAATTTTCGCCTGTTGAAAAGGCTCGAACTACGGACCTTTCACTCTGCAGTTCCTCACTCCAGCAGCCACAGGACTATGGCGTTCCTGTGCTCGTTACGTGCCTTACATTACTTATCTTTCGCATGGACTGCTCAGTTTTTGTATTTTGCTTATTTTTTTCATAGTTCCACACACCTCCCTCCTGTTTTCCCGATTGATCTGTGTCCAGTTTTTCAAGGCCTACCCGCTGCACTAACTTATAACTAAATCTGAAGGGGGTACGATTGGATAGTTCCCTTGTAAGAAGTACACAAAAACGTCCAGGTATGATGAGAACCTCCGACGGAGAACAACCGTGCACTCTGCAGCGAGACGCCTTAGAGCTCACGGCCATTCGTGCGCAGCGAGAGTGATTCCGTTCGAATGTTTTCATGGACATCCATTTATTTCTCTTTAATATCCCCTACCTGTTGAGCATTATACCGCGTGCTTGTAATTAAACTGACGTTTTTCTGAGTGCAGTGCAGTGTGTATACATCGCAGGACGCTGACCCTTCGTGGGTAACCGACACACTAGTGGAGAGTATGAAGAATTATAGTTTCACTTTTTGCCACCAATCGAGAACTCTGATTTCTAGTGGATGCGCCGATGCAATCCGTGACATGGAGCCTCAGAAAGCTCGGCTGAAGAGATGGATCTATGTGCAAATAGACATCACAGATGCTTGCTTCATTTTGTTCAAATGGTTTTAAACGATACGAGTTTATAACCTAAACTGGGCGAATATTGATATACTGCAGTTTGCCCTTGAAAACGTACACGATATAATAAAACTGGGAAGGGAAAGTCGATAAAAAACGGAAGAGAGTTGGTGAAAGTTATATAACTCACTAAAACACGAAATATGCGCCAAGAAAAAATTCGCCTGGCTGCATGTGACTCCATTATGAAAAACAAAGTCTGTGAACAATTTTGGTGTCTAATTCATACCCTGGCAGATATGGAGAAAGACAATATTTTCTTACGGTTGTTATAAAAATGCCTACGATGCGCGAGATTGCTCCCCGTCTGGGGTTCGAATCCCCCCTCGGACATGGATGTTTGTGTCGATTTTAGTATAAGGTACTTCATGAGTAGTTTGTAAGTTTAGGGACTGATGACCCCGCAGTTAAGACCCTTAAGCTTAACAAACATTTTAACATTTCTTTTTAAATTTCTTACCATATTGCGAAAAAGAAGTCAGGAATCACTTACTGCTACAGTATTTTATCCTGCTAAAGGACAAATCAAGACCGTAAAAACTACGCTTTACTGTCACTCCTACCTTTGCTACCATCTGTGCACAATAACCTGAACAACAGGTTGAAACTAGCTAAGGTATGAGAACAGGAAAAGTTATATCTTGCAAAACTGGTATGTACACATAGTTTAGCATTTTTTATTCGAGCTTCTTTAACCCTTTCATTTCCAGTGATGTTCCTGGACAACCACGTATTAAAAGGTGATTTATACCGTATTTTGGGCATCAATCCCTAAAGTTGCATTTTTGTTGATGAACAACATTCTTATAGTACGACATTTTGCCGCTTGATACGGCGTGTAGCCACTTCTGAGGCATTAATCTGTCCATCTTGGAGATTGTGTTGCGTTGTCGTCTGTACGTGGCTAAGAGTGTGAAATTGAGTGTGGTTCTTTTTAATTTATTCCAGTAGTGAATAGTCTTGTCTTTGGTGCTGTTGAGAAGTTTATGCTAATATTATGATGTCAGTTTTAACCATCAACAAAATAACGTTCAAGTAATAAAATACCTCGATACAAACCTCTGTGTGGTGCGTGAAATACATGACATAAAAAATCAGTAGTTGGACCAAATATTTTAAAACACATATTTTGATGTCTGTTGCACTGTATTAATACAGAAAAAAATTAATTTTATTGTTTCAAATTTGAATTGATAAGGTGGGACTGAAAGGATTAAAATAATTGTAGTATCTATTTATACGGTATATCTGGTGTTCTTGATTGTGTAACCAGTTTTCTACACTATGAAAAAAAGTCAACTTTGTTCATAAAAATTTTATCTTTAACGGTTCTTTCAGTTACCCTCACTGCTTTAAGGAGGTAATACGGTATTAATGTATAAGTCAAACATATTTTAACTTATACTGTACATTGTCTAATAAACCTTCACTTTCGTTGAAAGTTTCTTTTTGTGGTGGATCCACTTCTCGCTCTCAGGCACTCAGTTATTTATAACACTCATTCTAGGCTACAACCATGCTGAAGCGTCGAGTACATCCAAGAACTGAACAGTTTCAGCCATTTGAACGCTCCTGAACTGTGAGCTTGTGGGACGTTAGATGGACGTATCGACGGACTGCTGCAAATTCTTTAAAACACCGTTCTTGACAGATCATTCACTATCCTTACTTATGTGTAGATTTATGCGTTCACAATAGTACTGGTGAGTTAACATTGCCGAAAATGTGTAGTTACTGCTGCACAGAATTAATTTTTTTATACATTGGCTCACCGGGATTCCTAACATAAACACGAAATAACATCATAAGTGCGTATTTGTTTCGTATTTCATATTTGCAGTCATACTTGTTGCAAAATTTCTAGCAAGTCCCAACTCTTTATTTAGTGAAAAATCTTAATACAGATTAGAGAAAAAGAAAGAGAATATGTGTTTAATTACTCCATTTTACATTTACAGCTAATATATAAAAATGAATATTTGTCTAAATATCAACAATAAATACATTTCCTTGAGACAATATTGTCTCGTTATAACAAAGGTATTGAACGTAAGGAGAGGCATTGAACTGAAATTTGTGCTATAACCGGGATTCGAGTCCGGGATCTCCAACTCACTAGGTAGGCGTTTTAGACCGCTCAGCTAACACAACGCTGCAGGCAAAGTGACTATACCGACTGTCTTACAACAAGACCTCTCCACACCACATACTTGAATTCTGCCTCAATGTTCCCTGTGAAACGCGTATCAAATTTCCGGGGCTCTCCTATAATGGAATAGCACTCTAGCAAAGAAGGCGAATGGGAACAATCCAGTCTTGTTCCTCAGGCAGAATTAAAGTATGTGGTGTGGAGGGAGACGTACTTTAAGACAGTCCGTGTAGTCACTTTGTCTGCAACGTTGTGTTAGCTGAGCGGTCTGCCAGGCGCCGTGGCCCAGCGCTCCCGGTCAGAGTGTTGAACGCCCTCTGTAATAAAAAAGCTGAGCCAAATATTCAACGAACAAACAAATAAAAACGAAAAAGCGCCTACCTAGTAAGTAGGAGGTCCCGGGTTCGAATTCCGGCCACAGCACAAATTTTAATTTCACGCCTCTCCTTAAGTTCAATACTTTTGAATATTTGTTTGTTGGTATTTTATGTGCTGCCATACCGTTTATCGGATGGAGATGACATTTTTCATACTTGAACTTCAATATGAGTGGAAAGTCACGGTCTACGTTACATTTTTGTTGATTGTACGATAGAGGGTACTTCAACTATGAACGTCTACGGAATCTACTGTGTTTTCCCGATATTGATGAAATATTGGACACGTAACTTTAGAATCAAGAGAACATCACCGTATATCTAAAGGTACATTTCAGTAAACTTAGACGCCACTTCACTGACCACCATGAAATAAGACTTACATAACTTTTCAGTGATGGAGAAGGCAATGGACTGAGGAAGTGGAGGAGATCGACAGAGAGACGATTGGCAGAGAAAGGGGAAGGTGGAGATGGACAGAAGGAGTGAGAATAATGTTGGAAGATGAGGAGAAGAACAGAAAGAGAGTGGGAAGCGGAGGAAATTGACGGGGAGAGGTGACAAGTGAAGAGGGAAACGGGAAGGCGAGTTGTACTGAGTTAAGGCTTTGAGTTTCTGGGTGGTGCCGGGTTTTCTGCTAGTTTGTAATAATACTGGCATTAAAGAAAATGTTTCAAATGTTTGTATAGCTTATGGGACTTAACTACGGGGTCATCAGTCCCTAAACTTACAAACTACTTATGAACTAGCTAACACTAACGACGGCACAAATATCCATGCCCGAGGGGGGATTCGAACCCCCGACCGTAGTGGCCGTGCAGACCGTGACTGGAGCGTCAGTCCCCTCGGTTACCGCGGCCGGCGGCATTAAAGAGCAAATAATTATTATATTATTCAGTTGACAATTTCTCGGCTCGTGATCACTGACGTCATCGATGGTATCAATATTAGAACCACATTTTTCGAATAAAATATCCAGAACGTCACCTTCTACAAGACATCTGTCGTCAGTTTTGCAGTACACCCGCTCAGAGATTAACGAAATTTCAGTACACCATCAGTAAACTTGTGATCGGTATTTGAAGTGCTATCGTAACAGCAATCGCACTTACACGTCTCAAACTCTGTGCAGCGCCATAGTGCACTAAATATTAGTTACGACGGATACTCTGCAGAAAGCTGTGTAGTACGCAGTACGGAATACGGGCGCCGTCTATTCGAGCTTACATGCATAGTGGTGAATATGTTAATTAGTTTCCTTGAGTCAGCAAGATCTCCGCTGGGAGGCCGAAGCACAGCTCGTTCTCGGGACCATTTTGTACTTCGGTACTGGCATCTTTCTCATGGTTAATGATTGAAGTCCAACGGACGCGTCACGAACGACTCGGAAACCCAGGACCAACGGTTTTTGTTGGAGACTTCTCCCTGCTCTCCGTAACTGGGAGCGGAGAACCCGGCGAAGAAAACTCTCCCTTTCCTCTGCTGGCCCTCAGCCCCACAACACGCTTTTTCCCTACCCTCTTACGATTCACTCGACCCTTGTTCAGCCACTCCAAACGTCACGCTTATTCAGGGTTACGCTCAATTTCTCCTTAAACAAATCAATATACCTGACACCGGGTTCAATTGATTTAGTGTTTATAGCGATCGATTAATCACGCATCCTGGATGCCAACTTCCCGTGTATGTCTACTTTTATGCCCAGCAACTACTTGGCTTTAAGTAATACCTTTTACATCTGATCCTGCAGCACAACACTGTATGCATGAGCTATCATTATCTAAATAGTAATGAAATATAAAATAATTGATTAATTAATTAAAGAGGTTTTATAGTAACGTTTGCTACTAATGTAGGCAACAGTAGATGCTTCCGCTTAATAATGTTTATTGAAACACATGTTTAGATCTGTCTGAAGTGATCCTACCCAAAATAGTAGTAATTAGAAACAAATGTTATGAAATTAGCAGCGAAAATTCGTTAACGGCATTATGAGAAGGGTAGCAAAATCCTCAACTACGTAATTATTGGCGATACTCAGACAATAATCCCATTTTGCGATTACACAACATGAAATTATTGCTGCTTCAAGATAATTCAAATCTTATTTCGACAAATAACATATCATATTTGCACATTTCACATTTGTAGACCTATGTGACATTTTCTATATTCAAAAAAATATATCGTGTTAGAAAACGAAAAGATGTACCTACTACTATAAATTGGTTCCAGAGATAATTATGAATGTATTGCAGGCAACTTTAAAATGGTGAGAAGACGAAACAAGATACGTCGTTATTAAATAACAGCTAAAATAGTTGTGCAGCGAAAGAACGATAAAATGCTAAATATTTGCCGAATTAATGTAGGGAGAGGGCTCACCTGAAAATTTTGAATATGCTCCCAAATTTTCTAAACCACACGTAAGTGTAAACTGTGTTGTCCCTACTGATATCAATACCTACCAGCGCTCCTTATGTACGCTAAGTAATTACAATGTAAAATACTGTAGTACTTGAATGAAATTTCACTCTGCAGCAGAATGTGCGCTGATATGAAACTTCCTGGCAGATTAAAATTGTGTGTCGGAACCGGGACTCTAACCTGGGACCTTTGCCTTTCGCGGGCAAGCGCTCTACCGAAATTTGGAAAGTAGGAGGCGAGGTACTGGCGGAAGTAGAGATGGGAGGCGGCATCGTGAGTCGTGTCGGGGTAGCTCAGTCGGTAGAGCTCTTGTCCGCGAATGGCAAAGGTCCCAGGTTAGAGTCCCGGTTCCGGCACACAATTTTAATCTGCCAGGAAGTTTCACTGTAGTACTTGTTAGATATTCATGGCTCGAAAGAAAAATTTGTGTGCCGGAACGTTTTCCCCTTCTTCCTGACACCCGTCTGATTCTGTTAACTAAATTGTTTGTGAATTTTTAATTTTACTAGTAAAAGTTTTCTTACTTTTGGACCTACAGCATAATACTCTATATAATTAGTAATACGTACAATTAACTGCTTCTTACTAGTTTCATTGCGAATGGGCTGTTTCGATTGTTATTGACATTTTCAACTGACATCTAAATGAACCTGACGTCCATATTACATTAATAAAGCAGTGTCATGGTTCTTTTACAGGTTCATTGTTCGTAAATTTCTTCCGTGAAGCTGCAACACTATAATACGTTAACAGTAATTTTAAAGGTAATTACTATAATTTTGTGACATATATATTTTACCAATAATTTTATTAATTGCTATGATATGACTTTAAGACAATTAACTTTCAAGCTACTGCCAAACTATTCCACGTGTCGTAGCTTTAAGTAACAATTGTTTTGGATATCAAGCAGTGACAGTAGTATGACGGTGCACTAATGTCGTCATACGGAAGTCAGGTTCATGTATGCGTCATTTAAAAATGACAATAAGAGCCGAAACAGGCCTGTCGTAATAAAAGTAATAATTAAAAACCACCTAATTAGTCACCCATCCACAGGAATGATTTCAAACACTGGAGGGTGGGGGAATTTCGGACAATATGGTTAATGACCTGTTTCCCAATGCGTACAAAAGAATTACCGTTTATCTTTACCTCCACGTGTCACTGTTTTCTATGCAGGAACTGTGATTCCTGTGTTACGCGACTCGTATGTAGGTACATTATTTACCGACATAATAATCTGATGTACAGTCTAATTGTAGAAAATTACAATACCGCCGAGAACGCATAAAACCAAGGAAGGTTCTTAAGTTCGGTGTAATTATGACCCGGAATTTTTAAACAAAGCAGATCGTTATAACCTGTTCAGTGTATCTAATTAACAAACAGAAAAATCGAATGACCGGTATTGTGTACCAAGGTCGATGTTACAAAATAAAGTGCAAAAAACACATCAAAAGGAATTTGGTAATCCTATCAGTGCTGAATGAGCAAGAAGAAGAAAAGTTGAAGCAAGATACATCGAAGGCTACCAAATGGGTTTATTGGAGATTTACTTTCAATAAACTGGTCATTTTCATGGAAAAGAAAAATAACCTAAATGTTTACCAGAAGAAGAATGGATGCATTTATTAGCCAAGCGATATGTCGATGACCTCTCATCTGCTTTAGCGAATATATTAACTGAGATCGCGTGGAAATGAACAAGAAAATACCATGGTGAGTCAGTAAATAAGTCGCAAACTGAGGTAGACAGGACAGTACTGCGTCCTGTGTACAGGTAGTTCTCTACCACTACGACACGTCTGTCTTGTGGGTTGCAGCAGTTTAAGGACCAAATAAAGTTACAGCTCAAGAGCGTCACTTATTAGATGCAAATTCTGCCACAAAAATTTCAAGCCGCCCGCGGTGGCCGAGGGGACTGAGGCGCTCTAGTCACGGTCTGCACGGCCACTACGATCGGGGGTTCGAATCCCCCCTCGGGCATGGATATTTGTGCCGTCCTTAGTATTAGTTAGTTGATAAGTAGTTTGTAAGTTTAGAGACTGATGACCCTGTAGCTAAGTCCCATAAGCTCTACAAACATTTGAACATTTGAAAAATTTCAAGCTACAAGCTCCAGGCCTTCTCGAACAATGGGACGAGTGTACAAATTTACTGGTGGAATCAGCTAAAAAGTAAAGAAGTTTCCATGCTTGTAAACACATTACTGAGTTGTCTAACTCAGTTAGCAACTTATTTACTGACTAACCCTCGTAAAATTCCTTATGCCAATCCTTATTAATTATTCGTAACAATGGACAGCCTTAAGAATTGTTAAAGTCATTAAAATCGAATAGAAGAAAAGTATAATTTAAAATAAGTGAATTATGTCCGAAACTACCCCATACACCTCGAAACTCAGGAAACAGATTTCAAATACATACGTGTTCCAAATCATCTTAGTCCATGGTGTGATATCGGACACTTAATTGTCTGACAAGGAGAGGACACACACTCGTTGTCTCCGAAAGCGTCCAAATTTATGGTACATGAAGGGCGTAGTGAGAGATGAAAGTGCCCCAAATGGGAACTACAGACGGCCAAACGACAGGTAAATAAATGAAACATTGATACGGCTTTATCACCGTATCGATCTTATCAGTTGTTACTGTGACTGAGTCTCGAAAGTGGTGTTTGGCTCAGCGGTAGAGATCGTGTTTGTATTCAAAGGGTTGTGGTTTCGATTCCGCCCTGCGGCTGATTTATTTGTGCTCCTTCGCAATGCGTACAATACTGACGACACAATTAATATCACACAGGTTATTTTATTACTGTATATAAGCACAAATTACAAGCATAGAATGCAATTCGGGACAGCAAACATTTAAAAAGTGATGGTAGTTAATGTGTATGTGGGAGCGTTGTGTATGTAAATCGATACTTTCTTTCATTTGAGATTGATCAATGACTTGTATCTTGGTGATATTCATCGAAGAAACAGGGGAAGCGATAATTCTGACCGCATGTTGCGCACGTTATAAACACCGCCTTGTAGCAATGACTTGGCTTTTCTTTTTATTTCTCCCTTCATTTTCGATGAGGTATGTGCAGCTTTCAAGATTTTTGTTACAGTTTTTGTCTGACGATAATAATATACATCGGAAGGTTGTACTGTTGACGTACATTTGGGGCGAAATACTTGGATACTGCAGGTGGGCAGTGCGTATTCATCTTGCGACAGTTCTATTTATGCTGATGCTGTGGAGATACAAAATAACCTAATAATACTGCGGTTAATTCTAACGTCAGAAGTGTACGCTTTGCCAAGGATCCCAAAAATATTTGCCGCAGGGCGTAGTTCGACCAGCGACTCTCTCAATACGAATCCGACCTCTTACCGCTGAGCCAAACATCCCTTGAAGGGACAATTGATAAGGTGTTTATGGTGAAAAGATCCGTATCAGAGTTCTTTTTATTTCCTAAACGCTTGGCCATTTGGAGTTCCCACCAGGGGACTTTCATGTTTCGTCACGTCTTTCATTTACCATAAACTACTTGTAAACACGGCGTTGCTCCGGTATTTATTTATTGTACACTCTCGTAGTCCAAGTCCCCTCCCCTCCCCTCTATGAACCAACCTCTTTCTCTTTCATCTCTCAGTTTGTTTCTACCTTTTTGTAGAGGTCATGTATGCAAAAATTCATAAAGATCGGAGCAAAACTATGCATTTTGTAAAAGTCCGTAAGTTAAGTACCCTTCACCATGCACCGAACGAAATTTTATACGGACAGTGACATTCCTCTTATTTGTAAGATCGAGTGTGTAAAATTTCATCATATAGAAACGAAGCTATAGATTTGTACGAAATAGAAACACAGGGTCATATTGAAAAACGAACTATGCTGTTCTAATATTTTGCAGTTTTATTTCATACAACCCTTGTTCTGAGAATAACGAAAACAATAAAAACATGATCTGTAAAATCGGTTGAGCCGATCTCAAGCAATGGTTCGATCAAGGTATTTAGGGATCCATTTTTATGTTGCAAGGTACCCTCCTCCTTGCACCGATGGAAAAAAATAAGGTAGATGGTGACCGTCTTCTTGTTTTAAAGGTCAAGCGTGCAAAATTTCGTCAAGACCGGAATGAAACTGTAGATTTAGTCAGTCTGTACGAAAAGTATCCACCGGCATTTACATTTAGCCACCAAATCTCGAAAATTACTGCAGTTATGAAGCTGAAATTTTGCCCGTGTGTAGTATATAGGTAGAAGACATCATCTAAGAAAATAATTTTCGACAGGACGTAGTTGTCATTGAGTCAGTAAGTGCATCTGTGACCTATCGCTTTTATGCATATAGAGAGAGCTCCTGAATTAAGTGACCTAAAAAAACACTATTTACTAGGTTAGTATAGTGAAATATTAGGAAACTGCCTGCGAAATGTGTTGCAAATGGAGTTCGTAGTAAAGACGTAGTAAATTCCAGCCTTATTAGGGCGAATTTTCATGTATTTCGTCTTTGACATCATGACACCTGAACTATATGTCGTAATACGATATTATTACGAAGGTACATCCAGTGGTGTGTATGTAAAATGTCTGCTAAATACGCCGCAATTAGCAGAAAGACGTAATAAATCAAAATGTCATGCGTGATGAGGCTTTTTTATGAAACATTGTTTATAACTCCATACCTCGTGAACTGTGTTTCGTACTATAACAAAATTTCGAATGTACGTTCAGTGGTATCTGTGTATACTATCTGAACCATTTCTCGCTAATACAGATAATAGTGTACGAGTAATAAATTGTAGCGTCACGCCAAATGCCGTAATTTTACTAGATGAACGCCAATAAAGTAGTAAGCGACAAACTTTATCCTTTCATCATTTTGCTGGGGTTGTCAGTGAGAAAAAGGTTCCTAAAGGTTTGAAATTGTGTTTAAAGATTGTCTCAAGTTCCTAAGTACTCTGCTTCTCAAATAATGGACTGATAAAGTTACACTATCACGTTCCGGAGGCGGAAAAATTTTCATTGCTTATGACGATATATCTCCTGAACTTTAGGCACTATCGCAAAATCTGAGCTAGCTGACGTCTTCTACCTATAAACTACATTCCTGCCAAATTTCAACCTAATGGGTGAAGTAGTTTTCGAGATTTCGTGTTTAGTCAGTGAGTGAGTGAATGCGTGTCCTTTCGCATTTATATAGATAGAAAGCCGGCCGCGGTGGCCGAGGGGACTGACGCGCGCCAGTCACGGTCTGCACGGCCACTACGGTCGGGGGTTCGAATCCCCCCTTGAGCATGGATATTTGTGCTGTCTTTAGTATAAGGTACTACATAAGTAGTTTGTAAGTTTAGGGACTGATAACTCTGTAGTTAAGTCCCATAGACTATACAAACATTTGAACATTTTTTTTTATATAGATAGAAATTTGGAGTAATTCGGCGATGAAGAGTAGGGGTACTTTTTTCGTGAGCTTACACCGGAGTGAAGAAGAAAATTCCTTATTTGAATCCTTATCCCTACTCGTAGAGATGAACATCGTTAAAATGTTTTAAAAGTTATTATAATCTAATTGAAGAGAAGTAGATTTTAAAGAAGTGAATTTATGTACGAAATCACCCCATACCCTCGAAACTAAAAGCACAGATTCAAAATACATACCTGCCCGAAATCGCCTTCGACCATGGTGGGATTTCCAGACACTTAATTTGTCTCAGGCAAACATTGGTACACATAGATTTCCCGTTTTTAGGATACTTTATTACTAGACGTCAGATCTTAAGGTTATAACATATCTTTTCCTGAGTTTCTGGTGGTAAATGAAACTGTAATTATGCGTTTCATGACTAACGAAAAGCTAATTTTGTAACACCTAATAAGCCTGTTTTGACGTTAGCCTCCCTATTTTTACCAATTTCAGATTTAAAATCCTGAAAGTTACCTATTTCATATATTTTCAAAAGACTTGTTTCAAGGAATTAAAGGTAGAAATACTGAAGTCGATATTTCAAAAATGAATAAATAAATAAAATAAAAATGTAGTCTAAGAGAGTTAACGTTGCGTAAAAATTATGTGGATCCCATTTGTAGGGATGCATTGCAAAGAATCAGAGAAGGTATTGCGGAGTCTTGCACATCGATTTCTGTAGATGAAACAACCTAAAATCTTATCGGGAACATTTAAAAGCAGATTGTTAGCGCTCCAGAGATTATTTGATTTGTTCGAAACAACTCTCGAAAACTAAAGAACAAATAATGGCAAATTTTATAAGCACTGGCGTAGACGAAAAGATCGTGCTTCTAGCTATGACAAATGCTGCTGGACATATGCTTGCTGTGTTTCATTTCTCCAAGTGTTTTACTCTTTGATGCTGCATGTTCGTTGTGTAGCACATGGTATGTACCGTGTAGCAAAGTACTTAAGGCTACGTTCCCCAGAAAAAAAATAAATAAATCTCCACGGTAAGAAACATTTTGGTAAACTACTTTCAAGGGTTTCACTAAATGCTGCACTCCTGTTCATCATGTGCCGAAAGTGAAGTACGCACTTATCATAATCGCTGATGTAGGAATGTTCATTCTCGGTATGTAAATAAATACTAACAGACAAGCACCATATGTTAAAGTCAGTCAGTGAAGCGAAATATAGTGCGAATATCCCCCATGGGGCTCACGGCTCTTTCGTAAGTGCGTGGCGAGCACGGCGTCCCGAGCTAATGCAGTCTTCCTTCCATCTTTACTTCGCGGACTGCATTTCCTACCCCTTCCCATTCTTCCCTACCCTCACTCCTTTCCCTTTCCCCCGGGGGATCGATAACCATAGCAGTTTGGTCCCCCTATCTGAAACAGCCAATAGTGTGAATATTTTAAACTACTGGTGTTTTCAGCGTTTGTTAAATATAGGTAGTATATTACATGTATTTCAACAAACAGTTTCTGATTTGCGTCGTATTTTTCATATCAAATGTTAATACTTATCACAAAAAATGATGTTGGAGGTTTCCTCTCGCCGTTGATACGTAGTTTTCGTTGTATGAGACCAAAATAGCGGTACAAAAACGAAACTACTACAGTAGTGAACACACACTCACACACACACACACACGTCCAAGATAGAACTAAAAACTCTAAGAGGAGCGGCTGCGCAATCTATAACGTGGCACCTAAAACCACCTAGCTATTACCACATGACCACTGTATTTTTATCTTTGAGAAATATAGAGGTTTGATGTCAATTTGATTATTAATGTTTTTTATGTTTACTATGTTGAACAACAATGCCCGTCTTCATTCTTCTTATTGTAAAGAAATAATAACGTTAGGTCAACAATACGAATAAAATCTTAAGCCGACACTTCGAATTTTATGTTATATTTATTTCTTATGGTAAATACCTTTTGTGACAAATTTTAGGGCCGGGGTGGAGTAGCCGAACGGTCTAAGGCGCCCGCTGCGGAGCGCGTGGTTGCTCGTCGTCGGAGGCTCGAGTCCTCCATAGGGCATGGGTGTGTGTGTTGTCCTTAGGTTAGTTTACCTTAGTGTAAGAAGTTTTTAAGCTACGGACTGATGACCACATAGTTTGGTCCTGTAGATTTACAAACATTTGAACATTTTGAACCTATTTTAGTTTTTTATGTGGCCTAAATGAGGTAATGAAAGAGCCTATTTTAGAATCCTAAAACTATCTTTTTACGACACAAAAATCGGTGGCCTACTTATTACCCGTACATATTGCCCACTGCATCCGTAAGAGACAATTCAGTTTTACCAAAACTACGACAGATATGGTGAAAAATATCTCAAAACAGCCAGAATTCCCTCGTTTGACATTATTACTAGCATCATCATCTGAAAAAATTAATCACATTTGTCAGAATAAAATCGTAATCTGGCACTTCATATTTTATGTTATGTTTATTTATTATAGTGAATACTTCTTGTGACCTGTTTCAGACTTTATTTGGCCTAATTGAGGTAATGAAAGAGCCTACTTTAGGCGCCTAAAACTATTTTTTACGACATAAAAATTCGTGACCTATTTATTAGCCGTACATACTGCTCACTGCTTCAGTAACAGATAATTCAATCTGACCAAACCTACGAGAGTTATGGTGAAATAAACCTCGAAACAGCCAGAATTCACCCCGTTTGTCGTTATTAGTTATGTCATTAACTGAAAAAATGAATCACATTTGTCACTTTTTTATGCACAAATCTCTTGTGTGTGCTTGTGGCAGATAAGGAGAGGCATTGGCTGAATTCTGTAGCGCCTCTTGTCGCACGGCGGCCTCGCCGCGCAGCCACCGCAAGACAGATAAATGGCGAAGCAGGGCGACGCACCGCCACAATGCCGACGCAGCG
The DNA here is from genome assembly GCA_026315105.1 of Locusta migratoria. Classification (NCBI taxonomy): domain Eukaryota; kingdom Metazoa; phylum Arthropoda; class Insecta; order Orthoptera; family Acrididae; genus Locusta; species Locusta migratoria. Next base: position 424,239,189 of record CM048746.1, on the reverse strand, counting down.
GGCTCATTAAATTTCCGGAGCCACCCCGCCGCCTGCTCCCCGGCCGGGGCGGGGGTAGTGAAGTGTCTAGGGGTGGGGGGTGAGAGACCGGAGGAATGGGGAGGCACCGCAGAGGGGGAGGGGTAGACGGGGGCCGTCTGGCGGCGACCGCGGGCGTATCGCCGCCAAATAATGCACCGCGGCGGCCAGACACGTGTCAAATAATAATGAACGCCGCGGGGCGCCCAGCAAATGGAGCTCTCGCGAGAGAAAAGGACGGCCGCGCGCGTCGTCTCGCCGAGGCCCGCAGAAAAGAGATAAATTCCGCTCAAAATTGAATCTGTCGTCCGGTTGCGCCCGGGCCGCGGCGTCGCCGGAGCCAGCGCGGGCGTCCTCCGTCTTCCCCCACCACTCTCCTCCCCACCCTACCCCTCCCCTCCCCTCGCGGGAACTATCCACCCCTTCCCCCACTCCTCGCACACTCCTCCACTGAGCGCACGACGTACAACCGAGCCCCTTCCGTGTAGGCTACTCCGTCTGCCTTGCTCCTCCGCGGAGCCTGCTCGATGCATACAAAATATTTGCAATTTTCCTTCTCATTGCATATTTAGCGAATTTGCAAATGCTTTCTTTCCCCTTTTTTCCAATTCCCTCCTCGCCGTTCCCCCCCGTCGCCGACCACTTCGCGAAGCCTTTTTCTCTCTCAGGAGCGCGGCCTCCTCGCATAAGACAAAATACTCCAGAGGAGTCGGATACACGCCGTTGTTTTTAACTGCCAACTAAAACGAACCGAGGGGGGACACGCCGTTGCTCTTGGTGGTATATCGCTCCGCATCTCACCGATATTTTATTTCCGACTGGAACTGATTTTTGGAGAGGCACTACTCCACAAAACAGAAAAACCACACAAAGTCGTATATTATTGTTGTTGTTGTAGTAATACTGCTTTGAAGCAGCTCTTCATTCTCCTCTGTCCTGGGCAAACCTTTTCATCTGCGAATACCCGTATTTTATCGGCAATTCCCTTTTTTTCTCGAAAAACTTTCTTGAAAACACTAGGCGTGGAATTATACTAGTAGGATTTCAAAAACGCAGAAAAACAATGTATTAGGTAGGTAAAAGAGTTACGTTAATTTGTGAAAAATGACAAGCAGCAATGCACGGTGTGTCATTGTTTATTTCGTCACTATCATCACTATTTTCAGGATCAGACAACAAGTCATCTTCGCCATTTTCACCAATCCAGCCGCGTCGAAGTGACCGAACGCATTGACGCCCTACGCAACGATGCGCGAGGCCGTTGCACGTCGGAGGTTCGAATCCCTCCTTGTTCCTGGATGTTTGTGCTGTCTTTAGTACAAGGTAGTTCATAAGTACTTTCTACGTTTAGGGACTGATGACCCTACAGTTAAGTCCCGTAAGCTTCAGAAACGTCTGAACATCTTGAATCACCATTTTCGGAACCGTCAATGGCACAAGAAATTCCAGTTATTTTAAAACTCCTCTTAAAATAAAGACGTTAATTTTCTCCCATACACCGATTATCCACTTGCTTATCGTCGGTATTGGTAGCTTCCTTAACTTCCCTCCTGGAGTCAGCTGATGAAATCCCGCCGCCATCGATTGTGAATACAGGTGTCGAAGATGTTCTTAAGGTTTGTTGTCACTGACGTCAAAAGGTTGAAGAATGGACCTTATACCTCCAGGAGTGACAAAATGGGATTTCATTCGTTTTATTTTCTCCTCTACAGCTTCCACAACGTGACCTCCAAAACTGTCTATAATAAGAAGGGACTACTTTTGTACACTGCTGGCCATTAAAACTGATACACCACGAAGATGATGTGCTACAGACGCGAAATATAACGACAGGAAGAAGGTACAGTGATATGCAAATGATTAGCTTTTCAGAGCATTCACACAAGGTTGGCGCCGGTAGCGACACCTACAACGTGCTCACATGACGAAAGTTTCCAACCGATTTCTCATACACAAACATCAGTTGACGGGTTGTCTGGTCAAACGTTGTCGTGATGCCTCGGGTAAGGAGAAGAAATGCGTACTATCACGTTTACGACTTTGATAAACGTCGGATTGTAGCCTATCGCGATTCCGGTTTATCGTGTCATGACAGTGGTGCTCGCGTTGGTCGCGATCCAATGACTGTTAGCAGAATATGGAATCGGTTGGTTCAGGAAAGCAATACGGAACGACGTGCTGGATCCCAACGGCCTCGTATCACTAGCAGTCGAGATGACAGGCATCTTATCTGCATGGCTGTAACGGCTCGTGTAGCCACGTCTCGATCCCTCAGTCAACAGATCGGGACGTTTGAAAGACAACAACAATCTGCACGAAGAGTTCGACGACGTTTGAAATACCATGGACTATCAGCTCGGAGACCATGACTGTGGTTACCCTTGACGCTGCATCACAGTCAGGAGCGCCTGCGATGGTGTACGCGACGACGAATCTGGGTACACGAATGGCAAAAGGCCATTCTTTCGGATGAATCCAGGTTCTGTTGAGAGATTCATGATGGTCGCATTCGTGTTTGGCGACCTCGCTATGAACGCATATTGGAAGCGTGTATTCGTCATCGGCATACTGGCGTATCCCCTGGCGTTATGGTATTGGTGCCATTCGTTACACGTCACGGTCACCTCTTGTTGGCATCGATGACAGCGGCCGTTACATTTCAAATGTGTTATCACCCGTGGCTCGACCCTTCATTCGATCCGTGCAAAACCCTGCATTTCAGCAGGATAATGCACGACCGCATGTTGCAGGGCCTGTACGGGCCTTTCTGGATACGGAAAATGTTCGACTGCTTGCCCTGGCCAGCATATTCTCCAGATTTCTCACCAACTGAAAACGTCTGGTCAATGGTGGCCGAGCAGCTGGTCCGTCACAATACGCCAGTCACTACTGTGGATGAACTGTGGTATCGTGTTGAAGCTGCATGGGCATCTGTGCCTGTACACGCCATCCAAGCTCTGTTTGACGCAATCCCCAGGCGTATAAAGGCCGTTATTACGGCCAGAGGTGGTTGTTTTGGGTATGATTTTTCAGGTCCTATGCACCCAAATTGCGTGAAAATGTAATCACACGTTAGTTGTAGTTTTATTTGTCCAGTGAATACCGTTTATCATCTGCATTTCTTCTCGGTGTAGCAATTTTAATGGCCAGTAGTGTATATCTGGCTTAGCGACCACCAGCATAAGATCAGACACGTTAGGGATACACTGTGGAATAAAGGCAATAATTTTTCCCGCAAACCACACGCCATTGGAATAGGAGGTAATAACAACGGTACGCAAAGTACCCCCTGTCACACACCAAGAGGTGGCTTGCGGAATATGACTGTAGACATAAGCGGGCACAGCTTCAAAATGTTCAAATGTTTGTAAATCTATCGGACCAACCTGCGTGGTCATCAGTCCGTAGCTTACAAACTACTTAAACCTAGGTAAACTAACCTAAGTACAAACACACACACCTATGCCCCAGGGAGGACTCGAACTTCCACGGCGAGCAACCGCGCGGTCCGCAGCGAGACGGTTTAGACCGCTCGGCTACTCCACCGCGGCGGCAGAGCTTAGATACTACACAGTTGTGATCTTTTGTTTATTTTATGATGCCGAAAATGAGTCTGAACTGTGAGGCGAGGTTCTGGGGTGTGTGCGCATTGATGAGCAGAAGTAAGGCAGTGTCCTACCTGACCGACAGAAGCGAGCGACAGTGCGTGGCAGTTTCAAGCGAAAAATCTGAATCCCATGTATGGTTACGGGTCTGTCCTACGTGAGCGCCATCTGCAGCGTTGCGCGACAGACGCGACAACGGGCGACGTTTGAGATCCAAACCTGCTTCAAACCTGTCACTGTCGCTCGCGCTACGAAGAGTTGAGATTCGTTGAGAATCGTCTGCTGGTAGAGGTTATAAAAAGGATGGCGAAATAATTCTGGGAGCTAATATTCCCTGACGTTATTAAAATTGCAACTGTTTCTGAAATAACAGAAAATAAAATTGAAGTTAGTGGCGCATTTCTTTTTTTACTGGACATACATTAACGCCACATTTTCCTATACATCGCCTGTTGCAGATGTACAGTGGTCTCCAAGAACTTGTAGCTCGCATGCCATTAACACATTACAAAATAATAGGACGTCGGATTCTAGGGAGTCTTGTGGAAACTACTAATATGACACGTTTCATTTTATACGTATATTTATTTATCCATTTCAAGACTGACTGACAACAAAGCTAACTACTCCATTAGTAACTTTATACTACTCCAGACTACTACAGACTCCTACTTCATTCTGGCTACTACCTCATAGTGCCTGAGTTCGCGCCAATTCGCGCGTATTAATATCTGATAATATTTCTAGAACCTTCTAGAACACGGAAGTACAACATTTAAATATTTAACAATTTGTTCAATAAACATTAAAGACTCCTGCTTTACGCAAAGATACATAAAAGTATGACAGATGTAATAATAAGCTTTTTACATCGAAATAAACAGCAGAAAAGTTCGTAAGTAAACAACAATTAGTGCAGTGTTAATATATGTTTACATTGTTAATACGACTTTCAATACTTAATTAATTTACTTTATTAGAAGACGCTAGGAATGCAAATTATAGTGATTAAAATAACTTGACAGAAGTGCTATAAGAAGCTTATGTAATATAAACATGGAATATTAGGTTACAATACTACGACCAACTATGGTATCGAATACTCCAGTTATTTAAACTAACGGGACCCTCCTGGCTAAATATATTACAAGTTGCACATATAATGATTAATTTTGCTTTGGATAAGTAGCTAGTAAATTTTCTTTTGGCTCTTATAGACGACTGAAGTTTTTTTTTTTTTTTTTTTTTTTTTTTTTTTTTTTTTTTTTTTTTTAGTATATCAGTCTTCAGTGTTTTTATTCTGAGTTGTAGTTCGATTTACACCATGATGAAAGTGATTTGAACAATTACTCACATGTTTGGAGTAGGTTTGTTGTTACTGCAAACACCCAAAGGACAGAGAGAGAGAGATAACACGAGGTTGTCAAACGAATTGCGTGTACATTACGTTTCTGAATATAATATCATGAAATAATGTTTAAGCGGGAATTTTATGTGTTTGGTAGGTCTAGAGGGGGATACGTTTGTCTGCAATGAAGGTGAACTACAGCGGCAAACAGTTTAAAAAATAATTTGTGATGTTTTGTAAAGAGAATACATAAAACTTTGCACAAATAACAGGTGAAAGGGTTGCAGTTACAGGAATTAAAGTGTTAGATGGAAAGGAAGCGAACGAGCGACCGCAAAAATTACAACTTAGTAACTCAGCTCGCTACCCTTATGCTGCTCCGACTAATAGCAAATCCTTCCAGAATTAAATGATTTACTGTCGACTTTCAATTCCACTTATTCCGTACTTAGTCAGTTGTTGATGGTTTCTGGTCACGAAAGCTCATTGAGGAAAAAAAAATGTTTCTAAAGCTTATCGGACATAACTGCGTGGTCATTAGCCCCTAAACTTACAAATTACTTATGAAGTAACTTATACTAAAGACAACACAAACATCCATGCCCGAGGGAGGATTGGAACCTCCGACGCGGGAGGCCGCGCAATCCGTAACGTGGCGCTCCAGACCGCTCGGCTACACCCGCGCGGCCTCATTGAGGACAGAGTCGAAAGTATCTGTTCTCATCGATGTATTTTCGGAGAGTTTGTCACGCGAACTTCATTTTCTATTTTCATACTTGAAGTTATGAATGAAATAGTCCGCGAATATTCCTCGCATTGTAAATTTAATGCACAGCACTCTTGTTACACCTTATTTCCTAAAGTACATAAAACTTTACTGCCATACTCTGGAGCTCTCATAATTTTACAGTTTACGTGTGCAAAATTTTAGGAACAGGTGATCGGTTGTAGCGGCCATCTTGTAGCGACAATCTGTTGCACTCACGTAGGACATACGGCCATGTCGCCGAATGTCGCCGGTTGTAGCTGCAGTGTCGGGTAACTGGACTTAGCGTGTTGTCGCTGGCTTTTGTCGCTCACGTAGGACACGTCCTAAACCCAGATTGTGGTAGTTTCTCAACTCTTCTGCTCGCAGACATCCTAACGGGTCATTAGAGGCATCGGCATGATCATGTAGCGTTGATATGCATCAATGATTACATTGTGCCGTGTTGAATTTCGTCACAATAGTGGATGCTCGGTATGACTTCTGAATGCACGTGTTCCCATTTCCTATCATGTGAAACGAAGAAGTGAAACTTTTTGTGGGGAAAATATAGGTCGTACGACACCTTGTAACAGTATTATCTGACAAATCGTACATGTCCTCGAAACCCCAGTTATTTCAATGCTTACAGATACGGTATTGCGATACAGTGAAAATGGACAATTTCGTAAGGGAAACTAAAAGCATTTGTAGGAATGCAGGGTTCAAATCTCAGCCCCGCACAATTCTTCACTAATGATAATCGCTTCCATGCTTTTCCTTTACCCCCACTTAATGTATTTTTGAATTCTATGTATCCATTACAGTACTCACCACCAGATTTCTTTCACCGTATAGCAGCTTGCAGCAACGCAAACTTACCTGAAACAAGAAACGAGATTGAAATTAGTAATTTTTATATATTAAATTAAAGCAACGAGTACGCAAGAATTTATAAAATGAAAGAATCAAGGATTCAGTTACTGGACTCATTTGTCTCATTATTATATCTCAAGTGGTTGCTTATGGTGCTTTGTGCAAGCACTTGACGGTGAATTTCAGACCAGTCGTGTAGATATAGATGCAGAAGTAAGTTTACCGTACTTGGTGGAAATATTCGTTACTGAATACGATATCCCGTTATGAAAGAGGATTTCTTTCATTGTTTACTCATATCCCAGTATCCCTGGCTATCAGGAAACATGTTCTCATTCGTCATAGAAGCCGCAGTGTTTGGATGACGTTTCAGTTTCTAAGAAGGAAGGAAGCGTAGGATTTAACATCCCATCGCCAGCACGGTCGTTATAGGTGAAATTCACGCTCGTATTTTTAGGTTACCACAGCGCACCTCGCTCGGTCGCAGTTTCAAGAAAGACCGGAGCTAATGATCAACGAACCTGCTGAGCTGGTAGTTCGAATGTCCTCTTTCATTAGTTAAAACACTGATACAATTACTGAATGTTTGCACATTTCATGGTCTCAATAAAATTTTCTAATCGCATAGTTTTGGATACATTTTACTCCTTTGTGATGACTACGCCCTTATGATAATTTTATATGTAAAAATAGTCTAGAGTGCAAGATTAGTTGTGTTTACCAACTAAGTTTCTCTTTTTCTGTTGAACCTTGTTACCGTTTTACCAAGATCGATTTTTACCTACCACATTTACCGGTTTCAAATGATCTTGCAGTCATCATCAGTTTTTAAAAGGAGAAGATTCAGTCAACGTACCTGCCACTTACCTCCCATTAACGCTAAAAATCATAGCTCATACATTTGATTTTATATGTCTACATACCTGTGAAACTGTAGTGACTAATCATACCAGTAACATGTAGCTCTGTCTACACGGCGTTCCTTGGGGCTTTTAAATACACAAAATGGCATCGTCTTATGATAAAAAACAATCATGGCCCTCACAACATGCACGGACGTCGACATGCGTGAGCCTGCGCAGTAGGGCTTACTGGTGTGTGAGACGCACGTGAACGTCCGTGTATGTTGTGGGGGCGATGATTGTTTTTTATTATAAGACGATGCCATTTTGTGTATTTGACAACCCCATGGAACGCCGTATAGACAGAGCTATATGTTACTGGTATGATTAGTCACATCAGTTCAACAGGTATGTAGACATAAAAACTCAAATGTACAAGCTATGACTTTTAGCGTTCATGGGTGGTAAGTGGCAGGTACGTAGATTTAATCTTCTCCTTTTATAGATATGATGATGAATGCAAGATCAGTCGAAACCGGTAGTTGTGGAAGAAAAAAAACAATATTGGCGAAACAGTAACAATGTTCAATAACAAGTTTCAGCCCAATGTTGGGCTATCTTCGGGGTTTTCTCCAAAATGATGTGCAGCAGCGCAACGAGATACGAGTCCTCAGGTGAGCAGTGACAGCACCTGATGACTTGCATTCCCTGCGCCGTTCCACACCAACTTGGAGAAAACCCTGAAGATGGCCCAAGATTGGGCTGAAACTAGTTGGTGATACATAACCAATCTTGCGCTCTAGACAGTTTTTTACATATAAGATTTCTTAATACTTTTTCATTTTTGGTCTTTTAGTACTATATATCTGATTTTTCCCGATAGAGAATTTATTACAGCCTCACTGTGTGACCTATAGATGTACTACCAAATGGTGGCAATTGAAAATTTTTCCTGCGCCGGGATCCGAACCCGGGTATCCTGCTCTTCACCTTGCCATTAGGCTACCCGGACACGACTCTAGGACCGATCCAAACTTCCCTACCACACACTGATTACGTGTATGAGAGTCAATTACAGTCATTCCTTAGCACTCGCAGCTTTGACTGTACTCCCGCACCACGGAGAACGAACACAACGAAGATACCCTACGTTGTGGTCGTCATTGCCTCGCTTAGGCATTGGAAATATTATTGCATATATTATGCACATATGTATGTACGGCATGTATGTAGTCAGTGTGCCATGAGTAACGTTAGGGTCGGTCCTGGACTCATGCCCGGGTATCCTAATGGCAGCCTGGAGCGGTGGCTCAGCGCTCCCGGTCAGAAGACTGTAATGCCCTCTGTAATAAAAAAAGCTTGAAAAACAATGAACAAATACGGTCAACGACCGCAAGGAAGAGAAACATCCATAGAGGGAGTAAAAAATGGTAAGGCGACCGCTCACTGAATGCGGGAAACCCGGATTCGCGCCCCAGCCCGGCACAAATTTTCAAATGTCACCATTTGCTAGTACTTTTTTTTTTTTTGAGTATGAAGTCCGCTTGATATGAAAAACACAATTTTATTTTACACTAAAACTAGTTTCGACACCTTTGTGACAATATCAGTGGGTTTTCCATTATATTTATTGCTTTGAAAAAAAATAAAAATACATTGATTTTACTACTGTACTATGTGTAAACATGGGCCTAAAAGGTCGTGAGTCTTATTTTGGTTTTTACCTTGTGTTTACATTCTGTAGTCATGTGGGACCCTTTCTACATAGTTACATACTTGTAGCGTTATCATCTCCAACCAAATGATCTATTTGCATCTTGTGAGGATTTCAAAAAACGCTACCTCTAATGTGAAAACGTAAATTTGGTAAGTGGAGATATTTAGACCGTCCGCCTTACTTACGGTTTCTTTTGACACACATGTACTCTTCTGCGGAAGTAGTAAAAAAATCAATGTATTTTGTTTTCACAGCAATAAATAAATGGAAAACCCACTGACGATGGCACAAAGGTGCAGAGACTAGTTTTGGTGTAAAATGAAATAAGGTTTTGCATATACGGTGGACCTCATACTCAAATTTTTACTGATAACAAGGCACGAAAAAGAGCTGAAAAAAGAGAACGTTTGGTAGTACAAATATACCTTATACAGTGGAACTGTAAGAAATTCGCTACTGCAGAAAATTACATAAATTATTTGGTTATTTAATTCTTCACCATGTAGTAATCTTACTATGTGCTCCTGGTAGTCTTACGGCATAATGTTACAAAACGTCAACGTCCATGCAGCACTGTAGGCACCAAGGCGCTTATTTCTTTAGTGGCTAATTCACGAGTCGCAGTGCACCTTGTAGCAACCAGTGTAAACTCGACTGCTATTTTTACAGTGGTCCAATCTCTAGGAGTAACCAGTTTAAAATTTGTTACTCTTTAAATTGACATGCTTCATTTGCAGTAACATTTTTTAAATTTTGTTATTTTTTTACTCTGCTTTCTTAACACACACACATAAGGCATGTCTAAATGTGTTCAGCTCACTGAGGTGACAAAAACAGGAGCTGAAGGCCGTCTCTCAGTTTTAATCTCTCTTCAGATACGAATAGCAAAGCAATTAGTCTTGGAATCATTATTGTTTTCTTTGAAGGATATGAAGCAAACAAGGAGAGGGGTAGCAAATATGAAAGAGGGAAAATAATTATTATTGCATCGACCCAACTCACTTTAATAAGTGTACGACAAAAATAGTTAGGGGTGTTCATTGTCCAAAGAAAACACAATTGTTATCAGTTTTCCACAACAATGATAGAAAAAAAGAAAAAAAATGTTTAACCTCACGACAACAGTCGTCGAAAAAGAACTTATAATTATTTTGAAGATTATTCACTAATGAATAAGTTAGTGTTAAGTGGTAATCTGAATGTCTGATTGCACTGAGTTTCTATATTATCATATCTTTTAATGCTCTAAAATATCAATACATTTTACGCCAAAAATATAGCGTTCAACTTGTCTCAATCGTACTAAGAATAATTTTGGTGCTACTCAGAATCAATCCATGCTAACTGTAAAGACAATACGCTGACGCAAATCTACAAACGGTATGTGCGAATGTTAACCCCGACAGTCAGTTTTTTAACCTATTACCGTTGATGACACATTCATTATATAACACTACACACGTATTCAATATACCGGTGTACTTTAAGAGTAGCTAGCTTCAAATATGACATCTACTTGTATACTACGCCACAATACATCACTTACAAGACCGCATGAATGACTACAATAACTGCTCTCTGTTCTCCTTCGATTACGATGTGTCACAACAAAAAAATTATTCCGAAAGAGCCTTTTTTAATTAAGATAGGGATAGCCTAAATTAGTCATTTATAACGTCAGGTGTTAAGTTATATGAAGAGTTTATAAGAACTGAATCTCCCATCTCCGTGAAAATCGACGATACGACTTTTACAGTCTTTGACATGCTCATGACAGGGCCTTGTTACAGAAAAGAAAGAAGTCTCTGAATATCTTACCTCGAAGGTAAAGAGCCGAAGTGAGGGAAGCCTGGACTATATTTGAATGTCAAAAAGACGCAAATCGTTTCCCAGCGCAAAGCCCAAAGGGGCTGTGTCTGACTAAGGGCAAGGGGATCGCCTATTGAATAACTTTATTGGCTCTGAAGTTCGTTGTAAAAAGTAGAGCAGCCTTGAAATCTACTGTAGAATGATAACTTTATAAACAGGATTACGTTCCTAAATAGTGAGACTTTGGTGGTTCCCTTTTCCGTTTTTGCGCAATATTTATACGACCTATCAAGTCGTCTTCTTTACGTTCTGTGAGTTTTTCTGTTCCGTTTAATTGCTGCCTGCTCTCTAACTGGAGTAACAGATGTTTCTGTCCATCCACGCTCATTTATGGGTAAATTCAGTTCCCGATGTCCACATTGCGCTTTCATTCTCTTTTCTTCACTTTTCGCACATTTATTCCACGAAATGTAAATTCAACTTTTCAGAATTCGGAAGAATGTGGAGGCCGGTGATGCGTTATTAAACTGAATACGTAACCTCGAGCCTTAATTAAATCACAATCTTTGTCCCTGATTATTAGGTTTTCTGACAACTTTATTTCGAGACTCTGTAACCATGCTGGCGCAAAAATATTGCTTTTGTATTAAGAAAAAAATCTCATTATAAAACTCGGCATCGTGAGTCGTGTCGGGGTAGCTCAGTGGTAGAGCGCTTGCCCGCGAAAGGCAAAGGTCCCAGGTTCGAGTCCCGGTTCCAGCACACAATTTTAATCTGCCAGGAAGTTTCATATCAGCGCACACTCCGCTGCAGAGTGAAAGTTTCATTCTGGAATCTCATTATATTTCATTTCATGGGCACGTTCAAGGCGGTGCTCGACGATAGCTAATTTGCTTGAATGCGTCAGTAGCATGCAGATGTTTCTTGCATCTATACTAGACTGACCTCATAGCCTACCCAGTATAAAGCATGCCACATTCCCGTGGGCTGCGAGAGATAATCAACTTTTAGAGACCTAGATCGTCTATCTTCCTCTTTCCGCGAAAGGTGGAAGAACTATATGCAAAGTTTATATATGGGAAATAATCGGGAATGCAGAATTGTGGGAAGGAAATGCCAAATAGATAAAGATAATATAGGAGATACGACACTACGAGAAGAATTTGAAAGAGCATTGAAAGCTCAAAGTCGATCAAGGCCGATGCTGAAGATGATAATCCCTCTGATCTGCTGATAAACCTGGAAGAGTCAGCCATATGAAGAATTTCCGTACATGACGAATGGAACTGGTGAAATACCCTCAGACATAGAGACGAATGTGATATTTCCAATTTGAAAGAAAGAATGTTCAGAGTATAGTGAATCTAATTAAAATGCCACAAGAAAATTTCAGTGTTGACACGTGAAATGTAAACAAATATCTAGTTATATTTTGCTGGTATATGGTATTAGGGAAACATAGACTATCAGTAAGTATTTCAGTTACTTACACGAGAATAATCAGTGTTTAATTTTTTAATTTTTTTCTATTTTTTACTTTAGAAATGTTTAATTAACGTGATCATTGAACAATAGGCGGCAAAGTACGGTTTTCAACTGCAAGCTGATGACTATTTTACTTTTCAGTCAGTCAGAAGAGGGATATTTCGTACGTGTTTTCTTGGAATAATGAGGCTTTGTCTAGTCCACAAAGGGATTCGGAATATAGCTAACAACACAAGCGTTAGCGAATTCACAAGAGTTGTGTAACCACACAACTCTTACAGGAATTCACTGGGACATGTTTGATCATCCTCCCTAAGGCCCGGAATTCGCTCCTAACGATATTCATCTTTTCTTTCACCTACAATCTGTCCTTGGTGGTCAACACTTCAACGATGATAACGAGCTGAAAGTACATGTTACCACATGGTTGAATACACAGGCGGCATCCTTCTATGAAGAAGACTTACGCACGCTATGACAAGGGCCTAAAAAATTTCGAAAGCTATGTAGAAAAGTAGTTTAATAGTTGTATATTTTTGTACAATGAATATTTTTCTGTATCTATACAAGTTTGTTTTGTATAATCAAATGGAACTTACCTCTTATTACAGCGAGTAGTTGTTTTCACACAATCCATGTGAAATAACATTTGTTACGATAAAAGACCAATTTACTATAAATTAATTACTAGTGTCACTGTGGGGTTAGAGTGACAAAAAAACTCTAGTATCAAGAGCTTTGCAGAAAAATTTGGAATATGTCGGTGGAGAGAATGATAATTTACTTAAGTCGGAAACTCTTCTGTCATTGCGTATTTTGATCTCAAAATCTGTGGAAAAGACATAATTTGATGCAAACTGTAACTGTTGAAAGACAACCGTCTGTCGTCTAACATATATTTTTTGTATATTTCTGTAGAGTTATAATTTATTTAATGTCGCTACATTATCATTTTGTTAAAACTTGAACCCCACTCTTTTCAAGGCTTGAGGAATAACATTTTTATTTCATGTGTTAAAATATCAGTTAATATTGCTAGGTTTTTTCAATTTTGTTATGTTAATTATTTATTACTATACTAATCAATGTGGCATAAGTACTCCACTGTCCCGATGAGAATGTGCAGTTGTTGTACTTTTAAGTGTGTGCGAGAATCTATGGCTGTTTGAATGTGGGGAGTGATAGCTCGCTTTGCATCGTTCTCTCTAGGCAGAGTCGATAGCTGCTGAGTTTACCAAAGAGGTTTCTACAGACTCTGGTTACAGTCTAGTTAGGGATCCTTTCCTCCGGCGCGTGTGTCGCTGTCCGTCCACATCACAGCAGTTTTCGTGGATTTTCCGGCTTCCGGTGACTTCCCGCGTCCAGTAGCAGTTTCCCGCCTAATTACCGCTGGATGTTCATTCTATATTGGGCGTCTGGCGAGGTAAGGTTAGTTCTTCTCTGGTATCTGCTAGATGGTAGCATTTCATTGTCCAGCACGTTTAACTTAGGCTCGTGAACTTAGAATAATTTTTTTAACGTTTTCTCCGATCGTGTGCGGAAATGTATTCTCGTTTTTCCATTCATTGATTTCCAATAGATAAACGAGGTGTGTGTGATTCTAGTTGCAGTTTGATAACGGCCTGATATGTTAAAACCTTTTTTGATCATGTGGCGGTGTATGAATTCTGTATAAATACTTTCTAGCTTTGTGGGGCCCAATTTCTAATAGGTGATATGTTCATTTTTGTACAGTGCATGTAAAAATCTTCTTATCCTTTCCTTCCAAGAGTGATATGTGTTCCACATGATTGGTTCATAGAACAAAGTCTTCAGCTTACACTCTTGTTTGTTCCATGCCCGCCACGGTGGAGTAGCCGAGCGGTTTAAAGCACCTCGCTGCGGAGCGCGCAGTTGCTCGCCGTGGAGGTTCGAGTCCTCCCTGGGGCATGAGTGTGTATTTGTCCGTAGGTTAGTTTACCTAGGTTTAAGTAGTTTGTTAGCTACGGACTGATGACCACGCAGTTTGGTCCGATAGACTTACAAACATATGAACATTTGTTCCATGCCCATCAGGCAAGTAACTATGCGGGCATCCTTCTGATTTCCACTAATATTTCGCGATCTTCTCTCCCCGCCTATTTTAATTTTGCTGTTCTTCTCCAACTTTTAGTACGCACTCTGAGCCTTGTACAACCTCGTTCAATATTTTCCTTATGTAATTCTAAACATTTCTATGGGTTGCAAACTGTAATTCTTAATTTTATTTTTCCGACTTTGTAGTTATTTCATTTTTGTGGTTTTCCTGAGACAGGACCTCATCCGTCTCTGTAATCGCCCCCTATCGCGTGCAACTGTATTTAATTCGCTTCCTTATATAATTCTAAGCATTTCTATGGGTTGCATGCTGTAGTTAATTTTCTTCATTTTTCGGAATCTTAATTTATTCCATTTTATCGCTTTTCGGAACCACGTGGGTCCGCGTTCCGAATTCCGGGGTTTGCAGCTAGTCGCCTGAGTTCACGCCACTTCTTATATAAAACCAGTACTTAGATCGATTGCTGCAACTTAAGAATCCACCGTGATTTTGTGTAATGAATCCGACTTTCAACCTCTTCACCTTCAGTGGAGAGCGTTCATGTAACGTAGCCGTGTGTCGCCGTTAGTGTGTTTCTGTTCAGATGTAATTTAACTTGATATACACACGCACCATCTCAAAATAGGCACGACAGACCAGAGCCAGCTTCAAAGTGTTTTTGTATATTGTGTTTTGTGCTACCTCCGACTTGCTGAATTTCGCCTACGATAGCGGCGCCTGCTTTCGCCTCGTCTCAGCACTCTGTTTTTGATGAGTTTCGCTGTGGCATTGCGTGTGTGTGAGAGAATGAGTGTTGTTTGTGAATCCTTCCCTCTAGTAGCGTTAAATTATGTATAATTTAGGTTAATCCATGTAAGAGATGCATTTTATTGGATTAACAAAATTAGTTCCCCATTTTGCTTGTTTTCTATCTGAATAAACAAGTTTATTTTCAGCATAATCCGTAAGTTGCCTATAAATTGTAGTTTTAGAGCACCTTACCTCTTTCATTTAATATTGTTCTTCACAAGTGCTGAGAACAAGCTCAGATGCAAATTTTCTTAAGTGTAAATTCCGTTGCGTAATAAATGTTTCCTAGCCACCTTTCTAAGATAACTAAAATGTGTGAGCTGCTATGTATATTCCCACTGTAGTATTAAATTCCTGTTATTGAATTTGAAACGAGTCAGTTTTCAGTTTCGGCCAGGGAACAAGGTTTTATAGCAGGGTAGTTCACGCGGACCTTATTTACTAATTTTAGTGATTAAAAATGTTCAAATGTTTGTATAGCTTATGGTACTTAACTACGGGGTCATCAGTCCCTAAACGTACAAACTACGTACGAACTAAGACTAAGGACGGCACAAATATCCATGCCCGAGGGGGGATTCGAACCCCCGACCGTAGTGGCCGTGCAGACCATGACTGGAGCTCCTCAGTCCCCTCGGCCACTGCGGCCGGCTTTAGTGATTAAACAAGACTCTTGTTAGGTACAGTGGTGGACGTTTACAGTGTATAGTGGCTCTAAATATTCCTGGACGTTGTCTTCTTTATATGTAAAACAGATTCCGTGTATTTGAGTGTAAGTATTGCATACAAATCTGTTGTTTTGTTCCAACGTTTATGAAGTTTCGTACACAGTAAATCCATTCGGACGGTCGTCTTAAGTGTAAGAATCACGTCCAACATACAGTTCACGAGATATGACGTCATAAACAATGAGATGCGTAAAGAACTGCTGCATTAAACGACAATGCTGCAAATTTTATCCTAAACCACTGGACCGATTTCAACGAAATTTAGCTCACATATTCTTTCCGTCAGGTAATTATTTCTGTACGGGTAAGAGCCACATACACACATGGTCCAGGTGATATGACCTTATATACAATAGGAACTGCAAAAAACTGCCACATCGTGTCATGATACTTTATTGATACACAATATGAGAATAAGAGTACTTAGCTACTTGCAACATACATTAAGCATAATAAAAAAAATTTTTACACTTTTTCTGGCTGACAACCACAGCAAAGCAATGAAAGGAAGAAAGTCTCTTGCTTATTACTTTTCCGCTGTTCAAGGTGCAGAACTATGGCATTTTGAATGACGTTACAGTTTATAAGTTCTACACTACAAATTGTAGCCGCAGGAAATTTTACAGACAGTATACACACATATAGCTGAATGTATCTTCGAAATTGTGTCACAGTAGTTCATGAGATATGAGCACACAAATAGTAACAGTCATGGGAAACCGTCCCATCACGCATCAAATTTTCATCTATTACTTCATTACCACTATTTGTGTTCGCAACAGATTTTACAGTCATACGGCACTTATACAAATTAATATATACCTGAATAATTATAGAACTGTACAACACATAACTCAATAAATATGAGATCGTACGTATTTTACATCTCGTTTGTATTTTGATTACTAACTTGCATTGTTTGGATATTGCACTTACAATTTTGTACGTTATACAAGCCAGTCTTATTACTTACATATTTTCCGATAAATATAACATACTTTTAGAAAAATGGAGATGGACAGCGAGAGAAGGGATAGGAGAAGTACTGAACCAAGGCAGGAATAAATAAATAATTACCCGGGCAACACCGGGTTTTCATCTATTTATCAGTAGGAAAACCCGGACATACAACTAGCTATCTCTTTTTCCATCGTCTTCTCTCCCCATTCCCCTCTTCCTCCCCACATTTTTGTATCGACCTCTTCCTCCACCTCACTGTATCCATCTCTTTCTGCACCTCTCAATGCGTCTCCTCATTCCTCTTCTGTTCCTCCTTCCATCATTCCTCTGTCTGTGCATCTCTTCGTGCCGCCCTACCAATTTCCTGATGTAAACATTATGAATTTACTCCAATTAACCATCAGTTCGTCTCGTTCTTCCGCTACTCTCTGTCCATCTCTTCCATCCTCTCTCTCTGGCATCTCCAGCTCCACCACTCACTGCTCACTATCCTTCTCGTTTGCCCATTACCTCTTTCCATCCTTTCCACTGTCAGTCTCCTCCAGTCACCCCTGTATATTTTTATCCTTCCCCCACAATTTCGGCACATCTTCTGAACTCCCTCCCTCCCTCCCTCCCTCTCTCTCTCTCTCTCTCTCTCTCTCTCTTTCTCTATGTATATGTTCTCGTCTTCTCCACTTGCCTCTGTGCATCTCCTCCAATTCTCCCAGACCCTATCCTCTTCCCTACTACCCAGGTAAGGCTACATAGATATGCCAGCTTTCATGGTGATATATCAAAGTGTTAAGTTCTGTTGCATACTACTTCCGTGAAGCACTTGACTTTGGCTTGTGAAGTTAAAAGTTTCTCCATGAAAATATACGTTAATGTATTAATTTTAATGGCCATCGCTCAACCACTCTCGAAGTACATTTGAGGTATTACTTGCCATGGACCTTAAACTGACTTGCGGAGATAAACTCATCTTCACGAAAATATACATGTGCCAACTTTCAAAATGGTTCGTCTATTGCAAAGGACCAGCCATTCAAACAAAAACACACACATACACGCACAAGTTTCCCAATTTTAAAAGTAAAAATTAATACTGCCCTTTGGTGTTTTACAAGTCACTCACGATTTATTGTTAAAACAGTGCATACCGAACATATGAATTGATTACATTTACAGTTCAAAAGCTGAAGTGCTACTGAGCTACCAGGTGTCGACCCATGTCGACGAGCCTGTATTAGTGCCTCCTGCAGTCTCCTTGAGCGACAAGGAAGGCGCTGATTATTGCATAAAGGTGGCGAATGCTGTCTTGGGATACATTATTCGCTAGTTGCTCAATGTCTTCCCTAGTTCTGCATGATCTGCTAGTTAATGAGTCACACATGTCCGTTGTCCACCAAACATATCCCACACTTGCACGATTTGTGACGAGCCCGTCATCGTGATAAATTTGACCTTTAGTCACTGTGAGAGCTGTCACGAATAGACGAGCAGGAATAGGAATGACGTAATAATATACTTTAGAATCTTTCTATTTTATTTCTTATTTTTATTTTATTTGCAGTGCGTACCAGATTAAAACAGCTGTAAATGGATAATACACTTAGTTGAATATTAATCACACTTCCTGAACCTCTATTTTAGATTGAGACAAATATGTATAACAAATATGAGAATATTATCAAATACAACAACAAAATTCTAAGAAAAAGCTATCATGATGTAGGATGGAATCTAGATCTACGGGTTGACGGTCCAAGCTCCGGACCACCTTTTTATTTCTTGAGATGCATCGATGTCATACTTTTGCTTAATTGACGTTCATTCTCGGTTTTTCTTGAGTATGTGGATCAATTTTTTTATTACAGAGGGTTTTGAGCCCTCTGACCGAGTACGCTAAGCCACCGCGCCCGGCATCACTCGACCGGCGACGGCGCTCGGAAAATCGCTTCTGTTTACGTGTACACAACCTACAGCAAAAAAGCACATCAACCTTAATCAATGGAACATCAATAGTTTTCTTCTACCCACCCCCCTCCCCTCCTATACCAGACACACATACCGGGTTATCAAAATGTCAGTATCAATTTGAAAACTTAATAAATCACGGAATAATGTGCATAGAGAGGTAAAAAAGGACACACATGTTTGGAATGACATGGGGTTTTATTAGAACCAAAGTTTAAAAAAAGACGCGTGAAAGATCTCTTGTGCGCGTCGTTTGGTGATGATCGTGTGCTCAGCCGCCACTTTCGTCATGCTTGGCCTTCCAGGTCCCCAGACCTCATTCCGTGCGTTTATTGGCTTTGGGGTTACCTGAAGTCGCAAATATATCGTGATCGACCGACATCCCTAGGGATGCTGAAAGACAACATCCTACGCCAATGCCTCAACATAACTCTGGACATGCTTTACAGTGCTGTTCACAACATTACTCCTCGACTACAGCTATTGTTGACGAATGATGTGAACGTATTGAGCATTTCCTGTAAAGAATATCATCTTTGCTTTGTTTTAATTTGTTATGCTAATTATTGCTTTTCTGATCAAAATCAAATGTTCAAATGTTTGTTGAGCTTCTGGGACTTAATTACGGGGTCGTCAGTCACTAAATTTACAAACTACTTATGAACAAGCTAATACTAAGGACGGCACAAATATCCATGCCCGAAAGGAGATTCGAACCTCTGACCGTAGTGGCCGTGCAGACCGTGAATGGCGCGCCTCAGTCCCCTCGGCCGGCTTTTCTGATCAAATGAAGCACCATCTGTCGGACATTTTCAAACTATCTTTTTAATTCCAAGCATGTGTGTCAATTTTTACCTCTCCATCTACATTATTCCGTTATTTATTAAGTTATCAAATTTATACTCACCTTTTGATCACCCAGTGTGTGTGTGTGTGTGTGTGTGTGGGTGGGTGGGTGGGTGTGTCTGTAAAATTGCTCACTTTCACACGATCTTTTGATGTGTAACTTTGAAAATGCGATTTTCGTTCCTTAACTTTGGCCTTGATTTTTGCAAAAGAAACTACAAATTGTCTATCAAAATACCAAAGAACGTTTCTCTTTACATCAAATATAGAACGTCAAAAATTCGATTTAAAACTGTAGCCCACGTGTCCCATCCTGTCCTTGTAAGATGGACGTACAAATGCTTTACTCTCAGAGGTTGTCAGAAGAGTAGCATACACACCCGTCGTCGCTGGACGTTCGCAACCAGTCGCGCCCCACATTTACGTGCTGCGGGTCGTCGTGTTCGGCGCTTCGCCGCGCCCACTCGTCCGGCGCTGGCATCGCTCCGCGCTCAGACCGCGGCCTGTCCCGCCCCACGAGAGCCACTCAGGCGGCCTGCGGCTGACACCGCGCCCCCACCACATCCCACCCCTAGTCGATGCCACCCCCGCCCCGTGGCGCTATCTACGCCACCTGCCCGCCTGCCAGCACACCTCTCAACGGCCTGCAACTAGACCTCGCGCTGTCTCCGCTCGTCCTATTCAATGTCGTCGCTAGAATTGCTCCCACGTCATCGTATTTCAGTCAGCGGCAAAGGCATTACCGCACTATGAAACCTTACCCTTCACTGTTAATTATTACAAGGTATTTATTAGGAGGCACATACGTTGCTATGCACGATTACTTTTACGTGTTACACTTCCTAAGTTGCAAAATTTCAATAATCGAAAAGTATCTCGCAAGAAATATAAATACGACCCCAGTCTGTGTAACAAAAAACGGCCAACCGTCTCCGCTCGAATTTAGCAGGTCGCTTGTATACAACATAAAACAAAGGGCTCTAATTGTCGGATATTTTTGCTCAACAACCCCACCTTTTCTATAAAATTGCCGCTAAAAGTTATAACGAGAAATCGACTCAAAACTGACGATATCGATTTATAATCTATTATATAAAGTAGAGTGTCCGTATGTTTGTGCGTGTTGCATACAAATCTACAGTTTTGTTCCAACTTTTATGAAATTTTGTACTCGTAATCTTCAATCCATGAGGACGGTCGCCTAAGTGTTAGAATCACATACGAGATATAGTACACGAGATATGACGTCATAAACAATGAGATGCGCGACAAACTGCTGCATTTTGCGACAATGCTGCTCATTTTCTCCTAAACCATCGGACCGATTTCAACCAAATTTGGTACGCACATTCCTTACCATGAGGTAACAAATTCTGCATGGTTAAGAATCGAATACGACACATGCCTCAAAAGACATTACGTCATAACCGATACAAATCGCAAAATACTACCATATAATGAGCGAGACTTTATAAATACGCTATATGAGGATGACAGTACTTAGCGACTTGCAACAAACTTTAAACATAATTTCAAACCTTGATTAAACTTTTCCTCCACGACAACCATAGTAAAATGATGAAAGGAAAAATGTTTATCGCTTACTTTTCAGCTCTTTATGGAGTAAAACTACGGCATTTGTTATGGCGACACAGTTTATAATTTATACGCTACAAATTGTAGCAGCAGGATATTGTACAGACAGTATACATGCATATAGTTTACTGTACTTTCCAAATTGTATCACAGTACGACACCTAGTTTATAATATATGAGCACATAAACAGTAACGTTCACGGAAAACCGCCCCATCACGCACCAAGTTCTAATCTATTACTATTTTACTAAAAATTGTGTACCCAGGAGATTTTACAAACATACAGTCTTTCTACAAATAAATATATACCTGAAAATGGCACAAATGAAGAAATAAATGCCGCGGCGGAGCGGCTGAGCTCATTGAGGCGCTATGTTCAAATGTTTGAATAGCTTATGGGACTTGACTACGGGGTCATCAGTCCCTAAGCTTACAAACTACTTATTCACTAACTAAGACTAAGGACGGCACAAATATCCATGCCAGAGGGGGGATTCCGTTTAATTGCTGCCTGCTCTCTAACTGGAGTAACAGATGTTTCTGTCCATGCCAGCCGCGGTGGCCGAGGGGACTGAGGCGCTCCAGTCACGGTCTGCACGGCCACTACGGTCGGGGGTTCGAATCCCCCCTCGGGCATGAATATTTGTGCCGTCCTTAGTCTTAGATAGTTCATAAGTAGTTTGTCAGCTTAGGGACTAATGACCCCGAAGTTAAGTCCCATAAGTTCTACAAACATTTGAATATTTTTTGAACATTTGAAAATTTGAAATAAATAAATACCCGGGCAACGCCGGGCTTTTAGCTAGTCGTAAATAAACCACTTTTCGTGATATATTGGGTCGGTAAATGCATATTTTAACAGTCATCTCCGGAAGAGACTTATACAACAGTCGCTTACGTAACCACGTGGAAAATGTACTTGCCGAAAACACCTAGATCGTAACGGCAAAGGTAACTGGCAGCGGAGAAACCATGTCCTAACCTCTAAGAAGCCGCGTGGTTTTCATTTCTTTAAGTTGTAATTTTTGATATCAGAATTCAAAGTGATAGGGAGGTTAACAATGTACGTCACTCAAGAGGGAACAATAATAAGGCTGGCAAACAAAATTTACAAACGGCGTGTATCTATAAGGAATTTTGGTTGGCCGGAACTTCAATTTGAACATCAGAGCCAGTTACTGGATAGTTTAGCCTATTGAAACTAGATAAAATCATGTAATTTACAATAGAAAAGAATGAGAGTCATAATCAAGATGAAAAGTACCTACTTTTAAGTTATACCAAATAACACACACCGTGTAAAATCTCATGAAGATCCTTTGAGTAGTTTTGGAATTCATTCCCGACAAACATCGTGGCACGGGGTCTTTATACAGAAAGTTCTAAAATAAGTCTACAATACTTTGGGAGGTGGTAGTGCCCAATAAAACTAGAAAAAAGTCCAACAAACTTTGTCTCGGAAACGTATACTTTCTGAATTATGTTCATCAGTTTTTAAGATACGTTCCACTTGTCGTCCATTCATAGTAGATGCTCATTATGATGTCGGTCCATGGCAATGCATCCGTCTGCTCGTTGGCGTAACGAATCACACACTCTTTGAAATAGCAGCCGCTTGTTGTAAATTCTGCCATACATTGAAAATGAGGTCTTGCAGCGTCTGGACATCGTTGACTGGGATGGCGTAGATTATTGCATTTCAGTGCCCCTTAATAAAACAATTTGGGGAATTGGGACGGCCAAAGTGTGGGTATTCTCCGACCAAATCAGTGGGCCTTAAATATCAACTTTGGCCACATAGAATAGATTCACTGCACCGATTATTAGGTCATTTTAACTGCCTCTATCCTAAAATCAAATTTACAATTGAAATTGAAAAGCAGAGCAAGTTACCATTTTTGGATGTGTTGGTTTACAAGGAAGATAGCGGAACTCTTGGACAATGAATTTACAGGAAACCGACGCATTTTGATAGGTATTTACATGCGACCAGCTGTTAACCTCCTTTCCAACGTGCAGGAGTCCTACGGATCTTAGTAAAAAGAGCATATGCTATCTCGGATGCTGAAAATTTTACCTCAAGAGCTGCAACATCTTAAGAATGTTTTCAACCAAAATGGCTATACGGACAGGCAGATTCGACGAGCTTTTAAGTTCGGTCCACTAGCTGAAGCAGCTGAAGACACTTTCAGTTCTGTTGCTTTTATTCCTTATGCTGGTAACGTGTCTGTCAAGATAGGTAGGATTATAAAGAAACACCGGCCGCGGTGGCCGAGGGGACTGAGGCGCTTCAGTCACGGTTTGCACGGCTACTACGGTCGGGGGTTCGAATCCCCCCTCGGGCATGGATATTTGTGCCGTCCTAGTTCGTAAGTAGTTCATAAGTAGTTTGTAAGTTTAGGGACTGATGACCCCGTAGTTAAGTCCAATAAGCTTTACAAACATTTGAACATTTTTTTTATAACGAAACATAAGATTAGGTGTATTTGTCGTCCACCGGCTAAGAGTAGAGCATTTCTTGGCTCTGTTACAGATGATTTAGGCCTAAGGAAGCCTGGCGTTTATAAAATTCCATGTGAGTGCGGTAAAACATACATTGACCAGATAATAGTATTGTCAGTGACAGACGTGTTGGACATCATCGCTATACGCAATTGATGCTGCCTGAAAAATCCGCAGGCGCTGAACACTGTCCCTCAGAGGCACACAGGATGTTCTACGACATGACACAAGTTGTTGCAAACACCTCACGTTACTGAGATTGTGTTGTGAAAGAATCTATTGAAGTCAGAATAACAGATACACCATTAACCGTATCAGTGGTTATTTGCTGAATAAATCATGGAATCCTGTGTTCTAAAACCTGAAGAAACATCGGCATTTGAATCAAATAGCAAAGAATGACAATTCATAACGATCTATCGTTTTTGACATTACCCACCACTGGAGGCTCTACAACTTCTCTCGTGCCAGGCTCAGCAGCTACGCCCTCTGTACTTAGCGCATGCGCCTTCGTAATTTCGTTGCGTATATAGAGCCAGCCGTTCCACAGTTTCACTCAGCCACGGCCAGGGCTGCGCAGTAAGCGATGCGCAGTAGAAAACGCGTTTTCGTCGTTCTGCGCATTACGTCATTCTGGGACACCTGGGATAAAAAGAAAATGTAGTGTTGGTTGCTAACTCCTGTGCTTGTGTTAGCGTTTCTGGTGTATTTGCTTAACCATTCCATTCACACATGATGAATTCAGCTGCTGAAAAATTAAAATTCAGTGTTTTCTGTTTTACTACGGTGCACTAAACATCAAGATACATGATTTAAAATTTCTGATCGAACTATTGTTTCTTATGTCATGAATTTTCATGCTTAACATAAATTTTGTATCGAGGTATTTTATTAATTGGGACGTCCGCCCCCGTAGGTCAGCGGTAGCGTTGAAGACTACCACGCAGGAGGCCCGGGTTTGATTCCCGGCAGGGAACTGGGTATTATGTGTTGTACTAATCATCATCATCTCATCATCATTGGCACGTAAGTCTCCCACGCGGCGTCAAATAAAAATACTTACACTAAGGCGGCCGAAGAAACCCGTAAGCTTTCTCCCGGCCAAGAAAGCCATACGCTCATTTGCTTTTCCACTACTTGGGACGTTATTTTGTTGATGGTTAACACTGTCAGATCAAATAATGCTAGCATAATCTTCGCCACAGTTTCAAACACAAGACAATTCACTGCTGAAATAAAATAACTCACGCTCCTACTCACAGCCACGAACAGACGACAACACCACCACCTCCAAGACGGATAGATTAATGCCTGAGAAGTGGCTACACGCCGTAACAAGCGGCAAGAATGTGTTACTAGAAGTATGTTATTTATCAAAAACAATGCAACTTTAAGGATTGATAAAAAAGTATACTTCAGCTTCCTCGGGCATGGATGTTTGTGTCGTCTTTAGTACAAGGTAGTTCATAAGTAGTTTGTAATTTTAGGGACTGATGACCCCGAAGTTATGTCCCTTAAGCCTAACAAACATTTATAAATCAGCTTTTAATACGTTGTTGTCGAGGAACAACATTGGGAATGAAAGGATTAAATAGTTTCTTTTGCTTAATAGTTTGGAAGTAAAAATTTTATAGTGGAAAGTGCATTGATTTCCCGATTGCTTGTCGCACTTGCTAACGTTTCTGCTATAATTCTTTGCAATACTTCTGTTATTATTTATACAATGCCGGGCTGTGCTATCACGGGTTATAAATCCTACAGCCGGAACACAAAGGGAACAGAAATAAAGTTTCATATTTTTCCTCGAAATGAAACGTTAAAGAAAGTGTGGCTCTCCAAATACTACAAGACGGACAATGTAAACGTTGCACATTCTCGGATACGCTCCCGGCATTTGAAGGAAACAGATCATAAAAGGGATTTACAGTCGGAATTGCTTAATTTCCCACGGAGAAAAAGTGTTTCAAAGATTTCTGTCCCTTTGAAGTCAGCAGTTCATATTATAGATATTGTCGAAATATTAGTGATCTGATATGTTACTGATACGTAACGCGGAAATTTACTATAGATTATGACCCATCAGTCGTAACTGCAATATTTTATAGCAGAATAGTACTTTGTATTTTAGTTAGAAACAATATCTTTCGTCAAAAACTTTTTATAAACGCACATTCCGTGCCATAGCGGACCAAGCCTGTGCAGGCCGGTTGGGAGCCCGCAGTCCCACAGTGACTTCACAGCGCTAGCCAATGGCAGAGCAGAGCGCTTTCTGCCCAACCTTACATTTATTAACCTTGAGTCACGGCGAGAGAGGCTTAGCTTCCTCACCTGATGATGGTGGCCAGGTGGACCGCAGAAATGTTGCGTACAGATGTCAGTATGATCCGAATGGAAACCCAAGAAGAATCTGATAATGTTGTAACGTATCTACATCTGCATCTACATGGGTACCCTGCAAATCACATTTAAGTGCCTGGCAGAGGGTTCATCGAACCACCATTATATCATTTATCTACATCTTCATCTACATACATACTCCGCAATTCACCGTAAGGTGCGTGGCGGAGGGTACACTGTACCACTACTAGGTATTTTCTTTCCTATTCCCCTCCCAAATCGAACGAGGAAAAAAAAGAATGCTATGCCTCCGTACGAGCCCTAATTCCTCTTATCTTGTCTATGTGATCTTTACGCGAAATGGAAGTAGGCGGCAGCAAGATCGTAGTACACTCAGCTTCAAATTCCGGACCTCTAAATGTACTTAACAGAAATTCACGAAAAGAACGTCGTCTTTCTTCCAGCGATCCCAAATTGAGTTGCCGGAACATTTCGGTGAAACTCGCGAATTGTTCGAACCTACCAGTAACAAACCTAGCTGCTCGCCTCTGAACTGCTCCAATAACAACAACAACTGAACTGCTTCTATGTCTTCCTTTAAACTGATCTGCTGTGGGTCCCAAACACTTGAGCAATACTCAAGACGTGGTCGTACAAGCGTTTTATACGCGGTCTCCTTTACAGGTGAAGTACATCTTCCCAAAATTCTCCCAATAAACCGAAGTCGGCAATCCGCCTTACTTACAACTGTCCTTACATGCTCGTTCCATTTCATATCGCTCTGCAATGTTATGCCTAGGTATTTGAACGACGCGACAGCATCAAGAAGCTCACTACTAATGTTGTATTCGAACATTATGGGAATGCTTTTTCTAATCATGCGCATCACCTTACATTTTTTTTTTTTTTTTTTTTACATTGAGAGCTAGCTTCTATTGCTCTTTCGAATACCGCGCGGGAAGAAAGAGCACCTGAATCTCTCTGTTCGAGTTCTGATTTCTCGTATTTTATTCCGATGATCATTTATACCTATGTAAGTGGGAGTCAACAATATATTTTCGCCTTCGGCGGAGAATGTTGGCGATTGGAGTTCCGCAAGTTGCCCGCGCCGCAGCGATAAGCGCCGTTGTTGTAATTCTCATCCCAGATCCTGTATCATTTCCGGGAGAGACAGGGAGGCAAAGAGATTTATAGCTCGGACCACAGGACAGTGCCCAGTAATTGTTAGTCCAGGTTCCATGGACATTATTGCTTTCGTTCATTTCACTCTTCCCCCAGCTTTCGACTGCAGCTCTCAGCTTTTGCGGCTGCCATAATCCAGCGCGCTAATTTCCGAACGGGGCTGTTGACGCGCCCGGCACCGGCCACCGGCGACCGTCAGCTGTTTGTCTGTGCGGCGGCGGGTGTCGAACAGCGGCAGAAACATGCGGCCGCCGTTGGTTTAGTCGAGCGCACACAGCCGCCTGTTTACCGCGCTACTCCAGCGCCGCGATCCGCCGACAATTCAATAGGCGGGCCGCCTGTTCGGCAATGCCGCGCAAACATCCCGCCGCGGCCATGTCGCTGCAGTCCGCACCCGCACCCCCGACTCCCCCGCCCAGCTCCGCCGCCGCCACCGCCGCTGCAAACTTTCTCAGAATCGGGAGTACACAAAGAGCTGCGCAAACTTTTCCGGGCCGTAAACGAAGTGGTCCACTTGCTGACGGCCCTGCCTTCGGCGGATGCCTCAATCTCCCTCCACGGGCTTCAACAGGCGACCCGAAAACAAAGGACGCGAGGTTTTTTCTGCTTTTGACTGGTTCCATCGCCCGCTAGCATTCTCACAGCCAGACGACTCCGTTCAGCATGAATGTAATATATCAAACCTTGAAATAGGTTTGTAGGAAGGTGTAAGAAATAAGGACACCCTAGACGGTAGCACTAGATCCTACAGTGCACCGTCTAATATACAGTGCAGAGTGTCCGTATATTTGTACATGTTTCATACAGATCTACAGTTTTGTTCCAACATTCATGACATTTTGTGCACGTAAGCTTGAATTCACAAGAACGGTCGCCGTAAGTGTAAGAATCACGTACGATACATAGTTCACAAGATCATAAGTCATAAGCAACGACATGCGCAGAAAAGTGCTGCATTTAGCGACAATAGTACCGATTTTCTCGTAAACCACTGGACCGATTTCAACCAAATTTGGTATAAACATTCCTTACCGTGATGTAACAATTGAATCAGGAATAAGAATCACATACGACACATGGTTCAGTAGATATGACGTCATAAACAATAGGAATCGCAAAAATACTTGCCACATAATGCGACGAGACTTTATAAATACGCTTTATGAGAATGAGAGTACAGCGACTTGCAACAAACTTTGAACATAATTTCAAAGCATTGTTAAACTTTTTCTATCTGACAACCATAACAAAATGATGAAAGGAAAAAAAAATTCTCGCTAACTACTTTTCCGCTGTTTATGGATTAAACTACGGCATTCGGTACGACATTACAATTCATAATTTGTTCACTACAAACTGTACCCGCAGGCAATTGTACAGACATATAATTTGTGGTGTCGCACAAGTACAAAGTGCGCGCCACCTACTTTCGCCGCGCGCCGCCAGGCACGCTCGGCGCGGCGTTCTCACGACGACAGCCACGAGCGCCCTCTGCGACAACTCCGCTCGTGGCCACCACTGAAGGACTGGTCACTTCGGACTGAGTTAGCAACCAGTTAGGACCTTCGTAATCAGATAGGCACCAGTGAAGACTTTGCTATTGTACAGGCACTAGGCAGGCCTCTAACAACTATGTATCAACATTCTGCAGTACTATGTAAAAGTTAAGTATTGTTACATTCTGTGCAATATATATCTCTTTCTGATTTACTCTAGTGTTTATAGTTTCTGGCTGCTCCCCTCCGTACCTGCACCAGCGTGTCGGTCTCATTCCACTCGGCCACCGACACCTACGACGATGCTGGGACACAAAAGCGGCGACGAAGTTGGGACACAAAATAATTTAATGTACCTTCTAAATTGCATCACAGTACGACATGTAGTTCATGAGATATCAGCACATAGCAACGTTCATGGAAAACCGTCCAATCACGCACCGAGTTTTAATGCATTACTTCTTTACTACTAATTGCATCCCCAAGAGATTTTACAGACATACAGCCTTATACAAATGAATATATACCTGAAAAATGGAAGGAATTAATAAATAAGTAGGAAGCGATGTACTGGCGGAAGAAAAGTTGTGAGGCGGCATCGTGAGTCGTGTCGGGATAGCACAGTCAGTAGTGCGCTTGCCCGCGAAAGGCAAAGATCCCAGGTTCGAGTCCCGGTTCCGGCACACAATTTTAATCTGTCAGGAAGTTTCATATTAGCGCACACTCCGCTGCAGAGTGAAAATTTCATTCTGGAAACATCCCTTAGGCTGTGGCTAAGCCATGTTTCTACCATATCCTTTCTTCCAGGACTGCTAGTCTTGCATGGTTCGCAGGAGACCTTCTGTGAAGTTTGGAAAGTAGGAAGCGAGGTACTGGCGGAAGTAAAGTTGTGAGGTGATATCGTGAGTCGTTTCGGGATAGCACAGTCGGTAGTGCGCTTGCCCGCGAAAGGCAAAGGTCCCAGGTTTGAGTCCCGGTTCCGGCACACAATTTTAATCTGCCAGGAAGTTTCATATCAGCGCACACTCCGCTACTCCGCTGCACAGTGAAAGTTTCATTCAATAAATAAACAAATACCCAGGCAACGCCGGGTTTTCAGCTAATTTCTCAGTATACTATGTAAGTCACACACATTGTGCTCTAAAAACTGTACGGGATGCTTTGTTGTGCTATGATATTTTGCGGCCGGTAACTCCCTTCTCTGTTACCAGGTAGTACTTTCAAATGAGCTAAACAAAAACTTACTTTCGAATATCACAGACGATTTCTACTATTAAATATTGCTTCAAGTCATAATAATAAATAATATTTTCTTACGATGCATAACTATGCAGTCTGTTCGGATTCCCAGTTTTTGCGCCGACAGTGATGAAAAAAAAAGTTCAAATGTTTGTAGACCTTATGGGACTTATCAAAAATGTTTGTTAAGCTTATGGGACTTAACTACGGGGTCATCAGTCCCTAAACTTACAAACTACTTATCAACTACCTTATACTAAGTACGACACAAAATCCATGCCCGAGGGCGGATTCCAACCCCCGACCATAGTGACGGTGCAGAACGTGACAGGCGCGCCGCAGACCGCTCGACCACTGCGGCCGGCGACAGTTGATGATCCATTTACATCTTCCGTCAGAATCTCTCGCTTAACTAAACACTCTGTAGCCACCTCTGAAATAATTTGTGCAGTTTATGGCAACACAACCACCCACAATGTCGTGCTAAAGTGCCCTGAGGCAAATCCTACAGCATTGCAGTATGTATAATTTACGAACTACTGGAATTAAAATGGCGGATGCGTCAGCTCGTACTTACAGGAGCTTTAGTCGTTGCGAAAACTAGTGTGTGCCAGCATGTTTGGACGGTGGTGCCATCTGGCGTGAGTCAGATAGAACTGCGTACGGCTGCTGGATACTCGACAGGCGAACAATGGACGAAAAGTGGTCCAGTCGGATTGGTGGGAGGAGTTAGGGGGGGGGGGGAGGGGTGGCACGATCGTTACGCATTTCCGGCACGTCTTAGCCAGGGCCAGGAGGCTGTTCACAGCCGTCCTGCGCCTCCGTGTCTGCAGCACGGGCGCCGTTCTTCCGAGCCTCATATCACTCCGCCAACAGACGTCCTTTCCTCAGTGCTGGTCTCATGTCTGTAACGTAACATGCTCACGTTAAGGTTTCATTTTTTCTTCTGACATACACCCAAGAGCCAAAATGCTTCACAATATAGTTATAAATATTTTGTCTTTTGCATTTATGTGTAAGTTTCAAAGTGATACAGAAGCCCACACGTAACTGAAATATATGAGAGCTTGTAGATTAAGCCGTCGGCACACGGAGCGTGTATCTGAACTTGTGCGGTCAACTTGCCGAGTCCAACGTGCGGCTGAACGCTCGGAGACGGCGCGACTTGTGCCATCGCCCGCTAGTATACTCCCAGCCATCCTGACAATCACCAAGTCAATGATCAGATTGGAGCTATGTAACTGGCTCAGAAGACAGCACGTATATTGGACCAGATTCCATCAACAAAAACATGGCAAGGTAATGATGCCAATGCCGTGTTTTAAAAGAAGCTCTGCAATCCTGGGTCTGAACAGGAGACTGATAGGACTCATGGTTGGATTGCAGACAGGCCATGGGAATTTCAAAAAACACCTACATACAATGGGAATAACAGAAGAGGACCCTAAATGTAGGATCTGTGATGACAGTGATGAAACTGCATCACATCTGATCTTCGAATGCATTGCATTGGAAAGTAAAAGGCACAGAACATTTGGGACAACCAGACCCGAATAAATTGTGTCTAATAAAGAACTGGTAAAGGGACTCCTTGCACTGTTTAAGGGCATTGGTTGGCTTTACTAGGGATACAGGGAGCGATGAGCGATACCGCACAATAAACTTAGTTTCGGTGCGGGCAGTGGCGGGTTGGCCCAAGACTGTTTTGGCTTCCCTGAAAAAAAAAAAAAAAAAAAAAAAAAAAAAAAAAAAAAAAAAAAATCAAATCAATACTCCCAGCCTCCCCACTCCGGGAAAAGTCAGGAAGTACTCACATTCGCCACTGGAGCGCTGCAAGCGTGCCTTAGTCTGGCCGTCAGCCGCTATACGCACTTACGACATTTGTTGCATAAGGATTATTTTTCTGTTTATGGGTTTGCTATTTACATACTTCGCCCGTTCCAAACGTTCAGTCACTTCTGCTCCAATGTTTTTTAAGATGACTGGTATAACTGTATATATATATTACCTCGCCTAATTATTCCGTATGTTCTGAAGTTTCACTTGTGGACTGTAAAATCTTCGCAGTGTTCAAGCCGCGGTGGAGTAGCCCAGCGGTCTAAAGCGTCTCACTACGGAGCGTGCGGTTGCTGACCTTGGAGGTTCGAGTCCTCCCTGAGGCATGGGTGTGTGTGTTTGTCCGTAGGTTAGTTTACCTAGATTTAAGGTTTAAGTAGTTTGTAAGCTACGGACTAATGACCACGCAGTTTGGTCCGATAGATTTACAAACATTTGAACATTTTTGAGCAGTGTTCAACACAGTGACAACTGAAGAAGTTAATATTGTACAAGCTTGAGTGCTGACAAACTTGGTAGCTAATGAGTGATTTCATTAAGTTTCTCTTCAAGGCGTAAAAGTTTAACTCTAGACATTCACAATTTAACATGCAATTTATTTTGTTCTATTTTTGTCAGATTTTCGTCTAAAATATCACACTGTATGTGACTAGAAGAACGGCAACTATTAGTGCCATGATTCTCGAGCAGTTCAACATTGGAAGTAATGCTCTGATCATAGGTTTCCTCAGTGCTTTAATATTTTCGTTTTATGAGTGTCATGTTCATTGTTTTTTAATAGTTCTACGTACTTGTTTTGCTTGTACAACTTTATAAGCTAGATAAGAAGGAAAAACAGAGAGAACAGCAGCATCCAACAATTTCTTAAT
Source organism: Locusta migratoria (assembly GCA_026315105.1). Classification (NCBI taxonomy): domain Eukaryota; kingdom Metazoa; phylum Arthropoda; class Insecta; order Orthoptera; family Acrididae; genus Locusta; species Locusta migratoria. Next base: position 424,206,327 of record CM048746.1, on the reverse strand, counting down.
TTTTAACCCTACCGATAATCAGCCTCTCGGAAATGAAGGCTACATACCACACACGATCTAATGTTGAAATTGGGAGAAACATCTGCTCTTGATATTGCTTTTAGCCACTGTTCTCTGACATCACTTTTGCTGCGAAATTCGTGAAATGAATGTCCTTTTGCTTTACCACTTCTGTTTGTGCCACAATACACCATTGATATTGACAAATTAAAACCTGTAATGAGACGGTATTGTGTTAAATAATATACATATGGTAATATTATAAAAAAGTAACTAATCAGACCAGATATACCGATGGGGTAGAAAATTAGAGAGCGCATATGAAGAAACATGAAGATGGATTATTGCAAACCCTGTAATAATGTTCTAATACCAACTACTACGATTTCATACCTTCTTATTGCGGAATCAATCCACCGTAATTCCCTGATCATACCTCAGGATACTCTTGCTAGTCTGGCACCCACGACAAGAAATTACACTGTTTACTTAGTTTCTTCTGTTGATTACAATGTTCGTGCAGCGAGGGTTTAGAGCACGATACTAGTGCCGCAGCGGCCAAGACGGTAACTTCTTGATGTGCGCTCCAAAACACGCAAACCGAGCGAAGTGGGAAGGCTGGGAGTATACTAGCGGGCGATGCTTGTGCATTCGAGACGTGTGCAGCAACGAGCTACACGCGACCGCAGCGCGCTCCAGTGACGGTTGTCGGCGGCATCAGGTGCTGGAATCACACTGTTTACGAAATCAAAAGAGTGGAATTACTGCTTTACCTCTATTACATCGATTATTTCAGTGCTTGCGCATATGTTCGTTACGTTCTGCCATATAGGCCTAAATAAGTAACAACAAAACATCTAGGAACATATTACTCTTACAAAAATTGCATATTATTTGAATAAGTACAGCGAATAACAAAAGTTTCATGACAAACTGTGCGATATTAAATTAGACAAGGTCTTAACATGAGGCAAACATTATTGCAACAGTATCGCTTTTTAGTAAAGCTTAAACGGTCAATGTTACTATTCAATAGAAGAATGTTAAGAACGTGTAAAATGCAATACTTGAAACAATAAAACCCGTATTTTACTGTAAGTAAGTTGCAAACTGTCCTGTTTACAAAAGTAGCCTAACAAACTAACACCTCAGAGGATGCGCACTTATGTTGACAGAGCATCGAATATTATGCAGTATACTTCGATGAAATTTATAGGAAAGTCTTTGAGTCTATCATAAAACCCGAATGTAACAAGAAAAAAAAAACATTTGCTTCTAAGAAGCCTCGAACCAGCGCCAAATTACCGCTACCATTCATAGGCTACGAGTTGGCTGCCTACGCTATGGCCACTAACGCAATTTGATATCATCGTCGAAGGTATTAACACTTGTTGTATACACTAGTCGTAGATACGTCGCTTGTTGCTACGTAATGACAACAAATGATGTATTGAACAATTCGTGTTGATAGATCTTCAGATCGCCTTGCCCTGTAACGGCAGATTACTGCCATACGGAATTTTTTGAACCACATATAAGACGGTTTCAGTCATTTATGTCCTCTTTGCCTTGGTCGTAGGTATTAAAACGAACTAATTAAAAAATTGGAACATACGAATTATCTTGTAACTTCTGAAAATGACCACAAATTTACTCTTTCTGATAATTAAGCGATAAAGATGCCAGTAATCTACACCATTTAGAGACTAAATTAATATATTTTATTTCCACTGATAACAAAATTTTCGATGTAGCTGTAGTGGCGTTGTAGCTACTCGGTTGGTGTGTGTTACGGTAAATCATTCATTTAAACACGAACGTACGAAGAATACGATGGCCTAAATGTTTGTGCCTGCCGCGGTGGCCGAGGGGACTGAGGCGCTCCAGTCACGGTCTGCACGACCACTACCGTCGGGGGTTCGAATCCCCCCTTGGGCATGGATATTTTTGCCGTCCTTAGTATTAGCTAGTTTGTAAGTTTAGGGGCTGATGACCCCGTAGTTAAGTCCCATAGACTCTACAAACATTTGAACTAAACGTTTGTAATCCTGTTCAATAACCGTTCGGTACACAGAGGAGAAGTTAATAGATCTTCAATTTTCTATGTTTATTTATTGATAATTAATGCTTGATTTGATTTGAAAATTTTACTTTGATTGGTTTACGAGCTATGAGTGTCAGAATCGCGTAATTTCACGATGTTACTTTAGTTCCTAAAAATCAAGCGAAAGAGTTTGCGTACCACAGCTTCGGGTTTGTAAAAGGTATTAAATTAACTTCTACTGTCTATGAGAGAAAAATAAAATTCACAAAAAGGCAACTTTCCCTGTTGTCCGATTTGAAATGGAATGGTCCATATTTGGCAATTACGACGCCTTGGCGAATTCGCTAATTAATATTAAAAAGCGATACATCAGTTTCCGCGTTCATATATTAATACGGGGGTTGGAAGTTAAATAGTGGCAACACTGCTGTGGAGACACTGTGTATTTGAATCTACTATTGTGGCTGACAGCACACGTTGTTGGCATACCTACCTTAGCTCCGAGCAAATCAACTCGCCCGTCCTCGCACAATCGAGGGAAACCCAGTCACTTCTGAGCGATCGGTCTAGCATAACGGTATCACTATCTTTTCGAAACACGAACAACGGAGCTGGATGAAGACTGAATGTGCCATAGGTCGTACAGCACGGTTTCCAAGGTTTCCAAGGTTTCCAAGAGCCGTGCGTATTGCGTTGTTTGGTTGGGGCAGAGGAACTAAACTGCTAAGATTATCAGTTCCCCGGTAGAGAAAGGAAGGATTGAGGATAGGAAAGGAGGTGAGGGGGAAAGGCAATGCAGTCCTGGAAGTAAAGAAGGAGGGAAGACTGCGTTAGCTCGGGGCCCCGTGCTCGCGACCAACGTGCCCACGAAAGAACTGTGAGTCGCCCTGGGGGTAGTCGTGCAGCGAATCGCCATTGTGGAACAGTGGTATGTTGTGTAAAAGTGTTCAACGAAGTTCAGCAATCTGTGACATGCGTCGGGCAGATTGTCTTAGCGTGTCTGAAGAAGTAGTGCATGCTGTTGCCGCGTTAGTGGACAGTGACCGTTGCCAGACGATTCGTGATCTCGCCGACGAAACCAGATTAGCGCATACAGCGCAAGTTGTGGCTGCTCTGTTCGGTCGTTGGGACTGGGAGGTACTGTACCATCGACCATCCATCCTGGACTTAAGTCCTTGAGACTTCGTGGCATTCGCTTCAGAACTGTTCCAGAGATTAGACAGGCAGTAGACCGCTCAATTCATACCACCAACAGAAATGGCCCTTCTAACGGTATACACGCCGAGCGAGGTGGCGCAGTGGTAACGCACTGGAGTCGTATTCGGGAGGGCGGTGGTTCAAATCCACCCCTGACCATCCAGATTTAGGTTTTCCGTGATTTCCCTAAATCACTCCAGGCATATGCCGGGATGGTCCTTTCAAAGGGCACGGCCGATTTCCTTCCCAATCCTTACCCAAAGCTCCGAGCGTTAGCTCCGTCTCTAATGACCTAGCTGTCGACGGGACGTTAAACCCTAAGCTTCTTTCCTTCCTTCCTTCTAACGGTATACTACGTCTCACATATCGCTGGCATTTGCTTTGATGGCCAGTAACAGGTGCAAACACGTAACGCTTTTGTAGCGGTTGAGAATAGTTGCCACTATTTAAGCTGCAAACTTCGGATAATGTTTTTTTTTTTTTTTTTTAAGTTAAAATGCAAAGATTTCACATTACAATTATTTTCAATTATATATTTTTTGACGACGTTACAGCGTTCATTTTAATGAAATAAATCGCAATTTGCGATCAATTATGGCTTCACTGTACTAGGTTTAGATGGAATACCCAAGTGCGGCGAATGAAAATTTGTGCCCGGCCGGGATTCCAACCCGGGATCTCCTGCTTACTAGGCAGACCCGTTGATCAATCCGCCACCGAGGATACAGTGACCAGCCCGACTGTAGAGGACTCTTCCCTGCACGTCTCCCCGCCAGACCCAAATCTCCATTCTCCACGCTGTGGCTGTGGTAATAGGAAAAATACATCGTGGCGAATAGAGATTTGGGTGTGGTGGGAGACTGGCAGGAAAGAGTCCTCTGCAGTCAAGCTGGTCACTGTGTCCTAAGTGGCGGAGTGGTCTACGCGTCTACCTAGTAAGCAGAAGATTTCGGGTTCGAATCCCGGCCGAGCACAAATTTTCATTCGCCGCACTTGGGTATTTCATCTAAACCTAGTACAGTGAAGCCGTAACTGATCGCAAATTGTGATTTATTTCATTACAGTTATTTTCGGATTGGAAAATAAAAACAATGAAATAGGAAATACAACTGAGGAGAACACGAGACGTGCTGAAAGATGCTGTGGAAAATTAAACCAACAAAAATTATTTTCGTGTGTCGGGGTATCTCACCAAATTTTCTTCATTTTATATAAAAGCACATTTAATGCATTTCGTTTAAATGTAGCTCCTCGTTAGGTAGAGTTTCTACTAACGATCAAACCTGACTGCTTTCCAAGCCAAGAAAGACGTTACGTTGCGAAAGAGGTAACGCTTCCACGGTGGACATTTTATGTCGCCCAAACTGTGAATGAATACAACCGTGGACAGCTGACAGTAATGTCGGAGTAACATTACTGCATGGCGTGCGCTGGCTTACAGAAACGGGATGCAACAGCGGGCACTGCCGGCGTCGTTTTCATCAACGCGCACTTCACATCCCGCAGACAGTTCTTTGAAAAGGTGAGCGCGTAAACCAGACAACTCCGGGCGCAAGGTGGAGCGTCGCGCTGAACAAACCGGGCGTCCCGTCACTGAAAAGCCGGGCAAAATCCCTCGCGCACTGAATCAGCTTCGCTGAAATAACGTCAAAAAGTTAAAACGTTGCCGCCGCGGCACGCACAAAGAGCTATTGTAGTCAGTACTTTGGCGCTAATTCCGCCGTGTAATCTGATAAAAATGCGAGATCTTTTTTCCAAAGCTGGTCGTTGCGCTCCGCTTTCATAAAGCGACACTTTTGTCTGCGTCACCCCGTGACAAACGCGCGTGCGTGAATACGCGCGCGCGCGCGCGTGTGTGTGTGTGTGTGTGTGTGTGTGTGTGTGTGTGTGTGTGTTGGCGGTGGAGGGGGCAAGAGAAGCAACGCCTATGTAATCAGCAGCAATTCATTGCTATTCGTGTAAGCTAATCGACAACACCTCGACACCCTTAACGACTAATGTGTACTTTAGTGATAGAATGGATGGGGTATTTCTATTGCTAGGACAAAGCCCCGGCCTAAGTCGGTCACATGTTCTTCCCAGTTAAAGAAAATAAAAAATAAAAACACGGGGAAAAAATGATAAACAAATAGTAGAGTCGGTTCGTCACATGCTCTTCGCAGTGCAATACAACAATCATAACCGTGTACCGTGAATGTAATCGTAATTGGGAGAACCGTATTGGCTATTCTGCAGCTGTGTAATTTATGTGTGACACTTCAAAATGAGAGAGAGTAGACTCGTGATTTTCCCGCTTTTAGCGAGTGGTCGCGCGAAGCCCCTTTTACGCGATCGACGTCGTTGTGAAAACTGACCATTCTAAGTACGTCGCGCGTAGGGGAGACCGCGGCTAGTTGTTACAATTTTTTTGGAATATCGTATGCCTCGACACAAAACACGTATTTCGATTGGACAGATGCCAAAAGTTAGCCCATTATTTAGTCTTCACAATGAAATTTTTGTCATAAATGTAAGCTCAGATTGTTAAGCTCTATATCAACTTTTTGCTATCTTTTATGATGTAACAACCTACCCCACTGTGGGACATCTTGTTACACTATACGGGGTTAGTTGTTACATAATTAAGAAATAATATTTTTTTGGTTCCATAACACAGATTTATTTAATCATTAGTTTTATTGCAAGAGGTGGTAACAAATCATAAAACTTGAAACACAGTACTAATATTGACATACTTTCATCATTAGTCTGATGAAGAAATATTAAGTTCATTATCAGAGCTACAGTTTTTACAAATAAAGAAACTGTCATGCTTGGCACCCGTATCATGTGCCCACTTTTACATTTTGTGCACTGGAGTCATGTGGTTGGTGGTCTTGACAGAGTGTGGTTCCATACATTTAATACACACGCAGTCCTCTTCCTCATCAGATGATTCTACGATCTTACATTTTCGTTTCACCGTTTCTGCTTTCTTATTTTTATTTTTCGGCGCCAACACCAGTCGTCGTCTTGCAGGTTACTTTTGGCTATTTGCCCCAGTTGTCAATGCTGCTTTTACTGGTGAATCAGTCAGCATAGCACTTACTCGTTTATTCAAATGTTTGTTAAGCTTATGGGACTTAACTACGGGGTCATCAGTCCCTAAACTTACAAACTACTTACGAACTAGGACGGCACAAATATCCATGCCCGAGGGGGATTCGAACCCCCGACCGTAGTGGCCATGCAGACCGTGACTGGAGCGCCTTAGTCCCCTCGACCACCGCGCCCGGCTCGTTTATTCCTTCTTACTGTTTTCTTGCGGGCAGGAGCTTTCGGGAAAGGCCTCAGGTCTTCAGGTGGCACATGTGTGTCTATGGATTTTGTAGGACCGACTGTTGAGGTGCAAGGCGTCGGCCTTGATTCCACACTTGTTGATGTGCTGGGAACGTCATCCCCTACTGAGATCGTAAGAGACACAGAAAGCAGACTTTCATCTGTTAAATGGCAATATTCCAGTCACTTGAAACCCAGCCTTGATGTTCCTTGGCGTAGCAGCGCTAAGCAAAGATTGTTTAACTATAAATGGAATGTCATATATGGTCATATGTTTCCTTGGGAATAGTGCCTCTGTCAGTCTTCTTCTTGTAATTACGTATTATACCTTTAGATAAACATAATTGCTTGTATTAAGGGAAACAAAAACTCTTTGGGGCAAGTTGTTACACCGTGAACTATGAAAATATTCACACAGAGTAAAAAAAATTACTCCAGCACACGAAAAACACGTTTTATGTCACTAGCGCTTTATTACCAACTGACGGCTGTTACAGTTAGGATGGGAGGAGGGAGTCTCTTAATGCTACCATCTGGCGGAGCAACGAGTAAACTGCTCTAGCGCGGAAATTTTTATTGTCAAGTAACAACTTGCCCCGTGTAACAACTAGCCCCGGCCTCCCTACGTGCCTTCCTGTAAACCAATAGCCATCGCGAGTGCGTCAGTGACGTCAATTATCTATAGATGTAGCCAAATGTGGAGCTCTAAATTTCGTTGAGTGCTGCAGAATGCGCATGCGCAGAAGCAAGGGACTGTACTGGTGTCTGCTAACTTTGGAAGTTCTGGTCGAGCTCATTCATGTTATAGAAATTCTTTCGTATATCCTTGAACTTTATTTCGTTGTTTGCTTTGTGGATTCATCACATCGAAATCGTTGCACTGGAGCCTAGTATCGTTTTTAATACTAACGTTTTCCTACAAAAAGAGACTCAATATCTGTAAGCAGAAAGATATTTACGTTTTACAGTTAAAAACCCTACACTATGTATAAACACGAACACTGAGAGAGTAACAATTATTAAATGAGATAATTGTTTCCGACCTTATTTCACCTTTAACAAGAAAACAAGTAAATTACTGTGTTTTTTATATTGTTTGTTGTGTTTGAAAGTATAAATTTTCTTCATCAAATACAAATAAATGTATAAGTTCTAAAATGTTTGAATGACACTTTTCTTATTTTTTAGATTCTCAAGTGTCTATAAAATTTACTACGTAATATTTGACGAGAACATCCGCTACGTACTACCCTTTTGCCATTAATAAACTCCATTTACGTACGACCAGAAAGATAAAAGTGCTCTCATTATCTCACTTCATCTTTCAAATACGAAACGACACAGCTGACAGTCCTACAGTTTTGGTGCTAATGTCTAAACGTAAACGACAGCAAGACGCAGTACGGGAATAACACGTCAGGTGCTGCAGTAGACCAACTCGTCTCTAGTAGACAACCGAGACAAGAGTATTCACCGTGTAAAAGGAGCTTTAAGCTTAACGCTATCATGCTACCCGTGCACTTATCCCGGACCGACCCAAACTTACATGCGTCAGCTACCAATAAATGATACAATAGATGCTGTGGTTCCAGCAAAGGGAGACACGTTTATTACTATCGCCAACTTCGCTTTTGGCTAGTAAAGTATTCCGATTTGCTATCACTGTATGAACGATGAAACCAGCGCAATCTTCTCCAGAAAATTTGTGCCGTAAGCTTCTAGACAAACCCAGTTTGTAATACTTTCTTTATTGTGTTAAAAATCTGTAAGATTTTACCTGTTAATGTGTAGCTATGCCAAAATTCAAACATTTTAAATTCGGTCAATAACCACGCAAAATTCTAAAACTTAATTTATTTTTGCGCCATGTAAGCCGGCAGATAGATTACACAGTTTATAAGATAAATAAAATGTCTATCACTGGTATTGCATACTTCTTGTTCACACACTTAATGGTTCGGAAATGCTGATGTGATTCATTTAATAATCATTGTTTTTCGCCCAACAATTCGTGCATGGCTCATGTAACAAATGTGCAATACGTTGAGGAAGGGAAATAATAGTGGATTTTTAAGGTACTGCACTGGCTAATTTTTATTTAGCCTAAAATCTGGTCATGATATTGAATGCGGTGGTGTAATTAGTTGCTTTTAGACTAGATGCAGCAAGAGGTAACGCTTCAAAGGACAGTAACTAATAAGAATATTTACGTAAATTCCGTATTACGCTACAAGCAATGTGTCAAACAGCAGTTATCTGAACGGTTATTATTTTTAGACGCTATAGACTGCAGTAAGTGTTGCCTAGAAATATTCTGCAGGAAGTGAGTGGAAAAAAGAAAAGGGTAATTAACAGTGTCAGGATATCCGACGGTCCCCTCTGTCACTTTTTAAAATTACATTAATGATGACGATTCACTGAAATTCGCAATGGATGCCGTTTTTCGCGGAAACACACATCATTTTAAACTCTGAAATGGTACATACATTCTACAAACTGATATAGGTATCGGATTTTGAAGCTGTATTGTGTGGAAAACAAACGGGACGGTACGTCCACTGTTGGTTACACACAGTAGACTAACCGATCATGAGTAATGTTCGGTCCGTAGTACCATGAATCGGCAGTATTATCCGGTCACTGAATCCATATACACAGTATATCATCTGCTGCTCGAAGTGCACGCTACTGTTCCTGCCTGTTTACGTAACGTTTAATATCGGTCTTTTATTTGTTTTATATATTCTGCCCACTTGCAACGCTATATTTTCAAACAAGCCCATTACGGGTTGTGCCCTGTAAATTATTTATCACAAAATTCTATCGGACAAAGCAGACCACTGAATTTTGCAGACTTTCTTTTAAGAGTGCACCCACTTCGTGGCATGATATGGCAGCTTTACCCGAAATCCGCCACCCCTCCAAGGCGAATAATCTTCGAACAATAACCTGCTCCACCAGATAAGCGATAGCTTTTGTACTATTTGTATTTGAAGAAAACGAATGCATACAACCCTTACCAAGATTTTAACTCTGAACAACTGTTTTATTTTTGGGATTTGTTTCGTCTTTGTTAAGGATTTCTTCTTAATTTATATATATAAAAGTTGTAATGACCTGTCATGTAAATTTCCCATAGCAGCTGAACAGAAAATCATGGTCTTCAAGTAAAACCTGTACCAAAATGAGTAATGATTAAGCGAAAAATTTCCATTCATCTTTCATCTTGGATTGTTATAGAAAACGAGAAAAGCCATCAGAACTGTTTAGTTAGAAACTGGCAACGTACTGGAAAGTTGCACAGTTCACACTCATATTCAAGAAAGATAATAGGAGTGAGCCACTGCATTACATACGTAATCACTGACGTCAAAATACAGCCTTGTTTTGGAACATATCCTGTGTTAAAAATTATGACTTATCTTGAAAACAACGATATATTGACCCAATGTCAAGACGGTTATGGAAAATATCGTTCTTGTGAAACACAACTAGCTCTTCAATCACATCAAGTGACTTGTCCTACAGACAAAAAATCTGAAATTGATTCTTTATTGACAGATTTTTAGAAGGCCTTTTAAACTGTACATCACAAACGGTTTTTAATCAAATTGCGTGTTTATGGAATAGCGTCTCAGGTTTGTGATTAGAATGGAAATTTGATATCGTATATGAGACAGTTCGTAGTAATTGATGGACAGAGAGGGACTAAAACAGAGGTGAGATCTGACGTTGCGCAGAATATGTTATTGGTCCTCCGTTGTTCCTCACATAAAGGATATGGGCGACAATTCGGGTAGGGTGTTTTCAGATGCTAATATAATCACCTGAAGATCAAAGCCACTTATAGGACGCTTTAGTTAATATAACTGAATAATATGAAAATTGACAATTGACCGTAAATAATGAAAAAGGCATATATGTGCACATGAATACTAAAAGGAATCCTTTGAACATAGTGTACGAGTTAAATAAATAGAACCTGGTATCCGTAAATTCCACTAAATATCTATGAATTACTATTACGACCGAAACGGAGAAGATTGCCTTAGAAGATGCTACAGAACACTGCATATATTATGCTTATCCGTCCTCGTTTGGACTACTGCTGCGCAGTTTGGGATGCTTATCAGATACGTCCGACGTTGGAAATCTTAAGAGTAGATAGAAGAAAAGCTCATTTTTTATTATCACGATTCAAGGGAAGAGATACTGTCTTGAAAATGATACTACGTTTGGAGTGGGAATCAGTACAACAAGGGCGGTTACTGTTGTTGCGTGATCTACTTACGGTATTTCGATCGCCAGTTTTCTCGTCTGATTTCGAAAATGTATTGTAGACATTCACGTATGTATGGAATAAGATGATGACAACGTAATACGTGAAAACAGAGCTCCAACGGGAAGATTTATTTATTTATTTATTTATTTATTTATTTTGTGTTCTTTCTTACCGCGTGATATTCGAAAACGAAATGGAAGATAAATAGTAGTAAGATGCATCGATGAAACATCTGCCACATTCTTAGACGTGATTTGAGTGTACCTCATGTTGATGTAGATGGAATCGGAAACAGTAAAGCAGTTGTGAGACAATCTAACCTTTGGCATGTGACGTAGTCTACAAGATTGTATGCGGGTACTCGCAATGTGCAACACTTGTCCCCACTTGATGTAAGTCGTAGTTCCTAGCTGTAGTCCTTGAATATAAGTTGTATTGCAAATGGTATCATCCATAGTTTGGAATCATTTTATGAAATGTTTTAGCAATGATCTACAATGTTGTTTCTGCTTCAATATATTAAAAAGAGAAGGACGAAAAATAAATTTTGATACTATATAAGGAGACAACTTACAAAATGTCCTATGGAAAAAAATAACGATATATTGTACATGTACTGACATCCTCTTAACACAGGATATCATATATATATATATATATATATATATATATATATATATATATATATATATATATATATACGGAATACTGTTGCGGTGCAGTAGCCCAAAGCTCTAACGCGCATTGCTGAGTAATGCGCAGTTGTTCGCCTTTGGAGGTTCGAATCCTCCCACGGCTTTGGGTGTGTATATTGCCCTTAGCATAATTTAGTTTATTAGCGTAAGGACTGATAACCACAGCAGTTAAGTCCCTTGGATTTACAAACATTTGAATGTTTTTACCGAATATTATTTTATTCAGAGGAAAACAAAAGTTATAATTTATGAAGCAATTAACTTCAATGATAAGGCGTTAAACGGCACGACACGGTAAGTAAACCATGATCTGTTTTACACGTAACAGTGATATATCCAGATTAACAAAACCGTGTATGGAGCCACATGCAGTCATAAATTTATACTTGTTAGAAACGTAGGGTTAAGTTAGTTCTATTCAAACAACGACTCTAATACAGTGCCGAGCTAAAACTCAAGTAATTTGAGACGTCAAAAAGTGAGCTGAACATTTCGTCCATACATCGGACCACTGAACAAGATTTTCGAACTACCATAAGACAGTAAACATTTTGGATATTCTCGGAGACAGTTCTGTATTTAAATAAGAGGTAACAATAGAGTAGATGATGGAAAGGACTAGCGCTGGGTGCTGCAGGTTACTGAAACAATTCAATGGAGACAGGTGCAACTTTGTGCTTGACAGACACGAAATTGGATTTCCCGTTATGGCCCCGTCGGCGCCTAAAGCTTTGGGCCAGTTGGAAATGCTAACCGTCCGCCCCATGGTTTTACATTTCGGTCACTGCGGAAGTAGCGCCAGTCTATTCGTGTCATTTCATGATCGCTATTTATATTCCCGCATGAGGTCGAACAATATCACTGCGTCTGTGCTCGCAAAATGAACCATATTCAGTCGCCATGTGTATGTTTTTTCACTGTAGTGTGCGACTTGTCGGGACTTAGGGTGGATGAGAAGTGTGTACCGATAGCCAATTGGTTAAGGTGACTACTGGCCCTAATTGGGGAATCTGGGTTTGAGTCTCTGTTTGGCCAAATTTAACTTTCCTGTTCAGCACTAGCTCCTGACTTGTCTCTAGTCAAGCACGTGCAACATATGATAGGGCAACATCTGACACTCGAGACTTTTCAGTTGACTACTCCTACAGAAGTCGTGTATAGTTCGAGAAGGTGTGGAATAATGTATACAAATAGAGGGTTACACACCTGTGTGATCAAAATGGTTGCCTGATACCTCAGTACAACTTCAGCTATAGAGTTGTAAATATAATCATTTTTTGTACTCCATATGCACTGTTTCAGCAATAAATCTTGAGTTAATTAAGCTCTGGGAGGGTGTACCAAATTTTATTTCTGGCAGTATATAAAAATGTATGTGTGACCATATATTTCACTGTGCAGCCATATATGTTCCCTACAGACCATTGACTTTGAGAGTATTATTGACTCTCGCAACTTGCTCTAGCGTGGTTTCGTCGTGGTTGGTGGAAGTGAGCGGTTATGGGTTGGCTAAAATGTAATGCCACATTATTTCCTATTGCATCACTTTGTGTGTTTGTACTGTTTTAATTCATTACTTCTTCACTACTGGCTGTAATCATGAGACATTTTGCAAGCACCGAACATATACACACTCAAAATGTACACCATTTTATGACACATAGTTCAGTACGTAGCCAACTAGAAAAGCAGGCCGCGATGTGCACATCACGTCACGTGATGAAGAGAGGTCTGAGCCATCGCGATCGCTAGCTGATTGGCCCGCCGCTGGGGCACAGTCCACTGTCTCATACGGCCAGCCAGTCAGCTAGCGATCGCGATGGCTCAGACCACTCTTCACCACGTGACGTGATGTGCACATCGCGGCCTGCTTTACTCGTTAGTGTCGGTTCAGGAGGTACGACGTCAGAAATTAAGAGATGAGTGAAAACTTACGCGTCATGCAAGACCTTTATATTTGTTACTTTTCTGGTTCGTGAACTCTCCGCAATAAATAAATAAATAAATAAAATAAAAATAAAAAATGTAGTAGGTGTTCACATATGTCGCTGAATGTACATACAAAATTATATGATCATGCATTGTGTGAACATCATCTAGAGACAAGGCCTCACAACAGTCTGTGACACATCACACCAATAGGCTGTGATTGCTAGCTGATTGGCTGGCCAATGGGGTACTGCACACTGCCTCGTAGTGACCAGCCAGTCAGCTAACGATCGCGGCCCATCGGTGTGATGTGACAGGGACTATGTTAGGCCTTGTCTCTAGACAGTGTTGGTCACATACGTCAGAGAATATGACGCCATGAACCTGTTATGCGAAGATAACTAATACATCGCGTTTAATAGTTCGAAACTTTTTTATTAATGAACGTGTTCGCAGCACATTTCGCAGACAATAACTAAATATACCAGTGAAAAATCTAACAAAATTATGTCATATTGGGAATACTTCTCACCAGAAATGGGGCCATAACCCCAAAGATACGTGAAAGGAAACTACCAGGCTAAATTCACTAAGGATACAAACGAAATATGTGTATAAATATCGTACACTGCTGTAAACCACACTTGATACACATGTTACGTACTAGCTGGATAGAAATATTGAGGGTAAGAACGATCAACCTCCTTTTGGGAGCAATGTGGTGACTGGGAGATTGAAGGGAAGAGGAGGTGGACGGACATAGATGGGGAAGAAGCAGATGGACATAATAAGTAGGGGGAGCGCCAGAGAAAGAGAGAGAGGGACAGATATATGTACAGAGAATAGGAGGAGAAGAATTTGGACACAGGCAGGGGGAAAGAGAGTAGATTGTAAGGGGCATGGTTAGGTTGATGTGGAAAGAAAGAGGTGAGGCAGAAATTGACTTGGAGGAATTAGAAGAAGGCGAAGGGCAGATAGTGAGCACGATGGGATGATAAATTGGATAGGGAGAGGGGAGATCAAATGGACGGAGTGTGGCGTGAGGAGCAGGTGGACACAGAATGAAGGAGGAAACAGACGGATGGAAGACTGGAATAAAAATACAGGCTAATTACTTCGCGTGAAAGACTTTAAACAACCACGGTAACGTCGGGTGTTACATATACTGCTGGAATAATTGACAGTTAGCTGGCCACCCATGTCAAGGAGAAACTTGTACAGTAACAGAGGTAATTGCGAATATTTCTGTTGCTGTCTGTATACGGAGTACTGAGGAATTTTATTTAAGTAATTACGCCATCTGCAGAGTAATAATTCCAGCTGTGGTGAGTCGTATTTTCTAGGCTGAGCAGTTCATCGACGTACACGCGGAACAAGCGAACCGTTGACGTCAGCTTTCAACGAGAACAGGTAGGGGCTACTGAGAGGAGTGAAGCTGCACGCCTCGCAATAACGAAATTGCAGATCACTCTCCTGCAATTAACAGCAAATTGAGGAAGCTGCAGGCTGCGTAAGTACCCCAATATGCATTATCTGTTGTATAAGCACGCTAGTGAGAAATAACAACCAATTTGTCTATCAATTTTTGTGTCATCTACTACATTCAATACCAGAAGCAATGGAAAAAGTGAGGACTAAGAATGAAAACATAAAACAGAGGATTTAAATTTATCCTGGCATCGCCAGTGCTGGTCCTTGAGTATTTTTCTTAAAATTATGCGTTTTGGAAAACTAAAAACGGGAAAAAGGAAAAAGAACACGATTTATAATACTGCAAACCAATAAAACCGCAGATATATTTTCAAATATTGCTGCTGACATTAGACAAAAACGTCTAAATTTCTATGGACACATACACAGACTCCCTGAGTATAGATTCGCACGCGAGATTCTCACACCCACTGAAAATCCTAAAGGTATTAAATGGGTCGAACAAGTACAAAGAGACTTTACTGATGCTCAACTCACCATTTAGGACACTACAGATCGTAACATTTACAGAAGCAAAGTAGACAAGTGGAAAGTCCAGCGAGAGACAATAGGAAAAAAAAAGAAAAAAAAAGGACAAAGTGGACAGAAGAAAGAAAGCCATGAGCGATAAAATGAAGATCTCATGGGCAATTCACAAAGGGGCTACTACTTGTGTAATATAATAATAATAATATTAATAATACGAAAGCAAAGAAAACCCCTCATTATCTATCTCGTAACGTAATGAGAGGACACTAAATTAAATTTGTTGTCAGCCTATAAAAGATTAACAGCCCTCATTGCTGTCAAATCCTTTGTCGAAAATGTTTTAAATGGCGATCATAATGCTGTAATTCGTCCCCATAATCCAGCAGCAACTCTAATAGTTTTGACAGTGTCTTGGAGTCTTCTTACACGGGACACTTTTGGTCTTTAACAGCCTGAATCATAGGCAACAGTGTTTACAATAACACTGGATCATAAACAAGACAGTCGACTGTGTCATTAGAACGCAGAACGATGCATTGTGGCACAAGTGACTCTTAATAGAAACAGTGGAAGAAGGTTTGAATGGGATTGGTGTGAAATTACATTTATTACAATGACGTGAAGTTGTTTTACGTTTCCAATGAACACTGTAAATGTCCTCTTTTGAAAGTACTTGTAACAGCTGAAGAAACACATATCTGACACATCTGATAGTGCTTGTGTTAGTCCTTGAAGTGCAGATGCAGGATTACCATGAAGTGGTTAAAACGAAGTCGAAGACAGCAATGTACTCACAAAAGCAACGATTTAACATACAAAATTGCTTTTCAATTCCTGTAGTCCAGCATCAAAATATACATTAATCACTTTTTAACATGGTGATATATAGGTAGGTCGTCGTAATAACCTGCCTTGCATCAAGATGCTGCATCAAAAGTTTATACTTTGTTGCAGAACATTGATTATCAATCACAATGAAATAACTGTCAGGTATGTCATCCACACTGTTTTAACCGCTTCATCCAAATCTCTCATGTGGACTTCGAGGACTGGTAGCTAATAGAAGCAGTATCAGGTTGTTCACTGTTTTTCACTGTTGTTATTATTGTGAGGAGTGGATGTCTGGCACTGGTGATTGGAAATGTACCTCTATTATAAATGTACTAATGTTATAAATGTGAAAGGAGCTTTGTCTCTTACGCTTGACCAAACCTCTTAACCGATTTTGATGAAATTGGGTATCGAGATAAATTGAACACTGAAGAAGAACATAGGCTGCTTTAGAAAGTGTATATTTAAAGATATTTGTTTGTTTTAAGTTTGTGACTCGACATATGGAACATCTGAGCATCAACGTTTCTCTTATAGCTTCTGAGACGCTTTAATACTCCTTGATAAAGCTATTTATTCTTTGAAATTTGTCGCTTATATTAAAATACTTTTAATGGTAGACATGATTGCCATAATACGATTCTACAATGTGAATATAGTGCTTACAGAATACGTCAACGTCTTTACACTTTGTATCACGTATTACTTCTTCAGTCATCGGTTGAGTTTGGCCGTAAAAACAGAATTTTTTTCGTATATACTCTTTTGTATTAAAAGAATCTACGAAAACTAAAATCAGTCGGCCAGACCAAACTCCCTGGCCGATTTCCTTAATTTTTGTTTTAAACGAAAGGTATTTATTAGCAGATTTCTCATCAAGTATCAGAATTAACTTAAGTCTCTCCATCCTTTATTTTTATTCAAACGCGGTATTCTTCTGTCCTTTCATTGAATATTTTAATTGGTTTGTTTTACGATCTCTAATTAAGGCACGCAGTTATTTTTGACCTAACAACACGCAGCTGATCAAGCTCTTTCATTTGCGCTTTTAAACACTTGCATTGATTGATTCTGAAGAAAGCTATACCTGAACATTCAAATTTACTGCAATTTTTTCGCAACTCTTTGTCATTCCACTAACGGTGCGAAGTATTCGCACGGGTCCTCTAGTAATATCTTTGTTTTCATCTCGATGAAGGAGAGTATTTACCGTAATTTTACGCACGGTTTTTATTTGAACAGGAAAACTGGAAACATTTATCTTAATGTTGCTAATTATGGTCATAATTTAAGAACAAAGTAACAAAATTGTTGTACTTTACCTACAAAAGAAATATTAAAGTAAGTTAGACAGTAAGTAAATTGACTAGATACAGTGGATACACGATATTTACAATCTCGGAATCACGAGTTGCCCTTAAATATGAGCCTCATAAAACAAACAACAACTGCGCGTACATTCTATCTTCACAGAAAAAGGCACTTCACCATTATAACGGTGAATAGTGAAAAGACTTTAAAACCTTTTGGCTGTCAATGTAAATAACTCTTTAATACATTTATTAAAAAAAAGTCGAATTTTTTAACACCTTTATTCTTTTCAAGGCCGATGTTCTTCTTTTTCCACTGAGAACCGTTGCAGTTTAGTCCCTTACAAAACCCAAACCACCTTTTTGACACGTAAATTTTCATAGTTCGAGGTGATTCAGGTCGCGTTCACCTGGAACTAGGGAGACTATTGTATGGCTACCACAAATTCTACAGTCCTGCATACCTACTTGTAGGAAAATAGTCTTTATGTACTCAACAATCGTACCAGACAGATACTACGAAATGTCAGAACCTCAACATGACTACCACAATACAAAATACGCAGAAAGTAATCATTTGTTTGCTTCCATAAGTAGCCTTTACGAATTTGTTCTTGGGAGTGCTAGCTTTACATTGCACAGCAGCTTCAATCAGTGCTGTAGAAATTATTTCGAACTAAACACTCACAGTTCCGCTAACAGTATGAGTGTTGCTAGTATAAGTTGAGCCGCGGTGGAGCGGGCGAGTGCATTGAAGCGCTATGCTACGATGCGCGAGGCCGTTCCTCGTCGGGGGTTGGAATCCCCTCTCGGGCATGAATGTTTGTGCTGTGTTTAGTATATATGCTAGTTTATAAGTAGTTTGCAAGTTTAGGGACTGATGACCCCAAAATGATGTCCCATAAGCTTTACAAGCATATGAACATTGGAAGTATAAATTGAACGAAATTGAACAGGAAAAGGTGTGTGCCACATGATCAGTGTTATCAGTGTTTCCTGAACCGATACAACTTATTAAAACAGCTCCTTGCTTTCAAGGAAACTCAATAAAACTTTATAGCATAACAAAACGTATAATACGGAGTAAGTTAAATTATTACGAACATAGTATAAGACTATCACTATTAGATACGATTGCTTAATGTTTTTCTTAACAACAAAATACCCACAATTTTTACGCGGACGGAGAGGCTCCTAGCAGTTAAACGTCGCGCCGTCAACTGAGGTAAAGCGTTATTGTTGACTGAATGCATCCAGAACGCGACCGAACTTCATCAGTATGTTTAAGTAAGCTAACGTCGGCCAAGCCGAAGATTCGGCTGATTTCTGCCCGAAACCGAAACTGCGGCCGAAACCAATATTTTGGCCAAAACTGGTCGTAACGGAATATTCGGTCGATCCTTAGTTCAAATGTCTGTAAATCTGTGGGACTTAACTACAAGAGGTTGTCAGTTCCTAGGCTTACAAACTACTGAAACTAACCTAATGACAACACACCCCTTGGTCGTACCTCAGACGGACGTAAGGCGCGTTAGTTCGCTTGGCCATTTCACCGCGACTGTGTTTCTTCTTGTAATAAAGTGCTCTTTTAAGCATGGTTTCATTTGGTATCGACAGTTTGAAGTCATAGGTGTAACTTTTTAGAGTCATCATAGATGACGCCTCTGTAGACAGTCTCATTGACTAGAATGCTAAACAGATAGTCTCTTCTTACAAGCGTAATTAATTAGTGGCACAGTG
This sequence comes from Locusta migratoria, assembly GCA_026315105.1. NCBI lineage: Eukaryota > Metazoa > Arthropoda > Insecta > Orthoptera > Acrididae > Locusta > Locusta migratoria. Next base: position 424,187,022 of record CM048746.1, on the reverse strand, counting down.
ACGACTGTTCTTGAACATCTGCTAGTAAAGGTTTTACGTGTCATGGGAAACCAGTTCGACTCAGAGAAATAACTACCACACTGATGTGTGTACATACTAATGCAGTGCATATGAAATATATGCTCTTATACCTATTTACCTTGCAATTTGAAGTCGTATCTGATGCACAGGCACACGTGTTAGCACTCCGATTTCGGGAATCAGCCACGTGTATCGGCTCCGGATCAAATCCGCCTGGGAGATTAACAACGAGGGCTTCGAGCAAATTGGATAATAGAAGGGGGACGCTACTTCCTCTCGGTCGAACGGTAAGACAGTCGCGATCGCCGAAATGCCAAAGAACTGCTTGCTTATAGTCCCAATCCGGCATATTTTTACACTGTCAGCGACTGTGTATTCTAGCCCCAGCTTCAGCTACGATCGGAAATACCTTTACTTTCGGAACTCTTTGGGTACCAGCTGAAAACCCAATGATGCGCAGATTTTTATTTATTCCCCATAGTTTAGTAGCCCATTTAGTATTTATTCTTCTCTCTCTCTCTCTCTCTCTCTCTCTCTCTCACCACCTCACCTCTATGTCTTTCTTCAACTCCTCCTTTTTCCTCACGTTCTTCGTCTCCTCTATAAACTCTCGTAATGACGAATCGGCGCACAAAGTACCTGCCCAAGTGTGTGATTGCAGATGTCCAACAAACTGTACCTATCGCAAATATGCGGGATCGCGAAATTCCTGTACTCAAACCGTAAGGAGGTGCCCAAGTTTTGTGACTGGAAAAGCATCCGGGCATCCATTAAATAAACCATTTCAAACAGTGTCCACGCCAAATCTGGGCTGCAGAAAGGAAAAATGATTACACATCTGAAGTACTCTGATAAATTCATTCTTACCACTACCTTCGCATTTCTGGAACGAAACGTAGCATGTATATAAATGAAAATTTAAATGTTCGTGTCTTCAGAACCGTAATCGTCCAACGTTCTTGACTAAATAAATTGAAATTTTGATACTGTGTTGTATTGTAATACTATGATGTTTCTATGTACCGACTTATTTAATATATGATAAAGGAAACAGTTGCATACACAACACATATTTTGGGTATAACATATTTAAGTACAAATACTTTTATGTGTATTACTTTAATATGTAAAGATATCAATGAGTTGATTCTTTTTCATCCGGTCGTCCCACACGATTAATCCAAGCGTTGCAATGTGATGTTTTCTGTTTTGACGTACCTCAACCGCAAGTGAATGGCGTTTCGCCATTTCCTCGCGTCGCCACTTCTTACAGTCTACTGCTCAAGTAGCAGAGCGTCATTCGTCTTTCCTCATTATCTCCGGGAATGTAGGCATCTGGCACTATGTATACGTGGAAGTACTACTTGACCTCCTGAAATCATACGAATTTTTAGCCTCCAAATGAATGAACACCCTTATATAATGCTGTTCGGTCTCACATTACGAGTCATCTGCAGGTGAGTTATTCTAAGTGATACACTTGGATTATAAAATATTCATGCATTGTAAAAAATAAAAAGGAAAAAAAGCGCCAAATGAACCTTTAATAATTTTAATCTTATATGCGAACCCCCAATTTCTATTCCAAATTCGGATTCTATGGCCCAAATCATGCTTGGTGTGGTTTCTTTTTTTTTAACTTGATCAGATAAGGCTCTAATCGTAAGAAGTCATATTTGCCATATTGATGAAGGAATATACTACCTAGGGTTGAAAATAAAGAAAGCAAATTTTAAAATGCTTCGGAATGCTACTCCATTATACTAAAAGTGATCTCTCCCAGCCCCCGACACGAAATCGTTCATAGGACACCCTTTTGATTAATACCAGATTCTAATTGTCTAAAAAGGCATTAATCTAATATAGCCAAGATAGCGGTGTGTACATAGTAGATTTCTGTTCTTTAAGGGGAGCTGGATTAACGTAAGACCCCTTATCTCTCCCGACAGGTGTACTAGGTGAACACCATTTCCTCCGTGTGTCACGGTCGAAGAGCGTAAGCGCCTACCCGCAAAATATTTTCAAATGTAACTACATTCACTTGCCGGCACAAACGGGACCTTGGTAACAAAATGAGCAAGCGCTGTTCGGAGACACGCTGGGGAAATCGCCTTACAAGCCAGTCGAATTCTCAGGATTCTGTCTTCTCTTGTTGTCGGTTCCTGGTGTACTACGAGACTATTCAGTAACCCCAGAGGTAATGTTCGGTGAGTATAGATCAGTTGACTGGGCAAGCCCTGCAACCTGACCTCTCCGACCGATCCACTTGCCGCCCAACTGATCAAGAGTTCCAACAGGTCGTACACAATGTGGTGGCGCGCCATACAACTGAATACAAATTCTGCGTATTGTTTACTCAACAACTTCTGCCAGTAAAACAGGGAGGTTGTCCCGCATTAACTTCATAGTTTGGCTGATCACATTGTCATTTAAAAATATGGATGGACGAATGAGATATTTATTGACGATTCCGCACAACTCATCTACTTTCCACGGGCGTTGGTTGCCGTTTTGTCTATGCCAATGGGGTTATCAACTGCTCTATAGTGACAATCATGACTAATCACTTCACCGTTATCCCTGAATGTGGAATTTTCGGTGAAATGTTTACTCTTAGAGAAATTTACGTCATGTACCCGCTGCTAAAATGGTAACCAGCTCACTGTCGCGTATCATCAAGTGTAAAACCTAGCGTCAGAGTAATATGATATGGACAGTATATAGTTGTCTTGTAAATTCTCAAACTCGTTCTTTGCGGAGGACAATTCAAAACTTGTTTTACCAAAATGGTAGTCGATGTTTGGCTTCACCCCCCCCCCCCCCCCCCCACTCACCACACTGCGGCTGTGGGCGGGATCACTTTTGGTTTCACCGAGCAGCGTGAATACCCTGATACTGGTTTTCCTTTCTTTTCATTCCTCGGTAGTATACTGCATAACCAATGTGGCAAATAACATTTATTATAATTATAGCGACATTTCTTACGAATGTAAAAGAAGGTGTCGAACAAACCTAACATGATTTGGGTTCAAATGTTCAAATGTTTGTTAAGCTTAAGGGACTTAACTACAGGGTCATCAGTCCCTAAACTTACAAACTACTTATGAACTACTTACGAACTAAAGACGGCACAAATATCCATGCCCGAGGGGGGATTCGAACCCCCGACCGTAGTGGCCGTGCAGACCGTGACTGAAGCGCCTCAGTCCCCTCGGCCACCGCGGCCGGCCATGATTTGGGCTGTAGAATCCAAATGTGCAATAAAAATAATGGTTACCATTTAAGATTTCAAATTTGACTCCGCTACGTCCCCGCAACGCATGGAGATGGTTCGAATTTGATATAATTCGATCTCACTCGTGGAATTATTTAGCGGAAATTTGGCATCTTTTTTCGTAGAATGAATATTTTACCAAATATTACACTGCATAGTTTAAAATGGCTCGTCGTGTATATGCTGTAACTAAATATGTGGATATGATCTAACCATGTATTTGCTTTTGCAGCACTATGTCTATCTCAGCAACCTCATCTTTACAGTTTGACTTTTCGTGGTAACACAGGTTTCGCTTTCGGAGGATAATACAGGAACCGCCATTACGTTATAATCAAAAAATCGTCTCATTCTGTACTTTCTGGCCCAATGTTCTGTTGATGGTACCACAGACATCATAGAAATTATGTATTTTCAGTTTTCGAATCATAATCTGATGTTATAGCACCGATAGTTACCTGTTCGGTGCAAAACATAAACGCTGGTTAGGGTGCTATTGGAATGTCAGTCAGAGATTCTTTGGATTTGTCACGCATCGCTGGCGCAGCTCAGGTATTTGTGGTAGTTGCGAGTAATGGCAGTGATTAGTTGGTTTCGTTACCAGACATTATGGGACTAGCGAACACTATGTTGATGATATATTTTAACACCATTTGAGGAAACTAACTGATGACAATCGCTTAGCAATGATTATGGAATAAAAAAGATTTTGGAATGGAGTTAACAATTTCTTTGTAATTAATTAGCGGTGAGTATACGTTTTTCTCAGACTCATTGTTAGTATATTTTCACAGCACAATGTTACCTTTTTTCATTATGATTCTTTCATCTGGTAATGGCGGAACTTACTTTTCTTATGCCAAGATGATTGTATGACAAAAAAGGAAAGTACCTTGTGACATCTTTTATTTCTGTTATTGGAATAGCGACAATGTTTCCGAAAAAGAATACGTACCGTGTATAAAATTTTGTTAACGTTCATGCAAGTTCAGCTAAAAATACAGAGAATCGTAAAATAAAATTTGTGTCAGGGTCGTCATTTCTACTTGCTCACGTACATTTATATTTGCGAGAGACCAGTTTGGCAGCTTATATCGTTTTTAAAATGAGTATTATTTGTAGCCCTGACATTATTTCAGCAGTGTCACAGCTCCAGTATCTTCATCAGTTTTTTTTTTCAAGTAATCAAATGAAATTTAATCATGTTTCCTTTGTCATCTGGCCCCATGGTAAGGAGGAGTTGTACCACGTCCTGGAGCACTTGAACTCACGCCACCCCAATATAAAATTCACCATGGAACTGGAGAAGGATGGAGTACTCCCCTTCCTGGATGTACTGGTTAAGAGGAAGACAGATGGCACCTTTGGGCACAGTGTTTACCGCAAGCCCACACATACGGATTTGTATCTACAAGCCAACAGTTGTCACCATTCAGCACAAAAGAATGGTGTGCTCAAAACTCTTATCCATCGGGCACAGGTGCTCTCTGATGCTGACAGTTTCATAACAGAGATGGCACACTTGCGGTCAGTATTCGACAGGAATGGATATTGACATCCAGAGGGCGTTTCACTCAGTAAGTGCAGTGAAGGAACCGGGAGAGGAACAGGAAGAGGCCAAGAGGGTGGCATACCTACCATATGCAGGGCCAGTATCTGCCAAAATCAGCAGAATTTTGTCCAAACACAACATCAAGAGCATATTCTGCCCACCCACGAAGATCGGTGCACTGTTGGGCAACACCAAGGACGACCTGGGACTACAGGGGCCAGGAATTTACAGCATACCATGCCAGTGTGGGTTGGCATACATAGGCCAGACAACCAGGACGGTTCAAATCAGGTGCAAGGAACACCAAAGGCACACCAGATTGGGACAAGCCACGAAATCAGCGGTGGCTGAACACTGCCTAGAACTTGGCCACTCCATGGACTACAACAACACCAGAATAGTAACACAGACGCCGAGATTCTGGGACAGTGTCATAAAAGAATCCATTGAGATTAAAATCAGTGAAAACCTCATCAACCGTGACACTGGATACCAACTCAGTGCAGCATGGAACCCAGCACTGGAGCTTCTAAAATCGCAACGAAAAACGACTAGGAGAGCACCTGGCACGTTGCAGACAGCAGAGGGAACCCCCAGCACGGCGCAGACGGTGGAGGGAGCACCTGCAGCGGCGCGGACGGCAGAGGAAGCGCCTACAACAGCGCGGACGGCGCAGGGAACGCCTGGCGCGGCGCGGACGGCGCAGGGAGCGCCTGGCGCGGCGCGGACGGCGCAGGGAACGCCTGGCGCGGCGCGGGCGCCTCAGGGAGCGCCTGGCGCGGCGAGGACGGCGCAGGGAACGCCTGGCGCGGCGCGGACGGCTGAGGGAGCACCAGGCAGCAACCAGACACCCCCTCTCGGAAATGGACCAATCACAGAGCACCTGACTCGGCGCGGACCGCATATGGAACGCCTAACGTCTAGGCATAAATACTGGACGCGTTCCAAACAGGGACAAGTCCCAGGAAGCACCTGAGGAAGACAGTGAGGCACACTGTCGAAATATTGTGCAAGTTTGACACAAACATCCGGCAGAACACCCGACTACTCCAGAATGTCAACATTTCTCCGGGAAAGCATGAAATCATACAAGTTCACACGTGTTGCAGAGTTCCAGCGACGATCCACCACTTTGGATGACGCTGTACTGCCCGTTATGGCCATTCGGACCAGATGAAAATCATTGCGTTTTGTGGTCATGTTTCGTGGTCAAGTTCCGCTCATCGCTACGTACGACCTTCCTCTATTCACTGCTTTCTCACAAGCATCACTGTCACTCAAGTAAGCCCTCTGCAAGCCGAAATGTGACGGTATGACGACCCCGTTTCCCGGAGACCAATCATTCTGTCCCGTTCGAACTGTGCCAATGCCGATACGGGTCTTTTTGACGTCGATGAGACATAAAATCACTCAGTGTATTGTTTCCAAAGTGTGTGACAGCTCTGCACCCACTACACTACGCTCAACACCGACCTTGTCGGCCCCATACCAGAGGGCTCTGCTCGGCCTAGTGTAACTCATCTTGCTGCAAAAAGTATCACTCATTGTATAAAACATTCTCGGACTTCTTGCCGCATCAGATCGTGATAAAACTTCAAGCGTTCGGCGATTACGTCCATCGCCTCCGTCAGGAACATTCGACTAGTTGTGTAGTTCTTTAGTGATAGATGACTTGTGACTGGTGATCTTCTGATTGGCTGGCGGCTACGTAACGCTGTCGCAGATGGTGTCTATACCTGCGCTGGTGGCGCCACCGTTCCCGTAGTATCGAGACGCTCTACGGAATGTATTTGCCGCTCCTCTGTATCTTATCAAGATCCGACGAGGCAAAAAGTCCAAGAACGTTTTACACAAGAGTGCCGTCGCGAAAGACTTCGTTCTCATGTATCACTCATTGCTTGTACACTCGCCGCCACTTCCAACAAGTGTGGCGTTATTCCTTCTCGGTGATGCAGTTTACACAAATGTCATTTCATGTTATCAGATGATAAGTTCTTACTCAGAAAAATAATCGAAGTTTTATAACAATCACTAACTAACCAACAGTAATGCAAGTTGTTACAACAGCTAGCATACAAGTGGAACTTAGTTATGAAAATTTATCTGGTGAGTAGCACATACACAGTTCTGTTGTATAACTGTATTTGTCAAAGCTAACACAATTCCAGAAAATAAATTTGAATTTTATTAGTTTAATTTTCAAGTGCTTAGAAATTCTTTATTATGCTTTCTATCAGAAGTAGGTACACGATACACACACACACACACGTACAACACCTCAAACGAACCTAAAGATCTACATTGAAGGAGAGTTTTATCGTGCTGATGTACCAGAAATTTATTTTATTTTTTCAGTCTGTTAGTCAATCAGTGGTCATTCAGATTCACAGTCAGATGCAACAACACACTAAAAGTCATTTTCATTTATCAGTAACACCGCCATTTTCACAGATAACTTTCACCACAGTCGGAACAAGAGATAAGAGAGACTTGTCTTGAAGCTGATATATTCATTTTCTTTCTTTTGCTGAAAGAATTGTATCCATTCATTTTTTCTTCTTCTTTATACAGTAACCCGTAATAATTCATTTATTTCATTAATGTATTCCGCTACGATTAAAGTCACTGCTTCATAGTTACATATTAACTTCCCTGTTCCTACAACTTAATTGTCCCTTAGCTAATACACAACTTGTAGAGCTAAGACTTTTCTGAGACCATAACAATAGGTGTCATGAACAATATGGCCAGCCTTTATGAGTAAGAGAGTGTGCATTAATAAAATAATTCGTACACTTCTAGCGACGGATTCAGGTCTTATGAAAAATGACGATTCGTTTATAAATAACAAAGTTCGGTACGAATAATATTCAGGAAGATGGTAAAAATAATCACTAATTAAATGACATAAAACTAATTCTCCCCGACAATCTAGAATCACCTTGTGCTTGCCTGACTAGAGACCATCGTCTCGTCAGGGCGAAATAATTTTCCGGTTCTGTGATAATTAATATATTAAATTCGCAAGAGAACTATCAGCCACACAGGCTACCGGAGCCATTATATTGAAACCCGCAGAACCAACGTATTCTTCCCGGAAGAACACTTCTGTTCCCGCCCTCTCTGAGAGTTGCCGCCACGGCAGGCCGCCAGCCTAGAAGTCGTGAAACCGGACCTTGCGGGCCGCAACGAACTCTTAATGAGTGCTCTGGGTCAGCTTGTTAGCACGGCACTAGTTTCGCCGGCGGAAGAAACAGCGGTGCGAAACTCTCACTAACAGAACTGGCGTGAGCGACGTGGCCACGCTCAGTTCCTCAGTTGCTCGGCTGCTATCAGTTGCTTCAGATGGTTGCAATTCTTATGAGGACACGTCCGCGATCGCCTATTGTGCAGTAGTAGTCACCACGTTCAATCTTGGTGATATTTCGCGTTTACCGGCAGCAACTTCACATTTCCACCGAGCAGGCTTTTGCGATTAAAGTAAACGCATTCGGTCGCGAGTTTACTAAATATGCAACGGCTTGCATATCGGGCGATAGGCGCGAAGATTTCTAAAATGCTTTGCTTCAGTTTTTGTGCCGCCCCTGTTTCGGGGTCAGTATACGATATTTATGACCAACGGATAATTTCATTAAACACTCTCAACACAATCTCTCTCTTTCATTAAATGCTTGTCGAATTATTTGAATGTTCTTTGTTTCCGATGTTTTCTCTCTTTTTGTATGTCCTGTCCTGCAGCAAGAATCAGTAACTGTTTGGTAAGATGTAACAGGCTACCTCATAATTATGTGTGATTTTTTCACGATATATAGCTTATTTCACTTAACTGTCCGACTTCTTGTCTGTAGCCTTCCCCTGTTGCTACCATTTTTTTCTACATTTCTTAAATACTAGGAATCCCTACTAGAAGAGAGGAGATCCGATGTTGATAACGGTCACAGCAACAGAAGATTAACAGGTATGTCACCTGTTAATTGGGCAGCGGAAGTCAGGCAGATGGATTTAATTCATAATATCGTTTCATTTGCTTCTTCCCACAACCAAACATCGGAAGGAACTAGGCGGTACAAACTGTCACTACCGTTTCCCACAGTATGAAGATCACACTGCCACCAGTAACATAGCATCTGTGATAGATTGTTCATGGATGTCAAAACGATTCAAAGAATTCCTCCAAGATCACAGACATTCTATCATGAAGTTCCCGCATGTAATACCTAACAGACACCTTTCAGTTTTGGAACCATACGTATTTAAAGTGCATAGTGGTTGCATAGTGCTAGAATGCCAGACTGCAAATCCAAAGGTCGTGGGTTCGATTCCCGTTATGTCTTAGGATTTTTATCTGTTACTTTCCACTTCTTTCCCCTCTGGCAGTATAGCCCATGTGAAAAATACCGAGTAGCACCGTGGTTCTGAGCCCACGTAAAACTGTAGGTCCCCCTATAACTGGCTGGGGAAGTCAGTTCGAAGGTCGGAGGAAGGCAACGGCATACCACCTCCAAACAGGACCATGACTAGTAAAGCACTGTGGTGTTCAAACCAATCTTCGGACTGTTGACTGCTTTACCTTTTCATGTGCTGCGGGCCCAGTAGAGAAGAAACATGTATATATATTTGAATTTTCTTTGTTTTCGTTGTTTTCTCTCTTTTTGTCCTATCCTGCAGCAAGAATCAGTAACTGTTTAGGAAGATGTAACAAGTTACCTCGTAATTATGTGATATTTTCATAATATATTGATTGTTTTAGTAAACTGTCCGACTTCTTGTCTGTAGCCTTCCCTTGTTGCTACCATTTTTATTCATTTATTAAATAATATGAACCCCTGTTAGAAGAGAAGAGGTCCGATGCTGATAACAGTGACAGCAACGGAAGATTAACAGATAAGTCACCTATTGTTCGTAAATCTATAGGACCAAACTGCGTGGTCATCAGTCCGTAGCTTACAAACTACTTAAACCTAGGTAAACTAACCTAAGGACAAACACACACACTCATGCCCCAGGGAGGACTCGAACCTCCACGGCGAGCAACCGCGCGCTCCGCAGCGAGGCGCTTTAGACCGCTCGGCTACTCCACCCCTGCATAAGTCACCTACCAATTGGGAAGCGGAAGTCAGGCATATGGATTTAATTCATAATATCTTCATTTGCTTCTTCCCACAACCAAACATCGGAAGGAACTAGCCGCTGCAAACTGTCACCACCGTTTCCCACAGTGTGAATATCACAATACCACCAGTAAAAGAGCATCTGTGATCCAGTGTTCAAGTATGTCAAAGCGATTCAAAGAATTCCTCCATGTTCACAGACATTCTATCATGAGGAAGTTCCTGCATGTAATACCTAACAGACACCTTTCAGTGTGCCTCGGATAAGCCGGGCGCGGTGGCTCAGCGCGCCCGGTCAGGGGGCTCAACGCCCTCTGTAATAAAAAAAAAGCTGAGCCAAGAACACTTCGAACATCAACGAACAAATATAATCAGCGTTCGCAATGACAAGAACTACCCCAAAAAAAAAAAAAAAAAAAAAAAAAAAAAAAAAAAAAAAAAAAAAAGCGTGGGCTCGATTCCCGCCAGGTATTAGGATTTTTATCTGTTACTTTCCAATTCTTTCACCTCTGGCAGTATTGCTCATGTGAAAAATACCGAGTAGCACCTTGGTTCAGAGCCCACGTTAAACTGTAGGTCCCGCTGTAACTGGCTGGGTAAGTCAGGTCGGAGGAAGACAACGGCATACCACCTCCAAACAGTACCATGACTAGTAAAGCACTGTGGTGTTCGAACCAATCTTCGGATTATTGACTGCTTTACCTTTTTACGTATTTAAAATGCTCGCTACCGATTTACTTTCTTTCCCATTTTACCTGAAAATGCCACAGCAATGCGTGGGAGATTGCAACGGGTTCGACAAATAAAGCCCAGCGTTTCCAACGATAGCGTCACGTATTTACACACTGCCTTAGAACAAAAGTCCTGCCGCTACAGGAGAGGCGGCGCCATGTTTTGACGCCAAAGACAGAGGAGGTGAAAGGAAGAAGGGGGGCGGGGGGGGGGGGGAGGGTTGCGTTCGCGTCCTGGAAAATGAATGTGGCGGCCTTTGTGAGTTGAGGGGTGCAGCGCGTGCTCCAACCCCCAGTCCCGGCCGACTGCCTTTGAAGTCAAACCGGAGGCGCCAACAGTGGGCGCCTCGCGACGTTTCGCCACCCCTAGCAACCCCGTAATCCCGCGACAATATTACGCGAGCAAGGAGCCGGCCGGAAATTGCGGCCAGCGCGCCGCCTTCTGCTGCCGCGCGGTCTGTTTGCAGCAGGGCTGCGTCTCGACGCCGCACGGCTGGGCCTCGCCGTGCCTTTTGTCGCTGCGGGATGAAATTTACATTTTAATGCCGCGCGCCCGCTAATATAGCTCATTATCATCTTTTGGAAGAAACATGGGGCAAACACGACCGCTCTCGCCGGAGGACTTCGCGGAAATGCCGAATGCGGCATACTGCGCGCATTTCCAAATACGGTTGTGTATATTTATGAGCGTGGGCTGTGACGCAAAAACAAAACGGAAGCCAGACAGCGAATACGGAAAAAAATTTCGGTCACCGCCTGAATCTGATTTTTTACCTGTGAATTTGTGGTCGGTATTTCAGTCTGGGAACTAATTTGTACACCTTGCAATAGCTACGCATTTTTTTTGGGGCTTGGGAGTTGGGGAGGGAATTCTTTATGCCCTTCGCCCCCTCCCCCAGAGAAAAAAATCCACTGCCATGTTTTTCCGCTAACTTTAGTTATTCCTACAATTTTATGATATTTTACAGATATTTCGGACAAAAAAAATTATGGGCGATACGATTACGACTCTACTCAACACGTAATATTCTGACTGATCTAACTGGTGACAGTGTGACCATAACACTGTGGGAAACGGTGGAGACAGTTTGTAGCGTGCCGCTGTAGAGTAGCCGAGCGGTCTGAAGCGTCTCGCCGCGGAGCGCGCGGTTGCTCGCCGTGGAGGTTCGAGTCCTTCCTTGGTCATGGGTGTGTGTGTTTGTCCTTAGGTTAGTTTACCTAGGTTTAAGTAGTTTGTAAGCTACAGACTGATGACAACGTAGTTTGGTCCGATAGATTTACAAACATTTAGTTTGTGGCGTCTGGTTTCTTCCGATGGTTGGTTGTGGGAAGAAATAAATGAAACGATATTATCAATTAAATCCATCTGCCTGACTTCCCTGTTAATCCTCTGTTGCTGTGACCGTTACCAGTATCGGACCTCCTCCCTTTTAGCAAGGGTTCCTATTATTTAATAAGTGAATGAAAATGGTAGCAACAGGCGAAGGCTACAGACAAGAAGTCAGACAGTTTAGGGAAATAATCGATATATTATGAAAATATCTCACAGAATCTTACCAAACAGTTACTGATTCTTGCTGCAGGACAAGACATACAAATTAACAAACAGGGTAATTATTTGATACTTGAGTTTAGGTTTGACAAACAATTCTTTTTTGAACTTTTACCTCTTTAAACAATTATTTTTATATTTCGTTCATATTTTCATTATCTTCTTCCATTAAAATATTATCACCTTTCTTGCCGCTTCTTCAAGTTCAGTTTCTTTGCCAGTACCGGTTTCCATAAAATCAAGTGACATTGCGAAATCGCCTTTACTTCCGCAAATATAACTGCGAATTAGGGAAATAACGTAACAGAGTAAAGTTGTTGAGAATTTTCTCCTCTGCGAGTGTGTTTATACAATTTTTGTCTCAGATGAATAGTTAAGGCCAATACCAAACGACCTACTTTTAATGTTACTAATCTATTTTTTGTCCGAAATATTTTAAAAAGAAGGGAAATTCTAGTCGGTGGGGGCCAACAATTACGTCTGTAAAATTTGGTGCTATCGGTTGAACGGTGCGACCTAAAAAGTGGCAACACGTTACGGACAGAGAAATCGTCAAATTTCCTTTATTTTTGCAAATATCTCTGAAACGGTTGGAGTTATGGAAATAACATAACAGAGCAAGGTTGTAGTGAATTATCTCTTCTACAAATTAGTCTATTCAATTTTATTGTCGTTTAAATTTTGAGCTGCCAAAAGGCGATCACTTAGGCCCACTTGTTGTGTTACTATACCATAGCCTAAAGTTGGCTTCATGTAATTTATTGTTCATGTATAAGTAGAGTCTATAACTTTGGTGCCCAACCTTTCTTAGACCAGCGAGCACGTTGATTGCTTTATTATGAGCATGGACTACAAGGTTTAAGAAAAATAAACTGTGTCAATCTAAAACTAAACATTGTCAATATAACATGATAGATAACAACTCGCCTAAAAGACTACGGTGAGCCGCAGACAGTCTCGTAGAATAGACGATCATATTCACACAGCTAAAAATTTTGGCCATGAGTTTGTTTAGAAAACACATACGTTGATACAGCCACTCGGAAGTAAATCAAACACGCATGATGGTCTCTGGTCCATTGTTAAATGGAAAATACAGATTGCAATGTCATTAATATATATATTAATTCTTTTTACATTAATGTTATTTTGGAGTTGACGCCTGATTTACAAGTTCTAAAATATGGGCTAATACTGTTGATCGAGATCTTGGATTTGTTTTTAAACAGGAAATCTTTGTTAACCTGCATAAGTCGAAGAGAATTTCGTTAAGGCAGACGTACATGATTTCCTGACTGTTTTAACATTTTGCCTTTTTACAGCGAAACTGCCAAAGATGGATGGACTCAAAATGTATTCTTACAGTTCGTATCATTTTGGAATTTAACGAGTGTTCACAACGCAAGGAGACAAAACAAAGTATTTCGAATGTTACTGGTGTTACCAAGAATTGTTCAAATGCTTGCAGAGCTTAACGGACTTAAATGCCGGGTCATCAGTCCGTAAACTTACAAACTGGTTATGAACTACCTTATACTAAAGACGACAAGAACATCCATGCCCGACGGGGGCATTCGAACCGCCGACGGGGAACGAACGGCCTCGTGCATCGTACCATAGCGCCTCAATGCGCTCGGCTACTCCGCCGCGGCACTGATGTTACCCAGTTATGTCAACAGCAGTGATGTTGTCAAGCTATCGTAGACACAGAAAAGGAATTAATAATTTACAATAATTGGAAGTCTGAAACCATGTTGGGAACCACTGGTTTCGTCACAACCAAACATCTTCTGGCACACACTTAGCAATCCCCCGCCTCCCAGGGGCTCACGGTTCTTTCGTGACTAGGCGCGTGGCGAGCATGAGGTCCCAAGCTAATGCAGTCATTCTCCCCTCTTTCCTCCCTGGACTGCATTTCCTTTCCCTTCCCCTCCTTTTCTATCCTCACTCCTTCTCCTCCCCACCGGGGGACCGATGATATTAACAGTTTGGTCCCCAGTCCCAAAGGAATAAACAATCGTAGCGATAACAACACACATTCTAGAACTCGAGAAGGAAGAACTAAAAACAAAGGCAATACACTATTCAAAACAATTAGCCGATTAGATGAGGTATGATACAGAATATACGTATGGTAAAATATTTTATTCAGATATTGTTTACAAAGTGTAATGCGTCTGTGTTACATTTTTTTATTTCTTCTTGCTTATGGGACTTAACTACGGGGTAATCAGTCCCTAAACTTACAAACTACTTATGAACTAGCAAATCCTAAGGACGGCACAAATATCCATGCCCGAAGGGGGATTCGAACCCCGACCGTAGTGGCCGTGCAGTATGGAGCGCCTCAGTCCCCTCGGCCACCGCGGCCGGCACTGTGTTATCGTACGATATTTCGGTGTCTCAACTCTTTAACTGAAATTTATATACCATTTACGTATATCAAGGTATCATGGGGATAACATAATAGTGATCAAGTAATTATCGTTGATTAGTAATATGGCGTCTATCACTTCGAACGGGCAGTAAAACTACACACCTGCGTGGCGTGGACAGTATGAGGTTATCGATCAGATCTTGAGGGATATTTGGCCATTCTTCCAAGAGAGCAATCAGCAACGCCACACTACTTTTAATCTTTACTTTGCTAGACACCTCGCGGCATTTACGAACAGGACTGTAACCTCTTTCTTCCACTGTCTATAGTTGTTTTTCTTTTTTAAAGTTAATTACTTGCGTCTAATTTATATTAGCAACATACTTTTTAAGTCGTACTGATGTATAAGTACGGCCCACAGCCACATGCTTTGAAATAAATATATAAATAATAATATATACTGCAACGGGAAAGTTAATTTTCAAAATGTATAAAACACCGTTAATCTATGTTCTCTTCTTTTCATAATATACATTTAAAGAGATATTGATGCGTATGTGATGTCCTATATCTTAACATATGGAATACGATATTTATTACGAAAAGTCATATCTACTACTAAAACTTAAATTGTGAATTATTACATAAAACGACAGCCAATATTGCCAATTTTTTAAGTTTTGATTACCGGTTATGACAGGTTATATTGCCACCATCTGGTTTGCTTTCAGACTACAACTCCCATGTCATAGGAAACTTAATAAAACTGAAGTTTTTCGGTAAAACTGTACTTGTTGCTTGGGGAAGAGAGGTCGGGATTTGAACCAATGCCCAATCTCGTTCCGTTTCTTACGGCTCTGCTTCTTCACTAGAACAAAATAATTTTTGCATCTACCAAAGAGCAAAGAGACTGGGACAGGAATGCGTATGGGGATAGAGATACATTGTTAAGTCTCAGAACAAGATGCTTATATAAGAAAACAGGTGTCTGGCGCAGGTGTTAGATCACTTACTGCTGTTACAGTGGTAGGTTATTTCGATTGAAATGAGTTTAACCTAGTGTTATAGTCGGCGCACTAAAGATAAAGATTGGACACAGCATCTTAGAGATAGAGACGGCGTGGTGACTTTCCCGTACGATCATTTCAAGAGTGCACCGTGAATATCGGAAATCTGTTAACACATCAAATCTGAGCCATCGCTACGACCGAGAAACGATCCTGCAAGAAAGAAGGGACTCATTAAACTTGACAGAAGTGCAACCGTTCTACAAATTGCTGCGGATTTTAATGCGTACGTGCGATTCAACGAACATTATCGACATTGGCTTTTGAAGTTGAAGACCCACTCTTCCACTCTTTTTGACTTATAACGTTTTACTCCTAGCGTCCGTCAACACCGACAATGGACTCATTATGACTGTACACATGTTGCCTAGTCTGACTGATCTGGTTTGCAATTACATTGAGTAGATGGACGTGTTCAGATATGGAGACAACATCGGTATCTATGAATAGTGTGTGTCATTAAGGGACTCACATGTTTGTACACATGTTTGTAAAGTCTATGGGACTTAACTACGGGGTCATCAGTCCATAAACTTACAAACTACTTATGAACTACTTACGAACTCGGACGGCACAAATATCCATGCCCGAGGGGGGATTCGAACTCCCGACCGTAGTGGCCGTGCTGACCGTTACTGGAGCGCCTTAGTCTCCTCGGCTACCGCGGCCGGCATTAAGGGACTGTACAAGATGTTGGAGTCTCTGCAATGGCGTGGGAGGGGGGGGGTGCTATTGGAGAGATATGGGACCCCTGACACGTCTATATACGATTCCGGGAGGTGGCATGTACCTACACACCCTGGCTGATCATCTACATCAATTCTGTCCACTTGGGCAATTCCAGCACTACCATGCGACAACCTACACGTCCAGATTTGCTCCAGGTCGACTAGTCTTTGTTTAGACTCCTCCGCTGGCCACCAAACACCCTGATGGGAACATTGTTGAGCCAATCATGGGATTTCTCGCAACGTGCTGTTCAGGAGAGATTTCCATCCCTTCGTTCTCTACCGGATGCATGTTGTCAATTCTCTACAGTTCTACTTCAGAGATTAGTACAGTCAATGCCACGTGGTTTTGCCTAAACGTTATTAGGCCGGTGTACCAGTGTCATATATTGATTATTACTGTCACAACTGCTGAGAGGCTAAGACAAATAAAGACCATCGCAGATAACAGGCTAAAATGGACCCATGTAGCTTACGGGATGTAGGCGTTAAAGAAATATCCTTGTGTACTGCAAATGTCCACAGCTACCGTCTCAGGGTATAGGGTTTCCTTCCGGAGAATAGCGAGGTAACTCAATACCGTGTCTAGACGCTGTTATAAGATGTTACGTTAGTACTTGGTTGCCAACAGGTACGTCTTAGTGTGCGTAGCAAAGTTGATACCAGTCCCCGGGAACAGCAGCGTCAGTGGTTTCACGAGGCTAGAGTGAGAGGGTAAGAGGGGTAAACTGCTAGTTAGCAGCTCCCCACTGCTCAGGGCGTAAGGCATGGCCTACTGACGTAAAACATTATTGTTGCTGACCGTACTGGGTAACACCGTGACGTTTGCTTTTCAGTTGAACAATGTTGCTATGAACTATGGAGTTTGTCATTGGAAAAACAAGTAACATCCCCACCCAGGGAAGGGCAGCGGGGACAGTGCTGAAAAGTGGTTTGCTATAGGACTAGAGGAGGTGGAAAATTATAAATTATATTCGTTAAACATAGCAGTGGCCAATGGGAAATTGTTAAGTACTAAAAAGTGGGGGAAAGTAGTGCGCTCACACTGGCCTTTAAAACCCCCGGTTTTTCGATAGAGAGAGAATTTTCAGTCAGACGAATTTGGCGCCGGATTCGTGTCGTTCGCCACCAGCCTCGGGTAGGCTCCACGACACTCTGTTTCTCGCAGGGAGTGCGTCTTTCATGGAATTGCTGCTAGGAAGGGTAGCTGTATCAGGCTCTTCCCCAGGGAACGTAAACACTGACTTATATTGTGGCAACGGATTTATCGTTTCGCTTTTCTAAATGATTAGCCTCAGTGTAGTAGTATTAGCGGACAGGCTGCAATACATATATTTCAATTTACCTATGTGTTCAAAAAACAAATGTTCACATTTTTGTATAGCTTATGGGACATAACTACAGGGTCGTCAGTCCCTAAACTTTCAAACTACTTGTGAACTAGCTAACACTAAGGACGGCACAAATATCCATGCCCGAAGGGGGATTCGAAACCCCGGCCTTAGTGGCCGTGCAGACCGTGACTGGAGCGCCTCAGTCCCCTCGGCCACCGCGGTCGACTATGCGTTCACAAAGTCTCCAAAACAAGTATCTCCTGGAGTCCCGAAATCTACATCTGTCGTAGATACCTATTATTTGTCTCTCGCCGCGGCGGAACAGTCGTGCGCACTGAGGCGCCGTGCTGCGGTGCGCGCGGCCGTTCGACGTCTTCCTGTAGTCATTCCTTTCTGCTCGAGACTAGCAGACTGACCGACAAACACATTCCTCTTTCTTGTGTTAGGATGCGACACCAGTTTCTTTGACTCTTCCAAGTATAATTGTTCCTTTCTATTTATTTATTATTATTTTTTTAGATTAAATATACCACTGTAAAAAGCGACCCAAGGCGCTCGTTTAACTTCCCTTGCGAAGCACAGACGTAAAACCAGTCTTCTGCAAGAAAAATCTCTTACCTCTGTTATAGAAACGTGACGAATAATGGAAGAAAGAAAGCTGACCAGCTCTTATCGAACCGGCGCGAGGGACATTCTCCGGATTATTTGCTCAGACGGAGGTCGTCGTTAGGCTGCGAAAGAAAAGAACTGTTCACATGGCATTCGTTACGACGGCACGGCCAGTGCGGGTCGTTACCGCCGTCACAATGGCTCTTCGAATCTCCGCCGAGCCAACCCGGAGCGTTTGATTTATCCCCCAGAGCGCGAGTCCCCGCCATTGTCTCCGGGGGCGAGC
The DNA here is from genome assembly GCA_026315105.1 of Locusta migratoria. NCBI lineage: Eukaryota > Metazoa > Arthropoda > Insecta > Orthoptera > Acrididae > Locusta > Locusta migratoria. The sequence continues at coordinate 424,168,380 of CM048746.1, read as the reverse complement.
GTCCGGCACCGCCTGCGTCAAAACGACCGATAAATTATGGCCCCGGCAGCCTTTTAGGCGACCTTTACCTCTCCGGGATTCCCCTTCCTGCTCCCCACCACCCCTCCCTTCCGCACGGCAGTCGGTCACGGGCAGGGCGTCCCTTTTTCTGCCAGCGGCGGCCTCTGTTTCCCGTCAGGGAGATAGCCGGCTGCTGACAGCCCTGTCTGGGGACTCCCCTCCCTGGCAGACTATCGTCGGCGCCAGGCGAATAATGGCACACGGCGCGAGCGTGCGTGTGTGTGGTGGCAGCCCTGAGGGACGGCTGGGGGTGGCGGCGCGGGGAATCCCACGGCCTGCGGTCAGCCCGTTCCTCCCCGATTGCCGATTGTTCGGCTTAATTGGGGTTCCGGCTAGCCGGGACGCCACCGTGAGCAAGGTTGGCAGCCGTGGGCCCGTTGGACGCCAGCTGCCGCCGGCTGAGAGGCTGTCCTCGCAGATAACGACCGCGCTAAGCCCTCCGCGCCCGGCGCACAAAAGTGGTGACCGTGATGGTGGTCGGCTCATCCCCGGAACGGCACCCGATTCCAGAATTCGTTTTTCTCGCCTCCGTTTTCGAGGAAAATCCCCTCGGATGAATAATTCAAGGCTGTCGACGACAAACAATTTGAAATACAGTAATGCTTGTTTGCAGGCTGCAGAGATTTGCCGAAATTTTTGCACGGAAAACGTCTTTTTTTTTATCTGTGTACTCACACCTGCTGTTGTGGTTATCGGATTACAGGCTAAAGCACAGCAGTCCTCTTCGCTTCCATTCGCTGTACTCGTTAAAAAGTGAAAAGGATGGAATTTGCTTCGAAAAATACAGCAGCTTGAGGTTTCTCTTTCTTTTCAGTTCGTTATCAAATTTTCAGTGTCTCCTCATCTCGCTCTCTCGGACAGGAAGAATTTACCATTAATGTTGCATTAGTAGTACAGTGTGGAATTTTTACTGCTTTAAGCGCATACTACATCCACAGAGGTAGAGACTAGTTAAGACCTGTACTGATGAAACCAATCTTCAGTTGGTAGAAAACTTTAATTCACCTTAAGTATTTACATCGTTAACAAAACTCCGAAATTCCGGATATTGGTACTATGAATTAAAATAATGCTAACAGAAGTGTTATTAAAAACCGGCTCTGGGAAGTGCCCTTACTTTGGAGTTACCAGATATCCAAATAAAAAATCCTGGGGAGGGGATATTAAAAACAATCTTCATGCTAAACACAATGACTTTTTACAAAGAAAGCTACTGTAAGGTATGGGTTTTGACTTACGTACACAGAAATGTTTTGCAACCACAATTGCTCAATCAGATTAATTTTATTTTCTTAAGTAGTTTAGGCGAGCATTGCCGCCGTTAATTTTAGATATGGTGAAACCTTTTACATGAAATTATGAAATTGACGTTTAGAGAACAAGCACCTTAGCTTTAGGAGATCGTGATAATTTCTCTTATTAGCTTGACTTGTTACTGCGTCTGTGTTATTCCTGACACTGACTGTCTGTCCAGTCTTTCGTCCTGTTGATATATCTCTGTCATTATTTCTATCAATGCTGGAAAACCGGCTAGCATATTCTCTATGGGATGTCTGTCTACTGAAATTCCGGTATTTCTTTCTTATATGGCTGTGCCTTAACCACACGATGTGAAAACATGGTCTGACACATGCAATTGTGAAACACAGTGCAAGGCCGGACTATGTTTATGGCTAAACCTTCTAATGCGACGACACGTCGCCACCAATTACGTAGGAAGGAGGATACTAACAGCCGTATGTTTAACAGAAACATTTATTCCTTAACTACCAGTTTCGGCATTCCATTATGCCATCTTCAGGCCCCTATATCGGAGTATTAAATCCATTAAATAGAGATCGAAACTGGTTGCGTAGATTTCTGGCTCTCAGTAAGAAACAACAACAACAAGAACAAATGGAAATAATACTCAGAATAGGGGCCTGAAGATGGCATAATGGAATGCCGAAACTGGTAGTTAAGGAATAAATGTTTCCGTTAAACATAGCCTACGGCTGTTAGTATCCTGCGTAATCTTGACCAGCCATAGTCCCGGTTCCACCAGTAATTATGGATTCAATAAGACGTCACCACCAAAATCGGATAACCTTTCTTGGACTTGATGTTATCACAGATGTGAATACTGTACCTACCGCGTGGGAATGTGTGTGCGGTTCTAAGTGCCATGTTAGGGACTGTGCGGCCGCTCCCCGACGGAGGTTCGTGTCCTCCTTCGGGCTTGTGTGTGTGTTTGTGTGTGTGTGTGTGTGCGCGCGCTAATGCGAGCGCGGGGGCCAGCGAGCGCTCACAAAGCCAGCAATCAGTTCCCCCTCCATTTCACGCTAACACCGCTCGGTTGGTAGCGAGAGTGCGCCAAGACAGACCTGTCCACATCGCGTCATTACGAAGTTCTTATAGGTGCCTGCGACTGCTTGGCGTTCTTGGTAGGAAAAAGTCAGTAAGAGGAAAAAGTATCAGAATATTTTACAAGAACTTCCCTCGAGATGAGTTTTGGGAACTGTTTAGAATAGCTGCTGGAGTCTGCAGTAGGTACGGAACAATATATTTGCGTGAAAGTGTGTTCTTTTTGTTTTTAAAATTTAAATTAACGGCCGGTCATGGTGGCCGAGGGGACTGCGGCGCGCTAGTCATGGTCTGCACGGCCACTACGGTCGGGGGTTCGAACTCCTCCTCGGGCATGGATATTTGTGCCGTCCCTAGTGTTAGTTAGTTCATAAGTAGTTTGTAAGCTATACAAACATTTTCTTTTCTTTTATGAATTTATCAATTGTTTTAAAAAATTGATTGTATGACTTTATATAATAAAAGAAACTATTTTGGAAATTGAAATAGAAATGTCCTCTTATGAAACAATCAATAAATTCTGGAGCCGCTTCAGCTGTTTTTATTGAGATCCTTTTATGTACAAGTCCACAACCGGTTTCGCGTCAGTAGAGACGCATCTCCAGGTGTTAAACTTTTTATTCTCTCGTCATAATTCGTTACTGAGTCCCAACATTCTAGTTGGTTTCATCCGTCAGTTGGTTAAAAATTCAATAGGGCCAAATACATAGGTCCAAGTCCAAAATCAAATGGTTGTCTTTCAGGATAAAAAACATGGACGTTAAAATGTGGGACATGTAGTCGCGTGATTTTGACAACCGTATTTTCGATAAAACCCATAGATTGGCAATGGAGTGAAGGTGGCCATTGTAAAAATAAACTGAAGGTCTGTAATTAGAAACATCAAGTTGTAGCAGTCCTATGGAGGCATAGAGGAGTGCACTGCGGAGTGGCGAAGTAAAATAACTTGTACAAACATTTTAATTTTAAGTTAATAATTGATGGATAAAATGCATGTATTTTTTGTTTCTTCTTTCATGTTTCTGTTGTGTTTATGACCAGAAAACAGAGTCGAAGGAAATGACTTTATTCTCCTTTTACTGATTAGTATTAGTCTCTCTTCCTCTCCCTGCTCATCAGTCATCTAAAATACAGAATTTTGAACATTCAGATTAGGGCTAGTGCAGCCCTCATCAAATAACGCCAAGAAGGCCTCAAGGGAAATAAAAAGGTCATTGAAGTTGGTGCGCAATTTTTAAAAATTATCTTTGAACGTCTTCATTTGCGTTTGCTTTCAGTCTGTTTCGGTTGCACACAATCATCTGTATCTACGACATGAGTGCTGCGTCTACATAGCGGACAACAACAGCGTAAGAAGATATATTAGTGAAAAGAAACTTTTGTTTTCATACCCTGACGAGGTACGAAGCAATACAGTCCCTCACGTGCAGTGATCTTTTCTATCACAAACAGAAACCTTGACACGGGCATCTTTGTGAAAGGACCGAGGGTAAAAAGAAGGGAAAATGTTGGAAACTTACTACTCACTTTCATATAATTAACTTTCTTGGACCTTAAAGACATTACCCCATCATTCCCTCTTTCTATCCCGCCGTAACACTCAATAAAAATTGAAAATGTGATGTGGCATTTTTTATTGTACTTCTTCCGTATTACCACCTCCGAAAGTTACTGTTTCTTGTGAAATATTTTGTCTTCCTTTCATCTACTTACTTGGTCCGAAAAGCCCACGAGCGTAAAATTAGATGGATTAGAACATTGTTGCAGGCGTACCACTTCGGTTTTACAAAGAGTGTTCTGCGGCATTGGCCACTTACTTAGCTTGCATTTATCGCGAATCTTTAATTCAGCACAAAGTTCCTAGTGATTGAAAAAACAGTGTAGGTGACTCCCGTTTATAAGAAAGGTAAAAGAAGCTACCCACATATTACATCAGTTTCCTGTAGAATATTGGAGCATATTTTCAGCTCCAATATGCTAAATTTCCTTGAGAGGGATAAGCTTCTTTCTACGAACCAGCACGGGTTGAGGAAACATCGTTCGTGTAAAACTTAGCTTACCCTCTTCTCACATGACATCTTGCGAGCCACGAATGAAGGGCAACCGGTAGAGTGTGTTTTTCTCGATTTCATAAAGGCATTTGACGTGGTGCCACACAACAGATTGCTAACTAAGATATGAGCGAAAGGAATAGGTTCACAGATTTGTGACTGGCTGGAATACTTCATAAATAATAAAACGCAGTACGTTGTTCTCGACGGCGAGTGTTCATCAGAGACGAGTGTATCGTCAGACGTGCCCCAGGAGAGTGTGATTGGGCCGCAATTTTCTATGTATATAAAGGATTTGATGGACAGCGTATCTTGTAGTTTGCGGATGCTTAGTAATGATGCAGTGATGTATGGGAGGGTGTCGTTTTTAATTGACTGTAATAGCATACAAGATTACTAAGACAATATTTCTAGTTGTTATGAAGAATGGCAGCTATCTCTAAATGTAGAGAAATGTAAGGTTATGCATATGAGTAGGAAAAACAATCCCAAAAATTTCGAATACAGTATCAGTAGTGTGCTTCTTGATGCAGTCGCGTCGTTCAAATATCTAGGCGTAACAATGCAGGGCGATGTGAAATAATGAAATATATCGAACATGTAGGGACAGTTGTAAGTGGACATCCGGTTTTGGTTTATTGGGAGAATTTTGGATAGATGGACTTCATCTATAAAGGAAATTTCGTATAAAACGCTTGTACGACCATGTCTTGAGTATTACTGAAGTGTTTGCGACCCGCAGCAGATCAGTTTAAAGGAAGACGTGGAAGCAATTTAGAGGCGAGCAGCTAGGTTTGTTACTGGTAGGCTCGACCAATGAGCGAGTGTCAGAGTAATGCTCCTGGAACTCAAATGGGCATCACTGAAGAAAAGACGACGCTCTTTTCGATAATCCTGTTGAGGAGATTTATGGGGCCGTGATTTGAAGCTAAGTATAGAACGACCTTGCTGCCGCCTACTTACATTTCCCGTAATAAGCACAAAGACAAGAGAAATTAGGGCTCGTACAGAGTCATATAAATAATCTTTTTTCCCTCGTTCTATTTGGGACTGGAATAGCATAGGAAACGTCTAATAGTGATACAGTGTACCCTCCGCCACGCACCTTACGATGGATTGCGGAGTGTATATGTAGATATACCGGCAGTCGCTTTTACCCGCGAACAGTACGTGACTTGCACATACCGTGAGGTGGCTTATATGGCTGTGGATCGGAAGTATACTATCGGCTCGACGCTGGAGAGAGACGACGGCACGACATCGGCTGGAGCAGAATAAGTTGAAGGCACTGGGCTGCGCATCTGACGACAGCATCCGCCGCCGCCGCCGTTCTGGCGTTGCGATGCTACGGCGATGTTGCGATGTTGTGTGTTACGCGGAACTGCATCATCCCCCTGGCGGAAATACAGAGCGCGCCTCGCAACGCCCCCGGCCTGCAGCTGACGGCTATCGGAAACTGATACTGCCGGCGCAGGCCGCGCGCGTGCGGTTAACGGCGCGAACTGCTCCCCACCCTAAATTACAGTTCAGTTACCACCGCTGCTGCGCATTTTTTGCACTGCCATTTGGGGGGAAAATACGTCTGTCCGTTCGAGGCTACGTAATTAACTCAGATCATTATTCCGACAGATTTCTGGAATTCTAAAAATGTATTAATCACTCACATTCCGCTTTTTGTTATTGATATCCTGAAAATTAATATATCATCGTAATTTTTCGTGGACGAGAAAAAAAAATTCTTGCCAGCAGGGATCTGCAACTGAATGGCGAGGGTGCTGTTCTCAACGACAGGATTTGAGGGTGTATCAGCAGTTATGTTTGCCGACTAACTTACGGGTATTACGCAAACAACAGTTATTTTTGTACGACCAAGCAAATTTATGGAATACAGTTGAAGATTTGAAACTGACTAGCCTTTAACACGTTCGCTGTCGCTCACGCTGTGGCGCGTGTTGCGACCTAGAATCCTATTACGGATTGTTGTGCCGGCCGCGGTGGCCGAGGTGACTGAGGCGCTTCAGTCACGGTCAGCACGGCCACTACGGTCGAGGGTTCGAATCCCCCCTCGGGCATGGATATTTGTGCCGTCTGTAGTCTTAGCTAGTTCATAAGTAGTTTGTAAGCTTAGGGACTGATGACCCCGTAGTTAAGTCCCATAAGTTGTACAAACATTTGATTTGAACGGATTGTTGTAAACTGGCATCGTCTAATAAGCTGTATATTCTGGTAGAGACTAAGGGAACAGTATAAGTGATACGCACACGTACGTGGTTCCAGATTTCCGTGTTTGCATTACCGGCTACGATACACAGACGCTTCTCATGATGTCATGAATGATTTATTGGATGCTTATGTAAACAAGCAAGCAAGCTTTTGATTGTTTTAATTTTATTTCGATTAGTTACCACTTTATAAAAAAATACTTCTCAGTTTTGATATTATTCATACTTATATTGCTGATGATATAGAAATAAGCATATGTTTTATGAAATACCTTGTGTGTACTGTTTATATTGTTCATTTGTCGTTTTCACAAAAATACAAATGCAAATAAAATACCATATAAAAAAACTGATAACTAAAACGAAAACATTCAGTGGCTCAAAACTATGAAAAGATACTGTCAAAAGACGATTACGCGCCAGAGCGCGAAGTGGCACCTAGCATCATCGCGCCAGAGCGTGAATGGCAGCGAAAGTGTTAAGTGTCCATTTTTTAACCTTCCGGTGGGAGCGCGGGTGGCAAATTCGCCGCCTCTTTCCAAAAACATTTAAAAGTGTGTCAATAAGCGATCGCAGCACAACAATGCCCAACGGTATTCCTTAGTTATGACGTTAGACAACAAATTGCGCGTCCGTAGTACCTCTTAATCGGGATCAGCCAGTGTCACTCAGTTCCAAAGTTGAGCGCGTCTGTTCAGGAATGTCAGGCCTCGAAATAAGCAAGCTAATGAGACGTTCTTTATTTCTAACATTGGAAAGGAATTTCTCCTCAGTCATAGTCACCACCATTAACTCGGTTAAGATGACCTCAGGAGTAGCGTGTCTTTTGCTTCAGGGGAGGCGCTCAGCATATTTGATGCTCTTGGTGTGCAGGTCTTCTTGGTAGCCATCGAACACCACACTGTCGCACTTCGGCTGTAGTGTCTTTGTATATATTGAACGGATGTGGTTAGCATTAACTGGAATGTTACACCACTCTTTGTCGTTTGGCGTGCGTTCAGTCATCCCAAGAAGGTGGGAACTGGCGAGACCCGGCCAGAAATAGCTTTTACCTGTCCGGACCTGACTTTCTGTCTGCGAGCGGCGCCAGGCGCCCTGACAGGACAATAAGCTATGTCGGCAAGTGGAAAACATCGTTCATGCGAAATACAATTAGCTCTTTATTCACACGAAGTGATGAGTGCTATCGACAAGGGTTGGCAAATCGAATCAGTATTTCATGATTTCCAGAAGGCTATTGACACCGTACCTCACAAACGACTTTTAATGAAATTGCGTGGATATGGTATATCGCTCCAAATTTGCGATTGGATAGGGGATTTCCAGTCCGAGAGGACACAGCTCGTAGTAATCGATGGTAAGGCATCGACTAAAACAGAGGCGATATCGGGCGTTCAACAGGGTATTGTTAATGGTACTAAGCTGTTTCTTATTTACATAAACGATTTAGGGGAACATCTAAGTAGCTCTCTTGGGTTGTTTGCAGATGACGCCGTCATTTACCGTCCAGTAAACTCATCTGACGATCAAAACGAACTGCAGAACGATCTGAATAAGATATCAGTATCTTATAAAAATTGGCAAGTGACTCTAAATGGTGAGAAGTGTGAAGTCGTCCGCATGAATACGAAAACAAATCCGTTAAACTTTGTTTAGAAGATAAATCAATCAAAAGTGAAAAGTCTGTAAACTCCACAAAATACCTAGGAATTACTATTACTTCAAACTTAAATTGGAAATAACACGTAGATAATGTCGTGGGAAAGGCGAACCAGAGACTGCGTTTTATTGGCAGAACCCTTAAAATATGCAACAGAACTACAAAAGAAACTGCATACACTACGCTTGTCCAACCATTTTTGGAGTACTGCTGCCCAGTGTGGGATCGTTATCAAGTGGGTTTGACGGAGGACATCGAAAGAGTCCAAAGAAGGGCAGCTCGTTTTGTATTGTCACGATACAGGGTAGACAGCGTTACGTAAATGATACAGGCTCTGGGGTGGGAATCATTACAACAACGGAGCATATCGATGCGGCGTGGACTACTTTAAAAACTACAATCGTCAATGTTCTCCTCAGAATGTGAAAAGATATTGTTGACTCCAACTCCCACCAGAAAAAGTACGAGAAATCAGAGTTCGAACGGAGAGATTTAGGTGTTCTTTCTTCCCGCGTGCTACATGGAATGGGAGATATATAGTATAATGGTGGTTCGGTGAACCCTCTGCCAGGCACTTAAATGTGATTTGCAGAGTAACCCATGTAGATATAGATGGGCGGACGCAGGAAACTGCCACGTGATAACTACACACTCACGTTATGCACCACATAACAGTAAAGCAAAAGCTGCTCTCCCTAATGCCGCATTTTAAATTAAAATCAGAGGTGACCTATTTAAATTTATTTGTCTCCATATTTGGTCAAGTCTCTGGACCATTACCTTAGGAATTACAAGTGATACAGTTTTGTCATAATTACAATGGCTTACCAGGCAGAATATATATAGACAAAGGCAGAATAACAAGGTGTAAAACGACTTTGCCGTTTATTAAGTGATTACCAATTGTGACCTTAAATTTCTCAACACGAATTTTATCCCTGACTTAAAAAAAAAAAAAAAAAAACCTGTTCAAACATTACTCATGATAACGTTATTTTCGAGTTCTCTGCATAAAACTGATCTAGAGACCTAGATTTGTAAATGTGAAGTACCTAACATGCATAGCAATTAAAGTACAAACAGTCGTACAGATATGTGTGGTGCATTTCCCTTTTAGTCTCATCATACGCAGAATTTCTTTTTATATATCTTTTTTATGTACCACATTATTGATAGATGGATTAGTTTCAACGATATTACGAAAGAGTAGAGGTCAAAACGAAAATTTTTCACTAACATGTAAAATTGGTCCAAATTTTAGGAGCACTAGTATGAAACGGGTGATACAAAAATATACGGATGATCTCATTCAACGCAGAATCACATGCCCTACAACTTTTAATTCCACTAAGTTTTCGATGTTTTGTATCGTTTACGAGATATAATCACAAAACCGGAAAAATATCCCTCTTCCCCTACCACTTACGCACAACTCCGTCGAGGAGAAAACCTAGGATAGTCGTATTGGGCCAGAAATGAAGCCATTAAAACAATAAAACTTTTTGTAGCATTTATTTCTGACTTTTGGGTATAACCCTACTGGACTAATAATGATAGGCCACCTCCACAAGTCGGTAGTTTCGAAAATAGTGAATTAACATCTGTTTATGTTTAAATATTAAGATATATATAAAGCTGCGGACCGTCGCCAATGTCTGTTTCTTTCGAAGGGACGTGTCATAGTGAATCCATAAACCTAACGTTGTATGCGGCATATTTCATGAATTGATTACGATATTTCACGGAGAGGAGACCATCTGGGGGAGATTTCAACTATACTGTGGAGAGGAAGTTGCGCGAGCAGAAGTTGGCGGGTCCCGACCAGGAGCACAAGGCATTTTCCCTCTGCCGCCATTCATCTTGCTCCGGCAGCGGGCAAACACGACGGCAGCAGAATTTCTCGCGAGCGTAGCGCGGGCCTGCCTACCCGGCGCCTGCTAGAAGCCAATTTTCCCCGTGTATCGCGCCGCCCTGCTACCCCCCGCAGCCGGCGCGGCGCGGCGCTTTCATGCTGTGGGCCCGGCGCCCACTCAGGCGGGGGATCGAGTCGCCGCGGCCAATATTCATAAACCGCCCACCTTACTGCCGCCTGCCACACTCGCTGCTGCCACTTTCGCCCGCAGTTGGGGCTGTCCGAGTTGAAAAAGTCTATACTTGTGCGTAAAAAAGGGTGATTCTTCAGTCACAAGAAGGGCGTTCGAACTTATTCCTACGTCCTTCCTGAAGAAAAGTGTTGTATTTTACGGAATGAACTGGTACAATACGAAGCAGAATGTTATACTAGACGTTATTAGAAATTAAGTTTCCCTGTTTTAATTTTACTGTTGTTCTTTAACTAAAACAAGATATATGAACAAAGTTATTATAAACCAGCTGAAAACCCGACGTTGCCTGGGAATATATTTATTCTATAATTTTGTAGTTCATTTTTCCTCCCCTCCTCTCCCATCTCTCTGCACAGCTCCATCTTCCTCTCTCTCTCTACGTGCTTCACCGAAACCAAAAACTAATGAAATGTTTGCATATATGTAGGACTTAACTACTGTGGATATAAATCCCTAGGCTTAGAAACTAACACGCAGACACACACACAATAACAAGGTAGTCAAATTTGTTCTAATTTAGCTTAGTTACTGCACTTATAAGTGACAAGAGTATACTATACATTGATGAAGCAAGTGAGCGGTTAATACATTACTTAGTCGCTATTGATGCAATTTCCTTTAACCTGTTTGCATTCCATAATTAACATAGAACCTATTGATTCTTCATTGTGCACACGTAATCCATTGACAGTCCACGTACAATAAATAAAATCATAAAACCGGTTCAAAGTAAAGTAGCCTTTCCTCGCCCGACGTGCCCCACCATCTCACGCTACACAGCCGCTCCCAGAGTTCTGGTTAATTGTCGTGTTTTGCTGTCTCTGTTAATACATTTCCTTAAACTGAATATTACACAAGACTAATTTGGGACTGCTCTAACCACTGAGCACAAAAATATCGCTTCAAAATCATTTGTTCGTGACAGGAAACAAGCAGATGATTTATATCTAAACTGGGCGTCACAGGAATAGCGCGAGGAGCAGAATTTATTTGGCTTGAGTCGAGCTGCACATTGCATAAACGATATTGCAAATATCTGCTCCACCACCAGACAAAATGCGTCTGAGGACTCTGAGATGAGACACCCTGTATATATAGAGAGACGGAGAGAGAGTGCCAGACTACAAATCCAAAGGTCGCGAGTTCTATCCCCGCCAGATCGTAGGATTTTTATCTGTCACTTTCCACTTCTTTCACCTCCGGCAGTATTGCTCATGTGAAAAATACCGAGTAGCACCGTGATACAGAACCCAGGTTAAACTGTAGACCGCCCTATAACTGGATGGGTATATCAGTTCGAAGTTCGGAGGAAGGCAACGGCATACCAACTCCAAACAGGACAATGACTAGAAAAGTACTGTTGTGTTCAAACCAATCTTCGGATTGTTGACTGCTTTACCTTGCCCGATGGAGGAATCGGACCTCCGACGGGAAGTAACGCCCGCTCCTTAGCAAGGCATCTTAGTGCGTTCGGCCATTCCACAGTCCCTCCAGCCTCCACAGTTGTCATCTCCTACCCCTCTCTTTTAGGAGAGCAACAGAAAAAATAAACTCCATCCCAGAAAGGTCTCGAGAGCCCAAAGGGTACAGACCAGACGCCGTTTCATTCTCCGCCCGAATGCGTCACCTGATGCGGTTTGGAGGGGTGTGGTCAGCGCCCCGAACTCCGGCCAATGTGTGTATTTGCCAGACCGGAGTCGCTACTTCTCAAGTTTCATTCAAGTAGTTCCTCAATTAGCGTCACATGGGCTGAGTGCACCCTGCCTGCCAACAGCACTCGGCTGAACCATCGAAATGCTAGCCAAGCCCAACAGTCGTTAACTTCGTTGACCTGACGTGTACATGTTTATCCACAGGGGGGCATCCATTGCCAAGGAGAACGATAATGTATGTCATGCAGAACACTAAATTTTACGTCGACAGTAGGGTTTCTCTAGTTTCTAAGGTCAAGTGTGCAAACTTTTAACAAAACATTAGATCTGCATGCAATATTTACACACAAACACATTGAAAAACCCCATTTTCAGTGCATCTCAAATTTTTTAACTTTTTGGTTGATTTTGGAAATTTTTTTGTTACGTAAAACCCTTTTCTTGAGATTTATAAACACAACAAAAAGATGAGCGAAATTGGTCGAACCCTTCACATTACTCTTGTCGATTCCATAACTTGAGGAGTTATTTTTGTGTGCAACGATAAGCTTCCATTACACTCATGGCTTTAGCACCCAAAGAAAAGGAGGTGCAAAAATTTTAACGTGTGTTGTTTCCATCGGCAGTCCTAACGTATGCAGAGCTCGCATTTCGGCGCAGTGCCACACACGTTGTCCGTAAGTAAAGTACCATCCACCAAACACCATACGCAATTTTATGTAGACAATCAGATTTCTTTTGTTTTAAACGTAGAGAGTGCAAAATTTCATAAAAATGGGAACTACAGATTTGAATGTAGTAGAATCACACGTACACATTGAAAGACGTACTTTCAGTTATTCCCAAATATTCCAATTTTCAGGTGGATTTTCCAAGAATTGTGGAAACCTTGACCTGAGAATTAGGAATACAAAAAAATGGACCGGCGAAATCCGTCGCGGCGTTCTTAACTTAAGGGGTGACCAATGGAAATACTGATTCATTTATATATAAGAAGATACATACAGCAATGACTTTCTAAGTTTCCTACACTAATTTTGCATCAAAATAATGCAACTTTTACACTATTTTGTGAAAAAGTCACATTTTGAGCCCGTGGTTGGGTATGAAATACAGGGTGATTCTTATAATAAAGAAGCAGCAACCAACCACTTCCAATTCGTTACTTGAACACTTACCACAACATACAGTTCCTCTACATAGGATACGTTTATCAGCGTATATTCTTATAATTCTGTGAAAAACCGATATTATAATTGACTACTACATCCATGTAAAAAAACAAATTTCATGTTAAAAAGGGATTGTCAGTTTTGTATTCTGCAATCAAATGGTAAATAACTCTTGTAATGTAGCAAGCAAATATACAACAATATATGTAAATTATAATCAAAGTCATTGACTCTATAACTAAATAATAAGTGACTAGAAATCATTTTTAAAGTCACAATTTACGATAATACAGTGTATAATCTCCACTGAACGTATTAGGGGGAAAAGAGGACAATATAGGGACGGACTTCCGACTGTCACATAATTCCCTTCATGGTGCAAGTTCGATACCCCAAAAAGAACGATCTTTTTTATTTTAGAAGATTAATTTGTTCATCCTTCGCCCTACAACTTCTGTGTGTGAGATGTGGTATGGTTGAAACCTGTGACGCTGTACTTTGCGCCACACAGACGTAACCGTGATTCCATTGTCTGTAGCAATTTCTGGAAAGCAAACGTGGTGGTCGTTAAGTACACCAGCTAAAATAACCTCCTCCTCCTCCTCCTCCTCACTTCCAGCAGGTCATAGTCTGTTACTGCTGCGCTTTCTGAAGATGCCTGGTTTCGTTCAGCGCGTAACAACGTAATGGTTACCGGAGACTTTCCCCTAGGATATCTCGCGGCAGCGGCCACGACTTCTTCATTGGCGTTCAGTCGGCATTCGCATAACATCGCCAACGTGTGAATGTACCGGTTGTTTTTGTACCCCCGTTACAGACGTCGAATACACCTCTCGTGTGTGTTTTTGTTATTCCATCTGTCGTCTATACGATCGCTTAATGCGATAGTCGGCACTCCAACAGCGCATCGACGAATCTTGCCACTTCGTGAAAACGATGTCATTCAAATTCCTCCGCAGATACTTTGGAATGAGGATTGCGTTATATGTAGCATGTTGTTTCCACAACTGAAAGTTGACATAAATATATACTATAAGTGACATAAATATGAGTTCAATTTGTTTGTACAAAGCTGGTTTAAGTAATTCAGATTTATTATGTGAAAAACTATTGTTTTATTTAAAAAATTGTGTCAATTTTTCTGTAACGCTCGGGAAAAATTACATGATAATCTACGTTCATAGCTCAGTATGACATTTAATGTTTATTATGAAGCAGGCCTACCGCTATAAACTTTCGCGTCACGTATTAGTATGTAGATTACAGAGGCAAACACCTCAGCTATAACGCCAAGTATAATTTCTGCTAAGATTAATAAAAAAAATTAGGTGTAAAGACAGATTTCGAAATTGGTTTCGTAATGTGTTCCAGTTAGTGTTTATAATGGCGATAGGAGGGTGAGAATGAAAACTTACAACTAGAAAACGTATTTTCAGTAAAAATCACGAATGACTTTTAATACCTACCATTTTCTTTTGTTGTATTACATTGCCACCATTAATTTTGTCTTACTGTTTCACATTCGAACGATACCCAATATTGCCGTTATTAGTTCGTAATGCGTTAACCTTCATTATATCTAGCTACTATTACGGCTTGGGACTGGAAAATTTAACGTGCATGCACATCGCGATTGGTAAATAGGCATGTACTAAGTTACCACGGATTTAGTAGGTGCTGATATTTCTAATTGAGTCGTTTAGCGTACTAACATTTAACAGCATTACATAAAGTTTTCTTAATAATATTCTCGTAGTTATCGTGAAAAAGAAATCGATGTTGCAGCTGAGGTATTTTGCGTATTTGCTTTGTAAAACGTACCACTGGAATGTCAGTTGCCTGTAGGTGGTGGACGGAAAGCTAATGTTACATAACTATCTTACTGAGTCATGCAAAAGTAAATACAGTTCTATCGATAAGCGTACACAAAATTGCTAAGGTATTATATCTTCTAGAACAACTTACCTCAAGTTACTAATACTGATCAGCGTACAACATCAAAGTACCCGAAGAGCGATTTACAGTAGGAATATTTTAAATTTCTTTTAACTTTCCAAACACTTCGGTTTTTCTTCGTGTCTCGATTTAGATTTTTTTTCCATAACGACATTTCTTTACGTATGATTGTTATTTTGGTAGTGAATGGTGCAGTTCCACTTTATATGAGAATGTAGTATTTAAAAAAAAATATGTACCACAATCATTGGTCCCAGACTGTACAAAAGTAGAATGAATAAATTTCCAGTGTTTCCTCACACATCGATCTCTACTCCAAATCTGTTGGCATTTACTGTAGTGTAACTAATGTGATTGTTTTGTTCGGTCGCGGCGGAGTGGCCAAGCGCATTGAGGCGCTATGCTGCGATGCGCGAGGCAGTTTCCGGTCTTCCAGCAGTTAAGTCCCTTAAGCTTAACAAACAATTGAATATTTGTTTGTTTCGACGGTGAAAAATAATCGAGATGGTCACAGAGAATAATTTAAGCTCAGTCAAATGTACATAGTGCTAAATAAAGGCTGTACATAACGCCTGATATCACTTCTGTTTTACTTGATGACTTTCCACCAAACTATGCACTGTTTCTTTATTACAAGAAATCGTGAATCCTATTGCATAACTCCTACACTATTCTAAAACCCTTAAATCACGAGGTGCGGCCTCTCAGACCGCATGTGAATTTTCGGACTCGTTCATTAATTGTTAGTTTTGACGGGATTCAGCTGTCCATCTCCTACCCTCACCAAATCACGAGTCAAACAATGTTTTATGGTCGGTTGCATCGTTGCCTTCGTTGTTTGCTGCGTACAGGAGTTGTAGACTCCCAGACAGCGCCTCGTGAACTATGTATCTTCTTTCTTCAGTGCAGCACAACATGTCTTTGTAGGAATGTGCCAATTTTAACGACCTCGATTTTGATAACGTTGTTAGTTAGTAAATGGAGAAAGATGTAAGTGATAATAGACGAAGAAATAGACGATTTTGCAGTCGCCAGTGATCACAGTTCTGCATGTGAACAAGATGTTGAGTCAGACGAAAAACTTTAGGAGTATGGTGATGGCAATGTTTCTGTTTCCTCTGAATTAGAAGAGTCATGATCGGCTACACAGAAAGAATATTACTAGAGCAAGAATGGTTTCAGGCGGTCAAGAGATCCTTTGCAAACTCGATTTTCAAGAATACCGAAGCACAATATTGTCTTCCAGGCCCTTGGTTTTGGTCCTGCAGCCATATCTCTCGAGTGTCATGTGGAGCCTGAAAACATGTACAAGCTAGGAACTGATGACACAGTGTTGGACAGAATACTACAGTTCAAAAACCTCAAACTTCAACGTGAACGAGTAAAGTGAAAAAGCACAAATGCTGCATATATGAGAGATGTGGATATTACTAAACTGAAATCATTCTTTGGTTTTCTCATCTATACTTCTGCGGTGAAATTTAAAGTGATATGAATTGCTCAAAACATATAGAAAATAATGAATTTTTAAACTTCCAAAAGAGCTCGTTACTACTCATCTGAAAAGGTGAATTCAAAATATCCACTTTTCAGGTGAACTGGGGGCTTGTATTAGCAGACTGACTTCAGAAACAGATCAATGGATGTAGCAGACGGCGGTTTTGACAAGAAGAAGGCTTTTAAACTTTGCTATCCATAGAAGAAAAAAGGAAAACGGTGTTTCTGTGTCAAATGTGCAACATTCGTATTTATCTTGAGCACTCCGAAAAATAAAAATAAAAATGGCATGTGAAACGTGTTTCAGAACTTCACAAGTGAAACATCAGTGTCGAAATCACATGTTTAAACTCAAATTTAGACTTAAATGAAAATTTACTTGTTTCACACACATTATAGTATTTCAGTAACCACCATTCAATTCTCAAAAACTGACTTTGTGGCTACTATTTTCAGTAAAACGCACAATATTACGTGAGATTGTGTCATAAAAAGTAAATTACTACAGACTTCATGTACTGCAATAAAATCAACGAGGAGTTTTTAAACAACAATAAAAATAGATATTATCATAATTAAACAGAAATTTTCAAATAATCTACTCCTCAAACCACGATTTCAACATAGGGGTCCCAGAGACCGCACCTCGTAGGATACGTTACAAAAAAGTCACCTCGTGAGTTAAGGGTACACCAATCTATTAGAAGCCGCTAGTGAAGTGCGGTGTCAAGAACATCGCGAAATTTATATAACATGGCATCGATGTCATTGGCTAGCACTAATCACTTCGTGGGAGTAAAATGCTAACTGCCTTTCACAAGAACGATACTTTAAGAATTCGGATTACTGTATCTGAACAGATAGTTCTCTTAGAGGTAATTTATTATATTCCAACAAAGTATACGATCCAAAATCGTGATGCAAATCAGCGTCAGTGATACTAATCTGTATTTTTGCGGATTACTCTGTGCAACTTTCCTGTCTTTGGAAATGTATCTTTCTCTGAGCTAAGGGTTTTATAAAATGGTTATGAATGGAGCTATTGTATCAACGTACTCTGAAAGCAACGTAATTGGTATGCAATCTGGCCCTGAATGCTTGCAATTGTTAAGTGATTTAGGCTGCTTTGCTACTCTGAGGGTATATACTTCAAGTTTTGCATACTTGCAGCTGTTCTTGATTTGAAATCTGCAGTTTTTATTATGCCCTGTTTGGTTAGAGGTTGTGCAAAACCGCTTTGCGATGATGGCTTATAGGATGTGTAGTGAGCACGATTCCCCGGTTGGAATACTGGCCTTGGTAGAAATTTCAAACGCTCTTTCTATCTGCATATATACATCGACGGTCTTGTCGTCATAACATCGTAAAATCGTTGCTATTAATACTTCCTTTAGAACAAGTTAGCTATGTGAAGAGAAGACTGACGTCAACAGCGTTTTCCCCTATATTAATGTTCCAAATGTGCAAAGGAACGCCAAGAATAATCGAATCGCGCTTCAAAGCTTTATAAACTGCCCCTAATTAGAGAATCGCGTGAGTGCCCTTTGTACTCGATAATGCCGTGTAGCATAATGCTGAGCACATAAAATATCAGTCTCAACTTCAAAGGATCTATTTATGAGTACGATGGTGCGGCGAAACATCGGAAATATGTTGGATTAGGGTATGATTCAATTATAGGATGCAAATAGCTCTATACAAACCCGTATACGCTTTCTTGTTTAAAATTAATGGCAACGAATAGCAATTCCTAAAAAATGCAACAGTAAAAGCACGAGTGTTAAGAAGTAATGTTTACTACTTATGACTGCTTTCCATGTGGACAATGAAAAAAATTAGTTCACTTTTTTTAATTTAAAAATTTCATTCTTATTTTTGGAAGGGGGCGATGAGGATGTTTTCTATGTTAGGATTTTGTGCAGAACTGAGGTCACAAGAGGAATTTATGTTATAACCCAGCAGTAGATTAGAAAATTTGAAATATTCATTACGTGGGTCAGAATTACTACTACACCGTAACTAAATGTGACGAGCATCCAAATGAATCACCTACAGATACGAAAAATTATCTTGTTTGTCTGCATGCGCAGAGACGGAGAGAGATAAAGATCACTGTGTGGACTATATATAAAATGTAAATTGATTTCAATTTTCCAATTTAATTTTAAAAAATCCCCTCTTGGGTTGCCATTGTTACAGCAATAAACTGGGCGTAACAAACAATTCCTTACGGCGGTCTTCATCACGCAATAACCCCTTTCACACCCATTCACGCTATAGTCAGTTTCAGTACGTACAGTGCAATTTTGAACGCGTAGCATATTACAATGGTAAAGAAACTCTACATTTGACAATATGCTATTTGTATTAACTTGAGATACCTAAATATCTCCAAATCGAAGCATAGTGTGAAGAAAATGATGTACGGGGAAACTTAATGAAGTAAATCAGATATATGTCTGCGTTACAAAGGCCACATCCTAAACACTCCACTAGAGAGGACAGGGAAAACTGTGTTTTAAGTAATGTAGCCTCCGCTTGTTTCCTGTGAATTAGGAATCTACTCTGAACGTTAAGAATTGTTTTAAATTCCAGGTAAAGGTCACTGTAGCTGACGAACATTAAGGTACGCTTGTATCTCCACGAAGTAACAGTTGCTACTGACGCTGCATTTAATTACAGATTTAAATGCTATACTCTGTGTTCTAACGGTTATTACCGCACTCGTGTTTTGCGCAAGTGGTCTGCTGTACAACTAGTTAAGGTTCATCTAAAATATGAGTCACGGAAAACAGTTGTATGGGATACATTATGTACGTGTAAGGGGCGCAGAACGTGATCCACGTACGTCAAACTGGACACAGTGCTCTGGAAGTGCAATAATTGTGATTTGTGGTTGCACCCAGTAGTAGCACACACGACAAGGCTTTGCGTAGAAGGGCACAGGGCTCTAATGCCAATACTGTTTGTCAGACCTTGGTCATCGGCAGCACCTGCACCACTCCCTCGCCTTGTACTGATAAAACTCTAGATACTGTTTTACTTAGAGTTATAGATAAGTTTCCCTCCCCTTACAACACTCCCTGCCCCCATCGCCACGTTTGTCAACACCCCATCCTGTTCTAATACGCGCGTGAGAGAGCTGTCGCAGTTTTGATTTACAGGTATAGGTACCTATTCCCCTCCTCTTCCCTTTGTGACTCACTCCCTTGGTGGAGATGTGACATTACACATCCACTTCTAAACTGGCGTGTTGTCTCCTACGGGGCTTGAAACAAAGCCCTCCTGCCTCTGGATCCCAAATACACCCCTCCTGACACATCTGAAAAACTTATAAAACTTTTGATACTTGAATTAATCCCTTCCCCACTCGGATATTTTCGGGAAAACATCAGATTTGAATAGGGAGATTGTTGTCTTTATTTTGTGTCCCAAATTCTGAAAATAGTGTAAAAGCCTGTATATATGTAACATATCTCTGTATCATATTTCAAAATCATGCAAATACTTTGAAATCTAATCCGTAATATATTTAGAAATTTGCGAACGCATCGTAAAGACTATGATTCTGTAACGTAGTTCAAAATAACGAAAATACTATGCAAATATTGCTAGAGAGCGTGCTACGAAGATATACTACTCATCCAAGTCATCAGTGCTACCAACTGAAATCTTAATCTATTTTCAAAACTACAAACTTTAAATTTAAACTGTGCTCACATACCCCTCTGGCAACCTATACCTGTCTCTATCCTTTGTTTAATGTTTTTATTGAGAAGGAATAAAGCTTCAAGGACACAACCTTTACTTTATGTCTGTAATTATACATGAAATCTCCAACAACCCCAGTTGTGGGAAAATTACCCGACATCCAAACACAAACAGCTTCTTGTTCATTAAGTTTATTGTGATTCCTTGTCCTAACAACAATAGGTATATTACTAGAATAATAAGACTTTCTCTCGTCCTTGTTGTACACTTCAAAAACTTTACCAAGATGAATATAAAGCTATTGTAAAATACGGTACAGCAACTAATTTTTTTACATCGCGACTACAGGCTGACTGATGAAGCTGTACGTTATACAACGTGTGAGTTATGCAGGATTCAAGTGGCATCGAAATCGGTTACACGTCTTGTGTAAGCAATGTATGCATTACGTTGAATGGTATTATGTTCAACATGTCAACCACTAAAGGAATTTTAATAAATGTGATAAACTTCAAAAGTCAAAGGATATATAACTTTTAAAAGGCTTCTTAAAGCGTCTTAGAAGCTATACCGCCGCGGTGGAGTAGCCGAGCGGTCTAAAGCGTCTCGCTGCGGAGCGCGCGGTTGCTCGCCGTGGAGGTTCGAGTCCTCCCTGGGGCATGGGTGTGTGTGTTTGTCCGTAGGTTAGGTTACCTAGGTTTAAGTAGTTTGTAAGCTACGGACTGATGACCACGCAGTTTGGTCCAATAGATCTACAAACATTTGAAGATTTTAGAAGCTATACCAGAAACGTTAACGTTCAGACGTTCCATATATCATATTACATACTTAAAACAACCAAATGTCATGGATTACCAACTTTCTAAAGTAACCTATTTTCTTCTTCAGTGTTCAAGCCACCTCCATACCCAATTTCACCAAGATGCGTTAAGCGGTTTTTTTCGTGATGTCGCAACAGACAAATCTTCTTGGGCATTAATAATATTACTATGTATTAGCTAAAACTTTCCTCAACACATTCAATGTCATATTCTGCGATTCGTCACTTGTCCCATGTGATTTTTGTCTTTCCCGGGTATCGATTATTGCCGTTAGGGTGTTAACGAATATGAAGCCAATGCGTTTTTATACTTTTCTGACTTTATGTTAGTATGATTATAAAACATTTACCTCTTTGAGAACTGGTATTTGTTTTCGTCAGTTATTTCGTGTGTGTATCAAGTTTTATTCTTTCTGTCCATTAATTGTAAACTACATTCTGTTACGCCGTCAAGTGTTTGGAGACAAACTTTGTTGGTTCATAAGTAACTTTGGGATTAACATTTTGCCGCGGCGGTATAGCCGTGCGCACTGAGGCTCCTTGCTGCGATGCTCGCGGCCTTCCGCGTCTGAGGTTCTAGTCCTCCTTCGGGCAGGGGTGTATGTGTTGTCCATAGGTAAGTTTAACTTAGTGTAAGTAGTTTGTAAGCTATGGACTAATGACTAACGTAGTTAAGACCCTTAGATTTACAAACATTTGAACATTTTGAACTAATAATCAAGCAGATAACTCCCATAGATTTAAAAAGATTAACATCTTTCTCTCTACATGTCTGTCTTGAAGCCAATTGTTTTGCTTCGTGTTGTTATGAATCTTCTTTTAACCCATTATCTTCCATTTGCATTTAGTTTGAGGAGTATTTTTGCAACTTAATTCTTTGAGCTTGTGTAGGAGAATTATTGGAGCGCACTACGCAAGTGTGTGAGTTATGGATCTACCCCAGTCTATGCCAATCTCTTTCCTCATATATTTCAGAGAACACTTTTATTGATTTCGTATGCAATGCACGCAGTGGCGTCTCTGAATGCGTGGAATCGGATACCGTTGTAGATTACCATTTTCTCAGTTCAGCACAAATTTATTCTGCCCATATATCAGTTTTTTATATTGCGCTCGGCGTGTATGTGAAAGGGAGGGAGCAAGGGAGGAGGGAGGGAGGGTGTGTGTGTGTGTGTGAGAGAGAGAGAGAGAGAGAGAGACAGTATTCCGTATGCGCCATTTTGTATTTACATTTAAATGTGACAGAATTCGAGAAATGGGAAGAGAAAGGACCTTTGAACCATTAAGCATGAAAAGAAAGGCATTCATGTACGTAACTGGAATGGATATCCCTTTAAAAACTGTGACAAAAGTTTTAAGAACTGCAACTGGATGGTAAACACAAAATTCCACATTAGGATAAGACAGAAGCATACGTCGTCTAGAATCGTTCTCTAATCAGCAAGGCCCTAATAACTTCTTCGAGATATATTCAATAATTATGATCCACATAAATTACGAACAACACTGCAACTAATACTGCGTAAGTATGTAGTGTTTCATGATAGCTAACGAACATATTTTCATACTACTGGTTATGCTAACGAACATATTTTCATACTACTGGTTCTGTTTGATGACACCAAATTCACTTGAATTTATATTTTCATAATTAATAGGAGTACTCTGTTAACAATTTATAGGAAGAATTTCAAAAACAGAATTATAAGTGTTTCCGGAAACCCCTTTTTGTTGTAGGACCATCAGCTTACATGTTTCAAAAAATTACGGTACATATTGACATATTGATGCATGTACAAATGTTTAGAAAGTAGTGCAGTCCACCGAGACGTGGTATATGATGTCTAAACATCATTTAATATTATGTAAATGTTCAGGCGCACCTTGTCGAGTTCTAGTTCTAGGAACTTATGAAAAAAATCGCAGTCAACGTCAATATAATGCAACGCAAATTTTTCTCCTGCCAATTAATGAATACTACAGTTGCATTAATTTCACTGCACGACAAATGAAAAGTAATAAGGTATAAACATCTTTCGTTTCACAATTTTGATGCGAAAGTCAGCCTGAAAATATTCGCCAAGTTTTTAAATTATTAAATAAAGGGAAGTCTGCAAGGGCTCTCATTCTCAAACAGAGGACTAGTAAGGTCTCATTCATGTATCGCTTGATAACCTCACAGAGATTTCTGCCTGACGGTAACGAAATTGTGTTTCAGAATTGGTTGAAATCGCTCCATTGGTTTAGGAGCAGATGTGGAACATTTTCGCATTTTGTGATACGTTTCATGCGCAGTTCATTGTTTATGACTAAGTGCCCCGACCTATGCGTGGTACGCGGTCCGTACACCCACAGCGATAGTTGCCACATAGTCAGGAATATGTGTAGCAAGTGCGCCTAAAATCGGTCGAGTAGTTTAAGAGGATAAGTGCAAAACACACACACACACACACACACACACACACACACACACACACATTTTCCATTTATAATACTGCACTGATTCAAGTAAATTGGTTGGTTTGTTGTGGTTAGTTGGGACAGGGGGACAGCAGTGCTAAGTTCATCAGACTCCCGTTGGGGAGAGGAAGGACTGAGAATAGAAAAGGAGAGGAAAGGAAAGGAAATGGTGTCTACAGATTTGAAATACATGACTATACGTTATATTTAATAAATACGTGAGTATCCTCACAGTTTTCACAGTAGTCCTGGTGTAAGTTAACTAATCTGTTTTTTTTTCTGCGAAGAACAAAAGCATTGCACTTTTGTCCCGTTCTCCCAAAATGTTACCTGTAATGTATGCGATACGCCGCAGGCAATAGCACCTTCTAACGCAAACACGAAGTGCCTTTCTAGTGCAAATGCGCGTTCACTCGGTAAATTACAACGTTTGCAGTATATTTTTACAGAATTTAATGGTCTATCTCACTGAACGCCAGATGGTGCGTTCCTAATAACTAGTATGCAATTCCAAATGGAATTTATACGGATCAGGTGCACAATTTAATGAATCTGAATATAATGGTTTGAAAGCTGCTGCAGTTTAGCAATATCATTACACTCGGCGCAGGTAATGCATTGTTTTCGGATAATAAATCAGAAGTGTTGTTATTATGGAACCCAGAGTGAGATGCAGTTATTATTGGTGCTGAATAATAGCAGCAACATAAAAAAATAACGTCATAAATATCGTCTATTAGGTGGAACTGGTATTCAGTTTCTATACTAACATAAGCTATATTTTTTCATTGCCCTCAATCCTTTCAGAAGACAATGTACTAGAGATTTCTTGGCGTTCTCAAGTTTTGTTCAGGTATAAGCAAGTAGCATATTATTATCACTCAATATTCGTGTAAACGTCGTGCAAATAATTATATAATAGATATCATTCGTCTTCTAAGGGCGATAGATTTTTTATATAGTAGTAAAATGTGACCATTTGTGTTTTACTTACAATACAATTCTGGTATGCTGCAGTGAATTTTGTGCTACTCTTACCTGAAAACAAGAGAAATACCATTATTAGAGATGTAATACACAAGTTGTACTCTTTGGACAATGCATTCTAATTTGTTCAAGTATGTAAGAAGGAATTATGAAAACAATATACCACTTATTACAACCCGGTCAGATTTTTATACTTTTGTTATGTTTTTGATTGATTGTCCATGAGAATAAGACTAAAATACATCAATATGTAAAATTCAAATGTATATAACGCCACATATTAAAAGAAAGCAATTGTCATTTATTTGCCTAATAGCGCTGCCAGATGTCACTTGAAAATATCTATCCCCAAAAATTATGTATGAATAACAAAATTTTTATATTATATTCCCACAGCGCAGTTCATTTAACAGTCTTGTACCGATACTGAAATGTTCCATTTACAGTTCTGAACAGACAGAACCAGAGTGGGAGGATTGGCTTTTCCTTCCAGCGCAAGCCTTTATAGTAACAGCCGTTTCTTTTATGATCACGGTTGCGTGTCATGTATGCCTATTTCCAGAAAATTCACACACACTTCACGAAAAAGCAGCATCACCCCGCCGGAGTCGGTCGTACACACTGGTGTCTAAAATTAAGTCAACAGACGGAAAGTTAGAAAGGTTCTCATTAATTTTCCGCAAAACGATATAAACAGTTTATAGTAAAGCAGATATAATCTAAACAATACAGAAGGAAAGAAACTGCAAGATGCATGAGGCCAAATGAGTCAATGTTTTCTCCGCTTTTCCACACTTACCGGATTAGCACACACATTCTGACTACTGGTTTATATACTCGGTATGGGTCGTAATACAGGCCTGCCAACGTCGACGCAAACTGTGAGTGATGTCATCAATCTCAGATTGAGGCAGTAATGCCATTTTTCCAAAAGAGCAGCTCGAAAGTCTTCGAGAGAGCTTGTTGGATGATAATGTGCTATAACCCATGTCCATGATGCCTACCATATATGCTCTATGAGATTCAAAGACTAGTATTATCTTTCCAAGGAAACATAGGCCCTTGGCCTATGAGGTCTATCACTATCGGCCATCAATACGCAGTCTTCGTTCGCATTGGCCAGCAACAACACCAAATGAAATCGCAACAGCTCGTCACGGTAACTGATTGTGGTGAAATGTGCCGATTAACGCTTACAGTTTTAAGAAGGTGTGTTCATGTGGTCAACATAACCCGGTGTACGCCATTAGCGATCATCCTCGATATCGGCCTATTGTCACAATTTTTGTATCCTCCAATTGCGATCCATGTTCTCTCCATATATAAACGCATCAGAAAGTCTCTTCAGGCCAAATCAGGACTCATCTGTACATATCATGTTAACCCACTGTTTGACTGTCCAGGAGACATGTTGACGACTCCAATTTTTTTAGTACTACGGTGGTACCGACTTGCCCTCACCCCAAAATTAGGATTCGCTTTTTATGATGTAACACTTGGTCGGCCTTGACCTGGTCTTTCAGAAACAGTTTCAGTCCGCTAAATCGTCGCCAAATATCAGAAACAACAGAACGGTTCAGGTTACGCCATTGGGCCACATTGTTATAAAGAATTTGTGCTTCCATTCCTACTGTAGGGGATCATAGGCATTTGGTTAAATTTGAAGCAGTTGACAGAGGCGAAGCAGCAGTTAACGATAAGGGGTGATAATGTGTGTCACTGTCAGGTATGCAAATACTGGACAAGCCAGCCTTCTGTGTAAGTCACGCATGCTGAGCTGCGAATGACCAAATGTCAAAGCCCTCTATGGGGCTCCGATTTCCTGAGTACGTGCTTGGCGTGCATGGAGGCCACGAGTATGCAGTATTTCTTCCTTCTTTCCTCCTCGAACGGCATTTCCCTTCCATTCGCATGATTTCCTATCCTCACTCCATCCCCTCCCAACCGGGGGACTAATGACATCAGCTTGGTTCCGCTGTTCCAAACGAGCAACCAACAAACCAAAATTGAAAGAAATGGGTAAACGCACAGTGGGGGGCAGAGTTGTAAATTGTGGTGGATATGAAGCTAAAATGGTGTCATCAGCTGTTGCAGCAGAATGATACTGAAACCATACCAACGCTCATGGGCGGGCCGTGCCACGTGAGGCCGCCACGCCGTAGCTTCTGATTCAGCACTGGATAACTGCTACCGCGACTGACTGGAAGTTCTACAGCGGTCAGCGCTATCAGGCTACGTCTGGTTGTGTGATAAGGCCATCCATCGCTCCTAGTGCTGCCAGACTCGTTGAGTCTCGGCACGAGGCTGATGTCACACTTCGAAGAAATGCTGTATCGAGAACATGAATTTATTAAGAGCAATGTTTTACTTGCACCAGGAGACGCTTACACCCAGGATCATATATCATCCCGGTCGGACACCTTCTGCACTGTATCTGCAGTTCTACACTATCATAGTGAAAGACTTCACGTAGTTTTGCTACTCTGACTCTGTAAAAAATTACATTCTAGCAACTGTGCTGGGGAAGAACTAGCGAGAGGAAAACGGGGCCTGACGGCCGATGTGAGGTGTCTTTGTTGCCCGGAACCCGTACAGGGATTGCAGTCCGCGTGGCAGAGGAAGCGCTCCTTACCTGTTCTTGGAGGAGCATTGTCTGCTCGAAGGCGTCTTTAGTCACTCCTGTAAGAGCCACGTGTTTGGTGCCAAGGCTGGTTGTAGGCAGACGCACAGTTATTGTGCGTACGCTACTTCCTACAGCTCTCTGGTGGCATTGGTGAATATTAACTACGCCAAACGCCCAAAATTATCTGTAGGAAAACGTCCTGGTGTCTGGAACGTAGCGGCGCTCTGGCAAGCTGCTAAGAGTTATCTGTGTCAGTGCCTGAAGGGGTTAGGCGAAACCAGTGGCGTACGTGACTGCCCTTAGTTATGGGTGGAACGCGTGGAACGCTGCAGGTTTTGGTGGAACCTCGCGAAGACGCGGGATTAATGGTGATACGATAGTCTAGAGCCTGAAGACATATTTAGCAGCTGATCATGCGGGGGCACTATGTGATTGGTCGGAGCCTGATTGCTTCGCTTGAATTGGTCTGTGTAATTTCGTGTACGCAAGGTTAGGTTAGTTTTGGAGGCATCGATGCTTGGGAGAAGTAAGAAAAATTCGCTGGATTGCTCCTGAGTGAGCAAGACGGGCTGGGGTTTCTGGTCTGGTAACAGTAGGGCGGAGTTATCGTCCTGGTACCCGTCTTGGAGGGGTATTTAGTTATAGTTTTGCTCCCGTCCGAAAGGAGGTTAGGAAACTGTAACATGCTCTTCAGAGAGTGAGACCAATTCGACGAGTTTCTGGAAACTTCTGGTTTCGTTATCATTATACTGATAGCGTTACAAGACTCTCGAGGTGACCTCCACAGCTGCACAACACTGCACTCAACTTACGGTAACGTGCTGCCCGCTCACCTTCTCGTACCATAGGGAAACTTTCAGTGTTCGGTGATAGAGACTACGTTTTTTCTCGTGGTATTAATCTCCGCGGCCTTGCCCCAAGCTGGTTTTGATCATTTCGTTGATTTCATTGCATCTACACCCGCGTTAACCTAACTTGACAGTCATTTACGTAAGTTCTATGTTTTTCTTGTAAAACCTTAATTAGTTGTTTATTTTCATTTCTGATAAAATTTATTTTGTTCAATAAATTGTTGATTTTACCTCTAAATTAGAGTTTCCGTTATAATTGTAGATAGTTATTATATTGAAAGGGGTTTTCATATTAATTTGTTGAACTGAGGGACAATTGCATAAATAGTTTAGGAGCGATTGTTATTCTTATCCTTCATGTAAATCCACTCTGAATATTTTCCCTTGCAAAACCTGATTATCCACTCCGAATTTTTTGCCATAACCTGTCCGAAGATCCTTATTCCACCCTTTTCACCCATACGAACACCTCATTTCTTTCCCCACCTTATAATAGAGCAACCAAACATTGAATTTTTCACAGACCCTAAATTGTGCGTTCGAGTTTCGCGCTCGAAAGAAAGCTCGTTCATTGTAGAACTCTAGAGAATAGCGCAGAATACTTTAGGCCTTCCGTAGCAGAGAGCAGGCGTCTTCTCTACCATTCTGCACCAACTGTGAATGTTTGCACAGTGATTGTGGATGAGGGATCGCCCAGCAAACACGGCCTCATTTGAAAAGTGTCCAGAGCTTGTCGTTGGCATATCTGAACGCTCATATTTTGGTCCTTTGTGGGTTTATATGGTGAACACGACACAGGTTGGGGAAACTAAGCAGTTCAGGCAGTCAATCAATCCTTTCATTTGATGTTTTAAGTAGATTGCCCAACAGTGTTCGTTAAAAATTATACGATTTCTGGCAGACAGGAGTCTGCGTGTGCGTTTGCGTTGTCGTGGGGGAAGAATCAGTCGTCTCCGCCTGACAGTGTTTGGTTGAATATTGCCAGAGTTCCACTGCCCCCAGCACTATACTCGCCTGACCTGGTTGCCAGAGAGTTCCTCTTATTTCCACGAATTAA
Organism: Locusta migratoria; assembly: GCA_026315105.1. Lineage (NCBI taxonomy): Eukaryota > Metazoa > Arthropoda > Insecta > Orthoptera > Acrididae > Locusta > Locusta migratoria. Next base: position 424,139,153 of record CM048746.1, on the reverse strand, counting down.
AATGGGAAGGAAGAGACATCGATATGACAACATCGAGTAAGTCAATAAGTAAAACTTTTGAGGAGCTATAAGTTAATTATAACAATTTCATAAAATGCATATGAACATCTAATTGTCATATTAAAACCTTCCGAATGTACTACTTTTGTCCTTTGACCATCATCACTGAATAGGAGGTGTAAAACGGTTTATATGTAAATATATAATATAAAGCTGTATCTGGCTGATAATAGCGATGTTGCATTGCAATATACAAACATAGAAATTCACCATGTAACATCATATGAAACTACAGCAAATCCAGTGATCGAGTATGTATGAATGAGAAAGACGAAATGAGCGTGTACTTTTTTCCTCTTTCGTAAATATACATTTACTGGAGTTATTCTTTCTGTTATTTAAATGAGGTTACATGTGGCAGGTTTTCTTATTTAAATTGCAATGCACTGTGCCTATCATAAGTCAGGTGCAAATTTACACTCTGCGTTTCCCAAAACTGCTTCACATCATTTATTCCGTGGTGATGGTCAGTGACAGAAATTAGATTTTATTGAAATAGCTTAAGGTTTTAAATAGATTTTATGAAAAATCTATTAACAGATCTGTTAACAGATAGCAGACCAAATGCACTGAAATTCCATGCGGATTACTACAATAAAAGTTTCGAACAGTGGAACCATCGTTGGGGCAAATGTGTTAGTTGTAATGGAGAACGTTTTAAAGAGAATATGGATCTATTATAAACAATTTGAAAATATGTAGCTTGAAAAAATTCCTTTTTAGGGTTACACACTCGTATCTCTATCGGCAACCTTTCCTCTTCTCTGTTACATCAGCATCAATGTATACAACGTACAGATGGGCTACTTGCGGGGGAAAAAATTCATTTTTAAAAACATTCTAGATTGTAGCTTTATGTATAGATTCTCTAAAAGATCGAAACAAAGAGATGAATTCGTAGATATCAATGGAACAGGAACTGAAAATCAATAGTTCAAATTCAAATGTTTGTATATCTGTCAGACCCAACTGCGTGGTCATCAGTCCGTAGCTTACAAACTACTTAAACTACAGTAAACTATCCTAAGGACAACACACACACCCATGCCCCACTGAGGACTCAAACCTCCGACGGCGAGCAACCGCGCGCTCCGCAGCGAGGCGCCTTAGACCGCTCGGCTTCTCAACCGCGGCAAATCAATTGTTAATAAAATTAATTTTCGCCATCCTACCTGTAAACTGTTATCCACCATTGTAACATATTTAAAGAATTGAGTAGTACGTACCTTTTGTAAGGGTTATTAGAAAAGTACGAATCAGAAAACAAGAGATTTTTGCTGATTTATCAGAAGAACATGCCATGCTTCACATTTGAACATTTTCTTCCTTAAACATAGGGTTGAGAAATGATAATTAGATCGATTTCAGTTACAATTATACAAAAGGGAAAATAAATAACACACACACACACACACATATATATATATATATATATATGTGTGTGTGTGTGTGTGTGTGTGTGTGTGTGTGTGTGTGTGTGTGTGTACGCGCGCTTGTTTGTGTGTGTTATGTAACGTCACTAGAGAGTCAGCCAATAACAGTGTTATCAACCATGTGACTTTATCTTCAAATTTAATTACTTTTGAGCTATAATTACATAAAAATAAATGTCTTGTGAGAATAATATTCGAAAATGCTACTGGCACATTATAATCATTCAAAATATCAATTCGGACTATATTGTTAACTTAGGAATATGGCTAATTGTGACATACGAAATGGTCTCATGTATCAATACAAAATTATATGTATAAGGAGTTTTTTAGAAAATAATATGTGAAAACACAGTAGATCGACACTTGGATCTCGGCCAGTAAGATTTATCTGCCCAAAATTCGACAGTGCCATGATAGATTTTAACCCTTAATAGGGCAAAACTTTTTTTCTGAAAATTTAAAAGATAATATTTCATTGCATCCCATTTAACTTATATAGGCATGTAATATACTCAGAATTATTTTATCTTCATTTAACTCGGAAGTGAAAGGAAGAAATACGTTGCTGATGTACAGACCACTATCCATTTTGGGTGGGGCTTAGACTACTGTAGATGGTGGTCATTTAAAAGACCATCTTGTTATGTCTGGAATAGATAACCAAAGCAAAAATGGCATTGGAATGCAAAGAAAATACAATTTATTAATTTACTGAATGTCAATAACTGAACACATTACAATAACCAAACAACAAACGAATGAAATGGGTGAAAACAAGAAAGACAAAGAGCAACTTTAACACATGCATTGTTTCGCACTTAGGGTAAGGTGGTACAAATTCGATATAGGTACAATTCTGATCAACATAAATTTTCGCGCCATTTGTAAGTCCCGTAGTGTCACGTTGTGTGGCGTTGTAGCGTAGTATGTTTCTACATCTCGTCCTGTCTTTTCCAAGAATAGGCCACTTTGTGCTAAGGAGAGAAAAATGTTTTCACATTAGAAGGTAAGTGAAGCTACTTAGTCTAACGAGCTCTTATAAATTCTCTATTTAAGGGTGACTAGATTCTCTACGCAAAATACAATGTTTGGTACAACGAAGTACGCATTGGTGCTTGACGGAAAAGGTGCTTTTTATGTGGAAGATGTTTTGTGTCCCAGCCTCGACGTGTGTCTCGTTTCCGTCGTAGGTGTCAGTGACCGAGTGGAAAAAGACCGACACAGGAATAAAGTATGCACGCTTGTGCAGGTTACGATGGTGACCAGCCAGTGGGACAGCAGAAACTAGAAACACTAGACTAAATTACAACGAGATATATATTTGATAGAGACTTAGTAATACTTAACTTTTACATAGTTGTTGACTGCAGAATGCTGATACATAGATTATATAGAGAGGCCTACCTACTGATTCCTAGTGCCTATCCGATAGTCAAGATTTCACTGGTGCCTATCTGATTCCGAAGTGTTTACTGGTTCCTAGCTCAGTCCCAAAGTGAACGATGTCGTTCAGTGGTGGCCACGAGCAGAGTTGTAGCAGAGGGCGCTCGTGGCTGACGTCGTAAGAACGCCGCGCCGTGCGTGCATGGCGGCGCGCGACGAGAGTAGGTGGCGCGCACTTTGGACTTGTGCGACACCACACCATTCCCTTAGTCAAAATTCTACTAGGAAGTGATCACAATTGTGCCTAGTGTGGTACATTTTCGATCGATTTTTCTCAATTCTGTACGTTTTTTATGTCTCTATACCGACATTTATAATTGTCTAATATTTGTTATACATATTAGTTAAACATCCAAGAACAAGTGCTATAATTAAAATTACATATTTTCTCAATATATTTCCAGTTACAATATCATTTGTCCGTTATGATCGAAATTGTACCACCTTACACTATGGTAGCCGGGCAGTATATCGACCACCATCCTACAAAGGGTTAAATCGCAATTAATAGGAATCGAAAAGATCGGTTCACACCAAAGATCGACCCAAGATCTGCATTCCTTAGTACAGGTGAAAGACACCCCTCCAGCAACCTGCCATTCTTAGCTCAAGTGAGAGAGCCCCCTCCAGCAGAACGTGTCCTCAGAGCGGCGACCAGCGCGGAACAGAGCTGTCACCACAGCTGCGCGAGCCCCCCCTTCCCCCTCCGGCGCCTGTCGAGTTTTGCGCCCCCTCCCCCTCCCTCCCTACCACGCATCCGCTTTGCGCTACGTCGCCGCCTCCAGCCGCACACAAGCGCGCGCGCCGGGCTGTGAACTCCGGCGCCTAGGCAAACAAAGCGCGGCCGGAGCGTCTGTGTCGCGTGCTGCGGCGTGTCGTGGCGTGTGATGACAGCGACGGAAGGCGCGCCAGACAGCCGCTGCCACTGTGCGACCGCCTCGCGCGCCGCCTGGGCGTGGCAGACACGCACCACACCACACCACACTCCACTCCTCCCTTATTGAAATTCCCCGCCCGGCTGACTCGTCGCCGCGTCGTACGCTCCCGCCCTGCCTCCTTTGGCGCAGGGCATTCAAATATTTTGAATTGCACCGCAGTGAAATAAAACCGCGAGTCTGCGCGTAATGTCACATTTCATTTTGAACCGTATGAAGACACTGAAGACTCTGTGACGTCGCGTGGGGTATTGTAACTGTGGAAGAAATGAAATTTTCTGAACTCTGTGTACAAAAAATACTCTTGCAAAACTGTTATACAGCCAGAAGACAAGGTCATTTTATTGGCGAGTGAGGTTGCAGGTAGTCCATCATTAACAATTTATTTGGCACACACAAAAAATCACGGGAAGAAAACGTATTTTGTTACTTAAATGTGTAGGGCCATGTGTAAAGATTTATGCGATTTATTTCAAAATATAGTTTCTGGTTTGTAGGTAACATTGTCCAAAACTTCGCATGGTGGTACAGTATCAATACTACAGTGTTGTTCTTACGACTGTAGAAATTATTGTATTTTGAAATATTTCATGTGAAACGTTCGAAAACAATTCGTTTTTGGTGCAAAATTCAGAACAGTTCCATTTCCAAGTTTTACAGTTAAAAAGAAAGTATAAAATAAAAAAAAGTACAGTAAAGTACCCCTGAGGACAAACTTTGCAAATTCCTTTTGGCCCTTAATCTGACAAGTGACAACATATTGTCATATCTAATTGAACTTTGTTCATCTTAATTATGGACCAGGGGCTTCAGCTGTATATCTTGTAATGAAAATAATAGTATCAGCAGTGTTCATTATATTTATATTTACCAATCAGTTTCAAATCGAAACGTTCAAATGTTTGTATAGCTTATGGGACTTAATTATGGGGTCATCAGCACCTAAACTTAAAAACTACTTATGAACTAGTTAACACTAAGGACGGAGCAAATATACATGCCCGAGGGGGAATTCGAATCCCCGACCGTAGTGGCCATGCAGACCGTGACTGGCGCGCCGCAGTCCTCTCGGCCACCGCGGCCCCAATCAGTTTCGACGGTCAATGCCGTCATCTTCAGGACCTTAAAATAACAGGGAGTTCCTGTTGTTCCTTGTGGCTGTAAGAATGGACGAATGTGCGAAACCAATTATATTGACTTCAATGCAGCAATATGCAGCTTTCTTATTTTAAGGGCCTGAAGATGACGGAATTGATCGTAGAAACTTGTTTCTAAATAAAAATATTTCAACACAGCTGATGGTATTATTTTCATTATTGTCATATGTCATACCATACATTATTGACTGGTACAGGAGATGCTGTTTCATTCTTATTTTGGACTTCATGCCATTTTGTAATGGTCTACCAGGCCTCCTCTTCCCAATAAATCAAGTACATTTAAGTCCCCCATATAAGAATTCGTCAATAATTTCCATAATAATTGAACTTCAAGGCTTCCTCTTTCTCTTTTATAAGCAGTTTTACATGTATGACGAAAAATATCGTCACAAAATTGAAACATAGATGTACCCCGGTTACGTATGCTAGGAGTGTCCCATAAACATTCAGTTTATTGCTAAACGTTTCGCAAGACAACGCAACATGACTTTATTGGAGAGCTTAATAGTTAGTTTCAAGCACTGTTGCTCATCCAAGGATGAAACTAGAAACATGTTTCAGAAAGCCACGCGCATTTTTGTTGTTGCTTAAGAGGAACATTGTCAAATAAAGGGTTAAAGAAGTAAATGATGACAAATTCAGACCAGTCTAACACTTATAAAAATAACACAGGCTAAGTCTGCCCTTAAGAATTTTCTGCCCGAGATATCAAATATTCGAGCATATAACTTCGTATTTGGTTACTTTACTACCAAAGTGAATAAAAGCACAGTAGTGTATACACACACTTTTGTTTTCCGTATTTGACGCAAAAAAGGAATAAATAAAATAAATTAAAAAAATAGGACTCCAAAGTCCAAATAATGACTTACCACCAACAAACAGATAGCAAATTTTTTATACTGAACTGCCATTTTAAATATTGATCCAAAGGGGCAAACGGATCAAACTGTAGTTATCGCTGAACGGTATTCATATTTCGTACTTCGTAAACAAAACAAAATAAAACTACATCTTAACTTGTAGATGTTTTAAAACATGAGAATAACAATGAAGTTCGCAGAAGATTTTAAAAGTTTATTAGATAAGGTGAGCGGTTTCGATCTCTTCTGAGACCATCATCAGATCTAGTCGTCTCGCTGTTGTTGCGGTGGCCATGAAGCAGCGGCGACTGCTCGCCGCTCGCTTATAGTCTCGGCTTCAACAGCGAGACGACTAGATCTGATGATGGTCTCAGAAGAGATCGAAACCGCTCACCTTATCTAATAAACTTTTAAAATCTTCTGCGAACTCATTGTTATTCTCATATTTTAAAACTATAACTATTTATTACTGAAACATAGCAATAAGGACAACTACAAAAATAACATGCACAAAATACCCTTGTCATATTGCCAGTACTATAAACAGCCTGGAACAGTTTTGAACGCTATATACGTAAAAAGAGCTCTATTCCTTGAATAATATGAGTTCCTATTAGCTAAAACAATACAAAATCACATTACCAACGTGAGAACACACAACAGCTTTTTATGTGATCACGAAACTCACTAGATGAAATCGTGCACTCAGACGTAAAACAGTCCGTTGTTTACTGCTGTCCGTGAGCAAAGACACTGGAAAATCTCTACCAGCGAGTGTTTCATATGATAGAAGGTACTGAAGATTTCTTCATAGTTGGGTTTTTATTTCTTGAACTATCTTCAATTTTTGAGGCATTTATACGTATATATTTAATGTTATGTCTTGTTTTAATAATAATGATTCATCATATTAAAGTTATAAAACATTCATTTTGATGTCATTCCAGAGAGAAGGGCAGTATTGCAAAACTAATGACGTGATTGTGAAAAAATCACTTATAAAGTTACTGTGCAGTCATATGAAGATAATTAATACCTCCTGAGAAAAAAATTAAACCCAAAATAACTTCGTATGGAGAAAGGCGGAGGGTGCTTTACAGTTAGTTAATTCGTTTCTTACCCCTTCACGCTGAAATGGCTAGATGGATATGAATGAAATTTGGAACAGAGAGCCCTTATACTCTGATTAATATAGGGACTACCTTTTTAAGCCACCGTACGGTGCGTGGCGGAAGTTGTCTTACAATGGGTTAATATGTTTGCTACTCCTGCATGCTAAAAGCGATGGAGAGATTCGAATGAAATTATCAATAGAGACCCCTTATACCTTGTGTTAATACATGGGCTACCTTTCGTAAGCCTCCTAGGTGCAAGCAGGAAGGTACCGTACATTACAACAAACATCCAAATTCTCTGACTGGTCACCATGAGAGTCAGAATATAAATGTATATTTTCATGAAGGAGATTTTTATACCCTGCAAGCTAGCGAATTTAGCATGGTGGAGGGTATCTTGCGACTTTGACACCGTTTCACCAGTCATCATGGAACTTGGAGCATATATATTGGGTTCTCATAAAAAGAGAGGAGGAGTAGGTAGAGGAGGAGACGTGAAGAAAGGGGAGGGTGCAGGCGGACAGAGAGAGCGGAGAGACGATAGACGGAGAGAGAAGGAAATAGGTGAACAGAGAGAGAAAAGGGGAGAGAGCTAAGTTAGAAAGGGAATTAATAAGAACACGGGCGACGCCAGGTTTTCAGGAAGTGATACTTAAAAGTAACGTAACTAATTTAGCGTACCGTTCCACGTCTACCGGTGATGACCACAGGAGAGAGTCGTAGAGACCGAAAAGGCTACTGTTGATAGCATGATTGCAGCGAAGACGATGGCCTCCATCATCACGTTTTTTAAGAAATTCAAATGTTGAAATGTTTGTATATCGATCGGACTTAACTGCGTGGTTATCAGTCTGTAGCTTACAAACTACTTAAACTAAGGTAAAGTAGCCTAAGGACAATACAAACATCCATGCCTGAGGGGGGACTCGAACCCCTCACAGCGAACGGCCTCGCGCACCGCAGTACAGCGCCCCAGTACACGATGCTAATCCGCCACGGCCATTGTTTACGTCCAATGACTGCAGAATGTAACATTATAATGACTTAGTAAATGTCATTGGATAGCCACCTAATATTGTGTAGAAGCCCCCTAGCCCTGGGGACCGTAGTGACACGCCGTGGATTGAGTCTGCAAGTAGCTGTTAATCCTCTGGACGCGTTTAACACCACGGCCTTTTCAGAGCTGCAGCATTCCGGTATGATTGTGGAAGTTGTGATTGTTTTGTGGGTATGAACTATTCACAGTCACACCAATATAACACGGAAATGCAGCGGAATCTAAACTAAAATGTATTTTCTACTTTCATGTGAACGAAAATGATACCACGAGTGTGCTTTAATAGCCACTAGATTATACCAACAGCAATAAATAACGGCAACTTCAATTTAAACAAAACTTGGGACATGATATACCTAAAGCAGCAAAGCGAAGATTCACACCACATATAAACTGTCATATAATTTCTTGTACAAGTAAATACAGAAACAAATGGACAACTTTGCAAGTTAATCCATTTTATTACCTGGTGCACAAAATTTTATGTGATGTGTTAATATTTACCGATGTTCAAATACATTTGCTGAATACGTAGTCTTATATCTCACTACACGCATGCTAATATGTCGATTACGATGTACATTATATACTTGACGAACAACAAAGGTATAAATAAATGAGTACTAAATTAACTGATTTACATTTACTACTAATGACGCTGTATTTTAATTTTATAATTTTTTAAACCCATGCCGTAGAAACTTCATTTTGTCTTAAGAATGAATTGCAGTATTTGTCAAAGAAATTATTTTGCTGTACTAAAATTAGAAACTCTATAACATAAACTGGGATATACGTAACATGATGGAAGTCCAAAGTAACTATAACGAACCTGAATTCTATCTTAAACGTTAAAATTAGACAACCAACTAATTTTATTTAAAAAAATTTGTCTCACAAAATTGTATTTCCACCTCTGAAGGTAACATTGATATTTACAAGATTTCAAAATAGGTGAATTGAAAATGTAAATGTATTTCTTTATTCACGTAGTACCCCGGGAAGACATGCCTTAAACGCCATGTAATCTTTATTTCTTATTAGACAGTGCCCTGTGTCTGACAGCGCTCTGGCTTTGACGATGTGTGCTGAAATTCTGTAAACTGAGAAATCATTATTTTGTCGGAATAAATAGAGCCAAGTAATAAGTGATATCACAAGATACTTACATTAGTTGAAACGTGTAATACACAGCTTAATATAGGATGCTACTGAAAAAGGCTCAACGCAAATATTCAAAACAAGATCAGTGAATATTTTCAAGCCTCTTAATTCCATTTTAAACGTCGCGTTAGCATGTAATGAACAAGCAGAATAAGAGACTGTAGTATAAGACTGAACTCTGAAGTTGTTTAAACCTGAACTCAGGAAGAGGCCAAGTAGAAAAGTCGCATCAATGATACGAAGGATGCATTCCAGGACATCAAAGATATGGTCGATGGCGTTAAAAACACGAGCTCACAAGCGACAATCTCAATCTTTGGACCATCCCTGGATGTTCATGGAATCATTCCCTGTCACCTTGGGAGCGATATGGTACATCGTTATCATCTACGAACACCGAAGTACCCTCAGGCCCTTGGAAGTGAAAAAATGGGCATAGATCGATCTGTAGCACCTCAACATACCTCCGACCATTCAAAGTCCCTTCCAGGGCAAATGGAGAGCCCATTTCATTCCAGGAAGTTACACGCAAGATCATGAAAGCGACACCATTCTCTGAGACCACACTTTCTTGGTATCCCGGATAGATTCGGTCCCCATGCGACGCCGATGTAAGTAAATGGGAGGCCGCCAACGGGGAAATTTGCACGCGTCTCGTAATCGTCTCGATGTCGTCGCGAGCAACGCTCGTCTCTAACGACCCGCAGTTTATGGCAAAGTTCGAGCGTGACAAGCGTATCGTACTACCTGGAGGTAATTTACTATGTATTTCTTCTGTGTTTCCCGGTATAAAACACTTAAAGCCCATGAGACTACATGCAATAACTGTAATGAACTTTTAGTAAATAAATAAGAACATAATATATAAATATTTTCTGTATGTCGTGTCTTTAAACTCGCAAATATTCAAGAAAAGGTTTTTTTTTATATCTCAACCGGAGCTACTGATGTTTATTTACTCTTTTATTGGCGATTAGTTTCGAACATATCTCATTTTCTCAAACCACGTAATTTATATTCTATAGAATGCTAAACAAAATTCAGTCTCTTTCACTTATCTAGTACCAACTAACAACCAATGATGATAATTCCGCTGTATGTACGGATGCACCCATAACATTCTTTGTGTCTTCCTTCTCTTGCGCCGGTACCAGTAAAACATCACAGCGTCCCCCTCATTACTAGAACTGCCCAATATAGGGTAATTATTGGAGGAAATAACCAACACTGTTTTGTAGCTCCCTGTTCGAAGTCGCTGACTGAAGGAAAGCCGGACGCAGTGGCCGAGCGGTATGTGGCGTGCCAGTCACAGTCTGCACGGCCGCTGCGGTCGGGGGTTCGAATCCCCCCTCGGGCATGGATGTTTGTGCCGTCCTTAGTATTAGCTAGTTCATAAGTAGTTTGTAAGCTTAGGGACTGATGACCCCGTAGTTGAGTCCCATAAGTTATACAAACATTTGTACAATTTGAACAGAATTTCTTTGATTGCACTTGTTAAGATATAACTACAGATTCTTTGTTTTCGTTAATTAAAAATAGCCTCTACAGATACTAACGTCGTCTCAGGCCGTGTCGATGAATGATTTAAAACACTACAATTTTCAGTTAAAGTGACAGGAAGAGTTCAGTGCAACAAACTTCGTAATGTATTTAACTCAAATTCTAACTACGACAGTGGCTACTACTTTTAAGGCATCATAGAAACAGGTTCAGACAAACTGTTAACTTCGCTGATGGCTCGTCGGTCATATCAATTTTTGCTGTCGTATCGTTCTCTGCAACTGCTAGTTAATGTCTTTGGTTGCAACTGACTTGGATACTGAAGCAATTAAATTATGACGGAGATTTCTATTTAACGTTAATTCAGATTATTTTCAGTACTGACAAAGAGGCTCGATACAATGAGCTAGTGAAACCTCTTTACTCCTCTACCCACCTGATACATAAAAGGATTTTATAATATTAAAAACCGAAACGGCACTTCACCATGGTTTGCGCTACGATGCGCCTCTTCTGTAAATTAGTGAATGTGATGTGGGAAACGCAATATCATCGATAAAACTCATAATAATTTCAAAAAAATAAATTTCACGAACGCCATAAAGCCCTTTTGAATGTGAATCGGAACGTCACAATAAAGAGATATATCAAGATTCCTTTCCATTTCGATTGTGTCTCACTTGATACAACACGAGGGATGACACGCTAACATTAAACTAAAAATGGAGGACCCAACACTGATCCTTGAGGTACCCCGTAATTGTGCCTATGGAGTGCGACGTGCGGGCTAAGTGTGCAGAGGTGTGCGGGGAGCGAGCGTGTTTGATCACACAGTTCTCAGCGACACGTCTCAGGAGGTGCTAGGGAGACAGCGGCGCGCCCGCGGCGGATCAGCCCCTCATTAGGTAATTGCCCTGGGGGCGGCGCGGCTCTGTCGCTATTAATGCTCAATTACCGCCCCCACCCCCGCATCCCCCAGACAGCCAGCCACCTACGGCGCCTCCCCGCCTCCGGCCAGCCCACCACAAATTTCACTAAATTCCTCCCTCCCTCCCCCCATCACCTCGCTAACACCATCCATTTCTCGTCCGCTGATCAGCCACCCAACTACCGAAATGAACTGGGGAACAGTTCGTGCGGGCAGATCAGGTTACAGTGATTGCTTCTGAGAATGGCCTATCGACCATCCAACGGCGTCGCTTCCTGTAGGTAACTCTCGTGTTATAAAATTAATGGGGATGTCGTTGCCACGGGATCCGCTCTGTTATAATCTCTACAAATTAAAGAAATACTGACTATTTATTGACCTTGATTGTGTTATGATACATAACACACCCTAGTCTATATCGTAATAGCAGAAGTTTCTCGACACCAGTGTTGACTGCACGTCTTGTGCCAATATTGTGTGTTATCTCTGATTATACACTTTTTATACCATACCAATTAAACTCCTTGGAGTGTACATGCACTTGCAGGACGTTTTTGTTTGAATTTGTTCCTCCTGTGGTTACTATTGCTGAGGCTGAGTGGTGAGTTGGGAAGGCTTATGTCAGAATGAGGCGTGTAACCTGGCGGAGCGCCAGAGAACGCTAGTAAAACAGAATTAAAGTTTACACGTTTATTCCGTAGCATACAATAATTCTGATGAAGGCGCTAGCTCGACAGGAGCTAGAGCAGTAGGCGGCGTCGCCTTCGGGCGTGTCCGCTCGCCGTCATGCTGCGACCTCGGCTTTCCGACTGCTGTGAGTACTCTGGACGTCTGGGAATCGAAGCAGGGACTGTTATTGAGAAGTGCTATGTCACTTCTCCAGTCTTTGCAGCAGCTAGGGGACCCATGCGTGGACCCCTCTGAAGTCGGATGGCGTGCTGATACCAGACTCTGGATACTGGCTGGCCAGATTAGCACCAGAGTGCTAACTTGATGACAGGAACATTGGCCTTCGGTAACCAACCACTGAAAACGGCGCCTGTCACAGGCAGTAACCATAAGGTTGTGAAGTCGTCAGAACAGCGGATTACCATCTTCCCCGGATGATGATTTGTGCGAAGTATGGCATCGACCAGACTCCATCTCCTAGCTGCCTCTAGCAGCTACCAGTATGTACTGCTGTCTGTGTCAAAGACTGAGCACAATGATTAAGCTAGTGAATCGACGACTACCTCCTGAGCATCATCGATCCCGAAGACCGTGTGACTGCAACTTCTAAAAGCGGGAATATATATATATATATATATATATATATATATATATATATATATATATATATATATACCGTAGGTGCAACCACATCGGAGGGGTATCTGTGGAGAGGCCAGACAAACGTGTGGTTCCTGAAGAGGGGCAGCAGCCTTTTCAGTAGTTACAAGGGCAACAGTCTGGATGATTGACTGAGCTGGCCTTGTAACATCAGATAATTTGGCTTTGCCACACAGTTACTGCGAACGGCTGAAAGCAAGGGGAAACTACAGCCGTTATTTTTCCCGAGGACATGCAGCTCTACTGTATGAACATATGATGATGGCATCCTCTTGGGTAAAATATTCCGGAGGTAAAATAGTTCCCCATTCGGATCTCCGGGCGGGGACTACTCAGGAGGATGTGATCATCAGGAGAGACAGTACTGGCATTCTACGGGTCGGAGCGTGGAATGTTAGATCCCTTAATCGAGTAGGAAAATTAGAAAATTTAAAAAGGGAAATGGATAGGTTGAAGTTAGATATAGTGGGGATTAGTGAAGCTCGGTGGCAGGATGAACAGGATTTCTGGTCAGGTGAGTATAGGATTGTAAATACAAAATCAATTGGAGGTATCACAGGAGTAGGATTGATAATGAATAAGAAAACAGGAATGCGGGTAAACTACTATGACCAGCACAGTGATCGCATTATCATTGTCAAGATAGATACGAAGCCAACACCGACAACAGTACTACAGGTTTATATGTCAACTAGCTCTGCCGATGATGAGGACATCGAAGAAATATATGAGGAGCTAAAGGGAATTATTCAGACAATTAAGGGAGAGGAAAACTTAATTGTTATGGGAGATTGGAATTCGGTAGTAGGACAAGGAAGGGAAGGTAAGATAGTAGGTGAATATGGTCTGGGCAAAAGGAATGAAAGAGGAAGCCGCCTGGTAGAATTTTGCACAGAACATAATTTAGTTATTACAAACACCTGGTTTAAGAATCACAAAAGAAGGTTGTACACGTGGAAGAGGCCAGGAGACACCGGGAGATACCAGATAGATTTTATAATGGTAAGACATAGATTTCGGAACCAGGTTTTAAATTGTACGACATACCCAGGGGCAGATATAGACTCTGACCATAACTTGTTGGTTATGAACTGTAGGCTGAAACTGAAGAAACTACAAAAAGGAAGGAAAATAAGGAGATGGGACTTGGATAAATTGAAGGAACCTGAGGTTCTTAAAAATTTCAGAGGGTGCTTTAGGCAACAATTGACAGAAACAGGGGAAAATAAAACAGTAGAAGAGGAATGGGTAAAATTGAGAGATGAAATAGTGAAGGCAGCAGAGGACAAAATAGGTAGGAAGGCAAGACCTGCAAAAAATCCTTGGATATCACAAGAGATATTAAATTTAATCGATGAAAGGAGAAAATATAAAAATGCAGTAAATGAAACAGGCAAAATGGAGTACAGACGACTAAGAAATGAGATTGGCAGGAAGTGCAAAATTGCTAAGCAGGAGTGGTTAGAAGGCAAATGCAAGGATATAGAAGAATGTATAAATAGGGGAAAATAGATACAGCCTACAGGAAAATAAAAGAATCATTTGGAGATAAGAAAAACAGCTCTATGAATATCAAGGACACTGATGGAAAACCAGTTCTCAGCAAAGAAGGGAAAGCTGAAAGGTGGAAAGAGTATATAGAGGGGCTCTATGAAGGAAATGAATTTAGAGACAATATTGTAGGAAGGGAAGAGGATGTGGATGAAGATGTAATAGGAGACACTGTACTGAGAGAAGAATTTGACAGAGCCCTGAAAGACCTAAGTCGAAACAAGGCCCCTGGAGTAGATGATATTCCCTCAGAGCTACTGAAGTCTCTGGGAGAACCAGCCATGTCAAAATTGTTTTACCTGGTGTGTAAGATGTATGAGGCAGGTGAAGTACCCTCAGACTTTAAGAAAAATGTTTTAATCCCCATTCCAAAGAAAACCGGTGCAGACAGGTGTGAAAACTACAGAACCATCAGTTTAATAAGTCATGGTTGCAAAATATTAACACGAATTATATACAGAAGGATGGAAAAGCTGGTAGAAGCCGACCTCGGAGAAGATCAGTTTGGGTTCAGGAGAAATGTAGGAACACGGGAGGCAATACTCACTTTACAGCTTATCCTAGAAGATAGATTAAGAAAAGGCAAACCTACATTTCTAGCTTTTGTAGATTTGGAGAAGGCTTTTGATAATGTTGATTGGAATAAACTCTTTCAAGTTCTGAAGCAAGCAGAAGTAAAATATAAGGAGCGTAAGGTTATTTACAACTTGTACAAAAACCAGACAGCGGTTGTCAGAGTTGAGGGGCATGAAAGGGATGCAGTGGTTGGGAAGGGAGTAAGACAGGGTTGTAGCCTTTCTCCAATGTTATTCAATTTGTACATTGAGCAAGCTATAAAGGAAAGCAAGGAGAAATTTGGAGAAGGAATTAAAGTTCATGGTGAAGAATTAAAAACTTTGCGTTTTGCCGACGACATAGTAATTCTGTCAGAGACAGCAAAGGACCTGGAAGAGCAGTTAAACGGAATGGACTGTGTGTTGAAAGGTGCATATAAGATGAAGATTAACAAGAGTAAAACTAGGGTAATGGAGTGCAGTGTAAGAAAATCAGGTGATGCTGAAGGAATTAGATTGGGTAACGAAGCAATAAAGGAGGTAGATGAATTTTGTTACTTGGGCAGTAAAATAACAAATGATGGTCGCAGTACAGAGGATGTAAAATGCAGAATGGCAATGGGTAGAAAAGCGTTCTTGAAAAAGAGAAATTTGTTAACATCGAATATTGATTTAAGCCTAAGGAAGTCCTTTCTGAAGGCATTTGTATGGAGTGTGGCCTTGTATGGGAGTGAGACATGGACGATAAACAGTGCGGACAGGAAGAGGATTGAGGCTTTTGAAATATGGTGCCACAGAAGAATGCTGAAGATTAGGTGGGTGGATCGCGTAACTAATGAGGAGGTACTAAACAGAATTGGGGAGAAAAGAAATTTCTGGCATACCTTGACTAAAAGAAGGGATCGATTGGTAGGACACATTCTTAGACATCAAGGAATTGTGAATTTAGCGTTGGAGGGAAGTGTGTGGGGTAAAAACCGCAGAGGAAGACCAAGAGATGGATACATTAAGCAAATTCAGACAGATGTAGGTTGCCGTTCTTATGTGGAGATGAAGAGGCTTGCTCAGGATAGGTTATCGTGGAGAGCTGCATCAAACCAGTCTCCGGACTGAAGACCACAACAACAACATATATATATATATATATATATATATATATATATATATATATATATATGAATTTTGCTGAAGCTATGACGTATGAAACGGTTCGAATTTGTTCACTCGATGTGCCATTACCGCTGGCGCATCCGCGGTCTTATTCACTCTTGTGACAGTTACGTGTACTTATGAAATGTTTACTAGCTGCCTCTCTGTCTGACAGCCGTCTCACTCATTAAGCAGTTAACTTTCACTGACAGTAGGCTTTCCAACTTGCCGACGCAGCGTCTGCAGTCGTCACGCAAGACAAGTGAACATTTCTACTTCAGAGCTGTTGACCTGATTCTGTCCAGCTACGGTGAGCAATCCAAGATTTTAAACACTCTTCCCTCTCACAACTTTTGTGGTGTAACACTATTACGATGTTACTTATTTGTGACAGAATTAAAAAATACGTTGTAACAGCGTTAATTTTTCTATAACTATTCAATAGCAGGACACACACTGGAAGCAGTTACATCCACAAAATATGTGGGAGTAGACGTTAGGGGCGATATGAAATGGAACGGCCATGTAAAATCAGTAGTGGGTAAGGAACGTACCAGTCAGATTCTTTGGAGGAATCCTCAGGAAGCGTAATCCGTCAACAAAGGAATTTGTGGCTTTGTCAGGTCTTGCTTCGATGCCTCTTTAAGTGCTCGTTGATCGGCGCTCTCGGTAACGACTTGCTGAAATTCCATGGGGCAACATTAGTCTACTACAAATAATGTAGGCGATACGTAGAATTGCAGTTCACTGACACTTAAATGAATCATTAGTGCCCAGTTGTCTCCATTCATGGCCAGCGTACAGGTCTCATTAATGAGAATCACTGCAACCCAGTACGTACATTGCACACGTCAATAATACAAATTTACACAGTTCGTGTGTGGAACACAAAAGTTGTAAGTGTACATTTAGTGTGA
The DNA here is from genome assembly GCA_026315105.1 of Locusta migratoria. Classification (NCBI taxonomy): domain Eukaryota; kingdom Metazoa; phylum Arthropoda; class Insecta; order Orthoptera; family Acrididae; genus Locusta; species Locusta migratoria. The sequence continues at coordinate 424,121,992 of CM048746.1, read as the reverse complement.
CACGAATATGAGGAATTAGCTTTTAATCACTAACACTGAAGAGCTTTTACGTAATTGTTCATAATCGAAATTCAAAGTGCGTAAACTTTGCCTCCTGTCGTAGGCGAAACAAGACTAAATTTCATGGCGCTAAAGCATCCGATTTACAGAGACTCGCCACACCTGGAAACGTGTTTCCTGTTACCAACAGTGCAACGTCGGTGGTAATGGACCCAGGTGAGGCGTAAGACTATGTCGTGCAGTCAGCAAGGGTACACGAATCGGCCTTCTGCTCCGAAAGCCCATAAGGATGATGTTTGAATAATAGTTATTGATGACCCTGCATTGAAAACCGAAGCAATTTTCGGAAGCATTGCACTTTCATCACGCGTAAATATTCTCTTCAATTGTCGTTGGCTCCGTTCTTCTAGTTTCTTTTTCCGGCCGAATCGATGTCGGAGATTTCATGTATTACCTGACTCCCGACGTTCACGAAACACTCTTCAAAATGGTCCTGCTGCAGAAAAGCGGCCAAGCGCTCTAGGTGCTCAAAAATAGGTGCCGTCCTGCGCAGCACATTGTTCCGGTCCGTCGAAGGTTAGAGTCCTCCTTGGGGCGTATGTGTGTGTGTGTGTGTGTGTGTGTGTGTATGTGTGTGTGTGTGTGTGTGTGTGTGTGTGTGTGTGTGTGTGTTTACCTTCAGTTACTTTAAGTTGTTTTTAAGTCCAAGGACTGGTGAACATAGCAGATTGGTCCAATATGTTTACAAATATTTGATCATTTGAATTTTAAATGGTCGTACGGGAAAATCCCCACCTCGGAAACAATGCGTCCCGTCTGTTGAGTGCGCTCTGTAAATCAATTTTCAAACCCACTTAAACTATTAAAACGTGGCATTGCAGCAGTAACCGATCGAGCACCTGCTCCAGAGACCCGTTGTCTTAAACGAGATGAAAAGTATTTAAACCGACAAACTCTGGGATATAATAGGGGACAGCAAAACAAATATATTTCCCTAGTGTCATTTTTTCCTATGAGGAGTATTTAAACCGGTAGAGGAAGATTTCTCTGGCAGCAAATTAATCGAACCAGCAAACAGTGTTCCATATTTTTTATTACCAGGAGGCAATACATTAACACAACCCAATTTCAATTACAGTAGATTTTCAAAAATGCCTGCTGCTGCTACTATCCGGGCAACTAGATTCTCTTCTGATGCAATAGGAGTTGCTTAAACAAAGCTGTGCATCTCTTCCTACACATAAAAAGTAAAGAGGCCACATATCTGGGGATGGAGCAGGCCACGATACGGGACCACCTCTGCCAATCCACGTTTCAGGGAACCGCCGGTCCAGGAATCGACGCACATGACGAATGAAATGTGCCGGTGCCCCGTCATGTTGGAACCATATGCGTTGTCTTTCTAGAGAGCGGGATGTCATCCCGCAATTCTGGCAATGCTCTGACGAGATAGTTGTAATAGTGGTGCCATTTAATACGGTGTCCACCGGTTTAAGTACTCATCATAGGAAAAAATGACATTAGGGAAAAATATTTGTTTTAGCGTCCACTATAAACTCCCAGTCTTTGTCGGTTTAAATACTTTTCACCCTGTATAGGCGTTGCAGAATACAGAGCCGTCCTTTGAATGCTTACATATCGCTGTGTTTCCATAAAAATGCCTCATCAGTTTCTTTTGCTCGTGTGTTATCCTTGGATTCAGTTAGCGAAGCATTTCGATGACACTCACGCATTTACGAATCTATCAGTTACTTGAGTTTAGTATCCCCATCATATCGGTATAAAGGAGGTTATAGAAGCAGTTCAGAGGCGGGCGGCAAGGTTTGTAGCTGGTTGTTTCGATTAATGTGGGAGTGTTACCGAAATGCTTCGGGAACTCAACTGGGAGTCGCTCGAAGAGAGGCGGCGTTCTTTTCGAGAAGCACAGTTGAACTTTAGAGGGCCTGAATTTTAGGCGTACTGAAGAACGGTTCTACTGCTGAGAAACTACAAGACCACAAGGATGGTATTAGAGAGATTGGAGTTCGTACAGATGCACACAACTATTCGTTTTTCCCTTGTTCTATATGGAAGTGGAAAAGGAATGAAAGCAACTAGTATTGGTACTGAGTACCCTCCGCGACTCACCTTTAGATAGATTGTGAAGTATGTATGTAGATGCAGAGGGATCGTTTAGTTGACGGGCGTCGCATATGCTTTGATACTGTTATGCGACAATACTTCAGCTCAAATTACACGATGCTATTTTTTATTCCTTCAGTAAAAACTTCCTTGAAATAAATTTCACAGAGCCAATTTTTTTTTCGAATCTGTTTAGTTTCTGCCACTGACCCTTCTACCTGAAATGGAGAGCTGTACACACCTTTCTATAAATCTCTTGATGTGCATGGTGTCTCGGACCGAATGGCAAAGAATAATCACGTCCAAATTTTCTGATTTGATTGGGGCCTGCAGTGTTAAAAGAGTCATGTAACGACTTATTGAGAAATGTATTTCTACACACTGCTTTTCAGTACTAATCATAGCTTTCTATTGGCTCATTTTTAATGGCGTCACAACATCATTTGGAGACCGAAACGCCATTCTTAGGTGTTGTGACATATTCTTAGTTTTCAATCCAATGTCCCAGGATGTCAACCTCTCAAACGGTCTTACACAGTGTTCGTATTTCATAAAATCAGTATTTATGAATGATTTTCACTTGATGTTGGCTGGTACGTTACATTCGCTGGCGTATTCTACTGACTGAGTGAAGTTGGAGATAACTCGCGCCAAAGAGACGCCTACCCCATCTCGATCTGAAGCCTCCGTCCCTGAAGGTAATAATATCATTGGCCATACCGCCGAAACAATCATGTACAGAGCACTTGATTTCTTAACCAGTTAACTGCCAAAATTTGTGTAGTTAGTTTGGCATCATTGTTATACATTAATATTACACCTTGGAGGACAAATGAAAGAAAAAGTTGTTTGTATACATTTCTGTTTATTAGAACTAAAATTACAGACTTTTTTTTTTTTTTTTTTTTTTTTTTTTTACGTCTCCCTGAGTTCACTTCCTGGACAGGCGCAAAGATACTTCTCATAATATTTCTTTGGAAGACCACCAAGTTTTGTTCATCCTTCTTTATTGTGTTTAGGGTTTCTGTCCCATACAACAATATTGGGATACGTCCTTTCCTAAACTTAACTAATAATAGACAAAAAATATTTATTTGTATATCCATGCATTATAGAAGTCATTTCATCTCTAAGGTACGAGAATCAAAGCTAAAAGTTACATTGCTCACGTAGAATTAAATAAAATACTACCTGAGCTGTGCGAATACTTCGCATCGTCAGTGAAATGGCATATATGTTGGGGAAAATGGAAGTAAAGTTGAAGTTCACGCTTAGGTTTCTTCAGAATCCTTCATTTCAAGTGAAAGACCTTGATCCGTTGCGTGTTGTTAGGTCAAAAAAAATGCGTACTTTAACTAGAACCGATTAAAATATTTAATGCAAGGACAGAAGGTCACCGCACTTGAATAAAAATAAAGGATGGAGAGACATAAGTTAATTCTGATACTCGATGAAACTGCGAATGAATATCTTTCGCTTAAAACAAAAATGAAGTAAATCGGCCGGATAGAACAGCCTGGCAGACTGACTTCAGTTTACAGCAAGGATATCCCCATCAGAAAGCTGCGGTGGAGTAGCCGAGCGGTCTAAAGCACTTCGCTGCGGAGCGCGCGGTTGCTCGCCGTGGAGATTCGAGTCCTCCCTGGGGCATGGGTGTGAGTGTTTGTCCGTAGATTAGTTTACCTAGGTTTAAGTAGTTTGTAATCTACGGTCTGATGACCACTCAGTTTGGTCCGATAGATTTACAGACATTTGAACATTTAAACCCGTAAGAAAAATACAGAAGGAAATCGCGTTTGAGTATAGAAAAAGGAAGGCGAGAGTTGTGGAAATTCTGATACTTTAAGAGAAATCTGTGGATGAATACCTTTTGTTTAAAACAAAAATGAAGGAAATCGGCCGGGTAGTTTGCTCTGGCCGACTGATTTTGTTTTTCGTAGATTCTTTTAATGTACAAGATTTGCGTCCAAAAAACGGATCAATGGCCAGTAATGGGTAGAAAGATGTACATGTGTTGCTTTAGAGTTGAGTAACATAGTTAAATAAGGTTCCAGAGAGGGGATCGTTAGAACTTTGTACTTGGAAAGACGGCGCGTATTCAAACAAATCGCACTGGCGTGTTTTACTGCCCACTTTAGATTTGTGATTTTATAAGTTTTTGCAAACATTTTGGACCAAATAATAATCTAAGTAATAAAAAAATTAATTAATAAGAAGGTCTGAAGCCCTTTTAGGAAAAATAATTAGGTAGTGGGCGGAAGCTGGGAAGCTGCGTTTGGAAGCTGCGTTCTTTAATCTCGTACTATTCATGACCGTTATTAACTGATGCTAATATGGCATTTTAAACACTAGATTATCATTTATCGGACGAAGAACGACCTGTTTCTGTCAATAACTGATGCTAATATGGCATTTTAGACACTAGATTATCATTTATCGGACGAAGAACGACGTGTTACTGTCAATTGTTCAGTGCATCATTGCTTTGAAATGACAAAGTGTAAGTTACAATAAGAAAATCATCAAATAAGCAACGCACGATGGCGTATGGCAGAGAGAGTTCTGGGCGACATCACGTGACATCTCCGAATGGCTGGTTTTCGTTAATTCAATGGAGGAATATCTCTCAAACGATACGAGATATGAAAAAAACATAATAGAATAAAGTGACAGACAATCTTCTCCTCTACAAATTCGTTTATTCAATTTTGCGTCAGATCAACGGTTTATTTACAATTAAAATTACATTACAAACGGCTTTTTTTATTACTAACTTATTTCTTGTCCAAAATATTTGAAAAAGCGAGGTTCCGGTCTCTGGTAGTCAACAATTATGTCTGTAAAATTTGGTGCCGATTGGTTGAACGGTTCGACCTGAAAAGTGGGAACACGTTACAGACAGACAGACATCGTCAAATCGCCGTTATTTTTGCAAATAACTCTGCAACGATGCAAGATATGAAAAAACATAATAGAGCGAAGTTATAGAGAGTTTACCCCTATACCAATTAGGTTATTCAATTTTCGTGTCAGATGAACGGTCCCTTAGCAATTACAATTATATTACAAACGTCTTTTTTTGTATTAATACCGTATTTTTTGTCTGAAAAATTTGAAAAAGGGAGGTTCTGGTCTCTGGCGGCCTACAATTATGTCTGTAAAATGTGGTGCTGATCTGTTGAACGGTTCGTCTTAAAAACAGGGAACAGGTTACCGACAGACAAACACACATCCCAATATCGCCGTTATTTTTGTAAATATCTCTGAAACGCTACGAGATATGAAAAAGACATAACACAGTAAAGTTGTAGAGAATTTTCTTCTCTACGAACTCGGTTATTGCGTTTTCGTGTCAGATGAATAGTTAAGCCGTTATTTGTATTTAAATTTCGAGCTGTCAAAAGACTATCGCAAAGGCCCACTATTAGTGTTACTACCGTAACCTGAAGTGGGCCAAAAGTTCAGACACGCCGATGTAGGGTGAAGATTCTGTTAGTTGGCTGCAACTGCGGTGTCCAAGTTGCCACCAAAAATGTTTGTTTGTATAGTTTATGGGACTTAACTACGGGGTCAACAGTCCCTAAACTTACAAACTACTTACGAAGTAGCTAATCCTAAGGACGGCAGAAATATCCATGCCCGAGGGGGGGATTCGAACCCCCCACCGTAGTGGCCGTGCAGACCGTGACTGGAGCGCCTCAGTCCCCTCGGCCACCGCGGTCGGCCCAGTTGCCACCATGCGCCTCAGAAGGACTTAAGAGACCGAACGCAAATTTGTCTGCAGGTACCTTAACCCCTTTCAGACAGGGGAGACCTGGCGCACCGTGAAGTTTGTAAAGTAGCTCCCCCGACGGAAGGGCGAATGAGTAATCGACGGCCCGAACTGGGAGGGATAAGGGGAGGGGGGTCGTGACAACCATTCCGGTCACGTATTCCCAATATGGACCAGTGGGGGCGGCGCACAGTGCGATTAGCAGCGATCCGCCGCCCACACCTGCGCGGGGAATGGCCGGCACCTGCCTGCGATGCCGCCCAGGGGCGTGCACGCAAGGGCCACTGCCAGACACCTGCAACATTAATTAAGGCGCCCTCTGGACAACCCGCGAGAAGCGGCTCAACGGGCGCACGTGACTGTAGACGACGGCCCAACCGGCAGCGTTGCCAACTTGACGGATTTCCCGTCAAATTTGACGAAATATCAGGTTCGTATGGCGGATAAATTTAGCTTTGACGGTTGGCGGTTTTTTTGACGGTTATTGGCAGAAATTTACATTTCTTGACGGATATTGCTGGTTGAAGGGGAGTCGCAATGCCATATCTCGCCAATGTTAAATTTGCTAACTTTATTTTCCCTTTTCTGTGGAACTGTTATATATATAGAACTTCGAAATATTAGCAGCTATTTTAGCATATATTGTTACCACACTGAACTTTTGTTGTTATAATATTTCTGAATTTTTTTTACTGATAAGCCATCTTTATTGAAAAAAAAAAAAAAAAAAAAAAAAAAAAAAAAAAAAAATTCACTAGATGAGAGAATAAGCCAAACTTTTTCTTCATACTAGTTCAGTGGCTTCTTTTAGCTGTTATATAGCACTTCTGGAAATTTGATGTTATTGGTTTAGTGGTTTCTGAGTTAAAGGTACATGTAACACTACAAAAGGCAAAATTTTTGATACGTCGTGTTTTTCAGCTCTTAAATGTTGTAGGAAAGACATTTTTTTATTGCACCAATACTGCCTTTATTTTAAATGCTGACTAGTTTCGGGATTTGCCCATTTTCTGAAGCCACCTATTACAGTTTTCAGGATCATCATCATTCGTTGATCTTTCCTACAACTAAAAATGTGAAATGCCAGAAAATTCGATTATAGTAATATATCTTATTCTTTTATGAAAAGTGCCCAGCAGAGTGATCAAAATCATCTCCTAGTTCTTCCTCTTCACCTACAACCATTTTATCCTTGCTAACCTCGCTTCTTTGTGTGAAATTCATCTGCCTACTGAGCCTTCCTTACTGGCATGGGGTCCAGAAGCCAAAACGCTCTGATGGTATTCATACCGGGAACAATATCAAGCCTTTCCATGACCTTTAGCCTATCCATGTGACTATCATTGAATGAAATAACAGAATGACTGACATCCATTTCAAAAATTTTATGCAACAAGTACGTTTTTACGTACTCTAGTCTATATGAGGTTGTTGAACGCCTCGTTTTCATGCTGGCTACAACCATGAAGACGTTTTCGCAGAAGATCAGAATGCCTCAAGTCTCGATAAATCGGTTTAATTGCTTCCATCACAGCCACTGGGATGGAATTTTTATGGTGATAAGTATCCCCAGTAGCTTGGGCTTTTCTGTATTTGCACTGTGACTGAGGACCATCTGGACAAGCAAAATTTTCTGAATTATCATCATTCGTTGATCGATGTAAACATGTTGCTCATACAGCTTGTCTCATTTTCTGCAAATTATTTGCATTATTTCTTATTGCCATAGTAAATATTGTTGTAGATCATATATAATATTATCTGACAGGCGACCTCTAGCACTAGGCTAAAAACAGAAACTCACAGATTTTTTAACTGAACTATAAACACAGCTAAGTTCAAAGACAATGGTACTAATGTAAAGATCAAAGATTTTATATCTAATATTTTCGGAAATGTAGAGGTTTAAATGTGTAAGCATCGCAAGTTGGGTAATTTTCCAAGACGCATACCGAAATTTTGAAAAATGAATTAAAATACTTCCTATTAGAATTTCTTAACACACTTCGTAGCATTTCTAGCAGAAAATTACCAACAATTAAACGTTTGGATGTTAGAGATGCCCGGGGTACCTAGTTGCGCAACGGTGAAAATATTGCCAATGCAACCTGAATTTGCGCTTGTCAGATTTACTTGTTCAAGGAAAAAATAAAAGAAATTAAACAAATTCAAACCAGCCGAATCCTTTTCATCTTCACGTCAGTCAACATTGCCATTCCAGTATATTAAACAGAGGTATGAACGCGCAGCTTCTGTAGCTGCACTTACAGTGTTTGTAGTTAAATTTTAAAAGAAAATTGGGAGTGTCTAATTTTGACGGATTTTTAAATATTTTTCCGACACGTAAACACAGTTACGGGTACCAAAGTCTTAAAATCAATTTTAGTTTTTCTTTATTTTGCAAGAAAATACAGTGATATCCATTTCAGACAGATTTTGACGGATTTTTGGGTGTGGGTCTGACAGAAAAAAAATTATCATGAGTTGGCAACACTGCAACCATCAACGACACGGTCCATTACGTTCAAGTACTCTCTGTAGCGCATGAGTCAAACTTTGTAGAAACTGGGAAACCTAAATATTCCAGGAAGGTAAGAGTGAGTTGGTATATATTCTACAGTACGTACCAAACACGGACGTCATCTTGAATTCGTTGATCTTGAATCTAATAAGGAGATGGTCTGACATGTATGTCACCTATTTTTATCGAATTTTGCATGAACGTTTTATACTGAACAGGGTAAGTAAAGCTGATTTGGTCGTAACCTATGTTGGTGATACATTTTTGTGTCTCACGACTGCAGGGATGATTCAAGTAGTTCGAGAGACCTTTCATAGATGGCGCAGATTGTCTTCACGCTGCAGGGCCATTTTGGCATTGTTAGCGTATTACCGTATTACAGATGATGAGAAAGGACTGTGTGACGTATCTGAGCAGTAATTTCCATTTCTTTGTGAGTAACACGGTACTTTATTTAATTTCATAAGTATATATTGATGTAAAGATAATCGGTCAAGCGTTAAACCTTACAGAAACTTACGTTAAATTTATATTTTTTCCTACATTATTGTTACTCTTTGTGTCGGCTTAACATTTTCGTGAAAATATAAGGTTTGTCAAGCATGTTTATAACGTGATCCCACAGGCATCAATTCAAAAAATCATAATTGGTATTGAAAGTGTTATATCTAGTTTTCTTATATGTTAGTTCATGCATGGAACAAATGTTTTCTAGTAATAATATTTTCATACAGCCTATCATCAATTTAGGTGGTATCACCAATTTAAGTATCGCTATTTATTTTATCTTTTACATGAAGGAGGAAACAATGGAAGGTACACGTGAAAATGTGGCATCAAAGAGAATATTCGGTGACGCACATGTCCTAACTTCTCCTCGCAAGTATTTATTGTTTTTTTTTTTTTTTTTTTTTTTTTTTTTTTTTTTTTTTTTTTTTTTTCGGGAAGTGTGTCGTGTGAAATATACAATGCCAACATCATTTTATGATAATTTCATTCCCTGGAACAGATTCGACATAACAGTTATTGTTCAAAAGTTATAATCAATTTTCCGTAGAAGTATAGACTGGACTGTTCTCCATAAAGGTCATTAATTTAATTTGTTAAGCATGTTCCTTTTGGTCAACGCACATTTAAAATTGCTCAATCCTACCGTCATGCATTCGCATTAGGATTTCGCGGAAAGCTGGCACACGCTTCCAAAATGAGCACCTCGAGATTGTGCGTGTTTCTTATTTTCTCAGCATATACGATTTGCTTTAAATGGCCCCGAAGATAAAACTCAGGTTGTGTGATATTAGTTGATCTACGTGGCTATTCCACAGAGCCACGATGGCTAATTCAAATAAATTGGCCACCAATCCACTGACGAACAATAGGTTTCAGCATTTACTTTCTGGTCAATGAAAATCGGTCCAATTACACTGGTAACCCATATTCCAAACCATAGAATTTACGTCACCAACCATCTTTATAGGTTCGATCCAGTGAGGATTATGGTCACTGTAGTATCTGTAGTTGCGACTGTTGATTTCAACACTCACAAAAAATTTTACATCATCATTGAACAAGAAACCTTCTACAAAAGTGGGATCTAGTTATAACTTCTGAACAAAAACTCTTAGGTCATATTTGTTTACATGGAAGTTATTTTAAGAGAATAGCAGTGTTATCTGACATATCTTATGACCTCATTTTCATTAAAAAATACTGACACATTCAAAATGTCCGATAGCAATATGGCGCGCATCTTCAGTACATACCGTAAAATATAAACAAACTCACCCATATTTTATTGGAAAATTAAGGTTTCCCAGATCCTGAAGAGTTTCTGAAATTGAAGGGTGTATTACGACTTTTGACTGATTTCGGATTCTATTTGTACCTACGAATCACTTTTGATGGGTTTCAATTAAAATGCGTTAAAAATGATAGAGCGTCTGTATCATTTATTTGTCGCACACTGCTAGACAAAGATATGATATAACAGCGAACTTTATTTTGGCGGCAAAAAGTGTGGGAAGATCGCTTGAGTGAAAACACTGTCACATGTGGATTAGGAAGAGTTGTGAAATAAACATTGAGTATAATCGTACCCAAGAACGATGACGGGTTGCACATGTCTAGACAACAGCATCTTTGCTGGTACCAAGCGAAAGTTTAAGTGTATATATGTACGTGCTTTGCGTTTGAAGAAACCTTATAGCCTCAAATAATGAAATATATTTCTTGTCAGCACCATCAGCGATGACATCTTGCAACAAACAGAGTAAAGTACACTGAATAACTTGCTACAGGGAAGTTTAATTTTGGCAATGTTTGCGACAGTCGCAGCAGAGCATTCAAAACATTACTGAACGCTCACTGGGTGTCGACGAAAGCGTGACGTAGAGGCCAAGACCAAGCCTATACTCGACGTCCGTCGTTTTTGGTCCCAACTATAACTGCTGATAAATCTTGCTGGTAGTGAGGCCGCGGTCCATTTAATCTGGCCGCTGTGGAGTAGTCGAGCGGTCTAAAGCGTCTCGCTGCGGAGCGCGCGGTTGCTCGCCGTGAAGTTTCGAATCCTCCCTGGGGCATGGGTGTGTGTGTCTGTCCTTAGGTTAGTTTACCTAGGTTTAAGTAGTTTGTAAGCTACGGACTGATGACCACGCAGATTGGTTCGATAGATTTACAGACATTTGAACATTTTGAACGACATTTCTGCTCCTTAAGTTTTCATCGAGATTTGCGTTGTACAGTTCTATTACCGACTTGTCGATTGGCAAGGCTCTACACCACCAGAGGCAACTCCGAACATGCAAATCAGCCAAGTTTCGTACCAGTGCGCTTGAACACAGATCGTGTAGTTGAGTCGATGACCCTACTTAAACAGCACATTGTCGACCAGTCACAGACGTGACGGTGAAACCCTATTTTGGATAGTACTACATTGTCAAATTTAGTGTGTAGAATGTAGGAACTACCCTAGATACCATCGCGGCATTGACAATGAAAGTCTCTTTCTGTCCTGGAATCGCAGGAATAGTGTGCACACAATTGCTGTGACATGTAGATGTTGGGGTCATTTTAAGAGGCATGTAAGAACAATGAAAACTGCACGAGTAATAACAATGAGCGGGTACTCAGTTCAGGATTCCCGGTGCGATCTTGATTTCCAAGTCTCACTAATGGATTGAACAGCTTATGACTAATTGTATTAGTAATTACCAATAAACCTATTCCGTCATCAAATTATGTCTCCTCACGCCTCCGACGTGCTTGTCACGAACAATCCAGACGCAATTTAGGCTTGTGATATCATAAAATACACAACAGCGTTTTTTGGAAGATGCTTTACAACACATACACGTAAATGAGTTTGAAAAACATTTTCTTCCTTTTAGGAAGACAGAAAACTGACATTTTTAATATGAAATCAAATGTTGAAATGTTTATAGAGCTTATGGGACTTAACTACGGGTCATCAGTCCCTAAACTAACAAACTTCTTATGAAGCAGCTAATAGTAAGGACGACACAAATATCCATGCCCGAGGGGGGATTCGAACCCCCGACCGTAGTGGCCATGTAGACCGTGACTGGAGCGCCTCAGTCCCCTCGGCCACCGCGGCCGGCTTTTAATTTGAAAAAAATCAGTCTAGTTCACAGAAATTATACACCTTATTTTTTTAGGTGACCGATTTCGATTTTACATCAGATTATCATCAAACCAATTAGTCTCAAGCTGGTACGCAGCCGATAAGCATATGTGGACTGCTCATACGCTCAGCGTCTCAGTATCCGTTTAAGACTAACTGGTCTGACGATGATGATTTGATATAAAATCGAAACCGGTCACCTTTAAGCCAGTCCGCTTGGAAAATGTGAGACGTAGAGACGAAAGAACAAGGTGTTAACTACATGTGTGTACAATGAATACAAAAAAAAATATATATATCGTAATACTCTAATTTATTACGGCAGTATATAGCGCAATATGGCCTTCACGGTGCTAAGAATGACAGCAGAGTATACATACAGTAGACTTAACAAACCTGGGCCTACAGATCTACTATCATCTCGTTCCACACATCAAGGAACCACTACTTGGTGGTCTGTTTGCAACACGAGAGGACATTGCTAATGCTGTGTGCGAATAGGTGCCTGGATTCAGACGTGGTGCGGCAAATGATAAGGCAGATGGTATTCAGCGCCTCCCACATCGTTGGCAGCGTGTGGTGACAGTATCAGGGGGCTAGGGGGTTGAGTTGTTTGTTTGGAATAGGGGGACTAAACGACTGACGTTACCGGTCCCCAGGTGGGGAGGGGAAGGAGTGAGGATAGGAAAGGATGGGAGGGGGAAAGGAAATGCAGTCCGGGAAGTAAAGAAGGAAGGAAGACTGGATTAGCTCGGGGTCCCGTGCACGCCACGCCACGCCACGAAAGAACCGTGAGTCCCTTGGGGGGAGCAGGGGGCTACTTTGTGGGTCTGTATGCCAGCGATTGTCATGTAAACTGTGTGTGTACTGTGTTGTCATTCTTTTGCACCGTGAAAAATGTTTGCCGGCCGCGGTGGCCGAGGAGACTGAGGCGCTCCAGTCACGGTCTGCACGGCCACTGCGGTCGGGCGTTCGAATCCCCCCTCGGGCATGGATATTTGTGCCGTACTTAGTCTTAGCTAGTTCATAAGTAGTTTGTAAGCTTAGGGACTGATGACCCCGTAGTTAAGTTCCATAAGTTCTACAAACATTTGAACATTTTGAAAAATGTTCTGTATACAACCGTAATAAATTAGTGTGTTACCATATTTCAGTGCTATTTATTGTCCACATATCTAGTAAACGCCTTGTCCTTTCGTCTCTATATGTCACATTTTCCAATCGGACTGGTATCTGCAAGGAAAAAAAAATCTGAATGACTTTTGCCTCAACCCTCGTGATTTTTTTTTTACACTGATCCGATTACTAGACGGAAGAATAACTGTGAAGACTTACAAACTAAGGAGACGTTACGCAAATTGGTCACAGAGTGATATTCTTGCAGGCATTAAAAAATAATTTAAAAATTCTAAACTTCGGCAGCCGGTTGATGAAAGTGTGACGCCGGAACGCCGCTTCACCGCACAGTTGTCAACAATTGTAAATAGCGGACATGTCGATACCATTGAATAAAAGCTCTAAGAATTTCATTCCGTGTTCTCAGTAGGACAGACGCGCGTCAGTAGCTTTCCCAAAAGCCAGCATTTGAAGGAGAGCGACGTCACTACGCAACTACTATGGTCAGAATGGGAGAAACATAGCCGATTACAGCGAAGCGGTCGACCTAGAGAGACGGCAGTAAGCGAGCACTGACCAATCATCGGAGAGGCACTCAGAGCCCGGATTCATCACTGTCATCGATCCGCGGTGTAAATTGTGCTTGAGTGACCACAAGGTCCATTAACAGGCGGCTCACACAAAGGGAGGCCCAGCCGCGGCAGCCTTCCGCTGATTACCACTCGCCTCTGCACAGCAACGAGCCTGTTTGTAGCACTGTCGGCACGCCCCACCTCAAATCTCATTGCCTGGAGTAGAATTGACTTCTGACATGAGTCCCGTGTCGAACTGATTATCGGTAACTAGCTAACAAGGGGAAGTGTACCCATTGTTGTCCCTGGCGTCTCAATCAAACAAGTTTATGTTACAGTTGGTAAGAAAACACACATGGGGCAATTTCACGGTCTATGCATCATTGGAAGGGATAAGAAGGAAATGACACGTGGAGAGCGACGAAAGGAGGCATTCTGCTAGTTGTGTATTAGTGATGAATGAGATGAGTTTTTTGCATAGGCCGTTATAAAATGAATCCAACTGTGATCTTTCAGTTCTTAGTTGTGTTCGGATTTAGGAGGCAAGAAAACGAGCGTAGACAGTAAGCCTTTAGTTTTAGAACAGGTGAACACGATGAAGACGTCCTTGTTCGGGAGTGTAGAACTCTTATGGTAGATGAAGTTACCGATGAAGAATATTCAAATGTTTGTTAAGCTTAAGGAACTCAACTACGGGGTCATCAGTGCCTAAACTTACAAACTACTTATGAACTAGCTAATATTAAAAACGGCACAAACATCCATGCCCGATGGGGGGATTCTAACTCCCGAAGAGGAACGGCCTCGCGCATCGTAGCGTAGCGCCTCAATGCGCTCGGTCGCTCCACTGCGGCCATGAAGAAGATACTCAAAGTGAATTTGGGGATGATCCAAAGATGCAATTAAACGAGATGAGACTTTGCAAGAAAGTGATCCAGCATTAAGTGTCAGTGACGGGATAGGATTTTAAACCATAATTTAAAGGTTTGTATTTTAGTTTCAATATTCGAAGGTTATTGAATGCGTTAGCACTACCATCTACAGTATTCCTCTTTGTTTGCAGTTATCTGCACGAGGATACCTGTTTTTATGTTTACACATGCCCTACATTTGTATAATAGTAGCTCCTATGTTTGTTATCCATAGGAGTTGTAATTTGCATCATATGCAGGTTTCAATATTGGATATTCAATGCACTACTATATAGATTAAAAATTTGTGCGACAACATTTGGGTACCATGTCTTTTAGGGGGTGTACGCAAAAATTCAAATGTTTGTAATTAACTGCTTTGGTTATCAGTTCCTAGGTTTACAAAGTACTTGAACTAATTTCAGCCAACCTAAGGATAACACACACACACACACACACACACACACACACACACGCCGCATGGGAGACTCGAACCTCCGAGGCGAGCAACCGTCCCAATTCGTATATGCGGCTATTTTTCATGGGTCGAATTTGAAACGTGCCTGAGAGACGCTAGCAGTCTTCTACGTGCCATAGTTAAGCTGCTTACGCAAAACAGTCGTACTAACAAACAATTCCAGGACGTCCATACTGCCGTCTGTTCCCCTGTTGTAGAAGGCTATGGTCGGCCGTGCTGACATGTTAATCACGAGAATCTGTGGCTGCCCCCAAATGTCTGCTGCAAATTTCATTTGATTCCGATGCTTAATCAGTGTGTTCGATTTAACGTGGCCAGCGGTATCTATCACAACTACGCATCAGGACCCACTGTAAGAATTTATCGTGGTGTGTATTTTGTCTTAAAAATGAAAACTCCTCATGACACCCCGCTCAGTTTTAGTGGTACGTTGACGCACTGAATAGCCCGTAAAAACCTAAACACAGAACATGTACGTAAATAGAAAGAGTTTGTAGGAAGCTATTGGAAAAAAAAATAGAATTGGAAACAGTGAAAGGGGTACAATAAAGATCTCCTAAATATATGAAGTGACTAGTCACTGTGGTTATCAGTGCATGGTGCATGATTCGTACTGAAACGAGGGAGATACATGTTCAAATATCTTCCATGCTGTATATTTCTGTCTCTTCCTTTCCACAAAGTTGTAAAACTTCCAGTCCGCCCATTGCCATCTCTAATTTCTTTTTTCAAACGTTGGTAATTGTTATGGTTCATTAGCTATAGAAAAGAGTTAGGCGGGAAGAAAATAATATCGTCTCAAGTAAATCTGATGAATAGTGAGTGCAACAGAAATACCTGAAAGGCTTCTGACAGTAATGAAAACAAGAGTAGAAAAAAAAATTAAAAATAAAAATAAAATAAATAAATAAAAAGACACACGGCATCATCATCATCGTCATTTGGTTTCTTTTATCTCACTTCTCTATAGCTTCGTTATGTTTTCATGTTAGGCCTGTGTAATTTTTTTTTTTTTTTTTTTTTTTTTTTTTTTTTTGTCCGCTGCGTCATCTTATCACTAAATTTGAGGGGTGTGCGATGTGTGGTTTCTCTCGTTAATCCCTTTCTACTCTACGAGGCATGTTTTTTAAATGAGTACCGCTTTGAAATTAAAAAAAAGACGTTCTAAGATAATTCAATACTTTTATTTTTACTTAAAAGCCTGTACCTTAATCTACTTTTCTGGATAATTTCCGTCAATATTGAGACCATTTTCATAACGCTGTACCCGTTTTTGAATACCTTCCTCAAAGACGTTTGCCGCCTTACTTGTTAACCACTGTTTTGATTTCGTCATCGACATACTCGTTCACAATGCCACACAAAACACTACGAGAAACATTAGGAAAGTCATCCCGCAAGGAGGAAATCGTAAAGCGTCTGTTTTCTCTTATCTTATTGTTCACTTGCTGCACAAACTTTCAAAAAAAAAAAAGTTCAAATGTTTGTTAAGCTTATGGGACTTAACTACGGGGTCATCAGTCCCTAAACTTACAAACTACTTATCAACTACCTTATACTAAGGACGGCACAAATATTCATGCCCGAGGGGGGATTCGAACCCCCGACCGTAGTGGCCGTGCAGACCGTGACTGGAGCGCCTCAGTCCCCTCGGCCACCGCGGCCGGCCACAAACTTTCATTAACGACCGAAGGACGCACACTCCGTTGTTCATCATGCACATTTGTGCGTCCATCTTTAAATGCTCTCATCCCACTTTCTTAACATTCCATCACTCATAACGTTTTCTCCGCAAAATGTACAGACCTCACGATGAATATCGCTCGCTTTTAGGCCTTTAGCACTAAGAAATCTTATAACAGCCCGTACTTCACAGTCGGCGGGACTCAGTATTATCGGAGGCATCCGAAACACTCAGTACACACTGTAAGCAAGGAAGAATCAGAACGTAAGTACGTCAGTGCGCAGATAAGAGATGTAGGTACCCAATGCGCATAAAATGCAATTACATACTTCCAGGCTTGAGGCGCCTATGTATATGATGAAGAAGCTCAGGTGTCTATGAACGTCTGTCTATACTTAGACTTTTCACTGTGATAAAGCTTCAAATAATGCTCAACGAAAACAAATATTTTAACTCTTAACTACAACATGTTTCATGAAAAATAGCAAACGTTTTAGGAGATGGTAATAAGAACGAAGTGCAATTAAAATGCCATACAACATGTGTCCAGTTTTTATTGTGTACAGAGATTCAGCTCTTAGTATGTAACCCAAACAAACTTAAAACTTATGCAAATTGGGATATTTTGACTCATTATTTTGTCGGTTCTTGATATATCATCATGTTGACTTTTATTTAAATAACCGGTTTCCGACTTTCTTTAAAGTCTGAAAATATAAGCCGAAAACCGGGTAACTAAGTGGAAACGAGCTTGTAGAACGTACACGAAATTGTACTTTGAAGTCAGTATGTTCTTGTACCACCAAGAACCGACGAAAAAAATCAGTGAAAATGCCATTATTTACATTTGCTCTAAGTTTGTTTGGCTTTAACATTAACAGCTATTTTTATCCCTGTACTAAAAAAAAGATGCGGCCAGCCGAGGGGACTAAGGCGCTCCAGTCACGGTCTGCACTGCCACTACGGTCGGGGGTTCGAATCCCCCTCGGGTATGGATATTTGTATCGTCCTTAGTGTTAGCTAGTTCATAAGTAGTTTGTAAGTTTAGGGACTGATAACCCCGTAGTTAAGTCCCATAGGCTATACAAACATTTGATTTGAAAGAAAAAAATGCGCAAATGTTATATGAAATTTATAATGCAATTCGTCTATAGTATCACCTGCTAAAATATTTACAACTATGCTTGTAACAGCCTGTCGAACAACTAAGTTCCTCTTAGCAGGAGACAAGTACACATTTCTCAAACAAAATCGTGACTTCGCTCTGTTCGTTAGCTGGGTTCTCCACTCGTCTGCGCATGCCCGAAGCACTTCCATACGCGTGATCATAGGATCCATCCCATTCTATCCATAAGCGATCGTATGCGTGCATCTTGTGCAACTGGACGCGTCTACACGCTACGCGGTCGTCGTGACCGGTACAGCATGGGTAATGTAAATTCTCATTTCCCGTGTAGAAAGGGCTTTAGAGTGAATCTGCACCAAGTGCGTGTGATAACGATCACCGCTAAGTCTGATATACGGGACTACGGCGCCCGTAGTACACGGCAGTAACGCGACTAGGGAGAGGGACAATTGCCTGTCGGCCGGTGGCGGCGCTGCCGTCGGCGTCGCGTGTAAACAGCAGAGCGTCGCAGAGCCGCCGACAGCGCCCTGTTGACCGAGCGGCAGGCTTTTTAATAAAGTTCTTTATCTGGCGTCTCTTGTTATTACGCGCGGCGCACGGAAGTCGGCGGAAGGCGAGCTTGTCGGTGGAGGGGGAAAGGTGCCACGGGGAGGGGGTTGGAGAGAGCAGAGCTGATTAGTGGGCGGTGGAGCGCGTCGTGCGACCAGGGGGTGGCTGGCGCCTGGCGGCTGGCGGCTGGACGGGCCCCGGGCTTTTATCACCGCCGCGGTCGTCTCCTCCCTGCACCCCCACATCCAGCCCCTCCGCCCGTATTACCGAGCGACGGCCGTCTCCTTTAAGGGGGACACGGAGGATTTATGTCATAAGGGAAGTTGGCTAGTTCGTGTCGCGACGGCTTTCGCACGTGGCTGCGCCCCCGCTGATGAAATACTGGAGAGCCAATCGCGGCACCGCGTGCACGTGGCCGTGCCCGAGCCGAATTTCATACCAGGGTGGAGCTTCGTCTCGGAGCAAAGTGTCGGCTGTTACGCAACTTCGTACCGGATTGAAATTGTGTGCAGGGGCAGGACTAAAATCGACGACGTTGCGTTTCACAGGCGATGTTCTCAGTGGTTGAGCTACCTTGTGACATCAATTATTGCATAGAGGAGAGTCCAGTTCAGCTTTACAGTATCTTCAAAATTTATATTTATTATTTTTCTGGGCTCCCAACTTCTAGAATCATCATCATCTAATATATGTTACATGAAATTAAATGTATTACAATATACAATAACTGATATCTATCTAATATATAAAGAAGAGTGTCCGTATGTTTGTGTGTATGTTTGTTTGTGTATACGTGTTGCATACAAATCTACAGTTTTTTTTTGCAATTTTTATGAAATTTTGTACACGTAAGCTTTAATTCATGAGGACGGTCGCCGTAACTGTAAGAATCACGTAAGATACATAGTTCACGAACTATGACGTCATAAACAATGAGAAGCGCGAATATCTGCTGCATTTAGCGAAAATGCTGCTAATTTTCTCCTAAACCACTACACAGATTTCAACCAAGTTTGGTACACACATTCCTTACCGTGAGGTAACAAATGCTGCAGGGTTAAGAATCACATGGTTCAGAACAGTTGACGTCATGTGACATTAACTCACATTTCTGCTAAACTTTATTAAGATTAATTTTAATTTTATTTTATTGCTGTATGGGAAGCCGTTGACGACCCAAGTTAAGATATGCTAGGCAGCGGTTACAGGCAGTGGCTGAATCGCTTCTATAGTGACAGATGATCCCAACCGTGAGAAGTCAGCGGTTTGCAGCATTGTAAGTAGCGCAGGACTCCAACTTGTTTTCTATGGCGGGAACTGCCTCTCATTTATGTCAACATTTTATTGTTTAAAAAAGCTGGACAATAACGTCAACATTACCAGTGATTACATTCATATTGGTAGCTGTCATAAGTAATAAATAATTATTAAACAGCCTAGGTTAATAGTAATTAGCTTGTGTTTTCAAAAGTGATTTTCATTGGAAGCTGGCATTCAGCTAGTGCTAGTGCTAGTTTGTAGAATTCAGGCACCAAGGCGCGAGGAGGTAGAAAGTACCAGTTATCAGCACGCCATGGTGTAGGCATGACGTTTTACTGTGTCGTCGATCGCTAATATAAGTGGAAATTTATATGCAGTGAAAGAATAGTATCGTGCCGACTAATATTGAGCCAATAACGCTCTGTCAAAGTGTAATACCTATATCTACGAAGTTTTGGTGAACTGCGCAGGTTAAGACAGGTTAATACAACTAGATATCGACTACAAGAGTTGAGTTTAAGTGATAGGACAATAATTTGATTTCACAATTCAGAAAAGTGCCCAGCAAAGCAATGATTCATTAATTCAAAGGTACAACATATAATTAATTAAAAATGAGATCATATATTCAGCGATGGTACAATTTGTCACATTATGCACCACGTTTTAATACACTTACGTATTTACTAAACGTTCACAGTACTTTGAACCAACTTTGAACTGTGAAGCGCGGGATGAAACTTGCACAATAACAGACCATAACAACTGTATCTTAATTTACTGTAACACGCACTTATTCCGTTTCTAGTTGTTTCCACTGTTTACGCGGAAGCAGTTATATAAACGGCAAATTTTTATTAGCAGCTTTTTATTTCAGAATCACCATTGGTATCACCGCTCAAAATATGTCCATATTGTCTTTACTCGCCCTGTATATATATCATAACCCTCCGTTTCTATGTCACGTTGCATCAAAATTTCAAAGAAATCGGTGAAGAACTTAAAGTGATTGACGGTTTTGTACAACAAACACACACTCCCTTTCTTTTAAAGTTCCAAATTTAATACAAACGTATTAAACCTATACCAGTTGGCGTTCCAGCGGGGACCAAAAGATAGGCAATAAATTGAATGCAACATTGTCATACTTTCAGTGTAATCTGTGAAGCACATAATTTTTAATAATATGAATGTAAGTCATGACGTCACAAACCAACTGTGTGTGAAAGTAGTGAGGCGTAACGGAACCTTGAATTAGCTGTTAAACGTTCGTGGGAAGTGAATTCCCGGTAAGAAGAGACATACTGGAAGTCTTGAGTAACTCGTTAAAATTCAAATTCGAACAATGTAACGTAAACGACAGCAGGATCATATTCTACGAACCTTACACTGTGTGTTGTCATGTTCTGACGTCAAGAGCCTGTATCACATTGCAACAGGCTTTATTTTCAAAATGGCGGACGTCAGTGTTTGGACAGCATGCTGCCATTAAAAATTCAGTGTCAAAGCGGGAAAATTTGCTACTCACATTCAACTCAGACTTCAACGTAAGTAACGAAATGTATTTATGGAGGGAAGTAGTGTTAGAGGATAGCTAAACACTTTAAGGTGGAAAGACGGGCATCCGACATGGACCTGGTAGCGGTCTTCCACTTACTGCCTCGATGGATCACAACACGAAAAGCGCTTATTACAGGCGACAGGCCTGTCACTGTGCCTGTAATCTTTACACTGCTTCCAGTAAGACATAGTGCAGTATAATAAATATTTCACTACATAGGGTACCGAAGTGTTTGTACGTCGATTCCCACGTTTTTTGACCAAAGGCCAAAAATCATCACAGAAGAACCATCCAATTTTAGCTTCTTCAGAGATTTCGATATATAGGTCACTTTTATCATCACAACAGCCCTAAAATAAAACGCTACAATATGGAAAGCAAATTTCCTGATGGCATGGTATTGGTGGCAGACAGTCAGAGGAGAGCGAACAACATGCAGAAAGATCCCGAAGCTTGTGAAGCTTGTGTGGAAAATGAAATGAATATAAACGCAGAAAAACAAAGAGCATGGTCACCAGTAAAAGGCACAGACCGGCCTATACTGAAATAGGACAAGCTACAATTCGCCAGCAAGTGCATTAAAATATCTTGGAAGTACAGTAACTGAAGAACTAAGATGCCACAAAGAGTTGAAAAATTTAATTGCAATAGCGGAGGAGGCATTGAACAGAAAGAGGAGATAAATATCAATTTAAATATGAATGAAGAAACCTTGAGACGGATTTTCTTCTCAAATATGTTCATGACAGTGAAGATGAAGGTGAAGCAATGAATTACAATTTGTAATGCAGCTGGGAATCGAACCCGGACCTACATGCTTACTAAGCAGACGTCTGACCGTTAGACCACCGCACCACTAACGATTAAAGCGCCTCGGAATAGTCTAAGTTTGTGACACGAACTATTCCGAGGCGCCTTATTCGTTAGTAGTGCGGTGGTCTAAAGCTGAGCCAACCATTCACCGAACAACCACGAACAAACTAAACGAACGACCGCAACCCACAGATCTACTAGGAGAAAAAAAAAAAAAAAAAAAAAAAAAAAAAAAAAACAACGGTAAGACGTTTGCCTAGTAACCATGAAGGTCCGGGTTCGATTCCCGGCCGCATCACGAATTTTAATTCATTGCTTAACCTCCATCTTCAATGTCAAAGAGAGAGGAGACTTATTTGGCAAATTAGATAAAAGTTTCAGGAAAAGGCTTGGCAAATTTTTTGTTTGGACTGTTGCACTATATAGGGAAGAAACATGCACGCCGAGACAAGAGGATGAAAAAAGGTTAGAACCATTTGATATGTGGATGTGGAGGAGAATGGAGACGATAAGCTGGATGGAAAGAGTAAGTAATGAAAGAGTGCTGGAAATGGTCGGGGAGAGAAGATGTCTGATGAAGGTTATAAGTGAAAGGAAAAACAATTGGTAGAGACATTCTTCGAGAAGGGAGCGCATGCTAACAGATGTCTTGGAAGGACTGGTTTCTCGGAGGAGACAGAGAAAGAAAGAGATACAAGATGACAGACGACATATAGGGAAGAGGAAATTATGCGGATCTGAATAGGATGGCAGAAGACCGGGCAGACTGGAGAACTACCATGTGAAAACCTGTCTTTTGCAAGAATACATGATGATTATGATGATGATACGGCATGCCACCATCACACACGAACAAACACGCCCGCGGAAAGACTCGAACCGCCGACGGCGAGTAACAGCTCACTCCGTAACAAGGCGCATTCAAGGGCTCCGCCACTCCACTGCGTCTCACTTTATGGATTCGCTATCAAAGAAAAACCGAAGACAATACTGTCGGTTGTGAAAGTTATGTTCAGTGTATTCTGGGGTACGCAGGGTTTCATATTTCTTTAATATTTTGAACTTCGACAAATCGTAAATGCTGCCCGCTACATTCAGACGCTGTGGAGCTTCTGCCGTGAATTGCGCGAAATACGTTCTGGAAAGATCATCCTGCAACACGACAATGCCGGTCCTCACAATTTTCCTGCCATTGTGAAGATCAGGACATATGTGTGAGATAGTATTCCACACCTCCAACAAATCCGACTTTGCTCCCTCCCATTATTCTCTTTTCGGTTCTGTGAAGTAGCACCTAAGAGGTGCAGGATATCCAGAAAGCAGTGCAGCAGCGTTTTCGGGCTGCTGGAACGAATTTCTACACTAAGGAAATTTCAAGCTTGTACAGCGATGGGGAAAGTGTGTGGACAGATCTTGAAATGTAAACAAAAATCTATGCAATGAAATATATTTGAACCCTCTTATTACGACTTCAGCTACAACGATAACTCTGCTGCAACATCATGTATTCTGTGGTATGGCCATATTATTCCTAAGGAACGTACTTGTCGTCTATGCTTAATATGACAAATGCATATGCTTGTCCCGCGTGCATTACGTCATTTTCAGCCGCTGTTAACAATGATATTTTTCAACAATCGATATACCATATCTGTTCCTGCATTACAGCCAGTGGCGCAGCCAGGATTTGGTTCTGGGGTGAGGGGGAATTAAAAAACAATAAATAAAATAAAACGTATTGAATTTATTAATCTATGACTCATTTTACACATTCTATAATTTAACTAATTATACTACAAAAATTGCACAAGAAATAAAATGATTAGGCTCGCATTAATTTGAAACTGGGAGAGGAGCAACGTGGTGCAAATGGAGTGCATATAATGAACCTCGTAAAATAATTAAGCAACTTCTATGTTTCTAGCCAAAGAATAATGTTTTTACAGTTCAATTAAAATGAGACTATGTGCAAAAATTGAACTAAAATTGAAAGACGACCATCCGTCGTCTTCTATATATTTTTGCATATTTTCTGTACAGTTATAACTTGTTTAATGTCGTTAGATTATCATTTTGTTAAAACTTGAACTCCACTCTTTTCAAGGCTTGAGGAATAGCATTTTTATTTCATGTGTTAGAACATTAGTTAATATTGCTAGGTTTTTCTTATTTTATTATGTTAATAATTTATTATTACATTAATTAACGTGGCATAAGTACGGCTTCTCCGCTACGCCACTGCCCCTGTGAGAATGTGTGGTTGTTTTACCTTTAAGTGTGTGCTTGAATCTATGGCTGTTTGAATATGGGGAGTGACAGCTCGTTTTGCATCGTTCTCTCTGTCTCAGAGTCGATAGCTGCTGAAGCTACCAAAGAGGTTTCCACACCATCTGGTTGCGAGCTGGTTGGCAAGTCCCCGGTCCCCCACCACCGCTGTTTTCGTGGATTTTCCAGCTTCCGGTGGCTTCCCGCGTTTTCTTGTTTTTGGAGATGGTAGCGTTTCATTGACTAGCACGTTTCACTTAGATTCGTGAATTTCATTTTAATATTTTCTACGGTCGTGGGAGGAAATGAATTCTCGTTTTTCAGTTCAGTGATTTCCAATAGTTAAACGCCGTGTATGATTCTAGTTGCAGTTTGATAATGGCCTGATATGTTAACACCTTTTGTGATCATGTGGCGGTGTATAAACTCCTTGTAAATATTTTCTAGCTTGGTGGGGCCCGATTTCTATTAGGTGATATGTTCATTTTATACAATGCATGTAAAAATCTTCTCATCGTTTTCTTCCGTGAGTGATATGTGTTCCATGTGGTTGGTTCATAGAACCAAGCCATCAGCTTCCACTCTTGTTTGTTCCATGCCCATCAGGCAAGTTACTATACGGGTATCCTTCTGTTTTCCACTAATATTTCGCGATCTTCTCTCCCCGCCTATTTTAATTTTGCTGTGTTTTCTCTGTCTGGTAGTACGCACTCTGTCTTTGTCAGTAATTTTCTCTGAGCCTTGTGCAACCACCTTCAATAGCTTCTTTATGACATTATAAACATTTCTATGGGTTGCATGCTGTAATTCTCAATTTTTATTTTTCCGGCTTTGTTATTATTTCACTTTTACGAGTTTTGGAAATGTTCAAATGTTTGTTAAGCTTATGGGACTTAACTACGGGGTCATCAGTCCCTAAACTTACAAACTACTTACGAACTACCTTATACTAAGGACGGCACAAATATCCATGCCCGAGGGGGGATTCGAACCCCCGACAGTAGTGGCCGTGCAGACCGTGACTAGAGCGCCTCAGTCCCCGCGGCCGAGTTTTGGAGACTGGACTTCATCCGTCTCTGTAATCGCTCCCTAACGCGTGTGGCTGCATTTAATTCGCTTCCTTATATAAATCTAAGCATTTCTATGGGTTGAATGCTGTAGTTAATTTTCTTTATTTTTCGGAATCTGAATTTCTTCAATTTTATCGGTTTTCGGAACCACGTGGGTCCGAGTTCCGACTTCCGGGGTTTGCAACTAGTCACCTAAGTTCACGCCACTTCTCATATGAAACCAGTACCTAGATCGATGGCTGACAGACTGCAATTTAAGAATCCACCGTGATTTTGTATAATGAATCCGATTTTCAGCCACTTCACCTTCAGTGGAATGCGTTCACGTAACCTAGCCATGTGTCGCCGTTAGTGTGTTTGCTCGCGGTCCAACTCAGATGTAATTTAACTTGGCTATACACACGCACCTTCTCAAAACAGGCACGACAGACCAGAGCCAGATTCAAAGTGTTTGTATTGTGTTTTGTGCTACCTCCAACTTGCTGAATTTCGCCTACGATAGCGGCGCCTGCTTCCGCCTCGTCTCAGCACGCTGTTTATGGTGAGTTTCGCTGTGCAATTGCGTGTCTGTGAGAGAATGAGTATTTTTTGTGAATCCTTCCCTCCGGTAGCGTTAAATCATGTATAATTTAGACTGGGCACCACCTGCATCAGTCCATGTAAGAGATGCATTGTATTGTATTAACAAAGTTGGTTACCCATTTTGCTTGTTTTCTATCTGAATAAACAAGTTTAAGTTCAGCATAATCCGTAAGTTGCCTATAAATTGTAGTTTTAGAGCACCTTCCCTCTTTTATTTAATATTGTTCTTCACAAATGCTGAGAACTAGCTCAGATGCTATTTTTTCTCATATCTAAATTCTGTTGCGTCATAAATGTTTTCTTAGCCAGCTTTCTAAGATAACTTCAATTGTACTGGCTTGCTTATTAATGTCTGTGTAATAAAGTGTGAACTGGTATGTATATTGACCACTGTAGTATTAACTTCCTGTTATTGTAGTAATTTGAAACGAGCCAGTTCTCAGTTTGGGCCAGGGAACAAGGCTTTATAGCAGGGAGTAACCAGTAGTTCACACGGACCTTATTTACTAATTTTAGTGACAAACCAAGGCTCTCGTTTCGTACAGTGGTCGACTTATAAAATAACACTATTGTTGTTCATAAGGTACCAGTGTATGGAGCCGCTGACCTGCTAAGCAGTGGGTCGCTGCAAATGAACAATCGGCTCGTAACTTTAGCATAGCAGTAACAATAGCGGCAGCATCAAACCAGGTCGCGGCGGCATAAAACGGTTCACAGTAACAGCAGCACACGTTCTCAGTGGCGGCATCTCGTTGGCGACCCATTGTTAGTGCACGTGTGATTGGCAAATTATAATTTCGTTGTGATTTATTACATGTGTACTGTTTCAAATTTCCGGAGCTGACATGTTTATAAAAAATTAAAACAATAAAAAAAATAATCAAATTAAAAACTCTTTGGGATGTGCCGGGGGCTTCAGCCCAATTAGCCACCCTTTCCTGTGGCTGGCCCACTGGTTACGGCAACCTGGCATATTCTACCCTCTCTCCCCTTCCGTCAACAACGGATGTAGTATAGACTGTAAACCTAATCGGTACCTTATCAAATTCATTGTAGAGTAGGTATAAAAATAAATGAACTCATTAACAACTCACGTGAATCCAGTATTCGGAGCAACTGGTACGAAATGCTTGATAGAACAGCTTGGTCAGTAAACGAAAAAGTTTTACGGTGGAGGAAAACCAATCGTGAAAACATCATACACTGTTGAACTATAGCTACCTTCGGTTGGAGTTTCACAACAGAGTGAACAGTGTATGTACAATAGAAGAAGGCTAAATGAGTTTGTTCTTTTCCTTGCTATCAAAATAATGGAAAAATACAAATCTCTAATTACTTTAATCTTCTGGTCTGAGATGGTGTGGTCCATGCGTAAATCTTTCCACTGGCGTTTCGGCTTCGACTGTGGAAGGCATCCTCAGAGGTGAAGCGGCAAACTGCAAGTGTATCTCGAGTGAACAATATATATATACAATTTAAATCACTACTACACCGATACTTTTTATAACGAAATAATTCTTAATCCCCTATGAATGTCTTTATAGCCAAGTTCCACTTTAGTATACTAGACTTGTACGGAGGTGAAAAATGCTGTTGTGGTCATCAGTCAAGAGACTGGTTTGATAAAGCTATCCAACCTACTCTAGCCTAAGCAAGTCTCATCATCTCCTCATATCAACAGCACCTTAATCTCTTGGTCTCCCCGTGCGATTCCCTCCCCCCCCCCCCCCCCCCCAGACACACACACACACACACACACACACACACACACACACACACACTTCCCTCCATGGCTAAATTTACGATTCCCTGATGTCTAAGAATGTGTCCTGTTAATCGATCCCTTCTTTTAATCAAGGTGTGCCAAAACTTCCTTTTTTCCCCAAATCTGTTAAGTACCTTTTCACTAGTTACACGATCTACCCACCTAATCTCAGCATTCTTCTGTAGCACCACATTTCAAAAGACTTTAACCTCTTCCTGTCTAAACTATTTATCGTCCAAGTTTCACTCGGCTACAAGGCAACCCTACACACAGATGCCTTCAGATAAGACTTCCTTACACTTAAATTAATATTCGATGTTAGCAAATTTCCTTTTTTCAAGAACGTTTTTCTTCCCATTATCTTTCTGTATTTCATATCCTCTGTACTGCGACCATCATATGTCATTTCACTGCCCTACCAACAAAACTCATCTACCACCTTTATTGTTTCGTTACTTAATCTACCTTCATCAGCATCGCATGATTTTCTAAGACTGCATTCAATTAACCTTGTTTTGCTCTAGTTAGTGTTCAACTTACACGCTGATTTTAACACACTATCCATTCCGTTCAATTGCTCATCCAGGTCCATCTTGTCTCTGAGAGAACTACAGTGTTATCTGAACTCTAAATTCTCCCAGAAATTGAATGTTGTTGTTTTTGTTGTCGTCTTCCGTCCGGAGATTGGTTTGATGCAGCAATCCACCCTACTCTATCCCGAGCAAGCCTCTTCATCTCCTCATAAGAACGACAACCTACATCCATTTGAATTTGATTACTATATTCATCTCTTGATCTCCCTTTGCGATTTTTACCCCACACATTTCCCTACACCGCTAAATTGACAATTCCTTGATGTCTATGAATGTGTCCTCCCTTCTTTTGGTCAAGGTATGCCAGAAATTCCTTTTCTTCCCAATACTAATCAATACCTCCTCACTAGTTACACGATCCACCTACATTCAGCATTCTTCTGTAGCACCACATTTCAAAAGCCTCATTTCTCTTCTTGTCTGCACTGTTTATTGTCCATGTTTCACTCCCATACGAGGCGAAACTCAACACAAATGCCTTCAAAATGAACTTCCTTACGCTCAAATTAAATTTCGATGTTAAGAAATTTCTCTTTTTCAAAAACAACCCTGTCTGACTCCCCAACCGCTGCGTCCCTTTCATCCCCTTCAACTCTACTAATAGCTGCTTGATTAATGTACAAATTGTAAGCAACATTCCGTTCCTTATAATTTTCCCCTGCTGACTGATGATTCTGAAATGAACAGTCCAGTACATGCATCAATAGATAAATAAATAATAATGATTATGCAACCAAGATCGCATTTTTCATTTATTATGTGACCGGTTTCGGCGTACTCGACGCCATCTTCTGACCTGTTGTAATTTACATAATTTCACGACATTTTTACACACTAAAAGAGTACATCCAGGTTGAGAGATTGTTAAACATAAAATTAGTAGTCACAAGTAAAAAATATATATCCATCTTCTAACAGTTTTGACGTGAGGCACTTCAAAGTCTAAGTACAATACTACTTGGAGTCCAGTATAACACTAACTGGCTGGCGGGAAACTATAGTTGAGTTGTACTCTTTTAGTGTATAAAATGTCGTGAAATTATGTAAATTACGACAGGTCAGAAGATGGCGTCGAGTACGCCGAAACCGGTCACATAATAAATGAAAAATGCGATCTTGGCTGCATAATCATTATTAAACAAATATAGATCGCCCCACTTAACTATGAGTTCCTTATATAAATAAATAAATTGCTTATGACTTTCAGTGCATCCGCCGTACATAGAACTAAAGGACTGCTTCAGTGTCCCACTTTTCCGTATGAAGCCAGTTTTACGAACAGTGCAGCCCTTTAGCCCCACACAACTCTCCCCGGCTGCGTCTGCATCTAGCAGTGCGCCACGCATCCGTATCACGGGTTCAAGCTTTGCGCTACTCACACACGTCCGCCGAGGCGTTTCATCACGCGCAGACGGAAGAATCCTCGGGAGACAAACGGTGAGCCGGGGAGAAAGTAATCCCGCCTGGGAGGCAGCGGCGCGCCGGAAGAATTGGCGACCCGGCGTCGCAATATGTAGTCGGCCCACCCCCCACCCCCTGGGTGTCCGACCAATCCCGTCCCTCCGGCGCCACCCCTATTAGCGTCTAAGCGGCTTACCGCCGCCAGATGAAAGCGGCATCATTCGGCGATGAGCCAAATACCGGCGGACTAGCGGAGCCATGCCAGCGCCGGCAATACCCAGCCACGATAGGCCCGCGCTCCGACCCAGTATCGGACTCGTGGCTAAACCCGATTCTGTCGCGACTGTGCGGCAGCTTGTTTAAGCAGCGGCTGCCTGCAGTCTGACGCAAAATGCCACGCACCGTAAGGAGATTCCATTACACGTCGTATCAAGGACCTAGCCACACGTCGGGTCATCGCTAGACCGCTGATTGTAAGATCTACGAAACAGAATCTTATGCGATTACAATAGGTTCTTTCGTCATCACATTTTGCCCAACAAAATCTCAAATAGGCCGTAACGGATATTCATCAGAGGAAAAAAACATAAAATACGTAGTGCTGAAATAAGAGCACTTTTCTATTCGTTTACAAAAAGGAAATTGTAAACGTGTAACGTGCACAGTTCCTCAACTCAGAAAACCTCACACAACATTACTGATCAAGATACCAAACCTTTATAGTTTCTGAAAGATAAAAATGCTACGTAAATCGGAGGTCACATACATTACTGGCTATTAAAATTGATACACCAAGAAGAAACGCAGATGATAAACGGGTATTCATTGGACAAATATATTATACTAGAACTGACATGTGATTACATTTTCACGCAATTTGGGTGCATAGATCCTGAGAAATTTTTTGTGTCCCAGCCTCGTCGCCACTTTTGTGTCTCGTTTCCGTCGTAGGTGTCGGTGGCCGAGTAGGAAGACCGACACAGGAATAAAGGTAGCACGCTTGTGCAGGTACGGAGGTGAGCAGCCAGTGAGACAGCAGAAACTAGAAACACTACAGTAAATTAGAACGAGATATATATTGCACAGAATTTATACAATACTTAACTTTTACATAGCTCAGTACTGCAGAAAGCTGATACATAGTGTGAGCTAGAGGTCTGCCTAGTGCCTATCCCATAGCGAAGTCTTAACTGGTGCCTATCTGAATGCGAAGTCCTAACTGGTTCCTATCTCAGTCCCAAGTGAACGATGTCGTTCAGTGGTGGCCACGAGCGGATGTGTAACAGAGGGCGCTCGTGACTAACGTCGTAAGAACGCCGCGCCGTGCGTGCATGGCGGCGCGCGGCGAAAGTAGGTGGCGCGCACTTTGGACTTGTGCGACACCACAAAATTAGTACCCAGAACAACCACCTGTGGCCGTAACAACGGCCTTGATACGCGTGGCCATTGTGTCAAACAGAGCATGGATGTCGTGCACAGGTACATATGCCAATGCAGCTTAAACACGATACCACAGTTCATCATGAGTAGTGACTGGCGTACTATGACGAGCCAGTTGCACGGCCACTATTGACCAGACGTTCTCAATTGGTAAGATATCTGTAGAATGTACAGGCAAGGGCAGTCGAACATTTTCCGTATCCAGAAAGGCCCGTACAGGACCTGCAACATGCGGTCGTGCATTATCCTGCTGAAATGTAGGGTTTCGCAGGGATCGAATGAAGGGTAGATCCACGGGTCCAACACATCTGATATATAACGGCCAATGTAAAATTGTCGTTGATGCGAACAAGAGGTTACCGAGACGTGTAACCAATGGCATCCCATACCATCACGCCGGGTGATACGCCAGTATGGCGAAGACGAATACACGCTTCCAATGTGCATTCAGCGAAGGTCGCCAAACACGGATGCGACCTTCAAGACACTGTTAACAAAATCTGGATTCATCCAAAAAAAATGACGTTTTGCCATTCGTGCAACCTGGTTCATCTTTGCGTACACCATCGCAGACGCTCCTTTCTGTGATGCAGTGTCCAGGGTAACCGCGGTCATGGTCTCCGAGCTGATAGTCCATGCTGCTGCAAACGTCGTCGTACTGTTCGTGCTGATGGTTGTTGTCTTGCAGACATCCCCATCTGTTGACTCAGGGATCGAGACGTGGCTGCACGATCCATTACAGCCACGCGAACAAGATTCATGTCATCTCGACTGTTAGTGATACGAGGCTGTTGGGATCCAGCACGGCGTTCCGTATTGCCCTCCTGAACCCATAGAATCCATACTCTGCTAACAGTCATTAGATCGCGACCAATGCGAGCAGCAACGTCGCGATACGATAAACCGCAACCGCGATAGGCTACAATCCGACATTTACCAAAGTCCGAAACGTGATGGTACGCGTTTCTCCTTCTTACACGAGACATCACAACAAGGTTTCACCCAGCAACGCCGGTCAACTGCTGTTTTCTGTATGAGAAATCGGTTGGAAACTTTTTATGTGGAACCAACCAGGTTGCTGTGTTTCAGTTTCTACTATCATCACCTGATGCGTATAAAATTCATTTGCCTCTATTTTTTAAAAGTATGATATTAACGACACTCATATGCAATTGTGAAGACAAATACTGTCCGCGATGACGCAATGGATGCAGTATTGCACTCTCATTTGTGGAAACAATTGTTCAGTCCTCGTGTCTCTTCGTTTCTTTTAATCTACCATAAAACATTAATGTTTGTGTTTTCGTATTTTATGCGCGGCTGTACCGTTAAACCAAATGTGATAAAACGTTGTCAACATATTGCTTGCACTTTCGCGATGGTCATAGGCGTCATTTAATGACTGTACGGCTAATAGATAAGGACATAAGACGTAATAAACAGTGAAATCGTCACCATTGCTTGCACTTCCGCGGAGGTTATAGGCGTACCAAAATTAAGTTTGTTGCATGGCGGAGGTTGCTTTACAATTAGTTCATTCGTCTCTAACGCCTTCACGCTGACACAGCTGGACGCATATGAATGAAATTTGGAATGGAGAGAGCTTATACCCCAAATTAATGCATGGGCTACCTTTCGTAAGCCTCCATAGGTGCATGGCGCGGGATACGTCGCAGAAATCATCCAAATTGTTTGACTGGTCACCCTGAAAGTCAGCTAATAAATATATGTTTTCATGAAGGAGGTTTTTTTTATAATCTTCAAGCCAGTGAATTTTGCATGGCGGAATGTGTCTTTCGACTTTGACACCATTTTACCAGTTCCCATGTTTTCATATATATATATGCGACAGCAGTAGGTGGGAGAGAGGCGGGCAGAAAGAGGAGAGAGAAGACGGACAGAGAGAGGGTAGAGGAGGAGGCGGGCAGAGAGAAGTGAGTGAGGAGCTTAACAGGGACAGAGAGAAGGTGGAGACGCAAAGAAAGGGGAAGGAGTGATGGACTAACTTCAGAGTGGAATAAATAAATAAGTAACCGGGCAACGTCGAGTTTTCAGCTAGTCGCTCAATAACAAGTGCGGGTATAATTCCTTTGGAAAGGCCCAGCGTGTATTTTTCTCCGTTCATTACACAATCCAAGTCTGTGCACCTTACCTAATTACTTTCGTCGTCGACGGGGAATTAAACTCCACTCTTCCTCCGTTTCAAAAGAAACCAAACTTCCGCGAGTCTGAAAACATTAGCGACGCATTCACTGGTAAACCCGCCTGCGCTGTCGGCCCGGATGTATTAGGCATGCCACGTCCCTTCCTTAGGAGGTGGCGCCGTAAGCGGCTCCCCCAGCGGTGGGACCGCCCAACTTCTGGTTCCATAAAGCCCGCCTGCGAAAGACTGCCGCGGCCAACTTGCTGGAAGAGTTGCGACAACGCCAAGTGTCAACCAGGGCGGCGCCGTACTTAGGAAAGTCGCGCGGAATCTATCGAACGTGACGTGACAGCTGCCCTCACAACATTATCGAAAATGTAAATGCCGCGAGGGAGGGACGGCGCCGGAGAACTTCACAGGAGAAGGGGCGTAAAAGACTTTCGGCCCAGTGGCTTACGTTGACATCTTGGAAAGTGGGAGTTATTACAACAGACAGTATTTTCTAAGAGAATTTCCCAAGAAAACTGCACCTTATACTGTTTACACTCCTTTGATTTCAATTTCAAAGTTAACGAGCTGAAGGGCACGATAAAAAGAATGGTTCTAGGGGAGCGTTTTGAAACGCGACGAATAGCTGCACTTTTAGTTTTATAATGGAACAAGACAGACTAGGCCACATTTATATTCTCCAAATTGCCTATTTCCGTTGCAGATACGACATTTGAATTTACCCTTTCAAATCATTGTTTCATATACAGATATTTGTGACTCCAGTGATTGATTTACCGTCGTTAAACACACTACATTCTTGATGTTTAACTTCAGTACTTATATCTTTAACTCGTTCATTCACTTCATTTAAAGACTGAGATAAAAGCTATGTTGATTATATCAAATCAGGCAATTATTGTTTATTCTGGAAGCTTTGACGTTATTATAAACCATTAAGTAATTATTCTCCTACGTTTTAAATACATCTACCCAACAGGAATTATAATTACTGCAGTAAGACATGTGAAAGCATCTAAAATTGGAATATTTTTCAGCCGCTGTGGAATGGCCGTGCGTTCTAAGAAACCTTGCGGCTGAGCACGTGGTTACTCCCTCTCGGCGAATCGAGTGCTGCGTAGGGTATGGGTGTGTGTGTTCAAAAATCGAATGTTTCTAAATCTAACAAGGAAAGTACTTGGGTTCGAACACATATACACCTAAATCGTATGAGAGATAATGTAAGGATCCCTTATTGCACTAGTGATACTCCCGCATCTGCAAAACTCTGCAGTCGTCCGTTAGAGTCCTCTGCGTGTGCCATGCCGCATTGCACTTTGACCTATCGGGTCGCCAGTAGGGACGGTGCAGTGTGCCTCCGAAGTTGCGTTTTGTGATGTTATTTGTGTCAGATGGGACGACGATTGCTAATCAATCCTGATAATGTGTTGCGATTAGTTGAGATGAAGTTACGAAGAACCGTTCTTCGTGAAGATGGTATTAATGTAGAAGATGAATCATTTGCATGCTTTCTCGTATCTGTTATGGTACTGAAATATGAGCATAAGTTACATACTGTTTTAACACTAACAAATAATGATGATGACAGGGATGATAATGACGAAGAACTCATTGCTAGCGGTAGTGCTACGGTACGTGCGGGAAGAGTGATGGAAGCAGTGGCGGTGAATACCAACAGTCTTCCGAGAAGAAGGTTAAAGTTGCAACTTTCATCACGGATTTTGATGACAATACGCTAGAGAACATGTACGACGATTATTACTTAAGTTATAGTTCAGATATCTGCATTACGTATGGCGTCTACAATTACATCTACAGTGCTATCTAGAGCATGATTGCAAAGTTTTGCATAATAACGACACCCACCAGCACATTGAGGTGTACGTAGAGATACTTTAACCAAACGTTCATACAGATATGTTTGTTCGAGCCCATGTACTTTCCTTGTAAGAGACTTAACTACTCTGGTTGTCAGTCCCTACGTTTACCAACTACGTTAACTTAATCTAACCTTGAAACGTGTCCATAAAAAATTATTTTTATAAGAAAATGTCTAATATTGTGCCTCCTGTTTTGTATCGAGTAACTTGCTTGCAAGAAAATGTATAATATCGCTTCTACTGTATGTATCGATATGTGTAAAGTTTCATCTCTGGCAAAGATCATGTATTGCATAGCATTGTAGCTCGCACTGAGAGAGAGAGTAGCACTAGTGGTTCAGCTCGCTTAGAGAGCGGTTGGGTTGTGTGTATGGCTCCGATGTAGAGCAGAGGCTGCTTTGCCAGCAAGTCAGAAGTTGTATTATGTAGGTAATGTAATGCTGTTTATCAATAATAAGTAACTTAACCCTGTTTCATATTTCATTTACGTAGTTAGAAAATTAACCTACTTCCTTCATTTGATAATTACTTGATTTAGTGGAGTGTTGATTTGAATAATATTATTGAACATATTTTCATTATTGGTGCCATAGTAAGATAATAGTTGATTTGGATTTCAATAATAACTGATCGACATAAATTCTCACAGTCAAGCATTAAGAAAGTGATTTGTGGTTTTTCTTATATCTTTCTCGCAGTCAAAATTTTTGAGTATAGTCAGTGTCTGTTTCAAAAGGTTACATGTCACAGTTGTTTTGTTAAAATATCCGTTGCGCACATAATCAGTTTAATGCACTGTTTCTTGTACATCAATATCAGGGCCATAATTAAACCAAATAGCTGAGTTAATGAACAATTTATTGTCTGATTTAACGAAAGGTTCTACATTCCAAAACACGCGTACAGCTTTTATCTGGCGCCCTTTCTGCCAGGATAGTTCACAAACAGGATCGTGACGTAGTTAGATACGTATTCTTATTTCAGTTAGTTTGTCTTTTCCACTAACCAACTTACCTTTTGGCTCTTAATTTAATTTTTGTAGCACCATCCTCTGTTGTAGCAACAGTAGCATAGTAATTGTTTCTGTAGTCTGTTACTTACCATTCTTGAGATTGTGTAGTATTGTTTATAGTAGATGAATTGAGTATACAAATAATTGCATTACTACTGAACAAGCCTCTCTTTTATATTGTCTGATGTTTGTTGTGATGAAAGTTCTAGTACCGCGGAACTCGTGTGATAATTAACGGTTTGCGTAATCTCGATTGTGATTGTATGTTGCACTAGCCCGATTCAACCTATTGTTCTCTCATAATTACCGTGTGTAATTTTCAAAAAATTAGCAGTAGGTGAAAATAAATATTATTGGTCACTACTGCAAAATTCTGTTAACAATGTCGAAGAATAGGAGAGTTCGCGCTGATGCTAAAACTGCTTCCGAAAATGAGACCTTGAATGATACAAGGAGAGAAACTGAATTTTTACAAGAGTCTTCTCACTGCACTGATACAAATACGACAGTAAATACCGTGTCCGAAAACGCGGAACAGATTAGTTCAGGAACAGACAATATGGATAATGACAAAGTACAGGATTCGACAATACAGAATTCCGATTCTTGTAACGTGGTTGCGGAAAATAATGCATCGGTTCCGCCTAGCTCTGCTACAAAAAATACTTGTGCGACGGCTATGGAAAACGTATTACCAAATGATTTCATGCAAATTTTATTGTCACAGCTCTCTAAGTTAAATGAGGCGCAGTCTCAGAAACTAAGTGAAAAACTTGAGGAACAATCTCAGAAATTAAATGAAAAACTTGACAATAATCAATTACAATCTCAGAAATTAAATGAAAAACTTGAGAAACAAGGTGAAAAACTTGAGAAAATAGAACAGACGTGCGATTCGAGGTTTGTGAGTATTCAAAGTAGTTTTAATAAAATAAATGAGGACAACAATCGGTTCAGGGAACAACTGCTCAATACTTTCAAACGTGAATCTCAGCAAATAAGACAAGATATTCGCGACGAGATTAATCCGGTAGTGGAAAGCCTAGCGTCACGAGTGGAAAATATGGAAAGCCTTGCGTCACGAGTCGAAAATATGGAAACTACTGAACTCGCTCAATTGAAGCAACAGAGTAATCTAGTTGTTGAAAAGTTGCAGAACTTCCAGTCAGTCACGACGGAACAGATCAATAAAATTAATAAACAGTTTGAGGATATTACTGTTAAAATTACCCAAATCAGTGATAACAGTGACAAAAGTTCTGATGTAACGCATCCTACCCCGTTTAATGAAACTAATGAATATCTCGCCCTTGACCGTTTCAAACAAGGTCAAACGAACATTAATCAGCAATACAAGGCTGAGGTCAGAAAATTAGATGATCGCGTGGCGCGAATAGAGAGGAAATTTGACCACACTTGTGGAAATCCATACAAAGATGTGGAAGAAAATTTGAACGAAAATGACAATGATGATTCGAGCCAAGTAGGTCGCTTGGTACGTGAACGAAGTGTACCTCATAGTAACAACAATGAAGACGCGGTGCGTAGTTTACGCTCACTTACACCGCACAGGCGAAGGGAAGCGTTTGACTACAAGCATTTCCTGACTGTACGTAAATTCAAAATATTCAAAAACTCTCCGAACGACTTGCACCCTAAAGAGTGGCTGCAGCAATTCGATTATTGTCTTCCCCCGAATTGGCCACTTGAGCACAGATTAGAATTTATATGTGGTTATCTGGAAGGCGAGCCAGCCACCAGAATGAGAGCTATTGCACAAGAGTGCTATAGCGAGAATCAGTTCCGACGCTCATTTCTATCCGCATACTGGTCGGAAGCGGCACAAGACCGCGTTAAAAACAGTATTGCGACATTCAAAACTTTTGAGCGATCAAATTTCTCGAGCCCTGTGGAATATTTCCAAAACTTAGTATACAAAAATCAATTTTTATCGGCACCTTACTGGCCTGCGGAATTAATCAGAATTTGTTTGAACAAATTGCCTCTACACTTGCGTCAAATTGCCATTGCGGCACGATGCAAGAATGATATTGAAGCCTTTAGAAATCTCTTACAAGACTTAGAAGAAGAAGACGAGGAAAATTCCTCGCGCAGTCGATATTTTGAAACAAACAGATAAGATCGCCGGTCGCAACAAAGCCCGCCGCGTACTAAACGTTATCCAGAGCACGAGGATCAAACAAAAAGTAATTCTTTTGCTAATGAAACTTACAAACAAAGACGCGACAATGAGAACAGTGATTTTCAAGATCGTGAAATTAACCGTGGAAATTTTCGTGGCCGCAACCGAGGTGGTGGTTTTGGTCGCGGAGGACGCTACAATAATTACTATCATAACAGCAATACTTCGAATGATACTAATTGGCGTGATAGACGCAATACTGATAGTGATCGCGAGACTGAAAATCACAACAATAACGCTGAGAAGCGTAGTCGGGAGGGCACACGCGATAATTCTCGTGATCGCCTTCCACGATACGAAAACACAAATCAGGGCCAAAGCAGATCGCATACCCCGGAAAGACAAGAGCAAAACATTGAAATCAGACCTGCTAATCCATGCTCTAATTCATCAAAAAGGATTTTCAAGGAATAAAATTTGGGGTAGAGAGTCCATTAATCTGTTTTGGACACACCAAGTGGCGATTGGTGCCCCGTTCTCGAGCTGAGTGTCACTATTCTTCCGCTTTTCCTTAGTGCGCTCTATCTACCTCTTTTTCTCACTGTTACTTTTCTCTAACTCTGAATACTTATGCTCTGTGCTACGCTGGGATATTGTCATACGAAACTTTGATTATCTTGCAATTTGCATATAACGAACTCTGTGGCTGTGCAAGACAAATAAAATTAATGGAAATTTTTGATTGTGTAATCTAATCAAGTTCCTATGTTTCAGAAAATATCAGATTTCTCTTCTGTGTTACTAATTGCATAACTTACGAAGTTCTGAGCGAGTGAAGAAGATTTTGAGTTGACATGAGCATTTGGTAAGCCAAGAACATTATGGAGGATGATGAGTAAGGCAATACACAATATGTCATGGTGGTCTTTAAAATGCATTATTGTTTATGGATAAATGATGGTAAGGAAGGTATTGGTAACAGTCAAAGATGTTTGATAAATGTAATTATGTGGACGAGATTATACAATGATTATGAAGCAATTATGAGGAGAATCGCTATGTTGCTAATGATGACGAGATTATACAATGATTATGAAGCAATTATGAGGAGAATCGCTATGTTGCTAATGATGACGAGATTATACAATGATTATGAAGCAATTATGAGGAGAATCGCTATGTTCCTAATGATGCTATGTTCTGTTCTTTTCTTATGTGCTTACTCGCACTGCCCTTTTGTGTTTTCTCTTTGTGCTTATGTGCACCATTTTGTATGTTGATGCATTGTGCCTTCAATGGCATGTGTAATTGGTGAGATTCATATCCTTCTGATGATCTGTAATTATGTGTAATGAATATTTCTAATTATGCTTGCAGCTATGCGTATTGCTCTTGTAATCAAAGCTTACCGCTATGCTCACTAATTATATACCTAAGCCCTACCACTATGCTAATTAATTTTATAATGAAGCTCAATGACAATGTATGGTTATGCTTATACGTTGCACACAGCCATCTATCTTGCAAACTTGCAGCTATGCCATAAATTGCGCCTAGTTAAGTCTAGAAAGATAATGCACAGAAATATTTTGCTTTTGCTTACTACTATCTTCCAAATTTTATTGATGATCTTGTTGATGAAAATCTGCAGCTATGCCTAACGAATATTACGTCTGTGTTTATGTTATTGGATGATTTACTGTGATGTACATCTAGTACTGTGCCAAAATTTGCACTAATTGTTTGTTTGACCCTACTGTTGACTCAGACAGACACAGACATGACCTGATGACTTGAACCTCTTTTGATATTATATCACGAAACTACCCTGATGTGTTATACCTTAAGGCAATGAAATATGTAGCTCAGTTGAGACAAAAGCCTGGACATGGCAACTTATGTAATTTAAGTGTTATAATTTGTGGTAATGTAATCACCACCATAGTGATATATATTAATTTAAAGACATATGAACTAATGGTAATTGGATTGTTAATTTAAGTTATATCATGCCAAATTGATGACAAGCACCCTCAATGTATTTCATACGATTATGTGTTTGTAAAGCAATATGTACATAGTATGTACAGCCTTGTGCTTATATGAAATGACACTAATGTTGTAGATACTCTAAAATAAGAATTAAATTACTCATTAGTATTCAAATGTATCCGTCTTCAAGACACTACTTGTAATGTAAAAATATGGTTTAATACCATGTCCCCATTTGTACCACTTGAACTTGTGGGAAAATATTTCTGTAGATATGTTCTAATCAATGACTTTTCTTTCAGTCTAAACTGAAATATCATGACTATGTTACTAATTTGTGTGTAAAATGCTTTATTTCATGTACTTTGGACACGCATGGGAAGTGGCGATTTCGCACACGAGATTCCAGAATGCACACAGAACAATGGACGAGTTACTATACACCACTGATTTTGGGCCTTTTAATGAAGATGTTTGTTGGATGATGTTTGGCCACACAGTACTGTCCATTGCAGCCTTGGCCACCCACCACCAGTTTGCTCTAATTTTGGCTATGCTGATGCAGTCTGCTAATAGCTCTGTTGGTTGGAGCACACTTGGTTGTCGAATTGCATGGAGGAATACATCAGAACCTTTTCCCCATGACTTCCACTTCAATGCAACCAGCCAGCCCGCCTACAGTGTGGTGTAATCTTACAGTGTTTTGTGTTCGTGTGCAGACCTAAAATGAATGTTAGGAGCTAATGTGCTATTCGTGTGCATATACTATTCAGTGCCTCCCATTGCAAACGTTGTCCACAGGTTCATTACCAGTGTTTAGGTATATTTCATGGTTCTTTCACAGTCAGTGACCAAAATAAAATTGTGCTCTTGATAGATACATATACTTAGTCTGAAATGTCATTGTGCCTATTCGATTGACAAACGTTATATTGAAATCCTATTGTGCTGAAGTAGTAACATTATTTTGTACATGATCAGAAGCCTATGTAGTCAAAAATTTTACATGTATGTTCTAGCATCCATGAAAGTATAGCATTTTAAATGCATCACAGAATACAAAACTGACACTTTATCTTATACTAAGTGCACTAAAAATTTACATAGACTACATTGTGCACAAGATACAAATGTTCATTTTATGTTCCCAAAAATACTGATCTCTTGTACAAAATGTAAACCCATGGAACTTACACTACTGTGTGTATTACTTGTAATTACCACATTTTCTTTAAAGAATGATGACATTAGTTAAAATATCTTTTGTAAAACTTTGTATATGTTCATGTTTATTATTGTATATTTTTTTCCATTTGTGTATTACTTCTAGCTATCTCATCTTCTCCATTATATCATTTGTCAAACTATGTTTTCTGAAATTTTATATATATATACTTATGTTTACCATTATGTATAATTGTCATATATTCCACTTATTGCTGATGTTCTGTAAATTTTGACATTTGCTTATGCCTGTCACACCCTGTACCTCTCCATGCGTGACTTTTGATGGTACTGTTCTGTAAAATGGCATGTATTTATGACTGTCAGATTTTTTTTTAATTTTCTATGTACTCCATCTGTTGTTTTGATCTTGTTATATTTTGGATGTCATTAATGGATTTTTTGGACTTGAAATTCAGTAATTTTGCTGGCTAGGCAATGCCATTGGCATCACCCACCCTACAAAATTTTAATAGGTAGGAGGGGGGTGATGAAACGTGTCCATAAAAAATTATTTTTATAAGAAAATGTCTAATATTGTGCCTCCTGTTTTGTGTCGAGTAACTTGCTTGCAAGAAAATGTATAATATCGCTTCTACTGTATGTATCGATATGTGTAAAGTTTCATCTCTGGCAAAGATCATGTATTGCATAGCATTGTAGCTCGCACTGAGAGAGAGAGTAGCACTAGTGGTTCAGCTCGCTTAGAGAGCGGTTGGGTTGTGTGTATGGCTCCGATGTAGAGCAGAGGCTGCTTTGCCAGCAAGTCAGAAGTTGTATTATGTAGGTAATGTAATGCTGTTTATCAATAATAAGTAACTTAACCCTGTTTCATATTTCATTTACGTAGTTAGAAAATTAACCTACTTCCTTCATTTGATAATTACTTGATTTAGTGGAGTGTTGATTTGAATAATATTATTGAACATATTTTCATTATTGGTGCCATAGTAAGATAATAGTTGATTTGGATTTCAATAATAACTGATCGACATAAATTCTCACAGTCAAGCATTAAGAAAGTGATTTGTGGTTTTTCTTATATCTTTCTCGCAGTCAAAATTTTTGAGTATAGTCAGTGTCTGTTTCAAAAGGTTACATGTCACAGTTGTTTTGTTAAAATATCCGTTGCGCACATAATCAGTTTAATGCACTGTTTCTTGTACATCAATATCAGGGCCATAATTAAACCAAATAGCTGAGTTAATGAACAATTTATTGTCTGATTTAACGAAAGGTTCTACATTCCAAAACACGCGTACAGCTTTTAACCTAAGGACAAACGCACGCACACACACGCACACACACACACACACCCACACACACACGCACACGCACACGCCCCACCCCACCACAGGTGTGTTTGTGTGAGTGTGTTTGTTTTGTCCTTAGGTTAAAGTTAATTTAAGGGGAGCCGGAGGTGATCAAATCCAAAAACAATACGACTTTTTTTCTATAAAAAATTAATTGGAACATTTCTCTCTAATACAACCTTTGAATTATTATTCTACTCGCCCTAGAAGTGGAGTTATTACTTTTTTCTCTCGCGCTTGCAGAGGAAATCGGCGGCCGCTGAATGCATCTAACACCCTCTCGTCACTTTATGACGCAAATATAATTCCAAAATGCGTGATTTGCCAGCAGCTGTGATAAACGCAATAAAACCTATTTTTCATGACTTAGCACAGTTAGAATTATTACACAAATGTCTACACGAAAAACCCATAAACTTATCGTTAAATTTAATATATACAATGATGCCTAAAAGGGTGTTTTGAAGCATAAAAACACAACACTTGGGGATTTCTGATGCAATAGCAACCGGCAGCCAAGTAAACATTGTGAAGTATTGAAGGCATCAGGACTTCAAGCTGGGATGAACACTGTACGAGCACTAAGAAATATTAACAGAGAGAAGCTAAGAGGAGCAGAAAGAAAAAGGAATATCAAATGTGATGGAAAGAAAGACCAGAGAAGAAGACCAAAAAGGAAGCATCTGGAGGATGAAGAAGAAGACCCTAATAATCCATCCTGTAGTGCAGAAATGTATTGAGAAACTTTGATAGCCATTTCCCGTGAATTTGA
The DNA here is from genome assembly GCA_026315105.1 of Locusta migratoria. Classification (NCBI taxonomy): domain Eukaryota; kingdom Metazoa; phylum Arthropoda; class Insecta; order Orthoptera; family Acrididae; genus Locusta; species Locusta migratoria. The sequence continues at coordinate 424,078,264 of CM048746.1, read as the reverse complement.
ATTTTCCGAATCTAAGTAATATTTTCTGAAAATCGACACAAACTAGCGAGATGAAATTTTTATACAGCACTCCTAGTGGTCAAACATAAATTGTAACACAGCCATTTAACAATACTGTGGTAATGATATCATCTCGCATCATTAAAACGTTGATTAAAATCATGCAGCGTATATTGTGAGCAAAGCACGGTATTCCGGAGTCTTGAGATTCTTACTTCCGTTAAATCACGAACAGATAAAAGTAACTTAATTAAAGTTACTTTATGCAAATAATAACGCCGATACCGTCCGTTCCCTTTCGAAAGTAACTGTTACTACGCCGCTGGCCATTAAAATCGCTACACCAAGATGAAATACGTTTGATAAACGGGTATTCATTGGACAAATATATTATACTATAACTAATGGTTATATTTTCACGCAATTTGGGTGCATAGATTCTGAGAAATCAGTACCCAGAACAACCATCTCTGGCCTAAATAACGGCCTTGATACTCCTGGGCATTGAGTCAAACAGAGCTTGAATAGCGTGTTCAGGTACAGATGCCGATGAAGCTTCAAAACGATACCACAGTTCATCAAGAGTAGTTACTGGCTTATTGTGACGACCTAGTTGCTGGGTCACCATTGACCAGACGTTTTCAATTAGTGAGAGATCTGCAGGATGTTCTGGCCACGGCAGCAGTCGAACATTTTCCGTATCCAAAAAGGTCCGTACAGGACGTGCAACATTCGGTCGTGCATTATCCCGCTGAAACGTAGGGTTTCGCAGGGATGGAATGAAGGGTAAAACCAGGGTAGTAACACATCGGAAACATAACGGCCACTGTTGAAAGTACTCTCGATGCGAACAAGAGGTGACCGAGACCATCAGTCCAGGTGATACGCCAGTATGGTGATGATGAATACACGCTTCCAATGTGCGTTCACTGCGATGTCGCCAAAGACGAATGCGACCATCATTATGCTGTAAACAGAACCTGGATTGAACCGAAAATATGACGTTTTGCCATTCGTGCCCCCAGGTTCGTCGTTGCGTACAGTATCGCAGGCGCTCCTGTCTGTGATGCAGCGTCAGGGGTAACCGCAGCCATGGTCTCCGATCTGATAGCCCATACTGCTGCAAATGTCATCGAATTGTCCGTGCAGATGGTTGCTGTCTTGCAAACGTCCCAATCTGTTGACGTAGGGATCGAGACGTGGCTGCACGATCCTTTAGAGCCACGTGGATAAGATGCCTGTCATCTCGACTGCTAGTGATGTGAGGCAGTTGAGATCGAGCAGGGCGTTCCGTATTGCCCTACTGAACCCATCGATTCTATATTCTGACAACAGTCATTGGATCGCGACCAATGCGAGCAGCAACGTCACAATACGATAAACCGCAATCGCGATAGACTACAATCCGACCTTTATCAAAGTCGGAAACGTTCAAATGTCTGTTAATCTATCGGACCAAACTGCGTGGTCATCAGTCCGTAGCTTAGAAACTACTTAAACCTAGGTAAACTAACCTAAGGACAACGCACACACCCATGCCCGAGGGAGGACTCGAACCTCCATGCCGAGCAACCGCGCGCTCCGCAGCGAGACGGTTTAGACCGCTCGGCTACTCCACCGCGGCGTCGGAAACGTGATGGTACGCATTTCTCCTCCTTACACGAGGCATCGTAACCACGTTTCACCAGGCAACGCCGGTCAACTGCTGTTTGTATATGAAAAATAGGTTGGAAACTTTCTTCGTGTCAGCACGTTGTAGGTATCGCCACCGGTGCCAGTCAAGTTTGAATGCTCTTAGAAGCAAATCATTTGCAATATCACAGCATCTTCTTGCTGTCGGTTAAATTTCGCGTCTGTAGCACGTCATCTTCGTGGTGTAGCAATTTTAATGGCTGGGAGTTTAATAACGCCGTTACCTCCCGTTAACTTTGAAAAGTATCTGTTACAAGCAACGGCGTTACAAGTAACGCGTTACACCCCAGCCCTGTTCTTTACACACATATTGATTCCGTATTCCTTGATTTCCAGAAGGCTTTTGAACCGTACTTCACAAATGGCTTTTAATCAAATTGCGTGGTTACGGTATATCGTCCCAAATTTGCGACTGGATAGGGGATTTCGTGTCAGAGGGGATATAGTTAGTAGTAATCGGTGGTAAGGCATCGACTAAAACAGAGGTGTTATCGGGCGTTCTACAGAGTAGAGTTACTCGTCCTCTCCTGTTCCTTATTTACATAAATGATTCAGAGGAAAATCTAAGTAGTTCTCTTAGGTTGTTTGCAGATGACGCCGTCATTTACCATCTAGTAAAATCATCTGAAGAGCAATACCAACTGCAGAATGATCTGAATCAATATGGTGTAAAAATTGGCAATTGACTCTAAATAATGCGAAGTGTGAAGTCCTCCACATGAGTACGAAAATAAATCCGTTAAACTTTGTTTGCAAGCTAAATCAATTGGAAGTGAGGGCCGTAAACTCCACAAAATACCTAGGAATTACTATTAGTTCAGACTTAAATTGGAAAGAACACATAGATAATATCGTGGGAAAGGCGAACTAGAGACTGCGTTTTATTGGTAGAACCCTTAAAACATGGAGCAGAACTACTAAAGAAAGTGCATACACTACGCTTGTCCGTCTTTCATGGAGTATTGCTGCCCAGTGTGGGATCCTTATCAGGTGGGTTTGACGGAGGACATCGAGCCGGCCGCGGTGGCCGCTTCAGTGACGGTCTGCACGGCCACTACGGTCGGGGGTACGAATCCCCCCTCGGGCATGGATATTTGTGCCGTCTTTAATATAAGGCAGTTCATAAGTAGTTTGTAAGTTTAGGGACTGATGACCCCGTAGTTAAGTCCCATAAGCTTAACAAACATTTTAACATATTTTTGAGGACATCGAAAGAGTCCAAAGAAGGGCAGCTCGATTCGTACTGTCACGATACAAGGGAGACAGTGATACAGAAATAATACAGGATCTAGGATGGGAATCATTTCAACAACTGCGCTTATCGCTGTGGCGTGGGCTACTTACGAAACTCCAATCGCCAACATTCTCCTCCGAATGCGAAATTATATTGTTGACTCCCACTTACAAAGGAAGAAATGATCATCATAATAGAATAAGAGAAATGAGAGCCTGAACGGAGAGATTCAGGTGTTCATTGTTCCTCCGAGCTATTCGAGAATGGAATGAGAGATAAAAGAGTATTGGACCCTCTGCCAGGCACTTAAATGTGATTTACGGAGTATCCCATGTAGATGTAGTTGTAGATTTAGACCAGTATTATCGTCCCCGCAGCAGATCGGTTTGAAGGAAGACATAGAGGCGGTTCAGAGGCGAGCAGCTAGATTTGTTACCGGTAGGTTCGACCATTGCGCGAGTGTCTCGGAAATGCTCCGGCAACTCAATTGGGGATCGCTGGAAGAAAGACGACGTTCTTTTCGTGAATTTCTGTTAAGTAAATTTAGAGGGCCGGAATTTGAAGCTGAGTGTAGTACGATCTTGCTGCCGCCTACTTACATTTCGCGTAAAGATCACAAAGACAAGATAATAGAAATTAGGGCTCGTACGGAGGCATATAGGCATTCTTTTTTTCCTCGTTCAATTTGGGAGTGGAATAGGAAAGGAAATGCCTAGTAGTGGTACGGTGTACCCTCCGCCACGCACCTTACGGTGAATTGCGGAGTATGTATGTAGATGTAGATGTAGATGTACCAAAGAGAACATTATAGCTGCATGTAACCCCCATCAGAGTCGGTGGTTGCGGCTCGCCGGACTGACCCTAATCGCAGCTCCTTAAAATAGCCGGCGGGCAGCCGCTTTAACGTTGCAGCAGGCACGGGAGCCGGTGAGCCGTCAGGCGAGCATTAGAGCCTCCGGTTCGCGGAACGCGAGGCGCAGCTCAGCCCGTCAGCCGAAAAAGTGCTGGGCGGTGTGGCTAACGACGGCGGCGGGCGGACGCGCACGCGAGCCGCGCATCCGTCAGCCCCGCTGGGGCAGCGGGAACAAAGTCTGCGGGCGGCGCGGAGAGACAGATGTTCCAGGCACCAGGCACTAGGCGGCGGCGGCGGCAAAGAAATCGCCAGCCCTCGCCTTAACGTCTTTAGTGCTGCGGATTTTGAGGAGAGTGGGGAACAGCCCGAGGCAAGAATTAAACACATTAAAGAGATAAAAGCAGTCCATTAAGACGATTTGTCTTCTCCGTTTACTTCTTTTTTTTTTTCCTCCACCGCCCCACTCCATTGTTTCTTGTCCCTAATAATCTGCCGAGGAACTCAGTGAAATTTACATCCTTGCAAGTTATAATCTCACTTAACTGCCCGATCCTTCATTTCTTCCCCTTTGTTCCGCATCTGGGCGTTTACGACTCGTGAACGGTAGCTATCTTCCGCAGTATCAAACAGAAACTCAAATTCAACGGTACCGAGAAAACATATGCTATCGCTCGAGCGAGTTACATCCGTAAATTATTTGCGAATATGTATACGGAGTAGTATGAAATGAGACAGCCACATAAAATTGTAGAACTAAGACTTTTCCCAGACAAATGTAATGGTTTCATGAGCCACATTGCAATGTTTTATGGCACGAAGTATGACGGAATTCGAAAATATTCAGCTGTCATAAACAATGTTACAACTTAAGTAACTAAATAAAAACAAATCTTCCCGGCGAGATTGTATACCAACTAGATTCCTCTCACAGTATGCTGATGCAATAGCTCCATTTTTAGCTATCATATACAACCGATCACTCAGCGAAAGATCCGTACCCAAGGACTGGAGAGATGCCCAAGTCATTCCAATATTCATGAAAGGCAATAGGAATGATCCCCAAAATTAGAGGTCTATCTCATTGACGTCGATTTACAGTAGGAATTTTGGAACATATACTTTGTTCGAACATTATTAACTACCTTGAAGAGAACGACCTATTAACCAGTAGTCAACACGGATTCAGAAAGTATCACTCTTGCGAGACTCAGCTTTACCATTATTCACAGGAAATAATAAGTGACAACGACAAGGGATCTCGAATCGATTCCTCATTTCTGTACTTCCGGAATGTTTTCGACACTTACCTCACAAGCGGCTTCTAATGAAATTGCATGCTTATGGAATATCGCCCAAATTATGCGATTGGATTCGCGATTTCCTATCAGAAACGACACAATTCGTAGTAATTGACGATAAGTTGTTCAAATGTTTGTATAGTCTATGGGACTTAACTACGGGGTTATCAGTCCCTAAACTTACAAACTACTTATGAACTACTTACGAACTAGGACGGCACAAATATCCATGCCCGAGGGGGGATTCGAACCCCCGAGCGTAGTGGCCGTGCAGACCGTGACTGGAGCGCCTCAGTCCCCTCGGCCATGACGGTAAGTAATCGAGTAAAACAAAAGTGATATCTGCGGTGCCCCTAGGGAAGCGTTATAGGTCCCCTAGTCTTCCTTGTGTTTATAAACGTTTTAGGAGACAACCTGAATAGCTCCCTTAGATAGTTGGCGGGTGATACTGTCGTTTATCGGTTAGTGAAGTCAACAGAGTATCAAAAGCATCTGCAAAGCAATTTAGACAAAATTTCTACATGGTGCAAAAATTGGCAATTAACCCTAAATGATGAAAAGTGTGAAGTATTACACATGACCACAAGAAATCCGCTGAACTTTAATTACACGATACTTCAGTCAAACTTTAAGGTCGTAATTTCTACCAGATACCTAGGATTTACAATTACGAACAACTTAGACTGGAGATAACACATAGAAAATATTCTGGGGAAGGCGAAACAAAAGTTATGTTTCATGCGCAGAACGCTTCGAAGATGCATCAGCTCCACCAAACAGACTGCCTACATCACACTTGTGCGTCCTCTTCTGGAGTACTGGTGCCCAGTATGGGACCCTTACCAGTTGGGACTGACGGAAGACATTGAGATGGTTCAGAGAAGGGCAGCTCATTTTGTTTATTACGTCACACGGGAGAAAGAGTCACGGACATGTTGCACGATTTGAATTGGAAATCATTAAAAGAACAACGTTATTCGTTGAGGCGAGTTCTATTTGCGAAATTTCAGTCACCGACATTCACTTTTGAATTTAAAAGTATTTTGCAAGCACCCACCTACATAGGGAGGCATGACCATCCCAACAAAATAAGAGAAATGAGATCGAAAACAGAATAATGTAGGTGTTCCTTCTTCCCGCGCGCTATTGGAGAATGGAACGGTCGAGAAAGGTTATGAAGGTGGTTAATGAATCCTCTGCCAGGCACTTAAATGTGATTTGCATCTATGTAGATGAATGTTTGACATTTCACACAGGTTTGTTTATTTACATCAAAGAGTACGTACAAAACACATCAACAAAGTTAAAGAATAACATTAATCAGAGATATTATGACACTCTACGATATCACTCCCGCGCTGGTCGACCATTAAGGGGATGACCAGCTGAGTGGTGCGCGTGGCTGCGTTGCCATCAGGGGTGCGCAGCACTGCGGCGCGTAGCCTTCTCTCTCGTCCTTTTACCAGCTCCTCTATACGGGCTGCTTTCCACATGTGACGTGGACGAACATCCTCATGTAACAGAGCAATGACACCAAGTCTTGGCGTGGCGTACCCCCGTTTTGGGCGTACTTCGTACAAACTCCTCAGTGATTTAAATTATTTTTGTGCCATCGCTCCCAGAAGTCCTCTTCAAGTTTCTGCCTTTGTCACTATTACTCTTTCATGTCGGTTGCCGTCATAGTTACTGAATCGGCAGGTAACGTAGTCAGTTTTTCTCTTCGTTTGAGGTCGGGAGATGGTCACAGCATCTATGCCGAGAAGAGTAATGATAAGACATTCATCCGACACGAGCGATAGCCCAAAACCTTCCGTAGGCAGCATTCAACTGTTGATATCAGTCTCTCACATGATCCTCCCCACCATGCTGCTCTCTGAACGATAATTTTTCACGAGATATTATTCTGGCTATAAATAAAGTAATTCTTATTTTTATGACGACGGATTCAAATCTTATGAAAAATGACGATTCGTTTGACATATTGCTAACTTCGGTGACATTAATACTGAAGAAGTTGATAACATTTATCGCAAATTAAATCGCATAAAACTAACTCTCCCAGACAATCTACTATCACTTTTCCTTGCCTGACCAGAGACCCATCGTCTCGTGGAGGCGAAATAATTTTCCGGATCCTGGAAAAAATTATGCCACAAACTGACAACATGGCGATCATCCACAAAGGTTGAATGAGTTGTCGTCACAGCAGGCCGCCACCCTAGAAGCAGTAAAACCCAGTGGCGTAAGCTTGGTTGGGTGCCGTGGGGGGAGGGGGGGGGGGAGGCTGACCCCGGGATGCGCATAATCACTGTTATAAGCCACCCTAGACACATGTTCCAGAAATTGTAACGTCATATCCAATGAATTACTCAAAAAATTGTCATCATGCCTCAATGACCCCCATCTCCAAATCTAATGCATTGATTTCAACGAAGCTTAGTACAAATATCCGTTAAGATCAGGTAACAATCATCGTCGGGGTAAAAATCAGGAGTTGCAGCTTCGTAAACAATGAGAACTGATTCATCATGCGATGCGTGCGTAACGGAACTTTTGTCATCCTCTATTCGAGAACGAAAGCACTTAAACAACCGCCACAAGACTATGAATCGAAAGAAGTTTACAGTTTATTTGTTATCCGCTTTTCATACGGCAGGTGTAAGGCATTTAAGGCATGATGTTGCTGTCTATTACTCATACGAAAGCAACAGTATTTGTGAAAACAAAATACAGACCAATGAACATGTGCCACTGAATTTACTTTCAAAATTATACCATAGTAAACAAATAGTTCCTGATACACGGGATCATGAAGAGTGAGTTCTTCGAGATACCGTCGTGCCACGGTGGAGTGGCCGAGCGCTCCAAGGCGCTGTGCTACGGAGCACGCAGTTGCTCATCGTCGGAGGTTTTAGTCCTCCATTGGACATGGATGTGTGTGTTTGTTCTTAGGTTAGTTTAAGTTGTTTGTAAGCCTAGGGACTAATAACCAGGGTACTTATGTCCCACAGATTTACATAGATTTTCATGTCCAAATATTTGCAAATCTATCAGACTTAAATATTGAGGTTATCAGTTCGTAGGCTTACAAACTACTTAAACGAAGTTAAACTAATCTAAAGACAACAAATACACGCCGCGCGGGAGTAGCCAAACGGTCTGGACCGCCACGTTACGGATCGTGCAACCTTCCGCAACGGAGGTTCGAATGTTCCTTCGGGCATTGATGTGTGTGTTTTCCTTAGGTTAGTTTAACTTACTTTAAATAGGTTGTAAGAACTACAGACTGATGACCAACGTAGTTTGGTTCCATAGGATTACAAACACTTGAACATTTTTCTGAACAAACACACACATGCCTCAGGGAAGACTCGAACCTCCGACTCCGAGCAGCTGCGCGCTCCGCACCAAGGCGCCTTAAAACGCTCGGCCACTCCGCCGCAGCTGAATTTTTTAGAAACCACCACATCGAGCTTAACTTTGTTATCTTTACTACCATACATTTTGCAGACAGTTTCGTATTATTCCAGTTCAAAAATGCTGATATGGTACGTTATTGTAGGACACGCCATGCAGGAGACATGTCATAAAAATGTTCAAATGTTTCTCAAGTGTAAAGGACTTAACTGTGGGGTTATCAGTCCCGAAACTTACAAAATACTTATGAACTACCTTATACTAAACACGACACAAACATCCATGACCGAGGGGCGATTCGAACCCACGACGGGAAACGGCCTCGCACATCGCAGGATAGCACCTCAATGTGTTCGGCCGCTCCGCCGCGGCATAAAGTCATAAGGATAGAGCTACATGTAAACAAATTTAAATTACTGGTTTGGGACGAAGACAATGTAAGGAGAGGAAAAAAGTGGAGATGGACTAATATCGGACAGGCATAACTATACTCCATTTACCGAAACGAGATACGTACTGTAAATACACTGAGCCACGTCACCAGGAGTGGACAAAATATTGTCGTTCGGTCAATTTCGTTGCATCTGTTTGAGGTGTCAGGTCATTGTGTGTTTTGATACATAGCAGTGATATTAGAAGCCAAATAATTAAAATCAATGTCTTTTAATGCTTCATAAAACGTGATTATCTCCGAAAATTTCCCAAATCTGCATCTTCGCTTATCACAGCAAGCCTTTGTGAAATGTTGGAAATTTCTTGCGAAAAACTTTTCTTCATATAGCATTTTATTGAGTGTCATCAATACGTTCTTAAAGCTTCTGTCATATTTCCCATTTTAGTTTTTTTTTCCTTGGATACTTCAAAGAGTGTGTGGCTTTCTATTGACTGTTGACTGTTCTAAACACAACAGCTACGTTTTATACTCACTAGGAACCATGTGTTTCTCTAAAGAACTTTATTACTTCTCCTTTAGTGCTTCTTGGGTGTACTCAAATTGAAGGATGACATAATGAGGTTACTGTTTGAATTTGAATTTTGTTACTATAACGTGATACTAATGTGAGACGGAGAAAGAGCCACATGGATTATGAATGTTGAATGTTATTGTAAGCACTAATACTTACGTTACTATTAAGCAACTGGTCCTTTAAGTTGAAGTTGACAGTCAACACCTATTATCACTTAGCAGTGACAACACACACAACGACCTTACACCTGAGACGGAAGCAGCGAAATTGAGCGAGCGTCCCTCTTTTGTCCACCCCTGATCACACACCTCAGTGTGTTTACATTCCGTCTCTCGTTTCGGTGAACGGAGTGCATACATCAGGGCAACGCCGAGATCTAACGCTAGTTCAAATTATAAAAAATTGTGCTACAATCTTTTTCCGGATACTCATAGCACATTTACAGTTAAATTATAAAGATTTAAAGTAATTAATATATAAGGTACAAATTTTATAACCCGTCGATAATCGTCAGATAATAAATACCGAATAAAATATTTTGCTGAACATAGAAAAATTACGGAAACAATATGTTCAGCAATATCAATACTGAATTTAATTTTTTTAGCCCTTTTGAGGGGAGGGTGTGTTGTATATCTCAGTCGCTGGAAATGGATCTCCTCCGGAATCAAATTTATTGTGTGTGTGTGTGTGTGTGTGTGTGTGTGTGTGTGTGTGTGTGCGTGTGTGGGCGCGCGCACGCTTCTTTGTCACTTTTCCACGAGACTAGGTAGAAATAACCAGTTTAAATTAATGTGACACGCTAAGGTTTTCGATCCATTGCCGATCTAAAGACAATCTTCAACAAACGATGCGGAGATTTTTTAATTCTCGAAATAATCTCATTACTCCCTTTAAACTGGGAATAAAGGCCGTGGTGGAATAGCCGAGCGGTCTAAAGCGTCTCGCTGCGGAGCGCGCGGTTGCTTGCCGTGGAGGTACGAGTCCTCCCTGGGGCATGGGTGTGTGTGTTGTCCTTAGGTTTAAGTAGTTAGTAAGCTACGGACTGATGACCACGCAGTTTGGTCCGATAGATTTACAAACATTTGATTTTAGGAATAAAGTGAGGTCGCACATTACAAGTAAGAGTAAAATAAATCTGAATTTTATGTTGATAAGATCAGGTAATAATCCAAAATTAATGAAGTACATGATAATGAAAAAATACAATAACGAAATTATAAAATGTTCAAATGTTTGTATAGCTTATGGGACTTAACTACGGGGTCATCATTCCCTAAACTTACAAACGATTTATCAACTAGTTTATTCCACGGACGGCACAAATATCCATGCCCGCGGGGGGATTCGAACCCCCGACCGTAGTGGCCGTGCAGACCGTGACTGGAACGTCTCAGTCCCCTCGGCTACCGCGGCCTGCCAACGAAATTATAAAACAGTTTATATTAATGATCAAAAGTAAGACCTTTTAGAAAATCTTGGAATTACTGAGACCGATATCTTTCCAGTAATCAACATCAGTAACGGGGAAAAATCGTCGAGATGCTTGATTACTGGAATGGGTGAACTAGCCGTATACGCTATGAAGTCTGTACGGCATATTCCGAGCGCGAGTCTTCCTTGCAATTGTCCGATTTACCACAAGGAAAATAACTAAATAAATGTAAACATTCTAAGTGACTGAATCCATTTGACGCAGTGTATGTGTATCTCTTGATCGTTTCCGTAGCAGATACCAGAGACTTGTAGGGTCAACTTGTAGAGGTCTTTCAATGATGTGAAACAGTCAACAATCCGAAGATTGGTTTGAACACCACAGTGCTTTACTAGGCATGGTGATGTTTTGAACTGGTTTGCCGTTGACTTCCTCCAACCTTCGAAGTGACGTACCCAGCCACTTATATGGGGACTCACAGTTTAAAGGGGGATTCAGAACCACGAGTTACTTACGTTTAAATGATTTATGTTACGAGTAGTCGGCGTGCTGATGACTCATAATGCAGTGGCCGTAGCGAAATTTCTACTCAAAGTGAAGTCGAACACTGACTTACATATTTTTGACGTCTCCTAGATTTTTTTTTCCTTTCTGGCCCATTATGCTGTACATTATATTTGTATTATACGACTTTATATTAACAGCAATCCTGGAAGTATCAAAAATGAAACCGAATATATGTACTTTGTGATCGTCCGCTGCTGGAATACCTCACAACAAAATTCTCAGAAAATGCCAGCAAATAAACTGGGTTATAACCTTTGAATTTCGGAAAAAAACCAGAATAGTTCTATCTGATATTACATTAATTACGGATATACACGAGAATCGTTGTTTCGATGAATAGAATTTGCCCGAAATTACTGGTGAAGCGCAGTCTAATATATACGTACGAAGCTGTAAAAATTCACAAACTGGCGATTCATCGTTCATACATTTTATTCGTTGGATCGCAAAATATCTGGCCAAAGTTATGTTGATTTGATGTGCATATACCACGAAGACGAAATATACTGCCAAATTTGAACAAACATTTCAGGAATGTTCGCATAGCGTATTAATATCAGGAATGTGTTGTCGTAACATGTAATTACGAGTATACGGTTATACTAATGGGAAGCGTCAAAATTTATTGCATTCTGCAAACTACGTTACCTCATCTAACACGGAAAACTAGTACACACAAATTAATTAACCACTGTTTAACGACGCATCTGCTAGAAATTACATTACATGTGCGGCTAGTCCGGAAATAAAGGGGCTATAGCCTTTGTCGAGACTACAGCGACCGCTTTTTTAACCGTTGCTGTAAACAAGCGAGAAAGTAAGCAGGTTACCTCTAAAATAAGTTTAACTCTCCACTGAGCAGATTTGTGAAGACAAGAAAAAGAACTATCGATTACGAAGTTAATGAAACTTATTGAGGACTCTGAGATCCTTATACGTATGAACACATAGTATGATTTCATACCGAATAACTGAACAGTCATACAAAACCCCTCCCTAAGCCAATATAACATTGTCATAGGTAAAGCACTCAAAGTTTTTAAACGGATTGAAGTATATCTCGCGAAGCGGCCAAAGCATACAGGCAATAATGTTTCCCTAAAATTTAAAATTTAAAGAGTTTGTCTAAAAAAATCCTTATTCTGTCTATGTATTATATCCGGATGTTTGCAAGTGTTGTCTCAATTCTTAGTAGAACGCCGTATTATAGACTCCAAAAATTTTATGTTTAAATTAATTTCACTGTATAAGCCAACATATATTTACCACTGTAACACATTCGCAAACAGTGGTGAAGTTTACTATGTGAAGCTGGGTCACGATTTGTGATTCTTTTTTCTTTAGTGTGTGTGTGTGTGTGTGTGTGTGTGTGTGTGTTTTGAGAGAGAGATAGAGAGAGAGGCCAATATTTATAGCATGGTGTGATGTAAGGTGCCTATCAGTAAATTAAATAGCACTGATAGAATGCACGTCCGAAAGCGTGTCATGTCTAAAATACATCAGAGAAACACATGAAGATTTTGTCACAGAGAATGACAAGATACGTTAGGTGTTTCCAAACTTAATGTTTTCTTAACTCTAAAACCTGTTTCTTAATGTGATTATTGAGGGTAAAATCAGTAAATGTAATATAAACTTCAGAAAAATGTGAACAAAATATGTTGTTTGACTATTCTAGGGCAGTGGAAGTATTACAAACATAAAACTAGGTTGCAGTTGGGATGCATGTTAAGCACCTGAATATGAATTTGTAGAAAACATCCGAAATATTAAATAATTTTAAAAATCAAATGTTTGTAAATCTATCGGACCAAACTGCGTGGTCATCAGTCCGTAGCTTACTAACTACTTAAACCTGGGTAAACTAACCTACGGACGAACACACATATACCCATGCCCCAGGGAGGACTCGAACCTGCACATCGAGCAACTGCGCGCTCCGCAGCGAGGTGCTTTATACCGCTCGGCTACTCCACCGCGGCAAATAATAATTTTATGTAACATACTTGTGGCTGGTCACTGTTCTTGATGGTAAACATTATTCAGTAAGTTTAGTTCTGCTTCATTTCGTTGTTGGAGTCAGTGGTGTACAAGAGAATGAATGTACGACCAGATGTATAGTTTGTTTCAGTTGGGAAACGAGTCTAAAAAGTGTATCGTTTCATTAACATAAACTGATATAAAACACTAACTGTACAGCTTTTTATCTCCTTTTAGTCTTTCCTTCAAGACTATGATTTGTGTGTGATGGAGTACGTCAACGGAAAGCCAATGACCGAATTACAAATGGTTGGGAAATACTTTTAGTTTTCCGCACTAATTCATACATTAAAAAAAGAAAAAGAAATCCGCGCCACCACCAAATGAAACGTCAAAACTACGCCCAACAGGCTAGACACGGGCACAAAACGTACTGGCCCGAGGCGTCAGGTCCTGTTCTGTGGCTGTGCAGCTGTCATCGGCTGGCGGTACCAGGGAGTGCTTGACACACACACACACTCACTCACTCACACACACACACACACACACACACACACACACACACATAGCTCGCCTGTCAATGCCGTGTGTCCGCCCGCCGTGACGTCACCAGCGCGCCCGCCTGCGACGGGCAATTGTTTTATCGACGAGTTCACTTCTGCAAGCCAATGAAGAGTCGATTGTTTCGGCTTTCTGATTAATGGTCGTCAGGACAGGGATCGCTGAAATGGAAACTCGGCCCGACTGACAGGCGCATGCGCGCGAGCAGCCCCGAGGCAGCGGAGAACTACGAGCTGCCGAGTTCCAGAACTCTCTCTGGCCGCTGAGCGGCAGCCAGGACGATATTTCAGCAGTGGCAGCTGGCACACATTGTGGTGTGTCTGCAGCTAGACGTTTTATCCAATACTGGAAGTGCGTGCAGGCTTACTATTTACTGCAAAATGTCTTCATTGTGATTGTCAGATGACCTTGCTTCAGAACATCCATATCAAACCACCCTATCAGTCATTCTAAAAATATCGGGCATATTTGGGTCCCAGCTCATAATACGCTTCATTTAAAAGCATTTAAGTATTTTTGGAATATACTGAAGTTAGTTTAAAACTACACCAACTAATTCATTTACTTGTATATCTATAAATGTGAATGTGTGTTCGGTGTACGTTTATCACGTCTGAACCACAAGACAAAAAGAGCTACAAATTTGTACAGTTACTAATGTCTACCCGGGGAAGGCTTTAGGCATGGTTTTATGGCGATCGGATAGCTATTTATCTATATATATTAATGTGAATGTCTCTTCTGTGTACGCTTATCATGTCCGAACGACAAAACGCAAAGACTTAAATATTTTTACAGTTACTAATTTATACCTGAGGAAGGTTTCAGGCACGGTTTTATAGTGATCTTATAGATATTTACTAATTTGAAGAATATAACGCGAAATGCGGAACAATAATTACTCTTTGAAAATTACATTTACTCTTTGAAAATGGTTTTATTCGTTGCATTGTTGCTTGAGGGTTGATAATGATAAAAGGGTGGAGTATATTGGGATGGAAAGTCATCAGTGTATATAAAATTCTACTTGTGTGTATGTATTAATATTTCGCGATGCAGCGAAAATTACGCAAACGAATGGTGTGTGTGTAACTGTCGTCCGGAATCTCCCGTTGTATACCATACCAGTTCCATGCCGATAGCTATAAGGGGGTGGAAGATATGGTGGTTAAGGCCAGCGATTGATGTTTGCGACTCTATAGCATACAGCGAAACGTGAGGCTCTTTGGTCTATGAGTGCTACAATGTCTTCAGCTCTTTCTCTGGAAGTATAAGCATACGAATAATGAAATATAATAAATAAATAAAGCAGTAAAAGCCATCACTAGAACTGGCTCTGCTAAGGTATACTACGCTTTCCACATCGCTTCAACGGGTTCTACACAAATCTGTAGTTTTGTTCCGATAATGATGAAATTTTGCATACACTTCCTCAAAAACAAGAGGAATGTCACTGTCTGTATAAAATTTACTTCGGTGCATGGTGAAGGGTACTTAACTTATGGAATTTTACAAACTACATAGCTCTGGTCCAATCTTTATAAATTTGTGCACACATTACCTTTAAATCAAGAGGAAGATCACTGGGTACATAAATGTTTGTATGGTACACGACAGAGGGTACCTTACAGAAAACTTTGCCCAGAGAGGGAAAGGTGGAATCGAACAGAGAGATGGCAGAAAAAGAGGTGGATGCAGAGAGAGGGGGAAAGGGGATGTGGACTACGAGAGTGTGGGATAAATAAACACCCGGGCAACGCCGGGTTAACAGCTAGTCTTAAATAATACTGTTAATCAATGTAAAAATTGAGTAATAGTATATGAGATCTCACCTCCGTTACTTCTCCCCTACATTTATCTTGACTACATTGAGTTAAATTGTAAGTATTATTGTAATGGGTTTTGATTTTTAACCAATTTAACAGTTAGATATTTATTAACAATCAGATACAGTAGAGTTCCTAAAACTCGGCACTCGGTAACCCAGATGTCCAGGTAATTCGGTCGCCACCCTGCCCAACCTCTGGAATTATTCCGTAATCGTAGACTGCGAGATACAATTGAAATCGCAGTGTGTAGCAGTCACAGATTATGCTATAAATGGATTTAGACATCATCTTTTCTTGTGCCACCAACACTCTGTTTAAAAGTCTGATGCGTGTAATTAATGCAGTATATAGATGCATCATCATTAAAAAAAATCGTGATCAAAATTATGAGAGTGCGTTTTTTCACTGTGCGTTTTATTAATCAGCTTAGGCATGATGGGAATTTTCGAAGAATTCGTTTTATGAAGTAAATAACTATTATCCATACTTTTCATTGTTCAAGAATGTATGCCTTCTTAAAGTAGTTTTCTAAATCTAAATTACAGCAGGCCTACATACTCGTGAGTAACAAATATCATTTCTTAGATATTTTCTTAAATTTATTTTCTGTTACTGTATTCCATCATTTGTATTGAATTCTAAAGTAACGATAAAAAGTATTTATAACAAAAAATCTTACTCATTCTTTTTTAACACCGTTCCCTATAACCCGACATTTTGACAAACTCGGCCAACCTTCGGACCACATTAGACCGAGTTTTCGGGACTCTACTGTATTACTGAAATTTTTAGCTAAAACCTTTCTTTAAGTTCTTTAAACATCGTTCGAACCCATTCTCATGCTACAGTCGCACCTCCATGAATAAGAGTTATTATTTCTATAAATATCCCATAGAATGTTGCAGTAGCTTTCTTCTTCATGTAAGGAGAACTGCAAGCAGCCATCTCGATTATTGGCCAGTTTTAACGTGGCTTGTGTGATTGTAGAGTCAGATTTACATTATTACAGTGCCAAGTAGGGATCATTGACATTGCTCCGATGCGCGGGGCCCTTCTCCGTCGGGGATTCGAATCCCCATCGAGCTTAACAAACATATGAACGCAATGCGACGAGAATTTAGAAATACACCATATGAGAATGACAGTACTTAGCGACTTGCAACAAACTTTGAACATAAATTCAAACCTTTATTAAAAATTTTCTCGCTGACAACCACATCAAAATAATGAAAGGAGAAACGTTTCTCCCTTTCTAGTATTGCGCTGTTCATAAAACAAAACAACGGCAGCCGGTATGACATTACAGTTTGTAATTTATACACTACAAATTTTAGTCGCAGGAAATTTTACAGGTAGTATACACACATGCGGCTGAATGTACCAACGAAATTATATCACGGTCTTATGTATTTCTTGAGGTATGAGGATATGAACAGTAACCTTCATGGAAAACTGCTCAACTACGCATCACGTTTCAATTTATTATTATTTCTACGAAATGTACTCGCAACAGATTTTACAGACGTATACCAGTTATACAAGTGAATATATAACTGTAACACTGTACAATATTACAACATAGAAATTCATTAATATATACTCCATTTATACAAGTTAATATATACCTATAAAACAGTACAATCTTACAACATATAATTCATTAATATAAGCTGCCGTCGGTAAAATCTCTCACATCATGCACCACGTTTTAATACATTTACGTATTTACTATTAAGACACAACCTGTATTCCAGTCAGGAAATTCCTAAAAGCTAACAGTGGTTTTGACGAATTTGAATCAACTTTGAACTGTGAAGCGCACAGGGCTACAGGCGAAAGCAGTAGACTTCTATACAGCTGCGAGGAAACGAAGAGAATGAAACAGTGTACATCCAACAAGTAGCCATTATTTCCGCCAAATTTAGGTTTTAACTTCAGTTTTCCAATGAGACTTGCATCTTCTATTATGATTAATAAATTACAGGGCAATCTATTAAATACTGACGCGTGGATATGACATATCCATGTTTATCTCACGGACAATTTTGAATCTGTAGTTCGGGGGTGGGCTCATCAAAGAATTTATTCATATTAGATCTTGGACAAGTAACGGGAAATGCTGTTTATAGTCAGGTTTTTAAATTAGTTTATGAATGTCACATATCATTTGTATTTCGATTACTACCTTTTTTGTTTGGGTGCTGCTTTTCTAATTTTGTACGTTATACAAGCAGCATTATTTCTTATATATATTCTCCCATAAATAGAACATGTTTTAAAAACAAGGAGATGGACAGAGAGAGAACGGGTAGAGGAGTATTGACTGAAGTTTCTAATAAATAAATAAATAAATAAATACTCGTGCAACGGTAGGTTTTCAGGTAGTTTCGAATATAAACTCTAATTTTGAAGAAGTAACACAATTCCATTTAAAATTGGATTTTGTTTGTAAATAGACTTTGACACTTTGTTCACATCTTCCACATATGTCATCTTTACTTGCTCATAGAATACGGCGGGTGTAAAATGGACAACAAACGGCTACCACTACATTCTGTACCTCAGTAGAAGTACCGAAAGCTATTGTCGAAGTAAATTCGATAGGAGCCAATTTAGTGCTTCCAGTCCGCTGGCAGTGGCTCCGGCGAAAAACTCGTTAGAGTGCAAAACGTACAGAAGAAATTTTCTGCTCTGTACAGTCCCTCACCCTGTAACAAAGGAAATGGCGTCTGGAATGCGGCGAATTGGCCAAATGAAACTGGGTAGCCATTTGTTGAGATTAAAGCTTCGGGGACCCAGTGTTCCTCACAGAGCACACGATACAGCCTCCTTGCTTCAAAAGCAGCGCGCCGTCTCCGCCTCCATGCAGCAGTGGCGACTGAGAGACAGATGAAAAGCTAAGTGGAATGTCCGTATTGTGGAAGCCTAATGGATCTCTGCACAAAGACTGATTTTGTATCTCGGAAGGCTTTCTCTGCGAGCTTTCCAGAGTTTCGCACGCCAAGCCGTTTCTCCGCAGAATACATTGCAGTTGTATGTATTAAATGTGGCAAAGTATAAATAATATCACTTTTCAACTATATTTCACCTGAGAGACATTGCGAAATAACAGTTATAGTCTTTCAGGTTTAAATTATTTTGTGTTGTACTTGTAAGGCCCTTTCTACACAGGAAGTGAGAGCTTACGATATTACCCGTGATGCACCGTTACGGCGCGCCGGCCGCATACAGTGTAGACGCGTCCACTTGCACAAGATGCACGCATACGATCGCTAGTAGACGGAACAGGATGGATCCTATTCTCACGCCTATGGAAGTGCTTCGCGCATGCGCAGACGACTGTATGGAGAACCCAGCTCACAAATGAAGCCAAGTCGCGAATTTGTTTGAGGATGTGTACTTGTCTCCAGCTCAGAGGAAAGTAGTTTTACGACTCAGTCTCGCTGCAGAGCGCGCGGCTGCTCGCCGTGGAGGTTCGAGTCCACCCTGGGGCATGGATGTGTGTGTTTGTCCTTAGGTTAGTTTACCTAGGTTTAAGTAGTTTGTAAGCTACGGACTGATGACCACGCAGTTTGGTCCGATAGATTTACAGACATTTGAACATTGAACATTTGAACGACTCAGTCGTAAGTATTTTAGGAGATAATAATATAGATGAATTGCATTAAAAATTATATATAACATATCTACAATTTTTATTGAATACAGTGATATAGCTGTCAATATGAAAGCCAAACAAATTTATAGCAGATGTAAATCATGAAATTTTGACTGATTTATCAGTTGGTTCTTCGTAGTACGATATCACACTGACTTCAAAGTACAATTTTGTGTATGTTCTACAGTTCATTTCCACATACGTACACGGTTTTCGGCTTTCTAGGACATATTCAGACCTTAAAGTACGTCGAAAATCTCTTATTTAAATAGATGTCAATATGTTGATCTGCCAAGAACGACGAAAGAATCAGCCAAAATATCAAAATTTGCATGTGCATTAAGTTTGTTGCAAATTCCAAAAGCTTTATCTCATAACCAAAAAATGAATAAATAAATAAAAATTTCAAAAAAGAAGGGGGCCTCAAACCACAGGGGTTGGAAGTAAGTAATAGCATTTTATACGGAGGACGTTAATAAATGTGAGAGACGTAGTTAGGCATGAACTGCATGAAAACAAATACAGTTTCACGGTGGTAGTCTAAAACACAAATGTTTTAATCTTAACAATATATCTTACAGTTTCGAAAAATGATCTTAACTCGTCGATTCATTTGCTGTAAACTGACAACAAACTAAGCAGACACGTGAAGCAGGCCTCTCAATAAATGCGTACCGTTTGAACGTTTCTTTGTAGTTCGGCAGTCTACCACAAGGAGCGCTGCAGCTGATAACGACATTCTTGGCGTGTTGCACATCTCGAATAGAAAGGGCTTAACAGACGTAGTGTTTGCGTAACACATTGCATAATCCTTAAGCATTGGCGAAATTTGGACCGTTCAAATGGGGACTTCACATTTCAGTAAAATGTGTACTACGTTTTATTTGTGTGACCATCTTCCGTAACAACTTTTACAGATAATTATAATAGTTTTCCCGTATTATGCTGACTGCAATTAGTTCAATTTTTTTTTATTTCAATCCTTCTGTTTATTCTATTTTTCCTTTCTTTTTCTCACTTCAGAGCCATGTCACTGGTCATTTATAAAGTATCTACCGTCCTATTTTAAATGTGGAAGCACTGGTTTCTACATTTTGTTTTGCAGGTAGATTAGAAACAGTTTTAATACACGTTACGTGTTTTTTAAAAGTTGGTGTACAATTTACTTACAGCGTTACTCTCTCATCTGTAACCCCCAGCTGCGGAGGAGTGGCCGAGCGCATTGAGGCGCTATGCCCCGATGTGCGAGGCCGTTCCCCGATGGGGGTTCGAATAACCCACTCGGGCATGGATGTTTGTGCTGTCTTTAGTATAAGTTCGTTCATAAGTAGTTTGTAAGTTCAAGGACTGATGATCCCGCATTTAAGTCCCACAAGCTTAACAAACATTTGAACTTTTTTTTTACCCCCACAGCTGTGTTTCTGTTTAATACGCTGAAGTTAGTGAATTTGCTATATTGTATTTTTATTTAGAGTCTGCAAATTTTTCGTATTTTGGTGGATCTTTTTCCGTTTCAACTATCATATTGAATGGAAACCGTTTCAGCTGTAAGGTACTCGTTTATTGAACCTACTAGTGTCTTGGATCATCATCAGGGTTACAAATTATTTCATGTTATTCTCGGTGTCTCTAGACAACCCTACATTCTCTGGTAGTCTGTGTTAAAAATATAGCGCAGGTCCGGTGACGTTAGACTGGTGTCCCCCGTCGTTAAATATGTGTAGCTCGTGACGGAGACACAGAGAAAAATATAAAATCATTTGTAACCCTGATGATGCGACTCTAATGCTACGAAACAAGCTGGTTCAATAAACGACTACCATGCAGCTGAAGCTGTTGCCATTCAGTATTACCCAAGTCTACAGCCGCGGATGCCCAAAATGCGTAAATTGTTCAACTGTGTTTCCAGTTCACCTCATTTTATCTTGTAGAATAAATTATGCACATCACCGTACGTTTTTACCCATGTAATCAAATTTCTATGTATATTCCACTTAATCATAAACTCATGTTGTTTTTTTCTTTTTTCTTTTTTTAAAATCAACGTTGAATTGTTTTACTTGTTGGTCGTGTGTGTTGCAAGATTTTTCCCCCGTGTGTGTGTGTGTGTGTGTGTGTGTGTGTGTGTGTCTGTACATAGCCGCGTGGAATGTCTGCGTAATCGAAGGCGTCGTCATCCTACGGACTAGGTGGCCGTTCCCTCCGGAGTTTCGTCTCCTCCCGTGGCCATAGGTGTTTGTGTTGTCCTTAGTGCAAGTCAGTTTAATTAGTTTTAAATTAGGGACTGATGACCATAGCAGTTTGGTCCAATACCTTTACAAAGATTTCATTTTCACAACAGGCGGCAATACAAATTTCATCGGTGGTCATCCTGTAACGACGATTACTATCATTCTACAATCAGGCATTTACGTCACCATCATCTACAACAGAACAACCAGAAATGTTTGCTACCATTTCAAGGAATTTAAAGGTGTTGACGGCTTCACTGACTTTATCGCCGGAATCAGAAATAGCGGGTCACAGTGCTTTCCACAAGTTTCATTCGCTTCTATGGGATTTCTATATCTATATAGATTGCAAATCACATTTAATTGCGTGGCAGAGGTTTCTTTAATCGCTTTCATAACATTTCTCTATCGTTCCATATTTTCACAAGTATGAATAGCTAGCGATACTTCCCGTCGTTGTCTTCCCTATGTTACTCCATCTCTTTCTTCCCATCTGAGCACCAACTTCTGCCCCCCCCCCCCCCAATTTCTCTAATTAGATCTACTATATTGTAATTTCTCAAGTACACAGAGAGGAGTATTTGAAACTGTCAGAGAAATGTGCTGAAAATAGAGTTGGCAGTAAAGCCCATTTTACACGACGAACAGTCTTGCCTCAGTTGACTACTAAAGACAAGTGGGTCTACTGCAGCGCCCCTGGCGTGCTATTCTCGTACTGCGTCTCGCCTTTCTCGAGTAGCAATAATTACGCAACGCTCTGTTCCCCTAAGCTTTCTATTAAAATCTCCGTTCGGTATTGCTCTCGCCAGGTACAGCTTTCCCAACTTCCTTCTATCAGAATTCGCCAAGCCTCCAAGCTTAAACCAGTTTCTGCATATTCAATAGTACATTTGTATCTTTTAATATCAATGTTATCTCTACTATTACATCAGAAGCTCTCTCGGTTGTACTGCTAGTATTAATTTGATTAAAGTCAATAGTATTTATTTACAGCCTTTTTACGTGTATTCAATCTGTCAAAATTGTTTTATTAATCCACTACTGGCAACCAAAATTCCTACAGCAAGAAGAAATGCAGTTGATAAACGGGGATTCATTGTTCAAATATACTACAACTGACATGTGATTACATTTTCAAGCAGTTTGGATGCATAGATCCTGAGACTCAGTACCCAGAACGACCACATCTGGCCATAATGACGGCCTTGATATGCCTGTGCATTGAGTCGAACAGAGCTAGGATGGCGTTTACAGGAACAGATGCCCATGCAGTTTCAACACGATACCACAGTTCATCTAGAGTAGTGACTGGCCTATTGTGAGGAGGCAGTTTCTCGGCCACCATTGACCCGACGTTTTCAGTTCGTGAGAGATATGGAAAACGTGCTGGCTTGGGCAGCAGTCGAACGTTTTCCGTAACCAGAAAGGCGCTTACAGGACCTGCAACATGCGATCGTGCATTATCCTGCTGATATATAGGGCTTCGCAGGTATAGAATAAAGGGTAGAGCCACGGGTCTTAACACAGATGCAATGTAATGGCCACTGTTCAAAGTACCGTCGATGTGAACAAGAGGTGACCGAGACGTGTAACCAATGGCACCCCATAACATCACGCTAGGTGATACGCCAGTATGACGATGACGAATACACGTTTCCAATGTGCGTTCACCGCGATGTCGCCATACACGGATGCGACCATCGTGATGCTGTAAACAGAACCTGGATTCATCCGAAAAATTGACGTTTTACCATTTGTGCATCCAGGTTCGTCGTTGCGTATACCATCGCAGGCGCTCCTCTCTTTGATGCAGCGTCAAGGGTAGCCGCAGCCATAGTCTCCGAGCTAATAGCCTATGCTGTTGCAAATGTCGTCCAACTGATCGTGCAGATGGTTGTTGCCTTGCAAACGTCCCCATCTGTTCACTCAGGGATCGAGACGTGGCTGCACGATGCGTTACAGCCAAGCGGATAAGATGCCCATCACCTTGACTGCTAGTCATAAGAGGCCGTTGGGATCCAACACGGCGTTCCGTTTTGCATTCCTGAACCCACCGATTCCATACTCTGCTAGCAGTCACTGGATCGCGACCACCGCGAGCAGCAATTTCGCGATACGATAAACCGCAATTGCGACGGGCTACAATCCGACTTTTATCAATGTCGGAAACGTGGTGGTACGCAATTCTCCTCCTTACACGAGGCATGACAACAACGTTTCATCAGGCAACGCCGGTCAACTGCTGTTCCTGTATGAGAAATCGGTTGGAAACTTTCCTCATTTCAGCACGTTGTAGGTGTCACCACCGACGCCAACATTGTGTGAATGCTGTGAAAAGCTACACATTTGCATATCACAGCATCTTCTTGCTCACGGTTAAATTTCGCGTCTGTAGCACGTCAGCCGGCCGCGGTGGCCGAGGAGACTGAGGCGCTGCAGTCACGGTCAGCACGGCCACTACGGTCGGGGGTTCGAATCCCCCCTCGGGCATGGATATTTGCGCCGTCTTTAGTCTTACCTAGTTCTTAAGTAGTTTATAAGCTTAGGGACTGATGACCCCGCAGTTAAGTCCCATAAGTTCTACAAACATTTGAACATATTTTTGTAGCATGTCAGCTTCGTGGTGTGGCAATTTTAATGGCCAGGGGTGTACCTTATTAACCGTTATTCACCAAAATCATTCTTATTTTATTGGTAACTCAGATGTAAAAAGGATTGAATGTGCAAGACCTCCGGTCTGACATTAGAGAGGGCCTGATGGCCCTAATATGATCAAGCTAAATAAACAAATAAAATAAATAAATAAAAATGGTGAATGCTGCACACGGATGCGAAGTTTCCTGACGCTGTTTACCGAAGTCCTAATGGCCACAGCAACTACAGGTAGTAATGTAAACACTCGGGAAGCACGTAACAGAATTTCTGCAACCCGCCATCCGCTGACAAAGTGGGGGAAATTGTGTTGCCGGTGAAAGAATTCCCGGCGAAGGACAGGGCGCGGAGGAGGCGCCGGTGGAAGCCCGCGTCGTGCCGCGCTGCGCGGAGAAGCCTGCACAGGCACTTGTCAGGGCTCGCGCTACCACAAGGCGGCGCGCAGCTGCCTCGCGACGCGGCAGAAAACACGGCCAGATCTGCCTGCCAGACTGCCAAAGGAAAACACGGGGCGCCTGCCACAAAGGCTGGCTGGCTTACCCGCTCCTGAAGGCTGCCTGCACCCAGGCTTCTATAAATTCGGACAACAGTAGGAATATCTTAATTAACGGATACATTATTTCCTTTACTTAACAGTGATATTACAATGCCGGTGTGAGGTATCATAATACTCCCATTAATGAGTGTCCCACTTAAACTCTTCACCCTACTTATCAGTGGCGTAACTACGAGGGGGATGAGAGGGATAGAAAAGTGCCGCCCCCGTCCACCCAAAAAAAAAAAACAAATAAATAAAAAAAATCGTATAACAGCAATCTGGTGAAGGTAAAGTTCGGAAACTCGGAGTATTTTACCCTAAGCTTTCATTGGTAGTGAATTAGTCTTCAACGGGAGTGGTAGATGTTAGTCTGTTTGGAAACTGGCTAAAATTTAGCTCATCAAGCAGATCTATCTCCCCCCCCCCCCCAAAGCCAAGTTCTAGTTACGCCACTGCTACTTATCTTTTCACCCCAAATATCTCTGGAACATACATAAATTTTGAAATATGACTTTCGCAGGCATAAAAGTGCGACAAGTGCTTATAGTTTGTCCAATGGAAAACCTTCCGCTATTTTTTTTTTTTAATTTCAATCAATTACATGTTTCGAGAGTCCAATGAATTCATCTTCAGATTCTGCATCAGACAACAACAATAGTCAACAACAACATAAATGCATGGGAAAAAGTATGGAAAACATTGTTAAAGTTACAAACATGATACCAGCTAACTAAAACGAAATACTGATACTGTTCAAAGTGTGAGTAAATACATATTTTTTATTTGTTTGTTGTTGTGGTCTTCAGTCCGGAGACTGGTTTGATGCAGCTCTCCAACCTAATCTATCCCGAGCAAGCCTCTTCATCTCCTCATAAGTACGGCAACCTACATCCATTTGAATTTGCTTACTGTTTTCATCTCTTGCTCTCCCTCTGCGTTTTTTACACCACACACTTCCCTCCAACGCTAATTTCACAATTCCTTGATGTCTAAGAATGTGTCCTACAAATCGATTCCTTCTTTTAGTCAAAGTATGCCAGAAATTCCTTTTCTCCCCAATTCTGTTCAGTAGTTCCTCACTAGTTACACGATCCACCCACGTAATCTTCAGAATTCTTCTGTAACACCACATTTCAAAAGCCTCAATCCTCTTCCTGTCCGCACTGTTTATCGTCCATGTTTCACTCCCATACAAAGCAACACTCCACACAAATGCTTTCAGAACGGACTTCCTAACATTTAAATTTATATTGGAAGTTAACAAGTTTCGCTTCTTTAGAAGTGCTTTTCTTCCCAAAGCCATTCTGAATTTATATCTTCTCTACTTCGACCATCAGAAGTTATTTTGCTACCCAAATAACAAGACTCATCTACAACTTTTATTGCCTCATTACCTCATCTAATTCCTTCAGCATCACCTGATTTTCTTAGGCTGCACTCCATTACCCTTGTTTTGCTCTTGTTAATGTTCATTTTATATGCTCCTTTCAACACACTGTCAATTCTGTTCAATTGCTCTTCCAGGTCCTTTGCTGTCTCTGACAGAATTACAATGTCATCGGCAAAACGAAATGTTTTTATTTCTTCACCTTGAACTTTAATTCCTTCTCCAGATTTCTCCTTGCTTTCCTTTATAGCTTGCTCAGTGTACAAATTGAACAAGATTGTATAAAGGCTACAACCCTGTCTTACAACCTTCCCAACCTCTGCATCTCTTTCGTGCCCTTTTATTTATAAGCAATAATTAATTAACTGTATGGTGAATATGAAAGTAACTATCTCTTACGCATAGGGACGGTTGTAAAATATCTGACAGTTGTAGAATAATGTAAAGTATACGTAACAATTGTCATGGGTAAGGTTAAAACCGAATGGTTATAGCACAGGGTCCCTTGCTTGTATTATTATCAAACTATAGTCAAGCAGTACACCATACCGAATTTCCTCTGAAATTTAGTCACTTGTAATAATCATACAGGTACTAGGAATTCTTTTAATCATCGATTAGGAAGCTAAGTGTATAAAAACTGCGATAATAAAATTGTCAAATCTTCAAGCACAATAAATAAATAAAAATATTTGTATTCGTGAAACACAGTTTTTATACAATTGGCTTCCTAATCGATGCTTCATAGAATTCCTAGTACCTGTATGATTATTACAGGTAATAATTACAGGTGACTACATTTCAGTAGAAATTCGGTAGTGTGTAATGCTTAACTATACTTTGATAATAATACAAGCAAGGTACCCTATACTATAATCATTCTGAATTAACCTTACCCATGACAATTGTTACGTATAATTACATTATTCTACAACTGTCAGATATTTTATAACCGTCCCTATGAGGACGAGATAGTTACTTTCATATTCACCATACAGTTAATTAATTAATGCCCATAAAAATTAAAAAAAACTCACACACAGTATTTCAAAGTTGTTTCCTTATAATTAGCTGGTATCATGTGTGTAACTTTAAATTTTTTTTCCATAATTTTTTCCATGCATTTATGTTGTTGTTGACTATTGTTGGCTGATGCAGGGTCTGAAAATGAGATTATTGGAATCTCGAAACGTGCAATTGATTAAAAAATTAAGAAAAAATAACGGCGGAAGGTTTTTCATTTGCCAAATTGATACATCGCCGTCGTCCCGTCATCCATCTGAGATGGATATAAAGAGTGCTTATAGTTGTCAGCTGTCTCCCCGTTTACACAGGTTCCGAAACCGACTTTCGGAAACCCTCTTCGAAATTTCAGTTTTCGTTGGTCGTGTATACCAGTGGCTGACTAAGGGGGGGGGGGAGAGCGAGGGGGGCGGACTGCCCCGAACCTGTCCTCTTGGGGGGGGGGGGGGCACTAAATACCTGGAAATCACGTGTTGTTGATTTTCTTTCTGTCTTTTTTTCTTTCACCAAATCCAGAAATCTATTTATTAGATATTAACGATAAAGGTGAAGCTAGGAACTGAAATTTGTGATGCGGCCGGGAATCGAACCCGGACCTTCATGCTAGCTAGGCAGACGTCTTACCACTAAACCACCGCAGCACTGACGATTACGGCTCCTCGGAATAGTCTAAGGATGACTTCCCTCCACGTCACAAACTCTTATTCAGCTTCTATTTCTTTTAGACTGTCCCGTGCCTCACGTTATTGTGGGCCTCCAGATCTGAAAAGTTACTTTTCTATAGTAATACATGTATTTCCAAGTAGACCGCGGGGCCTCATTTTGTTTTGTCGCCGCCACGGGCCTCTGACAACCTCAGTCCGCCACTGATGTAAACCCTCCATATCGGTTCTGTTAAACCGTGTCAGTAAACCGGTTTTCCAATTACATAATCGATTTTTGTGCCCATGTAAACGAAACCGTTTTTAAACGTTCTCAGCGTGTCAGATTGCGTCTTCTTCTTAAGAATTTTTCGCCCTTAAAGAGATAGTGGCATTTTCTGCTGTGAATGCAAAGTATAAACATTGCAGTGACCATGAAGAGTGTATTAAAGCACAGAAAAATTGAGATTGTGCTGGCTCAATCAGGAACTGAAACTTTTTTTTTTTCTTCAGCAGCCATACTGTAAGAGCTAGGAAATCCGCTTCAGCTATAAAAAACACGACGACGGCTTACGAAATTCGGTTTTCCTCTTCCGGAAGATGTGTTGCATGTAAACGCAGGGAATGCCAGACATTCTAAAACGGAAATATTATTTTCAACACAAACTCATTTTTATCTTTAAATGGACAACACGTATTTCTTACGCAGCAAGTACCATACAGTATCAAAAACAATTGTGAATTGTGTTGGTTGCATTGCAAATACGTCAATTACATCCCGAGAAATAGTAGATTGATTTTGACAGTTTCAACATATGAAGGTCATAGATAGCGCAAAATTACGGGCAGCGTGAGGTTCACGAAAGTATTTCGGACGTACGCTAGCAGCGCGCTTTATTTATTTCAAGCGTCAATTTCTGCATCTTAATATCTCGGGGTGTAATCGACCTGTTTAGATGATACCAATGCCATTATTTTTCCGATGTTGTATGTTATTGATTACGTAACAAATAATATGGCGTATCTGTTTAAAGAAAACTTACGTTTGAGTTGAGAATAATAAATATTTATGTTTTAGTGTGTCGTAATATTTACATTCATAAGCCCATGAGTGCTCGAAGATTTCACTACGTTAGTCTCTCACAGGATGATACGTTTTCTACAGCTGTCTGTCCTTTTTGTGGCTTATTGAAGTTCCAATTGTTGTGTTCATATTTAGGCACAGAACATTGCAAATGTACTACAGACTTGCAAGCTTGTCTGATGGAACGTACCCTGTGGCGATTACAAATGTAAATAACTACAAATTTATTTTCTATTACGAATATGAATTTATATCGTCTTTATGATTTAATGGTGATGTGACAATTGGTGCAGTACTGGCATTCGAACCCAGAATTCTCGCCCTTCGCAAGTAGTCACGTTAATATTAAGCTGTCCGTGCATACCTCTTGCGAGGCATAATCGTTAATGCGACTGCTCAAGAAAATCAGGACGTCTAGGTTAGAATGCTGATCCCGTACAAACTTTCATACGTCACAATTAAATCGTATAGCTGATTCTGATTTATATTCACAATTGCGTATACGTTACTTGTATTTAATTTGACAGCTTTAGACGCCTAACAAGGTGTTCCTTCAGACATGGCTGCATGTCTGAAGTATATTTACTTCGTTCTACCGAAAAACACACACTGCTTATCACATTCTATAAGCGTGTTTTATGATTTCGAGACATGTGTCGCATGTTATCTGGTTAGGTAGTAGCTCCACGCATACCTAGCGCTACGATCTTTACATTTCCCTAGATACTTGTTAAATAATTTGACTATTCGGGCAGTGGGTTGTGGAGTGTTCGCAACGTAAGTAAATGCATGGAAGTCTATATGGTTTGGCGTCATTCATATGCGCCGTAGGTATTGCAAAACTGAAAACCTTAGGTTGCAAACTTTGTGTTTGTTGCGTGGACCAACTGTTCGATGCAGAAGCGAAACAACCATCGCTATGATATCTGTACATGTCAAGGTACCATACCTTAAAATATTTGACCTAATTTTTTTTTAAATACCATTTAAACATTTAACTCCATTTACCATTTGAACAACAATAGATACTGGAAGTAAGAATTTCACAATCATAATTACGTCCCATCCTAACATATACTTAACGTGCGCCAAAAGTTGAAAGAGGTTCTAAGCTATACAACAAAGATGTGCAAACATATGTATGCATATTTGCAGAATTAAAGAGAAAGTTTCGTAAACAAATAACAGAAAATTGCGATTTAATTGTGATTTAAAAATTGCGCTTATTTGCATCCAGCATATGACGGAAACGCCGCTGCGAAATATGGTCACAGAAACAAACATAGTAATTTCATTATAATTTAATATAGAGTTCAACATTTTTAAATAATATAATTGGCATCCTGATATTACGTTAACATTTCTTTTACCTTAGAAATCACAACATTGTCCATCATTTATTAATAATAATTCAATAATACTTTCTTATTCAGTATTAGCCTTGACATTCTCCCCCATAAATGCAAACTTTCAGTGCCGTGTTTATTGCTCGAATAAAAATGTACGACGTTTGAGGAAAATTAAGCGTATGCGATAGTCGGAAATGACTACTGTTGGTTTACCTTACTAGTTTACCCAGTTTGAAGTATCAAATGGAGGAAAAATCAGTCAAAAGAAGTTTCGCTTCCAGTCTAAAATTCACGCAAAAACTGAACAGGTAAGTGCGTGTGAGTGTACACATAAAATGTGTATCCGTTTAACATAAAATTACCCATAGAGAATATAGAGGAAGGAGGACATGGGTCTAGAGGAGGTTGGACATGGATATATAAGAGGGAGGACATGCGTATAGGAGGAGTACATGGATATAGAGGGGGGACAACATGGATATAGAGGAGGGGCGGACATGGATATAGAGGAGATGGATATAGAGGAGGGAGGAGATTGATATAGAGGAGGAGGACATGGATGTAGAGGAAGGAGGAGATGGATATAGAGGAGGGAGGACATGAGGACATGGATATAGAGGAGGAGGACATGGGTCTAGAGGAGGGAGGACATGGATATAGAGGAGGGAAGACATGTATATAGACGAGGGAGGACATGGATATAGAGGAGGGAGGAGATGAATATAGAGGGGGAGGACATGGATATAGAGGGCAGAGGACATGGATATAGAGGAGAAGAGGAGTTGGATAGAGTGTGAGGGGTGTAGGAATTAACGTACAAGTCAGAGAAGCAAGTGAATAAAGAGGGGAAATGGAGTACGAGGACAGAGAGAGATTGAGAATCAAGTGAACAGGAAGTTGGCGAATGAGGAGTTTGGCTATAAGATAACCGTAAGAAATACAAAATGCATGAGGTGTTTTGTTAATTACGTAAGCCTTCCTTATATTAAAATGAGTAAAGGAGTAGATGGACCAACACTAAGGGGACAGGGGAGAATGACAGTTATGGAACACAATTCTACTTAGTTAATGATAGAGGAATTTTGCATGTCACCGTCGTAACGAGAGAACGGTTTCACAATCCATGGTACCATGGTACAACTGAGAAGTATATGTATATCTTGATTTGCATTGTATTATTATTTTAACTTTTGTGACCCATACGCAGTGATCGAAGTTTTGATTTTCCTCTGGCTTTGCTACTACAAATCATGAAATTGTCTATGGTGTCCTATAATCATATATAAGTTTTACAACCGGAGCAGTGTTCAATCTCCATAAGGCCATAAAATTCAACCTCCCTTCCTTCTCAATAATACAACTTTGCCGCCTTCTATACAACATTTATTGAAACAAAGGGCAAAATTTTATCTGAGATGGATAAAAATTTGCTTCCTACAGGTGACCAAACAATGTCTTTACAATGTCAGAGTTTTGAGTAATAAGTATTTTAGGCAACACAACGAAACAAAACCCAGAGTTGCGCACTTATATACGTAAATACACTCTGTGTTTTTGTTGCCGGACCTGAGGGAAAACGCGCTCGGATTTATGTTTCTGCGTGCTCGGTGAATTTCTCAGTGCGTGGCTCCTGTGTTTACTGAGACCCAGCTGCAGGTAAAGACGCCGTGTCGTTCGGACGCCCGTATTTACACGCAGAGGAGTAATTTACAGCGGGGCATGCTTTTTCTCTGCTGTGCTGTACCTTACTTGTGTGCACTGCGTATCTCCGAGAAAAACACCGTGCTCCTGCCCGCAGAATTGTACTGTACGTTTCTGGAACTCTCCTCAACAGTGCTGCAAGATTTCGCGGAAGGACATTTGCATTGCTGATTCCACGCTAGCTCCACTCTGAGTGTTCTCCCTGTTGTCGGAAGTTCTCTGCAGCAGTTCAATGTCTTCCTAGCGAGCGGTCGAGATTTCGCTGCCGAGAAGGGAAGCCATGTCTTCCATCTAATAACTCGAAATTTCTCCAGCCCGGTGACTAACACACATACAGGTTTTGGACGCACACATATTCTTATTGCTTGTATTATTAGATTGGAATATAAGTAGCAGGCATACTAAAAGTTCATCTGTCACTGGAGTTCCAAATTTAGAAATCCTAAAGACACCTCAATCTGGCTCGCATCCTTGGAAATTTGTGGCATTTTAGTCTATTCTACACAATGCTTTTCCTTATTTTTATGGCAGGAATAATAGTAGTTGTTTTTAAGGAGGCTTTCATCTC
Organism: Locusta migratoria; assembly: GCA_026315105.1. NCBI lineage: Eukaryota > Metazoa > Arthropoda > Insecta > Orthoptera > Acrididae > Locusta > Locusta migratoria. The sequence goes on along the minus strand of CM048746.1, from coordinate 424,045,598 downwards.
TTACTCTCACGTTATGCAGGTTTGGCAGTGAGCACAAAGATAGTCTGGAGTCAGTACTGTTTATCAAGAAGACGTGACGCTCGAAGCCATGTTTGTGAACGTATCTCTCTCTCTCTCTCTCTCTCTTTTTCTGGTTTTTCATTACTAAGTGATTACAAACAATTCCCAGTCGTTTGCTCTATTTGCTTTGAAAGGATCAAATTTATTTAAACTAGCAGCTATCTATTTTGAAAATTTTAATCCTATATAGAAAATAATCGAGACATTGAATTAAGAGCAAAGTTGTTTGGGATGTATTTATTACACTTCACAAACTGCATTATCGACATAGAAGAAAAGTTTAGAGTATCCTATTAACTGCATCGTTAACACTGAATGAAAAATGGTGTGCCACAGTGATTAAGTGGTTCATACCATCAACATCGAAGGTGAACTTCTTGGGAGTTACGAACATTGCATTACGTTCAGCTAGATACCCACTTTTAAAAATGCGTGTATACAGGGTGTTCCATAAATATTGTGACGTCCGGTACTTCCAGAAGTTGAGACGGGAATAAATACATCAAATTGTACCTGCGCACGAAAATGCAGAAATGACATTCAATGGCGCTATGAGTTCATACTGAGGAACAAATGTATTCTACTACCAGCCCCCGTAGGCGTAAAAAGAAAATGTCCATCAACCCTCAGTTGTTGTCGTCAATATTCTATGCAATGAACTGTGTCGTGGGATATTTTCATACACGAGACTGTTATTGGAATTCTTAGATCTGAATTTGAAGGCATATAGGTAATGATAAATACAGGCTATACCCATTTCTGTTTAGTATTTTTTGACATCAAAACAACACCAAATAAAGCATAACATACAATATTCTTGTCTGGTTTTCTGCCGGATCAGGACGTCATCTTGACACAATGTTTTGGTGGCCCAACCGACTGCCATTCTCATGAGCGTGAGTGTGAACCAACCCGATGGAACTGAGGACGGCGCTCGGTTGGACGTCCTTATCCGGCAGAAAACCAGATAAGAGTGATGTCCCGCCGGGAAAACCTACATAGTCTCATAGAAACCTAACTATCGCCTGTATAAATATTATTATCTCGTTAGTGCCCCATCTTCAAATTGCAATGTATTTGTTAATTACCGAAAAACCTTAAAACATAAATCTGGCAGTATGAGCAGTTCGCTTATATGCATTAGAGGCGAAAAGAAACCATTAAGGTTTAATTTAACGAACTATGAATATGAGAAAAGTTTTATTTATCTACTACCTACTACTCTAAAAACATTCAGTGTCTGCTGCATCAAAACAGAATCTCCCACATAGAGAGAACATCACTGCACAGTTATTGTAAAAAAAAAAAAAAAAAAAAAAAAGTTATAAGACGTTTGTTTGTAGTAACACTGTAGTGATATTCTCTGTATGTGGGAGATTCTGTACAATCAAGAAGGCAAAAACAGTGTCAAAACCACATGCCAGGGGAAACAGAAGACTACAAACGGAGACATGACCATAAATACAAACAGTATAACTAAAACCAAGCGAAGATGGTGAAAAAAAAAAAAAAAAAAAAAAAAAAAAACCTACGATACTTGTAATGCTGAAAATTAAAAATAAGTAAATGGTGCGTTTTATGTATATAAATTGTTCATCGAAGTATCACAATAATAGAGTCGTAATCGTATTGTCCATGATTTTTTTTTTTTTTTTCAAAAAACTTACGGCTATGCTGACGGGTGACGTCGTCGACAACCGGCGATATTTTGACAGGAGCACACTCTGCCATTCTCAAGGCACAACTGCACTCAAGGAAGCAATCTGTAAGCGTACTTAATACCTCGGTTTGCTAAGCGTAAATTAGGAAGATAACACACACTACAAGTCATCACAGAATCAACTCAACAAAAAATGACCAAACATCAAAAATATCGATAGTGACTATTAATCAACAGGTGAGGCAGCATTAATTCTCCCCCTCTGTTTTTAGACGAGAGACAGTGTGGGATTCCAAACAGAATTTCAACAAAAACCACTATCTCTGTTTATAAGGTTGATTGCTAATTTAATTTCAACAGCTTCCTTAATAACACTATCCCAATAGGTGGGAGTGAATGCCAGAATCTCTGTGTTGTTGTATTCCATTGGATGACCGGTGGCAGGACAGTGTTCTGCAACAGCGGATTTGTTTGGCTGTTGTAAGCGTGTGTTATGTTTCTGTTTAATACACCAGTCTCCCAAAGTCCTGATTGTCAGACCAATATATCGGCGGTTGTCGACGACGTGATCCGGCGACATACCCGTAAGTTGTTTGAAAATTCATTACGCCGGGAAATGTTAAAGTTTCACATTACTTTCATTACTTTGTCCAAAATGTTCGTAAAAATTTATAGAACTACAGGAAAACCTTAACTGGGCCGTAAAACATGCAAATGCGATGTTTTTATGTGCTCTCTTATTGCGCTGACGTCTACCGCTTGCAGATGGGAGTCGAACCCTGGTGGTCGATATGGACCACTTCGGAAATCACTGCTTTAGCGTCTGATGGACAAGAATCAAGAATTTCATTCACCATAGATCATTGTACAATGATACTGGTTTCGTAATTGGAATATATAATACAGGATAAAGTATTACATCCAGGATAATAAAGTAAACTAATATCAATAAGACACATTATGCATTTAAAATACACGGGAAAGTTTTGGATGAGAATGTCATAATGTATACTATTCTATAATCACGGTGTAGTAAATCCTTTGTACAGCAGTTCTTTAACATATGTGGTACACAATTACATGAGACTTGAAACACGCAACATCAAATACTATTAACTACAGAGAACTTTTAAATGTTAATATCCTCCTCTGGCTTCTACAGGAATTCTTTAATGTTATAAAAAAGATGATCTGCTAGCCAGTTCCACCATTTCACTTTTAAAATGTTTAGATAGATAGATCTAGCATATGCTGGTCATTTGTTGAAGAATTTCAGAAGGTTCACTTTGTGCAAATTTCTAATTCTTGACAACCTGTGTCTTTGTATATCCTAGTTATTCTTTTCCCTTATATTGTGTTCATGTACTTGTCCCCTAGTAACAAATTCTGAGATGTTGTTTTTAATATAGACCAGAAACACATAGATGTATAGATTTATGATTTTGAGTACTCTTAGTCTCGAGAAAATATGAAGACAATGTTCCCTACCAACCCTTTTACACATTATCCCTCAGACTTTTTTGTGGTTATAATCAGACCATTTGAAATACGGGACTGAAACCTCCCAAAGTATGTAAATTTAAGATACTCGAAAATCACTACCTCCCTGAGTCTAATAACTGCCTACATCACACTTGTGCGTCCTCTCCTGGAGTTCTGTTGCCCCTTTGTGGGGCCCTCACCAGGTGGGACTGACAGAAGATATTGAGAAGGTTCAGAGAAGGGCAGCTCGTTTTGTTTTATCACATTACGGGGGGGGGGAGCGTCACAGAAATGTTGCACGAATAGGGGTGGAAATCATTAAAAGAAAGACGTTATTCATTGCGGCGTGATCTGTTTGCGAAGTTTCAATCACCGAATTTTACTTCTGAAAGTGAAAATATTTTGCCAGCACCAACCTAGACAGGAAGACATGACCATCCCAATAAAATAAGAGAAATCAGATCGAAAACGGAACGATTTAGGTGTTCTTTCTTCCCGCGCGCTTTTAGAGAATGGAACGGTAGAGAAAAGTTATGAAAGTGGTTAATGAACCCTCTGCCAGGCACTTCAATGTGATTTGCAGAGTATCTATGTACATGTAGTTGTAGATGAATAATCAGGTAGCTACCCGAGATATTTTTTCACATAAATGGTATACACACTCCTTCCAGCAAAGTTTGTAGTCTATGTGAATACCTAGAAGTTTTACTGATTTCTTCTCTACTCCATTAGACTTTCTCATTAGCAGTTGTTCGGTTTTATTCGGATTACATTGACGTTTATTTGCTGTAAACCAGTACAAGGCCCTATGACGATTTCTTTTGTTAGTTTAGTCCGATCAGTGCTGTTCTGATGTGTGTCACCGCACTGATGAACCGTATTGTGGCACAAACCAAAGTTCGCGCTGGTAGAGTATTCGGAATACAGTCGCGGAAACCGCTTAATACGTATTGTCAGAGTAAAATAATAGCCGTGAAAGGCCGTGCGGGTTTCGCGGCCGTCCGTAGCTACGGAAATGCAATGGCACGTCACCGACCGCGGCTGCGCGCACGTATTGTGTCGAGCGCACGCCGTATTGCCCGTTTCGGAAACGGCGTCGACCAGCGAGTGTGTATGTGTGTGTGTGTGTGAGAGAGAGAGAGAGAGAGAGAGAGAGAGAGAGAGAGAGAGAGAGACGTCTGGTGCGGCCGGTATTGTTTTATGTTGCGTGTAGCGCGGCTAACGCAGTAAACACGCAGCCACAGCGATAGGTGGACGAGGGGCTGCGGTGGCTGTGGCGGACACGCCCACATGCGTGTGAGTGGGGCGGGGGAGGGGGGTTGAGCGATATGGCTGTCGATTAGCGGGCATGCCTCTCTCTGGACGCACTAAACGTCAGCTGCAGCGCGCAGTGGCAATGGTCGCTACTGCCAAAATGTGACGCCGCGTTCTGCTAGCAGAAGTGGGTCAGAGGTGGAACTACGGCATGTGGTATGGACACAGATTAAAAAGGAAAAAAATAATCGATACACACGCTTTGTCCGGTGGCCAAAAGCTGTATTCAGTTTTTCGTTGGAGACTAAGAGCCTAGTACAATAACTTACCAACTGTGTTAGAACAGTGGGACACACTAGGTGCAAGTGTTAAAGAGTCCCATACTCACACTGTACCAGATCCACTAGTATAACAGACTTTCTGAGACGTGGCTGTGAAAGTGATAGTTCAACATGAAAGTAATATTATTATTATAGGATTAATCAATACAAAGATTAATTAATAACAACATCTTGTCGTATTACTGTTATCCTCCGTCAAAGCCTTTTTATCCAGCGCATCGTCCTTGTCGGTGACACGATGTTCTATTACTCCATTAATTTGTTCTGTCCAAGAACGACGTGGACTTCCGCGCTTACGTCTGCCGAGTGGTTTGCAGTCACAAAACGTCTTTGGCCACCGATGATCTGACATTCCCATCGTATGTTCGTATCATTTCAGTGATTTTCTTTCAGTTATATCACTGCGTCATTTGCCATCATTCTAGCTCTTACTTCATCTTTCGATTCTTGATATTCTGGCACTCCTACGCAAATAAATCATTTCCATAGCGATTGGTCTTCTTTTGAGATCCGCATTTAATATCCATAGTTCTGATCCATAGCATAGCACTGATTCAACCATTATCTTACCTACTGTTTTCTTATTGTCGTTTTAAATATTCTAATCCCACCAAAAAGAATTCATACACCCTAACAACTTTCTGCTTAGCTGTAATCTCTATTTTCCTTCTGTATAGCCCAAACCATTTTATTAATATGTGCCCCGAGATGTTTAAATTTCTCTATCTCTCTCATAACTGCTTTGTCATTTATGTGTACTTCAAAATTAGTATCACTATTCGCCACTAGGTACTCTGTTTTTGTAGTCCCCATCTGTTGTATTCGTTATTTAATCATCGAACCATGAACTCAAGTTCATAATCATCTTGTGATGTAATAACTTGATCGTCAGCCAAACTTAATTAAAATATCTGTACATGGTTGACGGAGATTCCCATTCCTCTGCAGCTGTTCTTCCAATTGCGGAGAGCCTCTTCTACATATAAATTGAACACGGTGGGTGACATACTGAAACCTTGTCACAAACCTTTAGTGACATTTATAGTTTCTGATAATTTTGAACCACGTTTAATCAAAGTAGTGTACTTTGCTTACTTTCATTCGCTAATTAAGCGTGGTGTTCGTTTATGGGTTGAGTCCTCTAGTTCAAAATGAGAATTTAATGGCGCAGAAACTATGCTGGAATCCTCCAGCACTCTATGGCACCATGCTACTGACATGCAGTCACTCCCACCGGAGGTTCGACTCCTTCCTCTCATGTACGTTTGTGTGTGTGTGTGTGTGTGTGTGTGTGTGTGTGTGTGTGTGTGGTGTGTTTGCGCATGCCTTAGCAAATCATAGCATAAGTTATTTGTAAGTCTAAGGACCGATGACTAGTGGTTTGACACCTTGGATTCACAAATACTTGAACATTTAATTTCGCAGAAAAGGCCGGTCCGAACAGGCCAGCCTCTTCTAGAAGTGTTGGAGCGCTCTAAAGCGCTTTTCCGCGGAGCGCGCGTTTGCTCGTTGTCTGAGGTTCTTGAAAATGGGTTTGTGTGTGTGTGTGTGTATGTGTGTGTGTCTGTGTGTGTGAGTGTGTGTGTGGGCCGGCCGCGGTGGCCAAGTGGACTGAGGCGCTTCAGTCACGGTCTGCACGGTCACTACGGTCGGGGGTTCGAATCCCCCCTCGAGCATGGATATTTTGTGCCGTCCTAGTTCGTAAGTAGTTCATACGTAGTTTGTAAGTTTAGGGACTGATGACCCCGTAGTTGAGTCCCATAAGATTTCAAACATTTGAAAATTTTTGTGTGTGTGGTCCTTAGCATTAGTTGGTTTAACCCTTTAATGCATAGTGTAGCTGATCATCTACATACCTTATTTTTTTTATTATCTGTCAAACTTGTCAACATTTTACCACAAATTCATTTGTAGCTGCTTGTATACACATGTAAGTAAGTAGCTCGTCCTAGAAATTATAAATCGCAGAATCAGTTCCACAGTTACCTGCATTGAGTTACTCCTATCATGTGCGTTGGTTTACTATAGTAATCCTTCTTTGCCATGTAGAAGTAGTCAATCACATACTACTATTGCATTATGAGTCACTTTCTGGAAACATGAGAGGCACAATAGTGACATTTACTGCATCGGATACATCATTCAAGCACTATACATCTGATTTAGCTACGAGCGATTTGTTGCTAGTAGTGCATAATAATTTTAATCAATTTTTTAAAATATTTCTCTCGGTATATACGCACTATACATTAATCGTGGTATTTATATAACTTCTAATAAAAAGTCACGCATTGAAGGGTTAACTAGTTTATAAATCTAGGGACTGATAACCGCTGCAGTTAAGCCCCTTAGGTTTACAAACATTTGAACATATCTCTTCTGCAAACCTATTTGTAGCCTGTGAATTCTCAATAAGTATTTTGTTATTTCGTTTCTTATTAAAAATATCTCTTTATTCCTAAAAGTAGATAGCTTTCACTCATCAGAAAGGCTTGTAATATTCTGCCGTATCCAATTTTAATAAGCGGCCACAACAATTAAAAAAGGCTGAATAGTAATCCACGCATTCCCAAGGCTGAAATTAAGAGTTTTGTTGTGGCTGGCGCTTTCTATTGTGCCAAAGAATTTCTGCAAATATGTACAAAAAATAAATAAATAAAAAATAAAAAAATAAAAAATAGAAGATAAGAAAATTAAGGTGATTTCTGTGTTACGTTGTTGTTTCTTTTTACTTATGCTTACGGCTGTTATGTGCATATATTTCTGTACATTTTACTTTATTACCACTCTTTCGTTAAAGTCTAATAAACTAACTCTTTCCATGACCGTGCAAACTTGCTCTAAAATTCGGTCGTGCAGAACGCGATAAAGGTCTTGCTATATCTCTGTTGTGTTTATCTGATGATGGCGTACTAGCCAAAAACCCGTTTGTAAAAACAATAAATCTGCAGATTATTAACATTCATCATGTGTGTTTCATTTAAAATAAGAAACAATAACATGCTTTCTCGCCATGCACTGACGCCGTTCACACGGGGTGTGGTCGCGTGCCCCGACGGAAGAAACATAATATTTTGCTAACAGTGCAAGAAATCGGTTCCAAGTGTTCAACTGTGTCAATGGTGTATCGTAAATGGTCGGAATGTCGGTGTCACAGTCCACGCAGAAGAGCTACCAGCCGTGCATGCACCATAGATGCCTCGTTTGCCGCACATTGTCATCTAGAGGTGATCCAGTGTTCAACACAATCGCTGCCTGACTCTTAGGGACCTCTTCGTTGTCTGTCATTTTCAACATTGTTTGTGTTCAGAAATCGTGTTCCAAGTTCCCTCTAGAAGCGAATCCGCTGATAATCACTCTGCAGACCAAATTAGGACACATTTATGAAAAGTAGAATGGCGCACTCTTCGGCCAACAAAGTGGGATGTTGACGACTCCGCTCGAGGTATTTCCTTCTGTGAAGACCACTCAGGGGAACGAATACAGTCGGTCTCAGGAAACAACGCCAATCTGCCGATGCCGTCTGTATACTGCTTGCCTTTATACAACTCTACATGCTACGATAGCAGTAACGAATGGCAGAGCTCGTCTTTGAAAGAAACTGAAGATGTCTTTAGGAGGAGAAACAAATTCTTCTTCATGAAGAATTCTAAATTTGGACTTATGTCGTACTGGATACTGCCCAGTATTGACAATTAACTCTTTACTTCATGAGTTTTTATTTGAATGTATAAAAACTACCACAATTAATGTATATTGCGGCCGGCCGCGGTGGCCGAGGAGACTAAGGCGCTCCAGTCACGGTCTTTACGGCCACTACGGTCGGGGGTTCGAATCCCCCCTCGGGCATGGATATTTGTGCCGTCCTAGTTTGTAAGTAGTTCATAAGTAGTTTGTAAGTTTAGGGACTGATGACCCCGTAGTTGAGTCCCATAGACTTTACAAACATTTGAACATTTGAATGTATATTGCGTATGTAAAAAAAATAAATAAATAAATAAATAAAAGTTGAAATGGCAACAAAACGTACATAGCTGGTAAGCTATATACAGCTTCCATGATGCACCCTATGCAGTAAATGCCACTATTATGAGTCTAACCTTTCCAGAAAACAACTCATAACTCAACAGTAGTATGTGATTGGCTACTTTTACATGGCAAAGGAGGAATACTAAAGTAAACAGACACACATGTTAGAAGTAATTCAATGTAACTAACTGTCTAACAGATTCAGTAGCAATCCGAAATTTCAAATTTCTAGGACGAGCTACATTCATGTATAGAAGCAGCTACAAATGAATTTGTGGTAAAATTTTGATCAGCTTGAGAGATAATAAGCTATGTAGCTGGTCATCTACACGTGAATTAAAGGGTTAAGATGATATTGCCGTTCACTAATGGTTGCTTATCTTGATATATATAAAAATTGAGGTGTTTGAGCCAATATTTCACTCTGCAGCCAGAACTACACACCGCAAACGAATGTATGTGGTACTAGTTATCGGTCTCCATTTGTGCACTATGGTGGTAGAGGGTCGATAACGAAAAGGGAGTGGAAGATATGGAAATTGAAACTTACCGACTTATGTAAAATTCTACGTGTGGGTGTCAATAATTTGCTCTTCAGCAAAAACTACACAATGGAGACGAACGATCTTTCTGTGTTGTTGTGGTGCAAAGTCTTCCGTTGTACACCATAGCAGTTCCGTGTCGATAGGCTTAAGAGGGTGGAAGATGTTGTGGTTGAGTCGTCAGCTTGTATAAAATTCGGACTGAGGAGGAGCGATAACTTTTGACACTATAATAGCGAAGATATTATATACATCGAAACGTGATACACATTCTTCAGTTGTTTTTCTGCAACAAGCCTACGAATAAAGAAAAATAAATGCATATTGCATTTTGAAAAGTGAAATTACCTAGATCGATGCGAAAGCATAAGTAAGAAATTTCGCGTTCTCGATTAGTTTCTAAGAGACAGAAAACGGCTCTGGAAAGTCAATCTACAGACAATAGAATCTTGAAATTTGTAGATATTATTTATCTTGCACTGTAGGCAAAAGCGATGTTTCGATATTTCCATCCCTAAGGTGGTGAAATAGGGGATGAACGGTTTTTTGAAAATACGTTGCTATTTAGGCAATTATGAAGAAAAAAATACAAAACTTCTTATTTAGGTATTTGATTGAAATTTTAAAAACATGCGTTTCTATATTTTTGGAAATTCAATCACTAAGAGGATGAAATAATGAGAAATCTTTCAATGGTGCTACTGAGACTATTTTGATGCTAGAAATGCGAAAATTTGGATTAGGACCCATGGTTAGAATTAAAGAAAATTTTGTTTTGGGATGTTTTGAATTCTGTCGTCAGTGGTGCAATAGGGGGTGGGAAGTTGTATCAAAATACTTAATTAGGAAAGCATTTTTAAAGCTAAATCTATGAAAATTTATATTTAGAAATAGGAACAACCAATGCAGATCATTCAGTCTATGCATACTAAGCAGTAGGAATTAAGCTAGTATGGTTTAAAAATAGTAAGACATGATGTGTCCGAAACCCATTGATATCTATTATTTCGTCTGTGTAAAAAGTATCAAGTCTTTAATCAGAACTGTTTGGAGTGTTGATACAGCTAAGCAGACTGGATTGTAAGTGCCAGCTTTATTCTAGTCCAATTCGAACGTAGGATATATACACCGTTGTAGATACTATGAACTTCTTGGGGCTGTTATAACGACCACGAATTTCATCAAAGGTGTCCCTACAGGTAATGGACAAGCGTGATTCTACCAAGCATTACCCCAACACACAGAGTTACCTGTGTGTCTCTCAAGCGCTGACCGGGCTGCACAACGCTCTTGTCTCTGGCTAATGTGTTAAGCTTCTGAGTTTCGCTCCGCTCCGGTGAATTATTGATATCGGTTGCCAAGCACGTGATAAGAGGATTACGTTACATGTGCGCGAGTTCAGCTTGTATCTGTACAGCGAGAAGATCAAGAGACATGCGCGATGTGATCGCTTGACAGAGCCGTACAATTCCTGATATATTGGCGTAATAAATATTCCGTTGACAGCATAGGAGCATCTGAATGAGCTGCTTACGTTCGGGCTCACGACTTAGGACACCGAAATATAAAAACCTTGGGCAAAGAATAGTAAAGCAACGCATGTAACTTCGTACGCAGAACTGAAATCGATAAAATTGTGTTTACTCATATTAGTACACGGAACTGATTCTTACTAAGGTTTTGTTAAATAACGTCTTGCTATCGTCCGATATATCATTTATTATAACACCTTCTCTCTATTCATAACAGGGCAGCAATAATTGTTTACATGCAAAAGGTGTCCCCTCTTGTAGTTTCTTCAAGAAGATCTTATCTTTATATATTATATAATCGCAATTGATGTCATATATTCTGTGAATATTAGATCTTATCTTTGTCAGCAGCCGTGAAAAAAACTTAGAATTGCTCACCTACGGTCACAAACACAAAACGTATCTACATCTACATACATACTCGGCAATTCACCGTAACGTGCTTGTCGGAGGGTACACTGTACCACTAATAGGCATTTCCTTTCCTATTCCACTACCAAATTGAATGAAGAAAAAAAGGATGCCTATATTCCTCCGTACGATCCCTAATTTCTCTTACCATGTTGTGTTCATTATACGAAATATAAGTAGGCGGCAGGAAGATTGTTCTACAGTGAGCTTCAAATTCCGGCCCTCTAAATTTCCTCAACAGCAATTCACGAAAATAGCGTCGTCTTTTCTCCAGCGATCCCCATTTGAGTTCCCTGAGAATTTCTGTTACACTTGCGCATTGGTCGAACCTACCAGTAACAAACCTAGCTGCTCGCCTCTGAACTGCTTCCATGCCTTTGTTTAAGCAGTTCTGCTGTGGGTCCCAAACACTTGAACAGTACTCAATACGTGGTCGTACAAGCGTTTTATACGCTGCCTCATTTATAGGTGAAGTAAATCTTCCCAAAATTCTCCCAATACACCGAAGTCGGCTTTCTGTCTTCCTCACGACTGTCCTTACATGTTAGTTCCATTTCATATCGCTCTGCAATGTTACGTCTAGATATTTGAATGATACGACTGCATCAAGAAGCTCACTACTAATGCTGTATTCGAACATTATGGGATTGTTTTTCCTACTCATGCATATCACTATACGTTTCTCTACTTTTAGAGCTAGCTGCAATTCTTCGCACCAACTAGAAATTTTGTCTAAGTCATGTTGTGTGCTATTACAGTCAATTAAAGAAGACACCCTCCCATACACCACAGCATCATCAGCAAATAGTAATGAAACTAGCCTTTCCGTTTGTTTATTAGGTTACGAATGCTTTCCTTATGTGCAAAAAACTTTGGAATAAACACATTCCATTCGCTCAGATTTACTGAGATTACCTCTTTAGTTAGCTGACATAATTAAAATATTTTCATAGTTTCTTTACATGTTGACCTTTGTGTCAAAATATTTGACCAACATAGTTCATAATAGTAGTGAGCATTTACTATATATATTTTCCAATACATAACGGATCAAATACGAAAATTATATACGGTACGTCCACAAATGTACATTCCATTCCTACAGAATTAAAGCCATTAGTATCATGGCCTCCGGCGGCAAGTTGGAAATTATCATAATTTTGAAATTCCTATTCTTAGGAATATTTCTGGTAGCCACCACGAAGTGCTGAACGCTTAGCATAATTTTAGAATTTCTATACTGAAGGCCATCTCAGCCTCTCGATAGCTGCGCGAATACCCTTTCTACAGAAATATTCTTGAAGGATAAAATAAAAACCAAAATTTCGGCTGGTGCAAAACAGGTTCATGTTGGTAAGATTCATAAGTTTGCTTACCTGGAAACGTCAGAGAGACAACAGCATATATAAGTCCTGTCGGGGCAAACATGTTACACGCTTCGTTACACGGCATGGGTGTTCACTTGCATAGCTTTGTCTTTCTCTCTGCTGTATTCATGACTGCAGAAAAAGGTGTCGACAATGACCGATGGAATGTTACGTTTTCTCCATCTTGTTGGTGACAATGTAGTGTTTTTCATGGTGTCGTCATGTACTGCGCGGATACTATAGTTATTCAAGACAGCTGCCGGCTTTTGGCAGCGATTGGTGAAGAAATGTGCACGTGGAAACTACTTATAAGACGCACGGCTGGAGCCAGAAATAGTTACTGCGTCGTGAGACGTCTGCCTGCGGCTAGCGTTAACTCGCAAGTGGGACGCCTCAGACATGACTGAACGATTCGACTCATAAAACAGATCGTGTGTCTATAATCTAATGGATTCAACGCCTCTCCTTATGTTTAATACCTTTGGTATAACGAGGCAATGTTGTCTCAAGGAATTGTATTATTTGTTGATATTCTCCAATTATATTGGCGCAGAACACCATTGTTTTATAGAAACTCACTCCTCCATATTAAGACGCGCAGTCGTCTCAGAAGTGTCAGAATTGATCAAGAAATGAAAATTTGACAACTGTCGTATGGGGCTTTATACCGAAAAGACCACGTGACCGGTAACGGCCGAGGAGTTCCAATGGTGGATGATAAGCGGCAGTCGTAAAACGTTCTTCCCTTGATGTGTAGAAAAATACACTTCTGGCCAATAAAATAGTTACACCAAAAATAAATGCAGATGATAAACGGGTACTCATTGGACAAATATATTATACTAGAACTGACATGTGATTACATTTTTACGCAATTTGGGTGCATAGATCCTCCGAAATCAGTACCCAGAACAACCACTTCTGGCCATAATAACGGGCTTTATAGGCCCGGGCATTGAGTCAAACAGAGCCTGGATGGCGTGTAGATGTACAGATGCCCATGCAGCTTCAACGCGATACCACAGTTCATAAAGAGCAGTGATTGGCGTATTGTGACGAGCCATTTGCTCGGCCACCATTGACCAGACGTTTTCAATTGGTGAAAGATCTGGAGAATGTGCTGGACAGGGCAGCAGTCGAACATTTTCCGTATCCAGATAGGTCCGTACAGGTCCTGAAACATGAGGTCGTGCATTATCCTGCAGAAATGTAGAGTTTCGCAGGGATCGAATGATGGGTAGAGCCACGGGTCGTAGCACATCTGAAATTTAACGGCCACTGATCAAAGTGCCGTCGATGCGAGCAAGAGGTGTCCGAGACATGGTAAAACTGTGCGGAAACTGACGTGGTATTCAGAAAATAGGCGTGGAACGCAGCTGGAGGTTTCATTCCGCTTCTTGATAAAGCTCGTCCGCGTACGATTTGGCTCACATCAGGTATTTGGCATTAATTCGGCTGGGACTGTTTTATCATCTAGCATACATTCCTGATCTTGACTCCCAGCTACTTCCATCTCTTCTTGTTCCTCAAGAAATTTTTGTCCTTCGGCGAGCATTTTGACAACGACGCTTAGCTGAAGACTACTTTCACACGATGTTGCAATTCACATGCGACAGACTTCTACGACACAGTAATACAAAAATTCATCCTAAGATGTGGAAATTGTCTCAATTCTTTTGGTGATTACTCTTCAAAAATGTGTCAAATGTTGCTATACCTGTTGGGAATAAAGTTACTCCTGTAACTTTAGTCTCGAAGGAAAAATATATATAATATATATAAAGGCAATCTTATTTCCTGGATGGGTGTCGAATCGGTTAGACAGCACATTCTCCAGATCTCTTACCAATTGAAAATGTCTCGTCAACGGTGGCCGAGCAACTGGCTCGTCACAATACAGCAGTCACTACTCTTGATGAACTGTGGTATCGTGTTAACCGCCATCCAAGCTCTGTTTGACTCAATACCGAGCCGTAGCAAGGCCGTTATTACGGTCAGAGGTGGTTGTTCTGAGTACTGATTTCTCAGGATCTAGGCACCCAAAATGGGTGAGAATGTAATCAAATATCAGTTCTAGTATAATATATTTGTCCAATGAATATCCGTTTATCATCTGCATTTCTTCTTGGTGCAGCAATTTTAATGGCCAGTAGTGTATCTATTACTGTCACACAAATTCGAGCTTTGACTCAAGATTCGCCGATGGGAACCATCTCATTTCAGAAAGAACAAGAACCTGGTCTATGTCCAGTGTGCAGTATCATCAAGGATAACATTGATAATAGTCAACAAAGATGTAAGGCTGCTGCTCCTTTTTCTTATATATATCTTTCACCAGAGACACCTCTGGAACTACACGAGATATTGAAATATTGCTTTCACGGTCGTTTCCGAGGCTCAAGTGAGGCTCACGGTTGAGTCTCGGACTCAAGCTAGCACCGCTCCTGTGGTGTTTCAAACAACATCTTCGCTTCGGAGTGACCCCGGCTGTAATTGCTTTCTAGCGATGCAACTAATCCCATTCATTTCGTAATCGTTCATGCTATTGATTGCTTAAGAAATAATAAGGGGTATCCATTTAAAAAACTTAAGTTTACGTTGAAAATAATACGTTTTTACGTTTTAGACTGACTCTTAGTACCTACTTTAATAAGCGTCTACCGTACGTTCATGACCTTGAAAGTCATTTTTCAAGCCTCCGTGGAGTAGCCGAGCGGTCTAAAGCACCTCGCTGCGGAGCGCGCGGTTGCTCGCCGTGGAGCTTCGAGTCCTCCCTGGGGCATGGGTGTGTGTGTGTTTGTCCGTAGTTTAGTTTACCTAGGTTTAAGTAGTTTGTACGCTACGGACTGATGACCACGCAGTTTGGTCCGATAGATTTACAGACATTTAAATATTTCATTTTTCAATATTTCGTGTAGTTCCGGAGATATCTGGGGTGAAAGAGTTAAGTGGGATACCCTGAGCCATTGAAAGGCTCCCAATGTATACTCTACCTAACCAACCATGCACGAGTCTTTTAGAATACTTGGATTTTTTTAAATTTTAATAGTTTTATTTATTTATTTATTTATTTATTAAGAGGTTCACCGGCGCAGTCAGTGACCAATCGATCATCTCGCATTTAGACGCCGCATTGTCACTGCAACATTTTAAGGAAATAAGAGGATTGTCCAAAGCAGAGGAAGACAATACAGAATTAATAAAATTGATTCTCGTTATGATGGGAAGAAACATTATGTGGTGACTTACCGGTAGATGTCAAAACAAGCAAGCAAATTCAATTTCAATTGCAGAATGTGCAAGAAGAAATCCACAACTAAATGCCTGAAGTGTTATTTAGCTATTCGTGCATCATGTGTTCTGTCTTTCCACACAGGATCCTAGAATTTATAATACTGTTGCAAATGTAGACGCATTACGCTCCCATGCTTCTGGAAGGAAGGCCTGTTGTAATTAGACTATAAGTTTAGCAAAAAAGTGATTTGTGTGTTTGTAGTAACTAACGATTATAAAATATTTGAATATAAACAAAAATTAAAAGAATCTATTTCAAGATTATCTGGGATAAGCTGACAATCCCTACAAGAGAAATTTATTTGATATCTTGGGTTGAATATAGGACATGCAGTGTAACTTGTTACACTACACAGTGTCTTAAAATATTTCGGACTTTATAAGGTTTTTTTCCTAATATCATGTAAGTCCCTTCACAACTTGGGCGCAGCCTGGTTGGGCAAATTTCACGGCTGTTTGCGTACAGATGAGCCACGAACGACGACACGAGAAGCAGCCCGCCAGAAACCGCCGGGGGGAGCCGCGGCCTGCCCGCCTGTTCCCACACCCCCTCTCCCCCCCTCCCCCACCACATGCCCCTCGACCATAAATCATTCGCAGCGGCCCTATCGGCGCTAATCTGGCGCCGGCGACTTAATAGAAAGCAAACTGCCGACCCGGGAGCTACCCCCAGGGCCTACAGCCTGCCGACTTCCTCGCAGGTGGCGCCACCCTCCAGACGCGCCGAACAAACGACTCGCGCGCTACCTGCAGAACAAGGGGGTTAGAGGAGTTAGGCCTGATTATCTACGGCAATGCGTCAGCTGTCGACTGTCGTGTTGCAGCTCAGCGCGAACCCAAGTGCGAAGCTGTTAAGGATAGCATGTGCACATCTTACCATTCAGGTGGCACAGGTCACACCAATATTTAAAAAATCGCACTGACGTGTTTTATGGCCCACTTTAGAATGTAGTTTTATAATTTTTTGGAAACATTTCGAACAACAACAATAATGTAAGTAATAAAAAGATATAGGGATACGATTACGACATATCGATTGCACCCAACAAGTAACCCTTTTAGGAAAAGCGAGAAAAAATTTTTGATAGTGGCGGGTTCCGAACCACCGACCATGTGCTTTACACAATCCAACGCGCTGCCTTTTGTATCTCGTTTCCGCCGGTTGTCCTGGGTGTCGGTGGCCGAGTAGAGAGAGACCGACACAGGGAAATAGGATGCACGCGTGTGCAGGTACGGAGGTGACCAGCCAGTGGGACAGCAGAAACTAGAAACACTAAGCTAGATTAGATAAGAGATATATTTCATAGAAACAATACATTACTTAACTTGGAGAGCAGCAAGCTAGTAGAATGTTGATATATAGTTTAGATAGAGGCCTGCCTACTGATGACTCCTCAAATGTTCATATGTTTGTTAAGCTTATGGGACTTAACTACGGGGTCATCAGTCCCTAAACGTACAAACTACTTATGAACTACTTACGAACTAGGACGGCACAAATATCCATGCCCGAGGGGGGATTCGAACCCCCGATCGTAGTGGCCGTGCAGACCGTGACTGATGACTCCTAGTGCTTATCCGATAGCCAAGTCTTAACCGGTTCCTATCTGATTCCCAAGTGACGATGCAGTGCAGTGGTGGCCACGAGCGGAGTTTCAGCAGAGGGCGCTCGTGGCTGACGTCGTAAGAACACCGCGCCGTGCGTGCATGGCGGCGCGCGGCGAAAGTACGTGGTGCGCACTTTATACTTGTGCGACACCACACTGCTCACTACACTGACGCGGATAGTTACGGAATTGGTCCTTTATTATTTTTTTATTATTGATGGCAGTTGGTAATGGTAATAAGGCATTTTTAGACACTAGATTCTCATTTATCGTACGACGAACGACGTGTTTTTGTCAAATCTTCATTGCACCGTTGCTTTGAAATAACAAAATGTAAGTTGTAATAAAAAAAAATCATTAAATACGCAACACAAACGTGGACGCGGGATGTCAAAACAGATTCCGTATTTCCAGATTTCCGGAAGGCTTTGGACGCTGTACCTCATAAGCATCTTCTAATCAAATTGCGTGCTCATGGAATATCGCCACAGTTGTGTGATTGGATTCGCGATTTCCTGTCAGAAAGGACATAGTACGTTGTAATTGACGGAAAGGCATTGTGTAGAAATGAAGTGACGTCTCGCGTTCTCTAGGGAAATGGTATAGAGCCCTTACTCTTCCTTACTTTCATAAACGATTTAGGACACAATCTTAGTAGCTCTCTTTCGTTTTTCGCGGATGTTGATGTCACTTATCGGTTAGGAAAGTCACCAAAAGATCAAAAGCAAATACAAAATTATTTAGATAAGTTGTCTGCAATGTGAAAAAATTGGCAACTGATTCTACATAATGAATGATTAGTGTGAGGTCATCCATATGACCACTAGAAGAAATCCGTTAAACTTCAGGTACACAATAAGTCAGTCAATTGTACAGGCTGTCAATTCAACTAATACCAGGGAGTAACGATTACAAACAACTTAAATCGGAAAGCATACGTAGAAAATATTGTAGGGAAACTAGAGACTATGTTTCGTGGGCAGAACACTTACAAGATGCAACATTTCTACTAAACAAACTGCCTACACTACACTTGTGCGTCCTATTTTGAAGTATTGCTGCGCATTGTGGGATCCACGCCAATTGGAACTGACACGATTTAGAGAATGTTCAGAGAAGGGCAGCTTGTTTTGTATTATCGCGATATAAGGGAGAGAGTGTCACAGAAATGACGCACGAGTTCCGATGGAAATCATTAAAAGAAAGACGTTATTTGCTGCGACGAGAACTAGTTCACCAAATTTCTCTTCCGAATGTGAACAAAATGTTCAAATGTTTGTTAAGCTTATGGGACTTAACTACGGGGTCATCAGTCCCTAAACTTACAAACTACTTATGAACTACTTACAAACTAGGACGGCACAAATATCCATGCCCGAGGGGGGATTCGAACCCCCGACCGTAGTGGCCGTGCTGACCGTGACTGAAGCGCCTCAATCACCTCGGCCACCGCGGCCGGCGAATGTGAACGCATTTTGTTAGCACCACCTACATAGGAAGACATGATCATAAAAATAAAATAAGAGAAATCAGATCGAAAGCGGAAAGATTTAGGTGTTCCTTCTTCCCGCAATCTATTAGAGAATGGAACCGTAGAGAAACATCATAAAAGCGATTCGATGAACCCTCTGCCATGCACTTCAATAAGGCTTGCAGAATATTTATGCAGTTGTAGGTCAAATGCACAAACGACTACAACTACTGGCGTTCAGAACAGTAACATACAGTCAGTGCAAAAGTATTCGCTGACTGCGTATTTTTTAAAAACCTTGTAAGTCCGTGTCACGCAAAACGAAAGTAATACAAAATCTGGAGAGTCAGACCTGTAAAAAGTGCTCCGGTAAATCTTTTTATTGAAAAGCAAAGGAAATGCATTCTAATGCATTCAAATACATAACAAGATTATCAAAACAGAAAATGTAATACAAGGAATACTTCATGAAGTATATGTCAACAATCTGAACGTGCTTTAAATCTGTGCATAGTGATTAAACTATAACATTGACCCACGGAACACACAAGTGTCAACCGAGTTCAGCCACAATAAGAGTAAAAAACCGTCTAGATCATATATATATTAAACGGAGTTACGGCATTTTCCGTCATTACATCTGTAAAATGAAACGAATTACACGATTTAGGAATACGAAATACTTACACACATCGACCGTCGCAGGGCAGTGAAATAAATTCAATAGCAAAATTTAAAATGTGTGCTGTACCGGGATTATAGTTCGCATTTCGGACCAGCAGCACTTTAATCAATTTTCTGCCTTGTTCTTCTGGTAGATCTGTTCCTTGCAGTCGTTGGTTCGTATTCGTTCTGGGATGATAGTTTAGTCTTTCACTGAGATTTTTTTATTACAGAAAGCGTCGAGCTCTGACCAATCGCGTTGTGTCACCGCGCCAATTAGGCTATTCAGACACGCTTCCCGTCTTACCTTAATTCTCAACATAGCTTTAACCTGAAGATGCGGCACTGCCTCGAAACATGTGGTTAAATAAACAATATTTAAGGCTGTAAAACAATTTTTGACGAGTAGCGTTTTGCTAATATATGTAACCTGTTTATAACTTTGCTGCTACAAAATGGGGTAATAGAGCACATTCCTCTTTTCGGTTTAGATCTGAGATAAAAAATCTCGTTAAAAATTTCCAAGGGAACATTGTTTGTCTTAGCGACCATTTGGCACCCTTCTAGGAGGGAGTCGTGATGGACGCTCTTGCAGCCGTCTCCCGACGTCTCTGCGTTCTGCGCCGAGAGAGCAGGAAAATGCGCTGCGACGCTGCCAATTTCCTTCCGTCAGTTCACTCTCACTGACAGCTGACAGCGCGCGCTAGCGTAAACATCGTTCCGCAGTGAACAGCATTCAAAGTGCGCGCGCACACTTCTCAAACACACACACACACACAATACCATTTTACCAGTAATCATTATGTAGACCATTTCTTGAATATTGTCAATATTAATTTTAAGACTTTTTTTTTCTTTTATGTAAGAAATGTATTTTTCACAAAACGATTCTTGCTACATCAAGTGTGTCAATTCTTTTACATCGACTTGAGGTATCTACATATTAAGTTCTTATTAGGCTCGGCCAGAACAGAAACTGGCGCTAGAATCATTGATTGTTGCAGATTCTGGGGGCGAAGGCCAGCGCACAGTAATCACAGACAACATAAGACATAATACGAAGAAGTTTCTCAATGATTTAGGAATAACACTGGGAAAAACAATTTAATGTTCAAATGTTTGTTAAGCGTATGGGACTTAACTACGGGGTCATCAGTCCCTAAACTTACAAACTACTTACGAACTACCTTATACTAAGGACGGCATAAATATCCATGCCCGAGGGGGAATTCGAACCCCCGACCGTAGTGGCCGTGCAGACCGTGACTGAAGTACCTCAGTCCCCGCGGCCACCGCAAAACAATTTAAGAATTGTTCTTGTTGTATATATGTATGTTCATGGCACAATTCGTAATATTATTCATTCATGGCTTGACTGATGTCCGATGTATTCGTCCATAAGGCGAATAATTTGAATTAAGAACTTCTCGACAAAAACGGAGTTCATCTGTACATTTTTATTTATTATGGACATCTTAAATTAATCAGCGAGTATCAAGAAGAAGTTTATCCATTATGGTTACACGTACTAGTAATGACAGAGGCACAACTGAGGCTGGATCTCTTAACTAAACTTTTCACAGCTACGTTAAAGTTACGTGCTTAACCCGGCTGAGAGAGACTTTTAATATGAAATATTTGTTCTTGCCGTTTGAACAAGAAATTTTAAACATCGGCGAGAACATTTCAATCTTTAAATCGTGAAATAGTTCACGACTGCAAATCCATGACGACAAGAAACATTTCAAGTGTACACAATGATCGACTATAGGGATATTTAAAGCATTAAAAATACAGAGCTTTTAACCTGTCACTGAAGTCTGATATTCGTTCTCTGTACAGCCTACTAAAGAGTTACGAGTTATTTAATGTAGGCGTAATTTAATGAAATATGAATAAACCTCCAACTACTAATAATTTTTTATGCAGGCGGAGTCATACAGAAGAAGTCAAATGAACCAGTATCTGACATTTACACACTTAAAATTAGGAAACCGATGTCATCGGTTTCACTATACCACGCAGACAACTCACACACTGCAATTGTTGTAACAAAAGCTCTACTATCGTGTACTTCAAAATTTTTCTGTCCTAATCGTCAAACTGGTGTTTTTATGCGTGCTTGAAGCAAGGTGCTCATAGGGATGACGAGACTCTTTTTCCTCTATCTCTAAAGTTTAACTGATTTATTATTTTGCACATTATATACTTTCACCCGAACCTACATAATTTAGATTGGGTTTTAATGATAATGTTCAAATGTCCAAATCTTTGTAGAACTTATGCGACTTAACTACGGAGTCATCAGTCCCTAAGCTTATAAACTACTTATGAACTAGCTAACACTAAGGACGGCACAAATATCCATGCCCGAGGGGGGATTCGAACCCCCGACCGTAGAGGCCGTGCAGACCGTGACTGAAGCGCCTCAGTCCCCTCGGCCACCGCTGCAGGCTTAATGATAATGGTTCAACAACACGGAGTCCATGCTGCTTTCAAATTTCGTCTACTCAAACTATTTATGTAGGTTTGTAGGCATTGAAAAGAAACACACGTTATGGCCTCGAGTATGAAATAGTAGGAGGTACTCTGTTATTTGACAACGATGTAATAAAATACATTATTGAACTGATAACGGGAGCTTTCTTCAATTACATAATAGGGATGCTTACATTATAAAAGATCATAATGTAACATGTAAAGATATACGGCAACAAGTGTTCCTTGCCGCGCGGGAGTAACCGAGCGGTCTGGAGTGCCTCGTTACGGATCGCGCGGACTCCCAATTCGGAGGTTCGAATCCTCCCTCGGGCATGGATGTGCGTGTTTGTCCTTTGGTTAGTTGAACTTAGTTTAAGTAGTTTGTAAGTATAGGGACTGATGACCAACGTAGTTTGGTCCCACAGAATTACAAACATTTGAATATTTGATCTGAAGTGTTCCTTAAATCATGTTTAGAACACACTGTTCTCTACGCGAAAACGAATGATAATATTCGGAATCCATAGTCTTTGGTGGATTAAAAATGTGCGTACTTTGGGATAAAATACTTGTCTCCCTTGATCTGTAATGAAACATTGTAATTCAATTACACTATAAACTGAAACTTTTCATCCGGTACAGCATTGACTCATTTTAGAGCACACTGCCATTGCATACTTTCGAATGGCAAAAGTTTCATCTACGTGGCAAATTCTACGCATGCAACTCGTCATCTCACAATTATTGAACTACGTTAACGAGTCGAGACGGCGTGGAAGAATGCATCCCTAGACAGTATTCGCCGCGCGATGTAATCGAGCACCTGTAATGCCACACAATGAGGCTACACGAGCTATTACACTAGTCAAAACAGTTACGGGATCAGTGAGACATGATGAAGCAATGTCATCGTCAGAATGAACTAAAATGGTTCTACGTCTTCGTGTCGTTCTACGGAGTGGAGAGAATGACATTACGACAACCGAGATAGTGGTAATAAAAAAGTTGCTGCAGAGGGTTTTGGTGATAACTCGTGTTTACCAAACGAATTACAGAAGCAGTTGGGTTCAGATAATGAAGCGAGCGGGTAGTGCAGTGCAACAACAACGTAGATATTGCATGGAGAGCCATAACGAGGTTGGATGCGGTACAGACACAGATGTGGCTACAGTTATTGGGGTATCTCAAACTGTAATTTCTAGAACTTGGACGCGAATTCAGACAACAGGAACTATTACAAGAAAACATAGTCTAGCTAGAGCACGAGTAACATCAGAATGAGATGACCGACATCTCAGGTGAATAGCCATTCGAGAAAAGAGGCTGAGTGCAACGCGGTTGCAATGCGCCTTCCAGGCAACAACAAGACTTGCAATATCAACACAAACCGCGGCGCAGTTTTGTTACTTGGTCAGTAAAACAACAAATGATGGTCGGAGTACAGTGGATACAAAATGCAGAATGACAATGGGTAGAAAAGCGTTCTTGAAAAAGATAAATTTGTTAATATCGAATATTGATTTAAGCCTAAGGAAGTCCTTTCTAAAAAGCATTTGTATGGAGTGTTGCCTTGTATGGGAGCGAAACATGCACGATAAACAGTGCGGACAGGAAGGGGATAGAGGCTTTTGAAATGTATTGCTGCAGAAGAATGCTGAAGTTTAGGTGGGTGGATCGCGTAACTAATGAGGAGGTGCTGAACAGGACTGAGGAGAATAGTTATTTCTGGAATACCTTTACTAAAAGAAGAGTTCGATTGGTAAGACACATTTTTAGACATCAAGGAATTGTGAATTTAGCGCTGGAGGGAAGTGTGTGGGGTAAAACCCACAGAGGAAGACCAAGAGATGGTTTCGGTAAGCAGATTAAGACAGATGTAGGTTGCCGTTCTTATGTGGAGTTGAAGAGGCTTGCTCAGGATAGGTTATTTTGGAGAGATTCGTCAAACCAGTCTCCCGACTGAAGACCACAACAACAACAGAGTATAAGGTAGTTCATAAGTATTTTGTAAATTTAGGGACTGATGACCTCGCAGTTAAGTCCCATAAGCTTTACAAACATTTGAACACTTTATCAACAAAAACAGTCCGATATCGCCTTCGGGAATGTGGATTCGAAGCACGGAGACGTATGGTGCACGTTCCATTGATACCACGACATCGTTTAACTCGCAGAAACTGGGCGTAGGAAAGTCAGGATGACAATCTTAAAGAATAGCACTGGGTTCTGTTTACAAGTGAGTCAAGATTTTGAGTTCAGTCGCATAATCGGTGCTCCGTCATCTGCAGAGAACTAGGAACTCGGAATAACCCTACTTATGTGCAGAAAACGTCACCATATCTTTGTGGCGGGCAAATTGTATAGGCAGTAGTAAGCATTGGCGAACGTACGAACCTCTATATCGTGCAGAACAGCGCTTGGACTCCTCATATGTAAAGAGGCTGTTTCGTTTAACACTTTTTTGTGCTCTACGACGGTGCTATGGGAGATTCTAGTAGACAATAACGCTCGTCGCTACAGAGCTGTACTGGTGGACAGTATGCTTGAACCTGAGGGAAATGAGTGAATGGAGTGGCCAGCTTTTTCACCGGACTTGAATACGATTGAGCATGTCTGGCATGCACTTGGCAGACGCCCTGCAGCCAGATCTGCGCCTGTCACAATGTTTGGGTATTGTACACATGGAAGAATGGTCAAATATCTATAAATGGCTGATTGATTACCTAATACTTCTCTGCCATCCACTTGTTCAACTGTACTGGCTGTCCGAGGTCACCATACAGCATATTCGAGAATGACTTTTTCAGTATTAGCCCCATGTTGCCTCGCTGAAACTAAACGCCACGTAAAGATTTTAGATAGCTAAATATCGTACTGTATCAGACACAAAATTGAAAACAATACCTGAATAAAATACCTTGCCATGTGTACGGTAAAGTCAAGTTACCCCGTAATATCAGGTAACTCCGTGATAAACAGTATTTCTTGTGTCATGACGTAGCCTGAATTCCCATGGTTCCAAAATTTTTCCAGCAGTTGGGACAAGCACACAGGTCTCTAGCAAGCCTTAACATGCTATCTTTCAAAATGTTCAAATGTTTGTAAATCTATCGGACCTAACTGCGTGGTCATCAGTCCGTAGCTTCCAAACTACTTAATCTAAGGTAAACTAACCTAAGGACAACACACACACCAATGCCCCAGCGAGGATTCGAACCTCCGACGGCGAGCAACCGCGCGCTCCGCAGCAAGACGCCTTAGACCGCTCGGCTACTCCATCTTTCAAATGATATAAATGAAAACAGCCGGCCGCGGTGGTCGAGGGGTCTGCGGCGCTTCAGTCACGATCTGCAAGGCCACTACTGTCAGGGGTTCGTATCCCCCCTCGGGCATGGATATTTGTGCTGTCCTTAGTATTATCTAGTTCATAAGTAGTTTGTAAGTTTAGGGACTGATGACCCCGTACTTAAGTTCCATAAGCTCTACAAACATTTGATTTTCTGGGTATGAAGTCCGCCTGATATGCAAAACACTGTTTTTATTTGGCACCCAAACTAGTTTCAGCACCTCTGTGCCATCATCAATGGGCTTTCAATTTGTTTCATGCTGTGAAAACAAATTACATTTATTTTACTATTGTGCTAGTTGTAAAATTTAGGCCTAAAAAAGTTGTCAGTCTTATTTTTTTTTACCTTAATTTACATTTTCTGGTCATATTGGACCCTTTTTATATACTTATGAAGTGGTAGCGTTGTCATCTGCAACCAAAATTATCTCTTTTAACAACTTGTGAGGTTTTTAAACCGCTACTTATGATGCAAAAACCGTAATTTTCGCATGTGACGATAGAAATATCCTCACAAGCCAAAATTACGTGGTAGCGTTGTCATCTGAAACCAAAATTATCTCTTTTAACAACTTGTGAGGTTTTTAAACCGCTACTTATGGTGCAAAAAACGTAATTTTGGCATGTGACGATAGAAATATCCCCAAATGCCAAAATTACGTATTTGCACCATAAGTAGCGGTTTAAAAACCTCACAAGTTGTTAAAAGAGATAATCTTGGTTGCAGATGACAACGCTACCACTTCATAAGTATATAAAAAGGGTCCCATATGACCACAAAATGTAAATTAAGGTAAAAAAAAACAACAGAATAAGTCTGACGACTTTTTAGGCCTAAATTTTACAACAACACAATAGTAAAATAAATGTAATTTGTTTTCACAGCATGAAACAAATTGAAAGCCCACTGATGATGGCACAGAATTGCTGAAACTAGTTTGGGTGCTAAATAAAAACAGTCTGTTGCATATCAGGCGGACCTCATACTCAGTAATTTTTACTGCAAACACGGAAAAATAAGAGCTATAGATCAGGAAATTGATGAATAATTTGATTTTCTCTACAAACATGTAAATGAAAATAAGCAAATTCTCAAGTTCTTGAATTTCTAATAAGAAAGCTCACGATCACAGAGTTACTTGACTTTACCTAATATTGGGTATGATATCTGTCCTGATCTCCTAAGGCTGGTTGAACACACACACACACACACACACACAGACACACACACCGATTTTGGACGGCTGGCAAAATATCGGCCGTCCACATTTCAACAGTGGACCATTGGAAGGCATTGTAGCTTGCACACTGGCCGGCCACGGAACGGCGCCGGCAAAAAGCCGGTTCGCTGCCACTGTAGGCCGCTGACAATGCAGACCAACGGCGCCGGGCCGGTGCCGGACATGCAGAGGCGCGCGTCGTCTAATTGGAGCTTGCACACGAAACGATTTCTACCGGCCGTCCTCCCTGCACAGTTCTCACTGTGCCTTCTCGTCATACAGTCGAGTAGCGCATATAGGAATAACATACAAAATATTGATTCGGCCCTGTATATAATTAATTATAAATATTTCACATTTTTTTTCTGTTTTAAGGCATTTAACGAAATTCAATGACGAAATTGAAACCTTGTACCAGCATTGTATGGGAGTGAAACGTGGACGATAAGGAGTTCAGATAAAAAGATTATAGAAGATTTTGAAATGTGGGCAGGCCGCGGTGGCCGAGGGGACTGAGGCGCTTCAGTCACGGTCTGCACGGCCACTACGGTCGGGGGTTCGAATCCCCCCTCGGGCATGGATATTTGTGCCGTCCTTAGTTGTAGGTAGTTCATAAGTAGTTTGGAAGTTTAGGGACCGATGACCCCGTAGTTAAGTCCCTTAAGCTTAACAAACATTTGAACATTTTGAAATGTGGTGCTACAGACGAATGATGAAAATTAGATGGATGGATCACTTAACTAATGAGGAGGTGCTTAAGGTAATCGGGGAAAAAAGGAGTTTCTGGCATATCCTGAGCAAGAGAAGGGATAGATTGGTTGGACACATTTTGAGACATCAAGGAATTGTCAACTTAACATTAGAAGGAAGAGTGTGGGGTAAAAACCGTAGAGGGGAGACCGAGGGACGAATATAGTAAGCAGATTCAAAAGGATGTAGGTTGCCGAACGTATTCGCAGATGAAGAGACTTGCACAGGACAGGGTAGCGTAGAGAGCTGCATCAAACCAGTCTGCGGACTGAAGACCACATCAGCCGGCCGCGGTGGCCGAGGGGACTAGGGCGCTCCAGTCACGGTCCGCACGGCCACTACGATCGGGGGTTCGAATCCCCCCTCGGGCATGGATATTTGTGCCGTCCTAGTTCGTAAGTAGTTCATAAGTTGTTTGTAAGTTTAGGGACTGATGACCCCGTAGTTAAGTCCCATAGACTATACAAACATTTGAACGTTTTTTGAAGACCACAACAACAACCAGAATGGTACTCGAACCTTGGTTATTGTGTTTTTTTCTTTCCATCTCGGGGATATCGTGTCTTTGTTCTATGTTGGTTTTTAGATCTTCACTCTGTTTCATGACTGAGCCCTCTGATCGATTTGCTATCCAAATACGTTTCTAATCCTGCACAAATCATCAACTTATCGAGTTCTAAGAGTGTCCACTACTCCAATTTCTCGCAGATTTATCTGTATTTCCGCCAGGAATAGAACAGCTTGCTATATCCGCACAGATATGGTCATTTGCCTGTTTGAGGCATATACAGGTTGAATCACCTAACACTTGCACCGCAAATATTGCGGAAACGGAAAGTGCGATTGATATGCGGTTTTCACATAATGGTTTGGTAGTCAAGGACTCGTATTGTTAGCCAATAAAAAGATTGTAAAATACCTAGAAAATTTATTTTTTATGCAAACATACAATTTTTCAAATGGAACGATTGTTGTTTCTATCATGCACTGCA
The DNA here is from genome assembly GCA_026315105.1 of Locusta migratoria. Taxonomy (NCBI): domain Eukaryota; kingdom Metazoa; phylum Arthropoda; class Insecta; order Orthoptera; family Acrididae; genus Locusta; species Locusta migratoria. The sequence goes on along the minus strand of CM048746.1, from coordinate 424,017,096 downwards.
ATTTTTCACACCAGCTGTGTACAAAGGATTTTGAATGAAATAATTATCACGTTTAATTGGGGAGCTACAATCATTGAAAGTTTGGGGGCGGAGGCTGAGACAGCGTAGCTAACTGGCTGATGGTCATGAGACAGTGGGACGTGTCGCAGGGGCTAGCCATTCGGTCAGTTAGCTACCCTATATCAACCTCCGCCACCGAAACTTTGAACGGTTGTAGCTGCCAAACTAAACGTGATAAAAATGTCATTCAAAATTCTTTGTACACAGCTGGTGTCAAAAATTCCAGTGCATGATAGAAACAACCATGGTTTTAAAAAACTGTATGTTTGCATAAAAAATACACTTTCAAAGTAATATTACGTTCTGTTTGTTGCCTAAAAACAGGAGACACTGACTACCAATCTATTCTGTGGAAACCGCACATCAGTCGCACTTCCTTTTTCCCCAATATTTTCGGTGCAAGTGTCACGTGAGTCATCCTGTATACATATATTTAGCGCTGGATTTTCACATTTTCCGCAAGCAAACTTTTCGAATTTGCCGCCCCCTACTAACCACTAGGATTCGATACCCTATTTCACAGTCATACTAATTATAATGTTTTGTGCACTATCGTCCTAATTATACCACTTTTTCCGTAATTAGTATAACTGTGAAGTAGGGGATCGAAGTGTAACTTCCCAGATTATTTTTAGACCCCAACTATTTGGATACGATTGTACAAGATATGGTTTTTGTATATGCACAGTAAAATACCACTAATAATGCGGGGGTAGGGTATACCTTAATACCTCTTAAATAATAACGTGCATTCTGTAAACATAATTAAATTTCTTTTATTACACCTACTTACATTTTTAAAAAAAATGTCCCCAAATTTTCCGCTCCTAAAATCTGCCGCCCTAAGTTCCAGCCAACTCGGCCTACTGGTAAATCCGCCACTGCATACATTCGTATATTCCAACGTATGCAATGAATTAAGTGACAACTGATAATATAGTTATTTTACTTGTGGCAGCAAAACCAGTTTTGTGGAACAATACTTTGGACACGTTTGAATGTAGAAATACGACTACTTTCCTGGGAACTGAATGAGGGTTTTGAGGAACTGGAAAGCAAAGAAAAAATTGCATTTCGAAAATGGTAAACTAATGTATGATACAGTACTTAAATAGTTCTTTGTGTCATTTCAGCAATATCTCTCATATGTTGTTGTTGGTGTTCCGGTCTTCAGTCCGCAGAGTGGTTGCATGCAGCTCTCCACGCTACCCTGTCCTGTGCAAGTCTCTTCATCTGAGAATATGTTTGGCAACCTACATTCTTTTGAATCTGTTTACTATATTCGTCCCTCGGTCTCCATCTACGATTTTTACCCCACACACTTCCTTCTAATGCTAAGTTGACAATTTCTTAATTTATCAGAATGTGTACAACCAATCTATCCCTTCTCTTAGTCAGGATATGCCAGAAACTTCTTTTCTCCCCGATTCGGTTAAGCACCTCCTCATTACTTACGTGATCTACCCATATAATTTTCATCATTCGCCTGTAGCATCACATTTCAAAAGCTTCTATCATTTTTTTATCTGAACGCCTTATCGTCCACGTTTCACTCCCATACAATGCTACACTCCAGATAGATGCTTTCAGAAAGGACTTCCTAACATATAAATAAATATTGTATGTTAACAAGTTTCGTTTCTTTAGAAACGCTTTTCTTCCGATAGCCATTCTGCATTTTATATCTTCTTTACTTCCGCCATCAGAAGTTATCTTGGGACCCAAATAACTAAATTCATCTACTACTTTTACTGTCTCGTTACCTAATATAATTCCTGCAGCATCGCCTGATTTTCTGGCACTGCATTTCATTACCTTCGTTTTACTCTTGTTAATGTTCATCTTATCTCTTCCTTTCAAGACCCTGTCCATTCCATTGAATTGCTCTTGCAGATCCTTTGCGGTCTGTGACAGAATTACTATGTCATCGGCAAACCACACTATTTTTATTTCTTCTCCCTGCACTTTAATGCCCTCTCCAAATTTCTCCTCCCATTCCTTCACTGCTTGAGCAATGTACAGATTGAAAAACATTGGGGAAAGGCTACAACCCTGTCCTACTCCCTTCCCAGCCTCTAATACCAGCTGTCTGGTTTTTGTGTAAGTTGAATATAACTTTTCGCTCCCTAGGCTCCAGCTCTCTCATATAATATTATGCAATGTCCAGAATGAAACTTTCACTCTTCAGCGGAGTGTGCGCTGATATGAAACTTCCTGGCAGATTAAAATTGTGTGCCGGAACCGGGACTCGAACCTAGGACCTTTGTCCTTCGCCGGCAAGCGCACTACTGACTGTGATATCCCGACACGACTCACGATGCCGCCTCACAACTTTACTTGCACCAATACCTCGCCTCCTACTTTCCAAAATTTACAGAAGCTCTCCTGCGAACCATGCAAGACTAGCGCTCCTGGAAGAAAGAGTATGGTGGAGACATGGCTTAGCCACAGCCTAAGGGATGTTTCCAGAATGAAACTTTCACTCTGCAGCGGAGTTTGCGCGGATATGAAACTTCCTGGCAGATTAAAATTGTGTGCCGGAAAAGGGCCTCGAACCTGGGACCTTTGCCTTTCGCGGACAAGCGCACACTCCGCTACAGAGTGAAAGTTTCGTTCTGAAACATCCCTTAGGCTGTGGCTAAGACATGTCTCCACCATATTCATTCTTCCAGGAGTGCTAGTCTTGCAAGATTCACAGGAGAACTTCTGTGAAGTTTGGAAAGTAGGAGGCGACGTACTGGCGGAAGTAAAGTTGTGAGGCGGCATCGTGAGTCGTTTCGGGATAGCACAGTCGGTAGTGCGCTTGCTCGCGAATGGCAAAGGACCCAGGTTCGAGTCTCGGTTCCGGCACACAATTTTAATCTGCCAGGAAGTTTCATATCAGCGCGCACTCCGCTTCAGAGTGAAAGTTTCATTCTGGAAACACACTTCAGGCTGGCATTCAATAATTTATGTTTGGAATCAACTTGACTCTTTAACGATAGCGAAGCGGCTGTTCGTTTGACCGGTAATTTTCCGGCGTGTGCGCAAGTGGCGCTCAGCCGATAAAATACAGGCCGACATTTTACCAGCCGTCGAAAATCGGTGTGTGTGTGTGTGTGTGTGTGTGTGTGTGTGTGTGTGTGTGTGTGCAACCAGCCTTAGTGTTTTGAGGAGTGAATTTATGTCGGTCGTCGTATGTTGGAAATGTTGGCAGAAAAGCGGCGATGGAAGATTACACGGTCTATGTTGTCAAAGGTGTGTCGGAATTTTAGCGCCGCAAATGACGCCGTAGTTAGTGGGTGAGGGAAAGTTGGTGACTAGTGCGCGGTGGAGTGGTGTCGTGGCGTCGCGCGGCGCGCTCGTTACGCAAGGCGCGCGTTGCGGGGTGTGAATCAATACGGCGCGCTGTTTCCACACGCGACGCCGCCAGTCGTTGAGGCCGACTCCGTGCCTCGCCGCGCCTCCCCACACCACACCACAACACAACACACCACGCTATGCCGCGGCGCGGAGCCACACGCAGCCGCTGTGCCGGCAGACGCACCACGCCGGCCGCTGGCGGGGCGCTGCCAACCTCGCCTCCCACTGTAGTCAGTGTTGCCAACAGCGAAATGGGATTCTCCCAATAACAATCTTATTAAAAACCAAAGACCTATACAAACAACACAGATTGGCTACAGCGCTGCCGGCCGCGGTGGCCGAGGGGACTGAGGCGCTCCAGTCACGGTCGGGGGTTCGAATCCCCCCTCGGGCATGGATATTTGTGCCGTCCTTAGGATTAATGTTTGTATAGTCTATGGGACTTAACTACGGGGTCATCAGTCCACACACTAAGCTATTCTAATGTTTGTTAAGCTTATGGGACTTAACTACGGGGTCATCAGTCCCTAAACTTACAAACTACTTATGAACTACTTACGAACTAGGACGGCACAAATATCCATGCCCGAGGGGGGATTCGAACCCCCGACCGCAGTGGCCGTGCTGACCGTGACTGGAGCGCATCAGTCTACTCGGCCACCGCGGCCGGCCGTCCTTAGGATTAGCTAGTTCATAAGTAGTTTGTAAGTTTAGGGACTGATAACCCAGTAGTTAAGTCCCATAAGCTATAGAAACATTCGAACATTTTTGAGCCACAGCGCTACCATAATTGAAACCAACTGGAAAGGTTGCCGCCATCTTTGAGGACGTCCGTGTCACGTCAGGTGTTACTGGGCGTCTGCTGACGCTGAATCATAGGTTTTATATCAATCAGTGCCTGTCTTGATTTATCCTTAATTTCTGGGCGACGCATTTGGGAAAGTAATTCCCACTACGAATAGCATTTCTCGTCTACTACTGCATCGGAAGTGTAATGTTTACAATCAAGGAACAGATGCACTATTTGATGTTAGTATAATGTCAATAATCGTTTGAATTTGTCAACATATCTTTCCTGTTACGGTGTCGCCCAAGTATGAAGTGCGCACGACGTACTTTCGCCGCGCGCCGCCGTGCACGCACGGTGCGGCGTTCTTACGTCAGCCACGAGCGCCCTCTGCTTCAACTCCGCTCGTGGCCACGACTGCTGCATCGTTCACTTAGGACTGAGATAGGAACCAGTTAACACTTGGGAATCAGCTAGGCACCAGTTAAGACTTGGCTTTCGGATAGGCACTAGGAATCATCAGTAGGCAGGCCTCTATCTAATTTATGTATCAGCATTCTACAGTCAAGAACTATGTAAAAGTTAAGTATTACTAAGTCTCTATGAAATACATATCTCGTTCTAATTTAGTCTAGTGTTTCTAGTTTCTGCTGTCCCACTGGCTGCTCACCTCCGTACCTGCACAAGCGTGCATCCTTTATTCCTGTGTCGGTCTCTTTCTATTCGGCCACCGACACCTAAGACGCAAACGAGACACAAAAGCGGCGACGAGGCTGGGACACAAAGCAATCAGTGCCTGTCTTGATTTTTCCTTAATTTCTGGGCGACGCATTTGGGAAAGTAATTCAAAAAATTCAAATGTTCAAATGTTTGTATAGCTTATGGGACTTAACTACGGCGTCATCAGTCCCTAAACTTACAAACTACTTATGAACTAGCTAATCCTAAGGACGTCACAAATATCCATGCTTGAGGGGGAATTCGAACCCCCGACCGTAGTGGCCGTGCTGACCGTGACTGGGGCGCTTCAGTCACCTCGGCCACCGCGGCCGGCAATAATCGCTTGAATTTGCCAAATATCTTCCCTATAAATACAGGCGAATTTCTTTAATGTATTAATTACCTTTATTCTGCCTGTGGTTCAAATGATGCTTTGAAGTACATTACGTATTTATCAAGCTCTCTACAATTTGACGATTCCTTGGTACTCTCCTTACAAATTTTCGTTTCTGTAGGTGTTCAGGAAATGAAAATAGGGTTGTAATGGCATTTGAAAGTAGCCGCTTTCGATCGGTGGTACTATCCATAACTTTTCTTCATTATGACAAGAACATATGTAACTATACTTTGTAGGCTGCGACTTATCACGCCTCACACTGGTTACCCATTGGGTTAGCAACTCCTTGTTTTTCAAAGGAAATCTGTATAAACAATACTTTAATTACTGTTCATATACCCAAGCTACTTACCCAATGGTTAATACGCTTTTGTACACTATATAAACAACTGTCGCCGCGGTGGAGTAGCCGAGCGGTCTAAAGCTTCTCGCTGCGGAGCGCGCGGTTGATCGCCGTGGAGGTTCGAGTCCTCCCTGGGGCATGGGTGTGTTTGTCCTTAGGTTAGTTTACTTAGGTTTAAGTAGTTTGTAAGCTACGGACTGATGACCACGCAGTTTGGTCCGATAGAATTACAAAAAAAGTCATTACATTAAAATACACCAAATACATCCGTCCTCTGCGTAGCTTTTTGATGGTCGTGAAGTAAACATAATTTTGAAAATGGATAAATGCGAAAGTTAAGTATAACGAATGTTTATAGACAAATACACGCTGATGCACAACGAATCTATATAATTACATGTCTCTTTCTTTATGTATGATATTCAAACAGTTTTATTACTGCGGTTGCTACAATTGTACGCCGAACATACACTGGACTTGATTTACCACTAATAATAGCGCTTACACGTTACTTTAGATTACAAACAGAAGCGTCTGCTCACGCTGCTGCTTCAAACTGACGTTCTTAAATATGGCGCCCAATGTTGCTTAGTAGTACCACCCAGAGCGCTGTAGCTTGCCTGTAGCCTCTCTATGTTGTTTATATAACTCTGTGTTTAAAACCATGGAGGTAAGAATGAACGGAGGCACTCTGATGCCACAGCAGTGAAGCCGAGGGCAGCCATCTTGATCCGCCCAAAACACTGCTGTATTTACCTTCTTTGAGTATGCTTGTCGCTCGTTTTTGGAAGAATTTTGCAGTATTATGGTAACTTGTGTGATATTTATGTGTACGAGACGTTCTGATTGTGACGCGAAATCGAAGGAAATATCTTTTCATGTCCAACGTGTGATTTCATCACTGTTATTGTCAACGAACCTATACAACATCTTTACTTGTATGTAACGTAGTTTTCTCTTTTCGATTTCCTAAAGATAAAAGTTATTTCCCCCCCTTAACATACTATTTACGAATGAATAACGAATAAAATATAAATTGTATTTTTTATTAAGTCAATGATTTCGATAGCAAAATCTAGTTTCAATAGTAACGAAACTTGCTACACAAAGAAAAGATATCGTCGCTGTGCTCGTAAATCTGGCGTTGGTTCACTCTGTTGAAGTATTTTATCTCACGATCCTCAGATTAGCTACAGAAAGAACACACGTTTGTGATCCGTAATAATGTAGTAACAACTATTTTTAAACAGAGTAAACTTAAACAAAAACCTGAAAACTGCCAGTTTGAGGTCGTTACATGCGTATATGGTGCAATTAGCGACTTTCAGTATACAAGATGAAGCGAAATTCCCGCATATGCGCGTAGTAGTCGCTTGGTCTTAGGCATCAAGGTTTCTAAGTGGATGGTCGTTCCCACCAGAGGTTCGAGTCTTCCTTCGGGCATGGGGTTGTGTGTTGTCCTTACTGTAAGTTAGTTAGGGGCTGATATCCATAGGAGTTTGATGTAATAGGCTTGCAAACACATGGACAACGAAATTTGCGTTCTAGAGCATCTCAGCGCGATTACTCACAATCCAGAAATAAAAACGTCTCTCACACAAAATTTCGTCCTGCGCATATTTCCAGCAGGAAATGGATCCCGGCTACTGATATAGGTGTGTGTTCCATACATTAATTTGTTAATTTGTTTCAGAGTTATGCATTTATAACAAATTTGTGGGGAATGTAGAAGGCTTCTTGAGGAACAGGATGAGCCACGCTAGGAAACGTCATCCAGCGATGCTAAGCAAAGTCCAATTTACTGGAGGGGATGTCTAGTTGCAGTACTCTCCGCAGCCCTGTTGATTGGCGTTTCCGTACTTCGAATTCCATGCTCATTTTGTTCCCTATTAGTCGTAAAGCGATGCTGAAATGGTTGGTATTATATTACTTTGATTCTTGTTTATCTCCTAGCGGTTTGTGGAGACCTTTTCTATTCTACATTTACAGTCACACTCCGAAGTCACCGCACAGTATTTGCCCGACGGTACTATGTATACCACATTCACTTCGTAATTTCTCTGTTCCACCCGCGTATTGTTCGCGAGATAAATTTGTGCCGTCAAGACACCGTGCAGGCTCAAATGTTGCTAATTTTTTTTCAGTCCTACCGAGGTCGAACAATTTCTGTGAATTGCTCTAGGGTACAGCAATGAAGCTGGGTTATTCACCAAAATGGCTCCATTCTCAATTTACATGCACGTGTCATTAAATTCATAAACCGTTATTAATTCCTTTAATTTTCTATTTTCAAGTCTTGGCAGCTATGTTAGTTTCAGTACTTACGCTGAAGTACGCAATCACAGGAAGAGCAGCAAATGACTCACCTGGAAATAAAGAACAAATATTACCATTAGTTTAACTAATTTTATATTGTTACAATTAAATTACATAACTGTTAGACAGAAAAATATAATAGTAGTTACAGTTATCAGATTATGCGTCGCTTTATGTGCCACTGACAGCTCTCACAAAACAGATAAGAACTGAGAGAATCTGAAGGAGATGCATTGAATAAAATTTTGTGCCCCAGCCGGGATTGTAACCTGCGGTTATCAGACTCTAGGCATAAGAACTTCTTAAACTAACTGTGTGTGTATATGCGCCCGAGGGAGGACTCTAACCCCCAACGGGAAGCACTAGCGAGCTCCGCAGAAAGCCGGCTTAGAGCGCTCGGCGTTCCACCACGGCCCGCCTCGACTGCACGGTGATGGACGGCTGTTTGGTGTCACCGATCCTCAGAGTAAGAAGTCTTTTCCATGACACCTTAGTTGAAGGTTGAAAAGGACACTCTTGGAAGACCTCAGTATACCTTCTACGGTCGTTTAGTCTGGTTCGTCTGTGCGCTGTACTGACATGTGCATTTTTCCACTTCATCGAATATTCATCTTTAATAATCCATCATTTTAAAATTTATCCGTTTTATCGCAAAAGTAACTTGAAGATTTATTTTATTAAATACACTAATCAGGGACATATTCAGGAGTCTTTCACAGTTACTCTGGGCATTTTACACAACTGTGTGTTATTTCATTATATGGATGTTCTACAACAGCTAATAAATGAATTCATGATGCATGGTCCAGAAAAGTTTGAAAATAAATAAATCCCTTATTTCTATTATTTGTCGACAAATGGTCATTAATGGGATTCTTTTTTGTCAGTAGTGAAATAGTAATAGTATACTTTCAGTAAGTTATATTCTGGTCTTTAGTATGGAGACCGGTTTCATGCAGGACTCCACTCTACTCTATCTTGAGCATAGCTCTTCGTCTCCACATGTAAACGGCAACACTCATCGTTTTGAACCCGCTTACTGTATTCGTCGTTTAGTCTTCTGCGATTTTTACTTTTACAGCACAGTCTTCCCTACGATGGTAAACTCACGATTTCTTTACGTTTAAGAATGTGTCCTACCAATCCATCCCTTCCCTTAGTCACGGTAAGTAAATCAAATCAAATGTTCAAATGTTTGTTTAGCTTGTGGGAGTTAAAATGCGGGGTCATCAGTCCATATACGTACAGGCTAGTTACGGTCAAACTTACATTAAAGACAGCACAAACATTCATGCCCGAAGGAGGATTCGAACCTCCGATGGGGAGCGGCTTCGCGCTTTGTTTTTATTTTTATTTTTTCTCTGGATTGTTCTGTTCATTGCGGTCTCAGATCCTTATTGTTCGTTATCGCTCGTTGTGTTTTTTGCTCAGATTTTTTTATTACACAGGGCGTTTAGCCCTCTGACCGGGCGCGCTGAGCCACGGCGCCCGGCCAGTTCTCCACCCTACTCTATCTGATTTCAAAGCATAGCACCTCAGTACGTTTGGCAAAAGTTCTTTCCTCCCTAATGCTGTTCAGTACCTCATCAGTTACGTGATCTATCCGCCTAATCTTCTGTGGCACCAGAATTCACAAGCTCCTATCATCTAACTGTTGGAACTATTTATCGTACGTGTTTGACTTCTCGTACAAGGCAACACTCCACACAAATGCATTCAGAAAAGACTTCCGTATACTTAAATTAATATTCCGTGTTAGTAATTTTCTCTTTTTTATACGCTTTTCTTACCATTACGATCCTGCATTTTGTATCTTCTGTACTACGACCATCGTATGTTATTTTACTGCTCAAGTAACAAAACTCGTCTACCATCTTTATTGTTTCGTTACATAATCTACTTTCTACAGCATACCGTGATTTTCTTACAAGGAGGCCACATAGGAAAAAGATTTTAGAATTTTTTATACTTACGTGAAGTTCAGAACTGAAATAACAATTAGCCAAAGACCTTCGACTCAACTCTCAAAAATTCTTCGTAATTTTGCAAGTAAGCGGTAGTACCAATAACTAAAGCAGTTGCAACAGTTGTCCGTGTAGCTCAGGTGGTAACGCGCTGGTCTCCGAGCCATTGTTTTCGAATTAATTTCAAAAGTTTGTATAGCTTATAGGACTTAACTACGGGGTCATCAGTCCCCAAACTTACAAACTACTTATGAACTAGCTTACACTAAGGACGGCACAAATATCCATACCCGAGGGGGATTCAAACCCCCGACCGTAGTGGCCGTGCAGACCGTGACTGGAGCGCCGCCTCAGTCGAATTAAGCCATTTGAAACACTTTGGGACCTCTAATTGCACGTGGTGTGTTAGTTTTTGTTTATGTGTTGGCAGACGAGATGAATACCTCGTCGTCACCAAAAATGATGGTTGAGTAGGTTAGCTGCTTGGAAACCCACTAGTAGCTATTGATGTGACTTTCCAAAATCAGCATCATAGCTCTTCACAAACTGAACAATTAAAGACTACCGTTGTCAACTAATAGTAAAGACAACGCTGTAAAAATTTAACTTATGTGTATTTGATTGAAGCCATCATTATAAACAACTATTTATAAAATATATAATATCGCGAATAAATAAAAAGTACCTGCATTTTTCGTAAAAAAAATACCATTGGATATTGAAATTCTGTAAGTATTGGAAAAAAACTTCACCGGAGGATTCGAAACTCTGACACTATGGTTCTAAGACAAGAAGGCTACCACCTGCGCTACACACACTACGTTTATATTCAACACTTACTCCGGAAGACGATAACAGAAATTCGTAAACCGTTTTTCGCCGTCGTGTTTACATGGTATAGCCTGAATCGGATTTCCTAGCTGAAAAACAGCTGATTCTGTTACTGATTTAATCAGGACAATCGCCAATTTTCTTTACTTAAATACACAGATTCTTGCTCACCCTAACATTTATACTTTTACTTCACATTGAAAAATATCACTCTGTTGATATGTGGTGAAAATTCTAGACAAGAAAATACAATGTGACAAGCCAAGAACGCTTCATAAACGATTGCGTTTAAATGGGAACGAAAATCGACTGTGGAACTGGAAAACCGCTTTAGAGAAGTGGATTTCCACAATCGATTTTAGAGTAAAAATGTTCAAATGTTTGTAGAGCTTTTGGGACTTAACTACAGTGTCATCAGTCCCTACACTTACAAACTACTTATGAACTTGCCAAGGACGGCACAAATATCCATGCCCGAGGGGGGATTCGTACCGCCGACCGTAGTGACCGTGCAGAACGTGACTGGCGCGCCAAAAACCACTCGGCCACCACGGACGGCGATTTTGGAGTGTTTACATGACCAACCAAAAGCGGAATTGGAAAATCGGTCTACAAAATCTGGTTTTGGGAGCCCACGTAAACAGGATGACAGACATCCATTGCAACTTCTTTAATTATTGGCAGTTACGTGTACTTGCAATGCTTCAAAGTCCATTGTTGTTTGAGTTCTGAACTTCACGTACCACAAATATCAGAAAATTCTAAAATCCGATACCCTTGTCGTCTCCTTGTTAGAGTACATTCCGTTACCTTCGTTTTTTTCTATAACGTTCATATATGAACGAAAACCGGTCAGTAACAATTGTTGCTACACACGGAAGTTCCCCGATGGTTATTTATACCTGTTCGTCATTGTTCATCCCGGTGGCCGGCATAGGTCACTGTCGAGACGTAAAAATTTTCTGATACAGTTGTATTAACTTGTTGTAGTAACTGTATTCTTGTCTCATCAGGTTAGTTTTAAGTTATAAATAACGGAAGTATCCAGTTGATCGTCACATGAATACGAAAAGAAATCCGTTAAACTTCGTTTAGAAGATAATTCAGTCAAACGCGAAGGCCGTAACTCCACAAAATATCTAGGAATTAGTATTACTTCAGAGTTAAACTAGAAAGAACGCGTAGATAATGTCGTGGGAACGGCGAACCAGAGACTGCGTTTTATTGACATAACCCTTAAAAGATGCAACAGAACTACTACAGAAATTGCATACACTACGCTTGTCCGTCCTTTTTTGGAGTATGTGTACCCAGTGTGTGATGGAGGACATCGAAAGAGTCCAAAGAAGGGCAGCTCGTTTCGTATTGTCACGATACAGGGGAGACAGCGTTACGGAAATGTTACAGGATCTGGGATGGGAATCATTCCAACAACGGCGCTTCTCGCTGCGGGGTGGACTACTTACGAAACTCCAATCACCAACATTCTACTCCGAATGCAGAAATATATTACCGACTCCCACTTACATAGGTTAAAATACGAGATTAAAATACGAGAAATCAGAGCTAAAACGGAGAGATTCAGGTGTTCTTTCTTCCCGCGCGCTATTCGAGAATGGAATGGGAGATGAATAGTGTAATGGTGGTTCGATGAACCCTCTGCCAGGCACTTAAATGTGATTCGCAGAGTATCAGATGTAGATGTAGGACGATGTTAATGGCGACACAGGCGGGGCGACGTCGGCGCCACCCCTGACCTACGGCAGTCGCGACGAGTTTGTGCGTCAGTGGCGGCGGCGGTGGCCACCTGGCCGTGTTGTTCTGGGCTCGGCGCGACCGGCGGCCTCGACCGTGGCGGGCAATCAATAGCGGACTTCCGCGTGCCTGGCCGCGCCGACGGTCACTCGCCAAAGGCCGCGCCGGAAGCGCCACACCGCTTCCGTCTACGCACCGAGGTGCGCGGTCGGTGACGCAATAAAGGCCGAGGACACTGAAGCGGCACAATGCTCGGGATGGACACGTATACAGGGTGACTCTCCCGACGTGAGTTAACTCTACAGGTAGCAGAGTTTCCCTGCTAGAGACTATTTACTCACTCATAATTTGTTGTAGAAACTGCGCCCTAATTCGCACTATATCACCTACGTAGCCCCCCGTTCCAGTATGCATGCTATCCTCCTAGTGCCGGCCGCGGTGGCCGAGGGGATTAAGGCGATCCAGTCACGGTCTGCACGGTCACTGCGGTCGGGGGTTCGATCCCCTCTCGGGCATGGATATTCGTGCCGTCCTAGTTCGTAAGTAGTTCATAAGTAGTTTGTAAGTTTAGGGACTGATGACCCCGTAGTTAAGTTCCATAGAGCCGGCCGCGGTGGCCGAGGAGACTGAGGCGCTCCAGTCACGGTCTGCACGGCCACTACGGTCGGAGGTTCGAATCCCCCCTCGGGCATGGATATTTGTGCCGTCCTTAGGATAAGCTAGTTGATAAGTAGTTTGTAAGTTTAGGGACTGATGACCCCGTAGTTAAGTCCCATAAGCTTAACAAACATTTGAACATTAAGTCCCATAGACTATACAAACATTTATCCTCCTAGGGGGTGGTACTGTTCCTCACACATCCTGTCCTAGCGCCGTCTCCTGCCATAGTAATCTTCTAATATATAAAGCAGTGTGTCCGTATGTTTGCACGTGTTGCATACAAATCTACAGTTTTCTTACAATCTTTATGAAATTTCGTACACGTAACCTTCAGTCCATGAGTACGGTCGCCGTAAGTGTAAGAATCACATACGATATATAGTTCACGAGATATGTCGTCATAAACAATGAGATGCGCGAAAAACTGCTGCATTTTGCGACAATGCTGCTCATTTTTTCCTAAACCATTGGACCGGTTCCAACCAAATTTGGTACACACATTATTTACCGTGAGGTAACAATTGCTGCATTGTTAAGAATCACATACGACAAAAGATATTACGTCATAACCAATAGAAATCGCAAAAAAATGCCATATAATGCGGCGAGACTTCTATACACACTGTATGATAACGGCAGTACTTAACTACTTGCGACAAACTTTAAACATAATTTCAAACCTTTATTAAACTTTTTCCCGCTGGCAACCATAGTAAAATGATGAAAAGAATAAAGTTTATCGCTTATTACTTTTCCGCTGTTTGTGGAGTAAAACTACGGCTCTCGGTGTGACGTTACAATTTATAATTTCAACACTACAAATCGTAGCGACAGGAAACTTTACAGACAGTATACACATATATAGTTGAATGTAGCTTCTAAATTGTATCAGATTCCGACACATAGTTCATGAGATATGAGCATATAAACAGGAACGTTCATGGAAAACCGCGCCTTCGCGCACCAAGTTTTAATCTATTGCTTCTTTACTACTGTATTCCCAAGAGATTTTACAGACATACAGCCCTTATACAACTGAATATATGTACGTGAAAAATGGCAGGAATAAATAAATAAATACCCGGGCGACGCCGGGGTTTCAGCTAGTCTCTATATAAGAGCGAAAGGACACTCTTTCACTCATTCACTCACTCACTCACTGACTAAACACTAAATCTCAAAACTACTTCACCTATGAAGCTGACATTTGGCACGCATATAGTTCATCGGTAGACGACGTCATCTAAGAAAGGATTTTGCGATACGGCCGATAGTTCAGGAGATATGACGTCATAAAGAATGAAAACTTCCCCGTATTGCGGCACGTGATAGTGTGACTTTATCAGTCCACTATTTGATAAGGAGAGGACTTAGCGACTTTGCAACAAACTTCAAACATAATTTCAAACCTTTAAGAAAATCAGGTGATGCTGAAGGAATTAGATTAGGTAACGAAACATTGAAGGAGGTAGATGAGTTTTGTTACTTTGGCAGTAAAATAACAAATGATGGTCGCAGTACAGAGGATATAAAATGCAGATTAACAATGGATAGAAAAGCGTTCTTGAAAAAGAGAAATTTGTTAACCTCGAATATTAATTTAAGACTAAGGAAGTCCTTTCTGAAGGCATTTATGTGGAGTGTTGCCTTATATGGAAGTGAAACATGGACGATAAACATTGCGGCCAGGAAGAGGGTTGAGGCTTTTGAAATGTGGTGCTACCGAAGAATGCTGAAGATTAGGTGGGTGGATCGCATAACTAATGAGGAGGTACTGAACAGAATTGGGGACGAAATGAATTGGTATATCTTGACTAAAAGAAGGGATAGATTGGTAGGACACATTCTTAGACATCAAGGAATCGCGAGTTTAGCACTGGAGGGAAGTGTGTGGGATAAAAACCGCAGAGGAAGACCAAGAGATGGATACAGTAAGCAGATTCAGACAGATGTAGGTTGCCGTTCTTATGTGGAGATGAAGAGGCTTGCTCAGGATAGGGTATTGTGGAGAGCTGCATCAAACCAGTCTCCGGACTGAAGACAACAACAACAACAGGAAACTTTTTCTCGCTGACAGCTCCAGCAAAATGATGATAGGAAAAATGTTTGTCGCTTACTACTTTTTCGGCGTTAATGAAGTAAAATTACGGCATTTGACATGGCGTTACAATTTATTACTGGTAAACTATTAATTGTTTTCGCGAGAAATGTTACAGGCAGTATACACACATACCACTGAACGTACGTTCGAATTGTTATCATAGTACGACACACATTTCATGAGATATGGAGTAACAAACAATTACGTTAATGAAAAACCGCCACATCACGGATGACGTTTTGATTTGTTACGTCTTACCTACTAACTCTATTCGCGACGTATTTTGCAAACGTTTTAGATATGCACCACTGGATGTACCTTCGAAATAGTATCGTATTATGACATATAGTTCAGGTACTATGACGTCAAAGACATTTAAATACATGAAACTTCGCAATAAAGTGCATGACGTTGTAATTTACTACCAAATCAATTTACAACACATTTCGCAGATAGTTTCCTAATACTCCTCTCTACGAACCTGCTAAATGATGTCTTTGTAGGACCCATAATTCAGGAGATATCTTTGTACATGTATAAACTAAAAGTCACTCACTCACTGATTATACACGACATCTCTAAAACTACTGCACCTATGAAGCTTAAATTTTGCCGGTATCTAGTTTAAAGGTAGAAGATGTTAGCTAAGAAAGTTAGCTACGATAGGACGGAATGAAGGTGCATGACGGAGGATACTTTTCCTACAGACTGAAGGTCATTCCGACCTTCACGAAACTTTTCACGCTTGACCTTCAAAAGGAAGATCACCGTCTACCTAAAGTTTCATACGGCGGATGGGGGGGGGGGGGGGGTAGTATCTTACAACATAAAAAAGGATCCCTAAGTATGTTGGTCGCGACATTACTTGAGAACGGCTCGACCGATTTCACATATCCTTTTCTTGTTGTTTTCGTTATTCTCAGAACACAGGTTGTATTAAATTTGAAAATGTCAGAACAAAAAAGAGCGTTTTACAGTGTGACTCTGTGTTTCTAATGCATAAAAATCCATAGTTTTGTTCAGATATTTATGCATTTTTGCACACTTCACCATAAAAACAAGAGGAATGTCACTGTCTGTATAAAATTTCGTTCGGTGTACGGTGGAGGGTACTTAACATACGAACTTTAACAAAATGAATAAGTTTTCTCAGATCTTGATGAATTTTTGCATAAGGTCACAAGATACATGTATGTTCGTATGGTACATAACAGAAGGTGCCTTGACGAGAAAGGGAAAGGTGGAAATGAACAGAGACATGGGAAAGAAATACATGGAAATAGAGGAGTGAAGGGGAGGTGGACTACAAGAGTGTAGAATAAATAAACACCTGGGCGACGCCGGGATTACAGCTGGATGGAAGAAGGGAGTATAAGAGATAAATGAGTTTAAAGATGTACGATATGAAACACTTTTATCAGAAAGATAAGTGTTGTACTTAAGTATAATCTTGATTATTTCCTAATATGCAAATAATAATATTTTTAATCTTTGTGTATTGATATCAGTTTCTTATCTCGGAGTTACTCCTTTATTCCATTGTCAAGAAATATTTTCATTGAAATTTCGTTTTATTTAAATTTGCATTTATTTTTTTACACGTCATAACATTTCACAGTTCAGGACACGTCATTAGGAGACACACATTCTCCAGAATTTCCTACTCCCACATATTCAGCGTCCTGAAGAATATTCTCAAAACATGCACGTACAATGAAATTACTCAACTTGCTTTATGATAGATAGAAAATTAAAAGCAATAAGAATACCTACCTTAATAGACGACAAATCAAAGGAGATTTACAAATGCAACAGTGGTACATACATCACTAAAGTCTGAGTGACAGGCCATGAATACAGTAAAGAAATAATTCAGTACAAGAAACAAGCTTACCTTGTTACCAGCTGTGCTGGTATATGACTTGAAATACTACGTATTTTCTTCAACTTTTGTTTTCTTAATTCTGGGAACAGCCTTTTTTATGCCTTTATTTTCATCTATTTTCTTAACCTGTACACACATATCCGAATCATATGAGCACTGACTTGGTACATTTTCACATTCATCAGCTGAAACATCAGACGTTTCTTCTTCCGAGACTACTCCTGCATCAGCCATTTCGCTTCTGGTGAGCTCTAGCTCACCGCAAGTCAGGCACGAGCAATTATCCCAAGAACGATGCAACTCAAAATAGTACGTCGCATGCCATTTATCGACACTATAGCGTCGCCATTCAGGTAGTATGCAGAACAGCCACCAGGGAGTTGTATACGCAATTCACCGAATAACAACGCAACCTGACTTATGCCCTTCTTCCATCCATGTCTTCAATTGGAAGAATCCGACCGAATCATGATTTGTGGCCGAAACCGAACCGTAACGGAAACTTGCTTAATTCAGTTAAAATTTCACGTAAATTTACATTACATCTCAGATCACTAGCCTCCTCCAATACGCTGACGACGACGCCTTCCTTGCCATCGCCCCCTCCCTCGCCCGCTCCCCACACCTTCAGTCCCACCTCTCCAAATTCTCCTCCTGGTGCTACCAGTGGCTCCTTACTGTCAACCTCACAAAGTCCCAGGTAATCATCATAGGTCACACCACCCCTTTCTTCCGTCATCGCGACCTCTACCTCACAATCCATGACCGTACCATCCCGCAAACCAAACCCCTCAAGTACCTTGGCCTCACCCTTGACTGTTCCCTCTCCTGGAAACCGCGCCTCCAATCCTTCTGTGAAAAAACCCTCTCCCGCCTCAACCTCCTCAAGCCCCTGTCCAGCCGGACGTGGGGCCTTACCCCTCCACCATCCTCTTCACTTACCGATCCATCATGCGTCCTATCCTCTTCTGCTTCCATCCTGTCTGGGTTTCTGCTCCCCAGCCCACTACGAATCCCTCCAGATAATAGAACGCCACGCCTTCCGCCTCGCTTACCATATCCTCCTCCCGTCCCCAACGTGGATCCTTTTCGAATTGATACCCTTTCCTCACTTCTGAAGTCGGTGGAACACCTCCGCCTCCGCTATGTGTCCCGTATAATAGAATCTCATAACCAGATCGTCTCCCACCTCTTACTGTATCCTGGGCCTACCTCCCTTCACCTCTACACTCTCCGAGGTTAACTTCCGTCAACTCACTCTCCCGGATGACGCCCTCCGTCCCGACATCTACCCTTCCTTTCAACCTTAGTCCCTCCCCGTATATTTACGTCTTCCTTCGTCCCCCCTCCCACCCCAGTCTCCTCCCACGCTTGGATCTCCTCTCCCAGATCCTTCCTACGATGAGTCGTTGCACCCCTCCCCTCCTCCATCTCACCATTCCCTCCCGTCCTTCTCCCACCGCGCTTCCCCTTCCATCCCCTTTTCCCATTGCGGGGCACCTGTGTCGACATAACAGTGCCCAAGTGGTGTTTTAATACTTAAGCGGCCGCCTGTCAGGCAGAATATTAATGTTGCCAAATGTTTTCCGCTCCGTCTAGTGTGATCCACCAATGCGATTTTAACCATCCTGGATTTTTAATTTCTATGTCTGAGTGATTTTAACCACCATGGCTGTTTTATTTCAGAATATGGATCACTTCCGATTCTTTGCTCTGTGTCCGTTCTCTTCATTTATCTCTCCATTCTAGTGTTTAAATACAAAAAATTATATCACCTTTCTATGTTTTTAACAAACGACTTGTCAGTATTGTAAATGCACTCGGCTGAACAGCAGGAATGAAGCGGTTGCCAGCCTGCCACTTTTGGTGTCTTTGAAATACCAATAAAGAAAGAAAGAAAACAAATCACTTCTTTTTCCACATTTCGCAAGATCCCCTCCCTGAACTAGGCCAACCTGAAACTGTAGAAGATGCCAAGGGAGGCGAACAGATTTAGACAAATGGACGGTCCTTTATTGAAATGCTTCCAAATTGGATTCTATTTTCCTCATTATGACATTTTCTACCTTATAAAAAAAAAAAAAAAATCTTGCGTACGCTAACTCTCTATTTCCATCTTCATTTGCGTTTTTTCAATCGACAAACAACTTTACATATCTCCTGTTTCGCATTCCTAAATACATAACCCACGTAACTTACGGTCAGTAAATCAGCTTCAATCAGTACTGCTAAAAGTATTTCCAAAGATAACGAGACAGTTCCTGCATCCAAGAAACAGTATTTTCCATACTCGTTGCCGAACGCAGCTGTTCAAACTCTTATTAGGATTTTGTGTACGGCCATGTAGACATTTGCTATGTAAATTTCTATCTGCAAGATCCCTGTATAGTGGCTATATTTTTTTCCTTGACTGTGACAGGCATGGAATGTTTCTAGTGATATTCCTTTCCTGTAGCATCAACTTGGTCATTGTGCAGACATTTGTTCAAAGAGCGTTTAAGACTACGATAAGCAATTAAATGTAAATAAACCATACATTTTTGGAAACGGGATAAATTTGTCTTTAATATGGAATTGTCCTGTGGCTACAATTTGTAGTGTAGAAATTATCAATTGTAACGTCAATACCGAATGCCGTATTTGTACTGCATAAACTGCGGAAAGTAGTATGTGAGAAACTTTCTTCCTTCCATCATTTTGCTATTGTTGTCAGCGAGTAAAAGTTTAACAAAGGTTTGAAATTATGTTCAAAGTTTGTTGCAAGTCGCCAAATACTCTCATTCTCATATAGCGTATTAAGAAAGTCTCGCCACATTATGTGGTAGTCTTTTGCGAATCCTATTTTTTATGACGTCATATCAACTGAACTGCGTGTCGTATGTGATTCTCAACCCTGCAGCAATTGTTATCTCACGGTTAGGAATGAGTGTACAAAATTTGGTTGAAATCGGCCCAGTGGTTTCGGAGAAAATGAGCAACATTGTCGCTAAATGTAGCAGTTTTTCGCGTATATCTTGGTTTAAGACGTCATATCTCGTAAACTATATATCGTACGTGATTCTTACACTTAAGGAGACCGTCCTCATGGATTAAAGCTTACTTGTACAATATTTCACAAGGATTGGGATAAAACTGTAGATCTGTATGCAACACGTACACACAAATACATAAACACACGGACATCCTCCTTTACATATTAGAAACCAATAACCAAGATCACTTTTAATTTTTATTTAGATTACCGGTGTCGGCAGTTAAATTGCATAAAAAATGTTCAAATGTTTGTATAGTCTATGGGACTTAACTACGGGGTTATCAGTCCCTAAAATTACAAACTACTTATGAACTACTTACGGACTAGGACGGCACAAATATCCATGCCCGAGGGGGGATTCGAACCCCCGGCCGTAGTGGCCGTGCAGACCGTGACTGGAGCGCCTTAGTCTCCTCGGCCACCGCGGCCGGCGTTAAATTGCAATTCTGTATCTTTCATTCCTCACATTACAGATAAAAGTTTTAAAAACACATATTCACTATCATTACTCTTGGCTTGTCATCATACAGATAAAATATCATATATCTCAGGTTTTAATGTGATGTAGTCACTAAGGTGAAACAGAACTGACTAATCAGCTGTCCACTCACAATACGGTACCAGATGGCTCTTAATAATAATAAAAATTGAAAGCGATCTTTGATGTTGTCCTTAACAAACTAATTCAAAGGATCGCCCTCAAATACGAGTGTTGGAACATAAACAGTGACAACTATTTATTCACAAGCGATATCAAAGTGATTGCCCCTATTACTGTCCTTCAAAGTAGTCACCAGAGTTGTGTAGGACACGTTACCAGCGATGTGGGAGGCCTAGTAACCCTTAGCAGAGCCTGTTCTATTGATGGTGCGAATGCAGCGGTCAGCTGCCTGTCGAATCTCTGGAACAGTTCTGAAGCGAATGCCAGGAAATGTTCTTCAGCTTCCGAATCAAATAAAAGTCACAAGGACTCATGTCCGGGAAGTATGGTAGATGGTACAGTACTTCCCAGTCCTTCAACTGAACGCAGCAGCCAGAACATTCGCTGTATGCGCCCGCGCATTGTTCTGCAATAAGATGAGTGGGTTGCACAGAAAGTGTTGCCACTTCTTTTACTAAGCTGGTCGCAGGTGATGCTCCAAAAACGAACAGTATTACTGTGCGTTGAGGGTCTGCCGTAGAAGGACGTCATGCGGAAGGAAGACAATCTCATATTCGTACACGAAATCACCATAACGTTCACCATACTGGAGCTCTGACGCACCTTCGAGTTTCGCTGCGACCCATAATGTTTCAGTTTTGGCTTTTACCATGTCGCCCATGTCTCATCCAGTGTTACGATACGGCCACTGTTCTGTACAGTAATGCCGATTCCCCGCACACCTCTTGAATACCGCCGGCCGCGGTGGCCGAGGTGACTGAGGCGCTCCAGTCACGGTCAGCACGGCCACTACGGTCGGGGGTTCGAATCCCCCCTTGGGCATGGATATTTGTGCCGTCCTAGTTCGTAAGTAGTTCATAAGTAGTTTGTAAGTTTAGGGACTGATGACCCCGTAGTTAAGTCCCATAAGCTTTACAAACGTTTGAACGTTTTTTCTTGAATACCTTGATGACACTGTAGTGCTGTGCGACCCTGGCACATTCGATTTTTGATCCAACTCCGTTGTTCGTGTTTCGAAATCATATTGGCACCGTTATTTCAGAACGCTCGCTCACAAGTGAGTGTGGTTTTTCTCGATTGTTCGCACGCTGATGATGTGAGACTGGCGAGTCCATTTGCTCGGAGGTAGTGTAGGTATGTCAACAACGTGTGCTATCAGCGACAATAGTAGATTCCACAACAGCGTTGCCACTATTGAAGTTCCAACCCTGGTATGACAAACTTCTCACAGTTTCTTTTATGCGGCGCAACACGCGACATTACCATCGACTGAAGGTTTGTTTATGTGGCACGTAACCTTGATGGACTAATTCTCCAAGTCAAACAAAACTATGAGCATGGGTTTGACATTTGACCTGACTTGACGAGCTTTGTTTTGCTCATTGCCTTGGTATCAACATCATAACCTTAGAAACTAGTCTAATTACTAGTTATGGTCCTCTTAATGAGTACCAGATTTCATTTGAGCGATTCAAAAGCTCTTTCTGGTCTTGACTGAAGACTATGGGATAAACTTGTCCGCAACGCGATGCATAAGACGATGCTGTGTTACGATTACATGACATGATCGAACTCATATGTTACATTCTTCTGTCATCCATCGGAGTGTCAATCTTAGATTGGCACGCACAAGATCATTGACGTTTATAACATGAGTGTCCTCGTTAGACGTCAAGGGGTGTCCTGAACAAGACGTCTTTCACTTCAATCCGATTCTATTAATCCATGTGATCCATTTGTAAGACAGAGTACGGCTCCAGAAATCGCCACCGTAGTCTTTATGCATAATTTAGGGTGCCTTTGTAAAGGTTTCCTTAAGATTTACGCAAAATTTAATGCATACGCGTCTCCATATTCTCCAACTGCGCAACACAACCTTGTACTCAAAACAGCACTGAACAATCCCTAACATTGAATAATGAAATTTCCAGCAATTACATTCGTCACAGGCGAGTGCAAGGACGCTAACCGCATTTCACTCCAGCACTCGACTGGCGTGAAATTTCGAATGTTTTGGAACATTTTAAATAGACCTCCTATAAATCTATTATATAAAATTAATATTTGCTTGTTTGCCTTTATATTGTTCGTATTTTATGCATGGCCATAACATACATTCGATTGCTATAAACCTTTGTCAACTCACTGCTTGCACTCGTACGATGGTTTTAGGCATACTAAAATTGAATCCGTATGGTGCATGACGGAGGGTGCTTAACAATTACTTACTTCATTTCTTACGCCTTCACGGTGAAATGGCTGGACGGATATGAATGAAACGTGAAATAAAGGTAGCGTATACCCAGAATTGACACGTGGGCTGCCTTTCCTGAGCCTCCGCAGGTGCATGAGGAAGGTTACGTTACAATAATCATTCAAATTGTTTGACTGGTCACCATGAAAGTCAGCTCATAAATGTATGCTTTCACGAAGGAGATATTTATAATCTGCAAGCCAGTGAATTTAACATGGCGGAGGGTACTTTGCGACTCTGACACTGTTTAACCAGACACTATGGCACTTGACGAAATAACGTATTGTTTTCAAATATACGAGACAGAGAGAGAGAAGTTGGTGGAGGAGGAGACGAACAGAAAGGAAAAGAAGAAGACATACAGAAAGGGGAAGAGGGAGATGGACAGAAAGGGAAAGGAGGAGACGGATAGAGAGAGTGGAGAGGAGGAGAATGTAGGGGGGAGATGGTGCCAGACAGATGAAGGTGATGAACAGAGAGAGGGAGAGGAGGAAATGGAGAGGGAAAGGGACAGAAGGAGACGGGGGGATGAGCAGATAAACAGAGAGAGGGGATATGATGAGATGAACAGGGAGAGGGAAGATGAGATGGACAAAGAGAGAGGTGATCAGGAGATGATCAGAGGGGGGGGGGGGGGAGATGAGGAGATGGACAGAGAGAGAAGAAAGGAGAAAGTGATGAGATAGAGAATATAGAAGGAGAGAAGATACCTATAAGAGCAACGCCGGGTTTTCACAGGGGAGTGTAGTGGGTCCGTTGCTGTTCACGATATATATACATGACCTTGTGGATAACATCTGAAGTTCTCTGAGACCTTTTGCGGACGATGCTGTAGTATATAGAGAGGTTGTAACGATGGAAAATTTTATTGAAATGCAAGGGGATCTGCATCGAATTGACGCATGGTTCAGGGAATGGTAATGAATCTCAATGTAGGCAAGTGTAATGTGCTGTGAATACATAGAAAGACCCTGTATTATTTAGCTACTCTACAGCAGCTCAGCAACTGGAAGCAGTTAATTCCATAAATTATATGTAAGTTGGCATTAGGAGTGATTTAAAATGGAACAACCGTATAAAATCAGTCGTCGTAAAGCAGATGTCAGATTTAGATTCGTTGGTAGAATCCTAAGGAAATGCAGTCCGAAAACGAAGGAAGTAGGTTACAGTACACTTGTTCGCCCTTAGCTTGAATACTGCTCACCGGTGTGGGATCCGTACCAGGTGGGATTGATACAGGAAGTAGAGAAGATAGAACGGAGAGCAGCGTGCTTCGTTATACGATCATTTGGTAATTGAGAAAGCGTTACGGAAATGATCGATGAATTTCAGTGGAAGACTCTGCAGGAGAGACACTCTGTCGCTCGGTACGGGCTTTTGTCGAAGTTTCGAGAACTTACATTTACCGAGGAGTCTAGCAGTATATTGCTTGCTCCTACGTGTATCTCGCGAAGAGGGCATGAAGATAAAATCAGAGAGATTAGAGCCCACACAGTGACACACCGATAATCTTTCTTACCGCGAACAATACGTGACTGGAATAGGAGTGAGAACCGATAGTGGTACTGAAGGTACCCTCCCCCACACATCATCGCGTGGCTTGCGGAGTATGGATGTAGATGTAGATATCAAATAATAAATGTCCTGAAACGTGTTTTGTCTCGATATACATCCTGACTCGGAATTGAAGTTAGTATTGTGCAGGGAGCCGTCCTGCGAGACAGTCTGGGCAATTGAAGTATCCATTACGTTCCGGTGGCTTAATGGTTATAGCGTTCACCTATTAAGCAGGAGGTCCTGGGTTCGAGTCCCGGCCACGTCACAACTTTTCATTCAAAGCCTCTCATTCGTTTCAAGACCTCGTATAAGATACGCAAAAATGATATTTTTTTCCCCACAGAATAATCTGCTTAAAATGAGACGATAAATATCGAATATCAGATGAGAAGTAGCGAACGGAACGGCGTCTCTCGGCAGTACAATGACGAAACCGCGTCCAGCACGGAAAAGCAAACGCACGCGTGTAGCAGCGAGAGTGCTCGGCGGTCGGTCGGTAGCGGAACTGTCGGCGGGAGAGCGCTGTGTTTGAGTGAGAGCGGCGTGGCAGTGGGGCGGGGTAAACACGTCGGTGTCGCGGCGAGGTGAGGACGCGCACTCGGCGCCAACTCAAACACTCCGCAGCGCGGCGCGGCGAGACCCGCTCGCACCTGCCGTGCGCCGCCGCCGCTACCGCCGCTCTCGCCACGGCTCTGTTACCGTACCATCCGCGGCTACCAGTCAAGAGGGCTCCACATCTCACGCCAGCTTCACGCCATTTCCACGCTCTGGGACTGGGCTTACGTTCCCTCTACCTGTCATACCAACAGTTTCGATCATGCGTAAGAGAAGTGCAATAATAAAACATTAAAATAGAAACAAACGCAAAACATTTCTAGCAATAACACGATGGATTTAGTCTGACAAGCGGACCACGTGGGTATGCGATTTCAGAGTTTCTTTATATATATGATACGTGAAGTTCAGACTGAAATAACAATCAAGCAAATCCAAAAATGTTCAAATGTTTGTTAAGCTTATGGAACTTAACTACGGGGTCATCAGTCCCTAAACTTACTGAAACGGTTTTTGTTTCTTTTTTAGCCTTCTTAGTTCCTGAAACGTCAGCAACGAAGTGTTTCCTGTTGGAAAGGAGTACTACGTGCGACTGTTGTTGTTACACTTGCAAGTTGATATCTAACGGTTCAAAATGTTCAAATGTTCTTAAACCCATTGGACCAAATTACTATGATAATCAGACCGTAGACTTTCAGACTACTTTAAGGACAAAACACACACACACATACACGAACTTCCGGCGAGAACTGTCCGTAACATGATGCCTTATACTAAAGACGGCACAAATATCCATGCCCGAGGGGGGGATTCGAACCCCCGACCGTAAGGGCCGTGCAGACCGTGACTGAAGCGCCTCAGTCCCCGCGGCCACCGCGGCCGGCCAGCAAATCCATTCATTGAAACTCACAAAAACTCTCGAGAAAATCGGCTTTGAAAGTTTTCGATGAACATGTAAGTACCAATAAATAAAACACTTTCAGCATCTGTCGGTGTAGCTTAGCTGGTGCTGGGCACCGTGGCTCAGCGAAAAAACAAGAACGAACAGAAAACAACGACCGCACCTCCATTCCTACCTCGTTGCACAGATCGGTCTGTCGATCGTCTCCAATATTTACGGGGTGGATGTTGTCTTTTTGTCCCATTTATACAATTTCCTTTACTCTCCTATTCGTTCTCCTTGAGATTCGATTTTCAGGAAGTGTCGTTTTGGTTGTGTTTACATGTGCCTTCCCCTTACTTGTGGGCCTTCAGGGATGTGGTTTACGTTGGTAGTATATTGCTGTCTTATTACTTCTTTTGCTGCTTTGTTTACTGGCCAGCACTGTGGTCCACATTGTGTTTGTTCTTTTTACCGAATTGCACGGCATCTTGGTTGGACTCGTGGATTGAGGTCTGGCCACGATTGGTTTCTTTTAGGTTGTACTGTTTTCCGCAGTTATGACGTTTGGTACCAGGTACTTAAGTTTTTCCTTTTTTATCTCTCCTTAATTGTCGACGTGTTTCACACGAGGTAGACTTCCTTTTTGTTTCCTTTGTTGACAGGTGCCCTGATGATTCATAGCCGGCCGCGGTGGCCGAGGGGATTGAGGCGCTCCAGTCACGATCCGCACGGCCACTAGGGTCGGGGGTTCGAATCCCCCCTCGGGCATGGATATTTGTGTCGTTCTTAGTATAAGGTAGTTGATAAGTAGTTTGTAAGTTTAGGGACTGATGACCCCGTAGTTAAGTCCCATAAGCTTAACAAACATTTGAAACATTTGATGATTCATAAATACATATAACTATTTAAAAAAAGAAAGAAATAAATAACTAAATAACGAAACGCATCAAAAAGGAAAGAGTACCTGGTTCGAATCCCACTGTGACAGGATTTTGTTTTCTTCTTTCTTTTTTTCGGATTCAGTTATATAAAACATTCTGGGATATCTAATTCCAAGTGTTATGTCACTTTTATTTATTTGTATGTAGACGAGCTAAAAGCCTTGTCACATAAAACGATGATAGAGTTGGTTAGCTACTTGGAAAGCCATTAGCGCCGCTGCGGAGTGGCCGAGAGCATTGAGGCGCTATGCTGTGATGCGCGAGACCGCTCCCCGGCGGGGGTTCGAATCCCCCATCGGGCATGGATGTTTGTACCGTCCTTAGTATTAGTTAGTTCATAAGACGTTTGTAAGTTTAGGGACTGTTTATCACGTAGTTAAGTCCCATAAGCCAAACAAACATTTGAATTTTGCTAAACTAATATTAGAAGTGCATCTCGCCGATCCCCAATGCACCTCATCTTAGAGCCGGGCACGTCTTCTCGATAGATTGTGGAGTAAGCTCCATTCTCCTGATCAGCTGATCAGTTTTAGTTCTATGTCGGCGACTGTATAAATTAACTTCTCACACCCGGTACTCCCAAACAGCTCGGGGGATCACTCATACCACTTCGTAAAAAGTTTGCGTAGTAAAGTCTGTATTTCTGGTGGCTCTTAATCGTAGAATGATTTTGTTATAGAAATGTCCAAAAGTTAAAGTTCTTGGGGCCTTCTCAGAAAGGAAAGAGCACTGGCAGTCCTCGAATCGAAGTTACTGCATTAGTCTTTGTTCGGGGATAGCATATCTCGTCCGGAAAGAATAATATTCGTGGGTGCGATATCTTGCGGACCAACTCGAAGGAAAACAGCACCAAACTCCACGCTTTTGCGGAAGTTCCCACCTCAACTACGCTGACAGATGCCGCAACTGTTTTAACTAAAGGCAGTTGCGTCGAATGGCATACGCTGTTTGTTATTGGTTTATGAACTTCACTTACCATAAATAGCAAAAAATTCTAAAATCCGATACCTATGTGGTCTTCTTGCCAGTTTTGTAATATTTGATTTCATTATTATTATTATTATTATTATTATTTAAGATATAATATGTTTTCCACTGACGTAACCTCAGCGATTCGCGAGCATTTTTTTTTCTTTTAATGATTCAGCAATTTACTAGAATCGAGCAGCAGTATGAGCAAAAGAGGGTATGAATTATAATTAATTTACTCGTACTAGGAAAGCTCGCAAGATGGCGGCTGCAGATCTATGTCCGTGCATTGTTCAAAGCCGTGCGTGTGCAGGTCTGTTTTAAATAAAATTAGAGCAGGTTCGATTTTTTAATCAGCATCGGATCCTCGTACGAATTACAGCAGGCACTCAGTTAATGATACAGAGAAAAACATGGTATATAGTTTGCGTTCGATGACGCTAGTTTACACAGGCCTGAACGATACACGTTTATATACTTTTAAGTTGAAAAATATAGACACGAAATTTACAATTCTTATATCGATGTGACAAGGGATGTATAAGTAACTAACACCAAGAGTGAGATTATGGTTTTACGGAATATATTAATGGAATATTATTACAAATTGACTAAGATAGCCAGAATACTACCGACCACTTCCGATATCGAAACAGAAGAAAGATATATATGACAATAGGCTTTTGTTTCTATGAATAAAATATATTAATGATCACAGAAGATACAGAACCTTCCAATGATTAATGATTACATTCATGCTGGCGTTAGATTGTTCATCATCGTTGATATTTTACACTGATTTTAACAAAAAACATAACATTTTTCATTCGGGAACAAGGGGTAAATGCATAAATGTGCTGTTAAATTACTGAGTTAATGAGATACAGTTCTGCAGCTAAGGACTTATGCTACGATCTGGGCGGTCGCTCCCGGTGGAGGCATGAGTCCTACCACGGGCGTTCGGGAGCGTGCGAGTGTGTGTGTGTCTGTGTGTGTGTGTGTGTGTGTGTGTGTGTGTGTGCTGTCCTTAGATTAGTTTAAGTAGTTTTTAAGCCTAGTGACTGATGACCAGAGTAGTTAAGCCCCACAGATTTACAAACATTTGAACATTTTTGTGTTATCAATAATGTATGTTCAAGTTTGTAAGTCTAGGGACTGATGACCATAGCAGTTTGGTCCAATAGGTTTACAAACATGTAATTTGAAGGATTAAACTGATCGAAGGCAATTCGGTAGAGAAGGAAAATCAGTGACTAGAGAAATTAAAAATATTTTCGCATATGCTGCACCCGTCTGTCGAAATTAAATACGAAAGTCAGTCTACCTGTGGAATGTAATGGATCGTGAATTTATGAGAATACAGACACTGAATAAATTTAAATGTAAAACTGACGGGGAAATTCTTTGAGAATTAATCTAAGAAAAAATTGGATGAGGCACTGAGAATTGAAATGAATCTCTTCAAAAATCAAATAATTGTTAAGCTTACGGGACTTAACTGCGGGGTCGTCAGTCCCTAAAATTACAAACTACTTATAAACTAACTTATACTACAGACAGCAGAAACATCAGTGCCCGAGAGAGGATTCCAACCCCCTATGGGGGCCAAACCACGGAAACCCTCTCGTCGGTCACGGTACAGTGATTCAATCGGCGCGTGTCAGCAGTTCTAACATACTTGAATTTCCTCATGTACAGACGTAACGTAATACGGAATGCAGGTGCTGAGTGAAATAGCTGCCGGAAGTCCGTTAAAGGCAGGGATGTGAAAAGGGATTAACTGCCCCGGCAAGCCGCCAGCTCACCCGTCTATAGTAAAATGTTTACGACTGTAGATGAAACGACCACGGAACCAGAATGTTGTGCTTATGACGTGTAGTTTCCTAAACGCAAGAGGTCGATGGCCCAAAACTGGTGGAAGACTAAGCGCTTGTGGTTTCATCTTACAAATAAGACTGCTGAAACATCACTCAACGATTTTGCTGAAATTTGGATGTAGTAAACGAAAAAGTAAGGGACACGTATTTTTTACCGGTGGTATAACATATTTAAGAGTGAAACAGTCCCTCCAAAATGCGGGCAGAAATTGGGATAACTTAGTGACTGCTGAAGCGATTTCAATGATTTTTTAATGAATGTTCTTTTGATAAAAGACGAAAATCGGCCTAGGGGGATACTCTGCAAATCACAATCAACTGCCTGGCAGAGGGTTCATCGAACCTCCTTTACACTACTCATCTCCCATTCCACTCTGGAAAAGCGCGCGGGAAGAAAGAACACCTGAATCTCTCCGTTCGAGCTCTGATTTCTCGTATTTTATTATGATGATCATTTCTACCTATGTAGGCAGGAATCAACAATATATTTTCGTATTCGGAGAAGAATGTTGGTGATTGGAGTTTCGTAAGTAGATCACGCAGCAGCGATAAGCGCCGCTGTTGTAATGATCCCCAGCCCAGGTCCCGTAACGCTGTCTCTGCTGTATCGTGACCGTACAAAACCAGCTGCCCTCCTTTGGACTCTTTCGATGTCCTCCGTCAAACCCACCTGATAACGATCGCACACTGGGCTGCAATACTCCAAAAATGTCGGAGTAGCGTAGTGTATGCAGTCTCTTTAGTAGTTCTGTTGCGTCTTTAAAACGCAGTCTTTGGTTCGCCTTTCCCACGACATTGTCTACGTGTTCTTTACAGTTTTAGTCTGAAGTAATAGTAATACCCAGATATTTTGTGAAGTTTACGGCCTTCACGTTTAATTGATTTATCTTGCAAACAAAGTTTAACGGTAATATTATATTATATTGAAGGTATTTCCCTTATTTGTCTATGCAACTGATTTAATAAAATATGCTATTGCCAGATGCATTTCGCCTTTATTTGCAAGGCATCATCAGTGGCCTGTAATATATACATGATTATTTTTTACAAAATTTTATATTTACAATTCTCAGTATTTTTTAGGTTATCAACAGTTCTGATGCGTTATTTTGGTATAGTATTGATATCTGGATATTGTACTTACAATATTGCATGGATATAGCTTTACATCTGGTGCTCATTGGTTGCTTCCAGCTGTTGTGCTTCAATTCCGTGCATTTTGCTGTTTTTGTTGTACCAGCACTTCACAGTTAGTACCACTAGGCACATGCCATTTTTGTTTGTGTCGTGTTTTTGTTTTTGCTCGTGTTGCCAACTGTTGAGTATATGTTTGTCCTATCTCTGACTGCCATAGATCGTCAGCGAATAGCTGAAAGGACTGTGGAAGCCATCACTAAAGTGTGCAGAGTCAGGAAAGAACTCCTGAAACGTCTGAAGAGGATATTGAAGCAGCTGTCTATCAAGATTATGCCACTGGAATATTCTGAAAGAGAGATAAAGTGAGTCAAAAGCCGTACGGTCTGGAGCGCCACGTTACGGATCGCGAGGCCTCCCGCGTCTGAGTTTCGAATCCTCCCTCTGGCATAGATGTGTGTGTTGTCCTTAGTTTAACTTAGTTTAAGTTGATTGTAAGAATAGGGAGTGATGACCAAAGTAGATTGGTCCCTTAGTATTACAAACAATTTATTTTTATTTCTTTTAGTGAGTCAAAAACACTGAATTTTCTTTTCTCGAAGCTATATTTTCAGAACATTATGTACATATACCTTCATAATGGTTTTAGCTATATTCACCACAGTTCTCTCAATTGAAGAAGGGGACAGTATCTTTGTATTATGCACAATATATTGCAGAAATAATCTATGTTTGTCATTCTGTAAAAATTTTATGGTAATTTTTAGACAATATAGTATTGAAGTGTGTAACAAGGGTTCTTCTGTTTCCTCAGATACACTCCAAACTAAAAGAAAGAAAAACCCAAGAACCCAAGAGGAATAATGTGTTCCTACGAATATTGACAGCAGCCTGCTGCAGGCTAAATACTATTATACTATTGGTTCCAGAATGCGAATGTGTATTGCACAAACATCTTTTAGACAAAATATTGTAATTCTTAAACTATAACAGATATTTAAATAAATTTCCTCTTACAGCTTGACTTAATGTCATTCAGTGTTGGTACGAAATCGAAACTTCCTCCGCATTGTGGATCAAGAGTAATGTGCACCAAAAGCAAGGTATGAAAGTGCAGCCCATTCACGTGCAGGTCCCTTTAAATGTCTGACACTTCAATGATGGGTCAAACACTGCATCAGTAGAATGTTTCTTGAATATTTTGCATTCCAGTAGTGATCGTTTTACATGTGGAAGCAGACTTCCAACAGGAAGACTCAGGCCTCCTTGGCTGTACTGCCCTGGTTGTAAAGGCGTGGCTGCTTTCTCAACTCGTCGTCTTGCGCCCGCTATCTGGGGCCTCTATTCTACAGAGGCAGACGAGTGATTTATGGGAGCCATAAGGGAAATGTATGACTTTAATTTCCTGCCGGCTTGGTAGCGTCCGTTATCACTGGCGCGGCCTGCACATTAAACGTATGCACGGCATCTGCCAACGGCCGCTTTTGTATGACCTCAGGATGCCTACGATACAGACAGCTTTGTTAATGGCTTGCACCCTTATGACTCGCGGCAGCTACTGTGTTAACGCTGGGAAAATGTAACAGGACACTAAAGACCGTCTGAAAAGTTGTATGAACATTTGGCTTCTTCCCAGTGTCTACTAGAGCCTTCACATATTCCAATGTCATCCACATTTTCCCATCTGTATGTTAGTTGTGGCTCTGTATGAGCGTGATAACATGTTTAATTTAAATAGTGAATGGTGCACTTTGTTGTTCGTCACTAGTATTGCTTCCGTTTCGTACTGCTGTAACGACTCTCATTAAGGTACCAAACTAATTGGAGATATAATTGTTAAATAACTTGATGTACATTATATCATGCCTATTACAGGAAGTGCGATTTTATTCTTTATTATCCGGTAATCTTAAAAATGGATTGATTAGCATTTATATTTTCGCAAGTGTTTCCGCAGTAAAAAAAAAAAAAAAAAAAAAAAAAAAAAAAAAAAAAAAAAAAAGGCTGTCACTACTATATTATAGTCACATGCCAAGTTTATTACTGACAACAGAATTTCTGGTATTGTATGACGCATTTCGCCCGGTTAGGGCATCTACAGATATCTGACAAAGAATAAAATTGAAACAGAACTTACAATATTTGCATGACAATATTAAAAAAAAAAAAAATGTTTTACAAAATTTTAGCTACAAAAGAATTTGAAACTGGTAATAAGGAATTGTGATAATGTACGTTACTAATGCTTTATCTACTCTGTGGTAGAGGGTGTTTAGATTAAAATGCGGTCATAGGGTATTTACAGAGAAAATAATATGTAATCCTTTGATCTGTGGTAAAATTTACCATTGAAAACAAGTTGATACATTTTTTAAGTGAAACGATATTGAAGTAATTTATATTCCAAGATTCACCTTGTATGATGGCCCTGTACCATAGAGTAGGTCGTCAACTCATTAATAATACAAATGTAAATAAGTTGGAACTTGGTAGTATAGACAAAGTGAAATGACATATCCTGTAATTTGTAGCGAATCTTTATTGAGTAGAAATAGATCGTCGACACTTACTGTCTGCATTTTGTATTACCAAAATTGGTCTGCTCCATATGTTAGTACTTAAGGGAAGAATGATCTTTAGAAAATGTTCTGGTTTTGAGAAGAAGAGCAATTGGGATTTGCCTTTGCGAATTCTTTCGAAATTGGCATCAGGCGAAAATCATAACGTTTCCCACCAAGGAGTTATCATATACATTCACAATTATGGTTGCACTAAACCCTCCATCTTTCAGTCTTACAAGTAGTTGTACTGATTTCCTTGCTGTTGTTTTTTCTTTCTTTTTTTAATGTGTCTTCCCAAAGTATATAATAAATTTAGGCCTACAGATGCAATTGTTACACTTCATTTCTGCGAAAATGGTACATACATCAGCTGAAAAACGGCTCTGTTGGATTATAAATAGCCGAACTACGTTCCTGCTTTCTTTCTTTCTCGTCGTCCACACTTTCTCTCTCTCTCTCTCTCTCTCTCTCTCTCTCTCTCTCTCTCTCTCTCTCTCTCTCTCCAGTCATCTTTGTCGCCTTTCTAGACGTGCCCTTGTTCATATTTTGCTCGGATTTGTAACCTCTAAGACATAAAATCGTTAACACATGGGTACAGATCGACGGCAATGATATAAGTCTGTAATTTGCTACGATACTCGTATTGCTTTTCTTAAAACTTCGGTTTCACTTGAGCGAATTTCCACTCTCTCACTACAGACCCTTCGTTGACGAATATCAGTCATGTAACGGACATATTCCGCTTCTGGCGTAGGCATCGTCTTTCATTGCGGAATGACCAACTTGTTTTTTGGCGGACTCTTACAAACAGAAAGCGGCGGTCGTAAATATGCAGGGGTCGTGGTCAGCCGGCAGAGCACTGGGCAGCTCATAGGAGCGTGGCGGCATTTACCGGAGCTGCAAGCGGCAGCGGGCAGCCGTCCAGCCGCGGCCAGATTAATTATATATCAGCCAATTACGGCCGCGGGCGCCGCACTTTGATCTCCTCACGTCGGCAGGCGCCCGCAACGCCGAAACGAGCCTCCACAGGGTGGCCAAAACTGCATAACGCAATGATCCTGCGCAGTCGGGGTCGTGCAGTATGCAAAACTCCAAGTATGTTCAGTACACTGGTGGATGGTGGAAGAGTCACTTCAGGTTCATCGCGGGCAAGTACCGTATTTACTCGGCTATAGCACCCGCCACGTTTTCCATTTCTTTGCTTCTGAAACTGAGAAGGGTACTAACAGCGCAAACTTCATAAATTAATTAGTTCAATCTGTTGGTTCAGGATTTGCTACAATTATGAGGTTTGGAACTTACAAGGAAAGTGCATGGGCTCGAACAAACATACAGGGTGTTTCACTAAGTGTGTTTGCCTCTGTAACTTATAAAATAATAGGTGACGGGAAATTTTAATGCGGTAGGTCAACACAAGAAATGTTTCACTTTCTGCGGAGCTATGAACATAGTTTATTGTATCATTATCCAAAGAGTTACAGCACAAAGATGTAATTTTTTAAATGGAACAATACATTCCTATCACTGTTAGTTTGGGAGCTACAACCCTTCAAATTTTAGGGGGCGGAGGCTACGACAGCATAGCTGATTGGCTGGTGGTCATGAGACAGTGGGCCGTGACCCAGGGGATAGCCACTCGGCCAGTCAGATACGCTATCGCAGCCTCCGCACCCGGAACTTTGAAGCGTTGTAGCTCCCAAACTAACAGTGATAGGAATGTAGTTTAAACTGATTTGGACGCAGCTGGTTTAAACGAATCCAACACACGATAGAAAAAACTATTGTTCCATTTAAAAAATTATATCTTTGTGGTGTAACTGTTTGGAAAATGATACAATAAACTATGTTCATAGCTCCGCAGAAAGTGTAACATTTCTTGTGTTGACCTACCGCATTAAAATTTCCCTTCACCTATTATTTTATAAGTTACAGAGGCAAACACACTTAGTGAAACACCCTGTATATGTATGAACGTTTGGTTACAGGATCTCTACGTACACCTCGCTTTTCTGCAAAACTCTGCAATCTTGCACTAAAAGAAATTCAAATGTTTGTTAAGCTTATGGGACTTAACTACGGGGTCATCAGTCCCTAAACTTACAAACTACTTATGAACTACTTACTTACTTACGGCACAAATATCCATGCCCGAGGGGGAATTCGAACCCCCGACCGTAGTGGCCGTGCTGACCGTCACTGGAGCGCCTCAGTCACCTCGGCCACCGCGGCCGGCAATCTTGCACTAGATAGCACTGTAGATGTAATTGTAGACGCCATACGTAATGCAGAAATGTTAACTATAACTTATGAATTAATCATCGTACATGTTCTCTAGCGTAGTGTCATCAAAAGCCGTGATGATAGTTGCAACTTTAACCTTCTACTAGCAATACGGTTGATATTCACTGCCACTGCTTTCATCGCCTCTTCCCGCACTTGCCGTAGCACTACCGGTTGCAATGAGTTGTCCGTCATTATCATCCCTATTATCATCATTATGTGTTAGTGTGACAACAGCACTTCACTTATGCTCATATTTCTGTACCATAACAGACACAAGAAAGCATGCGAATGCTACATCTTCTACACTAATACCATCTTCAGGAAGAATGGTTCTTCATAACTTCATCACAATACATTAGTAGGATTGATTACCAATCGCCGTCCCATCTGACGCTTCACCACACAAATAACGTCACAAAACGTAACTTCGGAGGCACACTGCACCGCCCCTACTGGCGAACCGACAGGTCAAAGTGCAATGTGTCAAGGCACACGCAGAGGCCTCTAACGGACGACTGCAGAGTTTTGCAGATGCGGGAGTGTCACTAGTGCAATACCTTTACATTATCTATAGTACGATTTTGGTGTATATGTGTTTTTTGAGCCCAAGTACCTTCCTTTTTAGATAGCAGCAACACTACTGTCGATATACTATGTAATAAAATCTTCTATTGTCGCTCATAGCACACATCTTGGCAGACGTACGTTACCTCCGAGCAAATGCACTCGCTCGTCCCACGTCACCGGCGTGCTCGCAATCGAGGGAAACACAATCACTTGTGTGCGAGCGGTCTAACATAACAATGTCACTACGTTTTCGAAACGGGAACAACAGGCTTGGATGAAGATTGAATGTGCAGCACGAGAGTGTAATCAAGTTCTTCACGGGGCGTGAGGGGAATTGACAAGTAGGGTAAAAGCTTTCAACGAAGGTCGGCAATCTGTGACAGACCTGCACGGGACAGGTCGTCCTCGCGTATTACTGTTCATTTCTGAAGCGTCACCAGCGACCAACTTTGCGAAAGGACCGGCAACAATTTCTGCGCAACCCACCCATCACTTTGCACAACAAAGCGCGGGTGCATAAAGCACAAGCTCAGGTTGCTCTTTTCGGTCGATGGGAATGGGAAGTATTATAGCATCCACCATACTCCACAGACTTAAAAGTCCTTGTCACTTTAATTTGATTCCTAAGGAACCACTTCGTGGAATTCGCTTTAAAACTGTTCCAGAAATTCGACAAGCAGTAGACCACTCCATTCGCTCCATCAGAAGAACAGGCTCTCCTAACGTTATACTACGGCTTCCAAATCGCTGACAATAGGTTCTACACAACGGTGGTGACTACTTTGAAGGACAGTAACAGGTGCAAAAATGTAACGCTTTTGTATTGGTCGATAATAAATAGTTGGCACTATTTAAGTTCCAACCGTATTATTAATAATTTTATCAAACTGTATATGATTATGATGATGACAATTATGATTGAAAGTGGCATTTTTGGCCGTTACATCCCAGCTGGGATCGTGTTCGGGCTACGTGGGACAAGTCTCTAGGTGGCGCCACTTGGGCGACTTCTACATCTACAGCTACATGGGAAACACATTTAAGTGCCTGGCAGAGGGTTCATCGAACCACAATTATACTATTTATCTCCCATTCCATTCTCGAATAGCACGCGGGAAGAAAGAACACCTGAATCTCTCCTTTCGAGCTCTGATTTCTCGT
This sequence comes from Locusta migratoria, assembly GCA_026315105.1. Lineage (NCBI taxonomy): Eukaryota > Metazoa > Arthropoda > Insecta > Orthoptera > Acrididae > Locusta > Locusta migratoria. The sequence continues at coordinate 423,979,498 of CM048746.1, read as the reverse complement.
ATTTTATTCTGATGATCATTTCTACCTATGTAAGTGGGAGTCAACAATATATTTTCGCATTCGGAGGAGAATGTTGGCGATTAGAGTTTCGCAAGTAGCCCACGCCGCAGCAATAAGCGCCGTTGTTGTAATGATTCCCATCCCAGATCCGGTATCATTTCCGTAACGCTGTCTCCCCTGTATCGTGACAATACGAAACGAGCTGCCCTTCTTTGGACACTTTCGTTGTCCTCCGTCAAACCCACCTGATAAGGATCCCACACCACACTGCGCTTCAATGATGATGTGGACGACACAACACCCACTCCCCACATGGAGAAAATCCCCGACCCGACCGGGAATCGAATCCGGACCCTCTGAGTGGCAACCGACCACGCTGTCCACTGGACTACAGAGGCAGACCCACTATGTATAAAATGTCTCTTTTATTAAAACTTTATTTACACACACACACACACACACACACACACACACACACAGACACACAAACACATCTAATGTATTATTTCATATTTGTTGCAAACTCGACAGCTCTTAATTTAAATGAGGCTGTAAAACTAATTTTCCCATTGTCGGTATTCATTTTCGGACGTTCACAGAATTCAGCACTAACTGCGGAAAAAGAGAAGCCTAACGATGATGAACGGAGAGTGGGGGTGGAGTGGTCAGATTTCGTTAATGGTGTGTTGTAAAAATGTCACAGTACCATAAGTAATCGGCAGGCAGTATTGCTGAATTTCGTGTAAATTAGTGCTGCCGAACTTCACGTAACTATGAATATCGGGAATTTTTTAGATTTTTTAAAATTTCGTTGACGTTAAAAATTAGAGGGCCGGGAGGTCCTAGATGCGTTGGTGTAATATAGCCGATTAAATACACCATACACTGGAAGTGGCTGCCAATTTTCTACCGTGAAGTCGCGTATTTCGTTTCTGTGTATTGTATGAAATTAATTATGCGGTTAGTGGCCTATAGGTGGAAAAGATGCAGAAAAAATCTTAGACAAAATTGTATATGGTTCTTCAGAGCTCGGAATGAGTAACGAAACTCACAAGCAAACGGAAATAGCTTTTGTGTCTAATTGATTTAATGGAATTTGTTAGCAGTGGTGTACTTCCGTTCCTGGCGTGAACTTAACAGCCGAAGTTCCCAAGCGTGACAAACTGTACTAATTCAGCTCCACAATTTTTTAGTAAGTTGTCAGAAATCAAATACGAGGATATCCGCCGATACTACATTGATGTTCTATTGGCGGGAATCAGTGCATTGCGCAACACCATAAAATATTATACTAGGTCCCTGACAAACGCACATTCGAAATCCTTAGGAATAAAACATCAAATGAATAGGTGAAATTAGGGTTATGAGGTACACGAAGGTTAAAATGTAAATAGAACAGTTGTTTATTTAGCGTTCAGAATGAAACATGAATGCACCCTATCTTAATTTACTGGTGCATGTCTACGGTATTGTTTAGATATAAAACGTGGGAGGAAAAGGAAGGATTACACACACAGTTCATTCACACATAACCTTCAAGAACAGAAGGAATTAAACCGGACACCCTACAATATACACGCAAGGCAAATAAATCAATACCGACCGGCTAGTCATTACTAATGAATTTAGCTCGGGCACACCGAAAATGAAATTACAAATGACACGTGAAATAAAATCAAAGTACTGCGTGTTTCACTGCAGACAAGATTTTACACACCTACCAAATTATTAAATGAATCAGATTAGCAAATCTAATGAAAAGTAAAATATTCGGAAAACTTAAATGTTGCTAAATGGAATCCACAAGTATTGAGGTGATGCCATAGTTATCTAATCTTGTACACGTGGGAGGAACGTAGGAAGGACACTGATAACACAAGAAATCCTCAAATGAATTTATGAAACCGGCAAGAACATGAACACACGCACATGAAATCAGAATCATATGCATATTCACAATATACACGGAATACTCAAACGATTTGTAATGGGTTACTTTCCCACCTCAATTCCCATGGGAACAAAGAAAGTTCCGAGCTAACAAAAGAAAATCGAGACCTAACACCCATCCTTGTGGTAAATAAATCACGAATCATGATTTCTCTGGAGCTGTCAAAGAAACAATTAGAAAACTTAATAACTAATTATTTTGATTCTCAGCCACTGTGAATATAAATATATGCTCTACACTCCGATCAGATAATACTGTCATTCTGTCTATTCTTTGGAAATTTCCCTAAGCTTAGTTTTCTATATAAGAAAAGAAGGAGAAATTGTATATTAAAATTCGATCATATACTACATCTTGAGCGGATAGAGAGCTAACTTGCTTCTTGCCGAAGTAATTCAGCTTATTTATATAACGGAAGATTATGTATCCGAGATTTAAACAGTTCCGAGACATCGACCTGGAATAAATTCATCTGCTGGTAAGGTATGCCTTTCTCTTTAGTACTTTGGAACTGCAGTGGGTATACAAACGAACCTGCTCTTACACGATCAAGACTTTAATGAGACGGAACTTTGTGAAAAATCCACCAGTGCTGTGTGTATCACTAAAAGAAAGGCTTCGCTTATTTCATAAAGTCATCCCAACATTGTTCTCTGAATAAGGGAGAAACCTTATTAGATTATTATTTCTAGGGGCGATGATCACCGCATGTAACATGCCGAGCTGTTTACAGTTGCTGCAGCAACGGAGCCAGCGGTTCTCAACTAACGATGATATTTTTACATTTCTAATTAATCTGATTCTAGTATCAGTTCACTGACGTGACATTACTAACCTGCCCAATGTAATTAACCCAGAAATATAAAATATCGAACTAAAACTGAACTTTAACTGTGGCATTAAGAGAATAATAACAGAAGTTTATTTCATTTTAATTGATTTATTTGTGAGTGTAAAAAATGCAAATGGCCTGAAGCCTTTCACACTTTGAAACCTCAGGTACGTGAAATTTATCGTGCTTGCAAAACGATGTTACCTTGCCAGTGGCCAAGTGCCTTATCCTGGACTCAACCCTGCGAACCACCTCTCAACTTAACGATTTGACACTGACAAAAGCCACCGGTAGGAACCTCTTTGTGTTCTTTAAATTAAATATTGTTGGTTAAACTATAGCAACAGCAGACGGAAACACTATTCTATCAGTCATGTTGTAAATCCATAGGAGATATTGTACAGGAAGCAATGTTCGCCAAGGACGGAAATTCGCCGCATCTGCCTTTCTATAGCAACAGATATGTTAGCACTGACTGCCATCTGTTGACGATCATGGGGAAAAACCTACTTTAAAGCATGTACTTTATATGCTACCATCTGGTAGTAGGTTCCCAATTCCACGATTTGAGATATGTTTTCTTTACAGTATGTATAAATAAAGTATTATTTTGTCAGCTGTAGTGTGTTATTGTGTGCTGCAGTGCAACGAGAAAGAATTAATTATAAATTACTTAAGAATGTTGTGTAACATTGTTATAAAAGAAAGAGTGCTTCTGCAGAGAATGTCGCTGTTAGTGCCAAATCTTGTATCTGCAAAGACTGCGGAGAAGATTACTACGATCCAAAAGCAAGTCAAGTGGATTGGTACCAATGTGTAATTTCATATTAACAGAATATATGACATGAACTGCGAATGGGCAAAGCTGAAAATGTGTATACAGCCGGGATTCTAACTCGGGTCTCCAGCTTTCTAGGCAGTTGCACTGACCTCTACACCACTGGAACACTGATCACCGCCCCTGCAGGAACTACCTAAGCACGCCTCCCGTCAGATACGAATTCCCAGCTTCACCCTGCCCACGGTACTGTACTCAAACTCGTAGTTAAGAAACTAATACCCGTAGGAGTAAGGGACACAAACATGCCCAGCCCTACTTACTAGCGAATATGAAAGAATAACAACTGCACAGTTGCTCGCCGTGGAGGTTAGAGTCCTTCCTGGGGCATGGGTGTGTGTGTTGTAGATAGGTTAGTTTACCTAGGTTTAAGTAGTTTGTAAGCTACGGACTGATGACCACGCAGTTTGGTCCGATAGATTTGCAAACATTTGAATTTTAATAACTGCAGGATCAGAAGTGACGTCTGTTCTTTTGGAACAGACGCCATATATAATGTGTAAATTGCCAGAACTGGTTTCACGAAGACTCTGAAAATCAGTCGGTGAAGAGGTGTGGCTTGTGTACAGCGTTTAGTTACTTGGACTCTGATACTGGTTACCACGGACAGAAATGTCACAAAAATTCTCTAAAATTGTATTCGTTTCTCCTGTAGTAGTTCCAAGTGTCTTTTGTAAACAGCAGAATTTGGAGAAAACAAAATTTGATTTCAGGCGAAATTCCCTGCCTGGGAATGAAGTTCGGCAGTTAGATAAATCATGCAATAAAAATTTCCTATAATTTAATACGTCACTTTCAGTAGTTAATGGAGTTTTTATTTCATATATAGAAGTACACTAATCATATTCAAAATATATCACTATGTTTTCGCGAAAGACCACCATTTAAAATATTGTTCAGTTTGAGGTGAGCCGCGGTGGAGTAGCCGAGCGGTCTAAAGCGTCTCGCTGCGGAGCGCGCGGTTGCTTGCCGTGGAGGTTCGAGTCCTCCCTGGGGCATGGGCGTGTGTGTGTTGTCCTTAGGTTAGTTTACCTAGGTTTAAGTAGTTTGTAAGCTACAGACTGTTGACCACGCAGTTTGGTCCGACAGACTTACAAACATTTGAACATTTTGAGGTGCAAGGCTTCTTCCAAATTACCGAGAACTTATTTCATCAAACAACACACGCGCTGGGAACGTTTATAATTTCACATTGAGAAACTGTGCTGCACGTTCGCCGTATTATTGCTGTAATCTCGGTTTTTAGGTAGCTCTAAGGGACAGAGAAACACTCGCAAGCTGCTGAGTCTCTCGGGTCACTGCGTGTATGAACACACATTATCGGTGCGCGTCAGTCCGTTTCGCAGGTAACAGTTAACCGTCAGCAGAGGCAGGGCTGCGCCTTATCTGCTGGGCAGCAGAGGGGCGTGCTGCCGCCGACTGGCCGCGGATTGCATCTGACCTGCTGCCCCTCCCCTTACCACCTCGCGCCTTCTCCCCTCCCCCCTGCCCCTTCCACGCACGCAGTATTTACGGAGCAGCGTCACGCTATCGCCGTCGCCTTCGCCCCTGGAGATAAATGTTAATCTGATGCACGGAACGCCGGGTCGGAGGGCGGGCGCTGCGGCCGAGTAAATAAACCACTGCAGTTCACAGGGGTCACCCGTCTCGCGCAAACAGTTACCGCCGCTGTTTACGTCCAACTGGAAAGTGCAAGTGGGAGTGGAAAGCGTTTTAAGCGCGCAGGTGGAACGGGTGTGATGCGCACTCACGCATCCGTTTCTTTCTTTTGTAAAGTTGGCTACAGTGGTTTCACTTTGCTGTCAGGCCTATATAGTCCTTAATCACGATTACAAAAAACAGTTTCTGATCATGTTACATTATATTGAATTACATTACATTAATCTACATCCAACTGTAAAGTGCAAGTGGAGAGCGTTTTAAGCCCGCAGATGGATCGGGTGTGATGCGCCACTCACGCAAACGTTTCTTTCAAAAAATGGTTGTAAATCTATCGGACCAAACTGCGTGGTCATCAGTCAGTAGCTTACAAACTACTTAAGCTGAGGTAAACTAACCTAAGGACCACATACACACTCATGCTCAAGGGAGGACTCGAACCTCCGACGGCAAATAACCGCGCGCTCCGCAGCGAAACGCCTTAGACCGCTCGGCCACTCCACCGCGGCAACCGTTTCTTTCTTCTGTAAAGTTGGCTACAGTGACTTCAGTTTGCTGTCGGGCCTGTATATTCCTTAATCACTGTTGAAAACATCAGTTTTTGATCACATTACATTATATTGAATTGCATTACATTAATCTACATCCATACTCCGCAAGTCACCTGACGGTGTGTGGCGGAGTTCTCCCTCCTATGCCAGTCTCGTATATTTCGTGGGAAGAAAGATTGGCCGGCCGCGGTGGCCAAGGGGACTGAGGCGCTCCAGTCACGGTTTGCACGGTCGCTACGGTCGGGGGTTCGAATCCATCCTCGGGCATGGATATTTCTGCCGTCCTAAGTATTAGCTAGTTCATGAGTAGTTTGTAAGTTTAGGGACTGATGACCCCGTAGTTAAGTCCCATAAGCTATACAAAAGTTTCATCATTTGAAAGAAAGATTGTCGGTATACGTCTGTGTGGGCTCTAATATCTCCGATTTTATCCTCATGATCTCTTCACGAGATATATGTAGGAAGGAGCAATATACCGCTAGACTCCTTGGTAAACGCATATTCTCGAAACTTCGACGAAAACCCGTACCGAGATACATAACGTCTCTCTTGCAGAGTCTTCCACTGGGATTTATCAAAAATTTCATTAACACTTTCACGATTACTAAATGATCCTGTATCAAAGCCCGCTGCTCTCTGTTGGATCTTTTGTACTTCCTCTATCAACCCTGCCTGGTACGGATCCCACAGCGGTGAGAAGTATTCACGCATTGGGAGAACAAGTGTACCGTAACCTTTAGGTTTCTTCCAATGAATCTCAGTCTGAAAACCGACTCTAGCGACGATAAGTTGTATATGGTTGTTCCATTTTAAATCACCTCTAATGCATACTCCCTGGTAATACTCGTTCCGTAGATCATAAAGACGAGATTTCGTTTTGATGTGGAACGTGTCAGCATATTAAAATATAACATTATATGACATTCAATTTTTTTAATTCTTCCATAATTACTAATTTCTATCTAAACATTTTATCCTACTGAGAAGAAGGAGTTGTCATTCAGAAATTCTTTCAATTTGTTTTTAACTGCTGGTTTTCTATCTGTCAGGCATTTGATGTTGTTTGGTAAGTGTTCAAAGACTTTGGTGGCAGCATAAATCACCCCTTTCTGTTCCAAAGTTAGATTTAATCCTGAATACTGTGGATCAGTGTTTTTCAAACATTTCGAATATGCGACCCCCTTCCAAGAAAAAATATTCTGGCGAACCATACTCAAACGAAAATATTCTGTGAATGAGCCTTGTCGCAATATGTGCAACTGTAATGTTCATGACGTTGTATCTGAAATTAAATTTTCAATGCATGTAATCCTATGGGACCAAACTCAATTAGTCATCAGTCCCTAGTCTTACAAACTACTAAAACTAAGTTCAGCTAACCTACGGACACACACACACACATCCATGCCCGAGGGAGGATTCGAACATCCGACGCGGGAGGCCGCGCGATGCGTAACGTGGCGCTGCAGACCGCTCGGCTACTCCCGCGCGGCACGTTTATCTCCTGAACCATATGTCGCATGTAGTTCTTATCGCGACAACATTGTTACTTCACAGTAAGGAATATGTGCACCAAATTTCGTTGAAATCGGTCCATTTGTTTAGGAGGAAATGTGCAACACTGTCGTTTAATGCAGCAGTTTTCCCATTCTTTATGACATGAACAATCTGTAGCACGTGATATTAATACTTAGGACGAACGTTCTCGTGGATTGAAGCTTACGTGTGTAAGATTTTATAAACATAAGAAAAAAATTGATTTTTATACAATACATAAAAAAATAAAGAAAGAAAACGGAAGCTCTGCTTTATATATGAAGACTAGCTTAATTCCCTGCTACCTCGCACCCGTAGACTGGACAGTCTCCATTCGTTGTTTCTGTTTTCTTAGATATAGCTTTTAAAATGGTTTCCTAATCAAGTATTTTGACACAAATTGCCACCCCCTATTACACCAATGAAGGGAGAATTCAAAAAATCCCGACATTTTTTAAATTCTACCCTGGTTCCAAATCCAAATTTTCGCATCTCTAGCATCAAAATAGTCTTATTAGCACCATTAAAAGATTTTCCTTTATTTCTCCCGGTTAGTGGTTGAGTTTCCCGAAATATACAAAAATGGCTTTTTAAAATTCCAATTAAAAATTTAAAACAATTTCTTGCTTCAAAATTGTGTGACTTGCAACGTATTTTCAAAAAAACCGTTCATCCCATATTTCACCCCCCTAAGGATGGGAATATCGAAAAATCGCTGATGCCTACAATGTGAGATAAACAACGTCTATAAATTTCAAGTTGCTGTCGTTTGTAGATTCACTTTTCATCTCCGTTTTCTGCCTTTTAGAAACGGATCGAGAACGCGAAATTTCTTTCTTACGCTTTGTCATCATTCTTGGTAGTTTTACTTTTCAAACTACAATATGTACTTATTTTCCTATATTTGTACGATTCTTAGAGAAAAAAACAGAAGAATGTGCAACACGTTTCACTGTTTATATTCTCTTTTCTATTATAGTGCCAAAAGTCATTGCTGGCCGTCAGTCACAATTTTATATAAGGTGACGACTTTCAACCGCTATATCTTCCACCCTCATATAGCTATCGACACAGAACTGCTATGGTGTGCAACGGGAGACCTTGTGCTACAACAACACAGAGAGATCGTTCGTCTCCATCGTGTAGTTTTTGCTGAAGAGTTAAATATTGACACCCACACGGAGTATTTTATATAAGTCAGTAACTTCCAACTCCCAGATTTCCCGCCCCCTTATCGTTATCAACCATCTACCACCATTGTGGACAATGGAAGACTGATACCAACTACCACATACAAACACTATTTGTTTGCGATGTGTAATATTAGCTTCAGAGTGAAATATAGGCACAAACTCCTCAAATTTTATATATATTAATATCTATAAATGTGAATGTCTGTTCGGTGTACGTTTATCACGTCTGAACCACAAGACATAAAGAGCTAAAAATTTGTACAGTTACTAATGTCTACCCGGGGAAGGCTCTAGGCACGATTTTATGGCGATAGGATAGCAGTTTATCTATATATATTAATGTGAATTTCTGTTCGATGTACGCTTATCACGTCCGAACGGCAAGACGCAGAGACTTAAATATTTGTACAGTTACTAATTTATAGCTGACGAACGTGTTAGGCACGGTTTTATAGCGATTTGATAGATATTTAGTAATTTTAGAAATATGACGTGAAATGTGGAAGAATAATGACTCTTTGAAAATTATATTTACTCTTTGAAAATGGTTTTATTGGTTGCATTGTTGCTTGAGGGTTGATAATGATAAAAGGGTGGAGTACATTGGGATGGAAAGTTATCGGTGTATATAAAATTCTACGTGTGTGTGTTAATATTTCGCTCTGCAGCCTGAACTACAGAACACAATTGTTGTTCGAAGTCTCCCGTTGTACACCATAGCAGTTCCATGCCAATAGCTATAACGGGGTGGAAGATATAGTGGTTGAAAGTCGTCAGATTATGAAAAACTTCGGACTGAAGGCCAGCGCTGACGTTTGCGACTCTATAGCAAGGAGTTTACATACAGCGAAACATGATGCCACACACCGTATCTTCGGTCTATGCGTGCTACAATGTCTTCAGATCTTTCTTTGTAAAGACAAGCATACGAATAAGGAAATATAAGAATAAATAAGTAAATACCTTGGCGACGCCGGGTTTTCAGCTAGTATTAAGATGTTACTGATAATGCATTTCGCTCACTGTACTCACGAAATCGATGTGAAGACTATGTTTTTAGAATGGCTCTTATTATTCGACAGTAGAGCACGTTGAAGGGTACACCAGATTCGTTGCTGCACTCTTCTTCGTAACAGCGGACGGCACTGTGAACCTCTTAAAAAGTTGTTGGTACGGGAGGCGACTCCTTGCTGCCCCCCACCAGCGCGGCCCCTGGACATGGCGGCGGAGTGGGGGTAAGGTTGCTGCGCTCCGGAGGGCAAGTCGTTACCAACTTGAGGCTCACGCGGTGGCCCGGCCGGACTGCCGCCCACTTCCCACTTCAAAAGGGGCGGCGCCGGCTCTACGGTGACCGTCCCGTCTATCGGCGGGTGTGGAGGCGGGGGCGGAAGCTCTTCATTTGGCACCGCCACCGCCTCCCGTCCGTCCCAGCCGCCCCCGGGCTCACAAGCGACTGCGCAGATTCTTTTTGTTGTCAGAGCGAAGTCTGTTGGCAGCTGTCAAAGGCAGGCAGGCAGGCAGGCAGGATCCAGAAGAGCGCGGAGACGTCCTCGCGGGCGCCTTTATTTTCGGTTCGCTTCTCAGGGAAAGGCAGTTACCGCACGCGGCGAAGCCACGGAGAATAAGACTTCGCCGAGTAGGATTTCGTCTGTAGGCGTTCTGTCTAGCAAAGAAATCCGATGAAAGTATTCGGTAACAGTGCAGGTGTTCGTATAGAATACTGCGCTGTGCGCCGCCTTTCCAGATTGGGAGGTGACCCATGCAAGGTTCGCATCTGCGCGATGGTTTGAAGACTGTAGCTCATGGACCTGCGAGTCTCCGTGTGACGTTTAGGTGGTTACCCCACTTGTATCTGTAAATGATAGGCTTTTCGACATTTTTGTTTTTCGTTTTTTGCCTTTGAATTTTTCCGTAAGCAATTACATACGAAACGAGATATCCACTCTGCAGCGGACTGTTTGGCGATATGAAAGTTCCTGGCAGATTAAATCTGTAAGCCGGAACCAGGATTCTCGAAGCTGTGACCTTTCTCTTTTGCGGACAAGTCTTCTACCGTCTGAGCTAGCCCAGCAAGCTTCACGATCCACCATGGCAGATTTACTTCCGCCAATATGTTCAAATGTTCAAAAATGTTCAAATGTTTGTAGAGTCTATGGGACTTAACTACGGGGTCATCAGTCCCTAAACTTAAAAACTACTTATGAACTAGCTAATCCTAAGGACGGCACAAATATCCATGCTCGAGGGGGGATTCGAAACCCCGACCGTAGTGGCCGTGCAGACCATGACTGGAGCGCCTCAGTACCCTCGGCCACCGCCGCCGGCTATATCGCCTCCTAGTTACCGAACGTCACAGAAGTTTTCCTACGAAACTTGCAGGACTACCACTGCTGGAAGTAAGGATATGGAGAACACGTAGCAAAGCTACAGCTTAGGGGATGTTTCCAGAATGACTGCACCGAAGTGTGTGGTGACATCATACTTCGTGGCCGATTAAAACTGCGTTCCAGACCGGGATTCCAACCAAATACCTTTGCCTTTCGCTGGGAAATGCTTTACCGACTGAACTACCTGTCCACGCCTCAAGGCCCGTCTTCGCAGTTTTATTTCCGCAAGTACTTGTTGTTCTGGATTCGAATCCCAGGACTATACACAGTATAAATTTGCCAGGAATTTTCATATCAGCACACAGTCCGCTGCAAAGTGAAAATCTCATTCGGGGAACGCCTCGTAGGCTCACTGTTAGTCACGTCTCTGCGATATCCTTTCTTTTGGGAGAGCTAGTCCTGCAAAGAACGCAGGAGGAATTCTGTGCAGATTGGAACGTAGCAGAAGAGATACTGGCGAAACTAAACCTGTGAGGAAGGAGTGAGTCGAGCACAGATGCTTCAGTCTGAAGAGTATTTCCTTGCGAAAGGCTAAAGTACTGGTTTGGAATCCAGATTTGGCATACCGCTCCAATCTGCTAAAAAGTATCAATTACAGTACAGTCAGACAGACAAAGAAACAACAAGTTTACTCATTCCACAGACGGGTGGTGCACAGTGTTCTTCCTTCTGTGAGAGACGACTTAGACTACAAGAAGGGCATTTGGCCGCAACCTTTAATAAAACAAGTTTGTCTAATAATTTTGAGTAAAGCGGACCCCATACTGGATAAGATTAATTCTACGAAGAATAGAAATTCAACACCACTTGGGACATCACTAAAAAGCTACATAAATAATGTCCAAGTTACCTGATGAACTGATTTGTGACATTAAATATTGTCATCTGAAATCAATAAATTTAAAGTCATATCAAAACATTACTACGTCAGATAGAAGACTAATTAACGTTTTCATAATGTTGTCGTTACATTCCAGACTTAAGTGTAATAAAGACATTTTGAAAAATGAGTTTCACTGTCATATGTGCAAGATTTCACTGGAATTGTATTGCCAGGTACTTAAATATGTCCATAAAAATTAGAAAATGTTTCCTGTATTTAAATAATAATCTATAACACAAGCAGCTACTGTACGGAGCTGTTAAGAAACAATTTGCCTTCACTGCTTATTTCCAGTAAGATAAGTGTGTATAGATGAATATAGGGTGGCGAACATAAAATGTACTGAAAAAAAGTATGTAATATGCTCGTTATTCAAATAAAACGTACGTTATATTCATTCTAAGTCTCATTTTTACACCTTTTCATCTTAGGGATGGCCAATATAAAACCTGTCTGTAAGGTGGACATATCTACGTTATATCCCGCTGTCACTGTTTATTTAAAATAATTTCTTAAATAACTCGTTACAGAGTTCGTAATAAAAATTCGCAGTGTCTGTATCACTTTGGCTGGAAGAGAGCACCATTCTGTAAACTAAATTACACGATATTTTTTGCGTAAATGGTTAAGTCGTGTGAAACCATACGTTGCTGTTAGTGTTAATCGTCACAAATGATATAGAGCGGTGACCCAGTGGTATCAATCGAGCAGATGTACTCTTGCAAAGTGACTCCACATTGTGGATGACAGGCACTTTGAACTACACGACACCGCCTACTGGCGAGTAAAATTTTTGTGAAGAAACAGATATAAGTACCTTTTTCAGACGAGTAATAAATGAAAAAATGCTGAACACTGAGTATAAAATTACTCAAACATGTTTATTTTTTGGACAGAGTTAAAGTGTACGTCTGTCTCGTCCGCCATGTAATTACCTACAAATTTACCTAAAAGTTATAATCGATGCACTTGAAACGTGTCCATAAAAAATTATTTTGTAAGAAAATGTCCAATATTGTGCCTCCTGTTTTGTATCGAGTAACTTGCTTGCAAGAAAATGTATAATATCGCTTCTACTGTATGTATCGATATGTGTCCTTTATGAAGTTTCATCTTTGGCAAAGATCATGTATTGCATAGCATTGTAGCTCGCACTGAGAGAGAGTAGCACTAGTGGTTCAGCTCGCTTAGAGAGCGGTTGGGTTGTGTGTATGGCTCCGGTGTAGAACAGAGGCTGCTTTGCCAGCAAGTCAGAAGTTGTATTATGTAGGTAATGTAATGCTGATTATTAATAATAAGTAGCTTAAACTTTCTTTCATGTTTCATTTACGTAGTTAGAAAATTAACTTACTTCCTTCATTTGATAATTAATTATTAGTGGATTTAAAGTGCAGTATTGATGTGAATAATATTGTTGAACGGATTTCATTATTGGTGCCATAGTAAATGATAGTTAATTGACTATGATACTAAATTGATACTAAATTTCAATAATTAGAAACTGATCTGCATAAAATTCTCACAGTCAAGCATTAAGAAAATGATTTGTGTTTTTTTTAAATATCTCTCTCGCAGTCAAAATTTTTGAGTATAGTCAGTGTCTGTTTCAAAAGGCTACATGTCACAGTTGTTTTGTTAAAAATATCCGTTGCGCACATAATCAGTTTCATGCACTGTTTCTCACTTAATAGCATATACATCAGTATTAGGGCCATAATTAAACCAAATTGCTGTGTCAAGGAGCAATTTGTTGTCCGATCTAATGATAGGTTCAACATCCACACAACACACGTACAGCTTTTACACTGCATGCATCTCACCTACGTCTGAACGCTCATCAGGCCGTATTGCTCTCAAGCAACATCAAAGGTGTGAAGCCCTTCAATATTATCCATAGGCTCTGCCAAGTTTCAAAGAGCAAGGTTGCGAAAGAAAGGTCAGAGCGCCAAAATTCGTGTGAGAGTCACGCCACTTCACTAAAAAGCCGCACAGTTCTTGCGTGTTCGTGTCACTGGCTTTGAAGGTCGCCACACTGCTTTACTCAAGTGTCACCTTTTCGTTAGCTTTATCTGCGATGCAGTTCAGAAACTTGACGTCAATCGTTTTGTTAAGGGTCGCCGGGGGAAACACTTCACACTCATATTCGACGCGAAGCAGTCATAGGAGGGCAGTAAAAAGCATGTCAATGAAACTACTTTTTCGTTAAAGGGGGGGGGGGATAATTTGTGTACATTTCATTGTAGGAAACAGAAGGTCGGAGAGCGGGGTGCAAAAGGACAATGTTCCAGACAATCAGTGGCAGGGCAGACACCCTAGGACGCGACTAAACATCCTTAAGGAATCGTAGGTTGCAACAACATTGAAAGTAGTCCAAACACTTTCAAATGTAATGCGATCTAAACCACCGACTGTGCTATCCCAACACGACACACGATGCCGCCTCACAACTTTACTTCCGCCAGTACCTCGCCTCCTACTTTCCAAACTTCACAGAAGCTCTCCTGCGAACCATGCAAGACAAGCACTGCTGGAAGAAAGGATATGGTGGAGACATGGCTTAGCCACAGCCTAAGGGATGTTTCCAGAATGAAATTTTCACTCTGCAGCGGTGTGTGCGCTGATATGATACTTCCTGGCAGATTAAAATTGTATGCCGTAACAGGGACTCGAACCTAGGACCTTCGCCTTTCGCGGGCAAGCGCACCACCGACTGTGCTATCCCGACACGACTCACGATGCCGCCTCACAACTTTTCTTCGGCCAGTACCTCGCCTCCTACTTTCCAAACTTCACAGAAGCTCTCCTGTAGGAGGCGAAGTACTGGCGGAAGTAAAGTTGTGAGGCGGCATCGTGAGTCGGGATAGCACAGTCGGCGGTGCGCTTGCCCGCGAAAGGCAAAGGTACCAGGTTCGAGTCTCGGTTCCGGCATACAATTTTAATCTGCCGGGAAGTTTCATATCTGCGCACACTCCGCTGCAGAGTGAATGTTTCATTCTAGTTCTATTACTGTTTCTGCCTTTTGAACACCTTCTGTTTCTAATTCTCATGTGACCTTATCACGGGGAGGTGGAGGATTGGGTTTTGAGAAATACTGAAATGTCATTTTAAGATTCCTAACCACAGTTCTAGTAATTTTTAGTGGGAGTTATATTTGCATCAGAACAGCCCCTATGTGCCAGTATACCACTTATCCGTTAAGTTTACCCGGCGGCCCACACCCAAGGCGTACCTCAACCAACGCAACTTCAGTAACGAATCGTAGCAGAGATCCATTTCTGGTTACGCTAAATATGACAAGAACATATCTAACGACCACTACTTCCTGCAGATGGAGCTAGAAGCAAACAGAGTATAGAGAGCCTATATACTTATAGGGAGAAAGTGACCGCCATGTTTTTACCAGACTTCCCGCGGTACGTGCACTTAGATAGCAACCCAAGCAAAAATACAGCCACTTAAAAGATTGAAATAAGCCATCACTTTCACCCATGACACCAAAGCACATCTTCTAGCTTACTAATCAGTACGTGGTTAAAGAAATGCCATTCATCTAAGTTCATACAGGCCTAATAAATTTGTAAGCAAATAAGTCTCGTGAATCAGTTTCTATGATTGTCGAATGTTAATACCATATTTTACGATGTTCTGGTAATTTCGACAGTTGGCAATTGATTAATAAGAAAGAGAGATACTCCATGTTATGTATCCAAATGAAAATAATGCCGTTTTAGAATTTTTTCTCTCAATATCCATCGCCGAAATTAGTAAAATATTATTGCTTTCCGCCCAGATATAATGAACTGTAAGTGTGCTGTCGACCTTATAATATTTTCCTACACTGGGAAATACCAAAAACGTCCTTCTGTAAATACTTCTAGGTTCAGAGTATCACATAAATCGAAAAAATACCGATAATATCTCTAGCGAAACAACAGAAACAGACTCAAAATAGGAAACTAAATATCTACAACAGGTCAATAGTCACGTCCCCCTCTCTTTCAGAAATCACATCCCGTAACCAATTATAGTAGGATTGTGAATATCCAATAATACACAGCCCAGGGGGACAATGTTAAAACATACCTTGAAACGCGACATATCGAAAACCAAAATCATGAACTAACAAAAAGCTAGCAAATACTGCTTATAAAAATTTACCGCTTATCGGATTCACACTCGCAGCCTTCACATCATGAACTCAGTACGCAACCACTACACCAAGCGGGAATTTCACGTCACGGCAGATTAGCCGCGCGTGCTGGAGCGCCGTGTTGAGGTGAGCGCGGCAGTCCGCCGTCGGGGGTTCGATTCCCCTCTCGGGCAAGGATATTTGTGTCGTCTTCAGTATAAGGTAGTTCATACGTAGTTTGTAAGTTTAGGGGCTGATGACCCTCACAGTTGAGTCACTTAAGACTTACAAACATTTGTACATTTGGAATTTCACATGCAGAAGTTCTTTTACTGAATTTCGTAAACGCCTTTCTTGCTTTATATGTCGCCTTTACGGTTCTCGCTTTTTCGGTTAATTTTCACTGTCCACTTTTCCCTACTTCCTCATTCCTTGCAAACACAAGCATCATATAGCAATATTTACTTCAGTTTTTACAGCCAACAGAGGATGAGGGACAACGAACCATTTCTCTTGATTGCGCTTAGTGAAATTGACTATTAATTACACTCAGTAAATCACTGCAAACCAACATATATTCTCAAAAATTGCCGCGAAGTTCTAAGGTTATCGTCAACGACCAACGAACACGTTAATTTACGTAAACAGAACCGACAAAAGATGTCCAAATGTTGAGCAGTTCCTACCGTAATAAAACTTGTACGTAAATGTACAGTGAAATCACTGTCAGAAGTTGTTAAGACACCCAACAGTCCAGAAACGCACACTGTAGCTATTCACACCCATGTAGAGACCGCCAAATCAGGTAAAAACAAGGCGTCCTGAGCTCTTAGCTAATCAGGAGCAGTCTCACGTATGGCCACTATCTCCCTATACAGGCTCTCTAACAGAGTTTACCATTTATACTGTCTTCTTAACACAAAATAAGCCCATGTACCATTATAACCGTTTTTAAGTCCGCCTTGTAATTTTGTTTAAATTCTGTCACGCAGATAGTCTGAAGGGCGAAACGCGTCATTGACTAATAAAAAAGTTTGCAATCAAGACGGTTTGAAAGAATATGGAGCCTGTACAGGGAGTGAGTGGCCAACCGGTATGTTTTTACCAGACTGCGAGTGGGACGTACGCGCTTACATAGCGGCAGCAGTCACACCCATGACACCAAAGCACATAATCCAGCTTACTAATCAGTACTTGGTTAAAACAAATGCCATTCACATCTGTTTATATAGTCCTAATAAAGTTGTCTCTTGAGCATATTTTATGATGTTCGGGTAACTTCGACAGTTGGCAGTTTATTAATAAGAAAGAGGTATTTCATGTTATATATCTCAAAGGAAGTGATGCTATTTCACATATTTCTGTTTGGATATCCATTCCTGAAAGTAGTACACTATTATCGCTTACCGCCCTCATTAATTCATTTTAAGTGTGTTCCTGTCGATCTTGTAACATTTTCCTACACTGGCAAATACCAAAAAACGTCATTCTCTACATACTTTTAGGAACATAGTACACAAAAGAACGGAAAAATAACGATACTATCTCTACAGAAATACAGAAAGATTCAAAGTCCCGCCCCCTCCCTTTTTCGTCTTATATCCCTTAACCAATTACAGGATTGTGAGTAGCCAACAACATACAGTCAACGTACGTTGTAGCATGACATGTCAAAAATCAAAACCATGTAGAAAATAGCTACAAAATACTGTTTAAAATATTTATCGCATTCGATCTCGCGACCTCCACATTACGAATTCAGTACGCAAACCCTAAACCACGCGGAAATTGCGCAGGTAGTACTTCTATATCTGACTTTCAACAATGCCTTTCTTTCACTGGGTGGGGAAAGCAGCAAATCTTTATTTCACACACACAGGAATAATTCGTTGGATTCCGTAAGTCGCCTTTACGGTTCCGCTTCTTCGAATTACTTTCACCGCCCACTGTTTCAGTATTTCCTCATTCCTTGTGAACACAAATATCATATGACAATCTGTAGCAAACACAGGAACTACGAGGCATTTCTGTTGACTGTCCTGAATGATTATGTAATACACATTATTAATTACACTCAACTTTACTTCAAATGAACATTTAATGTGAAAATTTGCCTCGAAGTTCCCAAACAACGTTGGACAAACAACACGTTAAATTACGTAAATAGAACCTACAGAAGACTTGCAAAAGTGCAGCAGTGCCTACCGCTATATAACCTGTATGTAACAGTACAGTGAAATGCTGTCAGAAGCATTAAAGACCCTCTACAGTACAGAAACGAACACTATAGCTATTTAGACGAATACAATGCCCGCCAAATATAGTAAAAACATAGCGTCCTGGGCTCTCAGCCAATCAGCAATGACATCAATCATGGCCGATTTCTCCCTATACAGGCTCTCTAATAGAGAGCGCAACAGAACAGTACTGCATCATGCTACGGACTGGCCGGCCGTTCCTGCCAAAGTTTTGAGACCTCCATCGAGCTTCTGTGAGTTTGTGTATGTATGTGTGTATGTTTTTTTCTTACTGTAAGTTACATTAAATAGTTTGTAAGTCTATGGAGTGATGAGCTCAGCATTTTAGCCTAAAAGGTTTCCTAAAGAACAGACACCAGATATATATATATATATATATATATATATATATATATATATTATACAATTTGCCAATTTGCAATGACTCTTTCTTCAGTGCGGAGGCACTCCTAGGCCCTTACTCTTACGGGAAGTAGTACAAAGTGGCTACGAGTTTGAGTTCTAGTGGACAGGGTAAAGTTGCAAATTTGTATCTGACGGGAGGCATGCTTGAGTAATTCCGTGCAGTTGTGATGATCGCTGCGTCCCCAACTGTAGGGGTCAGCGCTACTGCCTAGAAAGCAGGAGCCTCGGGTTCGAAACGCGGGTGGTTACACATTTTCAACTTTACCCATACTCAGTTAATGTCGTACATTCCATGAATATGCAAAGGTTTACAAACATCTGAACATTTTGAAATAAAAAGTAAAGAAATAAAAAATAAAAAGTACTAACAAAAGTAGCCAATTTTAAGTTTTTAACAAAGCAACAAGGGAGACATATTAAAAAAAAGTGATATCAAATATGATGATGGATATAGGATACTTGAAGTTTCCTTTGGACAGTTTAGTCATCAAACTATTATCAAGCTAACAGTCGGCGTTACACAGCATTAGTGAGGAGCCTCGTGAGAGGTACCTCTTTTCGGTTGGATGTGCTTAACTCATAAATGAGATTTAGGAGAAAAAAAAACATTAAGTATTTCCTCTTTTGCGAGAAAAAGCAGAGCTATTAAAAGGGGCAGGCAGGAGGAAGAGAAACTCCAGGCAAATAACGACCGGGGATGAGCCTGATGCGATTAGAGGAGGCGGAAGTCAGACGAGTGCTGGCAAAATATTTACCCGTCCGGCGGGCTTAGGCTCGCCTGGGCGGCCGCACGCGTGTTCCGCCCTCTGTTAATTAGGGCAGGCGCGGGCCACGCTCATTAGGGTGAGGGGGAGACGGGGAAGCCCTCTCTATAGGGCTGGAGTGCCGACACACAGCGACGCCAACCGGAAGAGCGCGCACTGACCTCTTTTTCGGAACTCGTGCTGAGGTCCCTACTTCTAACCCTGCACGCGCCTGAGCGTTCGGCAACCACCAACGCATCATCGGCATTCGCGCCGAAATTACGTCACCCGTATCTGGCTGCAAATATTTGCCACCCGAGGTGCCATTCTGATACCAGTGATAGCGATATCGATATCACCGAGTTGATATTTTCAAAGATTTCAATTAAGTATCGGACCAGAATGAAAAATGCTCCTACCACAGCACAACATGACGATTCATATAGGTAGCTTATGCAAGATGCATTAAAAAAGTAATACCAAATTGTTACATGTAAAATCATTGTCCATATGTACAAAGATGTTTGGACTCTTTTTCGACATACTCATGTTTCTTCTCGCCTTCATAACGGTAAGGGGGTGGAAGATATGGGAGTTGAAAGTTACCGACATAAATAAAATTCTATGTGTGGGTGTCAATATTTTGATCTTCAGCCAAAAGCTACACAATAGAGACGAACGATCTCTCTGTATTGTAGTACAAAGTCTCCCATTGTATACGATAGCAGTTCCGTATTTAAAGCTATAAGAGAGTGGAAGATACAGTGGTTGACAGTCACCAGCTTACATAAAATTCAGACTGAAAACCAGCGATGACTTTTGACACTAAATAGCAAAGAGGTCATATACAGCGATATGTGATGTACATTCTTCAGTTGGTTTTCTGCAACAAGCGTACGAATAAAGATAAATAAGTGCATATTACAGTCTGAAAATTAAAACTACCAAACAGATGACAGAGATTAAGAAGAAATTTCGTATTCTCGACCTGTTTCTAAAAGACAGAAAACGGCGCTGAAAAGGGAATCTACAGAAAATAGAAACTTGAAATTTGTAGACGTTGTTTATCTTACACTGTAGGCATTAGCGATTTTTTGATATTTACATCCCTAAGGGGGCGAAATAGAGGGTGAACGGTTTTTGGAAAATACGTTGCTACTCAGGCAATTTTGAAGCAAGAAATACAAAACTTCGGATTTAGATTTTCTATTGGAATTTTAAAAACTCACGTTTCGATATTTCTTGGAAATTTAACCACTAAGCTGGTGAAATAAAGAAATATCTTTTAAGGCTGTTACTAAGACTATTTTGATGTTAGAAATGCGAAAATTTGTAATCAAGGTTAGAATTTTAAAAATGTGTGATTTGGGATGTTTTGAATTCTGCCATCAATGGTGCAATAGGGGATGGTAAGCTGTATCAAATTAATTAGGATAGCACTTGTAAAGCTAAACCTATGAAAATTTACATTTAGAAATCGAGACAATCAATGCAGACCATCCAGTCTACGCATGAAAAGCAGCGTTAATTATGCTAGTAATGTAATAATGCAACATTGCAGTACAACTGTTACATCTCATACATAAAAATGAATCTATGTTCCAAAGTCAAATCTTTGTAGTTCTAATGGACCTAACTGCTGCGTCATCAGTCCCTAGGCTCACGAACTACTTACACTAACTTATGCTACGGACAACAGAGACACCCTGGTTCTAGGGAGGAGTAGAACCTCCCTAAGGCGAGCAACCACGCCTTCCGCAGCAAAGCGCCTTACACTGCTCGGCCACCCCAACGCGGAGAATGTATGGATGTTCGTATCGGTCATTCGTTTACGATTTAACATTGTAAAGATATCGCGTGCGATTTCGACAAAGATATAGGTATAATTAAGTCACTGTACAATAGAGATTTTTCTGGAGATATGACGTCATGAACACTGAGACGCGTGAAAAACTGCTGCATTATGAATGACGTTTACATGTATTTTTGATACTTAAAGTATTCGAAAAAGCTCATCCAAATGGTATCCATTTATGCCACTGAATGTACTACGAAACAGGAAATATATATATCAATCATTGACGTCAATCCATCATGGATTACATTTTAATTCAGCAGAGTAGAAAGCCTTACACTTACAGTAATTATAAATACACAGAACACACATGTCATACATACTTATTAGTCCATATAGAAGTTTTCACATCGATGATATGGGATTCCTATGAAGTAGTTTAAACAAAGTGAAAGATACACATGACAGTTATTTAATCATGACTTCACTCCGTGATTTAAAATAAATTTCCTAAGCCAAAGTAGAACAATAATTTGCAATATGCTTGGCGGATGACAGGTTATGAATTGGCATTACTATATCATCATCTGATAACGTAATGGTGGATTTTTAATATCAGACTACTTTAACCCGTAAACGAATTTAAATATTAAAACGCAGCATTTGTGGTTTTGCTCGTTGTTTTGCTCCACTTTGTTTTAAAAACTTCACAGAAATCCCGCAGATGTACTCTGAGGACTAACACGCACTATTAGTTGTGTAGAATATGTCTGTAGCTTTTTAAATGGAAATGAAACATATCACTCATTTTTAGGATCGATTACTTTCCTAATCATAGTTTAGTGCGACTCAGAGTTCGACACCAAAGGTGTCCTTTGTAAGTTTTCTGGGTGCTTCACTTATTTTGTAGGCCGTGTAATTTCCACGCACCTAATAATTTCCCAATAGCCAAATTTTTATTATTTGAAACCATGACATTCGCGTGATGAAAGATATGAGACGTAACTAGACGTCCTATGTGGTAGAAAAACTGGCGATATATCATATCTCCTAGTATGTTATCTACTTTTAATCAACACGTAAGTGAAAATAATGACAATAACCTCACCTATACTTCGTCTTTTTATTTCCATTATTACAGAAAATAAAAATCAACCATTAAAAAAATGTTCAAATGTTTGTATAGCTTATGGGACTTAACTACGGGGTCATTAGTCCCGAAACTTACAAACTACTTATGAACTAGCTACAACTAAGGACGGCACAAATATCCATGCCTGAGGAGGGATTCGAACCCCCGGTCGTAGTGGCCGTGCAGACCGTGTCCTCAGTCCCCTCGGCCACCGCGGCCGGCAAAAATCAACCATTAACGCTGAGAAATATCAACGTTGGTTGCTCGACGAATTTTCCCCATTACATGACAGAAATAGAAGAACATAAAGAAATAATACAAGTTGTATCTACAGATCATAAGAATTCTATTGTTTTTGAGTCTGTGTATTGCGATAACTAATCTGGCACTGAACTAAGGAATCACCGGCAAAGTGACCTACAAGTAGATAATAATTGCTGATACTAGACGGCAGTCGTACTTCATCCAGTGCCATCTGATGAAACTACATCTATTTTCAGATTTAAATAAAAGCAGTAGAATCCAATGTTAGATTGCTGTTATATATTCAGCAAGCACGTCCACTGTGTAAATACGAAAAATACTAAATATTTCCGAATTACAGAATCGTATTAAATATTAGTACAGAGCTCCAGTAAAGATAAAAAATAATAAATTTCAGTAATGTATAAGGCTGTTGTAAAATTATGCAGTGGATTGCCTATTTTATTTCTCAACAACCATAGAACAAAGATCTAAAGTTATTGAAGAGAGAATTCCAGTGCTAGGAATAATGTATGTACAGCTTCCTCATGGAGAGGCAATGTAACATGCTTACGGACTAGAAATGTAGGTCTCTCGTGAAACCGTGCACTCACTCTACTACTACGAAGTCTTAGGTGTGCGAGCGACTTGGTATTTTCTACTTGCATTAACGCTGTAACAAGCTTATCGCGTTGTCTGTGAGAGGACTCATATGACTTATGACGATTTTTGTGTTTACAGACAGAATCTGACGCTTATTTATTTATTTATTTTGTTATACGGTGAGGCAAATTCTGTTAAATTTTCGTTTTTAAGCTGTGGAACTGTAGCCCCAATTTCCTGTGTATTACTCCTCTGACAGGAAAAGACGTATGGCGACCATTTGATTATGATACGAGAGACGAACTGAACCATTGTTCAAACTAAGTTTATGATAATACAAAAACTAATGTTAACACAGTCTACTACTGCAGTTGACGACAAACAGGCACTTTTTATCTGAGAAAAAAATGTCAAAATTTCACCTATGTATAGTTACAACAACTTTTTATTTATTTCTGACAACTGGTATTATTTTAACTATCTCCTGATCAACGTTTCTATAGATTTTTTTATTTATTTTTTATTTTTTTTATTTTTTATTGTATCCTAAACGGTTTCCCGAGGGGAGAAAAAGATACTTGGACGGTGTGAAGTTCAATTTTTAATGTCACTCTGGTTTACACAATTCGTACAAAGGTATTAAAATTTGTAAATTATTTATTTGTTACACTCCTCAGCTACAATTTCCTGTTATCTTCTTGGTTTATGCTTCGTTTCACTACTATATCACTCCCAGGAATATAAATATTTATTTTACAAACGTGCTATCCAAATATATGCACTAGGAAATATAACGATCGATGGGTCCACTTTAACACAGTAGCTATTTGGCTGCAAACTAATCGCTGTATGTCTAGAACGTCGCTCAGAGAAAACGTCGAACAAGTGGAATAAAAGTAGCCTGTTACAGTATCCGTGAAATGCTCTAACATGTGCAGAAAGCATATCGGCATCTTGTTAATGATCTATCTTTCGGCCCAATTCGCCAACTGCTAAGTATCTGCTAAAGTACATCGTGAGTTCTAAAAATACCCACGTTCGTTGGAGATGTCTATCGAACTTTTCAGAGGGCAGTAAAGTGGGAAAAATAAAGAGAGAAGACGAATCGTGTAGAAGCCTTGGAGAATAACATCGAATCTATCAGATCCACAACTAAACTAAAAGATTTAATACAAATAAACAATCCCTGAGACAGATTTTCGTCTCAGATATGTCAAAGATATTATTGATAAATCAGAAGCATTGAATTGAAATTTGTGGTGCGGCCGGGAATCGAACCCGGACCTCCATGCTTTCTAGGTATACGTCTGAACTTTCTTCCTTTCTTTTCTTTCATTTTTTTCCCCTATGGGCAGTTCTTGTCCTTGCGGATCTACGTGTTCTTTGGCTCAGATTTTTTATTACAGAGAGCGTTCAGTTCTCTGACCGGACGCGCTAAGCCACGGCGCCCGGCAACCGTTAGACCACCACACCACTAACGATTAAGGCGCCTTGGAATAGTCTAAATACAAACTTTAATTCAGCTTCTGTGTTCCAAAAATAATTGCCACTACTGCCAAGGCGGTTAAAACGTCTGCATGGAGGTCCGGGTTCGATTCCCGGCTTCACCACAAATTTTAATTCAATGCTTCAGATTTATCAATAAACTAAAACAGGTTTGATTTCCACAGGCGATATAAGCATATTTCGCATATTCAAAAGTTAGCTTCGCATTCCTTCAAGGATAATAGGTTTTGCCTGACACGTTTGTCTTATTATTACGCGTGGGACAACTCCTCAACTTCATCATGCTTTTTGTAATAGTTTTGCTTGTACTTTTGCATTTAAAACTGTTCCTCCTCTACTGCATCTGCTTCCGTGACCACGTGGTACCCATGTTCTGTTTGCACTGTGATAGTAAACAATTGTTATTCTGTATTGAACTGCGACAGATTGTAAACGTAGTGTACTGTCTTAAAAGTATTACTTCCTATGCCGTAGCACTAAAGGCCTAACATATCTCGTGGACAGAGTTCTTCCTTGTTTGTAATAAATAACGTCAAATATCGGATATTATAATTGTACTAAATTAATAAGGAGATCTACAAGGTTAATTAAACAAAATCGTTAAAAACATATCTTTAGGCGAAAACCTGTTATTTACATGTCTTTTCCTCCGCACCTAGTGACACTAAGCACCACGCTAACCCACGCTACACAACAACAATTAGAAAACAGGACAGAAAAAAGGATTAGAAGGCGATAGACGCATATTCGATTCACTTTGGAACCTACGAACCGCAGCTTGTTACGCTACCAACAACTTTATCTCTTCACTGTACTGAGTATACATTGCACATGATACATAGTAACAGAAATGCGCTAAAACAAGCTATAATTTATTATTTAGATAAGACGCTTTGCTTCTATGACAGAATAGTGTTTTACCGTAGCATAGGAACGATATTTGTTCACGTTGCATTAATTATAGCACTAACAGACGTTAAATACAATAACTGTTAAAGTTATAAGTATGTAGTTGCTGGTAATTTTATTGTAAAAATCATGTATGAAATGACGCGTTTCCAAAGTTCCTCAGTTTTCTGACGCTCTAAAAAGCTTATTTTCATGTATCATATATACGCTACAGTAAAAGGAAGCACGAATTAAGAAGTTCAGTTTGAAATATGGAGGCTCATAAGTTCTGCTTGACACGTGAAAACCTACACACATCTCATTGGCAACGTTCCACTCCCCAAACCGAATTCGAACAAGAAAAAAAATTTTTTTCACGCTTCACAATGCAGTGGAACATGGGATTACACGCTGTGACGTTATCAATTCCTCGCCACATATGTTTTGGCGTAACGTGAGAAGACGTCATGAGGGTTTCATTGAAACTGAACGAAAAAAAAAAAAATTACAGAACCAAACAAATAAAAAAAAGGAACGAACAATGTATTGATGCGCAAATGAATAGCATGAAATGCTAAAGTATCCGTACTTACTCTGAAGCACAGAATCACTGGAAGATCAGTGTGTCACTCACCTGAAAATAAACAATAAATATTACTAATAGTGTCATTGTTTTTCGAAGCGTTACAAATGAATAAAAACGTATAGATTCTTTCTTCGCGGCATGACAGAACGAAATGAAATATTAAAAAAGAAAAATAGTTCCGAAAGTTGGGGCACTTAGAAGTTACTTCCTTTTGAAGAATTCCGTAATGTACAACTGGAATGAAGAGGCTAAAGTAATTATAGAATTGATATCGTGCGGCACAATATGCTTTAATGATATATGCCACAAAACTAGACAAGAAAGAGGAAATTCTCCATCCAACATTTAATCCTAAAGTAATGACCTTTTATTGATACAATACATGTGAGCACTGAATTTTAGCGGATGATTTGTCTGTGCTCTAATAGAAACTTCTCTAAATAACACTGCTTAATATAAAAATCATTCCCCAAACGTCTCTCTTGAAGTGGTATTAAGCAATATACACCAAACATGCGATGGCAGTAACTCATTATAATAGAAAGAACGAGT
This sequence comes from Locusta migratoria, assembly GCA_026315105.1. Taxonomy (NCBI): domain Eukaryota; kingdom Metazoa; phylum Arthropoda; class Insecta; order Orthoptera; family Acrididae; genus Locusta; species Locusta migratoria. Next base: position 423,952,828 of record CM048746.1, on the reverse strand, counting down.
CGTATAGCCATAAAACTGTAGTTTGATCGCGAAATGTAAAAATATTCGCGATGTATACGTAGATAAACGATATAACTGAGTAGTTGTGCAACTGTCTAATGTGTTACAACACTGCACGCTCATGAAAATACACTCCCGGCCATTAAAATTGCTACAACCACGAAGATGACGTGCTACAGACACGAAATTTAACCGACATGAAGTAGATCTTGTGATATGCAAAGTATTGGCTTTTCAGAACATTCACACAAGGTTGGCACCGGTGGCGAGACCTACAACGTGCTGACATGAGGAAAGTTTCCAACCGATTTCTCATACACAAACAGGAGTTGACCGGCGTTGCCTGGTGAAACGACGTTGTGATGCCTAGTGTAAGGAGGAGAAATGCGTACCATTACGTTTCCGACTTTGATAAATGTCGGATTGTGACCTATGACGATTGCGGTTTATAGTATCGCGACATTGCTGCTCGCGTTGGTCGCGATCCAATCACTATTAGCAGAATATGGAATCGGTGAGTTCAGGATGACAATACGGAACGCCGTGCTGGATCCCAACAGCCTCGTATCACTAGCAGTCGAGAGGACATGAATCTTATCCGCATGGCTGTAACGGATCGTGCAGCCCGTCTCGATCTCTGAGTTAACAGATGGGGACGTCCGCAAGACAACAAGCATCTGCACGAAAAGTTCGACGACGTTTGTAGCAGCATGGACTATCAGCTCGGAGACCATGGCTGCGGTTACCCTTGAGGCTGTACCACAGACTGAGCGCCTGTGATGGTGTACGCAACGACGAACCAAGGTGCACGAATGGCAAAAGTCACTTTTTCGGATGAATCTAGGTTTTGTTTACAGAATAGTGATGGTCGCATCCGTGTTTGGCGACATCGCGGTGACCGCACATTGAATGCGTCTATTCGTCATCGCCATACTGGTGTATCACGCGGCGTGATGGTATGGGGTGCCATTGGTTACACGTCTCTGTCACCTCTTGCTCTCATCGACAGTACTTTAAACAGTGGCCGTTACATTCCAGATGTTTTACGACCCGTGGCTCTACTCTTCATTCGATTCCTAAATTTCAGCAGGATAATGCAAGACAGCATGGTGCAGGTCCGTACGGGCCTTCCTGAATACGAAAAATGTCGGACTGCTGCCCTGGCCAGCACATTCTCCAGATATCTCACCATGGTGGCCGAGCAATTGGCTCGTCATAATATCCAAGTAAACACTCTTGATGAACTGTGGTATCGTGTTGAAGCTGCATTTACATCCGTACCTGTACACGCCATCCAAGCTCTGTTCGACTCAATGCCCAGGCGTATCAAGGCCGTTATTACGGTAATATGTACTGATTTCTCAGGATCTGTGCACCGAAATTGCATGATAATGTAATCACAAATCAATTGTACCATAATATATTTGTCAAATGAATACCCTTTTATCATCCGCATTTCTTCTTGGTGTAGCAATTTTAATGGCCAGTAGCGTAAAGTATCAAAACCAGTTTTCTTTTTTCCCCTCTACTAAAATCAGGTTTAGCATATATGAGTTTGTTGAATGTATATTCACTCTGCAAACTGTACTTTGTTTGCCCACTGCCCCCGTCCTTTTTTCCGTGTTTCAGTCGCAAAAGTCTTCCGTTACGTTTCAGTCTGAGCACTAAACTGTCAGTCATTATACAACGAGAAAGCAAAATACTGGTTGACTCCTTGAGATACGCACACCCTCAGATCTTTCACAGTAGTGCACAAAACACCTCTTTTGCAAATTTTTCCTACTAAAGTTGACCGATAATTTCCGTAAACCGAGACGCTTTCGCGCTTGCGGATCCTATAGCGAGGCTTGCTGTTGTTCAGTAAATCTGTCCTATCTCTTCTGTCTAACTCGCTTCGTACGAATCCCACACAAACTAGATATATTTTAATACATTTCCAGAGAATGTTTGTAAACTAATTCTTTCGTTGAAGCAGTACACTGCGTGAGTGTTCTTCCGTTACATCTCAGTATTCCATCTGTGATAACATTTATGTGCACGTTCCACTCCAAATCGCTCAGTATGCGCTGTTACATATATTCGAGGGAAGTATCTGCTTTCGGTGGTTGTTCTGTAATTCCATAATCAGACATAGCATCAATCTTTTCTGTATATTTCCAACACGTTACATTAGTTTATGTCCAGGACCAGCTACTACTGTCTGCACCAAACGCCGAAACGCTGCAGATCCTCCAGCATTTCGCAACAATTTTTCAGCGTTGTAAAATCTCGGCATACTGCAGTACCGTCCGTGAAACGCCTAATGGGACCTCCGATCTTATCCAGTACGTCATTTGCATATACAGGGTGAGGCACGTAAACCACTTTTTCGGAATATTAGGAAACAAGTCGGATTCCGAAAGTTGCAATAAATGTTTTTCACATTCAGTTCACGTGAAGATCGAAACCCTTTTACTACCCCCGGGAGCGGGGGAAGTATGAGTTTTGTATCTCAATTTGGAAGCCCTACATTTATTGCAGATTTAGATTCTCCGCGAAATATTATTTAGGTTTTGTATGAAACATTTTTCTTCTTTTCATGGACTAGAGGACCCGTGCGAATACTTCGCACCGTTAGTGCAATGATAAAAAGTTGAGGAAAAATTGAAGTTGAATATTCACGCATAGCTTTCGCCAGAATCAATGCAAATGTTTAAAAGCGCAAATGAAAGAAATTGATCTAAATGAACTGAGTACCTTAATTAGAAACGAAGATATCTTAATACAAACCTATTAAAATATTCAGTTCAAGGACAGAAGGATACTGCGTTTGAATAAAAAAAAAAAAAAAAAAAAAAAAAAAAAAAAAAAAAAAAAAAAAAAGGATGGAGTGAATGATGTTAATTCTGATACTTTATGACAAATCTGCGAATGAATACCATTCGTTTAAAGCGAAAATGAAGGAAATCGGCCGGGTTGATTGGTCTGGCCGACTGACAGTATTCGTAGATTCTTTTAATGTGTAGGAATTGCGGTATAATCGGCAAAAAATAGAAATGAGTTGAAATTTGTTGAATGATGGTTATACCCCAAGCATATTCCATTCACTTTAGGAAAGTTAAAGTATAGTTTTGAAAAAATGTTCAAATGTTTGTAGAGCTTATGAGACTTAACTACGGGTCATCAGTCCCTAAACTTACAAACTACTAATGAACTAGCTAATACTAAGGACGGCACAAATATCCATGCCCGAGGGGGGATTCGAACCCCCGACCGCAGCGGCCGTGCAGACCGTGACTGGCACGCCGCAGACCGAACGGCCACCGCGGCCGGCTATAGTTTTGAGTATTTTTATAATGCTATCATGTGATAATCCGATAATCGAATGACGCACATACTGCGATCATGCACTTAGTTCGTGGTGAGTCTATTCGTTGTCCTTCAGTGATTCGGAATATGTATAACTCTATGCAAGTGTTCCACGATAATAACGACTGCAGAGAGAGAATTGATGTTATTGTGACATACTTTGAGGCTCACGGAGATAGTGAAAGAGCTCGTCAAAGGTATACTATTCTGTTTGAGGGGAATGTTCATTCTGCATCCACTTTTCGCTGTATTAATCCAACTTGTTGCTGAGACTGGGTATATTAAACCCACAGAATAAGTTCGAGGTCCATTTGTTTAAGTTATATTTATTCAACAATTGTCAACTGAGTTTCATTTTTGACGATTACAACACCATCTATCATGAAGAAAAATAAATAAATAAATAAATAAAATAAAATTGTTGCTACAAAAGTTCAACATTTTTTCCCGAAGAATCCACATCTGGAATAAGGAATAGAGGGTTCATATTTCAGATTTCAAAGTCATTTCCGTCCTGCTCTCGGGAGAGGTGCAGGGGGCTGGATATTTGTATAAATGGATGTCCATCTTGCAGTTGAACAAATTTTATTACGACTTTTTAAATCCGGTTTTTATTTTTCCAAACAGTCCGAAAATCCGTTTTAAGTGCTTCACCATGTATATTGAAAATTCATCTTCCTATAAGACATCATTGGGGCGCGCCAGAAGTTACCCTCAGGTCAGAAGACATACCCCATCCATATAGATTGTCATGTTACGATCTGTGAGAAACTCTTCAATGCAGTAACACAATTGGCCATATCGTTCTCGTACCTTGTTCACTAGACAATAATGTAGACTCCTATGGAACATCTACAAAGTAGAAATAAGACGGTATCTACTGGCGATAGAGAGAGAGAGAGAGAGCGCTGTGTTGCACACGATCGTTTGTTCCGTTTTCCATGTTGACTACTACATAGATGTTAGGTCTCCATAAGTGTTGTTTTACACTAGCATAGAAATTAGTCCTAAATGTTGTAAGTCAATATTAGATACATACTCCAGATCTTAAGTTTTGTGCATGTGTTTGGGAACGGCTCTTGATAACTATACTGCCATTCGCTTTTTCCATTCATTATGAACCCATCGCTACTGTAGAGACATGAGGTACACTGCTTTTGGACGTGGGTCATGTTCCTTTCCACATTCTTCTAAGAAACTGACTGGCGAATCGTCAGCTGCGTCGATTGATTTCCATTTGCTTTTCTATCCCTTCGACATTAATATCGATACCTACCACTTCATCGCCTGTATGACAATTTAGAGGAAACATTACGAATTTCATCCAAAAGTATTATCACAATACGTCTGGCTGTATGGTTCATATCCGTTTACTGTCTCGCCGTAATTTTGTTTTATTTATTTAGCGTAAGGCTACGTCACACGTTATTTGTAAGTGCCAATAGTTGTGTACATAAAGAAAAATAAAAAGAATGAACAACAATACTGTGGAAACATTCATGAAAACAATAGTAATAAATTTTACGAACAAACATCTAGATTACAACGAAACACAAACAGCTTGTCAGTGTATGACGTGATTATACTGTGTGCCACCGTAGTTACGTCATACTACAGCCATAAAAATACACTACAAAACCTCTCCTCCCTCCTCTCTCTCTCTCTCTATCTCTCTCTCCCCCTGTGTGTGTGTGTGTGTGTGTGTCTATTTTGGGTGGGTGCGTATGTGTGTGCGATAGCGCGCGTGCGTGTAGGGAACTAGGTATGTCATAGACAAGCTTATCTTGAATTTAACCGTTAAACGGACTGTTAATAAACTGGATATCTGTAAGGTATATTCATTCCAATAACCGTTAAACTACAAACAGATGACGTGAGAATATGGCATATAAAACTGGAGGCCACTGATTCATTGCGTGATACGCTACGAACTCACGTCAATATCTAAAATAACCATGCGATAGGAAGGATGTGTGGAGATGGGCGGGCGTAAACTTAATCCTCATTTATGGAACATTCACAATATCGTAAAACACGTATAATGGATTATATGTGTATAGGGAAGCCTGTTTTATAGACAGCCCCAATAAGTAGTGGAAATATATCTCCTGAACCCATAATGCCAAAAGATGAAAAGGTTTCTCGATACTAGGAACCAGAGAAACGAGGGACACCACAAATCGTTCTCTTACACGGGTAAAAAAAAAAACATACTAATAAAAACAATGTCTCCAATTTTAATTTGAACGTTGTAGGAGCATTCACAAACGGTAGGAACAGTGGAAAGGGAATTTTAAATAGGTGCCATATTGCCCGCAGCAGGCACTGCAGGATAATCAATGTACCAAAAGACATTTCTGAACATCTCTCAGATGTTCGTGCCTATGGTAAAGTAAGTTCTCTAATAATTTTAAGCAACAAATCTTCATCATCATCTTCTAATAATTTTAAACAAGAAATCTTCATCAACAGAGGATGAAGCTGTTACAGTTCTAATAAATCAATGACGAGCAATTATCCTACGTTCAATGTGGAGGCATTAAAAAAAAAAAAAAAAAAAAAAAAAAAAAACCTTATCTTTTTTCATTCTCCACTCCGAGGAGTGGAGCGGGCTGTTTGAGATCCGGCCCATAAAGAGTCGCGGTTCTATTCAGCCAATTATCAGACAAGCTGATAGTGTGGCAAAGGGGGATCCCAATTGGGAATAAGTGGGAGGGGCTTACCAGCTCCGGTATACGCCTTACAACCAAGGAAAACCTCCCGAAAACCTTGGTCGGAGCCGGGGATTGGGACCAATTTAATTTATCTCCGGGACTTCCCCCGGACTAAAAATGGATTATCGAGAGAACACGAATGTACTCACGACAATCAAGGATCAGACGCCCGAGTTACTCTCGCAATCTCGTAGAGATCGGCTCAACCAACAGTGGACAAGCATCTCCCTACAGCAACCGCACCCGTGGGCACGGTATCCTGTGCGTCGATGCGGAGGCATTATTAGGCTCTTACTTTTAAGTAAATGACTTTGAAAAAAAAAACTGCGAGTTTTACTAAAAGTTGGCACGTAAAAGTTGAGAATTTATATCTGGCGGGATGCAACCTAGAGCAATGCGAGCAGTTGTAAAGATTACTATGTCCCCAGGTCTGTAAGTCAGCGCAAGCTAGAGACCCTGGTTCGAAACGCGGCTGGTTACACATTTTCGATATTACCCATTCACAGTTAACATAATAAATTCCCAAAATATATTTCAGTTTTGACATTCGAACAGATTACTTCCTAAATCTACAGTCTGTAAATGCCGCGACTCACAGTCTACAATTGACTAGCTTCTACAGAACGACGAATGACACATTCGTGATAGGTTTTCGGCAGACTCAGCAGTGACGACGTTGTCTTCGCGTAACTATCGAGTCACTTTGAGTTTATGTTCAGGCAGCTTCTGGAGCCGAGATAAATATTTTTCATCAAAAAATCTAGAGGACGTAATTCACATTTTACAGCGATGTGTTTAATGGAAACTAATATTGAATACTTTTACTAGTAAGTAAAAATACTTGGCTACTTTGCATTGTCTTCTAGTGTTACTAATCGATTGGTAAAGTGAAGCGTCCAAGCGCGCAGTGCCTTGGGCCAGAGGGCCAGAGCGGGTGAGCGGGAGAGTGGCCGTTGGGAAAGGGAGAGTGAGAAGGGGCGGGAGAGACTGGCGCCTGTTCTCTCCGAGAACACTCAAAACGGCCCGCACTTGCAAATATCAAAATCGGTACAGTCATACGACCGCAATCCGTTTTCAAAGTTGTCATTTTTACCAACTTGTCTAAAAAGTCGACACCAACGTCTCGATTTTTATGGAAAAAAATGTAAGGAATGAAATTTCATATTATAAAATTAATAATTTTTTATTTTCAAGTAATATTAACCGTTCATCCACTTAGAAACCAAAGTAATTCAATTTCATTGGCTTTCTTTTATGTATCGGTCATATTCCGTGAAATTAAATATCTTGTGGATAGGCTGCGTTATTTTATGTATAATTCTTTTCATCCACGTATATTTTTATCTATGTCTAAAATGCTACGATTCGCATGATAAATACAAATGAAGTACATAGTATTGGCTAATTTGTATTCACATTTGAGTGATACAAAATCTGAAAAATGAAAAATATGAAATCTTTACATTTTCCATAATTGGACAATTCTAATTTCGAGCAGTCGTTTTTTAGACTGCGACGCTGGAGCCGACTTTTTAGGCAAGTTGGAAAAATGACCACTTTGAAATCTGATTGTGGTCGTATGACTGTATCGATTTTGACATTTCAAGTGCGGGCCGTTTAGAGTGCTTTCAGAGAGAACACGTGCCAGTCTCTCCCACCCACCCTCTCCCTCTCCATTTCCCAACTGCCGCTTGCCCGCTCACCCGTTTGCACACTTCAATTTACCAATCGATTAGTAACACTAGAAGACAGTGCAACGTATCCAAATATTTTTACTTACTAGTAAAAGTATTCAAAATTAGTCTCCAAGCACTACATCACTGTAAAATGTAAATTACGTCCGCTAGATATTTTTAAAGAAAAAAATATATATCTCGGCTCCAGAAAGTCGTAGAGTAATGTTATTGGTTTTAAAATCTGTGTAAAAATGTCGACAACATAGTTATTTAACAGTTCCTTTCATAACATAGTAACAAATAGCCAGTTGAAGAAAACGGGCCTAAAATGTGCAAGTTTTAAAGTCATTCTTTGATACTTAGAATCAACAAAATCTAAAAAGTATTTAATAGTATGATATTACAACAGTTCACGAAGAAAACAGATAAAGTACCATTACTCCAGGTAGATGCCCTGACCAACTCTAGCAAAAAAAAAAAAGACATATCTCAAACAATACAGGGTATTTTTAATTTTTCAAACAAGTCTATTCTACCTTATTTCGTGCCATATTTGTGGTAAATAGTAAGTTTGTAAACGTCGATGCTGTTGAGTTATAAGTAATCTAGTTTTTAATGAATTGTAAGTGATTTTTTCGATATAACTCGAAACGTATCAAATCAATCGATACATACAAAAACGCAATCGATAGGTTATCTTAAGGGCTACAACTTTCTAATTTAACATTTTCCCATGGGAGTTATAATTTTTTATTTATTTAATAAAAACAGATTTTTTGAACTTTGTGGATTTTTTCTGCAAATTTCGCCATCTAGGCTCGAGTTTCATCAAATAGAAATTTGAAATTTAACCTCCCACATGCTCATATTTTTTTTTTCTTTCAGGTAATAATTTTTGCAAATTTAACATTATCCCGTGACAAAATGCTTGGACTAAATGGGAGACTGAGGCCGCGGCGGATTGGCCGATCGCAAAGAGACGCTGTGCTCCGATGGGTGAGGTCGTTCCCCGTCGGAGGCTCGAATCCTTTCTCGGGCATGGATATTTGTGTTGTCTTCAGTATAAGTTAGTTTACTAGTAGTTTGTAAGTTTAGGGACTGATGACCCCGCAGTTAAATTTCATAAGGTTAACAAACATTCGAACATTTTGACACATACTTACTAGCAAATAAAAACACTATTCGTTTGCGATGTGTAGTTTTGACTGCAGAGTGAAATGTAGGCAGAAACATCTCAATTTTTATATAAATAAGATAACAACCTGTCAGCTGCCACGCATAGCCTCATTCTACGTAATAATTCCATTTCGTAACCCCATTAATTGTTACACGCACTAATTTTAAAGGCCTTACTGGCTCCAATTTCATTTCACGTGACAAGAACCGCACCCACATATTCCATTTTTTTTCTTTTTTTACACTGAACATTGCCAAGAATTCAATTTATACGGCGGCCACCGCCCGACGTCGGCTGTGCAGGCGGCGATGTGATCGGCGCAGGCCCGCCCGCAACGCAACAGATTTCAATTACGCCCGACAGCCCTTTTACCATAGCCGGGCTATAGACTTGCGGTATTAGAGGGAAAACACGTTTTCATTCAGGGATCGAGCGAAATTAGTTTGCATACAGGCGGGCGGCAAGAACTCTCCCGCCCCAGTGAACGCAGCGTCCATACCAATTCCGTTAAGAATACTATTAGGGCGGCGGTGTTAGGTGTCAGAGGCGGCAGTGGATCGGCATTCCGCTGACACGGCCTGCTGACGCTCGCTATTGATTCTCCTCCGCCTGTCGGTGCTCTTTTAATGCCGGTCCAGAAATTTAATACGGGCGGGGAGACGTGCGCCTTTACGGCGCGTTTTGGTAATACCCAATACCACAGGAAAGCGTCAGGCTGAAACTCGAGAGCTGCATTCGTGGAGACATGTGACTCCTCTGCGGTCAGCAACGTCACCGCTGAAGTACTCTGAGCAATGGAGGTACTTGTGACTCATTATTACAGCTTGTGGGATCGTACTGACGATATTTGTGCTCGCCGCTATCATATTTTAATCGCCGTCACCACATGCATCACAACCGTCACCAGATGGCATCATCACCTTCATTATGGCTACCTGCTTGTGGGACCTTACTGGTGATATATGCTCTCGCCGCTATAGTATTTTAATCGCCATCACCACATGCGTCACCGCCGTCAACAGATGGAAGTACTTGTGACTCATTGTCACATCTTGTGGGACCGTACTCGAGATATTTGTCTATCTGCTATCACATTTTCATCGCCGTCACAACATGCGTCACCACCATCACCAGATGCAACATCACCTTCACGGTCACTACCGTCATCATTAGCCCCACAATCATGATCATCAGCATGAAAATTGTCGACACTACTATGAGATACAGATCTCATCTGGTTTCTCTGTAGGGACCACCACTGCAGTACTCTGGACAATGGAGGTACCAGTGAATCATTACCACAGCTTTCGAGGTCATACCAAAGTTATTTGTCCTCACTACTGCCACTTTGTCACAACCATCACCATAGCCGTCACCACTAGTACTACATTCATCACCACCTTCAACAGCATGACCATCTCCATCAGCACAAGCTTCATCATGACCATGCTCATCATCATCGTCATCAACAACACTGTCAACACTCCTGTCGCCACCACAACCTCATCAGAAAGCGCCAAAGGCTCCCAGTCCCCTTTTGCCATACATTACATATCTATGAAGTAGATTTGAAGACTGTAAACCGTTACAGTGCTGGAAAAATAAAAATCTTCAATTACAGAACCATCATCATTAGCACCACCATCAACATCACCACTGTTGCTATACTCTCCACCAACCCCACAATTAATCACCTGATCTTGAAGCCCTTTTTTGGTCCGTGTTTGCTTTATATTTATTAAAATTAGTTGTTTTTGGATAATGATCTGCCTTGAGCAAAACGCTGCTTTTTGTATGCCCGCACATGTTTCACTACAAACAACAAATGCAAATTAAACATATTTCATTAGCAAACAATAGACACACACACACGGAGAGAGAGAGAGAGAGATGCCAGCTTTTTGGTAAATCTCGGCTCAGCTATTTGAATCCAGCTGGACGACATTACAACATAAATAGAGGAAGAAAGGTCCACCACGTACGCGCCACAGCGAAAAGCATGGTCAGGAAAGCAGCAGGAATGGACTGAACCATAATTCCTTAAAGCTCTTGTTTCCCTATATATTACGCCGCACTCAGCTTTATGAGGGAACCACAAAACTCGTAAAAACATTTTTCATATATATGAGAATTTCATGTTTCACAGCAGTGCACTGAAACTGACAGCATTTATTCTCCTATCAGTAAACAAGTAATACTCAGTTTTTGTCGCTTTCTTGCACAATAATTTTAAGTATTTTTTTAAAGTTTTTTTCAGTACATACGCATTATACATTTTTTTCAGTACATACGCATTATACATTAATAGTGATGCCTTCGAATAAAAAGTCAAGCATTAAAGGGTTAAAATAATGTTCAGCAGTACGTGAAGTAATATACTTGTCGGAATGGGTAATTGATTGTAATGTTATACACATAGATTTTTCAGCTTGAAGCTCCCCTGTTTTCTATATTTATAAATAACTAGCTTAAACACGCGGCTCCACTCGCGTTTTGGTTGATTATGATTGATAAGCTAGCTTTCAGTAGTGTGCTATTTATTTATTCTTATATTTCCTTATTCGTATGCTTATCCTTACAGAGAAAGAGCTGAAGACATTGTAGCACGCACAGACCAAAGATATGGTCTGTGGCATCACGTTTTACTGTATGGAACCTCCTTGCATATATATATATATATATATATATATATATATATATATATATATATATATATATATATATGTGTGTGTGTGTGTGTGTGTGTGTGTGTGTGTGTGAGTGTGTGTGTGTGTGTGTGTTAATATTTCGCTCTGCAGCGAAAACTACAGAACGCAACTGAAGGCCTCCTATAGCAAGGAGGTTCCATATATATACCGATAATTTTCCATTCCAATATACTCCACTCTTTTATCATCATCAACCCTCAAGCAACAATGCAACCAATAAAACCATTTTCAAAGAGTAAATATAATTTTTCAAAGAGTAATTCTTCGAATTACTAAATATCAATCAGATCTCAATAAAACCGTGCCTAAAACCTTCCATAGGTATAAATTAGTAACTGTACAAATATTTGAGTCTCTGCGTGTTGCCGTTCGGACTTGATCAGCGTACACCGAACAGACAGAGAGAGAGAGAGAGAGAGAGAGAGAGAGAGAGAGAGAGAGAGAGCTATCCGATAGCCATAAAACTGTGCTAAAAGCCTTCCCCGGGTAGACATTAGTAACTGTACAAATTTTTAGCTTTTTATGTCTTGTGGTTCAGACGTGATAAACGTACACCGAACAGACATTCACATTTATAGATATAGATTGTTTAATTTTTAACAAATGTGCTTTAATGTAAATGGAAACGAGTAAAGTATCTCGCGGTTCTGTATCTAAAAATCGTAACTTCTTTGATAAAACAGTAAAGTCAGCCGGCCGCGGTGGCCGCGGGGACTGAGGCGCTCCAGTCACTGTCTGCACGGCCACTACTGTCGTGGGTTCGAATCCCCCCTCTGGCATGGATATTTGTGCCGTCTTTAGTATTAGCTAGTTCATAAGTAGTTTGTAAGTTTAGGGACTGATAACCCCGCAGTTAAGTCCTTTAAGCTTAACAAACATTTGAACATTTTTTTTTTTTTTAGTAAAGTCAGAAGACGACCTTGTAAGCGAAAGCCGGTTAACGAACTAAAACTTGTAGAACATACACAAAATTGTGGTTACTAATTCAAGAGCAGGCAGGTGTGTTTTAACATAATGTTCTTCAATATAATACGTATAATTCCGACGTTTAACTAAGGCGATAATCAGCGCTGGCTACTCGCCTAACCAAGTCTCAGGTTAAGACCTGGTACCCAATTTGCAACGAAATGGTGCGAATGTGACACTCGCGGACGTCCCTCGTATTAGCACGGCGGGAGCGAGGGTGTTAATCAGAGGCTAAGGACCCCCTAATCTGAAACAATTTGTATGGACGAGTTGCCCCTCCCCTCTCCAGCCCAGGCCGGGGATTAGGGCGGGGCGCGGCACAATGTCTGCGGTCCTAATGGACCATCAAGCGCCGTGGCGTGAAATTCAAGACCCGAGTTGGCCCAAGTTGTGTAGGTGGCCGCCGTAACTCACAACTAATGGCCACACTTCGGCAGGAACCGCTCTCTCGCTCTCTCGCTTGCTCCTTCTGCCTGCCTCGGCTGCGAATGTAGATTATGCACACCCCTGCCATTCACGGGCTACCGTTCTGTTGTTCGTCTTGTAGAGGATGCTACTAATCGACTAAAGGTTCGAAGTGACTGATTGTCTTGTAAGATGCTACTAAAAATGTTCAAATGTTTGTAAATCTATGGGACCAAACTGCGTGGCCATCAGTCCGTAGCTTACAAACTACTTAAACCTAGGTAAACTAACCTAAGGACAAACACATACACCCATGCCCCAGGGAGGACTCGAACCTCCACGGCGAGCAACCGCGCGCTCCGCAGCGAGATATTTTTGACCCATCGGCTACTCCATCGCGGCTAAGATGCTACTGATTACATTATTAGACACCGGATATTCTCTTCGATCACTGCCACCTACTTTAATCTTCTTACTATTACACATAACATAATAGTTGTGAGTTAGCTACTGTTTTGATTAAAACAGTTTTCATTTATTATCATTGTCTGTTGCAAGTATTTTTTCTTCCCTAACATGCTTCGACCACTTTGATTATTTTCAGATCCAGTACTTGGGCGAGCAACTCGTCTAGTCTCCGTTGAACCGTATCAGAACTTATTCTAATCGAGTAATATATCTGAAGATGATAGAACTGTCGAAACGTATTATCCAACAGAAGATGTTTGTATCTGTGGTTAACAATATTTTTGAATACGAACAACGTGATTTTTCAACGAAGTGAATATGATTCGGGATTTTATTGTGGGAAAAACAGTTAAAACCTCTCCTCAGCAATTTAAATACGGTATAAAATATGAGGGTTTTATGAAAAGTTCTGCTTCCGTATATATTATTTCGTTCTGAATATATTATTTGGCCGGATTTTATGTTTATAAAAAATAAACACTATAAAAACATAACACATAATAACGGAGGCCTTCGGCAGAGAAATATTCGAAGACAGTGCAACTAAAAACCCTAGTTCAAAATTGTCTGAATACACAAAGAAGAAACATACTGAACAGAAAAAGGTATACGATAAGGAAAGAACGAAGTAGAAGGAGCTGAAATTGTAACATGGCCCTCAGATGGCCTATGCAAAGCAAAAATATATAAGAAAAGTATGTTTCATGTGTGTATTTCAACATCTTAGATCTTGCACTTCAATAATAGGAGCATACGTCTCAGTGCGCAGCGTACGTTAACTACTTACACACTACAGTATTAGACATCGTGTCATGATGTAAAATAATAAATTTTGTAGACCAGTCAAAGGATACTGAATTAGGCTCCGTGAGAAGAGGCATGCGTGGTCGCAATGGTTCCAACCGACCATTTTGTCAATCTAAGCCGACTCCGTCATCGGATCCGTTTTGTGGAAGCCTATGGAGTCGCCGGCTGCAGTGGCCGAGGGGTCTGCTGCGCGTCAGTCACAGTCTGCACGACCGCTACGGTCGGGGGTTCGAATCCCCCCTCGGGCATTGATGTTGTGTCGTCTTTAGTATAAGGTAGTTCATAAGTAGTTTGTAAGTTTAGGGACTGATGACCGCATAGTTAAGTCCTTTAAGCTTAACAAACATTTGAACATTTGAATTTTTGAGTCTACGGAGTCAGCTCATCGCTGAAACAGCCTGTGTCATTCTTCGTGACCTGAAAGCACTACTACTTGCTCAAGTACTTACATAATTTCTCATCCAACCAAACGCTGTCTCCCGAAAGTAAATAACTTTGGTAATTGACGGGAATCAATGTATCCTCCCAGGCAGGTCTATTGGCTTACATGCATTGTACTTCAGGCTGCATAGCACCTACAGTTTATTCTGTCAAAGCCACGTTTCTAATAAAATGGACATAATATATATTCTTACTCCAAAGTTTGTAGCTACGTTCGCTACTGTGCATATCACGTCGTCGTGCAGATATTAACGTCTGAGAAACCATTGCTGCATTAAAAACTGTACTATAGAACTTTCGCTTCTTACCATAGTTTCAAATAGGCACGCAAAGTGTGTAACAACGAAATATTCGTGTAAAAAATGAAGTAAATATATAATTAAGCAATAGATTCAGCAGCTATATTGAACACCAACTTTGAATTTGGAGACATGTAAATGAATAAATGAGCACATGAAGATGCATAAAAACCCGAAAAGGTCGAGTGGTGAATAAAACATCTTCAGTGGTGTGGGAAAATGCGCATTATTCTGGCAGGACATCTGTCAAGGTTTTTTATGAAGGCTTCTGTAGTACTTCATGGAGAGTAATTATAATTTAAAGTGATGAGACTGGTCTCGGGAATGTTGGCCTAGTAAGTATGGCCAGCAGCTGTTGAAATACATACTTCACGAGAACAATCTATTAAGAGAACGCCTGGAGCCATAAATTCATCCAGTCCTTAGCGGTGATACAGTATCACTGTTATAACCGTTGACAAATGGAAGCCTTTGCCAAATTATGGTACTTCGGTTTATCCTTGCATTGGAGCAGACTCAAAACAAATACTTTAGAAGGGCGAATAAGGAAAAATGTTCGTAAGGATGTCATTAGTGGCGTTAATTTAAGGATATAACTGATGTGAGATGTGACGGAAACAGAATTTCTTACGTCAGCTTATTTTATATGCCTTCTAGATAATTTGGCATCTACTCATTACAGGTGAAATATTTGCAAATATCTTGAATGGAGACGTACACTCATCAATAAAATGTTGCATCCCCACGATTCTAGGGGAGTTCACGTCCCTTCATAGATATACAAAAAACAGCATATGAGTTCCTTTGATTGCTCATGGAAACAGAAGTTGTTAAGCTATACAACAATAGACAACACACTATGAATTTGTGGTCCAGATAGCAGCATGAACCAGTACCCTTAGTACACAGTAAAGCATCCTCTTGCAGTGATGTGTGCATGTATTTGTTGTTACATACTGTCCATTAGATCATCAAGGAACTCTTGGTGAAGAGTGTTCACTCCTCAATGGCGAATTCGTGGCGATCTCTCAGATTGGTTGGTGGATCGTCACGTCGAAAAGCAGCCTTTTTCACTGTAACCCCGGCATTTCTGATAGGGTTCTCGTCTGGAGTACATGTTGGCCATTCTGATGTTGCAGTGTCGTTATTACGAAGGGACTCATTCCAAAGATATACACGGTGAGCGCGAGAATTGCGTTCATTATAAAACCTCTCACCGAAATGTCACCTAATTGTATCCATTATACGTCGGAGGAATTCCTTCATGTATCGTAAAGTCATTTGACTGCCTTTTACGATCACCAGTGTCGTATGTTGGCCCTGCATCAGGGAACCAACACTTTGTTGCAGACACACTGGACGGTGTGTCTAATACTTTCAGATTGATCACGATGTCTCCGAAAACGTCTCCGACTATTTTCTGCTTGGAGGCGGATACGAGTTTCATCGGTGAACAGCACTTCATGCCAATTCTGACGTATCCATTAAGAATGGTATTGGGTACATCTATATCGCGCTACATAGTGTCTGCGTGTCGAAACACGACGTCCTGCAGCTGCACGAAAATCATTACTCGGCATGGTGGCGTTCCTGACAGGGACCCTCCGTGCTGTTATTCATAAATAGCGGTAATCTGCTGCTTTGGCAGCTTTGTGGGGGGGGGGGGTGAGAGAGAAGCAGTTCATTGACATTTAATGTATTTTCGTCAAACAACTCACCGTTAAAGAGACTCGCTGAGCTGCTTACAGACATGAAAATAATCAAATTCACACTACTTAAATTTTCGGCTATGATATTTGTCAGAAAAATAAACACATACATTCACGCTTTCACTCAGACAACTATAAACAAACAACCGCGTTGAATGCGAGTGAATTGTAAAGGCTCTGATAAGAGGGAATTTTAATTGCGGCAGTGAATACAGTGAAGGGAAAGGGCGGGAAAGGATAAAAGGGAGGGAAGAGTGTGTGGAAGGAGTGAGAGAATTTGAAACGATAAGGATAATAAGAAACAGTATGAAATAAAGGAAAAAAGAAAAAAAAAACAGGAAAAGATAGGAACAAATAAAAAAAGTTGAAATAAAAAGCAATTAATTAAGGAGATATTGTTAGTGGCGACATACAGTTGCAAGGAAGACATGAGGTACAGGGTAATGAGTGGGGAAGGAAGAGGGGTGGAGGAGATTTTAGGCATAGGGTGTAGGGATGGGAAGTAATCTTAGGTTCAGGCCAGGATGGTTGTGGGACCGTAGAATGTGTTGCAGGGACAGAAAGGTTGATGGTGGAGGGTAGGATCCAGATGGCTCGGGTAGTGAAGCAGCTATTGAAATCCAGAGGGATCAGCTGCATGATGTGCCACAAGGTGGCCCATCTTGATTTTTGCCACTGTTTGGCGGTTGCTTTTCATCCTGACGGATAGCTGGTTCGTCATCATACCAATATAAAACGCTGTGCAATGATTGCAGCAGACTTGGTATATCACATAGCTGCTTTCACAGGTGGCTCGACCTCTGATGGCGTAGGATAAACCTGTGACAGGACTGGAATAGGAAGTGCTGGGTGGGTGGACAGGGCAGGTTTTTGCATCGAGGTCTTCCACAGGGTTATGTTCCTGTAGTAAGGCGTTGGGGTTGGGAATGACATAAGGATGGACTTGGATGTTGTGGAGGTTGGGTGGGCGACGGAACGGTACTTTAGGAGGGATCAGCAGGATCTTGGTTAGGATGTCTCACATTTCAGGACATGATGACAGATAAGCAAAGCCTTGACGAAGGATGTGATTTACTTGTTCCAACCTGGGATGGTATTGGGCGACAAGGACACTCCTTTGAGACTGGTTACTAGGGTTTCAGGGAGGATTGGTTATGTGTGGCAATATGGCACGGGAAATCTGTAGCCGCGGTGGTGCAGCCGAGCGGTCTAAGGCACCTCGCTGCGGAGCGCGCGGTTGCTCGCCGTCGGAGGTTCGAGTCCTTCCTGGGGCATTTGTGTGTGTGTGTGTTCTCCTTAGGTTAGTTTACCTTAGTTTAAGTAGCTTGTAAGCTACGTACTGATGACCACGCTGTTTGGTCCGATAGATTTACAGAGAGTTGAACATTTTAACTGGTTCTGAAAGGGGGCGAGTTTCTTCGCATACTCCTTTACACTGTTGAGCGATTTCCATAGTTTTTCTATCCCTCTGACACTTATTTCAATACATGTCTTTCCGTCATTCACACGATGACTCCAGTAGGAAATGCAGTGCAATCTTTCTCTGTGAAAGCTTTGGAAAAGATGAGTAATATTTCGCCCTTTTGTGGGTCATCCTCGGTTTTAACACCATTATGATCACAGTGTCTGCATATCTGGTTTGGACCAGGTTACCGAGTCAACATAAGACAAAAATTTCTTCTGATTTTCTGTCATGTCAGTACACGAAACATTGCTGTGAATTTCGTTGAACGCCTCTCGCATAGAAGTCGTTATCCTAATTTTGGCATCACTTAACCTATGCTTCTTCTACGCTTTTTCTACTTTTATCTTTGCGGTGAAGATCTCTCTCTGCTTTCGTCACAGTTTCCTAACTCGTTGTTTAATCACGATGGATCTTTCCCATCTTTCAGAATTTTACGTGGCACATACTTACCTAACATGCATTGTACGGTGCATTGGACTTCGTCCATGGTTGCTTAACACTGTCAATTTTAAGGACGAAGTTGTCGTGTTGCGCAGTTAAGTACTCTGAAATCTTGACGCTTTTGCTTTTGCGTGGAAGTACTACAGTTAACGCAAGCCGTACACTTAAAAAACATTCAAATATTTGTAAACCTATTGGACGAAACTGCTGTGGTCATCAGTCCCTAGACCTACAAACTACTTTAACACTAAGGACAACACACGTACCTACGCCCGAGGGGCCCCGGCAGCTGCGGTGCGCGCGGCCATCTGTATGAATAAGTATTTTATACTGATAACAGCTAGATACATCTTCAATCACTTCAGAAATGCAATGTATATCACTTCTTAACTATCGTATCTTAAGTGTCTAATTACTGAAGTTCACAAAGTTAGCTACGCAGAAGTTTATGAACTGGTAATGGCTGTATTCAATCTTACAGCATTTATCGAAATAGTTACTAACAGAAAGTTAATATTGTTCTTGCCAGCTTAAGGCAGACATTGTTTTTATTGGCACTAAACTACGAACTTTCGTTCCGGGAATTGATTTTCTTTATATGAAAAGTGCCCTATTGGTTACCAAGTTTGCCGCAGGAAACTTCATGCACAAAACGCTACTTCTTCACAACTGTACTTGAGATGCTAATGAAGTACACGGAACCGTTATTCTCACAAAGCTCTTCCTGAACTTGCGATTAAAAATACAGGGGTATCGCTTGACGCCTCCGTTGTAGTTCATAAAATATTTAACATCTCTGCACATTTAAAATCATTATAAATTTTTTTGCATTGTGGACGGTGCGGAAATCCGAATTTGATGGAATTTCTCTAAAAATCGCAACATGACATTTTATTTATTTACTTTTCCTAAAATCAGTATTTTCAACTTTGAAACAAACTAATTTACTCTTATATGACATTTATTTTGTAAAAAATGTGCCATACACTATGACCAACTTCAAGGAAAGGCGATTCATGTAGTAGGTAAGAGCTTTTTTCAAATTATATGCAACAATAGATTGCACCTTATATAACGGCTGTCACGCAAAAGGTTGAACAACACTAAAGGTTGCGTATTATTAAATACGTGTAAAGAGCATACAATACTGACGATCCTTTCAATCCTAAGGAAACTGTTTGAAAAATTATCCTGCTATTCACATCCGTGTTCGAAAGTAACTCAAAATTCAAATTAAAATGTTTGTTAAGCTTATGGGACTTAACTACGGGGTCATCAGTCCCTGAACTTACAAACTACTTATCTACTACCTTATCCTAAGTACAAATATCCATGCCCGAGGGGGGATTCAAACCCCCGACGGTAGTGGCCGTGCAGATCGTGACTGGAGCGCCTCAGTCCCCTCGGACACCGCGGCCGGCTCGGAAGTAACTAAGCGTACAACTCATGTGATGTTTTCATCGTTTTTTAAGTAATTTCGTTGTAACATTGGGACAACCGTTCATTTATAAACTAAGTCATGAGTGTAATATATAGTGTCCGTATTTGAATTGCACAAAAATCTATATATTTTGTTAATCTTGATGAAAGTTTGTACACATGACCGTCAACTGTCAAAGCAATAGAAAGGTGACTGTTGGTGTATAGATTACATACAATATATAGTTCAAGATATATGACTTCATAAACAAAAACTACTACATCTTGCGACAATGTTGCATGTCTCTTCCTAAACCGATGGCACACATTCCTTACCGTGAGGTATCAATTGTTGTACGTGTAACAACCACCTACGATATATAGTGCACGAGGTATTACGTCATAAACAATGAGATGCGTGATTAACCGTCCACTCAAGCCAAAGGTTTTAATTTGCAACGTTTTCACTGCTCACTTTTCGCAAAACATTTCGCTCGACAGTATTGTTCCAATCGCGCCGAAGTTTTGGACACTGGACTTTCAAAACACGAGGTGGGTAGGCGAGGGTACTTAAGAACCTCGGCAAAATCTGCAGTTTCATTTCAATCTTCATAAAATCTTGTAAATTTTAGCTTGATAAAAAGAGGAGGGTAACTGCTTTTATAAAATTTTGTACGGTGCTTGGCGGAGAGTACGTTACAACTGTTCACATGTTAACATGCTTGTGAATCTGAAGTACTTCTTAACTGCTGCGATTAACAGTCCCTAGGCTTACCAACTATTAAACTAACTTACGCTTGGGACAACACACACACACACACACACACACACACACATACACATGCCCGAGGGAGGACTCGAACGTCCAACGGCGAACAACCGCTTTTTCTGCAGCAAGGTGTCGTACAGCGCTCGGCCGCAACCCAGCGGATAGGCTACGTTACAGAGGGAATGAAAGATGGCCGCAGATGGGACGGGAAATGAACTGAGAGACAGAGAGGCGAGAAAGAGATGGAAATTCAAATGTTGTATAGCTTATGGGACTCAACTACGGGGTCATCATCCCTAAACTTACAAACTACTTACTATCAAGCTAATACTAAGGAAGGCACAAATATCCATACCCGCGAGGGATGCCAACCCCCGACCGTAGTGGCCGTGCAGACCGTGACTGCCGGCCCCGGTGGCCGAGGGGACTGAGGCGCTCCAGTCACGGTCTGCACGGCCACTACGGTCGGTGGTTCGAATCCCCCCCTCGGGCATGGATATTTGTGCCGTCCTTAGTATTAGCTTGATAGTAAGTAGTTTGTAAGTTTAGGGACTGATGACCCCGTAGTTAAGTCCCATAAGCTATACCAACATTTGAACATTTGAGTCCGTGACTGGAGCGCCTCAGTCCCCTCAGCCATCGCGGCTGGCGATGTACAGCAGAAAGAGAGTTATTGAATATAGTGATACCAGTGCAACTCCGAATTTTCAGGTAGTTTTCAATGTAAATCTCTTGAATAAAACCATCTAGTAATATTCGCAATGTCAATAAATATGTAAGGTGTTGCTTTTGAATGCGTACAACAATTTTTCCATCCGCGTAATTGTCCAGTTCGTAGAAATGAGAGAGAAATGTCAGCCTTCCAACATGCCAGAACGAAATTGGAGCTGCGCAAACTAGCAACGAACAAACCGCATGTCATTCTACTTGACAGCTGGCGGATTAGAACCAGCTGCGGTTTCCGCAACTGTCGATCTTTATGCCGTCAGCCGCACGTAAAGAGCCACCCGCCGGGCCGCAAAATGCCTAACTACTAGACTGTCCTGCCAATTCGGAAACTATAAGCTACTTACGATGGTAATACCGGTAGTAATAATTGGCATTTAAAAAATAAAATGAGATATAAATGGTTTAATAGACGGTGGAGCGAAATTCGCGGTCTCGGGCTTTGCAATATGATTCGTAATATGCCAACAATAAAATCAATGTCTCACACAAAATTTCGGCATTGCGCATATTTCCGGAAATAAATGGACGTCGACGACAGATTCGTGTATGTTACGTATGTTAGAATTAAACTATTACACAAATAGAAGCTGTAGTAGTCCCCTGGAGGAATAAAATGAGCATAGAATCCCATACCCGGAAACTTTCTCCAACAGAGAGTCGGAGTAGTTGGAGGGGATGTCTAGCGGCAATCGCAGGGGCGTATGTTACGTATGTTAAAATTAAACTATTACACAAATAGACTTCTAGAAGCTGTAGTAGTCGCCTGGAGGAATAAAATGAGCATAGAATCCCATACCCGGAAACTTCCTCCAACAGAGAGTCCAAGTTGTTGGAGGGGATGTCTAGCGGTAATCTCCGGTGCCTGTAACTTGGACTCTCCGTAGCGTCGTTGAATGGTGTTTCCAATCATGGGATTTTATGCTCATTTTGTACACAGAGGCGCCTTCTTTCCACTAGAAATTTGTTCGTGTAATTGGTAAATTCTGAAACACACTAACGTATGGATCACACAACCATCTAAGTCTTCGACGTCCATTTACTGCCAAAAATACGTGCGGGACGAAATTTTGTGACAGGCAAGTTTTTATCGCTGGTGTTTGAGGACTTACGCTGTGAAACGCGCGAATTTCGCTTCACGCCGTATATACTATACAGGAAACACCGTTATCAGTTTGGAATACAAAAATTAATCTACTTATTGTTTTACATTTTCGTAATTTCATGTTTCTTACTCTACGTTGTTACTGACATTATGACGTCTAAGACCTAAACTGACTTCATGAAAAGGTAAGTGGGGCAGCAGGTACCATCTGATTTAACCTTCCAGTGGGAGCGCCGTTCTAAAATATACAACAGAGCAATGTTTACACCTTAAATGTGCTTTCACCTTAAGCTACTGCACCGCTGCAGCAAAGTACCCCGTTGTTGATACTTACTCGACGTTATTGAAACGGTTCCTTTTTTTAGGCTTCTTAGTTTTCTGAAACGTTAGCAACGAAGTGTTTCCTGTTGTAAAGGAGAACTACGTGCGGCCGTTGTTGTTACACTTGCAAGTTGAGATCTAACGGTTCAAAAATGTTCAAATGTTTTTAAACCCATTGGACCAAATTACTATGAAAATCAGTCCGTAGACTTTCAGACTACTTTAAGGACAACACACTCACTCACACACACACACACACTCACACACACACACACATTCCCGAGGCAGGACTCGAACTTCCGACGAGAACGGCCACCCTGTCCGTAACATGATGCCTTAGACCACGCGTCGATATCGCTCGTCAATCTAACAGTTAATGTGTGGAGTTCAGTGTAGAAAAATGTTAACTACACCTGGCTATCGTATTTTCATTAATTTGAAAATATCTGCACACTACATATTAATTTGCTGTATAGATTAATGAATATATTGATTTTCGTATGTTTTGTATTCGTTCAAAGACTTTATCGGACTTTTCTGACCTGGAAAGTGATTTTCATTTGAGTGATGAGGAAAATCAATGTTAGCGCCATGTCAGTGATTCGGGACTGGAAAGGCAGGTTTAACATTTTCTGAAAGACATACCAGATACGTGGCATTGTTTGCTGGAAAAATTATATCTTTGTGTTGACGTGAAAGTCAGTGCACTAAGACGTCGTACATCAAGAGAAGAAGAAGCCTTGTAATAATTCTATCATGTCCATAGGTAAATGTTATATATACAACTGAAAGGTTATGCGGTTTCATTGTTTAAATTACCGATTAGGTCTCTTAAGTAGGCAAATTTATATACATATTGTGAACAACACTTCACATCTAGCGCCAAAGGGTAATACAGCGATATTAGTACAAGACATAATGACACTGTTGCCGATGTTTATCGTCTGATTGAGAAAAGGAAAAGTTGAGGCATTGTTGTTCAATGAAATTGACAGTAATTTTGTATGAAAAGTCACTTTAACCCTAGTGTAAACTTCGTTTACTCGCCGAGGGTGAAGTACAATTACGTGACAATATCAAGCAGAAATGACAGTTTACTAACAGCAGATTTTATGGAAGAACTGTTAGGAGAGCTCAGCCATGGCTGTGAAATGAATAAATTCCCTGATTTGTTTTCGAAGCGGGTGCCCCTGTAACAGTTACGGACAATGCCGAAACTGATCACTCTACCTATTTTTTACAGAGCGATTAAGGAAACACAGATGCCCACGAAAAGGTCTGTCATTGTTGGAATATTTTGTTATGGAAGAGGCAGATCAGTTGCTGATAGCATTATAGTTCAGAATCTAAACGCAATGGATATGGCGTCAGATAATGGCAGTGCAGTTGCACACCAGCGTGGAGTGAACTGTATAGGGTTATCCAACAGATCTTGAGGGATATTTTTCCAGTCTTCTACGAGTGCAATATCCATCTCTGCTGCCGTATTGTGACCTAATGTTCTGGCGGTAATGCATCTGACAAGTGCACGTCAAGCATGCTCAATCCGGTTTAAGTCCGGTGAACAAGCTGGCCACTCCATTTGGTCAGTTTCCTTAGTCCACCAGTGCTGTCCCCTTAGCATGCTGTCCACCAGTGCAGTTCTGTGGTGACAAGCGTTACAGTCCACCAGAAGTAACCCATCAATGGCACCAGCGTAGGGCACGAAAAAAGGTCAATAAATCTCATCTCTATACCTCTGAGCAGTCAAAGCGCCATTCTGAACGACTTAGAGGTCCGCAAGTCCGCTAATACTGACTCCTACCTAGAACATTCGTCAACCATCATGATGATATGGTGGTGTTTCCTGCACGCAAGTGTGCAGAAACTCCGAGTTCCACGTCATCTCCAGAGAAGATAACGACGATTGTCCTGCTGAATACAAAATCTTGACTAATCTGTGACCAGAAACTGGCGCGAATCGTTACGATTCCAATCTTGACGTTCTTACGCCCAGTTACTGGGGGTTAGATGGAGTCGTGTTTTTAATAGGAGACCACATTAACGAAGGCGATTTGGCAATTTATGGTCGACATTGAGCAACCTTTGCTGCTTGGAGGGTGCGTTGCAGTTGAGCTGCATTCGTCCACCTCCCTCGACGGGCTGTTAACCTGAGATAACAGTTATCTCTTGCTGATGATACGGTGAACGACCTTGGTCTACCTTATGTCAACGGTTCCTGTTGTCTAAATTCTCGTCCACGTCCTGGAAATAACACTTCTGGACACTCCAATAGTTGCACCCACCTCCCACTGTGTCTGTCCCGCTTCCAACCTTCCTATGGCTCTCCATGCCATAGCTTCAGGTAAGTCACGTTGTTGTTACATTGAACTACCTGGTCAGTACACTATCTGTACCTCACTGCTTGTATAATTCGTTTGGTAGAGTGAAGAAGTCAAAACCAACCCCCTATGCAGCAACCTTCTTTCATTATCACTATATCGGTTGCCGTCAAGTTGTTGTCTCCGCTCCATAGAACCGACTTGGTTTTCTCTATTGGTATTTTCAAGCCCCTTGATGGGACAGGCCAGAAGTGGCCTGTATGCCACTATTTAGCCGAGCCGAGCGTTAATACAGATCAGCCAGATGAATAAACACAAAATAAAACGGCGATAAAACAGGAGAATGGATGTTATGAAAACGGAGATCAATGTGAGACTTAATTAAATCACATAGATGAGCAAGACAAATGATGGTAGTTTTAAAATGGCGCCGCAGTGGCTAAAATACATAAAAGTCTTTTTTTAAGTCCGAGACAGCGACACTGAGAAAGACACTAACAAAACACATATACGCAACACTATGTTTTGCTGTTGTTAGTGGTTGCACTGTTAAATAAATAAAAACAGACACTGACACAAAATAGGATGCAAAGACACTATACACACTGACTATGCACGACATCAAAACTGGAACACTATGTACCCCAACAATGGGAGAGGAGAAAGAGGGGTGGCGCATGGGTGTGGGGGCGAGATTGGAAGGGAACAGCTGTGGGGAAGAAAAGTGTAAGAACACAGAGAGGGGGTAGGGGGGAGGGAGATCCAAACAGTGGAGCCAAAAAATTGGAGTGGGAGGGTAGGTGGGGTACATAGTACAGATGAGGGAGAGGGATTAAGGCTGGCAGGATAGGTAAATATTGGGATGGAGAGCATCATCCGGGTTATGGAGGTGGTGAAATTTACCCTGGGACTGGATGTGGAGAGTGTGAAGGTGTAGGGAGGGAGGGATATGCTGGTATCAGTGTGGCAGAGACCTGGGTTTCAGGAGGAGGGGAGTGACTAAAGGGTGACGGGATTCTAGTTTGTCGGTGGTGTTTAGGAGGTAAGGGAAGGAATGAGATCTTTGAGGATCCGTGGGGGGAGGGGAGGCAGATGCGGTAAGCAAGGCGGAGGTTGCAGCGGAGGAGGCGGGGATCCAAGTGGGATGGAACCTGCAAAGTGCGGGATGCATCAACAAACGGTAGGTGTATAGCATTGTGGAGGGGTTAAGTCCTCATGTCAGGTCAGAAAGTAGATTGAGGAGATTGATATGGGAGAGGACTTACTGACAGTCTGTTTGAAGGTGAGGGTTCCAGGAACGGGAGCGATGCAGAGTGAGGCCAAGGTATTTGAGGGTGAGGTTTGGGAGATGGAATCGTCTTTGAGTGTGAGGTATAGGTCGCGGTGATGGAAAGATGGCGTGGTACGACCTGCAATGGTTGCCTGGGATATAGTGGGGTCGACGGAGAGGAGCTATGGTTATGGAGAATTGGGAAAGGTGAGACCGGACAATGTGCTGGGAAGGAGCAAGGGAGGGGGTGAGGACTAGGAAGGCAGTGTCGTCAGCGTACTGAAGGAGATGGTTGGGAGGCTGTGGAAATGGCATGTCAGCTGAGTAAATAGAACCGACAGACGTCGAACTTTAATATTCACAGAATATATGACATCAACTGCGATTGGGCAAAGCTGAAAATGTGTACCCAGCCGGGATGCAAACCCGGTCTTCTGCTTTCTAGGCAGTTGCGCTAAACCACTGGGGACACAGTGATCACTACACCTGCAAGGACTACCTAAGCACGACTCCCGTCATACACAAATTCCCAGCTTCGCCCTGCCCACAGTACTCAAACTCGTAACTACGAAAGAGTAAGGGCTTCAAACTTGAAACGATAGGATCATTACCCGTTCTTTCGGAACAGACGCCACCGGTGACGGGCAATGATCCTATCGTTAGTGGGGAAGGTTGGGCAAGTTTGAAGCCCTTACTCTTACGGGAATTACTTTCGTAACTACGAGTTTGAGTACTGTTGGCAGGGCGAAGCTGGGAATTTGTATCTGACGGGAGGCGTGCTTAGGTAGTCCTTGCAGGTGTAGTGATCACTGTGTTCCCAGTGGTGTAGGGGTCAGCGCAACTGCCTAGAAAGCAGGAGACCCGGGTTCGAATCCCGGCTGGGTACATATTTTCAGCTTTGCCCAATCGCAGTTAATGTCATATATTCTGTGAATATTAAATAATAACAACTGCAGGATCAGAAGTGACGTCTGTTATTTCGGAACAGACGCCACACGTCGAACTATTTTAGTTCATTCTGCCGATGACAATGGCTCAGAATCTAGAAATCTCAGCTGATCCCCTAATTTTTCCACCAACTTTTTGTATTATTTACGTCGAACCACTCTTTTTATGTGCTTCACCTTTTGTCAGGCTGTGTACGATACCCATTATAAATGCTCTGAAAGGCGAGCGCACTCTGCCTGCTGGGTAGAGCAGTGTTGTGTAAGGCAGAGCGCACAGTGGCTGTGGCGCCGCGGCAGATGGCGGCGTTAATCATGCAGAGCGCCGCAGAGGGCGCGGTCCCCTGGCGCCAGCTGCCAACTGCCCAAATGGCGGAGCCGTGTAGCCGCCAAGCGGACGAGTCAGGGTAAACCCGAGGCGCCGGCCACCCGGTCAGCCCTAATTGCTGCCACAGCCACCACTCTGCTGGCACCAGGTAGCAGGTAGCAGGTAGCAGTAGCCTCCAACCGCCACCCCTTCCCCACCCCCGCCGATGGACGGAGTGGTATCGATACTCAATCAGTCCCAGCACAACCTACCCCTCCTCTGCCGTCACTTGTAGTCGATTGCGTGACGGTGGGTTGCTTCTGTACACGCTCTCTCCCTATCCAACTCTCTGTCCGAAGCTCTTAATAATATGGATTTAAAATAGGGCTTTGTAATATCACCTGAAGGTTTTTACTGTCGCCCAAACAATTTAAAATGTAAACTTTCACGGCCGGAATGGTCAAAATTTCTATAAATTCCCGGGCTGTTATGCCATGGGCTAGTGGATTTATTATTAAAACCCAAAGTTTCGTCCCCGACTGCGGAGGACATTCTCAAGGGGGATCGTGGCACTTTTGCATGTCCGATTCACACCCTGGCACGCTACTGACTGAAGACAAATTCGCCGGCCGTGGTGGCCGAGGGGACTAAGGCGCTCCAGTCACGGCCGGAATGGTCAAAATTACTACAAATTTCCGGGCTGTTATGCCGTGGTCTAGTGGATTTATTATTAAAACCCAACGTTTCATCCCCGACTGCGGAGGACATTCTCAAGGGGATCGTGGCACTTTTGGAAGTCCGATTAACACCCTGGCTCGCTACTGACTGAAGCCAAATTCGCCGGCCGCGGTGGCCGAAGGCACTAAGGCGCTCCAGTCACGGTCTGCACGGCCACTACGGTCGGGGGTTCGAACCCCCCTCGGGCATGGATATTTGTGCCGTCATTAGTTGTAGCTAGTTCATACGTAGTTTATAAGTTTAGGGACTGATGACCCCGTAGTTAAGTCCCATAGACTCTACAAACATTTGAGCATTTTTTGAAGCCAAATTCCTTTTACAAGGGCTCGCGCACAGTGGTGTGACGTCAGATGTTTTTGACATGCGCGCGCAATTCCTCGTTGCCGATTGCCCCCTTTCGTTAATGTCGTCCCATGGTGGAAGACTGTTACATTTCTTCTTCAAAACCGGAATCCAGATATCATTTAGTTTCACGCCCTCCTCCATCCTATTGAAATTATTGGGGTGTTTTACAATTTCTATTGCGAATTGCGATTTATTTCATAAATAATTTATCATTATCATTTGGCTCAACAGTGATTTACACTGCAATACTGTTAACGTCATCTCCTAATGAAATGGTAAAAACAGACTATCTCCTACTAAATGTGAAAACTTGCCGCATAATTAAGAAAATCAGTGACGACAGAATAGAGGGAAACGCTTTTGTATTTGACGACCGTCTGCATAATTTTGGAAGGCATTCAAGTAAGGACCTAATGAATTTTCCTGTACGCTATGTCCTGATTCCAGTGTGCGCCGGTGTACCTTTCGCTTGCTCTGTTCCATCGTAATTAGAATTCCATCTGTTATGTAGAGTGATTTGACAGTGTGCTGATGAAACATGATGAAGCACGACAGATGGTCCATCTGCATATGCATGAAGCTGCGGAATAAACGTCGATTAATGTTCATTAGCGTAAAACAATCTGCTGGAGCGTTGTAAGGTTCCCTAGCGACTGTTTAAGCAAGATAGTATCTCTGTAGCTAGTTTCCGGAAATAATTTTTTTTTAAATGCCCAGAACTAATATCGGAGAAAGTCGCAACAAACTAGTGAGATTTGATGAGACAAAATGTGGAGATGTATAATACGAGGCGTGTCCAGAAAGTAAGTTCCGTTTGATAATAAAATGAAATTGTCCTCAGATACAGAAGAAAGTTTTATCGCACAAAATTCTACAACTCTTAAACTACTTTTCCACATAACTGCCGAAATTTTGTAGGCACTTGTCATAGCGTGCCACAGGTTTTTGCATGCATCATTCACAGAAGGTTGCCGCCTGTGTATTCAACCATGTAGTAACAGCTCTTTATCATCGTTGAAAGTGTTGACCACCAAGGACAGATTTTAGGTGTAAGAAGAGATGAAAATCGCTAGGAGAGAGGTCCGAGCTGTATGGAGGATGATCAAACAGGTCCCATTGAAATTTCCGTAAGAATTGTTTGGTCACATTCGATGTGTGAGATGAGGAATTATCGTGAAAAAAAATCTTTTGACAGTAATCCTCTTCTTTCACCTAAAATCTGTCCTTGGTGGACAACACTTCAACGATGATGACGAGCTGAAAGAACACGTTACCACATAGTTGAATACACAGGAAAAAGGCACACAAAACCTTGTGCCATGCTATGACAATTGCCTACAAAATTTCGGAAGCTATGTAGAAAAGTAGTTTAACAGTTGTAGATTTTTGTACAGTCAATATCTTTTCTGTACATATGCCCGTTCGTTTTATATGACCAAACGGAACTTACTTTCTGGACGCGCCTCGTATTCTTACAGGTATCAACTATGTACATTGAAAAATTTAGACTTTCTGGATAACGAGTTGCAACTGTGGTGGGCGTATTCACGACAGCTTTTCTAGTTTTACTTATATACACGTAGGTGTGCGTCCTTAAGCATTTCCTGTTGATGTAATATGCGTAAATACTCTTAAATTAGTAACTTCTACAGCTTTAGTAATTCTCTTTTGTGGTAACCAGGCGTTTTGACCCGCGTTCGAATCATCAATACCCAAACACCTGTGTGGAAGAGTGATATGTGAAGTGATAGTTCCTTTCATTCCTGCCTAGATGATAGATGGGGAATGAAATATGTTGAAATTATTGTGGAATGAACAATAACATTGCATTGTCAAGTTATACTTCTCTTGCCAGCAAGTGCCTGAAAAGGGCTTTGCATTATTACACTCCTGGCAATTAAAATTGCTACACCACGAATTTGACGTGCTCCAAACGTGAAATTTAACCGACACGAAGAAGATGCTGTGATATGCAAATGATTAGCTCTTCAGAGCATTCACACAAGGTTGGCGCCGGTAGCGACACCTACAACGTGCTGGCATGTGGAAAGTTTAATCAATTAGCTGAAAGCTACACCATTATGAAGCGCCAGCCTGATACATAAAAACGTTATCACATGCATTACTTATGAAATATCTAGAACATTGATGGAATATTATGGCAAATTACAAATAGAGATACTTACAGAGCTTAGCCAGTTGATCAACATCACATGTTACAATATTTAAAACTTTAAAATAAATATTTGGCATGATTCACTTCCTATATAAGATTTTACAGTGACTGACCGTTACAAACTGAAGCACACTTCGTTGAACGTGCACTAATAAAATATTTAAACCAAAGATAACAAACATGCTTACATTGGATCTCTTTGAGCAAAGACTATAGTTCGCCCAGCTGTAATATGTCTATGACAGTCTTTGGTCTTCTCTGCGACACATGGATGATGTAAACAACGAGACGGCTATGTTCATACAACATAATAAGGGTAAAGTATTATATGTACATGTGTAATACAATGCTTGTTTTTTTTTTTTTTTTTTTTTTAATGCCTTAAAATTTGCAGCTATACATTACAGCTTCGAGCTAATAAATTTAGCAGGTGTTGTCAATATGACAGTCTACAAATATTTAAAAGCTGTTAAACCCCACCTTTTCAGTTTCCGAAGTAATTGTTTGTTTCTCTCGACAACGGCTGTGTGCGTACGGGAAGTGTCTCCGCAGCGAAACATACAATTTTCTACTGTTTGCATTTCAGTACCTCATACGATACTGGACACAGCATCCAGGAATGCGGGAATTCCGGATGGCGCAGTTTTTCATTTTCCTGCGCACAGGTAATGTGGTGTGGCACATCTCGGGCCGTGGCGGCGCAGAATTAATCGCAGATTTTTCATGCAGCATTTATCGCGGGAACCGCTTAAGGGATTAATTTACACGCGCATTACATATACGAGCTGGTGAGGCGCGGGTGAGCGTTCCGATGGCGGATGGGTATCTCTGTGCACTGGTCGAGGGGCGGGCGAGCTCAACCGAGCGTGCAGCGGCTGCGGGCATTCACCCCCCCCCCTCTCCCCCCCCCCCTCCCCGATGCGAAACGCCAAAACAAATTTTATTTTCACTTCCCAAAAAAGTCATATAGGTGTGCGAGAAAAAACAGAATGACTTTTTTTTCCTTTTTTTAAATACCGGTTGCAAATACTGATCGCTATAAAGCAGGGCTGGGCACATGAGTTGTCCACGAAGCTGCCCGCGGGTATGAGCGCCAGCCGTGCGGGCACGATGCGCGCGCAGCTAACACTGTCTTCCTGTGGAACACATCAGTCGGTAGATATACGACATCGACAACTTAAATCTGAATTTGTAATCGCTCTAACCTGCACTGTCATTATCTTTAACCTTCCGTCGGGTGACGCTGTTCAAACTGAAACACTTCGAAGTTTAGTGTGAACTAGCTTAATCCCGTGGCTCCGCTTGCGTGTTCGTTGATTATGATAGATAAACTATCCTTAAGTAGTGTGCTATGAGACTCGTTTTGAAGCAACTGAAAAATATTCCTATCAGATCGCAGAAGTCTATACACTTACCGTTTGTCAGGAAAGTAAGTCGTGTACATCAAATCACACTTAACAATGCACTCGTTTCGAAGAATCCAATCACGAAATTCAACAATAATGATTGTAATAATATCACAGATTGATCACTTGATGTAATGTGCTAAACGTCAAATCGATTTTTTAAAGTGATGCATTAAAAGAACTTTCTTTTTTACTGCTTTATTTATTTATTCTTATATTTCCTTATTCGTATGCTTATCCTTGCAGAGAAAGAGCTGAAGACATTGTAGCAGGCGTACACCAAAGATATGGTCTGAGGCATCACGTTTCACTGTATGTAACCTCCTTGCTATAGAGTCGCAAACGTCATCGCTGGCCTTTTATATAATTTTTCATAATTTGACGGCTTTCAACCACCATATCTTCCACTCCCTTACAGCTATCGGCATGGAACTGCTATGATGTACAACGGGAGATTTTGGACAACAATTACACACAGACCATTCGTTTGCGTTCTGTAGTTTTCGCTGCAGAGCGAATTATTAACACATACACGCGTAGAATTTTATATACACCGATAATTTTCCATCCCAATATACTCCACCATTTCATCATTATCAACCCTCAAGCAACAATGCGAGCAATAAAACCATTTTCAAAGAGTATAATTTTCAAAGATGAATTATTGTTCCGAATTTCTCGTTATATTCTTCTAATTACAAAATATCTATCGGATCGCTATAAAAACGGGCCTAAAACCTTCCTCGGGTTTAAATTAGTAACTGTACAAATATTTAAGTCTCTGCGTCTTGTCGTTCGGACGTGATAAGTGTAAACCGAACAGACATTCACATTAATATATATAGATAAATTTCGCCATAAAACCGTGCCTAAAGCCTTCCCCGGGTGGACATTAGTAACTGTACAAATTTTTAGATCTTTATGTCTTGTGGTTAAGACGTGCTAAACGTACACCGAACAGACACTCACATTTATAGATATAGATTATTTGTCAGCGACTGGCAATGCTGACGCCTTGTAGCTTGCCTTCTCCTAACGCTTATCATTCTTGTGTGCATCAGTGTCGATACGACTACTCTGCTGTCGAGATATGTACCGCTTGGTCAGTTTGATACACTGAGCCCGTTCGTGTCGCGTTTCAGCAATGAATATTTTTGTTTATCAACGTAGAAAGTAACGCAAAGTTAACTTACAATGTAAAATGCATTTCCTTCCTTTCTAGACGGTTTAATCGAGAGTTAAGAATTTCTGATTATGAGGTACCAAATTGACACCCTGCGCCTGACTGCGTTACATTATAGGAATTTTGTAATTTTTGGTGGAAGATAATTGATTATAGCAGGTTACGGTAGGGCGTACAGACATGTTTCAGAAATATGAAATGTGTTGTTCTAGATGATAAAAATGACGTTCAAGAGGATTTTGAAGATAAAGTGTACCCAGATTGTGATGACAAATTAAGTTCGCCTGGAAGATTCAGAAGCAGAGGAAAACGACAGTGAAGATGACGAGGAAGTATCTGCAGAAAACGATCATTATTCAAAAGTTCAAATGTTTGTATAGCTCATGGGACTTAACTACGGGGTCATCAGTCCCTAAACGTACAAGCTACTGATGAACTAGCTAATACTGAGGACGGCACTAACATCCATGCCCGAGCGGGATTCGAGCCCCCGACCGTAGTGACCGTGCAGACCGTGGTTGGAGCGCCTCAGTCGCCTCTGCCACCGCGGCCGACGATCATTATTATAGTGGAAGGAACAAACGCACAAAATGGAAAGAAACTACCACCATCGTAGAGAGTACGTTACAGTGCCCACCTGGTCCTATAGGTGCGAAAGCAGCGAGAACGCCTGTGGAATGTTGGAACTGGAATCAGTTCAGAAATAATTTACTGTCGTAAAAAAAAAAAATTAACTTAAATAAATAAATAAAAAGGTTTCCTGAATCAATTATCTCATGCGTCAGTTCTTCTCTACTTCGTTTAAAGAAGCTTGGACACTTTGGGCGGCAACATTATAGGCCAACGTCTGAAGAAGAAGCTGAACACGAAAGCAGAAATGAGGAGATCAGGACTGAGATGAAAAGGAAGAGGTTGCTCTGATTGCGGAATAATTCCTCACGTGTTATGACAGTCCTAAAGTGACGACGAAACAAGCGAATGAGTAATTTTATCATTTTTGTTGTACTCCAATGTAAAAAAGATAAAAGACGTTATCATATGTTAGCGTACTCCAATACTGACAATAAGTAACCTGAATGATTAATATATCTAATCTTGTGCTCTTATGTAATTGTAGTCTTTCTTTAAGCATATTTAGCACTTACAATATGTTTTGTGAACGAAATTTAATAAATGATCATGTGAACAAATGAGGTGCTCAGTTTCATACAACGCGCCCGATCTCGATACGACACACATCGCGCCCGACAGAAGGTTAATAATTAACAACAGTTGTTAATTTCAAATCTTTTTTACTTCTTTGCGCTACCGGAGTTTCGATACTTACGTCTCATTGTCAGGCGTATCTACAAATTACAACCAAAATAGTGATGTCTGTCATGTAATAAAATGGCTACCTTACATCTTTCCTTTTCTGCTAGTCCTCCCCCATCTACAAAGACTCAAATATATCTGAATCTTTGGTAGAGGCCAGTGATACACAGTCAAAGTTTATCGCGAAGTACTCTTTGCCATGACGCTGACTTGCGGTATTTAGGAACCCATTCCATGAAAACATTCATACGGAGTGAATATTCTAGTAATTAGTAAGATGTTGTCGAACTCTGTTGCGTGGCCCCTTCATGTTTTGAAGTTAAAAATGTTCAAATGTTTGTTAAGCTTATAGGACTTAACTGTGGGATCATCAGTTCTTAAACTTACGAACTTCATATGAACTAACTTACACTAAAGACGACACAAACATCCATGCCCGAGGGGGGTGGGGGGGGGGAGATTCGAACCCCCGACCGTAGCGGCCGTGCAGACTGTGACTGGCGCGCCGCAGACCGCTCGGCCATTGCGGCCGGCTTTTGAAGTTCAAAAACGTAAAGCAGTCAACAATCCGAAGATTGGTTTGAACACCACAGTACTTCACTAGGCATGGTACTGTTTGGAGGTGGTCTGCCGTTACCTTCCTCCGACCTTCGAACTGACTTACCCAGCCAGTTATAGGGGGACCTACAGTTTATCGTGGGTTGCGAACCACGGTGCTACTCGGTATTTATCACATGAGCAATACCGCCAGAGGTGAAAGAAGTGGAATGTGACAGATGAAAATCCGAGGACCTTGCGCAGATCGAACCACGATCTTCGGATTCATAGTCTGGCACTCTACTACTGTGCAACCGAGGCGCTCGACAGGGCAAAATTTCAACACCGGAATAAAATTGTGTGTAGGTATGAATTTCAAACACACACACACACACAAGGGAAACTTGTTTATGTACAGGAAAGTGGAATCAAAAATCAGTATTTCAGTTTTAACTTAATATTGCGATGCATCAAAATGGTAGCACCGTGTGTACTCAGTATTGTATGGCGAATTCACTTCGAGAGACGTCGGATGTTAGTTCTCGTTTTTATTTGCCACCTGTTCCTCTTATATATATATATATATATATATATATATATATATATATATATATATATATATATATATTAAATCGATCAAAAAAAAGTTATTCGACTCGGCTAAGGTATTCCTGAAATTTAGCGCAACTAACGCATTGCCTTTTATTTTTAAATATGGAGATAATATCCGGCACAAGAACAGGAAAACGAGTAAACAACTACGCCCATTATAGAAGCACTATAATTGTGTAAGAGGTAAACGTGAGATATCCCGAGGCAATAGTAGACCCTACAGCTATATCTCTGCAAAGATTTCCTTGAGAGATAATGAAACGATACCATTGAGATGCATCGCATTGTTTTTCCTATTGTTCTATCTTTTCTCATTTAGCCGCGCAGGAACAAGCAGCAGCAGTCGGAAGGAATAACAAAATCTCATAGCGAGCGGTATTGCGGAGCGCGCGCTGCAGAGGAGGGGGAACACCTTTTGTCCGCGGCTGGGAGAGCCTTCGGCAACTACGCCCTTGCTGCGCCGTCGCGCGCTCGCAGAATACGGTCGCAGAATCCGATGGCCGTAGGCGGGGCCGCCCAAGAGAGGATGCTGGCTGGCTACGGCGCGCTCGACGATTCGCCGAGCCGTCGTCGTAGAAAGTTCCAGAAAACGCCAAATGAGAAATGACCTGCAATGCGGGTTTCCCCACATTTTGTTAGAAACGACGGTAAGTATTTCTGTCCGGAAGCTCTAGGCCAGCAAAACGTAATTCCATTTTCGTGCAACTGTAATATATCCCTTCAGTGATGTTTCCATTTCAAGAATTTGTCACGATATGAATCGTAATATGATACCTTGATTATGTACAACTCTCATAACTGAATAACAGGAAAGAAAGTTTTGTGTCGCTGGTAATACTTCAAAAACGCAACACTCGAGACATAGTCCACGAAAGTGTTCATATTATCTGGAACTGGCTTAATTTTATGCAGTGTTGTGCGTGTTCATACGGTGACTGGGTAAAATTTTACGACGCTTCTCGCCGGGCTCCAGTGCTTATGTTGGCAACGGATGAACAATGTAGTGCAGAATTGCGTTTCACTCGCAGAAAAACTTCCAGAAAACGCCAAATGATAAATGACCTGCATTGCCGGTTTCCCTACATTTCTTAGAAACGACGCTAAGTATTTCTGTCCGGAAGCTCTACGGCATCGAAATGAAGTTCCATTTTCATGCAACTGTAATATATCCCTTCAGTGATGTTTCCATTTCAAGAATTTGTCACGATATGCACCGTAATACGATACCTTGATTATGTTCAACTGTCATAACTCAATATCAGGAAACAAATTTTGTGTCGCTGGTAATACTTCAAAACCGCAACATTCAAGAACTTATCCAGTAAAGTATTTTCATATTATTTGGAACTGGCTTAATTTTATGCAGTGTTGTGCGTGTTTTTACCGTGTCAGTTTTCCTTTTGTAAAGTAAAACGTAATCACCTTCAGTCTCTAAAATCGTGCTTTATTAGTGCACGATTCATTTAAGCCCTAAGGGCTAGTCATCAGGTGCGTCTTTGAATGTTTACAAACTTTTTAAGAAAACTGGACCTGTCAAGACGAAATATAAATGTTAACATTGTAGTTGTTGTTGTAGTCTTCAGTCCGTAGACTGGTTTCATGCAGCTCTCCATAATACCCCATCCTGAGCAAGCCTCTTCAACTCCACATAAGATCGGCAATCTACATCTGTCTGAATCTACTTCCTGCATCCATCTCTTGGTCTTCCTCTGCAGTTTTAACCCACACACTTAGCTCCAACGTTAAATTCACAATTTCCTGCTGTCTAAGAATGTGTCCTACCAATCGATCCTTTCTTTTAGTCAAGATATGTCAGAAATTCTTTTCTCTCCAATTCTGTTCAGTACCTCCTCATTAGTTACGCGATCCACCCACGTAATCTTCAGCATTCTTCTGTAGCAGCACATTTCAAAAGCCTCTATCCTCTTCCTGTCCACACTATTTACCGTCCATGTTTCACTACCATACAAGGGAACACTCCACACAAATGCCTTCAGAAAGGACTTCCTTAAACTTAAATCAATACGTTAACAATATGGCACATTAATTAAAGAGGTCTCCTTAATTCAGTGAACCTGTATTTAAAATGTGCAATATTTTTACCATACCTACTCGGTCTTGATAGTCCCAGGTCTCTTTAGAAATATATAAATCCTCGAAATGGCAGCTGTAGATGAACTCTCAAGGCTCGAAAT
Organism: Locusta migratoria; assembly: GCA_026315105.1. Lineage (NCBI taxonomy): Eukaryota > Metazoa > Arthropoda > Insecta > Orthoptera > Acrididae > Locusta > Locusta migratoria. The sequence goes on along the minus strand of CM048746.1, from coordinate 423,914,516 downwards.
GTATGTTCTATAGTGGAAAGAAGGAAGCTTAGAGTTTAAAGTGAACGTCGACAGGTTGGTCATTAGAGATGGAGCTAAGCTCGGAGTTTTGGATAAGGATGTAGATGTGCCCAATTGAAAGGAACCATCCCGGCATTTGCCTGGACTTATTTAGGAAAATCACTGAAAACCTAAATATGGATGGCCGCAGGTGAGTTTGAACCATCGTCCTCCCGAACGCGAGTTTTTAGTGATCGAAAGTAGGTTAGTTGTATTTAAATCTTGAATTGGGTTTCACAGAAGAATGTTAAACATGTTCCGACTGGAGTCCACTGCCATGGATTAAGTACGTCATTGCTTTAAGGATATTATCGATGCGCCTACGCCGGGCGCGGTGGCCGAGGGGACTGAGGCGCTCCAGTCACGGTCTGCACGGCCACTACGGTCGGGGGTTCGAATCCCCCCTCGGGCATGGATATTTGTGCCGTCCTTAGTTGTAGGTAGTTCATAAGTAGTTTGTAAGTTTAGGGACTGATGACCCCTTAGTTAAGTTCAAAATGTTCAAATGTTTGTAAAGCTTATGGGACCTAACTACGGTGTCATCAGTCCCTAAACTTAAAAACTACTTATGAACTACTTACGAACTAAGACGGCACAAATATCCATGCCCGAGGGGGGATTCGCACCCCCGACCGTAGTGGCCGTGCTGACCGTGACTGGAGCGCCTCAGTCACCTCGGCCACCGCGGCCGGCCCTTAGTTAAGTCCCATAGACTCTACAAACATTTGATTTGATGCGCCTACGATGCTACGATATAATGCTGTGACATCTTTCACAATAGAAAGTGCATCTTAATGGAATACAGAATATAATAATTTGTGGGAATGGGACGTGGAAACAGTTGGTTGATTTTTTTTAACGGATCCAGAATCACCGTCACTTCCTTGACTTGCGTGTCAGTGCCTTAGTGTCAGGTTCTATTCCATTGTGTCTACATACCTTGATGTAGTGCAGGACACTAAGCATGTCCGAATTGGTCTCCGTATAATCTGTATTTTATTGCACAGGGCATCGTAATGTACATTAAAATATACATTACTGTAGCTGATTGGAGTCCGCTTTACGGGATTCTTAAGTATCTGCAGTCTTATTAATTCAATAATGGAAAATGAAATCAGTAAAAGCCTATATAATTTAAATATTTTCCTTTCCTATTCCTATTATTGATAGAAGTGAACCTTTTACTTCAACAATCTCGTCTTTCTGACACTATTCAGAATCGTAAAAAGTTGCTTTTGGGTTTGGGCATTCTGCTCAAATAAATTTTTAGTTAGATTTGTTACTGCACCGTAATGATGAAAAGGTGCAATATTCAAACTTCAGAAAAGCCCATTTACTCATTTATTTTCTTGTCGAGGCATGTTAAATTTGTAGATATAGTGTATGGTTTTTCGGAAATTACATTCAATGAAATTTATATGAGTTACCATTCTTTCAGTCTTCCTTGTGACTTTCTTGTGAGCACGGTGGACTGGACGAGCGGTCTAAGGTGCCTTACTGCGGAGCGCGCGGTTGTTCTCCATCGGAGGTTCGAGTCCTCCCTCGGACATGGGTATGTGTGTGTTCTCTGTAGTGTTACTTTAAGTAGGGTTACCGATAGGCGGAGAATTTCCTTTTACATCAACTACGGTGTGCGGAGGCAGCACAAGCGCCACACGCTCACCCCACTGACACAGTCGTCAGTAAGCATTGCATATTTACTTCACCTCCGCCTGCATCACTTCCTTCGCCCCACTGTACCGTCTGCAGCTAACGACCGTGGATGGAGCGACCTCTGAATGGGACAAATACGTCGTGTAGTTTGGAATTGCCCCCACCCCCCACTTGATGTAAACCAAAATTCTTAATGTATCACACTGCATTTTACGAACTGCGTCTGCTGTGACGAGCGCACACAATATTTTTACCTAATATATTTTTAATGAATATCATGTAGGAATAAATGTAAAAAAAGGTTAATCTCAAATAAAAAAATAAATTATTAAATGAAATAATAAAAAAAGAAACAACCGGAATAAACACACACAAAAATAAAATTAGTAGGACAAATACATTAATAATGAAATGGGCCCAACAAAAATCTTTCATCACCTCTACGTACGCGTTCAAACAATGGATCGTGTTCTGACATACGAAAAGGAAATTGAGAGAGACAAGGAGATTCACTCTGATCGAGCAGCGAGAAGATGTGTAAATCCAGCCGTGTCACATCCAGGCACCTCATCACGGGCAAGACTAACGCCGGCGGTTAAGACCAATAAAAATTTTTAACATTTTTTATTCACTTTTATTCACTATTTATACAGAAAAAGTAGATTTTACAGTAATTTCAGTATTGAATGTCCAGTTACTTTCTGATAAAACATTATGTCGAGTTTTCGTCCGCTGTGCTGGATCAGCCATATTGAATTTTCAGAATCTGATTTCAGATTCGGATTCAGATACTTTAAGTATAGGTATATTAAAGAGTCTCGGTTGCACAGCGGTAGAGTGCCAGAAAACAAATCCAAAGGTCACGTGTTCAATCCCCGCCAGATCCTGGGATTTTTATCTGTCACTTTCCAATTATTTCACCTCTATCAGTAATGCTTATGTAGCACCGCGGTTCGGAACCCACATTAAATTGTACTTCCCTCTATAACTGGCTGGATAAGTCAGTACGAAGGTCGGAGGAAGGCAACGGCATACCACCTCCAAACAGGACAATGCCTTGTAAAGCACTGTGGTGTTCAAACTAGTCTTGTGTAGTTCGCGAACGAACTAGTTCGGAAGAGCGCTCCCACAGGTGAACTACGCGAACTAGTTCCCATATCCCTCGCCTCTTAGTTCGTCCGCTCCTTCTCCGAAGACTGACGGTGAAAAGCGAGAGGACGCGAGAGCGTGCAGCATCGCGTGATTTATAGGTAATGTTCTTTCAATGACCTATTTAAAAGAATAAAGAAATCTATTTTAAAAGTAAAATACTACGAGTATTGTAGTTCAATATCATTGTATCACCCATTCGTGTAAATAACTGGTTTCTTTGCTTAAGTATTTGATGTCTAATTACCCAAAAATACGGGTAACAGCGGTGGCCGCGGGGACTGAGGCGTTTCAGTCACGGTCTGCACGGCCACTACGGTCGGGGGTTCGAATCCCCCTTCGGGCATGGATATTTGTGCCGTCCTAGTTCGTAAATAGTTCATAAGTAGTTAGTAAGTTTAGGGACTGATGACCCCGTAGTTAAGTCCCATAGACTATACAAACATTTGAACATTTTATTTGAACGGGTAATAGCACACGCTTGAGCAGCACTGATCATTATATAAAAAAGTTGTCATAACAAAAGGAAGAGCTCTTTTAGCAGCGGTAGCGAAAGCCAGAAAGAACGGACGAACTAAAAAGAGCGACCTACTTCGCGGCTGAGCTGCAAACTAAGAGGAGAGCTACCGGTCGCGAAATGCGCAATCGGTCGCGAACTGAAATATGCGTTACCGATCGCGAACTATTATGCCAAACGTATCTCGTTTCTTAGTTCGTTGGATTCTTTTCCGAAGACCGACGGCCAATAGCGAGAGGGCGCGCAGCAGAATTAAAAATCACGTGTTTGCCTTCTGCAGATGAGAGCCATTTCGAGGTGAGCGTCTGTCTGCTAGAATACATAGTTCAGTGCTACAAAATTTCTGTTTTGAAGTATTGTGCACTCTACAATATCTGACTAATAAACTCCATAATGCCAAGATATAGAGATAACTCTAAACCTAAACGCGAGAAATTATCCACAACCTGTTTCTTTTGGTTTGCGTGATATCGATAGCGGCTCACGCAGCAAGCGTATGAAGCAGCTAGTGGGGGAACTTCTCCCTCCTCCTGCATGCGCAGACCACGCCGCTCAGCCGTCACTGGGAGCAGACGAACTAAAAGAACGAACTAGTTCGCGGAAGAGCCGCGAATTAAAGTGAGCGCTCCCGATCGCGAAATATTATGCGCAAGTCTAGTTCAAACCAATCTTCGGATTGTTGGCTGTTTTACCTTACCTTTTTATATTAAAGAGATGAAAACGTCAGGAAATAAAGGGCGGACCCTTTGTTTTCAGTCTTTCTCCAATATGCCTAGACTGATTTTCATCTTTTATCAAAAGATACTTTCATACCAGAAATCAATAGGATCGCTTTACTAATCTGTAAGATATCGGCGTTTTTCATTTTAGCCGTAAATTTACCACCTTAAATATGCCTTATCGCCAATAAAAAAAGAGAAAGATAAAAAGGAGTGTCCTTAGTTTTCCATGTCTTATAACGCATCCAAATTTCAGACAAATCGGGACGTGACACTTTCATTACTGAGGGTGTTGAGCCCTCTGACCTAGCGCTGTGAGCTACCACGTCCGGCAGCTGTTGGTACGTACTGCAGCATAGCGCGTACTGACTGGCAATTATAGGCCTATATGTGCTGGGCTTATAGAGTACCATTTCTTGGCATTTTCTAGTTAGTGTACTGTAGGACCTCCGTTAGTTGACACTCTTGATATATAGTACTATCCACCGAAGTGCCACCCGAACCGAATTTCTGGGAGCACAAGGTCCCCTTGTAAGAGCATGAAAGAACCTAAGAGTCCTAGCGGGTAGCGTAACTTCTAGGTGAAACGCATAAACAGTGTTACGCAGCGCGATGTAATATTACGGCGACCGCATTTTCATCGTTCCATCACCCGACGCAATAATACATCAGCCACGTGGTAAATGTTAAACAGTCTGAAAAATTGAAAGGAGAATCCCAGCGACGTGCGTACTGACTTTCACGGCTTACTTCCGCCAAATATGGCATGGAATTCCTCCGCAGATGAGGAAGATAAAAAAAAAAAATATATATATAAAAAAAATAAATAAAAAAAAAAACTTCAAATGTTAGTATAGCTTAAGGGACTTAACTACGGGGTCATCAGTTGCTAAACTTACAAACTACTTATGAACTAGCTAACACTAAGGACGGCACAAATATCCATGCCCGGGGGGGATTCGAACCCCCGACCATAGCGTCCGTGCAGACCGTGACTTGCGCGCCGCAGTCCCCTCGGCTACCGCGGCCGGCGAGACATATCCATAGGAGCACAAGGTCACCTTCTAAGAACATGATAGAAACTATGGCTTCTAGCGGATAGCGTAAACGTACGTGTGAAACGCACAAACAGCGTATAGCACAGCGCGACGTAATATTACGGTGGCCGAATTTTCTGCTTTTCATCACCCGACGTAATATTACGTCAGCCACGTGGTAAGTGTTAAATAGTCTGCTGAAAAACTGAAAGGCGAATCCCAGCGACTTGCGTACTGAATTTCACGGCTTACTTCGGCCAGTATGGCATGGGTGGAGTTCCTCCGCAGGTGAGGTAGACGCGAGCGTGTCGGAAAGTCGGCAGCTCGTCCCCCTGCCGGCGCCGGTTGTTAAATTAGCGGTCGCGGCTGTGGCTGCGGCGACAGATACGGGGCCGAGTCGCCGGCTGGATAACGCAGTTATGAAATTCCCCAGCCACGCGGCCGCCTCAGCTATCGGATATCAATACGCCACGCCACGCTACGCTACGCTACGGTAGAGCACAGCACGGCGAGGCGGGTTATTAAACTCTCTGATTACAGACCGCCGTGGGCTATTGCGCTCCGCCACCCTCCTTCCCTCAGGAGCTGCGGCTCGTGGCCTGCCAAGGCCACGACAATAATACCAGCGGCACCACCCCAACCCCAAATTCATTTTCACAATTTCAATTCAGCTTCGAAACATTGAAAGTACAGCAATTTCTATATTAATTCAACGTGGTAATGGTACGTATATTTCTTGGAACGTTACTTTTCTGATAGTTAGTACATCTTACCACAGCACCAAAGAAAGGACAAGCTGTTATGCTACGTTAAAAATACGGTTTCAGTTGTTACTCTGAATTATTATAACCTTGATATAGCATCTTCGGTCATTATCGTTACGAAACATGTTATTTTTATCCGCACGAGAATAGCGGAGCTGCTGATGGCGTCCTTCCACCGACTGCCTCCTTCGGACGTGTGTTTGTGTGTGTGTGTGTGTGTGTGTGTGTGTGTGTGTTTGTATGTTGTCCTTAGTTTATATTAACTTAGTCTAAGTAGTTCATAAACTACAGGAAATGTGTGTGTGTGTGTGTGTGTGTGTGTGTGTGTGTGTGAGTGAGTGTTTGTGTGTGTGTTGTCCTTAGTTGCCGGCCGCGGTGGCCGAGGGGACTGAGGCGCTTTAGTCACGGTCTGCACGGCCACTACAGTCGGGGGTTCGAATCCCCCCTCGGGCATGGATATTTGTTCCGTCCTTAGGTTTAGCAAGTTCATAAGTAGTTTGTAACTTTAGGGACTGATGATCCCGTAGTTAAGTCCCATAAGCTATACAAACATTTGAACATTTTTTGTCCTTAGTTTATGTTAAGTTAGTCTAAGTAGTTCATAAACTATAGGGTCGGATAACCACAGTAGTCACAGTAGTTTGCTGCCATAGATTTACAAACATTCGAATACTCTGTTATTTTTCTGAAATAATAGCTGAAAATTCACTCAATTACGAGATTACGTCTCGCCATCGAACAAGCTCTGTCATTCGCTCATCCTCGCGTGACGTCATTAGACACTTGAAAGACGAAGCTATAGCCACGCGGGAGTAGTCGAGTGGTCTGAATCGCCACGTTACGGATCGCGCGGCTTCCCGTGTCGGAGGTTCGAAACCTCCCTCGGGCATGGATGTGTGTGTTGTCCTTGGGTTAGTTTACCTTAGTTTAAGTAGTTTGTAAGACCAACGTAATTTGGTCCTATAGAATTACAAAGTTTTTTTTACGATGCTATATGTGTGCTATAGCGAAAGTTACTTTTTCTGCGTATATTTAAGATTTTTATGGTAGAAAACCGACTTAAAATTATTATGTAAGAATGGAAATGAATTGTATTAAGTCTGATAGTGCAAATCTTCCGGAAGTTGATTCGTTAATGGTATCTTCGTTTTTCGAAAACAATGCAATTCGAAAGGTGAAAATTGCGTTTAAAGTGAAATACACATAAATTGAAACAAATCTGTTGCTTCTTTCTATTAACAGATTGACTAGTCTAAGGATACAATCTATTATACAACAGTATATTCGCAGAGCATCTTGTAATCATTCTTAAAAAATGTTCAAATAATTGTAAATCTATGTGACTTAACGACTGTACTTATCAGTCACTAGGCTTACAAATTACTTCAACTGAATTACACTAACCTAATGAAAAATACACACACCCTTCTCCAAGGGAGGACTCGAACTTCCGACGGCGATAAACCGCGCGCTCCACATGAAGGCGCCTTAGAACGCTCGACAACTCCACCGCGGCGGTTCTTCTTTCGTTTTTCTACCATATACAATTAAAACTTACACTGGCTACAGTAAAAATTATGTTATAAGAGCGCAACTATGTAGTTGCAGTTACGATTCAAATTAATTCTAGTGTGTAAGTAAATTAAGCAAGCGCAGTGGTCGCTTTCCTCATATCAGTACGCATTTATTACGTATTGAGTGGTTATAAACAAACTTGTCGAGATAAATGTGATCTCGTGAAGTTAAACAACGTGTAAACAAGAGAACTAATATTTTGGCGTTCGTACCAACAATAAATTTTATCGAAGAAAAAAAAAGTTCGATTTTTTGAAATGCCCATGTCTGTGAGTGAGGTTATATGATCGGGGGGCATTGGTCATAGCTGCTTCTTAGCGCAAAGGTTAGCGTCATGACCTAAAAATTTTGCGTTCCGTGTTCAAATCCAACTCTCTCATTTTTTCTCTCTTGGGCGTCGTGGACAGTTGTAATACTGTGAAATAAACCGAATTATTGACGAAGTTAGTAATCATTTAAATTTTTATTTAAAGTATTTAGATTTGTCAGTCTCTCTCAATAGGTTTTTTTTAAAATATAAATCGTTGATTTAAAGTTCTATAATGAAATACTGCGTCATTAATGTAAATATTAAAATTGAAAACCAACATTAAATTTGTATTTTCTCCAACGAAAACGACTTTAAATATAAATCGTTGGCTTGTTATATCGCGAACAGTTGCTTCGTAAATAAAAACATCAGCTCAGTACCTCTACACAGTAATAATTTATACCCGCGGAGCATTATATTTAATAGTGAACAAATGGAACAATAATTATCGTACGGAGTGTTTACTTTCATAAAAATGATCCTGACAAACATAAATGAAGTAATCGCCATCTAAATTCGACCACTGGGAGCGAGTTTCAGCCACTTTTACGTATTTCTAATTACTTGGGACGTGCAAAAGTGGATTTTATTAAGTTTGTATAGATGTATATGTTCATGTGCTACTACGCAATAATTTTTGACCATTATGAAAAAGGTGAGTATCCAAACTGCGTTATCAATGTTAATGATTTTTACTACAACAGGCGTAGCATCGTGTCAGTTGACGTCACAGGCATCACATTCCTCAAATGGTGCGTTTTACTGTGCTCTCAAATCATTTTAATTTTATTTCAATTTGTTTTACAAAATACTGCAATTCACGAGGGGAAGAAAGGCATGTTACAACGTATTTATTTAAGGCATTTCCAGAAATCAATCAAATATCGTATTCACAACTGAAACAAAATAATACGAGCCACACTCATAGCCACATATAGACAGCAACGTAACACGACCTACAAGTCGGATTTATTAAATTCCTCTGAATTTGTTAAATTCACCACCAACGGGAAAAATGTCGTTGTAGTATTATATTACTCCTCAACAACAATGTGACTTTAGGGATTGATACACATAATGATATGTAAATATGTTGTAATTCGATGATGTCTAGGAAAAACACTGGGAATGAAAGGCTTAAGGGTCACACGGTTCGGCAAGCTATGTGGGCAGCGAACGTTAGGCCCCCTGATGTACTCGCCTTCAGTGGAGGAAAAAGTGGAACGCGCCACACTAGTGATCTCCCAATTGGGCATCGCGACCGACTAGTGAGTTGTGTTATCCAGTCATATGGGCGCCAAACGACTTCAAAATGCCAAAAAAGAATATCTTATGAACTGAAACAATGTCTAAGTTTATTTAATGGGACATATTAGTTTCATGATATAATTTTTCATCCCTTAAACAAAGTAACCATTAGGTCATACCTCTTCTCTATTTAATTACTAGCTCATAGTGAACTTTATTCCCAAGATTGCTGGCAGCAATTGGGATAAAAACGTTCAAATGCTTGTAAATCTATAGGAGTCAACCACGTGATCATTAGTTCGTAGCTTACAAAGTACTTAAACTAAGGTACAGTTTGTTCCTAGTATTTATTAAAATTACTAGTAATTAAACTCTTGCATGAGTAAGTAGTTGGAATTACCAATAATTTCTACAAAGCTATGTTTCCAAACATTCGATACCATCCTTTCTGTCATATAACAGAGTATTACAATTCATTAAAAAAGTGTTCATAGAAGAATTACTTAAGAAATCTATTCCAGGGGTGGTTTTTAAGGTGATGAAATATGGAAAAGTTGTCCGGAAAAGAGGAAAATCAGAATTAGCTTTTTACAGTGAACCATCAATACCGTTCGTCCAACTGCGATAAAATTTTGTATATTTGATGTTCAAATCAAGAGGAAGGTTCGCTTAAAATAAAAATTTGGAGATGTCGGCGGAAAGTAGGAAAAACGGAAAGCGATTTTTTTTTCTGTGAATAAAAATGAATTGTCACATCTTGTAAGAGCATCACTTGAGTAAGGCTTAACAGGACAACGTTTATATGAAATAAACTTTTGGAAACTCTACCGTTAGAAAATTTGATAAAATCTAAAAGTGCGTTTTTCAATGTGTTTTTGATTGAATTCAGCACTGTAACTGACTATTCGCACGACGGATAGGGGAAATTTTGTTTTGTTTTGCTCATTATAGTCTTGGAAAAAAAATAGGGACAATTAAGAAGGAAAGTCGTAGAATTCGAACCAAGTTCCTGTTTTAATGTGTTTCTAAATATACTGAACACTAAAGTTGACAACCGTTCATCCGATTGCGATAAAATTTTGACCATTTAACGTTCAACGAAGGATGAACGTTGTTTTGAACTAGAAATTTGGTAAAATTACACGGAAAATTGGAAAATTCGCGAGAAACTGAAAGAGCTTCTTTTCAATTTCATTTCAATATCATTCGTCTTATTTGAATAAGCGACGTTCAAAGCAAGAGTAACGTTCTTATGAAATAAAAATTTGGGAAAGTTTCCCGGGAAATTGGAAAATTCAGAAAACATAGAATAAGATTTTTCTATCAGTTATCAACACCATTCATCTGATTGCGATAAAATTTTGCACATTCGACGTTCAAAGCGAGAGGAAGGTTCGAATGAAGTAAAAGTTTGGAATAGTTGGCCAGAAAATAGGAAAATTTGTGGAAAATTCAAGGAGCTCTTGTCTTTGGGAGATCAAGATCATTCTTAGGATTGCGATAAAATTTCACACATTTGATGTTCACCGATACTTAGCATATCTGATGATGCCTTTATAAAGCTACTGGGTCTAAAATGCATATGATTTAAATTAATATCGTTTATATTAAGTGGTAAGTGATACGAAGTTCACTGGGTCATCTAGTTTTAAATAAAATAGTATTCTTTATTCCTATTTCTCCTAATTTATTGCAAATTATGTATCAGGGATTATTGTTATAACTGAAACTCCTAATAAAATTGAACGATATAAAGAAACTGAAAGAAAACAATTTTCCAGAATTTCTGTATCTAAACTAAAACACTGCTCAAAGAAGTATGATGACACCAGGATACCAAAAGAAGAAATTAATGAGCAAGAAAAAATGATGAACGATACTGACTTCATGGTCAAGAGACAATAAACTGAGGTCGAATGACAACGAGGAAGAGAGTGAAGACTGTTTAAAATGCTACGACTTCTCTGAAGGGGGCTGGATGCGATGCACTGGATGCGGACGCTGGGCAGGGACAGCAAGTGATGACGACGAGGCTGCCACATGTGTGTACTATGTCAAAGTAATAGGCCTAAAAGTAAGAAATTTACTTGATTATACAATTCACAAAATACTGTTCTGAAATATTATTGTCTCATTATTTCGTTATTACAATCTTTATTTAACCTTTACACACGAATTCCTACAAGTTTCTCATCTTACTCCACATATGGGGCAAGATGGGTAATATGTAGTTTATTTTTCATCTAGAGACGTGTGTAACTAAATGTAACACGTTTGCAGGTTTCTTTGTATATTATTGTACTGCAATAGTTAAATAAACAAAATATAACCAAATTATTTTTTGGTACCTTTTATAAGGGGTTAAAGTTTCTTTCCCGATCTTGCCCCGCCTTCCCGTACCTAATTTTACGCTATTCCAGTTAGAACTAAAACTAGTTGATCAAAATAAATCTCTATCTATATTAAAGCGAAAGGACACTCACTCACTGAATAAACACGAAATCTCGAAAGCTACTTCATCTATGAAGCTGAACCAAGGTAGGAATATAGTTTATAGGTATAAGACGTCAGCTACGAAAAGATTTAGTGTTAGAGCCGGTAGTTCAGAAGACATGACGTGATAAACAACAACGCCCCTGACTTGCGACACGTGATACTGTGACTTTATCAGTCACCTATTTGAGGAGGAGAGCACTTAGCGAATTGCAACAAACTTTAAACATAATTTCAAACCTGTAGGAAACTTTTTCTCGTTGACAACACCAGCAAAATGTTGAAAGTAATTAAATTTCCAGCTTACTACTATTCAGCTGTACACATAGTACAACTGTGGCATTCGGTATGACATTGCGATTCATAACTTCTACACTACATATTGTACTCGCAGGAAATTTTACAGACAGTATACACACACAGACCTGAATGTACCTTCGAAATTGTATCACAGTACGACACGTAATTCATGACATATGAGCACATAAACAATAATGTTAATGGCCATCACGTACCAAATTTGGATCTATTGCTACTATTCGCAACACATTTTACAGACAAAGAGCACTTATACAAATGAATATATACCTGATAAGTTAAACAGTTGTGCAACATATAAGTCAATACATATGAGATTATATATACTGCGATGTGTAAATCTTTTCACATCAGGTACCACGTTTAATTACATTTCTTATTAGCTGCTAAGATACTCATGAATCCCAGTGAGCTTAAAGAAATTGCTGAAAGATGACAGTGCTGTTGAGAACTTTCAAGTAACTTTGAGCTGTGAAGCGCATACCGCTGTAGGAAGAAGCAGTAGACTTCTATAGAGCTACAAGGAAAGGAAGATAATGTTGCAGTGTACATCCGATGATCCATTATTTCCGACAGATCCGGCTTTTAACTTGTTTGCGGTGAGAGTTGCAGTTTATATTATGATTAATAGATCACAGCATAATCTGCTCAGTACTGTGGAGTGTATTTGAAGTATCCATGTTTCTCACACGGACAGCTTTATATCGCTTGATCAGGGATCGGCTCTCCACAGAAATAGAAATATTGCTTATTGGAAGGAACGAAGCTTAGTGTTTAACGCCCCGTCGACAGTATGGTGATTAGGAGAGGAGCTCACGCTCGGATAGTTTGGGTAATGATGGGAAAGGAAACCACCCCGGCAATTGCCTGGAGAGATATAGGGGAAACGTGTACGCTGGATGGCTGGTGGCTGGTCTAAACCGACGTCCTCCAGAATACGAGTCCAGTGTGTTGCCAGTGCGTCACCTCGCTCGGTGTTGTTTGTAGTAAAATTGTGAATTAAATGAATATATGAATGTTACATGTCATTTGTATTTTGCTTTCCATCTTTATTTATTTGGATACGGTACTTGCAATTTGTACATTATGCAAGACAACCTTATCTATACAAATATAAAAATAAAAGTTTGTCTGTATGTCCTCTATGTGATCATAAACCATTCATTCGAATTCAATGAAACATTGGTGAACTGTTCACCGTATTAACACGAAGGTTCCTGACCCAAAAGGAAAAGAGCACGACACATAGCTCAGGATATATGACCTCATAAATAATGAGAAGCCACTGCGTGAGATTACCCAGATTTATGGATCAATTATTATAAAATGGGAGTAGTTAGGGACCTGCAACATAGTTTGGTTGTAATTTCGGACGTTTATGAAGCGTTTTGTAAATGACCCCCCCCCCCCCCCACACACACACACACAAACAAAATTATGAAACGAAAAGAAGTCTACCACGCACAATAGTTTCGCTGTAGGTGCCCTATAACTTTCGCATCAGGCATGACCTTGAATCAAATAAAGTTAGCATTACAGATTTGCATGTCACTATTAATTTTTGTTTGCAAGTCTCCTTTAATTCTCTTGCATCAAAAATTAAGCAATCTCTTTTCTTAATCTCTATCTATATAAAAGCGAAAGGAGAGTCAATCACTCACTGACTAAACACGAAATGTCAAAAAGTACTTCAACTATGAAGCTGAAATTTGGCAGGAATGTAGTATGTAGCTAGCACACATAAGCTAAGAAATTGCGTGGTAGGTGTATGGCGGAGCATACTTCTACAAACTCACGAAATCTGCAGTTTCATTCCCATCTTCACGACATTTCGCACGCTTGACCCTATAAACAAGATGAATGTCACCGTCTACCTTAATTTTCATATGGTGCATTGGGGCAGGGTACTTCGCAACATAAAAATAGATCCCTAAATATGTTGGTCGCGTCAGAACTTGAGAACGTCTCGACCGATTTGACATATCCTTCTTTTTTTTAGTGATTCACAGAACAAGGGTTGTATGAAATAAAACTGGAATATTTAAGAACAAAAAGTGCCTTTTTCAATGTGACCCTGCGTTTTATTGCCTTGAAATCTATGGTTTTCTTCCGATATTGATGAAATTTTGCACAGTCTACCTTAAAAAGAGGAATGTCACAGTCTGTATAAAATTTCGTTTAGTGCGTGGAGGAGGGTACTTCAATTACGGAATTTTACAAAATGCGTAGTTTTGCTCCAATCCTCATGAAATTTTGCACCTATGACCTTTAAACCAAGAGGAATACCACTGGGTACATAAATGTTTGTGTGGTACATGACAGAGGGTACCTTGTAGAAAACTTTCCTGAGAGAGGGAAAGGTGGAAACGAAAAAAGAGATGGGAGAGAAAGAGGTAGATGCAAAGAGAGGGGGGAAGGGAATTTGGACTACGAGAGTGTAGGATAAATGAGGGATAGGAGAAGTACTAACTCAAGGCAGGAGTAATAAATAAATATAAGGGTAACGTCGGGCTTTCAGCTAGTAATGTATAATACTGAATTATAAATATACGCACTGGAAGTTGTAGGAAGTTCACGTAAGACCAGGAAGATTTTTCGAAGGTATATCATCTTACAGTACGCTCCGTTTTCAGGGCTCGCTTTCGGTCTGCAAGCGCAGAAAACAAACCAGCTCTTGGGCCAACAGCGGCGACTCGTAATTCACAAAGTTAAAAAGACTTAAAGCCTCTTTTTACGCCGTTCTGGTCAGGCCTGATGGGGTGGGGCTTAAGCCGCAAGCATCAGGCTAACTTAAGAATTTATGCGGCTCTGTAGACTTATAACCTCCCCCGGGGACGGCGGAGTTAACTTCACAGCTACCAGAAATGCGCCAAGGAAAACTCTATTTGCAGAAATGAATGGGACGCTTAATCCAGGTGTGCCGTTGGAGTTCATATTAGCCGAATTTATTGTTATCTGTCACTGCACAACAAAAGCCACTTTTATCCGGTTTTACAAATTTTGTTCGACAGCTGCCTTCCGCCGTAGCTGCATATTTTGAGTGGCAGCTGATATCTCTCTAAACTAATTGGAATTTATAATTGGCACTGACAATATTTTTTTCCACTTGCCACTTACACTGTAATTAAGCAATTACGAATTAATTCAAACTAAATTTACTGAAATAAGTTTCCAAAATATCAGCAAACACCTTTCATAATTAACGTGACACATGAGAAGAGCCGCGGTGGAGTACCCGAGCGGTCTAAAGCACCTCGCTGCGAACGGCCGCAGTGGCCGAGGGGACTGAGGCGCTCCAGTCACGGTCCGCGCGACCACTACGGTCGGGGGTTCGAATACCCCCTCGGGCATGGATATTAGTGCCGTCCTTAGTATTAGCTAGTTCATAAGTAGTTTGTAAGTTTAGGGACTGATGACCCCGTAGTTTAGTCCCATAAGCTATACAAACATTTGAACCTCGCTGCGGAGCGCGCGGTTGCTCGCCGTAGAGGTTCGAGTCCTCCCTGGGGCATGGGCGTATGTGTTTGTCCGTAGGTTAGTTTACCTAGGTTTAAGTAGTTTGTAAGCTACGGACTGATGACCACGCAGTTTGGTCCGATAGATTTACAGACATTTGAACATTTGAACATGAGAAGAAGATGATGGCTTGATAACAGTAAAATTTATGATTTCATTTAGATTAGATTTGTTGATGTGAACATTTTTTCAAGTAGTTAGTTTCTCCGCCAACACTCGAGAATTGCATGAATGACGTATTTTAGTGCTGGAAAACCATGTGACAGACAGATGCAACGTAATGTGTGTCTCTAGGATTTTCCCCATGTCAGTTTACATTTACTCTGTGTATTTTAGACACCCAAAGAGGATATAATTACGGTAATTTCTTTTTATAGACAACCAGCTGTAGCAAACCACGAGTTGCTGTTACTTCCTCGTGATGAAACAGAAAACAGAAAGCACATATTTAAAATAAGTGATAATTTACAATGAACTGTACGAAATATGTTCAACTGAAATGGTATGAAACTACACTGTGGGTATCACTGAAGTCTTTATTAAAACGTAATCACCAGACTCCTGAGCACAACTATCCCACTTTTCAACCAGCCTAAAGTTTCTCGGTTTCCACAACTCCTGTGGCTGTGACAATAGCCAGTTCCCTTCTGTGTCCTTCAATTCGTCGTTCGAGTTAATGCGCTTCCCTGAGATGTTTTTATCGGACATGTCCCTTGTGCAGTTACAGTTTATGCTGCATGGTGCTTCTTTTTTTCCTAAGGCGTCTTAGACCATGAGGGTGAATGGCTCCTGGTAGGTATCGAACTTCTATGGCAGTGAAGGATGTGTGTAACCTAGGTAGATGCGAATGAATCCTCATTCAAGTGACACGATGAAACGAGCCGCAAGTGCATAGGTTCACTAATACAATGAGCTACCCAAAGTGTAAAATGCTGTGTGTTGGTACTTGGGAACTAGCATTCTGTGGGTTTACGACGTGGTACAGTAATAATCATCTACGGAAATTACTGAAGCGCGGCGAAACTCAAAGTGTAGACGCATCGTCACAGAATGTGGTACAGGAAACGTGTCCCTCTGTAGAGCAGGCTATAGTGTACAAACTCCCCGACTTAACGTCGTCCGAGAGCGGGCGGAAGAAGCAGTAAAATTTAGCACAACCGGAGCAATTCCAAGCTTATTGCATGTAGAATTACGCTCGATCGTTTCTCACTCAAACAATGTTCCGTAAAGCTCAGAAATTATCCTCCAGTTTCATACATCGCTTGTACGCGGCTGTTAATATTCAAGCTTTATATTTAGTGAGGAGACATTGACTGTCAGGGTTATAACACACACTGTATTTAGAGCTGAAAAAAGTCTAATTACTCCCTGCTAGTAAAATCTCTCTGAATATCACGATAGCTGGTAAACTTTTATAATTTAGCGTACATCTACATTCGTCTCTAGCACTTTGTTATGTATTCCAAATATCAAACAGTTCTTTGCTTGGCGATTCTATCCTTACCAAACAGTCACATAATATTTAACGTATTAAGCTACAAAATATCTATCACAGCTTAAAATAATTCATCTGTCCTAATTTATACAGCATAAATCACTTACCAATATCGTCACTGATCGGTAAATTGATTAGATTTACCAGGTTTCCAAATGATCGTTCGAACGTTCTGCCCATCAAATATATTGACGCTCATAGATTTGGTTCAATTCAGATTATATTCTGAAATTAGTTTAAGACAAATGATTGACATGGAAATGAAATTAACTCCATTTCGAGTTATTTAGTTACCCTCACAATATTCCTTTAACGGCATCGACCACATAATGTTCTGAATAAGCCTATCCGCGTATTTTAAACAATCCTGAGTATCGATCAATATGTTCAATATGTGTCCCGGTCACCATCTATGGACCAATATATATACCCCACGGACCACAGACAATGTAGAGGTGGGGTGGCTTGTGTGCCTCAACAATACAGATAGCCGTACCGTAGGTGCAACCACAGCGGATGGGTATCTGTGGAGAGGCCAGACAAACGAGTGGTTCCTGAAGAGGGGCAGCAGCCTTTTCAGTAGTTACAGGGGCAACAGTCTGGATGATTGACTGAGATGGCCTTGTAACGACAGCTAATGAGGCTTTGCCACACAGTTACTACGTACGGCTTGAAATCAAGGGGCAACTACAGCCGTTACTTTTCCCGAGGACATGCAGCTCTACTGCATGAAAGTGATGATGGCATCCTCTCCGGTAAAATATTCCGGAGGTAAAATAGTGCCCCATTCGGATCTCCGGGCGAGGACTACTCAGGAGGATGTTGTAATCAGGAAAGACAATACTGGCATTCTACGAATCAGAGCGTGGAATGTTAGATCCCTTAATCGGGTAGGAAAACTAGAAAATTTAAAATGGGAAATAGTCAGGTTGAAGTTCGATATAGTAGGGATTAGTGAAGTTCGGTGGCAGGATGAACAGGCTTTATGGTCAGGTGAGTACAGGATTATAAATACAAAATCAGTTGCAGGTATCACAGGAGTAGGACTGATAATGAACAAGAAAATAGGAATACGGGTAAAGTACTGTGAGCAGCACAGTGATCGCATCATCATTGTCAAGACAGACACGAAGCCAACGCAGACAACAGTAGTACAGGTTTATATTCCAACTAGCTCTGACGATGATGAGGAGATTGAAGAAATGTATGAGGAGTTAAAGAAATTATTCAGACAATAAAGGGAGAGGAAAACTTAATTGTGATGAGACACTGATCAGTTGTGGTGATTACTTTACTGAACGGTCCCACTCTGTTCCGATTTCTGTTTCGTCCGACTGGCGCTCATTTCCGATGGTACGGTCTGCAGTGAGGATCTGAGTGCTGGGTGCGATGTGGCGGTGCTGGCTACTCGGCCTTAGCGAAGACGTCGCCTGCGGCCAGTGGGGGTGGTGTTGCCCGCCCTCCCAGCAGCCCCGGCGTCTGCTTCCAGTGGGCTCAGCCGGCGAGCGCGGAGATGTTGGCTAATGCGGAGGCCGGCAAGTGTTCCGCCTGACCGCCGCGCCGCCTTAAACTTTGATTAATGGCCGCTGGCCGCGCGGGCTCTCTGCCTGATTATAAGTCAACAGCGGCCGGCAGCAGCAGCCGCCACCGCACAGTGGCAAGCGCGCGGTTGGGGGCTGCAACTTGCTGCTGACCGCAAGATTCACCAGCAGCTACTCGCTTACACTGGGACTCAGTGCAGTGTGGAATTCCTGATATTCAAAAGTATAAATGAAGATGCTGTCTCGGAACACGACATCCATTTTTGTGCCCTATGCTGGTGCCACAGGAAATGGGTTCTAGCTGTCGACAACGTTCGTCCCAACGGAGCAGCACTGGTGGACGTCATGCTTCAATCTGAGGGAATTGAACGACTGGAGTGGTCAGCTTGATCACCGGACCGAACCCCGATTGAACAAGTCTGGGATGTTTCGTGGATTCGGGTGTACTTCCGGTGATCCGCGTCTTACAAACGCGAAAAACGTGAAATGTTTTTTAAGCTTATAGGACTTAACTACGGGGACATCGGTCCATAAACTTAGAAACTAATTATCAACTACTTCATACTAAGCGCGGCACAAATATCCATACCCGAGGGGGGATTCGAACCTCCGACCGTAGTGGCCGTGCAGACCGTGACTGCAGCGCCTCAATCTCATCGGCCACCGCGGCCGGCTCAAACGCGATATTTCGACACCGTAACTTGGCATTTTCATCAGGTGTTCCCTGAGAACACCTGATGAAGACGCCGAGTTACGGTGTCGAAATATCGTGTTTGAAAGACGCAGATCACCGGCAGTACACCCGAATCCACGAGATGTAAACGAATCGCCGGGAAATCGTATGGGCCGGCCGCGGTGGCCTCGGGGACTGAGGCGCTTCAGTCACGGTCTGCACGGTCACTACGGTTGGGGGGTTCGAATCCCCCCTCGGGCATGGATATTTGTGCCGTACTTAGTCTTAGTTAGTTCATAAGTAGTTTGTAAGTTTAGGGACTGATGACCCTGTAGTTAAGTCCCATAGACTATACAAACATTTAAACATTTAAATCCTGTGAGATTACAAGTCTGGGATGCATTGCATCCATACGAGTACTTCCCACAACTGTTGCTGAGCAGAATACTGCATTAATGGGAAAACGGCCAAATATGCTTCAAGAGCTGAATGATAACGGGATACTGTACATGCGACACAGGTCTGCAACATTAATAGTCGTCCTAGGTGATCACACACCATATTACAGGGCAACGAGAACGAAGTTTTCACTATTGCTATATCAACATGGCGCCTCTCTGTAAGAAACGCTATGTAAACCTCAGGTAAGGCGTTTAGAGAGTAAAATATCATATTGCTCGTATCACACCCAAATTACAGTTGCAACCAATGTCTAAATAAAATACATTACCTTGTGTATAATGTGTATGTTAATTCACCTGAACCATTAATTGCTTTGAGCATTGTAGTTCCCTCCGTAAATTATGTATTTTGTCCGGTAATATAAACTGCTGTCCGTTGCAAATTGCACTTGCATCGGCTGGCTCCAAAGTACAATCTCCCTACATCTACATCTACATCTACATGGGATACTCTGCAAATCACATTAAGTGCCTGGCAGAGGGTTCATCGAATCACAATTATACTATTTATCTCCCATTCCATTCTCGAATAGCGCGTGGGAAGAAAGAACACCTGAATCTCTCTGTTCGAGCTCTGATTTCTCTTATTTTATTCTGATGATCATTTCTACCTATGTAAGTGGGAGTCAACAATATATTTTCGCATTCGGAGGAGAATGTTGGCGATTGGAGTTTCGCAAGTAACCCACGCCTCAGCGATAAGCGCCGTTGTTGTAATGATTCCCATCCCAGATCCTGTATCATTTCCGTAACGCTGTCTCCCCTGTATCGTGACAATACGATACGAGCTGCCCTTCTTTGGACTCTTTCGATGTCCTCCGTCAAACCCACCTGATAAGGATCCCACACTGGGCTGCAATACTCCAAAAATGGACGGACAAGCGCAGTGTATGCAGTTTCTTTAGTAGTTCTGTTGCATCTTTTAAGGGTTCTGCCAATAAAACGCAGTCTCTGGTTCGCCTTTCCCACGATATTATCTACGTGTTCTTTCCAGTTTAAGTCTGAAGTAATAGTGATTCCTAGGTATTTTGTGGAGTTTATGGCCTTCACATTTGATTGATTTATGTTGTAAACAAAGTTTAACGGATTTCTTTTCGTACTCATGTGGACGACTTCACAGTTCTCATTATTTAGAGTCAATTGCCAATTTTTACACCATACTGATATCTTATTCAGATCGTTCTGCAGTTGGTTTTGATCTTCAGATGATTTAACCAGATGGTAAATGACGGCGTCATCTGCAAACAACCTAAGAGAGCTACTTAGATTTTCCCCTAAATCGTTTAAGTAAATAAGGAATAGCAGAGGACCAATAACACTACCCTGTGGAACGCCCGATATCACCTCTGTTTTAGTCGATGCCTTACCATCGATTACTACGAACTGTGTCCTCTCTGGCAAGAAATCCCCTATCCAGTTGCAAATTTGGGGCGATATACCATAACCGCGCAATTCGATTAAGAGCCGTTTGTGAGGTACGGTGTCAAAAGCTTTCTGGAAATCAAGAAATACGGAATCGATTTGCGAACATTTGTCGATAGCACCCATCACTTCGTGTGAATATAGAGCTAGTTGTGTTTCGCATGAACGATATTTTCTAAATCCGTGTTGACCTTGGGTCAACAGATCGTTCTGTTCGAGATAATTCATAATATTTGAATACAGGATATGTTCCAAAACCCTGCTGCAAATTGACGTCAATGAAATAGGCCTGTAGTTTAGTGGGTTACTCCTACTGCCTTTCTTGAATATAGGTGTGACCTGTGCAACTTTCCAATATTTTGGTACAGATCCTTCTATGAGAGAGCGGTTGTATATGACTTTTAAGTAAGGAGCTATCGCTTCAGCATAATCAGATAGAAATCTAATGGGTATACAATCCGGACCAAAAGACTTGTTCTTATTAAGTGATTTTAGTTGCTGCACTACTCTGATGATATCTACTTCTATGTTACTCATTACGGCATCTGTTCGTGATTCGAAATCTGGAATATTGGTTTCGTCTTCTTTAGTGAATGAGTTTCTAAAAGCTAAGTTTAGTAACTCTGCTTTAGTAGCGCTGTCATCGGCAGGATCTCCATTACTATTACGTAGTGAAGGTATTGTTTGTGACTTTCTCCGAGTATATTTAACATATGACCAAAATCTCTTTAGGTTTTCAGTCAAATTACGAGAAAGAGTTTCGTTGTGATAAATGTTGTAGGCATCTCGCATTGAAATCCTCGCTAAATTTCGAGCTTCTGAGTACAATCGCAAATCCTGGGGATTTCGTGTTCGTTTAAATTTAGTATGCCTTTTCCTTTGCTTTTGCAACAGTGTCCTAAACTATTTTGTGTACCAAGGGGGATCGCCTCCTTCTTTTATTAATTTATTAGGTATAAAACTTTCAATTGCTGTCGATACCACTTATTTGAATTTGAGCCACATCTGGTCTACACCTACGTTTAGTGTTAGAAACGAGTGGAAGCTGTCTTTCAAGAAGCAATGTATTTTGTTTCTATCTGCTTTCCTGAACAAATGTACTTTGCGTTTATTTTTGGTAACTTTGGGACTTTCGATATTCAATTTCGCTACTACAGCTCTGTGTTCACTAATACCTGTATCCGTTTTGATGCTCGTTATGAGCTCAGGATTATTTGTTGCTAAGAGATCAAGTGTGTTTTCACATCCATTTACAATTCTAGTTGGTTCATGAACTAATTGTTCGAAGTAATTCTCAGAGAATGCGTTGAGTACAATTTCGGACGATGTTTTATGCCTACCTGCTGATTTGGAAGTATAATTTCATCAACAGATCGAGGGTAAATTAAAATCACCACCTACTATTATCGTGTGAGTCGGGTACGTTTTCGTAATTAGACTCAGGTTTTTATTTGAACCTTTCTGCTATTGTATCGTCAGAGTCGGGAGGCCGGTAAAAGGAACCGATTATTAACTTCTTACGATTTTCGGGTACAACCTCTACCCATAATAGCTCGCACGAACTATCAACTTCAACTTCGCTACATGAAATACTACTTTTGACGGCGACAAACACGCCCCCACCTATTTTGTTTAATCTATCCTCTCTGAATACCGTTAGATCTTTTGAAAATAATTCTTCTTCTGAACTTATTTCCGGCTTAAGCCAACTTTCGCTGCCTATAATGATGTGTGTTTCGGTGCTTTCTATTAACGCTTGCAGTTCTGGGACTTTCCCGACACAGCTACGACATTTACAACTGTTATACCGATAGTTTCCGGATCCACATTTCTCCTGTGATCCACCTGAACCCTTTGAGATTGCCCATTTTCTATTTCCCCGAAGCTCTTTATCCTAAAATACCGCCCAGTCCACGCCACACAGCCCCCGCTACCCGTGTAGCCGCTTCCTGCGTGTAGTGGACTCCTGACCTATTCAGCGGAACCCGGAAACCCACCACCCGATGGCGCAAGTCAAGGAATCTGCAGCCTACACTGTCGCAGAACCGTCTGAACCTCTGATTCAGACCCTCCACTCGGCTCTGTATCAGAGGTCCACAGTCGGTCCTGTCAACTATGCTGCAGATGGTGAGCTCTGCTTTCATCTTGCATGCAAGACTGACAGTCTTTACCACTTCAGTTAGCCGCTCGAAACCTGAGAGGATCTCTTCAGATCCGAAACGACACACATCATTGGTACCGACGTGAGCCACCACCTGCAGTTGGCTGCACCCCGTACCCTTCATGGCATCCGGGAGGACCCGTTCCACATCTGGAATAACTCCACCCGGTATGCACACGGAGTGCACGTTGGCCTTCTTCCCCTCCTTGGCGGCCAACTCTCTAAGGGGCTCCATCACCGGCCTAACGTTGGAGCTCCCAACTACAAGTAAACCCACCCTCTGTGAAAGCCCGGATCTTGCAGGCTGGGTGGTGACAGGGTGAGAGACACCATCCAACTCAGGAACGTCGTCCTGAGCAGACAGTGCCTCAAACCTGTTCGCAAGACGAATCGGGGGGGCCTCACGATCGGTACCCCGGAATGTCTTGCGCCTCCTGCCACGCACTGGAGCAACCTCCCACGCAACCACGGGTGGGATGTCTGCCTCACTGCTAGCAGTTTCAGGGCATGTCGCTGCCGCAGGCCGATCGGTGGAGACGACAGGAGTCCGTTCGGTCCCCACCGCCGGCCAACAACAACGACGCCCATCGATCGCAGCTTCCAACTGTACAACCGAGGTTAACACAGCTTGAAGCTGGGAGCGAAGTGTCACCAGCTCAGACTGCATCCGCATACAGCAGTCACAGTCCCTATTCATGATTACAGTGCCAACAAAAACAAAAACTACAGTCGCGATGCGTTCAAAGGAAAACTAAACTGTTCGTTAGAACGCGGATGTGAATCCAATACGCACGACAGCTCAGTATAACTTTACAAATTGAGACGAGAAAGTGTAGACGAAAATCAAAATACTATATGTCGCTTCTAATCAGAAAATAAAGACAGACGACTGTCGCGACGCGGTTCACACGGCGGAATAATACACTAACCAGATATTTAACGTGAATATGAATCAAATAAAAACGCGAGCACACAATAAATTTAATGCACTCAAGGGAAAACGCACTGAAAAGTAAAAATAGGTAGCTTCTAGAGAGAAGCCGGTTACACTTACAACTGATAAATTACTGCTACGCCACTGGAGAGGTGTGCTCTGGACGACGTCCGCTGGCCTGATTTTGCCAAAATGCTCGCACAGTATGGCAGCACACTCAAGCCGCATGAAAATGGCCGCGCGGTCTGTTGTGTCATATTACTGACTACGCGTCTGCAGCTGTAAGCATTTCGAGTCCACCTTCGTTCATGTGTGTATGTGTGTGTGTGTATGTGTGTGTGTGTGTGTGTGTGTGTAGTCTTTAGCATAAGCTAGATTAAGTACTTTGTAGCTCTAGGGACAGATTAACTCAGCAGCTTTCACCCGTATAATTACAAACATTTTGATATTTGAAGCACACTCGATCTATGATTCCAGAACGGGAAATTTGTAAGGTACAGGCGAGTGGTTTCCCTTGTGTATTCACGAACCCGGTAAAGGTCATGAACCAATCATGTGCCATGCGTCAACCTAGGAATGAACACTTTGACTGCCAATCACGGAAACTTCCGTAGAATGCCGATCACGTCATTCGACGTGATCTTCGTTTCCGTGCTTTTAAGCAAAAAGTCAAGTTTGTTTACGAGCTAGATCCATGTTAAATGCCGTACTTGGTAAATCTGGTGTCTAAATTAGCGTACATATATTGTAAATCTAGTTTTTAAATCGGCCGACTGGTCGCATTCATTGTATGAAATGGGGCAGGTGGAAACTGTTGTCCGATCACCCCGTACGTTAATGAACAGTCATGGCTTCATGCTCTCTTGCAGTGGATGAAATTTTTCATGAATCTGGGAAATTTTTTTTTTATAACTAGCTTAATTCCCTCTGCTTTCCACGCGTAGACTGGATGGTCAGCATTGGTTGTTTTTACTTCTAAATATAAGTTTTCATAGATTTATCATTAAAATGCTTTTCATTATTCTTGAACCTATTGTTTTGTATGTTGTTTTCTCGCTTTCCTGAACTACGATTTTTAGGTTCGTAAAATGAAGTAGTGATTCCAATATGAATGTTGAAGTGCAAAATGTCCGCAAAATATTCCTCCTGACAGTACCGAGGTGAGGGGTGGGCAAGAGAGAGGGGTGGCACCGCAAAATATCGTAATGACTCTAAAGAGGGGTGAACTTATACAGACTCTTTGCGAGGTGTAGACAATTTTCAGTGGAGCTCGTGGCGTCAGAGATGTATGAGAATGCTTTGTGTTAAGTTCTGGATTTCTTATCGTGTTTCGTAGACATTTCGAAGAGTAGGCAGAAGATAAGGAAAGCAAGTGCAGCTCGGCTTATACCTGCATGCAGATTGTCTGCCAATCAAAGGTATGGAATGGTTTACATGACCGGCAGTCAAAGAGTTAAATTGGGATTCGGTGCAGATTTTTTTTCCTCATACTCAGAAAGGTACATTTACTTGCGGTCTCGGAATAGGAGGTGTGATAAAAAAAATGTCACGACTTTCGTGACTTCGGTTCAATGGAGTGATGTCCATTTCTGTAAAAAAATGGGAGCGCCGCTGACAACCGTTGCAAGGAGCCTGGGTTCGATTCTCGGCTGGGGATTGAGTGTAGTGCGTGTCATCATCACTCATCATTATAATCATCGGCACACATATCGCCAAAATGGCAGCAATCGGCCAAACCCCTATTGAGATATTCCGGCCACAGAAAGCCATACGATGATTTCAGTGGAGTAATGGAACCCGTGACTGTGTGTTTTATCCATTTCATTCGTGGTGTCCTCAAATGAGGACACTTAAATTTCTACTCATTTCTGTGGTATTTCACATCTGAGGTGACCGTAAAAGCACGGGTACCTCTTAGTACTAATAATAGTAGCAAGAATGTCTCTTTAACAGCAGTTTTACCATCTTATCTAATATACAAAGGGAAAGCAGAAGTTACTAGAGGAGAAGAGGCAGATATTGTTGTCTGCACATCCAGAAGAGAGAGTCAGTCATTCGGTAGCCAGCTAACTACGCTACGGCGGTGGTTCACACTGACCATCCAAGTCAGTCTGTCTCAATGCCAACAGCTGTTACGATCGGGACTGCCGGCGAAATACATATTACAATTCTGAAAAGTGTCAGGTTGGTGTGTGTCCTGAGTACATGAAACAGTTTCACGGCAGAACCAATGTAAAATAGCGTACACTATGTATTCTTTGGTATTACTAATGAATATTCTATGTAAAGATGGCGAATTGTTAATTTAATTCGATTGGTGAGAGAGCAGCAAATGAAGGTCTTGCCTTGCTAGCGGTTAACACTATACGTGTTCTGCAGTATGTACTAAAACCAACCTTCATCACTTAGAATCCTACCCAAGCATTTTCTAAATTATTTTAATGAGGTTTTTATACTAATTAGCAATACTGAGCGTCTGTGACAAGTATAAATGGATGTCTAACGGGCAGCATTGCCCACAGGAAGGTTGGAATCGATGACCATTGTGCAGGAGGTAGTGAGCAACTTCGGAGAGGAAGTAGAGCAAATTTTGGTCTTGTTACACAGCACAAACAGAAGCCAAACTGAAGAAAAGCAGAAAAATTAAATTATAAATAGCGGATCAAGGGGAGAAAAAAAAACAAATGTGATGAGACACTTCTTAAACCCTCAATATCGGTCAACTACGCTGAAGACGACAACGACGACGATCATGATTTCATTAGAGAAGAACTTTTTTTTGAAATTTGCAACGACAGTGGTAAATTAGGAATATTGTAAGATTTTTTCGTCCTGTTGTAAATGTGTCCATGCTGACCGGCCGCGGTGGCCGAGGGGACTGCGGCGCGCCTGTCAGGGTCTGCACGGTCACTACGGTCGGGGGTTCGAATTCCCCCTAGGGCATGAATATTTATGCCGTCCTTAGTTTTAGCTAGTTCATAAGTAGTTTGTAAGTTTAGGGACTGACGACCCCGTAGTTAAGTCCCATAAGCTATACAAACATTTGATTTGGTCCATGCTGCTTGTACCGAACTGCGGCAGTTACTAAGCGCTGAGCAATTGAATACCACTTCCGTGTTTAAAATAAAATTATTTTTTTCATGTTTATCCAGTTGTGATTTCGTTCGTCAAATTACCCGCCGACATTCGTCATTTTCCCGCATACGGAGGTAAGATGATGAGTCTGACATAATTTGAAAAATGTCAAAGTAAATTTTGTAAATGTTACATATAGAAAAACTACGAAATCTGAAGCTGAAAATAAAATTCTAAGGGTTTCTCTGAAGTATTCACGTACGTGTCAGGTCAAAAGTTAGGGGATGAAATATTCGGAAGCTTTAATTTCATCTTACCCACTTTTCCCTACGCCTTCTCCGTTGTGATAGGTAATGCTTCGAATTTTACACTGAGCAGCTTTGAGTAATGAATTCCTTAGGAAATAAGGAAGCCCTTGCGTCTATCTCCAACTATCATTCCTCGTTCGAAGTCTTTAATTCCCATCGTGCGGCCGCAATTATCTCGAATATCTTTCTTAACGAATTCCACCATCGGGCTGTAATTTTGATGTATTTTTATTTAAGATTTGATTTTATCGGTTTAGTCAGCTTATTGTGTGGCTCTGCTGCCTTGATGTTCTCTCAGAACCAAACCTACCCCATTCGATTTTGATCGGCTAAGAGTATTCTGTAGTGATCAACAAAATTAAGACAGACATATTTTTATAAGTATTTTCATGGCAGTGAATTGGTTGGAACATACGCTTGAAAACAGT
Organism: Locusta migratoria; assembly: GCA_026315105.1. Taxonomy (NCBI): domain Eukaryota; kingdom Metazoa; phylum Arthropoda; class Insecta; order Orthoptera; family Acrididae; genus Locusta; species Locusta migratoria. Next base: position 423,886,680 of record CM048746.1, on the reverse strand, counting down.
TTAATATTTATAAATGAATACCGCTGAAATGGTAATGGACATAAAGAATACTTAAGAGATTTTAGCTACTTAACGTACCTTAGAATAGTACTCAGATTTCGAGAAAAAATTATTTTATTCGTAATTCACCACCCCAATGACACACACACACACACACACACACACACACACACACATATATATATATATATATATATATATATATATATGTTTCACTTCAAAACTTGAATAATAGTGAAACGTATCGAATTCGTAAAATTCGATCAGAAAGCCTATGATTACGTCGTAATTCCGAAGTGACATTTGTCACGTAGGATAGAAATATCTTTATCACTGTACATGAGACTGACGTGTTTCGTTCTCGGTTAGACGAAGGTTGTGGCCAATTTGGACCTGGGTAACTTCTTTTTGTTATTTTCGGTAAGATTTATCTACCGTATCTTCCGTTGATGGAAGTTCCTGAGTCACACCTAGATCCGCTCATGCTAAGGACCAGTTCGCCCCCTCCCCCCTTCCGTATGTAGGTAATAGATTATTGTATTATTGCAGCTGTGGAATATGGGCTAAATTGCAGAAATTCATCCAAGCGTTGACATCATGTTTTCGAAATTGAAGTCATTGTTAATGCTGACTAGAACAATGACGAGAACTTGAAGAAAATAACCTTCAGTAACCAAGCCGTCTCAGTGACTAAGTTAATAACATGAATGCAAAGAAGTCCTTAAGTGTCTTTCGTTAATGCCTGTAACGGGAGTGGATTTGGAGGGTCTTACGAACGTCACGTCAGAGAATTACAAATTGGTGGCGCCTCCGAGTCAATTTCAGAGAACTTCCTGATTGTGATGTAATAGTTACACGTCCCTCACATAATTGAAATCTCATTAAAGCTCATGAAGAATTAAAGGAGAGTTGCGTCATCCAGAAATAGAATGGTGTCTTTGTACAAATCTTTATGGTCTGGCGGCCATGTTCGGTGCCTTCCATCATGCTACAGACACTTATATGTGTATTTAAATTCTCGCGTCCCTGTGGCTTGGAAATGTGGCAGGAATTTGTCTGTATCATACGATACGATATTCATGACCAGCAGTACCAACATTTATAGCGGTGCTGTCGACCTATTTCGAAAAAAAAAAAAAGAATATAATCCCAGTATTTAAATAGTCAATGAAAATAAACTGACAAACGCAAAAATACATTCACATACGAGCGGTATATATTTATGTTTCCGCAGTTTTCAAATCTAATTAAATATCCGTCCTCAAACAGAATATACCAGCATTAATGATTCTCGCTTTGCAGTTCTACATAAATCTGTCAAATGCATTATTGGATCTCAGCTATAACAATTCAAACAGATTGGCTATTGAGTGTATTTTGATATTTTACCTGGGAGTATTACAGAGTATTCAATTACGACGTAGTGCTGATTTAATTAAACTAATTATAGCTCCCTGGAAAAATACCAGTGTCTAAACATCAGTTCTAAAAACTTTGAAATTAAAAAGGCATTATTAGCAGCTATTATGAAAAATATTTAGCGGATACTAACTCAACTTACCTCCACGAGAACAAAGCAAATTTGATAGAATCTAGATAATTTCATGGGCAGACATCAAAATATCCGTTTTCTAGAGTCAGTGCATTCCCTAAGATTGCTTGGATGATACCATAGAAAATCCATGTCCACTTCCTTCCATGCAATAATAAAAAATCCCAATAAGGCTGCGACTTTAATAATCTTATTTGTGTCACACAAGCTAATATTTATCTGTCGCTTGTTGTCGTGTTTGCTTATTAAAGGGGAGAACACAAGACAGACGTTTTTCTGATCTGCCGAGTCCGATAAATTGCCAATGTAATATTCTTATAGAGTAACAGCAATCAACTATTCACCTCTTACACCAAATGAAATATTTTTCAACCTTTTTAATGGCATTAATTCTGATTTTGAACTACGTGACAGTGGCAACATTGATGGTCTGAGGGTAATCGTCTAGAATAGGTTGTGCTTAACGTGAGCGTGTTTTTGAAGACTGTTGTGATTGCGGTTACCTTCTCAACACAGCAGCTTATAGAGTAGTAGCCAGGCCACAATGTCGAAAGTAATAATAAAACAGGATGTATAAGTGAAACGTTTCTGTGAACGAAGTTAGTAAATTTAATTTTCTTACGACTCATAGCTGTGTAAGCTGCCCTAACATACTATAACCTAACGAACGCATCAATATCTGTGTTACAAATAAGAAAGATAATGTAAGATATTTCACTATCAATATTAAGAATGTGAACTTTATTTTTAGCTCTGAAACTAGTATTGCAATTCGTACCCATTTCGAGAAAAAAGATAAGAAAACCAACAATGAAATACCCGTGATAGTAAATATTGTTCATGTATTCCTGTGAGCTTCACACTGAGCAACTTATGATAGCGGAGCATCAATAAACCTTATCAGCATAATTTTTAAAGCCTAAAATGTTGCTTTAACGAAGATTATTATGGTAATGTCTGTACATTTCACTGACGCTTAATTAACGAGTTCTTATAGCGGTGTATCGCAGGACAGCTGATTATAAGTGTTGGGAAAAATAAATCTTCCATCGTATGTGACACTAAATATAATTAACATTTTACTTGCAGCAAATACAAAACTGAGCACTATATTGTAATTCGTGTGGCATCACCGAGCTTAATTGTCAACATATTCAGATTTTATGCCTTCACATTCCTTTCACGGGCGGCTTTTTTTTCCAAAAATTCATCTATCAAAATCCTTCAAAAACTTGACACAGTAGATGAAAAATGATATTTACTAAACTCGAAACAGTAGCGAACAATAGTTTTAATCACTACGTAACACTCTCATCCGGTTGGTTACGTGATACTGAGCTTTTGCAACCTATGAGTAGTACAATAATATTGCCGCCGTTCAGATGGCCTTCTTGTAGACTTTAAACGAAAAAGCGCACTTACACTTTTCGATAATTTTGACTACGTTAAAAATATAGCTATCACACTTTCAACTTCGATGCCTTATGTCACATTTGCGATCAGCGCAGTAGGTGATTATTAGTGAACGTGGAAGCTTACCTGAATACTGATTGCTCCCCGTGTTGGCGCGTAGTATGTGCTTCGCGAAAAGGTTTGCGCGCTCCCAAGCAAGACACTTCGGAACTGAATCAAATTTAAATTCTTGCATGTCGTTGCTAGGAAACGGTTCTGTGCAGATCATCCTATGCACCAAAGATATTACTACTGTCAGCCCAGAGAGAATGTAAAACCTATCGAGGTAGTATAAAATTTTGTTGCAACTCAATTCGGAAATGCCAACTCTGAAACCATGTGTCCCACATAAACAAGAAAATATCTCAAGATGATAGGGTATGCCGCGACAGTAAAATCTCGTCATAAGTACATCAGACTAACTCTAATGTCTTGATGATTTTACCTCAACCACAAGAATGAGGCACGAAAATGGTACTTGAATTATACTTACATTTAATCGTAACAGTATTCAATGCTATAAATCTTACAATCATACTGCATTCACGTTTCTACCTATCTTTCCAGAGGGCTGAGACGTTATTACAACGCTAAATACATGTATGTGTGTGCTTGGTTGTATTACATTCCAGGTAATACGTGGAGACAGTAATATCCCTCCCCCCCCCCCTTTCCAAAAGTGAGATAATATGAAACATTAGTATTGGAACTTTAGCAACTCAGCTTCAAATGTGATGCATATGAGTTCATTTTCATACATTACCTCTAGTATTGCAATAGTAGAGGAATTATTTGCGGATTACAAACATTAATCTTGCTGTAGCAACTAATGTAACTCACGTGATTTTTACCCCGTCAGTCATATAATGGATTCACCAGTGAGATAGACTTGTTTTTATATCCATAAAGGCAAGGACGGCTATGGAGTGTTATTGTGGACTGAGACACGCCAAGCTGTGACGTAAGCTGCTCCCAGAGGGTGTTTTCGACGGCGGCCACTGAAGTTTCAGTCCGCAAGTTGGGAGCGCTTGTTTAAGCACATCCTAATCCGGCCTCTGTAGATGGCTGTGTTGTGGTGCGTGGTATTACAGCTGCACAGGGACCCTGTGGCGCTGGTATTAACAGCTTTAGCGAGCGTACTTCAGTACTTCACAGCAATCTCATTATATAACATAACAAAACGAATCTTGTTAATGAATCTGATAAATACAATTTGAATAATTGCCGTACATAAAGAGAACTTTAAAATATTAATTAAGCTGTCGTAGCATCAAGTGAAGTCTCAACCATTTACATGTGCTGACGTACAGTGGCAATCCAGGGGTCATCGTGGCACTTTCTTGCTGCTATTCTGCTTTTTTTCCCTAACTCAATGAGCGCGACAAGACAGAACGATCTTGCACTGTCAAATAAACATCACTTCTTTACCCTCTGTCGTTAGTCTAATAGAACCGAAATATTCAAAATTAATGTTTGCAAACTTATTGGACCAAACAGCTATGGTTGTCCAGTCCTTCGACTTACAAGCTACTTTGACGTACGTAGAGGAAACATACAAAACCCATATCCGAGGGAGGACTCGAACCTACTGCGGGAACGATCGCCCAATCCGTAGCATGGCGTCTCATAACACAAGGCTCTTGCACGGGGCTTGATAGAAACTTCGAGATCCTGCATGGAGTTCAGCAAGACTCTCCAGAACTTATTAGACCATTTTTACTTGCAGTAAAAGAATCATGGACAACCTGAGAATGATAAGCCGCAATCATGAAAGTTCAAGATATATCCACTGCTAAGTCCTGCAACGTATTCGTAGGCGTGTCTCATTAAGAGTAGTAAGACGATTTTCGTGTGAACCATGAGCATTAAAAACGGTTTATGAATATTAACAACGCATACTGTAATATTTCTTTACGCAAGAAATGAGGCTGCTTTGGTCATATGCCAAGCTGTTATAATGTAACTACCCAAGAAGTTCCCACATGTTTAAATCGCTATTTGTGTACGACTGATCGTTTTCTTCTCTCTATTTAAACAAAAACGTGAGAGTAAAATTTCATTATGTTCCATCACCAATTTATTTTATCGAATGGTAATTTTATACAATATACAACTGTACATAACAATGTAAAGTCAAACTTTAAAGTCCATTGTTGTCAAAAATTCAGTTAAAGCGGATGTGAGAGCGAACAAATCGCCAGGAATGCCACGGTACGAATGAAGAGGACAGCGCTAGACCAGATGTTCGATCGTCTGTTCTTCCAGGTTCCACTCACATATCGGTGAACTGATTCAGCCCTACTTATGCCTGAAGTAACTGCAGCAACCAGGTCCAATCCTCACCCTGTTGATGTGAAACCAGACTTTCCTTGGTAGGTCAAAAGCGTCTGGCTTCTTTGTGGGATGAAGATGCTGTGCACTTGTTTCCAATATTTTTGCTGATCATTCATGCCTCCAGCTATCATTTAGGTAAAATAAATCGGCAATTATTTTCTCCTCAGTGACACTTAATGGTCTTTTTGATTGCACTCGGTGTTGTGATTGATCGCAGAATTCTTAAGGAAAGGGCAGAGAGAATGATGCAAAGATTTTCTTAGCTTCCCTTTATTGAGCTTGCTTCCTTCTCCTTAAGTGACGTGGAGAGATGCTACTCAGAATATACCAGTGACATGGAGTTTATTTGATGGTACCAATAATGCAACGCATTGGATCATTCTATTTCGTGTATAATTTCTCCAACAGTTAAAAGTCTTACAACTTGGACTCATACACAGGTTAGTCTATGTAGGCCTATATAGTTAAGTGCAACACTAATGATCAGATGTTTGTTTTGCGAATTGGAGACTAACATGGCTGCCAACAAACCAGCGAAAGTATACTTTCAACGACTGATGAATTTAAAAACGTACTTTAATCGATTCCGTAGTCGCCGTAAAACTATGTTGGACTAATTTATTAGTGTATGCTGCCACTGAAAATTTTCTAAGAACAGGTAATATCTTAGGTCATCACCCAACTGTTCACTCCAAAGAAAGGAAGCTTATACCAATCGGTGTGTGTGTGTGTGTATGGAGTAAATAGTATGCACAAGTGTGAGACAGTGTTACAAATGTTTGCACTGCTGTACCGACGCCAGACATTGGTCCCAGCCCGGATTTCCGGCGCATCTCCTTCTTTTTGAAGTCGCCGCATGGACAAGCAGCGGCTGCCCACAGAGGATCTCAAATTGATTTCCTTTTTGTAGATTTCCGAATGCTCTTGTATACATTTGCTCACAAGCGACGTTAAATCAAACTGCGTGACTCTGAAGTATCGTCCCAGTTACGAGACCTGATCCGTGATTTTAGGTCATAAAAGTCGATAATTTTCATTTCACTAACAAATAGAGTGAAAGCTGCCGAGTGACACATAATTAATACTGTGCAATGCGTTCCGCAAAGAAGCGTAACAACCCCTCTGAAGTGATCTAGCGATGTTATGTTGTTTGTAGCCAATGCTGCGATGTTGTTATTACTCCTTTAGTAAAATCGACAGAACAATAAGAACTGCAAAATGATCTAGAAAAGGTATCTGGATGGAGCAATAAGTAACAATTAACCTTAATTAACTTGTAATTACAAAGGTGAGGTCATCCTCCTGAGGTATGAGAGAAAGCCGTTAAATGTCACTTACACGGCATACTGCATATATCTCAAGTCTGTAAATTCAACTAAATAACGAAGTCAATATAGATACTATCGTGGCAAATACGAACCAGAGTTTGCGCTTTGTCTACTTGACACTTAGAATAGGCAAGAAATACACTAAACAGAGAGCCTATACTACACCTGTCCCTCTAGTGCTACAGAATCGCTACAATGCATAGGATGGCTGCCATCCCGTTCACATCGAACGATCCCTTCACTACAGAATAGGCATTCGAGGCAAACATCTGCTCCAATGGTGAATCCCTTCCACCTACACAACAACCTGACTAACGAGTTTCTCTCCCGCAACTACCTTACAGAGCTTGTCCGCAAGCAGATCTCCAGAGCAGTTCAATCCTCCCTTCCAGTAACAACATTCGTAACTCTAGAAGACTCAGAAAAATCCCATTATTCCCCCAGTATCATCCCGGCCTGGAATGCTTCTACAAATTGCGGGTCAGGGCTATGAATTTCTCAAGTCATGCCCTGAAATGATATCATCCCTCCCAAGTGTCCCCCCACACGACCTATAGTAGCTTTTCGCTATCCGCCCAACCTCTGCAACATCCTTGTCAAACCTCACAACATCCCAAAACCATTTTCCTTAGTTAATTGTCCTTAACCCCTTTCACCGACCCCGCTGCAAAATTTGTCACGTGCTTCATACCGCAACTAGCTTCAAAAAATGTTCAAATGTTTGTATAGTCTATGGGACTTAACTACGGGGTCATCAGTCCCTAAACTTACAAACTACTTATGAACTACTTACGAACTAGGACGGCACAAATATCCATGCCCGAGGGGGGATTCGAACCCCCGACCGTAGTGGCAGTGCAGACCGTGACTGGAGCGCCTCAGTCTCCTCGGCCACCGCGGCCGGCCACAACTAGCTATTCTAGCCCCACCACAGGAATACCGACACAATTCAAGACAGGGCCATATGTGAAACAACATATGTCACCTCCCAACTGACATGTTTTCACTGCACAGCCTTGTATGTTAGTCTGATCACCAACAAAATGGCTGAACGCACGAGCGTTCACAGATGGGCTGTTCGCCAGGCGAACAGTCAATATCCTGTGGCAGATCATGCCCTCAAACATGGTTTCAGCGACCTTCGCACGTGTTACACCATGCGTACCATCTGGATACTCACACCTAGCACCTGTTCCCCAGAGCTACAGAGATGGGAATTTGCCATCCAACACATCCACTGCTCCCGCCATGCTCCTTTTCTTAACTTACCTTAACCTATTCAGCTCTGCCTTTTGCAACTCAGTTATTCGTAGATATTTCTCACCCTCCCCCCTCCCCCCTTCTCTCTCTCTCTCTCTCTCTCTCTCTCTCTCTCTCACACACACACACACACCACGCATTATATATATAGCTGGTCATTAAAATTGCTACAGCAAGAAGATTACGTGCTACAGACGCGAAATTTATTCGACAGGAGGAAAATGCTGTGATATTCAAATTATTCGCTTTTCAGAGCATTCACACAAGGTTCGCGCCTGTGGCAACACCTACAATGTGCTGATATGAGGAAAGTTTCCAACCGATATTTCCTATCAGTCATGCCTCGTGCAAGGAGGAGAAATGCGTACCATCACGTTTCCGACTTTGATAAAGGTAGGATTGAAGCCTATCGCGATTTCAGTTTATCGTATCGCGACATTGCTGCTCGCGTTGGTCGCGATCCAATGACTGTTGGCAGAATATGGAATTGGTGGGTTCAGGAGAGCAATATGGAACGCCGTGCTGGATCCCAACGGCCTCGTATCACTAGCAGTCGGAATGAGAGGCATCTGCATGGCTGTAACGGATCGTGCAGCCACGTCTCGAGCTCTGAGTCAACAGGGGACGATTACAAGACAACTACCATATGCACGAACTGTTCGACGACGTTTGCAGCAGCATGGACTATCAGCTCGAAGACCATGGCTGCGATTATCCATGACGCAAAACGTCATTTTTTCGGATGAATCGAGGTTCCGTTTACAGCATCATGATGGTCGCATTGGGTGCCATTGATTACACGTGTCCGTCACCTCTTGTTCGCATCGACGGCACTTTGAACAGTAGCTGTTATATTTCTGATGTTTTACGACCCTTGGCTCTATCCTTCATTCGATCCCTGCGAAACCCTACATTTCAGCAGGATAATGCACGACCGAATGTTGCAGGCCCTGTAAGGGCCTTTCAGGATACGTAAAATGTTGGACTGCTGACCTGATAGGTGTGTCAACAACGTGTCCTATCAGCAGTAATGGTAGATTCAGATAACTGATACAAATTGTCCATGTTTGAGGTAAGGGACCTTTCAGTATCGGCATTTAGTTTTTGGCAATATCTTGGACTCAAAATTATGATGCACGACGCGCTTCGAAAATCCATTGTCAAATGCAAACTGTGGGAACATTTTTTTTTCTTTTTTAATTACATGTAGGTATATTTAAACACACAATGGGAAAAAAGAAAAAATAAAAATAATGTAGTTGAAAGTTACATCACATTGATATATAAAGCTCAACAGAGTGAACGATAATAAGAAAGTTACAAGATACATGCGTATTGAAAGGTGTGATCGTACAGAATTCATGTGGCGGCAAACTGATTCTGGTTGAAAGTAAACATAACCCACAGGTGGCGCTAGTATAGTTACAGATATGCGTGTCTACAATATTGATACATCGAAAATTAGCTTCATTCCATAAACAGAGATACAGTATAAGACAAAATATAAACATAGGTACAGTGAAAACAATGAAAGCGCTCGTAATCTGTGGCAAGTAATGCTATAACATGACACGCATATCTGTAAGTACGCTAGCGCCACCTGTGAGTTACGTTTACTTTCAACCAGCTGTACCCGCAAGAATCAAGTTGGCACATTAATTCTGTACGATCACACCTTTGAACACGCATGTATCTTGTAACTCATATTCTCGTTCACTCTGTTGAGCTTGCTATACCAATGTGATGTAAGTTTCAACTACATTATTTTTGATAAATCTGAAGGATGAATTAAAATTTGTGATACGGCCGGGAATCGAACCCGGACCTCCATGCTTTCTAGGCAGACGTCTTAACCGTTAGCCCACCACACAACTAATGAATTGGAATAGTCTAAGTAAGATTTCCCTCCACATCGAAAATTTTAATTCAGCTTCTGTGTTCCAAAGAATTAAAGTTTGTGATGTGAAGGGAAACCGTACTTAGACAATTCCAAGGCGCCTTAATCATTAGTGGTGTGGTGGTCTAACGGTTGCCGGGAGCCGCGGCTCAGCGCGCCCGGTTAGGGGGCTACACGCTACCTGTAATAAAAAAGCTGAGCCAAATGATCAACGGACAATAAAAACGACCGCCCATCATAGATCTACCTGAAAAAAAAAAAAAGAAAAAAGAAAAAAGAAAAAGAAAAAAAGAAACGGTTAAGACGTCTGCCTAGTAAGCATGGATGTCCGAGTTCGATTCCCGGCCGCATCGCAGATTTTAATTCAATGCTTCAGATTTATCATTAATGTCTTTGACATATTCGAGACGAAAATCCGTCTCAGGTATTGTTTATTTGTATTAAATTGATACATTATTTTTATTATATCTTTCTTCCTATTGTATGTCAAAAACTACCTACATGTTATTTAAAACATTTATTTTTGTTGCCACATTTTTGCATTTGAGAATGGAATTACGAAACGCGTCGTGCATAATAAAGTATTTTGCGAACAAGACATTGCCAAAAATTTATGAAGTGCCAGCAGTAGATTCCATTGGATAGTGTCTCCACGGCAGTGTTGGCGCTATTTACGTTTCAACCGTCCTCTTTTGTCAGAAGCAACGGTCCCATAACTCTCCCCTGGGGCACGGCCGAGACCACGTTAATGTCTCAAGACTTCTCCGTCGGAGTTGACACGGACATGGCGAAAATAAGTCACCGGGAGACGCTCCGGAAACGTTTGTGTGGGCGTCCGCAGCGCCGCGGCGCCCGGCGTCTGAATTAGCGTCAGAGGGCGCCGCTGTGGCGTCGACCCGGTCGTAAAACTGCGTCGGCGCCGTCGAGCGTCGTTTTGGCTGTCAGCCACCACGCCGGAGGCCGCTCCGCTCTTCCCAGGACCAGGGCTGAAGCTCAGTTGTCGCATCCGCACAGTGCAGAAGCGAGTGCTGTATGCTGCCAGTAGGATGTTAGCGGGCACTCAACGTGGAGCATATGCCGAAAACAATAGACTGGCAGGATGAGATCAAGTAGGTGAAAACAAAATTAGCAATCTCTCATATGGGGACAGTTTGGGTGGTCTCCTTGAACATGAGTGTCTACACACGAGAGTCCATATGTGGATGCAGCACGATGGTCACCCAGCCCATTCTGCGCGTGCTGTTGTGGAAGAACTAAACAACAGGTTTACTGGAAGATGGTTGGGGCGCCATGGTCCTCATTCATGGCCCGCAAGGTGGCCCGATTTAACACCAGTAGATTTCTTTTTGTGGGGATATCTAAAGGATCGTGTTTATGTCACTGAGCACACATCCCCAGATGATCTAAGACGGTGCATCGAGGACGCATTTCGCTCCGTCACACCAGCGATGTTACATCTCGTCGGCAGATCCTTTCGACGGCGCATTGCATTATGCATTGAGGAGCATGGACACACATTTGAACATCTCAAGTAAATCAATTTCCAACCGCCGCGCCGTAACATCCATCACCCACCACACAGCCATGTATTATGTACAGCGTATCTGCCCCTGAAACTTTGAAGGGATGTAGCTCCGAAACTAACAGTGATAGTGTAGATTTTGACGCAGCTGATTTCAACGAATTCAATGCACGATAGGAAAAAACTATTGTTCCATTTAAAAAATTATATCTTTGTGCTGTAACTCTTTGGAAAATGATACAATGAACTATGTTCACAGCTCCGCAGAAAGTGTAACATTTCTTGTGTTGACCTACTGCATTGAAATTTCCCGCCACCTATTATTTTATAAGTTATAGAGGCAAACACACTTAGTGAAACACGGTGTTATAAAAAGGTACGGCCAAACTTTCAGGAAACATTCCTCACACACAAAGAAAGAAAATAGGCTCTGTCGACATGTGTCCAGAAACGCTTCATTTTCGTGTTAGAGCTCATTTTATTACTTATCTACTACTCACATTAATCATGGAATGGAAACACACAGCAACAGAACGTAACAGCGTGACTTCAACCACTTTGTTCAAAATGTCCTTCGGTAGCGAGGATACATGCATCCACCCTCCGTCGCATCGAATCCCTGATGCTCTAATGCAGCCCTGGAGAATGGCGTATTGTATCACAGCCGTCCACAATACGAGCACGAAGAGTCTCTACATTTGGTACCAGGATTGCGTAGACAAGAGCTTTCAAATGCCCCCATAAATGAAAGTCAAGAGGGTTGAGGTCAGGAGAGCGTGGATGCCATGAAATTGGTCCGCCTCTACGAATCCACCGCTCACTGAATCTATTGTTGACAGGCGTACGAACACTTCGAGTGAAATGTGCAGGAGCTCCATCGTGGTTGAACCACATGTTGTATCGTACTTGTAAAGGCACATGTTCTAGCTGCACAGGTAGAGTATCCCGTATGAAATCACGATAACGTGCTCCAGTCAGCAATGAGTCGCATGTCACAACAAGCACCTTCAATTGGGCCAACTGGCGGTGAATCGAGGAAGTACAGTACATACTATCTAAAAAATTGGATATTTTGACAATTGTCTGCACGAATTATTTCAATTTACATTCAAAGAGAAATACTAAAATGAGCTCTAACATGGAAGTTAAGCGTTTCTGTACACATGTCCACGTAACATATTTTCTTTCTCTGTGTGTAAGGAATGTTTACTGAAAGTTCGACCGTACCTTTTTGTAACATCGTGTTATTATATAAAGGAAAAATATTAAACTTATTTAAGCCATCCTGTTTTCTGTACTACAAAAAAGCTCATAGTGTCATTACAGATAATCCAAATTCCAAATTATTGTTTTAATAACTAACATGTTCTATATGTTACAATGTAGGGGTCCTTCTTGAGAATCCTACCACTCATGCACCCAAGGGTTAAATTAATAAGTATACTATATAATGCAATACCACTACGATTACGGTTCAGTGAGTTGCACAATGATCATTTAATTTTGGTGAAAATTTCAGACACATCTGTTCACTAGTTTCTGAGAAAATGGACCACGACTCTGTTTAATTTAACATTGTCGGTATAGGGCCTACGGTCGCCCCTTGAAGAAAGGCTCCCTGCAGTGCTACCACCCACGCTGCCCGCAGCTGACGCCGGCTTTGGCAGGAGAGCAGCGCGCATGCGTGACGCGCCAGCCCCGGCACCGGCGCCCCGCTGGGACGGCGTCGGAGGTCTGAGCGGCCGCCTATCTGGCCTAACTCCGTATGACTAATTGCTAGGGCTTAATTAGGGCGCACGCCGCGATAAGCTCAGGCTGCGTCCGTCCGCCCGCCCCCGCTCTGGGCCGTCAGCGGATCTCTCTTCCTGCCCGCAGCGGCCGCAGGTTCAGGGGCCAAAGTGGCCACAAACTAGCCGCGATCTGGATCGTACGTTACGAGCTGTTTTCAGAAACTCTGTGAGGTAATCTCCGTCAGTAATAAAAAACAGTGGAAGGCCACATTTAAATTTACTGATGACCGGTTATGATCCTAGAGTGGATCATTCTCTTATCTACTCCAATAGTGACACCGTGCGAGATGGCGCAGTGGTAAGACACTGGATTCGCTTTCGGGAAATATCGCTCTTGCGAAACACAGCTTGCCGTTTATTCACATGAATTGATAAATGTCATCGACAAGGGATCTCAACTCGATTCCATATTTCTGGATTTCCGGAAGGATTTTGGCACTGTACCATACAAGCGACTTCTAATGAAATTGCGTGCTTATGGAATATCTCCCCAATTGTGCGATTGGATTCACGATTTCCTATCATAAAGGACACAGTTAGTTGTAATTGATAGTAAGACATCGAGTAGAACAGAAGTGAGATCTGGCGTTCCCCAGGAAAGCGTTTTAGCTTCCCTACTCTTCCTCGTGTTCTTTCTTACCAAGCTCGTGTTTATAAACGATTTAGGAGACAATCTGTATAGCTACCTTTGACTGTTCGCGGATGATGTTGTCGTTTATCGGTTAGTGAAGTCAACAGAGTATCAAAAGCAACTGCAAATCCATTTAGACAAAAAATTCTTGGCAATTGAAACTAAATAATGAAAAGTGTGAACTTCAATTACGCGATAAATCAGTCAAACCTTAAAGTCGTAAATTCTATCAAATACCTAGGAGTTACAATTACGAACAACTTTGACTGGAGAGAACTCATAGAAAATATTGTGGGGAAGGTGAACCAAAGGTTATGTTTCATCGGCAGTACGCTTCGAAGATGCACCAGCTCCACCAAAGAGACTGCCTACATCACATTTGTGCGTCCTCTCCTGGAGTACTGTTGCCCATTGTGGGACCCTCACCAGGTGGGACTGACGGAAGTCATTGACAAGGTTCAGAGAAGGGCAGCTCGTTTTGTTTTATCACGTTACCGGGGGCAAAGCGTGACGGAAATATTGCACGAATTGGGGTGGAAATCATCGAAAGAAAGACGTTGTTCATTGCGGCGTGATCTGTTTGCGAAGTTTCAATCACCGACTTTTAGTTCTGAATGTGAAAATATTTTGCCAGCATCCACCTACTTAAAGAGACATGACAACCCCAATAAAATAACAGAAATCAGATCGAAAACGGAACGATTTAGGTGTTCTTTCTTACCAAGCGCTATTCGAGAATGGAATGGGAGATAAATAGTGTAACGGTGGTTCGATGAACCCTCTGTCAGGCCCTTAAATGTGATTTGCAGAGTATCTATGCAGATGTAGATGAAATCCAGCTCTAGCCATGCTGATTTAAATTTTCTGTGATTTTCCTAAATCACTCCAGGCAAATGCTGGGATGGTTCCATTAAAAGGGGACGGTCGATTTCCTTTCCCATTCCAAACAAAAAATCGGAGCGTGAGCTCCGTCTCTAATAACCATTCTGTCGACGACCTGTTACAACCTAAGCTTCCTTCCTTGCAATGCTGACATGGGGAACAGCAGGTGCTGCTAATTCCACCACGTGCTGTCACTTCTGTGATAACACCTGCAGCTCGACGACAATATAGTGCATGCTCATTTCCATGTCAACATTCAAGCAAATCTAAGGCTGATGCACACTAGAATCGAAATCGGTGATCAATAAAATTAATGTTGCACTCTGAACTGTTTCTTTTCTTGCGTTACCTTTGGCGATTTTCAACACAATACAGTATGAGAGGCACCTATCCGGTGGTAAGGCAATGAACCCATCTAACTGAGCGCAGGACGTACGGAAGTACACCCCCTTCAATCCCACCCAACCCCCACTACACCCCAAAGTCGATCAAAAGTTAACATATCAAATCACAGTCTTACCATAGTTTTCACAAAGTCATTCACATCACCTTATTTGGAAAATGCCGGGCCCCCTGGTTTTGGGCAAAAGCGCTCGACTGGAAACCGAATGGTCATGTGTTCGAAACCTGGTCGTACCTCGTATTTTTTCAGTATTCGTTTTAATCCAACCTTCACCTCTCAACGATGTGAGAAGTCACCGGAAACGACACGTCGTTCGGATTCCCTTTAAGCTGTCCCCATTCTCCAGTTGGATAACTGAGGTCGGCTAGGGAAACGCAAGTTGTGTCTGATTCAAAGACTTGCACCAGGCCTATGAGCCACACGAAATTATTATTACTTGTAAAATTATTTTTATTTGAAAAAGTTTTTGGAATGATATAAGTAAGAGCTGTAATGCACACAAAATCCAATTTGGCAAACGTTTGTGGCGCGTTTAAGTGGCAGAAATGTGTACTGCAAGTATTTGTCTCCTTTCTGAGAACTGCGGGACGAGTGATATTAAGAAGAAGACCAAGGAGGTGAATATGGAGGGCCACACTTAATATTACCACGTCACTTCACCGCGCGGAATTGTCGCGTGGTGCAAGTCGTCATGCTAAGGCCTGGGAGGCCGTTCCAGTCAGAGATTCGAGTCCTACAACTGTTCAAATGTGTGTAAATCTATCTGACACAGCTGCGTGGCCATTAGTCTGTAGCTTACAAAATACTTAAACGAAACTAACCTAAGGACAACACAAACACCCATGCCCGAGGGGGGACTCGAACTCCCGACGGCGAACGGGCGCGCGCATCGTAGACACTTCGTCCCAGTTCGCACGGCTAAACCACTGCGGCAATTCCAGTCCTACCTCAGGCGCGTGTGTGTGCGTATGTGTGTGTATGTGTGTGTTCCTTAGTGTAAGTTGGTTTAAATATTTTCTTTGTCTAGGAAACGATGACGTAAGCAGCGTGATCACTTAGGTTTACAAACATTTGAACATTTCGACACCTGCACTACAGAGACATTAAAACTGAATGGGACGCAATGCAAAATTTGTGCCATGGTCGGAACTCGAACCCGGGACATCCTGCTTATTAGGCAAGTACTATACCACTAAGCCACCATGAATTACTTAATGGGCGTATACAAAAACCGTCTTATGGTACATCTATGTCCACATCACGAACTTCAATTCTGCATCATGTTCCCTATGTAATACACATCAATGTTGCCGAAGTTCTCCAATAGCTGTTTGGCACTCCTTCAATGGACGTCAATGGGAACGATAACGCCTTGGTCCTCAGCTTTATTTGAGAAACATAAAAAACAAATATGAGGAACAAGGCAAGATCGTCCCCATTAACTTTCATTGTTGGGCAGATACTCCGCAATTTTCTAGTAAGCAGGAGGTCCTGTGATCAAATCACAGGCATGGCACAAATTTTAATTCATTGCCTCTCCTTCAGTTTAATGTCTCTGACATATACTGAGATAAAACATGTCCCTTGACAACGATTTATTACTTGATATTTACACCTGCACTTCCGTTCTCGCTAAGCCGAAGTTAACGTAATATTACGGACGCGGCATTCTTTGTAGCGCCGGTAGCAACTTTAAATTATGCAGGTGGCATTCTATGGGTTAAAACACACGTAGGTGAACAAGGTCATGGGATACGTTCTAATATCATGTTGGACCTCTTTTTGCCCGGCGATGTGCTACAACCCCGTATTCCGTAAATACTCTTGGGATTAATGTCGTATCATGTGGAAGACCAGATTATTCACTGGAATTGTTCAACAAACGATTCGCGACAGTGCTCGAGAACACGAAAAACACCAACTAATTGGAAAGTTCTCCAACTAACCGAACATAACCATTGGCAGTCAGTGACCTCGTCTCCTGGACCAGTGGATCGAGTCCATTGTATGTACAAACAGCCCACATCCCTTTAGATCCAACGGCTTGCACAATGCCTGGATTACAGTTTGAGTCCACGCCGACACTCTAATACTACCATCATCTGTTACCAACTGAAATCGGCACTCGCCTGAAACTACCAACATTTCGAGTCGTGTTAGGTCCAATCCATATGGCCATGTGCCCTGCGGTGGTGCTAAGGGCGATGTGGAGCTGTTAGCAAAGGTAATCCAGGCGATCGTCTGCTGCTATTGCCCATTAATGCTAAATTAAGCCGCCCTGTCATAATGGATACCTTCGTCGTACGTCCGACATTGATTTCTGTGATAATGTCAAGCGGTGTTGCCTGGTAGTTAGCCCTATCAGACTCACAGTATCGCAGCTGCCCTCCATCATAATATGCAGGCCGACAGCCACTGAGCAGTACGTGGGGAGGGTAAAGTGTTAAATTTTGTGTTTTAGGAACATTATTCACAGTGTCAGATGGTCAATTCTATTGGGTAGATAGAAGACTAATGACTGTGTATCAAATGTCTGAGCGTTAAAAAAATAAATTCACTGTGTGGATGTCAGAATAATGAATTCGTATGGTATAAGATGTGGAATGCCCCATTCAGACAGCTCCAATTAATATTCCGCGTTAAAAATTGTTAACTTCCGTAGTGCGGGCTTTCCTGAACAATCAACAAAATGCAAGAACACCTTTATTAATGCACCGCACCTTTGTAAATAGCGCTTCCCCGTGACCTTTGTCACCTGAATGTGAGTAGGAATGTTTGTGTGTACATTTCTAACCTCTACACTCTGAAATAGCTGAATGCATTTGCATTAAAATTGGAATTCTTGTACCCTGAATTAATACGGGGCCTTTGTAATTTACACTATACTGCATGAAAGGGAGTACTTCAGAATACAATTCAACACTATTTTGCCTGTGTTGTTGTTGAGATCTTCAGTCCGCAGACTGGTTTGATGCGACTCTCCTCGCTACCCTGTCTTGTGCAATACTCTTCATCAGAGAACACGTAAGGTAACATACAACCCTTTGAGTCTGCTTAATGTATTCGTCCATCGGCCTACCTCTACGGCTTTTACGCCGCACACTTCCTTCTGATGCTAAGTGGACGTATCCTTGATGTCTCAGAATGTGTCCCAACAACCTGCCTCCTCTCTTCGATAGGATATGGCAGAAACTCCATTCCTCCCCAATTCTGTTGAGCACCTGCTCATTAGTTACGTGGTCTACCCATCTAATGTTCAGCATTCGTTTGTAGCACCACATTTCAAATGCCTCTATCATCTTTTTGTCTGAACTCCTTATCGTCCTCGTTTCACTCCCGTAAATTCTACACGCCAGGCAAATTCTTTCAGAAAGGACTTCCTAACGTTTAAACAAATTTCGCTTCTTTAGAAACGCTTTTCTTCCCATAGCCATTTTGCATTTTATATCTTTCTTACTTCGGCCATCAGAATTTATTTTGCAACCCAAATAACAAAACGCATCTACTGGTTTTATTGACTCATTACCGATCGCCTGATTTTCTCTCTACATACCATTACCCTTGTATTACTATTGTTAATTTGAATCTTAAATCTTCCTTTCAAGTCACTGTCCATTCCATGTAATTGCTCCTCCCGGTCCTTTGCTGTATCTGATAGAATTTCTTTGTCATCAGCAAACCGAAATCTTTTTATTTCTTTTCCCTGGACTGAACTCCCTCTCCAACTTTCTGCTTGAATTGCTTTTCAGTTTGCTCAATGTATAGATTGAATAACATTGGGGGAAGGCTACATCCTGTCTTACTCCATTCCCAGCCACTGCGAAACTTTCATGTCCTTCGACTCTAATAATTGCTGTCTGGTTTTAGTAAAAGTTGAATATAGCTTTTCGCTCCCTATATTTTACACCTGCTACCTTCAGAATTTGAAACAGTGTTTTCCATTCAATATTGTCAAAAGTTTTCTACAGATCCTCCAATACTGAAAAGGCAGATTACCCTTAATCTATATTCTAAGATTAGTCGTAATGTGAGTATTGCCTCCCGTATTCCTACATTTCTCCAACATCCAAATTGATCTTCCCCAATGCCGGACTCCACCAGTCTTTCCATTCGCCTGTAAATAATTCGTGTCATTATTTTGCAACCATGACGTATTAAGCTGACAGTTGTGTAATTTTCTAATCTTTCTGCACTATTTTGCCTTTCAACATTAGAGTTGTCAATTATATCTAATAGTTACGTGGGAGGAATTGATAGACAGATAGGCGGAGTAGTAGTTGGACAGAGGTATGTTTGATGGATTGAGGGAGGAGGAGATGAAGGATGGGAGGTAGATAGACCGTGAGGAGTAGGTGGACAGAAAGGTGGCGATTTTCTCTTATTTCTTTCTTATTGGGGCGCCTTGCGTCAAAATTGGTGGTACGCGAGTCAAGCACTTCCCAGTTGCCCAGTTGCAGGCAGTCCAGCACAAACGGCTCTCGCGGTAACAATTTAGATAGTCTGTTAGGCAGTTCAAACTTATTTTTTTTTTACTACTGTAATTAGGATTGAAGTGTACGAAGATCTTGGTCAGTATTACATATGTCGCTTGTTGTTTCACGACATATGAATATTAGAAACAACTAGCATCTCTTCTTATTCGAGAAGTATCCACAGTTTTGAAAGTTCCACAGCACTTCACTTCAAGATAGATGAAACAACGATCTGAGCGTTGGGTAGGGACTACAACAGACAAGAAGAAGCCAGGTTAGTGAAAAGAAACTGCACGCACTGACGATGTATGTAGTTCTACGACCCTCACCAGTAGTGCTACCTAATTAAATCTTGTGACATTGGCAAGAATGTGGTGGTAACACCTCAGAGAGAAACTGTTACAGAGACAGATTACTTACAAAAAAATTTGCAATTACACTCATCAGTATCTCTATCCACCTATTATCTCCGACACCATCTAACTGCTCCAACCATCTTGGAGTCCATAGGGAACCCACATGCATACATATATACATACATACATACGTTCATATACCGGCTTGTATAGATATAGACAGTGTATTCTAGTCAAAGCATCATGCACTTTAGACGGTACAACCCTAAAAGACCCCTAGAAAACCTATAAACAGACGGTGCAGATGGCGCGAAGTGGTCCTAATGTGAACGACAGCCGAGTGGCGTGACGGACTGGTTATTACAATGGACTCACATTTGCGAGGAGAGAGGTTCAAAACCACCTCCGCCCATCCCGATTTAGCATTTTCGTCATATCCTCAAATAACGTGACGCAAATTCCGGAAAGCGCGCGTTGACAATTAAAGTAGGGGTGTAACGTGCTATTGTGAGTACAAGCCGACAGGCACAGTGTCTAAGATTTCACGTTCGATCACAAATTAATGCGTTCTCTGCACCCTGCCTTTCGAGCGTGCGGGAAGTATGACAATTCCTATGACTAGCCGACGAGCAACATGTTATGGAATCACGTGGTAGGGATTTCCCATGGATAATAGCCGTTGAAAAAGAATATGTCAAAGGAGCACTATGGATGTTCGATGGAATAACTTAAAAAATAAAGTTTTCATATTTCCTATAAGCTGTGAAGTAACTTATCTACTAGAAATCGAGTACCAGTCAAAGACAGGGAAAATTGTATTGAGTACGAGGGTATAAATGGCCCCTTTGTAGAACAAAAAGTTCGTAGTTTGTTAATAGCAAACAATTTGTCACAAAAACGAAATTGAAAAAGAATTAGCTAGGTGACTATTTCATCCAATCTGCTGCTACAGGTATCCATGGTAGTTATCATAAACAGGTGATAGAGAAATAAGCCGGGGCTGTCATAAGCGCTATCATTTCTCAAGTATAGGCCGGTGCGTGAATTCCGCACAGATTAATTGGGGTAATTCACCAATCAAATTAAGTTCTATTTCAAACGTACGGTTATCACTTAACAGCAAGCATAGTTATGGAAGTATGAATCGGCTTATTTTTATTATGATTGTTTCCATTTTTAACGATAATGTAACAAAAATCTGCGATTCTCTTGACAAAACTGTAATTTGTAGGAAAAGTAGAAAATATAAAGAAAAGCTAAATGCTGCACTAGAAATATAATGAAATTATATATTGTGTGTATGTGTGTGTGTTTGTGTGTGGGTCAACGTATTTATAATTTCGTACATTCCGGACGAGTTAATATACTTGATTGGAGTCATGTAGTGCAATACGAGGACTTGCATACCTGGCAGTCATCTTGGTTTTATTCAGTGTAAGGGAGGACCGAATTAGTGTTTTACGATCTCGTCATCGTAACAATTGGAGACACAAGTCAGTCTAAGTTTTGGAGAGATATAAGTAGTCTCTGTGTGAATTTCGTGTGGTTGACAATTTGACGTGCAGAAATTAGTCTATATGTCGAACTTTGGAGTAATAAGTTTTCCGAAGGTTTTCTTTTGAATACATTGACGTTTCTTTGAAGGTTTTGATTTTTTATATTTTTCGGTTCAATGGGCGACTCTGAACACTGAAATTTCACAGCAGAGTATAAGCATGATATCGGAAATATGCGTTACTGAGGGACAATAGATAATTCTAAGCTTGTGGGACTTTACGAGATTCCGTAATTCTTCAAATTTAGCCAATAAAGTGCTTGGGAAAGTATATACTTTCGAATTTCACGGTACGAAGTTTGAAATGAATTAAAAATACGTGAGTAAGGAAAATTATTTCACTAAAATCCGCACTTTATTTATAAGCTGAAATGACATTTTTAATTTATAATGTTTATTAAGCTTATAAGACTGGCCGCGGTGGAGTAGCCGAGCGGTCTAAGGCGCCTCGCTGCGTAGCGCGCGGTTGCTCGCTGTCGGAGTTTCGAGTGCTCCCTGGGGCATGTGTGTGTGTGTTGTACTTAGGTTAGTTTACCTTATTTTAAGTAGTTTGTAAGCTACGGACTGATGACCACGGAGTTTGGTCCGATAGATTTACAAACATTTGAACATTTATAAGACGGTACTGAAGGGTCATCAGTCCCTAAACTTACAAACTACTTATAAACTAACTTATACTAAAGAACACAAACATCCATGCCAGAGGGGGAAATTCGAACCCCCACGGGAACTGCCTTGCGCATCGGAGCAAAGCGCCTCAACGCGCTCGGCCATTACGCCGCGGCCATGACATTTATATGGGTTAGTAACAGAAGTGATAAATCAGCCCGTAGACATAAACGTAGACACATTACAGGAAATCCAAAAAAAATGTTCAAATGTTTGTTAAGCTTATGGGACTTAACTGCGGGGTCATCAGTCCCTTAACTTACAAACTACTTATGAACTACCTACGAACTAGGACGACACAAATATCCATGCCCGAGGGGGGATTCGAACCCCCGACCGCAGTTGCCGTGCAGACCGTGACTGGAGCGCCACAGTCTCCTCGGCCACCGCGGCCGGCACAGGAAATCCAACCAGATCACTTTGAGCCTTGAGTGTGTGCTCCAATCTACAAATGACAGTAACAATTCTAGTACTTTTGTGAGCGTTAAGCTACTTTAATCGTCATTAGCAGTTAGCAGTAAAAATAACACACTGACTAGTTGAGAAAACCATATGTACGTTGCCTTACTGAAAATCCAAGTGCACAAGCCGAGACATACTACTTTGTATTGTTTTCTCCCTATATTTAGTAAGCTGTGTCACCGAACTTCAGAGAAGTTTCGTATATTGCTGTTTAGGAACAAATATAGCAAATTGAACTGAAAACCGTAAGGGACTTATTCAGCGAACTTCGAAGTGAATGTGAACTTAGATGTTCCTTCTACTGCTGTAGCTGCGCACTCGGGAAGGCGAGAATACCGAAAATACAAGTGGCAGTGAATGGCCTCTAGGTAACACTTGGAAGAGACTCTTGGCCACACTTAGAGGGGTGTGACGGGGTGGAGGGGGAGGGGGAAGCGAGTGTACGTAAGGGAGGCGGACGGCAGAGCTCCAACGGACAGCTGCAGGGAAAACTTGTGAGTTGGAGCAGCACTTAAGAGGCCCGGATAGATGGACTGCGTGGGGTATCGGACGCTAAGTGGAAGGGACGCTCTGTCAAGCCAGCTCAACGGCTCAGCAGGTGCCAACAGCAGGCAGTTGGCACCACTGCTCACCTGCTGGAGTGCGCGTCACAAGTGATCGTCTTCTACCGTATGAAAGGAACCCCACAGCCGCCGCCGTGACAACCGGACTGGAGCAATCCTTACCTCAAAATAAAATGGAAACCTATTCCTTTGTATCCGCGTCAGATAAGAACGGCTGACTGATGTGGCTACTATTTTTACCACTACCGCCGCCACCACCACCGCCAATACCAAGAAATGTAGCTCGATCAAAGTTAGGTCAGACAGTCTATACTCATTGACGTGTTTCCATAACGGCTATGAAGTTGGTAAGGATTTGCAGTGGTAGGGTTTACGTTGCTGAATCAATTCTGTTGGTGCTTGTAGACGTGCTGCAGAACGTGTTCTCAACGCATTCAGTACGCACTCGTTGACTTTAAATCGATGAAACAGGTGTGCCAGTATACCGGCCAAATACCTTATGTTTCAAGTTCTACTCCCCAGGCGCCCTTCATTCTCGTCAGGTAGTCATACATGGAAATGTAGTCCTGGTGAAATTAACTTCTAAAAAGAGTATATTCGAGTGGAGTGCAGTCTCACAATAACATTTGACCAGCTGTTGTACCTCGAGCAATGATTTGGAGGCTTCATCAACGTAACTGTTTACTTCACGGATTTCCAATACAAATGTCACTCATTTATAGCTTATATAAATGGAAACTTTTACCGTAACATTTTCTCTCTGAATTACTTTCTCCTAAACTTTTGGGATATATATAGCGAAACTGATATTGGAAATTTTCTGTATTGGATGCGTAATGTATGGTGATGGTTGTATTAAACCACAAAAGACAGATTGTAAACTGAATTTCTTATGAATTCGAAATATGTAAACATAAACTGGCCCAGGGCATTGAAATAAATACAACGGCAACGTTAAAGTTTTGTGCTGGACTGCGATTCGAACCAGGATTTCTCGCTTCGGGCCAGCGGTCGCCTTAACACATTAGGGTATTAGGCACGCTTAGATTCCCACCCAATTTCTCAAGCATCGGTGTAGTGGCTGAGCGCTCTAAGATGCCTTGCCGAAAAGAGCGCTGTAACTCACTGTCTGAGGTTAGAAACCTCCCTCGGGAATGGATGTGTGTGTCGTCCATAGCACAAGTTAGTTTAAGTAGCTTGTGAGGCTAGAGACGTAATAGCAGCAGTTACGTCCCTTTGTTAGATTTGAATTCTCAAATTATGCCATCGGACAATTAATTATATTTTTTTTATTAAAAAAATACAAAAAAAAGCCCCCCCTGACCTCTCTTTCTTGGGGCCTCGAAATCTTGAAGGTTATTTTTGAAGACTGACCCTTGCTTGTCGTCCTGGGAAGGGGTTATATATGTATTAACGAGTGGACGGTTGGCCTCATTTTGTTTTGCCGCCGCCCCGGGACTCCGACAGCCTTAGTACGTCACTGCCATTATTTCCTCTTACTCCCAACATATAATGTATACCCAGGAGGAATCGAACGTATTAATGCCTTGGCATTAAAATTTCAATTGCCTGGGGGGGTTATATTTGCAATGATTGATATGTTGTCTGTACTTTTTGGACATCTCCGAAGGGAACAGACGTCATATGAATAATTGACTTTCTTATACCAAATGTCACACTATAGATCGCCTGGGACTAGATAGTTTTTACATTTATATTACAGTGATCACTGAATACAGATATGTATCAGGGTGGCTTCATAATTTAGACAATTACATATTTGTGGCTGAGAAACTATCTGCTTCTATCCAATAGCGGGATTCTATCTCGGATTTATTCAATCTGTTTCATTGTAGCCACGGTGTTACGTTTTTCTGAGACGTGGTCTAACAGTCAAACGTCGACTACTGTACAAAACAAGAGCCTTAGCAAATGAGGTCCGATGTGAACTACTGGTTACTCCCTGCTATAAATCCTTGTTCCCTGGCCCAAACTGAGAACTGACTCGTTTCGAATTACTTCAATAACAGGAAGTTAATACTCAAATGTTCAAATGTTTGTAGATCTATCGGACTAAACTGCGTGGTCATCAGTCCGTAGCTTAAAAACTACTTAAACCTAGGTAAACTAACCTACGGACAAACACACACACCCATGCCCCAGGGAGGACTCGAACCTCCACGGCGAGCAACCGCGCGCTCCGCAGCGAGACTCTTTAGACCGCTCGGCTACTTGACCTCGGCAGTTAATACTACAGTGGTCAATATACATAGTAGCTCACACGTTATTACACACAAACATTAATAAGCAAGCCACCACAAAGGTGGCTAAGAAAAAAATTTATTGCCCAACGGAATTTAGACATAAGAAAAATTGCCTCTGAGCACGTTCTCAGCACTTGTGAAAAACAATATTAAATAAAAGAGGGAAGGTGCTCTAAAACTATAATTTGTAGGCAACTTACGAATTATGCTGAACTTCAACTTTTTTATTCAGGTAGGAAAACAAGCAAAATGGGGAACCAATTTTGTTAATACAATAAAAATGCATCTCTTACTTGGATTAATGCCGACGGTGCCCAGCCTAAATTGTACATGATTTAACGCAAACGGGGGAAGGATTCACAAACAACACTCAATCTCTCACTCATACGCAATGCCACAGCGAAACTCACCATAATCAACATGCTGAGTCGAGGCGGAAGCAGGCGCCGCTATCGTAGGCAAAATTCAGCAAGTCGGAGGTAGCACAAAACACAATATACAAAAACACTTTGAAGCTGGCTCTGGTCTGTCGTGCCTGTTTTGAGATGGAGCTTGTGTATGGCCAAGTTAAATGACATCCCATTTGGACCGCGGGCAAACACGCTAACGGCGACACACGGCTACGTTACATGAAAGCACTCCACTGAAGGTGAAGTGGTTGAAAATCGGATTCATTATACAAAATCACGGTGGATTCTTAAGTTGCTGACTGTTAGAAATCGATCTAGGTACTGGTTTTATATGAGAAGTGGCGTGAATTCAGGCGACTAGCTGCAAACCCCGGAAGTCTGAACTCGGACCCGAAAACCGATAAAATAGAATAAATTCAGTTTCCGAAAAAAATAAAGAAAATTAACTACGGCATGCAACCCTTAGAAATGCTTAAAATGATATAAGTGAATGAAATACAGCTCCACGCGATAGGGGACGATTACAGAGACGGGTGAGGTCCTGTCTCAGAAAAACCAAAAAAAATGAAATAATTACAAAGTCGGAAAAATAAAATTAAGAATTACAGCATGCAACACATAGAAATGTTTAGAATTACATAAGGACGCTATTGAAGGAGGTTGTACAAGGCTCAGAGAGAATTACTGACACAGACAGTGTTCGTACTACAAGTTGGAGAAGAAACAGCAACTTTAAAATAGGCGGGGAGAGAAGATCGCGGAATATTAGTGGAAATCAGAAGGATACCTGCATAGTGACTTGCCTGATGGGCATGGAACAAACAGGAGTGGAAGTTGAAGGCGTTGTTCTATGAAATGTTCAAAATGTTCAAATGTATGTATACCTTATGGGACTTAACTACAGGGTCATTAGTCCCTAAACTTAAAAACTACTTATGAACTAATTAATCCTAAGAACGGTACAAATATCCATGCCTGAGGGGGAATTCGAACCCCCGACCGTAGTGGCCGTGCAGGCCATGACTGGAGCACCTCAGTCCCCTCGGTCACCGCAGCCGGCAAATGTTTGTATAGCTTATGGAACTTAACTACGGGGCCATCAGTCCCTAAGCTTACAAACTACTTATGAACTAGCTAAGACTAAGGATAGCACAAATATCCATGCCCGTAGTGGAAGATCGTGACTGGAGCGCCTCAGTCCACTCGGTCATCACGGCCGGCATTGTTCTATGAACCAACCACATGGAACACATATCACTCACGGAAGGAAAGGATGAGAAGATTTTTACGTGCACTGCACAAAAATGAATGTATCACCTATTAGAAAATGGGGCCCCAAAAAGCTATAAAGTATTTCCACAGAGTTCATACACTGCCACATGATCACAAAAGGTTTTAACATACCAGGGCGTTATCAAACTGCAACTAGAATCTCACACACTGCATTTATCTATTGTAAATCACTGAATCGGAAAACGACAACACATTTCCGCACACAACTGGAGAAAATATTCCAAAAAATGATTTTAAGATCACAAATCTAAGTTAAACGTGCTAGTTAATTAAACGCTACCATCTCCAGAAACAAGAGCAGAACCAACCTTACCTCACCAGACGACCAGCCCAGAATGACAAGACCGAGCGTCCACAAGACGCGGAAAGCCACCGGAAGCCGGAAAAATTCAATAAAAAGCGCTGGTGGTGACGGAGTGCGAGACTCATGCTGGGGGGGGGGGGGGGAAGGCTCGCCAACTAGCCCGAAACCAAAGGTGTGTAAACCTCTTTGGTAGTATCAGTAGCAATCGACAGTGAGCCAGAGAAAACGATGCAAAGCGAGCTATAACTCCACACACTCAGACAGCCATAGATTCGCGCACCCACTTAAAAGCGGAGAAGCATAGCGGAGAAGCCGTACTAATGCCGCATTAATCAATATAATAATAAATTATTAAAATAACAAAATAAGAAAAACCTAGCAATATTAACTAATATTTTAGCATGTGAAATAAAAATGCTGTTCCTCAAGCCTTGAAAATAGTATGGTTCAAGTTTAATAAAATGATAATATAACTGAACAGAAATATACAAAAAATAGATGTAAAACGACAGACGGTCGTCTTTCACAGTTTAGTCACATTAAAGCACTAGCAACAACAACAATCTTTCCTTCGTATTCTACCTCTTTACTCTAGCCAAGCAGTGACGCATTCACTTATGAAAGACTTTTCTTCGCACCTGGGCATAAAAGTGCTATTATTGGCTAAAAGTCGTTTGAAAGATGTTTGTGGAACAATGTCATTGCGTAAAAACTGACGGCAGCCACCAACAATGAGGGACTGTTCTTAACAGGCTAATGAGTATCCTGTACGTTCCATAAAAGAGTTTCAAACAATTTTGTCACAATAATAATATAATAATAACAATATGATAACTATTCCATACTTCATTTGTCATGAACAATAATGCTTGGATAATAGCAAAAAGCCTCCATATGCCTTTCACATATTTATTGGCGAGGCACTATCATAAATGAAAGATCATTGTATTGATATTGCCTTATCCTCCCTACATAACTCCCATCGGAATTTTCTTTTTCCTATTTCTCCCTGCAGTATGGGGACAAAACTGATTTACGGTGAGTTTACCTGACACTACCAGAATACCAGAGTTTACTACTATCGGTATCAGCTAGCATTTTTATTGGTTACTGACTTGGTCTGAAAAGTACTGTTACTAAACAGGGTGTACTTAGCGTTTCTGAGAACAGCTCCAGAATATCGGTGTGCTACAGGCATTCTTATCTTTATTTGTTGACGCATCTCTGCTCAGGATAGCACGGTGACCAGTTGTTTCTTTGAGATGCGATCTGTTTGAGTTCTTTATAGCTATTAAGCCATCTATCTCGTTCTATGAAAATAGGAAAAAACTGCAGGCAAACATGGGGGCTTGCTAATAAAATGCCTTCACACAGACAGTTCGTATATTGGGTACTAAAATAGAGAGACGTTAAATGTACCACGATCCCCGTTGTGTGCGTATTATGATGTGGTTTGCCAAGCATCTGTGTAAACCAGCTGTAAAATTGCGTTACCAATCAACTCTATAAGAAAATTAGTTTATTGAACACGATCTATCTGGAGATTTACTATGAAAGTCTGAACTAATGTGAAACTGAAAACTGTGGACACGATTTATGAAACACTAAAAATTGTTCGTCCGCTTAAAAATTGTGGAACACGAAATGTTATCAAAAAATTAAAATACATTTAGACAGGTCATTTTGATAACCTGCTCACCGTCAAAAGCTTACACTTTCTTGAATGAGCTACCTTGTTAAATATGTAATAATTTTATTCCAGCCAGTAAAAAGCAATATCGACACCTTTTCATAGAGCCATTACGGAAATAAGATTTATACTTCTTTTTCGGACAGAAACAATATTGACAAAACCAAATTCACTATCAGATCATTGACTCTTCCAAGATGGCCGAGAAAATGCCAATGACGAAATTAGCTCTGGCCACCCCACGACATCAACAACCGATGATAAGATCGAAGCTGCGAAGAAAATTGTTTTAAAAAAATCTTTAAATTACCGCAAAAGAAGTTGCTGAGGCTGTTGGCATATCGGTCGGTTTGTGTGATGCGACGTTTGTTCGAAAACTTCTCAATTTATATCAGAAAAACTGTCGCATTAGCATCGCTTAGGAGCTGTAAAACGACGTCAATGTTGATCCTGATTTCCTCAAATGACATCGAAACCGAAGCCTACTTGTCCAAGTGGATAAACTTCGGAGAGCTAAGACCGGGAAAAGCGCGGTAAATACGGTCATATAGTTAGGCTTACAGTTTTTCTTTTTTTCAATTACCGTGGCGTAGTGCATTACAAAGTTTTGCCTGGAGGCCAAAATGTTTATAAGGTGTATTACCTTTACATTATGCACCCGAAGTAATAGGAAATATGTAAATATGGGAAAACAATTCATAGCTTTCTGCATCATACATCGTTACTTGTGAGAGATTTTTTGACGAAAAAGGACAAAATCATCCCTCAGCCACCATTTTCACCTGATTTGCCCTCGTGTGACTTTTGATATTCCAAAAAATAAAGAGACTTGTGAATGGACAGATCGAGGAAATATAAATTGCATTGCTGGAATACTCAAGGCTGTACTAAAAAGTGTTTATGACAAATGATTCGAGGAAGTAGTGTAGGTTCCATTGTATTGTATCTGAAGGGGGATTACTTTGAAGGGGACAACATGAACATCTCTATGTATAACAGGAAGTGTCCCGATTGACTGACTGACTGACTCATTATCGCCCAGCCCAAACCACTGAAGATAGAAACTTGAAATTTGTGGAGGGTGTTGATCTTACTCTGTAGGCGTCATTTAAGAAGTGATTTTTCGATATTCCGTCCATAAGGGGGTGAAATAGGGGATGAAAAGTTTTTAGAAAATACGTAGCTATTTAGGTAATTTTGAAGCTAAAACTACAAAATTTCGGATTTTAATTCAGGTTTCGAATTTAAAAGACACGTGTTTCAGCATTTTTTGATATTGGACAAATAAGAGGGTAAAATAGGTGACGCAAAAAATTGATTTTCAAAAATATGTTGCTGTAAACTCAAATTTTTAAAGCTACAAATACGAAACTTCGGATAAGGAATCTTCTTCAAGATTAAAAATCCATGATTTTTTGTATTTTTGGAAATTCATCAAGTAAGAGGGTTAAATAGAGGATCAAAAATTCTTTTTGAAATCACGTTGCTTTTGATACAATTTTGAAGATAGAGCTGCAAAAATTGATATTTGTATTGTTCGTTACGATTTAAAAAATACGTGTTTCGGTATTTTTGAAAATTCAACCATCAATGGAGTTAAATTGGAGAGGGGGTGTTTTTCGAAAATATGTTGCTATTTAGGCAATTTTGATGTTAGAACTACAAATTTTCGGATTTGGATTCGGGGTTCGAATTTAAAAGGCACGTGTTTCGGCATTTTTTTGAAATTCGACCAATAAGGGGGTGAAATGCGAGATGCAAAAATTGATTTTCAAAAATATGGTGCTGTTAACTCAAATTTCAAGCTATAACTACGAAACTTAAGATATGGATCCTTCATGAGGATTAAAAAGAAACAACTGGTGCAGGCCAACCAGCCTACGCATGCGAAGCAGCGGGGTGTTCAGCTAATTGATGAATAAATTTTATGAAAAAATGTATTTATTTAAAGTTACCTCGCTGTTTCAACACACTTCAAACTTAAACTGTAAGTATAACTACACTCTACACGTAGTGAAGAAGAATAGTGTGTGTAGCAAAAGTGACGTCACAGAAGCACCGCAACGCTGCAGAGCAGGTGGGATGCTGGTTCAGCCGAGGTGTGCGGACCGGAGCGGAGCGCGCTATCCCCTTTAAGTGGAGTGCGCCCGGAAAAGGGGACGGACCGGCGAGCGAGGCGACGCTCGCGGCGTGAGAATAGCGAGGTGCCGCCGCCGACAAACTTTGCGTTCTCCCAGGAAACAGAGCGCGGCTGGCGTCAGTCCCTCGCGCCTCCGTACCAGGACCACTACTGCCTCCAGCTTTCCCTCGCAGTACAGTACGGGAACCACCGCGACCTTCTACCTGCCGATGCTTAAGCCTCTGTGCGAATAGTAGCTAGACAGCTTAAACTTTATAAATCACTTGCACAAAAGTGAATGTGTTCGAAAATGTTAAGATATGTGTGTGATGTTTCCACTACATCTTATGGGACTGTTGCCTGCCTGTTTCACTAATTACTTGGCGTCGTGGGTGAAAACATACCATTATTCAAAATGTTCAAATGTTTGTAAATCTATCGGACAAAACTGCGTAATCATCAGTCCGTAGCTTACAAACTACTTAAACCTAGGTAAACTAACCTAAATAGTCTCGCTGCGAAGCGCGCGGTTGCTCGCCGTGGAGGTTCGAATCCTCCCTGGGGCATGTATGTGTGTGGTTGTCCTTAGGTTAGTTTACCTAGGTTTAAGTAGTTTGTAATCTACGGACTGATGACCACGCAGTTTGGTCCGATTTATTTACAAACATTTGAACATTTCTGAAATACGTATAGATCTGGATTCTGCAAACAAGTGCTGGAAGGTGCATCTAGTACCAGAAATGCTTACTTTAACACTGATCTATTCGCGTTTTGTGGGTCAGAGGCCAAATACAGGTGAACCTATGATGAGCAAAAGCTTTTTTCCGATTTTCTCGTCGAATTGATTCCTGAAGCCTTTTTAGCAAAGAGCAATATGTTGCTAGAGTATTCTAGCAATTAAACCTGTCTCATAAGTTCATTCACTGAGATTGTTTAGTAGCCCCGTGTTTTGTAAACGAACGAGTTGTAAAATACGCATATCTTCATTATACCTTCTCGGTGTCTTCAATTCTATCTGGTATGAGTCCAAAACGGTCTTTAGTCAGTTGAAGAAATTCAAGAAATATATCAGCAATTGGGAACATGACTTTACTTGCACTCTAAAAATTATTGGAGACACATGAGATATTATCCTACACTGACAAGGAGATCACGAGATTTTCAGAAACCCTTTCCCAGCCTCTTCAAAAACGAGTGAACCACTCGTCCACACATTTAGTGGACAGTGCCTGATCCCCATAAAGGCGTACCAGCATAGCATGAACCTTTGCTCGTTTATTGTCCTGTTACCAGTTCACAATCGAGCGAGGTTGCGCAGTGGTACCACACTCGACAAGCATTCGGGAGGAAGCTGGTTCAAATCCACCTCCGGCCATCCAGATTTAGGTTTTCCACGATTTTCCTAAATCACTCGAAGCAAATGCCGAGATGGTTCTTTTCAAAGGGCACGGCCGATTTCCTTCCCCCAATCCTGAACTAAACAATCCGAGCGCAAGCTCCGCTTCCAAAAACTTTTCAGCTGTCTGTAAATATATCGGACCAAACTACGTGGTCATCAGTCCGTAGCTTACAAACTACTTAAACCTAGGTAAACTAACCTAAGGACAACACACACACGCCCATGCCCCAGGGAGGACTCTAATCTCCACGGCGAGCAACCGCGCGCTCCGCAGTGAGACGCTTTAGACCGCTCGGCTACTCCACCGCGGCGCACCTCAAACTGTCTACTATTGATAGTGGTTCATTGTATATAGGGTACAGGGAGGGATGTTCGCCACCAGTTTACTAAACAATATTTTAAATGGTTGTCTTTCGTGAAAACATAGTGATATATTTTTAATATGAACAGTGTACTTATATACATGAAATAAAAACTCCTTTAACTATTGAAAGTGACGTATTAAATTATAGGAACTTTTTATTGCATGATTTATCTAACTGCCGAACTTCAGTCCCAGGCACGAAATTTCGCCCGAAATCAAATTTTGTTTTATCTAAATTCTGCTGTTTATAAAAGACACTTGGAACTACTACAGGACAAACGAATACAATTTTAGATAATTTTTGTGACATTTCTGTCCGTGTTAACCAGTATCAGACTCCAAGTAACTTAACGCAGTACACAAGCCACACCTCTTCACCGACTGATTTTCAGAGTCTTCGTGAAACCAGTTCTGGCAATTTACACATTATATATGGCGTCTGTTCCAAAAGAACAGACGTCACTTCTGATCCTGCAGTTATTAAAATTCAAATGTTTGCAAATCTATCGGACCAAACTGCGTGGTCATCAGTCCGTATCCTACAAACTACTTAAACCTAGGTAAACTAACCCATGCCCCAGGAAGGACTCGAACCTCCACGGCGAGCAACCACGCGCTCCGCAGCGAGACGCTTTAGACCGCTCGGCTACTCCACCGCGGCTTACCATTATTAACTGATAACTCTTAAGAGAAATTTTTTGTCATTTTAAAAAGTTTTTGGTCTCTTTAAATTATCTTGCTGCTACGCAGTAACTAATCACCATGAGTCAGCTGTTGTATATGGACTTCCCCTGTAGTTTTAGAATACTGAAAGGGGACTAAAACTCCCAGGTGTACCTACTGGATTAAATACCACATATATTGAACACACTAGATTCCCTACTCAATACACTTCTAGTAGTGGTACATGAATAAATTAAGTACTAATATTTCTATTCAAAGAAGAAGCTCGTACAATCCGATCGTTAATGCAGCAGTATTTACGATAGGATACTGTACTATAAAATATCTTTCTCCTGCGGTATATTCCGCGAAATCGTTATTGTCTCGTTTTTACTGTGCACAAGCGAAAAGAAATATCTCCAGAGAGTGGTTTGTTTCCTACTTATATCGTTTGCTACACATATCTTTAATTAAAGTACAGCAGCGAATTTGCATATAGCGTTGATTGAATAATATGTTCAAATGTTTGTAAATCTATCTTTGTAAATCAATGTTTGTAAATCTAGCTTTGGCACAGAAAGGGGTGAATTATGCTGCCACAAAAGTCTTTGGTCACCTACCAAACGTCATCAAAAAGCCTGACAGACAGCCAACTAGCATATAAAAACGAATTAAAAGAATTTCTGAATGGCAACTCCTTTTACACTATAGATGAATTTTTAGATATAAATTAATAAATCGTAAAAAATAAAGAAAATATTGTCATGTAATATGTAGTACAAAGTAATAATTTGTAAAGACACCTTTCATTAACCTGACACGTTCCACGTTATTACGAAATGTCGTATTCGTGATCTATGGAACAAGTACTAATCTAATTCAATCTATCGGACTAAACTTCTTGGGCATTAGTTCGTAGCTTACAAACTACGTAAACTAAGATAAACTAACTAAGAACAACACAAACAGCCATGCTCGAGGGGGGATTCGAATCCCCGACGGCGAACGGCCGCGCACACCGCAACACGGCGCCCCAGTACGCACGGCTAATCCGTGAATAAAATGTTACAATTCACTGAGTGTGTAGGCTGAAAAATTTGAACGACACACTTGTTAAAGAGGTTAAACAAGTAAATCATCTGACCGTATACACAAGGAACAGAACTAAAATATTATCAGTATGACATTGCAGCAGCATTCGCCCAACTAAATAAAACAAAATCCCTCGTTAATTACACAGTTAGCACTATTATACACTACTACCATTAAGATAAAAGTTTTAGATAGATTTGACACACAAAATATACCAATAACGATAAAAATTTCCTATATTCCTTCTAACTGACGAGAAGAAGACATGCGTAATAATTTCGTTTCCATTTTAAATTGTATCGTAATTATTATTAGACTCAGACATGCGTAAATACATAGGTACAATGTCAAATACATAATGATAATAATAATTTAAAGTTGTAAAAATTATAAGATCGCCACATAATTTTTATATGATATTGTCTCTTGATAGACTCAAACGCATCATCATCACTTTTTACGCTGCATACGAAGTATATGCATTGCATGACCATCACAAATTACAGGAACAAGATCCTATGAGCACTGAAAGTCATTTAAATTAATTCTACCATTCACGTTTATATAGAAACGTTAAAATAACACTGCAAATTTAAAACAAAAGTCTTTTCAGCGTAGCGTATGGTGCCACAGGTATTAGTGTTGTAGTTTTTCTTTAAACGGATTATATGAAAAATATGGTGTTTCGTTATAAAGAATGCGTTCCGTAGGCTGTGAAATTAGATGATCCAATTTAGAGAATCTACTCAGCGAAAATATCTTTTCTTTTTTGTTCATATTACAAAGCGACTTTTTCTGTCAAAGGCCTGATTTTATTTTGGTTACTCTCCACAGTTACTGTGTATCGTCAGATTAACTGAAACCTTACGACATGTATTACGGAATTTTGTAGATGTTACAATACATTCCGTAGACTAACCGTATGTACGACTTCGGGTCATGAGTAGCATATGAAATAAATAACAGATACCGAAATTTTATTTAAAATTTTCAAATGGGGATCATAACAATATCTGGTTCCGTTCTCTCGGTCAAGTTCCGTATCCATATTTCATTTATAACACTAAACATTTCTTCAGAATATAAACTACAGTTGATATTTTTAAAAGTTTGAATACCGTAGGAACCACATTGCTGATATCATCGGTCCCTGGACTGACAAAGACTTAACTCATGCTAACAACAACTCACACAATTCTCGAGGACGAACTCGAACCTCCGACGGAGAGCGGCCGCGCCATCCATGACAATGCTCGAATTGAGGTGATTAGTTTTCAGAAGTGGGCATACAGTACTTCCTTAGAAATTGCGTCAGCTAGTGTGACACTGTTTGTTAAAGTGCTGCAAACCTGCGTAAGAAGAAAATATTACTTTCGTAGCTCCCTGTAGACGACACAGGTTCAGATTGGGAGTCTTTACATAAAAACCATCGTGAAATGCGCCGCATTCTATTTTATAAGATGAAACACATATTTGTTATATTTCTGTGGTGTCTGTAGTTTCGGACATGTCCGAAGGAACAGACACCACTCCTGCTTCGCAGCTGTATCGCAATTTTCAAATTATTGCTAAAGGATGGAAAGAAATATGGATTAAGAAGGAAAGGATTGGCAGTAGTTCCATTAGGGAATTGAAATTACACAGTGGCGACAAGTGAAAATGTGAGCCGGGCCGGGAATCAAACTCGGGTCTCCCGCTTCGGGCCAGCGGTCGCCTTAACCACTTGACCACCCGTGCTCGTCCCCCGACCGCTTCAAACTTCGACAAGTCGCACGCTATGGCTGTAGCGTCCCTACCGTTTACAACGTTGCCCTTGCTTCGTATGATGCCATTATTGTTAAAGTAGATTCCGCGATTATATATTTTGGACAAGGAATTGATGGTACCGATTTTTTTTTAAATTTTGAAATAAATTAGTTAAAGTACAGCACAAAATGAACATTATAGCAAATAAACCGCGGGTTGCATATTAAAGTCGGGCACCACAGCACGTTATAAGACTTACGGAAAGCATCTAGCTGCATCCTGCGCTTTGTATTGTACAAGCTGGAAATAAGAACTTTTTTTTTAATTTGATATATGAACGTTGAAGATACTTTCCGTAATAGATCAATGTTCAGACTGTTCACTTCGCTTTTCATTGTTGTGTGACCGGGGGTGGAACATGAAGTTACTGGTAATGATAAAAATAAAATAAAAATAAATGATCGGACTTCGTGAAATTACAGAAGAAATGACTGCAGCAAAGTATAGTATAAGGATGATTGATTGATTGAAATTTTGCAGACAATGCGAAGCGATTGTAATGGCGTCTGAACATTAAACTATTACGGAGGCGAAGAAGCTGAAAACAATAGAAAATAAGTATTTGACGTGGAGGGATTTATTTAAATAAAAGCCGAAGAGAGTTGATGATTTTAAATTTAAGTAATATGTTTTTACAACAACTTGCATGACAAAACCTGACATTGAATAGGTACATGAATGGAAGACGTCCGTACAGAACGAACATAGACAAGAGAGTGAGTAAGAAACTACTATCTCGGTTCCGTCTTCTCGCTTGTTTGGGAGTAAAAAAATGACGAACGAAATTAAATTAGTTGCATTGCGAGTCAGAGGGAACTGGATGCGATAAGTATCGCTGATGATAAAAAAAAAATCAGTTTATCGTTACACTTTCATGCCCTCTTATACTGGCCATTACGGATTCTCTTGTGAGATCGAACGTATGAGCGCGTCTGGGGTGAAGTAATTGAAGCTAACACTGTCTCGCATGTAAATACTTATTGTATTGGTGTAAGTATTTACACGCGAAGACGGCGATAGCTTCAGATATTTCACTGCAGATGCGGTCATTCGTTCGACCTCACACAGGAAACCATAATGGGAAGTGTATGAGGGCATGAACGCTAGGGGAGCTACAGTCATAGCGTGCAACATGTGGAAGTCTGAGACGGACCGGAGGTGAGCGCGGGTAACCAAGCGGTTGAGGCGACCGCTGGCCCAAAGCGGGAGACCCGGGTTTGATTCCCGGCCCGGCTCACATTTTCACTTGTCGCCAATGTGTAATGTAGAGGTCTGCAACTCGCACCGTTGCTCGCTCGAATCGCGTGATACACGTCGTTCTATGACAGTCCGGCAGGTGTAGGTGCTGCAGCTTGCGGCAAGGAGTGTGTCTGCGCTCGACTTCCTGCACGCTCGTTCGAGCGGGGTACGCTCGACTGGCCCGACAGTCCACACTGCCCGCTCGCCACTCGGTCGCCCACCGCAGCGCCACTCGAGTTCAAGGCGAGTGTCAGGAGCAAACTAGACGCTACAGAATACATCCTGACAGCGAAATTTTTAATACAAGTTATTATACGTGATTAATATAAAGTTTCTCTACTAACATCATTTACTAAATGAGTTATCCATGATCATTCTTTCTTTCTTGTTTCCATTTTGTGGACTGTTAGATCCTGTTTAGTGGTAGGTGTTACTGGCCGTCTTAACGAGTAAATGATTGTATTTTATATCTATTCCCCTTATCACTCTCAAGTCCTAGAATACTTTGTCCGTCTTTTATATTGATATTAAATGCACGATAGTGATGTACACCCGTTAGGTTAGGTTTGTGCATCTCTCTGTTGCACCTCGTTAATACACATTCCCGTAGAATTTTGGCACTGTGCGTCTTGCTGCACCTCTGCCTTTTCCGAGTGAGTTCAAAAATCAAATTTTTGTAAAGCTTATGGTTGTTAACTACGGGGTCATCAGTCCCTAAATTTGCAAACTACTTATGAACAACTTACGAACTAGGAGGGCACAAATATCCATGCCCGAGGGGGGATTCGAACCCCCCGACCGAGTGAGTTCTAACGGGAATTTTTCCAATTCCGCATTCATATATCCCCACTGTCACTGTCGTTCTTCTTATCTACATAATAAAGAACGCATGCAAGGTTTTGTCCAATATATAGGATCCGCGCTTTCCTCCGTTGTCAGGGAAATGTGCGTGTCTAATGCTCATATATCCGGTACCTGTTTTCAATCCTCTTATTCCAATTGTTTCCTTTACACAGCTGTACGAACATATGGTGCTCCTGCTGTTTCAATGACATCTGTATTATATTTATTTAGGGCCGTCTAAAGTATGTCGCCCTGTTGCACCAGCCAAAAGAATGAAATGCATGCCGGCCGCGGTGGCCGAGGAGACTGTGGCGCTTCAGTCACGGTCTGCACGACCACTACGGTCGGGGGTTCTAATCCCCCCTCGGACATGGAAATTTGTGCCATCCTTAGTGTTAGCTAGTTCATAAGTAATTTGTAAGTTTAGGGACTGATGAACCCGGAGTTAAGTCCCATAAGCTATAAAAACATTTGAACATTTTTTGAATGAACTGTATGTTTTCGGAATGGATGGATAAGAGATGGGTCTAGGTACATTGCAGAGGGGAATGACAGTTAAGGGGACAGCTACGATAAAGTGACCAATTTTGTGTGCAAATTTCATAAAAATTTGAGATAGACTTGGGTAGGTTTCCTTGTGAGTACAGCCGCAGCACTACGCTGAGCGGCCTCTGCCCGCGCAGCCCCACGCAGCCTCGTTCGAGTGTCAACACGCTCTCTCCGAGTGTACACACTCGCCGCGCCACCGACGAGCGTTGCGCACTCGACCGAATACGAGCGAGCGAAAACGGCGATTTGCTTAGTGTAATGTCAATGCCCTAATGGAGCCACTGTAAATAAATCCTTCCTAAAGCCCGTTTTACACGAGCGACTTTCTGCTGTAAATCGACTACTCGAATTGCGTGCGCTTTTCGCGCCTGCGTGTAAATCAGCCACCAACCGCATAGCGAGTGCTCCATGACGTCAATTCAATTATCAATAGATTGTGCCGTGTGCGGAGTTCTAACTATCTGAGTGAGCTGTAGAACGCTCATGTGCAGAAGCAAGGAACTGTAGTGGCGTCTGTTAACAGCGGACGTTAACCCACACTGGTCGAGCTCATTCATTTTATAGAAATGCTTTCGCATATTCTACAACTATTTTCTGTTATTTTCTTTGTGTTCTCATCACACCTAAAATATTGCAACAGAGCCTAAAATTCTTTTTTCTATCAGAGTTTCCCTACAAAAGAGAAAAAACATCTGCAAAAAAAAAACGTTTTACATGGAATAAAGCTGCAATATGCATAAGTACGAGAGTAAATATGGAAACTGAAAGACTCAGATTTATTAGAAAAGAAAATTATTTTAGACGTATTTGACCGTTAGCAAGAAAACTAAACTGGTGCTTTTTACTTAATTTACGGAATTATTTTATGTGCTTCAAATATAAGTTTTCTGCAGCTAATAAATGTATAAGTTTTGAAATTTTTCGATGATACTTTCGGATTTTTAGATCATGAACAGAGTACAGAATTTCACACATGCTATTAGACGAGAATAGCAAATTCGTATAACCCCTTAGTCATCAGTAAATTCAATATCATTTCCTTCTCCCACGTACAATGTGCCCTATAATCTCACTTATTCAGATGGGAAAATACGCAGCAGATGTCTCTACAATCTTGGTGCTATCGTCTAAACGAAAACGACTACTCGAGACTCAGTACGGGAATACCACGTCAGGGCCGCTGCTGCAGACACATTCGGCTCGAGTAGTCAACTGAGACAAGAATGTGGATCGTATAATAGGGGTTTAATCCTCCTTTCTTCCCCTCCTTTATCAATAATTTGAAAAGATT
The DNA here is from genome assembly GCA_026315105.1 of Locusta migratoria. Classification (NCBI taxonomy): domain Eukaryota; kingdom Metazoa; phylum Arthropoda; class Insecta; order Orthoptera; family Acrididae; genus Locusta; species Locusta migratoria. The sequence goes on along the minus strand of CM048746.1, from coordinate 423,846,226 downwards.
AAAGACACCGGAAATCTCGACAGTTTCCCGAAAGTTACTCCACTGCCGGCCGCTGTGGCCGAGAGGACTGAGGCGTTCCAGTCACTGCCTGCACGGCCACTACGGTCGGGGGTTCAAATCCCCCTTCGGGCATGGATATTTGTGCCGTCCTTGAAATATTCAAATGTTTGTAAAGCTTATGGGACTTAACTACGGGGTCATTAGTCCCTAAACTTACAAACTACTTATGAACTACTTACGAACTAGGACGGCACAAATATCCATGCCCGAGGGGGGATTCGAACCCCCGACCGTAGTGGCCGTGCAGACCGTCACTGAAGCGCCTCAGTCCCCTCGGTCACCGCGGCTCGTGCCGTCCTTAGTCTTAGCTAGTTCGTAAGTAGTTTGTAATCTTAGGGACTGATGACCCCGTAGTTAAGTCCCATAAGATTTACAAACATTTGAACATTTGAGTTAAGTCCCATAAGTTCTACAAACATATGAACATTTGAACATTTTGTTACTTCACTGCGGTGACCACGCCATCGCCTCGCTCGGTGAAGAGATCCGAAAGGCCATAATTCCAGAACCTTTTCCCGCCACGCAGCACCATCGGTGGTGATGCGAGATGGTCGCTAAGTGTTTTGTCGTGTTGGTGGGCGGACCCGCTGGTGTTATAAGGCCAGCGCGTCCCGATTGCTGCCTCCATGGAGAGGAGCTGCTGGGCGACAGGCGGTGTTGTTGTCCCCGTGGCAGCCGCTGCCGCCGCCGCCGCTGTTGATCCAATAATTAAGGGCCGCCTATTGATTGTGGGCGGGCGGCCATCCGCCGTTAAAGTTGACGTCCGGATACGAGCCTGCGGGCCGCAGACACCGCCGCCTGCCGCGGCGCCGCCGAGCGCCTGCCGAGCAGCCGGCCAACCACCGATGGCTTTTGTGCTGCCCTTGCGGAGAAAGACTCATGGATTCAGATGGCTCGTAATTGACGGTAAGTCATCGAGTAAAACAGAGGTTATATCTGGCGTTCCACAGGGAAGCGTTATTGATCCCCTACTCGTCCTCGTGTTTATAAACGATTTAGGAGACAATCTGGATAGCTCCCTTAGATTGTTCGCGGATGATGCTGTCGTTTATCGGTTAGTGAAATCAACAGAGAATCAAAAGCAACTTCGAAGCGATTTAGACAAAATTTCTGCATGGTGCGAGAATTGGCAATTGACACTAAATAAAGAAAAGTGTGAAGTAATACACATGACCACAAAAAGAAATCCGCTGAACTTCATTTACGCGATAAATCAGACAAACCTTAAGGTCGTAGATTCTACCAAATACCTAAGAGTTACAATTACGAACTACTTTGACTGGAGAGAACACACAGAAAATATTGTGGGGAAGGCGAACCAAAGGTTACGTTTCATCGGCAGAACGCTTCGAAGATGCACCAGCTCCACCAAAGAGACTGGCTACATCACACTTGTGCGTCCTCTCCTGGAGTACTTTTGCCCTTGTGGGACCCTCACCAGGTGGGACTGACGGAAGACATTGAGAAGGTTCAGAGAAGGGCAGCTCGTTTTGTTCTATCACGTTACGCGGGGGAAAGCATCACGGAAATGATGCACGAATTGGGGTGGAAATCATTGAAAGAAAGACGTTGTTCATTGCGGCGTGATCTGTTTGCAAAGTTTCAATCGCCGACTTTTAGTTCTGAATGTGAAAATATTTTGCTAGCACCCACCAACTTAGGGAGACATGACCATCCCAATAAAATAAGAGAAATCAAATCGAAAAGGGAACGATTTAAGTGTTCTTTCTCTCCGCGCGCTATTAGAGAATGGAACGGTAGAGAAAAGTTATGAAAGTCGTTAATGAACCCTTTTACAAGCACTTGAATGTGATTTGCAGAGTTTCTATGTAGATGTAGATGAAGTGTGACCGACAGCTGCATGACCTGTCTTTCTTTGTCGTAAGTCTCGCGACGTGTTTGTTGCGTCCTTGAAACGTCCTCTAGTAACCTCCACTAGCACTCAATCTTGTATTATCTTTAGATAATTGCAGCTTGTTCTACCCTATAGTTTTTACCGTTTACACTTTCTTCTATTAAGATAGAATATTTTGTATGCATGTCTTATTCCTTACTCTACCACTTAACTATACTTCATATGTCTTTCCACATATGAAGACCCAGTGGGCAAAATGGTTGGTGCCATTTTGTATCAGTTTTGCAAGAGAATTAAGTGAGAATTTGAAGGCTTTGGGGTGGGACGCTTGGTTATGAAGCGTGAAAATTTGTGCACTACTAGTTGGGACATTTTATTATAACGTTTTTGTAATGCAGGGTGATCGGGAATTGCTTCTAGGGTGGGTAGAAGGTAGTGAGTGCGTAACATTTTGTATAGGAGCCCATATCCGGAAACGTATCGTTTCCGTTCTAGGACAGTTTCAATTCAGCCAGTGTCTAAGTCGTCAATGTATGCTCAAGGACAGAGAAAAGTCTCGGAGTTTCCTTTCCTGGTATACAACGGGGTAGACACGATAACTTGTACTACGTCAAACGATGGACTACTTCTTGTGGGATCGGATGAAGAGTAATTTATAAGACACTTGTCTTATTCTCCACTACTGCAATCTCTTATTCTCCCCCTCGCCACTCTCTCATTCTCCCCCTCTCCCCTCTCTCTGTCCGTCTACTCCCTCCCCTTTCTGTCCGTCTCCTCCTCCACCTAGTCCTCTCCCTCATATATATATGGAAACAAACATATGCGCCAAGTCTCATGGTGATGGGTCAAGGTCGCAAGGTACCCTCCGCCATGCTAAATACACAGTCCTGCAGATTATAAGAAATCTCCTTCATGAAAACATAATTATATGTGCTGACTTTTATGACCAGTGAAACAATTTGAATGTCTGTTGTAACGTGCCCTCCGTCATGCACCTACATAGGCTTATGAAAGGTAGCCCATCTATTAAATTGGTGCATAAGCTACCTAAATTCCACATTTCATTCAATTTTATCCAGAAGTTTGAGCGTGAAGAGTAACAAACGTGTTAACCCACTGTAAGGTTCCTTCCGCCATGCACCGTACTTTGAAATCCTAAGTTAGCTCACGTGTTAATTCAGGATGTAAACTATCTGCATGCCAAATTTCATTCAAATCCGTCCAGCTGTTTCAGCGTGAAGAGAAACGAATGTATTAACCCACTGTAAGATACCCTCCGCTTCACACCACACGGTGGCTTACGAAAGACAGTCCGCGTATTAATCAGGGTATAAGCTACCTCTGTTCCAAATTTAATTCATGTCCGTCGAGCCAATTCAGCATGAAGGCATAAGAAACGCATTAGCTAATTGTAAAGCACCCTCCGCCAAGCACCATACGAATGTAATTTTAGTATGCGTGTAACCTTCGTGCGAGTGCAAGCAATGGGTTAACAAAGTTTTATCGCATTCGATGTACGGCATGGCCGTGTATAAAAGACGAACAGAAACACAAACATTAATTTTTATATATTAGATATGTTCTGAAGTATGTGTCGGTCATTAATATAAATTTGATGGCACATTTAGTGGTACATATCGATACTATATGCAAAATATGTTGCGACGTCAGTCAGCAGTAATCTAATAAAACATTACTAGGTCATGCCTGATGCGACAGTTTTACGGCATCTACAGCGAAACTGTTGTGAGCAGGGGATCAGTTATAAAACGCTTCATAAACAACCGAAATTACATACAAATTCTGTTGCAGGTACATAACTACTAGCATTTTCCAATAATTGACGCATAAATCTGGGTATTCTTACGCGGTGGCCTCATTATTTATGACATCATATCTCCTGAGCTATGTGTCGTGATCTTTTGCTTTGGGTCAGTAACCTTCGTGGGCGGACGGTGAACAGTCCACCAAAGTTTCATTGCAATCGAATGAATGGTTTATGAATGCATAGAGGACATACAGACATACATTCATACAGGGTGTTACAAAAAGGTACAGCGAAAATTTCAGGAAACATTCCTCACACACAAAGAAAGAAAATATGTTATGTGGACATGTGTCCGGAAACGCTTAATTTCCACGTTAGAGCTCATTTTAGTATTTCCCTTTGAATGTAAACTGAAATACTTCGTGCAGACAATTGTCAAAATACCCAATTGTTTCGTGTGGGCTGACGAGAATCCGCACACAATTGTGCAATCACATCATCAACACTGATTTTCTGTGAACGTCTGGGCAGGAATTGTTGGCGATGTCTTGACTGGGCCTCATGTTCTTCCACCTACGATCACTGGAGCACATTATCATGATTTCATACGGGATACTCTACGTGTGCAGCTAGAAAATGTGGCATTACAAGTACGACACAACATGTGGTTCACGCACGATGGAGCTTCTGCACATTTCAGTCGAAGTGTTCGTACGCTTGTCAACAACAGATTCGGTGACTGATGGATTGGTAGAGGCGGACGAATTCCATGGCCTACACGCTCTCCTGATCTCAACCCTCTTCACTTTCATTTATGGGGGCATTTGAAAGCTCTTGTCTACGCAACCCCGGTACCAAATGCAGAGACTGTTCGTCCTCGTATTGTGGACGACTGTGATACAATACGCCATTCTCCAGGGCTGTATCAGCGCATCAGGGATTCCATGCGACGGAGGGTGGATGCATGTATTCTCGCTAACGGAGGACATTTTGAATATTTCCTGTAACCAAGTATTTGAAGTCAAGCTGGTACGTTCTGTTGCTGTGTGTTTCCATTCCATGATTAAAGTGATTTGAAGAGAAGTAATAAAATGAGCTCTAACATGGAAATTAAGCTTTTCAGGACACATGTCCACATAACATATTTTCTTTCTTTGTGTGTGACGAATGTTTCCTGAAAGTTTGGCCGTACTTTTTTGTAACACCCTGTATATACAGGGTGTTTCACTAAGTGTGTTTGCCTCTGTAACTTATAAAATAATAGGTGACGGGAAATTTTAATACGGTAGGTCAACACAAGAAATGTTACACTTTCTGCGGAGCTATGAATATAGTTTATTGTATTATTTTCTAAAGAGTTACACCACAAAGATATAATTTTTTTTTTAAATGGAACAATTGTTTTTCCTATCGTGTATTGGATTCGATGAAACCAGCCGCGTCCAGAGCAATTTAAACTACCTTCCTATCACTGTTAGTTTGGGAGCTACAACCCTTCAAAGTTCCGGAGGTGGAGGCTGCGATAGCGTAGCTGACTGGCCGAGTGGCTATCCCCTGAGGCACGGCCCACTGTCTCATGACCACCAGCCAGTCAGATACGCTGTCGTAGCCTCCGCCCCCTAAATTTTGAAGGGTTGTAGCTCCCAAACTAACAGTATTAGGAATGTAGTTGAAATTGATTTGAACGCAGCTGGTTTCAATGAATCCAAAGTACGATAGAAAAAAACTACTGTTCCATTTAAAAAATTATATCTTTGTGCTGTAACTCTTTGGAAAATGATACAATAAACTATGTTCATAGCTCCGCAGAAAGTGTAACATTTCTTGCATTAAAATTTCCCGTCACTTATTATTTTATAAGTTACAGAGACAAGCACACTTAGTGAAACACCCTTGGAAGTATTTCCGAAATAGGCTCAAAGACGAAAATAAATGGCAGCGTTTGGGATTTCTTTTACATAACGTCATTAAATGACATTTATAACGCAGCAGGCCCAAAGGACTGTAAACAAGGGTATCCGTTCGACGATTTTTGCAGCGCACGATATTGGTAAGTGTGAAGAAGTGCCAGACAAGTTAAGGGGCCGCTCCACGCAGGGGCCAGATAGCGGAGGCGGGGGCGGAGTTCTGTGGAGTTGGCAGACCTGCGCTGTAAATTCCGGAGCGCGCGGTCGCAGCCGGTCCTAATTGAAAGCCCGGCCGCGGCCTGGTTAGGAGTTACGCGTCGCGCCGAATTTGTTCGCCACTCGTCGCCTGCCGACTGCGCTGCGCCGCACGTGGCCAGCTTCCCAACCACGCGCCCTCTCCACACACCGCGGCCGCTCCGGTCGCCGGCAACTCATCCGCGTAGCGCACCTAACCACGGTTTATCGACACCGAGTTTCAGTCAATATCTTTGACGATCGCAACTACTATCGAGGCGTCATTAGTAACCCTTTGATTGTTAGTATCTGCAAGTACTTTGATTAAATTTGCTGGCGCGGCGGAATAGCCTAGCGCACTAATGCACCTTGCTGCAGTGCGCGCGGCCGCTCGCCGTCAGTGGCTAGAGTCTTCCCTCGGGGATGGGTGTTTGTGTTTTACTTAGTATAATTTACTTTAATATACACGAGGTATGTCCACAAAGTAAGTTCCGTTCGGTTATATAAAACAATGGTGTACAGATACAGAAAAAATATTTATTGTAAAAAAATATAAAACTATTAAACTACTTTTCTACATAGCTTCAGAAATTTTGTACGTATTTGTCATAGCGTGGCAGAAGTCTTTGTATGCCTTCTTCGTATATGGTTGCCACCTGTGTACTCAACCGTGTGGTAACATATTCTTTCAGCTCGTCATCATCGCTGAAGTATTGACCACCATGTACAGGTTTTAAGTGTAAGAAGAAAGTCGCTTGGAGCGAGACTGTACGGAGGATGATAAAACACGTCCCAGTGAAATTTCCGAAAGAGTTGTTTGGTCACATTCGCCTTTTAAGGTCGGACGGCAACGTGAAGGGAAGAAGAAGACTCCTTTCATCTCTTCTTACATCTAAAATCTGCCCTTGGTGGTCAACACTTCAACGATGATGAGCTGAAAGATCATGTTTGCCACATGGTTGAATACACAGGCGACAACCTTCTATGAAGAAGGCACACAAAAACTTGTCCCACGCTATGACAAGTGCCTACAAAATTTCGGAAGCTATGTAGAATAGTAATTAAACAGTTGCAGATTTTTATACAATAAATATTTTTTCTGTATCTGTTCACGTTTGGTTTATGTAACCAAACGGAACTTACTTTGTGGTCATACCTCGTACATGAGACGTCTGTTCCCAAAGAACAGACGTCAATTCTGATCCTGCAGTTGTTATTGAATCATATTCAGAGAATGTATGACAACTGCGAATGAGCAAAGCTGAAAATGTAAACCCAGCTCTACTGCAGAATACCCGCGTTCGAATCCCGGCCGGGTACACAATTTCAGCTTTGCCCATTCGCAGTTGATATCATATATTCTGTGAATATGATTCAATAACAACTGCAGGATCAGAAGTGACGTCTGTTCTTTCGGAACAAAAGCCACATGTATATAAGAGGCGCGTCCAGAAAGTAAGTTCCGTTTGGTTAAATAAAACTAACGGGTACAGATACTGAAAAAATACTGATTGTACAAAAATCTAAAATTGTTAAACTACTTTTCTACATAGCTTCCGAAATTTGGTAGGCAATTGTCATAGCATGGCAGAAGGGTTTGTGTGCCTTTTCCATAGAATGTTGCCGCCTCTACATCCAACCATGTGGTAACATGTTCTTTCAGCTCGTTATCATCGTTGAATTGTTGTCCACCAAGGACAGATTTTAGGTTAAGAAGACGTTTAGTGTCAAAAGATTTTTTTTCACGATAATGCCTGACCTCACACACCGAATGTGACCAAACAGTTCTTACGGAAATTTAAATGGGGCCTGTTTTTTCATTCTCCATACAGCTCGGACCTCTCTCCTAGCGGCTTTCATCTCTTTCTACACCCGAAATGTCCTTGGTAGGCCGGCCGCGGTGGCCGAGGGGACTGAGGCGCTCCAGTCACGGTCTGCACGGCCACTACGGTTGGGGGCTCGAATCCCCCATTGGGCATCGATATTTGTGCCGTCCTTAGTCTTTGCTAGTTCATAAGTAGTTTGTAAGCTTAGTGACTGATGACCCCGTAGTTAAGTCCCATAAGTTCTACAAACATTTCAACATTTTGTCCTTGGTAGTCAACAAACCAACGATGATAAAAAGCTGTTACCACATGGTTGAATACACAGGCAGCAACCTTCTGTGAAGGATGCATGCAAAAACTTGTGGCACGCTATGGCAAGTGCCTACAAAATTTCGGCAGTTACTTGGAAAAGTAGTTTAAGACTTGTAGAATTTTGTGCAATAAAAGTTTCTTCTGTATCTGTGTACAATTTCATTTTATTAGCAAACGGAACTTACCTTCTGTACGCACCACGTATAATATGCCGGTGACGGACAGTGATCCTTTCGTTAGTAGGGAGGGTGGGCAAGTTTTTGGCCCTTACTCTTATGGGAATTAGTTTCATAACTACGAGTTTGAGTACTGTGAGCAGGGTGAAGCTGGGAAATAGCATCTGACGGAAGGCGTACTTAGGTAGTCCTTGCAGGTGCGGTGATCACTGTGTCCCCAGTGGTGTAGGGGTCAGCGAACTTCGTAGAAAGCAGGAGACCCGGGTTCGAATCGCGGCTGGGTACACATTTTCAGCTTTGACCATTCGCAGTTGATGTCATATATTCTGTGAAAATTACTTTAAGTTAGTGTAAGTAGTTTGTAACCATAGGGACTAATCACTGCCGTAGTTAAGTCCCTTGGATTTACAAACATTTTGAACAATCTCGCTTTGCTTCTCAGGCATCGGTGATGTATCAAATATTAATCAGTGTAAAGAGACACATTTTCTTTAAGTATATATCAAAGACACTGAATTGAAAAAAGTGCTTATAGCGCTTATATCATAACCGGAAGGTTTCTGCTTAGAATCCTGGTTGCGGGACAGAATTTTAACGCCTTTCCTGCAACTAAATTTCTTCTTCCAAAGCCATTTCACAGAATAACATGGTACTTTAGTTCTTCGTATGAAATTGACACGGATGACAAAAATGGAAATATTGAAATTAACAAATACAACCCTGTAACGTTTCAAAATGATTTTGTGATTTATAGAATCAAATCCTCTTTTATTTAGGCCTATGACTTTCACATTGCACACAAATGTGATCAGCCTCGTCGTCATCACTTTCCAAGCCTATGGAAGAGTCATGGGCACAGCGTCCCCATCCTGTAGAGCATACCCAGAATCCACCAGAAAAGTCGTAGTAGTATAAACAGTAGTTACCTTCTGCCTCGTTGTCTTTCGACCTCAGTATATTGTCTCCTGAGCATAAAGGATTACTAAGACGTTAGTAATGCTCATCACTTTATCTTTGTCGTCAATTTTTTTTTAAGTATCGTAGGTTCATTATACTTCTTTGGCGGATTCTTTTTTTTTAATTTCTTCAGTTAGTTCAATCTTATATAGAGTTTCAGTTAAAAAAATTACACCTAAGTCATAATTTGTAATAAATTAGGAAAAGTCGAATTTCGAATACAGTTCTTTTTAAGTTGTAATCGACGAATGATAGGATAAATACGTACTGGCTGGACAGATAGTAGCTACAACAGGGGAAGCTCCCCATCTTGTCCCACCCCACCTTGCCCCTAAGCATGCTGTCAGATTATGTTAAGCCTACATGAAAACTATGTAGTGAAAATTTCCTACTGAGGCAGCAGTTTCTTCTTAATAAGTCGTACTAATCAGTGAACTATATATGGAGTGGAGAAATGTACATTATAAACACGTTTTAAGACCTCTAAAATAGTAGAATATTACAAATCAGTATAAAAAGTGTACCTTCCTTGCAAAGCTTACAGACCCCGCTGTGAAAATGAGGTATAGCAATATCAAAACAATGGGATCTCTGTATTGAAGAAATTGTTGTAGTTAGCCACATATGGAAGCCCTCTAACTGTAGCTTATAGCACTTCCCTGTTTTAACCCACCTCCCCGTCTTGCCCTGCCTTTCCCACTCAACTGTTTCTCCCCAGATATCTCTGAAACTACAAGAGACATTGAAACACACGTTTACGGTCATGAACGTACGGCAGGTGATTATGAAAGTAGGTACTATGAGACACTCTAAAACATGTTGTTGTTGTGGTCTTCAGTCCGGAGACTGGTTTGATGCAGCTCTCCACAATACCCTATCCTAAGCAAGCCTCTTCATCTCCACATAAGAATGACAACCTACATCTGTCTGAATCTGCTTACTGTATCCATCTCTTGGTCTTCCCCTGCAATTTTTTCCCCACACACTTCCCTCCAACGCTAAATTAACAATTCCTTGATGTCTAAGAATGTGTCCTACCAATCTATCCCTTCTTTTAGTCAAGGTATGCCAGAAATTCCTTTTGTCCCCAATTCTGTTCAGTACCTCCTCATTAGTTACGCGATCCACCCACCTAATCTTCAGCATTCTTCTGTAGCACCATATTTCAAAAGCCTCAATCCTCTTCCTGTCCGCACTGTTTATCGTCCATGTCTCACTCCCATACAAGGCAACACTCCATACAAATGCCCTCAGAAAGGACTTCCTTAGGCCTAAATCAATATTCGATGTTAACAAATTTCTCTTTTTCAAAAACGCTTTTCTACCCATTGCCATTCTGCATTTTATATCCTCTGTACTGCGCCCATCACTTGTTATTTTACTGCCCAAGTAACAAAACTCATCTACCTCCTTTATTGCTTCGTTTCCCAATCTAATTCCTTCAGCATCACCTGATTTTCTTACACTGCACTCCATTACCCTAGTTTTGCTCTTGTTAATGTTCATCTCATATGCACCTTTCAGCACACTGTCCATTCCATTCAATTGCTCTTCCAGGTCCTTTGCTGTATCTGACAGAATTACTATGTCATCGGCAAAACGCAATGTTTTTAATTCTTCCCCCTGAACTTTTATACCTTCACCAAATTTCTCCTTGCTTTCCTTTATAGCTTGTTCAATGTACAAATTGAATAACATTGGAGAAAGGCTACAACCCTGTCTCACTCCCTTCCCAACCACTGCATCCCTTTCATGCCCTTCAACTCTGACAACCGCTGTCTGGTTTTTGTACAAGTTGTAAATAACCTTACGCTCCCTATAATTTACTCCTGCTTTTTTCAGAACTTTAAAGAGTTTATTCCAGTCAACATTGTCAAAAGCCTTCTCCAAATCTACAAAAGCTAGAAATGTAGATTTGCCTTTTCTTAATCTATCTTCTAGGATAAGCCGTAAAGTGAGTATTGCCTCCCGTGTTCCTACATTTCTCCTGAACCCAAACTGATCTTCCCCGAGGTCGGCTTCTACCAGCTTTTCCATCCTTCTGTATATAATTCGCGTTAATATTTTGCAGCCATGACTTATTAAACTGATGGTTCTGTAGTTTTCACACCTGTCTGCACCTGCTTTCTTAGGGATGGGGATTATAACATTTTTCTTAAAGTCAGAGGGTACTTCACCTGTCTCATAAATCTTACACACCAGGTGAAACAATTTTGTCATGGCTGGTTCTCACAGAGACTTCAGTAGCTCTGAGGGAATATCATCTATTCCAGGGGCCTTGTTTCGACTTAGGTCTTTCAGGGCTCTGTCAAATTCTTCTCTCAGCACAGTATCTCCTATTTCATCTTCATCTACCTCCTCTTCCCTTCCTACAATATTGTCTCGAAGTTCATTTCCTTTGTAGAGCCCCTCTATATATTCTTTCCACCTTTCAGCTTTCCCTTCTTTGCTGAGAACTGGTTTTCCATCAGTGTCCTTGATATTCATAGAGCTGTTTTTCTTATCTCCAAATGTTTCTTTTATTTTCCTGTAGGCTGTATCTATTTTTCCCCTATTTATACATTCTTCTACATCCTTGCATTTGCCTTCTAGCCACTCCTGCTTAGCCATTTTGCTCTTCCTGTCAATCTCATTTCTTAGTCGTCAGTACTCCATTTTGTCTGTTTCATTTACTGCATTTTTATATTTTCTCCTTTCATCGATTAAATTTAGTATCTCCTGTGATATCCAAGGATTTTTTGTAGGTCTTGCCTTCCTACCTATTTTGTCCTCTGCTACCTTCACTATTTCATCTCTCAATTTTACCCATTCCTCCTCTACTGTTTTATTTCCCCCCGTTTCTGTCAATTGTTGCCTAAAGCTCCCTCTGAAATTTTTAAGAACCTCAGGTTCCTTCAATTTGTCCAGGTCCCATCTCCTTATTTTCCTACCTTTTTGTAGTTTCTTTAGTTTCAGCCTACAGTTCATAACCAACAAGTTATGGTCAGAGTCTATATCTGCCCCTGGGTATGTCTTACACTGTAGAACCTGATTCCGAAATCTATGTCTTACCATGAAGAAATATTAATTTCAGCACAAACTTTTTTTTTTTGGGGGGGGGGGGTACCACATATTATTTCTTAAGCAATAGATAGGATGAAAAATCACAAAAAGAATGGCGTCGGTTGCAACGCGATGCGTCAAATACATCCGGAGAAACTGCAAAGCGATTTTGACGTTTGAAAGACATAGGCTCGCTGCTAGCGAGTGCCCGAGACTCAACCGTGAGTCTCGCTTGAGCCTCGGACACGCGCTAGCAGCGCGACTATGTGTTTCAAACGTCACCTTCGCTTCGCAGTTTCTGTGGTTGGAATATGACGCCATTCTTTTTGTGATTTTTCATCCTATAGATTGCTTAAGAAATAATATGGGGTATCCATTTAAAAAACATAAGTTTGTATTGGAATTAATATTTCTTCACATTTTAGAGTGTCTCATAGTACCTACTTTCATAAATCCCTGCTGTACGTTCATGACCGTGAAAGTGGTTTTTCAATATCTCTTGCAGTTTCAGAGATATCTCGAGTGAAACAGTTGAGTGAGACACCATGTATATCGAGACAAAATGCCTCTGGACAATTATTTATTGTTTGAACAAAATTGTTATTTCGGCCTCGTGTGAGTCATCAACTTCCTCAACTCCATTATGGTGAAAGAGGTATGCACATGCGGTTTCGGTCCGTTATCAGATTCAGTTGTGCAGCTACGCAGGTCCAGACCCTGCTAGCTATTCGGTTTTACAGAGAGAAGTCTGCGGCCCCTTACTTAACTTGCGTCTATCCCCAATCTTTGATCGAGCGCAAAAATTACAACCAAATGGAAAAAAGCCCCAGTGACTCCCATACATCTACATCTACATAGATACTCTGCAAATCACATTCAAGTGCCTGGCAGAGGGTTCATTAACCACTTTCATAACTTTTCTCTACCGTTCCATTCTCTAATAGCGCGCGTGAAGAAACAACACCTAAATCGTTCTGTTTTCGATCTGATTTCTCTTATTTTATTGGGATGGTCATGCTCCCAAAGTAGGTGGGTGCTAGCAAATTATTTTCACATTCAGAACTAAAAGTCGGTGATTGAAACTTCGCAAACAGATCACGCCGCAATGAATAACGTCTTTTTTTAATGATTTCCACTCCAATTCATGCAACATTTCGGTGACGCTTTCCCCCCCGAAACGTGATAAAACAAAACGAGCTGCCCTTCTCCGAATCTTCTCGATGTCTTCCGTCAGTCCCACCTGGTGAGGGTCCCACAAGGGGCAACAGTACTCCAGGAGAGGACGCACAAGTGTGATGTAGGCAGTCTCTTTGGTGGAGCTGGTGAATCTTCGAAGCGTTCTGCCGATTAAACGTAACCTTTGGTTCGCCTTCCCCACAATATTTTCTGTGTGTTCTCTCCAGTCAAAGTTGTTGGTAATTGTAACTCCTAGGTATTTGGTAGAATCTACGACCTTAAGGTTTGTCTGATTTATCGCGTAAATGAAGTTCAGCGGATTTCTTTTGTAGTCATGTGTATTACTTCACACTTTTCTTTATCTAGTGTCAATTGACAGTTTTCGCACCATGCAGAAATTTGGTCTAAATCGCTTTGCAGTTGCTTTTGATCGTCAATTGACTTCACTAACCGATAAACGACAGCATCATCCGCGAACAGGGGAGCTATTCAGATTTCTCCTAAATCGTTTATAAAAACGAGGACGAGTAGGGGACCTATAACGCTTCCCTGTGGAACGCCAGATATCACTTTTGTTTTACTCGATGACTTACAATTACAACGAACTGTGTTCTTTCTGATAAGAAAGGAAAAAGAACGGACCCACATAATTACAGATCATTATGATTAACATTGCTGTAGTATTTTTGCACATATTCTCTGTTGTAATACAGTAATTTTCCTTGAGACCAAAATATTTCATGCATCAGCAGGACTTTAAAAATAATCTATCGTGCGAAAGTCAGCTATGCAACTGCATATTTCTCGATTTTCGAAAGGCGTTTGATACTGTGTCGCATTGCAGACTGCTAACGAGAGTGAAACCTGTGATAAATAAGATGCAGCGGACTTCCTCCTGGGCACGCAGCACCCTCTAGATCGCGGTGGTGGTGGTGGTGGTGGTAGGCCTGGTAACGGGATGCCGCTCTCGGCCGCGCCCCCGCCGCAATTAGGGCCGGCGGCTCCATTGTGCGCGCCGCCATATTGTGCGCACCGCACTTTCATTAGCGCCGCGGGTCGCAATAACTGGCCGCCTCTGTAGCACGCTGGACCCGGACGCGCCGCGTGCTCCAGCCGCTCTCCACCAGGGCCGAGGCACGAGGCGCTCCGCGACGCTACCGCAACCACTCTGCCGGAAAACCAGGCACTGTACCTGCAATGGCGGCGTGGATATGCATCCCGTGCCGGTGGGTCAACCTGGGAGATAGTAGATGCACCGACACGCTGGGTAACTCATAAATGAAGAAAAATATTACGTGCAAATTGTCGCACACTGGGTTACAAACATAAATTCGTTTTCCGCACGTTCCTATGTCGATAAATGACGATACAATTGAATGGTAAAAATCTGTAAATATGGACTTTTGGGTGTTGCTGTGCGCTGACAATGGCTAAGGGGACAAATCGGCAACAGGGCACAACATGTGAGTGTTGTAGGTAGTCTAGCCGCTCACGAGAAGGCGAGGCATGCGGCGTCAAGCGACGGTCTGCCTGACACTGCGAGCAATGACAACGATCACATCTATGTCTTACCATATTCGCTGGCCGTTGTTATGTACCGTGGATAGCTTGATTAGGGAAAGGAAATTGTGCCATGGTGCCGATCTTTCCCCTTGGACAACGTCAGCGCACAGTAACACCGAAAAGTCCACTTCATATGTCAGGATTTTTACCATTCAATTGCAATTTCCATTTATTCACACGTGGATAACAAATTCCTGTTTATAGCTCGTTGTGTGACAATTTCCAGGAAATATTTTTCCTCATTTATGACTCAGCGTGCATTCATCTACGTACATACTCTGCAATCCAACCAAAAAGTGCTTGGCGAATGTACCTAGTCCTACTGCTAATTACTTGCTTTCATTTCCACTGCCATATAGAACGAGGGAAGAAAGAATCTTGTATGCATCTGTATGAGCTATAATCTCCCTCGTGTTCTCTTTGGTATCTTTACCCAAAATGTCGGTTAGTGGCAATAGAATCGTCATGTAGTCCACTTCAAATTTAGGCCCTTTAATTTGCTTTAACACTGATATAATTTTTCATGCTTTCCCGGCGAGATCTTGACATTTTGGATAAATGGGATTACTGCCGGATTTATGCGTCGTTCTGGCACAATATTTCGGTCGCATAACTCGCAGCCTTCTTGAGGTGCTACCTGAGACTGCCGTTTTTGGAGGACCTTGTCCAGTATTTATGCCCAGCAGACGCTAGGCGCTTTGTCTGCGGTCCGCGCCCCCCTGGCGCTGCTTGTAGGGTGTTGCCTCTTCCCTGGCGTTCCGTCGGACGTCGACGCCCCAATCGGCCGTCATCTATGGCAGCGGCAACTCTCTGATGTCCCTCCCGCGTTGGGTGCTCCCTCCGTAGTCCGCGCCCTTCTGGCTATAACAGCTGAACAGCTGTTTGAGACCCCTCCTGCATTGGGCGCTCCATTCGCGGTACGTGCCCGCATGGCGCTTCCTCTGAGGTGTTGGAACTTCCCTGCTGCTCCGACGGACGTCCGCGTTTAGTTTGTCCACCATCTGTGGTTGGGGCAGCTTTCTGAGGCCTGCCTGGCGCCAGGCGCTCTGTTCTTGGTCCGTGCCCACCTCGCGCCGCTCCTGAGATGTTTTGGCTGCCCAGATGCTCCAATGGACGTCCGCGCCCGTCTTGGTCGACATCTGCTGCTATGTCAGTTGTTTGAGGCACGTCCGGTGTCAGGCGCTCCATTCTCGATCCGCGCCCGCCTAGCGCCACTTCTGAGTTATTTCTACTTCTTGCGGAGTTATTTAGTTCCTTCCGCTGGGCCTTAATGAGTTCCAGAGCCGGACTCCATGCTGTGCTTAGCTGGTAACCGCTATCTCGGTTTATTAGGTTGTCAGTGACCTTGATTTCGATGGCCTCCTTTATGATGCTGTCCCAGAATCTCAGGGTCTGTGTTAAAATTTTGGTTTTGTCATAGTCCATCGCATGGCCAAGCTCCAGACAGTGCTCTGCTATGGCTGACTTGGTTGCCTGTCCGAGTCTGGTGCACCTCTGGTGTTCTTTGCACCTTATGTTCACCGTTCTGATTGTCTGGCCGATGTATGATATCCCACACTGGCACAGGATGCTGTAAATGCCTGGTTTACGTAGCCTCAGGTCATCTTTCAAACTCACCAGCATTGGCCCAATTTTGGTAGGTAGGCAGAATATGTTCTTAATATCATACTTCATAAGAATTCTGCTGATCTTCGCAGAAATAGGACCAGCATACGGTAGGTATGCCACCTTCTTTGCCTCCTCCGGCTCCTCTTCTGTATCCTGTGATTGGCTGGTTGTATGAAGTGCCCTCTGGATGTCTCTGGAGGAGTATCCATTTCTGCTGAAAACCAGCTGAAGGTGTTCAATCTCCATGGCAAGATTTTCTGGATCTGACAGAGCTTGGGCCCTGTGCACTAGAGTTTTCAAGACTACATTCTTCTGTGCTGGGTGGTGGCAGCTACTGGCTTGAAGATATAAGTCAGTGTGGGTGGGTTTTCGATACACACTGTGCCCCAGAGTGCCATCTGCCTTCCTCTTCACCAGGACATCGAAGAATGGGAGCTGCCCATCCTTCTCTAGCTCCATGGTGAATTTTATAGTCGGGTTGCGTTAGTTTAGGTGTTCCAGGAACTCCTCCAGCTTCTCCCTGCCATGGCGCCAATTGACAAATGTGTCATCAACGTACCTGAAGATGCACTTGGGTTGATAAGTGGCTAATGCAAGTGCCTCCTCTTCGAACCTTTCTATGAAAATTTTGGCTACCACGTGCGCAGACGTCAGTTGGAGCATCTGGGCAGCCACAACATCTCAGGAGAGGCACGAGGCGGGTGCGGACCAAGATCAGAGTGCCTGAGGCAAGAAGGGCCTCAGCTGCACCGACCACAGATGGTGGACAAGATGGGCGCGGACGTCTGTCGGAGCACAAGGGAAGCCACAACACCTCAGGAGCAGCGCCAGATGGGCGCGGACCGCGGAGGGAGCACCCAAAGCGGGAGGGGCATCAGCAGAGAGTTGCCGCTGCCACAGAAGGCGGCCGATTGGGGCGCGGACGTCCGACGGAACGGCAGGGAAAAGACAACACCCTACAAGCAGCGGCGGGGGGGGGGGGGCGGTCTGCAGACAAAGAGCCTAGCGTCTGCTGGGCATAAATACTGGACAAGGTCCTCCAGAAACGGTCGTCTCAGGTAGCACCTGAAGAAGGCAACGAGTTACGCGGCCGAAATATTGTGCCAGAACAACGCATACATCCGGCAGTAATCCCGTTCATCCAAAATGTTTTAACGCTGTTTTTCGAAAAGAATGTCGCCTTCCCTCCAGCGACTCCCATCTGAGTTCCCCACGCATTTTAGTAAGACTCTCGCATTACAATGTTTTGGTAAGATGAGAGTTAATAGCCGTCATATCTACATACATAAAAATGTCTGTCTCTATGTCCTCCATGTGTTAATAAACTAATCATTTGGTTCAATGTATCTTTGGTGGACTGTTCACCGTACGCCCGCGAAGGTTCGTATCCCAAAAGCAAAAGAGCAAGTTACATAGCTCAGGACATATGACGTCATAAATAATGACAGCCCACCGCGTGAGAATACCCAGATTTATGCGTCAATTATTGGAAAATGGGAGTAGTTAGGGACATGCAACAAAGTTTGCATGTAACTTCGGACGTTTATGAAGCGTTTTGTAACCGACCCCCGCCCCAAAACAAAATGATGAAATGAAAAGAAGTCTACCGCTCACAACAGTTTCGCTGTAGATGCCGAAAAAGTGTCGCATCAGGCATGACCATGTGATTTTTTACTTGATTACTGCTAACTGTCTTCGCAAGATATTTTCCATATAGTATCGACATGTATCACTAAATGTGCCATCCAATTTACATCACTGTATGACACATACCTCAGGATATATGATGTCATAAACCTTGAAATGCTTTTAAAAACTGACGGGTCAGACATAGATTTTCGTTTTATTACTTCTTCTGTACTATTGCTACGCGCAAAGAATTCCGGAAACGAATTGAATATGAAGCTATATATAACCATGCGCGAATTCAAATTCAAAGTTGTATCAAAATTGCTAAGAAATAGGACAACTGTTGGAAATTTGCGATCAGCAACATCTACTGTTTCTCTTCGTTTATTTTTGATAGCAAATCTCAGAAATTTTTTAACTTCTGATTTCAAATTTTGACACACCGCTGCATTCTGCATTCCAACGGATGTCTGTATGTGCTTTATAGAATCGTAAACTGTGTAACTGTACACAATATAATTCAATAAATATGAAATCGTACAAATCTTATATGTCATTTGTATTTTGACTACAATCTTTCTTTGTTTGGATACTGCACTTATTATTTTGTACATTATGCAAGACAACGTTATTTCTTATATATTCTCTGATAAATATAACATGTTTTAGAAAGAAAGGAGATGGACAGAGAGAGAAGGGATAGGAGAAGTACTAACTCAAGGCAGGAAAAAATAAAGAAATACCGGGAAACGCCGAGTGTTAGGCTAGTATTTGATAACATCAAATTAAGCATAAACATCCATATTTTCATGATTTGCATACTAGTAAAAATGTGAAAATTTTCTCGTTTCTGTCGCTACGACTCTCCGTACGCAGTGTCGGGCTTAGCTAGCATTTGGACGGGTTACAGTCCAGGTGTGCCGAGCTTTGTTGGGAATCCAGTTGCACTCAGCCCTAGTGGCTCCATCTGAGGTGCTACTTGACTGACAAGTAGCGGCTGCAGGCCACGAAAAACGACACCACGGCCGGCAGTGCGGTGTGATGACCTCGACCTCTCCATACCCTATACAGTGAGGTGTTCGGATGGAGGATGACGCGGTCGTCAGTCAATATACTATGGGCCTGTTGAGGCCTATGGGACGTGGTTTTGTATATGCACACCGCAGGTAGCTTTCGTAGCTTGTCCCGAACAGGTCAGCCTATTGTAATAACATCGCCAGACAACCAGTTTCTGCAACTACCGGGTGATTAAAAAGTCAGTATAAATTTGAAAACTTAATAAATCACGAAATAATGCAGATAAAGAGGTAAAAATTGACACACATGATTGGAATGACATTGGCTATTATTAGAAAGAGAAAAAGTACAAAAAGTGTCCGACAGAAAGCGCTTCATCTAATCAGGAAAGCAATAATTAGCATAACAAATTAAGACAAAGCAAAGATGATGTTCTTTACAGGAAATGTTCAATATGTTCACCATCATTCCTCAACAATAGCTGTAGTCGAGGAATAAGATTGTGAACAGCTCTGTAAAGCATGTCAGGAGTTATGTTGAGGCATTGGCGTCGGATGTTGTCTTTCAGCATCCCTAGAGAATTCGGTAGATCACGATACATTTGCGACGTCAGGTAAACCCAAAGCCAATAATCGCACAGACTGAGGTCTGGCTACCTGGGAGGCCAAGCATGACGAATGTGGCGGCTGAACACACGATCATCACCAAACGACACGCGCAAGAGATTTTTCGCGCGTCTAGCAATATGGGGTGGAGCGCCATCCTGCATAATAATCGTACGTTCCAGCAGGCGTTTATCAGCCAGGCTGGGGATGATGCGACTCTGTAACATTCAGGCGTACCTCTCACCCGTCACAGGTAGCAGATACAAACAAGAATAACGTGCCATCTGTCGTTTTTTTTCCTAAAAAACCCCATGTCATTACAAGCATTTTTTTCCATTGTTTCTTCGGGACGGCTGCCGGATTTTGAAGTCAAACTGACCCAATATTTCGGCGGACAGGTGTACCGCCGAAATATTGGGTCAGTTTGACTTCAAAATGCGGCAGCAAACCCGAAGAAACTATGAAGAACTATTACGCCGGGAGAGCCTACGAAACTACATTCCAAGCATGAGTGTCAATTTTTACCTGTCTATCGACATTATTCTGTGATTTATTAAGTTTTCAAATTTATACTGACTTTTTGATCACCCAGCTCTCCTAAAAGAACCGCGACCAGACTGCCGCCATGATATATAGTAAACTTGTTCGAGGCAACCTGAAGGCGCGTGTCAAACAGGCCTGACTGACCGACGTGTGACGAGAAGCGGTTCCACCGGTGCTACCAGCAGCCCTCCCCGGTCAACTGCAGAGCCGGTTTACGATGCACTCCGAGCCACCCGCAGTTGATCTCGCGGGCAACTCCGCTCGCTGCCCCGGGACGCGAATGCGCGCTCTTTCCGGCAAAACTCGCGCCCAACTGCTGCGGCCGACAAGCAAAGAAAATTGGCTCCGCCAGAAGTGCAGCTCTTGCCGAAAGTGAGGGAAGGGGTGGGGAAGGCCAGGCTGGGCGGAGTAAACTCCTCAGCGCGACTCCGCTATTTATAATCTCTGCGGAAGCGGCGCCCCTACTTAGGGGCCTCTACAGAACCGCGCAGGGCGCGGAACAAATGGTGCGAGGCTAACGCGCCTATCGGGATTTGGAGCGGTTTTCCAGTACGTACGAATGCAGTGGAATAGACGGCATCTCCACGGCTGCAGAAAAGTGCCCCTTAATATCCCTACTTCTTCGCAATTTTCGTAGATGTTAATATTGCATTAGAGAACTGATGCATGTTGATTTAGTAAGCCCATTACAAGAAACAGACCTGAAAGGAACTGAACTCAATTCTACTGCTAATTAACGTGGTTTGTTTTTCTTAATTTCCTTTATTTCTTTCAGGTCCTCGAGACCAAATACATATAACGCAAGATGACGCAACTGTGTGCTTAATGGTGCAATCGTTGATTCAAAGACTGGGGTCGACGATAATTTGGGCTTCTACGAGAATACTGAAACATTCAGCAAAGGATTTTGAATGAAACACGACGCCTCTGTCTCCTTTCACTCCGTAGACCAGTGATCTCTACATTACCTGGATGTATAACTCTGAGAATGGAACTGCAGCGTGCCTGAACATTCATATCTTTTGCACAGGATTATGCATTGTCCTACATGTTGTAATTAGACAAATGAATTTCCTTCAGTTAGTATGTGGCAAATAATTGGTATATTACCTCTGGATTTGAAATTTATGTCAATATGCGAAGTAACAGACTCGCATAAGCATGGAATCGAAACATATTCAGTTTTCGTTTTCCTTGCAGCCATATTTCAATTAGTCAACAAACAGAATATGAACATCTTTTTCTGGCATGCTCTGAAATCTGTAGTTCAACGTCCAGGTAGTAAAGAGATCTATGCCGTAGACGCGCGTGCACACACTCACACACACATACACACACACACACACACACACACACACACACAACAATATATTGCTGTCACACTTAAAATCTTCATGTCAACTGTCACTGGAACAAAATTACATACTGAAAAACGACTTTCGCGGACATCTACGTACGCAAGGGTCTTATGAAAGCAAATAATATAAGACATTCAAAAACGTACACAATATTTTAAAATTAAACTTATATTACTTTAAATGGATGCCCCATATTATTTCTGACGCATTGGAAAGTGTGAGATATCACGGAAAGAACAGCGTTGTTTGCATATCTATACGTCAATTACATTACGAGATAGTGTGAAGTGACTTTGACGCTTGAAACAAATGCAAATCGCAGCTAGTATACGTCTCTAGACTCAGTCAGGAACCTCACGCTGCCCGTAATCGTAATCTATCTGCGAGATTCATTTATTTTAAGCATCAAATTCGCATCGATATTTCTAGGGATACAAATAACGTGTTGCAACGCTATGAACGCCATTCTTTCTGTTATAAAATAAAAAAAAATAGAAACTCCAGTTTGTGTTAAAAAAATATTTGTTTACGTTTTAGAATCTTTAATAGTAGTTACTTTCAGAATCCCCTGCCGTACATTCATGACCGTGAAAATCGTTTATCTATTTGTATCGAGCATTTGAGTGTGTGTGTGTGTGTGTGTGTGTGTGTGTGTGTGTGTCTGTGTGAAGAACTTATCACTAAGCCGTAGCTGTATGTAGTCTTTGCACCACACACAGCCATGGTATACCCTTAACAACGTTTCTTATAAAAATGTAGATAAAGAACCAAGCATGTTGATGAAGTGTACTGCTTCCTTTCTGAATC